>JAQSUU010000785.1:0-2779318 GCA_038087645.1 Saccharum hybrid cultivar R570
CCACATACTGTTTGAACTGCAACTTGTTCTGAATACGACGGATCCATTCATTTTCGTAAGGACCTCCACGCGGCTCCAAGAGTGGAAGTGCCAGCGCCCTCCACAGTCCACAGCTGACACGTGGACCCCACTCTCTGTCGGCCACGCACAGCCTTTCCCCTCCTCTCCTTCCTCTCGCTCACACCACCTCTCATCCTTCCTCTCCCTGCCGGCAAATCCCGCGCGACATCTGCGTCGGGCCCGCTCGCCCTGTCATCCGGAAGGGTGGACCGCGGCGAGTGCAGACAACAGAGCACCCTGTGTTTGTGCAAGAAACAAAAACACCACTGCAAACAGCAACTCGCCTGCTGGCTACTGTACATACAGAAAGTGAACTATGCAGGTAGTGCTCAGTCAAATGGATACACACGATGAAGCGTCCTGATGTACTTTACTATACAGCACGCAATTGCCAACAATTTGGTTTTCTCTTTCGTAACCAAGACAAGATACCGACGATCATGGAGGAACAATACTCAAGACTACTGTGTACAGGCTTTGGTTACAGAGTGCGAACGTAGGCGCCAATCGCCTCGATATAATTGCCTCCGTGGGCAAAGAAGCCAACGATCCTGCTGTTGCTCCCCACCGGAACGTGGAAAGCAGCTCCGACCTGCTTTCCGAAAGGCCCATGTGTTTTGCCTGTGTTGGTGACAAGAGTAAGAGAAGATACAACATTCGGTATTGATTTGTCCCATGCACATGGATGATATGTTCCAGAAACCTTCACTATGAACTCTTCAGGGTCAAGATGAATCTGCAAAATGGAACAGAGAAAAAAATAACACTGGTTAAGCTGATGTTTATGTTTATTTTATATTTCATAATTTCGACAAGGTGCGCTGCATGTTGTTTAATACAGTTCACAGGCTTTAAAACCTGTTTGTTTGAGCTTCCTAGAAGCTGTTGACCTTTCAAAAGCCAAAAAAAGCGCACTATCAGTATAAACTCCAGCAAACAAATTTCTGTCACCAGATGGAGTTCAATGATTGGCTTGGAAAATTTGATGGTGGCAAACAGCAAAAAACCTGGGCATGCATTAGCTATTTCGTACTACTACTGGTACTACAAAAAACTGCTTGCTGCTGGTTATTTAGTATATTATTTCTACAAAAAAAAAGAAATAAGTTATGGACCACATGGATTACAAATATCGCTACAACTACTATATAAATATATATAAGCTAAGATTTCACTACGATTGAGGCTCACCTTTCGGCCATTTCCTCCACAGCCGCCCCATGGACCGGCAGTGTGCTGCTGCCCATTGTCGTCACTGTATAAATACTCAAGTGAATTTATGATAGTCCCACTGAAAATTGTCACTCTTTGCAGGTGATGTGGTTTTACTGTGATGTCATGAAGAACATTTCCATCTCCGCCCCAAGGTCCAATCCTGGCCACCTCAGCCTGTAAGTAATAAAACCGACTGAGTAGAGATTCGGACGAATGAGAAAAAGACAAATTATAACTAAAAAACTAATATGGAATAACAAATTAGTACCTCTTCTTTCCTAATTAATTTAAACTCAGGATTCGCGTAGACACCGATTGCATTGAGATATCGTTCAGAACGCCCAAAGAAACCAACAATGCAGCCATTGCCATGCATTGGAATGTGGAAAGATGTTCCTCTCCCTTTTCCAAATGGTCCATAGCTACGAGCGTTGCTGGTGACAAACGTAAGAGACGTTATTACTTTTTGTTGACTATTGAATGTACCAATTGTTCCAGATACTCCTGTAAGAAACTCCGAAGGCCCTAGCTGAAACTGCAAGAAAAACAAAACTTACATTTCACAGTGAAATATACACCCCCCCCCCCCCCCCCCCAATAATTATGAATAAGGAGGTTCAGGTACTTACTTTTAGTGGTACCATGCCTTGGGGAGGTATCGAGATTTACCATACATTAGTACAACACATAAGGTACTACCATACTAGTGCATAAAACTTTTGTCATCTCAAGTCCAACCCTAGTTTACTTAGGGCTGTTCTAACTCAGAAACTATGAGATGGTTTCCATACTTACCAAGTCAAGTAGACACTCCAATAGAAACCACATTCTCAATGGATAGTTTCTCTTGAAAATTAAATTATGTCTCTACACTACATGTATGACATGAGAGTTTTGGAGAGTAGCATTACAATTTAAGCTAGTTAGCTGTCTCTAGTTCTATGCATGTGAATGTTGGCATTTATTGGAATGTAGTCCCACACATTTAAAACAATAACCATGAACTTCATAAATGCAAATTTATCTTTGTGTACCACACATCTAAACAATATAATTCATATTTGTACAGGAAAGATTTATTCTGTTCATCACACTCACAGAGTTATTGTCTCCTCCATGGCCACCCCAAGGACCTGTAGTGTGGTACTGGCCATCGTGGTCGGTGTATGAAAACTCAATTGAATCGATAATAACTCCGCTGCTAATTTTAACCCTGTCTAAACGGTAGGGTAGCATTTTGATGTCTTGCAGCTTTCCTCCATCTCCACCCCATGGGCCAAATTTGGCATACACATCAGGCTGAAGAATAGGAATGAAGACTAGAAATTAGGAAAGTTATCTTGAGAGTCGAGAGCCAGATTTCGTAATGATTAATGCTTACCTTATGATTGCTACCTCCACATTCTCCCGATGGACCCGCACTATGCTGCTGCCCATTGTTGTCCTGGATAAAAACTCAAGAGTGAGCTCATGATAGTTCCATTGAAATTGCCATTCTTACTAAGTGATGTGGTTTATTACTATGATGTCATGAAGAACCCCTCCATCTCCACCCAAAGGCCTATTCCTTGCAACCCTAGCCTATAAGTGAACTGATTAAGTAAAGTTTTGAACAAAAACATAGATAAAAAACTAGTATGGACAAAATTTGTAGTACATCTTGGTTTGTGTAGACACCAATCGCATTGAGATATTGTTTGGAACGACCAAAGAAACCAATAACCCTGCCATTGTTTTGCATTTGAATGTGGAATTGTGTTCCTCGGTCTTTTCCAAATGGTCCATAACTACGAGTATTGGTGACAAACGTAAGTGATGTTATAACATTTATTAGACTTTTGAATGGACCGTATGTTCCAGATACTCCTGTAAGAAACTCTGAAGGACCTAGTTGAATCTGCAAGAAAAAGAGAAACAATATTTCACATTGAAATATCCTGTAGACAATCATGAGTAGTCAGATACTGCCTTGGAGAGGTATCAAGATTTACATTTACTACAACATAGGAGGTATGTGATATTGGCATCTTGAGTACCAAATTTTATTACATTAAATTATAACTTAGAAATGTTTTCAAAAACCCGAGTTTACTTGTGATTCTTTATAGAATTATATATGAGTCCAAATGTTACTAGGGTACTCCAAATCCATTCTTTCATAGCAAGTTCTACAAAGAGATGACATGCTTTATGAAGAGGAATGATATACCATTATAGTAGTACTATCATGGTGTTCTTTCTTTGTAATTAGAAGTGAATTAATTGTTGTATGAATTATGGATATGATAAGGGAACCAAGATGTGTTTTCAAAGAAATGTTTTCATGCCCAAGGTGTACCTCAATGAAGGCCTTCCTTACCTCACTTATTTCATTACAGTTTTACCATGTCAACAAATGTCCTAGCAGCAACAATTTAATGCCTACTACCTCCATCACACAAAAGAGTGATGGTTTATCTTTTGTCCTAAGTGAAACTATCTCAAGTTTGACTAAGTTTTTATAAAAAATAACATTTATGATATCAAAGAACTGTCCCAGAGTCCACTATGACATATACTTTCAAATTAACCTATTTCATGCTATTAATTGATATTTTCTATAAATTAATCTTGGTCAAACTTAGCATGGTTTGATTTAGGACAAAGATAGATGACCGCCACCTATGATTGTATCTGATTTAGCATTGGAATTAAAGAAAGAGACAAAAGTGGTGTCATCCTAGTGATATAGCTTGGTCTCAATATCTGAGGTAGGAAACTACTCAGACATGATAGGCCACTCATAGCTTTGGATCCCATTTGCCAGACATTCTCTTGTGTGGTAGTCGAGTCATTGTGTATCTACGACATCCTCATATATATATGTGTATATATATATATATATATATATATATATATATATATATATATATATATATATATATATATATATATATATATATATATATAACTATGAAAATTTTGCCATTTGTGAATGGGTGATGTGAATCAATCCTACCTCGTCAGAGGTACATACAATATATGCAATAGATAATTTACTAGAGGTTATAAAACTCACTAATAGACTACACATTGGGGGTTGTATTGCTTGTATTTATATGAAACGAGAGTTTTGGAGAGAATTTTTTTGAAGTCATATCATCAGACTAGCTACTTGTATTTGCCTATGCTTGATGGCATGTCTTGAGATGTAGTCCCCCAAGCTTAAGGAAATGGTTGCATCCACAAGTGCAAATTTAACTTTGTGTTGCACACATCTAAATAACATCATTTATATTTATACAGAAAGCACTATTCTTTTTCATGCTCACCTTATTCTTACCCTCCTTACCGCCCCAAGGCCCTATAGTGTGGTGCTGTCCATAGTGGTCAGTGTATGAAAACCCGATGGAATCGATAATAGTTCCACTGCTAATTGTTATGTTGTCCAAGAGGTAAGGCACCATTTTGATGTATCGTGGCTTCCCTCCATCTCCACCCCATGGCCCAAATTTGGCAAGCTCAAGCTGTGGCACACCAATTAAGATTAAAAAGTCGTATACTGAAAAAATAAGATTAATTGACACTGCCATAGAAATATACGACCAAGTGTGTTTATATAGAAAAGTTAATTAATCCATATTAGTCTATTATTTATTCTCTTAGTCCCTAAATACAAGTATTTGAAGCTTTCAAATTCATCACTAAGTATAAAACATTTGAAGATTGAAATTGCTCAACCCTACAAATAATTAACTAAAACATACGTATATGCGATGCATCCATTAACAGAACACATTGCCTTCAATTATGGCAATATGTGGGCATGACCAAACCAACAAATGATTAATTAAGCCTACCATTTATACTGCATTGATTAACCAAAAATAAAACTATGATTATACCAATCAAGCGTGGTTATAGCTGTTTAGTTAGTGCATTATGGATTTTTTTTCTTCTAGCTCAATTTGTCCCGAAACTGCTAGATGTGTGTATATTTAGGGACAAATGGAGCATATAAATGTGCAATTTTTATATGTGTAATGACGTATTGTTGGCTTGAAATTAAAAAATATGTAAGTATAATATGTAATATTTGTACGGAATATGGCAATTGAATGATGTAGATGGACATTGCTTGTATAAAATGTGGCTTATTTTGTAAATGTGTGATTTATATATATGGATTAATATGCGAAGTTGTATGGAATAAGCTTGCAGAGACGGTTGCATACACAAAAAATGTATATTGTGGAATTTAAACGGTTCACACAAAATATGCCTATGTTGCTATTTTACATATAGTGAAAATGTCTAATATATTATCCCGATAAGTATGTACATACCTGACTAGCAGCAGTATTTGGAGTAGGCCCAATGACCAATTTGACCCTTGCTTCTGTTTCCTGCAGTGTAAGTAGGATATCCTCTGTCGTTGGCCTATCCTTTGGTTCAGGCTGTGTGCACCTCTGTAATATCTCGATGCATGCTTTTATTTGCTCTTTGTAGCCTATTTTCATCAATTGGGTCTGCTGCCTCATTTGTGACGAATCCTTTTCCAGCCTAATCATCCAGCTCTCCAGTACCTGGCTAACAATGTATCTCCATTTTATTAAAGGAACACTCATATATACACACAAAAACTTTTATATGTTTCTTCTTCAACATACATCTTGATCAGTGGTATCTGCCGAGTTACGTCCCTTCACCATGTGTCTGATTATCACACCCAAGCTATACATGTCTGACTTGATTGTGATCACTCCATCATCTAAGTACTCAGGTGCCATGTAACCCCTGCATGCACGAACACTGATAAGGTCATGGCTGACATCGGAGAAAAAACATTTTAATATCTTTGATTTATAAAACAACATGCGAGGATAATATCCCTGTTTTTTGGTATATACGTAGCTCACCGTGTTCCGAGTTTTCGTTGTGTGATCGTGCGGCTTTTTTCATCCCCCAAGAGCCTTGACAAACCAAAATCTGCAATTTTAGGCACCATGCCATCGTCAAGCAATATATTGTCCGGTTTGAGATCTAAATGAATTATGTGCTTCTCGTGGAGATAGTGCAAGCCCAGACAAATTCCTTTTATTATTTGGTAACAAACATGCCATGGAAGCCCACATGGTCCATCTGAAACACATGAATGTCACTCATTGTACATCAACAATAATAATAAATAGAATAAAATCAATCCTCAAATCAACAATGGAAATAGTACATAAAAATGCATTCCATTAAAGAAATATATTAACATCTATATGTGTTCAAATAAATGTACTATCAAGAGCTTTTTTCATGGAGAATTTACTAAAGCTAATTTCATGTTGTAGATGTATGTACACTTTTCTTAATAGTTGCATGCAAGTTCAAATATATACACTAGCAAGTCATATTTCATATATATAGAATTTAGTGAAATTATTTTGATATTTTAAATCATTATATCTTTTTCTATAATCTTAATCAAAATTAGAGATATTTGACCTTGGACAAAACTCAAATGAACTATAATTTAAACAGATGGACTATATGATACTATGTTGTTGACTGATTGGTACCATGTTTGTCTACACTGATGAGTAGAGCTTGTACCACAATTTCTTTCTAGAAATTTATCTACAACATACCAGAATGGTGTAAATTTATTTATAAGACAATGAATTCATCAATTTTATTGATAGAAATGCAGCAAGTGAATTTTATTGATATGACACTGGGGAAGGGAAATTATTATTATGATTTTTTTCTTCAGCTTACAAAATGAAATGCCTTCAAATGTAATGCTCTAATCCCCATACCTGTGAGGATGTGAACCTTGTAATGATTTGTTTTGGATTGTTTGGTTTTCCAAAAACATTTCAGGATGGAAAAAATCCAAAATATCATGCTAACAATCCAAAACTTCCATAAACACATAGATAGGAAATAGAATGTTTATGGTGGTGTTGTATATTCTATAATATTGCATCACTTTGCAAAAGTTTCTTATGCATAGAGAAGAAACATTCATAATGGTGCTTTCCCCTGTTCTAGTGTCTCATGGAAAAAAAGCCACTTGTTTGTTCAGTAATGTAGTCTTACATGCTTGACATTTTGAACTGAATATTATTAAACTTGTTGATGTATACTTCACACATCTACTGCTGTAGTCTTACATGCTTGACATTTTGAACTGAATATAATTAAACTTGTTGAATTTTGACAATCAATAACTTTTAAGATATATCTACTCTAAAAAATAGTTATATGTGTGCATTTTTTTTGGAAAGTGCTACCACAATCTTATAAATTCATTACAAAATTTCAAAAACATGGAAGACCATGCTAAATCAAAAAGTGCAACATATTTTGGACTCAATTGAGTACTAATATTGAAAAGCCCAGCCATTTCGAGTAATAATTGGATCACATGTTTAATTTATTCCATAAGCATACCAGTAATATGCTTTTGAAGGCTTCCATTACGCATATACTCGAAGCAAAGCAACCTTTCTCGTTTTTCCGCAAAAATATATTTCCCTTCTCGATGCATGACCACTTCCTGTGTTTCAGCAGAGTACCCAACAAACAAAACTATGTTGTGGTGCCTAACATTCATTAGACAATCAACCTCGCGACGAAATGGTTCGTCTTCGATTACATGATCTGAGTGTAACTTCTTGACAGCAACAAGGCCATATTCAAGCACTCCCTGTAAGTTTTGAACTACTCTCATCAATTTTTATGTAATATTTCCACAAGCACATATATCTATTTAATAGTAAAAAATGTACAATGTAAAGAAAAAAGAAATAATCTACAAATTCTGATAAAATATTTGATCATTTATTTTTGTGGATGCCCTGTGAGATTAAATCATAACTAATTATTAAAAAAACTAGAGGTGAATTAACAATTCAAATAGCTAAGCACAATTGCCAATATCTAATCTAACTTAAGAAAAGGCATATAGATGTACTCACCCTAGTTATAAATACTTGACATTTTGGACAAGATCTGGTCAAACATGTAAAGCATCGACAAACCATAACTCTTATAAAATATATAGTTTGGAAACATGAAAGTCACATAGTTATATCTATCTTAAAATAATTTGAAGTTTGTCCTAGTTTGGTGTTTGACATGGTTATACATACTTATTTTCTACAGTTTAGCTTATAAGAGTTGGAAAACAAGTATGTACATCTTACCAAAATCTGCTAGTATAAGTGCACCTGATTTCTACCTGCTAATTAATCAGGTTAATGGTTCGAACCGTGGAAAATAATCACTATCGTAAAAATAGTCTTCTTCCTCTCTGATCTGTCACTGTTTAGACTGGGCGGGGGTGCTGCTATAAGTCTGAAAAATAGTGAGCTCAAGGGAGGTGGATGTAGTTTTGCTGGTATGAAAGAGGAAATCCGACTTTGGTGCCAGAAACATTTCAATTGTGGATCCAAGTTGTAAAGCCTTAGCAAGCTAGGTGTCTCGATGATTTTGTAAATTAGCTAGAGTGACATCAGGTCATCAATTATGATTAAAGATGGCAATGGAGCCCCGATCCCCGATTCCCCGTGAGGAATTCCCCTATTAGAGGACGGGGATGGGAGCAGATTACTCTCCACGGGGATCTAAACAGTATAAAATATATCCCCATCGGGGATGGCGGGGACGGGGACGGTTCCTGCTCCCCGTCCCCGATCCCCGCAGCCCCGCCCCGCTTCATCCGTGAATCAGGAAATCAGCAAGCAGCGCAGCCCATCGTAGCCCATGTAAAGGCCCAAGTCGTAGCCTGCTATATATACGTTCTACAAACCCTAAATCGCAACTACCATAGCCTCCAGTCCTTCACTCTTCCAGCCATCGCCGCCACCACTCTACAACAGCAGCAGTGCAGCACGCCAGCACTAGCAGCGGCCCTTGGCGACGACGACGGCGCATCCGTGCAACGGCGACGCGTCCGCCCATGCAGACGCCCTCCCCCACGGGCAGCGGCGACGCATCCACATGCGGATCCACAAGGGCAGCGGCGCGTCGGCATCAGCTGGAGCTGCAAGTAGAGAAAGATGGCTGTTGGCTTGTTGCCGTGTTCTCCTTTTTCTCATCCTGCTAGTGGATAACAGAGGTGTATCTTGCCGTGTCTCCTTTTTCTCATCCTGACACGTATTTGTGAGATTTTGTCGCTGTTTGCGATTTTGGCAGCAAAGTAGCTGTGATTAGTAAAACTAAACGATCTTATTTCCAACTGATGCAAGCTGCGTTTGTGGAACATTTCTTCTTCTAGATTGTTGATTTGAGTCATTCTTTCCAAACTTATACAGGGGACGGGGACCCCGTCGGGGATGCATTCCCCGCTCGGGTTCGGGGATGGGGAGACGATGTCCCCCGCAAGCTTTCGCGGGGACGGGGGACGGGGACGGGGATGGGAAGATGATACCCGACGGGGAATTCCCCGTTGCCATCTGTAATTATGATGCATGGCTAGGTTTTGGTTAGATGGAGGGATAGGTCTATACTATATGGACCTAGAGCTTGAATTTTATGATCAGACATTTCAAAATTGGTAGAGAACTATGTGGGTGTATATATATATCTTGCTAGTTGGCCTCGAAACAAATTTAGTTAATTTCACTAATATTTTAAGGTGTTAACACAATGTTTTCAAATTCCAAGGTCTGCCTTTTTACATGGGTCACACATTTAAATCGAGCTATATATATTGATCTCCAAGAAGTACCTAAGTATCATAATGTGCCATATCAAATAATTTTTATTCAATTTCGTTAAAATTTCATTGTGTGAATGTGACGTTTAGTTGCAGGTGCTGGGTTTTAACATGGGTCTGCACATATATCTAGACTCCCTTATTTGCATCAATTAGCTTACTGTCACTGAGCCATCTATAGTAAAACTGTGAAATTTGCTAAATTTTTAGATGTAAACACTAGATTTTTTTAAAAAACCCAAGATCCAGTTTTTGACATGGGACTGCATGCAGATATACTAATTCAGTTGTTATTAGGTCATCATTGATTGTCTTGGTCTTAAAAGGATTGGATTATACATTAGTCTTTAGCGCTAATGATTAGTTCTAGTTTAGGACTAGTTAGCATATTTCTTTAGCTATTACCATAGTGGTAGGCTAGGTTTGCGTATCTCTTTTCTTGTTATATATGCTTGTGTGCACCAAGTGTTGTAATTTGTAATCTGGGGCTTGCACGTCTTGTACTCTTGTGAGACCCTCAAATAGCATTGTTGTTTGGTTGCCATTGCGTGAAGATGAGAGGCCCTTTGGTTTTAGCCAAAACCTCTACTGAGTGAAGAAGACATAGAGTGTTTCTAATGAGGCAATGTGAATACCCACCTATGCATAGTAAAGCCCTTTGGCTATTTGCGCTGAGTTACTCGACCGGGAGCTTGGTCCTGTAAGGGTTTCCTTGCTAGGGACTCCGACAAGGATTAGGGAAAAGGGCGACCTTTTTGATACATTTGTAAAAGGCTGCCATGCAGAAGTTTGCATTTTTTTTGAGATCGGGGAATATAGCCCGTTTTTCATTAAGCAGAGTGAATTACAAGTCAGCTATGAGAGAACCCTCATAGCGCAGATTACAAACCACTAAGATAGTAGTGAGTAATCTGGAATAAACAAAGTAACAAAAGATACAGAAGAAAGAGCGACCGCCCTCAACACCAAGACCTAAGTGTGCGTGCTAAAAAACAACAATGCAAAGGCTTCCTATGCAAAAGACCAAGCTACGGTGGCAAAGCATCCACCCAGAGAACCAGCATTCAGTAGCAACGGCGGCAAAGCATCCGCCAACAAACTGAGCGACCACAGCGGCAAAGCATCCGCCAACGAGCCGATCGACCACGGCGGCAAAGCATCCACCAAGAAGCGGGCCATCACACTCTCAGCAGCGAAGAATCTACCAGAGAGGAGGCCAAAGAGCAGTTGGCGGCAAAGCATCTGCCAGGATTCCAAACGACCAAGCATCCGAAGCCACCCCTCCAACAAAGAACCGCAGAGGGGGGCAGCCTCAACACTCATAGCAGCAAAGCATCTGCTAACGACAAAGCATCCGCCAAAGGGTAAAGAGATAGCGGCAAAGCATCCGCTAGTAGCGACGGCAGCGAGGTCAAAAGCAACAGGACAAACCATTGCAGAGTAACATGAAGGCCCAACAGGCACAAATAGGAACTCCTCCAGCAACCGGTGGCCAGACGGGAAGCATGGACGTCAACGAAACCCGGGGAACAAGTGAAGAGTTCCGGCGATGGTAGTGGGCGACGGGCTGCATCAGTGACCCAACAGTGCCTTCAAGAAGGAAATTGACATCCACAGACGCCAACACGTTGATAGACCCACAATTAGGACTTTCGTCCCCAGCCTGCTCCGGACGAAGAAGCTTCGGCGACGCCCCCAAGAAGGCAGATGACACACGTTGCGCCACCGCCGCCGGCCCGGGAAAACCCGGGCAAGGTTTTCACCCCGATTCTCGTCGCGGACACAGGCCACACGTAGCCGCATCCACCACAGCACCACAACATGGCATCTCCAGAGTCCACACTGTCGCCACCGGGAGCACAAGGTCGGTGGCGGTGCCCGAACCTCCGGCAGCCGGAGCACGTCGCAGGTAGATGGCCGCCGCAGCCACTGAGGAGAGTCAGCGTGCTCCTGGAGCCGCGACCTTCACCTCGCGACCTGCACAGGGCTGCGTCGTCGAGGAGAGCGCCCCAGCTGCTGCGAGGTCCCTTTGGCACCGAGCCGCCATGGAGGATCCGCCAACACGCGCCCCAGACCTGCGCGGCCAGGTCACGCCGCCGGGGCCACATGGGACCGCACGGGCCCCGGCCAATGCCCCACGGGGACGGTCCGCGACGGCGCCAGGAGGGCCACCGCTCTCACCAGCGCCCCAACCCGAGCCCAAAGGAGGCGGATCTGAGCCGCCATGGACAGAGTGAGACCGCCTACCACTGTCGTCGCACCAGCGCCTCAGGCGGCCGTCGAGCAGGCCCGCCCGCCGGATCCGCGGAGGAGGGCGCCGGATCCAGCCCGAAGGACGCGGATCTGAGGCTTAGCACGCCGCCGGCCATTCATGCACCAAGGCCGAGGTTGAAGGAAGAGGGGGAGGGGAGGGAAGGGGTAGAGAGGAGGGGGAAAGTGCTACGGGTGGCCTTTTTGGACGCCATAGCTGGCCGCCGCCGTCGCAAGCCGGGGAGCGGCGGCGGCGGCCGGGGAAGCACGCCGGCGGGTGGGAAGGCGGTGGTGGGGGGAGTCGCCCCCGTGTCGCCCCGTACGGAGAGCGACGCGGGGGGGGGGGGTCTTCAAGAGTATTTGTCGAAGTTTGCATTTTTCTAGTTAACTCTTTACACATACCACATTATATTCTTCGACCTTGCATGTATTGATTGCTTTACTTTCTTAAAATAGTTAATTAAAAGGATTGGAATAATCTATGCTACAAAACTTTTGTGTGGTAGAGATATCATCAAAAGCAGAAACCTAGTGCACATCTAGATTCACTTATGTAGGTGTTTATATCTGCAAAGTTGGCCAAGTTTTAAGAGTCCCCTATCCACCCCTTCTAAGGGTTTCATAGTCTGTTGGAAAAGTGTTCTGATTATTGAATGAATACGTGTCAAAAAAAACTTCAGAGTGTTAGGCAGGCAAAATGAAGTATATATATTATAGTTTATTAGGTTTTGAAATGCTTTTGTGACTAGAGAGAAAAATTCCCACATACCTTGTAAACTTCCCCATATCCGCCACAACCAATAAGGTTGTCCTTTGAGAAGTTGTTTGTGATGGTTTCCAAGAAGTGTTGCTTAAGACTCAATGGCTCTCCTATTTTATCACATAGCATGTACTCGAGAGCGCGATATGTATCATCTTGAGTGGTCATTTCTTATCTGTTGTACCTTTGTAGAAGATCAAATACGTTTCGCTACTACAAAAAATAAATAAGATGGAAGTTAACCTTATAGGAGAGCAGGGGGGATTTATATGGAGAATAATTTGCAAAATCAATCCACTATAAAAGACAATAAGTGACATCACATCATATTGCTAAATATTTTTTAAGGAAAAATGCATTGAATTGAGTATATAAAAAGTATACTTTATTAAGAAAAAATAGAAATTAAAACACTCGTAGCTTAGTAATGGGGCCATTCCTTGTGGGCAAGGGATGTCAACGGCAATAATTCTCCGTCGGTAGGAGAAAAAGGTGGTTGTGCTCATCCTTTGAATTTTATGAGTTTTGGTATAGATTGCTTTCGAAAACCCAACGTCGCTGCGGCCGCGGTCCGTGAGTAATTAAGCAAACAGCTTGACAGGTTGTACACCGGCCATGTGCCTGAGCGTGAGCCCCACTTGGATCAATTGCTCCGTCCTCTAGCTGGCTGCTGGCCTCTCTCTGTTCGCTTCATCGAGTGGATGAGGATTCAGATACATCATGCATGAACTCAGGAAGAAGCTGCGGCAGCGGAGCGGGAGGGTCTCTGGGATCCATTCGGGCTCGGGCCTGTTGCCCTGTTCCCGGGTGTCGTGTGCTAATTAACTTGGTCGTCCTTGGGCGCGGCTACAAGTACGTACTGTTGTCTGAGTGCTGACTATGGCGCTGTCCTGGTTCAGCAGGGAGCTGCGGGCCAAGCGAATGAAATAAGCGATCGATCGAGGACTGGCGGGCACCGACGATCGAGCTCCTGATCTGCTATTACCGCCGTCGTGTTCGTGCGCCGCCTTCTATTCATCTTCCTCCCATTGCTGGGCCACTCGGCCGGCCTCTCGATCGGATCGGTTTTCTCACCAGGAGCAAGCAGTATCATCATCATCGTCGTAACTAGGTACTGACAGATAACCTTGATTATCTCCTCTATAGCTAACTGGTTTGTACGCATATCTATATATCTTTGCACATGGACAAGTTGTACGCACAACAAAGTATAGAAATGTCGTCGACAAGGAACAAGCGATATCTATCCTAGCTAAATGAAACGACTCATCATTATTCATTACTTAATTGGCGTGCTAGCCTAGCTAATTTTAGAAACGAGATACGTACAGTACAAGATAAAGGACTCACCGGCCGGGCACCGGAGGATTTTGAGGAGCGCGCCCTAGCACCCACACGGGCACACCACGGGCAACCGGAGTAAGACGGCCAAGGCGACGATGACGACGATGCAGGCGGTCGAACCTTCATGTCCTTAAATCGAGGCGCAGATGAGAAACGCGTTGCGGCATGCACCTAGTCTACTCATATCAATGGGTCAACGTTCAATGGCTATGGGCAGTCCGCGGGCGTATAGACGGAGGGGCCAACGACTCTACGAGGGGAGCAGACGTTCCCATTCACGCTGTCACGCATGACGCAAGTGCAGTCATAGTCGTCGCACCTCCTTGATCCACATGCAAGTTGCTACGCAGGCACAGTTCAACGACTGTTCAAGCATATATATAAGCATATAATATATATGTGATGACTGGAGGATGTCTTTATGATGAGTAGTTGTTGGTCCTTTTCCTTTGTTTCTAGAAGACGGATTTCGTATATACTAGTTCGTAGGGCCCGTTTGGTAGAGCTTCGGCTCCAACCAAAATAGATTCCATTATGACTTCACCTAGAGAGTAGATTTACTTGGGGAGCTGAAACATTTTTTTGGACTGTTTGACAAAACAGTTTCTCCTAATAACCTCAAATCACGAAATGTCCATAATACCTTTTTTTTCTTTTCTTTTTCTTTTTCTTTTTCTTTTTCTTTTTCTTTTCTTTCCCAACCATATGTGCTCGAGTCGAAGCGTCAAACCGCACGTAGCCTATCTATCTATCTATCTGCATCTTCTTCAACCTTCGGACGGCGGACCCCTCGCACTGCGCCATGCCTGGGGGCTCGATTCCGCGCCCGCGCCGGCTCTCTCCTCCACACCTGGCGCTCCTGCTCTTTGGCGACCGGAGCTCCGGCGTCTACACCTGTGTATAGCATGATGACTCTTTATCTAAGCAAGCATAAGGAACATTACTAAGAAAAATCAGGAACAGAGCAAGATTATTACCTTCGCAACTCAGTTCTAGTTACGGGGAGTGGACTATAAAGGCCCTCTTAGCATGCACCTCCGAGCACTGCCGTTGCGACTGCACCCTCATGCACCTCTGCGGCCAGCCATCCTCGCGCCGTTCGGGGTAGACCCGACGCCTCCGCTCGAGCTACGCCCCAACACAGGCACGCCGCATCTGCCTCGGCGCCGTCTTGCACCCCACGACGTCCCTGCGCCACCGTCGCCCACGCCGACGCGCCTCGGGGGAAAATCAGGCCACCAGCCGGTTCTGGGCCCTCTCTCTGTCGCGGAGCCAGATGAAACTATTTTTTTTTGGCTCCTACTCTCTCTTCTCGCCTCTCTCAGCGGGTTTCCCGTGGCTCCAACCGCGGAGCAGAGCCATTTTCTCCCGTTTGGCTGTCGGAGCAGAAAAACTACTCCTGAAGCTGATCTAGGAGCCCTACCAAACGGGTTTCCGTGGCTCCCACTACGGAGCGGAGCCATTTTCTCCCGTTTGGCTGTCAGAGCAGAAAAACTACTCTTGAAGCTGGTCCAGAAGCCTACCAAACGGCCCCGTACTACTAGTAACAGGATCAGTACGTACTTGGTCCTCCTGCCCGTATACTAGTCACAGGATCAGTACGTACTTGGTCCTGCTTTTTTGATTGAAAGAACCGGCGGATCACCTAGAACTAGACACACGAATACATCAACACGCTAAGACGACAAACCAAGCACGAACTATACGTACGTACGTCGAAGGCGGCCTCAGCCCTCAGGTCGACCGTGCCGACGTCCGGGGCGGGGCCTAGCTCGAACCGTCAGCAACTTTTCCTACTATATAAAAAGCTTTAAAGCGCAAAGCACAAACCCTGTGTCTAGTAGACAAGAGGAGGAGAAGAAGACGGATCGCTATTAGTCACCGCGCCCGCCTTGTGTCGTCCATGCAATCAAGCTTTAGGCTTTGTTTTTGCAAGAATAAGGACACGCAAACATCAAGGTTTATAAAAATAAAATAGAAGAAAATGCTAAAGGGGGCTTACGGCTGAGCTAGTTGGATTTTGGACTTCAAATGGGCATATGTTTCAATGCAGCTTGTGCCACTTGGTTTCGTGTTAACGACGAAAGTTCTTGTTGGGGCCGGAGAAGCGCAAGAGCAAAACTCTCGGCCCAGGCCATCCGCTCCCGACAGCAGTCACAGGCCACGCGCGTGGGAGGCGGCGGATCCCCTGCACCGCGTGGCGGTTACTGTACTGGACATGATCACATGAACAGCCGTGATCCATGGGGCCACGCCATGTACCAGCTCCGGCTGTGTGTGATCCTTCCACGCGGCCAATCTAGTCTCTCTTCATAGGAAGTGAGCTGAGAGAAAGGGCACAGGAAAGTATTCGCTTTGCTTGGAGCTCATTTTTTCCCCTCAAAAAAGTATTCCTATGAAAGTTTTTTTTTGCCGATTTTTCTGTACCAAACATACAGTGAAGTCAGCAAAATGGAGGTTTAGCGTTCCTTTGAAATTTCTCCATTCCAAGCAAGGCCTAGGCTATCCTGTTCTCTCCCTCTCTCTCGGCTTCACAATCACAACATGAAGAAGAAAGCCAGTTTTTGTCAAAAAAAAAAAAAGAAAGTCAGACCACTTCGGACAACGGCAATGCAGAGTGGTTATTAAAGTTTGACAAGCAGTCGCCAAAGGGAATTCTGAAAACACCGAAATGGTCACAATGACAGACCAAAGGAGGACAAAAAATTAAGGAAAAGAAGAACACATAAAGCACTTTTTGCAGTTCACATGTCTAGGCATTTCGCTGAGGTCAGTACCATCTCATTGATGCCTGTGCACTTGGCTTGCATGCTAAGGCCCGTCCTCGGAAACATTTCGATCAGCCCTGCCCATTTCAGTGCAGCTTGGGCTACCCGTTTTGTAAACACCAAACGTGATGGGCCCTCTCGTTTTCATTGGGCTGCAGAAGTGCAAGAGAAATGAATTCGGCCCAGCCCACCCCGTCCCGGCAGCGGTCAGCACCAGCCTGGGGCATCGCCGGCGTATCCAGTGCCCGCCGTCGCAGATCCTCCACAGCCGGTGGCAGCGTCCGTTGCCTTCGACTTCGATCTCCATGTGGCGGTATCTGTGCTGGGAGTGCCGTGATCCTTATGGGCCACGCCTTGCCGCCCTAAGTAGCCGGTTGTGATTCTTCCACGCGGAGGCGGCCAACCTGAGAGCCTGGCATTGGGATCTCTGGTCGGGGACGTCGACTCCATTTCTGCGCGAGTGCTCTGCACTAGTCTTCTCTTTTGTAGTCTCGTAGGTCCTGTTTGGAATCACATACGGCGGGAGGTAAATTATTTTTTCTGCTAAACTTCTAGTAAATTTCTCATCAGTGATCATAGGCAACTCCTGATACCAAAGCCGACAATGTTAGGAGATGTGAAGATGTAGAACACTGTATCTTTAAGATCAGGGATTTTTTTCCCTGAAAGTTCGATGTAGAAAACATGGGAGTTTCGGACTAGTAACATTACCTGTCCCAAATTTCTTTGGAAAACAAATGGCAGGCAATATACATAGTTCTGCAGGTGAATCAGATTATCAGATCTGCCACAACACACGAGCAATCTTTTCATTGTTAACAAACAGTTTGTCGGTGTACAATGATGCAGTTCAAACACTAATAAGGACAACAACAATGCTGTGCTGTGTGGTTATTAAACTTTGATACGCGATCACCAAACCGAACCATGCAAAAGCACGGAAGCATCAGAATGACAGACCACAGGAGGGCCAAATGTTCAGTTCACGCGCAGTCAAGTCACAGGATCATTAGCAGTGATGCCTGTGCACTTTGCGTGCAACATTTCTATCAGCCCTGCAAAGGTTTTTGAAAGAAAATGTATAAGGGCCCATTTGGATCCCTTCATTTTGCAGGAATTGGAATCTACTTAAGAAATTAGGCTATTTGGCTTGGAATTTGAGATTCCACAACTTTCCAAAGTTCACATATAAGCCTACCTCAAATATATAGGGTGGGAAATGGGAAATGTTTCTTCTTCTTATTCTTTGATCCAAACGGGCCTAAGTTCATTTCAGGTTGCCAGCACTGTTTCTTGCATGCCACCATTAATTAGTATAGCAAGACAATACAAATTTGCCTATATATATATCATATATGTCTGTCTAGACTTCACATAATAATCTGTAGGTAACTTGCAAAAAAAATAGTAGAGAACCAATGTAGGTAAAATAGAAGTACCTCAGGATGCATAGAACAACGAAAGGCAGTTAAGTGATTGTCCAACTGAGTGGCGTGAAAGCAAGGAACATTTTTTTTTTTTGAAAACGCAGGAGAACTGCGCTTCATTATATTAAGAAGAGAATAAAGGGCAAGAGCCCAAACAACACCACACACACACTAACAGGCTCTAAGGATTACATTCGCGCCGGGAACACCATTACAGAAGACGACCACAGCTGAGGTAGACACTCTTAACTACCAGGGAGGGGGAAAAGGGCAGTCAAGAAAGATAGCCCTCGAGCCCCTGCCATAGACCATAAGCGTCGTTCCTCGCCGGCTAAGATCAGCGCTGCAGCTAGGTTTGGGGCTGCTCCATCAAAAACACAACCATTGCGATGGTTCCAAATAATCCAAGCTCCAAGAATAATAAGGGAATTAACTCCTTGCCTCATCAATCCATCATCAGTGCTGCTGCTAGCATTTTCCCACCAAGCATGGAAGGATAGCTCTGTAGGCTGAGGGGACAAGTTTTGGAGACCGACCTGTCGGAATAGAATGAACCAAAATTCTCTTGCAAACACACAATTAACAAGGAGATGGTCAATAGTCTCCTCTTCTTGGTCACAAAGAGGGCAGTACTCAGGGTGAGGCAATCCACGACGTGCCAGGCGATCAGCCGTCCAGCACCTGTTGTGTGCGACCAACCACATAAAGGAGCGACATTTGGGTGGTGCCCAAGTTTTCCAGATTCTTTCCCATGGTCCAAAAGGAGTAGAACCCAAAAAGAATCCATCATATGATGACTTAGCCGAGTATTTCCCATTAGAAGAGAGCCGCCATATATGTTTGTCCTCAACCTCAGGCTGCAGCTGAAAATCCATCAAAAGAGTACATAGTTGAAGAAATTCCACCATCACGCCAACTGTACGGGCTCCCTGAATGTCTGAAATCCAAACCTGGGTAGTGAGGGCGTCCCGGACCGTGCGCCGTTTGACCCTCCTTTTGGGAACAGCCGCAAAAAGGCGAGGTGCAAGGTCAGCAATGCATTGCCCATGGAGCCACCGGTTTGTCCAGAAAAGAGTATTTGCACCATCTCCAATTTCAGAAACAACTGCCGCAGAGAAGAAGGCTCTTACTTGGTCCGGCACATGGATTGGGAGAGCAGCCCAAGGACGATGAGGCTCTGTTTTCTGTAGCCAAACCCATCTCATGCGGAGGGACCAACCAAGAGTTTTGAGTTCTGAAATTCCCAGGCCTCCAAGCTCTGGTGGGCGGCAAACTTTGACCCAAGCCACAAGACAGTGTCCACCTTTTGCATCTTTACGACCTCTCCAAAGAAACCCACGTCGAATTTTGTCACACTATCACACATACGAGAAATGAAAAGGCACTCCACTAAACAAAGTACATCACTCAGCAATTCAACGTACCATGAAAACGTCTTCTATGTAAGGGCTGCTAAAAAATAAATGAACGTATGCTTTGTGTTAAAGTAGAATGTGAAGCTAAGTTGCTCACCTCCCATTCACATTGACAGTAACCTCTGGATCGTTATGGTGCAGTGTGGCGGCAGCATTTTTCACTGTATCGACCGTTGCCATAGCACCTGCATCCACCTGTGAGAACTCAAGTAGCACATGATTCAGGCTCCGCAGATGCTCAATGCCAGACACAGCACTAGATTCATCAACGACAAGTCCCTGAAAAGTCAGTTCTAGCACTTCGACCATCGGCAACGCATTGGGCTCAAATACCACTGATGCTGAGTCGCACCTGACACACAGCTTCTTAAGACGCCCAAACCCACCATGACTGAAAGTGGCTTGCTTCCCGTCCTGGGGCATTTGGATAAAATCACAAAACAGCTCTAGTTCCCTCAAGTCTACTAGTTCACTGAGGTCCCTAATACTCGTAGAGCTTTCAGTGGTGATGACACACAACAGTGTTTGCAACTCTTTCATCTCTGAGAATCCCGGAGGTAACTTGGTGCCCCCACAGAGCAAATGCATAAGCTTTTTTAGCATGACAATGCTGGGAGGCAGCTTTTTAATATTTGTGGATCTCACATCCAGTGTCTGCAGGAAGCATAACTGCCCTATAGTATCTGGGAGCTCACTGACATTAGTGCCTCTGAGGTTGAGGTACTTCAGAAGCTGAAGCTTGTGCAAGACTTCAAGGAATATGTCCGTATCCTCACAGCCTTCAAGGTCCAGAACACGAAGCACCGTCGGATCAATCAACTGAGGCGCGGCGCTGGCCTGACCAAAAACAATGATTGCGCAGAGATGGGATATGTCTGTAGAACTATTTTGTGCCAATTTTTGGTCTTCCTTGCTATTGCTTTGCACAGATAACCAACGGATAGTGCCATAGTTTGCTATACCTTGGTGTTGATCATTCTTGATAGCAGTAAATTTATCTTCCCTGGATTTATGAACAATGAAATCATGTATCACAGGGTGAACCATGCAATACTTTGGGATACCATGATGGTTCACATGCAATGGCAGCACCATGTTTCGGCTAATTAACCCATCGAGGTAGCTTCTTGCTGTTTCCACCATAGGTCTGTAAATTTCTTGAATGACGAATCCTTTAGCGATCCACAGCCTCATTAAGCGCTCTACGTCAACCTCGTGGTACTCAGGAAATATGCTTAAATACAGCATACATGTCTTGAGAAAATTTGGTAGATCATTGTAAGTGAGATTGAGCCTCTGCCACAAATAACTTTCATCTGAACTTGATGCCAATGACTTCAATCCAATCCTCTTCCATTCATGAACTGATTGATGTTGTGCTATTGTGGCTGCTCTAACTCCAAGAGGTAGCCCTCCACATTTTTTCATGGACATTTCAGCAGAATTACTGTTAAAATGCTGATGAAAACCTTGCCCTTTACCAAAGACTTCGTTCACAAACAGTTGTTCAGAGTCCGCATCACTAAGGAGGCCAATCTTGTAAATGCAGTTGCTTGAACCTACAGAGCACCACAATGCCAATGCGTCATTTGTTGTTGTGATGATTATCCTACTACCAAGATCGTTCTCTGGAAAACAATGCCGCATGATTTGCCATTGCTCCTTGCTCCATAGATCATCGACCATAATGAGGTACCTGTTATGAAAAATAAGAAAAGGTTATGTAGATGAGGAAATTAGTACAAAATCAGTGTGAGGTTGTGAACTATGAACCACACAGTTGTTTGTCAAAATTTAAATTGCACATACCTCTTGTCCTCCAGAAATGTTCTAAGTTTCCATGTGAGGTCGTCAATGTCTATGCTTTCTTGGTCCTTCATTTTTAGCTGCCGACGAATGCTCTCAAGAGTCTTTACCATATCACACTGCTGCCCCATATATACCAAAGTGTTGGAGTATGTGTTTAGGCCCATGGGGCTAAGGCCCATGGGGCCCATATATGGAACCTATATAGCTACCCTTCTAGGGTTAGCCCTAATTAATTGAATCACATTCTCTAGCATGGTATCAGCAGCCTAGGGTTAGGTTTTCCCTCTCCCCACCTCTTCCAGCCGCCGCCAGCTCTCTGGTGGCCGCCGCCGCCGGCCCAGCGCCATGGCCGGCGTTCCTCCTCCACCTCCATCTCTCTACCACTGCTTCCCTCCCCTCTCTACCACCTCCTGGGCACAGGTTCTTTCTTCTCCACCACCAGCCGCGTCTCCAGGGGGCGCGCCCACTCCAGGCGGCGCTGCCGCGCCTCCAGGCGCCACCATGGCCGTCGGGCATCCTCCTCCCGTCGGGGCGCCACCTCTTCCGCCCGCTGCTGCCACAGGGCCCGGCCTTCTTCCTCCTACAGCCGCTGGCCATACCCTTGGCGCCTCCCTGCCCCTGCAGCCACCATGGGCTCTGGAGCCACCCGCACCTCTCTTTCTCCAGAAACCGCCGCCCCCACCCTTGGCGCCGTGGGCACTGGAGCTGCTCACGCCCTGGCTAACACCCCCAACCTTGGGGCAGTGGGGGACGCCGTGGATGGGCTCACAGCCCCGGCGGCAGTCCTTCCTCCGCCGGTGGCACTTCCTGCCGGCCCATCGCCGGGGTTCCAGCCGCCGGCTACTGCTGCCGATCTCCCTCTCTCGCCTGCCGGTGCTCCTGCTACCGTGGTGGGTTTCCAGATGGCCCCATCTGGCGGTCTTTCCCCACACCACGGCATCGGCGCACCAGGCGCGGGTGCAGGCCCAATCTGGCCCCCACCTGACGCGGCCATCGCGCCACGGCTGGCTGCTCCTCCTCCATCTACTGCTGCTTGGCCGGCCTCTGGCGGGCTGCCTGTTGCCGCCACCGCGTCACTGCCGGCTGCTGCTCCTTCTCCCGCAGCATGGCCGACCCCTGGCCTGCAGGCTGGCTGCTGCCTTGCGTCCGGTGTGACCGTCGGGACCGCCCTTCCCTTTGCTGGTGCGGCCCGCCCACCCGCGCTGCTGCCTTCGCCCACCCCCTCCGCCTCTGCGCCCCTCTTTCCCGCGACATGGGCACCGCAGGCCATGGCTTTCGCTGTCGGCAGTGCCCCCGCGACTGCGCCTTTCCTGGCCGCCCCGACCACCTCTCCTTCCTGGGCTCCGGCCGCCCTTGGCGTGGCACCGGCATCGCCCGGCCACCCTACAGCGCTGCCCGCCGGCGCGGGCCGCCCACTCGCGCCGCTCACCTCTGGCGCGGGCACTGGCCAGGCCTGGGCACCGCATCCGTCCCCTACGCCGCCGTCGTTTCTTGTGGGTTCTCCTCCCCCCGGGCCGAGCGGGGGTGGGGGGGGCCGTGGCGGACACCGTCGTCGCGGACAGGGACGTGGTGGGGGTTCTGGGTTCCACGACCCGTCGTTGTCCTTCCAGGCTCCCGGGGGTGAGCCTCGCCTGCCAGCCGCCGCCATGCTCGATGCTGCTTCTCCCGGTTTTCAACCAGCAGCATTCCCGTGGGCTACACCCTCCAGCGCCTCGCCCTGTTGGGACTCGGCGGCCTTGGCACACTCCTTCAGCACGATGGCCCCGAAAACTCCTGTCGGCCCACAGTGGATCGCCGATTCGGGTGCCACCTACCACACCACTCCTGACCCCACTATTCTCTCTTCCGTTCAACTTCCTTCTTCCTATCACCCTTCATCCATCATGATCGCTAATGGGTCTTGCCTTCCTGTCACGTCCGTGGGTGCCACCGGCGCTAATGGCTCCTTCCGTCTTCTTGATGTTCTTGTGGCACCTACTATGGTTCACAACCTTCTTTCTATTCGTCGGTTTACTGCTGACAATTTCTGTTCTGTAGAGTTTGACTCTTCCGGTCTCACTGTCAGAGATTTGGCTTCCCGCCGTCCTCTGCTTCGGTGTGACAGCACGGGTCCCCTTTACACCATTCGCTTCCCAGCGTCTCCTTCGTCTTCTTCGCCGACCCCTTTGTCAGCTGCTTTCGCCACCACTACTTCCTCCACCACTTGGCACCGGCGACTCGGCCATCCTGGTCGTGATGCCCTGATGCAGCTCAGTCGTAGTTCTGACATTCGGTGTCCTCGGACTCACGATGAGCATTTGTGTCATGCGTGTCAGTTGGGCCGTCATGTCCGCCTTCCTTTCCATAGTTCTTCCCAGGCGGCTCACATCTTTGATCTTATCCATTGCGACCTATGGACCTCTCCTGTCATCAGCGTTTCTGGCTACAAGTTCTATCTTGTGCTGCTTGATGATTTCTCTCATTACTCCTGGACTTTTCCTCTTCGTTCAAAGTCTGACGCTTTCCCGCCATTCTCCACTTCTTCGCTTGGGTGTCCACACAGTTCGGCCTCACCATCAAGGCCGTCCAGTGTGACAATAGTCGTGAGTTCGATAACTCCGCCTCCCGTGTCTTCTTTCTCTCTCACGGTGTTCAGCTCCGCATGTCTTGTCCATACACCTCTTCCCAGAATGGCAAGGCTGAGCGGATGATTCGCACCACCAACGACACTGTGCGTACCCTTCTGTTTCAGGCCTCTCTTCCCGCTCGCTTCTGGGCTGAGGGCCTGCACACCTCCACCTACCTTCTTAACCGCCTTCCTTCCGCGGCCTGCCCCGCTCCCACTCCTCACCACGCCCTCTTCGGTACCCCGCCTCGGTACGATCACCTCCGCGTGTTTGGGTGTGCGTGTTACCCCAACACCGCTGCCACTTCTTCCCACAAGCTGGACCCTCGCTCCACGCTCTGTGTCTTCCTCGGGTACTCCCCGGATCACAAGGGGTACCGGTGCTTTGACCTTACCTCCCGACAGGTTCTCATCTCTCGCCATGTGGTGTTCGATGAGTCCGTCTTTCCCTTTTCCAGCACTACCACCCCTCCGGTACCTGACCCACCCTACCTGTTTCCCACTGACCCGGTGGTCCAGCCACCTTTTTTGTGGCCTCCTGCAGGTACCGCTTCGCTGCGCGCCGGGCCGGCCCCCGGTCCCAGATCCCCAGCAGGTCCGGGCCCGTCGTCCTCGGGCGCGGCCCCGTCCTCTCCGGTTGGTGCAGACCCGGGGCCTTCGTCCCCCGCTTCTGCCCCGGGGGGGTCGTGTCGGTCGCCGACGCCGGATCCCGTCCCGGCACCTGCCCCGGCACCTCCGTCGAGGTTCGCCGCGCCGGTACGGGTGTACCAGCGCAGGCCGCCGCCGCCGCTCGCGCTCCCTTCTCCACCGGGGACACCGACACCACCGCCACAGTCCCCGCCGGCTCGTGGTGCCCCGCCGGTCTACCACCCGCCGCTGCTTCACCGACACCCGCGGCATGTTCACCCGATGGTGACACGACACTCGGCTGGCACACTGCCGCCTCGTGCCCTCGAGGCTTCGACCGGCGACGCGGTGGTCTCTCCGGTACCCTCTTCCGTCCGCGACGCCCTGTTGGACCCTCACTGGCGCCACGCGATGGAAGAGGAGTACGTCGCGCTACTCGCCAACCAGACGTGGGAGTTGGTGCCCCGGCCGCCGGGCCGACGGCTCTCTCGAGCGCTACAAGGCTCGGTGGGTCCTCCGGGGTTTCACTCAGCGCCCTGGCGTCGACTATGATGAGACCTTAAGCCCAGTGGTCAAGCCGGCAACCGTCCGTACCGTGCTATCGCTGGCGCTTGCTCGGTCTTGGCCCGTCCACCAGCTGGACGTCAAGAACGCCTTCCTCCACGGCCTTCTTACCGAGACGGTGTACTGCAGTCAGCTGGCGGGGTTCGTCGACACCACCCGTCCTGACATGGTCTGCCGGCTCAACAGGTCCCTCTACGGCCTCAAGCAGGCACCTCGGGCGTGGAACCACCGGTTCGCCGCTTTCTTGCTGACCCTGGGGTTCATGGAGGCCAAGTCTGATACGTCCCTGTTCGTCTACCACCATGGAGCCGACACTGCATACTTGCTGCTCTATGTTGATGACATTGTCCTCACCGCCTCCAGTGAGCCACTTCTCCGCCGGATCGTCACCGCTCTCCAGCAGGAGTTCGCGATGAAGGATCTGGGTGAGCTCCACCACTTCCTCGGTGTCACTGTTGAGCACCGTCCTACCGGGCTCCTACTTCACCAGCGACAGTACACTCGGGACATCCTGGAGCGGGCTGGGATGACTGACTGCAACCCCTGCTCCACTCCGGTCGACACTCAGGGCAAGCTGTCTGAGGCTGAGGGACCACCGGTGGCCGATCCCACTGCGTACAGGAGTCTCGCCGGGGCCCTTCAGTACCTCACCTTCACCCGGCCGGACATCACCTATGCAGTTCAGCAGGTCTGCCTCCATATGCATGACCCCCGGGAGCCTCACCTCACGGCTCTCAAGCGCCTCCTCCGCTATCTCCGGGGCACGCTCGACTACGGCCTCCTCCTCCACCGGGCCTCCTCCACCGACCTCAATCAAACTGTTCAATAACTCGCTGGTACACAGCTGTGGCGAGCATTGTCTTCCCAGAGCCGACCATCCCAGTGATGGAAATGATCTTGAACTCATCAATGTCCCTGGAGTTCATGAGCATCTTGATCGCCTCCTCCATCTGTCTATTGCGGCCGACGAGGCTACTGGGGCAATTGTGGAGCAATATATCTTGGGGTTGGGGCTGGAAGGGCAAGGGCTGTGGCACAGCGTAGAGGCCCTGTGCATGCTTCTGCTGGAGATCATGAAGACGCACCCTAAAATCCCTTAGGGCATTGGAGATGACAATAGTGGCAGGGAGCTCGTCCACGTCAAGATAACAGTAAGACACCCACGCAACCATGGACATGAGGACAACGGGGATGCTGAGGGTGAAGCGGTCAGCCCAGTCCTCAATGTCATAGGTGAGCTCACAGTAGTGGTTGAACCATTGCCAGGCATGATTCTTTTCCTCGAAGAGTGGCATGCATGTAGTCATGATCTCAAGTTCGTCATAGAGCAATTGGATGTTAGCATGGATGCTGGAGAACAGCATGTGCTCCGCCTGCAGCTTCAGCACTCTAAGCTTTGACAGCATGGACAACGGCATGATGCGCATGTAGCTGTCCAGACTCCCCTGCTCTGTTCTCCTCCAGACCTTGTTGTTTGATTGTCGCCATGCCGCCGTTGACGGCTGTACTGGAGTTGCAACCAAGTTTTTATTGCCTCGTGGTATGTTGTGCGTACATTCTTCTTGGGGCAGTTTTCCTTGAATGTGAGCTTGTTTTGGGTCTTCATTTTGTATCTCATTTAAGACTTCTTCGTCATCCATATTCAAAGAATTTGGAGTTTCATATTCTTCCTCAACTTTACACACCCTTTTCACATTGGGGCTTATGCCACTAGGATGCTTGCTAATGGCTTCCTCGTACGCTAACTCTGCAGCTGTCATGTCAGATTCTTCAGCATCAGTGGCTACTCCAATTCTTGCCACAACCTCTTTGAGCTTCGACTGGTGCTGGATACCGTGTAGCATATCGCTGTACTTCTCCCCTCTGCGGGCATTGAAACGTATCTTGAGCGCCAGAAGTTTGGGCATTGCTTTTTCTGGAAAGCTCAGCAACAGAACAGAGCTCATGAGTTTGAAACATGCAAAGTTATGATACCGCTATCAGGTTTTCGAACGTACAGGGAAAGAATTGTAAGCACCGGTAACTTCCCGAGGTGATCGAGATCGTACTTCCACAACTCTCTGACAACAACTTCCAAAATACGGAGACTGGTGAGTTGTTCGATCCACCCGGGAATCCTTGAAAAGCTGCAAATGGGAGGCAGCAGCTCGAACACTTGGATGGCAGACAAGGGTTTGCTGCTTAAATCTTTCGGGAAGATAGGCTCGGCGCAAATAGCAGGACCTTGAGCCACATTTCTGTGCTTTATCTTCCTTCCAATCCGGACATGCTGCAGTCTTGAATGGTGTACAATATCCGTTGGAACATCTGCAACTTCTGCATTTACTTCCAGTGTTTCCAAGTGCTTCAGACATTGCACCTGAACTGGCAATTCTACCGTGACGTTGCATCTAACCTGCAAGTATCTTAACAGATGAAGTTCACCGATTTCTGCAAGGGAAAACCTTTTATCTCTATCGTCACTCTGTATATGAAGGATCATGACTCGAACAACCTTAAACTCAACAAGTGAAGGCATGCAGTTCAAGAGTCCCATGAAAGCTGTAGGAAGTAATCTGCTGATCCTCCTCTCTCTCTCTCCTTTCTCTGTTTGCAGTCAAGGAGCAGTTGTAGTGGTCAGCATTGCTGCCCATCCTTGACACTGCAGCAGCATGGCATTAGGCCATTCTAGGAGTAGATGTAGACAGCCATGTTCATGGCTTTCATCAGCTGTACTAGGAGTAGTTGGGGCTGTACTCAGCCATACCTCAAGTACCATAGTTGGTGAGAGGCTTATATATATATATATATATATATATATATGCTATGCAAACAATCTAAGGCAGTCTTTTGCCTCACATTCAGATACTCAGGCATTCGGCCACAGCTGTTACCTGTGTTTGTGTGTGCTAAGAGCTCAGCTCTTCTTCTACCTTGGTGCAAGAGAGGAGAGGAGGGAAGGTGAGCAGGAGCTGCTCACCTAGGAGTTGAGTAGGAGGCCAACACGTGGTATCGGAGCCGGTCCCTGTCGCTGCGCTTGATCGCCGGCGATGGACACCGAGGCTACTGCTGCGAAGCAGAAGGCCGTAGAGGGGGCCAGCTCCAAGGCCGCTGTCGAGGTTCACCGGGTGCGCGAGTTCAGCGGGCCAAACAATTGGCCAATGCTGACCCGCACCAACTACGGCGAGTGGAGCGTCCACATGAAGTGGAAGGTCAAGGCGCGTCATTGGTGGAAGGCCGTCCAGGAGGGTGATGCCGATGAGGATGCGGAGGTGGGCGTCATGGAGGCGCTCATGGCATCCACGCCGAGCGAGTACCACGAGGCGCTCGGCAGCAAGGACACGGCAAAGGAGGCATGGGACATGCTGGCCTCCTTTCGCCTTGGCTCGGATCGAGCCAAGAAGGCCAAAGCGCAGCAGCTACGGAAGGACTTCGATGAACTCCGGTTCAAGTCCGGAGAGACGGTGGAGGATTTTGCGCTACGCCTGCAGACGTTGGCGGGGCAGCTGGCGGTCTTCGGCAAGCCGATCAACGACGAGGACGTCGTGGCCAAGTTGCTGCGCGTCGTGCCGCCCAAGTACGCCCAGCTCGCCCTGTCCATCGAGACCATGCTGGACTTGTCCACGCTGTCTCTGGAAGATGTGACGGGGCTGCTGCGTGCCGTAGAGGATCGAGCTCCGGCAGAGAAGCCCAAGCCGCAGCTGTTGCTGACAGAGGAGGAGTGGGCGGCGCGGATGAAGGAGAAGCGCCGGAACAGCGCGGGCTCTTCCAGCGGCGGCGTCGGCGGGAAGAAGGCCGGCAAGGCGCAGGCGGACAAGAAGAAGGGCAAGAAGAAGTTCTCCGACCCCAACGCCTGCCACAAGTGCGGCGAGGTTGGGCATTGGGCGCGGGAATGCCCGAATCGGAAGCCGGAGAAGAAGGACGAGGCGCACCTGGCGCATTCTGACGACGACGGTGATCATGCACTTCTGATGGGGGTGTTCTGCGCGGAGCAGAGTGGCAAGCCGGGGAAGATGGAGGTGGAGCAGAGGGCTGCGCCGCCGGTCGTCCATCATCTTGACGAGCTGCGCGCGCAGGTTCATCTGGGCGTCGCCGGGGATGAGTCGGAGCAGAGGTCGTACCTCGACTCCGGCGCGAGCAACCACATGACGGGCTGCCGCGCCGCCTTCTCCGAGCTGGACGAGAAGCACCGTGGGGGCGTCCGGTTCGGCGACGGCTCCTGGGTGCAGATTCGTGGGCGCGGCACGGTGCTGTTTAGGTGCAAGAACGGTGAGCACCGCGCGCTCACGGAGGTTTACTACATCTCGGAGATCCGCTCTAGCATCATCAGCCTTGGCCAGCTGGACGAGCATGGAGCAGAGGTGCTGATCCGCCAAGGGGTGCAGCGCATCAAGGACCAGGACAGGCGTCTCCTGGCTAAGGTGATGCGATCTCGGAATCGGCTTTACCTCCTTGACTTGAAGGTTGAGCAGCCGGTGTGCCTGGCGGCGGTGAGCGTGGAGGAGCCATGGCTCTGGCACGGCCGGTTCGGCCACCTGAGCTTCGACGCTCTAGGCCGGATGGAGAAGATGGTGACTGGCATGCCACGCATCAAACACGCAGGAGAGCTCTGCGACAGCTGCCTCGCCGGGAAGCAGAGAAGACTGTCGTTCCCCAAGGCTGCACGCTACCGTGCGGTGGATCCGCTCGAGCTGGTCCATGGGGACCTTTGCGGGCCGATCACACCAGCAACGCATGGTGGGCGCAGGTACTTTCTGCTGCTTGTCGACGACCACAGTCGGTTCATGTGGTTGCGGCTTCTGGCGAGCAAGGACGAGGCAGCGGACGCCATCAAGCAGTTCAAGGCTCGAGCTGAGGCAGAGTCCCGGAAGAAGCTCCGGGTCTTGAGGACCGACCGCGGCGGTGAGTTCACGGCGGTGGAATTTGCCACCTATTGCGCCGATGAGGGGGTGGGGCGCCATCTCACCGCGCCCTACTCGCCACAGCAGAACGACGTGGTGGAGCGCCGGAATCAGACAATCGTCGGCATGGCGCGCTCCATGATGAAAGCAAAGAAGATGCCGGCGACGTTCTGGGGCGAGGCCGTGACGACGGCGGTCTTCATCCTCAACCGCGCGCCCGCGAAGGCCCTGAAGGGGCAAACTCCATTCGAGGCTTGGCACGGGCGCAAGCCGAGCGTGGCGTTCATGCGCACGTTCGGGTGCGTCGGCCACGTCAAGACAACCAAGCCCGGCCTCGGCAAGCTTGAAGACAGGAGCACGAAGGCGGTGTTCCTCGGCTACGAGGAAGGATCCAAAGCCTACCGGCTGTATGATCCGGCGAGGGGCAAGGTGCTGGTATCCAGGGACGTCGTTTTCGACGAGGCGGCGGCATGGGACTGGAATGCCGAGGAGTTGGGGACGGAGCAGGGCTACGGGCTGGAAGACACGTTCATCATGGAGCGGCTGGTGGTGCACGGCCACGGCGAGGGGGAGCAAGCTCCAGCAACCGGGGAAGCGGAAGCAGGAGAGCCGGCGACCGGGGAAGTAGCGGAGCCCGTGGCGGCGGAGGTGGTGGAGCCACCTAGCCCACCAGGAGCAGGGCACCATAGCTCACCGGGGCCGATGGCGGACTCCCCCCTGTTTTGCAGGAACATGGGACCCCGGGAGCATCGATGGTGGAGTACGCCACTCCACCGTCCAATCTCGACGAGTTCGTGGACGCTTTCCACGAAGGGGAGGAGGTCCAGTTCCGGCGCGTCGACAATGTCGTCGGCAACGCGCCGGTGCCAGGGCTGGCTGCGCGTCTGCTCGATGACGATCAAGCGCTGCTGCTCATGAGCGCGGAGGAGCCGGCCACGTTCGCGGTTGCGGAGCGCGACACGGAGTGGCGGCGGGCCATGATCGAGGAGATGAAGGCGATCGAGGCCAACAAGATCTGGGACTTGGTCGATCCGCCATCGGGCTGTCGGCCGATCGGACTCAAGTGGGTCTATAAGAAGGATGAGCGCGGCGCCGTCGTCAAGCACAAGGCGCGCCTAGTGGCGCGTGGCTTCGTGCAGCGCGAGGGGATTGATTTCGAGGAGGTGTTCGCGCCGGTGGCGCGGATGGAGTCGGTACGGCTCCTCCTCACGCTCGCGGCGGCCAAGGACTGGCAAGTCCACCACCTCGACGTCAAGTCTGCCTTTCTCAATGGCGATTTGGCGGAAGAAGTCTACGTAAAGCAGGCGCCGGGGTTCGTGGTGAAGGGCGCTGAGCATAAGGTGTTGTGCCTCATGAAGGCCTTGTACGGGCTACGGCAGGCGCCGAGGGCGTGGAACGCCAAGCTCGACGCCACCATGGCGGAGCTCGGGTTCACACGCTGCGTCACCGAGCATGCGCTGTACACCCGACGACGGGGGAAGGAGGAACTCATCGTCGGGGTGTACGTCGATGACCTCATCGTCACCGGGGCACGCGCGCAGGACATTGCGCGGTTTAAGGAGGAGATAGGCGCCAAGTTCCGCATGAGCGACCTGGGAGCCCTATCGTACTACCTCGGCATTGAGGTGAAGCAGAGCGCGGATGCAGTGAAGCTCGGGCAACGCGCCTACGCGCTGAAGCTGTTGGAGCGGGCGGGCATGGCGGGTTGCAAGGCTGTGGCCACACCCATGGAGGAGCGGATCAAACTCTCGCGGGCGAGCATGGCGACGAAGATGGATGCTACGCTCTACCGGAGCATCGTTGGCGGGCTGCGCTGGCTCACGCACACGCAACCGGACATCGCGTCCGCGGTCGGATACGTGAGCCGGTTCATGGAGGACCCAAGAGAGGACCACTGGACGGCGGTCAAGCGGCTGCTCCGCTACGTCCAGGGCATGTTGGAGATGGGGATCGTCTTCCCCAAGCACGGCGGCCTCCAGCTGACGGCGTTCAGCGAGGCTCCGCCCAAGGCCAGGGATGGCGAGCCGGGGATCACGGCGTACAGCGATGCGGACATGGCTGGGGACGTGGACGGGCGGCGGAGCACTTCCGGCGTGCTCGTCTTCCTCGGTGCGTCGCCAATCGCATGGCAGTCCCTGAAGCAGAAGATGGTGGCGCTGTCGACCTGCGAGGCAGAGTATGTCGCAGCGGCCACGGCGGCTTGCCAGGTGGTTTGGCTGCGCCGGCTGCTGGGTGAGCTCACCGGAGTTGAGGCTTGCCCGCCGGCGCTGAAGGTGGACAACCAGCCAGCGATCACGCTGGCAAAGAACCCTGTCCTCCACGACAGAAGCAAGCACATCGACGTGAAGTTCCACTTTATCCGTGACTGCGTCGATGGAGGACAATTGGTCATCGAGTTCGTCTACTCCGGCCGGTAGCTCGCTGACATCCTCACCAAGCCACTCGGCCGGCTTCGGTTTCAGGAGCTGAGGGGGTTGATCGGCATGGTGGTGGTCAAGTGAGGACAGCAGGATTAGGGGAAGAATTGTAAGAAGTAATCTGCTGATCCTCCTCTCTCTCTCCTTTCTCTGTTTGCAGTCAAGGAGCAGTTGTAGTGGTCAGCATTGCTGCCCATCCTTGACACTACAGTAGCATGGCATTAGGCCATTCTAGGAGTAGATGTAGACAGCCATGTCCATGGCTTTCATCAGCTGTACTAGGAGTAGTTGGGGCTGTACTCAGCCATAACTCAAGTACCATAGTTGGTGAGAGGCTTGTATATATATATATCTATGCTATGCAAACAATCTAAGGCAGTCTTTTGCCTCACATTCAGATACTCAGGCATTCGGCCACTGCTGTTACCTGTGTTTGTGTGTGCTAAGAGCTCAGCTCTTCTTCTACCTTGGTGCAAGAGAGGAGAGGGAAGGTGAGCAGGAGCTGCTCACCTGGGAGTTGAGTAGGAGGCCAACAAAAGTTAGTGATCAAACTCGTGGCAGCATGATACTTGTGGGTGTGGTTGCATATGTTGCACTGCTAAAGTGGAGGGACAGCCGATGGATCCTTTCAGTGAGCACTACTTGTGACTGAGAATAATCAATGATGGTGATGAAATTATCTTCAATGCACTTGCTTGTAACAAATTCATATACCTTTGGGTGCACTACGTAGGACATTCTATTGGAATACATGAGGGCTTCCTCTTCCTGATCTTCCACTTCTACCACCTGTCCCTCATATTCTTCATGGTCATCATCATCTTTTCCTTCTTTGTTCACTTCGCAATGTTCCTTCTTGCTGCAGTCAATATCTATCTGTTGGATGAGGCCTAAACTGACAAGAACATCAACATAGCTGCCAGCAGTTTTTACAATGCTTTTCCCTTCTACTAGTATGAAACCTTCAGCGATCCATTGCTTCACCAAATCTCCCTTTACAATCAAATAGTTCTCAGGATACATACTAAGATACAGAAGACATGTCTTCAAATAATGATGAAGACTACTGTAGCACAGTTTCAGCACTTGGTTCAGAATCTCCGCGGAAGCTGGTCTGGTTCTCAAATTGTTATCTAGGAAGTTCTTTACATAATCCAATTTCTGTTTCATTTTTTTAATACCCAATTGCTGTTTTGTTTCCAGATGGCTAGCCAAAAGGGTAGCTATGCAAACAATGGCTAGTGGTAAACCACCACATTTTCTTGAGATCTCGTCTGAATCAACATTCAGATGTTGAGGACACTCTTTTCCAGGACCAAAAACTCTACCGATAAATAGTTCATTTGTTTGTTTGTCACTGAGGGGCTTGACATGGAAAATATCATTACGGTTACTGCAGCATGCGTGGGCAACTTCCTCAACTGTTGTTGTTATTATTATTCTGCTGCAGTTCTTGCTGTCTGGGAAAGCCCGCCTGACAATGTCCCAAACTGATATAGCCCATAAATCATCAATCACAATAAAATACCTAGCAAATAATTTAGTACAGGTTAAATACGCTCTGTCAGACTCGTAGCAACAACAAGAAAATAAACTGAAACATTAATACAGGGAAGCTTTTAAGATGATTTGGATAACATTGGTTTGATTTGTTTTGCACATGTACTATATCGTAACATTAACTACCGTGTGTTTGATTGCAAGGTCGGAGGATGGGATGAGTTCGTACTTCTTTTACAGGTGTTTGGATTGTAGAAACTACAGGACGAGACAGGATCATCTCTAATGAGAATGTACCTAAGTACCTTCAAGATGTGGGCTCGCAGCTCATGCTACCCTCCGCCTCCGAATTCGGAGGACGGGGTCATCCACTCATCCCCGTTCTTCGTCCCCGCTTCACGTGATGCGCACAAGACGTTCGGTGCGGTAACACGACGCACGCGCCGTCCCTTTCACCAACCCTCCCCTTGCAGCGCTGGCGAGCGGGCGCCGCGGCCGAGTGGCGGCATTTGCGGGTGGAGGAGCAGTTGGCATGACGGAGCAACAGCGCGAGTGGAGCAGCAGTGCGTCAAAGCCGGCGGCGGCGGCGGCAGGCGAGCAGCAGGTGGCGGCGCTTGAGTCTGGACGTGAAGGAAGGAGAAAAGGTTTGGGAACTGGAATGAAGGAAGCTGCTGAAATCTAGGCCCACATGGCAGTCATCGTAACAGGAGGGTGATGTGAGCCCCAAATTCGGCCTTGGCCCATGAAAAAGAGAAAATTGCTATTCTAGACTCTCAAACACGTAGTTTTGCTAAAATAGGATTCCTAACGTTGGCATCGTTAAAACGATATCCGAAACGTTTACACTTTGTTTTCCATGACATTTAGTGTATTAAGTCTCTTTTCTCATCTAAATACATGTATTTCTCTTCTCTTTTGACTTTTTTACCTTCTATCATCTGGACGTTGATTACGTATGAGAATTTCATCGGTCGTTCGGTCTCGTTCACCGGGCTGGCTGGGCAGCTGCCGTGGCTGGTTGGCTGCCTGCCGCCGCCGCTGGGCAGCCCTGGCTGGCTGGCTGGGCAGTGCCTTGGCTGGCGCCGGCGCCTTGGCTGGGCATGGCATATATGAAATGCACACATTCATATATAGTAAAAGTTAATAAACAATGAGGCATATGCCAGAGACGGAACCAGCGATTCTTACTAGGGAGGCTAAACAAATATGATCATATTTTTTTAGTGTGCTAAAATATACGTAATTATATGATTCAACAATTTTTTTAAATATTTTACACTGTTTATAACCAAAATCATAATATTTGAATAAAAAATAGGTGAAAATTGATATTTTTTAGCTGTAAATTCATATATTTATATAGGTATTAAAGAAAACTTACTGGGCTTTGGGGGGGCCACGGCCCCTGCTAGCCCCCTGGCATATGCAATAACATGTAATAGATAACACCATGAATTTAGCACGAACCAGTACATCTCAGAAATCCATGATTTTAGCATAAACGAGTTCTTCTCACAAAACCATAATTTTGTTCCAAAAATGAGATCAAATCATATGTAATAATAAACGAGTTTACATCTCATCACAGCTAATAAAATTCATTCAATATGTAGCTTCCTCTTTGGAGTCATCTTTTTTGGTGCAGCCGCAACAGGCATTCTCACTGGACTTGTTACGTCGGTTTACGAAGAGGTGCCTTCTCCTAATAATAATGCAAGCTTGCTGCACGAAAATACGGTACGACAATTAGATGCATGACAATAATTAGTATATGGTAAAAAAATTAGTGTATGATAAATGTGTCAATTTTTATATCATATATGTTTACCTTCTTGTGACCCTTCCTGGACTATCATGTAGAATTTCTTTTCTAGTCAGCCTCCGTGGAGTGCTAGGTTCCGCTGTCTCTTTTGTAACATTCTTCCTAGGTTGCCTACGCTTCCTAGACAATGCAAGATAACAATACATAAATTTAATCATTGCACTTTGTTTGCAGCAAAAAAAAACTAAACATACATGTACAGACTACACAAACTATTTATGTAAAGACTAAGTTCATGCTAGCAATTTTCATTCAAGTTTATGATAAAGAAAATAAGTACTTACCTCTTTTTGGATGTCTTTCAATTTCCTGCCATTTATTCTCCAAGGGCAAGGGCAACCTTCTACACCGGACTTACAAAAAGCCCTATATATCGTCTTATACGACTTCTCTACTCCTAAATGGAACTCCTTCTTGATGGCAAATTGCTTAACTGCTAACTTAAACTCCTCCATTGTTGGGTACATTGTCCCTACCTCCATTGATGGGTTCTTCTTATCATATGTGATGACCATCTCACCCGGTACGACATCACTAGTCGGAATGGTAGCACCATCAATATCTTGCCCTAACTCATTATCATCACTTTGTCCATTCATTGGGCAATCACTAGTAGGTATATTTGTTGTCTCATTTGTTGTGCCTTCTTTTGTCAAGCCTAAAAGCTCACACATCTGACTCTCGCTCATAAGTTGAATTCGACCTTCATCATCATGTGTCTCCACGATTTGTAAATGTTGCCCAATCAACTTTTTCCATATTTTCCACGTCATTCACTTCAGACCTATAAACACGCGAAACCGAGTGTTACTACTATCTACTACTGTACTTGTAAATACTACTATACAGGTACAAAAATCAAAGATTAGTGCATGCAATTTATACCTTTCCACTCGAAGAACAGGAAGGTTATACTCTATTTCCGGATGTGGAGCAGTAGGCAGCAGTGTCCTTGCTAGGGCTACAGCATCAATGGGGACCTCCACTGTCGGCTGTTACAGGACATCGGCTAGGGCTCCTAGTGCCACGTTCAGGCCTCCAAGCGCTGCGTCCAGGCCTCCAGGCGTCGTAGCTAGGCCACCAGACGCTGTCGTGGCGAGGGCAGCAGGCGCGCCCAAGGCTAGGGCTCCCGGCGCCATAGCTTCGTCCTCCATGGCACTGGCCTCCACTGCTGGCAGTGGCAGGGCATCGGCCAGGGCTCCAGGCGCCGCCATGGCTTCGGTTGATTCGTCCTCCATGGCGAACGGCCCTCCATCAGTACCTTCAGGTGGAGGCTCTCCATCCATGGAGAAGAGAACGGCGGCGTGGGTAGGGAAGGAGGGGCGGCGGCCGTCGCGCGTACGGGGAGTCTCGCGTACGGGAGGAGAAGCGACGGGAGGTGAAACGATCGATGGGATCATTTAGATTACATTAGCAGAAGGCCGGTATGGTCATTATGAGAAAATACATGTATTCCATATGACAAATATGATGAAAATGAACAAAATGTCATGAAAAACAAAGTACAAACGTTTCGGATGTCGTTTTAGCGATGTCAATGTTAGGAATCCTATTTTAACAAAGCCACGTGTTTGAGAGTCCTAGAATAGCAATTTTCTCCATGAAAATAGGGGAAGGGTAAGAAAAGAAAAGAAAAGAAAAATTGCTCAAAAAAAAGAAACGAAAAGAAAAGAAATGAGGAGGTAACCTCACCATATCTATATGTCATATAATAAAGCTAATTCCCGCTACAAGTTCATAATCTTGCACTAACTTATCCATATCATCTTCCAGCTATAGTCATGTCATCCCACTGATTTTCAATCCGCATCATCTTCATTGAGTTCATACTTATATTTGAGAAATATTTTAATTTATTTTATATGAATAGAGGAGGGTAATTTAGATACAATTAGAGGTGTTACCAATTTTTATCTATATAACAATAGATATGGGTAACTTATATGCAAACTTAGGAGTTACTTTGCATTATCTTTTATAGTGGCAAATGTGGATAATTTAGTTACACATTTAGGATGGTTATTCTAGTTTCTCTAACAATAGTGGCACTGAGTGACTTTGTGATGGGGGAACACCATCGGCACGCCACTCCATCGCAGCTTTGGCCAAGACAGGACTCTCGCTTGCTTTCCTCTCCGTGTTAACCCTTCGATCATGAAACCCTACCTTCGCCGAAAGGATCTCATGTGGCCCTGTCACTTTGGTGGGGTCTTCACCGCAGGCGCTATTTCGACAAGTGTTGTTGTCGAGGGCATTCTCGTCAAGTTAGCTCCGCACGATCCCGCTGGCCCTCCATAGGGAAGGCGCCTCGACCCTTCATTTTGCAGGATACAAGGTGGTCCGCAAGACGGATCAGTGATGAGAGACCCTCGGAGCCGTCTCGCAAGACCTTCAACACCACCCTGAAGATGCTGCTAAAGGAGATGGCGCGGAGTGGTCCCCCCTGATGGAAGGCCTCGACGCCATCAAGAGGGTAGTTGAGAGCGAGGAATAAAATGTCCAACATGCCCTGTTTCCTATGTAAGGGGACTCTTGGTCGGCCCCGGCTTAACTATAATTTTATCGTGCTCCTAGATATGGTCTATAAATTCTCGTGGTCACCGCAGTGATAGAGCATGAATTAATGGTAATTTACTCCTAAATTTATTGTGTTCCTCCACGTGGCCCTTACCACAACTTCGCTCCCGTTCACAACTCACTTTTTCCTTTTTATTACCATGGGGTACCCTCGCCCACCTCGCTCCGTGCTGATTCTCAGGTTGGGTAGGAGGCAGAGCGACATCCCCACACTTAGATACAAAATTAGGAGGGGGTTACTTTCACTAGTACAGAGACGGGCTTTACTCCCGGTGGGGAACCCCCTCTAGTCCCGGTTCCCCACCCGGGAGCAAGCATCCGGGACTAAAGGGGGGTCCTTTAGTCCCGGGTGAGGAACCGGGACTAAAGGAGGACCTTTAGTCCCGGTGGGTAACACCAACCGGGACTAAAGGTGCCTCCTGACATGCCACGATGGCCAGCACCTTTAGTCCCGGTTGGTAATACGAACCGGGACTAAAGGTTTTTTTTTCTTTTCTTTTCATTTTTTTGTTTTCTTTTCAAAATAGGTTTTCGAAGTCGTATTGTACGCTGCTAATTATACATTTATACGCGCATATAGTATGTTTCGGTTCAAGCACAATGAACGTATTAAATCACACAATTCAAGCATAGAAATATATATATGCATGCATCATATATATATTTACATGCATGCATGCATATGTGTATTTTACATTATATTATTTCATGTGCATATATTACAAAAGATTGCATTATAGTTGTTGTGACATAACGAGTTTCTTCTCATCCTCTAGCTTGGCTTCAATGGCAGTGTTGGGTCGAAGTAGAACTCGCCCTTGGAATCGATGACCTGCTCATTAAAAAATCCGGCTATAGACTCTTGAATTGCTTTGATTTGGTCTTGCCGTATGACCTTTTCCTCCAACCATCGAGTCTACAGGTTTGAATTAAAGGAAAATAAATTAATATATGTACATATATATATAAAGACATAGTAACACAATCAATAATAATAATTAAATGAATATATAGTGTATTTTTAACGTACTTTGAGTCTCTCTGTAGGAGTTCTTTGGGAGACCACCTTGATAAACTTGCAAACATAGTAACCACAGTAGTTGTTCCCCTGTTCCTGCCTCAGACACCACTTTACGAGAAAAAGATTTGTCATCCAATCTGGTGATCCGGTGAAAGCTATATGTTTAATTAATAAATATGATGCGATTCAGGGGACTTACTTTCAATGGGATTACATTCAGTGGCGCTTTGCCGAAGTAAATTTATAGGTATATCTATTGTTAGGAATGGGTAGTATTTGACGAAGTAGAATAGATCTAATGGCCGTTGTTCGCAATGATGATTACAATCTACTAAATTAAGGGTATGATGTTTCTTATTACCGCGTGAGAGTTTTTAACATTTGTCCTTTTTACTAAAGCATCTCGTGAGGATTACCATGGATTGTCCAATTGCTAATCGTAAAATTTATCTATGAAATTAAAAGATACGGACATTGATTTTTTTTACTAGGCATACTAATAATGAATAAATGCATTGGGAAGTGGAACATATTAGACAGCGCGTAGGGCCAAGCAATAACCTCTTATCTTGTAGATGTGTCCTGATATCATGAGTCAGATATGGAACAGTGTAGTCTCCAGGCGCTTCGAGCGGGCGGATTTGTGACAGTATGCTTCCAAGAGTCATCCTTATATCAGGCTTTCTGGCCATCAGCACGAATGCCCGCCATGTTCCGAACTCTGTTTCCGACTCACGCCATAGTTTTTGGGCAAGCGTGCTCCTACCAACCCCTTGATCAACACCAAGAATGGATACAACCTTGAGCTGCCGGTCTTCTTCGTCATCGCCCTTGGGCATCACCAGTGAGCGAAGATCCTTTATTCGGTTGTCCATGCCAACATGCTCGGTCTCCGCATACACCCATCCAAGATGAGGCCTTAATACTAGACTTTCTGAATCATGATATACAGAATTTTCAAGGTTGTAGCAGTCATATAGTTCAGTGGCATACTTCACAAGTTCCTCGAATTCTGAGATCTGATCCACCTTGACTTCTGCGTCATGGGCATCGACGACTAGCTCGTTGATGAAGTCGGCCATGTCGTAGGAGAGCTCGCGCACATCCTTCATCCAGTAATTCACCGTGAGGGGTGGGTCGTGTACCTCTGATAGCTTCTCCATCTTTGTATATATGCTGCCAACGACATCGTCTCTGAACTTCTTGATTATCGATTTCTTCCCGTCTTCAGTTTGCAGGAGCTCGTCCAGCTTCCGGACGAGGAATACCATGGCACCCAGAGACGCGCTATCATCAGGGCTGCTTTCATGATTCAACCTGCTATCAGAGGCCAGACCAGAGATAATCATGAACATGTTTTGCTAGCGAAATATATACGGCTCTATGCTGGTGGAAATACCACTATGCAAGAATAAAGAGGAAGTAATAATTAAGATAACAAGAGCTTCACCGAAAGCTGGAGGTAGACATGGTTGTGCGATGACTCATGAGGAAGGCCACTGGAGCCCAATGGTGCGCAGGGAAGAGACAGAATTATAATAAAGAAGGCCTCGAGCAGGGCTTTCATTTCTCTGTCAACATCAAGTGCCCCCGTAGGCCACGATATTTTGGCCATGGAAAACAAGAAGATTTTTTTTATACCACAGTGCAAACACTCACACACTCATTCCTTTAAATAAACAGTGACTACTAGAAAAACAATTTTTAGCAACGGTACCCTTTTGTGGTCAGGGACAGCTCTTGATTGAGCCGCTTCTATAGTGCCTAGCAAAGGAAGCCGCATCTGAAGCCGCCTCAAAGTAAAGCACACAGCCGATGTACATAATATAAATGCAGAAAGTAAAGGGCGATAGAGATGCAAACTCTGTCGGTGACTCCAGTATTCTTACCAAGGGATCGTGAAGCTCACGCTTCTCCCTAATTCTCGTTGGAGCCCCTCACAAGGATGCTCTCACAAGGGCTAAGCTTCCGGTCAGGTAACTATGTGGATAGCCACCAGGTCTTTCCCACGCACAAGTGGGTCTCCGAGATGGCCTCTCCTGGATTACACCTCACCGTCTTCACTATCGAACTTCCAGCCAAACCGCCGCGGGCCTCGTTCCCTCTAGTACATGATGACAACCACACCACAAACACAGTTGGTGTGATCTCGCAAGACTACAAGTCCCTCCGAGTACAACAACGGTGCACGCAAGCACCTAATAGCAAAAGTTATGCAAACCTCACTAACACTAGGCCTAAACCTAGAGCAAGTGCATTTAGCGATAATTTAACGCCTAAGCACTTCGCAAAGCACCTACACTAATCACCAAGTGTAACACTAACCACTATGCATGTGAAGAGCTCTAAAATGGTGTACCAACACCCTTGTAGTGTTTCTCAACACCTCTACACTCCTTGGCCAGTTGGGGTTATTTATAGCATCACCCCCTCAATAGAGCCGTTGGGCTTTTGCTACCCTCGGGTAAAGCCTAGCGGTCCCATCCCCGTGGCTAACGGTCGCCTGCCGCCCGCCAATAGTCACTTGCAACACCTCGGCCCCACTTGTCATTGGTCGTCCTAGCGGTCCCACCACCCATGCTGGCGGTCCATGTGGGACATAGTCCCTGGGTACCCCGCAAGGAAGGGAGAAGATTTAGTCCGACTAGGAATTCTCCACATGTAATTATAATAACATTGCTATCATATAATCCTACTAGGACTATTAGATTGTAACCAGCTAGAACTTCCTAGATCAGGAGGACCTCTCCTCAGAGGAACAGACCTCACGGTCTAAACCTCAAGCGCTGGGCGCAACATATTTTCCCCCAGACTGGACGTAGGACGCTATTCCGGCGTATTGAACCAGTATAAATCATTGTCTCTGCGTTCACCGTCGGGTTCTGCATACACCAAAGCCAATCGAACATAGTCCCGGGTACTCCCGTGACGGGTTGCCGATCATCAAACATTGGCAGTCCAATGACCGCGGGCTCCTGTACCCACGACTAGAGAGGTCTAGCCCGTCATCGGACCGTGCCATTGGTTCTTTTAAGTGCGCCAAATCTTCCCGCGCGCGCAGCCTTCCTGACAATCCCACCACCACTACTCATGGTCCCACCGTGAGGCAAACAGTGCTCGTGCCAAAACTTGATATATGGCTTCCGTGTCACTACCATCGGACCAAGCGGTCCTCTAGCAGTCCCACCGCCCATAGGGACGGTCCCACCGTGAGGCATGGCCTGCCTTTCACCTTTCTCTGCACCATCTTGTCCATTGATCGTTTCGGGCTTCTTTCCTCTGCGTCTTGGACTTATGCCTTTATTTGTGTGTCTTCAACAAGGCTTAGTGTTTTCTTGAGGTGTTGATTATCTTTGCATCGGTTTGCATCCTATTGAACTATAACAAATATACTAGCACGCAATAATATTAGTCCAAATGGTCACGTTAATCATCAAATAGCAAAATCAAACTTAAATGGGCCATAAGGTCCATTTTCCTTACAACATTGACACTGACATTGACATGTGGGATTCCCATGTCATACAAACCATGTTTCTCTTCTCCCCATGCTCCCCCCCCTCTCTCTCTAGCTTCCGGCAGTGCTTAGAAAATGCCTCATCATTGTCAACCATAGTCATAGATGAGGGGATGGTGCAGGTGATGAAGAAAGGTAGGCTACAACTACTGCATGGATGACATGTGGCCGCATGGATCGATGTCCCCAGTGGCCACATGGGACATCAAGTTGCTGACACAGGCAACATGAACCTGTGTGCACCATTTAACAAGTATAGTGACATAGAATTGAGCTTTCGGAGTTCATGGACATTAGTGGTACACCATAACAAGTTCATGGACTGTTGGTGTATTTAAACGGATCACTATTGGATATTACTTTTTTAACTTTTTTATTTGTAGAAGCATTTGCCATGTGTCCATCCACTTACGCGTCTCGGTTAAAGCATGCATCTCAGTGCCATAAGTTGTGGCGCCACTCCTGACAATCCCCCGTGTTGTATATAAGGTAGTGGTCATTATTTGTCGGTTGCCCATTCTTTGCTTGTGGATCTCATTCTTGCTCTTGATTCCCTAGAGGTCAACCTCACTTCACTCTTGTTGATTTGCTTTGATCGTGAATCAGAGGGTTTTTTCATTTTGCGAGCTCGCACGCATCGATCTACAAGTTAATGTGAAGATGTCTGGCGAAAGTAAAAAGGAAGAAGTAGAACATGCAGTGATAGGTAGGTTTTCACTGTTGAATCCAAATGAACCCCACAACAATAATTTGATAGTAATTGTCTTTTCTGTAGTAGTATCAGGCCAACTCGTATTGTTTCTAAATATTTTCACAACTCATATAAAAGACACTAGAATTTTAAAAACCAGATATTACTCCCTCGTAGCAGCTTTGTTAGGCATTCTCCCATTTTTCATATAGGCACGTTTGTAGGGCGTTGCAGCTAGAATGAGGTGGTAGTGCCATGGAATTCCTATATGGCAGTAAATGTGGCATGCATGCTGCATGTATGTATTCACTGAAGAGACAAGCTTGCATGCTGCTATTTGTACTCCGTACTTCTTTCTTCTCTTGCGTATAGATGACCAAATGGGTGGGACGGCCTGTTTAGGCACGACACTAATAGGGCCCGTTAACATGCTGTGCCATGCTGTCCATGGGCTTAACACAAAGCCCAAGCACGAATAGATCATAGCAGCCTAGTAGCCCGATAACACAAACCACAGATGAACACAAATAGAAAAACTAAAAAAATCAACAAAACCATACATCTTCGTATCAATCAAAGTACATGCTTACACACCCATGTACCAATCACATTCAAAAAAATGTCAACAAGAAACCATATATTTCGCATGGTTGGTGCTCCATCTGCATGCACCAGCGCCCGTCTTGTACTTTGCTTGGAGGAGCAGAGTAGAGGAGACACAGACATTAGATCAAGGTCAGTGAATGGAATTTTCCCCGGTCTTGCTCAAGACAATAGAGAGAGGAAGCATCAAATCGAGGATGGGGAACTGGCCTCTGAGAGCGACCTCTGGAACCGGCTTGCGGGGAGGAGGCATCAGATGAACAAGTCTGCTCCGGAGGGAGAGGCGGAGAAGACATAGCGGTCCAAGGTAGGAGGATGGATGGAGGGTGCAGACGGATATGGCGGAGAGAAGGCGGAGTGAGAATAGGTGATTGATGAATGGGCTGATGGTTCATGAGAAGGGGTCGGTCATCTTATATGTAGGAGTAGTATATATACTAGAGTTTTCAATAAGTGAGCCTCAATGAGCCACCTATTATATGGGCTGTGCTCATGCCAACACTACGGGCCAAAGGTGCGGCCCAAGCACGACCCTAGGCCTCGGGCTGGGCTGGAACGGGCCTGACTGTAGTCATGTTGGGCTGTGCTCAGACCATACTTAAATGGGTCATGCCTGTGCCGCCCATTAGACCCAGCCCATTTGACCATCGATACTCTTGCGTTTATTTCTTCTCTTTTGTTTCTTTCTTGTCTCTGGCCAATCCTTTCACAATGACAGCTCTAGCTGCAGGCGATGGAAGAGATGGCAGAGCGCTAGTCCGGTCCTGAGGGGGGGCGGGAGGGACGACCGTTCCAGGCCCACAGAAGTGATGGGCCCCTTCCCAGATACGTATACACCAGTAATAATAATAGTTAATATGTATACGGCGACTCTCCGACTCCCTGTGATCATGGCGCGACGAGAGCGGCACAGCCTTCCGTCTTTCCTTACTGCGCTTGCGTCGTAGGTGTGTGCCGCGTGGGGGGCCTGGCGGCGTTCCACTTTCCAGCAGAGCACAGCAGGCAGCAAATTGCAGCCCCTAATCTCACCTCTTGTAGTCTCACGTGATCCCTCAATCCCTCATCCCTGATTCAGTCTGTTCGGCAGCAATCGACAGTGGCGTGTTCCAGTAGAGGAGGCAGGCTCCAGGCGGCACTCGGCAGCAAGGGCATAGGGCAAGGTAGGAATCTGAAATTTAATTACTAATTATTTTTCACGTGATCCCTGCTTTATGAAATTGTAGTTACTAATTGTTTCTCTAAATTTTAATAGGACCATGTCCAGAACTAAATTTGTGTTGCACAACATTAGCAGTGGCTTTCTCTCATAATGGCTCATCCACCAGTTACAATGTCATACGAGAGGCTAAATGGATTGGCAACATTATGCATTGGGAAGCGATGGTTAGATGAGATTGATGTCATCGATGACTTCGCATCCATGAATGTTAGAAGAAAATTTTGAGGTAATTTAATATGTATACAAATTATTTCATATTAATATTGCTTTTTACATTCACTCAACTGCTTATTAGTAATATTTTGTATATGTGTGTATATACTACCAATGGGTAGTACTAGTAGGATTATTATGTTCATATAAAAAGGTCCAAAATTTTAGCTTAGGTCCAAGAAAACTCAGGACCAGCCCTGAGTTTGGCATGGGGCATCTTAATTAGCAGTGCTGGTCTCAACACGGCAGTGTTGGTCCATATGTCGATATCATCTCTAGCTCTTTTGGCTCATAGTGATAGTGATACATTTGACTCAGTATTAGAGCACCTACAATAATAAAGTCAATTTACTAGCTCATATAAACTTAAAAAACAGATAAAAATAAAATAACCCAATATGACAATCTAGAAAAATATATAAACATAGACACATAAATCATAAAAAATATATGCTTAATTCTCCATGAAAAGCAAACTTATTATTTTTTCTTTTTGTTATCTAATAAAAGAACAATAGTGTAGGTTTATGAGGGGCTATGCCGGTCCAAACATATCTATATCATCTATGTATATATGAACAACATTGCTGGTCTCTCACGTCTATATTATTGGTCCTCATATGTCTATATCATCTATACGAACGACAGTGCTTGTCCATCTGTTATACCGGTCCACAATTTTTTTCCAAATCTAGTACAGACGCGTATGTATACGCTCACATATGAATGCTATGTTCATCTCTACAAACGTCCCAAAAGAAATGAGTTGAACCGACAAATATCGAGATTGATAAAGTTACCATAGATGTTGTCAATGAGCACGTCATTTACCGCTGAATAAATATCACCATTAAATCCTAGAGTAATAATTATAGAACAATACGAGCACTCATACCAAGTCAGGAACTTGAGCCCAGGTGGCAGGTTCCACAAAAGAAAACTACCCTAGGGCTCAGTTTGTGTACTGCATGCTCTACTACTACAATGATTGCTCTGCATGCTCTACTCTTTATAGAGGCGACCAGGCCTATTTGATACATCTTATAATATGTTGATGGCTAAAATAAGCTGAAACTAAAACCCAAACGATACACTTTTTATAGTTTTTATTACCATGTTTCTCACCAAGGTATCTATTTGTACTAAAAAAAATAGAGAAGTCAGGTCAGACCAGCTTATTTTAACCATGTTTTTGCTTCATTTGTATAGCTTCTCAGAGAAGTGCTTTCTTTTTCCAAAAAAAAAGAGAAGTGCTTTCTTTGACCGCTCTACCAAACAGTCACTTACCAAACAGGGCCAATGACTCCTCTGATTAGGTGGCAGATGTATGTGACTACACCTAGAAAAAATGGCATGTCTTGTAGTCACACGCAACATTGCCGCTCTATCGGAAGCTCACGTGACTGTGTACCATCTTCAGCTCCATTCAACATAGCAGCATATATGTATAAGATTCATACCTGACATGTCTTCATCTTATTGTCTGAAAAATTAAAAATTTCAATTGCAAAATCTGAGCAGTTAAAACATATTTTTTGGCCACAAAACATTTCAAAATGAAAAAGCTTCATAGTAAAATTCATCTTCATATCCAACTTTATTTCAGACGGATATAAATTTTTCCGTGGGTGCCTATTTTTAGAGGAAGGTCATTACCATCCGCCTCGGAAAATTAATTTTTAGAGGTTTTTTTGCAGATCGTCCTTGAAAGTGGATAGAATTTATAGGGGTAGTCAGAAACATTTGAGTAGTTGGGGTGAATGACTAATTGACCACAACTCCCATTTAAGCAGTTGAGCTAGACTCATACGGCGCGCCACCATGTATATCACCACAGGAATCCTATCAACTTCTCAGTTCCACAAAGTGATATGGCCTCTGGCATCCCTAGTTCCTTCTGTCCATAACTCCCCATCGGGCTACTACCCTGGTCGGAGCTGTCCCTAAGTTCAAAAATCGCTAGCAGTTAGCAAGAGGATCTGATCAGGTTCCTCAGAAGGAGAGATGGTCGCCGCTGCCTTGGTATCTGCTGTGGTGGGAGCTTTGGTGGGTGCAGCGGTGAGCCCCGTGACAAACAACGTTATGGCGCAGGTCTTCAAGCTTGTAGAGAAGGACCTGGAGCTGTGGGATGGCTTCAAGAAAGACATGGCTTCCCTCAGAAAAGATCTCCGCATGCTCGTCGCCGCCGGGGACGATCAGCTTTCGGGAAGGAGGTATCCAAGCGCCGTGAGGAAGATATTTATGGAAGATATGCAAGAGTTGTCATATGACATCCAAGATTGCATGGACAGGATCCTCTGCTACTTTGAATGCGGCCACGGCCATGGCAGGGACTTCGCCAAAGAAGTCAACACTACTAGAGAACAAACCTTTTGTCGATATCCAAAATATGTATTAGTCCCGGCAAAATTTATGTCCGGGACAAAAAACGACTTTAGTCCCGGTTGGTACCCTGCCCAACGGCCGGACCACTTTTAGTTCCGGTTCGTAACACCAACTGGGACTAAAAGTTATCTTTTAGTCCCGGTTGGTATTACGAACTAGGACTAAAGGTCCTCCAACTTTTAGTCCCGGTTGGTGTTACGAACCGGGACTAAAGGTCTCCGACCCGGGACTAAAGGTCCCCTATGAGTCAAATCAAAAGGAAGAGCACAAAGGACTTTGTCACATGTTGTGTTCAGTTGAGTTGGTAAGGAATCTACGCGCGAGGTGAGAGGTCCTGAGTTCGATTCTCACGCACCACAAGAGAGGCCTCTAGCCCGGCTCTGGAACCGAGACTAAAAGTCCTTAGGACCCGGGACTAAAGGACCTGTCTGTAATAGTGCAAGAGTCTCAAGGAGCGGCTGAAGGACGCCCGTAAGAAGCAGCAAGAGAGCAGCTACATCCATGACGCCCAACCCTCGATTCCCAAGGGGCATGACAGAGATCAAGCAACCAGTGGGCATCGAAAAGCCCAAGGAGGAGCTTTGCAAGGTGCTGGAGGGCCACCCTGAAGAGCTCAGCGTGATCTCAATCGTGGGGTTCAGCGGCTTGGGTAAAACCACTCTCGCAAGGGCGGTGTATGACTGCTACGAGGGTGCTGACCGTTTCCAGTGCCGGGCCTGGGTAGTGGCATCGGAGCACGAAGACGATAAAGAAACGCTTCTGATGGCATTACAAAAGGAGCTGTTTGAGGAAGATCTGCAAAGCGACCATGTCCAGAGCAATATCACAAGTTTCCTGAAAAATAAGAGGTAACAATTTCTCATCTATTTAGACAGTTTATCATGTGTAACCAACCTACTAGTTTACATTGTCTAAAGGTTTAAATCATTTTTTCGCGATTATACATGAGGATATTTTTATTATGAGGAAGAGAAAGTTACAACACACAATCCGGTTAAGCCTAGGCTTGCTAGAACCAGCATAATCTTTGCAAGACTAGTCTCACAAGCACCACCAACAAATGCCACAATCAAGTAATTAAATGGAAACAGTTTGCGACCAAACAAGCTTAGCACTAGGACAAGCAATGAAACAACATCATTAGTAAGTGATACTCCGAAGTAGCAAAGACCTTCATATGACCCACCAAAAGGTAACTCCACATAAAACCTTACCTTATCAACAAAACCTCTACAAATTTTAACACAAGGCGTTACAAACATACCCACCACATATACTCAGGTCAGGGACTACCCATGTGCCTCTCCCTAGTGTCATAACCAGAAGGTGACCTCTGATTCAGTGATTCCTCACTCTAGCATTATAACCAACGATATAGCACTCAGCCAACACTACAAAAGAAAGGTTTTTTAGAGGCTGACTCTTGTTTAGACACAGTTGGAACACAAACCACATCAAATGGCTCCAGGAACAGATCACCCTAAATATTGATCTCTACAAGAGGTGGTTAGTCTTCCCAACTGTCCCTAGAAACGTCTTCCAAATTTAGGGGCAGGTCAGGTCGTACCAGCTGCCTATTCTACGAAATGGTTGGTGTTATAGCCCGCTCCTAGAAATAGAACCACTTCTAGGGGCAGTTGGTGGAACCACCAACCATGGCTAGAAATCAATTTTTAGCTACTGTTGGTAATGTGACCCGCCTCTACAAATAGACGTTGCTCAAAAAAAATCATAACTATCTCAAATGACTTATGTTGAAGATGAACTGTGTATTAAAGTTGTAAAGCTCAATGAGATCTAAAACTTTGTATTTGATGACTACTTCAATTAAAATTGTTTATTAGCCCAAATATACATTTTACTTTCTCAAATTTAAAATTCAAAATTTTTAAATGACCTCAATAGAGACATGCATTATACCAAAGTTGTGCTCGACGAGATTTAAAACTTTGTAGTTGAAATATTTGTAAAAGTTAACAAAAAATGATAACACTCACTGTATGGTGTGATCTAGGGGTTCACACGTGTCAAAAGGTCACAGATTTGCATCCTAGAAAACACACGTGTGCGTGGCAAGAGTTGACTGTGTGACTTCTCCTAGGATTAATCTCAAATCAAAGAATCATCTCATTCCATCAACAAGATAACCATCATCCAATAAAATCCAAGTGTCTTGAACCAAAGTATAGCAAGCAGTACCCATGGTAAGCCAAGGCAATATGTTTCAATCAAGGCAAGGGTTCAATCATGATACAATAAACTAATCATGTAATCAGAACTAAAAAGAGTGCTAACCATCTAGTTGAGATGCCCAGCTCAATAGGTTTTATATATGATGGATAAGCACACAAGCTTAGTTGATTTCGTCCTTAAGGTCCTCCGTGTATTCATAATCTCCAGACTCCCCCTAGTTGAGCTCGCGGTCTGATAGACTGCAAAAGATTAAAAAAAACGCTTCTAAAGCAATAAATCTGCAAGAACATCATAAACTAAGATCCAAATAATACCAAAAAGGGCACCAGTAGATAGACTACATTCTTGGAAGATAATTGCACTAACAATGAATTAAATCACTATTTTCTAGGTACCTCATCGTACTTGATGACATCGAGGAGCGACAGTGGCACCGTATAAAGTCTACCTTCCCTGTAGATAAAAGAAGCAGAATAATAGTGACAACGACAATTCTGGGGTTAGGTAAACTCTGCTGCAAGCATGGTAAAAATGGCTATGTGTACAACATGAGACCTCTTGAGAACTGGCATTCCAAGAAGTTGTTAGACTACATCTTGAAGAATAGTTTACCTGGGTTTGATCAGAATTCAGCACTAGTCGTGGAGAAACTTGATGGCCACCCACTTTCTCTTGTAAGTGTTGCCAATTACTTGCTGAAGAAAGATGAGTTTCCAGAAAATTTTTGGAATGATCTAGGTGACCGTATGATGGATGAATATGCTTTCAGTGAGCTGCAACAAGTTCTTATGAAATAGTTCAGCAGTTTGCAAGGTGACTGTGCCAATCTCAAGATCTTATTATTGTACATATGTGTATTCCCAAATAAACATCACATCAGGAGGAGCAGACTGATAAGGCGATGGTTAGCCGAAGGATACGTGGAAGTTCCTATGACGATTACCCAGCAAGTCATTGCAGACCAAAACTTGGAGAAACTAATTGACCTAAATATTATTAGGCCAGTTGACCCAAGCAAGAATGCAAAACCGAAGACGTGCAGAGCTCATGGCATCATGCATGAGTTCCTACTGCATATCGCCAGGTCGGTTAATTTCATTACAGATCTTGGTAATCCACTGAGGAACAATTACCGTCACCTCTTTCTGGAGGGGCGGCCATCAACTGGCAGGACATCAAATTTTAGTGTCTCATCTAGTGATGAGAAAGAGGAGCCACGCGCCCATTCTCTTACTGTCTGTGGGAGTTGTCACACCCGGTTTTCTAAAGAACAAAACCAGGCTAATCATATGTGTGCCCAGGAAGTCCACACATATGCCAGAATAAAAAAGTATCAGAAACAATGTTATTATATAACGTATACATAGCTATATTAACACTTACATCAGAGTATCGCGGAACGGTGACTAAACTTCGGGCTCCATTCTTCTCAGGGACGGCTGACTGGGGGTAACATATGCCTAGCACTTCTACTAGTCTTCTGGAAACTCCACTACACCTTTGTCCTTCTTCCGAGTAGCATCTTACTACACACTGGAGTGTTGGGGAAATAGCAAGAGTGAGTCCATGTCGAACTCAACAAGTATAACACAGGGTTCATGAGGCTCAAAAAGGCTAGACACTGTTTGATTGCGTTTAGCTTTTAATCATCATATAATTAGCAATTGAGTAGCATCAAAGTAATCCAATCCCATTAATGAATCAATGATCAATTGTAATAAGGATAATAAATAGCATTAACATGAGCATAATAATAATCAACAATAATTAAGCATGATATAATAATGGTGATCATCTATTCTGTAAGAATCCCCAAGGCCGCTCGTATCCGTGAGCACGGCTAGTATACCAGTTTTTAAACTCTGCGCAGAGGTGTACACTTTCACTATGAGTCATGATTTCCATATGCATGGGTTAATTACTCCCAAAACACTGAAAACCATATAAAGCCACTCAAAAGTTCGTCTAACAAGTTAGGGCCATTAGATTCACTCGGCAGGCAGATGTAGAACCCCCCTTCCCTGTGGCACAACAACCGCAGCCTATACACACTAGGACAGGGGCTCGCACTACACCCAAAGTGGCAAGCCATTCTTACGCCATTTAAGGTAACCTCTAACAAGCTAGAAAAGGTCTCTTGAACAACTAGAGCCAGAGCCATATAGCCCTCACAGCTGTACTGTATATCCCGGTTATCACTTACAGGTAAGTCCTTACGGAGAGAAACCAGAGCAACAATATAACCCCTTGCTCTAGCCCCCTTTCAACAGTAATAAAATCATCTTAATGGTTGATTGCATAATCCATTAGTCAAATTACAAGATCATTGTTCATAATTAAGCACTAGCAGTAGCTACCCAAATGCACAACCCATAGGCGACAAGGAAACAAGATATCAATAGCTAAGTTATAATCTCTATGGTTGTCAAGGAAGACACATGCATATGTATGATAATTTCAGTGAATAGGACAACAAGGATGGTCCCATATTATACTTGCCTTAATCAAAGCTTTCCTGATGATACTGCTGGTCTGGCTCAAAATAATACTCCTGATCGTCAAGAAATTGCTCACCGTCTATACTCGATCATCAATCAACAACACACATGCATCCAATCAAACATACACGAAGCAAACAAAGAGATACAATTAGAACAGTACACCAACAGTAACAAAACAGTAATAAACTTTATAAAACTCTTCTACACGTTTCTACGATCACACAGACGTAAAGATCACGAAATTCGGAGTTAAAACATAAAAGTTATGAATTTTCTAAGATTTCCTATAGATAAATAAATACTTAATTATAAACTCGAAAATTAAACTTTCCAAACCTACTGCACAACTATATTAACATGTAGAGCTTGCAAATACGAACCTAACGCAACTTGAACGGGTCAAATCGGAGTTAAAACGAAGATTTTATAATCAAAACAAGTTTAGTGGCAAAACTGTAAATAGTATCATCTTCTACCTTGAGCTGGGAGGAGCTCCGGTCAGCCATGGTGGTACCACGCCGGAGAAAAACAAGATGAGATGGGAACTCGATGAAACAGCGATGGATTCGTGCAAACGGATATACCACGATGTAGAGAACGACGAGGGCTGCCTCTTGGTGGTGGTGGCTGGCGTCGGAACGCGACGGTTTGGCCGGAAAAGCTCGTCGGAAGTTCGCCGGAACGCAAGCTGTAGATGCAGAACTTCGGCAAGAGGTGGAGGGAGCTACGAGCGGCGGCTCGCGATAAGGGTTGTACTTCTGAAACCAGGGCGTCGAGGGCTACGCCGGCATATATATAGTCGTAGGGTTTGAAAACTTTTCGGATTTTCTTAATTTCGGGATTATTTTAATTCCGTGAATAAAATAATTTCAGAAAATCTAAAATTACCTTTTTGGCCGTGAAAAATAGTCCGGAGCTCAGAAAAATCACGGGAAAAATCCTGGAGACTCTTGGAGAGATAAGGAACTCAACTAAATGAGTTTGAGCTCATGAAAAGATTGATGAAGAGATCAAGGAAAAAGATTAAGCTCACAGAAATTAAAATTTTAAATCCAGAAAATGCCAAAAAAATTTCCGGTGAGAAGTAAACGTCGTCCTATGGTATTTTAAAAATAATAGCACTCACCAACACCAAAGACAAGCATCACACAAAGACCACATTATCAAATTAATATGAAAAAGTTTAAAACCACAATTATCTATATTTAAATTAGCAGCAACTTAACTTATCTAATAAATTTATTCAAATATTGAAAACATCTATTTTATTTAGTGTTTTTCATGCACAATCCAAAATAGGAAATTTTTGGTGTGACAAATCTACCCCACTTAACAGGAATCTCGTCCCGAGATTCGGAGAGACTAGGGAGAAAGATAAAGTTGATCTGCAAGTCTTCACTTTTCTTTCGTCAACTCCTATCCAATGATGATGTCACAAACTCATAACCAACTTTGTAAATGTCTCCTTTAGACCCTTATGATTCTTGTAGATGGTTCTAACAGGTTACCCACCCTGAAAAAGGATACCTGCGCTCGATAATGACTTTGCAACCATGTAGATAGCTGATGCTTCCAGATGACGAAAATAGAACGTATAAAACCTCCATCTTGTATCGCCTTTAGTTCGGCAACCCCTCTTAAGAAGAGATCAACTGGAGAACACCAATGGATAGATTACATGTGTTTCTGAGTGATAACTACCATCATGTCCTTCTATCATCTCAAAGATATTCATGAGCATATGCAAGAACAAGTAACTTGTACTTCCTCGCGAGCAGAAAAATGGCAGTGCAGAAATACAGTTATAACTCAAGTTCTACGAATCCAATGATGTTGTAGCTTATACCGTTGGAAAGCTTATCAAATTTACTACAACTTTCTTATAGAATACTTCTCCAGATTCTACAGTTAACGTGGTCGAAAACTGTGCACAACAGAAACTATTCCAGATTGCTGACAGCATAGATACGTCGCCTTGTGATTTTCATAAATCCCAAACCATAATAGCTATCAGGGTGGTTCTTACGGTCAGAGAAAAATATTGAAGTCTACTATTGTCCAGAATTTATCCATGATTTTTGGACATCCAAAAATAGAGGTATAAGCTAAGGAAGACAGACTGCTCTAAAAAGACAGGATAAGATACAAATGAGATTCAGAGAGATTAGAGAGATAGATAACACTAATCTTTAAATCTTCATGCTTCTTTGATTTATGTTGATGAGATATAAGACATGGATCGAGGATAGCCAAAAGATGACAAGAAAGATAAAGTTTGATCTTTATTTCTTCATGAAACTAACTATAGACTTCCAATCATAGAGATAACCACTTCTTCCAAGTGAAGCTCTAGGACATACGAAACATTCATCTTGCAACACTCACAACTTTGCTACCCCCTTAAGAAAAAGAAACTAGGGGACACCAAAGTAAATCACATCCCTTTTATACTAGATAACCATAATCATCTCTAATGTAAGATTCCCAGGCAAATCAATGAGATTCAAAGATATCCAATGATATATTCACTTGTACAAGATAAGGAAGTAATGCAGAAAATTTCTGGGCGAATTCCAATTTTAGCAGTTCAGTAAATCTGGCATAACTCGAGCTACAAAGATCCAAATGAAGTGATCTTTACATAGTTGGAAAGCTTATGAAATTATCTACAACTTTTATTAATAACACTTTTCCAGGTTCTATTATTAAATTAATCAAAAACAGAGCTTAGCCAAAACTGTTCCAGAATTCCAGACTGTGCAGTAACCTCAACTTAGAACAGGTATATCTCTTAGCTCAAAATAGGTAAAAAGGTAAATCCTGTGGGTTTGGAAAGATACAAAAGTCTAGTTATTCCCAGTAAAATGTCATAAATTTCTCATGTCCATATCTTGAGATATAACAGAAACATTGCAGACTGCTATAGAAATCAGCATGCGGAGTATTACGTAAAACCTACCCCACTTAGCATAGATCAAGCTACTCCTCAAGACTTATACCTTTCGAGCCACCTTTGAAATATGAGAACAAGGATAACACACAAGCAACACATCAAGCAAAACAAACACACATCACATCATCGATACTACACGTGCTTGTTCAACAATGGTGGTCATCCTAATGGCACCTTGGAGATGATGAAAGGCCATCGAACTTTTGAACAAGGTAAGATCAGAAAACTTTTAGTAAAATCAACATAAAACAAAATCCAATGGAGTAAGAAATAATAGCTCAAAGGAAGCTATATCAAGGAGGGGATACAACAAGACAAGGAAGAGAAAATAGTCAAAATCAATGAGTCAAGGTATGACAAATTAGTTTTATAGTAAAATAAGTTTTAGAATACGTCCAGTGCTACTTGGCATACGTCCTACAGTCAACACCGCTCTGATACCACTCTGTCACACCCGGTTTTCTAAAGAACAAAACCAGGCTAATCATATGTGTGCCCAGGAAGTCCACACATATGCCAGAATGAAAAAAGTATCAGAATCAATGTTATTATATAACGTATACATAGCTATATTAACACTTACATCAGAGTATCGCGGAACGGTGACTAAACTTCGGGCTCCATTCTTCTCAGGGACGGCTGACTGGGGGTAACATATGCCTAGCACTTCTACTAGTCTTCTGGAAACTCCACTACACCTTTGTCCTTCTTCCGAGTAGCATCTTACTACACACTGGAGTGTTGGGGAAATAGCAAGAGTGAGTCCATGTCGAACTCAACAAGTATAACACAGGGTTCATGAGGCTCAAAAAGGCTAGACACTGTTTGATTGCGTTTAGCTTTTAATCATCATATAATTAGCAATTGAGTAGCATCAAAGTAATCCAATCCCATTAATGAATCAATGATCAATTGTAATAAGGATAATGAATAGCATTAACATGAGCATAATAATAATCAACAATAATTAAGCATGATATAATAATGGTGATCATCTATTCTGTAAGAATCCCCAAGGCCGCTCGTATCCGTGAGCACGGCTAGTATACCAGTTTTTAAACTCTGCGCAGAGGTGTACACTTTCACTATGAGTCATGATTTCCATATGCATGGGTTAATTACTCCCAAAACACTGAAGACCATATAAAGCCACTCAAAAGTTCGTCTAACAAGTTAGGGCCATTAGATTCACTCGGCAGGCAGATGTAGAACCCCCCTTCCCTGTGGCACAACAACCGCAGCCTATACACACTAGGCCAGGGGCTCGCACTACACCCAAAGTGGCAAGCCATTCTTACGCCATTTAAGGTAACCTCTAACAAGCTAGAAAAGGTCTCTTGAACAATTAGAGCCAGAGCCATATAGCCCTCACAGCTGTACTGTATATCTCGGTTATCACTTACAGGTAAGTCCTTACGGAGAGAAACCAGAGCAACAATATAACCCCTTGCTCTAGCCCCCTTTCAACAGTAATAAAATCATCTTAATGGTTGATTGTATAATCCATTAGTCAAATTACAAGATCATTGTTCATAATTAAGCACTAGCAGTAGCTACCCAAATGCACAACCCATAGGCGACAAGGAAACAAGATATCAATAGCTAAGTTATAATCTCTATGGTTGTCAAGGAAGACACATGCATATGTATGATAATTTCAGTGAATAGGACAACAAGGATGGTCCCATGTTATACTTGCCTTAATCAAAGCTTTCCTGATGATACTGCTGGTCTGGCTCAAAATAATACTCCTGATCGTCAAGAAATTGCTCACCGTCTATACTCGATCATCAATCAACAACACACATGCATCCAATCAACATACACGAAGCAAACAAAGAGATACAATTAGAACAGTACACCAACAGTAACAAAACAGTAATAAAACTTTATAAAACTCTTCTACACGTTTCTACGATCACACAGACGTAAAGATCACGAAATTCGGAGTTAAAACGTAAAAGTTATGAATTTTCTAAGATTTCCTATAGATAAATAAATACTTAATTATAAACTTGAAAATTAAACTTTCCAAACCTACTGCACAACTATATTAACATGTAGAGCTTGCAAATACGAACCTAACGCAACTTGAACGGGTCAAATCGGAGTTAAAACGAAGATTTTATAATCAAAACAAGTTTAGTGGCAAAACTGTAAATAGTATCATCTTCTACCTTGAGCTGGGAGGAGCTCCGGTCAGCCATGGTGGTACCTCACCGGAGAAAAACAAGATGAGATGGGAACTCGATGAAACAGCGATGGATTCGTGCAAACGGATATACCACGATGTAGAGAACGACGAGGGCTGCCTCTTGGTGGTGGTGGCTGGCGTCGGAACGCGACGGTTTGGCCGGAAAAGCTCGTCGGAAGTTCGCCGGAACGCAAGCTGTAGATGCAGAACTTCGGCAAGAGGTGGAGGGAGCTACGAGCGGCGGCTCGCGATAAGGGTTGTACTTCTGAAACCAGGGCGTCGAGGGCTACGCCGGCATATATATAGTCGTAGGGTTTGGAAACTTTTCGGATTTTCTTAATTTCGGGATTATTTTAATTCCGTGAATAAAATAATTCCAGAAAATCTAAAATTACCTTTTTGGCCGTGAAAAATAGTCCGGAGCTCAGAAAAATCACGGGAAAAATCCTGGAGACTCTTGGAGAGATAAGGAACTCAACTAAATGAGTTTGAGCTCATGAAAAGATTGATGAAGAGATCAAGGAAAAAGATTAAGCTCACGGAAATTGAAATTTTAAATCCAGAAAATGCCAAAAAAATTTCCGGTGAGAAGTAAACGTCGTCCTATGGTATTTTGAAAATAATAGCACTCACCAACACCAAAGACAAGCATCACACAAACACCACATTATCAAATTAATATGAAAAAGTTTAAAACCACAATTATCTATATTTAAATTAGCAGCAACTTAACTTATCTAATAAATTTATTCAAATATTGAAAACATCTATTTTATTTAGTGTTTTTCATGCACAATCCAAAATAGGAAATTTTTGGTGTGACAGGAGTGCAGGAGAAGCTGTTCGGTATTTGCCCAAGTGTGAATTACTGCGAGTCTTGGATCTGGAAGAATGCAACGAGCTGGAGGACAAACATACAGTTGGCATACACAAGCTGTGGCATCTCAAATATCTAAGCCTTGGGGCCAAAATTACAAAAGTGCCAAGGTATATTCAGAAAATGCATTGCTTAGAGACACTTGACATGAGGAAGACAAAGATAGAGATCCTGCCCGAGGAAGTCATCAAGCTTCCACACCTTGCTCACCTGTTGGGAAAGTTCAAGCTTCAAAAGGAGGACTGGGAGAATATTAAACCCGAAAAACTTTTGCCACCGAAGAGCAATTTGAGGACACTAACAGGATTTCTCACAGATGACGACCCTGGATTTCCTAAGCTAATGGTTCATATGAAAGAGTAGAACAAAGTTAAGATATGGTGCAATTCTGTTGGAGTTAATGCTTCCACACAGGAATCCACACCTAGCGATTGCTTCATCTTCCTTTTGACAGCGATCAAGTTGTTCATTCAGAGCCGATTGGACACACCTGAAGGTGACCATTGTCTGTCGATAGATCTCGGTAATTCCTCAGAAGACATCCTAACTTCTCTACACAACTCTATACAGCTCTCTAGAGACCATTGTCCTGAGATCACAACAGAGAAACCATGTGCCTATCTCAGCTCCCTAAAACTACACGGAGAGCTGCACGGACTGACCCAGATTATAACATTGGTGGGTGGCCTCAAAGAGTTGTGCCTTTCATCAACCAATGGCCTGACACTCGATGAGCTATCAATCCTGAGCAAGCTGATAGACTTGGTGTACCTCAAACTTGTTGGAGTCCATCTTGGAGGCTTCGTCATCAAAACCGGTGATTTTAGGGCACTGCGACGCCTATGCCTTGTCAAATGTACAGGCTTTCCTGAAATCAGAAACGGAGCATTGACTGATCTTCTCTCACTTCGAATTCTCAGTGAAGATCCAGATAGCCTATCTGGCATCCAAATAAAAAATCTCATAAAACTTCAAGAAGTTGGTCTTGATTCAGATCTGAATCAGAAAACTAAAACGGAATGGGAAGATGCAGCTGAGGAGCATCCAAAACGGCCAAGGGTTTTATTCTTTGAAAGAGTTCGTGCCGACGGAACACGGTCGATGGTGAAGTATGTTGCCGCCAAAACTGATATAGGATCATCTGTGGTGCGGGAGGAGCAACATATCCCTACTGTTGAACAGATAGTAGAGGTGGAAGCCAAGCCTGCTGCTGCTCAAGGGAACAGGGATGAGATCTCTTCAGATTCTCAAAATTCTAACTTTGGTGGTTCAGATATTGGACTAAAATATGGAAAATTCTCACACGATTGTTGTCCAAGGGATGATTATCATGGAAAGATGAAACAATCTAATCATGACACTTGTGATGAAGATGATAGGGAAGGTAAAAGTGATAAGAGTCATAACAGCTTTCGAGATGAGAAAGAAAAACAAGAGTTGCTGATCAAGGAAGCGCTGCTAGAAGGACCTAGTAGTTCAGGAAGATCCACTGTGATTACAGCTGCAGATAACTCCAATGGGAAGGGTAAGGAGGATGTTGCCATGCAAGGGAAAAGAGACAAAGAATTGACTGCAGAGGAAGCAGGCCAATCAGCCAAGATGGTGACAGATGATAGATTGACACAACAATATGATGATCATGTAATGGTAAAGGCTAACTAGGGTGGCAGGATCAAGCGTGTAAATGGTATGTCTACCTTCAATTCTCTTTTCAGTTCTTGCTATAATAGTAATACCACTATTGCTTCCAAGGATAGGGTCTAGGTAGACTAATTGTCTCTGAACCAAAATAAATCTGAACTGTGTGGAGCGACAATCAAGTTGTTCCGTATCTTAACATTACACGTTCTGCGTGCGCTGATTGTTGGCGCAACATCAAGTTGCCCCAGCAAATCGCAGCAAGAGCTTCTTCCCTGCCATGTGTAAGCTCAAGCCTATAGAAAGATGTGTCATGCACACGTGAGGGCATTTTGGTTTTTCTGTCTTTTACATGCCCTGAGGTACTTTGATGGCCATAGCTTACCCACTAGTGCTACTATACATTGTCAAAATTCCCTGATTCAGTAGATTAATTTTATGAAAGAAAGACTACAAATGACATGTTCCAATCTTTAGACAATCAATGTCATTTAAGAAGGAAAAAGCTAGGAACACTACATTTTACGATGTCTTCTGCAAAACTTCTCACAAGTACACACGATTTTCAGACGGGTTTAACATATCGTATGTTTAGAAATCACTACTGCACCACCAATTAATAAAATAAGGCATTCACAAGGGGTTCTGAAACAACTCATAAAAATCGATTTTCAACCACCCTAAAAATGGTTTCCAGGAGCATTTGGTTTAGTCAAATCATATCTATTTTTTTTGAAAATATCACAAAATTGTTAAACTACATTAACAAAATAGAGAAAAAAAACCCATGCTCAAGTGGCTACCGCACAGTCGCCTATCATAAGTCTCAAATGCAAGTATTTTTTTTCTTGCCAAATACACACATGTGTGTCCACGAGGATTCAAACCCATGTCTTATTGCCTCACATGAGGCATCCTACCACCACACCACATGATCACTATAAATATTGTATTGAATATTTCAGCCCCTAAACTATTTTAAATGCAAAAGGTTTTAAAGAAAAGTTTTAGATCTCATCAAGCAACACAACTTTGGTATAGGGTGTCTCTTCATCCGATGTTGTTTTAAAAATTTGAAAAAATGAATTTTAAAACCTGAGAACATAAAATGTATAGTTGGGACCTTAAATGAACTCAAATAAAAAATATATCCACTACAAAGTTATAGATGGAAATAGCCATTCAGTTTGTCGATTCATTTTTGGGAAGACGCTAGGCGTGGAGGTGGGGTCGTCAGGGTGACGGTTGTCTGCCGTCGGGCGTCTGGGGGAAGTCAAAGGAATGATGGAACAGGAGGATGGCCTTCCCTGAGCTTTCTTTGAACCAGGCCTTAAAAAAAACATGCCTTCAAATAAAACAACCAGTACAGTACTCCCTCTGTCCATAAAAAGAGTAATTCTTGTTTAAATATTTTTAACTTCAATAAAAAAATATATAATAATATTTATAGTATATAATTGGTATAATTAGATAGATCATTGATATATTTTTATGATAAATATTTGGATATACAAATGTTATTAATATATTTTACAAATCTAGTTAAATTTAAGAAAAATTGACCAGCATGAGTCCTATAGCCACTCGTTTTATGAGACAGAGATAGTATATTGTAAATTTTTTTAGACTAACCTGTTCGGCTGGCTGAAAAAATAGCTGATGCTGATGTTGATGCTGATTTGTTATGAGAGAAAAACACTATTAACTGGCTGAAATAGTATGGCTAATAAGTTCAAGCGAATAGGGCCTTAAATTTCAGGATAGTTCTGAAACTATATGGACTACCTGATGGGTGGCCCCCAGATTTCTCATTCAGTTCGGCAGTGACACTGAAGCAAAGCAAGTTGGCATAATAGATCTCTTTAACGAGGAATAAAGCACTACTCCCCTAACCACTCAGGCACTGTAGCTGGAGCTGCTCATGCGGGCTCAGTCACTGTTCATGGTGGCCCACACATGCACTGTTTATGTGGCCCCAGCCACTGTTCACGTGGGTCCCATATACATTGTTCACTTCTTCTTTTTTTTTTTTGCTCACTTTTTTAACTCCTCTTTAAACCGGCGCAATGTAGCGCGTCCCCCGGTGCTAGTCAGCTTTTACTGGTGGAAAGGTTCGCGTGCAGGGCTACGCCAGACGTAGCCCAGGTTGAAACTAATATAAAACATTTAACTGTTTACTTATTTGCTTTCGTTCTATTTGCAATCACGTAAAACTTGAAGACCCGTGCAAGCAAGGGCTCCAGAGTCCAGAACACCCCCACTCCGTCGTCAACAAATTCATCCATTAAGGCCTCATTTAATTCTAGGGTGCAAAGTTTTGAGGTATCATATCAGGTGTTATATAGGGGTGTCACATGGGGTGTTCGGATACTAATAAAAAAACAAATTACAGAATCCATCAGTAACCCGCGAGACGCATTTATTAAGCCTAATTAATCTGTCATTAGCACATGTGTTACTGTAGTACTTTATTATCAAATCATGGACTAATTAGGCTTAAAAAATTCGTCTCGTAAAGTAGTCACAATCTGTGCAATTAGTTATTTTTTAGTCTATATTTAATACTTCATACATGTGTCCAAAACATTCGATAGGATAGGGTATAAACTTTTAGGGAGGACATAAGATATAAAGGACCGCCACATAAATTTAGGACGAGCAGTTGGGAAGAAAATTTATCACATCTCAGGTATTGAATGCTTATGCATGGACCCATCTTCGGCTGACCCACAAGGATAACCCCACCAAATTTTTTTCCTTGATAACTCTTGCACTATAGTTTCATTCATATCACTCTATTAATCTTTTTCTCCTTGCAGAAATATCTTTGATAGTGTCTGCAACCACTACAAACCAAATCTGATCAAAGCATCTAGATTGAAACTGGGGGTATTCCCTAAAACTATTTAAAGAAAGCGCCTAAGATGTCCTATGGTTTGTTAAGGCGTCTAAAGCAATTTCGTGGCCTTCCTTCTGTGCCATAGTTACTACTTCCACTGTCTCAAAAACTTATTGTTTTACGATTTTGGGATAGATTAATTAGTGTTCAATGGAAATTATTCATGTATCACTATTTATTGACATGCTAATTAAGAAATAAGCTCCTAATTAAATTGAAATGCATGCATGGAGGCATGCGGACAAGACGGTACGGGACCAATCTATATTTTTCAAGAGCTAAACCATCAAGTTTTTTAGGATATTTTTTTAATCCTACAATGTCAAGTATTTTAGAGTGGAGGGAGTACTTACTTTCGATTAGCAAGGATTTTTACTATTTGTCTGTACTCTCTCTATCCTAAAAATAGTGCACATCCTAAATGTTACGCGAAAATAGCAATATTTATGATATAAAGTGGGTGTCATTAGATTCACCACGGAATATATTTTTCTAGAGTACTTATTGGGAACAACCATTATTGATACTATTTTACATATATTTAATTTAATTTTAAATGATTTGACTTTGACCAGATATAAAAGTATACTCTTTTTGGATGAAGGGAGTAACATTTTACAATTTGCTGATGTACTTCTATCCGGCTGCTGAGGCCTGATATCCATTGTAACTCCGCAGCATACAGCGAAGCACCATGTTTCCGAAGTCAGAGAGTATCCAGTGAAGCAAAGTTTCAGGTTGGACTGCCATTCGTTGTTGTATCACCTCGTTTCAGAGCAGCAGTGTATGGCTTGGCGCTGCTTCGAAAGACTATCTTGCTCTGTTTGCCCTTTATTATTTTCTGTGGTGACTACGAGGTTTAATTTGTTTGTGCTGTTATATGTACCTTCTAAAAATTCGTCCATCAGAACACACGCAGATGGTGGTAGTCATATTCCATTTCAGCCTTGTGGTCGATTTGGTTGTTTGTACAAGACAATATTCTTGCTTTGTCGTTTTTGGTGTAGTGGTACGTATGCAGTATTATGGACTTGCGTGTTTGCGGTTATATGTATCGATCATCGTTCTAAATAAGCTTGATCATTTATGTACTCTATTCAGCTGGGACCCAAACGCTGATGTCGAAGTTTTACATGAACTGCAGTGCTGCGTGTGTGACTAACGGATTCTGTGGCCTCCTCCGTTGTTCGCAACAGATGTGCCTATCATCCGTACGTACATGTCGTGGATTGATTATTGTTGATGGCATGATCCCATTCTGGGATCCGGAATTCCGAACCAGCATGCAGCGCCGCTACCGAAACCGACCACTAGCATATGCATATCCCACGAGCTCACACAATTCTTATCCGTTCGACCGTTCCTGCTGTCACACCCAAAATTTTCAATTTTGGGTTGTGCTTAGAAAACACTAAGTAAAATAAATTATTTCAATATCTGAATAAATTTATTAGATAAGTTAAGTTGCTGTTAATTTGAAAATAGAAAATTGTGGTTTTAAACTTTTTCATATTAATTTGATAATGTGGTGTTTGTGTGATGCTTGTCTTTGGTGTTGGTAAGTGCTATTTTTTAAAAAAAATATCATAGGACGACGTTTACTTCTCATCGGAAAACTTTTTGGCATTTTCTGGATTTAAAATTTCAATTTCCGTGAGCTTAATCTTTTTCCTTGATCTCTTCATCAATCTTTTCATGAGTCCAAACTCATTTATTTGAGTTCCTTATCTCTCCAAGAGTCTCCAGGATTTTTCCCGTGATTTTTCTGAGCTCCGGGCTATTTTTCGCGGCCAAAAAAAATAATTCTAGATTTTCTAAAATTATTTTATTCGTGGAATTAAAATAATCCTGAAATTAAGAAATTCTGAAAAGTTTCCAAACCCTACAACTATATATATGCCGGCGTAGCCCTTGACGCCCTGGTTTCAGAAGTACAACCTTTAACGCAAGCCGCCGCTCGTAGCACCCTCCATCCCTCACCGAAGTTCGTCATATACAGCTTACATTCCGGCGAACTTCCGACGAAGGTTCGGCGAGCTTTTCCGGCCAGGTTTCTTGTCCCAGGCAAATTCCGCCACCACCAGAAGGTTCATCTCGATCTCCTCTGCGTCGTCATTGTTTGTTTCCTGCCGTCGGGATCGATAGCTCGCCGATCCCTCCTTTTCTCCCCGTGCGTTTTCTGTGGAGTTTGGTACGTAAGCCTTTTTCCAGCGTTGCTGGCCAGCTCCTGCTTGCTATCCATCAGCTATCAATTTGGCTCTTTTGCTTTTATTTACTCTCAAGTATTTGTTCCTTAAGTAATGATACAATATAATATAAATATCTTTTGAAGGAAGCAAAGAAACGTTCTTTTATTTTTCTTCCTTATCTGGACGTAGTTTCCCTTTGCTCGGATCATCTATCCCTCAATGTCTAAGTTGTATGCTGTGCACGCCAAGGAGACCGTGTCCATCTTGCCAGGTATGTGCCCAACTATAAATAGCTAGCAGGTCGTATCCTCGTCGTGTTTCTTTTTCTCAACAGAACAGATCGAATCCTATATTCCTGCCCTAGATAGCATCTGTTGCCGCCGGCGCTGGACGTCTCACCTCGAGCCACGCCGCCGAGATTGTTTTCATCTGTCCAGGACTCCAGGCCGTTCCGGCGCTGCGTCATGCCGATCTCGCCGAGAGCGAAAAACTTCCGCCGCCGCGGCGTGCCATCATATCTTTCTGCCGCCCGACACCGTGCATGTACATCAGCAGCTAACGCCGCCGCTGCCCTACATCAAGCCTGGACGGTTTCTCTTATCAAAGCCAGAGTCTCAGGCCGACATGGCAGTTTTGGATGGAGGATCAGCTGACGTCAATTACAGCATGAATTTCGGAGATATCCAGTTGGATACGACAACAAAGACTATGCTCCTTGTATTGTACGGTTGGTCTGCGGAAGCCATACAAGCTAACTGAATAATCAAGACATCAATCAGGCTTGTATATACGTGTATATCCTCATGAGGCCGGGAACAAGCAGTTTGTCTGGTTGCTATACGCCATGCATGTAGGTATACATGATCGTGCTAGCTGTTGCGCATCTACCCAAGGCCCACGCCTGTGTCACCTGCTGCACGCTGCCGCCGCCGTCGCAGTTCGTCGTTGAAACAAGTGCGCTCCTATGACTTCACGCGTCGTCTGCCGCAGCGCCGCACCCAAGCTCGAAACCCTAACACCGCCGCTGCCGAGCACGCACCAAGGAAGGTCACCGTCCGTCCTGCCGAGTCCTTTGCCGGCCGTTAGGTTGCTTCATCTATGCATCTACATCCGATGGGGACCTCCAACCGTTCGAGCCCTGTTCACCTGGGTCGTTTGTCCACGCGCGGGACTGAGCACCACCGTGATCGTGGTCGTGGTAGCCTAAGTCGCAGCATCTGACCTCTTGAGAACCCAGTCAGCTGCACAAAACTCATCGATCTGTCCGGTCTCACGAGGCCGGAGCTCGCGCTTAGCTTGCATGAGAAGAGTCATCACCGTCGTTATCTTCAAGTTCAGTCGCGTCGTGGCAGCCGCCGGCGTCATTCGTCTATTCCCATCGTCCAGACTCTACAGATGCCGGTTATCTACACAGGCTGAGCGTCACCACATGCCCATCACCGGCCGTCCAACCTTGAAGCTGAACATGTTGTTGTTTCTCAGCTGCTGCAACTGCACGTTGATCACCCTATCCTTCTACTCCAGCAAGCTATCTCAGGCCAACGTGCACCATGATTAAGTGAAGAACGAGATCATCAGCTTGTGAGCACTGAAGATCAGAAGACATCCAGAGGCCCTGCCGGCTGCCGCGGGACCGCTGCGAGGCACGACCAAGAGAAGCTCTCGCCGCTAGCCCTTCTCATCGGGTGAGCATGCTGTCATCTGTGCCAATTCATTCGTTTTTAGCCATGTTCAAGCAAAGCAAAGCAACAGCTTTCGGTGGTTATGGAGGTCACGAACATCCGTACAGGCACCAGACAGCCCAAGGTAGAAGATGATACTATTTACAGTTTTGACATCGATCATTTTATCTCCACCGTTTATTCGTCTAAGTTCGATTTGAGTAGTTCTTAGTTGTTTTTATTGTTGTTTGTATGTTTGCCTGTGCGTGGTGCTTGCTATGAGTAGAATGAAAACCGTTCATGAGCGCTGAAGATCAAGCGGGGATGACTAGAAAATAACTGAAGATTCTGAGCAGCTTAACCTTGGGAAAGAGGCAAGTATAACACAGGACTATCCTTGTTACCTATACATTGAATTGTCATACATATGCATGTGCTTACCTTGACAACCTTAGAGATTATAACTTAGTGATTGTTATCTTGATTCCTTGTCAACCTTGGGAATGCATATGGGTAGCTACTGCTAGTGCTTAAACTAAGAACAATGATCTTGTAATTTGATTAATGGATTAAGCAATCAACCTTTAAGATGATTCTATTACTGTTAAAAGGGGCTAGAGCATGTGTATTATTTTGATGCTCTGGTTTCTCTCCATAAGGACTTATCTGTACATGATTATCCGGGATATACAGTACAGCTGTGAGGGCTATATGGCTCTGGCTTTAGTTGTTCAAGAGACCTTTTCTAGCTTGTTAGTGGTTACCTTAAATGGCGTAAGAATGGCTTGCCACTTTGGGTGTAGTGCGAGCCCCTGGCCTAGTGTGTATAGGCTGCGGTTGTTGTGCCACAGGGAAGGGGGGTTCTACATCTGCCTGCCGAGTGAATCTAATGGCCCTAACTTGTTAGACGAACTTTTGAGTGGCTTTATATGGTTCTCGGGTGTTTGGGCTTGATCTCCCCACTCATTTGGAAATCATGACTTACAGTGAAAGTGTACACCTCTGCGCAGAGTTAAAAACTGGTATACTAGCCGTGCTCACGGATACGAGCGGCCTTGGAACATTTATAGATAGATGATCACCATTGCTATATCATGTTTAATTATTGTTGATTATTATTATGCTCATGTTAATGCTATTCGTTATCATTATTACAATTGATCATTGGTTCTTTAATGGGAAGTGATTTATCTTGATGCTACTCAATTGCTAATATATGATTAAAAGCTAAATGCAGTTAAACAGTGTCTAGCCTTTTTGAGCCTCATGAACCCTGTGTTATATTTGTGGAGTTCGACATGGAATCACCCTTGCTATTTCCACCATAACAGATGAAGATATAGAGGAAGATTATCGGAATGAGTACTAGTCTTGGTGTCAACCAGTCAACCGTGTCCCTGTGTGGAGTTTCCGCTGAAGAATTACTATTAGTTATTATTACCTATCGTTCAAGACTATGTCTTAAATACTTATTCGTTATGTAATAAGCACTGTGATTGGTACTTTGTAATTTGTCAACTTATGTGTGCGACTGTTTCCTGGGGCGCACATGAGTCTTTTATGCATCCTATTTTTGTCCTTAAAAATGGGTGTGACACCTGCTGAGGGAGAGTAGGAGCTGCAATTCTGCAACGCCGGCCACTATTACTCCGGCTGTCTCGTGGAGAACCTGATCTCTTCTCAGGATGAAAACGGTCGGAAACGGTCGAAAACGGACTTACGAAATAGAAAACGAAATCGGTTTGTTCGGTACATTTCTACATTTTAGCAATTAAAGAATACAAAAAATAGTTGAAAATGGTTATGAAACCAATTGAAACTGATAATTTTTTATGTTTAAAAACGGAACCATAATATAGAAAACGAAAGCGACGGGATATTTCCGTTCCGTTTTCATCCTTAATCTCTTCCGTGTCCCCGTTATCCCTTGGTCTGTGGCAATGCTGGCGTGAACGAAAGCAAGCAGAAACGACTTCGCGACCGGTGCGTGTGCCCGACCACGCGGCCCGGCGGCCGGCGCAAGCGGTGCGAAGGGGACGGGGAGCACGGCGGCCAGCACCCAAGCGGCACGGACGGCACTGGATCTTTCGCGGAGCTCCTCTGGGTCTGTGCCTTAGAGATGAACTCGGAGCAACGCATATACTTGGGCCGAATAGAAAACCCAAAAAAATCCCGGCAGGGAACGCGGGCCATTCATCCGACTCATTTGAGACTTGAGAGCCTGCTCGCGGGGGGAACTCTGACCCGAGTCCCGAGCTAGCCCAGTTTCCCCGTGGCAACGCTCCTCGCTGCGATAACGTACTTTCGTGTGTGTCCTCTCGTGACTTATAATTCCGAAGTTCATAGCCAGCGAGCTTGGTGACTGCTAATACAGGTCCAACACTCCAACAGTAGTGCCTCATGAATGCAATATCTTAAAGAGATTGTTCAGGCAGTCAGGCTGAAGTAATGTTGCAACCTTGCATATAAGTTTGGAATTTCATTATGTGGCTCACGTCTACCTTGAGCTAATAAGCCCAGTACAAGTCTGTAAAGAGACAGAGATATGATGGACTATAAAGACACACACAAACATCCAACTGTACAGTACATATATATGTAGTCAGTACTGATAAGAAGGAATCTTATCAGACTGAAACTTTCTGTGTCGGGCGATGCCCACAATTCCTTCTTTCAGTTTGACTGAGAGGTAGAGGCCGCAGCTGCAGGCCTTTTACTTCTGGTGAAGAAAGACAGCATCACGCAGATCACAAAGTAGGCCAGCACAGTGACAGCGAGAGGGGAAAGACATCCAATGGTCCTCAACGACCTGCAGGAGCTGGTCACGTGAGCCACCAGAAGGCCGAGAAGGTCCAGCACGATCACCGTGCTCACCACCTTGCTCAGGCGGCACTTCTCTTACGAAACAACTGCAGCAGCAGCAGCAGGAGGACGACGATGATGGAGGCAACGAAGGAGAAGGCATTGCTGTAGCGGAAGATTGTTAAACGGTGTTATCTTCATGTGTATCACGGATGTGTGTCACGGCCTAGGTTCATTGTATCTGAGTAGTTTGGATAGTTCCTAGATTATAGCCCAAGATGTAAATCTCTGCATGTATTCTGTTGTACTTCCATCTATGTATGCGCCACTGGTGGGGTGCTATTCCCCATCCTATATTAACACGAAACCGAGCACCATACAGAGGTGACTCGTTAACCTAAATCACAATTCTTTCATGGTATCTAGAGCCAGCATCCTAGCGGAGTTCCATGGCTTTCGCTTCATCCTCTTCCGCGGCATATGCTGCGTCATCGCTCGGTGTCTTCCTGTTGCTGGTGAGCGAGAAACTCACCCGCAGCAACCACGTCCTATGGAAGGCGCAAGTGCTGTCTGCGCTCAAGGGGGCGCAACTCGCCGGGTTCCTTGAACCGACGGCGACTCCGCCAGATCAGTTCCTGCCTCCCAAGGGTGACTCCAAGAAGCCCGATGATGATGGAGACAAGGACAAGGTGCCTCCGGTGGCAAACCCGGAGTACGCGACGTGGATCGCGAAGGATCACACTGTCCTCAGCTACAGTGCTCCACCATGATTCGGCTGGCGCCAAATCGGCCGAACTAAACAAGGCCCCAGTACAAGTCTGTAAAGAGACAGAGATATGATGGACTATAAAGACACACACAAACATCCAACTGTACAGTACATATATATATGTAGTCAGTACTGATAAGAAGGAATCTTATCAGACTGAAACTTTCTGTGTCGGGCGATGCCCACAATTCCTTCTTTCAGTTTGACTGAGAGGCAGAGGCCGCAGCTGCAGGCGTTTTACTTCTGGTGAAGAAAGACAGCATCACGCAGATCACAAAGTAGGCCAGCACAGTGACAGCGAGAGGGGAAAGACATCCAATGGTCCTCAACGACCTGCAGGAGCTGGTCACGTGAGCCACCAGAAGGCCGAGAAGGTCCAGCACGATCACCGTGCTCACCACCTTGCTCAGGCGGCACTTCTCTTATGAAACAACTGCAGCAGCAGCAGCCGGAGGACGACGATGATGGAGGCCACGAAGGAGAAGGCGTTGCTGTACCGGAAGATGAGGTACCAGGGCCTCGAGTTGTGCATCACGAGGTTGCCAATTCCGCTGCCCTGCCACGCCTGGTACGTGACTCGCGCCGTCAGGACCCCAAGAAGCACTACATAGAAGTCCTTGGTGTCCCATCTGTTTCCATTGCCATCTTCTGTTTCACTAGAAGTGGGACGTGATGTCATGTCATTTACCATGTCAGCTGTGTTGTCAGCATTCTCCGCACTGAATGATCGTGGGACGAGTATGGTCAACCCCACAAATATCATGATGGTCTGATATCTCTATATACCCAGTCATTCCTTTGCAGGTTGCAAACGACATGACTGCTGCTAAACTGGAAACGAACAGCAATTCATATTGAATGACGCGCTTGTACAGGTTTGGGGTTACCAGGAGTATGATAAGACGATGGACAACATCAGGAAGCTGAACAACTTCAAGTAGATGGCGGGCTCGCTCTGAGGATCTTGGTAATAAGCAGGCCCAAACATCGTGAGGCTGAAAGTGCACACGCAATACATCACCATCAGCTCCGCTATTTTCCCTCTTCCTACGGTGATGATGTAGATCATCGCGTTCAGGACGGTTTGTACCAGGAGGATGACACTTAAGACCATGACATTCCAAATATATATGCTCATGTCCCGATAAATAACGGCCGCATTTGCCCCCATGAGGCCAAAAATTTGCAGTATGATGGCGGCCTTCAGTGCTTGGTGGTGGTGCTCTAGCCGGACCCTCTTCCAGACCAACACTACGCCAATAAGGCACAACAGGGGCGGCTCGTTAGGCACTGTAAAGGCGGTTGGGTGAAGCGCTCTTTCTAGACCGTATTTACAGTGGATTTCACTTTAAGGACGGTTGAAAACGAGCCGCCCTTACAGTGGGGGCACTGTAAGGGCGGCTGAATCTAGAGCCGCCCCTACAGTGAATTTTCAGCAAAAAATAAAATAAAAATTGCAATAATCAAATCTGACCACATCACAGCATACATATATAAACATATATATAATCAAATTCACAGCACAACTTATATAATATCAAATCTGATCACATCCCAGCACAAACATCAAATTCAAGTTCCATCATCAAATTTACAAATTCAAAAGTTCCAAGTCCATCAAATCCACAAAGTCCATTACATCCACAAGTCCATTCAAAAGTTAAGGTTCCACAAGTCAATCCAAAAGTTAAGTTCGACAAGTCCATCAAATTGTAATCAATGGCCTAGACGCAACCTGTCAAGCTCACGGAGGTGTTGGTACAAAGGGTTCCTACCCAAGTCGGAGGTGACGTCATGAAATGCCCCTTTATAGTACACAACCTGATCCATTATGAAGTTGCATACGTCATCGACGATCCCTATGAGTTCATCATCCTTGTAGACATCCCTTGTCACGTGTTGCTTTTCTTCCCACTACAAGAGAATAAGTTTAGGTCTAGTATTGCAAGGTCTAGTGTATACAAGAGATTGCAGAGCTACGTTTTTATACTATGTTTCTACAAGAGATTGCAAAGCTATGTTTTTATACTAAGTTTACACAAGAGATTACAAATCTATGTTTTTATACTACGACCTAAGAAATTCAAACTTACCAAATCTATGTGTCTCCTGTAGGCACCTGTGTTACTCATGAAAGCACATACGTAATATCCACAATGTAGACTCCCGATCCTTTGCTTGGGGAACTGTGTGTTTTAATTTGCATATGGAAATGTTAAGTAATACGAGTGAAAACCATGTAATTTAGTGCCAAACTAAGTTGCACTTACCGAACATAGAGTTTTGACACACAACTTGTGCTTTCTTGTTGGATCATGCCTTCCTTTTTTTTCTCTGACATAGTGTCTGAATGCCCTGTTCGGATGATTATAGCAAATGCAACTTGTTAGTATGCAAAAGTCAACATTAAAGTGAAACATAGAAGGTAATGAGGATTATTGATATGCATACGTGTAGAGAATCGATATGAAGTCTTTATATGTGTGAGGGTCAAAATTTGCAGAATCACAGACCCATGCCATGCTCCTATCGACCTCGAGGCATATGAGTATCCAGTGGTTGCTACATGAATTTAATCATAGAATAAACGGATAAGTTGCTTTGCGTCAAACAATGATATACCAAAAAATGTTTAAGTATAGAGTCAAACTTACTCAAAGTTGTATGGTATCTATATCTTAGTGTTGTGTTGGAGTTGCTTAAAAGATGTGGCAAGGTATGTCGCAACCTGAAGGGACTCTTCCCTTATTATCCTTGCCCGGATCTGCTCTTTCTCCTCAACTGTCTTTCCAGTAGCTAGCTTTGGGTGGTCCAGTTTCCATATACTCGGATAATTAAATTTTGTTTGTGCTATAGGTTGAGGGTCTACATACCCGACTCTCGTGTTGGGCATTTGTTTCACAAGGTGTGCCTGCATTCTACAAATCACGACATGAGTTAGTTACAGCAAAATCCAACTAAGTTACATTCATATCATATTAAGAGGGCAAGGACTTACAGGCACCACGTGCGAATGAGATTCATTTCCATTGATTTGAGGTGAAAGCATGACTGCATGTCATCGAAGCCAAAGGCAATAATCCCCTCTGGGCTTCCAAATGTGCCTTCAGGTAGTACTGCTTGTATCAAATCTAGTAGTAGAGGTAGGATAGGACAGGAGCAGACAAGAATAGAACATAAAAACCCTCATCATTGGCATAAGGCAAGTGCTCAGTATATAAAAACTCTCATCATTGGCTTAAGGCAATTGCTTAGAATATAAAAACTCTCATCATTGGCATAAGGCAAGTGCTTAGTATATAAAAACCCTCATCATTGGCATAAGGCAATTGCTCAGTATGTAAAAAACATCATCACAGGCAACATTCCCAGCAACCCCACAGTAGCCAACATTCCCAGCAACCCCACAGCAGGCAACATTCCCATAGTAGAGTAGTAGTATTAGTAGTAAAGGAGTAGTATAGAAGAGTAGTAGAGTAGTGCAAAGTAGTAGAGTAGCAAACTGGTCAGTGAGTGCCATTTCAGAGAATCGTCAGTTAAGCTCAATTAAAAAAACATCATTGCACATGCCTTATGCCTCAGGCTTAGAGTAGCATCAAAATGAAACATCATTGCACATGCCTTATGCCTCAGGTTTAGAGTAGCATCAAAATGAAACATCATTGCACATGCCTTATGCCTCAGGTTTAGAGTAGCATCAAAATGAAACATCATTGCACATGCCTTATGCCTCAGGTTCAGAGTTGCATCAAAATAAAACATCACTGAACATGCCTTATGCATCAAAATAAAACATCACTGCTCAGAGTAGAGAGTAGAGACAGTACTAGAGTAGGAGTACAAAAGTAGTAGCAATAGTATGAAGGGTCGAGATGGCGGACTAGAGGGGGGGTGAATAGTCCTTTCTAAAAATAATCGCGTCGGCAAACCGAACAAATGTAGAATTAAAACTATCGGTCTAGCCAAGACTATACCCCTCTATCTAAGTTCACAAGCACCTCACAAAGATCCTAATTATGTAACTAGGTGCTTTCCTTAGCAAGAGCTCTCCTAAACAATTCTAGAGCAAGGTCACACAAACCTATGCACTAGTACTTTAGCAAAGTCGGGGAGCTCCTACACAATTCTAGTAAGCAAAAGCATGAAGCCACCTATGCTCAGTAGCAATGCTCAATAGCAAGGCAACTAATGCCAAACTATAGAGCGCAAATTACTTAGCTACACAAACTAAGTAATATGACTAACAAGGTTACACAAACCAAATTAGCCACGCAACGGGAGCTACTTCTATGCTACACAAGCAAGAAGGTAACTAGCTAACTACACAAGCAAACTAGTTACAAGAGCAACTACACAAGCACAAGTATATGAATGTAAATACAAGCTTATGAATCGAAAGCAAACCACTGAGAAGATGTACACAATGTTGACACGGCGGTTTTTCACCGAGGTTCACTTGGTTGCCACCAAGCTAGTCCCCGTTGTGGCGATACACCCACTTGATGGATCACGAGCTAATTGACTATCAAGAGTCAAACCCTCAGTGGGTGCCGCACATCCACTCTCAAGATGGGGATCCTCTAAACCACGAGCTTTACTAGAGTTGCTCTTCGTGATCCCGCGGGGTGAGCACAATCCCCCTCACAAATCCTCTTCCGGAGCCACGCACAATCTCCACGCGTGCTTCAACGGAGTCGCAAGCCACCAAGCCATCTAGGAGGTGGCAACCTCCAAGAGTAACAAGCACCATCGGCTTGCAACTCGATCACCTAGTGCCACTCGATGCAATCCTCACGATGCAACGCACTAAAATCGCTCTCTCACTCGATCGGATGATCACTATCAAGCTCAAGTGAGTTAGAGGGCTCCCAAGCACACCAACACAAGCCACCAAGGCCTAAGGGTGCTCAGCTACCAGCCAAGGGCTGGCCAAGGCATCTATTTATAACCCTATGGTCAAATAGAGTCGTTACCCCTTCACTGGGCAAATTTCGGGACGACCGGACGCGCCGGTCGAACTGACCGGACGCGCTGCACCACGTCTGGTTGCCATGCGCCATCCACGTGTCCCTCCACGTTCAACACCGAACGCCCGATCTCAACGGTCACTGCACGCCAACAGTCAAACACGATGACCGGACGCGCAGGTGCGCACAGTACCCGTGCGCGTGACGCACCGACCGGACACGCTCCACGCAACGACCGGACGCGACAGTGCCAGCGTCCGGTCGCGGTCTAGAGAGCTCCCATCGTGACCGAACGCGTCCGATCGCGTGTGACCGGACGCGCCGCGCGTCCGATCAACTCTTCACCACGCTCTACTCCTCTGGGTGCCTGACCGGACGCTCCAGTTCCGCGAGGGACCGGACGCGCCGGTTGCAAACCCTAACACCCGCGCGCCTGACTGCTGTGTTGAACTGACCGGACGCATCCGGTCAAACCGTGACCGTGTCCGGTTTAGCGTCCGGTCACCACTGTGACCTCCGTTCGCCTCTGTTTCTTTTCTGACTTCCGGCATAGTGGAAAATAGTCATTTCAACTCCTCGAAAACGCCTGAATCCCGCCTCACAAGCTCGGCGGGAGGGAGAGAGGAACCCAAACCCCTCTCTACCACATAAACTCCACTGCTTTCGCAAATGTGCCAGCACCATCATGTGATCAACAACATGTGCAAGTGTGTTAGCATTTTCACAAACATTTTCTTCAAAGGAATTAGGCACTCAACTTGCCTCGCCACTCGATCCTAACACGTATGCAAAGTGAGATCGCTCAAGTGGCACTAGATGACTGATATGCAAACAAGTTTGCCCCTCTTGATAGTACGGCCATCTATCCTAAACCCGGTCATCAACTTCTCTACACACCTATGACCGGTGAAATGGAAATGCCCTAGGTTATACCTTTGCCTTGCGCAATCCACTCCATCTCCTCCGATGTTGATGCAACACATGCACCAACCATATCACAAATGATATGATCCACTTCATATCATCATGTGACCGTATTGGTTCATCGATCTTGACCTCACTTGCTCTTCACCGTTGTCTCGGTCCATCGGCGCCAACTCTTGCTCAAGCTTCACCGTCTCGCGATCCACCGCTCCAAAGCCTCCGACTTGCCCTTCACACTTGCAATCGGTCCATCAAGCCAAGCCTCATCTTGATCTTCGCCACCTTGGTCACATGACTCCATGTCATGTCTCATATGCAATGATCTCCTTCATGACACAATCATTTGTGGACTAATTTCCTGTGTATCTCACATAAACATAATTAGTCCACCTAAGGTTGTCACTCAATTACCAAAACCAAACAAGGACCTTTCAATCTCCCTCTTTTTGGTAATTGATGACAACTCTACAAAGATATAGAAATTAAGTTCTTTTGGACTTTATGCCACTTATCCAACATTTAAGCTCTATGTTAGGATTTGGATAAGCACCATAAAATCTGACTTGGTAGTGATAACTCCCCCTACATATGTGCTCAAATGGTTTGGTTTCAAGCTTGCACATATGCATAAATATGAAATTTGTGGGAGGGTTAGCACTACTATGTGATGCTAAGGTGTATAGAATAAACCTTTGTAGTTCGATACCATTTGATAGCTCGATACCATTTAAAAATCACAAGTTTGCCATCATCCTTAGCATCATGAGTAGCTAGACATCAAAAATACTAGAAACCCCGTGAGATCAACATTATAAGCAAGGTTCTAGTACCACATGTAGAAATACAAGTCTAGCTATCATCCTATGCATGCTAGTTATCATATCATCATTCAAGTTCTATAACTAGCATACAACACACAAGCATGCATATTAAATATAAAACATATGCAATGCAAGCAAGCACATGAATATGCACATATCAAATGCAACCAATCAATGTTCATGAGCTTGCTCCCCCTACTTGTGTGCTTCTTTTGTCCAAGAATTTTGATCCTTCTCATTTCTTCAATGTTGCTCCCTCTTTATCCATGTCCATCTTTTATCTTCTATCTCTCCCCCCATACCTTTTTATCTTCTATCTCTCCCCTATACTCATATCTTTGTACAATCTCTCCCCCTTTGTCATCAATTTCCATAAAAGATGTTCTTCTCAATTGATACAAAGGCTTGCATTAGGGTAGATGGTTGAGACTTGAGTATTGCATTTTTATGGACATCACCACACATGTTGGAATAACATTACTTGTATGTTGCTCTTGAGATACCACTTAGGATCTTTGACCTTGATACCATTAGGTGGGGCTCCTCCCCCTATGTCATAGCATGGGTCATTCACTTGATAATCTTGAGCTCTTGTCTGTGAGGGAACTTTTCTTCATTTGATGATCACTTAAAGTTGAGGATCACTTGTGGAACCACCATCTTGTATAAATGATATCATGTGTAGACATACCACGAATAATGGTGTGATACCAATTTGAAGAATCCTCTATCATGGAACCACTTGTAGGATTTGTCAATATGATCTTTTCTTGAACATTTGCAATCTTTATGAGTACCACTTGTAGGATATAACTTGTAGATCAAGATCTAGACACCACTTGTAAATACCAATTGAAGAAATACTTTGAGTCTAGATACCATTTAAAACATCCTAGATATCCATTTGCATTGTTGTCTTGTGCTTGTACCCATATCATTGTCATGAGCTTCTAGTATGACTTGAACTAAGTTGATTTGCCTAAGATTCTAAGTCCAGTTTGATCCAATGACAAGCTTCTTCACTCCTCATACTAAGGGTTATCTTGCCAATGTTGTACTTGTCACTTGTTAGCAATCCAAACTAGATCAAGTATTTGGGTTCACTAGCTCATGAACAAATTTATACACATACCACTAGATCATTTAAACAATTCAAGCAATAGTGGTAGGCTATGAATTTAAACATTTCATTTGTTATGCATGATCCTAGTAAGCATGTACTATATGCACTGATCGCATACTAGTAAGGGATGAAATGATCATGCACATTTCAATGATACCTTTGTTATGTTGGAGTAGAGGATAGTCACATAGATTCTAATTCATTACTCCAATAGCAATGTGAAGTCCAATTTATAAGCTTGGTGAAGACCAATCATTATAGAGAAATCTATTCTTCCCCCATATGAAATGAGAACCACTAATAATCAAGTGCATTATCTCTTGTTGTGGTTAGCTTGCTTTTTCTCTTTGATCAATGCTTGCATGAGAGAAGTACTTATGATACCAATTTTATAACCATGACTAGCTCTCTTTTGGGTGTTGCTTGCTTTTCTTGATCAACCATATTGATTGCTTCAATTAAGCATCTCAAATGTTTCTTGAATTCATCACTTCCATGTTAGCCTTCCAAGCCGGTGCTCGGTTTACCCACCCATGGGCGGCAAGCCCCCTCAGCAGGGAGAAATGACCTCTCTCCAAAGAACCATCCTTGACACTTACTTGAATTGCCTGTGATTGATTAATCTATGGACTTAACTTGATGAGTAACCTTGAATTATTCTTTAAGTCCTTTTCTTTCTACTTCTTTAAGTCTTTTTCTTTCTACCAAATGATCTCCAATCATTACTAGAACTTGAACCTCATCTTCATCTTGAGTTTGATCTTCATTTTCAAAATTGAGTACCAAATTTGTACACTAAGTACATTCCACAATCAATGCCCTTGTACTTATTTCTTGTCATGCTTCTAGATAAATTCAAAACCAAACTTAGGTACCTCAAACACTTATAAATATATTTCCAACCTAAGGACCTTTCACTTAAAGTGACTATAGATCAATCCAATAATTGTCACTTTTCTGGCAGATTCTGTACCTTTCAAAGAATAATTCATATCTCCTAATGTACAGGTCCAAAAGCCACGAAATTTGGTGGAGATGTGAATTACTAAGTCATCTAGCAATTGTAAAAATTTGAGCTTCATTTGACTTATATATTGTTACTAGATATCAAATCTTTCACCACTGCTACATGCTGAAGACTGCTGCACTATAGCTGATAAGATGTTCTCTAAAACCATAGCATTTCTCATCCAATTGTCATGAAATTTATACAGCATCTCATATCATAAGTCTAGAGCATGCATACCAAATTTTGAGCCAATCCAATATGATTTGGTCACTTAAACTCAGACTTGATCTCAGCTAGCTCAGATTTTCAATAATGGACAGATTTCAATACATTGAGCTATACTTCACCAAATTGAATCAAACTTGAAACTAACTTGTTTGAACACTTTTATAAGACATATATCCATTCAATCCACTTACTAAATATCATCTCATGAATTTATCCAACACAAATCAATCTAAATTTGATTGCTAGGCATTTAATCCATTCAATCATCTCATAGCAAGCAACATTGCATATATATCCAATTCAATCAACTCATATGCACCCAAATAAAATGATCAACTAGAGATATACCTTGGTTATCACATGATCATCCTCTTAGCAAGCTCCAACTCAAATATTTGTAAGCCATCAGATATATCCAATAAATCACCACAATCTTGAATGTTGCACTTGTATGTTGTAGCATTTGGACTCCACTTATTTTGACTTGGCATTGGGATAGAATATGCACTAAGCTTTAAAACTTGATTCAACATATGATGACCAATATGAATCCAAATGAATCAAGCCTCCAATGCCAATGGTACCTATAAACAATCATCCACTTTTTGATGGTACCCAAACAAGTTTGGGTCCTCTTGTCACGCCCATATTTTGTAACCACAAATTTTGGATGCAAACCATATGTAAAGAACATATAGAACAAATTGTAAAGGATAAGTATCATACTTAGTGCCTTATTACAATAGTGAACCATAGTTCATTACATAAATAAAATATCTCAAAGTCTGGAGATCTCATAAAAAAAACTAAACACTCCAAGGGCGTCTCCATCACCATAGGATCTGGTCGACTGGTTGACAACAACCTAGTTGTCCCCAAAGTAATCGTCGTAGTCATTGTCATCTGTACCCATTCGGGATTTTTATCCAATAATGAAAAAAATAAACAAGCATAAGTACATCTCGTACTTAACAAGATAATATGGGGTTCATGAGGCTCAGAAGGTTGACACTGGTTGTACTGCAGTTAGCTTTTAAATATGTAACATCCTAATATTAATTAAGTTATGGTTATGCTTAAGCCCCAGGTAACCATAGTAGTATCATGAATAAGTAACACATCATCATTAATCATTATTATTATCATCATCATCAAAAATTCAGTTATTCCATCAGTTTTTCGGGCCACCCGTAACCGTGGGCACGGCTGTTATAACAGTTTGTTAAACTCTGCGCAGAGGTGTACACTTTCACTGTGAGTCATGATTCCCATATCCCCGGGGCCCGTCGACCCCCTAACACTTCTAAGGTGTGTGGGCAGGGTACACTATGGAGGCTTTCAAAAGTTCGTCTAACATGTTAGGGCCGCTAGGTTTCGGTGGCAAGCAGATATAGCCCCCCCTTCCCAAATGGCACAATAACACCCAGCCTATACACAAAGGGATAGGAGCCAAACTATACCCGAGTCGGCAGACCCCTTTTGCGCCCTTTCGGGTAACCTCTAACATGCTAGAAAAGGTCTTCATACTTGACTAAAGCCAGAGCCATATGGCTCTCATAGTTGTACTGTAGGTCCCAGCTTTTGCCAATGAATGAGTCCTTATGGAGGGCCAAGAGCATTGTGAATACACAAGCTCTCTCACCCTATGTCCATGTTTCTCAAAATCAAGTTTTAACAAGTATTGCATATAATCATTAGTCATTGTCCATATTCATAGTATTTAAGCGGAGCGCTAGCAACTACCCATATGCAAGTGTAACCCATCGGTAACAAGGTACAAGATAATCAAAGACTAGGATATCCTTATGTTGAGCAAATTGACACATGCAAATGACTAATTAGATAATGAATAGGACAAAAAGGAATATCCCATATTATGCTTGCCTTGCTCGTAGAACTCCTGCTAGTCTGGATTATCACAGTAGAAGATCTCATCACCCATGTAGCAATTACGGTCTACTCGAACCACAATCAACAACACGCATTCCAAGATCATCCATGCAAGGAAAACAAGACTAGATTAGAACAGTACATCAATAGAGAGAAATCAATCTAAAAGGTTTATAACACTATTCTACACGTTGCTACGATCACACAGATATAAAGATCACGAAAAACGGAGTTGAAACGCGAAAGTTATGAATTTACTAAGATTTCCTATAGATAATAATTACTATAATACAAATCCAAAATTTAAATATTACAAATCTACTGTACAACAGTACTAACATGTAGAGCTCGTGAAAATGAACCTAACGGAATTTGAACGGGTCAAAACGGAGTTAAAATGAGCATTTTATGGCTAAAACAAAATCAGTGGCAAACTTGTAAATAAAGGAAAATGTATTCTTGAATTTACCGAGATCAACTATGTTTTCAAAAGAAGAAAACGTATTCGGGATTTATGCTTTGGAGTGCGGGTTTGATTCAAGAAAAACCCGGGGGCTCTTTAAGAAAATTACCCCGCGAAGGGGTATCTGGCGATTTGGACCGTCGGATCGGATCCAAACGGTCCCGATTTAAAACAGAGAGGACGGGGGCGGCGCACCGGCTGGAGAAGAAGGCCGCACAGCGGCGCGCCATTACCGGCGGCGACCGAGCTCGCCGGCGCAAGTGAAAATGGCCTTAGAGGCCACCATTTGACACCGGACTTGCACGAAATGAAAGAGGAGGTCAAAGCGGTTCTCACCGAGAGGAAAACGAAGACGGAAGTTGACCAAGGGCAGCTCACGGCGAGAGATGGCGGACGGCTCCTCCCTGTGAAGTTTGGTGATGAATCACGGGTCTCCCGAGAGCCAAACAAAGGAAAAAGATGGTGCGGGGAAGGTTCCTACCGTGCAGCGGAGCTCGGCAACGTGCGAAATCCGACGGTGGGTCGTCGGGGAGGAGAAACCCGAGCTCGACTGACGAGCTAGGGTTCTAGGGTTGTGCGAGCTCGTTTTCTGTGGAGCGAGGTGGAAATAGAGCTTAGGGGGGTGTGGCTGGCTTTATAGGCGACGGAAATCGCGTCCAGAAGGAAGGAAACGAGCAGATTGCTCGATCCCCGGCCGCGGTGGCAAAAGAGGAAGGCTCCTCTAGTTGCGGCGGGAGGTAGGAGACGGCGGGGTGGCGGGCCCATGCATCAGTGGCTGAGGATGGTGGGCTCCGCACGTCAGTGGCCAAGGAGGGTGGAAGCGCGCACTGTGGCTTGGTCTGCGGGCCGGCCCAAGAAGAGGGGTGCGTGGGCCACTTGGCCGGGCCGAAGGAGGGGCAGCGCCCACTTGGGCCTGCGGGAGCTAGAGGGGGGGCGGCTGGTTGGGCCAGCGGGCCAAAACCAAGGAAAAGAGAGAAAAGAATAAATGATTTCCTTTTTCTTTTATGAAACAATTTTGTAAATTCATTTTCAAGAGATTTTGAACTCCTTTTTGGGTTGAGCAAAAACCAAACATCACATAATTAAATATGCAGCAGCATGAGTGCAACAACATGTAGCTAGCCTTATATTTGATTTTAATTTTATAAAATTTATTATTTCCCCTATGTTAAATGCCCACAAAAATACATAATTAAATCCATTTCTTCTATTTTAAAAGATGCAAAAATTTTGGGTGTTACAATTCTACCCCCCTTAAAGATAATCTCGTCCTCGAGATTGGATGGTGCTTACTCGAACAATTGTGGATATGCCTTTCTCAGATCCTCTTCTCTTTCCCAAGTGGCCTCTTCCTCACTGTGCCTATTCCACTATACCTTACACATCTTGATTGTCCGACTCCTTGTAACCCTTTCTGCTGTTTCCAAGATTTTTACGGGATACTCATTATATGTCAGGTCTTCCTTAACAACTATTTCCTCTAGTGGTATTTGTTCTTCTGGTACACGCAGACACTTCTTTAACTGTGACACATGGAACACATCATGCACACCAGATAGATTTTCAGGCAATTCTAGTTGGTAGGCCACTTCTCCACGTCTCTCGAGAATCTTAAAAGGACCAATATACTTTGGTGATAACTTTCCTTTCATATTGAACCTTTTCACACCTTTCATTGGAGACACTTTCAAATACACATAATCCCCTACTTCGAAGGTCAATTCTCTTCTTCTAGTGTCAGCATAGCTCTTCTGTCGAGACTGTGCCACTCTCAAGTTTTCTCTGATCTTTCTCACCTGCTTCTCAGCATTTCTAAGAACATCAAGTCCAAACACCTGGGTCTCCCCTGTCTGATTCCAAAATAGTGGAGTTCTGCATTTTCGTCCATACAGGGCCTCGAATGGTGCCATCTTGAGACTCTTCTGGTAACTATTGTTGTATGAGAACTCAGCATATGGCAAACTCTTATCCCAACTATCTCCATACTGCAATGCACAAGCTCTCAGCATATCTTCTAGAATCTGGTTGATCCTTTCAGTTTGCCCGTCAGTCTGAGGGTGATAGGTCGAGCTAAAATTCAACTTAGTTCCCAATGAATCGTGTACCTTTTGCCAGAATTGCGATGTAAACTGCGTACCTCTGTCAGACATGATCTTCTTTGGGACTCCATGCAGACTTACTATTCTTTCCATATACGGCTCTGCCAATCTTGCACCCTTGTAGGTGGTCTTAACTGGTAGGAAGTGAGCAACTTTTGTAAGCCTATCCACGATTACCCATATTGAATCATAACCTCTCTGAGTGCGAGGTAATCCAACAATAAAATCCATACCGACTTCTTCCCACTTCCATTCAGGTATCTTCATTGGTTGTAATAACCCTGCGGGTCTTTGATGCTCTGCTTTAACCCTCTAACAGGTGTCACACAATGCCACATATTCTGCCACATCTCTCTTTAATCCATACCACCAATATCTCTCTTTAAGGTCCAAGTACATCTTGGTACTTCCGGGGTGTATAGAGTAAGCTGACTCATGTGCCTCTCGCAGAATTGTTTCTCGGATAGCTTTTACTTCTGGCACACATATCCTTTTTCCAAACCATAGTGTGCCATTTTCATCTATCCTGAATCCTGGTGCTTTCCCAAGTGATACTTTTGCAATAATCTCCCTAAGTTTCTCATCTTCTTGCTTGCCTTTACGAATCTCCTGTTCCAAGGTAGGTGTCACTTCTATTCCCATTGCATTGGTGACAATGGCTAGGTTCAACAATTTAAACTCTGCACACAACTCTTCAGATTCTGGCATTAACTGAACCTTGTTAGCATAACTCTTTCTGCTAAGAGCATCAACTACTACATTGGCCTTACCAGGATGGTAGTGCACTTCCAAGTCATAATCCTTAATCAGTTCCAACCACCGTCGTTGCCTCAGATTCAGATCAGATTGGGTGAAGATATACTTCAAACTCTTGTGATCCGTGTAGATGTCACTCTTGTGGCCAATTAGATAGTGTCTCCAAATCTTCAAGGCATGGACAACTGCTGCTAATTCCAAGTCATGAGTAGGATAGTTCAACTCATGTTTCTTCAATTGCCTAGAAGCATAGGCCACAACTCGTCCTTCTTGCATAAGAACACATCCGAGTCCTTGACGAGACGCGTCACAATAGATGGAGAAACTCTTACTCAAGTCGGGCAAGATCAGTACAGGTGCCATAGTCAACTTCTTCTTTAATTCCTCAAAGTTAGTCTGACACTTCTCAGACCATATGAACTTAGCATTCTTCTCCAATAGGGTAGTCATGGGCTTGGCAAGCTTGGAAAACCCTTCTATGAACCTTCTATAATACCCAGCCAATCCCAAGAAACTATGGATCTCAAACACAGTGGTTGGTGGCTTCCAGTTTAGCACATCCTTTACATTGCTGGGGTCCACTGCTATTCCCCCATTGGAGACAACATTACCCAAAAACGATACTTCCCTCAACCAAAACTCACACTTGCTCTGCTTGGCATATAACTTGTGTTCTCTAAGCTTTTGTAGAACCAATCTCAGATGTTCGGTATGTTCCTCTTCATTCTTAGAGAATACGAGTATGTCATCAATGAACACCACTACGAACTTGTCAAGATACTCCATGAACACTTTATTCACCAAATACATGAAATAGGCAGGTGCATTGGTCAACCCAAATGACATGACTATGTACTCATACAACCCATACCTCGTGGTGAAAGTTGTCTTTGGTATGTCCGAACGTCTGATTTTCAACTGATGATATCATGAACGAAGATCAATCTTTGAGAACACACAAGCACCTCTTAGCTGATCAAACAGGTCATCAATCCTAGGTAAAGGGTATTTATTTTTGATGGTAACCTCATTAAGAGACCTATAGTCCACACACATCCGTTGAGTACCATCCTTCTTGTCAACAAAAATCACAGGTGCACCCCAAGGAGATGAACTAGGGCATATGAAGCCTTTGTCCTGCAACTCCTTTAACTGCTTCTTAAGTTCCTCTAACTCATCAACTCCCATTCTATATGGACGCTTAGCTATAGGTGCAGTTCCAGGTAACAAATCAATAATAAACTCAATGTCGCTATCGGGTGGCATACCTGGCAAGTCATCAGGGAATACATTCGGGAAATCATCCACAACACGTTCTGGCTGGTTGGCTTCATTGTTTAGTTGGTTCATGGTTGTCGTTGGTGGTGCTTGCACTGCCACTTCAACACTCATTCTGTCCCCTTTAGGGGTGGTCAGCACAACTATCTTCTCTTGACATTGAATTACTGCATTGTGTTGTTTCATCCAATCCATTCCCAAAATCACATCAATGCCAGTTGTCCTTAGCACAACAGGTTGAGCAGGGAAATCTACCCCCCTTAAAGCTATGTTAGCAGAGGGACAACAGTATGAAGCTGGTATAGTACCACCCAGGGAATTCACTATCATGGTATGCTTCATAGCAACTAAGGGTATGCTATGATTTCTAACAAAAGCTTGGGAAATAAATGAATGCGAGGCTCCAGAATCAAAGAGAATGGTAGCGGGGATAGAGTTGACGCTAAACGTACCCAGCATAACTTCTGGCGCCTCTTGCGCAGTCTCCGCATTGACGTGGTTCACTCTAGAACCATTAGGTGCCATCTTCTGATTGCCATTTCTGAAAGCATTCGGCTGGTTGGGAAATTCTGGGCAATTATAAGACATGTGGCCTTCCTTGCCGCAGCGGAAAAACTTTTTAACATCATTTGATCCTCCATTCTTCATAGGAGCATTGTTTGGTGGATACTGGCGTGGTACTTGGTAACCCTTCTGTTGCTGTGGTCGCTGACCAACGTTCTGTTGCTGAGGATAATGAGGGCGTTGGCCACCACTCTGCTGGGGGTACTGAGAACGTTGTTGGTTCTGACCTTTGTTCCACTGGTTAGGAGGCCCCTGGCTTCTCTGTGGGAAGTCTGACTGTGGGTTAGGACGGAGACGGGTGTTACTCCCAGAGGCTTGTCCTTGGAACCTTCTCTTTTTGGCCTCTATTTCTCTACGCTCATTGTCTATCACAATGGCGCGATTCACCAGCATCTGATAGTCAGGGTACGTAGTGATCTTCAGCTGCAACCTAAGATCATCATTCAGACCTTTGAGAAAGTGACGCTGCTTATCTGCATCATTAGCCACCTCATTAGGAGCATAGCGTGATAGTTGAGTGAACCTATCACGATACTCACTCACAGTCATAAACTTCTGCCTTAGGGATCTAAATTCTTCCCGCTTAATCTCCATCAATCCATCTAGGATATGATAGGTCCTGAAACTCTGAGTAAACTCTACCCAAGTAATAGGAGTGGCATTTGCAGGGCATCCAAATTTGAAGGAATCCCACCAATCTTGAGCTGCCCCCTGCAGTTGCCCCGATGCATACAACACCTTTTCCATGTCGTTGCATTGAGCTATGTCCAGTTGTTTTTCCACCGTGCGCAACCAGTCGTCAGCATCCAACGGATCAGTAGAGTGTGTGAACACTAGTAGATGTCCTTTCATAAATTCACCATGCTTGTCCCTAACATGGACAGGTGGTGGTCCTCCAACAGGCTCATTGTCCATCCGCTGCATCATTGCCTGCATGAGTTGAGCTTGCATTCCCATCAGCTGTTCCATTGTCACTACAGGCGGGTTGGGCGGATCCATGGCGACATTCCTGCCACGGCCTCTGCCCCTTCCACGTCCTCTGGCTGTCATCTGTTTTCCAAAACAAACGCTCAAATTTAGGGTTTATCCAATTATAAATCACTTATAAATGATAAAAGATACAAATCTGAAATTTTCTGGGCGAAAACCAGTGACAATAGATCAGTAAAATGAACATAACTCTAACTCTAGATATCCTATTAAGGTGTGCTATACGTGGTTGGAAAGCTTAAGAAGTTCTCTGCAACTTTGGTATTTAACACGTTTTCAGATTCTGTCATTATGTCAGCCGAAAATAGAGTACAACCCAGACTGTTCCAGACTCTCAGTCAGCGCAGCAACCTCAACTTAAAACTGTTATAGCTCCCAGACCAGAACAGATATAAGAGTGATCTCAGATGCATTGGAAAGGTGTCGAAGCATAGTTACTGCTGTAAAATTTTCATGATTTTTGGACTTACCAAAACTGAGATATTAAATAAAGAGCACAGGCTGTCCCAGCAAACAGCAACAGTGGAGATAGATAGAGTGAACCCCAAACTTTATTAAGCATCAACTAAACCTTAAAACTTAACTTAAGAGAATCACGGACAAGCCCATAAATTCTCAGCATTCAAAAGAAAAGTTCAACTCAAGCATGATCACAAGAACAAACCACCAAACACATCAAAGTTCATGACCCAAGCAAATGACTCGACTCGAACGGCGCGACTAACGATCTTTATTACAACAGGGCATCGCAAATCTAAGAGTCATCCTGATGCACGTCATAGTCCTCATCCAGCTTCTTGTAGAGTGGAGGCTGCCCCAGCCGAGCCCTCAGCTTGTCGATCTCTTTCTGGTAACGCCTCACGGCCTTGTGCACTCCACGCAGTTCCTTCTGAAGATCTTCGTTCCCCACCTTTAGTGCAAGAGCATACCGCACTGTAGTGTCCAAGGTAGGAGAGCTGTGCTGAGGGTCTGTCACCACCCAATCCTTCTTCTGCGCATCATAGCGAGGCAAGTACCTGAAACGATCTGCCTCCATAGCCTCATACCGTAAGCCATGGTAGTACTCATATGCCTCCCGAGCGGCGTCCTCCATATTGTCGAAAGCTTCAGCACGCTTGGACGTGTGCCCATGGACAGTGTTCACCACCCTGCCATTCTTGTCATCCTTCCAGACGGTGACAGTTAGCTCCAACTTCCAGTAAGTCGCCTCAGTGGGGTGAGTGTACTCAGCACAATAGTACTGGATGCCGATGTTCAGGTCGGTGTAGTAGTCCTGGAGCATGTCGTTGAGCAGCTTGTGATGGTAGGCCGTGTGAGGAGCGTGCTTGTAGATGTAGGTACGAGTCCACCCAGGCTCCTCTTCAGGTTCTTCCTCATCAGCAGGAGCCATCCCCTGCTCTCCCTCCTCAGCGAACGTGGCAGGAGCTGGTGTTGGTGAAGCCGGCGCAGATGCAGCTGGTGCTGGAGCAGGCGAAGCAGAGAGTGGTGGGGTCGGTGCAGCTAGTGTAGGTTCTTCATCATCCTCCTCATGCCCGGTGATGTTCACTAAGAGCACGGTGTCCTCCTCCATGGGTTCCTCTTCCATCATCATGAGCTCCTCTTCATCATCAGAGATGATGACAATCTCTGGGGCTGGCGCCTCTTCAGGGAACAGGACACGGGGTGGAAGGCCAGCTCCAACGCTCTTGCGGGCGGTCTCCCTGGTGCGTGCCATCTACAAAATTTATTTTTTTAGAAGAGATTAGAGTCAATAATTTCATAATAGAATAAAGCGAAAGGAGCATAAAGGTTTTAACAAATAACAAGACTAAGGTAGTAAGCAAGAACAAGTAAAATAATAAGTAATAAACGACCATTTCTAACTAGGCTTGCGTCCTACAGTCGACACGAGCTCTGATACCAATTTGTCACGCCCATATTTTGTAACCACAAAATTTGGATGCAAACCATATGTAAAGAACATATAGAACAAATTGTAAAGGATAAGTATCATACTTAGTGCCTTATTACAATAGCGAACCATAGTTCATTACATAAATAAAACATCTCAAAGTCCGGAGATCTCATAAAAAAAACTAAACACTCCAAGGGCGTCTCCATCACCACAGGATCTAGTCGTCTGATTGACAACAACCTAGTTGTCCCCAAAGTAATCGTCGTAGTCATTGCCATCTATACCCATCCGGGATTTTTATCCAATAATGAAAAAAATAAACAAGCATAAGTACATCTCGTACTTAACAAGATAATATGGGGTTCATGAGGCTCAGAAGGTTGACACTAGTTGTACTGCAGTTAGCTTTTAAATATGTAACATCCTAATATTAATTAAGTTATGGTTATGCTTAAGCCCCAGGTAACCACAGTAGTATCATGAATAAGTAACACATCATCATTAATCATCATTATTATCATCATCAGCAAAAATTCAGTTATTCAATCAGTTTTCTGGGCCACCCGTAACCGTGGGCACGGCTGTTATAACAGTTTGTTAAACTCTGCGCAGAGGTGTACACTTTCACTGTGAGTCATGATTCCCATATGCCCGGGGCCCGTCAACCCCCTAACACTTCCAAGGTGAGTGGGCAGGGTACACTATGGAGCCTTTCAAAAGTTCGTCTAACCTGTTAGGGCCGCTAGGTTTCGGTGGCAAGCAGATATAGGTCCCCCCTTCTCAAATGGCACAATGACACGCAACCTATACACATAGGGACATGAGCCAAACTATACCCGAGTCGGCAGACCCCTTTTGCACCCTTTCGGGTAACCTCTAACATGCTAGAAAAGGTCTTCATACTTGACTAAAGCCATAGCCATGTGGCTCTCACAGTTGTACTGTAGGTCCCAACTTTTGCCAATGAATGAGTCCTTATGGAGGGCCAAGAGCATCGTGAATACACAAGCTCTCTCACCGTATGTCCATGTTTCTCAAAATCAAGTTTTAACAAGTATTGCATATAATCATTAGTCATTGTCCATATTCATAGTATTTAAGTGGAGCGCTAGCAACTACCCATATGCAAGTGTAACCCATCGGTAACAAGGTACAAGATAATCAAAGACTAGGATATCCTTATGTTGAGCAAATTGACACATGCAAATGACTAATTAGATAATGAATAGGACAACAAGGAATATCCCATATTATGCTTGCCTTGCTCGTAGAACTCCTGCTGGTCTGGATTATCACAGTAGAAGATCTCGTCACCCGTGTAGCAATTACGGTCTACTGGAACCACAATCAACAACACGCATTCCAAGATCATCCATGCAAGGAAAATAAGACTAGATTAGAATAGTACATCAACAGAGAGAAATCAATCTAAAAGGTTTATAACACTATTCTACACATTGCTACGATCACACAGATATAAAGATCACGAAAAACAGAGTTGAAACGCGAAAGTTATGAATTTACTAAGATTTCCTATAGATAATAATTACTATAATACAAATCCAAAATTTAAATATTACAAATCTACTGTACAACAGTACTAACATGTAGAGCTCGTGAAAACGAACCTAACGGAATTTGAACGGGTCAAAACGGAGTTAAAATGAGCATTTTATGGCTAAAACAAAATCAGTGGCAAACTTGTAAATAAAGGAAAACATATTCTTGAATTTACCGAGATCAACTACGTTTTCAAAAGAAGAAAAAATATTTGGGATTTATGCTTTGGAGTGCGGGTTTGATTCAAGAAAAACCCGGGGGCTCTTTAAGAAAATTACCCCGTGAAGGGGTATCTGGCGATCTGGACCGTCGGATCGGATCCGAACGGTCCCGATTTAAAAGAGAGAGGACCGGGGCGACGCACCGGCCATTACCGGCGGCGACCGAGCTCACCGACGCAAGCGAAAATGGCCTTAGAGGCCACCATTTGACACCGGACTTGCAAGAAATGAAAGAGGTCAAGGCGGTTCTCACCGAGAGGAAAACGAAGACGGAAGTTGACCAAGGGCAGCTCGCGGCGAGAGATGGCGGACGGCTCCTCCCTGTGAAGTTCGGCGATGAATCACGGGTCTCCTGAGAGCCAAACAAAGGAAAAAGATGGTGCGGGGAAGGTTCCTACCATGCAGCGGAGCTCGGCAACGTGCGAAATCTGACGGTGGGTCGTCGGGGAGGAGAAACCCGAGCTCGACCGACGAGCTAGGGTTCTAGGGTTGTGTGAGCTCATTTTCTATGGAGCGAGGTGGAAATAGATCTTAGGAGGGCATGGCTGGCTTTATAGGCGATGGAAATCGCGTCCAAAAGGAAGGAAACGAGCAGATTGCTCAATCCCCGGCCGCGGTGGCAAAAGAGGAAGGCTCCTCTAGTTGCGGCGGGAGGTAGGAGACGGCGGGGTGGCAGGCCCACGTGTCAGCGGCTAAGGATGGTGGGCTCCGCACGTTAACGGCCAAGGAGGGCGGAAGCGCGCGCTACGGCTTGGTCTGCGGGCCGGCCCAAGAAGAGGGGTGCGCGGGCCACTTGGCCGGGCCAAAGGAGAAGGAGGGGCAGCGCCCACTTGGGCCTACGGGAGCTATAGGGGGGGCGGCTGGTTGGGCCAGCGGGCCAAAACCAAGGAAAAGAGAGAAAAGAATAAATGATTTCCTTTTTCTTTTATGAAACAATTTTGTAAATTCATTTTCAAGAGATTTTGAACTCCTTTTTAGGTTGAGCAAAAACCAAACATCACATAATTAAATATGCAGCAGCATGAGTGCAACAACATGTAGCTAGCCTTATATTTGATTTTAATTTCATAAAATTTATTATTTCCCCTATGTTAAATGCCCACAAAAATACATAATTAAATCCATTTCTTCTATTTTAAAAGATGCAAAAATTTTGGGTGTTACACCTCTCAAGTTAGGAGCTACATACTTAGGCCAAGCCTTAGTATGGGTAGCGGGATGTTTTGCAATTTCAACCAATGAGGTATCATTACCATCCTTTCTAAGCATGTTAGTATCATTACTTGGCTTAGGATTATTACCTAGGGGACATGAATGAGCCATGTGTCCCCTTTCCCGGCATGAATAGCATCTTCTCTTTGGTTGAACCTTTTCTTTCTTGCTCATGTGATGCTCTTCATTGCCTTGCCTCTCATGAGTTGCTTGAGCCTTCTTCTCAAGCTTGGTAGGACACCCCGAGGCAAAGTGTCCCATATCTTCACCCTTGAAGCACTTGATGTGAGCCAAATCTCTCTTCTTATCTTGAATCTTGCTCATCATCTTGGCATCTTGGATTTGCATTGGATGCCTTGCATTACCACCCCTTCTTGTTTTCTTTTTCTTCATCATTAAGTCACCAACATCTTCATGATTGATCTTGACTTGACCTTGGGGTGACTTTTTTTGCTCATCTTGTGACTTTGGTTGAGGCTCTACTTGTTGCTTCACTAGTTTCTTGCTTGGGCACATTGAGGTGTAGTGACCCCATGTATGGCACTTGAAGCACTTGCGTTTGAGCCTTTCTTCTTCTTTCTTCAACTTGAGCTTCTCTAAGTTAGGGCATGTTTGGTGAAGATGACCCACTTCATGGCATCGATAGCACATGAAATGAGAGAGCTTCTCTCGAGCTAGCTTCTTCATCTTCCTTTCTCTTTTCTTTTCCCCTTTGGTATATTCTTCTTGCTCTTGTTGAAATCAAGGCCACTCTTGTCACCAAAGTTTCTTTGAGTTTTCAACATATGCTCAAAGGTGACTTTTGAGTTGTAGCACCTCTCTAACTTGTTGCTCAATTTCTTCACTTCACTTTTGAGCTCATTGTTCTCCTTCAAAATATTAGTCTCACAAGACATAGAAGTAGAACAAGCATATATATGTGAAGAACATGGCATATCTAATAAGTCATCACAAGAGGTGGATACATGCTTTCTCCCTACATCACATGGGTTAGTCACATTTTGCAATTGATCATTTGATCCCTGTGATCAGCTCTCATTTTTTTTAATTTTCTTTAATAACATCTTAAAGAGAGAAGCATGTTCTTGTGCCAAATTATCATGAGCAACACTAAGTTCCTCATGAGCCAATTTTAAATCCTCATGTGAACAAGTAGTAACATAAAGTAGATGCTTTTGTTGTTCACATGTGGTTTTTAGAAATGAGTTTTCATTTTCCAATTTCATGGTTTTAGCTTTCTCATTTTCTAAAGACTTGTTCATGCTAGCAAGTCTACTAACAAGCTCATCATATGAATCAACATGATCAACCACATTATCATTTGATACCTTAGTGTCACTTTGTGACATGAAGCAATGTGGTGTAGTGGATGGGCTTGTAGTAGCATCATCAAGGCTCGAGCATGAACCACCATCATCACCATCAAGTGTGCTTAAGGTAGAATCATCATTTGCATCACTTGTGGCATCACCATCAATCTTGTCAAGTGAGCTTGTGGTAGAATGATCATCATCATCACTTCACCATGAGGTGGAGCAATCCTCCACAACCATCGTGTTGTGGTCATGCTCAACATCATCATGTGCAACCTCCTTGGGTTTGACATCATCGTCATCATCGGTGATAGCTCCATACTTTTCATTGAGATAGGCCCATATCTCATGAGCGGATTTGAGGTCCATGATCTTATCAAAGATGCTATCATCCAAAGATCTATACATGATGTTAGTAGCTTGGATGTCAAGATCTAGGCATTTCTCTTGTGCTTGAGTTAGATTATCATCCAACACATGAGAAAAGCCTACATCTACCATCCACCACATTTGAGGGCAAATAAACTTAAAATTGCATATCATCCAATTTTTCCACCGTGCAAAGTGTGTGCCACCAAACATGTGAGGAAAATCAACATCTAGCCCAAATTCCGCCATCCTCTCGGGTCGGTGAAGACCACAAATGAGAGACCAGGCTCCGATACCAATTGAAGGGTCGAGATGGCAGACTAGAGGGGGGGTGAATAGTCCTTTCTAAAAATAATCGCGTCAACAAACCGAAACAAATGCGGAATTAAAACTATCAGTCTAGCCAAGACTACACCCCTCTATCTAAGTTCACAAGCACCTCACAAAGATTCTAATTATATAACTAAGGTGCTTTTCTTAGCAAGTGCTCTCCTAAATAATTCTAGAGCAAGGTCACACAAACCTATGCACTAGTACTTTAGCAAAGCCGGGGAGCTCCTACACAATTCTAGTAAGCAAAAGCACGAAGCCACCTATGCTCACTAGCAATGCTCAATAGCAAGGCAACTAATGCCAAACTAGAGAGCACAAATTACTTAGCTACACAAACTAAGCAATATGACTAACAAGGTTACACAAACCAAATTAGCCACGCAACGGGAGCTACTTCTATGCTACACAAGCAAGAAGGTAACTAGCTAACTACACAAGCAAACTAGTTACAAGAGCAACTACATAAGCATAAGTATATGAATGTAAATACAAGCCTCTAAATCGAAAGCAAACCACTGAGAAGATGTACACAATGTTGACACGGCGGTTTTCACCGAGGTTCACTTAGTTGCCACCAAGCTAGTCTCCATTGTGGCGATACACCCACATGATGGATCGCAAGCTAATTGACTATCAAGAGTCAAACCCTCAGCGGGTGCTGCACATCCACTCTCAAGATGGGGATCCTCCAAGCCACGAGCTTTACTAGAGTTGCTCTTCGCGATCCCCGCGGGGTGAGCACAATCCCCCTCACAAATCCTCCTCCGGAGCCACGCACAATCTCCATGCGTGCTTCAACGGAGTCGCAAGCCACCAAGCCATCTAGGAGGTGGCAACCTCCAAGAGTAACAAGCACCACCGGCTTGCAACTTGATCACCTCGTGCCATTCAATGCAATCCTCACGATGCAACGCACTAGAATCGCTCTCTCACTCGATCGGATGATCACTATCAAGCTCAAGTGAGTTAGTGGGCTTCCAAGCACACCAGCACAAGCCACCAAGGCCTAAGGGTGCTCAACTACCGGCCAAGGGCCGACCAAGGCATCTATTTATAACCCCATGGTCAAATAGAGCCGTTACCCCTTCACTGGGCAAATTTTGGGACGACCGGACGCGCCGGTCGAACTGACCGGACGCGCTGCACCACGTCCGGTCGCCATGCGCCGTCCACATGTCCCTCCACATTCAACACCGAACGCCCGATCTCAACGGTCACTGCGCGCCAACGGTCAAACGCGATGACCGGATGCGCAGGTGCGCACAGTACCCGCGCGCGCGACGCATCGACCGGACGCGCTCCACGCAATGACTGGACACGACAGTGCTAGCGTCTGGTCGCGGTCTAGAGAGCACCCATCGCGATCGGACACGTCCGATCGCATGTGACTAGACGCGCTACGCGTCCGATCATCTCTTCACCACGCTCTACTCCTCTAGGTGCCCGACCGGACGCTCTAGTTCCACGAGGGACCGGACGCGCCGGTTGCAAACCCTAACACCCGCGCGCCTGACTGCTGCGTTGAACTGACTGGACGCGTCCGGTCAAACCGTGACCACGTTCGGTTCAGCCTCCGGTCACCACTGTGACCTCCGTTCGCCTCCGTGATCAACAAATGTGTTAGTATTTTCATGTGATCAACAACATGTGCAAGTGTGTTAGCATTTTCACAAACATTTTCTTCGAAGGAATTAGGCACTCAACTTGCCTCGCTACTCGATCCTAACACATATGCAAAGTTAGATCGCTCAAGTGGCACTAGATGACTGATATGCAAACAAGTTTGCCCCTCTTGATAGTACGGCCATCTATCCTAAACCCGGTGATCAACTTCTCTACACACCTATGACCGGTGAAATGGAAATGCCCTAGGTTATACCTTTGCCTTGCGCAATCCACTCCACCTCCTCCGACATTGATGCAACACATGCACCAACCATATCACAAATGATATGATCCACTTCATATCATCATGTGACCGTATTGGTTCATCAATCTTGACCTCACTTGCTCTTCACCATTGCCTCGGTCCATCGGCGCCAAGTCTTGCTCAAGCTTCACCGCCTCGCGGTCCATCGCTCCAAAGCCTCCGACTTGCCCTTCACACTTGCAATCGGTCCATCAAGCCAAGCCTCATCTTGATCTTCGCCACCTTGGTCACATGACTCCATGTCATGTCTCATATGCAATGATCTCCTTCATGACACAATCATCTGTGGACTAATTCCTTGTGTATCTCACATAAACACAATTAGTCTACCTAAGGTTGTCACTCAATTACCAAAACCAAACAAGGACCTTTCATAGTAGGACTAGTAGTAGTAATAGTAGAGTGCTCAGATAAAAAAACTTTTACAAATAAAAAATCCCACTGTTATTATGCTCAGTTAAGTTAACAAGTTCAAGCTAACAGGTTCAGTTAAGCATCAGTTTAGCAAAGTTCAGTTCAGTTTTGCTCAAATTCAAATGGCACCAAATATTGGACAGCAGCAGCAGTAGTAGTTGTAGTAGCGTAGTAGTAGATCAAAATGACAGTAGTAAAGTAGTAAGAGTAGTAGTACAGTAGTGTAGAGTGGAGTAGCAGTATAGTAGAGTAGTAGTAGAGTATAGTAGTAGAGTAGAGAGAGTACAGTAGTAGTATAGTAGTAGAGTACAGTAGTAGTAGTGGTAGTAGTAGTGTAGGAGAGAGGATAAGAGAGGACAGGGGAGATGAGAGATAGAAGGAGAAGAGAGGAAAGGAGAGAAGAGGACAGGTAGTAGTAGTAGTAGTGGAGTAGTATGATAGTAGAGTAGTGGACAGTAGTAGTGGACAGTATTAGTTCAGCATAAGTTTAGAGTACAGAGTTGTGAAAAATGAGCTAATAATCAACATCATTGCAAAATGCCTTAGGTCTCAATATGAACTGTGAAAAAGCATGAGCTAATAATCAACATCATTGCAAAGTGCCTTAAATCTCAAGTAATATTACAAGTTGTCATCAAAGCTACTGTGGGGGTGCACTGATTAGTACCAAGCAAAAATTGCAGTCAACAATTTTACCAAAGTGCGGCTGCCACACCTAAGGGTGCTCCTCCTGCGCCTACAAGTGTGTAAAAATCGAAATAGCCATCATCATGGACCTAAGGCACTTAGCTCTGTATGTAAAAATTGAGATATCCATCATCATGTCCAAGAAGCACAATAACATCATTGTCCTAAGGCACTTTGCTTAGTGTTAAAATATCAAAATATCCATAATCATGTACTTAGAGTATTTCATCATCGGCAACAAAACAAAGAAGAGCATAGGAGAGGGAAGAGTTGGCAAAAAAAAAAAAGAAACAACAGCTGTTTACCAAAACATAGAGGACAAGATGTCAAAAAAGTTCAGCATTGCATATGTCACTGCCTCAGCACTTATATTATAAAGGTTTAAAAGTACATCATTGCATATGTCACTACCTCAGCACTTATATTATAAAGGTTTAAAAGTAGAGAATAGAGACAGCAGTAGAGCAGAAGTACAAAAGTAGTAGTAGTAGTAGGACTAGTAGTAGAAATACTAGAGTGCTCAGATAAAAAACTTTCACAAATCAAAAATCCCACTGCCATTATCTCAGATAAGAGTAGGACACTAGATAGTAGACTGTAGACTGTAGACAGTAGATAGTAGGACATATGGACAGTGGCAACAAATTCATCAGTTACTCCAAGTTCAGTTCAGTGCTCAAATTCAAAATGTGGGGTGCAAGTCAGCTACTAATCAATTAGAAGGTTTCTGAATACTAGATAACACAAAATTTGTGAGATAAAAACAAGAGAAAGCACCATTCTAGTCTAGGAATATGAGATACTTGTATGTTTTAGTCATGGAATTTATTAGGACATACAAACAAGTACCATAGCACTTCTTCTCTAGAAGATTTACATTCTCATTTTTTAGCATTTCAAAGATGAAAAAACAAAAGCAGCATTTGTCAGTTACAATTACCCATGCCATTGGTTGTCATGTATACCATTCAGCTGTGTGAGATTGTGTAATGGGAAAAAACAACATAACTTCCCTATATACTGAATGGCAATTTTGAACATAAGCAAAAGATAAGAAATTGCATTGCTAAATTACTTCCCTACAAATGCAAGAGGCCTTGCTGTCCCATTGGGCATTACGGGTCGGCCCTGCTTGACGTTAGTTTGCTGATATTCACCATGTATGTTGTAGTCTCTAGCAGCGTATGATGCATGCAAGCAATAGAAAAAACATCATGATCGCTACTACTCAAACACTCAGGTGACCAAACTCCAAATTATTGCTTACGCTCATAAACAAGGATTAAACATTGTGAAAAAAGGTTTATTCCGTGTACTACAGAGCGTACGAGACCAAAGCTTGTACTAACAATGATTTATCATCACAATGTCATGGCAACAGAGATACTGAAAATGCCTTCATATTGAAGCTTCTACCGAGCATATGACCACCTTCAAAACTAAATCGCAGCCAAGAATCAGGCGATACATATCTAGCTATGGTCACAATCAACGAGCAAGAATCTGACAACACAGATCTAGGAACATGGGAGGATCAGAGCACTGAAAAATAGGAACCAAGAATAGCCCCAAAAGAACACGCTTGGAGAATGCATAGATCAAACTAATAGGTTAGACAAAACACATGAGACAATTATCATCCCAATTCATCTCAATTTAGTGTACTCAGACCTAAATCAAAGATTCTAATAAAGGCAGCATGGCATGTGCTCAGATTTGGGTTTATGCATTATAGGTAGTGGCATTAGCATGTACTCAGATTTGGGTTAAGGCATCATAGGTAGTGGCGAGGTGAAGCTCATCATGAACAAAAATTCATCCCAATAACTTCATGAACATCATCACAAGACACTGCAAGCACAAGACAGGGATGGAGAAGGGGAAGGGGAAGCTCAAACCCTAGTGTGGTGAGGACGGTGGTGCGGGGAGGAGGGAGGGGCGGGCAGTGGCGGTGTTGGTGCGCAAGGATCCGGCTGCAGCACAACCGTCGATGAAGGAGAGAACGCCAGTGGCGGGGATGATAGCCCAAGCACACGAGCGGGTTGGGGGCACCGCCGGGAGGTCGCCACAGCACGTGCGGGCATCGAGTTCGGTGACCCTCACCACGGCGGCCCTGCATAGTGTCCTTCATGGTCCGCCGGCGTCCTCCATCGGCTCAAACCCTAACCACGGCGTGCGGCACGCCCGGGAGACAGGGCGGTGGCGGCAGGGTCGGGAGAGGGAGGAGGTGGCAGCGGAGGGGTCAGTGAGGGGTGGAGGCGGCGCAGGAGGGGCCACGGAGGGGAGGAGGCGGCGTCGGAGGGAAGGAGAGGGGGCGCCATATTTTGGCAGCCTGACGGCGTCAAATGTGTTGATTTCACCCAATGACTTAGCCGCTCGGGCACCCCCTCCTTATATTTAGCCCGTGGCTCAATAAGGGCGGTTGAGTTTATCAGCCGCCCTTACAGTTGTTTTTTTAAAAAAATCAAATCTATTTAGATAAAAATAGGTTTATATAATTTAAAATTCCAGAAATATTTATATAAAATTTTTTAATCATTCTAAATATTTATGTGATTTTTTATACATACAAATGCATAGTTTCTTCTTTAAAATAATAAAAACTTTTAATTTTGAAACTTTGAAAATAAATTTAGGAGACAAAATGACCTTAAATGTAGATGTCAAATGGAAAAATTACCTATGTAACAAATCTAGATCTTGATGAGTTCTAACTCCTTTGTATTCAAAATTTTTTCATTTGAGGTCATTTAGTGCTTTCTTTCACCAAGTTTGACCAAGTCAAATCTTGATTTTTTTTAAAATAACACTTAAACTGCAGTTTTTGAAACCCTAAATGGTCTCAAATAGAAAGGTCATGAATAACAGGTTTGGTAAACTCATCAATATCTACACAAGTTGTTTTGGTCAACTTTTTATTTGACAAATTTTGAACGGTTCAAATTTTGAATTTTCAAATTTTGGTAGCTAAAAACTAGTTTTCGAAACCCTAGATGGCCTCAACTCGAAATGTCATGAATACCAAGATTGGTCTACTCATCAACATCTACATTTGATACATAGGCCATTTTTGCATTTAACAAAGCGTTCGCAAAGTGTAGAAGTCTCACATATAGTTTCATAAAGTTTGTGTGAGATTCAAGATTTTGTGACTAGTGTTTACTAACACTTTCTCAAACAAAAAAATAACCTATGTATAAAATGTAGATCTTGATGAGTTGTACAATCTTGGTATTCAAAAGTTTTTCATTTGGGGCCATTTAGTGCCTCATTTGACCAAGTTTTACCAAGTCAAATCTTGGATTTTAAGAAATGTGACTAGTGTTTACTAACACTTTGTCAAATGCAGAAATGACTTATGTAACAAATTTATATCTTGATGAGTTCTAACTCCTTTGTATTCAAAATTTTTTCATTTGAGGTCATTTAGTGCTTCCTTTCACCAAGTTTGACCAAGTCAAATCTTGAATTTTTAAAAAATAACACTTAAACTGCAGTTTTTGAAACCCTAAATGGTCTCAAATAGAAAGGTCATGAATAACAGGTTTGGTAAACTCATCAATATCTACACAAGTTGTTTTGGTCAACTTTTTATTTGACAAATTTTGAACGGTTCAAATTTGAATTTTCAAATTTTGGTAGCTGAAAACTAGTTTTCAAAACCCTAGATGGCCTCAACTCGAAATGTCATGAATACCAAGATTGGTCCACTCATCAACATCTACATTTGATACATAGGTCATTTTTGCATTTGACAAAGCATTCGCAAAGTGTAGTTCTAAATCCAGAAGTCTCACATATAGTTTCATAAAGTTTGCGTGAGATTCAAGATTTTTGTGACTAGTGTTTACTAACACTTTCTTAAACGAAAAAATGACCTATGTATCAAATGTAGATCTTGATGAGTTGTACAATCTTGGTATTCAAAAGTTTTTCATTTGGGGCCATTTAGTGCCTCATTTGACCAAGTTTGACCAAGTCAAATCTTGGATTTTAAGAAATGTGACTAGTGTTTACTAACACTTTGTCAAATGCAGAAATGACTTATGTATCAAATGTAGGTCTTGATGATTTGTACAATCTTGGTATTCAGAATTTTTTCATTTGAGGTCATTTGGTGGCTCAATTGACCAAGTTTGACCAAGTCAAATCTTGGATTTTAAAAAAATGACACTTTGACTGCAGTTTTTGAAGCCCTAAAATGTTTCAGCTAGAAAAGTCATGAATACTAAGTTTGCTAAACTCATCAAGATCTACACAAGTTGTTTTGGTCAACTTTTTATTTGACAAATTTTGAACGGTTCAAAATTTCAATTTTCAAATTTTGGCAGCTGAAAACTAGTTTTCGAAACCCTAGATGGCCTCAACTCGAAATGTCATGAATACCTAGATTGGTCCACTCATCAACATCTACATTTGATACATAGGCTATTTTTGCATTTGACAAAGCGTTCGCAAAGTGTAGTCTCACACACTTACATAAATGTAGTCTCACACACTTACATAAATGTAGTCTCACATACATACATAAATGTAGTCTCACAAACATTGCACACACTTAAACTAATTATTAGTCCCTGCCTCCGCCATAACAGTTTTCCACTTCACACCTTTTCGTTCCCATGGCAATATGTCTTTGGGTAGGTTTTTTTCCACGACACCAATCTTCTTAATAAAGTCTATGGATAGCGGCATCTGATCGCACTTATCATAGGCTTTAGCATCATCGACGCCATCAACTCTGATAATGTGTTGTTTCTCAGGGATAACCACATGCTTAGGTTTCTTCTTTGGGGGGACGATACTGAGCGGGTCGGTCATATAGAAAACTTGTGTAACACGTGAAGCGAGCACCCAAGGATCATCGTGGTAGCCTATGTTCTGGAGGTCTACAACCCTCAATCCAATGTCATTGAATTCATATTGCTTGATCTAGTGACATCGAAATAGGGCTACATTTAGTTCCTCACTTCCATAGTCAAGTTCCCATATCTCTTCAATTATGCCAAAGTAGTCGGCCTTTCACCCATCTTTGTCGATAGCCACTACTCGAACACCGCTGTTTTGGTTGACAGATTTACTATCCTTTGTATGGGTATAGTATGTGTACCCATTGATCTCATAAGCATTCCAAGATGTCACCTGTCTCGATGGCCCCACCGTCAACTTACTAATGGTAATAGAATCTATGGTTTCTCCAAGCGGTATGTTCAGGTCCTTCAACCATGAAGTTAGGAGTTGCTTGTGTTATTTCATGGCCCAATCATCTGTACGACCATTTCTCTCTGACATAATGATATCCATGTGTTCATCAATGTATGGTTCCATCAGTTTTGTGCTCTGCAAGACAGCATAGTGTGCCCGACTCACTTCTGTGTATTCACTATCGATGAACATTTTTCTACTATTTGTGCCCTTCCCAGCCAGCCTACCCTTGTAGCGAGAAATGGGAATACCAATCCCTCTCTGTACTTTTAGGTACTCTTGACAGCACTTGATGACTTCTTTGCTACTGTAGCCTTCAATCATGGAGCCCTTTGGGTATGCACGATTATGCACGTATCAGCTTAGAACTGACATGAACCGCTCGTAGGACCACATTTCATGCAAGTAGCAAGGGCCCAACGCCTGTATCTGATGAATCATGTGAATCATGAGATGTACCATTGTGTCGAAGAAAGCAGGAGGTAAACACATCTCTAGTTGGGTCTGGGTCTCCACCACGAAATCATGTAGGTCACTCAACTCTTTCTTGCTAATCTTCTTCTGTGAGATCTTCAACCAGAAGTAGCACATGTGGGTGATAGCCATCTTCAAGAACTCTGACTTGATAGCCCTGATTGCAATTGGTAGGAACACCATCAGCATCATATGACAATCGTGAGCCATGCAGTGTGGAAATGATAGGTCCTTCATCGACACTAGCTTCTTCGGGTTTGCCGAAAACCCAGTTGGGACTTTGATCCCCTTCACAGAAGTACACAGAGCTTTCCTCTCTGGTAGGTCTAGGTTGAAGCTAGCCACGGGCATAGTGTATTTTCCAGTCTTCTCAAGTATCGCGTGAAGCTCTGGCATCACGTTCAGCTGCTCCATGTCCCTCCATGCTTTCAGACCATCCTTTGACTTGCCTGTGTCCATCAAGGTAGCGATGAGACTCTCAAAGACATTCTTCTGCACGTGCATAGCATCAATGGCATGAGGGGCCTCCAATTGTGGCCAATACTCAAGATACTGAAAGAAGATTGACTATTTCTTAAAAGGTACACCTTCGATAGGATGTGTGCTTCTATCTCTGGTCGTTCCATCCATTTTCTTCTTTCCATAGATGATGCGTATGTTTTTCACCATTTGGTACACATATTGTCCATCATGATGTCTCTCCGTAGGTCGGTCTTCATCCTCTGGGATGTTGCCAAAGTACTTGAAGTATAGTTTGCTGCGGTACTTGTGACCTTCCTTTAAGAAGCGACGATTCCTGATGTAAACAACCTTCTTGGATCCATCTAGGTACACCCATTTAGTATCATCCAGACAGACTAAGCATCTCATCTTGCCTTTGAACTGTCCAAACAAGGCATACAGTGTGGGGTGATCGTTGATAGTCACAAATATTATTGCTCTTAATGTGAAGGACTCATTTCGGAATGCATCGTACATCAGCTCCCCAGATCTCCATAGTTTCTCGAATTCTTCCATCGAGGAACATGTCCATATCAAAGCCTAGTTGTTGAGGGCCAGAAACAAGAATGGTGAGGAAAAGGTACTTTCCCTTCTGACACAAATACGTCGGGATGTTGTACATGGTCAAGATCACTGGCCAAGTGTTGTGGTCGCTCATCCTCTCATTGAAGAGATTCATTCTATCGGTGCTCAAGGCGAACTGTACATTCCTGGGGTCCGAGCTAAACAGCGGGTTGTTCTTATCGAAGTCCTACCACTGACTACCATCGGCCGGGTGTGCAATCACATCGTCATCGACCTTGCGCTCATCGTCCCACCATGTCATGAGCGCGGCTTCCTTAGGGTTCAGGAAGATACGCCTCAAGCGGTCGGTCACTGGCAGGTACCATATCACCAAGGCAGGAATTTTTCTCTTCTTTGCATCATTGCCTAATGGGGTGTCCTCTGGAGGTTGAGATTCTTGTACCGCCTTTTTGGAACCCTTCTTATTCCTCTTGTTCCCCGTGGAGGCTTCTCCGTCACTGTAAAGGTCATTGTCCTTGTACCGACTGGCCCCACACCGAGGACATTTGTCCAGACCTCCGAATGTTTTACCATGAAAAAGGATACAATGGTTAGGGCATGCATGGATCTTTTCAACACCCATTGTTAATGGACTTATAACCTTCTTCGCTTGGTATGTGTTGGATGGAACTAAGTTTGGCAGTGGTAGCACCAATGACAGAAGACGCAACAGATCATCGAAACTGCAGTCCGACCAGCCGTACTTAGCCTTCAGGATGAGTAGCTCAAGCACAAAATGGAGCAGTGTCTAGTGTGTTGGACAACCCTTCTCAACACCATACACAGTCTCCTTCGACGTTGTTTTCACCCTCTCTAGATTTTCTAGACCCTTCTTTTGTTGTAGTATTTCTGGTCCAAGGGCCCGAAGCATTTCCTCTAAGTTGTCAAACTTTTCTGCATCCCCCTCATGTGCTCCACCATCATTATTGTTGACACCACCAACACCACCATCATTGTTGTCGACACCACCGGCATCATCACCAAGTGCTTGTTCATTGGGTGACTCCTGTCGTTGCATTTGTGCTTCAAGCGCAGCTGAGCATTGGGACAAGTATTGTAGGGCTTCGGCATCTTCTTCTTCATGATCATCGTTGTCGTCAACAACCATGACTTCACCATGATGAGTCCATACCATGTAGTCCGAAACAAATCCTCGCCTAATCAGATGCGATCTGATGATTTCCACATCATAAAATGCCATGTAGTTCTTGCAATCTTTGCAGGGACAAATAACTGAACCATTAGTCTCTAGCAACGTCTTTGCATGCTTCACAGCGACTATAATAAAATTGTCCACCTCATCATGATAGGCTTGCGAGTGCCTATACGAACCATACATCTAAGAAGTCTTGTCCTCCATCTTTAAAAAAACAAAGAAATAAAGTAATTACTTGAGAATAATTATAAAAAAATATAATTAGCCGCATACATAAATATTTACAAAAGTAATATATATATTAGCAACATATATGAAATAACTAGGGTGCAATCTACACTAAATCTACTCTAAATACAATTATCAGCAACAATTATTAGCAAGAATTGATAACAACAATTATTAGCAACAATTATTAGATACCATTATTAGCAACAATTATTATTAGCAACAATTATTAGCAACAATTATTATTAGCAACAATTATTAGCAACAATTATTAGTTTACCAACAACTTTTCATGCCAAACCCATTCCAATTTCATGAAACAAAAACTACAAAATAAAAAAAGGAAACCCTAGATCTAAAGAGCAAGCTTTTCTCTCCATACATGAAACTCTAATTAATCTCCACTAAAATCAAGCTAGATCAACTAATTGAGGGTGCAAGGCTCATGTCTCCACCTAATCTACACTAATAGCTTCAGAGCTAAGCTCCAATTTGGTCCACACAAAGCTCAGGCTCTATGGAAGAGAGAGAAAACAAAACTTTAAATTGCTCACTAACCGACCAATAAAACTTAGATTAAAGGATTCGAATAGCATTTTCTTACCTTAAACAAGCTCCCCACCAAAGAATTTGAGATCAAAACCTCCCCCTTAGTAGAGCAATTTTTGGGAGGTGCCCAAGGCCTCCCAAACCTTTTTTTGCGAGTGCAAGAGAGTGGCTCGGGGAGGAAGAAAGGAGGGCAGCCACTTATACCTGTAGGCCACTGTAAGGTAGTGACCGCCCACTATAAGGGCGGTTGGGATTACCAGCCGCCCTTACAGTGACCACTGTAAGGGCGGCCAGTAAGCTGGGGCCTGCCCGAACCACTGTAAGGGCGGCTCGAAAAGCCAGCTGCCCCTACAGTGGAGGGGGCGCTCCCATTGTGCTTTTTTCATGTAGTGCAAGATGATGACGACCAAGGAGGCCACGAAGGCCACAGAGTTGCAATAGAAGAACACCTTACACCACCTAGGGCCCGTGGTTAAGAGTATTGGGTCACCGCCATGCTGCTTGTAGCCATCGTCGTGCCAGAGGCAGCCCGGGGATTCATCAGCCCTACAAGGTAGGTGATGTACGCTGAAAGAATGGCGATCAACAATATAGAGCTAGTCTTGTCCAGCTCTTGAGTTTGGTGCTCTTCGTCTCTAATAAGTTACAGAAAAACAAATACGTTAGAAAATATTGAGAAGAAACAGCTATCCAAGCAATACAATTCATGCATGCAAGTACATGTGGAGATACATGACTGACGCGGAAGAGACTTGGATGAAAACATACATTTGTATTACAATATTTTGCATCGGTGCTCCAAAAGGGAATATACACTACATTCACTACTTCCTGAGAGACCAAGTTGAGAAGTGCCATGATCTTATTCAAATGTGAAGAATGATTAATGCAAGCGCATCGGCATCAATGAGTCACACTTTGCAAGGTGTGCAAGAGGGTTTGCTGGTTTGATCCTCAAAACCATGTGTTAGATGGTTTGGTGGTTTGTGCATCAAAATCATCAGTAGTATGTTTAACCGGTTTGAGCATCAAAACCAAGATGATGAGTTAGAGTACACATGTCATCATATCATGAAGCTTACATCAAGTTAAAGTGAAGTGGTACAGACATTGTGTCCATAGGATGCATCGAAGAAAATAATTACGGTTTTACCCTTGGAGTCAAAGGGAATAACCAAGTGCCTAAATATATGGGAGATTGCTGGTTGTGTGCACACGATTTGGGGATTTGCTCTCATTTGTGTGGTTGAGAGTTTTTCTTAGGGTCAAAGAGAGGGAGAGGCTCTTGTTTTTGAGCTTTTTCCCATCCTAGATTTATTTAGTGCTACGAGTGGCTTGTAATCGCATAGCATCTAGTAATCCAAGGTTCAATTTCATAGCTCAATTATCTCCCTCTCTCGTGATCTGAAATTTATCTTTTCTTCTCTATTTTTAGAGCCATTTAAAGACAAAGTTTTGGAGTTGTAGTAGATTTGATTTTTTAGCATTGTGGAGGTGATTTTTGGTGCCTGTGGACAAGGGTACATGATGAGTTAGATCCTAGCACCTAATTCCCCACGATTGGTTTCCAAAATCCCTCTACTCTTCACCTCTAGTCCACGTCTTTGTATGTAACCATTGATTTTTGTGCTTAATCTAACCCTTTTTTTGAGCTTCAAGGTGCTCAGAGAATACCTAAGAATGAAATATGCGCACACGCAAGTGTTTTTTCGAAATTTACATGAAGCCCTCATAGGGATAATGTGTGTATATATGAGTGCCCATATCTATATTGTAGATTTATTTGTGTGTTTGATCATGATGACTCTAAATATCTGCAGATATTATTTTTCAGTACATGTCCATACTGATTATTTTTTGTGTACATGCACATGTCCATGCCATGAAGATTTAATCTAATTCATGTCATTTAAACTAAGGCTACGAACTTGTCAATGATGGTTTAATCCTATTCATATCTATTAAAGACTATCGAAGAACTCTCAGATTAAGGCGCTCGATGTTATTTTTAATGTGGACATCTGAATTTGAACCCTGTGATATTTAGAAGTGATCTGTTAACATAAGATAGAGTTCATATACTATTTCATTGAAACGATAAATCTATTGTCTGTCATCTAATTATTGTCGGAGTTTGTCTTTGTCCTTTCAACTTGAAAATCAAGAATCTTTGAACACCAATTCTTGGAAGAGAATAAATTTGGCTATGTAGCAGATTTTGAAGGTGGTTTATATTATGTGAGAACAATAAAAATTTATTCTCTATATTTCATAACTAATTCATTTTAAATCAGAAAATCTCAAACAAGTACCAAAATTCTTCTAAAAATAAGATACCTGTACTGGTTATATGTTTTGAGTTATATGAATCTTACATGTACATGTTACTATTGTTTATTATTCTAAAATCTTTGGTACTGTTTCCATATTATTTAATTAAAACAAAATAGTTATGAATTTTGAGAGTAAACCATATTTTAGTAATTTTAGAGTACACAACTAACTTTGATACTAGCTAGATGCCAAAATTTTTCCATACTTGACAGTTGGGTTGTCAAAGGTTCTTAGTTTTTGAAGGTGCGTGTGACGAAAACAAATCTGTTAGTTTGTCAAAATTAGAACTTTTTTCATGTTGGGCGTGGTGGTAGGAGAGGATGTAGAATATTAGTATATCCAAAAATGGAGTGATGATAAATTTTTGTAGAATTAGGAGGAAGAGCAAGACTCCGTACCCGGTACCAACATGGTTTTCTATATCATCCCCAGGCATTTGTTCTAGAACTCCAGGTTGATCATTTGATAATAAGCCTTCCTTGTGTGCCCCATGTTGTTTGTTTAGCAATTCACTTTGTTCAATTGAAAGCTCTATCTCTTGGACACATTAATTCTTCTCTAAGTGAAGATATTCTCCATCAACTTGATCACACCTTTTTACCGTGAGCTTTGGAAGACATGGGTGCTTGCCAACGGCATCTTGCAATGCAGACCCTGCTGCTCTCCTATCAGATTCCTCAGCCCCAAAAGATGCCCCAATAATTACACAGATCTCCTGGAGGTTCAACAAGTTCTCAATGCCGGCAAGTATATTGCCATATGTCCCCCCTCTCTGGGCGTTGAATCCTATATTGAGCTTCCAGAGTTTGGGCATTGTTTCTTTGTCAAAGGTTAGCAGCATTACACCACCACACATATATCTGAAATATTTGAGAGCTGGGAACGCCCCTCTTTTGAAGTGTATGTTTCCTGCAACGGCTGTTCGATCTCGAATATAGAGCGAAAGAATCCTGAGCGCCCATAGCTCAGCAAGGCCATCCACGTCAAACATCTGCAATTCTCTCAACGCAACATCCAAATAGCAGAGGTTGTGAAAATGTCCAATCCACTGGGGAGGCCTTGGTATCGTGCCTGGGAATTCAAATATTGTGATGGGATCAGAGGATTTCCTGCATGACATGAGTCATCCAAAGAAAGAGCCATACCTGACGGCGAGTAACTCAGAAGGGGATGTTTGCGATAACCGTAGTATCTCTTTGTTCCAAGGCGAAGGTGCAGCAATCTCGGAAGAACGACAATATCCGATGGAACACCTGCTACTCTTGCATGTATTTCCAGTGTTTCCAAGTATTTCAGACATCCAATTTGGTCAGGCAATTGTACAGTGGCATTGCATCTGATCTGCAAATACCTTAGCCACAACAGTACACAGATTCCTGTGAGTATTAAACTCAAATCTCCATTGTCATCTAGGACATGAATGATTACAACACGAACAAGCTTAAAATCCACAAGTGAAGGCATACAATTTAGTAGTCCCACAAAAGCAAGTGATCGAACTTGCCACAGTCCGATACTTGCGGGTGTAGTTGCATATGTTTTTTGAAGAGAAACTGTGGAGCAACTGCTCCCCAGCACAGCACCAAATATATTAACTAAAACAAAGGGTACAAGACAGGAAAACTTGCACTGCCGAAGTGGAGTGATAGTTGACGAATCTTTTCAGTGAGGGCTACTGTCGAATGAGAATAATCAATAATAGTGATGAAATTATCTTCTATGGACTTTTGTGTTATAAGCTCAAATACCATAGGGTGCACTACATAGGACAACTCCTTGTTACAACTGATATCCATCCGTTGGATCAGGCCTAATCTGACGAGCTCATTGAAATAGCTTCTTGCTACTCCAAAAATATCCTTGCCTTCATTTGCACAGATAAAATCTTCAGCTATCCACTGCCTCACAAAATCATCCCTCAGAATTGTGTAGTTCTCAGGATATACGCTAAGATACATGAGACATGTCTTCAAACAATGAGGAATGCTGTTGTAGCATAGACTTAGTACTTGCTTCAGAATTTCTAAAGAAGTTGGGTTTGTTCTCAAATTGTCACGTAAGAAATTCTGTGCGTATTCCCATTGACGTACTGTTTCTGGTTGGTTTGCTACAAGAGAAGCTATGCAGATAATGGCTAGGGGTAAACCACTACATTTTCTTGTGATCTCAGTTGCAAAATCATGAAATTGCTGTGGACATCCTATTCCAGAGCCAAAAACTGTTCTGATAAATAACTCCTTAGAGTGATCGTGACTTAAAGATTTCATCTTGAAAATATAATCAGGTTCATAACTGCAACATGCCAGGGGAACATCCATAATTGTTGTTGTTGTTAATATTCTACTGCAACAATTACCTTCTGGAAAAGCACGGCTAACGGTATCCCATATTGATACAGCCCATAAGTCATCAATTATAATGAAGTACCTGACAAATAATTTTGTACATGTTAACATCCTTTGCAGGATTCATGGGAAACAGAAATAGAATGAAAATTAATACAAAGAATTTCTGCATGATGATAATAAATAGAAAGCTTATAGAACAATTCTCATTGATCGTGGAGTGGATAGGGAAAGAGGTAATTTAATGCCGTGATGGTCAAATCTGTCCCAGATCAGCATGTGGCTAGAGACAAGGTGTAATACCCAGCCCGTTAGTGTTTCTGGTTTTGGCCCGTTGTGGCCCATGTGTTTTGTTCTGGTGGAATTAATCTAACCTTTAGTTGTTAAAAGAGGTTTGAACAGCTTATAATCCTTATAGTTCCAAATATAAAACCTATGTATTAATCCTTTTAGATGAAATCAAGAAGGAAAGTGTAAGATATGCGAGCCCATTTCACGTGAGTAGTTGACCATAAGTAGATGTTACACAGGGCTTTAAGAAGCCAAGACAACTCTTCAATCTAGTAATAATATCAAATGTTTTCAGACTTTAATTGTTTCCACATACAACCTGACGTGGAAATAAAGACCACACATGTTGATTATTTCAAATTTTGAATTATTAATTATTAAAAAGTACAACGCAAGCGGTGGTTATTATCTTGGTAAACAAGTAGATGTTTTTTTTGGTAAATGTAGCAATACTCTATTCAACCTGGAAAGTCTATTTACCCCTTCCACCTATCATTGTTAGTCTATTTCATCACCTGATATTTTACATACTGAAGTATCAAAAAACATCTGAATAACCCCCTTGAGCCCTTTTGAGAGTGCTTTTGCTGATGAGACATTTATTACATAGATCACCACATGGCTATATCAGTCAGCCAGATCTCCTTGATATAGATGAAGAACAATAGGGGCAAGGGGTGGGGTGGGGGGGTTGGTTGTTAAGTAGACATTTTCCCTGTCCAACCAATACATTCGAACACATCTTTGGTGTCCAACTCCAATCCAAACTGCCGATTCTTTGTTTCCTAGAACTAAGCATCAAATGTGATAAAAACCCTCCTCCCTCCTCTCATTTTAAGGATACAAGAGGTCTAGCCGTGAGCCCACATATAGGTTTCATTTTGTGAGTTGTCCTGCACTTGCATCCCTACTCTTATCCCTTAGCACTAATGGTCACAAATCAAATTCACCTACTACTGCCACTCATGTGAACCTTGATTGTTAACAACCCTGATCTGTTTTGTATCAAAAGGTTCTAACAAACATGTGCATAGAAATACCTAGCAATAAGCCTTAACAAATTCTATTACTAAACATTCATCCAGTTTTGTAAAGGCCTCCATTATGGTGGCCTCCAACATGTGCGCACATACAATTGATCATTTTATTTCTGTAGCAACAACTAGAATCTTTATCCCTTGTGCGGCCTGTATGTGACAAATCCCACTAGTTCTTAAAAAAAAGCTTGGTTGCACCCCTGTGCCTCATCCACGATGACCACTACTCGGTTATCCTACCACCACTACTACAGATTTTCACTATAGAGGCAGCTGGTATGCCCCTATAGAGGCGGGTATCCCAGCCGCCTCTATCTAGTTTTTCACCTCTACAAATCAGCGATTTGTAGAGGCGGGTGCCCAGCCGCTTGTAGAATGAGATAACAACCCAAAAGTAATACATCCCAACCTTGATCATCCCCTCCCCAAACCCAAATAAAATTACTGTAGGAGATAACAACCACAACAGCAAGTTGGCAACCACATGTTGCTTAATTTTTAGGTGACTGGTGTATAGGAAAAGTGGAACCACAAAATCATGGATTTTATGGTTCTCTCTCGGTCAGATCACTCTCATGGTTTAGTGCATTGCATGATTGTAGCCCAACAGCAAGGAGATGGATATGTTGGTCGTCACTCAAAAGCATATCAGATTTCACTGAAACCGTAAAGATTCATATATACTACTAATAAAATAGCTCTTTGCATGATGAAGAAATGCTGAAGTAGGGTAAAAAATTATGGCAAAATTTTCATATTGCAATGATAATATTAAAAAACATTGCATTGCTAGTCATGGCAATCAGTAGTGTAGTCTTAAGTAACATTTTTCTTATTTGTTAAGTTATTTTTGTTGGATGTTTTGCTAATATTTTTTTCTTAACATCTCTATTCACAATGGGGATGCATATAAAATGTGGCAATCCATGAAAATCGTGGCAATATAGTTTCTATATATTCCGACCAGTTTTCACTTGTGGCAAAAACATAATTTTCTATTGCAACAAATTTTTGTACTATTACCACACCAATATATTGTTGAAAAGAGTGCAATACTAAATTTTTCTGTTACAGTACATACCAAATTTTGCAACAAATTTTGATGATATGGCCATGCTATGAATTTTTGTCAGTCTAACTAATTTGTGAATTATTCCATGTATTGCCAATATAACTAACATAGCAATATATTTTTTCCATGCTATGAATCGGTGCTATTATTTCAATGGTAGGTAATGTACCCATCAACAGCAAGATGCCTATGGTTACTTCATCAATTTCAAGATCTACCGAGGTGCTCCTAGTGGTTCGGTGTATGTACTTGTGTTCATAAGGGTAAGCTTACATGCATACCTTTCAGCATCTTCAATCTATATTTTAGTTCACAGGAAAACTAACTATTGCCACAATTCATATGGTATTGAAATATACTTCATTGCAAAAGCCCATACACTTGGTGATCACTTGTTATGAAGGAAGACCGTGAAAATAAAATCATTGGTTGCTGTCCTAGTATAATGGTGCCCTTCCTTATTTACAACATATATTTGTTACTCTTTCTATTTTTGATTTTTCGCTAACTTTCAAAAATGCATGCATAGCAAGGTGTTCTACTGGTTGCTCATGTGAAATGAAAAACAAGATCCTTAAAATTTTGTTCAAATATTCTTAAGCCTTAGGGCATCTTCAAATAGTGCCACACATGCTTGCTCATAAGATCCGTGCGCCAATGTTGATGAGCTAGTCTCCACACATGTTTTCCTATGTGGAGGAGAGAGAGGAATGAGAGTGAGAAAAGAGCTAGCTAGCTCCTTTTGATGAGCTAGTCTCATATACATCTTTTCATGACAACTAGGCTATCACAGTATATCTTATCCAATCACATCTTTCTTTGCCTTGTGTCTGATATTAACTTTGATAATGTATAGAAGCTAGACTTTAAGAGAAGTAACTTTTATGCTAGCTCTTGTTGAGATGTATGTACTATATAGGTCTTATAATATCTCCAACTATTAGAGGTGACCTTAGTTGGTGAGATGTATGTAATACAATACAACTTAGATCCATGCAAATACCAAACTTCTACTCGGGTTTACCAAATTCATGTTCTTTTCTTGGGATCAACAGGCTAATAATTAATACCACTTTTGGTTGCCAAGAAATTTGTCCACTGGATTGACATCTGGTCAATAGGACACCAGTTAATGGAGAACTTAGAAATAACTTGAGTCCACAAAAGAGTAAACCTATGAAGACATATAAAAAGAGTGCATAAGGTGTGATAGGTCCAAGAAAAACCTCTTATCTTGGAGATGCTCGTGATATCGTGAATGAGATTTGGCACTCGACAAGCTTCCGGCGGTTGGTTTGGGCGGACTTGTAAGAGTATGCTTCTTAGGATCATCCTCATATTAGGCTTTTTTTATGACTGCTCAAATGCACGGCATTCGAACTCTTCCCCCAAAGTACGCCATAGTTCTTGTGCAAGCGTGATCTTACCAACTCCTTCCACACCAAGAATGGATACAACCTTGAGTGGCAGCTCTTTTTCATCATCACCATTGGGCTTCAGCCACCCGAGAAGCTCATTTCTTGGGCCTTCCATGCCGACAATGGCCACGGTGTTCAGATCCTCAGTGGCTCTTCCTAGACGATGGCTTGGTACAGTGCATGTAATTGTAGGACCACGACTGAGAATGACATATTGAAGCTTGAACCTATGGTACCGTTCCATCACCTCCTCCGCCCAAGTCCTGAATGCTGAGATTTCGTCAATCCAAGCAATCTTGGCACTGAATCAGCATGGATGAACTGGTCGATACGGTCCTCCATGCCGTAGGACAATTCGCGTGCATCTTTCCTCCAGTAATTCTGTCACACCCATTTTTAAGGAACAAATGGAATGCATATTCTTATGTGCGCCCAGAGATCAATCACACATAAGATGACAAATATAAATAGTACCATCACCAATGTTTATTACATAACGAATAATATCACATAGTCTTCACATAATTAAGCGGAAACATAAGATAATTCTTGTGGTAGCTAGCTCCATAGCATAGGCACGTCAACTGGTTGACCACAAGTCTAGTAATCTTCAGGGAAGTAGAAGTAGTAATCACTATTTGCACATTCGGGAGTCCATCCTGAGGGGTGGGGGAAAACAAGGGTGAGCACAAAAGCACTCAACAAGTGTAACATAGGGTTCATGAAGCTCAAATAGGGTAGACACTGGTTTAACTGCATGTAGCTTTTAGTTGATCATGTTTTAAGCAATTGAGTAGCAACAAATAGGTGATGTTCCCATAATAAACACATGATCATGTAAGAGAATAATAAATAGCAAAAACAAGTAAATTAATAGTGATCTCTATTCCATAAGGGTCCAAGGCCGCTCGTGACCGTGAGCACGGCTGTTATAACAGTTTTACGCTCTGCAGAGGTTGTACACTTTCACTATGAGTCGTGATCCACAAAAGTCCGAGGTCATGACTCCCCATTGGACAGTTAAGTTTCACTATGAAGTCTTTCCAAGGTTCGTCTAACAAGTTAGGGCCGCTAGGTTTCTGTGCCCTGCAAATGTAGAGCCCCCCTTCCGTATGGCACAATGACACGCAGCCTATACTCATAAGAACAGAAGCCGCACTACACCCGACCCGAAACACACCCCTCTTGCGCCATAAAGGTAACCACTAACAAGCTAGAAAAGGTCCTCTTATATGACTAAAGCTAGAGCCATGTAGCCCTCATAGCTGTTGCTAAAAAAATCTAGCCTTATGGAGAGGAATCTAGAGAAAACTAGAGAACACACCCCTCTTCTCTACCGGATGTTCGCTTATAGATAAGTCCTTATGGAGAGGAATCTAAAGAAAACTCTAGCCCTCTTGTTCCTTGTTGCTAAAAATCATCTTTTAATGTTATTGCATATATCATTAATCAAATTATAAGATCATTGTTTATGTGAGCACTAGCAAACTACCCAATGCTATAACCATAGGATTCAAGGAATAAGATCAATACTAAGGCATCCTTAACAAGGAGACACATGCATAATGAATTAAGTGAATTTAAGTGAATAGGTAACAAGGATAATCCCATGCAATACTTGCCTTGATCTAGCTGATCCTTTTGACCTGGTTCGTAATAGTACTCTTGATCACCAACGAACTGCTCACCATCTATTCTCGATTAACACACCAACAACAATTATCCAAGAGCAATCAAACACAGCAAACAAAGCTATAATTAGAACAGTACACCAACAGTAGCAAAATAAGATGAAAAGTTTGTAAAACGAATCTACATCTCACTAGGATCACACAGACGCGAATTGCACGCAAATCGGAGCTAAAACGAAAAAGTTATGATTTAAACAAGCTTTTCTTTATTAAAGTAATAGATTTAATCTAATCTCAAAATTTAAAAGTGGAGAACCTACTAAATAGTAGCACTAACATGTAGATTATGAAATTACGAACCTAACGCAACTTGAATGGATCAAATCGGAGTTACAACGTAGAAGTTATGGCTAAAACAAAATCAGTGGCAATTCTGTAAATAGCTGAAAATGTGATTTATTCTTAACCGAAACAAAATACGCTTTCAAATGAAGAAAACGAAATCTGCAAACATATTTTGGACTGCAGGTTAGATTATAGAAAACTAGAGGGGCTCTTTTGCAAAAGTAGCAGCCGAAAGGGTATCATGAGATCTGAGCCGTCGGATCCAACACGTGCGGCTTAGATTAGAAGGTGGGAGGGGTAAAAGAGAATGCCGGCCACCAACAGTGACCCGACGGCGGAGGCCATGGCCAGCGGTGAGAAATCTCACCGGCGTTCTTGAATCCGGCTCTAGAGACCACTAACGAGCACGGGAAAAGCGCGAAAAGAAAGAGGAGATCATCACGGACTCACCAAGACGGCTCTCGGCAACGGAAATCGGACAGGGATGGCGCGCGGCTCCCAAAGGCGGCAGTGGACCTCCTGTACATGACGGCAACACACAGTGAGCGAACCGAGATGAGAGAAGAAGGAAAAAGAGGCTCGGAAGCTTCGCAATCATGTTGCGAATCTCGACGACTTGCTTACGGTGACGACGACGTGGTGGAGTTGACGAACTCGTCCACCCGAGCTTGAACGGCGGCGGCTTTTAGGGTTGCAGCAGCTAGAGCTTGAATCGAAGGCATGGCTCGCGGTTATGGTTGTGTAGAGAGGTAGCACGAGTGCGGCTGCTATTTAGGAGGGGCTCTACGTGCGGTACAAGGCAAGAGGAGGAATCGGGGCGGCATCGGACTCCACCGAGTGGTGACCGGCTCGGTTACGAGCGAGAGGAGGATGACGACTCCGCTGTTGCGCGGGCCCGGGATGGCAGCGAAACGGAGAGAAGAGAAGGGCAAGGCGGCGGGCGGCTTCGGCTGATTGACTGGGCCGGCCCGATACGCGACTCGCGGCGAGAGAAGGGCAACTGGGCTGCGGCTTTAGCTGGGCTAATGAGGCCAAGCGGTTGAGGAGCGCGGGCCAAATGCAGAGGGGGCAGCAGCAGGCCTTCGGGCCAAAAGCTGAGAAGGGAGAGGATTTCCATTTTCTTTTCCTTTTCTAATATTTCAAATGCATTTTCAAATAATTTTTGAAATCATTTTCTCTTGTAATAAAAATCAATCATCACAAATAAAAATATGCAGCGGCATGTATGCACAAGCATGTATCTAATCTTATGGTTGATTTTATTTATCAAAAATTATTATTTCTCTAGGTTAAAATGTTCATAGAATTGCGTAAATAAATCCAATTCTCCTATTTTTAAAATGATGCAAATTTTAGGGTGTTACAATTCTACCCCCTTAAAATGAATCTCGTCCCGAGATTCGGACGATGCTTACTCAAACAACTGTGGGTACGCTTTTCTTAAATCTTCCTCTCTTTCCCATATAGCCTCTGCTTCTGAATACCGACTCCACTGAACTTTACACATCTTTATAACTCAGCTCCTAGTAACTCTTTACGCTGTCTCCAAGATCTTTACTGGATACTCCTCATAACTGAGATTTTCCTTAACATTGAGTTCCTCTAGCGGTATCTGTTCTTCCGGCACACGCAAACATTTCTTTAAATGAGACACATGGAACACATCATGCACTCCTGCTAAGCTCTCAGGCAATTCCAATTGATATGCCACTTCACCACGCCTCTCTAAGATCTTAAAAGGACCGACATACCTCGGTGCTAACTTTCCTTTCCGGTTAAACCTTTTCACACCTCTCATAGGTGACACTTTTAGGTAGACATAATCTTCTACTTCAAAAGTCAATTCTCTCCGTCGAGTATCAGTATAACTTTTCTGTCGTGGGTGAACTGCTTTCAAATTATTTCTAATCATTCTAACTTATTTCTCAGCATTCTTAAGCACATCGGGACCAAACACTTGACTTTCTCCTATCTGATTCTAGAACAACGGAGTTCTACACTTCCTACCATACAAAGCTTCAAAAGGTGCCATCTGTAGACTTTTCTGATAACTATTATTGTAGGAAAACTCTGCATATGGCAAACTCTTATCCCAACTAGTACCATACTGCAAAGCACAAGCTCTCAACATATCTTCCAATATTTGATTAATCTTTTCCATCTGCCCATCTGTCTGAGGATGATATGCTGTGCTAAAATTCAGCTTAGTCCCTAATGACTCTTGAACTTTCTGCCAGTAATATGATGTGAATTGAGTGCCTCGATCTGACACTATCTTCTTTGGAACACCGTGCAAACTTACTATCCTTTCCAAATACAGTTTAGCCAACTTTGCACTGGAATATGTTGTTCTGACCGGTATAAAGTGAGCAACTTTAGTCAAACGATCCACTATGACCCATATTGAATCAAAACCTCTCTGAGTGCGTGGTAACCCTACTATAAAATTCATACCAACTTCTTCCCACTTCCACTCAGGTATCTGCATCGGTTGCAACAATCCTGCAGGCCTCTGATGTTTAGCTTTAATTCTCTGACACGTATCACATAGTGCAACATACTCTGTAACATCTCTTTTCAAACCATACCACCAATACTTCTCTTTCAAATCCATATGCATCTTGGTACTTCCAGGATGAATAGAGTAAGCAGACTCATGAGCTTCACGTAGAATTACTTCTCTTATAGCCTTGTCCTCAGGCACACATAAGCGTTTCCCAAACCATAGAGTTTATTTATCATCCAAATGGAATCCAAGTGCCTTACCTTTCGGTATATTCCCAACTATCTCCTTTATTTTGTCATCTATCACTGACTCTTGCGTATTTCTTGCTCCAATACAGGCTCTATCACTAATTCCACTGCATTAATGGCAATACCCAAGTTCAAATGCTCGATCTCAGCACACAACTCATTTGACATAGGCATTACTTGTACCTCATTACCATAGCTCTTTCTACTAAGAGCATCAGCGACAACATTAGCCTTGCCCGGATGATAATGTACTTCCAAATCATAATCCTTAATCAACTCTAACCATCGACATTGTCTCAAGTTTAGATCTGACTAGGTGAAAATATACTTCAAACTCTTATGATCCGTGTAAATATCACTCTTATGCCCAATCAAATAATGCCTCCATATTTTCAAAGCATGTACAACTGCTGCTAACTCCAAGTCATGAGTAGGGTAATTTAACTCATGATTCCTCAACTATCGAGATGCATAGGCCACTACTTTGCCTTCTTGCATAAGCACACAACCAAGACCCAAACGAGATGCATCATAATAGATAGAGAAATTCTTACTCAAATCTGGCAAAACTAACATCAGGGTTGTTGTTAATCTTTTCTTTAATTCCTCAAAATTAACCTGACACTTATCAGACCACACAAACTTAGCATTCTTCTCTAACAATGCTGTCATTAGCTTAGCAAGCTTAGAAAACCCTTCAATAAATCTTCTATAATATCCAGTCAATCCCAGGAAACTATGAATTTCTTCCACATCGGTTGGTGGCTTCCAATTCAACACATCATTTACCTTGCTAGGATCCACTGAAATTCCACCATTAGAGACCACATGACCCAGAAAGGCAACTTCCTTCAACCAGAACTCACACTTACTACGCTTAGCATAGAGCTTATGCTCTCTGAGCTTCTGCAGGACCAACCTTAGATGTTTAGCATGTTCTTCCTTAATCTTGGAATATATCAATATGTCATCGATGAACACTACTACAAACTTGTCGAGATACTCCATGAATACCTTATTCATCAGGTACATAAAGTACGCAGGAGCATTAGTCAAGCCAAAAGACATTACTGTATACTCATACAAGCCATACCGTGTTGTGAATGCTGTTTTTGGTATATCTGTAGCACGAATCTTCAATTGATGATAACCAGAGTGAAGATCAATCTTAGAAAACACACAAGCACCTCTCAACTGATCAAACAAGTCATTAATCCTAGGCAGTGGATACTTATTCTTAATAGTTACCTCATTGAGTGACCGATAATCAATACACATCCTTTGAGAACCATCCTTCTTATCAACAAAGATCACTGGAGCTCCCTAGGGTGAAGAGCTAGGACGAATGAAACCTTTCTCTTGCAACTCTTTTATTTGTTTCTTAAGTTCCTCTAATTCATTAACCCCCATTCTATATGGACGCTTAGCTATAGGTGTAGTTCTAGGCAATAATTCAATAATAAACTCAATGTCGTAGTCGGGTGGCATACCTGGCAAGTCATCGGGGAACACATCCGAAAATTCATCCACAACTGGATCCTCCTGATTAACATTATCATCAAGTCGATTTACTGTAGCTGTCTGCTGCTTCTACATTACGATCTCCACACTAATTCGATCTCCCTTCGGTGTTGTCAGGGCTACTACCTTTTCCTTACACTGAATCACTGCCTGATTTTGCTTCATCCAATCTAGTCCCGGAATAAGATCAATCCCAGCTGTTCTCAACGCTATAGAGCTCACTTTGAATTCTACCCCCCTTAAAACTAAACTAATAGGGACGCATTGGTAGGAAGCTTGCATACTTCCCCAGGTGAATTGACCAATATAGGGTTTCTCATGGCACATAAAGGGATGCTATGTGTCTTAACAAATAATTGAGATATGAATGAATGCGAAGCTCCAGAATCAAAAAGAATAGTGGCAGGAATGGCGTGGACATCAAACGTACCGAGCATAACTTCAGGTTCCGCCATTGTAGTTTCCTCAGACACATGAGTCACCTTTCTATAGTATGGTAGCTTCTGGTTACTGTTCTGCTTCTGGGGGGTTTGCTGATTGACCTTCTCAGGGCAGTTATAAGACATGTGACCTTCTTTTCCACAACGAAAACACTTGGTGGGAGTATTAGGAGCACTAGTCTTTATTGGGGTGTTGTTAGGGGTACTCTGATGCTGATTCTGATTCCCATTCTGCTGCGGAGGGCGTTGATTGCCATTTTGCGGCTAATAAGGAGGACGTTGCAGAAACTGATTACGTGGAGGAAGTTGACCACGATTCCATTGGTTAGGCAGATACCTCTGCTGATAGCCTTGTTGAAAACCAGTGCGCTGGCGAGTGTTGTTTCCAGATACCTGTCACTGAAGCCTCTTCCTTTTGGCATCCATCTTCTTGCGCTTGTTATCCACCACAATAGCGCGATTCACTAATGTTTGATAATCTGGATAAGCATTGGACATCAGCTGCAATTGAAGACCATCATGTAGACCCTTCAAGAAAAGTCGCTGCTTATCGGCATATTAGCCACCTCATTCGGCGCATAACGTGACAGCTGAGCAAACTTGTCTCGATACTCAGCTACAGGCATAGATCCTTGTGTTAGGTTGCAGAATTCCTCTGCCTTCAGCGCCATCACTCCCTCTGGTATATGATAGGACCTAAACCTCTCTGTAAACTCTTGCCAAGTAACTGCAGTAGAATTTACAGGACAGCCATACTGATATGAATCCCACCAGTCTTGAGCTGCTCCTTGAAGTTGTCCCAAAGCAAACAACACATTTTGTTGATCATTACACTGAGCAATGTTAAGCTGCTTCTCCACCACACGAAGCCAATCATCAGCTTCCAATGGATCAGTGGCATGGGTGAACACTGGGGGATGACCCTTCAAAAATTCACCACGCTTATCACGTGCAGGTGCTCCTCCAACTGGCTGGTTTTGCTGATTGTTCACCAGAGCCTCCATCAACTGTGTCTGTATTGCCAAAAGCTCATAAATAGTAGGTGGTGGACCAGCTCCATGACCACGGCCTCGACCTTGTCCTCTTCCAGACATCTGTCATCCAATACAACATCAAATCTTAGAGATTACCTCATTATAGACAATTCTAGAGATAGCGAACGGAATCTGATAACCTTCTGGACATATCCTAATTCCAGTAGTTCGGTAAAACTAACCTATCTCGAGTTACAGATATCCAGTAGAGGTATACTTTATATGGGTGGAAAGCTTATAAAGTTATCTACAACTTTTCCTTAATTCACAAACCCAGATTCTGTCACGAAGTTAACCAAAAACAGGACCCAACAGAACTGTTTCTGGTTTCCAGACTGTGCAGAAACTTCATCTTGTAACGACTATATCTCATGATCCAGAATAGATAAAAAGGTGATTCTAGAGACATTGGAAAGGTACGTGGGTCTAGTTACTCTCATAAAAATTTCAGAATTTTTCGCTGAACAGTTAATTTCGAGCATAAAAGGAAAGGCAGACCGCTCCAGAAAGGACAGAATAGAGAGAAAAGGTTAACCCAACTAAACTATTTATTTATCATACTTAAACTTAGTATCTTTAACTAGGAACTTTTGTAGACAAGCCCACAAAGCTCCAGCACTCATTACATGGAAAAACCAACTCACACATAGGCACAATAATAACTCAACTAACCACACAAAGTTCACACGACACAACAAAACTCAACTTAACTCGACACTACTCGTACTATCGTATTATTACATAGATGGTATTCCAACTCCTAGGGACGGGCTTGATGTTCATGATAGTCATAGATCGCCTCCATGCCTTGATCAATCCTTAGACTATCTATCACCTCTTGGTACCTCTTGACGTCTTTTTCCAAAGCTTTAACCATGGCTTCCAACCGACGATTCTTCACCATCATGTCATGACCAAAATCCACCATGACTCGAGGAATTAGTTCCAAATTCCCAGGGTTCATCATTACCCATCCTTGCTCTGGGTCTCCATGGGGAAAATAACGATATTGATCATCTTGCATAACATCATAGCGGAGGTGACAAAGTCCCAAGCATACTTCAAAGGCTGCATCTTCTATGCCATCTTCTATAGTGGCACGACGACCACTATGGGAAAAGCACCTATCCAGCAGATAAGTATCCATCTCTTCGTTCTTAACAAAGACACGTACATTGCACTTCCAGTAAGTAGCTTCCAAAGGATGCTTGTGCTCCTAGCAGACGTACTCAAACGCAGGATCCCAGTCTGTGAAGTAGGCACTAAGCATACCAACCAGTCGGTGATGTGAAGGAGTGTCACAACTTGACTTGTGATGGATCTTTGTAATCCAACCCATAGGAAAGGACGGCACACCAACTTCAGCGGAACCATCTTGTGGAGGCAACGGGGGCTATTCTCCATCTTGGGTAAGCTCATCATCTTCATCATCACTCAAGTAGACAACCTCCTCTTTAGGTTCAAGTTCTTCTTGGGGCATATCTGGTTCTAGCGCCTGAACTGGTGAAGGTGGCGGGGTTGGTGCAGTGTCTTCTGGTTCCTCCTTAGGCTCCATTGGTTCATACAGGGAACGAGGTGGAAAGTAGCCTCCAGTGGTGATACGGGCAGTCTTACGGGCACGAGGCATCTATAGAATTTAGTCCAAGGGTAAGTTAGAATAGAAGCAATATTTTCACAATAGAATAAGGCGAAAGGAGCATAAAAATTTAGCAATTATCAAGAGTAAGGAGATAAGCATGAAGCAAGTGAAGAAAAGGGAACTAACACGACCATTACTAACTAGGTTTGCGTCCTATAGTCAACATGGCTCTGATACCAATCTGTCACACCTATTTTTAAGGAACAAATGGAATGCATATTCTTATGTGCGCCCAGAGATCAATCACACATAAGATGACAAATATAAATAGTACCATCACCAATGTTTATTACGTAATGAATAATATCACAGAGTCTTCACATAATTAAGCGGAAACATAAGATAATTCTTGTGATAGCTAGCTCCATAGCACAGGCACATCAACTGGTTGACCACAAGTCTAGTAATCTTCAGGGAAGTAGAAGTAGTAATCACTATTTGCACATTCAGGAGTCCATCCTTAGGGGTGGGGGAATGCAAGGGTGAGCACAAAAGCACTCAACAAGTGTAACATAGGGTTCATGAAGCTCAAATAGGGTAGACACTGGTTTAACTGCATGTAGCTTTTAGTTGATCATGTTTTAAGCAATTGAGTAGCAACAAATAGGTGATGTTCCCATAATAAACACATGATCATGTAAGAGAATAATGAATAGCAAAAACAAGTAAATTAATAGTGATCTCTATTCCATAAGGGTCCAAGGCCGCTCGTGACCGTGAGCACGGCTGTTATAACAGTTTTACACTCTGCAGAGGTTGTACACTTTCACTATGAGTCGTGATCCACAAAAGTCCGAGGTCATAACTCCCCATTGGACAGTTAAGTTTCACTATGAAGTCTTTCCAAGGTTCGTCTAACAAGTTAGGGCCGCTAGGGTTCTGTGCCCTGCAAATGTAGAGCCCCCCTTCCATATGGCACAATGACACGCAGCCTATACTCATAAGGACAGAAGCCGCACTACACCCGACCCGGAACACACCCCTCTTGCGCCATAAAGGTAACCACTAACAAGCTAGAAAATGTCCTCTTATATGACTAAAGCCAGAGCCATGTAGCCCTCATAGCTGTACTGTAAGTCCCGGATGTTCGCTTACAGATAAGTCCTTATGGAGAGGAATTTAGAGAAAACTCTAGCCCTCTTGTTCCTTGTTGCTAAAAATCATCTTTTAGTGTTATTGCATATATCATTAATCAAATTACAAGATCATTGTTTATGTGAGCACTAGCAAACTACCTAATGCTATAACCATAGGATTCAAGGAATAAGATCAATACTAAGGCATCTTTAACAAGCAGACACATGCATAATGAATTAAGTGAATTTAAGTGAATAGGTAACAAGGATAATCCCATGCTATACTTGCCTTGATCTAGCTAATCCTGTTGACCTGGTTTGTAATAGTACTCTTGATCACCAACGAACTGCTCACCGTCTATTCTCGATTAACACACCAACAACAATCATCCAAGAGCAATCATACACAGAAAACAAAGCTACAATGAGAACAGTACACCAACAGTAGCAAAATAAGATGAAAAGTTTGTAAAACGAATCTACATCTCACTAGGACCACACAGACACGAATTGCACGCAAATCGGAGCTAAAACGAAAAAGTTATGATTTAAACAAGCTTTTCTTATTAAAGTAATAGATTTAATCTAATCTCAAAATTTAAAAGTGGAGAACCTACTAAACAGTAGCACTAACATGTAGATTATGAAATTACGAACCTAACGCAACTTGAACGGATCAAATCGGAGTTAAAACGGAGAAGTTATGGCTAAAACAAAATCAGTGGCAATTCTGTAAATAGCTGAAAACGTAATTTATTCTTAACCGAAACAAAATACGCTTTCAATTGAAGAAAACGAAATATGCAAACATGTTTTGGACTGTGGGTTAGATTATAGAAAACTGGAGGGGCTCTTTTGCAAAAGTAGCAGCCGAAAGGGTATCATGAGATCTGAGCCGTCGGATCCAACACGTGCGGCTTAGATTAGAAGGTGGGAGGGGTAAAAGAGAACGTCGGCCACCAACAGTGACCCGACGGCGGAGGCCATGGCCGGCGGCGAGAAATCTCACCGGCGTTCTTGAATCCGGCTCTAGAGACCACTAACGAGCACGGGAAAAGCGTGAAAAGAAAGAGGAGATCATCGCGGACTCACCAAGACGGCTCTCGGCAACGGAAATCGGACAGGGATGGCGCACGGCTCCCAAAGGCGGTAGTGGACCTCCTGTACACGACGGCAACGCACAGTGAGCGAACCGAAATGAGAGAAGAAGGAAAAAGAGGCTCGGAAGCTTCGCAATCATGTTGCGAATCTCGACGACTTGCTTACGGTGACGACGATGCGGTGGAGTTGACAAACTCATCCACCCAAGCTTGAACGGTGGCGGCTTTTAGGGTTGCAACAGCTAGAGCTTGAATCGAAGGTGTGGCTCGCGGTTATGGTTGTGTAGAGAGGCGGCGCGAGCGCGGCTGCTATTTAGGAGGGGCTCTACGTGCGGTACAAGGCAAGAGGAGGAATCGGGGCGGCATCGGACTCCACCGAGCGGTGACTGGCCTGGCTACGAGCGAGAGGAGGATGACGACTCCGCTGTTGCGCGGGCCCGGGATGGCAGCGAAACGGAGAGAAGAGAAGGGCAAGGCGGCGGGCGGCTTCGGCTGATTGACTGGGCCGGCCCGATACGCGACTCGCGGCGAGAGAAGGGCAACTGGCCTGCGGCTTTAGCTGGGCTGATGAGGCCGAGCGGTTGAGGAGCGCGGGCCAAATGCATAGGGGGCAGCAGCAGGCCTTCGGGCCAAAAGCTGAGAAGGGAGAGGATTTCCATTTTCTTTTTCTTTTCTAATATTTCAAATGTATTTTTAAATAATTTTTGAAATCATTTTCTCTTGTAATAAAAACCAATCATCACAAAAAAAAAATATGCAGCGGCATGTATGCACAAGCATGTATCTAATCTTATGGTTGATTTTATTTATCGAAAATTATTATTTCTCTAGGTTAAAATGTTCACAGAATTACGTAAATAAATCCAATTCTCCTATTTTTAAAATGATGCAAATTTTAGGGTGTTACAAATCTACCCCTTAAAATGAATCTCGTCCCGAGATTCGGACGATGCTTACTCTAACAACTGTGGGTTCACTTTTCTTAAATCTTCCTCTCTTTCCCATATAGCCTCTGCTTCCGAATACCGACTCCACTGAACTTTACACATCTTTATAACTCGGCTCCTAGTAACTCTTTCCACTGTCTCCAAGATCTTTACTGGATACTCCTCATAAGTGAGATTTTCCTTAACAGTGAGTTCCTCTAGCGGTATCTGTTCTTCCGGCACACGCAAACATTTCTTTAACTGAGACACATGGAACACATCATGCACTCCTGCTAAGCTCTCAGGCAATTCCAATTGATATGCCACTTCACCACGCCTCTCTAAGATCTTAAAAGGACCGACATACCTCGGTGCTAACTTTTCTTTCCGGTTAAACCTTTTCACACCTCTCATAGGTGACACTTTTAGGTAGACATAATCTCCTACTTCAAAAGTCAATTCTCTCTGTCGAGTATCAGCATAACTTTTCTGTCATGAGTGAGCTGCTTTCAAATTATTTCTAATCATTCTTACTTGTTTCTCAGCATTCTTAAGCACATCGGGACCGAACACTTGACTTTCTCCTGTCTGATTTCAGAACAACGGAGTTCTACACTTCCTACCATACAAAGCTTCAAAAGGTGCCATCTGTAGACTTTTCTGATAACTATTATTGTAGGAAAACTCTGCATATGGCAAACTCTTATCCCAACTAGTACCATACTGCAAAGCACAAGCTCTCAACATATCTTCCAATATTTGATTAATCCTTTCAGTCTGCCCATCTGGCTGAGGATGATATGCTGTGCTAAAATTCAGCTTAGTCCCTAATGACTCTTGAACTTTCTGCCAGTAATATGATGTGAATTGAGTGCCTCGATCTAACACTATCTTCTTTGGAACACTTTCTGCCAGTAATATGATGTGAATTCACTCGAGGGATGGCGCCGTGGATGAGGGCCTTGAGAAAGGGGCAAGTGAGGGAGAGAGAGGGGGTGGCACTGTGCCATGGACAATGGGAGAGAGGGGCGGACGAGTGGGGAAGAGTGGGCTTGGGTTTGTGGCCGGTTATATACTCAAGACTGGATTATTTTTCATTGCAGGTTTTTGGCTTAAACCGATGGCGAAGAGCAACTCTAGTGGAAATAGGTATTGAGTAGCTTCTTGTTGTTTTCATTTGATTTGAGATCAAGTGCTCAAGGTACCGAGACAACCTTGTGGGGTTAGAAGCTTGATAGAGAAGCGGGGAACCTAGATCTCACCTTAACATGGATTTGGGGTGACGACCGGCAAGTCAATGATAACACAAGGATATATCCTGTGTCATCTCGTGTGGTATTTCTTGTGCTCGTTCCAATTCTAGGATCTAGTTTGTGTTGTTTGCATTCCTAGAATTTAAGTGATTGCACTTGTCACCCTAGGAAGCAAACCTCTAGCTAGATGTAGCATTGTTAGTCATTTGTGTTTCTAATCAGAAGTTGCCTAGTGTCTTTGATTTTTATTGTTCTTCGGTTATTCAACCCCCCCCCCTCTAGTTGGTTCCTAGATCCTTCCACATTACCATGTAGAGATGCCAGAATCCCAATCCCCCCCCCCCCCCCCCCCCCCCCCGGCGCTAATGGCATCCCTTCCCAGTGCTGCTGCTTCCCACACGAATATCATACAGGAAGCCTTATTTTTTTCCTATTTCCTATATGCAGATCTATTATAAAATCAAAGCACTTCAACTATGGCCTAATCACACACTAATGATGGCACTGAGTACAATCCTAACCTTGGATATGATCACGAAACTCGTATGTTCAATGGAGTGTTCCTGAAAGTACATTCAAGCTCTATTGTGGGTTGTTGATGATGGCTTCTAATAAATTTTATCAAGTATGAATATGTGTCAAAATCAAAATGATAAATTGGCTATGCTTAGCCGGCCCTCAAAAATGAAAAGGACGGGCAACATGTAAAGTTTGTAATGTTTCGTCTCTGATACTTTAAATTTAAGTATAGGGTGTCGTACTATGATGAGGCATACATTTTTCATGTGTTTCCAAAGCCCGAATGGACGTTCTTATGAAGAACATGATGTGTCCTCCATCAATTGGTTTGGAGCCAAAGTCATAGAGATGGAGGTCACAGAACTAGTCGACGCTAGCTGAGTCCAGGATTCAAATTATATAGAACTCTTTGCCTGCTATATGAAGGTCCTGGCAAGGGCTAGGCTGCTAGCCTTATCAGCGATGAAGTCAAAAGGCCGGTTCAAAAGTGAAGGGCCTAGCATGGTACTCCTACAAAGGGCCTGTTTAGTTCATAAAAATTTTTGCAAAAAAACATTGTGGCTGACTGTAGCATTTTCGTTGTTATTTGGTAATTAGTGTCCAATCATGGACTAACTAGGCTTAAAAGATTCGTCTCGTGATTTACAGCTAAACTGTGTAATTAGTTTTATTTTTTATCTATATTTAATGCTTCATGCATGTGTCCAAAGATTGATGTGACAGGGAATCTGAAAATTTTTGGGAATTTTTTTGGAAACTAAACAGACCCAAAGTAACAACCTGGATCTTAAAGGAAACCTTGTAGCTATTGCAAGTTGCTGTATAGTTTTATAAATTGTAACTCACTCGTCATAGGTTCTTCCTTTACACTATACTAGATCATTAATTAATTGTTTACGAATACACCAACAACAAAAGTTAGAGACTGATCACTAAACAAAGGGCTAGAGAAGCGACCGTCCGGGGTTGCATGTGTCCTTACTAGCTCCTCAGTACTATTATTGGCCGGCTGCGCACTTGTGAGGTGAGTGCCCGGAGTGTATGCTGAGTCATATTTGGGAGTAGTTTCCATTCTCTATCATCTTTACATTTTATTTCGTATCGTTCGACTTCACCTATTTTGTTTATGTTTAAAAAATGATGTTACATAGTTTATAAGATCGGAAACTGCATCACAGATTTTTGTTCAGCACACATGACGACACATAGAAAAATCTAAAGCACTGAATATGAAGTACTGAAGAATCTCTAGCACTACTAGCAAAAATAGCCTCCTGACGAGATTCTAACGTAGGCGTATGTTAAGTTCTCGGAAAGAGGAAGCCAACCGACGGACCCCGCCATCAATCCCATGGATCGCTCGGGGGCTCGAGGGCTATGCCCATCGGGTACGCTCGCGAACACCATCTGAAAGGAGTCAGGGCAAGCCCGAGCGTCCCCACTACCACCACTCAAGGCTTGGGGGCTCGGCCACGGCCCTGTGCTGCCAACCCAAGCCTGACCTCCACACAATGCACACCCGGGCCAGCACCCGGGTGGCAACCGGTGCCCTGAGCCATAGGCCGGGATCCGTCCCAAGAGCCAGTAATGCAACCGGAACCTGATAGGTACGGAGACAATGCACCGTTAGCCTATTCAACGAGCACGAGCACCTGTCGGCGGCTCTCTTGGCAGGGTCACGCATCGAGCATGACACAACAAGACAAAGGACTCAAACTCCAGGGGCAATGGGCTCCCAGGTAGGCCCACCAGACAGAGGCTCCTTGCAAGCTAAGGAAGCCTTGAGAAGGCTCACCCGGGAAGGTTTCGTTGCAGCAGGCACTACTACTGTAAACTTAACCGAGGCGGACAGAATGGATTTTAACCAAGGAGGGCTCCCAACCACCTCAGTCAAAAGGTCACGGTAAATCGATTTTTCCTGAGGCGGTGACATGCCCACCTCGGTAAACCAAATAGAAAAAAACAAAACAAAAAGAAAGCCCGTGGACAAGCCCAGCGAGCCCATCCATGCACCGTCGCGCATGAGCCAGATCCACCGCTCCCATCCTGCATCCGCCGCACCAGAGCTAGATCCACTGCTCCCGTGCTGCATCCCCAACACCGGAGCCCGCCGCTCCCGTGCCAGATCCGCCACGCCGGAGCCAGATCCGCCGCTCCCGTGCCAGATCCACCATGTCGGAGCCGGATCTGCTACTCCCCAGCACGAGCTCACCGTTGAAGCCTCTGCCCCCAAGCATGAGCTCACCGTTGAAGCCACTAAACGCCGCCACCTTTGGAGGAGGGGGTCGGGGCCCCACGTGCCGCCGATGCTAGAGGAGGGGGTTGGGCCCCGCGTGCCCGCCGAGAGGCCACGCCACAGAACCCCCACACTATCGCCGCTGGAGGAGGGGGCCGGGCCCCACGCGCCACCGCCACTGGAGGAGGCGGCCAAGCCTGCCTCGCTCTCGTCACTGCCAAGGCTGCACCCACACCCGCGCCGCCAGATCTGAGGTCGCTCAGGGGCTTAAGAGGCGGAGGGAGGGAGGGGCATTGACCACCGTGCTTAGGGAGGGAGAGGCGTCGGCCACTGTGCTTAGGGAGGGAGAGGCGCTGGCCATCGTGCTCAGGGAGGGAGGGAGAGAGTGCTCAGGGAGGGAGGGAGTGAAGAGAGAGGGAGGAAGGGAGAGAGTTCTGTAACAGTTGCGAGAGTGGGGGTTGTGGAGTGGGCTCGGGTTTTATCCATTTATTTTTTGGGCTCGGCCTTATTAACGGAAGAGGCCTGCCTCCGAAAATGGCCCTATTTTCCTAGGTGGGCCACTTAAATGGCCCACCACGGCAAATAGATTTTAGGTGGTGGTTATGTTTTATCCACCTCCGTAAATCAATTTTACGAGGTGGTTGATTATGACTGCCTCGGTTAATAAAAATGACCGCCTCCATTAATCCCAGGCATTAACCGAGGCAGTTGGATTTTGCAAACACCTCGGTTAACAAAAGGGCAGCACCTCGCAAAATCATTTGTGTAGTAGTGAGGCAACCCCTGACGGTCAAGCACTAGAACGGAGGCATCGGCGTTAGGGAGTGGTTGTGGCGCTGTCGGCTCCTCCCTACACAACAAGGCGACGCCCAGCAACGCCGTAGAGAAGGACTCATGCACCCAGTGCATAGACCATAAACTAGAACTGAACTGACTTGTACACTATACCCTCCTTGGAATACAAGGGGAGGCGCGACTCCCTATAAAAGGGATCGCAACCCAATTCAGTTAGAGAAGGCCTGCTTCTTGCTCATTCGGAGCAAGAAGATGGACGAACCCTAGGATGGCACTAAGGGATCCCCTACCAATCTCTCTCGATCTCCATTGTAACACCCCAACTGGGCATTCCTAACATGAAGATTACTGCACTATTGGACGTAGGGCTCAGAAGCCCGAACTAGAATAAATCGAGTTGTGCCCCTTCTGTGTTTTGAGTGTCCGAGTCACCGGAGACCCACACATCGACTTCCATTGTCACTGAGGTTATGAACCCGCGATAGGCAGATAGTCTGCCCACTTCTGTGATCAACAGTGGCATTAGTTAAATGCAGACAGCCTGCACGCCTCTGGAAATGTTTTATGCACTAGTGCGAATCTCGTAGAAAATCTTAGATGACAGACGCTGAAGCAACCAAGGTAATAAATTAATTAGGATTTTGGGAAAGCCAACCACAAAATCTATAAGTATAACTCCAAAAGAGTACAAGTTATTGTTGCTCACTCACAACCCTACTTAATTTTCTAGGACCTACTGATTCTTACCCTATACAAAAATATAGTGCAATAGAACTTCTAGCCTAATCTTCTTGAGCACGCCTAATTACTTAGGCCTTATAAGCCTTTGATAAGACCCTTGTATGACTTCGTTCATACATATAACCTCTGCTCCTTGTTTATATAGTCCCCTCCAAGACCCAATAGATACAAGTAGAAGTAGGAGTCTTGCTCCTAGTAGGAATAGAACTAGAAATCTCACACCATACAACAACACCAAGCCACAAACTAGTGACAAAGCACTAAATTAAACAAAGAGCTAAAGCAAGCGACCGTCCAACAGTTGTCGCATGCATTTGTCTGTGTCCCCAATATCACCATTGGCTGGCTTTTCGTATTTGCTGGCGATTATATTGTATGTGCTGGCGAACCAGTTGATGGGAGGGAGAGAACAGAGATGGTGGGTACCGTTGTAGGGGCTGCGGTTCGCGCGGTGCTGAGTGCTGTGACGAAGAGCGTGGTGGAGCTGGTGGTGAAGCTTGTAGAGAAGAGATGCGAGCTGTGGAAGGATTTCCCAGGCGACATCGATTTCATCAAAAGGGAGATGCTCATGATCGCCGGGGCCGAGGAGGATCAGCTCTCGGGAAAGGGCGATCCAAGCGCCGTGAAGAGCCTGTCCATGGCACATATGCGCGATCTGGCGTACGACATCGAAGACTGCCTGGACTGGATCCTGCGTTATGCTGAAGGCGATGGGGAAATTTCACTCCTCCATCGACTCAAGGCCGTCAGCCTCAGCGCCGGCAGACCTCCGTTCGCTACTGAGGTCAAGCAACTTAAGGAGAGACTCAAGGCCGCACATCAACGAAATGTCGGCTACAGCGTCAACTTGAGCCAACCATCAGCCACCAACTCCTCCTCAACGTACCCGGTGGAAAGCAGGCACATGACAAGGGTCAAACCAGTGGGCATCGACGAACCCAAGCGGGAGCTTCTGGAGCTGCTGCTGATGCAGGACGTGCAGGGCCATCCGGAGCACCTGAACGTGATCTCCATCGTGGGTTTCGGCGGCTCGGGGAAGTCCACGCTCGCCAAGGCGCTCTATGACTGCCCCGCGATGTCGTCCGCCAATTCCCTTGCTGTGCTTGGGTTGTCGGATCTGAGCACAGAGGTAACAGCAAGAGCTTCCTCAGGTCCTTCCTGGAGATGCTCCGCCCAGGAGACTCATCCAGGAGCAATGTCCATCAGCTCCAGGACGATATCACAGACTATCTGAATACTAAGAGGTGACGATTACTCATTAAGTTATTCTTTTTTCAGATTAATCATCTTTTTTCTGTTAATAACTGAACGGTGCACTAGCTATCCCGGTATTATGCTGTCAACAATGGGACCCACCGCCCACTTAGAGCTATCACTACTTTAGATGTTGCATTATGCATAGTTCTGGTAGTTTTTGCATTTTCTGTAGATTTTCCTATTTACGTAGATGTACATCATGTCTAGATATATAATAAAAGTAATGTATCTAAAAAACCCAAATAACTTATAATTTAAAATGAATGAAGTAGATGTACAAATAAGAGAGGAAAGGTAAGCAAAAGTCAAATAATTGTAAGCTACTCCATCCGTTCCAAATTATAAGACATTCCAAGAATCTTGGAGAGTCAAAACATCTCAAGTTTGACTAAATTTATATAATAAAATAATAACATTTATGTGTCAGCAAAGTATCATTAGATTCCTCATTAATTATATTTTTATAGTATACTTATTTGATGTCATAAATCTTCATAATTTTCTCTATAATTTTGGTCAAATTTGAAATTATTTGACTCTCCAAGATTCTTGGAATGTCTTATAATTTGTAATGGATGGAGTATTAAATTTAGCGTACAAATTAAGCATTATAAGATGGCACACCTGTCACGGGTTCAGAACCGTTACAAGTATCAAGATTGTTCGTCAGAGGTCGATGTGTGGATCTCAGGTAGCTCGGACACTCAAAACATGGAAGGGAAACAATCGGTTTATCCTTGTTCGGGCTTTTGAACCTCACGTCCTGCAGTATAATGTTCTTCATGTTAGGAATGCCCAATCGGAGGTTTACAATAGTGGAATCGAGAGAGAAGGTTTGGTAAGAGCACACGTGGTGCTATCCTGGTATTCTTAGTTTTCGAATCTAGTTGATCCATGAAGGACCCGATCCTCTTCTAAGGAGCCCATGCCTCCCCTTATATCCTAACGAGGGCATGCGGTACAAGTCAGTTTTGGTTGTAAGCTAAGGCTTCTCTGCCGGGTGCTTGTGGTTCCTTCATCTTGGTGCCGACCGGTACTCCTTTATCTTCTAGAAGGGGCCAACAATGTCGCAACCACTACCTGACGCTATTGTTGCAGTCTGGCGCTCGATCATCATGTGTTGTCTACCATTGCATGGCCATGCACCCTAGGGTGAGCCTTCTTGAGGCTTCCTTGGTGTGCAAGGTGCCTCCACCACCTAGAGGGGCTGATGAGCATGCCTAGATCCCTCTGCTCTTGGGGCTTGGGAGTCCCTTATTGTCACACCATTGCATGGTCCTGCCGATGGAGTGGCCGAAAATGCCTCATGACTATGGAACGGGCATACGGTGCAATGCCTTTGCTCCTGTCAGGCTTAGGGTACCCGATAAATTCTTGAGCCAGCTTCTAGTCATGGCTCGGGATGTCGATTCTGCCAAGGTGAGGGACTAGGTGGTTGATAGGGCATAGGTAAGGCCCGAGCTCCCCATCATTCTGGATCCTAGGGCCCTGGCCGACCCCAAGAGCCCTGAGCGATGGCTGCGGGCTTGTTGGAGCTCGTCCTAACTCCACCAGAGGGCATAGCCCCCGAGTGACTCATAGAGTTGGTTGGGGGTTCTGTCGATCTACTATCTTTTCTCAAGGACTTAAGATATCCCTATGTTAAACTCTTGTCAGAACCATCTTAAAATACTAAAAACTTAGTCATGTCTTTAAATGACTAATGTAAACCTTGAGCCAACCTCTCAATAACCTCAAACACATCTAGGAAATCCTTTGTGTTAGGGCTGTTTTGGATTTGCTACTCTAAACTTTAGAGAACATTAGGGCTACCATCTTGAAATAGGTGGTATAAAGTTAGCTCTAATTCTAAACTTTAGCCCACCTCATACTAGATCTTTATTTGATCACAAAATTGAGCTAAAGTGCTCTAAATTTTTAAGCTCTAAAGTTTAGAGGAAGAGATCCAAAGTCCAAATAGGAACTTATAGTCACCCCCACACATGTCATCACTTCACAAATCAAGTATACATAATTTTAATTTTCTAGATAGTTAGTTTGATTCCAAATTTAGCTAATTGTATTGTCATGGACTCTTTGTTTAGTTATTTTGCTTCCTAATCAATGTTAAAATTGAAATATTTGTTCAATTAATTGTATCCTCAATTCTAACAATTAATTAAATTAATTGCATGTGCTCCTAATTTAGATATCTTTCTTTTCAATTAAATACAAATCTAAAATATATCTTTAAAAATTGTCTACATATTGATTGCTCTTGATATGGTATTTACATATTTTGCTTCTCAATAATTTGGAAATAAAAGTTACTAACTATTTTACTTTTAATTTGATTTTTATATGCTAATTTTATATTGCATGGACTCTTCAATTAAATCTAGACATTTGAATGGTAAGTAAAGTCAATGGTGCTTACTCTTTTTCTTTTTCGATTAATCTCATAATTTCTAGGCCTTCTTGTTGAATGTGGAGGCTTGTTTTACTAACACTATTATAATAAAACAGTTGATTGATGCCTCTTATTGAGCATCAATGTCAATTCTCGTGAAGCACGATAGGAAAACTGAGGATAAATCATAGAAATACAATGTAAAAACAACTCGCCTTCGATTTGGAAGACTATAATTATTATACTCAACAATAGTCATTGAATCTATTATTTCTAAAATGTTAACCACCTTTACCATTATGAAAAAAAATAAATAAAGTAACACCTAAATTTACATAAAAATACCACATATGTTTATGTAATATAATTTAAAAACATTCCTAAATTTCCATATAATTTGCTACCTCTAGCATCGTAAAGGTAGTTTAAAGTAAACTGTAAACATGCGTCTAAATTACTCGCATATCCTATTATTAAATATAATGCAAAATAACCCATATATTTTATTTTAAATTAGCCACATCTACGACCATTATGGAAGATATAAAGTAACATGTTTAATTTTCATATAAATACCCACCTTGGTTTTTATGAAGGAGTAATAATTAAAGGTTTTATCTCGAATCTATTTTAATACGAATATAAGTTGCCATGGAAATAATTCAATATTCATAAAATACACTATATAGATTTCTAAATTACAAACCTTTAATCCCTTGAACTAAAAGTAATCATAAATGCTATATGTCACCATATGGACAAAGTAGATACGCACACATTAGGATAAAAAATTTATTTTTACAATTTATCATGGAAATTTTTCCCTTAATAAACCACATACTAATGATTCTAATAATTCACTTCATATTAGATTTAGTTTAGACAGGTTTATACATTTTGGATGAAATATTAGGACATAAATACTGGTAGTTCAATTATAAGTAGTTATTTTTTAGCAAAACAATATTACTATTCATTAGTTTTTTCATTGGGAAAACTCAACATCTTGAGTGCTGAAACAACTATTTATGCTATTGTGGTGACTAAGAATAGAGTCTAGGATCTAATATATTTTTCAAATTATGTATAGAAGCAAATTTTGGGGAAATCTAACAAGCACTAGATTGGATAAAAAATTAGGCAACTAATAAAACAAAAGGTTAAAACCAAAATATAGATCCAAGATGTCACAATAAAATGCAATACGAGTTGATATATATTAAGCTAAGGTTTCAACTAAATAAATATAAAACCCCAAAGATATGTAATTTAAAGGGTGTACATACGTATAGATTAATTGGTAAATTTATGGTACCCACATATGTAACACCCTAAATTTTTCATAATTTCAAAATAGTTAAATATAATTTATCTGTGTAATTGAGTGTGCATTCAAATATAGGGAATAATAAATTTTTGTGAAATTAAAAAAAATTAATCATAAGGTTAGCAACATGTTGATGCACTCATGCTGCCTCATTTTATTTATTGTATTGATTGATTTGTTCCAAAGTTCAAAAGAGATTCAAAAACTTTTGAAATTGGATTGGAAAATCAAATAAGAAAAAGGAAAAACTTCTTTTCCTCTCCCTCACTCTTTCCGGCCCAATCGGCCCAGTCGGCCTGCTGCCGTCCCCGCTGCGCCGGCCCACGCGCGCCTTCTTTCTCTCCTCTTCCTGGGCCGGCCCGTCAGCGCTGGAAACGGCCGCTGCCGCTCTCTCCTCCTTTCCCGCTGCGGCTGACCGCCCGGGCCCGCATGTCGGCGCACTCCTCAACCTCCAGCCGCAACCGCCGAGCGCCCGCGCCCACGATCTTCGTGCGTGGGAGCGTCTCCGCGCCGCGCCCTGTCTTCAAAAGGAAGCCGAACCCCTTCACCGCTCCCTCTATTGCCCCTCTACGCTCCCTTTTTCGCTCGCGTGTGACCACAACCGCAGCACCGCAAGTCACCGGAGTCGCCGTCCGTCGTCTCCGCGTCGCCATCGTCTCCGAGCCGCCTCCGCCCCGTGTTTTCCGCATGGTGAGCTTCGCCTCCCTCTCCTCTTTCTCCCCGTACATCTCCCGTGACGATTGGTGTCCTCTAGGGCCTTAGCCATATGCGCCGGCGAGCTCCTCCGCGGCTGGCCATGGCGGGTGCCGTGCGGGCCTTTCCCTGCCCGCGCAATGCGCTCCTTTGGACTCGCCATCTCCCCCGCATCGGCCCTGTGGCCTCGGAGGTTGATTTGGTGGCCCGTAGGCCCCGTTTCCCCCGCACCGGCGAGCTTTCCACCGCCAGCAATGGCAACGCCGCCGTCTCCACCCCCAACTCCGGTGGCCCGCGCCCCTCTTCCCTCCTCCATCTAATCCGAGCCACTCATCGCGAGATCAACGGCTCATAAAGCTCCATACCCCTTTGCAGGGTCTTTTCTAAAAGAGCCCCTCGGTTTCGGGCGTATCTAACCCGCCGTCCTTGGCGTACTCCCAAAATACGCATTCTCATTCTGAAGACGTATTTTCTTCGGTTTAAATGAAAAATACGTTTCCAGATTAATTACAGATTTGCCACTGCAGTAAAACGCTTATAAAATCGTCGTTTTAGCTCCGATTTGACCCGTTCAACTTGCGTTAGTTTCATAATTTCACGATCTACGCATTAATGCCACTGTTAGTTAGGTTTGCAACATTTAAAATTCTTGATTAGGATAAGTTAATTAACTCTCTATAGGAATCTTGTTTAATTCGTAACTTTCGCGTTATAGCTCCGAAATTCGCGAACTTCGCGTTGATGTGATCGTAGCGAGACGTAGAATATTTTCATAAACATTTTATTTTGTTTTTATACTGCTAGTGTACTGTTCTAATTATAGGTTTGTTTGCTATGCATGAATGCTCCCGAAATGTGTATGTTGCCGTGTTGGTCGAGTTCAGACGGTGATGAGTACGTTGGGAATCCGGACACGTACGAGGAGCAGCAGGACCAGCAGCAGTTCGTGAACCAAGGCAAGTATAGCATGGGCCTACCTTGTTGTCCTATTCACTATATAATGTACTCATTATGCATGTGTCTAATATTGCTCGACTATAAGGACTCTCTAGCTAATTGATGACCTGTACCTTGATCCCTATGGGTTTTATTTGCACATGGGTAGAATGCTAGTGCTTTAACTAAACATGATCTATACTATGACTGATGGAATCAATGGATAAACATGATGGTAACAGTGGAACCATAGGGTAAAGGTGCAGATGATGTTGATCATGTTGCCCTAAACCCTCCGTAAGGACTTATCTGTAGGGCAAAAGCTGGGACATACAGTGCAACCGTGAGAGTCATATGGCTCTGACTTTAGCTCAGTAATAGGATCTTTTCTAGCTTGTTAGAGGTTACCCGAAAGGGCGCAAGAGGGGCTTGCCACTTTGGGTATAGAACTGCCTTTGTTCTGATGTGTATAGCTTGCGGAAATTGTGCCATCGAAAGGGGGTTCTCTATATCTGCCTGCCGAGGAAACCTCGCGGCCCTAACATGTTAGAAGAGGTCTATGGAAGGCTTCATAGTGTACCCTGCCTACTCACCTTAGGAGTGTTAGGGGGTCGACGGGCCCCGGGCAAATGGGCAACATGACTCACGGGTAAAGATACACAACCTCTGCAGAGTGTTAAAACTGTTATAACAGCCGTGCTCACGGTCACGAGCGGCCCGGAAAACTCACAGAATAAATGGTTACTTGACATATGGATGACTTATGATGATGATAATGAGATTGTACTGATGTTCAATTACTCTCCTTAATTTTAGTAGATGATCATATAGGTTAAACGGGAGCTTAAGCATAACTTAGTAATAATAAGTAATAATGAAATGCTGATCTATTAAAAATGCTAACTACAGTCAACCGTGTCTATCCTTTTTGAGCCTCATGAATCCTCATACTATACTTGCGGATTACGAGTGTACTCACACTTGTTATTATTTCATTTTTGGATAAAAATCCCGGATGGGTAACATATGACAGTTTCTACGAGGATTTTCCTGAAGAATTCTAGGTTTGGGTCAACCAGTCGGCCTTCCCTGTAGATCAGAAACTTCGTTCGAGAGTGTTATTTACTTTTCCGTTTGTTATGTTAAGAACTACGTGATGTAATATCGTGATGTATGAACATGGTGATGATACTTCTGTTAATTTGTCGGCTTATGTGTGCGACTATTCCTGGGGCGCACATAAGATGTATGCACTCTATATTATCCTTTAATTGGAGTGTGACAACATAGAGATGGTAGAGTACCTAAATAGGCATTTTGTTAGGAAATGAATGGAGATAGAATAAAATAATTGATTTTGATTATGTTTAGGAACTAAATTGTCCACAATACTTTTAACACTAAGTAATGTAAGATTCTTTGACTATGCTAGACCACGAGTTGATCGGATAGTTTCACCAAATAATGAGGGTGTTTTCTTCACCATCGTAGATCCACAAATTAAGGACTGTTGCAATTCAAAAAAAATACTTATCAGTTGCTAATAAGATCCACAATTTTGGCAACAGGGAATCCTACAGAGGTTCAACACAAAGATTAAAAAACATAGTAATTGCTCATGTATTTGTGAGAACTGGATAGAAACTATAGAGATTCTAAATGAGTGTTGTGTTAGGAAATGAAATAAACTCAGTTTGATAAGTTGTATGTACTAATTAATTTATCCATAAACATTTAATATTTATGTCACATAATATTACTATTGTGTTGGAGAATGGTTGATGGGCTAGTAACTAAAATTACAGTGTGGGAGATAATAATTTCAACCGAATCTTAGTTTTATTCTTTTTCATGCATTTTTCTTCAAATTATTTCATTTATCATATTTAGGATGAAGAAACGGAAAGATAAAAATTTGCGTGTGGGATAGAGGGGGTGTTTAGTTCCCACCCAAAAACCGTGCAGTAAAATTGAATGTTTGGACATATGTATAGAGCATTAAATATAGATAAGAAGAAAACAAATTGCACAGTTCGCCATGAAATTGCAAGATGAATCTTTTAAGCCTAATTAGACCATAATTAGCTGTGACTGCTACAGTAACCCATATTTGCTAATGACTAATTAATTAGGCTTAATAGATTTATCTCGCTATTACCAGGCGAGCTATACAATTAGTTTTTTATTAGTATGCGAAAACCCCTTCCGACATCCCTTGAAAGATCCGATGTGATACAAAAACTTTTTCACCTCACCAACTAAAGACCCCTAGAAGATAAAAATTTGGGTGTGGGATAGAAGATTTTCGCCGCCATGAGCCCATGACATAGCAAAACTGAACATTTCATTTTATCCATCCATCTGCTGCCAGGTACCTCATTGTATTTGATGACATCGAGGAGGAACAGTGGGACTGTATGAAATCTGCCCTCCCTGAAAACACAAGAAGCATAATAATAGTGACAACAAGAATTCAAGCACTGGCTGAGGTCTGCTGCAACTATGGTAACAATGGTTATGTTTACAATATGAAATCTCTTGATGAGAAGCATTCTAAGGAGCTGCTACAAGCTGTACTGAAGAGAGATATACCCGGGTTGGAGCAGAGCTCAACAGCAATCGTCAACAAATGTGATGGCCACCCACTTGCTCTTGTTAGTGTGGCCAATTATTTGCAAAGGGAAAACAGTTCACAGAAACAGACTGCAACAACTTCTGGCGCCACCTGAGCTCACATATGGCGAAGGAGTACGCTTTCAGAAATCTGCAACAAGTCCTTATGAGTAACTACAGAAGCCTGCCAGGTCGTCCTGTTGATCGCAGAACCTGCTTACTGTATCTATGTGTGTTCCCAAACGGTCATCCGATCAGAAGGAGCAATCTGCTGAGGCGATGGCTAGCGGAGGGATATGTGCGACATCCAGATCCATGTGAAGCCCAGCTGGTCGCAGACGAAAGCCTGGAGGAACTAATGGACCGGAACATCATCAGGCCAGTTGACCAGAGCAAGAACGCAAAAGTGAAGACATGCAGAGCCCATGGCATCATGCACGAGTTTATGATGCAAATGTCCATGTCAGCTAAGTTCATTACATCTCTTCAAGATACACAGAGAGGGAACTACCGTCACCTCTTTATGGACCAACGCAGGGTATCAAATTCAAATATGAACCATCGTCGTCTCACCAGCCCTGCGTATGGAGGCAGGGCTAGAGATGAGAAACTGCGTACTCATTCTCTGACAATCTGTGGGAGTGCAGGAAATGCATTTGTGGATTTTGCCAATTGCGAGCTGCTGCGAGTCTTGGATCTGGAAGAATTCAAGGATTTGAAAGACGATCATATGGATGGCATACACAAGTTGTGGCATCTGAAATACCTTAGTCTCGGGGACAATATTAGCCGCCTTCCAAGCAAAATAGAGAGACTGCATAGCTTAGAGACGCTTGACATGAGGAAGGCAAGGGTAGACACACTGCCTCTGGAGGTCTTAAAGCTTCCCCACCTGGCTCACCTGTTGGGAAGGTTCAAGCTTGGGAAGAGGGACTGGAAGATGAGTGAACTAAGCAAAATCTTGCCTAAATAGAGTAATTTGCAGACTGTAGCAGGATTCCTGACAGACGGCAATCCTGGATTTCCCATGTTAATGGTTCGTATGAAGAAGTTGAGAAAGGTAAAGATATGGTGCAACGACGATGACAGTAAGAGCTTGTCTGAACTTTCAACAGGTGTCAAGAAGTTTGTTGAGGATGAGCTGGACACAAGTATTGGTGTCCGCTCTCTGTCACTACATCTCAGGAACTCCTCGGAGAACATCCTGCACTCTCTAGAGAGTTCGTTTGGCTATCTCAGCTCCCTGAAGCTACATGGTGCACTGAGGGGACTGACCCAGTTTGCTACATCACTGTGTGGTCTAACTGAGTTGTGCCTTTCATCGACTAACAATCTGATCGATGAGCAATGATATCTCAAACGTGCGCAAGTTGATCCACTTGGAGTACCTAAAACTGGTTAAAGTCAGCTTCGGAGGCTTTATTATCAAAAGACGTGATTTTCCACGACTGCTACGCCTAAGCCTTGTGCAGTGTCCAACCCTACCTACAATTGAAGGAGGAGCTTTAAGGAATCTCGTTTCACTTCAGCTTCTCAACGAAGAACTAGGTGGCTTATCTGGCATTGAAATCAGAAGGCATGAACACCTCCAGGAAGTTGCTCTTGATTCTGAGATCAATGAAGAAGCTAAAATGGATTGGGAAGATGCAGCTAAGAACCATCCAAAGAGGCCAAGGGTTTTATATCTTGAAAGGGTTGATCAGGATGAAACAGGGTCCATGGTGAAATATGTTGCACCCAAGAGACCAGCACCTGAGAACGGATACTCCGCCATGCAGGAGGAAAGACTGGTCCCTGATGCGGTTCAACAGATTTCAGTTGAAGAACACTGTTCTGCTCTGAAGGATGCAAGTGTTGCAGTCCCCGCTGTGGCTTCAAGTAATCTTCCCAGTGCAATGAACAATGTGAAAGAATCTTCTTCAAGTATGGTGTCCTACCTTGTCAAAAAAAGAAAAAGAAGGGTGATGTCCTGACTCCTGACTCTGTCAGGTGACATTATTCTGGTTAGTTTTTCTGTACCGCCTGCATGTTCTTATGGTTCTGTGCCAGGGCCTGTTTAGATGCAAAAAAATTTGGCAAATGAACACTGTAGCATTATCGTTGTTATTTGACAATTAGTGTCCAATCATAGTCTAATTAGACTTAAAAGATTCGTCTCGTGGATTTCGTCTAAACTGTGTAATTAATTTTATTTTTTATTTATATTTAATGCTTCATGCGTCTAAAGATTCGATGTGACGGGGAATGTGAAAAATTTTGCAAAATTCTTGGGGAACTAAACTGGGCCCCAACCTTATTGCGCTTCCAATTGCAAAAATATCTATGACATGACAGCGTGAACAGTCCATAGTTTGCAATGACAAACTAAAGTTGCTAGTTGACATTTTGACAATACCAGTCTTTTGTACACTTTTTTTTATGCAACTTGGTCCAAAATCTTCTTGGTGTTCCCTACCCCAATACATTCTATAGTGACCTATGACAGTTCTCCTGAACGTTATTTTTCTGAGCAATGGAAATTAATTTTCTAAAATATTGCTAATTAACAATGTACCAGCAAGACACAGACCAAGCATGGCATAATTATTTATTGCTTAGTAAGGCCCTTCTTTACTAATCACCTCTGTAACTATTGCAATCTTCTCGACTGGAAGGACTTTTATCCGAATTTGAGATCTTATATCCATTTTGATTGTGCAGCATACAATTAACAAATCACCACGTCTCAAAAAACTTTTAGTGAAGCAGAGTTTGTGGGGACGCCATTCATTGCTGAACTTCCACGCTACAACAAGTGCTACCTCGGTTCAGAATAGTAGCGCTCTAGCTTACTTCTGCAGAGCCTGTTTCGCTACTTTGTGCCGTTTCCTTTATGTAATGAGGTTTGTTGTGCACTTGCAGCGACCCGATCAGATTTATCTTCTATGTTGTCGTGGATTCAACTTCTGATGTTCCCGAAGAAGACGATGATGGTGCATTGCATTGGCTGCTCTCGCTGTTCTTGTACAGTGTTCTGCTACCTAATACAATAATGATAGGCCGAGGACGTCCGGATGGACGGACCTCGACTTGCCCACATATACCATCCGGCATGTGTGCTATAGAAAATATTAGCAACCGCATGCGTGCCATGGAAAATATCAACCACTGCTCCTATCTCGCGCCTCCCTGCCTCCGCTTTCTCTCTCTCGTGCCTCATCTGGCATGTGTGCCATAGAAAATATTAGCCACCGTATGCGTGCCATGAAAAATATCAACCACTGCTCCTATCTCGCGCCTCCCTGCCTCCGCTTTCTCTCTCTGTCTCTCTCTCTCGTGCCTCCAGCTATCCGCTTCTCTCTCCCTCGCTCGTTGCGGTGCGTGCGAGTGTCCCGGCAAGGTGGAGTAGCGGCCTTGGCGTGGCCTCAGCACGAGTGAGCCAAAATGCGGAAGCTAGAGCGGCCCTTGACACGATGGCGCAATAGCGCCGATGGTCCCAGTCATGGGAGGAACAGCACGGCAGGTCCAGCACGAGTGGCTCCCTCGTGGATCTGCCTCCCTCTCCCAGTCGTGCGGGCGCTGCCTCGCCTTGCCGCGTTGCACAGCCACCGCCGCCAGCCCGCCGCCTACAAGCGTTGCCGGGCTGTTGCCTCCGGTGAACTACAATTAGTGACGAGCCTCCATTCTCCCGAGCGGCAAGGAGATGTAGCGCTACGCTAAAAGTGTATGTTGAAAGAATATGTTGCATGTATTTAAGATGTTTCAGAGGTATGCAGATGTTGCAAAAGTAGATCAAGATGTTGCACATATTGCATATGTTGCAAGTGTTTTAGATGATGTTGTCAGCGTTTGTTCAAAATATTTCATCTATTTTAGACGTATGTTGCAAGCTTTTTGATCCAGATGTTTTATATGTTTCACACATATATTACAAGAGTATGTTCCAAATATTTCTTTTATGTTACAGCAAGTGTTTTCATATTACAAGTTGTAAGTGTTTATGTAGATGATGCATATGTTGCAGTGGCTATACATGTATGTTGCAAGTGTATGTTCCAAATGTTTAACCAGTTTTAGACGTTGTCTAGATTCGTTCCTAAAACAATAGTCTTTTTTGGGACGGAGCGAGTATGTTGCAAGTGTTTATATTGTAGCTACAAACATCTGTGTAAGCTTATATTTTAAATGTTTCATCTATTTTAAACATATTTTGCATAAAACACTTCATGTTAACATGTTGCAAGAGTTTTCGTTAGTAGTCTTGGGAAGTGCGCAGGCAGAGAAGGTTCCCACGTGCAGCGGCAGTCCCACTGTCAGCAGGCGTGGGCGTGCAGCAGCACGCGACCAGCATGTGAATGTGGGGCAAATGTCTGGATGCAAGTAGCGCGGAGAGAGAGGATGGGGTTGGCACGCCAGTCAAGCCAGCACCACTGCACCAGGCATGCGAGAAGAAAGCTCAAATGCATGTAGTATATGCGAGCTCCGTGCGGGACAGGTGGGGGCTGGCACAGACGTCGGGTGCTAGCCACGTGCTACCTAATGAACAAACAAAATTTGTCATTTGTTTACTATTTGGCTTGGACTAAAATCTGATTTATACCACAAATATTAGATGCATCGGTGTTTGTTGCTAAATCTTTGTCAGTGCATGACACGGATTGTGTGCGTTAGTCATTGCTAACAATCATGTTTGCCAGATCTGGGGATTGGCCTCTTGTCGAATCCGTTGGATTACCTGTGTTCATAGTTGTATTTTGGACCTATAGACTGGGCCTGTCTATCATAATCAGTGTGGCTTGGGCCACCTAATTTGGCGAAGCCCTGATGATGGAGCTCCCATTTCGTTGGGGTCAGAGAACTGCAACTGTAAAGAATACGGTCCGGCCCACCCATCCCGTCAGCGAGCACCAGTCACACCCGGGGAGCACCGCCGGCGGATCCCCTGCCTGCCGGCGCAGATGCAGATCCTACACAGCAGGAGGCGGAGTCCCTTGCCTTCGATATCCGGTCGGCTGCCATGGTCCATGGGGCCCGCATATTCCACGCCTCGCCACCCTCGGTTGGGCAGCTCCGAGTCCTTCGACGCGGTCAAGTCTGGGCTCTGATGTATCCGGATCTCTCGTCAGCGACGTCGAGGACCTCGTCCACTCCAGCGCCCTAAGCCGTCTCCAAGTAAGTGCCTTGCTGTAAACTAGTCTTGTATTTGCACAGGTCTTCTTTTGCAATGCCAACGGATCTCATTGTAGCCTCTTAGGGGACCTTTCGGAATCGGGGGCCGTGGGAAGCGAACTGTTTTTCTGCTAGTTTCCTATGAAATTCGTAGATTCGAAGCACTAGCAGCTCCTCACGAGTGGCTGTGGGCTTGTAGCTAACTCCTGATACCACCAAGAATTACTTGGAGAACTAGAGATTTTTGCTCTTTAGTCCTTACGTACAAAACTTAGAACACTGTATGAACAAGAACACAGAGTTCTTTTTCTGAAAGTTTAATGTAGAAAACGCAGAAACAGTAACATTACTGTGGCCCAAATTTATAGGAAAACAAATCGCATTCAACATAGATGGTTCTGTAGTTCAACCAGATTCTCACTTCTCAGTGCTTTCAGAAGCAATCTCAAGTAATGTCAAAACTTCACGTATTGGGAAAGAAAATCAACTACTATCTGCCTTGTGGGCTAGATATAGTCACACCATTAGCACTACGGGCCTGTTTGGTTACTTGGCCAACCCTTGGATAGGCCAGATCTAGCTCAAATTGTAATGTTTGGTTCCCTGGTTTCGGGCCTTAGCCAGGTTAGATGTGGTCGCCATACAGGCCTTGGCCTGGCTTGTGAAAATGACCAGGCGGGCCGTTTTTCTAGGGCCTGGCTTGGCCAAGCTGCGCGCCCGCCCAGCAGTGTGGGCCTAGGTGGCTATCGGTGGCCACCGAATTAAAGACGAGCCTCACTGCCCCTGCTAGGGTTTCCCAGTACTGTTTACTCGATGCGCCGCTCTCGCACTCTCGCTCCCACTCTCGCTTTCCGATGACATCTGCCCCTTCTGTCTCCCTCGTCGTTGGGGTACCGCCGGTGGTGGTGAGCCTCACCGGAGCTACTGGTAAGCCACATCGGCCACCGATACGAGGCCTATTCCCCATCTCCCTCTCGTTTTCTTGTGCGGTTTGTTTCTTGCTGCTCGGATTTGCATTTCATATGTCATTCGTGGTTCGATTAGATGCTGAGTCTTATGGATTTTGGTCGATGATTGATGATTTGTACCTAGGTGGCGCATCTATTTTGGTCGCAGCTAGTCCTTAGCACAGATTAGGGTTTACATACTGCTGCTTTCGTTCAAGTAATTGGTACCCCTATTCCGTGCTTAGCATCTAGTTATGGTCTGGATCCATTCTTTGACATGTCAGTTAGGGTTTTGTGGATTCATTCATTTCCTAGGAACTAGGTGGGGCACTGTTTGGTGTTGTAGCCGTTCTTATGCTTTGAAGTCTGAGTTTTTACTAATACTCGGTCCTTCTTTCATGTTTAGCATCATGGATCCATCATTTAGGCGCCGCAGGCTAATCATTAGGGGTGCAGCAATGGTTGTTGTGATGAATGCTTGAGTGTTTCTTAGATTCAGAAGGATGTTAGCAAGTAGGAGAGGGATAACTTATGGCCCAATGTCTATTAGAGATCAAGAAAGGGCAACAAATCTTAGGTTCATCCACCACAGTGATGATACTAGCTGTGTGGAGCTTCTTAGGATGAAGAAAGCTCCTTTTTTCCTGCACTGTGACATGTTTCGTAGTAGGGGTCTTCTCAGGGATAGCATCAATTGTCAAATTGAAGAGCAGCTGGCAATGTTTCTTCTAGTAGTTGGGCACAACACAAGATTTAGGGTAATCTTTGCAGTGGGTGCTTCCAGGAGGTACTCTTTGCAGTGGGTGAACTGAGAAATGGAATGATATTGCCTCCTTCCACTTCAGTCCATCAAAAAATTTAGCATAGCAGAAAATGGAACCCTTTCTTCAAGGTTGGAGTTACTCACTTCACCTATTATAGTTTTACATATCTAGGACTTCATGTCATGATTCCCTTCTTTTCTTGTTTAGGACTATGTTGGTGTCATTGATGGTACACATGTTTTTGCCTAAGTTCCTGACAAACACAAGGCTACTTTCATGGAGAGGAAACACACAACCACCCAAAATGTCCTTGTAGTAGTTGATTTCGACCTTCATTTCTGTTATGTATTAACTAGGTGGGAAAGATCAGCTCATGATGCACTAATTCTTGCCGATGCCCTAGAGAGGGACGATGGACTTAGGGTGCCACCAGGTACAATAGAATCTCCTTTGTTTCTTAGGAAAAAGTCTATAGCACAGTTCTTATTTTGTGCCTGTTTGGTTATGTCTAGGCAAGTTCTTCCTTGTAGATGCTGGGTATGCTGTCAAGCCAGGGTTCCTACCCCCATACAGAGGCACAAGGTACCACCTAAGGGAGTTCAGAGTTAGGAGCCCGCAGAACGCTAGAGAGTTATTCAATCTACGCCATTCCTCCTTGAAGGTCACAGTTGAGAGAGCTTTCAGTGCACTGAAGAATAGGTTCAAGATCCTTTACAACAAGCCATTTCACCCCTACAAAACTCAAGTGAAACTTGTCATTGCTTGCTGTATCCTGCACAATTGGATTCTTAGATATGGTTTTGATGAGGTCATCCCATTAAAGGAGAACTGGGTGGCCAACCCCATAAATGTGGCAGGCCCAAATGACCCTGATGTTGACAATGCCACTTGGGCAGCAAAGAGGGATACTTAGGCCAACCAGATGTGGGCAACTAGCAGTGGGGCATCGCATTGAAGCTTGTTTTAGAAGCAGTATGCATGACCTGTCTGATGTGTGCCATGTTAAGTGTATGAGACCTATCCTAAGACAATGATGCTATCAATTGTACCTTTTTTATGAACTTCATTTAGTACTTTTTAATGAACTTCATTTGCTATCTATTGTACCTTGTTAAGTGCCTTGGAACTATGGGATGTAATATGAAATTTGCTACATATTAGGTTAATTTATGTTGTTCTGGACTGATGAGTTTTCACTGCATATTGTTATTTGTTCTGCATGTACTACTTTTATGTATTGGGTAGCTATGGCTGGGCTAGATGGGTTTGAGATATTTGGGGCTGAGGGACAAATGCACCATGTGGATGAGGTCGAAGAGGTGCAGCCTCCACCACAGGGAAATGGGGTTGCTGCAAGGTTGAATTGGACTCCTGTGATGTCTACCTATGTCCTCAGTAAGTTCTTAGACTTGGTCACTGAAGGGGTAAGGACAGACAAGGGCTTCAAAGACTGCCATGTCAATGCAGTGGCAAGGGAACTTTAGAGTTACATAGGGTAGCAGGTTTCAGGGACCCAAGTCTACAACCATCTATGGAAGTGGCGTACTAAGTGGGTGAAGATCTACAGGCTAAAGGATCTCAGCGGGGCAAACTGGGATGAGGACTTATGCATGATCACATTGGACCCAGATCATTACCATGGCCTTGTGAAGGTAATTTAATGAAATCAGTTCTCATTTTGATGTTTTGTCTTAACTGTTAACTGTTTTATTTAAATGTCCTGACAGTTTTTATTTTGCAGGATCACCCCAAGGATGCAGAGTTTCTCAATGTGGCTATTGTGAACTACCAGTACATGCAAACCATCTTTGGTTGTGGCGGGGCAACTGGTAGGTTTGCAATGGGTTCAAATGAGCCACTAGGCCAACCAACACCTGAACCTGCTACAATTGATGTTGACAAGGAAAATGCTACTACAGTGGTGAAGGAGGACAACTATGCAATCAAAGACAAAAGAAGGCAGCGGATAGCAAGAAGAGGAAGAGGATGCTCAATGAAGAAGATGTGGCTCTGATGACTGGATTCACTGATGCCATCTTGGGAACTGAATGTAGCGCTAAGTGAAGGAAACCACAGTGAGGTGGCACCAGGGATCTATGAAGTAGTCATAGGATGCCCGAACTTCTCAAGGTCTGACCTGATGACTTGCCTTAACTACCTCATGGACCGCAAGGGCCTTGCAATGGTCTTCGTGGAGATGTCTTCTAATGATAAGGAGCTGTGGATCAACACTCATCTTGCTAATGTCAGGTCCTAGATGGCGTTCCAGTGAGGTGGAGACCTATGAGAAGCCATAACTTTGCTTCAGATGTAGCAACTTCACCCATTTTGGATCTATGTAACATTCATTATAATGTTAGAACTATCACTGATGTCTAGGTTAGATTATTTGTGTAGGATGTGAAAGCATCTAGGCCTCGGGAGTTGGTTTTGGCAATTGATGACAACGCATTATTACCATGACTAATGTATGTTTTGCAGAAACTTTGGTAAGTTAGGTCATGGGGTTGATAACTGCTTTGGGCACCATGGTATTCATGCCCCTTGATAGAAATCATTTCGGTTTTCAAAGGATCAACAACAAGATTAAGAACGGTTAGTTTCGGATGTCAAGGTGTTGGGTTACATCCAAAATAGTCGTTAGGATCTTCGTTTCTTTCCTTTGGCCGTACTATAAAGGGGGCATGAGCGAGTAGCTTGACCTAGGTGAGTCTTTTGTTTAGGTGTGGTGCACACTTGTCAAACTTAGCACTAGGTAGCTCAAGGAAAGCTCAAAGTTCAGTTGGAAGCAACTTGGTTCAAGTTGCGTCGCGTTTTGAAGTCGTTTGAGCTGTTTACCCTTGACCGGACGTGGTCTCTGTCACGACCGGACGCGTCCGGTCAGTACTAACAGTCACTGCGTTTTCAACCTGGTTGACCGGACGCGGTCCCTGTCAGGACCAGACGCGTTGATCAGTCTGACACGTGTCTCAGAGGGTAAAAGGTCTAATTGGACGCGACTAGAAAATGATCGGACGCATCCGGTCTTGTTCCAGTAAGGTACTTTGCTGACCTGACGCGTCCGGTCATCACTGATCGGACGCGACCGAGCATCAGATCAAAGTACAGTAAGGTTCTTGCACGATCGGACGCGTCCGGTCACCCCTCATCGGTGCGTCCGGTCACTCAGCAATATCGTTTAGTTTTTCGACCGTTACGTTCGACCGGCGCGTCCGGTCACGACGACCGGCGCGTCCGGTCAGTGCGTATTTTGCTGAGTTGGCAGGTAACGGTTGGATTTGACTATGGGGTATCTAAATACATCCCCTCCACCTCTTTTAGAGGTCTCTTGCTCATTTGTTCAGCTGAGAAACACCTTTTAAGTGCAAGGAAGTGCAAGAGCTCTAGTGAGGGTAGTGATTTGAGAATCAAAGTTTGAGAATCCCTCATTAGTGACTAGGGAGTAGCAAGTGTGCATCCACTTTCTCATTAGACTTGTTGTGGTCAAGTGAGAGTTCTAGCTTGTTACTCTTGGTGATCTCCATCACCTAGACGCTTGGTGGTGATTGGGAGTTTGGTGATCATCCGGCGTGCTTGTGGATGACCCAACTCATCTTATGAGTGGTTTTGGGCGATTCACCATGACGGATTGTCAAAGAATCAGCCCGTAGTGAGCACTTGATCCTTGCGCGGATCAAGGGGGAGCTACACCCTTGCATGGGTGCTCCAACGAGAACTAGTGGGGAGTGGCGACTCTCCGATACCTCAGGAAAACATCGCCGTGTTCCTAACCCTTACTTTCAAGCATTTACATTCTTGTTTTACTTTCATTGCTTGATTTACTTTCCTAGAATTGCCATGCTAGACTAGGATTGGAACTTAGGGTGCAAAACTTTTACCGATAGAATCACAAGGAACACTAGTAGGCACTTGGGGTGAACTTTGGCTTGTAGGATTTAATTCTTGCAATTAATTTTTAGAAAAGCCTAATTCACCCCCCCTCTTGGGCATCTTGATCCTTTCAATTGGTATCAGAGCCGAGTTGCTCCTAATTTAGGCTTCACCGCCTAGAGCAAGATGTCTAATGGGGAAGGACCACCTCCCACCTTTGAGGGAGACGATTTTCCATATTAGAAAATTTGTATGGAGGCGTACCTCGAAGCCATAGATGTTGGGTGTCTTAGAGCCACAACCGAAGGGCTTCCCGCTATCAAGGATCCCGCCAACCCAAGTGGTGACGAGGAGAAGTACGACCGGTGGAATGCAAAGGCAAAAATGCACTCTACCGGGGCCTAGGCAAGGATATCTTCAATCGTGTGCGTAATACAAAAAAACGCTCATGAATTGTGGAAAAACCTTTGTGCTCTCCATGTGGGAACTAAGAGTGAACGTGAGGAACACTATCATATTGCTTTGAAGAAAATTAATTCTTTTGAGATGCTTCCAAAAGAAAGTGCTAATGACATGTACACTCGATTGAATGTTCTTGTAGAGGATCTCAATGCTCTCGAACTCACTCAAATGAGTCAATCGGATGTTGCAAGGAGGATCTTGAGTGTTCTTCTCGTTGAGAAGTATGGTCACATTCTCACCGTGCTTTACCAAAGTGATCTCTCCACCGCAACACTGACACAAGTATTGGGAAAGATCAATGCACATGAGATGTACATGCACATTACTCCTGAAGAGGGCTCATCATCTTCCAAGAAGAAGGACTTGGCCTTCAAAGCTAGTCAGAACAAGAACAAGGGTAAGAAAAATGATTCAAGTGATGAAGAAGATGAGAAGAAGAAGAACAAGCCATACAAAAAGAAGGATGGCAAGAGGAAAGAGTTTCATAAGAAGAAGAAGGGAGGCAAAACTTACATTATTGGTGATTGGCTCACCGACATTGAGTCATCATGTGAGTTCTCCGGTGATGAGAGCGACGATGAGAAAGAGAAGGTCGCCGCATTTGTGATTGGACCATCACCATCTTCACCGACATCTTCATCACCATCTTCACCGCCACCTTCACCATCATCGTCCACTTCTCACCTATGCCTTATGGCCAAGGGTGAACGAAAGGTATAAAACAATGAGAGTGATGATGATGATAGTGATAGTGATGATGAATATGATGTACCTTCTTATGATGAACTTGTAAAATTGTTTAACAAATACTCTAAAATCATAAGAAGAACTAGAAACGAAAATGATGAGCTACAAAATGAAAATGACTCACTCTCATCTAAGCTTGAGAATGCACATAAGACTAGTGATGAGCTCAAAGATCAAAATGAAATTATGTCTTCTACTCTCAAGGAGCTCAAAACTTCTAACAAAGAGCTTAGAGATGAATATGATAAACTTGAGAAGAATCATGATGAGCTCAACACTAGGCACAACTTACTAAAAGACAAATATACTACATTAAAAATCAATTATGATAGTCTTGTTGTTGCTAATGAGCTTTATCTTGAGACACATGATGCTACTAATCAAGTTGTTAAGATTGATATAGCTACATCATGTGATGACTTGATTATTGAGAGCATTGAGCAAGGCTCTAGTGGCAAAGGCAAGAATGTGGTTGAGTCCGACAACTATGATGATTATGTCAAGCTCAAGAGTGAAAATGAGATGCTTAGAAATGAGAACAAGAAGTTGATGGCTCTAGAAAAGCAAACATCAAATGAGTCACTTATTGAAGAGAACAAAAAGCTCAAGCAAGAGAAAGAGCATCTCAAGACTGGCCTAAGCAAGTTTACAAGAGGCCAACATTTGCAAAGTGAGCTACTCATGAACACCGCCATAAAGATGGATAGAAGTGGCATTGGTTACTTGGCAAATCAAGAGAAGAAGGCTAAAGCTCAACAACAACAAAGTAAGTCAAAGCCCAAGCCAAAGAGATGTGTTGAGTGTGGACAAGAGGGACATTTTGCTCATGAGTGCAAAACTCCACCACCACAACCCTTGCCCAAGCATGCTAGACCCTTTGCTTTCAATGCTCATTACATGCTTAGAAAAGATTCAAGTGGAAAGATGAAAGTCATGTTCTTGGGTCCCCCAAACAAGAATAGGCCTAAGAAAATATAGGTTGCCAAGTCACTAGTTGAGAAAGTCAAGGGTCCCTCTCAAGTTTGGGTCCCTAAACAAAAGCTTGATCTCTTGTGTGTAGGTGAACTACAAGATCGGTGGATCTCATTGGGTTATTGATAGTGGTTGCACTCAACATATGACCGGTGACCCTCGTATGTTCACCTCACTTGAAGAGAATGGGGTATGTCAAGAGAAGATCACATTTGGGGACAATTCAAAGAGCAAAGTCAAGGGTATAGGCAAGATTGCAATATCAAATGATCACTCTCTTTCAAATGTGCTCTATGTTGCTTCATTGAGTTTCAACTTACTGTCCATTGGGCAACTTTGTGACCTTGGCTACCAATGCTTATTCACTCCTAATGAAGTGGTAGTTACAAAGATAGATGACAAGCAAATGATTTTCAAAGACTTTAGATACAACAATCTTTATCTTGTTGATTTTACCTCCGAAGATGCAAACTTGATGACATGTTTGTTCACCAAAACTACACTTGGATGGCTTTGGCATAGGAGGCTTGCTCATATTGGAATGAACACTCTTAACAAGCTATTGAAGAAAGAATTAGTAAGAGGCTTGAAGGATGTCAAGTTTGAGAAGGACAAACCTTGTAGTGTATGTCAAGCCGGCAAACAAGTTGCAAATACTCATCCAACCAAAGCCTACATGTCAACATCAAGAGTGTTAGAGCTTCTACACATGGATTTGTTTGGTCCTACAACTTACAAGAGCTTGGGTGGAAATCTCTATTGTCTTATGATTGTGGATGACTACTCAAGATACACTTGGACTTTCTTTCTTCATGATAAATCCAAAGTGGCCAATTGCTTCAAGAAGTTTGCAATGAGAGCTCAAAATGAATTTGAAGTTAAGATAAAGAAGATTAGAAGTGACAATGGCAAAGAGTTTGACAACACAAACATTGAAGCTTATTGTGATGAGATTGGAATCAAGCATGAAGTTTCATCAACCTACACTCCTCAACAAAATGGTGTAGTTGAGAGAAAGAACCGAACTTTGATCACCCTTGCAAGAACAATGCTAGATGAGTACAATACACCAGAAAAATTGTGGGCCGAGGCAATCAACACTGCATGCTATGCTTCAAATCGTCTCTTCCTACAAAAGTTTCTTGGCAAGACCCCCTATGAGTTGCTAAATAGGAAGAAGTCGGATGTCTCATTCTTCCGGGTGTTTGGTTGCAAATGCTACATCTACAAAAACCGTTAACACCTAGGGAAGTTTCAAAGACGTTTGATATTGGCTTTCTTGTTGGTTACTCATCAAAGTCCAAAGCATATAGAGTATTTAACCATGCCACCGGTTTGGTTGAAGAAACATATGATGTGGAATTTGATGAATCTAATGACTCCCAAGGAGCAATTGAGAATTGTGATGATGTAGGTGATGAACCATTGAGGGAGGCAATGAAGAACATGTCGGTGGGAGACATCAAGCCTAAAGATGATGAAGACGATGTACAAATTGTCAATCCATCATCTTCATCACATGTGCCTCAAGATGATGATAAGAATGAGAGAGTTAAAAATGAAGACACTCATATCTCTCATGAACAAGCCGAGGCACAAGCTCAAGATGTTGACGCTCCCTAACCATCTCCTCAAGTGGTTGATAGAAGAAACTCACCTCTACTTCAAGCACATCCACAAGATCTCATCATAGAAAGTCCTACAAAGGGTGTAATGACTCGATCTCAAAAGCTTGCTTCTTTTGTTGAACATCACTCTTTTATCTCTTTTCTTGAACCTAAGAATGTAGAAGAAGCTCTTCAAGATCCGGATTGGGTGAATGCTATGCATGAAGAATTGAACAACTTCACCCGCAATCAAGTTTGGACACTTGAAGAGCATCCAAAAGGTGCAAGAGTCATTGGAACCAAGTGGGTGTTCCGCAACAAGCAAGATGACCAAGGCATAGTAGTGAGGAACAAGACAAGACTAGTTGCAAAGGGGTTCTCTCAAGTTGAAGGTCTTGATTTTGGAGAGACCTTTGCACCCGTTGCAAGACTTGAAGCCATTCGTATCCTTCTTGCATACGCATCGCATCATGAAATGAAACTATATCAAATGGATGTGAAAAGTGCTTTTTTAAATGGCTTCATAAATGAACTAGTCTATGTTGAACAACCTCCCGGGTTTGAAAACCCTAGATATCCTAATCATGTTTATAGGTTGTCCAAGGCGCAATATGGGCTCAAGCAAGCCCCTAGAGCATGGTATGAGCGCCTCCGGGACTTCCTCATTGAGAAGGGCTTCACTATCGGGAAGGTCGACACCACACTATTCACCAAGAGGCTAAATGGGGAGATCTTCATTTGCCAAGTCTATGTTGATGATATCATCTTCGGATCAACAAATAAAAATTATTGCAAGAAATTTGGTGAATTGATGTCAAAGGAGTTCAAGATGTCTATGATTGGTGAGCTAACATTCTTCCTTGGTTTTCAAGTCAAGCAAATGAGAGAAGGGATTTTCATCTCTCAAGAAAAGTATAGCAAGAATCTTCTCAAGAGATTCAAGATGGAAGACTGTAAGCCAATCAAGACCCCAATGCCATCTAATGGACATCTCGACCTAGATGAGGGAGGTAAACCGGTTGATCAAACTCTCTACCGTTCTATGATTGGTAGCTTGTTGTACCTTACCGCATCTAGGACGGATATCATGTTTAGTGTGTGCATGTGTGCTCGTTGTCAAGCATGCCCTAAAGAACCTCACCTAAGTGCCATAAAAAGAATCTTAAGATATCTTAAGCACACCCCAAGCATTGGTCTTTGGTACCCCAAAGGAGCTAGATTCCAACTAGTTGGCTATTCTGATTTGGATTATGCCGGTTGCAAAATTGATAGAAAAAACACATCCGGAGGGTGCCATTTGCTTGGGAGGTCTTTAGTATCTTGGTCATCTAAAAAACAAAATAGTGTGGCTTTGTCCATCGCCGAGGCGGAATACATTGCCGCGGGGGCTTGTTGTGCACAAATCTTATACATGAAACAAACCCTCCTAGACTATGGAGTTGTTCTTGAAAAGGTGCCACTTTTATGTGACAATGAAAGTGCCATTAAAATTGCTAATAATCTGGTACAACACTCACGCACCAAGCACATTTATATCCGCCACCACTTTCTAAGAGATCATGTTGCTAAAAATAATATATCACTAGAAGGTGTAAGAAGTGAAAATCAATTAGTGGATATCTTCACTAAACCTTTAGATGAGGCTACCTTTTGTAGGTTGAGAAGTGAACTAAATGTGCTTGATTCTAGTAACTTTAAAAAATGAGCTTGTGTTGTCCCTTGCATTGTATTATATGTCATGTTTAATTCTCCGCAATGCATCTAGGACTTGTCTAACACGGTTATGATAACCCTCCTTTGGAGGAGTGAAGAAGCCTAATCGTGGATCAAACTTGACAAGCAACCTAGTCTTTTCTTCTCGCTTTGCATTGCATATGCATGGTTGTTGTTTTGTCGTTTCTTTTTGGTTTTGCTTTGAGCAACCTCTGTGTTCGTCCATGAATAGAGAGAGCATTTGACGCTCCCAAGGGTTTATAAACTCCATTGCATGGCCATACGTTGCTCCTCGGGTGTTTATTGCATATTTTATTAAAAATAATACTAGCCTAAGGCAAAATATTTTGAAAAACTTGGGGGTTTGAGAGAGGTCCCTCGTATCAGGTTCTAATTGGTGTTTATTTGAGTCTCTTTGAATTGGAACTTGATTGGGAGAAGTCACGTCGAAGATCGGATTGAAGAAAGGCGTTTTACAGCGACCAGACGCTGGACCGGACGCGATGCTGCTTCATCACTGCGTCCGGTCGCGGCGACCACCAGCGCGTCCGATCATCCCGAAGACAATCTCAAGGATCTATGACCGGACGCTGGACCAGACGTGATGTTGTGACCACTGCGTCCGGTCCCAGACACCACCACCGCGTTCGGTCATGCATGTTGGGTTCCCAGGTAAACTCTGATCGGACTCTGTCAACGTCCGATCTGCTCTAACCGGACGTGTCCGGTCATTCCAAGAGCTTACTGGACTCTGACCGGACGCTGCTCCACCACGTCCGGTCAGTCGACCAGCGTGTTCGGTCATCGCGTTAAAAGCGGATCTGAGACTTTTAACTGTACATCCCGATCCATTGTTTTCTCGGTCGTCTTCCTTTTCAATTCGCTGCTCGCCGCCGCCACCGAACCCTAGCCACCTTCTTCGCTGTCTCGCACCGCCGCGCCTCCTCCCGTGCCACCATGCCTCCTCTCGCGTAGCCGCTGCTCCCCCTCAGCCGCAGTCGCCCTGCCGCAGCCGCGCTGCCGTAGCCGCTGCGCTCCTCAGCCGCGTCGCACCGCCACATCCGCTCCGAGCACCGCTTCCTCTTCCCGTGCCCGTACATCGCCTCCGGCAGCCACAGCCATGCCGCCATATGTGCGTGCCGCCACCACCGTCTGCCGCAGCTGCGTGCGCCGCCACCAGCCGAGCCTCGCCACCCGGACCACCTCCGACCGTCGCTCCCGTTGACCTAACCCTAATCCATCGTGACGGTTTGCGACTTCACTTCAGCCGTTCTTTGTCAAGGTCTCTTCGCGTGATTTTGTCTTTGCGAGGTGATTTCACATCGCTTTGATCTTCCAATTAGGGTTTGCCGATGACGTTCTGTTGAAATTCTAATTCATCCTTTGTTTATATCGGCACTCCAGCGCTCGTCCGTCGTTTTTGGGGAACCCTAGCGTGTCAAGGTCACTTACCTTTTCATCAGAGTTTTGCTCATCTGACGTAGCTTATCATGATCTATTCTTTTCTTATCTCGTATGCTTGCTTTCATAAGGACCTCGCTCATCTGGTAGTTAAAATATAATGCTTAATAGTAGCTCTATCTATTCCATCTTTACAGAGAGTCTTGTCGGTGCTCTGTGGTTGGTAGCTGATCAGTTTTGAATCCGAGGCCAAGCCTGCAGATACGGATTGAGGCCAAGCCTCATGAGTGTCAGTTCACCATATTGCACTATCAAGGTTTTCTCAGTCACAGAGGTTGGTCAGCATGGTTCGCTGCAAGAATGTTGGTAGTGGACCGAGTGACGGGGACGAAAGTCCTCCCAGGTTGATAGAGGTAGCCCGTGGCAAGCGCAAGAAGATAGTCACCAAGAAGAGAAAAAAGACACTCACTGAGGCAGAGATAGCATAGGCAGTCACTAATGCAGCAGAGCTTGCAGAAAGAGGTGGCAGAAGCAGTGGGATTCACATTGGCGAGAGTCGCTTTCATCTTGAAGGATGATAGCTCGGTACTGAGGCCATAGAGGGGACAGAGGACCCACCTACAGAGCAGCCCACAGAGGACACAGAGGAGACAGAGGAGCAGAACATTCAGACTCCACCGCGTCGTCGCTCAGGACGTACGCGAGCTTAGGTGACTCCTAGGCCAGAGGGCCAGCGTCGTGGAGGTCGTCCACCTCCCAGGCTCGAGGTCACCCCCTAGTCGAGCACTTTGACTTGAGGGGAGCTACATCACGCCAGGTACAGGCTCTCAGGTTTGTTGAGGTTGGTCGGTGGTTTCCACCTCAGCGAGACCCCCGAGCTTCAAAGGGCTTCTACACACCTCTGCACGAGGACTTCTACAGAGCCTATGTTGACAACGGGATTGCATTCAGACCTCAGAGAGTCTGTCGACTCGAGGCTTTAGTTGAGGTGGTTGGTGAGCAGCTCCGTCCACATCTATCCTTTCTACCTGGTTTGTCAGACCTTCTGGGACGGACTGGAGCTTACTGCGAGACTTGGGTCAGAGAGTTCTATACTTCACTTTGGATTGACCCTGCTCATGAGTTCATACACTTTGCATTCCAAGGCCGTGACCGCAGATTGTACAACACCAGGGTATGGGAGATTCTCAAACTCCCTGCTTCAGAGACGAAGATTCACCAGTTGTGTTTTGGACAGACTTCACCACCGAGACGTCCTCATGGAGGTACAGTACCACCCACAGACCTGATCAGACCCTGCTTCCATGAGCCGTTTGGCGAGGGATCTAGACGTACACCTGCCAGCTTGACACTCATTGCTAGAGTACTTGATGCCATTGTGAAGTGAACTCTTCTTCCGAGGCTGGGATACAGAGAGGGACTGACACGTATGTAGCTTTGGGTTGTTCATCACCTCATCTCTCAGACACCATTTGATATTTGGGATCTGTTGCTATGTGAGATGGAGGACACTTTGGCAGAGGGCTTCAAGGGTCACCGGCAGTTACCATATGCGCACTGGATTTGCTTTATCATTCGATCTGCGTGTGACCTGCCTGTAGAGATTAGGGCTGAAATATCTGATACCACTACTGCATTCCCAGAGTATGATATTCGACAGTTGTGGGCTTCAGTGACTAGAGAGCAGGCACCTAGGCCGGGACAGCGTCAGAGGCCAAAGGTTCCAGAGACAGCAGCTGAGCAGGACAAGACCATTGAGGGTCTTGCTGAGGCTGAGCTTGCAAATCTTGATACTCAGCCAGCTGATCCAGTTGAGGATGACGCCACTGACAGCACAGACGAGGACTACCAGCCTATTCCCTGGTACCGCTCTCCTCGGTCTCACAACCATGAGGCTGGTGGTTCAGGATCAGCCTCCCGCTTAGACCCAACCATGGTGGCTATTCTTGAGAGGCTGACCCAGACCCAGGAGAGGCAAGAGGTTCAGATGCAGCGACAGGCTCAGGACACAACAGCTGCATTTGCTCAGATTCAGGCTCGTCAGGACGAGTTCTAGAGGCAGCGGCTGGAGTTTTAGAGGCAGCAGTTTGAGATACAGAGGCAGCAGGCAGCCACCCAGCAACAATATCTTAAGCTCCTGTGACACCTTGTCACTGTTGGGGTTCCTCCACCACCGTCTGTCCTTACTCCAGCACTACAGTCCAGTGGACCTCAGAGTCAGGGACAGTCGAGTTTTCAGTTTACCTCTCCCCAGCAGCAAGTCCCTTAGACCTTTCAGTCGCTGAGCTACACTCCTATTCAGACAGGGTTCACTCCACCAGCTCAGCCTAGACCTCACCTTCTCTCGAACACTCCTTTCACTGACTTGAGTGCCTCCTACAACGAGTTGATTGGTCAGCCGACACCCTCGCACACCACTATTGTGACCTCTTTAGGGATGTCGGCTTCCGAGATTGTGGCTCTTCCAGTGTCAGGGACCGGGACTACAGAGACAGTGCCGTCGTCAGTTGCCTCGACAGATCCTCCCACAGTTGGTGCTTTTCAGGCTTAGGTAACAGAGACTGCTCCTATTGTTGCTACTACATCTTCAGTTCCTACACCTGCTCTACAGACCCAGACCGCTTCACTGCCACGTATATCTACAGAGGGTCAGCCTGACAGTTCAGAGTCTAAGGAGGATACTTCACAATTTGTGATCACTCCACGCTCCTCGGCACCCGACACGACTGCTTCTGTTCCCCCGTCAGATCCTTAGTTTTGTTTTTTGGCGTTTGATGCCAAAGGGGGAGAGAGAGTAGATTCAGGGGGAGTGTTGATAGAGGGTTTTGTTTTCTTTGTGTGCTACATTCATGCATAATGTCTACTTTATCACCCTGCATTTTGTGACATGTGTGATTGTGAGACATTATTATATATCATGTCACTTAATTGGTTTTAGCTCATAAGGTTGTGCTTCCATGCCCTACTCCGATTTCATATAAGCTATGTTTTTTTGTGTACTAACTCTTCATGTTCTATCTTGTGAGTACACTCCGATGGCTTGGAACACATAAGCAATTCCTAACCCCTGTGTGCTTATTGCTTTTTGCTTATGTGAACCAAGCATGCTCGAAAACCTCAACTCTTAAATCTTCTGAATCTAAGTGTTGTCATCAATCACCAAGAAGGAGGAGATTGAAAGCATCTAGGCCCTGGGAGTTGGTTTCGGCATTGATGACAACGCATTATTACCATGACTAACGTATGTTTTACAGAAACTTTGGTAAGTTAGGTCATGGGGTTGATAACTGCTTTAGGCACTATGGTATTCATGCCCTTTGATGAAAATCATTTCGGTTTTCAAAGGATCAATGACAAGATTAAGAACGGTTAGTTCCGGATGTCAAGGTGTTGGGTTACATCCGGAATAGTCGTTAGGATCTTCGTTTCTTTCCTTTGGCCATACTATAAAGGGGGGCATGAGCGAGTAGCTTGACCTAGGTTAGTCTTTTGTTTAGGTGTGGTGCACACTTGTCAAACTTAGCACGATGTAGCTCAAAGAAAGCTCAAAGTTCAGTTGGAAGCAACTTGGTTCAAGTTGCGTCGCGTTTCGAAATCGTTTGAGCTGTTTACCCTTGACTGGACGCGGTCTCTGTCACGACCGGACGCGTCCGGTCAGTACTAACAGTCACTGCGTTTTTAACCTGGTTGACTGGACGTGATCCCTGTGAGGACCGAACGCGTTGATCAGTCTGACACGTGTCTCAGAGGGTAAAAGGTCTAATCGGCCGCAACTAGAAAATGATCGGACGCGTCCAGTCACATTCTAGTATGGTACTTTGCTGACCTGACACGTCCGGTCATCACTGATCGGATGCGACCGAGCGTCAGGTCAAAGTACAGTAAGGTTCTTGCACGACCGGACGCGTCCGGTCACCCCTGATCGGTACGTCCGGTCACTCAGCAATGTCGTTCAGTTTTTTGACCATTACGTTCGACCGGCTCGTCCAGTCACGATGACCGGCGCGTCCGGTCAGTGCGTATTTTGCTGAGTTAGCAGGTAACGGTTGGATTTGACTGTGGGGTATATAAATACATCCACTCCACCTCTTTTAGAGGTCTCTTGCTCATTTGTTCAGCTAAGAAACACCTTTCAAGTGCAAGGAAGTGCAAGAGCTCTAGTGAGGGTAGTGATTTGAGAATCAAAGTTTGAGAATCCCTCATTAGTGACTAGGGAGTAGCAAGTGTGCATCCACCTTCTCATTAGGCTTGTTGTGTCAAGTGAGAGTTCTAGCTTGTTACTCTTGATGATCGCCATCACCTAGACGGCTTGGTGGTGATTGGGAGTTTGGTGATCATCCGGCGAGCTTGTGGATGACCCAACTCATCTTGTGAGCGGTTTTGGGCAATTCACCGCGACGGAGTGTCAAAGAATCAGCCCGTAGTGAGCACTTGATCCTTGCGCGGATCAAGGGGGAGCTACACCCTTACGCGGGTGCTCCAACGAGGACTAGTGGGGAGTGGCGACTCTCCGATACCTCGAGAAAAACATCGTCGTGTTCCTAACCCTTACTTTCAAGCATTTACATTCTTGTTTTACTTTCATTGCTTGATTTACTTTCCTAGAATTGTCATGCTAGACTAGGATTGGAACTTAGGGTGCAAAACTTTTACCGGTAGAATCACAAGGAATATTAGTAGGCACTAGAGGTGAACTTTGGCTTATAGGATTTAATTCCTGCAATTAATTTTTAGAAAAATCCAATTCACCCCCCTCTTAGGCATCTTGATCCTTTCAGGATGGAACTATCTAGGGTAGGTGCCTACCAAATGTGGTCACTGCATTTTGTATTGTTGAATTATGGCTTACGCAATTAGCATGAATCGGTTGTGCATGATGAAATTTGTTTCCTGAGTACTATTTGTGCATTTCTGTAGTGATGAAGGACAAGTTTTATGCTGTGTTTGTTGGTCACAAGCCAGGTGTGTACACCTCCTGGATGGATTGCCATCAATAAGTGTCAGGATTCCCTAACAATCTACCTGCTAGTTTTCCTTCTCGGGTTGAAGCAGAAGAGGCCTTCAAGGAGTATGAGGAGGTACAGTCGAAGAAGGTGCTGGTTCAACAAGGCAAGGAACTGCCAAAGGCCAATGCACTTGTAAATCCGAGAGCAAAAAGTGGTAGGGATATCTGTTTAGTGGTGCTTATTGTAGTGGTGGTCATGCAGACCTATTTGCTCTATTTGAATCAGTAGTAGGGCTTATCCATTGCTCAAGTTTATGTAAGAACCTTTTATTCGAACTCATGTAAGAACCATTGAATCAAGAGCTTAACCAGAACCTTGTCATTCAAGTGCTGAACCACAGCATCACCAAAAAATCAGTAGCGGTTGCCCAAGAGTTCATGACAAACCGACTGGACATCTAACTTAATAGTTTTAAGTAAGAACTTTACAATGGCAGCGCTAGTGCACCATTCAGTTATACTGACATGGGCTCTATCAAAAGTGCAGGATCTTTTCCAGACAAGTAGCCAACTAACACCCAAAATCCCTTCTAGTTTTCCAACAGCTAGGACACGAACCTGGAACTTAAACACGATGACAACAACGAGTAGGAGGATCACTGCAATGAGGCAGTACACGATGATCAACAGCTTGGCCTCGTCGATGACGACGTTGGTAGCCTTCCGCTGGTAGAGATGGCAAATGCGCTCTGCAACCCGCTTTGTCCTAGCCACCTCTTCCTGCAGCTCGACCCTTGCCGAGTTCGCCACGTCGTTGCAACGGATTGCATCAATGAGAGCCTCATTGGTGGTGGCCTCACAGCGTCGAGTGGTCTTGACCTCCTTCCAAAGAGCAGACAGCGATACCTGAACCCTCTAAGGCCATGGGTCATCCTTTCACTCCATGAACTGGCACTGATCGGCCTCATCCTAAATCACAGAATTACAAACACATTGGTACCATGATGCATTGATAGAAAAATCATAATGTAGGCAAAAACAAGCAAAAAAAAGGATGAACAAGTAAGCCTAACCTTCAGTGGGCAGCCAGAAACACCTTCCAACGTGCTTCCCACCCCAAGCCCTCTTGAGAATGGCGTGCCAGCCATGCTCGCACTTTGGAAGGCGTACAACATTCATCCCGGCCCAATCGTGTTCGATTTCAGCGTCTGGAACCACGGATTCACTCTGGTGATACAAAAACAGGGGAAAAACCCCTAGAACTATCAAAACCACACAACAATGCCACCAGTACAACTAAATCCTAGGGTTTCGGATGTCACAAAACATCTAAAACGATGCTAATCATCTACAATAAACCACAGTGGAGGCGAATTGGACTAATTCAACCAAAAAAATCACAAATTTCGGTAAACAAGTAAAACCCGAGCTAATGCCAGATCGGAGAATGGGATTGAAGTATACCTCGGATGTCGCGTGCTCCTCGCTGTAGTGGTGCTCAGACGAGTCTCTGGAGTCGATGCCATCGCTCACCGCCGAGGGACTACGAGGAGGAGAGGCGGAGCTCGGCGAACGCACCCGCGTCTCTGGGTGCGCGAGGCATGTGCACCCGAAACCACCAGGGCACGGACCCAAGGCATGGCGCATCTCCCCCTCCACGGCGCCGGCCGAAACGTTGTCGCTCATCGCTCGAGCTCGGGTGCTTCGCGGCGAGTGCTGCGATGATGGATGGGGGAGACGAGGAGGCAGGAAGCAGAGGGAGTGGGGGAGAAAACGAAGGGGTGGCACTGGTGAGCGGAATGGGTGAGCGAAGCACCTGAGCGGTGGACTCGATTTTATACCAGTAACGCACTGGAGGTGGGAAGAGGAGGGGTAAGGCTACCTAGGTGAAGCCAACTGGCCCAAAGCCTAGCAACCAAACAGACTGGGCCTTGGCCAGAATAGAAAACAACTAGGAGCACAAGCAGGCAACCAAACAAATTCACATTGAAACCGGGCCCAATTTGCACAGCCAACCAAACAGGCCCTTTTGGCTTCACAGGACCAGTCCCAACCCACCCAGACTCTAGAGAGCTAGCCCGGCTAGGATACTACATGAACCAAACAGGCCTACATTGCTCAGCAGATGATGATGCCTCTCCTCTACCTCCCTTGCCACCCGTATGCATCGCTACAACATTTGTCATGGTGGGCCTATCAACTGCATTTTCTTGCACACACAACAATGCAATGTTGAAGCATCTCATCATCTCTAATGCTTGAGCTTGATGCGTCCACAAGTTGAAGCCACCATCCATCAGTCCACAGTTGCCATGCCTACAATAATGTTAATCATAGATTACAAAATTAAAGCGTATAATTTATTACATGAACAAAAAAACTTACCAATGTGAATATATATGCAGAAGACTCAAGTATCCAAGAAGGTTCAGGAAGTCTTCATATTGATGCGAATATATAGTGTTAGAGATATTTCATAGGTATATGTTACAAGTGTTTCATACGGATGTTACAAAAATCAATCGGAATGTACAAGCTCTTGTTCTTAATGGTTCATCTACTTTTTTTCGACATATGTTGCAAGTGTGTTTATCTAAATGTTGCATACATTTTCACACTATGATGTAAGTGTTTTATTTGAATGTTGCGTATATTTACAATTATTTTTTAGGTGTTTTTGTTTTACGGACCTCGTGCAAAACCCCTAGAACTATCAAAACCGCACGTCTGCCTCCAATTATCGATTTACGGAAGATGTCCGCGTCGGTTAATGATTGCAACAAAAAATAATTTTGATAACTTTTCAATTTGAACTCAAATGAAGACAAACTTTATATCAAAATTATAGCTCTCGGCCAGATCTACAACTTGTAGTTGAAATTTTTTTGAATTGAAACTGTTTAGGGTCCCAAAATATTGTTGCAATTGCACAGATTTTGAAATTTGAAATTTAAAATTATCAAACGATCTCGGATGTTGACATGGTCTATAGTTATAGTTATAAATAGAATATACAACTTTGTAGTAGAAAAGTTTTTATTTTGAATAAATTTAGAGTCCCAAATATGTGTTAGAAGGTTATAGATTTTGAAATTTAAAATTTTGAATTCCTTAACAATCTCAAATGTTCACATAGTTAATATCAAAGTTCTAGTGGCGGACCTGATGTACTTGTTTGATATTGACAAGTTTTTAATTTAAAGTTACCTAGAGTGTCAAATTTGTGTTTAAAACTCACATGTTCTGAGACTAAATTGTTTGAATTTTTCAAACTTTCTCTGATGGAGATACATCCTATACCCAAGTTGTAGTATTTCACAAGATTTAAAACTTTGTAGTTAAAAGTTTTTTCATTCGAGTTCATTTAGTAGCTAAAATATCCAATATAAGATTGCGAAATATTGATATAAAAATATAGACATGAAAAAGTGTGCGGTGCAGTGGTAGGGATGTGATAGTGTTGAGCCTCAGGTTGTGAGTTTGATTTTCCAAAATTGAAGATGTTTTTGTTTTCTGGGGTTTTTAGAGTAACCGTGACTTTTGACGGAGGTGATTGCAATGTCCGGCTCGGTTAATAAAAAACGCCCGCCCCGAAAAGGATTTGTGTAGTAGTGAGTACTACTGACACTAGGCTTATGGGTTTTCTTGGGAATAAAGTATATCTTTTGTGCACTTGAGAATGCAGGGGTGGAGCTGGTTGGAAGAAAATTGAGAACGTGCAAGTGCCAACGAGGAACTGCATGCAGCAGAGCAGTGCAGGACTAGAAAGATCTAGGAAAATGCGAGAGAAAACGGAGACGGGTTTTGGTAAGTGATCGACAGACTGCATGGAAAGAAGGAAAGAGTGAACACTACTGATCCCTGGTGATGATTAGTCTCTATAGTTGGCTAACTTACTTTACTACTGTATGAACCAGGGATTGGGAACCATGTTGTCGATGACAGGCTGCATGTCCGCTTCCGCCTGGGCCGCGAAACGTGCTGCATCTGCGAATTACCGGAGCACAGAGTTGAGCAAAGGATATCTACACAAGCCAAGAAAACCTAACATTTGAGAAGATGGGTTCAGATTTCAGACACTTACTGCAAATCAAGGAGATGTTGTCGGTGGCGACGTCGATTGTTTTTTTTTCCGAAGGACGGCAAAAAGCTTTTGCCGGATTTTTATTAGACGAGAAAAAAGAAAAAAAATAAGAAGGGTTACAACCTTGACAAAATTACAACCATGGTGACCGCACCGGTCCCAAAAAAACACCACGCTACTCGCACCTGAGAAAACAAAAGAAAACAAAAATGCCCAAAAAGAGGGACTACGAAAATTGCAGAGCATAACTGATCCCCACGTTTGGTCTTGTTGCCCATTGAAATTGATCGACCTCTTCTTTGCATAAGAAAGCCACTTCTCTTGCCTGTAAACTCTTGTTTTGAAAAGTTCTTCTATTTCTCTCTTTCCATATATTCCACCAAAAATATATCATTATTCCATCAAATACTTTCCTATGAGGTTTGTCCACCTTCATTCGGCATTTGCGCCAGTAGCTATGCAATGAGCCGTTAGTACTGATGGTGTCGATGAAAGATAGGGCAAACCACAATTTTAGGACTGACCACACCTGCTTTGCAAAAGTTCAATCTTTGCACAGGTGCGTGGGGGTTTCTAGATCATTTTCACAGAGCTTGCAAATGGGATCGTTTGGCCAATGTCACTTCATTAGATTGTTAGCTGTGAGGATCTTCTTATGCAGTAGTGTCCATGCAAAAAAATTGCATTTAGGTTCCGCTTTGGCTTTCCAGATCGGCGTGATTTTGAGTTTACTAAATGTTCCTTCAAATTGGATGCGGTAGGCACTTTTTGTTGTATACTCACCATCTGCTGTCTAGCGCCATATGATGTTATCCTCCCTGTTAGCTTCTAACTCGATGTGTTGGACAATCTCCCATAACAGGACGTACTCATGGATTTCTTCCGCTGTCAGGATGGGGCGCATGTGTGATATCCATTTATTATCCTGCAAAGCCTTGTGCACCATAATGTTTTTTCTCTTCACCTTTCTGAACAACGTTGGCGCCCAAGAGGAGGTCCAGAAAGAGGATGTTCTGCCATCGCCAATCGTTACCACCGTTGATGCCGCAAATAGATCCTTGTCCCTAACATCACACGGTAATTCAAGGTTGTTCCACGCTCTTTCCTTTTGGCGCCACTTGAACCAAAGCCACCGTAGCCGTAAGGAATGAGCGAAACATTCCTAGTCAAGGATTCCTAAACCTCCTTTGACCTTGGGTAGACAGGATGTTGGTCAATTTACAATCGAATGCCCCCCATAGACTTTATCGGGTGTTTCCCCCCTCCAAAGGAAACTTCTACATAGTCGGTCAATCTTTTTAATCAACCATTTTTGCTCTGGGAAAGCTGCCATGTGATAAATTGGTTGGGAAGTGAGCACCGTCTTGACTAACCTCTCTCTCCCTGCTGAAGATAGAAACCTCCCTGTCTAGCCAGGCAACCATGCCCCAATTTTATATAGTAGGGTTGTACATCTATTTTCCTTAGTTTTCTCACATGGAGGGGAAGGCCAAGATATTTGCCTGGGAATGTGCAAATTTTTCTAGAGAAATTTTGGAGCAGATGGGTGACCGTATTGTTCTCAATTCTGATGGGGAAGATTTCCGTCTTGGATATCTTAATTCTGAGACCCGAGCAATCCCCAAAGAAATTTAAGATCCTATGAAGGTGTTCAATTTCGAGATTACTTGGGGAGGCGAATATTGCAGCGTCGTCAACATAGAGTGAGCACCTTATTTTCGCTGCAGTTGGCAGAACCGGGTTCAGGATACCCCTATTTGCCGCCACCTCAGTGATACGCTGTAGAGGGTCAATAGCAAGGATGAACAAGAGAGGTGAAAGCGGGTCTCCCTGTCTTAGCCCTCTCGCATGTTTGATCTCTCTTGTTAGCTGCCCATTAATCAGTATTCTTGATGTCGCCGTTCCAAGAAGTGCCGCTATCAAGTCTCTCCATTTAGTACTGAATCCCAGGTTTTCAAGTACCTCAAGTAGGAAGCTCCATCCAATGGATTAAAATGCCTTGGAGATATCTAATTTAATGAAGAGAGCTGGCTTCTTTTTCTTGTGCAATTATTGGATTACCCGTTGTGTGTATATAAAACTGGCATGGATGCATCTTTTCTTAATAAAGGCATTCTGTGCATTGGAGACCAGGGCGTTCATGAGTGGCGTTAATCTGTTCGCTAATAATTTCATGATGATCTTCACCACACTGTTGATGAGGCTTATTGGTCTAAACTCTGATAGTGATGCTGCATCCTGTGTCTTGGGCAGCAGAACTATGTTGGCTGTGTTGATCAGATTAAGCTTTGACGTGTGGAAGTTAAAGAAACTAACGATGGCTTGTGTCAAATCATCTTTTATTATTGACCAGCACTATTTATAGAAGCACCCGATATATCCATCAGGGCCGGGCGCTTTTCTCAGACGGCATGTCTTTAACTACAGATTCGATTTCCTGTGCGGTGATTGGAGCACCAAGGTCTTCCAGGTCATGACGCACATAACCGAGATCAGTCCAATTAATGGCCCTGGTTCTTACACTAGGTTTTCCCAATAGATTGGAGAAATGTTCAAAAGCCAACTTCGATTTATTCTCCTGTGAGATAGCTACACCGGACTCCCCATTGAGAGAGGCAATTTCTTCTTTCTTATGTTCGCATGCAGCTGGAAAAACCGTGTGGACAATCTTTCTTATGTTGACGAGCTGGAGTCAGTCGATTGTGACCGCGGTTGTCTCTTGGAGGTCATGGCGGTGCCTGTACGCTTCCATAATTAGCTGCAGCACCAACGTCTGCACGCGAACATCAAATGTAAGAAAAGTCTTATCGCCTCTCCGCAATCTGACGGTCAAGCTAGCAGTCAGATGATACACTCACTCACCATCTGGCCCATGTTGAGCTGCTGCATTGGGTACTCGATGCCACCGATCTCGACCTTAACGAGGTCGAAGAGGGAGTTCAAGTAGATGGTGCCGCCCCTAGCTGTGTACACGTACACCATGTCGCCGGGGTCACAGGTCCTCGCGTGCTTGGCCGTCTCCTCCCACATATCGTCCGTCATGCCGTCGCCCAGAATCTGATCCCACAGAACAGAGCATTCAAAACAAGCATGCACGGCCAGAGTTCCTGATGAATTGTTCCCATCCCAGAAGCAATGGATATAACTTACGGCACGCAGCTCGTCAGGCTTCACCCTTAGCATTCTTACAAAATCCTGAACCGTATTGATGTTGTTGTGCTCCAGATAATTGTGGAACGTGCCTTCCTTGGTGATATGTTCCAGCACACACACCGAGTCGCCAAGGCAGGGAGGGTTGCGCTTCTGTAGCTCCATGAGGTAGTAGGGGTGCTCGTACGCCTCCAGAATTAGCTTCCGCACCAACATCTGCACGAGACAATAAATGTAATGTAAGAAAACCTACTCATCTCTGCCGTTCTGACGGCTTAGCTCAAGGAGACATGATCGACTCACCGTCTGGTAGTGGTAGCTGCTCAGCTGATGTAAGGGGCACTCGGTGCCGCCAATCTTCACCTTAACGAGGTTGAAGACGGAGTTGATGTAGATAGTGCCGCCCGCCGAGCTGTTGGCGTACATCTTGTTGCCAGGGTCGCCGGTCTTGGCATGGTTGGTCGTCTCCTCCCACATACGGTCGGTCATGCCATCACCCAGAATCTGATCTCGCAAAACAGAGCAGTCAAGACTCAAAACAAGAACGGCGACAGTTGGTGAATCATTTCTCGGAAGAATGGAAACTTACCGCTCGCAGCTCTTCAGGCTTGACCGTTAGCATCCTTGCAAAATCGTCAACAGTCCTGATGCTGTTTTGCTCCAAATTATTGTGGAACGCGCCTTCCTTGGCCATATTCTTCAGCCTCCACACCGAGTCGCCGAGGATGATACAGTTCGGAGGCCCGAACATACTATCATCGAGGTCTTCATTCAAAATCCGACGCTCCCCCACCGGCGCCGCCTAGAGCTTCCCCCCGCCGCCTCCTCTTTTGTCGCCGACGCCGCCCTCCACGTGTGGCGGCGGCGGCCCACAGCGGCCCCAAAAAGGCTCACCGTCGCGTCCACTCCCTCCCCCTCCATCCCTTCTCTCTCTCCCACTCCTCCACACTGTCTTCCCCGAGGTTCCATGGCGGGTTTGCTGGCCGGCGGGCCGGATCTGGGCTGCCCGGGACCGGATCCGTCCTCCCCCTCGCTGGATCCGTGCCTCGGTGACCGTCTGCTCACGCCGGAGAGCGCCTGGGCTTCACACATGAAGATGGCGTCTAGCCGGCTCCCCCTCCCCCTTTCACCTCCTCTCTACGGTGGAACGGGCAGGGTGTCGGGCGACCTGGCCACGTCGGATCCCCTTGGGGCCGGATCCGCTGCCTGGGTATTGGCCTGCCACGCCCTCGTTGGTGGGGGGCCCCGGGCAGCCGGTCAAACCGGCACGCCCCCAGCCTTCTGACGACGCTGACGGGGCTGCTGCCTTCCTGGCAACCATGGCAGCTGCGGCTTCGAGCGGCCACGAGTACCTTCCCTCGCAGGATCTAGGCCAGACCTACCAGGCGCGTCTGGCCTGGGGGTTGCAGCATCCTGTTGCCTCAGCGGCGGCCTCGGGTGGCCTTGGCCTCCTGCTTGGCGGGGCTGCAGTCACACCCCTCCCCCCCCTCGCCCGGACGGCATGGCCCTGCAGCGCTGGGTCGATCTGCCAACTTGGGGCGGCAGTGAGCCTTGCTGGACTCCTGGCCGGTCCGTGCCTCCCCTCTTGGTGCGGTTGCCGCGGGTGCTGTAAATGGACGACTCCTCTCGACGTACAACATCTGGGTGAAAACCCTGCCTGGATCCTCCAGGGCGGCGGCAGTGGCGCATCAGCGTCATCTACCTTCTTGAAGGCGCCGTCGAAGACCATGTTCGTCGGAGCGGGCTAGGGTCGAAAGACCTACCCTTGGTTTCCAACGTTGTTGGCATCTGCGGGTGTCAAGGTCCTTCCTAAAGGCTTCGTCGGAACACGTCTGCAGCACTTTGGGCGTCACCTCCTTGAGGGCGTTGATGAAGAATCTCCTGCTGCCGTCGCTCTTCCCGCGTGGTCGTCGTGGTCGCTGTGCTGCACCTAATTGTGCTTCATGTCATCCTCACTTTGGTATGCGTAGCTGGTGTTTGTTGTAGCCGTAGTCGTTGCTTAGGCCCCTCTCATACAGATGCTTTGCTGCTAGGAGCGTGTTGGCCACATCCGCGGATGCTTTTGCCGCGTTGATGGTCTTGTTACTTGGGCGGTTGCTTCGTCGCCGGTGTCGCTTAGGCCCCCTCACATGCAGATGCTTTGCTGCTGCGAGCGTGTCGGCCCCATCCGCGGATGCTTTACCGCGTCGATGGTCTTCGTGCTTAGGCGGATATTGCCGCCAGTGTTTAGGCCCCCTCCCATGCAGATGCTCTGCTGCTGCGAGTGTGTCGGCCCCATCCACGGATACTTTGCCGCATCGATGGTCTTCGTGTGTGGGCGGATGCTTTGCCGCTTGGAGTTTCTAGCGGATGCTTTGCTGCTGCTATCATCTACGACTTCACTTCACTACTAGCTACCATTGGGTTGAGTTCTTATGTATTAGGTTCAGTTAGTTGAGGTTGTCCGGTGGTGGGTCCCCCTTCATATTTCTTGCTTTTCGTTTGTGTTGTGAACTTTGTTAGTAATCCATGGATTACTTGCGAATCCTTGTATCGGTTGCTTTGCCGTTCTTTCGGCACTTCTTCTTAATGAAAAACGCGTGAAGTCGCGATCTCGAAAAAAAAATCCGACGCTGCACACTAATGACGTCTTCATATTCAAAACGGTTCAAATTCCGAACCCGACGCCACCTCAAATCGCTGTGGTCTCCGTATTCGACCGTGAAGGCTGGGGTGATGGCCTCAACAATCCTGCCACCGAAATAGCTTCCTGGCACGACCTGCACTCCGATGCGGAACATGCGGCGGAGGTCTAACTCCATGGACATGCTGCTGGCCTTCAATCGAAGCTCGTCCACCGTGGCGCACCCGTTCCACATTGTGAGTCTGGCATTGCCGGTGAGCAAGGTAATAAAGAGCGGCGGTAGCGGCCGCAATTGCACCCGCAATAGCAGTAGCGGTCCATCGCCGCTACCGCTACGAGGTAGCGCTCTGAACTTTGCAAGGTAATAAAGAGCGGCGGTAGCGGCCGCAATTGCTCGTGGCAGGCCGCAATAGCATGAAGCAAATATCCCTAATTAGTCTAGCCCACTATGACTCACACTCCAAATTCAAATACTCACGTATCATTTATGAAACTTAAAATTATTCATGATATATACACTTAAAATTATTTATACTCATTATTCATGATATATGTACTTAAAATTATATGGGACTATCGGGTGTCGCTATTAGAACTTATCATCCGCAATATCGCCCGCTATCCGCTACCTCGACGCCAATCCGCTACCAACCCGCTATACGCTATTTATTACCTTGCCGGTGAGCAGCGTGCGGGATCCAAGCACAGCCCTCTCAAGCTGGTCTGCGGTCCAGTCCTCCGGGTCGTACCCTGGGAAATCACCTCGCAGCAGTACAACCTCGATGCTCAGCGTCCCTAGGAGCTTTGACATCGAGCTGGTGCCCTGGTCCACGAGTATGACCTTCAACGGATCGTCATTGACATCCCTGATCGTCCATCCGATGAAAATGGGGAGCTTTGGCGGGCTGTGGAACTCCAGCTTCCACATCGGCATTTCCTCACTTTCAGCACTATCTGAAATCCAAACCAGCTTCCCATAGTCTTCGTCTACTGGATCATTCACCTGCTCAAAGCTTCGGCTACATGCATGCTTTCTAATTGCATCTTTGAATGATGACTCTGAAGCTCTCCTATCAGATTCCTCAACTTCAGGTGCTGCACCGATGCTTACAGCAATTTTCTGGAGGTTTAACAGATGCTCGATGCCACTAAGAAAATTGTTGTTGTCGCTGTTGCTGTATCTGTACTGATCGCCTTCGTGAGCATTGAAGAGTGGTCAAGCTTTCTTTCTCAAACACCACGCCCCACACACAAATTTGAAATACTCAAGAGCCCGAAACATGCATTTCCTGAAGATTATTGTGGCAGTGGTTGTCCGAACATACAAGGATAGATGTGTGAGCTCAGGTAAATCTTTAAGGGTATAAACTTTGTCCCCTAATTCTCTGACCACTATTTCTAAAATGCGGAGTTTGTGTAGCTGACAAAACCAGGAGGGGACTGTTGAAAAGATGAAAATAGGAGGCAACAACTCAATACTTTGAAGGAAGATAGGAGAGGAGGGCACATTTCTCCAGTCAATTGAGGAAAAAGACGGAGGTTGACCTGTTCCACTTGTGTTTCTTCCAAGGCGGACATGCTGCAATCTTGAAAGATGGAAAATATCCAATTGTTGATCATATTCTACGCCTGCATCTATTTCCAGTGTTTCCAAGTGTTTTAGACATTGCATCTGGTTTGGCAATTCCACAGTGACGTCGCATCTGACCTGTAAATATCTTAGATGGAGCAGGTAACATACTTCTGAAAGTGAAAACCTCATGTCCACGTCGTCACTACAGATATGGAGGATCATGACTCGAACAAGCTTAAATTCTGAAATCGAAGGCGTGCAACCTAAAAGTCCAATAAAAGAGAGTGAGCGAACTTGTGATAGTTCCGCAGTTGCAGAAGTAGTAGCATATGTTGCACTGCCAAAGTGGAGCGACAGTCGACGAACCTTCTCAGTGACAACTGCTGCTGACTGAGAATAATCTATGACGGTAACAAAATTATCTTCCATGGATTTGCATGTAATAAAATCAAATACTGTCGGGTGCACAACATAGGACGATCCCTTCTTGTTAGACTTACTATCCATATGTTAAATCAGGCCTAAACTTTGGAACTCATCGAAATAGCTGCAGGCGACTTGTACAATAATGTCCTTCCCTTCTGTTGCGCGCACGAAATCTTCAGCTATCCATTGCCTCACCAAATCATCCTTCAGAAACAAGTAGTTCTCAGGATATATGCTAAGATACAGCAGACACGTCTTCAAACAATCAGGAAGGCTATTGTAGCAAAGTTTCAGTACTTGTTTCAGAGCCTCCGCAAAACTTGAATTTGTTCCCAAATCGTGGCGGAGAAAGTTTTGTACAAATGCCCATTGCTTTACTCTTTCTGTCTGGCTTGCTAAAAGACTAGCTATGCATATAATGGCTAGTGGTAGTCCACCGCATTTTTCTTGTAATGTGATCAGAAACATCCATGAATTGTTGAGGACATACTTCTCCAGTGCCAAAAACTCTACAGATAAATAATTGATTAGAGTCCTCGGCATCAGGAGGTTTCATCCTAAAAATAAGTTCAGGTTCATAACCACACCATACCGTAGCAACATCCTCAATTGCTGTTGTTGTCACTATTCTGCTGCGATGATTACCCTCCGGAAAACAACGGCAAAGAATGTCCCATACAGGTACAGCCCATATGCCATCAATTATAATGAAGAACCTGATTAAAAATTATACACATTCTTTGTCAGGCTTATATATATATATATATATATATATATATATATATATATATATATATATATATATATATATATATATATATGTATATATATATATGTATAAAACTAATATACTGTAGCTAGCCATAGAATAAGAAATTTTGTAGCCAGGCCATCCGACCGAGGGGCATGGCGCTTTTGGTTCCACCAAACCAACTGAGCGACCGGCTCAACCGAATCAAACCGACACACATGCACCCCGGCTCCCGTGATTCCCGCTCGGCTTGGGCGCTTGCCTTCTGTAGCCGAAGCCAATTGATCGACTCTGTCATTCATTTGTCCGTATATAAATGCTATAGACCATGTTTTTAATTTTTTTTCTCCGCCACTCATTTCCTCCCCATCCGGATCACGGGCCGACTAGCACCGGCGGCGCCTCCTCCCTCATGGCGGCCGCGGCTGGTTCTCCCCCCCCACGACGGCAGCGGCTCCTCCTTGCAACCGGTGGCCGCGGCCCACCTCTCTTGAATGGCGTCTGCGGGGCTCGACCCGCACGCACGGGGCTCCCCGGCGGCGACGCGGCCCACCTCTCTTGGATGGCAGCCCCGGCGGAGGAGCGACCGCCTCGCGTGGATGCCGACCACGACATCAGCCTCGCCGCGCCGTCGTCTGTTGTGCCTTTCGTTGGCTCGTCACCGTGGGCGTGTCGCCAGCACCGAAGGGATGCCTAGTAACCAACTTGCCATAGCACTAGCACGGCAGCTGCAGTGGCCCTTCTCACCTTCCTCTTTGCGATTTGCAAATCCGTGGTTCTGCAAGGTCAGTCAACGAGCAATGCAGTGCCATAGCAGAAATTCGGCATCTGCATGCAGATTCAGCATCCACCTTGATTTGTTCTGCTAGCTATCTCCGGTCTCAGCCTAAGGTTGTCGTCGCTCGGATTCATGCATATGCAAAAGTTCGCTCCGATCTATGCTATTCTTTTCTGGTCAAAATTTCTTGCCGTCATGCTGAGGCGATTTAGCTCGTCATTCTTTACCGGATCAACAGCTGCTGTTTGCATGCTTGCCGTTGTGCGTTGGGGGATCATCTTCATGTTGGCAAGCCATATATATCTCTTGAATGACGTTTTTTCATAGTTTGTTCAGCCCCTGAACAATGTGTAATCCAAAGCCATGGGAGAAGCTCTATATGATTTAGAACACCTTTTTTTTTCCTCTGCATGTATGTTGGATTGTCAATCTCCGACTTGTTTTTTCACTACATATATGTCCAGACACCTTGATTTTTTTTCGTTGCATGTATGTCCAGATTGGTTTCTCTACTGTGTAACTTGTCTAATACCAACTGTCTTTCACTACCATACAATTCAATAATTTGCAGAAATCTCGTCAACAGATTTATGTAACTACATGGTCAGAAATATATTTTAGTAAATCAAATTAAAAGTTTCTCGTGAATGATTCTAAAGGGTTAAAAAGGCATAGATTCCAGTAAATATATATTTTTCAAAAATCTAGTAAATAGAATATCGTAACTACCAGGGGCAGATAAGCATAGATTCTAGTAACCAATTTGCGAATCTAGTAAACACATTATGGTAACTAATCTGAGGAGGCATCATATATTCTAGTAAATATTTTAAAAATAACAAGATTATGGTATTGTGAATCAGATAGATTATGGTAACTACTCAATCAGACATTCAAAATACAGTAACTAAATTTACCACAAAATGATCTAGATGTTATAGTAACCCGTTAATAGAAGCCATTTGACGTCAATTTGTGCTAAATTTCCGTGCTAATTATCGTAACAAGATCATTTGCATGCACCTGGAACACTTGGGTGCTAATTATAGTAACTATAATATATTTTTACTTTTTTTGTGGACAAGGTATATTGGAGTATTATCGTAAGGAACATTTGCGTGCGCCTGGACAAATTAACCGTGCTAATTATAGTAACTTGCATGCATGAAGCGCTCTGCCTGTAATTATGGCCTGTAATTTGCATGCATGCCGCAGGGTTGAATTACCGAAATCACCGTGAGCATACCTGGGCGTCGCCTGGAATTAATGCGAGTCGGACCTCAGCGCACCAGCCATGCTGCATATGTTCGACCTGGCTACAAAATAAACTATTATATAGCTAGCTACAGAGTATACTCTATATATATATATAGCAACTATAGAAATAGAATGGAAAATTAATACATAAGAGGTTGTACAAAATTAAAAGGAAATATTGTACTAAAGTCTTGTATCTTACATCGATCGTGGAGTGCCTAAGCTAACATGCAAACTCCTAACGGTCACACCCTAAAGTATTGCTTGCAGGGTTAGAGTTGTATATTTGTTATTAATAGAAATAGATATTTTGGTTAAAAAATATACTCCAATAGTTTCTTCAATAGGATATTTAAATATTGTCATTTTTATTTCGGATTTCTCGCTAGACATAGGTGGAAAGCGGAGCAAACTGAGCGTAGCTCAATTAGTTAGGTTCTATCTGCCTAGGTTCAAGCCTTCGACTCGACACAAGTACTCGTATTTCACTGGATCTATTATATAATTTAACGGAGCTATTCTTTCGGCGTTAGACATTATGACCATCCATAGTGAGGCGCATGCGGTGACTTCATCAATATTGAGATTTGCCAATCAAACTCTATTATTTGGAGGAGCTCATAGCGGTAGAGAGTGCGTGCATGCATTCATAGGGTTGAGTGTATACTAGTGTATATTAGCATTTGCATTTGTACTAGGTCTCACAAGAAAAATAGAGAGCAGGATTGGCTATATAGAGTTCACACAAGATATGGAAAAAGTTGCTAAAAGGTAGAAAAATATAGAGAGCCATTGTCATTTAAATGGCTCTATAAATGATAATTTAGAGTGAATTTAAGAGAGACACTTGGAGACGCTCTTACTCCAATAGCCTCTTCATATTCTTCCTTATTAATAGTCATATAGATTTGTGAAAATGTTCTCCAACAGCTTCTATCATTGGTTCTCCGATGATTACCATCACTACCCCAGATGTTCACATCACTGTCGGTTCACTTCCATACCGGCAGTGATGCATCTTCGCTATCAGTACCGGCGCTTCACCTAGCAGTGATAAGCTTTAAAAAACAAAAAAAAAAAAGGAATACAACAAGCATGCTCGCTGGCTACAGCCGCCACCGCCATGCTAGCTGGTCCCACCACCGCTCCATCAAGCAGTTCCTCCAAGAAAAAAATTCATACATCACAGTTTTAGGCTTGTTTAACATCCATACAAGTTCACAGTACACATCAACCACAAAATTGTATAAATAAATCTCATATATTCATTGAAATCAACATTTGCATAATTGTAGTTTGGACAAATTCTACAAGTCACCTACAACACAAGCACACAACCCATGAACTTCTAAATAATTCACTATACAGAAGACCAAGCCTACCCTAGAAGTCCAAAAACTATGGCTACAAACACATCTGAGTGCTCTACATCATCCATGAGAACTCTAAATAGCTTGTCGACACCATCAAGCATGCTGCTAACTCGCACCACCCAGAAATACATGCCTGAAATCCACATGCAATCCAATATAAGTATTCTGGTATTCAGCTAGGATCCAATAAGTACATAGGTAGACAGGTGCAGGTGCAGGTGCAGGTGCAGTAAGAATAGATCAGTCCTATGGCTATAAGTCTAATTCTGACAAGAAATGTAAACGTAAGATGGCAACCTTTGCACATAATTTTATAGCTGACAAATAAAGTCTATATATGCAGACAACATGATTTGCAGGCTTGATTCAATTAGAAAAAAAGAATATGTAGGGCTAGCGAGTGGAACTAGAACCCTTCGAAGTACCATTAGAAACTTAGAATGCAAATAACCAATATTATAACTTTGATGTGAATAACTAGAAGTTTTAGCAACAGTGCCCAATATCATGGGTTCAGATCAAAGTGAGGCAAAAGAAAGAATAGTCAACATGTCCTGGACTTTTTGCTCACAGTTTAGAATAGATGAAATGAAAGTGTACTCACGTGAATGAATGTCTAACCGTTCGAGTGCTGTAGTAAGATCTTATATGGGACATAGTGCCATCTGGTTTGTTCTTTCTGAAGCATCATGTGCAGTGATCTCAAGTGGCAATACTTTACAAGTGTTTTTTACTGGCTTAACAATGGCATATCATCTACGATGGCAATACTTTGTAAGTGTTTTTACTAGCTTAACAATGGAATCATGAGGTTGGCCATGATTTTAACGCAGTAAAAAGATGCCGTAAGATTTCTGGGAATATTTGATTCTAGAGACAACATGAGCATGTCCATACAATCTTTGCCTAATGGTAGAACAGCTTCTAAAAATTTAGAACTTGCCTCAAAGAAAATGAATTGGCCAGGAGATAGAAGCATCATAGGAACTGATCTCAAAGCCGGCTCTTGCTCCTCTTTAAATAATTTCATGGGGCTGTTTTTTAGTGTTAAATCCATTGCTAGTGAGCTGCAAAACGAAGCATGAGCTAGACACAATTAGATCTGAAGTATCAGCATGACAACAGTCTTTCCTGAAAGTAGCAGTAGAAATTTAATGATTTGGCAGTTCCAACGTGAGAATATGCACGAACTCTCTGAAAACACATTATGCCCAAGCCTCTGTTGTACTAATGTCAAACATTTGTTTTTCACACATCTGGGAGAAAATATTATCACAAGGAGCTAATGAACTGTTATGGACGCTGTTGGGATCGAGAGGGGAGAGTCGAGAGGAGCGGCGGCGGAGCTACAGTACCCGCGCGCTACAGTACCGCGCGGGTACTGTTCACGAACTGGAGAGAGGCAGAGGACCGGCTGCTATGGCTGTGAGGGGCGCTGGGAACGCCGGCCGCGGGGCTTCGCCCACGGCCGGCAAGAGAGAAGGTATTTCCTTCTAATCTCTTGCTTGATTAGATTGATACATCTTCTCTCCTTATATAGAGAAGAAGTCTTACTTGGCCCCTAAGCAAGCAACTAATTAACCCTAACGGGCTAAGGCCCAATAGGCCCTTGACTCTTCTAACATGAACGCTCTATGTATTCCTTGATTGTATTTAAGTGTACGTGAAATTCTAATACCATACCATGGTTGCTGAGAAGCACAATTACTGACATTGTCGTAAATATATACTGACATTGTCGTAAATTAGTATATAAAATTATTGTAAATAGAGGTGGCTACAAAATAAGTTATTTTGTAGCTAGCTATAGAGTATACTCTCCCTAGAACTATTACCCTACAGCTGGCTACAAAATAACTTATTCGGTAGCCGCTTGGAGTTACGATAATTGTTATGCTAATTTACGAGATTATAGTAACTCCTTGCTAAGTGGTTTACTAGAACGTTACGGTAAATATCCTTATGTGTTATAGTAACCCAACTATCGTAAATATGTATTGACATTATCATAAATTAGTATATAAAATTATCGTAAATAGAGGTGGATACAAAATAACTTATTTTGTAGCTAGCTATAAAGTATACTCTCCCTATATATATATATATATATATATATATATATATATATATATATATATATATATATATATATATATATATATAGAGATAGAAAAAAGATACATTTTTGCAGATTGTATTATGACTATTTACCTGTGTGCTAATGTTTGAGGTGTAATCAACTATGCAAAGAAAAGCTTAGTATACTAACAGTTATCTGATTTTAATTTTGAGGTGCTAATGTTGAGGTACTAAAATGTACACACCATTTTTCAGCGCCGTTAGCAGCACATTGACTTAGGATCTCCGGATTACAGTTTCTTATCTGCAGATCAATAGGAAGAGAACATAAAGATCATCAAAAGAATAGTAATCATATCTGCATATATATGCCAAATGCATCAGATCAGTAAGAATGGAGAGGGCATGAAAAGAATGGTAATCGTCACTGCATATTAGCACCTTAAGAGCAGTTAGTAGAAGCAAAATCAAGCCATATATATGCAAAATGAAATCCGAGCAGCTGGGATACAAAATATGTGGATCACTGTATCCAGAAAATAGCCAGCTGAACACTAGACTAGCAAAATGAAATCATAGCTGCACATATTACTGCTCAGACACATCTCTTAAATATCTACATATTTCCATGCAGTAAATTATCCTAACAATTGATCCCGGATTGCAGCTAGCCTGTTACTGCATTTTAGAAACAACACAGAACAGCACTTCCAAGGAATTACCAAAAAAATCAAATCAAAACCTAAAGAACAGGGATTCAGAACATGGATTCAGACTATATGCTGATCCATTCATCACTCTCGGTGGTACCAACCATGCCAGTACGAGCACGTGCTTACCGCATATATCTGCCACACTTTCAACAGCCTGCCTCGACTTTCAGCTTCAATTCTTTTAGTTCCAGTATGAAAATTAATAGGAGTTTCAATATGAAAGTGCTTTCAGCTTCACTAGTTTCAGTTTCAGTGTGACTGTGCACACATCGATCTGCCACCGTACCATATAAGGAGAATAGCAAGCAAACCACATTGCTGATGAATTGTACTGATCCGGAGCAAATGACTGGATCACCGGATCAAAGACACATCAAACACGAATCCTACCCAAAAAAAAAGTACTCTATCTATCTCGGTATGTATTATTAGAAAATCCAGTTAGCCGAGCAATTTATTGTGAGCAGCAAGCAGATGCGATCGAATTGCTTGGTACAGTATATATCTGCCTGCCATTAAGTATATATGACTGGATCCATCCAAAAGATAAGCACTTCCTTGCAGATTTCAGAAAAAAAGAAGAACCCTAGAGGGGATAGGATGGGAAGGGAGCACCGACGGGGATGGAAGGGAAGAAAACGAATACCTGCTGCTCAGGGAGAGCTCGTGGGCGGCGGGAGAGGGGACGACGGGGGTGGGGACGACTACTGCGGCGGTTCGGGCGATGGCCGAGGCGCTGGAGACGGCGGCCGCGACGGCGAGGACGGTAGCCGCGGTGCTGGGGACGACAGCCGCGGTGCTGAGGCGGCGGCAGCTGCGACGGCGAGGACGGCGGCCACGGCAGGGATGGCCCCTCGCGAGCTCGCGCACAGGCAGTGAAGAGCGTCGTCATGAGATGCAGCCGCTGTGTGTGAGGAGATGCGGCTGCTGGGTCCTGGGTGGTGGAAATGGCTTAGATAGGGTTTTGGGTGGGCCGCACTAATTTTATTGGGCGTGAGTGGGCTGGGCTGAGTGCGCTGAAATGAAAATGGGCTATAGCGATCAATAGTTTGACTCTAGGATAGGTTTTTAGCGCCCGATGGTCTGATACAAATAGCTAAATATCTGTTTCGACCAATGTGGTGTCGGTACAAGTAAGATCTGTTACAGATTTATAGCGAACGATCGTTGAACGTTAATATTACGTTTGAGTGACCATTGTCATGTGGTGTCGGTACAAGTAAGATCCGTTACAGATTTATAGCAAACGATCGTTGAACGTTAATATTACGTTTGAGTGACCATTGTCCGATGCTACAAACTGGCTGTGCTATAGTGGAAAGAGAGCACCAGCAAGGGGGATATCTCCAGCGGCCTCGCGTCCGTGCCGGTCCTCGCTCGCACGGTCGCTGCCTAACCGCATCGCGGTGGCCTCGTGCCCGCGCCGCACCCCTCATGTCTGCGCCGGGCCACGCTTGCGCCGGTCCAGCCTCGTACCTGTCCTGGGCCACGCTCGCTCAGTCGCCGCCTGACGCGCTCGTGCCGGTCACCGCCTGACACGCTCGCGCCGGTCATCGCCTGACCGTGCCACGGCAGCCTCGTGCCCACGCCGGGCTGCACTCACGCCGGTCGCCTTGTGCCTCGCGCCGGTTGCCTGTCGCCGGACTAGGCACACGAGAGATGAACGAAAGAGAGACAAGCGCCCTTTTCGTTTGGCAGCACAATCAGCAGGTATCCAGCAGTGTTTTTCTCTCACAACAAACTAGTTAATAGTACTTTCAGCATAATAAACCAGCGAAACGGACAGGCTCAAGAATGGAGAGAATCATAGAAGGGATGAGAAGGGATTGCCTATTTGGAGGAACTAGAGAGAGAGGGCACCGGGATCGAGAGTACTCGGACTTAACTGATTTGGAGTGTCGGACTAGAGGTGTGAGTTCATTGCATTTCATTTTATTTTTGGGTCCGGAGGCAGTATGAGTGCTAGTTTTGGTTAAAACCCGGCAGTAGTACAAGCACTGTTGGTTTTTAACACCACCCAATAGTAATAATATATTATCAGTGCCGGTTGTCTGAGAAATCCACCTATAATGCCATTTTTTTTGTTTATCAGCCGACAGTGAATGGTCACTGCTGCCGGTTCCTACGAATCCAGCAGTGATGTCTAAATTTGTAGTAGTGCATTCTCTATTCAAGATTTCTCACTGGCAAAAGATGGAGAGCTAGATCGACCCTGTAAAGTGCGCATAAGATATAAGAAAAGACATTGGAGGATAGAAACATATGGAGAGTAATTCTTATTAAAATAGTTTTTCCAAATGATGACCTACATAGTAAGTTTAATAAAGACTCTTGGGGACTTTCAACAGGGACCCTAAACAGGACATGTACTCTAATTTTTGGTGCCAGAGAAAAAATTTAATCCAATAGGACCCTTGCCCGACCTCTTGCTTTATGAAAACCCTCAAATCTTCCCCTTATCCCCATCTCCCACCGGTATAGATGGGCAACGAGCTAGCCCGACACGACACAACATGGGCCCATGCCAGGCTTGACCCGACCAGGCACGGCCCAGCAAGGCCTGGCATGCCACTGGGACGTGCCGCCCTGGGCTTCATGCCTGGCCAACGGTCCAAGCATGGCTTGTTGGACTAATTTTTAGGCTAGGCTAGCCCGATAAGCACGGCCTGCCAAGGAGGCTAAGCTAACCCGAGGCCATGGAGGACGCCCCGACACGGGCCGTGGAGGCGGTGGAGAGGCGTGGGGTTGAGGTGGCCGCTGTTGAGCTCATCCGCGGGGCGCTTCATGCCGGATCTGGCGACTGGCGGAGGAGTGTAGGACGCACTGGCTTCAAAGCTGGTAGATTCATGGTGCCAGCCGAATCCGTGCCGATCGCGTTGGCATAGAGCCAGAGAGAGACGGGGGCGATGGCGGCGCTCTGCTTGACCTTGACGCGTCGCGGAAGCGAATTGAGAGGGGAGAAGAGGGAAAGCACCATCGTTGCGTCTCGTGGGTGCGTGGCTCGCAACCTTCGTGAGTGGAGATTGTGGCGCAGAGGAGGGTGAATGGGGGTAGGGTTAGTGTGCACAGGAAGGAGGCTGGTGGCCTGGTAGCTATTAGCAGGCCGAGCCCAAGGTGGTCATTGGGCCGCCACCGAGTGTGCCACTAAAATACAGGCCATGTCATGCCAGCCCGTGTGGCAGAACCACCCAAATTATATGGCCTACATGTGCCTATCATTGTCCTTAAAACCTCTGACTACTGCACTTGAGAGCTAGATAATCTGGTAGTCTATCGGGTGTCCTCGGAGAACCCCAAATCATCCACATATTTTAACTCATACCAGGATCAACAATAGAGTTACCACAACATTACAACATTTATTACAAAAATATACATCAGAGTGCGGAAGAATGATAACAATAACTTACCAAAATATACTTAAGTTGCTTTTAAGTAAACTTAACCTAGATTACAGAAGATGAGTAGAACTACAGAGAACAACTTAGGTAGAGTACCTAAATCATGAAGGACAACCGGATCATGTCGAGCCCACTGACATAACCTCGATTGGCAACACAACTCAACACCTGCAACAGGGGTTAACCCTGAGTACGAAGGTACTCTGCAAAACATACCCGTCAAATGAAAGACTCCAAGGGTATGCTTGGCATAATAGGAAATCAAGGTAAGGTCTTAGTGAGTATCAAGAATAATCTTTGCAGAAAAGCTTACTAAAGTGAATTCTTACTTTCAAAATTTAAATCAACATTAATTAATAATGTTATATAGTTTGCAACTAATCTAGATCAAACACTTCTGAAATCATCTCATTCCATCCATTCTCATTATCATAAATATCATGTTCCATTGTTTAAACTACAATGATGGTGCGAGAATCAAGTCTCCTGTTACCGTAGAGCAAATAGCGATTCGAACCGATTAACACCTAGCTAGGGATTCCTAACCACATGACATATGCAGGTCCTAGACCTACATATATCAACCCTTCCCACAGATCCTTCAAACGTGAACCGTTCTGCACTACCCGAGAGCACAGTACTCCACCGCCCTACCCTATTCCAGTAGGGTGGGTACAGGCTACTCTCGCCATCTCCCACACCCAGTGTGCGGTTGTCTTCTCACGTGATGGAATAGCTGAGGTATCAGACTTACCGTAGTATGTGGTCGGTACTACAAAGTTCTTGATCCAAGGGCCAACGACGAACGGTCCTTAATCGACACAGGCGGAAGCACTACATAGAGACTCCATTCTCGATGCAAGACACCCATCCAGTCTCAAATTAAATTCATCATCATCATTACCCATCAAAACAAATCATAAGTGTTGAATCATTGCGAATGATAAAATACCATTCGACTTCTTATTCACTAAGCATGGCTAAGCATAACTAAGATTTATCATAAAATCGGTAACAAGGATGATATTGGAATTATCAAGGACGGTCATGCGAAAACGGTTTTCAATTCAATCCCTATAACTTAATGCACATATTATAAGACTCAAATTGTAAAAGCAATTGTAAATACAAGGAAATGGTTGTATGCTCTGGGGCTTGCCTGCGTTGCAGAGGAGGTTAGTTTCCGTAGAAGGATCCAGTAGTCAGACTCGGCACCAACACCATGGGTGGATGGACCTTCTTTCAAAACTTGATCAACACGAGTCTTCTCCCTCTCGTATGTACTACACGTATACGAATGATGCATGCTTTAGCATGGTGGAATGCATGACATAATGCATGGCAGTGCATTGGTGAAAGTATAGCAAGATTAATTAACTTGAGTACAACTTTCCTTTGTGGTACAGTTGCAAGTATTAACCACTAATCACTTTTAGTTATTTCATTTAACAAGTTAATCAAGAACACAATCAATTAATATGTTGCCACATCATGTTTCATGTCTTAATATTATCAACCAATTCCAAAAGCGCACAAGTCATTTAGGGGGTTATGCTTAATTACTCTAGTTTCTTATTTAATTAATTAAACATGTAAATTATAATTAAAAATCAACAATGTCAAATGATTACCAAACTTTTTGCCGGCGAACAGGAGCTCGACGGAGGTGACGAGGAAAAAGGAAAAGAAAAATATGGCGACTGCACCGGCTTTAAAAGGACGAGGCGATGCTTCTGGGCGTGCCAGCTCCCGCGCGAGCTCGACTACGTGGCCAGCTGCACGTCCGCGCGCGAAGCACCGGGAAGAACCACGGCGGACGCCGATGAGCAGTGAGAGCGGGAGAGAAGAAAGCAGAGACGGCTTAATTACTGTAGCAACCAAGAAATCACAACCAGAGCCAGCTGCTTTGCCGAGGGCCTCAGGCTCTCGGCGAAGCCTCTAAGATCCTCGGCAAAGCCTTTGCCGAGCGCAGCGCTCGGCAAAGCGCACTCGGCAAAAATCCAATCGGCAAAAGCTTCTTTGCCGAGAGCCGTTTATCGGGAACTCGGCAAAACCTTTGCCGGCAAAGCGCGAAATAAAAAAATACGAAAAACACATGATTTTTTTAATCGGGAGAGGGGCCCACTGGCCAGCGCCCGCCCGTCACGGTATTTTTTAATCGCAAGTCGCGGCATTTTTCGCGCAAAATTCGCGGCTACGCAGTGGACGGGATTCAAACTCATGACCTCTCCCTCACGCGATACCTCCTCTGCCACTTGCACTACACACTCACATGCGTCTATATCCCATTTTAGTTACTCAAATATTATACTAAACCAAGTGAAAATTAATTGTTTGAGGCCCTAAACGAATTCAAATCAAAAAGTTGTCAACTACATAGTTTCATAACTTTTCGAGCACTACATTTTTCATATAGAAAGTTTTTCCATCCGAGGTCTTTTGAAAAATTCAAATTTTAAAATTTTGAATTTCAAACGTAGTTTTGCATGACAAGATTAATTCAAATGAAAAAGTGGTCAACTACAATGTTTCATAACTTTTCGAGATCTACAAACTTCATTTAGGAAGTTTTTCCATCCGAGGTCTTTTGAAAAATTCGAATTTTAAAATTTTGAATTTCAAACGTAGTTTTGCATGACAAGATGAATTCAAATGAAAAAGTGGTCAACTACAATGTTTCATAACTTTTTGAGATCTACAAACTTCATTTAGGAAGTTTTTTCCATCCGAGGTCTGTTGAAAAATTGAAATTTTAAAATTTTAAAATTTTGAATTTCAAACGTAGATTTGCATGACAAGATGAATTCAAATTAAAAAGTGGTCAACTACAATGTTTCATAACCTTTCGAGATCTACAAACTTCATTTAGGAAGTTTTTCCATCCGAAATTGTGGTGCTAACATTGTTCACAAATCTTATATATTTCTCTCGTAGTTTCATGAAACTACATGAGAGACATATAGATTTTGTGAACAACGTAATTATTACTTTGTCGAATGAAGAAATGACCAATATAAAGTTTGTAGATCATGAGAAGTTATGAAACTTTGTAGTTGAAAACTTTTTTATTTGAATTCGTTTAGGGCACCAAAACATGGTTTAAAAATTTGCTTTGCCGAGTGTTTTACTTTGGCACTCGGCAAAGAAGCCTTTGCCTAGTGTTTTTTTTGGCACTCGGCAAAGAAACTTCTTTGCCGAGAGCTGTTTATCAGATGCTCGGCAATGCCGAGTATTTTTTATTTGGCTCTCGGCGAAGCCTTCTTTGCCGAGCACCCGAAAAAAAAACGCTCGGCAAAGCCTCCGACGTTCGGCAAAGACGCGGACTCCGGTAGTGAATACCACCTCATTCTTCTCTCCTTTTCAAGTTGCTTTTTAAAAAATAAAACATATGGAAACTTCAAAATCTCCCAACATGAAAGTTGTTCAAAAATAAAAACTCTACAACTTTCATTTTTGTACCAACTCCAAATTCTAATTAGCTTTGAAATTGGATTTTTAAATTTGGAAACTGAATTTAGGATTGATAAATAAATCATTTCCAAACTTCATTTTCAATTAGTCAATTCAAATCACTCAATCAACTACACTATTTCAAATCACAAATTTTTGTTTATGAAATTTATTTTGATATTGCCTCCAAATTTGAATTTAAAACTTAAATTCAATTTAAATTTCAATTCACACATGTGCAACATACACATATAATGAATGAAACATGTGAACCACCATTTTTGAAACATTGAATTTTTCCAACCCAATCAACCAAATGAGTAACAAATACATAATGTAAATATATATGAAACATGAAATGCATTATGCCATGATGCTTGATAATATGGTGATTTGGGTTTTTATTAATTTCATAACACCAGGGGTGTTACAACCCACGTGCCTAGGGTGCTGTCCAGGCGTGCCCTAGTGCATCAGGCCACACTGGCTCAGGCCCGCATAATACTAGGTCATGCTTGGACCAGGCCAAAAACATGGGCTTCGTGCCAGGCTGTCGTGCCACGGGCTGCATGCCCACACTACAAGAAATGTGTGGCTTTTTAACGTTTTCATATGGCAATAGGTCATAATGTCATTATATCATCTAATTTATGACATTATGTTTTAGGCACTTCGACTTAGTGACCATAAAAGTTTATATGTCACAAAATACGTCATACAGGTAGTCCAATTTCATCTAGTGATGATATTTGCTACGTCACAGAGGCATTTTCTATGTCATAAAGACCTCTTCTCCCTCTTCCTAGACGGAGTTTCTAAACTTAGTTTAATCAAAGTAAGATAGTCATTTATCTAACCAATTCCATAAGTTTTCGTGCTCTCAAATTGTTTTGTAGGATATGCTAAAAATGTGTGTAAAAATATATTACACGGTATATATATGCCTAGGCAGAAATTAGACATAAAAAGATATTTAAATATTTATTTTTGCAAACTATCTCAAATAATCATTTGGTATGCACAATTGTAAAAATATCATCGAAACAATAGCATTGCCATTATGCAAATTCCTTAAAGTGAACGTACGGAAGTGCAGGCATGCCACCAGCACCATGCAAATTCCACAAGGCACCGTTTAGATGCCAAAAATTTTGCCAAAATTTTCAGATTCTCCGTCACATCGAATCTTTGAACGCATGCATGAAGCATTAAATATAGATAAAAAATAAAACTAATTATACAGTTTAGACGAAATGGACGAGACAAATCTTTTAAGCCTAATTAACTATGATTGGATAATATTTGCCAAATAACAACGAAACTGCTACAGTAGCGTTTCGCCAAAAATTTTGCCAACTAAACAGCCCCAAAAGTTCCTGGCTTTTTCGTTTTACGCAAAGAGCAGGCATGCCACCAGCACCATGTACGGAAGTGCAACAATATTCAAGAACAGCCAGCAGAGCACCTCAGGCGGGCCCCACTAGCAGAAGCAAACGCTCCAGGCGAATGGAGGCAAGAGGCACACGCACGTGAAGCCCAGCAGCGGGAATTCACGCAAGCGCGCGAAAGGAGTGCGCCCAACTCCGTGAAAATGAATTTGTTTTGGCTTTGAATAAAAAGAAAAAAATATTTGAAACTCCATCTCACTATGTTTCTTTTTTTAATTGCCTCACTCTTCGAATACAAGCTGTATTATCTGAACTCACGCCCTAAACTCACACCACACACGCACACACTCAACACACACCCCTATATCGAGAGCTAAGGACAGTCTCAGTAGGGATTTTATGTTACTGTTTTTAACACATCTAGATTTTGGAAACAGTGCAAAAGAGTTTCATCCTCTCTACTCTTATGAAACTCTTATCATCTCTCACTTCATTAATATAGTGCCACATCAGCATAATTAATGCCCATAAAACTATAATGAAACTACATTAAGACTGACCTAAGAGAATACAACTTAAACATATGACGGCTGTAGCGCATCCGTACAAGACGTTAAATACGGAAAATAAATCCCTGGCTGAGGCACCCGGACTAGTATCAGCACTCGAAGCAGCCTGAGCGTACGCTCAGCTGATCAGGCCCTGTTTAGTTCCCTTAATTCTTCCTTAAATTTCACTATACGAAAAGAAGATTTCCTGTCATATCAAAATGTCGGCAAATGCATGAAGTACTAAATGTTGATGAAATCAAAAACTAATTGCACAGTTTTGTTGTACTTTGCGAGATGAACATTTTAAGCCTAGTTAGTCAAAATTTGGATAATTTTTACTAAATACAAACGAAATGCTACAGGAATTCTGATACAGTGTTTTTCTCCCCAATTCACCGAACTAAACGAAGCCCAGGTTCTCATCTCACCGTGTTTCTGGTCCAGCCATAAAAGCCACTGTCAAGCCCTCTTTTTTCATCTCGAGCTGCTCACGCCCTACCTCCCTGTCTCTGCCAGTGGAACCCACGGTCAGTGACCCAACGAAATATATGGCAAAAAAATTACTAGCACACCTTTTACGAAGACAGGAATTTGTCTTCAAAAGGAACGTTTGAAAGGAATAATAGGACCTCATCCTTGTTTTGCATAAAAGTATGTCATCTGTATACTTATTACGAGATTAATAAATCAAATAGACCCCAAATAGTAAAAACCTAATCTAAAATTTGGATTTTTTAAAAACGATCTCGGATGAAGAAATGATCAAAATAAAAATTATAGATCTCGAAAAGTTATGGAATTTTGTTGTTTACAACTTTTTTATTTGAAATCATTTACTGCTTTAAATGCTATTTGAAATTCAATTTTAAAATTATTGAAGAACTTCGATTTCTCTTTTTAATCTCTGTATAAAACTTGTAACTAGTCTTTCTCCCTCATACTAACTTCAAATTTAATGATTCTTTTTTCTAAAAATTTCTAAAATCATTCTCTACCAATGTATTGTGTTCTTACAACTATTATTTTGACCATCTTTTCATGTGACTGTGTTTTATCTATATGAATTTTAAATTTTAAAAAATACTAACTTCAAAGAACATTTTGATGCAGTAAATAATTTCATCTAAAAAAGTCATGAACATAAAAGTTTTAGAACTGATCAAGATCTAAAACTTTTATTTAAGTTATTTTTTTATCCGACAAAGTGATAGTAACATTGTTCACAAATTTTATATATCTCTCTTATAGTTTTATGAAACCATACGGGAAATATGTAAAATTTGTGAACAATGTTCCTATTACTTTGTCAAATGAAAAAATGACCAAAATAAAAGTTATACATTTTGGTGAGTTCTACCGCTTTATTGTTGATCACTTTTTCAGCCGAAATCATTTGATGTTTCAAAATCTTATTTGAAGTTGTTATTTTTTGAAATTTAAAATTTGAATTGTCCAAACCAAGTCAAGTGAAAAGATGACCAAAATGAAAATTATAGATCTTGATGATTTCTAAATTTTTGTAGTTGATAAGTTTTTTATTTGAAATCATTTTATAGATCATGTTGTTGGATTTACTTTTTAAAACCATACAAAAAAATATATTTTATAGAGAAAACTCAAATTGTAGCCGGGAGTAGAAAAGACCTCCCAAGCTAGATCGAATTTAGCCTGGCCCGTTTAAATGATCCGCGTTCCTAACTGGGCTCTAGGCCCATGATGTTGCCTGCTGTGTGCGCCATTGGATGGTGATCCAGTGGCCCTCATCACGCGCCGTCTGGTACAAAACGGCGGCGGCCGGTGCCCCGTAAACCCTAGCTCCTTTTAATCCCCTCCCACCCTCTCTGCAGTAGCGACGGGTGAGCGCCGCCTCCCTCTCTGATGCGCACCCAGCAGTCGTCAGCTCCCTCTATGTTTCTTAGTCTCCCTCATAGATCTCTTGGCTCGAGCAGACGACATTAGATCCAACTCGAGCAGACGGTAGCCCCCTCCCTGTCCTAGATGCACTACGGGAATCAGGCGCTTTGCCGAGTGTCCAGCCATAAATACACTCGGCAAAGGCTTTGCCGAGTGCCGCACTCGGCAAAGAGTACACGGCAAAAAATTTGTTGGCAAAGACCTCTTTGCCGAGTGTTTTTTGTCGGGTTTGCCGAGTGCCACGATAGCACTCGGCAAAGAAAAGTTGCCGTGACAAGGGAGATAACGTTAACGGGTACTTTACCGAGTGCCCCACCGCTTGACACTCGCAAAGAATTTTTTTTTAAAAATTCTTTGCCGAGTGCCTCTTTGCTTGGCACTCGGCAAAGAAGTTTTTTTTAAATTCTTTGCCGAGTGTCCCACAGCTGGGCACTCGACAAAGAATTTTTGAAAATTCTTTGCCGAGTGCCCCTCTGCTTGGCACTCAAAAAAATTCTTTGCCGAGTGTCCCTCTGATTGGCACTCGTCAAAGAAATTTTTTTAAAAAAATTCTTTGCCGAGTGCCCTCTGCGTGGCACTCGGTAAAGAATTTTTTTAAAAAATTCTTTGCCGAGTGCTTTCCTCCCTGGCACTCGGCAAAGCTAGAAAATTTGCTAAAATTGGCTTGCTTTTTCCAGCTTTGCCGAGTGTTTTTGTGATTGCACTCGGCAAAAGCTTCCTTTACCGAGTGTTACACTCGGCAAAGTGACCATAACCGCCCCCTTTTTTTGAATGTTTACATTCCATCACGACAAAAATAATGTTTCACATATATATCAAATTCATCACATATATCTCACATACATCATAAATATCTCACATAGATCAGATGCATCACAACATATATAACATAAGTGCATCATAAGTCCAAATAGCTAACACAAGTTCAAATAACTAACACTAGTGCATCACAAAGTCCATCACCAAGTGAACAACAAATAGAAAGACAACTACCCAGATCCCCAAGCTCCCCACTGAGACTGTGGTGTACCATGAATTGGATCATTCGAGGGCCCAAGAGGTGGATTATTCGAACCCGCCGATTGAGGCTGCACAAAGGAGAAGACATTGTATGTGTCAGATAATAATCCACTAGGCTACAAGTAGTGTTACGGTTTGACCCTAAGCATGAACATACAAACTTAAACAATTATATTCATACTTACAGGAGTAGCGTGCCCTAAAGGTGAAGGTGGTGGTGTAACGAATAGCGAAGCTAGCAGAGCTACACCCGTCTTTTGCCCAAGAGCTTGCATGTATGGGAGAACCTCCGCCATCTGCTGCTGCTGCCTCTGCTCCATCGCAATGCGCTGGGCCTCCATAGCCTCCATCCTCTGGCGATCGGCCTCCCGCAGGGCCTCTAATTACTCGATCTGGGTCTGCAATATTTCACCACAATGTTTAAATAATGCAAAGCTAAGATATGTAAATATCAATGTATGACGAATAAAATAGGAATCACCTGGAGTGATAGAATCCGCTGCTGTGAAGTCTCTGGCCGTGGGCGTATGGGAATGCTTGCGTCCGTGCTCTGAGTTGCCCTTGGAAAAGGCTGAGGTTCGATTCATTTTCACCAGCATTGTAACGAGAGGGTGGATTATGCACGCTAGGAAGGTTCTCGACGTAGTATTTCTCTATGAAGTTTGACACCTCCTCCAGAATGTATGCCTCTATAATAGAAGCCTTAATTTTCCCTTTATTTCTATATTTTTTGCGAAGAGTCTTTAGACATCTCTCGATTGGATAGCACCAACGGGCCTACACTGGCCCCCCCATTCATGCCTCATACGGGAGGTGCAATATCAAATGCTGCATCGGATTGAAGAAGCTGGGTGGGAAGATCTTCTCCAACTTATAGAGCAACACAGGTGCCTCGTTTTCCAAGTCATCAATCATGGTCCGAGATAACTCCTTAGCACAAAGCTGGCGGAAGAAATAGCTTAACTCTGCCAGCGCAAGCCACACATGCTCAGGGACATAGCCTCGAACCATCACTGGAAGAAGCCACTCAAGCCATATGTGGTAGTCATGACTCTTCATCCCGTTGACTCGCAGAGTAGATAAGTTCACTCTCCTCCTCAGATTCGCTGCATACCCATCAGGAAACATTAGCGTCTGCATCCATTCAAGTACTTCCCTCCTGTATTTCATAGCCAAGATGAAATCGGTCTTAGGCCTTTTCCATGTCTTGTCGCCTCTAGGAGGCTGCATCTCTTGCTTTGGTCTATCGCATAACGTTGCCAAGTCCACTCTAGCCTTAGGGTTGTCTTTTGACTTTTTCAGTTTCCATGATGGTTCCCCAAAGTGCCTCGGCGACATTCTTTTCAGTGTGCATTACATCAATATTATGTGGGAGAAGGAGGTCATCAAAATAGGGGAGCCTCATCAACCCCGACTTATGAGTCCACATGTGTTCCTCACCATACCCCACAAAACCACCACCTTCTTGATTGGGCATGAGAGCATCTATCTGAGCATGAACCTCGGCACTAGTCATCATTTGCGGTGGAGGGTCTTTCACTACGACACCTTTCATAAAGTTCTTGATGTCTTGTCTGAATGGATGGTCAAGAGGGAGGAATTGACGATGTTTGTCGAACAACGAATACTTGCCACCCTTCTGTAACCAAATGAACCTCAGACGTTCCTTGCATATTGGACATGGGAACTTCCCGTGAACACACCAGGCGCAGAATATCCCATAGGCTAGGAAGTCATGCAGAGAGTAGTGGTACCAAACGTACATTTTGAAGCTTGTCTTTGTAGCTCGGTCATATGTCCATACGCCTTCCTCCCAAGCACTGACCAATTCATCAATCACAGGCTCCATGTACACACCCATATTACTCCCTGGGTGTCCAGGAATTATCAATGATAAGAATATATTCTGCCTTTGAAAGCATACGCCAGGGGGGGATTGAGGGGGATAATGAACATGGGCCAACATGTGTATGGGGCAGCCATCAATCCATAAGGATTGAACCAATCTGTTGCTAGCGCAACACGTACATTACGAGCCTCATCTGCTTTCTCACGATAAATGCAATCAAAGCGGGTCCATGCTTCACCATCAGATGGATGTACCAGTTTGTCAGCATTGTATCGTTTTCCCTTTTTGTGCCATGTCATCTGTTTTGCGGATTCCTCGGTCATGTATAGCCGTTGGATCCTTGGTACGAACGGGAGGTACCGTAGGATCTTCACAGGGATTGTAAGCTGCCTCTTCTGGCCATCACCAGAGTCTACCTCCAGGTACCTGAATGATTTACACTTTGGACAGTAATTTGCATCCTTGTGTTCTTTCCTAAATAGAATGCACCCCTTCGGACAAACATGTATCTGATCATACGACATCTTGAGTGCACGAAGGAGTTTCTGTGACTCGTACATGCTCTTTGGCAGAATGTGGCCATCCGGAAGCAGGCTGCCAATCACGGTCAACATACTATCGAAGTGTTCTCGACTCATGCTACACTCAGACTTGAACCCCATTAAACGTCTAATGGCATCCAGTTGAGAAACTGTTGTCTGGTCGTTAAGGGGTTTCTGTGCTAAAGACATTATGTTATAGAACGCCTTTGCAGTTGCCTCCATCTCCTCCTCCATACGTCCTTTAGTGTACTGTCCTTCATGAAAGTCATCTAACATATATGCTACGCCGACAGCAGGATCAAAATCCTCGACGCGGAGTCTCACCACCTCCTCTCTCAGATGATGGGCTTCACCATGGTGGACCCACCGAGTATAGTCCGGCGTAAATCCATTCTTCAAAAGATGTTTACCCATATCCACCTTGTTTTTCCTTTTTCTATTTGCACATCTCTTGCAGGGACACAAAACTAGAAATGCTCCTTTACTAGACTCGCCAAATGCTAGTTCCAAGAAAACATTGGTCTTCATCATCCATTCAGTGGTGAAATCACTTTGACTTGAGTGGCCCGTGTACATCCACTCACGGTCATCCATCCTCTAACATATATACCAGCAAGCAAAGTAACCATCAATTGCAGCTATATGTCGTTCGTACTATCTAATAGGTGAGGATAGGTCCTAATCCCACCCGCGGATGCATAGATGAGGTTAGTTTCCGTGCTATACTCCTATCAGAGATAGAATTTCGGCAGCACCTCCCCGCTGTTCTCCCGATACACGTCCTAGCAGGAAGAGTGTGCATCTGGAGAACAACAGGGAGATGATGCTGAAACCCTGTCTCGAATCAGAGCAGACCAAGGAAACTAACTCATCTACGCATCCGTGGGTTATCCAAAATACATGGACAATCCGAAATAGATACGGTCATAGATATGCAAAGATCTGCATACTAATAACTGTATCTCTTTCGAACGGGAGACACCTAACCGAGTTACGCGAGCTACGACTATGATAAGGAAAGAGGTTATACCTAAAGTGCCGGTGGAGTCCGGATAGCGGAGCCGTGGCGATTCGGTGCAGTGGCGAGGCGACGCGGTGCAGGCAGACCCGCAACACCGAGGAAGACGATCGGCGTACTCCGGCTCCGCTTCAACGGGCTCTTCTCTGCAAAAAAAAGAAAGAAAAATAATACTGTCAATTAAAAATTTCGGCAGAACCTCCCTTGCACGGGGAGGTTTCGAATACCTGCAAAAAACAACGGCACGATGGCCGACATTCACATATGACAGCTCGATGGCCGACATCCACATACAACGGCTCGATGGCCGATATCCATATACAACGGCTCGATGTCCGAAAACCATATACAACGACAACACATACAACAACAATTACTACTGACACGACTATTTCACGCACTGCACGAATTGTATAGAAAAGGAATGGGCGAACCTAGTCTGTGCTCGTCGGCGGTGCGGCGGCACGGCGGCGCGGTCGCGCGGAGGCGCGACGGCGGTGCGGCGACACGACGGCGCGGAGGCGGCGGGCAAGCGGCACAGCGGTGCGGCCGTGCAGGGCCAGCGGCGTGAGCGCACGACGCGACGGTGTAGGGCGAGCGGCGCGGGCGGGCGCGCGGTGGGCGCGGGGCGGCGCGGGCGCGGGCGGGCGCGCGGGCGAGCGGCTGGCGCGGGGCGGCACGGCGAGCGCCCGGCGCGGGCGAGCGGTGGCGTTGGTGTGCGAGCGGGCCTATCTGGAAGCAGAGGGGTATATATTTTACGTGCTTTGCCGAGTGTCCGCGATACGGCACTCGGCAAAGTTTTTATTTTTTTTAAATTGCTTTGCCGAGTGCCGGCGATCTGGCACTCGCAAAGCCTTTTATTTTTTTTAAAAAAATCTTTGCCGAGTGCCAGATCGCCGGCACTCGGCAAAGTTTTTAATTTTTTTTAAAAAATTGCTTTGCCGAGTGCCGGCGATCTGGCACTCGGCAAAGACTTTTATTTTTTTAAAAAAAATTCTTTGCCCAGTGCTCGCGATCTGGCACTCGTCAAAGAATTTTCAGCGTTTTATTTTTTTAATTACTTTGCCGAGTGGCCACGATCTGGCATTAGGCAAAGATTTTTCGTCATTTTTTTAATTTCTTTGTCGAGTGCCACGAATCTGACACTCGACAAAGAATTTTCAGCATTTATTTTTTTTAAATTACTTTGCCGAGTGCCAGGTAAATGACACTCGGCAAAGAATTTAATTTTTTTTCTTTTTGCACCCAAATTTTTTTGCAGCCCTACTACAGTATTAGGAGCTAGATTTTAAAATTTGGTACATGTTTTATGTTTTTTTTTGCTGCATTTAGTTAATTTGTGTCATTTACTTGAATTTTTTCGTAAAAAGCAAATTTGAACTGCAGGTGCATGGAATAATGGAATTTAGCCATTCAAAAAAATAATATTTATGCTTTTGAGTGTATTATGAGGAGCTATCTAGGAACGCACCCGAAATTTCGAACATCGTGTTTATGAAACATGGGCACCGACTTGCGGGCGATTTGTTTTTAAATTCTATTAAATACCAACCAAGTCCGAAAATTACAAAAATTGCCAAGATGTCATGATATCGCATGTGGAGGCTATGATAAAAAAAGAATGTTTCGAGGAAGTTGTGACGTACGTTGGTTGAAACCCAGACAAACCACATGTGATATTGTGATAACACATGTGGAGATGTCTGGGTTTTAAGCAACATACGTCACAACTTCCTCCACACATGTGGAGATGTCTAAGTTTTAAACAACGTACGTCACAACTTTCTTAAAATATTTTTAATTTTTTATCATAGCCTCCACATGCGATATCATGACATCTTGACAATTTTTGTGATTTTCGAACTTCGTTTGTATTTAATAGAATTTAAAAACAAATCGCCCGCAAGTGGGTGTCCATGTTTCGTGAACACGATTTTTGAAATTTCGGGTGCGTTCCTAGATAGCGCCTCATAATATACTCAAAAGCATGAATATCATTTTTTGAATGGCTAAATTCTATTATTCCATGCACCTGCGGTTCAAATTTGCTTTTTACGAAAAAATTCAAGTAAATGATACAAATTAACTAAATGCAGCAAAAAACATAAAAAATGTACCAAATTTTAAAATCTAGCTCCTAATACTGTAGTAGGGCTGCAAAAATAAAGGTGAAATTCTTTGTCGAGCGCCAAGATTCTGACACTCGGCAAAGAAATTCTTTGTCGAGTGTCAAATTCCTGGCACTCGGCAAAGTAATTAAAAAAAACTTTGCCGAGTGCCTAACAGCAGGCACTCGACAAAGGGTCACCGTTAGGGCTCACCGTTTGTGAGGTCGTCTTTGTCGAGTGAGCTCTCGGCAAAGACTTTCTTTGCCCAGTGCATTTCTTTGCCGAGTGCTCGCGATTCGGCACTCAGCAAAGTTTTTATTTTTTTTAAAAAAATTGCTTTGCCGAGTGCCGCTTTTATTTTTTTTTTAAAAAAAGTCTTTGTCGAGTGCCAGATTATCGGCACTCGACAAAGTTTTTATTTTTTTTAAAAAAATTGCTTTGCCGAGTGCCGGCGATGTAGCACTCGGCAAAGACTTTTTTTAAAAAAAAATTCTTTGCCGAGTGCTCGCGATCTGGCACTCGGCAAAGAATTTTTAGCGTCTTATTTTTTTAATTACTTTGCCGAGTGCCCACGATCTGGCACTCGGCAAAGAATTTTTGTCATTATTTTAATTTCTTTGCCGAGTGCCACGAATCTGACACTCGGTAAAGAATTTTCAGCATTTTATTTTTTTTAAAATTACTTTGCTGAGTGCCAGGTATCTGACACTCGGCAAAGAATTTCTTTGCTGAGTGCCAGCATCCTAGCACTCGGCAAAGAATTTAATTTTTTTTCTTTTTGCACCCAATTTTTTTTGGCAGCCCTACTACAGTATTATGAGCTAGATTTTAAAATTTAGTTCATTTTTATGTTTTTTGCTGCATTTAGTTAATTTGTATCATTTACTTGATTTTTTTTTTCATAAAAAGAAAATTTAAACTGCAGGTGCGTGGAATAATAGAATTTAGCCATTCAAAAAATGATATTCATGCTTTTGAGTGTATTATGAGGAGCTATCTAGGAATGCACCCGAAATTTCAAACATCGTGTTCACGAAACATGGGCACCGACTTGCGGGCGATTTGTTTTTATATTCTATTAAATACAAACCAAGTCCGAAAATCACAAAAATTACCAAGATGTCGTGATATCGCATGTGGTGGTTATGATAAAAAAATAAGAATGTTTCGAGGAAGTTGTGACGTACGTTGCTTGAAACCCACACAAACCACATGTGATATTGTGATAACACATGTATAGATGTCTAAGTTTTAAACAACGTACGTCACAACTTTCTTGAAATATTTTTAATTTTTTATCATAGCCTCCACATGCGATATCATGACATCTTGGCAATTTTTGTGATTTTCGGACTTCGTTTGTATTTAATAGAATTTAAAAACCAATCGCTCGCAAGTCGGTGCCCATGTTTCGTGAACACGATGTTCGAAATTTCGGGTGCGTTTCTAGATAGCGCCTCATAATACACTCAAAAGCATGAATATCATTTTTTGAATGGCTAAATTCCATTATTCCATGCACCTACAGTTCAAATTTACTTTTTACGAAAAAAATTCAAGTAAATAATACAAATTAACTAAATGCAGCAAAAAAACATAAAAATGTACCAAATTTTAAAATCTAGCTCCTAATACTGTAGCAGGGCTGCAAAAAAAGGTGCAAAAAGAAAAAAAAATTAAAATTCTTTGCCGAGTGCCAAGATTCTGACACTCGGTAAAGAAATTCTTTGCCGAGTGTCAGATTCCTGGCACTTGGCAAAGTAATTAAAAAAAACTTTGCCGAGTGCCTAACAGCAGGCACTCGGCAAAGGGTCACCGTTGGGGCTCACCGTTTGTGAGGTCGTCTTTGCCGAGTGTAAATCTTTGCCGGGAGCTGGGCTCTCGGCAAAGACTTTCTTTGCCGAGTGCATTTCTTTGCCGAGTGCTCGGCACTCGGCAAATGGATCTTTGCCGAGCGTCTTACTTTGCCGAGAGCGGCGCTCGGCAAAGAGCCTCTTTGCCGAGTGCCCGATATTTGGCACTCGGCAAAACATATGACACTCGGCAAAGATACTGTTTCCGGAAGTGATGTAGGCAAGATCTAGATCGGCGGAATCAATGGTGAGTTTGTACCCCCAAACTTGTTCTTCATGTTCGATTGGTTGGGTTTGAAGTCTTCTGACTGAGTTCTCTCTGCCCCTGCGTCTGTGATTTTGCTCAGGATTCGGAACGATCGTCAGGCTCGTGGCCAGATTGGATTTCTACAGTGGCGGCGCCGGCTCCTTCTGCACAGAGGCGCAGGCGGCGGCGTCCAAACGCACACGGCGGTGCCTGACACGGAATAGCGGCGCTTCTCCGTGCACGTGGTGGATCTCAAGCCGGAGTCCATGCACTTGGTGGATGAGTGGATCTCATGCCACATGCTGCTTCTCCTTGTGCAGAGGCAGTACTTTGTGCTTAATTTTCTTCAATTGTTCTTAGTTCGCAGAGCCCAAGAAGACCGTCGATTCGGAGTGGCGGTGCTGCTGCCTCAGCTTCTCTTGCTGTTGTTCCTTGATTGGAGAGGTGAGTTCTGCTGAAACTATGCGCAGCTGCAAATGACATGTTTTCCTTTATATGAATGTTGTGCGATAATCAAACTGTATGGTGGAAATCGAAATTCGTTCCAAATCCATTTGTGCTGCTGTAAATATATTACAATCACTCTGCAATCGTCTGGAAGGGTTAAACGGAAGTAGATAATAGAATAGAATAGGACTCTAGAATGGATGCTAAACTGGCAACGATAAATACATGAAGATTTTGAGTTCTCTCTCTATGGAATATTGTAGATCATGTTTTTTTGCCATTTCGTGTTTGTGTGATCGATTAGTTGATGTGTTACTCAAATCTAGTGAGTAATTATTGGAGTTCTCTATTTGTGCAGGTATTTTTAGCTGCCTGGGGAATAAGTGCATCTTCTGGACGGAGGCTGGCTACGTGGGTGGCCTCCCCTCACACCAGAAACTTGCTGCTGATAAACCTGCTACTGGTGGTCCTTATAAATCTTTTGCTGTTGATATCTCTTATCTGCTAGTCTAGATGGCCAAGTGCAATTAGGTCGGCACTGATTAAGCTATCACCAGACAGATTTACTCCTAGTGCTGAGAATGTTTGTACGTGTACATATATATGTAAATTACCATGTGAATGTGACAGGATATATAAATTATGTATCTGAATCAATTAAGCTAGGCTATGGTGATTTGAATTTGATTCTTTGTTAATATGTGATTGGTTTATGGGCTATCCGAAGCAAAAAAAAAAATGATTTGCTGCCGGACTGAAATCTAAATGGGCTGACAGAAATGGGCCAAAAAAATCATCTGGGCATAAAAGGGGCTGAAAAAAATTTAAAAGCTAAATGGACCGAAAAGTACAGAACAAGTGGACTGTTGTGGCCCACTGTAAGCCTGCCAACCACATGGGCCTTAATAGGCCGAATTTTAATTTTATGACATTTGTTTACATGCCATGTCAGCGACTCGTCAATGCTTACATGGCATGGTGCAAGTAATTGTGACAAAAAACCAATGTCATATACTTATGACGTTAAATATACAAACGCCACATAATTAATTTGTGACAGTGGTTTTTTGACGTTTGTATTTTCGTCAACCGAATGTCACAAATCTTATTTTTTGACATAAATTCCATATATTATGACATAATATAATGTCAAAAAAGCCACACATTTGTTGTAGTGCCATATATATACGTAGTGGTGCTTTGGGGATCCTGTACTTCTTCCTAGGAATTTTTTTCTAGCAAACTAACCACCGCGTGTTTTTCTTTCCCTATCTCGACTCTCTCTAGCCGTCGTCGTATCACCTACCCGGTGTTTCTCTCCCGGTTAAGCCCTTGGCATGTCATGGCTCCCTCCTCGGTGTCCGTCCGACTGTCCCGTTCCTCGCGCATCTACGTTTATCGGAGATAAAACCTCTGTCCTATAGTATAGTATATTCTAAGAATTTTTAGACAAATTAAGAGAAATCCTAAAAGACGTATGTACCTTTATTTTATTTCCTAATCAGACGCTATTATCAACATGATTAATGGTGATTGGTTGATAAATGAAAAATATTTAATGCAAATTTGGTTTTTGTCCTCTAGAATGTATTATATTTGAGAACAATTTTTAAATTTTAAAATGCACTATATTACAGGACAGATGCAGTATATTTCTGAAGCCTTACATGCAAGATAAAGGCAGATGTAGTTGTTTGGAATTAAGAAGTACTTCCTATATATGTCCCAAAACACTGGATTCTAGATATTTTCATATATGTATTATTGTGGAACTCAAGTGACCACGGTACCCCTATTTTTTAGGCCAATCTCACATAAAAAAATTGGTTGTTGCATGAATAATTAGCTGAATTTAGTTGTGCAGTGCTTGTGTGCTGCCAGGACACAAATGAGAAATTAGACTAAAGTTATTACATGACACAAATGCTTAAAACAAAATCAGTCTCATACGCCAATTAAACTTAGTTTGTAAGCATAAGACATAAGGCCGCCCATGAGAGAGGAAGAAGGCCTTTGTAGCAACAACAAGCAAAGATTGTGGGGTAAATTTAATTGTCACAAAGAATGACTTAAAGCATACGAAAAGTTCAATCCACTTTATGAAGCAATAGAAAGTGCATAGGGCTAAGAGAAACCTCTTATCTTGGAGATGCTACCTGATATCGTGAATAAGATCTGGCACCTTGTATGCTTCGGGTGATTGCTGCTGGTGGATCTGTGAGAGTATACTTCTGAGAATCATCCTCATATCTGGCTTTTTGGCCGTTTGCACAAAGGCCTGGCATTCGAACTGCTCCCCAAGTTCACGTCACAGTTCTTGAGCAAGCATGCTCTTACCAACTCCATCAGCAACAAGAATGGATACAACCTTCAGCTGCAGATCGATTTTTGTTGAGAATGACGGCTCAAAAAGACAAAGAACACAAGATCAATCACAGCGGAGACACAAGATTTAACGTGGAAAACCCTCCCAATGCGGAAGGGAAAAAACCACAGACGCCAGCCAGCAAACACTCCTCACTATTATAAAGAGTCTGGTTACAACACCGTATGGCGGCTTACAAGAGATATATCAAAGTGGAACCCTAATCAGGGTATATGTACTGTACCGCTTCGCTCCGGCCCTTGCCTCCGGCACTCAACGGGCCTCCGCTTCGCTCCGTCAGAAGTCGACCAATATAATGTGCAACTAAATTTGGAACATATTCAACAATTTTATCGTCCATTTTGGCTTCAGAAACCGGCGAAGCTCAATTGTTGGGATCTCCATGCCGACAGTCCTGATGGGTCCCCGGTACACCATTCGAAAACGATGGCTACAGGTGGCTGTAGGATGACTAAGACCGTATTCAAGCCTGTACCTGTCGTATCGTTCTCGCACCTCCTCCACACGTGTCTTAAATTCTAACAGGTCGTCCATCCAAGCCGTCTTGGCATCAGCCTCGTCAGTGTGGACGAACTGGTCGACGCAGTCCTCCATGTCGTAGGAGAGTTCACGCACATCCTTCACCCAATAGTTGATGGTGAGAGAAGGGTCGTCCACCTCTGATAGCTTCGCCATCTTGGTGTATATGTTTCTAAGATCATCTCTGATGTGAGATGCCCTGTCTTCGACACGCGCCAGCTCATCAAGCTTCCGGAGCAGGGAAGCCATGGCACCATGTGACGCGCTATTCAGACCTTCCATGATTTTATCTATAGGGAATGATGACCAGCGCACAGAACCACAAATACAATCGCCAGCAATGTTTCCTACTCATTGTGGATGTTAGGGCATGCGCCAAGAATAAGAATTCAGCAACTTACCGAAGTGATTCAGTGGTGAAAAGACAAAATACTGCAATGAGGAAGATAGGGAATCCTGTCCAAGGTACTGTAACAAGGAATTTTGAAAGCGTCAATCACAGATGAAGTCATTATAAAAACTATATGCTCAAAGAGCAAGACCGGGTGCAGTATAACTTGATTCCTCACTCCATGGGAGGGCAGAAAAGTACTACTCCATCTGTTCTAAATTGTAAATCATTGTGGGTTTTCTAGATAATGGAACGAAGTATCTAGATAGGTAGTAAATACTGTATATGTAGAAAAGCCGAGACGACATACAATTCAGAATAAAAAAATGGTAAATCGGGACTTGGGAAGGCATGATTCCTCCATCGGGTAATCAATAGAGGGGAGGCGATAAGGGAAGAGGAGCACACCTCTCTTCCTCACAAAACAGAAAGCTAGAGGCCGGAATTGGAGATTTACCACTGGTCTGGAGCAGCCACCGTCGGCGTTTTCTGGCGCCGAGTACTAGAGCTCAGTAGTTTCCCGAAATAGCCAAAATCATTTGCAGGAATTGGAGATTTACCACTGAAATTGTTAGATCAAGAGGTGGATTCGAAAGGGGGGAGAGGTGCCACGAACTTTTGGGCACAGGGGCTCAGCTGTCTTATGGCCGAACAGGGGTCCTCTTCCTCTACTCTTCTTTATGAAACAAAACAAGGGTTTGCTGACTTGGTTCATTTTCGTTCCATCTTTCTTAAAATCTGGATTTGTTTGTTTTACTGTGTTCTTGGTAGCTTCATCACCTTCCAAGAAGCCCTCCTCCTGCGCACACCCAGCTTCCTCCGTTGTCATTTATTTGGTGACTACGGCCTTGTTTAGATTCCATAATTCACCCCTAAATTCCACTATGCAAAAAGGAGATTCCCCATCACATCAAAATGCCGGCAAATGTATGGAGTACTAAATGTAGATGAAATCATAAACTAATTGCACAATTTTATTGTACTTTGCGAGATGAACATTTTAAGTCTAATTAATCAATTTTTAGACAATTTTTTGCATAAAAAACAAAGTGCTACAGTGCCCGGAGGTGGCACTGTACAGATTCGGCCACCCCCGAGTCGGCGATCTAAAGAAAGCCTACAATTTGCTGCATCCGCCACCCCCGGTCACCTCCTGACTATTCAACCCTTGTACGTTGCATTCACTGGCGGCATCCACTGATCACATATCTCTTTAACATGTTTCCTGCCGTCCAGCCAAGGCAGACACCGACCTCAACGTACACCGTGCATCCTGGACATATCCAAACTCGCCGGTTAGACATCCCTGTACTATAGACTGCAAGAGCCGGTCACATTATATTGCGCTAAGTACAAAAGATCACATGGTAGAGCCGCCTCGTTTAATAGCTATTAAAGGCAGTTGGCCACCATGACCTTTGCACCGAGGCGGTTGGCTTGCCCATCTTGGTTAAGCGCTTTGGCCCGTCTCGGTTAAATTTTGTGTAGTAGTGCAAATTAAAATATAGTAAAAGGTGATACCTGAATCTGATTTCATGCGAATCATCTCTGTTTCCATCGTTATGCTCAAGCGTATATATCCATTGATCTTGGATCAATAATACTATATGATGACCGTTCAGTCATAGTCCTGCTTTTTCTGACTGAAGAACCAGACTGACATTGGTTCTAATAATAGGACTAGCTAGCTAGCTAGTAGACAGTGGCGAGTGCCTTGCGATAAAGGGCGTCCTCAACGCTAAGGAAGAAATAGCCAGGACGTGAGGTGAGAGTCCTACAACTAAAAAGAAAGAAAATAAGACAACATTTTGGTACAACATTAGTTTGGTGCGTCGCTATCCCACCCTCGTGTGATCCCGCAAGAGGCGGAAGGGTGCAAAAAAAATAAATAATAAGAAAGGATTCCTGATACAAATATATAAGAGAAATAATATATAAACGTGGAGGAGGAAGGATGTGAAAGAAAATAAAGAATATGAAAGAAATCCTGATGTAAAGTTGTCCTCTAATTCGGTCTAGGCTCTCCCGCCCAAGTGGGATCCTGCAGGAGGTGAAAGGGTGCGAAAAAAATAAAGAATAAGAAAAGATTCCTAATGCAAATGTACAAAAGAGAAATAATATATAAATATAGAGGTGGAATGATGCAAAAGAAAATAAAGAATAAGAAAGGATTCATGATGTAAAATTGTCGTCTAATTTGGTCGTCGCTCTACCTGCCTTCGACGTGCGATACGTCGTGGCGACCGCGCACGCTGCCTGCTCGGCTCCCTCGTGGCCCTTGTCATCGCGCTCGGCGTGGCGGTCCTGGTCCTATGGCTCTTCTTCCGTCTGGACAACCTCAAGGCCTACGCCGACTCTGCCACGCTGTCCTGTTTCGACCTTGGCAACGGCAACGGTGACCTCCTCCAGTACAACCTCACTGTGGTCATCCACGTGAGGAACCCCAACTGCTTTGGGATCCGCTATGACTACGCCGTGGCACAGGCGTTCTACGATGGCGACCGCTTCGAGTTCGACCCGCTGCAGCCGTTCTACATGGATAGCAAGAGCGACGCCTGGATCACATCCATGTTGGGCGGCTCGACGGTGGTAGACGACGACGCACGGCGCACGTACAAGAGGGAGAACGGGGAGGGGTTCTACTACGTCGAGGTGAAGGTGTACTCGGACCTTAGCTTCAGGGTTAGGGTCATCCGCTGGCATGATTTCAAGAGCAAGATCACCTGCGTGCTGCGGTTGCCCGTGTCCGCTGCTAGTGGCAATGTCAACATCACGACGCTGACAACGCTAGGGACGAGGTGCGACGTCGACTTCTGATCCTTGCCGGTTGTCAAAGGCCATCCTTTGACAGTTTGTCTTATTTGGCCGGCTGGGGGATAACGCTAGCTGTCGACAATATCTATGTTTGATTTTGAACTGTAGTCTATTAATGTCGTTTGATTCTCTCGACCATTCTTTTCTTCGTTTCAATGTATATGAATGAATAAACCGGAATTTTGTATTCGTTGATTCCATATCTTGGTGTTACAGATTATTTATGCGACCTTGTATATACTCCATCTCCATGCTCTGCCAAATGCAGACAAACACACGTAATCTTTCTTTCCAAAGTATGGTAACCGTAGATTTATTAGAAAAGAAAGTATGGTTGAGCTTTTCATATGACTTATCATATATCAAGAACTCAAAAGATGCTTATATCGTAGTGTCAAGTTTCAATATGCACCTGCACAAACTTCAGAGAGATCTGTATTATATATATGGCAACTGTTTTATGGCAACTTACTGGTGACTATTATTATACTTCTCCACTTGCGTGCTTCACTAGACAGAGTACATTCAAATCACACATATAAAATCTAACACATTCATCAAATTGCTTCCAAGTTTTAAGGTGAAAGCTAAATACACGTTCCATTTAGTGGATGCAACGTCTTTGCCTCCGGCAGCGAGAAGGGAGCCAACCCACCACTAGCTCCCCTACCCGCCGCCCATCTCCGGCCGCCGTCGCCGCCCTCCGGCGTGCGGCGACGGCGGCCTGCAGTGGCCCGAATACAAGGTGCCCGCTGCGTCCCCTCCCCACCCCGCCCCCACACCACCCCCTCTCTCTTTCCCCCTCCCAACCCTCCACCACCTTCTTCCCCGGTGCATTCCGGCGGGCTCGCCGGCCGGCGGCCCGGATCCGGGTTCCCCTGGACCAGATCCGGCCTCCCCCTTGACGGATCCGTGGCGGCGCGGGCTGGGCGCCGGCCGCCCTCGCGTGGCCGTCCTGGCCGGCCGGGGTGCCTCCCCCGTTGCTCCTGGGCGACCTAGGCGGGGCGACGCCGTGGCGGCCTGGGACGGGCGGACCCCACACCCCCACCCCTGCTCATTGCAAGACAGTCTCGGCCGGTTGGTGTGCCTCCCCCGTGACGCTCGTCCTGGGCCAGGGCGACGTGCCGTGGCTGCCACGCAGCCTGGGGATGGGCGGATCCCGCGCCCCCTGCTCGTTTGGGACGGTGCCGCTGTCCGGGTTCGACGTCGCTCTCCGTGTCTTCTAGCGGTGCTGCAGTTCCGCGTCTGTGCTGGCCATGGCCGGGCACCCCAGTTCGGCTGGTGCCGGGGCAGTTAGGAATGGCAGGGCCGCGCCGGCTCCCCCTGCTGGCAGTGCGGTGGTGGCGTGATAGGTGCTGCACTCCTGGCGCCTGCGCCACGGCTTCGATCCTCGTTGTCGTCGTCACTGCTTCGGGTGCCACGAGTGGCCTACGCCCGAGGCAAGAATCAGGGTGAAAACCCTGTCCGGTTCTTCCGGGCCGACGGCGGTGGTGCAGTATGCGTCATCCACCTCCTTGGAGGCGTCGCCGATGCTTCTTCGCCTGGAGCAGGCTGGGGACGTAAGTCCTACTCGTGTGCTATTCCAATGTTGTTGGCGTCTGCGGATGTCAATTCCCTTCTTGAAGGCATCGTTGGAGCGTCGTTGCACCCCGTCACCCACTACCATCGCTGGAGCCCTTCGCTTCATCGACGTCTGTGGTTCCCGTCTTGCCGCTGGTTGCTGGGGAAGTTCCTAACTGTGCCTGTCGTGCCTTCATGTATTCCACCGCAATGGTTCGCCCTGCTGCACTTGACCAAGCCAGTGTCGCTTTCTCCTTTGGCGGATGCTTTGCCGTCACTGTCGCCGGCCTCCTCTTAACTGGTGCTTTGCTGTTAAGAGTGTGAAGGCCGCCCCCCTTGTGGATGCTTTGCCGCAAGGGGTGTCTCCTGCTGCTATTGGGCCCCCTCTCTGGTAGATGCTTTGCTACCGAGAGTGTGCTGGTCTGTTTCCTAGCGGATGCTTTGCCGCCGTGGTCGCTCGGTTCGTTGGCGGATGCTTTGCCGCCATTGCTGTTGCTCGATGCTCGCTCTCTTGGTGGATGCTTTGCCACCGCGGTTTGGTCTATTATGTGGGGAACCATTGCGAGGTCGTTTTTATTGCAGGCACAGTTGTAGGTCTTCGGTGTTGAGAGCGGTCGCGCTCTCTTTGTATCTTTTTGTTGCTTCTATGTTTATTCCAGGTTATTTACTACTATCTTAGTGGTTTGTAATCTGCGCTATGAGGGTTCTCTCATAGCTGACTTGTAATTCACCCCTCTTAATGAAAAACGGGCTATATCCCCGGTCGCGAAAATTTAGTGGATGCAAAAAATTGCAGGTATCTAAATATCTGTGAGCATGAACAACAGAACATCTTCCATTCGGTGGGTGAGATGATGAAGAGCAGCCATACTTGGTGGTGTCGCCGCTCGGGCCGCAGAAGCCACAAGCCTTGGCTTGCATGTGCCGTGGCCTCGGTTGCACCGCTCCACCGGAGTAGCACCCGCTTGCCTCAGATGCGCCTCGCTGCCAGAGCCATAGCCGCTTGGTGCGCCACCAGAGCATGGATAAGGATAGACACACCCGTGTCTATCCTGAGTGATTTCGATCAAAAAAAAAAATGAAGGAGAGAGAAGAGATCTTGGTTCTCATGGAAACAACAAGCGGGGCGCAGAAACATAGATAGTAGTGGGTCCCAATACAAATGTATCTGAGGAGGATTAAGAAAGAAAATAAAACATATATAATAATAAATAAATTTTGTAGATAAATAGAAGGATAACTATTGCATAGCCGGACACTTTTATAACTTGACTTATAGCTAAATACTTGTCTCTCTTATTGACCTTGCTCTGAAAGACAGTATACATCAACGCCGCCAAGACAGACCAATAAGCACCAAATAGATGCCTACACACCCGTGTACATGAGACTCTACCCATGCCGACGTCGGGCGGGCCTCGAACCGTCAGCCTTGATGTCAGCAATGTCGGGCTGCAAATTCTTCCTACTAATAAAAGGCTCACGCCCGCCTTAAAGCACACAACGCGGGTGACCCGCAGGCATGGCCATGGGTATGGTTTCCGCCATATCTTGATTTCCATGAGGATCCTCACGCTGAATCATATCCTATCGCCAGCACCACGTCTCATCTACACATAGAGCGCGGTGAGCATTGGTGTGTCAGTAAGCATGTCAGCGAGCATTGTTTCATGAGAGAGCCGCAATGTTTCATGAGAGTGCCCTATAGTCAAAGCCTCAAGGTTAGGCAAAAAATTTCAGCATCGCATCACCGACTGGGCTGTCTCGAGTCTAGAAGCTAAAATGTGGTTCCAAACATCGGCAAAAACTAGGGTAGATGAGATCTACCATTACAATTCATCTATTCGAAGACCTACCATTACAATGTCATCTCTCTCCCATTCATGCCATTTTCTGCACCTGCCGCGTATAAGGGCCACTGTCAGGTACGTATGTGTAAATGAACGTGTTCGTTCGTCAAGTCGCCGCCTCCTCCGTCAAACATCAAGATTACAAAAACTTACAAGAGAGAGAGAGAGAGAAAATGCTACAACAAGGGGGGCTTAAGGTTGACTTAGTTGGATTTTGGACTTGAAATGGGCCTATGTTCCAATGCAGCTTGAGTGCCACTTGGTTTCGTATTAACACTGAAGGTTGTGGACCCTCTTGTTATGTTGCTGCCCGAGAAGCGCAAGATCGTGCAAAACTCGGCCCAGCCTATCCGCTCCCGATAGCGGTCACAAGCCACGTGCGTGGGGGGCAGCATCAACAGTGGCCCGCCGTCGCAAATCCTCGGTAGTTGGCGGCGGTGTCCATTGCCTTTGATCTCCCGTTGGCAGTTACTGAACTGAGGGAGCCATGATCCATGGAGCACACGGGTCCACTTTTAGTGCCGTTGAGCGTAAGTTCCTTGATGCAGTCTCTTCTCAATTCTCATTGTAGGCCATGTTCGTAATCGTTCGTTCTGTTAGGAATCACGTTCTCTGAATCACACTCACAAGCACACAAGAATAGAGAAATAGGAGGAGAAAGAGTTCTTTCTTTGATTCACTTTTCCTGGGATGATCTTGTTACACTGAAAGGGACTCTCTATTTATAGAGGAAGTCCAGCAATATGAATATGAGTTACAGGGTTTGAACTTCTCAGAAATTACCTCCTCTTCATTTAATTTGGCCACACTTCAAAATCTTTCTTTCATATACTGTGCAAAGACTTTGATTTTCAACACTCCTCCTTTGCCAAATTTATGCTATGCGTATGCCTCATTAAAAACTCCCCCCAAAAACCCAGTGGGAAAAAGGTAGGATAAAAGAGTGCATCACATGCATTACTTATGTTGCACCTGTTCGCTCATTAGAAACCTTGCATGAGAAAACCCAGTGGGAAAAAACTCATCAAGGGAAAAAAGAGAACCATAGTTGATGTTCGAGCCAGGTTCTCATGACCGACTCATGATCTTTAGGATCACAATCATGGGCTATGACTTCGGGGTTTGTCTCCCCCTGAACCCTGCATCTCTCCGAGCCACCTCATGCCAATTCCATGAACGCATCTATGGAAACTGGAGGCAGGCAAAGATTTTGTGAATAAATCCGCTAGATTATAACATGACCTTGCTTGTAGGATGTTTATCTCCCCGCTCTTCTGGAGTTCATAGGGTAAAAGAACTTTGGAGCAATATGTTTCGTAAGATTGCTCTTGACACAGCCCATATGCATCTGTGCAACAAAGTTGCATTATCTTCATAGATAATGGTGGGGGTGTCAGTGACGTTCATACCACATGACTTTTGGATGTGGTTAACCATCCGTCGCAGCCACACACATTCTCGCGCGGCTTCATACAGAGCAATTATCTATGAGTGGTTGGTCGATGTGGCAACCAGGGTCTGCTTCATAGACCGCCAAGAGATGGCTACACCACCATAGAGAAATACAAAACCAGTCTGTGATCTAGCATTATGTGGGTTAGACATATAGCCAGCATCAACATAACCCACCATGGTTGAGACTTGGTTCTTCAGGAACCATAGACCAAGGTCTTGGGTACCTTGTAGGTACCTCAGGATAGTTTTGACGCCAACCCAACGCCTTCTGGTTAGGGCAGCATTGTACCTTGCCAACAAGTTTACCGCGAATGCAATATTAGGTCTTGTGCAATTCGCAAGGTACATTAGTGCTCCGATGGCGCTTAAGTATGGAACTTCAAGTCCCAATACTTCCTCATCATCACCCTTTGGTCTAAATGGGTCCTTATCCGCTTCCAGGGATCGGACCACCATGGGGGTTTTAAGAGGGTGGCACTTGCTCATATTGAACCTTGCAAGTACCCTCTTTGTGTAGGTGGACTGGTGTACGAATCCTCCCCAGGGAGGTCTTTGAGCTACAGGCCTAAACAGAACTTGGTTTTACCCAAGTTTTTCATGTCAAACTCAGATTTGAGGTAAGCCATCGCTTCCTCAATGTCCCTTATCGTCCCAATGATATTCAAATCATCGACATAGACTGAGATGATGTAGAATCCATCATTGGATTTCTTTATGAAGGCGCAGGGACAATCATCATTGTTTGTGTAACCTCTCTTCAGGAGAAAGGTACTCAGACGGTTGAACCACATTCTTCCAGATTGTTTCAAACCGTACAACGACCGCTATAGGCGGACGCTGAACATGTTGCGGTTTCATTTGGTCTAGGGATCCTAAGCCCTTCAGGGACTCTCATATAGATTTCCGAATCAAGTGACCCATACAAGTATGCGGTCATAACGTCCATAAACTGTATTTTCAAATTCAAGTTAGCTGCCATAGATATAAGATAACGGAATGTTATGCCACTCATAACAGGAGAGTAAGTCTCATCGTAATCAATGCCGGGTCTTTGCATGAACCCTTGTGCCACTAGCCTCGCTTTATATCTTACCACCTGCCCATGTTCATTCCTCTTCCGGAGGAAGACCCATTTGCATCCTATAGGGACTGCGGGCCCAAAGACCTCTCTTTGGCAAAACGAGCGCAGTTCTGCCTCAATTGTTGCTTTCCAATTGTCCCAATCTGAGCGCTTTCGGCACTCTATCATGGACTTTGGTTCTAGATCCGGATCCATCGAGTCAGTAATTTTTGAGGCAAAATATACGTCGACAATAGTGGTCTTTCTTTTATGTCTCTCTAGATTCCACATAATTAGTGGCGATCTCATCATGATCGTCCTCTGACTCATCATGATTTCCCATAACGATCGAGTCAGGGCGTTCCAAGCTACCAATGCGATAGTGTGCGCGCGACGCATTGGGATTTCCATCTTCAAGATGGGGTCCTTCAAGGACCAACTCAACTTCAGGTTGAGCTGCCTCTCCACGGGCGCTCCCGACTTCAGGTCAAGCTTCTTCAACTGATTCTTTAAGTGATGTAAGTGGCTGAGACCATTTCTGCGGATGTCTCCGCAGAACCTTGTCCTGGGCACCTAGAGGTCTCCCCCTCTTCCTAGGATTAGGGGAGACAGTAGAGTTGGTAGCCTTCTGGGGTACCTATACTCTCTCCGACGCATTTACTGTAGGTATATGCGACTTTGTCACTCTTTTATGATCAGTGAAGTTATCTGGCAGCTCATTTGCAAGACCCTGCAAATGTATAATTCTTCGAACTTCTAGTTTGGATTCACTAGTGCGTGGATGTAAGGATTGCATCCTTGATGCATTTCATTCAATTTTCCGACATTCTTCTGTATGCCTATCTCCCCCTAATGCTAGAAAATGTTCTGCATCAAAGACATAATCAACGTACCAGGTCGTATGAAGATCCCCAAATACTTGATTATGGATGGGGTCACATAACCAACGTATATCCCCAACTTCCGGTGGGGTCCCATTGATGCACGCTGAGGTGGTGGTATTGGCACGTACATAGTGCTGCCAAATATACGCAGATGAGAAATACTTGGTTTACTTCCATGCATTAGTTGTAAGGGAGATGTATCATGATATGCAGTTGGGCTGAGTTGGATTAATGCTGTAGCATGCAACACTGCATGGCCCCAAGAGCTGATTGGTAGCTTGCAATTCTGCAATAGCAGCCTGGCAATCCACTTGATCCTTTTGATAAATGATTCGGCTAGACCATTTTGTGTGTGGACATGTGGTACTGAATGCTCTACCTTAATGCCCATGGCTAAGCAGTAATCATCAAAAGCTTTTGACCTGAACTCACCAGCATTATCCATCCGAATGGACTGAATGCGATTATCAGGGAAACTTACTTTTAGCCTAATTATTTGGGCAATGAGCTTTGAGAAAGCATGGTTTCTAGTGGACAACAGGTCCACATAGCTCCATCTTGTAGACGCATCGATCAACACCATAAAGTACCTAAACGGGCCTGATAAGGGCTGGATAGGTCCACAAATGTCACCTTGTATCATTTGCAGGAACACAGGTGACTCATCCCTAATCTTCAGGAGGGATGATCTAGTGATTAGCTTCCCTTTTGCACATGCGGTGCAAATGAAATCTTCAGGATTAGGGTAGCTTCTGACATCATGGCCAGCAGAATTGTTGATGATTCTTCTCATCATACCCATCCCAGGATGACCCAATCGGTCATGCCATATTCGAAACGATCCTATGTTTCTGAATATGGTTTTCATCACAACATATTCATCTGTGGGTTTTATGTACATGTAGTACAAACCCCATGGCGATGAAAGGAGCCTTTCCACCACTCGTTTTTTATACCCGTCTAATTTAGTGATGAGCAGGTATTCAGTACAATGCTCAATCTCGGTTTCTACATGAAAACCATTCGCACGGATATCTTTAAAACTCAATAAGGTGCGCTTTGAGTCGGGATACAACAATGCATCCTTCACAAAGATTTGAGTGCCCATAGGGAGAACCAGTGTGGCACTTCCGGTGCCCACGATATGAGCATTGCTTCTGGCAATGGTCATAATATTTCCATTTTTCTTTGTCAATGTTTGGAAATATTTGGTTTCTCTCAGTATCGTATTGGTGGTGCCACTGTCTACAAGACAAACTTCCGTTTTAGCCATTGGGTTCCCATAGATTCTGTTAAATACCATAAAAGTAAATAGGAATTTAACATAAAGCATGCATTATCAAAAGAAACAACATTACCTAATTCCTGGGAAATATTACGATAGTTTGGACCATCTACTATGTTACAAATGCTCTTCGGGAGCATGTATGGCCAAACCTTATGAAATAAAGACGATACATGTAGACATCGCGTGACTTTATGGAGACTACTGCATGTCCCCAAATAGATAAAAGTCACTCCTAAGAAGGTCGTCTTCACTTTCGTCCATTTAAACATCACCACCGTTTGGGTCAACAGGCGCGCTATCATGCCTTTCAGGCTGAGCTTCAGGCTCAGTGGTGAAGTGAGACTTGTGCTGACCATTATTCTTGTTTTTGCTTTGTTGATAAAGGTCAACAAGGTGCTGGGTGTGCGGCATGAACGGGACCAATGCCCCTTTGCCCAGCATCTAAAGCAATCATTTTGCTCATCCCCGTCGTTATCACCTTTCCCCTTCTTAGGTTCGGGCTTGCCCCTGGGCTTTCTATTTCCTTTGCCCTTAAACATAGCACCTCTCTTCCCCTTCCACTTTCCCTTCCCATGGCCCCTATTACGGTTGCGAGAACTCTCGGCAACATTGGCATTCACTTCAGGCGTGGCCATGGAACCAGTGGGCCGGGCAGAATGATTGTTTATGAGAACCTCATTCTATTGCTCGGCGAGTGAGAGCACCTCACTCAACTCAGAGTACTTCTGGTACTTTGAGTTTATGTACTACTGTTGCAGCACTATGTTGCCGGGTTGGAAGGTGGATCGGGTCTTCTCGGTCATATCGGCGTCGGTGATCTTCTAGCCACATAGACGCAGCTTGGTCGTAATCCTGTGCAAAGCGGAGTTATACGGTCATGCCATATTCAAAACGATTCTATGTTTATGAATATGGTTTTCATCACAACATATTCATCTGTGGGTTTTATGTACATGTAGTACAAACCCCATGGCTATGAAAGGAGCCTTTCCACCACTCGTTTTTTATACCCGTCGAATTTAGTGATGAGCAGGTATTCAGTACAATGCTCAATCTCGGTTTCTATATGAAAACCATTCGCACGGATATCTTTAAAACTCAATAGGGTGCGCTTTGAGTCGAGATACAACAATGCATCCTTCACAAAGATTTGAGTGCCCATAGGGAGAACCAGTGTGGCACTTCCGGTGCCCACGATATGAGCATGGCTTCTGGCAATGGTCGTAATATTTCCATTTTTCTTTGTTAATGTTTGGAAATATTTGGTTTCTCTCAGTATCGTATTGGTGGTGCCACTGTCTACAAGACAAACTTCCGTTTCAGCCGTTGGATTCCCATAGATTCTGTTAAATACCATAAAAGTAAATAGGAATTTAACATAAAGCATGCATTATCAAAAGAAACAACATTACATAATTCCTGGGAAATATTACGATAGTTTGGACCATCTACTATGTTACAAATGCTCTTCGGGAGCATGTATGGCCAAACCTTATGAAGTAAAGACGATACATGTAGACATCGCATGACTTTATGGAGACTACTGCATGTCCCCAAATAGATAAAAGTCACTCCTAAGAAGGTCGTCTTCACTTTTGTCCATTTAAACATCACCACCATTCGGGTCAACAGGCGCGCTGTCGTGCCTTTCATGCTGAGCTTCAGGCTCAGTGGTGAAGTGAGACTTGTGTTGACCATTATTCTTGTTTTTGCTTTGTTGATAAAGGTCAACAAGGTGCTGGGGGTGCGGCATGAACAGGACTAATGCCCCTTGGCCTGCATCTAAAGCAATCATTTTGCTCATCCCCGTCGTTATCACCTTTCCCCTTCTTAGGTTCGGGCTTGCCCCTGGGCTTTCCATTTCCTTTGCCCTTAAACATAGCACCTCTCTTCCCCTTCCACTTTCCCTTCCCGTGGCCCCTATTACGGTTGCGAGAACTCTCGGCAACGTTGGCATTCACTTCAGGCGTGGCCATGGAACCAGTGGGCCGGGCAAAATGACTGTTTATGAGAACCTCATTCTATTGCTCGGCGAGTGAGAGCACCTCACTCAACTCAGAGTACTTCTGGTACTTTGAGTTTATGTACTACTGTTGCAGCACTATGTTGCCGGGTTGGAAGGTGGATCGGGTCTTCTCGGTCATATCGGCGTCGGTGATCTTCTGGCCACATAGACGCAGCTTGGTCGTAATCCTGTGCAAAGCGGAGTTATACGGTCATGCCATATTCGAAACGATTCTATGTTTATGAATATGGTTTTCATCGCAACATATTCATCTGTGGGTTTTATGTACATGTAGTACAAACCCCATGGCTATGAAAGGAGCCTTTCCACCACTCGTTTTTTATACCCGTCGAATTTAGTGATGAGCAGGTATTCAGTACAATGCTCAATCTCGGTTTCTACATGAAAACCATTCGCACGGATATCTTTAAAACTCAATAGGGTGCGCTTTGAGTCGAGATACAACAATGCATCCTTCACAAAGATTTGAGTGCCCATAGGGAGAACCAGTGTGGCACTTCCGGTGCCCACGATATGAGCATGGCTTCTGGCAATGGTCGTAATATTTCCATTTTTCTTTGTTAATGTTTGGAAATATTTGGTTTCTCTCAGTATCGTATTGGTGGTGCCACTGTCTACAAGACAAACTTCCGTTTCAGCCATTGGATTCCCATAGATTCTGTTAAATACCATAAAAGTAAATAGGAATTTAACATAAATCATGCATTATCAAAAGAAAACAACATTACATAATTCCTGGGAAATATTACGATAGTTTGGACCATCTACTATGTTACAAATGCTCTTCGGGAGCATGTATGGCCAAACCTTATGAAGTAAAGACGATACATGTAGACATCGCATGACTTTATGGAGACTACTGCATGTCCCCAAATAGATAAAAGTCACTCCTAAGAAGGTCATCTTCACTTTTGTCCATTTAAACATCACCACCATTCGGGTCAACAGGCGCGCTGTCGTGCCTTTCATGCTGAGCTTCAGCCTCAGTGGTGAAGTGAGACTTGTGTTGACCATTATTCTTGTTTTTGCTTTGTTGATAAAGGTCAACAAGGTGCTGGGGGTGCGGCATGAACGGGACTAATGCCCCTTGGCCTGCATCTAAAGCAATCATTTTGCTCATCCCCGTCGTTATCACCTTTCCCCTTCTTAGGTTCGGGCTTGCCCCTGGGCTTTCCATTTCCTTTGCCCTTAAACATAGCACCTCTCTTCCCCTTCCACTTTCCCTTCCCGTGGCCCCTATTACGGTTGCGAGAACTCTCGGCAACGTTGGCATTCACTTCAGGCATGGCCATGGAACCAGTGGGCCGGGCAGAATGATTGTTTATGAGAACCTCATTCTATTGTTCGGCGAGTGAGAGCACCTCACTCAACTCAGAGTACTTCTGGTACTTTGAGTTTATGTACTACTGTTGCAGCACTATGTTGCCGGGTTGGAAGGTGGATCGGGTCTTCTCGGTCATATCGGCGTCGGTGATCTTCTGGCCACATAGACGCAGCTTGGTCGTAATCCTGTGCAAAGCGGAGTTATACGGTCATGCCATATTCGAAACGATTCTATGTTTATGAATATGGTTTTCATCGCAACATATTCATCTGTGGGTTTTATGTACATGTAGTACAAACCCCATGGTTATGAAAGGAGCCTTTCCACCACTCGTTTTTTATACCCGTGGAATTTAGTGATGAGCAGGTATTCAGTACAATGCTCAATCTCGGTTTCTACATGAAAACCATTCGCACGGATATCTTTAAAACTCAATAGGGTGCGCTTTGAGTCGGGATACAACAATGCATCCTTCACAAAGATTTGAGTGCCCATAGGGAGAACCAGTGTGGCACTTCTGGTGCCCACGATATGAGCATGGCTTCTGGCAATGGTCATAATATTTCCATTTTTCTTTGTCAATGTTTGGAAATATTTGGTTTCTCTCAGTATCGTATTGGTGGTGCCACTGTCTACAAGACAAACTTCCGTTTCAGCCATTGGGTTCCCATAGATTCTGTTAAATACCATAAAAGTAATTAGGAATTTAACATAAAGCATGCATTATCAAAAGAAACAACATTACATAATTCCTGGGAAATATTACGATAGTTTGGACCATCTACTATGTTACAAATGCTCTTCGGGAGCATGTATGGCCAAACCTTATGAAGTAAAGACGATACATGTAGACATCGTGTGACTTTATGGAGACTACTGCATGTCCCCAAATATATAAAAGTCACTCCTAAGAAGGTCGTCTTCACTTTCGTCCATTTAAACATCACCACCATTCGGGTCAACAGGCGCGCTGTCATGCCTTTCAGGCTGAGCTTCAGGCTCAGTGGTGAAGTGAGACTTGTGTTGACCATTATTCTTGTTTTTGCTTTGTTGATAAAGGTCAACAAGGTGCTGGGGGTGCGGCATGAACGGGACCAATGCCCCTTTGCCCCGCATCTAAAGCAATCATTTTGCTCATCCCCGTCGTTATCACCTTTCCCCTTCTTAGGTTCGGGCTTGCCCCTGGGCTTTCCATTTCCTTTGCCCTTAAACATAGCACCTCTCTTCCCCTTCCACTTTCCCTTCCCATGGCCCCTATTACGGTTGCAAGAACTCTCAGCAACGTTGGCATGCACTTCAGGCGTGGCCTTGGAACCAGTGGGCCGAGCAGAATGATTGTTTATGAGAACCTCATTCTATTGCTCGGCGAGTGAGAGCACCTCACTCAACTCAGAGTACTTCTGGTACTTTGAGTTTCTGTACTACTGTTGCAGCACTATGTTGCCGGGTTGGAAGGTGGATCGGGTCTTCTCGATCATATCGGCGTCGGTGATCTTCTGGCCACATAGACGCAACTTGGTCGTAATCCTGTGCAAAGCGGAGTTATACGGTCATGCCATATTCGAAACGATTCTATGTTTCTGAATATGGTTTTCATCGCAACATATTCATCTTTGGGTTTTATGTACATGTAGTACAAACCCCATGGCGATGAAAGGAGCCTTTCCACCACTCGTTTTTTATACCCGTCGAATTTAGTGATGAGCAGGTATTCAGTACAATGCTCAATCTCGGTTTCTACATGAAAACCATTCGCACGGATATCTTTAAAACTCAATGGGGTGTGCTTTGAGTCGGGATACAACAATGCATCCTTCACAAAGATTTGAGTGCCCATAGGGAGAACCAGTGTGGCACTTCCGGTGCCCACGATATGAGCATGTCTTCTGGCAATGGTCATAATATTTCCATTTTTCTTTGTCAATGTTTGGAAATATTTGGTTTCTCTTAGTATCGTATTGGTGGTGCCACTGTCTACAAGACAAACTTCCGTTTCAGCCTTTGGGTTCCCATAGATTCTGTCAAATACCATAAAAGTAAATAGGAATTTAACATAAAGCATGCATTATCAAAAGAAACAACATTACATAATTCCTGGGAAATATTACGATAGTTTGGACCATCTACTATGTTACAAATGCTCTTCGGGAGCATGTATGGCCAAACCTTATGAAGTAAAGACGATACATGTAGACTTCGCATGACTTTATGGAGACTACTGCATGTCCCCAAATAGATAAAAGTCACTCCTAAGAAGGTCGTCTTCACTTTCGTCCATTTAAACATCACCACCATTCGGGTCAACAGGCGCGCTGTCGTGCCTTTCAGGCTGAGCTTCAGGCTCAGTGGTGAAGTGAGACTTGTGTTGACCATTATTCTTGTTTTTGCTTTGTTGATAAAGGTCAACAAGGTGCTGGGGGTGCAGCATGAACGGGACCAATGCCCCTTTGCCCCACATCTAAAGCAATCATTTTGCTCATCCCCGTCGTTGTCACCTTTCCCCTTCTTAGGTTCGGGCTTGCCCCTGGGCTTTCCATTTCCTTTGCCCTTAAACATAGCACCTCTCTTCCCCTTCCACTTTCCCTTCCCATGGCCCCTATTACGGTTGCGAGAACTCTCGGCAACGTTGGCATGCACTTCAGGCGTGGCCATGGAACCAGTGGGCCGGGCAGAATGATTGTTTATGAGAACCTCATTCTGTTGCTCGGCGAGTGAGAGCACCTCACTCAACTCAGAGTACTTCTGGTACTTTGAGTTTCTATACTACTGTTGCAGCACTATGTTGCCGGGTTGGAAGGTGGATAGGGTCTTCTCGATCATATCGGCGTCGGTGATCTTCTGGCCACATAGACGCAGCTTGGTCGTAATCCTGTGCAACCACAGACTTGAAGTCTTGGAAGCGTAGGTTGATCTAGTCCTGTTGCGCTCTAGGGAGCACAATCGTCAGCTACTGTCTAAAGTGGTCCTTTAGGGACTGCCATAGGACCCATGGATCCCTCTCCGTCATATATTCACACTTTAAGTCAGGGTGAATATGGTGTTGCAAGTAATGCAACGCCTTTGCTTTGTCAGGTTTTGTGCACTCGTCATTGCTAGCTTCGGGCTGGACAATGGTATGATCGAGGCTCATGCTGTCGAGTCTGATCTCGACGTCGGGAGCCCAAGTGAGGTAGTTGCTGCCATCCACGGCGAGCACCTCGAAATCCCTCTTCGTGATGTCCGACATGCCTGCACAATAAGTGCGCAAGTTTTAGTGTCGATGCGTAATCTTCAAGATTACGATCGCGTGTGGTCTTCGGGACCGCACGAGAATTCCCAGGAGTAATCTTCAGGATTACTTTAATAATCAAATGACTCATAATATAAATTGCAATAAATAAATCAACAAGATTTAAATAATTGCAAGAAATAAATTATAACAAATGTAAATTACCATAGTAATATATTGCAATTAATTAAATCTTCAGGATTTAAATAATTGCAAGAAATAAAATATAAATTTCTATAATAATTAATTGAAACTTCAGGATTTAAATAAATACGGAAAGTTAATTGCAATAAGTAATAAAACGTAGTAATAATAAATAGAATTTGCAGTAGGCTTTAGGCCACTGTTTTTACACAAAGGAAAACTTTTGTGCAGCCCAATCAGCAATGGGCCCAAGAGGGGCTCATCCCAACACCTTGTTGGGCCGGCCTGCTAGGGCCCCAGCCGTTCCTAGCCGTCCATCGAGATGGACGGTCCAGAACCGCCCATCCCTCATATATAAAGGGAAGAGAAAAACCCTAATCCCCTTCTCTCATTTTTCCTTCCTTCATTCTCTCTCTTTCTTATCTCTTTCTGAGAGACAGAATAGAGGAGCCCCAGGGGGTGGGGGCGCCGGCCATGGGGGGCGGCGGGGGCGTGGCCCTACCTACCCACTCCACCGACTCCCCCCCAGGAGCAGTGCTCGCCTAGGGGCAGGCGGCTTGGCCAGCGGCCTGGAGCGCGCGGCGGGGGGCGCGCCCCCTTGCCCGGTTCGGCCAGCAAGGGCAGCATAGGGGTGGGGGGGCGCGGCCCTTCCGTGCCCGCTTGGCTCGCCTGACCTCCCAGGGGCAGCGTGGCCGGCTTGCCAGCACAGCCGAGGCCGGGGACGGCCTGATCTGCCCGTTCTTCAGCGTTCTTGTGATTTTGTGATTGTGTATTCAATAAAAACTGATTCCCAAACCTTTCTTACCTTCCTAGCTTGTAGAAGTCGTGCTGATAACGTGTCAGGAATCACGTTCTCTGAATCGGACTCACAAGCACACAAGAACAGAGAAATAGGAGGAGAAAGAGTTCTTTCTTTGATTCACTTTTCCTGAGATGATCTTGTTACACTGAAAGGGACTCTCTATTTATAGAGGAAGTCCAGCAATATGAATATGAGTTACAGGGTTTGAACTTCTCAGAAATTTCCTCCTCTTCATTTAATTTGGCCGCACTTCAAAGTCTTTTTTTCATATACTGTGCAAAGACTTTGATTTTCAACACTCTCCTATGTAAAGTTTTTTTTTGCTGATTTCTCCGTTGTTCCAAAGTCGCATTCATTCGTAGTGGGTCCTGAACTTTGATTGTAGCCATCTCCTGATACTAAAACAGAGAATGCTAGGAGAGGTGCCCGTGCTTAGCTTACACTGAAAATGTAGAAAGCTGTATATTTTAGAACAGGGAGTTTTTTTTTTAAGACGGCACTAGTAACAGTAACTGCACCTGCTCCAAATTTCTCCAGGGAGAAAAAAAAGGTCCTACAATATATTGTACACTAGATTTTAACTAGCTATTACAAAGTCCTCGAGCAGATACTCGCCGCCTGGGGTCTGTTTGGAACAAAGGAATAGAGAGCACAGGAATAGAAGAAAATATAGGTATAGGAAAGGAACCTATTTACTAAATTAAGGTGAAAAAAACACAGGAAATTTACAAGATAGGTCGTCTGGAATGCAGAAACAAAGGCAGTGTAAGAAACATAAAACTTGATATATCGTTAACTTTTTTCTACTATTTGAATATTTCAGAAAATACACACTAATTCAGAAGAACAGTTTTGAGAGAAAGCCCATACAATCGTATGGAGCTGTTGGATCCTCCCACATCTTATCCATCTCTCTCGTCGCTTCGTTTTCTTCAAAAGGCAAGTTCTGTCCATAGATTGAGCTGCAGCAAGAAAGCTCTACTAAGAATGTTTGCAGAGGGAGCGAGCTGAGCGAAAGGGCACAGGAAAGTTCCCTTTGCTTGGAGCTCTTTTTCTCCCCTCCAAAAGTACATGCTTTTGAGCATCACTCAAAAGCATATGCACTCGCCGACGCTCCGGAGCATCGGCACCAGCTTGCCCTCCAGATGGAGCGACATGACCTTGTTGATGCCGCCGACGAGCCTGCCACCGATGAAGACGGCTGGGACGGCCGGGCCCCCCACGCCAAGCATGTTAAGCAGCGCGCGCTCCATCTCTTTGCCCATGGGATCGTTGTCTAGCTCGAGCACCATCGCGTTCACGCCCAGGTCCGACATCATGCGCATCACCGTGTGGCACATCCAGCAGGAGCTGAGCGTGAACACCACCACGGCACGCTCCGACGCCAGCTTCATTACTCTATAATCATATAAGTCGAGGAAAGATTAGTGACGCGCTGCACAAAAGCACGTTTAATTTCCTAGGGGCAGCGGCCAAGACGGATGGATTTATGCACATGCGCAAATGCGAGTATTGATATGCAATTCTTGGATTCAGATAGAAACAAATATGGTTCCCTGTCCCTGGTGAAATTGATTATTGACATATGTTCATAGTTTCTCTGTGCGAAGAGTCCATACCTGCCAGTAGCATGTTTCATCATATCTTCCTTGTGCGCCCCATGTTGTATCTCTTGGATTTCATCTCGCTCTTCTGAAATCTCTATCTCTTTGGCCCAGCTCTTCTCTATAGGATCATCAAATTCTCCATGATGGCAATATGTGTTTCTTCCAAGGCAGACCTTCAGCAATCTCGGAACTTGTCTGGCAATTCTACAGTGACGTTGCATCTCACCTGCAAGTATCTCAACAACAGCAGCCGACAAATTCCTGTGAGGGGGAAACCTGTGCCTCCATTGTCGACCAGAACATGAAGGATTTGAACACGAACAAGCTTAAAATCCACAAGTGAAGGCATACAGTTTAATAGTCCCATAAAACAAAGTGATCGAACTTGCAGCAGCCCGATACTCTCCGGTGTAGTTACATAGCTTTTCAGTGGATTTTTTTTAGATAATTTCAGTGGATTTGACTATATCTTAAAAAAGAGAACTAATCAGTTTGATCCCAACCAGACAGAACAAATAAAACTCCAAGCTGCTTCGATGCACCAAAAAGGGAACCAAGGCAATGACCAAACAGAGAAGGAATTGAAATCAAGCTCTGAATCTAGAACTACACCACTAATAGAACAAGATCAGGAAGAGCGGAGCAGGATTCATCTGTGGGCAGAGATCTAGATAGGACTATAGGAGGGGAGGAAGAAGATATGGGGCCAACGCTCACCACTTTAGGCAGAGGAACCACAGGAGGGAGAACAATGGCAGAGGAACCACTGTCTATATGTCGTGGGAACAAAAATGATTTTTGTGAACTAGTGAAGGCCGGCTACTTAAGGTGTGATCCGCAGCTAATAATATCGTTGGCCTATTTCTATTATCATATTTATTTCCAGCTGCTGGTGGAACTTCACCAACCTCTTGATATTCTCGAACCACGCAGGCACGCACTAGTGCACGCAGCACAAAGAGCTTTTTCACTTATTCTACTACTGTTGGAATAACGGAATCCCGAATATTGTGGAACAAAAGGAATCTTATGCATCATTAGTTAGTTGCTGCTCCCTCTGGTCACAAAAGAACTTCGTTTTGAGATATGTGCACTCACACATGTTTGAAATTTGATTTTACCATCATATCTTTTTAAATGTTTCTATTGAAAATTTGAACTTTGAAAATAATACAACTTTCCGGTATTTTCATATATATTCTTGAGAAGACATGGTAGATATGTGCCCATGTCATGGATGTGCTGATGCAAAATCAGTCACTGCACGCACATCATAAGGAGCTAGAGCACTTAGATTGCAAACAGGTTGAGGCGGCGTGATTCTAAAAAGTGTGTTGATGCAAAGATCAGTCACACACCACAAGGGGCTAGAGCGCTCGAGTCACAAATGGATCGTGGAGGGATGATGCTATCAAAATGATCTAGCTGGTTTTAGAAATCAGCCTAGCTGGTTGGTAGGGGTCGCCAAGGAATGCCTAGGAACGATAGCCAGCATGTTTACATGGTGAAGAATGACATGGGTTTATGAGCAAACTAGCAAAGGATTACTTATCATACTTACATGACGAAGAACAGCTAGTTTCCAGTAAAATAGCAGATGAACCGGTGAATCTCTCATCTAGGAGGGACCCCATCAGGGGGTTGCCATAGGTCGGCCATCAAGCATAGGGTGGCACTCTTGGTCATCGGATCTCGAAAGGAGCAGCATGATAGGGTTGGAAGTGAGTTTAATGCAAAAGAGAGATCACTAAAGAAAACTCATTGGAGACGCTTGAAAAAGATTAATGGAGGCGGGCATTGCAGCTGCCTTTATCTAAAGGTCTCGATTAATCTAGACTATGGAGGCGGTTGCTTTGCCTGTCTCAGTTAACCAAATTGAAAAAAAGAAGATGAGCCCAAATGTGAGCTTGTGCAGGGCATGGTGTCAAGCCCATCTGCCACCGCATGTGTCATGCCTAAGGATGAAAACGGTCGGAAACGGTCGAAAACGGACTTACGATATAGAAAAACGAAAGTGGTCGGTTCGGGATATTTCTACATTTAGCAATTAAAGAGTACAAAAAATGGTTGAAAATGGTTGTGAAACCAATTGAAAATGACAAATTTTCATGTTAAAAAACAGTTCATAATATAGAAAACGAAAATAGTCAATTCGGAATATTTTTGTTCCGTTTTCATCCCTAGTCATGCCCACACGAGCGTCGGGTGTGGCCCGCCACTACCGTCGAGTTCGATGGAGCTAGATCCGCTGCTGTCGAGTTTGGTGGTGGCTGGATATGCCTCCCCTACTCCTCTAGTTGGCCCCTCGCCGCCATGGAGCTCAGTGGAGCTAGATCCACCACAGTGGACTCGGTGGTGCCAGATCCACCTCTGTCAAGCTCGGTGGAGCTAGATCCACCGCCGCGTGAGCTCGGTGATGGCAAAATCTGCCTCCCTTGCTCCTATAGTTTTGGCCGCTGCTGCCACTCGAGCTTGGGAGAGGGAGAGGGAGAGGGAGAGACGCCGCCACCGCTCGGGCTAGGGAGAGGGAGGGGTGCCCCCGTTGCCACTATCAGGGAGAGGGAGAGGGAGAGGCTTCACCGCCACTGTGGGGGGAGGGACACCATGCCCTACATGCCACTATGGGGGAGAGGGGCACTGATGTGGGCAAGAGGGGGGCCAGTTGCAATGTGGGAGAGGAGAGGCGTCACGATTATCGTTATGTGATCGCGATGTGAGACAGAGGGATCCAGTCAGAGGAGAGGAGAGAAACCCTAAGTTACATATTTATACTTGAACACGCCTATCGGGCCTCGATTGATCCTCTTGGTTCATGGCTCTTTTTTCTCACGTGGGCCTCTATTTTTGGAGGCAGATTTGTAAACCAATTTTAGGAGGCGCAGATTTTTTGACCGCCTACATAAATAAAATGGTTGCCTCCATTAATCGAGTTTGCGAGGCAATCATTTTTTTATGCCTCGATAAATAAAATGACTGCCTCCATTAATCGTCCAGCATTTTCTGACACTATTACACTTGCACCCTTCACAACCACGTCTTAACCCCCATTAGAGTCCAATTTCGGCCAGAGCAGTAAGTTGTCGGCCGTGATAGTCGCAGTCATCACCGTCACTATGTGAGACTGTCTAAGGTGTACACTCACACCACCGTATCGGCTTATGATCTGCTTGTGATAAGGTCCTTTCTTCCGTCGCATTAGAGCACAGCCTGGTTGTGTTGGTATACACTAACACCACCGTGTTGGTTTATGATCCGTTTGTAATCAGGTCGTTGTTTCTGTTGCATTGGAGCACCACCTGCCTGTGTTGGTGTACACTAACACTGCCATGTTGGCTTGTGATCTGTCCGTGATCAAGTTGTTGTTTTTGTCATGACCCACATGTGTGGGTGTACACTAACATCGTTGTTTTGACCAATGATCAGGATCACAGGCACCTTGCACAATGACCATATTGTATGTAGTGCATGTTCACCGTCACTTTGGCTCCTAATGCGTCTGTGTCAAGGTGGACACACCATCACTTCAGCGTATGAACTGTCTGGTCATTGGTAATGGTCACCATCGCATTGCAGTATGATTCGGCGGTGATACACTATTGACCCCCTGCAGCATGAGATGAATAGTGGCGGTGTTGGCCATCTGCTTCACCAATGGCTTGTGTTACGGAAGTGATGACAAAACATACAATGGCCCTTACATTCGATGGTGATAGAATTGCATCCGGTTTTTACAATTTATTTACTAATTTAGATGGGCCTTAATAACTTACTGAGCACACACCATCCAGATATAATCATTACACACCATTCATCATGTCCACAGCGAAGAGTACTTTTTATAATGAGAAACGACACTAACATAGCAATAGTATCAACTCAAGAGTTAACACAAGCGGTACATAGATAGGATAATAAAGGTTTTGCTCCTTACAAACTTACATAATAAAAATGAGGTAGATGTGCTCTGCTTCTTCAGATTGGCACTCTAGCTTGCAAGGCAAAGCTTCCTTCATCTTGGTAGCTAGTGCACCATGGTACCTCTTTTATTCCTCCCTTAGCCATTGTAGGAAAATCGTTCAAAAGCACTAAGACTCCATAGCCTGCACAAAGCAACAACATTAATAATATTCAACATACAATTGCTTTAGTTACCAAGGCAAAATTGGACTATATATAGAATCAAAATAACTTTGTACCTAAAGACAGAATACATATTGTTGACTCCATGAACAAGGGAACATAAGTAAGATAGTGAGGTCCCTCTATACGTAGCCTCCAAGTAGTTCTATGATATTGCACGATCTAGGCAGGGGGCAAGAACTTTTATGAGGTTCATGTCATATGCGATCAATTTTTTGTCCTTGCCAACAAGGAAAATCAAATTTTATTCTAGGTGAACTGCAATCACTCTGTAGTCCGCATCGCAAACATTGTAACCAAATTGAATATTGTTCCATCCAAATATCTCCAGCGTGGTCACCGTATGCTTCAATGTCTAGCTATCGGTACCATAGTCTTCTAGGACCCAGAATGAAAGCTGATACTTCCTAAACATACTAGCAGTACATACACACAACTGACCCTAAGCTTCATTGATGAATATTGCTTAACCACGTGGCCTACAAATTTTCCTCCATGTCTTTCCCTGCATATCAACAACTATCTGGGAAAACTCCAGCCAGTGCATAAAACCATTAAGAAACACACTTGTCGAATATGTGCATACAACACCCTCGCCCCATTTATATTTCTTAAACATCCATGCTGCACTCTTAGTTGAGTAGATACTCTATGGGCTCACCAACCCTCTTCTTCCAATATTCAATCATATGGAAGTGAGAGAAGACTATCGAATCAAACCCTAAGCGAGTTGAACGAAAAGAACGGTTGTTATCCGGTAGTAACCACCATTTGTTAGTCATCAGATTGTAGGATGAGCCCACGACAGCAATCTGAGATCACAACATCCTTAATGTGAAAGGGCAAGAAAGTCAAGGAGGGGTATTCACCATTGATGCTAGTGAATTTGTGTTTGCCTTTCCAACTACAATAGAAGAATCTGGCGATAATCTAGTCTAGCTCCTTACGGTACTTGGATTTGAAGATGAGGCAGTTCCAAGAGCGATGGACACACTTGTAGCTACACAAGGTGCGGGCGGTGAGGTGATGGAGGATGAGGACCAAGATGTGGTCTATGAGGAAGGCCACTTCGTTCCTCTTGTTTGGGACCTCCTTCTCCATCTTGAGTTCTTAACTAGGATCTTAGGGAGCAGGGCTGGCAAAGGAAGTGGTTGTGTTGTTGCCTGAATTAGAGAAGGAGCACCGGCGGAAATTGGATTATGAGCTCCTTAGTATAGAGCTGGAAGCTTGTTTCGTACTTAGATGAGTGAAGAGGGGAACAAAAATCCAAGAAAGATGGAGGTAAGTGCGAAACAATTACCATTGCCTTTGGATCTGACAGGATTGGCGACTACGCCAGTGATGAGTAGCATCCTGGTCACTAGTAGATCTGTGCAGCCCTGCTAGTGAGGCATACCATTGCGGGGTACTATCTTATCAGCGGTGAGTGGCAGCTTGCACCCCGCTGAGTAGGGGCAGTCATGCAGTTCAGCATTGGGGAGCAAGGAGCAACGATCAGGGACAAAAGCTATGGGCGTGGAGAAATTTAGACATAGGGTGGAAGCTTGCTTTGAAAGCAACCATTTTAGACATGGGAATGGAAATTGTGCAAAAATTTGTAAAAATGCACAGTCTTGGAAGTTGATGAAAGTGTTACCATTCAGACTGTATGCAGACAGTGGTGAAGGCTCCTAGTGGTGGTGAATGGGTCATACGAAAATGTTCCAAGAGCCACCGCGCCACTATTGCCACAGAAGGCAGTGACTGTTGCATGGTTAAGGGCGTCACTCATTCTACTAGATTGTAAACCATCACTCGTTCTACCCAATTGTAACTAGAAAAATGTTAGATTAAGGGCTTGTTTAGTTTCCTCATGCTAAAGTTTAGCTACTAAACTTTAGTCACTTTAGCCACATAAGCGCTTTTGATGATGTGGCATGGTTTTTAAGAAGAGAGAGAAGTGGTTTCATGGGATGAAACTCTCTTGGCATGAATATCAACTCTCTACGAGTCATGGAATTAAATGTCTATGAAACTCTAGAATCAAACTTTCCATTGAGAAGGGGTGTTTCATCCATATTTCATTTTATTCTACATGACGTGGTCGTCTTAGAAACAACGTAATGAAACTCTCCACTGAGAATGGCCTAAGTACAAAATAAACTAGAACTAAGCCCAACATTCCATAATAAATCTTTCATTAATATCTTATACCCTACATATAATCTATAAGTATAGGAATTGAAATATGACATTCCAACGATCATCATAACTTGCTTTGCTTTGGATAAGGGTCATTTGCATCTATCTCCTTAACATGTTCACAATCAATGATGGAGGTAGATGCAACATTCTTTGATTTGTGAAGACCTTACAAGTATGGGGTTACCCATACCTAACTAAATAGGAGAATGGAGATGGGGAAGAACCTCGTGAAACTTCCTCTAACATCCCTCGGAGAGCAGTGGGAGGAAGAGGAGAAGCAGAGCAACAAGGATATCTATTCCCACATCTAGATTGCATTCATAAGCCAGAACTGCTCTAGCTCACAAAACCAATCCAGATCATGCTTGGGCCCTTGCTCTAGTGAAAGCTTCGAAAGATCCACCAGCTCTAGGGCCCTTGCTCCAATGAAAGCTCACCATGGTTTTGATTCTGGATGCTCTAACCATGGATGGCGATCAGTAGCGGGACTGTACCATGGAGGCATTCCTCCCTATATTTGCGAAACATCCTCTAACACCTAGGATGAGAGGACATAGCCGCACCCAAGTGATGGTGGAAGTTGATCTTGAAGGCCTTCTCCCAGTGGTGTCGGAGTCGATGGAGGTCTAGGGTAGCCATGGCGACAGGCACTAGGAGCAACTGAAGGGTTTCTCTAGTTTGGCTGATGATAAGGGAGGAAGAAGGTTGGGATCAGAGTGCACTTAAGAGGCTCACATTACCTTTCCTTAAATAGCCCCACCTCAATATGCGAGCGGGAAAGGAACCATCAAGATCCGAGACTTGCGCGGTCACCAACGCGGGTCATGTGTGACGGCATGGCAAAGATGACGGGAAGTGGAAAATGTGGTGGTTTACATTCACTTGCACATTTCAAACTATCTAAAGGCCACACTCAGTGGGACTTTCATTTTCATTAAATAGGCCATGTCTCCCACGTGATCTTAGTGGAGCACACTTCTCTTGGAACGGCGTTGGAAGTTGGAAGGAGAAAATTGACTACACCAAGTGGCTAGTTGTGAGTTCCCATGCCGCTTCGCAAAGGGTATTAATTTAGCCCCAGCTCGACCATCTCCCCTGCCCTTTGGCTTGCTGCTATCCACATGTCATAGCTCCATCATGCCGCCATGCGAGCCCTCGAACGTTTGGCCTTATCGTGCGACATCGATGCCAGCAATCATGGAGGTGAAGCAACACCCCATGTCACTGACAGTGCACCCTACTGACCAAGCCATTGAGATTGCGGCCACCTTGCTATGACCTCAAAGTGGCCAATGGATGGCATCCGTAGCCCATGGGTGACTTGCTTGTCCATGTAACACATCTGTGGCAACCCTACCCTCGGTTGGCGTTTGTCACCAGTTCAATTTAGACGCGGAATGACGTAGGACAACCCCATCGACTATGAAACCCTCCTTGCTAGCCTGACCTGACTCGACATCCCAGAGGCTTGCTTCTTCACAAGGATACTGAAACGATCCATGATTTCCTCGAAGGGAAATCCACAGATTACAACATAAAGTGATAATCCTAGAAAGACCAAGTTATCACATTATCTTTATTCAGCTGATATCACAATCATACATCATGGAAGTACAAGTCTACAAGGTATTACAACACTTGGTAACACACCTAAGTACATCATTATTCTAGTGGAAACACACACATCTTCATCAGGGACGACGTGGCGCGTCAGCGAGTGAAGGGTCCTCCTTGATAAGCATTCATTAGAGTCAACTTAGATTTTTAGTGGGCTAGACTTCATCTTCTGAACCAAACTTGAGTGTAGGAATGAGACCATCTAATCTATCTAATCACCTGTTGTCATCATCGCGGATGACATCCAATCCTGCTGAACAATTATCAGTACGATTTGTACTGGACACTGGCTCCCACCCTATGCTTTGCGTATGCTTTTGTGGTAAGTGGAATGCAAGGGTAGAGCAAATGGCCTATATTTGGCTATAGTTTTCCTATGCATGTGTTGTCAATGTTTTTAAGAGCAGTTCATCAAGTTTTAACCCATCTCATCCACATGTCCGTGCATCCCATCATACACATCTCATCACGCTGTCACTCTCTAGGTGGCAACGACGACTCTCGCTCGTGTCTTGCCTCAATGGGTCACACAAGAATCCAACAACAAACCTAGGGGAAGGTAGAAAGGACTCCTCTCACTAACCAAGTAAAGCATAGGTCATAGGAATGTCCATATCCGAGGACTCGGCTATACGTATAGATTGATCAACTCTGCAGAACGTGTACACCTAGAACCATAAGATCACCATCATCGATGATCTAGCTCATCTAGGCTGATACTGACTGCCTCCCAACCGGTATGGTGCCACCCTACCACTTAGCCCTAGGCCACCTCAAAGTCCACCAAAACGCTAAGACTGTGTGACAAAGTACCGGCCCCCAAGAGGTCACTACGCTATCTTAGGAGGGTGTGGGTCCCACACCCATACCTCCCTACACTATCATCTTCCAACCTAGTAGTAGTGGCACTATCCTAGTTTGTCAGGTAATCATCCCCCACCTATTCAAGAATGAGTGGTGTGTACATAGGGTCCTATGATCCAGTTCTCAAGACATATCAGTCCTTAGGGGGACCGAATAGGATATCTTCCCTTGGGGTTAACCAACACCCAATGCCTCGGTGGCACCTCCATCTCGAGGCTTCATCCCACAAAGACACTCCACCCTAGGATCTACTCATCACACATGCACCCACCATAGGTACCTCTTATAGGGGATGCCCAGGTCGCACCCCCTTGGCAAGACTTCTCCTAAAGACCCGTTATAAGATCCTGCCTGATCGACTCAACCCTCACCATAGACCCAAGACACGCGTCGAGATCTCCCCAAGTTGTTATCACATTATTACCACATTACTGGCACCAAGTGTCTTAGCCACTCATAAACAATCCTCCACCAAGCATCACATCATAGATATAATGTGTAGTAGAAGTAAAGAAGTAATTAGTAAGCGAGCGTCTAGCCTAACAGCAGGTATGTAGGGAATAGGTCGCGACAAGGTAATGGCTTTCAAGCAAATCTACCGTGCAACCTATCACAATTCATTTGCATAAAAGTAAAGCACTAGCATCTACATTGTAGCATGTCTAATAGGATTCTAAGAGGTTGGGTGGGACATGGCACCTGTTGAATGTCATCTCTAAGATCCTCAGTGTACTCATAGTTGTTCTCCTTCCAAGGTCCTTTCATTCACATGTCCTTCGCGTGTCCTTCCTCCAATGAGACCTAGCTCGATTGACACTATCCTCAATGCATCTACCTCAATAGAGTGATGAGCAAGATGAAAAGCAATCAAACCACTAATCCCAGAAAAACTACAAAGAGAGAGGCAATAAGGCACAACATGATCAAATACACTGAAAGAACAAGGGGAAATGACTTAGCCCTCTTAGCGGATGTCCAATCCTTGAGCCAAGAGAAACGCAAGTGGTGGCTTGCTAATCATGAGCTTAAGTCTTAGCCTACTCGGTACTTCTTGGGTCAATCGTATTGACCTGTATGGCTTTTATAAATTGGCATAGTCCCTAGCTCATCTTAAGCATACACCATGACTTGTGGCTTTTCGATTCGAGTGTCATGGAGATTGACAAAAATAAAAAAGAGTGGCTAGGCAGGAAAAATAGCAATTCTGGTCTCTCTGAATCCGTACGCCATTGTAACTGACGTGAACCAAGAGAGGGTGGAATGGTAGAGAGAAGAGAAGCGAGGTGGTCTACTTCGTCTAACCACACGCCATGGTAAGAGACGGGGCATCAAAAGGATTGACACACAAGAGAACTTGGATGCTCAACCAATTGTAGGGTACCATGACCTAGGTGCACTAAATGCACTAAGACATTACTGGGGTTCTTAGCGGTGGGGTGGTCACCGTAAGAACAAAAGAAATTCTTCGGTCTAGCCGGGTACAAACATACAAGGGGCTCCAGCATGAAAGAGCCAAAAGATGGAAAGAAACATGGGATTCGCTTCCTTTGATCCACTTGCCATAGCAATGACAGGAATCAAAGGGATGGAATCAAAGAGAGCAACAAACACCAACAAGTGAAGAGCTCAATCCACACCTTACTAGGTCGACGGGGATTGAGAGGATGAGAAGAGAGAAGAATGGAATCCACACTCTTTCGACCAACTCGCCATGGAAATGGGTGATGGTTAGAAGAAAGAGACACGGTCCTATGATCCAAACCCACTCATAGGGCACCACGACCGTGCAACTGAGTCAGCACAAAGCTATCCCTGAGGTTCATAGCGATGCGGTTGTCACTGCTACATCTGAAGGAATGCTATAGTCCTAGCGGTACAATCATACGATTTGGTTAGAATAAACATGTGAGCGAACAAGGTAAAGCCCGATGGTCATGGAGAGACAAACTTGCGGCCACAAGCTATGCCTACATGAGTTGGCTTCTGTACATTCCACGATAATCGTCCCTTAGTTTGTCTCCTTTTGACTTGGCCCTGATGAACTCATCGTGTGTGGGTAGGAAGCACACCAATAATGACATCGATTCCACCACGACCATGTCCTAGGGATGAAACTAGGAGCTAACTATCGCCTTATGATGAAGACAACTAAACATTAGGGGACAAACCCATGACCAAAATGGTTGAATGAACTACGGATTCCCTGATCGACTTGAAGGCACGATACATAAGCAACCACTGAACTACATGATGAACCGACAACACAAGCAACACAAGAAACCGATGACTCGACAACATGACTTGGAGTAGCACATATGCTTAGCACAAGAGGTAGATTGGAGGCGAAGGCACGACACAAGCATTCTTATAGATAGGTAGATGGATAGATAGATCATGTGTGAATCATGTATAGATGACAAGTATAGATGATAGATGACAATAATGCGATGAAATGTAAAGCAAGGTTTTTGTCAACATCAAAGAAGGTGTTGATAGGTTCAAAAGCTCGACCTTGATAGGGAAGGGCGACTGCGGCTTGCTGCTACTGCACTAGGTGGGCTGCTGCTTGCTATCGGTCGGTTGTGGCTTGCCACGGCTTGGCTTCTACTGGCTATGACCTGCCAAGGTTGGCTGCAAGTGGCTGGGGCACGACTGCTGTGTTCGGAAGTGGTGCTACAACTATGTCTAAGGTCGAGGACATGTTCTACAGCAGTGGTTCACTAGCATCAGCAGCGTCTCGGCTCTAGCGGCTCCACGGTGTCCACAACAAGCTGCAAGATAGTGGCATGGAGCAGAGACATGCCATGGTATAGGAGTGGGGGTGTGCCCTTCCTGCAGCAGTGAAGTCCGTGGCACGAAGGTCAGCCATTAGACAAGAACGGTGATAGAAGGGGAAAAGGAGGGGACCTTGGATGCTAGAGCTCACCGATGGTGGAGGAGGAGCTCTGGCGGCTAGCAAGGGTGGTGCAGACATCAACATGGCCTTGTTGAGCACCGTTGAAGGATGCAGTGGGGTCATAGCCACTGTAGGTTGGGGGGCGAAGGAGGTCATGGTTGATGCGGCTGACTATAGCGCTCTTGGCACTTGATGTGGACGCATTGAGGTTGGTGCCGAGCGTGGACAAGCGAGGCCATGCCTTGCTGTTCCGGCATGTGCTCGACGCTATGGCCACGCTCACAGCAAGGGTGCAGAAGAGTGTGTGGCATCACAAAGTTGGAGTAGGGGCTCACGGTCACCATCGAGGTGCTTGGCGAAGACAGGGCCACAGGTGCGATGAAGACGGTGCTGTGGCACGACGAAGTACGGCACGGCCGGCGTCGAGGTGGAATGGGAGCTTTGCCGGCATTGAGGATGGGTCGATTGGAGATTTCTCCTATGGTCAACTCATACCCGCTTCTTATCTCTAGAATTCAAGAATGCAAGCTTTTTAAAACAAGAATTCTCGCTCCTCGAGCTTTGACATACCATAGATAATGCATTAGCTTTTCTTGCACATCTCTAAAAATGCTTCTCAACTTCTTCATCTATTTTCTAAATGGATCAGGATGTTGTCAAAACTATGGCAATTTTTGCTAGCTCTTTGCTATGAAGGTCCTATGTTAGGTTATTGAAGTACACAGGTGTTGGCGGTCATTATTGCACATCTAACACCACCAAATTAAGTTCAAAACAGGAGAAGTGTACAACATTATAACACATATGCATATACTTTGACCTTGTTCCACTTGTTTTTTTGGAGGAATCATGTTTATAGGTACAAACACGAAAACAAGTGAAAATGCACAACTTCACAAGAGAAAGCGCATAAAAGAAAGCATATTTCCAACAAAGGCGTAATTCAAGAATTATAGAGGAAGCCCACCTACGAATAAACCTAGAATGAGTCACCACCGCAAGGGAGGCCTAGGCCCAAGGGAGAACCAACATGACGAAGTCGATGGCGAGGGGTCCACCTAGGGTGCGGCCACACCCTAGGCCGCACCTCCCCCACCGCCTTCCTCTGGCGGTTGCATGCCTCCATGCCTTGGCGGTTTTCGATGGTTTCCATGTTTGTCTTCGATGAAACTGACCTCTTCCGTGTATAAATAGATGGGTAGAGCTGTCCTCCAAAACACACACAACATTTGGAGAATACCTCACTAACATTTCTTGTAGTTTTTACTACTTTTTAGAGCAAGGCAAAAGCTATCAAGGAGAGCTTGTCTCCTTAGAAGAAGAGCAACTCTTGGTATGAATACTATTAAGAAGAGTTCTTCCATATTCAAGCTCTCATATTTTATTTATAGTATTGCTTATGAACTAGAGTATAGTTTTGATCATGTTATTATTATGATATATGGACTAGCATATAGTTTAGATGTTATGATCTTGACATGTTCATCATTGTTCATAGAGTTCATCTAATTAGAAGAAGAATTAGGATTAGCGTAATGGTTCGTTGTTCCTTTGGGTTTGCCCATATTCTAGCCTCTCAATCCATAGGGTTGGGGTCCTAGGGGGATATGGGTAGTTGCTTTATACATGGGCGTGGCGCCCGGGTGCACGGGAACGTGCGAATGATGGTGCCCCACGGTTGAGTTGGTAGGCGGCAGGTGGTGAGAGCCATGTCCGTCCTTTGTAATCCCCCACATTCAGGTACTGTGTAGGAGTTTGTAAACATCTTTGATGCCTAGCAAACCAGGTCAGGGGACCTTCCCATTTACCCTAGACTTAGCTCTAATTCTAATTATGTGAATTGTATGATTACTAACAAGTTCATAGCAAGGTTATATTTTGATCATGCCAGCTCGGTTAGATTATTCTTTTATTCTTTATTTTTATTTTATCCTTGAGGTAGATCCATGTGTGTGTCCACTATCCATGATTTACTATTCTTACCCCTATCATGATTCATAGTCTATTATGTAAGTATGATTTATGCTCATGTCAAAAGAATAGAACAATACTATTACTACAATCATCATGCTCTCTTTTGGTAAAAATATAAATATGACACCTGGAATACCCACAAATGGAAATGCTGCATCGATAGATCCATGTGCTTATGTAATTGTCTATAATCATAAACCAGCCTATCATGGTTGATAGGTTCTTGGCTATGTTGTGGATTAGCACAACGTTGTTTCTAGAAAGTCAATCGGTGTTTTCTAAGTGACATTATCCTTTGATTGCAAACCTTCCTCTTAAGACAAACCTGTGATATTTCTGGCGCCATGTTGAGAGAGGGAGGAATATAGCTCTAGTGTAATGGTATTTATGTAAACACCATCTAGGGTTCCTAGTGTAGTTGTCACGTGATGGAGTCAAGACCTTCTCACTTGATAGCAACGTCTAGAAGCACCAACAAGCATTTCTAGTGCTGTTGCTAGGGATTTGGTCTATCTCTAGTGATTGTGCTAAGAAATGCCAACAACAAGCATTAGTTAATCCAAATGGAGCACTTGTGAACTCAATGTCTCAATTGGGGGCAATTCTAGCATTCAACTAGAAGGACGTTCGGGTATTCTCGGACAATTACCATGTCTCAAGTTGGTGACCATCGGTTCTCAAGTAGCCCCGTGGAGCAGATTTTGATGTTGAGGGAAAACTTGGTCCGTGTGTCCAAACTAGTGGCATGCGCATGTAGCAACATCATTCTCCTTCTTCATCCTTAGCTTCAATAGTTCGCTAATTTCTGATGTCCTCTTCTCACTCTAGGTGCACCTAGCATACTTGTTCTATGTGCTAAGAAACCTATTATGTGCTTATGTTGTTCCTAGCCTCATTGCAAGGGGGTCCAAAAAACTTTCTATTTCCAAATACGATTCTTTAGAGAGCTCAAATTCCTAAGATTTGGCTGATATTTCTGTCTCTCCTCATCATGGAGAACTTCTTTCTTTACCATACTTTACTTAAGGTCCATTTCCTTGAGTGTAACTATGTTGGTTTGCTTATTTGGAGTAGGGAAACTACAGAGGTGACGGGGATGCTTTACAAGGCTTGGATGAACCTTCACGCAATAGTGCTTCCTTTGCTTCCCAGTTTCGGTGTACTTAGGCACACCCTATTGTATCATCTTGGCTTAGTTCAATCTGCCAGGCTTTGGGGTAGATAGCACAAATTCCATAATGAGTTCGCAAGGCCCTTGAGACAAAATGTAGCAATGCTCAAACCTTTTTTATTAGTGCATTTCTCAAGATCAAGCTTTCTTTTGATCTTATGTAACCAGTCAGCTACCTAGATTGGGTTATTGATGTGGTCAAAGGAGGGTTTAGCTTGTAGGACTTCTCAAACTTCTTGCTAGAAAACTTCACGAGATGGCTCAGGTGCTACTACAATAGTACTTTTCTACAAGATACAGGTCTAATGAGCTGTAGCTATTGTGTAACCGAGTGCTTCCGAGGCTCGGGTCCCAAGACTTTGGTCAAGCTCCGGGTGTATCCAAGAGTAACTCTAGGGTGATGGGAAACGAGTATCCAATATCACACCCATGTGATGGGCGATGGGTATCCAAAAATCACCCCAGGGTTGATGTGCATCAAACTCTCCAAGCCAATATCATCGATATGTTGTCTAGCTCGTGGGACTCTAGCATTCTTGTTGTCCATTTTTAACATTCTTTTTACAACTGTCATCTAGTCGACAAAGGGATGCTTAGGTTTAGCTAACCAGGCTAGCTTGGGTCTGGAGTCTTATTCACACAAAAATAGGTTCTATATCCTACACTTAGACAACCAGAAGCACGCAAGAAGCATGAAAGAACAACAACTCAAGATCTAGGCAATCAAACATCATTACAACTTTGAATGCATAGCATTGGCTTAAGGCGACTATAAGGCCTTCAAAGTCTCACACTGCTACCGAACTAGCATGGGTGGTCATGGGGTATGTTCTATAGGTCAACTTTCTTTGACAGGGAAGTCAGTTAGCACTAGAATTCAAGGTGGAGAGGGAAATAAGTGTTAGCATCTAGAGTTCTTTAACAGACATGATGTTTGGCTTCCATGCTAGTGTTTAGTCCTAAGGGTCTCATCCTAGGGTCAAGCATGGCTCTAATAACAACTAAAATGATCCACGATTTCCTTGAAGGGAAATCCACAGATTACAACATAATGTGATAATTCCAGAAAGACCAAGTTATCACATTATCTTTATTCAGCTGATATCATAGTCATACATCATGGAAGTACAAGCTAACAAGGAATTACAACACTTGGTAACACACCTAAGTACATCGTTATTCTAGTGGAAACACACACATCTTCATCAGGGTCGACTTGGCGCATCAGCGAGTGAGGGCTCCTCCTTCACAGGCATTCATCAGAGTTAGTGTAGATTTTCAATGGGCGTAGAGTTCATCTTCTAAACCAATCTTGAGCATACGAATGAGACCATCTAATCCATCTATCCCCTGTTGTTGTCATCGCGGATGACATCCAATCCAGCTGAACAATTATCAGTACGATTTGTACTGGCCACTAGCTCCCACCCTATGCTTTGCGTATGCTTTGTGGTAAGTGGAATGCAAGGGTAGAGCAAAAGTCCTATATGTGGTTGTAGTTTTCCTATGCATGTTTGTCAATATTTTATAATAGTAGTTCATCAAGTTTCAACCCATCTATCGACGGTAGTTATCGATCATTTTAAACCGTCAACCAAACATGAAAAAGGGCATAAATCAACCTCCAACATAGAAATAAGGTTTATACTTACAAAATTCTAAAGTTTTGGTGAATCTGTGTTTCTGTGGGGGGTTATCAGGAAAAAGAGAAAAGATACGAAGGACGTTGGGATAAATATTGAATTCCGAACCGACTCCAAGTCAAGAAGACTCTAGAAGACATGAGAAGACATCCACCTAAAGGAAGGGGCTCTGCCGACCCTAGGCCCCTCCTATGAGCCACCGCTTTTGTATGTCAGTGCTCTACAGCCTTAGGGTTTGCATCTATGCTATTGTTCAATGTCAGTTTGATCTGAGGGCTCTGGTGTATCCTAGGGGACTATATTACTAGCGCCAAACCCTAGGGTTCAGATCATCAAGTCATAATTCAGATCAAGTCATCAGAGCTAGAAACCTTAGTTTCAATTAGAGCTTCACCATATTATAGAGCATAGCTACATAGATTAGAATTAGTGAGTGTAAGGTCCAAATGGCTAGAGGGGGGGTGAATAGCCTAATTAAAACTTCTACAAGAATTACTTGATCACAAGTTAGTACGAAAGGTGGCGAAGCAAAAGCACTAGCTCTAACTAATTAAGCAAGCCACCTACACAAGTCTAGTACAAGGCTATCCACTAAACATAACAACTTTAAGCTAGAAACAAGAAGTAATATGAGAGAAGAGCTTCGAGTGATTATACCGCCATGTAGAGATGAGAAGTACCAATCAATCAATCGCACAAGAGAAATCCTCAGGAAGAGAATGACACAAGAATTTATCCCGAGGTTCACTTGCTTCCTGGCAAGCTACTCCCCGTTGTGGTGATACACCCACTTGTCGGTTCGCGAGCTAATCGACTATCAAGAGTCGAGCCCTCGGCGGGCACCACACAACCGCACACAAGATGGGGATCCTCCAAGCCACGAGCTCCACTAGAGTATCCAATTTGCGAACTCCCGCGGGGAAGGATCAAGAACCCCTTACAACACTTGGTGAAGGCTCCAACAATCTCCAATTGCGAGCTCAATCACCTTCGCTGCTCCAAGCCATCTACCGTGTCGAGAAACACGGAAGAGTAACAAGAAATCCACAGCAACTCAAAGATCAAGTGCCTCTAGAATGCAACTCTCAAGCAATGCACTTGAATCTCACTCAAGATGTGCAACTATGCAAAGAGATGAGTGGAGGGGTTGTTCTCTAGATCAAAGTATGTCTCTAGTTCTCAAAATGTGCAAGAGATACCCTCAAACCCCGGCCAACGTCTATTTATAACGAAGGGGTACGCAACTAGCCGTTAAGAACTCAAACAGCCGAAATCGCGCTGACCGGACGCGCTGGTCATACTGACCGGACGCGCCGGTCATACTGACCAGACGCGCTGGTCGCGCAACGGCTAAATTCCGAAACACCAACCGGACGCGCTGGTCGCGCAGACCGGACGTGCTTGGGTGTGACCGGACGCGCTGGTCCCGCAACTGACCGGACGCGCTGGTCAAGCCTGAGTAGCGCACAACGAAACAACGACCGGACGCGCTGTAGAACTGACCGGACGCCATAGTGCCAGCGTCCGGTTAGAGTCCAGTAAGCTCCCTGAATGACCGGACACATCCGGTCGACAGTGACCGGACGCGCTGCGCGTCCGATCATCAACCTAAAACATGCGTAGACACTGAACGCTGACCGGACGCGTCCGGTCATACAGAGACCACGTACGGTCCAGCGTCCGGTCACCTCTGTGACCTCCGTTCGCCTCCGTTTCTTTTCTGACTTCCGGCGCAATAGAAAATAGGCATTTCACTTCCCCAAGCACATAAGCAAGTGGTCCTCACCACCATAAGCCTTAGCTAATGTGTGATTGAGCTCTTTTACCTCCTTCTTGAGATTTTCATTTTCAACTATTAGTGTGGAGTCACAAGTGAAACCGTCACTATTAGATGAGGATGATGTAGATGCGCTACATGAAGGATTAGTGGGAGCAACAACAATAGGCTTATGAAAGGATTCATCAATTATATCACATGATATGCCTATGTTGCAAGTTTTAGCTTTCTCAACATTAGTTGGCATGTTTTCACATTTTTTAACTAGAGAGGAATAAACTTCTTCAAGCTTAGTGTGAGACTATTGAAGCTTCTTATGGTCTACCTTTAGACTCTCATAAGATGCCCTAAGCTCATAAAGTTCTTGCATAAGGTTTTTCTTATCCTTAAGCAAGCCCTTGCACTCCTTTCTAGATTCTTTAAAATGTTGAGTGCAATCTTCTAGCATAGTGATTAGTTCATCTTTAGTGAATTCTTCTTCATCACTATCACAATCACTAGCATTATCATGATCACTCTCATCGTCGGATGATACCTTAGCGGCCTTAGACATGAAGCATGATGGAGTGTCGAAGAGGGAGACCTTCTCTTGGATGGCAATGCTAGCATGTCCCTTCTTCTTGCTCTTGTTGTCATCCTCATCATCACTTGAGGAATCATCACTATCCCAAGTAGCAACATGAGAATCATTCTTCTTCTTATGAGAGCTCTTCTTCTTTTCTTTTTTCTTCTTCTCCTTCTTGATAGCATCTTCATCATCACTATCATAAGGACACTTTGCAATGAGATGGTCCTTGCTATGGCATCTAAAGCATCTCATGGTATGCTCACTCTTCTTGGATGAGTTCTTCCTCCTTCTTGCACGATAGCCTTTCTTCTTCATGAATTTGCCAAATTGCTTGACAAAGAGAGCCATCTTCTCATTAATGTCATCACTATCACAAGAGCTTGAGTCTTCATCACTTGATGATTCAATCTTGGATTTGCCCTTGGATGTGGTGGCTTTGAATGCCTCACTCTTCTTCTTTTCATCATCTTTCTTCTCATTTTCCTTCTTCTTCTTCTTGACCAACTCATCCTTCTCATCATCTTCTCTAGATGAATCATCGGTCATCACTTCTTGGAATATTTGTTGAGAAGTTGAATCCTTCAATGTAGTCCTCACTAGCACGGTGATCAATGTATCAAATCTCTTGGGTAGACTTCTCAAGAACTTCATAGAGAATTGATTGTCCTTGACCTACTCACCAAGTGCCTTGAGCTCATTGACAATGACTTGCAACCTATGAAACGTCTCCGGTACACTCTCATCATCTTGCATTTTGAAGCTTAAAAATTTTTCTTGCAAGATATATGCTTTAGCGGTCTTTGTGCCTTCGGTGCCCTCAAATGTTTCTTCTAGCTTGGCCCAAGCATCATGAGCAATCTCTATGTTCTTCACTAGCTCAAATGTCTTGTCATCTAATGCCTCATGAAGAGCACTAATGGCAATGTCATTGCATTGGAGCTTCTTCTCTTCCACCGGTGTAGGTGCTTCCGGATTAGCAACCTCAAATTTTGTTTCGGTGACCTTTCACACTTCTCTATTGATTGACTTTAGGTGTGCGGTCATCTTAACCTTCCAATATGCATAATTTGTGCCATCAAAGTGAGGTGCCTTCTTGGTGTTGTTGATGTGCAAGCTTAATTGTGCCATTTCTTTTTCACCGTAGGTTGTTAAGCCTCAAATAAACGGTGCCTCGGCTCCGATACCACTTGTAAGGTCCAAATGGCTAGAGGGGGGGTGAATAGCCTAATTAAAACTTCTACAAGAATTACTTGATCACAAGTTAGTACGAAAGGTGGCGAAGCAAAAGCACTAGCTCTAACTAATTAAGCAAGCCACCTACACAAGTCTAGTACAAGGCTATCCACTAAACATAACAACAACTATAAGCTAGAAACAAGAAGTAATACGAGAGAAGAGCTTCAAGTGATTATACCACCGTGTAGAGATGAGAAGTACCAATCAATCAATCACACAAGAGAAATCCTCGGGAAGAGAATGACATAAGAATTTATCCCGAGGTTCACTTGCTTCCCGGCAAGCTACTCCCCGTTGTGGCGATACACCCACTTGTCGGTTCGCGAGCTAATCGACTATCAAGAGTCGAGCCCTCGGCGGGCACCGCACAACCGCTCACAAGATGGGGATCCTCCAAGCCACGAGCTCCACTAGAGTATCCAATTTGCGAACTCCCGCGGTGAAGGATCAAGAACCCCTTACAACACTTGGTGAAGGCTCCAACAATCTCCAATTGCGAGCTCAATCACCTTCGCTGCTCCAAGCCGTCTACCGTGTTTGGAAACACGGAAGAGTAACAAGAAATCCGCAGCAACTCAAAGATCAAGTGCCTCTAGAATGCAACTCTCAAGCAATGCACTTGAATCTCACTCAATCTCACTCAAGATGTGCAACTATGCAAAGAGATGAGTGGAGGGGTTGTTCTCTAGCTCAAATTATGTCTCTAGTTCTCAAAATGTGCAAGAGATACCCTCAAACCCTGGCCAACGTCTATTTATAACGAAGGGGTACGCAGCTAGCCGTTAGGAACTCAAACAGCTAAAATCACGCTGACCAGACGCGCTGGTCATACTGACCAGACGCGCCGGTCGCGCAACAGCTAAATTCCGAAACACCGACCGGACGCGCTGGTCACGCAGACCGGACGCGCTGGGTGTGACCGGACGCGCTGGTCCCGCAACTGACCGGACGCGCTGGTCAAGCCTGAGTAGCGCACAACGAAACAACGACCGGACGCGCTGTAGAACTGACCAGACGCCATAGTGCCAGTGTCCGGTTAGAGTCCAGTAAGCTCCCTGAATGACCGGACGCGTCCGGTCGACAGTGACCGGACACGCTGCGCATCCGATCATCAACCTAAAACACGCGCAGACACTGAACGCTGACTAGACACGTCCGGTCATACAGAGACCGCGTCTGGTCCAGCGTCCGGTCACCTCTGTGACCTCTGTTCGCCTCCGTTTCTTTTCCGACTTTTGGCGCAATAGAAAATAGGCATTTCACTTCCCCAAAAAGCGCCGAATCCCACCTCGCAAGCTCGGCGGGAGGGAGAGAGGAACCCAAACCCCTCTCTACCACTTAAACTCCACCGCCTTTGCAAATGTGCTAACACCGCCAAGTGTACACCACCATGTGCATGTGTGTTAGCATTTCACAATCATTTTTCAAGACGTTATGTTAGCTCTTTACTAGATCCTAATGCATATGCTCAAGACAATGATCTAGTGGCACTTGATTCCCGAGCTAACCGTGATTGCCCCTCTGACTGTCTATGTATCCTAAACCCGGTCAATCACTTCTCTACTCATCTTAGACCGGCAAAAGGAAAACCCCTATGGTTATACCTTTGCCTTGCGCTCTTAGATCCTTCTCCTTCACTTGATCATCATGTCCTTCATATTATGTGCATCTCCACCATGATCATCATTTCATGTCCATGCACCATCTCTTTGTGATCTTGTGGCCACCACTCCTTGCCGCATACACCTTCATCACATGTGTTGCTTATGCCTAACTCAAAACACTTGACACATGACATTAGCAACTTGGTGTCATTAATTATCAAAACCAAACTTGTGCTTTCAATCTCCCTCTTTTTGGTAATTGATGACAACCATCACAAAGATATGAAATGAAATCAATTTTCAATTTCGATAGTATTAGCTCCCCCTACATATGTGCTTCCATGAGTTTGGTTCAATTGTGCACATATGTATGGATTTGAATTTTGGGAGAGTTACTTCTATCAAATTGATGCTAAGGTATATAGAATGGACCTTTGAAGTGTGATACCAATCAGAGTTGCCTTTATATACCATCCTTAGCATCGATGTAGCTAGACACCACTTGTAAAACATCACTTGTAAAGATCACAAACACTAAAATACCTCGTGAGATCAACATTATAATCAAAAGGTGTCTAGATACCACTTGTAAAGCTACTCTTAACAAATCATCATTCAAGTTCTATTTCTAGCAATCACCATTCAATCATGAATATGAATTTAAGCTTTGCAATGCAACAATTCATCATGTTAATGCACATGCAAATGCAACAAATAATTCATGAGCTTGTTCCCCTTAATTAATCTCTTTCCAATGTCATTTGCTCTCCCTTACTATATCTTTCTCCCCTTTACAACTTAACTTTTTATCTTGTGACTTTTCTATCTTTGTGACTATTCTCTCCCCCTTTGTCAACAATCACAAAAAAGGTGCCAATTTTAGTGAGAGTTAAGTCAATCAATATGAGGGAGTCCAAATTATGGTTCAATCTAGATCACTTGCCTAGAATATGTAATTCGGTTTGATCCAAGGACAAGCTTTTTCACACCTCATAAAGTATAAGGGTTATCTTGACCATGTTGAATTACACATCATGAGCTTATTTTCTAGATTCAACACTAGGTTTGCAAGCCCACAAACATGTCATATGCTACCACTAGATTAATCAAACATAGAAGCAATAGTGGTACCATATATACATCAAAATCATTTAATTTTCATGAATGAGCCTAATTGTCATACAAATATGTCTATATGTTCTAACCATGTCCTTAGCAAAGTATGAATGATATGCCAAACAACTTTACCTTGCTATGTTGGAGGAGAGGCATGTCATATAAGAATGTGGGGTGTACTCATTTTAAGTTGGAGAAGTCAAGTATGTTCAATTCATTCTTCAACTTGTAAAATCTTTTCTCATCAAGTGGCTTTGTAAAGATGTCGTCTAGTTGATCTTCGGTGCCAATGCTCTCAATGCTAATATCACCCTTTTGTTGATGGTCTCTTATGAAGTGATGCCTTATATCAATGTGCTTCGTTCTTGAATGTTGAACCGGATTTTGAGTCATCTTGATTGCACTTTCATTGTCACAAAACAATGGAACATTCTTGAACTTGATTCCAAAATCATTCATGGTGGCCTTCATCCAAAGCAATTGTGCACAACAACTACTGGCACTAATGTATTCGGCCTCGGCGGTAGATAGTGCAACACTATTTTGTTTCTTTGATGACCATGAAACAAGAGACCTTCCAAGCAATTGACAAGTGTCACTTGTGCTCATTCTATCAATCTTGCATCCACCATAGTCGGAGTCCAAATATCCAATCAACTCAAAATTAGACCCCTTTGGAAACCATAATCCAACATCATGAGTGCCCTTAAGATATCTCAATATTCTCTTGGTTGCTTTCAAGTGACTTTCTCTAGGTGAAGCTTGATATCTTGCACACTTGCACACACTAAACATCACATCCGGCCTAGAAGCGGTGACATAGAGCAAACTTCCAATCATAGACCGGTATAGCTTTTGATCTACCATGTTGCCACTAGCATCAACACCCAATTGATCATTAGTGCCCATTGGTGTACTCATTTTCTTAGCACCTTGCAATCCAAACTTCTTGATCATGTCCTTGATGTACTTGCCTTGACTTACAAAAGTGCCATTCTTCATTTGCTTGATTTGAAGTCCAAGGAAGTAACTAAGCTCTCCAATCATAGACATCTCAAACTCATTAGCCATCATATTTCCAAACTCTTCACAAAAGTCTTGATTAGTTGATCTAAAGATAATGTCATCCACATAGATTTGCAACACAAACAAGTCATTTCCAAGCTTCTTGGTGAAGAGAGTGGTGTCAACCTTTCCCATCTTGAACCCTTTAGAGAGGAGAAAGTCCCTCAACCTCTCATACCATGCTCTAGGTGCTTGCTTCAAACCATACAATGCCTTCTTTAGCTTGAAAACATGGTCGGGCTTCTTGTCATCTTCAAAATTGGGAGGTTGCTCAACATAAACTTCTTCATTGATGTAGCCATTGAGAAATGCACTCTTGACATCCATTTGATAGAGCTTGATGTTGTGTGCACAAGCATATGCTAATAAGATTCTAATAGTCTCCAATCTTGCAACCGGTGCATATGTCTCTCCAAAGTCAAGACCCTCAACTTGAGTGTATCCTTGTGCTACTAATCTTGCTTTGTTCCTCACAACCATGCCATCTTGATCTTGCTTGTTTCTAAAGACCCACTTAGTACCAATCACATTGTAGTTCTTTGGCCTCTCAACAAGTTCCCAAACTTGATTTCTAGAGAAGTTGTTTAGTTATTCATGCATGGCATTTACCCAATCGGAATCTTTCAAAGCATCTTCTATTTTCTTAGGTTCTTCAAGTGACACAAATGAGTAGTGCTCACAAAAAGATGCCAATCTTGATCTAGTTTGAACACCACTTTGAATTCCACCAATGATTTGGTCCAATGGATGATCTCTTGCTATGCTAGTAGGTTGGAGTATTGGGAGTTGATTGCTTCCACTTGTTTGACCTTGAACTTGAGCTTCATCATGAGTACCACTAGAGCTTGCTTGATTTGCATCAATTTGCACATTTTGGTTGATCACGTGAATATCATCATCATCAACTTGCATTGGCCTTATATCACGAATGTCCATGTTCTTCATTACATTTGACAATTGATCTCCTCTCACATCATCAAGGTTTTGAGCTTCATTTTGAGACCCTTGGGTTTCATCAAACTCAACATCATGAACTTCTTCCAAGGTGCCATTTGTGAGATTCCAAACTCTATATGCTTTGCTTGTGGTAGAATAACCAAGTAAGAACCCTTCATCACATTTCTTTTCAAACTTGCTCAATCTAGTGCCTTTCTTGAGAATATAGCATTTGCAACCAAACACTCTGAAGTATGCAATGTTGGGCTTTCTTCCATTCAATAGCTCATATGGTATCTTCCCAAGCTTCCCATGGCAATAGAGACGGTTGCTACAATAGCAAGCCGTGTTGATAGCTTCACTCCAAAATGAATGACTAACATTGTATTCACTAAGCATTGATCTAGCCATGACAATCAAAGTTCTATTCTTTCTTTCAACTACACCATTGGATTGAGGAGTGTATGTTGGTGAGAATTGATGTCCAATACCAAGATCATCACATAAATCTTCAATTCTTGTGTTCTTGAACTCACTACCATTGTCACTTCTAATCTTCTTGATGGTAGTCTCAAACTCATTTTGCACTCTCTTGACAAAAGACTTGAATAGATCGTAAACATCACTCTTGTCATAAAGAAAGAACACCCAAGTGTATCTAGTGTAGTCATCAACAATCACAAAACCATACTTGTTGCCACCAATGCTAGTGTATGTTGCTGGCCCAAACAAGTCCATGTGCAATAGCTCAAATGCCTTTGATGTGCTCATCTCACTCTTACTAGGATGTGTATTTCTAACTTGTTTACTGGCTTGACAAGCACTACATGGTTTATCCTTTTCAAATGTCACATCTTTCAAGCCTCTAACTAAGTCATGCCTCAAAAGTTTGTTCAATTGTTTCATTCCAACATGACCAAGCCTTCTATGCCATAACCAACCCATACTATATTTACTAAGCAAGCATGATGTCAATTGTGTCTCACTATCATTGAAGTCAACCAAGTATAAGCTACCATGTCTAAATCCTTTGAATATCAAATTTGATCCATCAACACTTATGACTTCAACATCATCACTTCCAAATATGCACATGAAGCCAAGATCACAAAGTTGTGCCACCGATAAAAGATTCAAATCCAAGCTCTCAACTAGCAACACATTAGATATGCTCATGTCATTTGAGATAGCGATTTTACCAAGCCCCTTGACCTTGCCTTTCTTGTTGTTGCCGAAAGTGATAACATCAAAACCTCCATTTTGACTTGTATCAATTGATTTGAACATACAAGAATCCCCGGTCATATGTTGAGTGCACCCACTATCAAGCACCCAATGCCTTCCTCCGGCTTTGTAATTGACCTACAAGACAAGATCAATTCTTTTTAGGTACCCAAACTTATTTGGGTCCTCCAAGGTTAGTGACCAAGCTCTTTGGTACCCAAATGGCTTTCTTCTTTGAGCCCATCCATGGTGCACCAATGAACTTAGCATGAACACCATTTGTACCCTTGGTAAGTATGTAGAAAGAATCAAACTTAATTGAGGATACATTAGCATTGGATTTCTTGTTCATGCAATGTCGCTCTATGTGACCAACTTGCTTGCAACTTTTGCAATAGCTACCATTGTTCTTCACAAAACGAGTCTTGTGAGGAGCAAAAGCGGCCTTGCCTTTCTTGGGGTTATAGCCCAATCCCTCTTTGTAGAGAGAAGCCCTTTGGCTACCCAAGCACATAAGCAAGCAGTCCTCACCACCATAAGCCTTAGCTAATGTGTGATTAAGCTCTTTTACCTCCTTCTTGAGATTTTCATTTTCAACTATTAGTGTGGAGTCACAAGTGAAACCGTCACTACTAGATGAGGATGATGTAGATGCGCTACATGAAGGATTAGTGGGAGCAACAACAATAGGCTTATGAAAGGATTCATCAATTATATCACATGATATGCCTATGTTGCAAGTTTTAGCTTTCTCAGCATTAGTTGGCATGTTTTCACATTTTTTAACTAGAGAGGAATGAACTTCTTCAAGCTTAGTGTGAGACTTTTGAAGCTTCTTATGGTCTACCTTTAGACTCTGATAAGATGCCCTAAGCTCATCAAGTTCTTGCATAAGGTTTTTCTTATCCTTAAGCAAGCCCTTGCACTCCTTTCTAGATTCTTTAAAATGTTGAGTGCAATCTTCTAGCATAGTGATTAGTTCATCTTTAGTGAATTCTTCTTCATCACTATCACAATCACTAGCATTATCATGATCACTCTCATCGTCGGATGATACCTTAGCGGCCTTAGCCATGAAGCACGATGGAGTGTCGAAGAGGGAGACCTTCTCTTGGATGGCAATGCTAGCATGTCCCTTCTTCTTGCTCTTGTTGTCATCCTTATCATCACTTGAGGAATCATCACTATCCCAAGTAGCAACATGAGAATCATTCTTCTTCTTATGAGAGCTCTTCTTCTTTTCTTGCTTCTTCTTCTCCTTCTTGATATCATCTTCATCATCACTATCATAAGGACACTTTGCAATGAGATGGTCCTTGCTATGGCATCTAAAGCATCTCATGGTATGCTCACTCTTCTTGGATGAGTTCTTCCTCCTTCTTGCACGATAGCCTTTCTTCTTCATGAATTTGCCAAATTGCTTGACAAAGAGAGCCATCTTCTCATCAATGTCATCACTATTACAAGAGCTTGAGTCTTCATCACTTGATGATTCAATCTTCGATTTGCCCTTGGATGTGGTGGCTTTGAATGCCTCACTCTTCTTCTTTTCATCATCTTTCTTCTCATTTTCCTTCTTCTTCTTCTTGACCAACTCATCCTTCTCATCATCTTCTCTATATGAATCATCGGTCATCACTTCTTGGAATATTTGTTGAGAAGTTGAATCCTTCAATGTAGTCCTCACTAGCACGGTGATCAATGTATCAAATCTCTTGGGTAGACTTCTCAAGAACTTCATAGAGAATTGATTGTCCTTGACCTCCTCACCAAGTGCCTTGAGCTCATTGACAATGACTTGCAACCTATGAAACATCTCCGGTACACTCTCATCATCTTGCATTTTGAAGCTTGAAAATTTTTCTTGCAAGATATATGCTTTAGCGGTCTTTGTGCCTTCGGTGCCCTCAAATGTTTCTTCTAGCTTGGCCCAAGCATCATGAGCAATCTCTATGTTCTTCACTTGCTCAAATGTCTTATCATCTAATGCCTCATGAAGAGCACTAATGGCAATGTCATTGCTTTGGAGCTTCTTCTCTTCCACTGGTGTAGGTGCTTCCGGATTAGCAACCTTAAATTTTGTTTCGGTGACCTTCCACACTTCTCTATTGATTGACTTTAGGTGTGCGGTCATCTTAACCTTCCAATATGCATAATTTGTGCCATCAAAGTAAGGTGCCTTCTTGGTGTTGTTGATGTGCAAGCTTAATTGAGCCATTTCTTTTTCACCGTAGGTTGTTAAGCCTCAAATAAACGGTGCCTCGGCTTCGATACCACTTGTAAGGTCCAAATGGCTAGAGGGGGGGTGCATAGCCTAATTAAAACTTCTACAAGAATTACTTGATCACAAGTTAGTTCGAAAGGTGGCGAAGCAAAAGCACTAGCTCTAACTAATTAAGCAAGCCACCTACACAAATCTAGTACAAGGCTATCCACTAAACATAACAACAACTATAAGCTAGAAACAAGAAGTAATACGAGAGAAGAGCTTCGAGTGATTATACCACCATGTAGAGATGAGAAGTACCAATCAATCAATCGCACAAGAGAAATCCTCGGGAAGAGAATGACATAAGAATTTATCCTGAGGTTCACTTGCTTCCCAGCAAGCTACTCCCCGTTGTGGCGATACACCCACTTGTTGGTTCGCGGGCTAATCGACTATCAAGAGTCGAGCCCTCGGCGGGCACCGCACAACCGCACACAAGATGGGGATCCTCCAAGCCACGAGCTCCACTAGAGTATCCAATTTGTGAACTCCCGCGGGGAAGGATCAAGAACCCCTTACAACACTTGGTGAAGGCTCCAACAATCTCCAATTGCGAGCTCAATCACCTTCGCTGCTCCAAGCCGTCTACCGTGTCGGGAAACACGGAAGAGTAACAAGAAATCCGCAGCAACTCAAAGATCAAGTGCCTCTAGAATGCAACTCTCAAGCAATGCACTTGAATCTCACTCAATCTCACTCAAGATGTGCAACTGTGCAAAGAGATGAGTGGAGGGGTTGTTCTCTGGCTCAAAGTATGTCTCTAGTTGTCAAAATGTGCAAGAGATACCCTCAAACCCTGGCCAACGTCTATTTATAACGAAGAGGTACGCAGCTAGCCGTTAGGAACTCAAACAGCTGAAATCGTGCTGACCGAACGCGCTGGTCATACTGACCGGACGCGCCGGTCGCGCAACGGCTAAATTCCGAAACACCGACCGGACGCGCTGGTCACGCAGACCGGACGCGCTGGGTGTGATCGGACGCGCTGGTCCCACAACTGACCGAACACGTTGGTCAAGCCTGAGTAGCGCACAATGAAACAACGACCGGACGTGCTGTAGAACTGACCGGACGCCACAGTGCCAGTGTCCGGTTAGAGTCCAGTAAGCTCCCTGAACGACCGGACGCGTCCGATCGACATTGACCGGACGCGCTGCGCGTCCGATCATCAACCTAAAACACGCGCAGACACTGAATGCTGACCGGACACGTCCGGTCATACAGAGACCGTGTCCGGTCCAGCGTCCGGTCACCACTGTGACCTCCGTTCGCCTCCGTTTCTTTTCCGACTTCTGGCGCAATAGAAAATAGGCATTTCACTTCCCCAAAAAGTGCCGAATCCCACCTCGCAAGCTCGGCGGGAGGGAGAGAGGAACCCAAACCCCTCTCTACCACTTAAACTCCACTGCCTTCGCAAATGTGCTAACACCGCCAAGTGTACACCACCATGTGCATGTGTGTTAGCATTTCACAATCATTTTCAAGATGTTATGTTAGCTCTTTACTAGATCCTAATGCATATGCTCAAGACAATGATCTAGTGGCACTTGATTCCCGAGCTAACCGTGATTGCCCCTCTTGATAGTCGGCTATGTATCCTAAACCCGGTCAATCACTTCTCTACTCATCTTAGACCGGCAAAAGGAAAACCCCTATGGTTATACCTTTGCCTTGCGCTCTTAGATCCTTCTCCTTCACTTGATCATCATGTCCTTCATATTATGTGCATCTCCACCATGATCATCATTTCATGTCCACGCACCATCTCTTTGTGATCTTGTGGACACCACTCCTTGCCACATACACCTTCATCACATGTGTTGCTTATGCCTAACTCAAAACACTTAACACATGACATTAGCAACTTGGTGTCATTAATTATCAAAACCAAACTTGGGCTTTTAGTGAGTCAAGCTTTGCTTGGATTCTGGATCTGCCAAGAGCGTGGCTTGCAAGAGTCCTCTATAAACTCTCTTCTGTATCTTTTTGTATTTACTTTGCTAGATACAATGGATTTGACATGGATTTATATATCATTTTTGTTCTCAATTGTGCTACTCATTGTTTGCTTAGATTATATACTTAGTTAGAATGCATTTATATTCAAACATAAGTGAAAGGATCAAGATGCCCAAGAGGGGGGGTGAATTGGGCTTTTCTAAAAATTAATTGCAAGAATTAAATCCTACAAGCCAAAGTTCACCCCTAGTGCCTACTAGTGTTCCTTGTGATTCTACCGGTAAAAAGTTTTGCACCCTAGGTTCCAATCCTAGTCTAGCATGGCAATTCTTGGAGAGTAAATCAAGCAATGAAAGTAATACAAGAAAGTAAATGCTTGAAAGTAAGGGTTAGGAACACGGCGATGTTTTCCCGAGGTATCGGAGAGTCACCACTCCCCACTAGTCCTCGTTGGAGCACCCGCGCAAGGGTGTAGCTCCCCCTTGACCCGCACAAGGATCAAGTGCTCTCTACGAGCTGATTCTTTGACACTCCGTCGCGGTGAATCGCCCAAAACCGCTCACAAGATGAGTTGGGTCATCCACAAGCTCTCCGGATGATCACCAAACTCCCAATCTCCACCAAGCCGTCTAGGTGATGGCAATCACCAAGAGTAACAAGCTAGAACTCTCACTTGACCACAACAAGCCTAATGAGAAGGTGGATGCACACTTGCTACTTCCTAGTCACTAATGAGGGATTCTCAAACTTTAATTCTCGAATCACTATCCTCACTAGAGCTCTTGCACTTCCTTGCACTTGAAAGATGTTTCTCAGCTGAACAAATGAGCAAGAGACCTCTAAAAGAGGTGGAGGGGATGTATTTATACACCCCATAGTCAAATCCAACCGTTACCTGCCAACTCAGCAAAATACGCACTAACCAGACGCGCCGGTCGTCGTGACCGCACGCGTCGGTCGAACGTAACGGTCAAAAAACTAAACGACATCGCTGAGTGACCGGACGCACCGATCAGGGGTGACCGGACGTGTCCGGTCATGCAAGGTCCTTACTGTACTTTGACCTGATGCTCGGCCACATCTGATCAGTGATGACCCGACGCGTCAGGTCAGCAAAGTACCTTACTGGAACGTGACCGGACGCGTCTGATCACTTCCCAGTCACGTCCGATTAGATCTTTTACCCTTTGAGACACGTGTCAGATCGATCAACACGTTTGGTCCTCATAGGGACCGCGTCCGGTCAACCAGGTTGAAACGCAATGACTGTTAGTACTGACCGGACACGTCCGGTCGAGACAGAGACTGCGTCCGGTCAAGGGTAAACGGCTCAAATGACTTCGAAACGCGACGCAACTTGAACCGAGTTGCTTCCAACTGAACTTTGAGCTTTACCTGAGCTACCTAGTGCTAAGTTTGACAAGTGTGCACCACACCTAAACAAAAGATTCACCTAGGTCAAGCTACTCGCTCATACCCCCCTTTATAGTACGGCCAAAGGAAAGAAGCGAAGATCCTAACGACTATTCCGGATGTAACTCAACACCTTGACATCCGGAACTAACCGTCCTTAATCTTGTCATTGATCCTTTGAAAACTGAAATGATTTCCATCAAGGGGCATGAATACCATAGTGCCCAAAGCAGTTATCAACCCCATGACCTAACTTATCAAAGTTTCTGCAAAACACACGTTAGTCATGGTAATAATGCGTTATCATCAATTGCCAAAACCAACTCTCGGGGCCTAGATACTTTCAATCTCCACCTTTTTGGTGATTGATGACAACACTTAGATTCAGAAGATTTAAGAGTTGAGGTTTTCGAACATGCTTGGTTAACATAAGCAAAAAGCAATAAGCATACGGGGTTAGGAAATGCTTATGTGTTCCAAGCCAACAGAGTGTACTCACAAGATAAGACATGAAGAGTTAGTACACATAAAAATATAGCTCATATGAAATCGGAGTAAGGCACGAAAGCACAACCTTATGAGCTAGAACCAAATAAGTGACATGATGTAAAAGTGACAAGATAGACCACATAGACTCACGTATCTCACAATCACACATGTCACAAAATGCAGGCCGAGAAAGTAAACATGATGCATGAATGTAGCACACAAAGAAAACAAAACCCTCTATCAACACTCCCCCTGAATCTACTCTCTCTCTCCCCCTTTAGCATCAAATGCCAAAAACAAAGCTAAGGATCTGACGGGGGAACAGAAGCAGTCGTGTCGGGTGCCAAGGAGCGTGGAGTGATCACAAACTGTGAAGTATCCTCCTCAGACTCTGAACTGTCAGGCTGACCCTCTGTAGATACACGTGGCAGTGAAGCGATCTGGGTCTGTAGAGCAAGAGCAAGAACTGAAGATGTAGTAGCAACAATAGGAGAAGTCTTTGTCACCTGAGCCTAAAAAGTACCAACTGTGGGAGGATATGTCGAGGCAACTGACGACGGCACTGTCTCTGTAGTCCTAGTCCCTGACACTGGAGGAGCCACAGTCTCGGAAGCCGACATCCCTGAAGAGGTCACAACAGTGGTGTGCGAGGGTGTCGGCTGACCAGTCAACTCGCTGTAGGAGGCACTCAAGTCAGTGAAAGGAGTGCTTGATAGAAGGTGAGGTCTGGGCTGAGCTAGTGGAGTGAACCCTGTCTGAATAGGAGTGTAGCTTAGGGACTAAAAGGTCTGAGGAACCTGCTGCTAGGGAGAGGTAAACTGAAAGCTCGGCTGTCCCTGACTCTGAGGTCCACTGGACTATAGTGCTAGAGTAAGGACAGACGGTGGTGGAGGAACCCCAACAGTGATGAGGTGTCGTAGGAGCTTAAGATACTACTGCTGGGTGGCTGCCTGCTGCCTCTGCATCTCAAACTATTGCCTCTAAAACTCTAGCTGCTGCCTCTGAAACTCGTCCTGACGAGCCTATATCTAAGCAAATGTAGCTGCTGTGTCCTGAGCCTGTCGCTGCATCTAAACCTCCTGCCTCTCCTAGGCCTGGGTCAGCCTCTCAAGGATAGCCACCATGGCTTGGTCTGAGCGGGAGGCTGATCCTGAACCACTGGCCTCATGGTCGTGAGACCGAGGAGAACGGTACCAGGGTATAGGCTGGTAGTCCTCGTCTGTGTTATTAGTGGCATCATCCTCAACTGGATCAGCTGGCTGAGCATCAAGATCTGCAAACTCAGCCTCAGCAAGACCCTCAATAGTCTCATCCTGCTCAGTTGCTGTCTCTGGAACCTCTGGCCTCTGACGCTGTCCCGGCCTAGGTGCCTGCTCTCTAGTAACTGAAGCCCACAACTATCGACTGTCATACTCTGGGAATGCAGTAGTGGTATCAGAGATCTCAGCCCTAATCTCTGCAGGCAGGTCACACGCAGATTGAATAATAAAGCAGATCTAGTGCGCATATGGTAACTGACGGTGACCCTTGAAGCCCTCAGCCAAAGTGTCCTCCATCTCACATAGCAACAGATCCCAAATATCAAACGGTGTCTGAGAGATGAGGTACTGAACAACCCAAAGCTGCATACTTGTCAGGTCCTCTCTGTATCCTAGCCTCGGAAGAAGAGTCCACCTCACAATGGCATCAAGCACTCTAGCAAGGGGTGTCAAGCTGGCAGGTGTACATCTGGACCCCTCACCAAATGACTCACGGAAGCAAGGTCTGATCAGGTCTATGGGTGGTACTGTACCTCCATGTGGACGTCTCGGTGGTGAAGTCTTTCTAAAGCACAATTGGTGAATCTTCATCTCTGAAGCAGGGAGTCTGAGAATCTCCCGTACCCTGGTGCTGTATAGTCTGCGGTCACGGCCTCAGAATGCAAAGTGTATAAACTCATGAGCAGGGTCGATCCAAAGTGAAGAGTAGAACTCTCTAACCTAAGTCCCACAGTAAGCCCCAGTCCATCCCAGAAGGTCTGACAAACTAGGTAAAAAGGATAGATGTGGACAGAGCTGCTCACCAACCACCTCAACTAAAGCCTCGAGTCGACAAACTATCTAAGGTCTGAATGCAATCCCGCTATCAACATAGGCTCTATAGAAATTCTCGTGCAGAGGTGTGTAGAAACCCTCCGAGCCTCGGGGGTCCCGCTGAGGTGGAAACCATCGACCAACCTCAACAAACCTGAGAGCCTGGACTTGTCATGCTGTAGCTCCTCTCAGGTCAAAGTGCTCGACTGGGGGGTGACCTCGAGCCCTAGGAGGTGGACGACCTCCACGTCGCTGGCCCTCTGGCCTAGGAGTCACCTGAGCACGCGTACGTCCTGAGCGACGACGCGGTGGAGTCTAAACAGTCTGCTCCTCTGTCTCCTCTGTGTCCTCTATGGGCTGCTCTGTAGGTGCATCCTCTGTCTCCTCTGTGGCCTCAGTACCAAGCTATCGACCTTCAAGATGAAAGCGACTCTCACCAATATAAATCCCACTGCTTCTGCCACCTCTCTCTGCAAGCTCTGCTGCATCAACGACTGCCTGTGCTATCTCTGCCTCAATGAGTGTCCTCTTTCTCTTCTTGGTGGCTATCTTCTTGCGCTTGCCACAGGCTACCTCTGTCAACCTAGGAGGACTTTCGTCCCCGTCACTCGGTTCACCACCAACATTCTTACAGCGAACCATACTGACCAACCTCTAGGACTGAGAAAACCCTAATAGTGAAAGATGGTGTACTAACACTCGTGAGGCTTGGCCTCAATCCGTATCCATAGGCTTGGCCTTGGATTCAAATCTAATCAACTGCCACACACAGAGCACCGACAAGACTCTCTGTAAAGATGGAATAGATAGAGCTACTATTAAGCATTATATTTTAACTACCAGATGAGCGAGGTCCTTATGAAAGCAAGCATACGAGATAAGAAAAGAATAGAGCACGATAGCTACCTCAGATAGGCGAGATTCCGGTGAAAAGAGGAGGGACCTTGATGCGCAAGAGTTCTATGGAAATGCCGGACAAGCGCTGGAGTGCTGAGACAAACAATAGATGAATTAGAATTTCAACAGGAATTCATTGGCAAACCCTAATTGAAAGGACAAGGCAATGAAATTACCTCGCAGAGACGAAATCACGCGAAGAGACCTCGACGAAAAACAACCAAAGTGAAGTCGCAAACCATCGCGACGGATTAGGGTTAGGTCTTGAAGTTGTCAAAGGAGAAGCAATGGGTGCGACGGTCGGTCGGAGGCGGTCGGTGGCGAGGCTCGACTGGTGGTGGTGTGCACGAACGGTGCGTCTGGAGGAGGTGGCGCAGCAGTAGCGGCGATGCACTGGCGCGGGGAGAAGAAGCGGCGCTGCGAGCGGATGCGGCGGTGCGGCGCGGCTGAAGAGCGTAACGGCTGCCGCGGCGTGGTGGCACGGCGCGGCTGAGGAGCGGCGGCGCCGGTGCAAGACGGCGAGGTAGGCGGCTAGGGCTAGGAGGAAAGGTGGCGGCGGCGGTAGATTGAAAAAGAAGACGGCCGAAAAACAGATCGGGATGTACGGTTAAGAAGGGGCAGATCCGCTTTTAACACGATGATCGAACGCGCTGGTTGACTGACCGGACGCGGTGGAGCAATGTCCGGTCAGAGTCCAGTAAGCTCCTGGCATGACCAGACACGTCTGGTTAGAGCTGATCGAACACTGACAGAGTCCGTTCGGAGATCACCCGGGGAACTCAACACGCTTGACCGGACGCGGTGGTGGGGTCCGAGACTGGACGCAGTGGTCACAACATCGCATCCAGTCCAGCGTCCGATCACAGATCCTTGAGATTGTCTTCAGGATGACCGGACGCGCTGGTGGTCGTCGGGACCGGACACAGTGATGAAGCAGCATCGTGTCCGGTCCAGCGTCCAGTCGCTGTAAAACACCTTTCTTCAATCTGATCTTTGATGTGACTTCTCCCAATCAAGTTCCAATTCAAAGAGACTCAAATAAACACCAATTAGAACCTGATATGAGTGACCTCTCTCAACCCCTCAAGTTTTTCAAAATATTTTGCCTTAGGATAGTATTATTTTTAAGAAAATATATGATAAACACCTGAGGAGCAACGTATGGCCATGCAATAGAGTTTATGAACCCTTGGGAGCGTCAAATGCTCTCTCTATTCATGGACGAACACAGAGGTTGCTCAAAGCAAAACCAAAAAGAAACGACAAAGCAACAACCATGCATATGCAATGCAAAGCGAGAAAGTAAGACTAGGTTGTTTGTCAAGTTTGATCCACGGTTAGGCTTCTTCACTCCTCCAAAGGAGGGTTATCGTAACCGTGTTAGACAAGTCCTAGAAGCATTGCGGAAAATTTAAACATGACATATAATACAATGCAATGCAAGGGACAACACAAGCTCATTTTTTAAAGTTACTAGAATCAAGCACATTTAGTTCACTTCTCAACCTATAAAAGGTAGCCTCATCTAAAGGTTTAGTGAAGATATCCACTAATTGATTTTCATTCCTTACACCTTCTAGTGATATATCATTTTTAGCAACATGATCTCTTAGAAAGTGGTGGTGGATATCAATGTGCTTGGTGCATGAGTGTTGTACCAGATTATTAGCAATTTTAACGGCACTTTCATTATCATATAAAAGTGGCACCTTTTCAAGAACAACTCCATAGTCTAGGAGGGTTTGTTTCATGTATAAGATTTGTGCACAACAAGCCCCCGCGGCAATGTATTCCGCCTCAGCGGTGGACAAAGCCACGCTATTTTGCTTTTTAGATGACCAAGATACTAAAGACCTCCCAAGCAAATGGCACCCTCTAGATGTGCTTTTTCTATCAATTTTGCAACCGGCATAATCCGAATCGGAATAGCCAACTAGTTGGAATCTAGCTCCTTTGGGGTACCAAAGACCAATGCTTGGGGTGTGGTTAAGATATCTTAAGATTCTTTTTACGACACTTAGGTGAGGTTCTTTGGGGCACGCTTGAAAGCGAGCACACATGCACACACTAAACATGATATTGGGCCTAGATGCGGTAAGGTACAACAAGCTACCAATCATAGATTAGTAGAGAGTTTGATCAACCAGTTTACCTCCCTCATCTAGGTCGAGATGTCCATTATATGGCATTGGGGTCTTGATTGGCTTACACTCTTCCATCTTGAATCTCTTGAGAAGATTCTTGGTATACTTTTCTTGAGAGATGAAAATCGCTTCTCTCATTTGCTTGACTTGAAAACCAAGAAAGAATGTTAGCTCACCAATCATAGACATCTCGTACTCCCTCGACATCAATTTACCAAATTCCTTGCAATAATCTTCATTTGTTGATCCAAAGATGATATCATCAACATAAACTTGACAAATGAAGATCTCCCCATTAAGCTTCTTGGTGAATAGTGTGGTGTCGACCTTCCCAATAGTGAAGCCCTTCTCAATGAGGAAGTCCCGGAGGCGCTCATACCATGCTCTAGGGGCTTGCTTGAGCCCATATAGCGCCTTGGACAACCTATAAACATGATTAGGATATCTAGGGTCTTTAAACCTGGGAGGTTGTTCAACATAGACTAGTTCATTTATGAAGCCATTTAAAAATGCACTTTTCACATCCATTTGATATAGTTTCATTTCATGATACGATGCATATACAAGAAGGATACGAATGGCTTCAAGTCTTGCAACGGGTGCAAAGGTCTCTCCAAAATCAAGACCTTCAACTTGAGAGAACCCCTTTGCAACTAGTCTTGCCTTGTTCCTCACTACTACGCCTTGGTCATCTTGCTTGTTGCGGAACACCCACTTGGTTCCAATGACTCTTGCACCTTTTGGATGCTCTTCAAGTGTCCAAACTTGATTGCGGGTGAAGTTATTCAATTTTTCGTGCATAGCATTCACCCAATCCGGATCTTGAAGAGCTTCTTCTACATTCTTAGGTTCAAGACAACAGACAAAAGAGTGATGTTCAATAAAAGAAGCAAGCTTTTGAGATCGAGTCATTACACCATTTGTAGGACTTCCTATGATGAGATCTTGTGGATGTGCATGAAGTAGAGGTGAGTTTCTTCTTTCAACCACTTGAGGAGGAGGTTGAGGAGCATCAACATCTTGAGCTTGTGCCTTGGCTTGTTCATGAGAGATATGAGTGTCTTCATTTTCAACCCTCTCATTCTTATCATCATCTTGAGGCACATGTGATGAAGATGGTGGATTGAAAATTTATACATCATCTTCATCATCTTTAGACTTGATGTCTCCCACCGGCATGTTCTTCATTGCCTCCCTCAATGGTTCATCACCTATATCATAACAATTTTCAATTGCTCCTTAGGAGCCGTTAGATTCATCAAATTCCACATCATATATTTCTTCAACCAAACCGGTGGCATGGTTAAATACTCTATATGCTTTGGACTTTGATGAGTAACCAACAAGAAAGCCAAAATCACAACGTCTTTGAAACTTCCCTAGGTGTTGATGCTTTTTGTAGATGTAGCATTTGCAACCAAACACCCAGAAGAATGAGACGTCCGGCTTCTTCCCATTTAGCAACTCATAGCGGGTCTTGCCAAGAAACTTTTGTAGGAAGAGACGATTTGAAGCATAGCATGCGGTGTTGATTGCCTCGGCCCACAATTTTTCTGGTGTATTGTACTCATCTAGCATTGTTCTTGCAAGGGTGATCAATGTTCGGTTCTTTCTCTCAACTACACCATTTTGTTGAGGAGTTGTAACACCCTAAAATTTTCATCATTTGAATTAGAGGTAAAATGAATTAATTTTCTATATTTGGTGCTTGTGAAAACATAGAAAATCAATTTTTTAATTAAAATTCATCATAGGGTTAACAATATTGTTGTGTATACATGCCGGTACCCTAGCTTTGCCCTAACTCTAGCAGCTCAACACCGCTCGATCGAATCTCGCCGAGTAGCTGAGCTCATCCGCTGAAGTCACCGTGGCTGCCAGTTCCTTCTCCGTCCAGCTTCACGCTAGAGCGGAGATAGTAGAGCAACCTGACCAGGCGTGTGTTTTGTTCTTGCCAGCTAGATGACGTCGCATGATACATGGATTTGTTTAGTGGCCGCTCTCCTTCAGAAAAAAAAGAAATCTAGAAATACCATCTGTTTTCTCTTAAGGAACAATTAGATCTAGACAAGGAAATTTGTGCTGGCCAAGACATGGTAAACCTGAGCAAGCTATATACACGTATATACTTGGTAGTTGGCAAGCACGTGAATTTAGATTTGTGCAAGTATATACTCCATATATGGCTGCCGAACATATATATGTATATACATGGAAGATGAAACAATTAAATAAGGAAGTTTGCATGTCCAAGTGTTGGTTTTCCATAAGTGCTTGTCGTTGCATTGGACTCAAACCCCACCACCCAAAGGCAGCCAGGCAGAGCACGTCCGTAACGTGCAACAGCTAACCAACGTCTTATCCCATCCAGACTAGGAAGCTAAGTTCAATTTCTATTCCGGCTCCATAACACATCCAGGCCCATGATTTGCTAGCTTATATATATATGGCAAAGCTAAAGCCCGCACGGTAGCCCTAGTTCCCAGCACCGCCCAAATCACCGCCGCCATCGGCCATGCCTAGATGCTCTGTGTCGATCTCTGCTCTCGAGTCCTTGGAGAACCATGTATTTGGGATGTCCATGTTGGTTGTCGTCTCCATCATGATTCTATGTTCGGTGAGCACTTCCGTGATTCATGTGTTTCTCTATACTGGCTGTTGTCATCATCTACCTGCTGCAATCCACCTACCACACGTGTAGACGTGCTCCGTTCCTGTGTGAAGCTGCACCAGACATTGTCTATCATGTGTGGATGCAAGAATCGGAGAAGCCATCGACCGGCCAGAGAGGAGCTTATCGGATGATCAAACTGCTGTGTCCAATAGACGTGGTTTGACAAGCAGGTGTTTCTCTTTTCCATCTAATACTCTGCTGATGTCCTCCCTTCGTCATACATGTGCAATATATTTTGGCTTTCATTTTAACGGCTAGAGTAATTTCCTTTGCCAATATATACATCGCGTACACACGGGGCCTTCTGTGTCACGTTGGATGTAATCAGCAAACCCGCCAGCGTAAATACTTCAGTTTCAGATTTTGCATCTTAAATCTTCCACCGATTTATCATCTTAGCTCTATTTTGTCTGGTTGCGTTAGTTTTGTGTTGACGTAATTTAAGTGTTAGAGAAATTTGTTTTGCAAGTTAAAGCCTGAATGACTTAAACAATTATGATACATATTTAGAAATAAAACATGATTAGTTTAACTCAGATTTGGACTAAGCATAGTTTAACTAATCTAAGTTAATAACCTTTATCAATTTCATTTAATTAAAATAATCATGCGTGTAGTTGTTTCTTTTATATAATATAAATGTAATTTGATTAACATTTATTTAAAAGCTTTCTAATTAAAAGCAATATAGTCTTATAATTCTGTTTTTGTTAAGTTGCGATCGTGCCTACGTAATCTTCACGTTAGTGGTGATGTTCACCCTGTCTTGTGTTTTGAATTTAATCATATTAATTTGATTAATGTTTATGGAATATCTTTTTAACTAAAAGCAGCTTAGGTCTTAATCATTGCTTTTTCATAGAGCAAATGTTAACTTGAATAACACCAACCTTAACATGCCTTTGTTAGTTATAATTATTTTAGTAAACGTAAAATATATAGTTGATTAGATTAATGCTTATTTAATGTCTTATTAAATTAAAAGAGACTTAGGTTTATATCTCGACCTGTTGTAAATAAAATGCTAAGTTGATAAATAACAATTTAAATGTTTCATTGTTAATTATAACTTGCTTAATCTAATCATGAAACATGATAATCAATTAGTTGATGTCTCATGATCGGTGCTTTCTAAATTATAAATGTTTAAGTGACTTAAATACTATAAAATATATATTAATAACATATAACTAATATTTAACTTTGGTTTTATAATTTGATTAATTCAACTTTAGAATAATTCTCTGAAATGTCGATCCCCTTAATTCATTAACTAAAATAAATCAAATATATAGTTTGTCTTCTCCGATCGGTTGCAAACTCCTCGATAGTTGCGTGTCCTCTTTGATGGTAGCTCCATTACCTGTCGTTATTGAGTTTTCGCGATCGTAGCAACGTACCGTATTGTTTAGTGTGTTCTCTTTTAAAGTGTCTCTTTTGTTTGGTGTGTTGTTCTTAGTTATGTTTATTGTCTGTTTGTTCTACTTGATTGCTGAGAGTAGAAGAAGTATGGTTAATTAGCGCTGAAGACGAGGAGCTGAGGACCGATAGTCGAAGCAAGAGAACTTGAGTCCAGAATATAGCAACTAGAGATTCTGAGTAGCTAACTTTGGGAAAAGACAAGTATAACATGGGATTTACTTGTTGTCCTATTCACTTTAACCTCATAAAATCATATTGCATGTGTCTATCTTGAATGCCATTAAGGATTTTCCTAGTTTTTGATCTATACCTTGTCACCTATGGGATTTTGCATTGGGTAGCTTTTGCTAGCGCTGAACATAAATTATGATCTTGTAATATAATTAATGGAATATGCAACAACACTAAAAGATGACTTTTTGATTACTATTTAAAGAGGGCCAGAGCATGGGGTTATTTTTGGTGCTCTAGTTTCTCTCCATAAGGACTCATCTGTGGACAAACATCCGGGATTTACAGTACAACTGTGAGGCCTATATGGCTCTAGCTTTAGCTCAGTATGAGGACCTTTTCTAGCTTGTTAGAGGTTACCCTTGTGGCGCAAATGGGGAAAAGCAGACTGTGGATCCCTGCGTGGTTGTATCACACAGACTGACTTTGGAAACTTAGCAGCCCTAACTTGTTAGACGAACCTTTAAAAGGCTTCATAGTGTTTCCCTGCCTGCTCACCTTGGAAGTGTTTTGGGAGTCGCGATCCCGAGCATATGGGTAATCACGACTCACAGTGAAAGTGTACACCTCTGCACAGAGTTTAATAAACTGGTATACTAGCCGTGCTCACGGATACGAGCGGCCTTGGACCTTCATAGAATAGATGAATATTTATTGGTTTAATATGTGTTTTGCTATTCGTTATTCATATTTACATTGATCATATGTTTATTGTGGGATTAATGCAAACTTGATGCTACCCATGTAATAAAATTATGACAATTAAAAGCTAAATACAGTCAAACCAGTGTCTAGCCTTTTGAGCCTCATAAATCCTGTGCTATACTTGTTGAGTTCGACATGGACTCACTCTTGCTATTTCCACCACACTCCAGTGTGTAGTAAGGTGCTGCTTAGAAGAAGAATAAAGGTGTAGTGGAGTTTGCAGAAGTCTATAAGAAGTGCTTGGCATACGGAGCCCCCAGTCAGCCGTCCCTGTGATGTTAGAGCCTGAAGAAAAGATTAGTGACCGTTCCGCGACACTCTGATAGTTGTAAGTGTTAATATAGTATGTTTCCCGCTTTATATAAATATTGTTTTGATATTTTTATTCTGTTGTTGTATGTGTGGACTTCCTGGGCACACATATGACGAGCCTGGTTTTGTTCTTTAGAAAACCGGGTGTGACAGAGTGGTATCAGAGCGGTGTTGACTGTAGGACGTATGCCAAGTAGCACCGGACGTATTCTAAAACTCATTTTACTATAAACTATTTTTGTCATCCTTTGACTCATTGATTTTGACTATTTCCTCTTCCTTGTCCTGTTGTATTCCCTCCTTAATAGCTTCCTTAGAGCTATTATTTCTTACTCCCTTTGATTTTGTTTTATGTTTTTTTTACTAAAAGTTTTCTGATCCCACCTGATTCAAAGATTCGATGGCCTTTTATCATCCATACTTTTCCCTTAGGATGACCACCATTGTTGAAGAAGCACGTGTAGTATCGATGATGTGATGTGTGCTTGTTGTGCTTGATGTGTTGCTTGTGTGTTATCCTTGTTCTCATGTTTCAAAGGTGGCTCAGAAGGTATAAGTCTTGAGGAGTAGCTCGATCCATGTTAAGTGGGGGTAGTGTCATCTTCTATCCTACTTATCTTCTAATCGATCCTAATTCTTGTTGTCTTTTTCCTATACCGTCCATGTCTACCCTTGGTTGTCATGATATCTTCTTTATCTTATCTTAATGGAGGATCAACATATGAAGGACTCATCAATAGCAGCAAGCTTTAGAGAAAGTGTTGCCTTCAATGACATTGCTAGGTGGACCAAAATCTTTGTTAAGTGGGGTAGCATCCGCTACCATCATTAATCTCAAGCGACGAGGTACGAAGAACTGAAGATCAAACTTTATCTTTCTTTTTATCTTTTGGCTATCCTCGATCCATGTCTTATATCTCATCAACACAAAGCAAAGAAGCATGAAGACTTGAAGATTAGCGTTATATATCTCTCTAGTCCCTCTGAATCTCGTTCCCGCCTTATCCTGTCTTTTAAGAGCAGTATGTCTTCCTTAGCTTATACCTCTATTTTTGGACACCCAAAAAAAATCATGGATAAATTCTGGACGATAGTAGACTTCAATATCTTTCTTTGACTCTAAGAACCACCCTGATAGCTATTATGGTTTGGGAGTTATGAAAATCACAAGGTGACGCATCTGTGCTGTCAGCAACCTAGAATAGTTTTTGTTGTGCATAGTTTTTGACTACCTTAACTGCAGAATCTAGAGAAGTGTTCTATAAGAAAGTTGTAGTAAATTTGATAAGCTTTCCAACGGTATAAGCTACAACGTCATCGGATTCACAGAACTCAAGTTATAACTGTATTTCTGCACTATCATTTTTCTGCTCGCGAGGAAGTGCAGGTTACTTGTTCTTGCATATGCCCATAAGTCTATTTGGGATGACAGAAGGACACGAGGGTAGTTATCGCTCAGAAACAAATGCAAGCTATCCTTTGGTGTTCTCTAGTTTCTCTTTTCTTAAGGGGGTAGCCAAAGCCAATTTAAAGAAGTTGCAAGATGGAGGTCACAATCTAGAGTTTCACTTGGAAATCTCGATTAACCCCAGGGTTGAGAAGGAACTATGAAGAGCAAGAATCTTTTCCTCTGGTTTGGTGACTTGTTGGATCATCTACAAGGAGCTCGAGCAATCATTTGGATTGGTCTTTGATTCAAGCTATTATTAGTAGGGAGTTCAACCTTCACCATACCTGGGACAAGTTGGCAAAGAAGACGTAGGAAGGACATAGTGGACATCTACAGTCAGTTCTACGGGGATTTTAAGGCTTAATGGTACACCCAACATGGCAAGTAAGTTTTGAGTGAAGGAAGTTCTCTTCTTGGTTAGGTTATCTCTAGTGGTGGAGTAATGGAGAAGAGCTCAAGAAAGTTAATTATGTGAAATTCACCCAAGGATGTAAGTGTGGTAGTGTTTATACAAATTCTAAGAGTGACATCTACGTGGATCACGACATCTTCACTAAGTTGGTTTTGTGTTTGTGACATCATTGTTGGATTGGATCAATAAAGGTTTTAAGATTTGTAAGTGTGCTATCATTTGGGAGAAGTAAAAGTCATTGCCCATGCCCTTAGATAACCATGCTAATAAAAGTTAGGACGACACCAGGGACTAAGGAACTGTGGTTAAAAGTTGAGAAAGCTATACAGATCAAGGCTGTTATAACATGCAAAGTACAGTGAGATCATAGTTAAGGAGATAGAACTACTTGAAGAAGTGAAGCATATTCCAAAGTCGGGGCGCTAGATCTCTTTGATCATCATCTTCCGAATCTCGGGACGAGATTCATCTTAAGGGGGTAGAATTGTAACACCCTAAAATTTGCATCATGTGAATTAGAGGTAAAATGAATTAATTTTCTATATTTGGTGCTTGTGAAAACATAGGAAATCAATTTTTTAATTAAAATTCATCATATGGTTAACAATATTGTTGTGTATACATGCCGGTACCCTAGCTTTGCCCTAACTCTAGTAGATCACCACCGCTTGATCGAATCTCGCCGAGTAGCTGAGCTCATCCGCTGAAGTCACCGTGGCTGCCAGTTCCTTCTCCGTCCAACTCCACGCTAGAGCGGAGATAGTAGAGCAACCTGACCAGGCGTGTGTTTTGTTCTTGCTAGCTAGATGACGTCGCATGATACATGGATTTGTTTAGTGGCAGCTCTCCTTCAGAAAAAAAAGAAATCTAGAAATACCATCAGTTTTCTCTTAAGGAATAATTAGATCTAAACAAGGAAATTTGTGCTGGCCAAGACATGGTAAACCTGAGCAAGCTATATACACGTATATACTTGGTAGTTGGCAAGCACGTGAATTTAGATTTGTGCAAGTATATACTCCATATATGGCTGCCGAACATATATATGTATATACATGGAACATGAAACAATTAAATAAGGAAGTTTGCATGTCCAAGTGTTGGTTTTCCATAAGTGCTAGTCGTTGCATTGGACTCAAACCCCACCACCCGAAGGCAGCCAGCCAGAGCACGTCCGTAACGTGCAATAGCTAACCAACGTCTTATCCCAGCCAGACTAGGAAGCTAAGTTCAATTTCTATTCCGGCTCCATAACACATCCAGGCCCATGATTTGCTAGCTTATATATATATATCAAAGCTAAAGCCCGCACGGTTGCCCTAGTTCCTGGCGCTGCCCAAATCACCGCCGCCATCGGCCATGCCTAGATGCTCTGCGTCGATCTCTGCTCTCGAGTCCTTGGAGAACCATGTATTTGGGATGTCCATGCTGGCTGTCGTCTCCATCACGATTCTATGTTCGGTGAGCACTTCCGTGATTCATGTGTTTCTCTATACTGGCCGTTGTCATCATCTACCTGCTGCAATCCAACCTACCACACGTGCAGACATGCTCCGTTCCTGTGTAAAGCTGCATCAGACATTATCTATCACGTGTGGATGCAAGAATCGGAGAAGCCATCGACCGGCCAGAGAGCAGCTTATCGGATGATCATACTGCTGTGTCCAATAGACGTGGTTTGACAAGCAGGTGTTTCTCTTTTCCATCTAATACTCTGCTGATGTCCTCCATTCGTCATACATGTGCAATATATTTTGGCTTTCATTTTAACGGCTAGAGTAATTTCCTTTGCCAATATATACATCATGTACACACAGGGCCTTCTGTGTCACGTTGGATGTAATCAGCAAACCCGCCAGCGTAAATACTTCAGTTTCAGATTTTGCATCTTAAATCTTCCACCGATTTATCATCTTAGCTTCATTTAGTCTGGTTGTGTTAGTTTTGTGCTGACATATTTTAAGTGTTAGAGAAATTTGTTTTGCAAGTTAAAGCCTGAATGACTTAAACAATTATGATACATATTTAGAAATAAAACATGATTAGTTTAACTCAGATTTGGACTAAGCATAGTTTAACTAATCTAAGTTAATAACCTTTATCAATTTCATTTAATTAAAATAATCAAGCGTGTAGTTGTTTCTTTTATATAATATAAATGTAATTTGATTAATATTTATTTAAAAGCTTTCTAATTAAAAGCAATATAGTCTTATAATTCTGTTTTTGTTAAGTTGCGATCGTGCCGACATAATCTTCACGTCAGTGGTGATGTTCACCCTGTCTTGTGTTTCGAATTTAATCATATTAATTTGATTAATGTTTATGGAATATCTTTTTAACTAAAAGCAGCTTAGGTCTTAATCATTGCTTTTTCATAGAGCAAATGTTAACTTGAATAACACCAACCTTAACATGCCTTTGTTATTTATAATTATTTCAGTAAACGTAAAATATATAGTTGATTAGATTAATGCTTATTTAATGTCTTATTAAATTAAAAGAGACTTAGGTTTATATCTCGACCTGTTGTAAATAAAATGCTAAGTTGATAAATAACAATTTAAATGTTTCATTGTTAATTATAACTTGCTTAATCTAATCATGAAACATGATAATCAATTAGTTGCTGTCTCATGATTGGTGCTTTCTAAATTATAAATGTTTAAGTGACTTAAATACTATAAAATATATATTAATAACATATAACTAAGATTTAACTTTGGTTTTATAATTTGATTAATTCAAGTTTAGAATAATTCTCTGAAATGTCGATCACCTTAATTCATTAACCAAAATAAATCAAATGTATAGTTTGTCTTCTCCGATTTGTTCCAAACTCCTCGATAGTCGCGTGTCCTCTTTGATGGCAGCGCCATTATCTGTCGTTATTGCGTTTTCGCGATCATAGCAACGTACCGTATTGTTTAGTGTATTCTCTTTTAAAGTGTCTCTTTTGTTTGGTGTGTTGTTCTTAGTTGTGTTTATTGTCTGTTTGTTCTACTTGATTGCTGAGAGTAAAAGAAGTATGGTTAATTAGCGCTGAAGACGAGGAGCTGAGGACCGACAGTCGAAGCAAGAGAACTTGAGTCCAGAAGATAGCAACTGGAGATTCTGAGTAGCTAACTTTGAGAAAAGACAAGTATAACATGGGATTTCCTTGTTGTCCTATTCACTTTGACCTCATAAAATCATATTGCATGTGTCTATCTTGAATGCCATTAAGGATTTTCCTAGTTTTTTATCTATACCTTGTCACCTATGGGATTTTGCATTGGGTAGCTATTGCTAGCGCTGAACATAAACTATGATCTTGTAATATGATTAATGGAATATGCAACAACACTAAAAGATAACTTTTTGATTACTGTTTAAAGAGGGCTAGAGCATGGGGTTATTTTTGGTGCTCTAGTTTCTCTCCATAAGGACTCATCTGTGGACGAACATCCGGGATTTACAGTACAACTGTAAGGGCTATATGGCTTTGGCTTTAGCTTAGTATGAGGATATTTTCTAGCTTGTTAGAGGTTACCCTTGTGGCGCAAATGGGGAAAAGCAGACTGTGGATCCCTGCGTGGTTGTATCACACAAACTGACTGTGAAAACCTAGCGGCCCTAACTTGTTAGACGAACCTTTGAAAGGCTTCATAGTGTTTCCCTGCCTACTCACAGTGAAAGTGTACACCTCTGCGTAGAGTTTAATAAACTGGTATACTGGCCGTGCTCACGGATACAAGTGACCTTGGACCTTCACAGAATAAATGAACATTTATTGGTTTAATATGTGTTTTGCTATTCGTTATTTATATTTACATTGATCATATGTTTATTGTGGGATTAATGCAAACTTGATGCTACTCATGTAATAAAATTATGACAATTAAAAGCTAAATGCAGTCAAACCAGTGTCTAGCCTTTTGAGCCTCATGAACCTTGTGCTATACTTGTTGAGTTCGACATGGACTCACTCTTGCTATTTCTACCACACTCCAGTGTGTAGTAAGGTGCTACTTAGAAGAAGAATAAAGGTGTAGTGGAGTTTTCAGAAGTCTATAAGAAGTGCTTGGCATACGGAGCCCCCAGTCAGTCATCCCTGTGATGTTGGAGCCTGAAGAAAAGATTAGTGACCGTTCTGCGACACTCTGATAGTTGTAAGTGTTAATACAGTATGTTTCCCGCTTTATATAAACATTGTTTTGATATTTTTATTCTATTATTGTATGTGTGGACTTCCTGGGCACACATATGATGAGACTGGTTTTGTTCTTTAGAAAACTGGGTCTGACAGGAGTGTAGGTTGATGAAACTTCATGCTTGATTCCAATCTCATCACAATAAGCTTCAATGTTTGTGTTGTCAAACTCTTTGCCATTGTCACTTCTAATCTTCTTTATCTTGACTTCAAATTCATTTTGAGCTCTCTTTGCAAACTTCTTGAAGCAATTGGCCACTTCGGATTTGTCATGAAGAAAGAAAGTCTAAGTGTATCTTGAGTAGTCATCCACAATCACAAGACAATAGAGATTTCCACCCAAGCTCTTATAAGTTGTAGGACCAAACAAATCCATGTGTAGAAGTTCTAACACTCTTGATGTTGACATGTATGCTTTGGTTGGATGAGTATTTGTAACTTGTTTGCCGACTTGACATGCACTACAAGGTTTGTCCTTCTCAAACTTGATATCCTTCAAGCCTCTTACTAATTCTCTCTTCAATAGCTTGTTGAGAGTGTTCATTCCAACATGAGCAAGCCTCCTATGCCAAAGCCACCCAAGTAAAGTTTTGGTGAACAAGCATGTCATCAAGTTTGCATCTTCGGAGGTGAAATCAACAAGATAGAGATTGTTGTATCTAAAGCCTTTGAAAATCATTTGCTTGTCATCTATCTTTGAAACTACCACTTCATTAGGAGTGAATAGGCATTGGTAGCCAAGGTCACAAAGTTGCCCAACTGATAGTAAGTTGAAGCTCAATGAAGCAACATAGAGCACATTTGAAAGAGAGTGATCATTTGATATTGCAATCTTGCCTATACCCTTGACTTTGCTCTTTGAATTGTCCCCAAATGTAATCTTCTCTTGACATACCCCATTCTCTTCAATTGAGGTGAACATACGAGGGACATCGGTCATATGTTGAGTGCAACCACTATCAATAACCCAATGAGATCCACCGGTCTTGTAGTTCACCTACACACAAGAGATCAAGCTTTTTGTTTATGGACCCAAACTTGAGAGGGACCCTTGACTTTCTCAACTAGTGACTTGGCAACCCATATTTTCTTAGGTCTATTCTTGTTAGGGGGACCCAAGAACATGACTTTCATCTTTCTACTTGAATCTTTTCTAAGCATGTAATGAGCATTAAAAGCAAAGGGTCTAGCATGCTTGGGCAAGGGTTGTGGTGATGGAGTTTTGCACTCATGAGCGAAATGACCCTCTTGTCCACACTCAACACATCTCTTTGGCTTGGGCTTTGACATGCTTTGTTGTTGTTGAGCTTTTGCCTTCTTCTCTTGATTTGCCAAGTAACCAATTTCACTTCTATCCATCTTCATGACGGTGTTCATGAGTACCTCACTTTGCAAATATTGGCCTCTTATGAACTTGCTTAGGCCGGTCTTGAGATGCTCTTTCTCATGCTTGAGCTTTTTGTTCTCTTCAATAAGTGACTCATTTGTTGTTTGCTTTTTAAGAGCCATCAACTCTTTTAGCTTCTTGTTCTCATTTCTAAGCATCTCATTTTCACTCTTGAGCTTGACATAATCATCATAGTTGTTGGACTCAACCACATTCTTGCCTTTGCCACTAGAGCCTTGCTCAATGCTCTCAATAATCAAGTCATCACATGATGTATATATATCAATCTTAACAACTTGGTTAGTAGCATCATGTGTCTCAAGAGAAAGCTCGTTAGCAACAACAAGACTATCATAATCGATTTTCAATGTAGTATATTTGTCTTTTAGCAAGTTGTGCCTAGTGTTGAGCTCATCATGCTTCTTCTCAAGTTTATCATGTTCATCTCTAAGCTCTTTGTTAGAAGTTTTGAGCTCCTTGAGAGTAGAAGACATAATTTCATTATGATCTTTGAGCTCATCACTAGTCTTTTGTGCATTCTCAAGCTTAGATAAGAGTGAGTCATTTTCATTTTGGAGCTCATCATTTTCATTTCTAGTTTTTCTTATGATTTTAGAGTATTTGTTCAACAATTTTACAAGTTCATCATAAGAAGGTGCATCATATTCATCATCACTATCACTATCATCATCATCACTCTTATTGTTTTGTACCTTTCGTTCACCCTTGGCCATAAGGCATAGGTGAGAAGTGGATGATGATGGTGAAGGTGGCGGTGAAGATGGTGATGAAGATGTTGGTGAAGATGATGATGGTCCAATCACAAATGCGGCAACCTTCTCTTTCTCATCATCGCTCTTATTGCCGGAGGACTCACATGATGACTCAATATCGGTGAGACAATCACCAACAATATAAGCTTTGCCTCCCTTCTTCTTCTTGTGAAACTCTTTCATCTTGCCATCCTTCTTTTTGTATGGCTTGTTCTTCTTCTTCTCATCTTCTTCATCACTTGAATCATTTTTTCTTGCCCTTGTTCTTGTTCTTGTACTTGTCTTTTGGAGGCTTAGGGCATTGATGAGCTAAGTGGCCAAGTTCACCACAATTGTAGCAATCCATCTCGGATATAGGCTTCCTTTTGCTACTTATGAAGAACTTCTTCTTCTTGCCATCAAACTTTATGCCACTCTTGTTGAGCTTCTTTAGCATCTTGGTGGTCTTTCTCACCATGAGTGCAAGTGATGCATCATCAATATCACTTTTACTTGAGCTTTCTTGCACGATCATGCCTTGGCCCTTCTTCTTTTTCTTATCATGACTAGCTTTGAAGGCCAAGTCCTTCTTCTTGGAAGATGATGAGCCCTCTTCTGAAGTGATGTCCATGTACATCTCATGTGCATTGATCTTTCCCAATACTTGTGTCAGTGCTGCGGTGGAGAGATCACTTTGGTGAAGCATGGTGACAATGTGACCATACTTCTCAACGGGAAGAACACTCAAGATCCTCCTTGCAACATCCGATTGACTCATTTGAGTGAGTCCGAGAGCATTGAGATCCTCTACAAGAATATTCAATCGAGTGTACATGTCATTAGCACTTTCTTTGGGAAGCATCTCAAAAGAATTAATTTTCTTCAAAGCAATATGATAGCATTCCTCACGTTCACTCTTAGTTCCCTCATGGAGAGCATAAAGGTTTTCCCATAATTCATGAGCGTTTTTTGCATTACGCACACGATTGAAGATATCCTTGCCTAGGCCCCGGTAGAGTACATTTTTTGCCTTTGCATTCCACCGGTCGTACTTCTCCTCGTCACCACTTAGGTTGGCGGGATCCTTGATAGCGGGAAGCCCTTCGGTTGCGGCTCTAAGATACCCAACATCTATGGCTTCAAGATATGCCTCCATATAAATTTTCCAATATGGAAAATCGTCTTCCTCAAAGATGGGAGGTGGTCCTTCCCCATTAGACATCTTGCTCTAGGCGGTGAAGCCTAAAATAGGAGCAACTAGGCTCTGATACCAATTAAAAGGATCAAGATTGTCACACCCGGTTTTCTAAAGAACAAAACCAGGCTAATCATATGTGTGCCCAGGAAGTCCACACATATGTCAGAATGAAAAAGTATTAGAAACAATGTTAGTATATAACGTATACATAGTTATATTAACACTTACATCAGAGTATCATGGAACGGTGACTAAACTTCAGGCTCCATTCTTCTTAGGGACGGCTGACTGGGGGCTCCGTATGCCAAACACTTCTGAAAAACTTCTGGAAACTTCACTACCTCTTTATCCTTCTTCTGAGCAGCACCTCACTACACACTGAGGTGTGGGGAAATAGCAAGAGTGAGTCCATGTCGAACTCAACAAGTATAACACAGGGTTCATGAGGCTCAAAAGGCTAGACACTGTTTAACTGCGTTTAGCTTTTAATCATCATATAATTAGCAATTGAGTAGCATCAAGGAATTCTAATTCCCATTAATGAACCAATGATCAATTGTAATAAGGATAATGAATAGCATTAACATGAGCATAATAGTAATAACAATAATTAAGCATGATATAACAATGGTGATCAACTATTCTGTAAGAATCCCCAAGGCCGCTCGTATCCGTAAGCACGGCTAGTATACCAGTTTATTAAACTCTGCGCAGAGGTGTACACTTTTACTGTGAGTCATGATTTCCAAATGTATGGGGAGATCAAACCCAAACACCGGAGAACCATATAAAGCCATTCAAGAGTTCATCTAACAAGTTAGGGCCGCTAGGTTTCATCAGTCAGTCTGTGTGATACAACCAGTCTCAGGGATCCACAGTCTGCTTTTCCCCATTTGCGCCATAAGGGTGACATCTAACAAGTTAGAAAAGGTCTCTTAAACAACTAGAGTCAGAGCCATATAGCCCTCACAGCTGTACTATCAATCCTGGTTATCACTTACAGGTAAGTCCTTACGGAGAGTAACTAGAGCAACAATATAACCCATTGCTCTAGCCCCCTTTCAACAGTAATAAAATCATCTTCATGGTTGGTCGCTTAATCCATTAATCAAATTACAAGATCATTGTTCATAATTAAGCACTAGCAATAGCTATCCAAATGCATATCCCATAGGTGACAAGGGAACAAGAAATCAATAGCTAAGTTATAATCTCTATGGTTGTCAAGAAAGACACATGCATATGTATGATAATTTCAGTGAATAGGTAACAAGGATGGTCCCATGTTATACTTGCCTTTTTTTCTAAAGTTAGCTACTCATAAGTCTTCAACCTCTGTCTCTGATCTTGAGCTTCTGCTGTACTTATCGGTCCTCAGCTCCTAGTCTTCAGCACTCGCGAATCACATTTCTACTCGCAGCAACCAAGCACAGCAAACATACAACAAACACATCTAAGAACAAACATCATACAAAGAAGGCACTTTAAAATAAAGCACACTAAACGTCACGGTTTGTTGCTACGGTTACAAAAATGCAAGAACGACGGATAACGGAGCTACCATTAAAGAGGACACACGACTATAAACTTAATGCATATTAGTTATTGAAATAAGGTGATAAACATTTTGAAGAAATATTCTAAAATTAGATTAATCAATTGAATTATAAAGCTAGGTTTAACCCTGGTCATATTTTATTTATATATATTTTATAGTATTCAAGTCATCTAAATATTTATAGTTTAGAAAACATAAAACATGAGAGAAGACTAATCGAACTACTTTATGTTTCAAGGTTGCCCAAGAAAGTCATCATAAATGAAAAGATATTAATGTTGATATTCACCATATTAACATTTAATATTATTTAAGTCACTTAAGCATATATGATTTAGTAAGCACAGTATGCATGATAACAACAAATCGATCCATCATGTTTCGTGATTAGCTTAAGCAAGTTATAATTAACAATGAAATATTTAAGTTGTTATTTATCAAGTTAGCATTTTATTTACAACAGGTCGAGAAATAAACCTAAGTCTCTTTTAATTTAATAAGACATTAAATAAGAATTAATCTAATTAATTATAGATTTCATGCTTAACTAAATAGTTTATAAATAAAAATACATTAATGTGAATATTAATCGAGTTAACATTTTAAGAAAGTGCGGATGCATGAACCTATGTCATTTTAAATTTAAAAGAGCATGACATAACCATTAATTATTCTAATTAAATATTTATAATTTATATAACCTGACACATATACAAGTACTAACTGAACCATCTCATGTTTTATATTTAAACTAAACAAATTATAATCAAGAACCAGTTAATATTAATCGAGTTAAACCTAAATTGCTTTTTAATTAATTAAAGAGAGCACTCGCTAACTAAATATTAATCAAATTAATTATATTCATAAACATAGGACATGAAAAACAACGTTGCTAACATGTCACTTACATCACCATGGTCAAAAGCAACAAAAATGAAATTATAAACCTATGTCACTTTTAATTAAAAACTATTAAATTAATACTAATCAAATTGTATTTTAAATCAATAAATTCATAATTATAAGACATGACAAACATTAGCACTACTGCGTAGAGCGCAACTACACGAAACTAACGCAACTAAAACGGAGCAAAACGAAATTAAAATAAAAAAACGATAAAGATATTACGAACCAGTGGCAAAACCACAAATACTTCATCTTCTACCTCCATCCATCTGAAGGGCCTCGGCCTAGGGACGACACGAGAAGGAGGAGAAATATTTAATTTACTACACGAGAGATTTCCTAAACTAGGGGCTCCTCTTACGATAGTTTTGGTGTGCTTAGCTCAAGGAATTGGTACATATATATAGGGCGGAGAACTCCTCACATCTACATCGACTAGCAATATGGTACTAATTGATGTTGCACCCTCCACCTTTACTAATAGGCCTAATTAATTATTAAAACCCATTAGTAAATAAAGACATGGGCCTTTGGGCATGAGGAAATATGAGATATTTTATTATTTTCGGAATTAATTAATTTCATGGATAAAATAATTCTAGAAAAGTCTAGAATTGAATTTTAAGCCACGAAAAATACTCCGAAGGCTCTGAAAATTCAGGAAAAATTCTTAGAAATATTTTAGAATGAGACGAACTCAAATAAAGTATTTGGAGCTCATGAAAAGATTGATGAAGAGATCAAGGAAAAATATTAAGCTCACGGAAATTGAAATTTTAAATCCAGAAAATACCAAAAAGTTTTCCGGTGAGAAGTAAACGTTGTCCTATGGTATTTTGAAAATAATAGCACTCACCAACACCAAAGACAAGCATCACACAAACACCACATTATCAAATTAATATGAAAAAAATTTAAAACCATAATTTTCTATATTTAATTAGCAGCAACTTAACTTATCTAATAAATTTATTTAGATATTGAAATCATTTATTTTATTTAGTGTTTTCTAAGCACAACCTAAAATAGGAAATTTTGGGTGTGACAAAGATGCCCAAGAGGGGGGTGAATTGGGCTTTTCTAAAAAATAATTACAAGAATTAAATCCTACAAGCCAAAGTTCACCCCAAGTGCCTACTAGTGTTCCTTGTGATTCTACCGGTAAAAAGTTTTGCACTCTAGGTTCCAATCCTAGTCTAGCATGACAATTCTAGTAGAGTAAATCAAGCGATGAAAGTAATATAAGAAAGTAAATGCTTGAAAGTAAGGGTTAGGAACACGATGATGTTTTCCCGAGGTATCGGAGAGTCGCCACTCCCCACTAGTCCTCGTTGGAGCACCCGTGCAAGGGTGTAGCTCCCCCTTGACCTGCGCAAGGATCAAGTGCTCTCTATAGGCTGATTTTTTAACACTCCATCGTGATGAATCACCCAAAACCGCTCACAAGATGAGTTGGGTCATCCACAAGCTCGCCGGATGATCACCAAACTCTCAATCACCACCAAGCCGTCTAGGTGATGGCGATCACCAAGAGTAACAAGCTAGAACTCTCCCTTGACCACAACAAGCCTAATGAGAAGGTGGATGCACACTTGCTACAACCTAGTTACTAATGAGGGATTCTCAAACTTTGATTCTCGAATCACTACCCTCACTAGAGCTCTTGCACTTCCTTACACTTGAAAGGTGTTTCTCAGCTGAACAAATGAGCAAGAGACCTCTAAAAGAGGTAGAGGGGATGTATTTATACACCCCACAGTCAAATCCAACTGTTACCTATCAACTCAGCAAAATACGCACTGACCGGATGCGCCGGTCGTCGTGACCGGATGCGCCGATCGAACGTAACGGTCAAAAAACTGAACGACATCGCTGAGTGACCGGACGCACCAATCAGGGGTGACCGGACGCGTCTGGTCATGCAAGGTCCTTACTGTACTTTGACCTAATGCTCAGTCGCGTTCGATCAGTGATGACTGGACGTGTCAGGTCAGCAAAGTACCTTACTGGAACGTGACTGGACGCGTCCGATCACTTCCCAGTCGCGTCCGATTAGATCTTTTACCCTCTAAGACACGTGTTAGACCGATCAACGCGTCCGGTCCTCGCAGGGACCGCGTCCGATCAACCAGGTTGAAACGTAGTGACTATTAGTACTGACCGGACGCGTCCGGTCGAGACAGAGACCGCGTCCGGTCAAGGGTAAATGGCTCAAACGACTTTGAAACGCGACGCAACTTGAACCGAGTTGCTTCCAACTGAACTTTGAGCTTTACCTGAGCTACCTAGTGCTAAGTTTGACAAGTGTGCACCACACCTAAACAAAAGATTCACCTAGGTCAAGCTACTCACTCATGCCCCCTTTATAGTACGACCAAAGGAAAGAAGCGAAGATCCTAACGACTATTCCGGATGTAACTCAACACCTTGACATCCAAAACTAACCGTCCTTAATCTTGTCGTTGATCCTTTGAAAACCAAAATGATTTCCATCAAGGGGCATGAATACCATAGTGCCCAAAGCAGTTATCAACCCCATGACCTAACTTATCAAAGTCATGGTAATAATGCGTTGTCATCAATTGCCGAAACCAACTCCCGGGGCCTAGATGCTTTCAATAAGATCATATAGCGCTCACTCTTTGATATCATGGGTGAGTGGTCAACACTGTGTAAGCATGGTGCTTAGACATTGTTTGCCTTTGGATACACCCTATATTATGGGTCATGTGGTAGATTGCGGATGTGATACTCCCGTTGAGTCCTTTATAGTCCACTCCCTGAATATAGGACCAATAGGAATTTATTACTTAGGAAGTCTTGCTCTGTTCTTGATCTTCCTTAGTAATGTCCCTTGTGTGTAGATATAAAGTATTGTTGCTATGATTACTAGATGTAATTGCACTAGTCTTAGTGTGCTTTGATAGTATAGTTTAGAATGACTTAGGAATATCTTTTTACTTCTACCTAATCCATGCTAATGCCTAGATGGGGAGTGCTCTAAATGAATTATATTATATTTGACTTAGTGTTTATCATTCATTATCATTTATATTGTGACTTACCCCTGTTATGAGTAAATTGAGCATACATGGTTCATTCTCCATTGCATGTGCATAGTGATTCATCATATTCCTATACAAACCAATACCTTCCCAGCGATAAAATTATAAATCAATAACCCTGGAATACTCTTGGGTAAAATACTACAATGGTATATTAATCTGTGCGCTTGCAGATACTTTGTATTCATATTCATATTTATATATATTCTCTCACTAGTCACTTGCATTAGTAATAACTGCTCAGTATGATTCTAGGTAGTATCCAAACGTATCTCTTATACTTATGCTAGGGATGACAACCTGGTTATTCTAGGAGACATAGGTTTATTATAGGTGGCTAAGTAATTCAACCAAGTGACACGTTAAGAAATACCAAAAGCATTCCTTGGTAGTGATGCTAAGGAATGTCAACACCATCTCATCCACATGTTCACCCATCCCATCACACACATCTCACCATGCTCTCACTCACTCTCTAGGCAGCAAGGACGACTCCCGCTCGTGCCTTGCCTCATTGGCTCACACCGGAATCCAACAACAAACCCAGGGAGAGGTAGGAAGGACTCCTCTCACTAATCAAGTGAAGCATGGGTCATAGGAACGTCCATATCCGAGGACATGGCTATATGTATAGATCGATCAACTCTGGATAGCGTGTACACCTAGAACCATAAGATCACCATCATCGACGATCTGGCTTTCTAGGCTGATACCGACTGCCTCCCAACTGGTATGGTGCCACACTAACACTCAGCCCTAGGCCACCTTAGAGTCCACCGAAATGCTAAGACTATGAGACGTAGTACTAGGCCCCTAGAGGTCACTACACTATCTTCGGAGGGTGTGGGTCCCACACCAGTGCCTCCCTACACTATCACTTTCTAACCTAGTAGTAGTGGCACCATCCTAGTTGGTTGAGTAATCGTCCCCCGCCCATTCAGGAATGAGTGGTGTGTACGTAGGGTCCAATGACCTGGTTCTCAAGACATACTAGTCCTTAGGGGAACTAGATAGGATATCTTCTCTTGGGGTTAACCAACACCCCGTGCCTCGGTGGCACCTCCATCCCGAGGCATCATCCCATGAAAACACTCCATCTCGGGATCTACTCATCACACATGCACCCGCCACAGGTACCTCTCACAGGGGATGCATCGGTCACACCCCCTCGGCAAAACTTGTCCCAAAGACTGAACATAATATCCTACCCAATTGACTCAACCCTCACCACACACCTAAAACGTACACCGATATCTCTCCAATTTGTTATCACATTATTACCACATTACCGGCACCAAGTGCCTTAGCCACTTACAAACAAGCCTCCACCAAGCATCACATCAAAAATATTATGCATAGTAGAAGTAAATTAGTACGTAGTAAGCGAGCATCTAGCCTAATAGTGGGTGTGCAGGGGAATAGGTTGCAACAAGGTAATGGCTTTCAAGCATTTCTACCATGCAACCTATCACAGTTCATTTGCATAAAAGTAAAGCACTGGCATCTACATTGTAGCATGTCTAATCGGACTCTACGAGGTTGGGTGGGATGTGGCACTGTTGAATGTCATCTCTGAGATCCTTAGTGTACTCGTAATTGTTCTCCTTCCAAGGTCCTTTCATCTGCATGTCCTTCGTGTGTCCTTCCTCCAATGGGATCCGACTTGATTGACACTATCATCGACGCATCTACCTCGACAGAGCGACTAGCAAGACGAAAAGCAATCAAACCACTAATCCTAGAAAAACTACAAAAGAGAGGGGCAACAAGGCACAACATGATCAACTACAGAGAAAGAACAAGGGGAAATGACTTAGCCCTCTCGGTAGATGTCTGATCCTTGGGCCAAGAGAAACACAAGTGGTGGTTTGCTAATCATGAGCTTAAGTCCTAGCCTAGCTAGTACTTCTTGGGTCGATCGTATCGACCTGTATGGCTTTAATAAATTGGCATAGTCCCTAGCTCATCTTAAGCATAAACCATGACTCGTGGCTTTTTGATCCGGGCATCATGGAGATTGATGAAAATTGAAAAGAGTGGCTAGGCAGGAAAATAGCAATTCTAGTCTCTCTCAATCCGTATGCCATTGTAACTAACGCGAACCAAGAGAGGGTGGAACGGGGGAGTGAATAGAAGCGAGGTGGTCTACTTCTTCTAACCACACGCCATGGTAAGAGACGGGGCATCAAAAGGAGTGACACACAAGAGAACTTGGGTGCTCAACCCAATTCTAGGGTACCATGACCTAGGTGCACTAAATGCACTAAGACATTCCTAGGGTTCTTAGCAGTGCGGTGGTCACCGTAAGAACCAAAGAAATGCTTCAGTCTAGCCTGGTACGAGTATACAAGGGGCTCAAGAATGAAAGAGCCAAAAGATGGAAAGAAACACGAGATTCACTTCCTTTGATCCACTCGTCATAGCAACGATAGGAATTAGAGGGATGGAATCAAAGAGAGCAACAAACACCAACGAGCGATGAGCTCAATCCACATCTTACTGAATCAACAGGGATTGAGAGCAAGGGAAGAGAGAAGAACATAATCCACACTCTTTCGACCAACTCGCCATAGAAATGGGTGAAGGTTAGAAGAAAGAGACATGGTCCGATGATCCAAACCCACACGTAAGGCACCATGACCGTGCTACTAAGTCAGCACAAGGCTATCCTCAAGGTTCATAGCGATGCAGTTGTCACTACTAGATCCAAAGAAATGCTATGGTCCCGGTGGTACAAGCATACGAGTTGGTTAGAATAAACATGTGAGCAAACGAGGTAAAGCTCGATGGTCATGGCGAGATGAACTCATGGCCACAAGCTATACCTACACGAGTTGGCTTCTGTACATTCCATGATAATCGTCCCTTAGTTCATCTCCTTTTGACTTGGCCCTGATGGACTCATCATGTGTGGGTAGGAAGCGCACCAATATCAACATCAAGTCTACCATGACCACGTCCTATGGATGAAACTAGGAGCAAACTATCGCCTTACAATGAAGACAACTAAATGCAAGGGGACGAGCTATGCTCGACATTATGGCCATGACGGGACGAACCCACATCTGAAATGGCCGAATGAACTATGGATTCCGCAATCGGCTCTGTTGATGGTAATTATTGTATGATTTTAGCCATCAACGAAACATGAAAAAGGGTATAAATGCAAACACCACCATAGGAGTAGGGTTTGAACTAACAGAATTCCACAAGTTTTGGTGAATCAGTGTTTTACAGGGACTAGATAGGAAAAGAACCAAAGGATACCCACATGTCAGATTAATACAAGGAATTACGTGGCGAAAGGGAGTCAAGAATATTCTAGAGAACACAGAGACTCACCAGTGAAAGCGGGGCGCACAACTCAGCCAGGGAGGATCGACCGATGGGCCCTATAGATCGGCCGATCTGGCCCCACAAAGTCAGCCTCTCCGCTCTGACGTGGACTCTCCACTACCTTTGAGGATTAACCTGAACCATCCCTTAAGTCGGTTTGATCCAAGGGCTGAGAATCATCGCTTCGGCCTATATAAACACCCCCAGACCCCCTAGGGTTTCATATCAAGATTGATCAAGTTCATATCAATTAGAATTCAGAGCCAGAAACCCTATATCATTAGAGCTCCACCATCTAGAGCATAGCTACATAGGTTTAGAAGTAGAAGGAGGCAAGTTCTACTTGAATTCCAGATCTTGTCTAGAGTGAGGCTTCCCAAAGCCATTGTAAGAACTCTCTTGTATCTAATTCCTCTCTTAAGTATTTTAGATATAATAGATTGATATTGTTCTATTTATTGATTATGTTCTCAATTGTGCTATTCATTGCTTATTTAGATTATATACTTTGCATAGTTAGGATACATGCATATTCATACATAAGATTGCATAGCGCTCATTCATTGACATCATGGGTGAGTGACCAACAACATGTAAGCATGGTGCTTAGATGTGGTTTGTCTACAATTGCGCCCTATATTCTAGGTTCTGTGGTAGATCGTGGATGTGATACTTCCATTGAGTCCTTTGTAGTCCACACCTTGAATATTGGGATCGTAGGAAGTTATCATTACTATAGAAGACTTGCTTTGTTCTTGATCTTCCTTAGTAATATCCCCTTATGTGTAGATATAAAGTGTCTTTGCCATGATTGCTAGTATAATTACACTAATCTAAATATGACTTGATAGTATAGTTAGAATGACCTAGGAATATTCTTATGCTTCTGCCTAATCCATGCTAATGCCTAGATAGGGAGTGCTCTAAGTGAACTACATTATTATATATGAATTGATCATTGATGCTTATTATTCATATCATTTATCTTGTGACATAACCCCTGTTATGAGTAAATAGATCATACATGGTTATCTCCATATTGCATGTGCATATGAGAATCATCTATCTATTTTTCCATCCGCCAAGTCCCTTCCCAGTGGTAAAATATAAATCGACAACCCGTAATACTCATGGGTAAAATGCTACAATGGTATAATCTGTGCGCTTGCAGATACTTTGGATAGTTAGTCACTTGCATAGTAATATCCAAACATGTCTCTTATGTTCATGCTAGGGTTGACAACTTAGTTATTGTAAGAGATATAGGTTAAAGGGAGGTGGCTAAGTAATTAACCAAGTGACATATTAAGAAATACCAACAAACATTTTTTGGCGCCGTTACTAAGATAGGATTTATTCTTGGTAGCGTCACTAGAAATGTCAATAAGCATTTTTGGCGCCGTTGCGGGGGAAGGTTGATGGCATTGCAAAAAGATAAAAAGATAGCTCATTGCGCCACACCAATATGATCGAGAAACCATATAAATCTTTACTCAAATAGGCTCACCCTGTCGTTGTTTATTTGTGTATCTTATGCAGGGTAATGTATGAACAGATTTGACCTTCCAAAGAATTTTGTTGAATATCTAGAAGCCTTGATCAGGAAAACCTGAGCTAAGCTCAAAAAGAGTCCAGATCCACCGCCGGAAGACAACCGAACAAGAAGAAGTTTGACACTAGAGTTTGAAGCCATGGCTAAAAGCCTTCATGAGTTCTCAGCTCCCATCACTGCGAACATCCGTACTGGACCTGCCACCAATGTTGGGGAAGAAGGATTCGAGCTCAAGCCTGCGCTTATCAACATGGTGCAAGCTAGTCAATTTTGTGGAAAGGCACATGAGGATGTGAGTGCACACCTCCAACATTTTCTGGAGATTTGCATCACTTTCACCATCAAGGGAGTAGGAAGAGATGATGTTCTGCTTTGCCTATTTCCATTCTCACTGTTGGGAAGAGCAAAATAGTGGTTCTACGCAAACAGAGACAAGAAGACTACATGGGATATCTGCTCCACTGCTTTCCTAGCGAAGTTCTTCCCTGTGGGCAAGACGAATGCTCTACGAGGAAAGATCACAAGTTTTCAGCAACAACATGATGAATCTATCCTGGAAGCATGGAAATGCTTTCAAGACTACATTTCAGAATGTCCTCACCATGGGATGGAGGATTGGTTGCTTATGCAAACCTTCTACCATGGATTGACTACTAGTATCCGTGAGACAATGGATGCTGCTGTTGGAGGCATTTTTCTATCACTAACCATTGAGCAAGATACTACTCTTGTTGAGAAGATGGCATCCAACCAGAGTTGGAATGAAGAACGAGCTCTGCCTCGTAAGAGAGGAGGAATGCACCAGCTCCAGGAAACTAACATGATATATGCCAAGATAGACTTGCTGATGAAGAAGCTTGATGACCGAGCAAGTGATAAGAGAGAGATCAAGCACATTCATGATGCATACATGACATGTGAAGAATGTGGAGATACTGGCCACTGAGGCCACAACTATCTCAAGATTCAAGAGGATGTGAACTACATCGACAACAACAACAACTACCGTCCTCAGAATCAGAGTCGGAATTGGAACCAAGGTTGGAATCAGCAACAGAGGACCAACTACCAAGGTAATTACTCAGGAAATTACCAAGGTAACAACTTCAACACACCCTTGAGAGATTTAGTTTCTAGTAAAATCAAACTGCTAGATCAGATATCCAAGAAGCTACTCTCCAATGGCAAGTTGCTAGAGACCATCAACAACTGCATGGATGGCTTTGCCTCTGCTATCAAGAACCAGCTTAGCTTCAATAAAATGCTAGAATCTCAAATAGCTCAGCTGGCATCTTCTATCACTCCGACCAATGAAGGAAAGATTCCAGGCCAACCGGAAGAATTAGAAACTGCAAATCTTGTGGACATATTCAATGTAGGATGGTACTACACAGATAAGCAGACTAGAGGATGGAAAGATGACACTATGCCCAAGAAGAAAGGAGATCTAGGAAGACCTGTCATTCCAATAGCTATTGGACCAAACACCTTTGAAGAAGCAATATGTGACTTTGGTGCAAGTGTCAACGTTATGCCCAAGGTAATATATGAGAAGATTCATGGAGATGTACTAGTTTACACAACCATGTGTTTGCAGCTTGCAGACCAGTCATTCTGCTATCCGAAGGGGATCCTTCAAGATGTTTGTGTACGAGTTGGACACTCGCATGTGCCAGCAGACTTCGTTGTAGTTGAGACAAGAGGAAGTGAGAATTCACCCATCATATTGGGATGACCCTTCCTGAGCACCGTGAAGGCTATCATCTATGCCAACAGCACGAAGATCTATTTCACTATCAAAGGGAGTAAGGAGAGATTCACCTTCAAGAACAAGACACCATAGAATCCTGCCCATCCGCAAACAGCATACATCTATGAGGACAAGACAGCAAAGAAGAAGGCATCTAGAAAGAAGAACAAGATTAGGCAGCCACCCGCTGAGGCAGTAAGAATGATCAATTCAGTACAAGCTGAGTATGATCACCTCCTCGCATTACCACACTTGCCCAAGTTAGACGATCCAGGAGTACCAATGATCAAGTGTACAATCAATCAAAGAATCTTTCACAAGATCTTCTGCGATACTGGATCAAGCATCAACATAATGGCCAAGGTAACTTATGAGTTCTTATTTAGCAAAACACCCTTGCATCTGACCTACATGCAGCTGTAGATGGCGGACCAGACGTTTAGATTCCTAGACGGGATTGCTAAAGATGTCATGGTCAGAATTCAAGATCATTATGTCCCTATCGACTTCTTGGTCCTAGACATGGGAGAGGAAGAGTACGATCCACTGATAGTACTTGGAAGACCATTCCTCAACACCATGTGAGCAATCATATACATGAGATCAGGCGAGGTCCACTTCCAATTCCCTACCGAGAAGGTACGCTGCTATTTCAATAGCTATAGAACATATGAGCAGCCAAAGAAGAATAGATCGAGAAGGAGACGTCGTTCGTCCCAACACCACAAGAATCAAACCCCCAAGGATGGACAAGCAGCCAATGAAGTAGAGATTGCAAGGAGTGATGAGACCCCTACATCCGAGGAGAAGAAAGCGGACAAAGAAGAGACTGAGAAGAACAGGTCACTGATATCAACATCAACATCAACATCAACTTCACCAACCAGAAAGGTATGGAGAGAGAAAGACTCATCTTCTAGCTCATCATCACCAGAGGTGCAACCAGGGTCACCATCTAAACCCGATGATGCACCAAGCAAAGAATGAACAAGACAAGAAGTCCTGTTTGGAGGACTATAAACCACCGAGCCTTCACCAAAAGGTAAACTTGGTTTTTATCTAGCACTGCATACTTTTTCCTTTAGCATTTGCATCTTAGCTTAGATAGTTGCATATTTACTTTGTTGTATTTGCATTAGAAAAGAAAATAAAAATATTTACTTATTGCATTGAAAAACTCTAGGCCCCATGTGAGTAGTCACATATTCACCATGGTGGCACAAAAAAATCTAGAAGTAATTTACTCCATTGCATTCATAAACTTGAAAATCCCAAAAATATGTGGACACATGAAGGTCTACACTTTTAAGAAAAATACCAAAAATAAGTGGGCACATGAAGGTCCACCTTTAAAGAGAGCTATCTGCTGGGATCAAGTAACCTGACATTAATCACTAACTGTGGAGTGGTATTAATCTAACCCCCTCCACGAGCATTGGTATTTGTTGGCAACTGAGTTTTACAGGATGACACTTGATCAAAGAGCTAGAACACCCATAAGCCCGCCAGCTGTTGGAACCAGCTCCAAGATCACTCAACCTCAACATCGCGACCACGTCATCATTCAGCTTGGGGGAGAGCATCCTCCACTTATCCAGCTAAGTATACGCTTCCCATCTCATTGCATCACTATATTTTTTTGAGTGTGTTAGCTAGTAAAGAAAAATAATGATAAAACAAAATAAAGAGTTTGCTTAGTTTGATTAGGTGTGCTTAGGTTAAAATAAAATAAAAGAGAGAGAACTTACAAGAATTTTGCCCAGATAAAATGAACTCCACATATAAACATCATGCATGGAATTCATAAGTAGCACTTCACCATGATTCCTCACAATACTTAGTTTTCAACCTTGAATCATCCCAAGTTTTAGACACAACTATTCTGATTTGAAGATTTACTTTGAACCTGAAACTTGTGGGAAGCAATGTTTGATCTAAGTCTAGGTGATTGAGGGATATGATATGAAAAGTTTGAGTTGCTATTTATCTTGTTCCTAGTGATACTTGAGTTCTGGAGATTTACTTTGAAAAACCTTAAAACCACATGATGAGTTCTTGTATGATGAGAGCTTTACATCCCTACTACAGCCATACATGGTAGATTAGAAAAACACACACATTATATGCTACTTGCTTTGCATTGAGTTTTGTCAAGCCTTGTTGATACCTTAGGAACTTGTCATGCTTTTAAAATCAAGATCACATGCACACCACCCATAATGCACTGCTCATATCTGAGTACGCGCATCCACATTCCATCCATTCCACCCAAAATATTTTACTCCTACACTAGGAGGAAACACCCAAAAATATACCCCATAGGTTACCCCAAATCATTGCTCTAAGTCATTGTTACTATCTCTCAAAAAGTTTTGTTGCAAAGAAAGGTCATGTGGCTATGCAAAAGTTATTCATAAAGTAAGATGAGAGGAAACAATGGGTACAAAGATACCCGCTTGAGAGGTAAAAATGGACAAGTGTCCAAATTATAAAAACAATGGGTACCTCGATGCCCTCCTGAAAAAAAGAGAAAAGAAGAAAGATATGAATAAGATAGCCCATGATCTCTTGCAAAAGAGTTCTTCAAATGTTCATCAAAAGAGAGATATGTTTTCAAAGAGCAAGAGTAGAATTAGGATCAGCCACCATATATACGCCTACCACCTCACATCCACACACATGCACATCTTGATTTGATTGTATGACTTGTTCCTCTGGATCTATTGTTTGACTTTACAATATATGTCTCGCAAGTAAGTATGAGCCATCTCCTTACCCATGAGCTCAACATAAGCCTTTAGTTATAGGGTGAGAGAAAGGAGGCATACATCACTATTGCCTTAGTAAGGATCCATAAATACCACATATTGAGAGACTTGAGAAGGTCATACAAAGGAATCTCTGAGTTTTATTTTGAAAACTTGTAAAAAACTCTAGGATAAGAGTTGAGCAAAAGAGCTTAAGATATAGTGCTTGACTTAGACATTCTGTCCTTCAATTACCCAAGACCCAAGAGAAAGTTATAAGCTCCATGGTTGAAGGTAATAAAGGTAAGTTCAAAAGCTAGCATAGTTCACTCTAATCCTGGAAGTATTCTTGGTTTAAAACTAAATACTTGTGTGGGGTAGCTACAACTTATGACATTTGCTAAAGTTTGGCTTTGCTAAGGGACTAGCAAAAGTTAAGCTTGGGGGATCTTGTTGATGGTAATTATTGTATGATTTTAGCTGTCAACTAAACATGAAAAAGGGTATAAATGCAAACACCACCATAGGAATAGGGTTTGAACTAACAGAATTCCACAGGTTTTGGTGAATCAGTGTTTTGCAGGGACTAGACAGGAAAAGAAACAAATGAGACCCACATGTCAGATTAATACAGGGAATTACGTGGCGAAAGGGAGTCAAGAATATTCTAGAGAACACTAGAGACTCACCTATGAAAGCGAGGCCCACAACTCAGCCAGGGGGGATAGTACCTGCGCTCGGACCGGTGCTGGCGCGGGGGCGAAATTGCGACCTCGCTGCGACGGCGTGGCCTCGACGTCCGGAGGCGGCGTGACTCCGGGGAGAGTGGAGGGAGGAGGGCGCGGACGGCGCTCGGTAGCGCGGACTCGCTGGTGGCGCAGTCGGAGGCAGGGGTGGCGGTCGCAAGGTCGGAGAGGAGGGCGATAAAGAGGTCAAATGGGCATGCTGATCGGAGGATGGGATAAGGGTGCTGTGCCGCGGCGTAGCTTCGAGAAGGCCGACCGTGTGTACGGTGATGGACGGGGATATGCAGGGGGATGGAGATCCTCTAACTTCGACCTCAGCGACTGCAGGGGATGGATGGATCTCCAACCTCCTATAACTCGTGATCTGTGGCCGTTGGTGCTAAATCGTACGGGCACGGAAATCCGATGATGTGGCCTTATGTGGGGGGAGTTTGGTATATCGGAATAAGGATCTACAAACGATACGCGAGCTGTGTGCAGGACAGGCGGGGACAGGCACAGACGTCGGGTGCTAGCCACGCTCTACCGAATGAACAAACAAAATTTGTCATTTGTTTACAATTTGGCTTGGACTAAAATCTGATTTATACCACAACTATTGGACGCACCAGTGTTTGTTGCTAAATCTTTGTCAGCGCATGACATGGATTGTGTGTGTTAGTCATTGCTAACAATCATGTACTCGTTCTGTCATATAAAACAGAGTCATTCTTGCTTCTCAAAAAATTAACAACTTTTAACTTTGACCAAATATGTTTAGCAAAATATTAATATTTATGGTAATAATTAGCATCATCAGGTAGATCATTGAATATACTTTGATAATAAACTTATTTTGAGATATAAATGTTGCACATATTTTCTACAAACTTAATTAAAATTGAGAAAGTTTGATCAACACGACTCCTATAATAACTCTATTTCCAGGACTGAGGGAGTATGGCGGACCTAGGGATTGGGGGATTGGTTCCCTTGTCGAATCTGTCGCATGAGCTGTGTTCACAGTTGTATTTTGAAAAAAAATCCACCGTCGCTCCCTCAACTTTCACGAATTTCTCTTTTCCTCTCTGAACATTAAAACCGGGCAAACACCTCTTTCAACTTTTAATTCCAGGCAAACCATCTCCCTGACCCGGTTATAAGCAGTTTTGTTTTGTCCTTTTATTTTTTATTTATTTTTGCTAAATCTTTATAAAATCATAGTAAATCGCAGAAAAATCATAAAATAAAAAATTTTAATTTTGTTGGACCCTATATGAGTAGATATACACAGTGAACATATAATGTGCTATACTTTAGTACAAAGTTTTTATTGTAGATTTTGATCAATTCTTTTCTATAATTAATTACAATAATTTATAACTCCAGTTTATATGGTCCAACTGTAGTGAAATTTTTATGACAGTCTAATTATTATATGCTTGAACTGTAGTAAAAATTTTATACTCATTGAATCATGTATAACTTAATTATAGATTTATTTGGGTTTGTGCTTGTTAAATTCAAATAAATTTATAACTAAATAATACATGATCCAATGAGTATGAAATTTTTAGTACTATTTAAGCATACAATAATTAGGTCACCCTAAAAATTTCATCACAATTGAACTATAAACACTGCAGTATGAATTATTTCAATTAATTATAGAAAAGAATAGATTAAAATCTACAACAAAAACTTTATACTAAAGTATACCATATTATATATTTATTATATAGATATACTCATGTGGAATGCAAAAAAATTGGATTTTTTATTTTATGATTTGTGATTTACTATGATTTTTTAAAGATTCATCCGAAATAAATAAAAAAGAAAATGACAAAACCACCTTCAAAACCGCTTATAACTGGCTCAGAGAGGTAAAACGTATGGTTTTAAAAGTTAAGGGAGGTGGATTGTCCGGTTTTAGAGTTTAGAAAGGAAAAGAGAACTTTCGTAAAAGTTGAGGGATAAAAAGTGGACTTTTTCCTTCTATATTGGACCTAGAATGGGCCTGTCTATCATGAAGCTCTCATTTTCCGTTGGGGGTCAGAGAAGTGCAACAGTAAAGAATATGGCCCGGCCCACCCATCCCGTCATCGAGCACCAGTCACACCTGGGGAGCATCGCCGGCGGATCCCCTGCCTGCCGGCGCAGATGGAGATCCTACACAGCAGGAGGCGGAGCCCCTTGCCTTCAATCTCCGGTTGGCTGCCATAGTCCATCGGGCAGGCCCCCATATTCCGCGCCTTGCCACCCTCGGTTGGCGGCTCTGTGTCCTTCGGCGCGGTCAAGTCTGGGCGCTGATGTATCCGGATCTCTCGTCGGCGACGTCGAGGACCTTGTCCCCTCCAGCGGCCTAAGCCGTCTCCGAGTAAGTGCCTTGCTGTAACTAGTCGCGTATTTGCACAGGTCTTTTTTCTCAATGCCTGTGGATCTCATTGCAGCCTCTTAGTGCACGTTTGGAATCGGGAGCCCTGGGAAGTGAACAGTTTTTTTCCTGCTAATTTCCTATGAAATTCGTAGATTCAAAACAGTAGCAGCTCCTCATGAGTGGCTGTAGGCTTGTAGCGAACTTTTGATACAAGCAACCGAGAATACCTGGAGAAGTTTTTACTCTTTACCTTGAAAACATAGAACTCTGTATGAACAAGAACAGAGAGTTTTTTTTTCTGAAAGTTTTATGTAGAAAAGGCAGAAATTGTACTAACACTACTGTGCCTCAAATTTATTGGAAAACAAATGCATTCAACATCCGTAGTTCAATCAGATTTTCACTTCTCAGTGCTTTCGGAGGTAATCTCAAACATAGTAATGCCAAAATCACGTTTTAGAAAAAAATTAAATCAACTACTATCTGCCTCGTGGGCTAGATATAGTCACATCATTAGCACTGCATTGCTCTGCAGATGCCGATGCCTCTTCCCGGAAGTATGCCAGGTGGTTAGGCTCAGGAAGCACCATGCTCGTGCTGCTTAGCATCGCTACAACATCTGTCATGGTGGGCCTATCAACTGCATTTTCTTGCACACACAACAACGCAATGTTGATGCATCTCACCATCATCTCTAATGCTTGATGGCCCTCAACAACTAGTGATGCATCCACAAGTTTAAGCCATCTTCCATCGCTCCACAGTTGCCATGCCTACAATAATGTTAATCATTGATTAAAGCTTATAATTTACTACATACACACAAAAAAAATTACCAATGTGAATATATATGGAGAAGACTCACATATCCAAGAAGGTTCAGGAAGTCTTCGTGTTGATGGAAACCTGAATTTCTTTTTCCAGTAATGATCTCAAGAATTAACACACCGAAGCTTAACACATCTGATTTTATCGAATAGAGACCTTCAGAAGCATACTCTGGAGCCATGTAACCACTAAAATGACACATGTAAAACAACATATACAAGAAAAATATTTCCTAGTATGAAATGAAAGACTTAGTTGTCTAGAAGGATCTTACTATGTCCCAACCACCCTTTTTGTGTTTCCTTCAGTATCATTTGAGTTAAACATTTTTGCAAGCCCAAAATCTGAAATTTTAGGATTCATCTCGGAGTCCAAGAGAATATTACTTGCTTTGACATCTCTATGTATAACACGCAACCGAGAGTGTTTATGCAAATACAGAAGACCTTGTGCGATTCCTTCAATTATCGTCATGCGTTTACTCCAGTTAAGGAAGGATTGTCTTGATTCATCTGCACATAAATTAAGCATAAATTCAACAGAAAAAAATAGTCAAATTTGTAGGCTGCCTGATTAATGGAAGCTGTACCAAAGATAAAGAAATCCAAGCTTTTGTTTGGCAAATATTCATAGATCAGCATTTTCTCTTCTCCTTGAGATCAACATCCCATCACTACCGGATCCGGCTTGTTTGCCGATGGCCGGCAGCCATCGGCAAAGTCTGGATTGCCATCAGCAAAGGCTTTGCCGATGGCAATCCGATGTGGCCGTCGGCAAACCGCCATCGGCAGACATTTCTTCGGCAAAGTGAAGTTTGCCGACGGCCACGTGTCAGGCCATCGGCAAAGCTATGCCGATGGCCACGTCAGCCATCGACAAAGGCGCCACGTCAGCCGACGCGCCGTCAGGCTGACGGCGGCTTTGCTGGCACGGCCATCGGTAAAGCGTTTTTTTATTTTTTTTTGGAATTTCTTTGCCGATGGCCCCGGCCATCGGCAAACTTTTTTTTGCCGACGACTGGCCATCGGCAAAGTTATGGTCACTTTGTCGACGGCCTGCCAGCCGTCGGCAAACCTAGGGATTTGCTGACACATAATCCTAGGTTTGCCGACGGCTGGCCATCGGCAAACCTGGGAAATTTTTTTTCTTTTTTTCATTTTTCTTTCATTTCCATGACATTTCAACACATACATCACATATATAGCATATGACCCACATATATAGCAACAAAATACCATTTTCATCCACACATCACATATATAGCATGGAACCCACATATCCTCCAAGTCATCCATACACAAGCGACAAATGTCGATCGTCATCCATACATAGTCATCCATACAAGTCATCAATACAAGGTCCAAAAGCAACAAGTGTAGTACCTAGCTCGAGGCGCCGTCCCCAGGGGTCCCAGAGCCCCCACCACCTTGCTCCCACGGAGACCAACTCGGAGTCGTGCCCCTACCTTGCTCCCGCTGTGACCAACCCGACTGCGGGGCCGAACCGTACTGCCAGTACTGCCCTAGCTGCTGCGGAGAGACGCCTGGAGGCCCATAGTGCCCCTGCTGCGGCCAGGAGGAGTACCCCTGCGACTGTGGAGGAGGCCAGACATACGGCTTCGTGGGGAAGCTCTGGTAAGGTGCCTAGTCGTGCGGTGGAGAAGGACCCAGTGGAGGGCTACCACTTGGAGTCGGGTTCGAACCCACCGACGGTGCCTGCACAAAGACCAAGTGATGTAATTAGTACCTACAGGCTAGCCGCGCAAGCTAAAGCGACAAGCATTGTACTCACCTGACCAGGTACAGGAACAGGCAGTGGAACTACCGGTGGTGGAGCGAAGATCGAGGCAGGAGGCTCCTGCATTCTCGGGATCTGGGCCCGGAAGTGTAGGGATAGGTCTACCAACTGTATATGGTAGTGCTGCAGAAGTGCCACCAGCTGCTCCTGATGGGCCGCATCCCGCTGGCCTACAGCTCTTGGACCATGGCCTGCAATGTTACAGCAGCATGGTTGATGGTATTTGAAGGCAAGGTACATCATGCGTGAAACGAGTGAACGACGAATGAAACTCCACTTACCTAAAGTGCCATCATCATCTGCGCGCTGCTCTGCTGCCGAGGTGCTATGGGGATCTGCGATCTGCCCCCCTTTGCCGGTCTTCTTTGCGGATCTGGCTCAGCGTCTGAACAGAGGACGGGTCGATGACACTGTTGGCCATAAAGTACCGGTCGTGCTGCTTCCCTCCTCCAATCCTCATCACGAGGTCAGTGTCCAGGGGCTCGGTGGCGGGATCGTAGTCATCGCCATGGCGCTCTCGAGCTGCGGCGGCGTACTTGGTGAGCTTGTCATAGACGACCGGGCTGGTGTACTCCTCTGGCCCGAGCGACGAGCTGTACATGGTGGTGGGCGCTTTCGCTTTGCCGATGTGAGAAAGCGCGTACCCCGTGAACTCGTTGATTTGCTCCCCACCATGCGTCGCCGACTGCGAGGAAAACACAAACATGGTTACAAGTAGTGACAATTGAGCGCTATAACAAATGCATCAACAGAAGCATACCCATGTGTCCATGAACTCTGGCAGGATCTGGCTCCCTTGGTGGTGTGAGACCCCTGACCTATCGAGCTCTGCCTTGTGTTTCGCCCGACGTGCTCTGCGCTCCTCGTACGCCGCCGGCGTACGCCACCCTCTGACAATTACAAGCCAGCAGTCCTCGTACTTGCTGCACCAGCCTGGAGGCATCTGCATGACATTCAAGTTTTTGATATTCCAGATAATGAATTGAATGTGTCATGTAAGAAATCATAACGGATGTTTCCTAACAATTACTTAAGTTTTTGATATTACCTGCATGTACTGCTCCTTGGTGAGGTCGGTCTCCTCTTGAGACATCATCTCCCTGGCTTGCTCCTTATCTACCTTCACCTTCTTGATGTTGGCGTAGTAGCTGATGACGGCCTGGGTACGCACCTCGTATAACATGTCCTTGAGCTGATCAGCGCACACCAAGTCCTGATGCCGCGATGCCCGCCCGAGGTCCTGCCCCTCCTCCAACTAGAAGTACAACTGCACACAGGCATCAAACATCATTTCATTGTTTGAAGAAAGTCCAACGAATCCGTTGTATTGAGATATGCGATGCGATGCAAAGACTCACCTATAACTCCCTCTTGATCTTGTCAGGAAGGACTTCGTCATTTTCGTCCTTGACAAGGGAGAAGTGGTGCCATTTCTCGGGCATGATGTGGTTACCCTCGGCGATGAGGACCAAGCCAGGGAAGTGCTTTTTAATTAGTAGGCCCTGGATGCTAGTGGGACAGCGTGAAGAACCCCTTTTTTCACCTTTTTCCAGCCCCTGCACGAGTCATTAACAACAATTGTTAGTATGCAGTTTGAATTTGAAAATGTCATATGAACAAGTAGAGAAATCAACAATGGTTACTTACTTGCCCGCGGGCCGAATCACCGGGCGCTCGTCAGTGACTGGCAGGTGGCTAGGGAGCCTGGTGGGGCCGCGCTGGAAGGGCTTGGCCAAAGCTGTGGAAGTAGAGCCGCCCACTGTCTCCTCGTCGCCGCAGCCGAGGTCGTCGTCGTCGCCCTCGGCGTCTCCGCCGCAGACGTCGCCACCGTCACCGTCACCGGTCGTCGTCGTCGTCGCCCCCTCCTGGGAGGCCGTCTCGAACAGCCTCCTCGACGGCGTGCGGTGCCGTCTGCTGGGGGCCCTCACACCCTTACTGGTCGACGGCTCCACCTCAAGCTCCTCGTCCTCGTCCTCGTCCTCACGGGGGTCGGCCGCCACGTGCTCCTCCTCCTCGTCGTCCTGGTCGACCGGCGCCATGTACTTTGAGGTGACGTTTCATCATGGCCGTCCTCCGCCTGGCATTTTGTCGAGTGCCTGCAATGACAAAGATTAAAAGAGTTAGTATTAATAACAAGTACCTGTAAAGAAACATAACTACAAGGTAATATTAATAACTGCAAGGTAATATTAATAACAATATAGTATTACATTTATTAGAAATTATCTCCGCGAAAGGCAATATTGCAAATCGTTTCAATGTCTAGTCTAGCCTTAATATTGTCCTTTGACTTCTTGCCAATGTCCATGAGTGTTGCCCACAGTGCCTCGGCGACATTCTTTTCTGTGTGCATTACATCGATGTTGTGTGGAAGAAGAAGGTCCTTGTAGTAGGGGAGCCTAGTCAAGGCCAATATATGAGTCCACATGTGGTCGGTACCATATCCTTTAAAACCACCACCATTCTCTTCATCAATTTCGAGAGCCTCTATCTATGCAAGGATGTTAGCTGGGCTCTTTTCCTGAGGGATGGGGCCCGTGATTTGAACACCTTTTGTGAAGTGCTTTTTATCTCGTCTCAGTTCATGGTCCTCTAGAAATTGACGATGTTTGTCGAAAGAAGAATACTTGCCACCCTTGGCTAGCCAGGTGAACATCACATATGTCTTGCATGTTGGGCAAGGGAACTTGCCGTGAACACACCACGCGCTGAATAAGCCATACGCCAGGAAGTCATTCATTGAGTACTGGTACCACACATGCATCGTGAAGTTTGTCTTTGTAGCTCGGTCGTACGTCAGTACCCCCTCTTCCCAAGCTTTGTGCAATTCATCCCACACTGGTTGCATGAACACACCCATATTGTTGCCCGGGTGTCCAGGTATTATCAACGTCAAGAACACGTTCTTGGGTTTGAACATGACGTCGAGGGGAAGATTGAGGGGGATCACGAACACGGGCCAACAAGTGTACGGGGCCGCCATCATTCCAAACGGGTTGAATCCATCTGTTGCCAGCGCTACGCGTACATTCCGAGCCTCCTCGGCCTTGCCAGGATTCATGGCATCGAAGTGCTTCCATGCATCACCATTCGCTGGGTGCTGCATCTTGTCACTGTATCTTTTGCCATTCTTGTGCCACGTCATTTGTTTCGCGGACTCCTCTGTCATGTATTGCCATTGCAGCCTCGGTACTACAGGAAGGTGCCGTATGACCATCTCAGGGATCTTAGACTGTTTCTTATTGCCATCACTGCCTTCTACCTTCATGTACCTAGAGGCTTTGCACTTCGGACAGTGTGCTGCTATCTCATGGTCTCCCCGGAACAGGACACACCCATTCTTACAAGCTTGGATCGGATCATACGACATCTTTAGTGCTTGAAGTTGCCTCTGTGACTCGTACGCGCTCTTCTGCAGGCAGTGAAGCTCCGGAAGCAGCCCGCCAACAGTCGCCAACATGAGATCAAAACCTTCTCGACTAATGCCCAATGACGACTTCAACCCTATTAGGCGTGAAATGGCATCCAGTTTAGAAATGTGGGTGTTCGTGTGAAGGGGCTGTTGTGCCGCCTCCATCATGGTGTAGTACGCCTTTGCGGTCTCCTCTGGATCTTCTTCCTCCACCACCATTCCTTGAACGAACAGCGCTTCATCAACGTCTGCCAGCAAGTCTGCCATTCTGGCATCTGCATCAAACCCCTCGAGGTCTGGTCTCACCACCGCCTCCCTAAGCCGTTGGCGTTCCTCATGGAGGATCCAGCGGGTATAGTTTGGAACGTATCCGTTCTTCCAAATATCATGGTACATCGGCCGCCTCTCTTTCTTTTTGTCATTCTTACACTTGCTACAGGGACACCACACCCGAATCGCCCCTTTAGCAGCTGGGCCAAATGCTTGCTCTAGGAAGTGACTGGTCCCCTTTACCCATTCCTCTGTCTTGTCTTTGAACCCCGTGTACATCCACTCACGGTCAGTCATCCTCTGTCATGTGCCAACGTAAGCGAGTAATAGAACCAACAGCTGCATCTACAAGGCGTTCCTACCATCTAATAGGTGAAGGATAGGTCCTAATCCTACCCGAGGATAAGTAGATGAGGTTAGCTTCCATGCTCCGCTCCCGTCCGAGACGGAATTTCGGCAGCACCTCCCCGCTGTCCTCCCGAGACACGTCCCGACAGGGAGAGTGTGTATCCGGAGAACAACAGGGAGGAGCTACCGAAAATCCGACTCAGACGGGGGCGGAACATGGAAGCTAACCCATCTACGCATCCTCGGGCTGTCAAAAAAACGAGGACAATCCAAAAAACGAGGCCAATAATCGCGTGAAGGTGCTCCTTGCTGAGCCATTTATTATTCCCTGATACTAAAACGACGAGACGTGGATGACAAATTACAGGTCGTTAGTCTTCTGCCCTCTGCGTGTTTGTTGTGTTTACATGATGACATGGGCCCATGACACTAAAGAGTGTTGAGTGTATGGATATGTCTGTTAGCTCCACTCGATTAGGGTTGCTAATTGCGTGTTGTCATCCCTTCGGCCCTGTTCGCTTGGTTTATCAGCCGTATTTTTTCAACGAAGCAAAAGTGTTTTTCTCTCACAATAAATCAGCGAGCAGTACTTTTCAGCCTGACTTTAGTACAATTATTAGCAAATTAATGTGTATCTAATTCTTCTAGAGTGAATTCATTCGTCACTAGCTGGTGCCTATGTTATTCTACTGCAAATTGGCAAATAACCTATGGTTGCAACGTTCCATGCTGTAAAATACAATATATATGTATAAAAATAGCGCTTTTGACCGTTGACTCAACTACAGAATCTTGTCCAGATCAGCTTTCACTGAGACTTAAACATGTCAAGCATACTACTGTTTTTTTTCTCAGTTTTCTTTCTCGATGATTGTGACTGTGAGTTATCCAACTCGGGGGTTCGACAATGCTATTGCTATAATAGTATCAAAGGTGCACCTTCTAGCACTGCTATATTAGTTGAAAATGGTCCGTCGATTATTGGCAGGTTAATGCATTCCTGGGCACTTTTATTCTTAACTTTTTTTTTCCTCAGGATAAGAGCATCTTTCAATAGTCCCTGAAAAAAATATTCAGTAAATAAATGAAATTTCCAGGACGCTAAAAATGTAGAAAGCATATTTGTGGGCTAACCATTTCCAATATTTCGCTCCCAAAAGTTAGAATGCAGTTTTAGATCAAGAATCTCAGACTATTTTAATCTCTCTTGTACACTTGTATTGGGAACCCTATCCTTTCTCCTTATTCTTTACCACGTCCTTCTAACTCCAGATCAACAAATTGATAAGCACGTGTATATTTCCGTGTGATTGAATCGATTTTCTAGTGAGATAAGGCGCGCAATTGGATTGATTTTTGTCAAGTGCGGAAAGATTGAGAACTGAGATAAAGAGTTGTTGAAGAGAGGATTTTCAATCTTGTTTAAAAATCAAGATCGATAGTGCGTTTTGGAAACTCTTCAAGGTGCTCTAACCAAGAAAAGTTTGTTCTTCCACTCCAGGAAAAAGAAATTAAAAAAGTAAAAGAATCTGCTTTAATTTGCCATGCCATTTTATTCCTTTTCACAGCTGGTGATGAAATAAACAATACTCCAGGAAGTATTGTGTTGAAATAAACAAAAGATACAGAGCACACAAAGATTGTAATTTTGATTAGCTCTAAGCACCAAATTTATCCACAAACTCCTAACGTTCATGTGACTTATAAAATACATGTCTCGTAAACTTGCTAGGTTGTGTAGGAGCATAGGTTCATGGGCTAGCGCTTCATAATTCACGTGCATGCTTGTTTTATCAAATGAAATAGAAGAAACACATGCCAAAATTTTTAATTTATTTGGTATAGCAAAAGGCTACCTGCAAGTGTGGAATAAGAATGATTTACAATGAAGAAACGTTTGGACATTAAACAAGAAAGAGAGAACTATTCGCGAGAAAGGTCAAACAGGTATCCTACAGCTCAAAGATTCAATCTTAGCCTCTAACTTTTTTTTTTGATAATTCTTAGCCTCTAACTAGAGACTATAATACATAAAAGTTGAAACTACCAACAAGGCAACAAGTATGTAATATATTGTTTACACTGCAGAAACAGATAGCTAACACAACACTAAAGCAAGAGTTATGTTCTTTGCGTCGATGCCTAAATCGGTGGTCTACACCTCATAGATTCAAGGTTAGCCACTAGATCACCATCAGTCCATCACAGCATAAACAATGACCAACAAAATCTTTTGAAAAACCGAAAGGTCTACAAAATCTAGTGAACAGTACGTGTTGGGGGACGCATATATTCTGTTCCCACTTCAGGCTAGGCCGTGCCTCACATTGCTCCAAAGCCATTCTCACCCAGCTCCCCTCTCCCGGACCAGGAATCGCGGTGTCCAGAGAATACGCTGGATTCCATGTCCTTTGGTTGGTTTCAGAAGGCGAGTCCTGATGCTCTTTGGCTGAGACAAGACTGAAGGGGCAAGGGAACCGAAGGACAGTCGACAGTACATCAGGGCATGCAAGTATGGATCGAGCAGACAAGCCCATGGCACACGTTCAGCGTGTCAAACCAGTCACCCCGCTGGTCTTGCATGACTCGGGTCGGTTGAATACAATCACTGGAATTTAGTGCAGACTGAGCACAAAACCATACGATTTATTGAAACTTAATTTGAACTTAATCATAGTTAACGAAGCAACTCTTTTAAACACTTGAAGTAAATTATAGAGGTTCGTGAGCCAACCTCTCCCCCATACACTCCAGGGGTGTAAGTAAACGGATGTATTTGTCTTCACAATTTCCTTCACTAGAGCAAAATGGAATTGTTGGTGTAAGGAACACAGGGAAGTACTGGCATGTGTGAAAGGCACCTCCAAGTCTCCATCTAGTTGCCCTCCTTCACACAGTGCAGTGCCTAGGATGTCCTTTTCTGATGGTGCAATGATAAACCCACTGCTTTTCAAACTATTAGTGATCTGTCAAGATTCTGCTTTTTTTCCCTCAGCAAAAACAAAATTTCTTTTTCTAAGTGTGAACTAAAGCACTTGGATACGCCCAATTAGGCTGCAGCTTTTCCAAGAACGGCTAGACTCAAATCCCATACAATATATGGGTAAGGGCAATGAATTACAACGTTTTTCCACTCACTTATTTGGAGGGTTGAATAAACAAAATACGGTAGTGGAACTAATTAAATGTTTTTGTAAAGCAGCAATCGGAGATCAAGTGGGAGCTCAGGACCCAAGGTCGTCAGCACCTTGTCCTCATCTCCTAACTGCAATGGGTACACTGATAAATGACAGGATTTGTAATAATCATTCAAAAGAGACATAGAAAAGATTCCTCCGAAGCAAAAATTGAGAACTGTGTTCTTCCTGTAAAAATGAACTGATTCTTGTAAAATTCCTACATAGGCTGTGTTTAGATGGCGAAAATTTTTGCAAAATGCTACTGTAGCATTTTCGTTATTATTTGGCAATTAGTGTCCAATCGTGGACTAATTAGGTTTAAAAGATTCGTCTTGTGAATTACGGTTAAACTGTATAATTAGTTTTATTTTTTATCTATATTTAATGCTTCATGCATGTGTCAAAGATTCGATGTGATAGGTAATCTTGAAAAAAATTTGCAAAATTTTCTGGAACTAAACTAGGCCATAATTCTTGTGAAATTCCTACATTCCAAATAGGCCTTAAGATGGTTCTCTTTCCTGTCAAAGCATTAAATGATGTACCACCACTTTAGCTGATTATGCTGTCAAAAATTGTACCTAAGAGCTGATTATGCTGGAGGTGCGACAATCCAATCCAATTCAGTCCATCTTACTGTCAGAGTAATTTCTGTTTGATTGCTCATTGTCAATTTGGACTAAATTGTATACTTTGTTCTTGTCCTGATTCAAGGAGCAATGGCCCTGTCAAAAAGGAGTGTTATTGCAATGTACTCGCAAGAAACAATGGCCAAAATGCCCCAAAAATCAAGTGAACATGGGGAATTTGGTGAATACTGTATACAAATACTATAGCCAACCGTCCAGCTCCAGCACCTAGACATGCAATGAATAAAGGTCCCTGTGTCTCTGGTACCCTTTGCCATGTCATCCAAAGAACTATGCTTGAAAACAAGGAAAAAAGCTGGAAAGTTTTCTGAACCATCCAAACGTATGTGTTGGAACTTGGAAGTGATCTTTGACATGAAATCTGTAAACAGGACATGTTTCGAAATCAAACGTACACACGCGCGCGCCATGACTCCCGTGTTCTATGTGTAGCATCAATGCATGTCAACAGTTGCAAGTTGTTCTGTGTAACGATTGCTGGATCCTGTCAATTTCGTGTTCTACTCATGTCTTTTTTTTCGCGACCATGCATTGCATGTATATCATTAAGAAAGAATAGAAGTTTTTGTTACAAAGTAAACTCCGAACGGTCTAGAATGCGGATGGTACACCACGGATTTGGAGCAATGGAGTAACAAAGATGTTAGTAGTCAGAGAGAAATAACACTGAGAAGGTGTGGTACAGACACCAATTGCAGTGCCCGTGTTTAGATCCTGGATTCGGCCACCCGAATCGGCTCTGGCTGCTACAGTGTTCCTGCCGGAACACTGTAGCAGCTTTTGTTTTTTTAGTGCAAAAAATTGTCCAAAAATGATTAATTAGACTCAAAATGTTCGTCTCGCAAAGTACAACAAAACTGTGCAATTAGTTTTTGATTTCATCTACATTTAGTACTCCATGCATTTGCCGACATTTTGATGTGATGGGGAATCTTCTTTTTGCATAGTGCAATTTGGGTGTCGGAATTGGGAACTAAACAAGGGCAGTGATGCATTCCTCTGCAGCTCTGCTCATGCAGTCATTGCTGGACGTGGAAAGCAGTTCCCTCCTGACCTCCTCGTCCAAACAGCCATACCGATACCAAAGCTTGTTTAGTTCCCGAAAATTTTTGAGAAAAGCTATTGTAGCACTTTCGTTGATTATTTATTAATTAGTGTTCAATCATGGACTAACTAGACTTAAAAGATTCGTCTCGTGATTTACAGCTAAACTATGTAATTAATTTTATTTTTTATCTACATTTAATGCTTTATGCATGTGTCTAAAGATTGATGTGACGGGGAATCTTGAAAATTTTTGGGAAAATTTTTGGAACTAAACAGGCCTAAGTGTTAGAGAAATTTCAGCATTTGGTAGGCCCCCAAATGTACCAATTGTTCCAGAAAAATTCACTATAGCTTCAGACGTGTCAAAGAAGCTGGATTTGCAGGACAGTAGAAAAGCCCTAACAAGTTACAGCATTTGGTGAAAATAACAGCAAGGACAAGTGCTAGAATCACAATACAGGTGTTTGGTTCAGGGTGCTAAAGTTTAGCATATATCACATCGGATGTTTGGACACATGCATAGAGTATTAAATATAGACTAAAAATAACTAATTACACAAATTGCGACTAATTTATGAGATGAATTTTTAAGCCTAATTAGTCCATGATTTGACAATATTGTGCTAAAGTAAACATGTGCTAATGACGGATTAATTAATCTTAATAAATTCGTCTCGCGGTTTACTGACGGAATCTGTAATTTGTTTTTTATTAGTATCCAAACACCCCATGTGACACCTATGTAACATCTGATATGATACCAACTAAACTTTAGTGTCTGCATCCAAACACCCCCGAGCCTGAGCCAGAAAGATGGCTTCAACATAAAGTTGAGTTCAAGGGGTCCATTGCACAATGCACAGTGACTTTGTCCTTTCGCCAAAGCGATATGGAGCAGGATTTTATTTTGGGAGCACTTCGATGGACAATTGATCCTACCAACTCCGGATTTGCAACAGTTCAGATCATGGTGTGAGGACGCTGAAACTAAGATAGCCAAGGAAGAAAGAAGACACTTCAATGGTTTGGTGATCTTTACATTATGGAACTTATAGAAAGAGAGGAATAGAAGGATCTTCAACGATGCTCATGAATCTGCACTGCAAGTGGCCTCAAGGATCAAAGAGGACGGAGAGCAAAGAAAAAAGGCTTTTATCCGGGAGTGGGTAATTAACAGGGGCGATCTATAGTCCTTTTACTCTCTGGCTTTTCTTTTTTCTGAAGCGGGCCACGCCCCCTTGCTCTATATGTAAACCTATTTTTTCCTCTCTTAATTGAAAGGTAGCGCTCTTGCCAAAGCCTTGAAAAAAAACCATAAAGTTGAGTTGGAAAATGGCTCCAAGAGAGAGAGATCAGATGAAACTACGTATGTGTTGTTCTGCTGTGTTCTCGTAGGAAATCAATTGCAAAATGATGAAATCTCAGGTAAAACAGGGACCTTTTAGTCAATAGGCCAAAGTAGTACTACTAGCCCAGATCGCCAGATGAGATGATGATATGATATACATGATATATGGGTCGTTGTCCCCGCTAGCTTTTTCATGGGGACCGATGATATCTGAAAACAAGGATGAAAACTGGAAAGTTTTCAGAAATCATACGCATGGTGTCGACAAAACCGGTTGGCAGTCTACCGAGGGGTATGTCCAAGGTAGTAGATTATCGGCAGTAGGTGTGCAAGCCACGAACGAGATGGTGATATAGAACAACACGTGGGTTACCCAGGTTCAGACCGCCGTGTGGGCGTAATACCTTAGGTCCTGCTCTGCTTTGTTATTGTTGTCTCGAATAATGTATTATAAGCTAGATTGCCCTAGAGTATTTCGATGATTCGATGATTTTGAGGGGGGTCCCCTGCCCTCCTTACATAGTCCGGGAGGCAGGGTTACAGATCTGGAAACTAATCCTAGCCGGTTACAATTGCCATATGGAGCCGAATAAGGATTCCTAGCTTAACCAACTAAGATCTTGCTTGATCTCCAAGTCTGGTTTGATGCCTTGTGCGAGACTCCATCTCGATGATCTGGATCGCGTGTCATCATGTAATGGGCCAGACCGCCAGGTCTGGGCCTGCCCATGTATAGCCGTAAGGGTATAGGGGTTTATACCCCCACAGCTAGTCTCCGAGCACTATGTATTCTGTATCGACACACTATCTTGGTCTTCTTCAACTTGCGAGGTTCGTCTTCACATCACCTTGAAACGTTAGCCGAGCATGCGCTAGTGTTCTGTTTGGATCAGGGAACAGTAAACCGTGATTGTTGATGAAGATTGCAGTTGTCGGTGAAGATTGCATAGTGGTCCAAAAAAAGAAAAAATTTCTTTCCTGGTGAAGTGTACACACTTGTATTTCTGAAAAGAAATGTAAGTATGTGTACTTGATGGAAGTATCTTACAAAAAATTCTAGAGCGTAGGGGTCGAAAAATTGAAACAATTCACCGTCAGGTGAAGTGTACCCACTTAGTCCCCGAGCCTGGTAGTAGGTGACGTAGGCACGTGGTGCCAGGGTCTAAAAAAGAATCCTCGAGAACCAATAAATATTATGCACCATCAGGTGTATCATATATGATGTAGTCCCCGAGCTTGCTAGAAGGTGAAAGATGAGCCTTGTAGCAAGGTCTAATAATAACAAGTGTCCATCGACTGTATGTAAGCATAGTACATGTAGTCGAGCAAGATGAATCCTTCAGCAGGAAGTTGTCTAACAAGTCCCCGAGCTCGGAGGTCTGGCGACGAGTCTCTGAGCTCGGAGGTCTGGCGACGAGTCCCCGAGCTCGGAGGTCTGGCACGATTGCTTAGGTCGGAGGTCTAGCAACGAGTCCCCGAGCTCAGAGGTCTGGCGACGAGTCCCCGAGCTCAGAGGTCTGGCGACGAGACACCGAGCTCGGAGGTCTGGCGATGAGTGCTCGAGCTCGGAGGACTGGCGATGAGTCCCTGAGTTCGGAGGTCTGGCTGCAGGTGCCATCACCGAGTCTTCATCTCTGTGTCTCCTTTTCTCTCGCTCTTTTTTTGTTTTTTCATCGTTTTTTATATTGTGAGGAGTTCCCAGCGTGGCTAGAGACGTGGTCGAGCGACGAGAGCTCGGCGATGATCCTGACGAGGAGTAATGAGAGCTCGGTGAGGAGTCCCTAGTGTGGCTAGAGACGTGGTCGAGCAGCGAGAGCTCGGTGACGAGCCTGACATGGAGCGACGAGAGCTCGGCGAGGAGTCCTCAGCGTGGCCAGAGACGTGGTCGAGCAACGAGAGCTCGACGAGGAGCCTGACGTGGAGCGACGAGAGCTCGGCGAGGAGTCCCCAGCGTGGCCGAAGACGTGGTCGAGTGACGAGAGCTCGAAGAGGAGCCTGACGTGGAGCGACGAGAGCTCGGCGAGGAGTCCCCAGTGTGGGCGGAGACGTGGTCGAGCGATGAGAGCTCGACGAGGAGTCCCCAGTATGATCGGAGACGTGGTCGAGCGGCGATTGCTCGGCGACGAGCCTGACGAGGAGTGACGAGAGCTCGACGATGAGCGGCGATGAGCGACAAGAGCTCGGCGAGGAGTCCCCAGCGTGGCTGGAGATGTGGTCGAGCGGTGAGAGCTCGATGACGAGCCTGACGAGGAGTGATGAGAGCTCAGCGAGGAGTGCCGAGAGCTCGGCGAGAGCTCAGCGACGAGCGACGATGAGCGACGAGAGCTCGACGAGGAGTCCCCAGCGTGGCCGGAGACGTGGTCGAGCGACGAGAGCTCAACGAGGAGCCTGACGTGGAGCGACAAGAGCTCGGCGAGGAGTCCCCAGCTTAGCTCATTGACTAAACCAAGCTCCTGCAATATAAATATGTAGAACGATTTAGTTTATTGTAAACTTGTGTCTTGTCAGAGAAGTTTGTAATAATGTACTGTTGTAACAATGTAAGCTTATTTATGTTTTTGTGAAAAAAAAACGTTTAAAGCTTGTATATTGTGTGGAGGATAACTAAGTTAGAATGCATAAGTGTTCTGTTTTAGTTGTATCAGTTGGTAGATACGTCATCCTGTAGAATCCGTACGGCCCCAGCCAAATCTACGGTCCGAGTGCGAGGCGCGGAGCCTGTTCACACGTAAGAGCGCACAGGTTAGACCAGGGAGCGCCCGTCGACCACCCGGAGCGTAGAGAGCGGGTCCCGTGCACGCGTAGGGAGAAGCCAGAGACGGGGCTGGCTCCGAGAACTCGAGAAAGGATGGTGCTCTGTCAACTGGTCTTTTATAAAATATTAATAGAAAGTGATCTTCATGTAAGCACGTTAAAGTGGTCAGAAGAAATTGTATTAAATACGAATATTGGAAGTGTACTTATCTTTAGTCGAGACGTTGTCTGGTCGGTGGTGATGAAATTATCCATCCCTCGAGCTTTCCGATCCGTCATGACGACAGCGTCACAGTTGTCGTAGCACCTTTTCTTGCAGCAATTATTATTGCGACGTGGTAGGTGATCGGGGCAAGAGGTCGTCGTCGTAGTCGGAGTTCGAAGTCGATCGCTCGAGAGCTTGGACGAGTATGTAGAGTCATGGTCGTAGTCGGAAAAAGCTTCCGCTGCTGAAGTCGTCGAGTCCGTCATTGTCGAGTTAATTCTCGATATTAATCCCAGCGAGCTCTAGGACGATGTTAGCGAAGTAGATCGCGAACGAGGGAGATGAATTGTCACATGCAGAAAAATCAATCTGTATTAGATATTCGAAGAACAGACTAATCCAATCAACAACGTAGAACGACTCACCCGGTTTTTAGTAGAGAATCCCATCTTGCTCGCCTGGGAAGCTGTACACACACCCTCTACCTGGCGCGCCACTGTCAACAAAAACCTGGTCGGTAGTCTAACGAGGGGTATGTCCAAGGTAGTAGATTGTCGGCAGACAGGTGTACAAGCCACGAACAAGATGGTGATGCAGAACAACACGCGGGTTTACCCAGGTTTAGACCGCCATGTGGGCGTAATACCTTACGTCCTGCTCTGCTTTGTTATTGTTGTCTCGAACAATGTATTACAAGCTAGATTGCCCTAGAGTATTTCGATGATTCGATGATTTTGAGGGGGTCCCCTGCCCTCCTTATAAAGTCCGGGAGGCAGGGTTACAGATCTGGAAACTAATCCTAACCGGTTACAATTGCCATATGGAGCCAAATAAGGATTCCTAGCTTAATCAACTAAGATCTTGCTTGATCTCTAAGTCTGGTTTGATGCCTTGTGCGAGACTCCATCTCGATGATCTGGATCGCGTGTCGTCATGTAATGGGCCGGATCGCCTGGTCTGGGCCTGCCCATGTATAGCCGTAAGGGTATAGGGATTTATATGTACTGTTGCAACTGCATGGATTGGAATCTAAATGGCGAGCGGATGCTCTTCTAACATCCATGTACTGTTGCAATTGCAACTTGTTCCGAATGCAACTGATCCACTCATTTTCGTAAGGACCACATTGCAGCAGTTCTGCAAACGAAATTTATATCCTTCGCTAGTGCTCAATAAGGACCAACTTGTTCCAAAAGAAGGAGCTCAGCAACAAGCGAAGGATGTGTGCAAGAAAGACTTCCTCCTACTCTTCCTCGGAGAACAGAGCATGCCTGTGTTTGTGCAGGATACAGAAACGCTACTGCAAACAACTCACATACAGAAGTGAACTATGCAGCCAGTGCTCAATATTCAGTCAAATGGATACACACGCAAAAAATGCACATGTACAAAATACAGGTATCATGTCAGCTAGTGGGACACACCATCATGGATGAAAACGGTACGGATATTTTCCGACCGTATTCGAGACCGAATCTGTTTAGAGGGGTTTAGATCTGTCCGTATCCGAGTCCGGATATTCAATATCCGATACTGTATCCGTATCCGAATACCCAAATCGTATATTTATGATGTCGATATCCAATTGTATCTTATCCGGCATGGTTGATACTATCTATATTCGAATCCGAATCCGAACAGAAATAAAAAACAAATGTAATATCAACGATATCTGTCCGTATCCGATCTTGTTTTTATCCTTGCCCACCACGAGGAAAACCAGTCATCCACTCGTCTTCTGTACTAGCTGCTGCATGCAGATTAAAAAAATCGGGTGCAGCCTCTCGTCCACTCATTCCCGTATTCCAGAACACTTCCGTACAAGCTCCTTCTGTCAGCGAACTGTATCTCTGACTGAACTGTATAGGGGTATTATCGTAATTCAGCATCGTTTATTGGTATGCATACTCGGTCCTAGAATTGCAATTTTTTTGGGACAGAGAGAGCACGTACTATACTACAAACAGCTAATTGTTAGTAACATTTTGGGTTTCTCTTTCGTAACCAGTAAGATACCATGATCATGGAGAAACAATATACTCAATAATACAGTGTACAGGCTTTGGTTACAGAGTGCGAACGTAGGCGCCAATTGCCTCGATGTAATTGTCTCCGTGGGCAAAGAAGCCAACGATCCTGCTGTTGCTCCCCACCGGAACGTGGAAAGCAGCTCCGAGCTGCGTCCCGAAAGGCCCATGTGTTTTGCCTGTGCTGGTGACAAGCGTAAGAGAAGATACAACATTCGGTATTGATCTGTCCCATTTACATGGATGAAATGTTCCAGAAACTTTCACTATAAACTCTTCAGGTTCAAGATGGATCTGAAAAAGGAACATATAGAAAGAAAAACAGCACTGGTTAATTCAGCTGATGTTTGTATGTTTTAATTTGGAGAAGGTGCGCTGCATGTTTTTTTAATACAGTTAACACTTAGGGCCTGTTTGGTTAGAGGTGTTAAAGTTTAACAAACACTGTAACACTTTCGTCTTATTTGACAAAAAGTTTCTAATTTTAGACTAATTAGGTTTAATAGATTCGTCTTGTAAATTACTCCTAATCTGTGTCGACATGCATGCAATTAGTCTACATTTAGTATTTCATGCATTTGCCGCAATATTGATGTGATGGGAGTTAAACTGAATGATTCACAGACGGGGCCTTAACAGTTAACAGGCTTTAGTCACCACAGCCTTCGGGAAAAAAAATCCAGTGCATCCCGGATGCACACACCTGACTATGCAAACATACCTTGGATGTGCGGCACGTGCCCACCCACAGCATCCGATGTGCTGGGAACAACCGTTTTGCGGCAGATACGGACGCACCTTTTCCGTGTTCACCGCCGCACGACCGTGCTGAGAACAACCATTGATTTTATTTGATGTCCACGTGGCAGCAGATTAGCCTATGTATGCACTAAGCCTCGGTGCATCCAGTATGCACTGGATTTTTTTGAATTTCTGTCACCAGATGGAGTTCAATGATTGGCTTGGAAAATTTAGTGGTGGCAGATAGTAAAAAAACCTAGGCATGCATGAGCTTTTATTTCACACTACCAGGATAAAAAAAACTGCTTGCTGCTAGTTTTCTTTAGATAAAAGAACTAGGTTCCAGCGTCTACTTTCCAGGCATGGTACACATCTAAGCTTGTTGTTGGTTATTTATTATTTTTATATAAAGAAATAGATAAGTTATGGACCACATGGATTACAGATATCTCTTACTACTATATATATATAATATATAAGATAGATTTCACTACCATTGAGGCTCACCTTTCGACCATTTCCTCCACAGCCGCCCCATGGACCGGCAGTGTGCTGCTGCCCACAGTGGTCACTGTATATATACTCAAATGAATCTATGATAGTCCCACTGAAAATTGTCACTCTTTGCAGGTGACGTGGTTTTTCTGTGATGTCATGAAGAACATTTCCATCTCGGCCCCAAGGTCCAATTAATCCTGGCCACCTCAGCCTGCAATTAAAAAAAAACGATTCAGTAAAAAATTAGAACGAACGAACCAACAAGAAGACAAATTTCAACTAAAATTAATATGGAATAATAAATTAGTACCTCTTGTTTCCTAATTAATTTTAACTCAGGATTCGTGTAGACACCGATTGCATTGAGATATCGTCCAGAACGCCCAAAGAAACCAACAATGCAGCCATTGCCCTGCATTGGAATGTGAAAAGATGTTCCTCTCCCTTTTCCAAATGGTCCGTAGCTACGAGCGTTGGTGACAAATGTAAGAGACGTTATTACGTTTAGTTGACTATTGAATGTACCGATTGATCCGGATACTCCTATAAGAAACTCCGAAGGCCCTAGCTGAAACTGCAAGAAAAACAGAAATTATTTCTCACATTGAAATATACACCCCCAGGCAATTATGAATACCTAGGCTCAGGTAGTAACCTTTAGGGCCCTTTGAAACGTAGGAAGTTCGCACGAATTGTACAGGAATCAGTTCATTTTCACACGAAAAACACATGAAACAAGAAATTTTCCTCCATTCCAAAGGGGGCCTTAGTGGTACCATGCCTTTGGGGAGGTATTTATCAAGATTTACCATACATTAGTATAACATATGAGGTACACAAAACTATTGTCATCTTATGTACAACTTTTAGCACCTTAAATTAGAATTTAGGAATGTCTTAAAAAACCCTAATTTATTAGGGAAGATCCAACTTAGAAACTATGAGATGGTTTTCTTACCAAGTCAAGTAGACACTACAATATAAACCACATTCTGAATGGATAGTTTCTTCAAAATTATACTTCGTGTTTGCATGTACTACATGAGAGTTTTGGAGAGAGTGGCATTACAATTCAGCAGGGACGACAATGTTAGTTAGGAGTCATAGTATATAGCTAGTTATCTGTCTCTAGTTAGTTCTCTCTGCATGTGCATGTTGGCATGTATTGGGATGTAGTCCCCCAAATTTAAAACAATAACCATGAACTTCATAAATGCAAATTTAACTTTGTGTTGCACACATCTAAACAATATAATTCATATTGGTACAGGAAAGATTTATTCTGTTCATCACACTCACAGAGTTATTATCTCCTCCATGGCCGCCCCAAGGGCCTGTAGTGTGGTACTGGCCATCGTGGTCGGTGTATGAAAACTCAATTGAATCGATAATAACTCCGCTGCTAATTTTAACCCTATCTAAACGGTAGGGTAGCATTTTGATGTCCCGTGGCTTTCCTCCATCTCCACCTCATGGGCCAAATTTGGCATACACATCAAGCTGAGGAACAGGAATTAAGACTAGAAATTAGGAAAATTATCTTGAGAGTCGAGAGCTAGATTTCATAATGATTAATGCTCACCTTATGATCGCTACCTCCACATTCTCCCGATGGACCTGCACTATGCTGCTGCCCATTGTGGTCCTGGATAAAAACTCAAGAGTGAACTCATGATAGTTCCATTAAAAATTGCCATTCTTACTAAGTGATGTGGTTTATTACTATGATGTCATGAAGAACCCCTCCATCTCCACCCAAAGGCCCAATCCTTGCAACCCTAGCCTAGAAGTGAACTGATTAAGTAAAGTTTTGAATGAAAACACAGATAAAAAAGACTAGTATGGACTAAATTTGTAGTACATCTTGGTTTGTGTAGACACCAATCACATTGAGATATTGGTTGGAACGACCAAAGAAACCAATAACCCGGCCATTGTTTTGCATTTGAATGTGGAATTGTGTTCCTCGGCCGTTTTCCAAATGGTCCATAGCTACGAGTGTTGGTGACAAACGTAAGTGATGTTATAACCTTTATTAGACTTTTGAATGGGTTGATTGTTCCAGATACTCCTGTAAGAAACTCTGAAGGACCTAGTTGAATCTACAAGAGAAAGAGAAATAATATTTCACATTGAAATATCCTATAGACAATCATGAGTAGTCAGATACTGCCTTGGAGAGGTATCAAGATTTACCTTTACTACAACATAGGAGGTACGTGAAATTGGCATCTCGAGTACCAAATTTTAGTACTTTAAATTATAACATGGGAATGTCTTCAAAATCCCTAGTTTACTTATGATTCTTTATAGAATTATATATGAGTCCAAATGTTACCACTAGGCTACTCTAAATCCATTCTTTCATAGGAAGTTCTACAAAGATGACATACTTTATGAAGAGGGATGATATACCCTTATAGTAGTACTATCATGGTGTTCTTACTTAGTAATTAGAAGTCAATTAATTGTTGTATGAATATGGATATGAGAAGGTAACCAAGATGTGTTCTCAAAGAAATGTTTTCATGCCCAAGGTGTACCTCAATGAAGGCCTCACTACTACACAACTGACCTTTCATCGATCGCCCAAAATACCTTTAGTCTCGGTAATTTTGGCACCCGGGACTAAATAGAGCTTTAGTCCCGGTTTGTGTTACCAACCGGGACTAAAGGTCCCTTGCCAACGGCTCTGTTGTCAGGCACTGTCGGGAGGGACCTTTAGTCCCGGTTGGTAACACCAACCGAGACTAAAGCCCCACCTTTAGTCCCGGTTGGTGCCACCGACCGGGACTAAAGATTTTGTCCCGGTCCGTGGCACCGACCGGGACTATAGGAAGGGATTTAGTCCCGGTTGGTAAAACCAACCGGGATTAAAACCTCCCCTATAAATTGAACCTCCCTCTCCTTCCTCCCTGCCCGAGCATGAGTTCCTTGTTCATGTTCTTGTTGCTTGTTCTTCCATTGTTCTTGCTTGTTCTTGCTCTCATCTCCGGCGATCAATCCACTTCAACGCTTCTACGCCGTCGTCGATTTATTTGAAAAGTTGCTAGCTTCATCCTCCTATGTTTTAGCAGTACCATATGTAAATCCATGTTGTATATAGCTATTTTATTTCATGTTGCTAGCTCCAATCACTTTTCATATTTGAATTTTTATGAATGATGCTAATTATAGTACCTAGAAAGTAGTATACACAGATAATGTTTAGTTCTATTATAGACTTTTTAGGATACTTTTTACTTTAATTTGTTCATGTTCTCATTTTAAAATATTAAATAATGTTGATTATTTATAATTTTGAAACAAATTAATTTTAACTTTAAAAATTTTTCAAATTAATTTTATTTAGAGATAAAATTCCATATTTTAATAAAAATGCAAATTCCATGATTTTGCTATGTTTTTATTAACGTCCAGAAATTAATTTTATGAAATGATGAACCACTTATAAAATTTTGAACTCAATTAGACAAGGTTGTGCCGCACTCTTTTCTCATGCTAGGCTTTTAATTATGTGATGCCATATAATGCAAATAATGACATGCCATTGGATGTACAATGCCGATCGCCGCTCCAACGAGTTTATTGAGGGCGTGCGAGAATTCTGCAGAGTGGCAGAGAAAAACAAGCAGGATGGTTTTATGTGCTGCCAATGTGCCGTGTGTATGAATTTGAAAGAATTTTGTAGCTCAAGAGATATTCATTTGCACTTGTTCAAGTCGGGTTTCATACAAAACTATATTTGTTGGACTAAGCACGAAGAGACTGGGGTTATGATGAAAGAAGGTGAAGAAGAACAAGCGGACCCTAATGATGTTTTTGCTCAATACTGTGACTTCGCGATGGAGGAAGGTGAAGAAGAGATGGATGCAGAAAACAGTATCGCTGAAGATGACGATGTTCTTGGTGATGTCATTCGCGACGCACGGAGAGATTGCGAAAGTGAAAAGGAGAAGACTAAGTTTGACCAAATGCTAGAGGATCACAAGAAGTTACTTTACCCGTCGGCCGAAGATAGACAGAAAAAGCTAGGCACGACACTGGAGTTATTACAGTGGAAGGCAGAGAATGGTATATCTAATAAGGCATTTGGAAAATTACTGAAGATCCAAAAAAAGATGCTTCTGAAGCCTAATGAATTGCCCACCACTACATATGAAGCAAAAAAGATCGTCTGTCCTTTAGGATTACAAATCAAGAAGATACATGCATGTCCTAATGACTGCATCCTGTACCGTGGCGAGCACGAGAATTTAGATGAATGCCCTGTTTGCCATGCGTCACGGTACAAGATCTTGCGAGATGACCCTGGTGATGTTGAGGAAGAAGAACGTCTGAAGAAAAGAATCCCTGCTAAGGTTATGTGGTATGCTCAATAATACCACGCCTAAAACGACTGTTCAGAAACAAGGACCACGCAAAGTTCTTGTGATGGCACAAAGAAGACCGTAAGGTGGACAATATGTTGAGACACCCTGCAGATGGGTCCCAGTGGAGAGAAATAGATAGAGAATTTCCAGACTTTGCAGACGACGCAAGAAACCTAAGGTTCGCATTAAGTACGGATGGATTTAATTCTTTTGGGAACCAGAGCTCTAGTCATAGCACTTGGCCCGTTACTCTATATATCTACAACCTTCCTCCATGGTTATGCATGAAGTGAAAGTATTAAATTCACTATGTATTTTAGAAGAAGAAAGAAAAAAATGAAAAACCAAATTCTGGCGCCTAAACAGGCGCCATAATTTGGTAAAGGCCTTTAGTCCCGGGCCTTGCCACGGACCGGGACTAAAGACCTTTTAGTCCCGGTTCTAGCCACGAACCGGGACTAAAGGTGCCCTCCGCTATAAAAGGCCGCGCCTCTTCTTCCTCCTCAGCCCGATCTCGCCGCCGCTCCAAAAAACCCTAACACCCGCGCAGTGCTCGCGTCGTCGCCGCCGTTGTCTTCGCACCGCCGTCGTCTTCGCGCTTCATCGTCTACTGCCATCGCGGAGCACCGCCGCTCCGTCATTGCCTCTTCTTCGTGCCGCCATACGTCGCGCCGCGCTCTCCCTAACACTATCTGGTGACGGCCCTAGCGTGCGTGCGTGGCCCGCCTCCTCCTCCTCCGGCCCCGCCTCCTCCTCCTCTCGACCCCGCGGGCGCCCTAGACCCCTGGCGCCGCCGTTTCCTAGCCAGAATTTTTTTTATTTTTAGCCCAAATTTGAAACAAATTTTAAATTTAATCCGCATTTGATTTTTTTTTTAAATCTAACCCGTTTGGCCCCGCCACCATGCATGGCGGGGCAAATGCACTGAACCCCGCCATGCATGGTGGCGGGGTACAGGTCCCACGTGGCACGCTGTAGGCCAGCGTGGAAAGGAGTACCCCGCCATGCATCACGGCGGGGTACCCCTAACCCGCCATGAATCATGGCGGGGTACAAGTCCGCCCATTTAAAAGCCCGGGCACTTCTTGTTTTTGGCTATTCATCCATTCCATTTCCCGCAGCGCCCGTCCCCGTCCCCTCCCCTCGGCGCCCGTCCCCGTCCCCGCCCCAGGACCGAGCTCCCCTCCCCTCGGTGCCCGTCCCGCCTAGGGCACCTCCCCGTCGGCTACCGGCCCATCGTCGGACCTTGTTCCGGCCACCCCTTCTCTGCGTCCATCGTTGTAGTATGTTTGGTTAATGTAGTTAGTAAAGTTATATTAGTTTTAATCGTATTGATATTGTACATTATATAAGTGATATGTGTTTTCTGTAGAAATCATTTCGTGTTATTAGATGGAGGACTCGTATCGTGAGTTGATTTGGAGGAAAAAAGGGTCGTCGATCCCGCGCTAGCTTCGTCGTCGATCCCACGGCCACCGGCAGCGTGCGTGCCCCAGCCCGCCACCCGGCACAACTCCGGTGCGGCCACCGCGCGCGCCCCACCCCGTCCCTCGGCCGGCGGCCAGGCAGCCGCGCCACCGGCGTGCGGTGGCAGCGTGCGCGCACGCCAGCCCGGCCCCCCACGCGCTGCCCCTTTTCCCCTTAGGGAAACCGAGAAAGAAAAAAGAGAAAGAAAAAAAATGAAAAATTAGATACAAATGAAATATAAAAATGTAATGAAATATAAATGAAATTAAATAATAAAAAATGTGTATATGTATATGTTAATTAATATATGTATAATTGATGCATACTAACACACAAATAATATTTCATTAGTATATAATTGATGTAAAAAAAGGAAAAAAAACTTGAAAATGTGTATATATATTATAAATGTAATATTCTAAATGTGTATATATATTATAAATGTGTATATATATTTCATTAGTATATAATTGATGTAATAATTATTTGTGTGTATCGTACCGAGCACCGTACCACCGCCGCCATACTTCCTCGCCGTCGCCGTCTCGAGCGCGTCGCTACCTCCCTCATCTTCTCCAGCCCCGGCGCGCCACGGCGCCCCCACTGCTCCTGCGCTAGCCCGCCACGGCGCACCACGGCGCCCCCACTCCTCCGGCCCCCGTTATAAATATAGACACACACACACTTAACACACACACTTATAATGTGATATAATATTTCATATGTATTAACACACACTCTTATAATACATTTGTTCCCTCTTTCTTACTCCTTCCAGATCGACGTCTCTCTGCCGCCGTCACCGGAGTCCCCGTTGTCTCCGCACCGACCGCCGTCTCACCGGCTTCAAAATACAGGTATATCTAGAGATGGATCTATTTATCTAGCTAGAATGCATATATTGTTTAAATTAGTGCTATAATTAGTGGTACAATTAGTGGTATAAATTAGTGGATAATAGCAGGGATCACTGGATACTTATTGAGATTAAGATCAAGGACCAATGTATATGTGTGTGAGACTCAATGAGAAAAGAGCTAGAAACGTACCAAGACATGATAGACAAGATCCAGTAGTAAGTTCTATCATTCTTTAAATATCAATGTCTGCTCTTTTACTTTACTATGCTATACCTAATCAACGACCGATTTATTGGACAGAGCTTGGGCTTGGTTAAAACAAAGATATCGTACGGATCTGAAAGCGCCGCTTCCCGCTCCTATTCTACATAAGTGGGTGCCCAGACAGCCGTACAGAACCAATTTATGTGGATACTACGTTTGCGAGTACATGCGGTGTAGCAAATTTACACCTGCTAAAGAAATCCTAAAAGTAAGTAACATGTGTATACAGTAAATTCATATCTTATTTATTTGTTGAAACTAAATAAATCTTATGTATATTAATATCTTTTTCTTTAATTAATGCAAATGGAAGGAGTGGGAATTCAACTCAAAAACAAGTGTTCGAGCACGCAATACTCGTCGCAATCCAGGAGACGTCATCCCGGAAGACGGCGAGTTCCACCACAACTCTAGGTTGGGATTGAAGAGTCTAAACAAGGACGAACACTTGTATGAGCTTTGAGTGGCGGGCAAACATTTGTGTAACCATTAACCGGCGGCCGAACACTTGATTACTTGTTATTATTGTAAATGTAATGTGTATGTACGTATATGTATAGCTCTATTATATATATATATATATATATATATATATATATATATATATATATATATATATATATATATATATATATGTGTGTGTGTGTGTGTGTGTGTAGTTTCATACTTTATTTGTGTGCAATAATAACGCTCTCGTATAGGTGCAACATATACGGATAATAGCAGCGAAGAATAAATTAGAAAACATATATAATTGAAAACCAAAATCAATAATGAATTGAAACGGAAAAAGAAAAAGGAAAAAACCCTTTAGTCCCGGTTGGTATATCAACCGGGACTAAAAGGGGCTGCGCCTCGTCAACCTCTGGCGACCTCTTTAGTCCCGGTTGGTATTACCAACTGGGACTAAAGGTCCACCTTTAGTCTTGGGCCGCCGAGCCGGGACTAAAGGTTGGACATTTAGTCCCGACCGCTTAGTCCCGGCTCAGCAGCCGGGACTAAAGGTCGTTTACAACCGGGACTAAAAGTAGGTTGTGCAGCAGTGCCTTTCTTACCTCACTTATTTCATTACAGTTTTACGATGTCAACAAATGTCCTAGCAGCAACAATTTAATGCCTACTACCTCCATCACACAAAAGAGTGATGGTTTAACTTTTGTGCTAAGTGAAACTATCTCAAGTTTGACTAAGCTTTTATAAAAAAAACTAACATTTATGATATCAAATAATTGTCCCTGAGTTCACCATGACACATACTTTCAAATTAACCTATTTCATGTTATTAATTGATATTTTTTTCTATAAACTTGGTCAAACCTAGCATAGATTGATTTAGGACAAAGATAGATGACCGCCACCTATCGTTTTACCTGATTTAGCATTGGAATTAAAGAGAGAAAAGTAGTGTCATCCTAGTGATATAGCTTGGTCTCAATATCTGAGGTAGGAAACTACTCAGACATGACAGGCCACTCACAGCTTTGGGTCCCATGTGTCAGACATTCTCTTGCGTGGTAGTCGAGTCATTGTGTTATATATTTCCCATGGGAACTATGAAAATTTTGCCATTTGTGAAGGGGTGGTGTGAATCAATCCTACCTTGTCAGAGGTATATACAATAGATAATTTACAAGAGGTTATAAAACATCACTAGTAGACAACACATTGGATGGGTTGTATTGCTTGTACTTGTATTTATATGAAACGAGAGTTTTGGAGAGAATTTTTTGGAGTCATATCATCATACTAGCCACCTGTATTTGCCTATGCATGCTGGCATGTCTTGATCAGATGTAGTTTAACTTCGTGTTGCACACATCTAAATAACATCATTTATATTTATACAGAAAGCATTATTCTTTTCATGCTCACCTTATTCTTACCCTCCTTACCGCCCCAAGGCCCAATAGTGTGGTGCTGTCCATAGTGGTCAGTGTGTGAAAACTCAATAGAGTCGATAATAGTTCCACTGCTAATTGTTATGTTGTCCTAGAGGTAAGGCACCATTTTGATGTCTCGTGGCTTCCCATCATCTCCACCCCATGGCCCAAATTTGGCAAGCTCAAGCTGTGGCACACCAATTAAGATTAACAATCCGTAAACTGAAAAAATAAGATTAATTGACACTGCCATAGAAATATACAAACAAGTGTGTTTATATAATGGAAAGTTAATTAATCCATATTAGTCTATTATTTATTCTCTCAGTCCCTAAATACAAGTATTTGAAGCTTTCAAATTCATCACTAAGTATGAAACATTTGAAGGATGAAATTGCTCAACACTACAAATAATTAACTAAATATATCATTTGATGCATCCATTAGCAGAACACATTGCCTACAATTATGGCAATATGTGGGCATGCCCAAACCAACAAATGATTAATTAAGCCTACCATATATACTGCATTGATTAACCAAAAAATAAAACTGCAATTATACCAATCGAGCGTGGTTATAGCTGTTTAGTTAGTGCATTATGGATTTTTTTCTCTTCTAGCTTAATTTGTCCCGAAAGCTACTCCCTCCGTCCCAAAAAAAAGAGTCATTCTCGCTTACCAAAAAGTCAACAACTTTTAACTTTGACCAAATATATTTAATAAAATATTAATATTTATGGTACATAATTAATATCATTAGGTAGATCTTTGAATATACTTTCATAATAAACTTATTTGGAGATATAAATGTTGCACGCATTTTCTACAAACGTAGTCAAAGTTGAGAAAGTTTAACCAGCACGCTTCCCACGGCGACTCTATTTCTGGGACAGAGTAGTAGATGTGTGTATATTTAGGGACAAATGGAGCATACAAATGTGCACTTTTTATATGTGTAATGACGTGTTTGTTGGCTTGAAATTAAATATACGTAAGTATATGAAATATGTAATATTTGTATGAAATGTGGCAATTGAATGATGTAGGGGATGAACATTGTTTGTATAAAATGTGGCTTAATTTGTAAATGTGTGATTTATATATATGGATTAATATGCAAAGATGTATGGAATAAGCTTACAGAGAGGTTCCGTACATAAAAAATGTATATTGTTGAATTTAAACGGTTCACACAAAATATGCCTATGTTGCTATCTTACATATAGTGAAAATGTCTAATATATTATCCCGATAAGTATGTACATACCTGACAGGCATTTGGAGTAGGCCCAGCGACCAATTTGACCCTTGCTTCTGTTTCCTCCAGTGTAAGTAGGATATCCTCTGTCGTTGGCCTATCCTTTGGTTCAGGCCGCGTGCACCTATGTAATATCTCGAAGCACGCTTTTATTTGCTCTTTGTAGCCAATTTCCAATAATTGGGTCTGCTGCCTCATTTGTGATGAATCCTTTTCCAGCCTAATCATCCAGCTCTCCAGTACCTGGCTAAAAATGTATCTCCTTATTATTACAAGAATATACATATACACACACAAAATCTTATATATATTTCTTCTTCAACATACATCTTGATCAGTGGTATCTGCCGAGTTACGTCCCTTCACCATGTATCTGATTATCACACCCAAGCTATATATGTCTGACTTGATTGTGATCACTCCATCATCTAAGTACTCAGGTGCCATGTAACCCCTGCATGCATGAACACTGATAATAATGTCACGGCTGACAACGGAGAAAAAACATTTTGATATCTTTGATTTAGAAAACGACCTGCAAGGATAATATCCCTAGTTTTTTGGTATATACATAGCTCACCATGTTCCGTGTCTTAGTTGCGTGATCGTGCGACTTTTTTCATCCCCCAAGAGCCTTGACAAACCAAAATCTGCAATTTTAGGCACCATGCCATCATCAAGCAATATATTGTCTGGTTTGAGATCTAAATGAATTATGTGCTTCTCGTGGAGATAGTGCAAGCCCAGACAAATTCCTTTTATTATTTGGTAACAAACATGCCATGGAAGCCCACATGGTCCAGCTGAAAAACATGAATATCACTCATTGTATGTCAACAATAATAATAAATAAAATAAATCTTCAAATCAACAATGGAAACAGTACATAAAAATGCATTCTATTAAAACTTCATATAGTATTTTCTCTCTCTATTCAAAATTAGGCCTTCTGTAATTTTTACCAAGTTTTTAGAAAATATATATTAACATATGTAGGTTTCCAAATAAATGTACTATCATGACCTTTTTTCATGGAGAATTCACTGAAACTAATTTCATGTTGTAGATGTATGTACACTTTTCTTGGTCAAAATTAAATAGTTACACCATTTTCTTGTACACACAGACGGGAAATAGAACATTCATAATGGTGTATTCTATAATGTTGCATCATTTTGCAAAGTTTCTTATGCATGGAGAAGAAACATTCATAATAGTGCTTTCCCCTGTTCCAGTGTCTCATGGAACAAAGCCACTTGTTTGTGCAGTAATGTAGACATAATCGATTGGTCAAGTGTCTTGTGAATAAAACCTCATTGCAGTGTGCTCTAAAACAAAATTTCCATTTCTTTTATACAATTTTACATCACAGTAGCTTTTGAATGTGTCCTACTAACCAATATAATTATGGTTTCTAAAGCTTATGCTGATGTATACTCCACACATCTACTGCTCTAATCTTACAATCTTGACATTTTGAACAGAATATAATTAAACTTGTTGAACTTGATGATCAATAACTTTTAAGATATCTACTCTAAAAAGTAGTTACATGAGTGCATTTTTTTCTTGGAAAGTGCAACCACAATCTCATAAATTCATTACATATTTCAAACACATGGAAGACCATGCTAAATCAAAAGCGCAACATATTTTGGGCTCAATGGAGTACTAAGATGGGAAAGCCCATCCATTTCGAGTAACTGGATCACATTTTTAATTTATTCCACAATCATACCAGTAAGATGCTTGTGAAGGCTTCCATTACGCAAATACTCGAAGCAAAGCAACCTTTCTCGTTTTTCCGCAAAAATATTTTTCCCTTCTTGATGCATGACGACTTCCTGTGTTTCAGCACAGTACCCAACAAACAAGACTATATTGTGGTGCCTAATATTCATTAGACAATCAACCTCGCGATGAAATGGTTCGTCTTCGATTGCATGAGCTGAGTATAACTTCTTGACAGCAACAAGGCCATCTTCAAGCACTCCCTGTAAGTTTTGAACTACTCTCCTCAATTTTTTATATAATATTTCCACAAGCATGTATCTATTTAAGAGTAACAATGTACAATGGCTAGAAAAAAGAAATAATCTATAAATTCTAATAGAATATTTGTTCATTTATTTTTGTGGATGCCCTGTGAGATTAAATCATAACTAATTATTTAAATAAACTAGATGTGAACCAACAATTCAAATAGGTATGCACAATTGCCAACATCTAGAGGTGAATTAACAATTCAAATAGGTATGCACAATTGCCAACATCTAACTTAAGAAAAGGCCTATAATGAGGATGTACTTACCCTAGTTATAAATACTTGACATTTTGGACAAGATCTGGTCAAACATGTAAAGCAGCGACAAACCATAACTCTTATAAATTTATATTTTGGAAACATGAAAGTCACATAGTTATATCTATCTTAAAATAATTTGAAGTTCTTGTAATTTGGTGTTTGACATAGTTATACATACTTATTTTCTACAGTTTAGCTTATATGAGGTGGAAAACAAGTATGTACATCTTACCAAAATCTGCTAGTATAAGTGCACCTGATTTCTACCTGCTAATTAATCAGGTTAACGGTTCAAACTGTGGGAAATAATCACTACAGTAAAATAGTCTTCTTCCTCTCTGAGCTCTGCCAATGTTTAGACCGTGCTGCTATATGTCCGAAAATAGTGAGCTCAAGGGAGGTGGATGTAGTTTTGCTGGTATGAAAGAGGAAATCCAACTTTGGTGCCAGAAACATTTCAATCGTGGATCCAAGTTGCAATGTCTTAGCAAGCTAGGTGTATCGATGATTTTGTAAATTAGCTAAAGTGACATCAATTATGTTGCATGGCTAGGTTTTGGTTAGATGGAGGATAGATCTATACTATATGGACCTAGAGCTTCAACAAAATTGGTAGAGAAGTATGTGGCTGTATATATATCTTGCTAGTTGTCCTCAAAACAAATTAGTTAATTTCACTAATATTTTAAGGTGTCAACACAATGTTTTCAAATTCCAAGGTCTGCCTTTTTACTTGGGTCACACATTTAAATCGAGCTATATATTATCTGAAAAGAAGTACCTAAATATCATAATGTGCCATATCAAATAAAATTTTAGTGAATTTCATTATAATTTCATTGTGTGAATGTGACGTTTAGTTGCAGGTGCTCGGTTTTAACATGGGTCCGCACATATATCGAGACTCCCTTATTTGAATCCATTAGCTTTATGAAATTTGCTAAATTTTTAGATGTGAACACTAGATTTTAATTCCAAGATCTAGTTTTTGACATGGAACCACATGTAGATATACTAATTCTGTTGTTATTAGATCATCATTGATTGTCTTGGTCTTAAAAGGATTGGATTATACATTAGTCATTTTCCACTGAGTTTAGAATGGATTACAATTGAACATTCTTTTCCTTACATGTCATCATCAACTGGAATTTTGTATTCATAGTTGGAACAAAATCCGGTTTTGGCTCTATGTCTAAGGAATTTCGTAAAGTGGGTCACGTGTGTGGCCCTATAATGTGTTGCATGAGGTCATTAGCGCTGATTTCCACTGTGAGTTCCAAGATCGATATTGAGCACCCTCCTCAATGGCATCGTTCTATTCAACCACCTTATAGTTGCCCCTATATATCATTTGAGTTATATTGTTTCCTTAAGCAGTATTCATCTCAGTAGCCATAGTGGCCAATCCAAATGGGTGGATATTTTGTTGATTATAAGAGCATCTCCAAGAGTTTCCAAAACCCAATTCCAATCTAGATTTTTTTGGCAAGATTGAAAAAAACCTCTCCCACAACTCCTCATTTGAACTCCCAATATTTCTACACTTGGCAAAATCGATCCAATTGCACAAATATATATGTATCTATATCCAATCGGCCGATCTATTGGTGGGAGGATGCGGCGAAGAAGGATAGGGTTCACAATGCAAATGTACAAGAGAAAGAAATTATGCAAATGTAGAAGAGAAAGAAAGTATAGAAGTGGCTGGGATGATTTGAAAATAGTCTGGGATTTCAGATACAAAATTGCCTTATAGCTTTTAGAAGCGAGATGTTGGAAATGGTTGGAGTAAGAAATAAATATGCTCCCTACTTTTTTTAGTAACAAGGAAAGCTCATTGATTTTCTCATTTTTTTGGGAACAACTGAAGATGTTGTAAGAGGGCCACATCATTTAGAGCTATTGCATTGATGAATGAAACCACAGCTTCCAATGCATAGTTTTAGTTTTGTTTTATTGGCTAGTCATAGAATTTAATGTACCCAATGCTAGTGTGGAACAATTTCCATGTTTTGAAAGTGTACAACAAGTGGCATCTAGATTAAACCACTCCTTCTGCATCTCTAATGAAAATGAAACCCTTCACTTAGAGGAAGAGTAGCAATGGTCAGCAGCATGCACTATAGGAAGGAAGACATTGAACAGTTCAATTCTTGAGCTTCTCTAGTGCAACTTTGAAGGGAACCATCCCTCAGCGTGTAGTAGGAGTGGATCCCAATTGTCTTCTAGCCTACACAATGCCCCTTTGAGTACATGTGCTCATGCAAGGCTTTGTCATGGCAAGGCACAATTGCATCATCCACAACACTATCGAGTATTAGGAAAGGAACAAAGATGCAAATTGAGTGTAGCTTAGATGGTTAGGTTCCTTGTGGTGGAACCTATCTACCCAAGTGCATGCTCTCGACTTCACATGGGTGCTCACATTTTTCAAAATTTTATTTCAGGACTCAATTGTGCAATTCTTTCAGTGGTAGGCAACAACATTACTTGTGGTCGAACATGTCTACCCAAGTTCACGTTCTCGACACGGGTGCTCAAAAGTTTTCAAAATTGTAGTTATGATTTTGTTGATTGTGTGACAAAATGACAAATGGAACTAACATGTGCTTGTATAAAAGGACTTAGTCTGACATATGCAAGTTGATATACTTGGAAGAGTGCACCTCAACGGAAGACCAAGTGTACGTGATGAAGACTCCAAAACATCAGAGCAAACAACCCATCATGAAGAAACAAAATTAAATAAAGAAATATAGACCACCAGAGCTTTGAACAGTAGCACCAGACTCATAGATCAAGACCACCACATTAATTGTTCAGCATCATGAGGACCTGATGAAATGCTTCATTGGATGATCTTGTGATAAACTTGAGCCATTAGAATATTACTACTAGAGCTTTGTTTTAATGATTAGGAAAAAGGCATGCTAGGATCAATGGAAGGTTCAGTGATAGGAGAAACCTTACACCCTAGTTATTTGATGACTACAAAAGCACACCAAAGATATAGTGGGAGGCACCGAAAGGTCTAGTTCCCATTAAGAATTTTCTTTGGACCATGTTGTGATGTGTACTAGGGCACAACTACCAGTTGAGTGCAACCCATCGGATGTTCTAGTGACAGCCATTACAGCCACGGGAAGATCTAATGAACGCATAATGTGTGAAATTGTGTGCAACAAACTAGTTGTCTGCAATGAGGCTATTATACATATGGATTCGGCTCATTCCGAATTGTTGTAGTGGGATTATATGTAGACACACATATTTGTGGTCTCCAGCCTCAAAAGTGTTCAAGAGAAGGTTAAGTCTTTAGTGCTAATGATTAGTTCTCGTTTAGAACTAGTTAGTGCATTTCTTTAGGTATTACCATAGTGGTAGGCTTGCTTGTTGTGCTTGCGTGCACCAAATGTTGTAATTTATAATTTGGGGCTTGCACATCTTCTACTCTTGTGAGACCCTCAAATATCATTTGTTGTGTGGTTGCCGTTGTGTGAGAATGAGAGGCCCTTGGTTTTAGCCAAAACCTCTACTAAGTGAAGAATATAGAGAGTCTTTCAGATGAGGCAATTTGAATACCCACCTATGCATAGTAAAGCCCTTTGGCTATTTGCGTGGAGTTACTCGACTAAGAGCTTGGCCCTATAAGGGCTTCCTTACTAGGGACTCCAACAAGAATTAGTGAAAAGGGCGACCTTTTCAATACATTTGTAAAAAGCTGCCATGCAGGAGTTTGCATTTTCCATAACTCTTTATATACCCATTGTATTCTTAGACCTTGCATGTATTGATTGCTTTACTTTCTTAGAATAGTTAATAGGATTGGAATCTATGCCACAAAACTTTTGTGTGATAGAGATATCATCATAAGCAGAAACCTAGTGCACATCTAGATTGACTTATGTAGGTGTTTATATGTGCAATGTTGTCCTAGTTTTAAGAGACCCTAGCTAATCCACCCCTTCTAAGGGTTTCATAATCTGTTAGAAAAGTGTTCTCATTACTGAATAAACACGTAGTGAAATACTTTTTATATTTTATTAGGTTTTGAAATGCTTTTGTGACTTGAAATAGAAAAAGTCCCACATACCTTGTATACTTCCCCATATCCGCCACAGCCAATAAGGTTGTCCTTGGAGAAGTTGTTTGTGAAGGTTTCCAAGAAGTGTTGCTTAAGACTTAATGGCTCTCCTATTTTATCACATAGCATGTACTCAAGAGTGCGATATGTATCATCTTGAGTGGCCATTTCTTATTTGTTGTACTTTTCTAGAAGATCAAATATGTTTCCCTACTACACAAAATAAACAAGATGGAAGTTAACCTTATAGTAGAACAGGGGGTATATATGGAGAATATTTTGAAAAATCAATCCACTATAACAAACAATAAGTGACATCACATCATATTACTAAATATTTGTTAAGAAACATTAGATGAAACATGAGCTATTCACCTCTAGATCCCTATTTGCAGAGCTATTCAGAGGATATTCCTTTTGTATACCTCTCATGTTTGCAATAGACTCTCCAATTTTTGTTCTCTATACTCCAATAGATTATAAAAAAATTCCTTGTGTGAAAAAATCATGATAAAGCTAATATATATATATTGCATTAGATGTATGCCCATTGCACTAGGACCATGATTTTTTGGACTCTACCTTAGTAATTGGATGCAGACACGTGAGCTCCGGGGACTTCGTATCAGATGCGGACATGTGGATCTAGTCTTCATATTGGAAATGGGTAGGACGCGGATTCGTGAGCCCCAAGTGGAGGATGATTCGTGTTGGACGTAGATACGTGAGCAAGATCAAGATTTGGTATCACCGGGTAGATGATGATGTTACAATCTTTTTAGGTGTATAGATAGATATAGATTTACAGAGTAATGTAGCCTTTCAAAAGGGAGAGCGAGAAGGGTGGTTTTTGGAGGGTGGAAAAGATGGAGAGTGGTGTAGAGAGTCTATTGGAGCATGTTTTTTTATTTGTTTTCTAAGTTTATGATAAAGAGCGAGAAGGATGTTTCTTAAATTCGTGTGAAAACTACCATGTATTGTATTTTGTGTTAGAGTACCTCTTGGAGATGCTCTAAAGCAGTGGGAATATCATTTCCAAATCTGTATGATAGGCAACATGAACACAACTATAATTTTCCTAATTGAAGACTTACGTTTTCAAAAATGAGTTAAGTAGAGAAAAGTCTGATTAAAGACTCCAAAGAAGCTTCCATGTTAGTCCTTACAAGATGTGCTTGGAAAAATAAATCGCGGAAATTCTAAAAAGGTCAGAAACTTAACATTGACTCTATTTGACCTATTTTGTCTTCTAAAAGAATACCTATATCTATGAGCCGGACCAAAGGACCTTTATATAAAATTAAAAATGATTATTATAATAAGTACTGTGAGAAACAAAATATGTGTTACAAAACTAGCTTAGGCATGCATAAACATCGACACATATTAAGCCGGCCTCAACAACCCTGAGGGCGCGAGGTCCTCTTGCCCAAAATATATAAGGTATACTGGTGAGGATTTTCACAACCATCATTTGAATTGAAGAAATAGCAAAAATGAAAAAAAAATATAAAGTGGATTAGCGCCACCCCAGACTAGATCTTGCTTGTCCCTATATCCATGTGCAATAATATCCTTTTTTATTAATATGCAGTAGCATGATTAGAGCAAGAGAGTCAATTACTTGTAAGCCATATCAGCAAAATTAGAGCCAATTCCTATGATAACTTGTCTCTTGATATTCTCTAACAGCCATATTAATATTTTTTATTTTATTTCTTCCTCCCTTCTCTCATCCAGCTCAACCACACGAGCTGACATGCTCGGTGTCACGCCCATTTCTATACTTGCTCTTATTGTAAAAGTAAGTTTGTTCAAAATCTTCTCCAAGAATTGTTAAGAATAGGATACTAGGTACGCTGACTTAGTTTTTTGCCAAGCAGAAGCAGTATTGTAAGTTTTGGTTTTGAGCTGATTTGATATTTATAGTAGAATACATTGAATTGAATATATAAAAAGTAGTTTAAGAAAATAAAATTCTCCACGCTAGTAGTCTATGACTCTATTCCTTGTGGCAAGGGATGTCAACGGCAATTCCCCGTCGGTGGATGGACGGGAGAAAAAGGTGGTTGTGCTCATCCTTTGAATTTTATGAGTTTTGGGTATGGATTCCTTTCGAAAAACCCAACGTCGCTGTGGCAATTATCAAAAACAAAAGGTCGCTGTGGCCGTGGTTGTCCGTGAGTAATAATTAAGCAAACAGCTTGACAGGTGGTACTAGTACACCGGCCACGTGCGTGAGCGCCACTTGGATAGTCGGGTCACTTAGGCCTTGGTAAGGTACTTTCTAAATTCTAAATTTTTACACTCTCTCCGTCACATCAATCTTCGCATGCATAGAATACTAAATGTAGATAAAAAAATAACTAATTACACAGTTTGTCTGTAATTTATGAGACGAATCTTTTAAGCCTAATTAATCTATGATGGAACACTAATTGTCAAATACAAATAAAATACTACAGTAATCTAGATCGTAAAAAGTTATAATGTAAACCAGGCCTTGTTCTCCGTCCTAGCTCGTCTCTCTCTCTGCTTCATCGAGTGGATAAGGATTCAGATACAGGAAGCTAGAAGAGCGCGGCCCTCTCCATCTCCACACAAACCTCGGTTTCTCCACTACTGTCTGCGATCGGCCGGCGAGCTGTAATAAGAACTTCAAAAGGAATCTTAACATTTTCTCCGTGGAACTCGGTTTTATATATAATACGTTCCCCAACCATGCATGCGCAAATTAACATTCAACTATGCTGCAGACTCATTTCGTAGGCATATCTATGCACATGGGGATCGGGCAAGTTGTATACGCACGTACGTACGTCGAACAACAAAGTATAGAAACGACGACAAGGAACAAGCTAGCGATATCCTAAATTAATAAAGGACTTACTTAATTGGTGTGTGCTAGCTAAATTTAGAAACAAGATACGTATATTACAAGACAAAAGGACTCACCGGCTGGGCAGGGCACCGGAAGATTTGCACGTCGTCCGAGGGATCGATCGGAGGAAACGGAGGAAGAGCACACCACGGGCATGCAGGAAACCCGGAGTAAAGACGGCGAAGACGACGATGCAGGCGGCCGAACCTGCATGTCCTTAAATCGAGGCTAGGCGCAGAAACGCGGTGCGGCACCTAACATATACTCTATTCATATTACTGGGTCAACGTTCAATGGCTATGGGCGGTCCACGTATAGAGCGAGGGGCCTACGAGGCTCGAGGCTACGACGACGAGAGTCAAATGAACGGTTAGCTAGCGCAGAAGTTTCCATTCACGCATGACGCAAGTGCAGACATAGTCGCACCTCCTGGCTCTCAGGATGAAAACGAAATGGAAATATCCCCAACCGAACCGCATCATTTTTTATATTTAATCCGATCGAATCCGTATTTTCTTGTCTGACTCTACCGTTTTCGCTTTCGCATTCCAGATGTTTCGTATTTCAAATGTAAAAGTAGAAAACGGTTTAAACATTTTTCGACCGTTTTCTACTTTTCTACTTTTAATTTGAAATATTCCGAATTCAAAATACAGTTTGAACCGAATTTAGCGAATTGCACAGGTCATACAACCTAATTACACGCTGCTCACCACGCAGCTGTGTTCTTTCTACTGGTGGCCAGCTGCCTTCTCTTATAGATAGCGCCCAGCCTCATCTTCCTTCACCTCACGAGGTGGTGCTAAATGGCAGGAAGCCAATAATTGTGGGGTATAAACCCCTATACCCTTACGGCCAGACATGGGCAAGCCCAGACCAGACGGTCCGGCCCATTACATGACGACACGCGATCTAGATCATCGAGATGGAGTCTCGCGTAAGGCATCAAACTAGACTTGGAGATCAAGCAAGGTCTTGGTCGGTTAGGTTATGAATCCTTATCCGGCTCCATATGGCAATTGTAACCGGCTAAGACTAGTTTCTAGATCTATACCCTGCCTCCCGGACTATATAAGGAGAGCAGATGACCCCCCTTAAAAAACATCGAAACATACTCTAGGGCAATCTAGCTTGTATTACATTGTTCGAGACAGCAATAACAAAGCAGAGCAGGACGTAAGGTATTACGCCCACACGGCGGCCTGAACCTGGGTAAACCTGCGTGTTGTTCTGCATCACCATCTCGTTCGTGGCTTGCACACCTGTCTGTCGACAATTTACTACCTTGGGCATACCCCTCGGTAGACTGCTGACCAGGTTTTGTCGACAGTGGCGCGCCAGGTAGGGGGTGTGTGTACTGCTTTTCAGGCGTGCGAGATGGTCATCTTCCCTGACTCCATGGCCACGGCGGCGGGCCTCACGTTCACGATCGGGCAGATCACGTGGACCACTGGCTCCAATGACTTTGTCGCCTCGACCACGGAGGGGATGCAGATCCAATCTGCATCGACTACTTCCCCGACACCGGCATCGGTTATGACTACGCTGGCTCCGTCTTCGCTTACACCAGCATCGTCATCGACCATGCCGGCAACCTGTCGGTTCCTCCCTCGCTATCAGGGGAAGAAACTCGACAACACCAACCTGATCGACTCCATCGACCGGCTCGGTGGTAAGTTCTCATCCACCCTGACTCTGGTCGACTCGCTCCAAGAGCAGTTTACCGAACAGGACTCGAACGGCTACAACAGATCTACTCGACCTGCTCGAGCCACCCATTTTCAACGGTTGGGTACAGATCTAGTAGTCACTTCAACTCCTGAAGGGCGCTCCGCTCGACCTCGACCTCGACCACGCAACTTCGTTAATATCGTGGGTTCTGATCAAGTTTCGATCCATACCACCCAGACAGATAGCCGTTTGAGCTCCGGATCGAGCACCGCGTCCGATGGGACTACTCAAACCATGGTATTACACCATGTGACTAATGGTGACGAGGAGAGGCTATATCCTCTAGGCTTTCCTCAAATCCCGGCCTTCCCTCTAAGGCGTGATGCCATGATCAACATGGTTAGCCAAGATGAAGATCCACCTACTGGAGGCAAGACCGATCAATAGCGACAAGAGTGACAACAGCGCAATGCCGACCGAGCTCAACGTCGCATAGATGAAGATGCACGCCTAGCACAACAGCAAGCAGACCATGACCAGCAAGAAGCTGACGCTAAAATTAGGCGTAATCGACTGCAAGGGTGCAACCTCAACGATGCTTTCGACATGGTGGGGAACAGACCAGTATTCAAAACCCCAAGCGCCAACGTGGCCGTCACCATTGAAAGCCTGAAGCGGTTACCAGATACCCCGGAAATCCAGAACATCCGGGATGATTTGCAGGCTTATCTCCAGGCGGCCATGGTTCAGACCAATGAACGTGTCGTGGGGCCGTCCATGTCTGGCGCGACTAGCAAGAGCCGCCAGCACTCCAGTCAACCTTTTAGGTCTGGTCAACGTGGCTTACGCGCACCCGCTGGCACAGACAACCGCGTTATGGACAACAGAGCTCCTGGTGTCAATCCAGAAGCTGACGGAGGCAACGACGGCAATCGTGGAAACCCTCCCCGCGATGATAACTGCCACCTCGACCACCGCCGCAATAACAACGACGACGACCGGCGCAGCGACAACCGGCGTAATGACCACCGGGACCACCGTGGTCAAGGACAACAATACGGTGACGAACGAGATCGCCATGATGGCAATTACGATCTCCGTCACAACCTCAATAACCATGACCTACGTCCTCGCATTGAACAGAGAGCTCGGGACCGTGCGTCCCATGAAACCAGTCGTCGCATAGAGTACGATATAGTCCACGGTCCCCCGAGCCCCAATGAAGGGTCGAGATGGCGGACTAGAGGGGGGTGAATAGTCCTTTCTAAAATTAATGGCGTCGGCAAACCAAAATAAATGCGGAATTAAAACTATCGGTCTAGCCAAGACTACACCCCTCTATCTAAGTTCACAAGCACCTCACAAAGATCCTAATTATGTAACTAAGGTGCTTTCCTTAGCAAGAGCTCTCCTGGAAAATTCTAGAGCATGGTCACACAAACCTATGCACTAGTACTTTAGCAAAGCCGGGGAGCTCCTACACAATTCTAGTAAGCAAAAGCACAAAGCCACCTATGCTCACTAGCAATGCTCAATAGCAAGGCAACTAATGCCAAACTAGAGAGCGCAAATTACTTAGCTACACAAACTAAGCAATATAACTAACAAGGTTACACAAACCAAATTAGCCACGCAACGAGTGCTACTTCTATGCTACAAAAGCAAGAAGGTAACTAGCAAACTACACAAGCAAACTAGTTACAAGAGCAACTACACAAGCACAAGTATATGAATGTAAATACAAGCTTGTGAATCGAAAGCAAACCACCGAGAAGATGTACACAATGTTGACACGGCGGTTTTTCACCGAGGTTCACTTGGTTGCCACCAAACTAGTCCCCGTTGTGGCGATACACCCACTTGATGGATCACGAGCTAATTGATTATTAAGAGTCAAACCCTCAGCGGGTGCTGCACATCCACTCTCAAGATGGGGATCCTCCAAGCCACGAGCTTTACTAGAGTTGCTCTTCGCGATCCCCGCGGGGTGAGCACAATCCCCCTCACAAATCCTCCTCCGGAGCCACGCACAATCTCCACGCGTGCTTCAACAGAGTCGCAAGCCACCAAGCCATCTAGAAGGTGGCAACCTCCAAGAGGAACAAGCACCACCGGCTTGCAACACGATCACCTAGTGCCACTCGATGCAATCCTCACAATGCAATGCACTAGAATCACTCACTCACTCGATCGGATGATCACTATCAAGCATGAGTGAGTTAGAGGCTCCCGAGCACTACCACATAAGCCACTAAGACTATAGTGTGCTCAGCTACCGGCCAAGGCCGGCCAATGGGCTATTTATAAGCCCCTCCACGAAAAGAGCCGTTGTACCCCTTCACTGGGCACAACACGTAACTACCGGACACGCTGGTCGAACTGACCGGACGCGCTGCACCGTGTCCGATCGCCCTGCGTCGTCCACGTTTCCTCCCAAAATCGACCGCGATCACTCGATCCTCCAACGGTCACTGCACGCCAACGGTCAAACGCAATTGACTGGACGCGCCGCCCAATCGATCGGACGCGCCGATCGCACAGCGCCTGCGCACGCGACGCACCGACCGGACGCGCTCCACGCAACGACCGGACATGACAGTGCTAGCGTCCGGTCGTGATCCAGAGAGCTCCCATCGTGATCAGACGCGTCTGATCAGCTCTTCGCCATGCTCTACTCATCTAGGTGCCCGATCGGACGCTCTGGTTTCGTGAGGGACCGGACGCGCCGGTTGCAAACCCTAACACCCGCGCGCCTGAGTGCTGCATTGAACTAACCGGACGCGTCCGATCAAACCGTGACCGTGTCTGGTTCAGCTTCCGGTCACCATGGTTACCACCGTTCGCTTCCATTTCTTCTCCGACTTCCGGCATAGTGGAAAATAGTCGTTTTAACTCCTCAAAAATGCCTGAATCCCGCCTCACAAGCTCAGCGGGAGGGAGAGAGGGACCCAAACCCTCTCTACCGCTCAAACTCCGTCGCCTTCGCAAATGTGCGAACCCCACCATGTGATCAACAACATGTGCAAGTGTGTTAGCATTTTCACAAACATTTTCTTCGAAGGAATTAGGCACTCAACTTGCCTCGCCACTCGATCCTAACACGTATGCAAAGTTAGATCGCTCAAGTGGCACTAAATGACCGATATGCAAACAAGTTTGCCCCTCTTAATACTACGGCCATCTATCCTAAACCCGGTCATCATCTTCTCTACACACCTATGACCGGTGAAATGGAAAAGCCCTATAGGTTATACCTTTGCCTTGCGCATTCCATTCCATCTCCATTGATGTTGATGCAACACATGCACCAATCAATCACCAAATGATATGATCCACTTCATATCATCACGTGACCGTATTGGTTCATCGATCTTGACCTCACTTGCTCTTCACCGTTGCCTCGGTCCTTCGGCGCCAAGCCATCACATAACTTGCCCTTCACCCTAGCAACCGGTCCATCAAGCCAAGCCTCATCTTGATCTTCTCCACCTTGGTCACATGACTCCATGTCATGTCTCATGAGCAATAGGCTCCTTCATGACATCATCACATGTAGACTAATTTTCTGTGTATCTCACATAAACACAATTACTCCACCAAAGGTTGTCACTCAATTACCAAAACCAAACAAGGACCTTTCACCCAAGCAATTCACCAACCACCTATGACAGGTCATCTGGACTAGAGGTTTTAAGCTTGAAAAGCTTAACCATTATGACGGCAAGGTCAATCCCGAGCTATGGGTCCAACTTTATGAGACTGCTTGCAGGTCCGCTATGGGCGACGAGCATGTCATGGCCAACTACTTTCCTGTGGTGGTTGGGCCGATAGGGCACCAATGGCTTGTCAGTCTCCTAGAGAACCACTTTGACTCCTAGTATGCTTTGCGTCAAGCCTTTGTCAAAAACTTCATTGCTACCTGTGAACAGCCAGGCAACAAGTATGACCTTTAGCGCATCCGCGACGCTAGGGACGAACCATTGCGCGAGTACATCCGACGCTTCTCGGATATGCGCATCAAGATCCCCAGGATCACCGACAAGGAGGCTATTGAAGCCTTCATCATAGGTCTGTGCTACCACAACGACCTCAGGGACAAGCTCCTTCGTAAATGACCTATAACGGTGGTTGACCTCCTCACCACCGCCAAGAAGTATGCAGACGTCGATGATGCCAAGAAGCTGCTGAACGAGGGCACCGGTAAAGCACTGTACTCTCCACGACGCGATGACTACTGTGACAACCGGTGCCACGATGACTTTAGAGGTCACAGCGACATCAGGGACCGCCATAACGACAATCGTGATCGGCACGACAACCGAAATCAGCACGGCGATCGCTATGACAACTGCAAGGGCAAGCGTGCTCGCGATGACGACGGCGAGGTCAACGCCATGAAAAAGTTTGGTGGGCACCGCAATTATGAAGAAGACTATGCTAAAGCCTTGAAGGGGCCTTGCCTAGCTCACCCCAAGTCCAACCATACGTTGGAAACTGCAAGATCCTCAAGGAGATCTACCGTCGCAAACAGGCTTCGGAAAATACCGACAAGCCTGATGACGCGATAGACCAGCGTAACCGCAGGGACGATGATGAGGACGATCCTGACAAGAACCCCAAGCACCAGTATTAGGAACCAGTGAGACATGTTGCAACCATTGTCGGGGGCAAGGTGTCTGTCGAAAGCAAACACGAGCGAAAGCTACTCGCCCGCGCCTACCTGAACGTGGCCAAGACAGACGACCTCATTGCAGATCCAAGACTACCACCCTAGTCACACCGAGAAATCAACTTCAGCAGGGTGGATCAATGGGCCACCATCCCCGAACCAGGTCGTTTCGCTCTCGTCCTCAGTCCCTGTATCAATAAAGTGCAATTTGACAGGGTGCTCATCGACAGCGGTAGCTCAATCGACATCCTGTTCAAGAATAGTCTGTCAGCATTGAACATATCTGAAGCTGACTTGAAGCCATACGACGCACAGTTCTGGGGGTCCTGCCCGGACAGAGCTCTACGCCTCTCGGGCAAATTACCCTACCTGTGCAGTTTGGCACGGCAGATCACTTCCGTACCGACTACGTCAACTTTGTGGTCACTGACTTCGAAGGCACCTACCATGCTATCCTTGGTCACCCCGCGATCACCAAGTTCATGGCCGTACCTCATTACAGGTACTTGGTGCTTAAGATGCCAACGGAAAAGGGAGTCCTCACTCTCAGAGGCAACGTATTCGTTGCCTATACCTGTGAAGAGGACAACTTTCGCATAGCTGAAGCCCATGACCTCTCCCTTCGCATGGCGGTAACGACGATGGAGGCAAAGAAGACTCCACCCAACTAGCTGGAAATTCTAGAGCTTGAAGCACCACGCAAGTCTATCAAGTCGAAGGAGTACAAGGAGATCCAGCTGGTCGAGCGTGACTCTAGCAAGACGACACTGATCGGGTCAAACCTCAATCTCAAATAGGAAGACGCGCTCGTCTGGTTCTTGAGAGGGAACATAAGCGTGTTCACTTAGAAACCATCGGACATGCCCGGTGTATCTCGAGACCAGATCTAGCACTCCTTGAATGTCGACCCCAAGGCAAAGCCCGTCAAGCAAAAGCTGTGGCGGTTTGGGAAGGACAAAAAGGAGGTTATTAGGGTAGAAGTTACACGGCTTCTTGCAGCCGGTTTTATCAAAGAGGTGTATCACCCAGACTAGTTAGCCAATTCGGTTCTTGTACGCAAAAAGAATAATGAATGGAGAATGTGCATTGATTACACCGATCTCAACAAACACTGCCCTAAAGGCCCCTTCAGTTTACCTCGCATTGATGAAGTCGTGGACTCCACGGCCGGCTGCGAGCTGCTATCTTTTCTTGACTGTCACTCTGGTTATCACCAGGTCGCTCTCAACACGGACGACCAGATCAAGACGTCCTTTATTACACCCTTCGGTGCTTATTGCTACACGACCATGTCGTTTGGGCTTAAAAACGCCGAAGCTACTTATCAGCGTGCAATACAAGAGTGCCTCGAAAAGGAGATACAAGCTGACCTGGTCGAAGCCTATGTAGATGACGTAGTTGTCAAAACCAAGGAATCCCACTCCTTGATTGACGATCTGACACGTACTTTTGCAGCGCTCAATAGATATCAATGGAAGTTGAACCCTAAAAAGTGCATCTTTGGTGTTCCATCTGGTATATTACTAGGCAATGTCATCAGTCATGATGGCATATGTCCTAATCCAGAGAAGGTGCAAGCTGTCCTCAATATGACGTGACTAGCAAACGTCAAAGATGTCCATAAACTTACAGGGTGTATGGCCGCCCTAAGCCGATTTCTATCTCGATTTGGTGACAAGGGCTTACCTTTCTTCAAGCTACTCAAGGTAGGCGAGAAGTTTTAGTGGTCGGAGGAAGCAGATATTGCCTTTACACAGCTAAAGCAGTACCCTGCATCACCTCTAGTCCTTACTGCCCCCAAGTCAGGAGAAGTCCTTCAACTCTACATTGTCGCGACTGATCGAGTCGTCTCCACTGTCCTTGTGGTCGAGCGCGAGGAGCCCGGCCACGCTTATGGTGTTCAGCGCCCAATCTATTTCATCAGTGATGTGCTCAACGAGTCCAAAACTAGGTACACTCAGATTCAAAAATTGATCTATGCCATACTCATTACAACCCGAAAGTTGAAACATTACTTTGACGGGTTCCACGTGGTGATCAAAACTGAGTTTCCTCTTGGTACCATTATACGCAACAAAGATGCAAATGGGCGCATCACCAAATGGGCAATGGAGTTATGTCCTTTTGACCTGGAGTTTGCACGTCGCGATACTATCAAATCTCAAACACTTGCTGACTTCATGGTCGAGTGGACAGACTTAAGTATCCTGACCACTCAAGGACCCGTTGACTACTAGAAAATGTATTTTGACGGCTCACTGACTATTGATGGTGCGGGAGCGGGCATATTATTCATATCACCAACAAATGAGCAATTGTGCTACGTCCTCAAGATTTACTTCCTGGCATCTAACAATGCTGCAGAATATGAGGCATGCTTTCATGGTTTGCGCATTGCGGTCGACCTCGGTATCAAACGCCTCTACGTCCACGGTGACTCGGCCCTAGTTATTAACCAGCTCAACAAGGACTAGGATACAACTAGCGAGAAAATGGATGCATATTGCAAAGAAATTAGGAAGCTTGAAGGCAAATTTTACGGCATTGAATACTCCCATGTGGTCCGAGACAGAAATCAACTAGCAGATGCACTGTCAAAGTTAGGATCATCTAGAGCTCAAGTACCGCATGACGTTTTGTTCAAGACCTTTTAAAACCATCAATCAAGCAAGAAGATGACCCCGTGGTCAAGAAGCCCCTGGACCAGCCTCTAGTAGCTATGGTTCCATCATCGACCACTACGGAACCATCTCCGACCACTGCGGGACCATCTCAGACCCCAACCAAGATAGCAAACTGGCGTGTTCCATTCATTAAGTACCTAACAAATGGCACTAGGTACTCTGATTGAAATGAAAATGAACGCCTTATACACCGCAGCAGACAGTACCTGGTGGTTGAGGGTAAGCTGTGGCGCAAAAATGCGAAAGCAGAAGTATTGATGAATTGCATTGAGCAAGAAGACGACATTAAACTCTTGGAAGAGATACATTCTGGCACCTGTGGTAATCACACCGCATCTTGGACATTGGTTGGTAAAGCGTTTCGAGCAGGTTTTTACTAGCCATCCGCAGTAACTGATGCAGAGAAGCTTGTTAGACACTGCACCAACTGTCAGTTTTTCTCCAAGAGAATTCATGTGCCAGCTCATGAGATCCAGACCATACCAGCCTCATGGCCTTTTGTGTGCTGGGGCTTGGATATGATTGGACCCTTCAAACCAGCACCAGGTAACTTCAAGTTCGTATTCGTGCTGATTGATAAATTTTCCAAATGGATAGAGTACATGCCCTTGGTCAAGGCATCTTCCGAAAAAGCAGTCGAGTTCCTTGACCAGGTCATCCACCGCTTCGGTATACCCAACAACATCATTATAGACTTGGGGAATCAGTTTACCGGGAACACGTTTTGGGACTTCTGTGATAAACAGAGCATTGTAGTGAAATACATCTTGGTGGCACACCCCAGAGCTAATGGACAGGTCGAGCGGGCTAATGGAATGATTCTGGATGCATTGAAGAAAAGGATGTATAGAGAGAATGACAAAGCCCCTAGCCGGTGGATCAAGGAGTTACCAGCCGTGGTCTGGGGACTTAGGACATAACCTAGTCGCAATACTGGTGTCTCACCATATTTCATGGTTTACGGCGCCGAGGCTGTGCTCCCAGCGGACATCGAATTCCGGTCAACTCGAGTTGAGAACTACAACGAAGACCAAGTTACTGAACAACGAGAGCTCGAGGTGAATTGTGCAGAGGAATGACGCCTTGACTCCTGTATACGCACGGCCAAGTACCTCGCCGTGTTACGAAGGTACTACAACAAAAATGTTCAGGAACATTTCTTTGTGGTCGACGACATGGTATTGAAATGGAAGACTAGCCAAGATGGCGTCCACAAGTTGGCAACTCCATGGGAAGGGCCATACATCGTCAAGGCTGTTACATGACCTACTTCGTATAGGCTTGCAAGACTTGACGGCACTGACGTGCCCAACTCCGTCCACATCGACAAGCTTAGGTGTTTTTACCCCTAATTCTCAAATACAGATATGTACCTTTTTTCTATACTACTTTTGCACTTTGAATTATTATATATACATATATACTCGACTATAGTTGACTACATTTGCCTGCATCATCGATTCTACAACTATAATAATTTTTTGATAAGCCAGTACATCGATCACCACTCCTTTCGGGTTCTCAGAGCAGCTTTGTCTCTGACTTCTCTCACCGCGTGCACGAGATCCGCCCTCTGCGTGTTGGATGGTCGGCATATGCCCTCTGGCCAGACTGGTGTGCTCTTACATGTATACAGGCTCCGACAGCCTTACACTCGGACCACTAGCCTTTCTAGAGCTGTACAGACCTACAGGATGACGACGATTACGCTGGTACAACTAAAAATAGAACATTTCGCTGTTCTAACTTAGTTAAACCCACACACAATACAAAGCTTAAACGTTTTTCATATAAAAACATCAACAAGCTTTGCATTGTACCAATTTTTACCTTATTACAAACTCGCCTCTTTGTAGGCACAAGTTTACAATAAGCTCATCAAAAGTGTTTTTTCCTGATAGGCGCCGGGTCATTGTTCAAACGATGCGACAAAAAGCAACTGCGGCGCCGCCCACGTCATCAATGCGTCAGACTGTACCAATCAAAAAAAGCAAGAGAGATAGAGATACAGCGTGGTGATGGACTCGCTAGACTAGCGTGCTCTGGAACCTGTAGCTAGAGCTTTGAGCTCTAGAACCTGCAGCCAGACCTCCAAGCTCGGGGACTCATCACCAGACCTCCGAGCTCGGGGACTCATCACCAGACCTCCGAGCTCGGGGACTCATCGCCAGACCTCCGAGCTCGGGGACTCATCGCCAGACCTCCAAGCTCGGTGACTCATCACTAGACTAGTGTGCTCTGAAACCTGCAGCCAGACCTCCGAGCTCAGGGACTCATCGTCAGACATCCGAGCTTGGGGACTCATCGCCAGACCTCTGAGCTCAGGGACTCATCGCAAGACCACCAGGGTCGAGGACTCGTCCCTAAACCTCTGATCTCAGGGACTCGTTAGACCATTTCCTGTAAAAGGATTCGTCTCGCTCGACTACATGTACTATGCTTGCATACAGTCGATGGACACTTGTTATTATTAGACCTTGCTACAAGGCTCATCTTTTGCCTTCCAGCAAGCTCGGGGACTACATCATATATGATGCACCTAACGGTGCATAATGTTCATTGGTTCTTGAGAATTCTTTTTTAGACCCTGGCACCACGTGCCTATGTCACCTACTACTAGGCTCAGGGACTAAGTGGGTACACTTCACCTGACGGTGAATTATTTCTATTTTTTTGACCCCTATGCTCTAGAATTTTTTGTAAGTTACTTCCATCAAGTACGCACACTTACATTTTTTTTAGAAATACAAGTGGGTACAATTCACCAGGAAAGAAAATTTTTCTTTTTGGACCACTATGCAATCTTCGCCGACAACTGCAATCTTCATCAACAATCATGGTTTACTGTTTCCTGATCCAGACGGAACACTAGCGCATGCTCGGCTAACGTTTCAAGGTGATGTGAAGACGAACCTCGCAAGTTGAAGAAAACTAAGACAGTGTGTCAATACAGAATACATAGTGCTCGGGGACTAGTTGTGGGGGTATAAACCCCTATACCCTTACGACTAGACATGGGCAAGCCCAGACCAGACGGTCCGGCCCATTACATGACGACACGTGATCCAGATTATCGAGATGGAGTCTCGCGTAAGGCATCAAACCAGACTTGGAGGTCAAGCAAGGTCTTGGTCGGTTAGGTTAGAAATCCTTATTCGGCTCTATATGGCAATTGTAACCAGCTAAGATTAGTTTCTAGATCTGTAACCCTGCCTTCCGGACTATATAAGGAGGGCAGGGGACCCCCCTTAAAAAACATCGAAACATACTCTAGGGCAATCTAGCTTGTAATACATTGTTCGAGACAACAACAACAAAGCAGAGCAGGACGTAAGGTTTACGCCCACATGGCGGCCTGAACCTGGGTAAACCCGCGTGTTGTTCTGCATCACCATCTCATTCGTGGCTTGCACACCTGTGTGCCGACAATCTACTACTTTGGGCATACCCCTCGGTAGACTGTCGACCAGGTTTTGTCGACAGTAACATCTACACGAAAGCCCACCTGGGCCATAGCCCATCAAGTTCATCGGTTTAACCCCCACCTGCGAAGTCAATCATTTGATAGTTTTGCCTCAACCGAATAAATCTTTGTTACTCAAAAGAAAATCTGAATAAATCTTTAAAATAAAATACTACATCTATTCCAAAAAGATTAATAAAATTATCCTGACTTAGTTCGAGTTCGTGTTTCTATAACATCTAATTTTAGTTTAGATTCTAAAATGGTATGCTAGTTGCTACATCTAATTTTAATTCCTATTATCCTGCTAGCAAATAATTGCTTGTTCTAAACTTGTATTTATGTGTCGGCTATTGTGTTAAATACTTAAGAGCAAAGATCATACACTTGTTAATTATTATATGCACTTGAACTTGATCATGTATGTACTTAGTCATGCACTTGGTCCTACGGGTCGGTATTCCGTATTGAGTTTTCATATATCGACCGTGTTCGACATAAATCTGCTCGAATTAGTTCGTTTTCGGAATTCTCGATATTTCGTAAGTTCGCGTTCGTTTTCGTGTCTGGCTTTACCATTTTTGTTTTCGTTTTCATATTTCAAATGTAAAAGTAGAAAAAATTTAGGAGTTTTTCGACCGTTTCTGACCGTTTTCATCCTTACCTGGCTCAACGTGCAAGTTGCCAGGCAGTTCAACTGTTCAAGCATATGTAGCGTCGATCTGGAATCGAGAAGGCAAGTCTCAATAGGAGTTTGACGATAGCTTTATGGACATTCAATAAGCTGCCATAATATAGTATAAATAAAGAGAGATGATAAACGTTTTGTAGAATGAAACTAGCTTCACGGGAATAAATCTTGTTTACATGGTTTCTAACAAGAGTCTTCTAAGAACAGGCTTATGAAACCTCTACTGAGACTGGCCAAATATGAGGACCTAATATGAGGACCGGATGAGTAGTTGTTGGTCTTTTTCCTTTTTTCAAAAAAGGAGTTCATATATATAGTTTTTTTAGAAAGACACTCAATAGAGTGTCTCATGTCTGATATATATCAAGGAAAACAATAGCTCGTGCGAAATAATAACTTGACACAAAATTACCTAAAAAAATAAAAGCACATTGAAGATAAAACCAGTCATCTTCCTTTGATCGTCTGTTGCCTATCGAAGATTGAAAAACGCACTGAAGAGAAAGCAAAGGAAAGGGAAACCTGCAATCACCCTCGCCATACAAGACTTTGAAGATTGACAACAAGATCTAGGATCCATTGAAAGAACATCGGCTGGAGGAACCCTCCAAGGAACACAGCCTTACAATCCTTCACTATCAGATCAGAGTATTGGAGATGTCAGACCTTGTGAAAGGATCTAAACAATGCCTAGAGGGGGGGTGAATAGGCGTATCTAAAAAATCTACACAAATCACAAAGATACTTGTCAGCAACTGTCGGAAGTCCCAGCAGTTTGGGTCAGCACTCCCGACGTGTCAGAAGTTCCGGCGCAAACTATCAGCACTCCCGACGCCTACGGGAAATGAACTACAAATGCTCAAATAAACTTTGTGAGACCGATAACTTACAACACCACTTCCTAGTGGTAAGATGAAGATGTTAGGCCACTTCCTTGATGCCAAGAACTCTCCAAGTCGTAGATCAAGACCAAACCCTAAGAGGGAGGATGAGAGAGAGAGAGACAAGCAAATACAAGTGATACCAAGCAAATCACTGCAACAACAACAAACACGCGGGACAAAGGATTTATCCTGAGGTTCGACAACCCCACAAAGGAGCGCCTACGTCCTCGTTGTTGAGGTGACCACTTAGGTCGGAGTCTATTTCACCTCCTTGCCTCTCTCAAAGCAACCACAAAGGTCACTTGAGTTCTCCACTAAGAAATCAAGGGTAATACAAACTTCCCAAGGCTCTTCCACAAGATGGAAGCTCTTGGGCGACACTTAGCCGGCTAGGGTTCCAAGAACCCCAAGAGTAGTAGACGCAAACCCAACCGGCTTGATGAAGAAATTAAGTGCTCAAGCTTGCAAGGATGATTTTCTCACTCAATCCACTCTCCTATCACTCAAATCCGTGGGGAATCGAAGTTAGGAGCAAAGGGGAGAGGAGAGAGAGCTCTTGAATGCTTGAGAGATGTTTTGGCCATGAGTTGGTGAGCAGAGAATGAGTGAGTAACGGTTAGAAGTAAAGAGAGTGCTATTTATACTCGTAGTGGAAATCTAACCGTTCAGATCTACGTCGGGACTACTGACGTAGATCTCGGGACTGCTGACATAGAGAGAAAACACTGTTCACGCAAAGTAAAGAAACACTGCACGAAGGTCAACGTCGGGACTTCCGACTTATATCGGGACTCCCAACGTACGTCGGGACTCCCGACGCAGCAGTTAGCAGAGCGAGCCGATGGGCCTGGTGTCGGGACTCCTGGCGAGGGTCGGGACTCCTGACCGTCGGGACTCCCGACTCACATCGGGACTTCCGACGTCCTCAGTCACTGCACAGGCTAAGTGACTGGACGTCAGGACTCCCGGCGCAAGTCAGCACTTCCGACAGTCGGGACTCCCGACATACGTCGGGACTTCCGACACCAAAAAGTCACCAAAACTATTCTACGTGCTCGTAAAGTGCTAGAGTGTCTCTCTTTTGATTTTATTTTTGTACTTGAGCACTCTATCTTCCTCAGACCAACTAAGTTTTGCATCCCTCTTTATAGTGCGGCAAACCTAAACCCAAGAAGTGAAAAGATAAACTTTGAAGCTTCGCTTGAGTTTGATGCCTTTCTCAACATGACAAATTGAGGGATACCATTTCATCTTTATCAACTCTTTAATTCCTTCATGGGACTAATAGCTGCGACATATCTCATTAAGATCATATTAGTCCCTAATTTGGATGTCATAAATACACCAAAACCCACATAGGGGGCAAATGCACTTTCAATCTCCCCCTTTTTAGTAATTGATGACAACCAACTTAGGCTTTTATAAGAATGTAAGAATTTAAAGCTTTTGAACCCCAAAATTTATGAAGAGCTCCCCCTTGATGTATGCATGAACTTGAATTTCAATAATGATCATTTATCCATCACTTGCATATATCAAGACAAAAGCTCCCCCTAAATTTTGCAATTCATGGGGTGCAACACGTGTGTGTGAACAAGAATAAATCCGTGAAAAGAGATGCACTATGACAATATATATTCACACAACAAGTAAAGAGAAAACGATGGCCAAGATTTCAATGTGAATCCTAAAACAACACATGGCCATCGAAAATATCATACATCATCACAAGACAAGCATAAGCTAAATGAGGTAGATAGATAACCAATACTTGTCCTACAATCATCCATCACACACAAATATATAGTTGTCCATCACATAGTGCCACCACACAACATAGTTCATACAAGCTAAAGGTTTTAAAGTCTCAAAGCTAGGCTACCAACAAACTATTACATGATAGATCAAAGCCTAACACTCCCCCTTTGTCAACAAGTGCCAAAAGGGGTAGGCCGCGTAAGAGAAGCAAGCTACTCATCGTCGTAGACATCGTCGTCATCATCATCACCGTCATCTCCATCATCATCATCATCATCATCATCGTCCTGGATGTAGTCCTCATCCGTAGGAGGAGCAGAGCTCTTGCCATGACGGCGAGAAGAAGCATCATCTGCATATGCCGCACAGCCCCATCATAAAGCTGCATAGGGTCACGGGGAGGCACAAACGGCGGCGGAGGAGAAGACACGATACTAGCCCGCTGCTCCATACAATAAAGCCTCTGTTGCATGTCATGCTCCCGCTGAGCACTAGTGCAACACTGTCCAAACATATAGTTCATGAGAAACTTGAACTTGCTAGGCTTCTTGCCAGAAGAGGAAGAAGAGAGGGGCTCAGCACTGGTGGAGCGCGAAGGAGCAGCAGGAGGTGAAGTGGTAGCACGATGAGAACGAGAAGTTGAGGCACCTTTGCCCTTGCCTCTAGCAACATCAGCTGCCCTCTTCAATTCTTTAGCAGCAGTAATAGAGATCTTGTTGGAGATCTTGAGAAGCTTGTGATTTGAACCGTCTTAGGGAAAGCGGATGCCAGACACTTGCTCAATGACATGCATAAGGTAGGGAGCATAAGGAAGGCCTCTGACGGGATCCTCAGAAGTGTCATGAATCTTGTTCCAGATGTAGCGACTGATGGAGAACTTCTAAAAATCAGCACCAAAGCAATCAAGGACCTTCTGAGAGTCATCACGAAGATAGGTGGAATCGCCAACCTTCGGATACAAGATCTGGCTCAGGATGTTGTTTAAGACATAGAAATAGGGCTTCAGGTACACGGTCTTGCCATCTGCAGGATATCCATCAAGATACATGTGCTGGTACTCCTCCATCTCAACATCCTCATACTCAACGAGCTCAGTAGCACAACGGTCATAACCATTGAAACCAAGCAAGCGAGAGAAAGTAATAAAGTCAACCTTATAATGCTTGCCCTCTGTGGTCTAGTGGATGATGTCAGTAGCACCGGTCTTGTTCTTCTCATGATGATAGGAAGCATAAAACTGCAGGATAATCTCGTTATTCCAATGCTTCTGAAACTCCATCAGGCGAAGCAGCCCCATAGAGTTCAAGTCCTTAACCATCTATGGTAGCTCAGGAGGCTCGGTGAGCAAACCAAGGTCATACGAAAGAATATACTTCATCTGGACGACTGGCTCCTTCTTCTTGAGGACTTTGTTGTAAAGAATGGATTGGTAGTAATCAAAGTGAAAAGAGTGCCAGCACCGAGCCTCAAGCCGGAGATCCTTCTCTTCCTCAGCATATAAGTTTCGAGCACGCTACGACTAGATTTCATGAACGTTGTGGCGGTAGTCAACAGGACGAGGAGGAGCCCAACCACCAAAGTTTGGAGCAAGTTCGGGCTCCCGGATAAAAGGTGGAGGACCATCAAAAGGGACAAACTCATGGACGGGATGCGCCGGACCACAGGACGGTGACTGCGGTACAGGAACGCCGATAGTGCAGCCAGCACACTCAAGGGCTTCCTCTTCTGCATCGACAACCGGATCCATCCCACCAAAAGCCTGGGCTGGAGGCGGAGGAGGAGCAGCAGACGAGCCTCGTCCACCACGGGCACATGCAGCTGCCCGCCAGGAACCACCAGAATCATCACGGAGATAGGCCGCCTTGGTGCGCCCAGACGACTAGGCAGCGGCGCGGTCTAGATTGTGCTTGGACCGCTTCTCCGAACGGCGTGAGGGACTGCCACCTTCCATGGCTGCAAGAAAGCACGGAGCGAAAGTAAGAGACGAAGAACAACGAAGCATGGGCGCGGTGATACAGAGAAACATGCATGGGCAGACAATCACAGGGTCGGACTGCTGGCATGAGCCAGGACTCCTGGCTATCGGGACTGCCGGCTTACACCGGGACTCCCGACGGTTGGGACTGCTGGTAGACGCCGGGAGTTCCGACGCATGAGAATGCCATCCGAGGCATGGGGCTCCATATCGATGCAGACACACAGACAAGGAATATAGAGGAGCAGAGAGGGAAGAAGGAAAGAAGCAAAAACAAGGTACATTAGAAGTAGGGTTCAGAAGTCACAGAGTACCTTAGGAAAGAGGGAAGAAGATGGAGAAGCGGCAAATCCGGGGCCGCAGCGATGTCCAGGAGTAGATCGACGTGCAGCACGTCACAAGGAGCACCACCACACGGGAAACCCACTACTGAATGGCATCGAGCTTCAAACGTGGACAACCATGGTGGAGAGGGAGAAAAACGCGATGCGAGACTCTAGGGAAGAAGGGCCGGAGGTGGCTGCCGGAACCCCCGACGATGAGGACGGCCGGAGCTGCTGGGGCACGGGCACGACGGTGGCCAGGCGATGGCGGCGGCGAGGGGAGTTGGGGGTGTGGAGAGCGGAGAGGGCGGGGGCACAAGGGAAAAGACTGCGGTGAAAAGGGTTTCTGGGCTTGGGTCACGGTTAAAACAAGGACGCATGACCCAGATCCACGTCGGAAGTGTTGGCGTGGTCATCGGGACTGCTGGCAGCTAGGAGTGCTGGCGCAAGCTAGGACTGCTAGCCGTCAGGAGTTCCGACGTACGCCGGGACTTCCGACGCAGAGAGACAGAAAACCTCTCAAACCAGAACTCACCATGCTATGTGGGGAAAAATATGATGGACACACTAATGTTTTCACAGGTGACTAGATTTCATTCAACCATCACAAAGCAATAGTCACTCATGAAAACTATAAAATAGATTTTGAAGATGTCACACAATATTTTTCTCAATCCTTTTCTCCTAACTAGATCAAGCAAAATATGTGCAAGACATCAAGCCACGTTACGAGAATCAATGATATTTAGCTCACTCCTCAAAGCACAAAATCTTGACTCATCTAGGGGCTTTGTAAAGATATCGGCTAGTTGCTTTTCGGTGCTCACATGATGGATAGCGATATCTCCTTTGGCTTCGTGGTCTCTCAAAAAGTGATGCCGGATGTCTATGTGCTTTGTTCGAGAGTGGTTTATCGGATTGTTTGCCATTTTAATGGCACTCTCGTTGTCACACAAAAGGGGAATCTTGGTTAACTCATAACCGTAGTCTTTAAATGGCATTCTTTCGGATTAGCTTGAAATCTTGCACACATGCACACACTAAGCATAATATCGGGCCTAGATGCACAAAGGTAAACGAGGGATCCAATCATGGAGCGATATACCTTTTGATCCATGTCCTTTCCTCCTTGATCAAGGTCAAGATGTCCATTGGTTGGCATGGGTGTCTTGATAGGCTTGGCCTTGTCCATGTCAAACTTCTTCAACATGTCATTGGTGTACTTGGTTTGACTTATGAACGTACTATCCTTGAGTTGCTTAATTTCAAATCCAAGAAATAACTTCAACTCTCCCATCATGGACAACTCAAACCTATTCGTCATGATCCTACTAAATTCCTCACAAAAAGCCACATTAGTACTACCAAATATTATGTCATCGACATATATTTGGCAAATAAAGATATCATTATTAACTTTGCGAGTAAATAAAGTGGGATCGGCCTTTCCTATATCAAACCCTTGTTTGAGTAGGAAGTCCTTTAAGCAATCATACCAAGCTCTAGGGGCTTGTTTGAGCCCATAGAGTGCCTTGTCGAGCTTGTAGACGTGGTTGGGATACTTGGGGTCTTCAAAGCCCGGTGGTTGCTCTACATACACCAACTTAGATAGGGGGCCGTTGAGAAATGCACTCTTCACGTCCATTTGATATAACTTGAAATCATGGTGAGCGGCATAGGCTAGAAGAATACGAATGGATTCTAGCCTCGCCACCGGTGCATAGGTCTCCCCAAAATCCAAGCCTTCAATTTGAGTGAATCCCTGAGCCACCAACCTAGCCTTGTTCCTTGTCACCACGCCATGCTCATCTTGCTTGTTGCGAAAGACCCACTTGGTTCCAATCACATTTTGCTTGGGCCTTTCCACCAAGGACCAGACTTCATTTCGAGTGAAGTTGTTCAACTCCTCTTGCATGGCTATCATCCAATCGTCATCTTCAAGTGCCTCTTCCACCTTGCTAGGTTCCAAAGGAGAAACAAACAAGTAATGTTCACAAAAATTTGCTAAACGAGAACGTGTAGTTACCCCTCGTCGAATGCTCCCCAATATATTATCAACGGGATGATCCCGTTGAATGGATTGATGCACTCTAGGATGTGGCACTTGAGTTGGTCTTTGAATGGGACCATTATCTTCATCATCGTGGTCATGATCGAATGGAGAATCACAATCATGAGCTTGTGGAGGGTTGGCTTCACTTCTTTCTTCATTGTTGAGTTGAGGTTGAGTTTGCACATTGTTGGCACCATCTTGAATGTTTCTTGTTGCGGAAGCTTCACCATGCCCATTGGATGGAACATGATGAATGGTAGGATCATGATCAACATGTACAACGTGGTCTTCATCTTCTTCTTCGACGAGCTTTATCTCACCAATGGCAAGCTTCTTGATGGCTTTATGTGGGGCTTCAATCTCAACATTGACTTGATCCTTTTGAGAGCCGTCAGTTTCATCAAAAGTTACGTCTACCGTGATTTCAATCAAACTGGTGGTTTTGTTGAAAACACGATATCCATGTTCGTTAGTAGCATAACCAAGCATGAAACCTTCATCAACCTTTGGTGCAAACTTTGAGCTTTTGGATTTCTTGTTAAGTATGAAACACTTAGATCCAAAAACTTTAAAGTAGTGCACCTTGGGCTTTTTACCGGTTAGAAGTTCGTAGGCGGTCTTGTCTCTCATCTTGTGAAGATATAGGCGGTTGATAGCATGACAAGCCGTGTGAACCGCTTCTGCCCAATAGTTGACCGGAGTCTTGTATTCATCCAACATCGCTCTTGCGGCTTCTATGAGTGTTCGATTCTTCCTCTCCGCAACACCATTTTGTTGTGGAGTGTATGGAACCGAAAACTCATGCTTAATTCCTTCCTCATCAAGGAACTCTTCAATGTTGGTGTTCTTGAACTCCGTCCCATTGTCACTTCTAACTCTCTTGATCTTGACACCAAACTCATTTTGGGCTCTTCTTGCAAACTTCTTGAAGATGCCTTGTACTTCACTCTTGTCATGCAAAAAGAATACCCAAGTGAAACGAGAATAGTCATCAACAATTATGAAACCATATTTGTTACCGCCAATGCTTATGTAAGCGATGGGTCCAAATATGTCCATGTGAAGCAATTCTAAAGGCCTTTCAGTTGACACCACATTCTTGATGGGATGTTTAGCTCCAACTTGTTTTCCCGCTTGGCATGCGCTACAAATCCTATCTTTCTCAAAAGAAACATTTGTTAGTCCAAGGATGTGTTCGCCCTTTTGAAGTTTGGCCAAGTTCCTCATCCCAACATGGGCAAGTCGGCGATGCCATAGCCAACCCATGCTAGATTTTGCCATTAAACAAGTCTTGGGATTGACTCTATTTGATGTGAAATCAACTAGATATAGTTTCCCTTTTAAATGACCCGTAAATGCAATAGAGGAATCCATCCTTCTATAGACTTCGACACCCTTATCCGTAAAGAGACAATTGTAACCCATCTCACAAAGTTGCGAAACAGATAACAAGTTGTATCTCAACGAATTCACAAGTAAAACATTAGAGATAGAGTTGTCATTTGAGATAGCAATTTTACCCAAACCAAGTACTTCTCGTTTTCCATTGTCACCAAACACAATGTTTCCACTTTCATCATTACTAGGTTGGAATGATGTGAACATGTTCTTCTCTCCGGTCATATGATTGGTGCATCCACTATCCACCACCCAACTTGTTCCACCGGAGGAGTATTCCTACAAAGACAAATCAAGCTTGTGTTTTAGGTACCCAAAAAGTTTTGGGTCCTAGGGGGTTAGTCACATAAAACTTTGGCACCCAAACACTTCTCATAAACTCCTTTCTCTTTTGGGCACCAACATACTTCACCACAATCTTGCCATCCTTGCCCCAACAACACATGTAGTCACTAGCATAGCACCGTGGAAGTGGTGCTTGTGGCTTGGGGGCCTCGGATTGCTTCGTCTTGTTGCTTGTAGGTTGGATCTTGGGAATGTAGACCTTGTTGTTAGCCTTGCATATAAGCTCATCAAGAGCAACACCCTTGTTGAACTTCACACAAGGCACACCATTGACCATGTTCCTTCCATTGGCCTTCCCATCATACCTCTTGTAGCCAAGACCTTCCTTGATAGATGGGTGCCTAAATGCCTTGTATATAGTTTTGTTGGATTGCTCTTGACACTTGCACCCATTCTTCAAGGCCATCTTCAACCTATTGATCTCCTTGTCCCTCTTCTCTAGCTCAACAAGGTTAGTAGTATATGCATTCACATTAATTTTATAGCATCTTTTACAACCATTGCTAGTGGAGACATTAGAGTCTTCGGTTGCCTTAGGAGAAGTTGAAGTGCTAGCCCAAAGTGCGCTATAGTTTTGCTCAAGATTTTGATATTTTTTATCCAAGCGTGTAAGGCTTTCTTAAGCAATACTTTTCTCATTCTTGAGGCTAGCTATTTTATCATTAACCGAGGAATATTCTTTAGTCAATTTCCTAATTGAGTCATTAGCTAAAGACAATTCAACGGTTAACTTCTCAACCTTCGACTTTTCCTCGACGATAGATGCTTCAAGAGCTTGGTTCTTTTCTCGCTCTTGAGTGATTATCTCTCCTTGCATCTCCAAGCATCTATCCCTCTTCTCTAATTTCTTCATTAGCATTTTTATTTTAGTGTAGGCCTTTTTACCAAATTTCTTTATCATGGTTGCTTCAAGTTGTTCTATGTTCTCATCACAACTATCACACTCATCACTAGAGGAGTTGGATGGGGATTGTACCTTCTCCCCCTTGGCCATAAGGCAAGTTGGAGTGTAGTATTCGTTGTCGATGAGGTTGGAGAAAAGCCTCGGTGATGAATCCAAGTTTGGGAAGAGCTTTGGTGATGAAGCCGAGTCGAGGAGGATCATGGTTGGTGATGAAGAGTGATGGATGGCAATGTTCGTGGCTCCTTTCTTCTTCTTCTTCTCATCATCACTTGAGTCACTATCATCATTTGACTCCCATTCTTCACCAAGATGAGCTTCACCTTTCTTCTTGCCTTTGTTCCTCTTATCATTATTCTTTTTGTTCTTGTCCTTGTTCTCTTCGGGACAATCGGCAATGAAGTAACCGGTTTTACCACACCTATAACAAAACCTCTTCTTGTATCTCTTCTTACCATCACCATAAGTATTGTGGTTGCTCTTCTTCTTCATAAATTTTCTAAGATTTCCAATCACAAATGCAACCTCCGCATCGGAATCTTCTTCACTTGAGGAATCATCCTTCACTTTCTTCTTCTTTTCTTGACAACACCCATTGCCATCATGAATGTGAGTTGCTTTTAGGGCTGCACTCTTGTTGTATCCCATTGCACTAGGATTTTGACTATGAGCATTGATTGCATCTTGATCAAGGCATTCATGATGCTTGAGCTTCGCGAGAACTTCTTGAGGTGTTATGTAATCATAATCGGGCCTCTCCATGATCACAGATGCTAGCATGTTGTTCTTTGCTCTATATGTTCTCAAAATCTTTCTAGCAACCTTGTTGTCATCCCATTCGGTGCTTCCAATAGATCTTATGCGGTTGACCAAAGTCATCATCCTATCAAACATAGCTTGAGTTGATTCACCTTCCAAGAACACAAATCTCTCCAATTCACCATGAAGTAACTCGATGTTGCCTGTTCTCACACTCTTGTCTCCTTCAAATGAAGTTCTTAAGACTTCCCAAATGTCCTTAGCAATTTCTCTTCCATTGACCTTGTTGAACTCATCCAGAGCTAGACTTGAAACAAGCATGGCTATGGCTTGTGCATTTTGACGGAAGTTGTGTGCCTCTTCCAGAGTAATCTCTCTTTCTTCGGTGGGGAATGTCTCACCAACATCAACCACTTCCCAAAGATTTGCGGCAATGAGGTGCATCTTCATTTTGTAAGCCTAATCGGGATATCTTGATCCATCAAAGTGAGGTGGCTTGCCAAGGTTGACGGATGGAGTATGATGAAGTGGGGCTTTAATGAGTTGTGAATAATCAAAGTTCATGGTAGAGTATATTCCTTTTGGTTGACTATGCTCTCTGGCTCCAACATCACTTGCACCATCTTGGCCGTTGTCATTTTTGCCACTAGTTGCTTCTTCAAACTTCTTGCCACTTATAGCATCATCGACCTTCTTACTCAACTCTTCTTTCAACTTGCTCATCTCATCTTGCATTTTCTTCATTTCATCTTGAAAAAGCTTTGCTTGAGCTGCCATCAACTCTTTGGCTATTTCTTTAGCCAACTCTTGTGCCTTGTCGATCTCCGACATTGTTTCTTCTCACGTGGTGAAACGCTACGAGAAGACCTGCTCTGATACCAATTGAAAGGATCTAAACAATGCCTAGAGGGGGGGTGAATAGGCGTATCCAAAAAATCTACACAAATCTCAAAGATACTTGTCAGCAACTGTCGGAAGTCCCGGCAGTTTGGGTCAGCACTCCCGACGTGTCAGAAGTTCCGGCGCAAACTGTTAGCACTCCCGACGCCTACGGGAAATGAACTACAAATGCTCAAATGAACTTTGTGAGACCGATAACTTACAACACCACTTCCTAGTGGTAAGATGAAGATGTTAGGCCACTTCCTTGACGCCAAGAACTCTCCAAGTCATAGATCAAGACCAAACCCTAAGAGGGAGGATGAGAGAGAGAGAGAGACAAGCAAATACAAGTGATACCAAGCAAATCACTGCAACAACAACAAACACGTGGGACAAAGGATTTATCCCGAGGTTCGGCAACCCCACAAAGGAGCGCCTACGTCCTCGTTGTTGAGGTGACCACTTAGGTCGGAGTCTATTTCACCTCCTTGCCTCTCTCAAAGCAACCACAAAGGTCACTTGAGTTCTCCACTAAGAAATCAAGGGTAATACAAAATTCCCAAGGCTCTTCCACAAGATGGAAGCTCTTGGGCGACACTTAGCCGGCTAGGGTTCCAAGAACCCAAGAGTAATAGACGCAAACCCAACCGGCTTGACGAAGAAATTAAGTGCTCAAGCTTGCAAGGATGATTTTATCACTCAATCCACTCTCCTATCACTCAAATCCGTGGGGAATCGAAGTTAGGAGCAAAGGGGAGAGGAGAGAGAGCTCTTGAATGTTTGAGAGATGTTTTGGCCGTGAGTTGGTGAGCAGAGAATGAGTGAGTAATGGTTAGAAGTAAAGAGAGTGCTATTTATACTCGTAGTGGAAATCTAACCGTTCAGATCTACGTCGGGACTGCTCACATAGAGAGAAAACACTGTTCACGCAAAGTAAAGAAACACTACGCGAAGGTCAACGTCGGGACTTTCGACTTATGTCGGGACTGCTGACCATCGGGACTCCCGACGTACGTCGGGACTCCCGACGCAGCAGTCAGCAGAGCGAGCCGATGGGCCTGGTGTCGGGACTCCTAGCGAGGGTCGGGACTCCTGACCGTCGGGACTCCCGACTCACGTCGCGACTTCCGACGTCCTCAGTCACTGCACAGGCTAAGTGACTGGACGTCAGGACTTCCGGCGCAAGTCAGCACTTCCGACAGTCGGGACTCCCGACATACGTCGGGACTTCCGACACCAAAAAGTCACCAAAACTATTCTACGTGCTCGTGAAGTGCTAGAGTGTCTCTCTTTTGATTTTATTTTTGTACTTGAGCACTCTATCTTCCTCAGACCAACTAAGTTTTGCATCCCTCTTTATAGTGCGGCAAACCTAAACCCAAGAAGCGAAAAGATAAACTTTGAAGCTTCGCTTGAGTTTGATGCCTTTCTCAACATGACAAATTGAGGGATACTATTTCATCTTTATCAACTCTTTAATTCCTTCATGGGACTAATAGCTGCGACATATCTCATTAAGATCACATTAGTCCCTAATTTGGATGTCATCAATACACCAAAACCCACATAGGGGGCAAATGCACTTTCACCTTGCAATAGAACAAACCAACATGAAGAGAGCCAACTGACTGCTTCCCCGGCTAAACACTCCAACTGCCACCAAGATCTGAAGAAAACCAGCAGACCAAACTCTCACTATCCTTCATCAACGCCGGATCGAACATCGACGAGGAAGGGAAAGGTTGGAGAGACATTATTCCAACTCTTCATCGCTGCCACCACCTCATCAATGATGCCAGAAACCAAACCCTAGAAGAAGAAGGATCAATGAAAAATTAAAAACTACCGAGGGATCTGGTCCCAACTCCTCTTGCCACCGACATGGTCATCGGATAAGAGAGAGGGGGACCAAGACAATCATGAGGGAAGGACGGCAGTGTTGGTGATTTTTCCCTCGGCAGTTCACGTGTATATTTCTCGGATTCATATATATACTAGTACTACTAATAGGATCACAGTACGTACTTGGTCCTATTTTTTTATCGGGACATCTAGGGTTCGGACGTCCGGCGCTAGCAGCGCGTCTGAACGCCCCACTCCTGCTACCCGCCCCTGTGTCCGGCTTTCCCGCGCAGCGTCCGCATGTGCTCCTTCCCCTGTGCCTCTACTGGTTAGTTTTGATTTGACCGTGCACGCTTGTGGAGGGAAATTATCGTGCCCGCTGCCATCAGGAGCAACAACGATGGACTACGCCTGGCCATGCACTCCTGCTACCCGCAAGCTGCTGCTGGCGCATGATGCTGTCGCTGACCGGCCACATCCAGCTGGAATAAGGAGAGAGAGAAAGAGCATCCGAGCATGGATGCAGCTTCATGCTCCATGCCTGCTGCCATGCTGATGGATATAGGCATATAGCTTTGTGCTCCGCGCCTGCTATCGCACCCGCTTGGCTTCCCGCATGCACGCGGGGACTAGTGCGCCGGAGGGGACCACCTCTGCTCATGCCCCCTAGCTGTGCCTGCTAATGAAACACTTGCAACGTAAAAGCATTTCCTGCAACATATGTCCGAAATAGATAAAACATTTACAACATAGACTTGCAACATATATGTATGGGCACTGCAACATCTAGATAAAACACTTGCAGCATACATTTGAAACATACATTTGCAACATACGTGTATAGCCAGTGTAACATATACAACATCCAGATAAAAACACTTGCAACATATGTTTAAAACAGCGGAAACATTTGAAACATACACTTGCAATATACGTGTATAGTCATTGCAACATATGCAACACCAGATCTACTTTTGCAACATCCAGATGAAACATATGCAACATACATCTAAAATGTATGAAACATATGGTTGCAACATGTGCTCATCTACTTGTTGCACCACAATGGAGGCTCGTTCACACGGAGCTTGACGCCAGCGCGGAGCTCAAGGTCGCCCACGATCGACAAGCGGACGGATCGCGAGCGGATGGATCACGGCATGGCGGGAGGCACGAGGAGTGGGCGAGGGTACACGACGCGAGGCACAAGGCATGCGACATGAGGTGGCAGGCACATCCGTCCCGTCCTTTAGCGCAAGGAGCGAGGCACGAGGCAAGCGCGTCCTTCCCGTCCTTTGGCGCGAGGGCACTCGATGCGAGGCACAAGGGCAGGCGCGTCCATCCTGTCCTTTAGCGTGAGGCACGAGGCATGAGGCAGACGCGTCTGTCCCGTCCTTTGGCGTGAGGGCGCGTGATGCGAGGCACGAGGGCAGGTGCGTCCGTCCCGTCAAGAAAGGCCAGACGTCATGAGGGTATCATTATTGTTTTTTTATTGACTAGCAAACATGCTTGTGCGTTGCAACAGGAGAAACAAAGTTATTAAAAGAAAGTAGAAGAAGGAATGCTCTCCATATTTCTTCCTACATTGTAATTCTAATCTTTCATATAAGTACCACTAAAAAATAATCTTTTTATATAAGTCAGCTAGGAGTTTGTTGACGACATGTTAGGGATTAGTTTGTCCATGGATGATTATGAGGGAGATCTGACTTTCCATGTTGTGTCCTTCTATGAGAATTGCATTGGTACACGCATATAGCTTGTGAGTATATTTATTTATACCAATCTACGTAACAAACCACTCAAGATCTCAGTTTACGGTTTGATACATGAGCTAAAAAACGCTCTACTATGATTGATGGTTTTGTTTGCAATAGTGGTGTGAAGTATGAACGCTCCTTTAGGAAGCAGTAATGGTTCGAAGGGCTATATTGTTGTCCTTTTTTTACTTTGTTTTTCACATTTATATTTATATATAGTAAATGTGTTCGTATGTTGCAACGGAATACATGTTAGAGTCGGACTCCGTACCTTTGCTGGACACGAACACGAGTCATTGATTTGTTCTAACTCGTATAAGCACGCATTTTGAGTACGAGTCACATAGAGGACACCGGACATGAGGGTACTGTTGGGATGTAAAAAAGTATATTGAAAGAAAGGATTTGATCTTTAAAATTATATATATATATATATATATATATATATATATATATATATATATATATATATATATATGAAATCTATATGGATATGTATTATCACGCTACAATATACCTCAGCATTAGTAAACATAACCTTCTTTTACGTGACCAAGCCAACTTGCCACTTTATTGGTCTCACGTAGATATTCAAATTCAAAGTCTATTAAACTTTGGGATTACGCCACTCAGTTAAGTTTCTAGATCACGTGGGCTGGCAAGTACTGATGGAGTTAATACTCTACTCCGACGTCCTCTTTTCGTGTCTTGTTAGGATTTTTTATGTTTATTATACGGTATATATATATAAACACAAGCGTTGCTTTATATATATATATATATATATATATATATATATATATATATATATATATATATATATATATATATATATATATATATATATATATATATCCGAACTGCTGCAGACTTCCATATCAACCGGACTGCCGGACGCGAGAAAAAAAAACCCCGGAATTCCTTGTCTTGCATAAGTAGTATGGTACTTCTAGATATATTGCACAAATGGTTCGAATCAAAATTGGACTCGATGCTAGACGCGGGACGGCTTATGAGGTCGGGTCACGTAAACAACCCAATACGTTTTGGAATCGGACTTCGTACCATGTTAGACAAAAGCTATTCTAACTCGTATGAGCGAGTTATATATAAGTTCGGATAGAAGAAACTCCCAATTATCCGGTAGTTAAAAGAAGACGAAAAAAAAAGCTGAAGTTTTGCTTCAACCGGATTGATATTGGTTTCTAATAATAGGACAGCTAGCTGGCGCCTTCAAAGAAGGTGCACAATACATCAACGCAAGACAGACCAAGCACGAAATAGATGTCTACAACCCGTGTACTCCATGGGACACCCTAGTCGAAGGCGGCCTCAGCTCTCAAGTCGACCGTGCCGACGTCCGGCGGGCCTCGAACTGTAAGCCTTGACGTCAGCAACTGTCGGGCTGCAACTTTTTCCTACTATGTAAAATACTAAAATGCTTACGCCCGCTTTATGGATGTGGCCGGCTTCCGCCATATCTTGATTTCCAAAAGCATCCTCACGCTGAATCATATCATATCGCCGGCACCACGTCTCATCAACTCGTTCGCCATGAATCATGGAAACTGGAAAGGGTGGAAGAAAGTTCTCAAACCCTCTCTGTCCAGTACCTAGACAAGAGGAGGAAGAGAAAGAAGACGAATCGCTATTTGTCACCGTGTGGGCCATGTGCCATCCATGCAATCAAGCTTTGGGCTTTGTTTTTGCAAGAAAGAAGGACACGCAAACATCAAGATTTTTTTTTAAAAAAAAAGAAGGAGAAGAAAAGAGAAAATGCTACACGGGGCGCAAGCCCATCCGCTCCCGACACCGGTCACAAGCCACGCGTGCGGGGGCGGATCCCCTGCACGCCGTCGCCGAATCTCGACGGTTGGCGGCGGCGTTCATCGCCTTCGATCTCGACAGTTGGCGTGGCGGTTACTGTACTGGACATGAAAAGCCATGATCCATGGGGCCGCGCCATGTACCGGCTCCACCGAAGAAACCGAGTTCACAGCAACAACAAGCGTGCATACCTCGGCATCTCCCTCACGAGTCTCCGCCTCGCTTGCCTCGGCCGCGTGTTCGGCGCCACTCCACCCCGCCCCGCCGCAGTCGCGACCAATCGCAGTCTCGTGGACCGCCGCCACGGCGTCTACAACCGTGCGACCCCGCCCTGCTGCCTCGATGCGCCGCCGGCCGCCGCCGCGTGACCCGCCCTGCCCTGATGCGCAGCCGCGCAGGCGTCACCGCCTTGCGACCTCGCCCCACCGCTGATGTGCGAGCGTCACCACCGCGCCACCCGCCCGTCGTCGATGTGCCGCCACTCCGATTCGATTTGTGCTCGCCCGCTCGGTGTCCATGCTCGACTTCTCTCGTGCCGAAGAGATGAAGTTACGAAAGGATAAGGTGAGTGTGGGTGAGCAAGGCCGTGAGCGCGGTGAGGGGATGGTGATGGGCCGAGTTCTGATGGGCCTTTGGCCTTTGCCGTGCCTTCAGGTTTCAGCGTTGACGCGGGACTCGTAACTCATCGGTGTTTGCTCGGTTTCTCGGCTTCTCGGTTCGGTTGGCCAGTGAAACCGAAGCCGAAGCTGACAACCGAACATCCCAGGCAGTAAAACCGAAGCCGAAACCGAAAACCGAAAAACCAATATTTTGGTTCGGTTCGGTTCGGTTCGGTGTGGTTTTCGGTTTTCGGCTTAAAACTGTCCGGACTGACTTTTTTTTGTTCCCGCTAGAGGAAATGGGCACCGGGTCCGAAAGAACAGTGACAAAAGGCAGACAACATACACAGTTCTGCAGTTGAATCAGATAACCAGATTTGTCACGTCTCGCAAGCAATCTTTCATTGATACAAGAGACAGTTCATCGGTGTACACTAATGCAGCATAAACACTGATTGAGGACAATGGCAATGCTGAGGGTGGTTATTAAAGTTTGATAAGCAGTCGCCAAAGGGAATTCTGAAAACACTGAAATAGTCACATTGACAGAGCAAAGGAGGACCAAAAAAAGTAAAGAAAGAAGAACAGATAAAGCACTTTATGCAGTTCACGTGTCCAGGCATTTCGCTGAAGTCAGTACCATATCTTTTTTTTTTTTTGAGTGGATGAAGTCAGTACCATAGGTAGCATCGATGCTTGTGCACTTCGCTGGCATGCTAGGGCCTGGCCTCGGACACATTTCTATCAGCCAGCCCTGCCCATTTCAGTGCTGCTTGGGCTACCCGTTTTGTAAACACTGAAGGTGATGGACCCTCTCGTTTTCATTGGGCTGCAGAAGTGCAAGAGAAATGAATTCGGCCCAGCCCACCCCGTCCCGGCAGCGGTCACCACCAGCCTGGGGCATCGTTGGCGGATCTAGTGTCCGCCGTCGCAGATCCTCTACAGCCAGCGGCGGTGCGGCGTCCATTGCCTTCGATTTCGATCTCCAGTTGGCAGTATCTGTGCTGGGAGTGCCGTGATCCATGGGGCCGCGCCTTGCCACCCTAAGTAGCCGGCATGGGCGGATCTATAGTCAAATGACTAAAAAACAGTGATAAAAACTAATTTTCACCATATTTGCACCCACATATCATAAAGCCTTGCATCACAAGCGCACCCCCTTAGATTTGTTTTAGCTCCACCACTAGTAGTTGGTTGTGATTCTTCCGCGCAGAGGTGGCCAGTCTAAGAGCCAATGGCGTTGGGATCTCTGGTCGGCGACGCCGAGGGCCTCGTCCATTTCTGCGTGAGTGCCTTGCCACACACTATTGTAGTCTCGTAGGTCCTGTTTGGAATCGCGTACCGCGGGAAGCGAATTATTTTTCTGCTAATTTCCTATTGAATTCGTAGTTCCAAAGTGGCATTCATTCGTAGCGGGTTCTCATCAGTGATTGTACCCAACTCTTGTTGAACCATAATATATGAATATTAAATATAGTACAAAAAAATAAAAAATGAGAAGGAAAAATATCAAACTGGCCAACGGGCCCAAACTAGATCGTCCCGTCCCCATCGCGCGTGCATTTAGGCCCGCTAGCGGCCTGTTACCGCGCACCCGCTTCCCTTCCTCTGCCTCACTCGCTGACATGCGGACTGCACACCCCCGGTGGCCCGGTTCCACTTCCCGTCGGCGCCGCGTGGACGAGCCAGCGCCCAGCGCGCCACTCCACAGCTGACACGTCGACCCCGGCACTCCAGGCCCGCCTGTCGGCCACGCACTGCCATCCGACGCGCCTGCCCTGTCCCAGTCGACCCAAGCGCGGATCGAGAAAGTGTGCAGATAACAACCCACCTGCTACTGGCCACTGTACATCGCAGAAAGTGAAACTATGCAGCCAGCGCTCAACATTCAGGGGCCGCCGTTTGGTATGGCTCCCGGGAGGCCGGGACAGCTCCTGAAGCTGTTTTGCGGTGATGCTTGCGAAACGGGTGATTTGGTTTCAGCTCCAACCACGGAGCCCCGCGAAATGCGCTCTCACAGGGGTTGAGACGCTGGTGGAGCTGAAAAAGCAAGCTTCCACCGGCTCCGTTGTCAGTGGGTGCGGGCCCACCCCAAAATGCCCCTACAAGCGCAACCGGTGGAGAGCGAGAGCGTTATGCACCTCGTGGAGGACGACGGCGCGCAACCGCTGGGATGTGAGGTGCAGGGTCGCCGGAGCTCGGGCCGGGCGAGGCGCGGAGCCGCCGAGGATGTAGAGGTGAAAGGTCGCCGGAGCTTAGGGGGTGCAGGAGCGGACCCATCGGCCGCGCCGTCGGAGCGAGATGGGCGGGCGGCGGCGGGGAGAGGTCTCATGCTGGGATGCAGCGGCGGGGAGAGGTCTCGTGCTGGCATGCGAGACAGACGGGCGGGCGGGCGGCGGGCTGTGCTTTTTTTTTCTGCGACGGAAGAAAAATTATATTATATGATAGCCGGGTACATCAACACATTACAAGCACTCTAGATTATAAAATAGTACCCACGCTGTGAATAGCATAACTCAAAACATAACCTGTTAGATGTTTTGCAGTATGGATGACCGCACAGGCAAACACTCGGCAAATGCTCTGAGAATAAATGCCCAACAAACATCGGCCAACATTTCTATAGGCGGAATTGAGGAACTTCTTCTTTTCTGGTGTCTTCCTTCTTCTTCTTTCTGCCACCGAAGAGTGAGGAAGACTGATCTGAAAATTATTCTCCCTAGTCCTTCATCGTGGCCAGATCTAACCACAACAAACGGAGAAGAGACCGGAGAAACTATTCCATGGCGGCGACATCATCTCCGCCTTGATGCCGCCGTCCGGAAACAAAAGTCTCCATGTCGTCATGTCGATGAATATGCTGACGCCGACGTTGTCGCCCTCATCTTCAACGGAGCCGTCATGGAGAAGACGATTCCACCCTTCCCATTCACCATCGAGAGGAGAAGGAGAAGATAAAACTCCAGTACTAAGAAATTTAATATGAAGAGACACTAACCCTAATGACTCGATCTACTAGGAAAAACTTATTAAAAACAATGGATCCTCACTCCCTTCAACCCCTGGCGAGATGCCGGAGAAGAAGGAAGGGGGACCAGCGGTGGTGGACGACGGGGGCGGCGGCGGCGTAGCTAGGGCAGGAGTCCCTTAGCGAGCCACTCGGGACGAGACGACTCTGCGCCTGCCCGCGGCGGGCTGTGCTGGGATGCAGCGGCGCATGCGGTCTCGTGCAGGAGGAGGCGAGAGAAAGGGATAAGATCCCGTACAGGAGGAGGTGAGAGAAACAGATTAGATGGAGAATAAATTGAAAAATAAAAAACGGTTTATAAAGAGAATAAGAGCCTGTTTAGTTCCTAAAAATTTTTCAAAAAAACTGCAGTAACGAATCTTTGACATATGCATGGAACATTAAATATAGATAAAAAATAAAACTAATTACACAGTTTAGCTGTAAATCACGAGACGAATCTTTTAAGCCTAATTAGTTTATGATTGGACACTAATTACCAAATAACAACCAAAATGCTACAGTATTTTTTTGCAAAAAAATTTTAGGAACTAAACAAACCCTAAATAAAGGGAGACAAATTGAAAAATAAAAATAATAGAAGGGTATTATGGACATTTCATACACTTTACTTACTAGGAGAAGCTGTTTTACCAAACGGTCAAAAAAAAAAATTGCTTAAGCTCTCCAAGTGAATTTGCTCCACATGTGAAGCAACAACTGAAGCTGTTTTGGCTGAATCCGGAGCTCTGCCAAACGGGAGTCAAATGGATGGATACACATGATCCTTGTCAAAAGAAAAATACACATGATGAAGCGTCCTGATGTACAGCAGCCAATTGCCAACATTTTTTGGCTCTCTTTCGTAACCAAGGTACCAATGATCACATACATCTCTTGCCAGCAACGGGAAGAGCACAGAATCCGTGTCACGCACGGAGCAGAGAGTGGCATCAAACTCCAGTTCATGAAATATTTGTACATTAGCATCTGGTCCAAGTTGAGTAGTACACATAAAGGATCGAGTTTATTATGTAGGTACCTCAAGTACAGAATACAGAACACGCACTGCAAGCCATAGTGAGCGCATATCCAGGAAGCATTTTTTTCAGTGGGGGAGGAACTCCTCGTCGAATGTGGAGGCCGTCCGGCAACGGGCGGACGGGTCGTCGCCTCACCCTGGCGCCGGCCACCAGACGTGCTCTACGTCCTGCTACTCTGGCCAGTGAGTCCGGCGAGGAGGAGGCCGACGAGGATGACGAGCGCCATTGTGCGGAAGGCCGCGAGGCACTCTCTCGGGCTGTGGCCCTGGCGGCTGAGTTTTCTCAGCGTCCAAAGCCGGTTCACGGAGTCGAGTTGGTCGGCGCGATTCCTTCAAAGTTTTGGGCAAGGCCAGGAGAACAGGAGGATTCCGTGGTTGAAGATGATGATCTGAGCGAACCTTCCACGCCACAGTTCATCAGTCAAGCACTCCACGCAGGCTTCACCATCGATGAGTTATCTAAAGCCGAAAAGGCTCTGGACTCAGGTACTACTCCGATTCCTAGTGATGTTAAGCTTTCTAAGTCCATCGTTTCAAATTTGGTTCAAAGAAAGATCGAAGGGAAGCCGTGGCAAGGTCCTCTTCCGTCTCCTCGAGTCTCGCCGCCGCGAACCTTGGGGGACTACCTCGCCACAGCCACGTACCTACGATCACAGAATAGGAATTCGGCTCCGACATCTTGCTCGGTTCCTTTGCCGGCGAGGTCTTGTTCGGCGTCGTCTTCTCGCTCGGCAAGAACGCCGGCGGGGACGGATCCGGCAAGCCAATACCAGGGTTCAAAAAATTTTGAATTACAAACCCCGCAGCGTTCGGATCCTGTGCGTGATCCCGTGAACATCGCTACGTCTACGACTGAATTGGGCGTGACCGTAGCACGTGGGGAGACGCAGAACCGGGTGTGTGATGTATGCCAATTACCAAAACAAGTGCTTCTTGGGCCTGGCAAGGTCTTTAGCCCCACCCCAGGCCTTTGTGCTTTGTTCAGGGGGACAGGCACCAGAAACACGAGAAAACCCTTAGCACTACCGCAGCCGCCGGAGAAACTTATCAGGAAATCTTACGCGGACGTCGTTCGGGGTGGACGTGCAATGGCGGATAACAACACCGGCTTCGGTGGTAGGGGTTTTGGCAGATCGAGCGGCGGCTTTCATCCCGGCTTCAACTCGGGGTTTAATCCGGGATTAGGAGGTCGGGGAGGTGGTCGTGGTCGCCATCCGCCACGCGGTCGTGGACGCGACAGAGGTGGAGGGCATAACTACGGCGGCAACAATGGGGTGGCGCACAACTATGGAGGTGGAAGAGGATTTGGTGGCCAGCGTGGCTATGAAGGTCGCCGGGGTCGTGGTGGGTGACAATCAGGCTACCAGCACCCCTGTCATCCTGGGCCGCAAACCCAGCATGGCGTCACCGGGGCCGTGGGTGGCTACCCGGCGTTTGGTGGACAGCACCACGCTGTGGGGGGCTTCCTCAGGCCGCCCAGATGGAGGGGCAGCAAGCACTCTTTGGGGGGGCCCTTCCACAGCAAGTTAGTGGTGTGCCACCAGCTCAGGCGCTGGGAGGCGGCTATCAACAGCCGGTAAGGATGGGTTACATGTTTGCGTTCGCAAGGACGGGGAGAACCGAGCAACGCCAGAGCCAGAGCACGAGCAAATCCACGTCCTCGGCCATGGCGTAGTAGCGCGCGATGTCGAACACGGCCAAGGGCTATGTATCGTGACCGCGACCTCATCATCTCCCCACACCCGACACGCAACCCGCACAGCTACTCCATGGTCGACTACAACCGGTTCCTCCGCCGCGCCTTTAGCCTGCCGCACGACGCATCGACGATGCTCGGGAAGGAGACCAGCGCCAAGCCTAAGATGCTCATCATCGAGCGGAAGGGCATGCGGAAGCTGCTCAACCTGTGGGGGGTGTCCGCGCTGTGCAAGGCGCTCGGCTTCACGGTGACCATGGCAGAGGCCGGCGCTGACGTGCGTGGGTTCGCGGATATGGTAATGCAGCCGATGTGCTCCTCGCGGTGCACCGTGCCGGGCGCACAAAGCCAGATCTTCCTACCCACGGGTGCCGTGCTTGTGCAGATCGTGCCGTGGGGGAAGATGGACTGGATGGCGACCAACTTCTATGGGCAGCCGGCACGCGACATGCGACTTGGGTACGTGGAGCACTACGTCTCGGAGGAGGAGGTCCGAGGCGAGCGAAGTGGAGGTCCAGGACACAGGGAGGCGAGCGTGGCGAGGTGAAGCGCGGCGCGGGCTCATTAGGAGACCAAAACTTTGACATCCATATGCATTCTTGTACACATATGCCTGATAGTGGGCCCTTATAGCAGCAGGTGTAGAAAATGGCCTGAATGAGAGAGATGAAATTATAATGGTAGATCTCCGAATAGATGAATTATAATGGTGTTTCTCCAAACTCAGAGAATTATAATGGTCTGAATAAAAAAAGCTCTCAAAACTACACGGTGTGGGTAGTCTAATGGAAGGGTGGATGAAGCAAGTTCTCAAATCTCTCTGTCTAGTCTTGTAGTAGTAGACAAGAGGAAGAATACAAATCACTATTTATCACCATGTGGGCCTTTTGTCATTTATGCAATTTTTGCAAAGAGAAGGAAACAAACATCAAGATTACAAAAAAAAATGAGAGAAAATGCTACAACAAGGGGGCTTACGGTTGAGTTAGTTGGATTTTGGACTTGAAATGGGCCTATGTTTCAACGCAGCTTGTGTGCCACTTGATTTCATATTAACACCGAAGGTTGTGGACCCTCTTGTTTTGTTGCGGCTTGAGAAGCACAAGACTGTGCAAAATTCGGCCCAACCCATCCGCTCCCAACAGCGGTCACAGGCCACGCGCGTGGGAGGGGCAGCATCACTGGTGGATCCCCTGCCCGCCGTCGCAGATCCTCGACAGCTGGCGGCCGTGTCCATTATTGAGGGTCTGGCTCTCGGCAAAGAACAAATTTGTCGACAGGCGTTCTTTGCCAAGAGCCCGGCTCTCGGCAAAGAGATCTTTGTCAAGAGCGTCTCTTTGCTCGGCTCTCGGCAAAGAGCTCTTTGCCGAGTGCCCGTGTTTTTGCCCTCGGCAAAGATAATCCCTCTCGGCAAAGGCTCTGTTTCCCGTAGTGAAATCAGCATAAATATCAGCGTAAACCAAATTTGAGCACCGGCAGCCCCGCGGCGCGTCTCGCCGACTTGGCGTCCGTCCGCTTTCCCCAACCAACCTCATCCGCACTCGCCTCCTCACGCGCACCCAGCTCTTCTTGCCTTTTCTCTTGCAGGAAGAAGCGGCTGTTGACAGTGAAGTCCAGGTGGAAGGCGAGGCCCATGAGCCCGATCTCGTCGAAGTGCACCTCGTCGGTGATGACCAGGAATGGGTTTTTTGCGTCCAGCTGTAGGGCCTTCCTGGAGCCCTGCGGCGGCAAGCACCGGCGGGAGGAGTTGAACGCCACACCCCCGCCGTCGAGGCACGGCGTTGTGACTTGTGCCGCCGGTGTCGAGCAGCGAGCCGCAGAACTCGCTCGAGGACAGCCACAGGTGGGTCAGCCGTGGTGCCCTTGGGCGCCTGGAACGGCGACCCCAGGATGCGCACGTCGTTGCAGGTGTCCCACACCTGCGTGCAGTAGTCATGGTGAACAGCTAGCCGGCATACGGATTGCATCTCTGCGTTCGCAAGGACGGGGAGAACCGAGCAACGCCAGAGCCAGAGCACGAGCAGATCCACGTCCTCGTCCATGGCGTAGTAGCGCGCGACGTCGAACACGGCCAAGGGCTATGTATCGTGACCGCGACCTCATCATCTCCCCACACCCGACGCGCAACCCGCACAGCTACTCCATGGTCGACTACAACCGGTTCCTCCGCCGCGCCTTTAGCCTGCCGCACGACGCGTCGACGATGCCCGGGAAGGAGACCAGCGCCAAGCCTAAGATGCTCATCATCGAGCGGAAGTGCATGCGGAAGCTGCTCAACCTGTGGGGGGTGTCTGCGCTGTGCGAGGCGCTCGGCTTCGCGGTGACCGTGGCAGAGGCCGGCGCTGACGTGCGTGGGTTCGCGGATATGGTAATGCAACCGATGTGCTCCTCGCGGTGCACGGTGCCAGGCGCACAAGCCAGATCTTCCTGCCCACGGGTGCCGTGCTTGTGCAGATCGTGCCGTGGGGGAAGATGGACTGGATGGCGACCAACTTCTATGGGCAGCCGGCGCGCGACATGCGACTTGGGTACGTTGAGCGCTACGTCTCGGAGGAGGAGATCCGAGGCGAGCGAAGCGGAGGTCCAGGACATGGGGAGGCGAGCGTGGCGAGGTGAAGCGCGGCGCGGGCTCAGTCTGACGGAGGAGACGGAAACGTCGACGTCCATATGAATTCTTGTACACATATGCCTGATAGTGGGCCCTTATAGCAGCAGGTGTAGAAAATGGCCTGAATAAGAGAGAGATGAAATTATAATGGCAGATCTCCGAATAGATGAATTATAATGGTGTTTCTACAGACTCAGAGAATTGTAATTGCCTCAATAAAAAAACCCCCAAAACTACATGATGTGGGTAGTCTAATGGAAGGGTGGATGAAACAAGTTCTCAAACCTTTCTGTCTAGTCTTAGAGTAGTAGACAAGAGGAAGAAGACGAATCACTATTTATCACCATGTGGGCCTTTTGTCATTTATGCAATTTTTGCAAAGAGAAGGACACAAACAACAAGATTACCAAAAAAAAAGATGAGAGAAAATGCTACAACAAGGGGGCTTACGGTTGAGTTAGCTGGATTTTGGACTTGAAATGGGCCTATGTTTCAACCCAGCTTGTGTGCCACTTGATTTCGTATTAACACCGAAGGTTGTGGACCCTCTTTGTTTTGTTGCGGCCCGAGAATCACAAGACCGTGCAAAATTTGGCCCAACCCATCCGCTCCCGACAGTGGTCACAGGCCACGCGCGTGGGAGGGGCAGCATCACCGGCGGATCCCCTGCCCGCCGTCGCGGATCCTCGACGGCTGGCGGCCGTGTCCATTGTTCCGATGGTGTTGATATCAGTGTCACGTGGAAGTGTTCAGACAGTAATAATAAAATAAATTATAGAAGTCCTCAGTACTCTGCGAGGCGAATTTATTAAGCCTAATTAATCCGTCATTAGCATATATTTATTGTAGCTTTACTGTAGTACCATATTGTCACATCATGGCTAATTAGGCTTAAAAAATTCGTCTCGTAAATTAGTCGCAATCTGTACAATTAATTATTATTTTTAGCCACGGTTACTGTACCAAGGGAGCCTTGATCCATGGGGCCGCGCCTTGACACCGTAAGTTGCCGGTTGTGATCCTTCGACGCGAACGCGGCCAATCTGAGCGCCGAGGTCGAGGAGCACGTCCACTTCAGTGCCGTTCAGCGTAAGTACGTACCTTGATGCAGTCTCTTCTCCCCAATTCTCATTGTAGCTACCCTCGTAGGCCCCGTTCGGAATCGTTCCTATGGCCTCGTTTAGTTCACAGAATAGGGGAGAAAAACACTGTATCAGAATTTCTGTAGCATTTCGTTTGTATTTGGTAAAAATTATCCAAATTTTGACTAACTAGGCTTAAAATGTTCGTCTCGCAAAGTACAACAAAACTGTGCAATTAGTTTTTGATTTCATCAATATTTAGTACTCCATGCATTTACCGACATTTTGATGTGACGGGGAATCTTCTTTTTGCATAGTGGAAGTTGGGGGAGAATTGGGGAACTAAACAAGGCCTATGAAAAGTTTTCTGCCGATTTCTCCGTAGTTCCAAAGTCGCAATCATTAGTAGTGGGTCCTCATCTGTGATTGTATCCAACTCCTGAAGTCCTGATACTAAAACAGAGAATGCTAGGAGTGGTGCTTGTGCTTAGCTTTACATTGAAAATGTAGAACACTGTCTCCCCGCCCCCCCCCCCCCCCCCCCCCCCCCCCCCCCCGAAAGTATGATGCAGAAAAGACGGCACTAGTAACAGTAGCTACCTACTACAAACTTCTCCAGGGAAAAAAGGCGTTACAATATAGGTATACTAGATTTTAACTAGCTATATATTACAAAGCCTTCGAGCATCCTTCAACCAACGAGGAATAGAAAACACGGGAATGTAAGGAAATATAGGTATAGGAAAGGAACGATGTATTTACAAAATTGAGAAATGAGAAAACACAGGAATTTTTCAAAAAGGGTGTTTGGAACGCAGGAACAAAGGGGGTATAGGAAACATAAAACTTGATATATTGTTAACTTTTTTTTCTACTAATTGAATATTTCAGAAAATACAGACTAATTCAGTACCTCAGTTTTGAGAGAAAGCCATACCTATCAAGCGTATAGAGCTGCTGGATCCTCTCACATCTTATCCATCTCTCTCGTCGCTTCGTTTTCTTCAGAAGGCAAGTTCTGTCCATAGATTGAGCTGCAGCAAGAAAGCTCTACTCGCAGTAAAAGAATGTTTCCACAGGGAGCGAGCTGAGCGAAAGGGCAGAGGAAAGTATTCCCTTGGCTTGGAGCTCTTTTTTTCCCCTCCAAAAGTACATGCTTTTTCACCGTTCATATGGAAAGTTTTTTTTTGCCGATTCCTCCATACCAAACATACAGTGACGTCAGCAAAATGGAGGTTTAGCGTTCCTTTGAAATTACTCCATTTCAATCAAGGCCTTAGGTTATCCGGGTCTCTCCCTCTCTCAGCTACACGGATAACACGCTACGCTACACTCGCCGGCGCTCTTGAGCATCGGCACCAGCTTGCCACTGAGATGGAGCGACATGACATTGTTGGCGCCGCCGACGAGCCTGCCGCCGATGAAGACGGCTGGGAGGGGCGGCCCCCCCACGCCGAGCATTTTAAGCAGCGCGCGCTCCATCTCTTTGCCACTGGGATCTTTGTCTAGCTCGTGCACCACAGCGTTCACGCCCAGGTCCGACATCAAGCTCCTCACCGTGTGGCACATGCAGCAGGAGCTGAGCGTGAACACCACCACCGCACGCTCCGACGCCAGCTTCATTACTCTATAATCATATAAGTCGAGGAAAGATTAGTGACGCGCTGCACAAAAGCACGTTTAATTTCCTAGGGGCAGCGGCCAAGACTGATGGATTTATGCACATGCGCAAATGCGAGTATAGATATGCATTTCTTGGATTCAGATAGAAACAAATATGGTTCCCTGTCCCTGGTGAAATTGATTATTGACATATGTTCATAGTTTCTCTGTGCGAAGAGTCCATACCTGTCAGTAGCATGTTTCATCATATCTTCCTTGTGCGCCCCATGTTGTATCTCTTGGATTTCATCTCGCTCTTCTGAAATCTCTATCTCTCTGGCCCAGCTCTTCTCTATAGGATCATCAAATTCTCCATGATGGCAATATGTGTTTCTTCCAAGGCAGACGTTCAGCAGTCTCGGAACTTGTCTGGCAATTCTACAGTGACGTTGCATCTCACCTGCAAGTATCTCAACAATAGCAGCCGACAAATTCCTGTGAGGGGGAAACCTGTGCCTCCATTGTCGACCAGAACATGAAGGATTAGAACACGAACAAGCTTAAAATCCACAAGTGAAGGCATACAGTTTAATAGTCCCATAAAACAAAGTGATCAAACTTGCAGCGGCCCGATACTCTCCGGTGTAGTTACATAGCTTTTCAGTGGATTTTTTTTAGATAATTTCAGTGGATTTGACTATATCTTAAAAAAGAGAACTAATCAGTTTGATCCCAACCAGCCAGAACAAATAAAACTCCAAGCTACTTCGATGCACCAAAAAGGGAACCAAGGCAATGACCAAACAGAGAAGGAATTGAAATCAAGCCCTGAATCTAGAACTACACCACTAATAGAACAAGATCAGGAAGAGCGGAGCAGGATTCATCTGTGGGCAGAGATCTAGATAGGACTATAGGAGGGGAGGAAGAAGATATGGGGCCAACGCTCACCACTTTAGGCAGAGGAACCACAGGAGGGAGAACGATGGCAGAGGAACCACTGTCTATATGTCGTGGGAACAAAAATGATTTTTGTGAACTAGTGAAGGCCGGCTACTTAAGGTGTGATCCGCAGCTAATAATATCGTTGGCCTATTTCTATTATCATATTTATTTCCAGCTGCTGGTGGAACTTCACCAACCTCTTGATATTCTCGAACCACGCAGGCACGCACTAGTGCACGCAGCACAAAGAGCTTTTTCACTTATTCTACTACTGTTGGAATAAAGGAATCCCGAATATTGTGGAACAAAAGGAATCTTATGCATCATTAGTTAGTTACTGCTCCCTCTTGTCACAAAAGAACTTCGTTTTGAGATATGTGCACTCACACATGTTTGAAATTTGATTTTACCATCATATCTTTTTAAATGTTTCTATTGAAAATTTGAACTTTGAAAATAATACAACTTTCCGGTATTTTCATATATATTCTTGAGAAGACATGGTAGATATGTGCCCATGTCATGGATGTGCTGATGCAAAATCAGTCACTGCACGCACATCATAAGGAGCTAGATCACTTAGATTGCAAACAGGTTGAGGCGGCGTGATTCTAAAAAGTGTGTTGATGCAAAGATCAGTCACACACCACAAGGGGCTAGAGCGCTCGAGTCACAAATGGACCGTGGAGGGATGATGCTATCAAAATGATCTAGCTGGTTTTAGAAATCAGCCTAGCTGGTTGGTAGGGGTCGCCAAGGAATGCCTAGGAACGATAGCCAGCATGTTTACATGGTGAAGAATGACATGGGTTTATGAGCAAACTAGCAAAGGATTACTTATCATACTTACATGACGAAGAACAGCTAGTTTCCAGTAAAATAGCAGATGAACCGGTGAATCTCTCATCTAGGAGGGACCCCATCAGGGGGTTGCCATAGGTCGGCCATCAAGCATAGGGTGGCACTCTTGGTCATCGGATCTCGAAAGGAGCAGCATGATAGGGTTGGAAGTGAGTTTAATGCAAAAGAGAGATCACTAAAGAAAACTCATTGGAGACGCTTGAAAAAGATTAATGGAGGCGGGCATTGCAGCTGCCTTTATCTAAAGGTCTCGATTAATCTAGACTATGGAGGCGGTTGCTTTGCCTGTCTCAGTTAACCAAATTGAAAAAAAAAGAAGATGAGCCCAAATGTGAGCTTGTGCAGGGCATGGTGTCAAGCCCATCTGCCACCGCATGTGTCATGCCCACACGAGCGTCGGGTGTGGCCCGCCACTACCGTCGAGTTCGATGGAGCCAGATCCGCTGCTGCCGAGTTTGGTGGTGGCTAGATATGCCTCCCCTACTCCTCTAGTTGGCCCCTCGCCGCCATGGAGCTCAGTGGAGCTAGATCCACCACAGTGGACTCGGTGGTGCCAGATCCACCTCTGTCAAGCTCGGTGGAGCTAGATCCACCGCCGCGTGAGCTCGGTGATGGCAAAATCTGCCTCCCTTGCTCCTATAGTTTTGGCCGCTGCTGCCACTCGAGCTTGGGAGAGGGAGAGGGAGAGACGCCGCCACCGCTCGGGCTAGGGAGAGGGAGGGGTGCCCCCGTTGCCACTATCAGGGAGAGGGAGAGGGAGAGGCTTCACCGCCACTGTGGGGGGAGGGACACCATGCCCTACATGCCACTATGGGGGAGAGGGGCACTGATGTGGGCAAGAGGGGGGCCAGTTGCAATGTGGGAGAGGAGAGGCGTCACGATTATCGTTATGTGATCGCGATGTGAGACAGAGGGATCCAGTCAGAGGAGAGGAGAGAAACCCTAAGTTACATATTTATACTTGAACACGCCTATCGGGCCTCGATTGATCCTCTTGGGTCATGGCTCTTTTTTCTCACGTGGGCCTCTATTTTTGGAGGTAGATTTGTAAACCAATTTTAGGAGGCGCAGATTTTTTGACCGCCTACATAAATAAAACGACTGCCTCCATTAATCGAGTTTGCGAGGCAATCATTTTTTATGCCTCGATAAATAAAATGACTGCCTCCATTAGTCGTCCAGCATTTTCCGACACTATTACACTTGCACCCTTCACAACCACGTCTTAACCCCCATTAGAGTCCAATTTCGGCCAGAGCAGTAAGTTGTCAGCCGTGATAGTCGCAGTCATCACCGTCACTATGTGAGACTGTCTAAGGTGTACACTCACACCACCGTATCGGCTTATGATCTGCTTGTGATAAGGTCCTTTCTTCCGTCGCATTAGAGCACAGCCCGGTTGTGTTGGTATACACTAACACCACCGTGTTGGTTTATGATCCGTTTGTAATCAGGTCGTTGTTTCTGTCGCATTGGAGCACCACCTGCCTGTGTTGGTGTACACTAACACTGCCATGTTGCCTTGTGATCTGTCCGTGATCAAGTTGTTGTTTTTGTCATGACCCACATGTGTGGGTGTACACTAACATCGTTATTTTGACCAATGATCAGGATCACAGGCACCTTGCACAATGACCATATTGTATGTAGTGCATGTTCACCGTCGCTTTGGCTCCTGATGCGTCTGTGTCAAGGTGGACACACCGTCACTTCAGCGTATGAACTGTCTGGTCATTGGTAATGGTCACCATCGCATTGCAGTATGATTCGGCGGTGATACACTATTGACCCCCTGCAGCATGAGATGAATAGTGGCGGTGTTGGCCATCTGCTTCACCAACGGCTTGTGTTACGGAAGTGATGACAAAACATACAATGGCCCTTACATTCGATGGTGATAGAATTGCATCCGGTTTTACAATTTATTTACTAATTTAGATGGGCCTTAATAACTTACTGAGCACACACCATCCAGATATAATCATTACACACCATTCATCATGTCCACAGCGAAGAGTACTTTTTATAATGAGAAACGACACTAACATAGCAATAGTATCAACTCAAGAGTTAACACAAGCGGTACATAGATAGGATAATAAAGGTTTTGCTCCTTGCAAACTTACATAATAAAAATGAGGTAGATGTGCTCTGCTTCTTCAGATTGGCACTCTAGCTTGCAAGGCAAAGCTTCCTTCAGCTTGGTAGCTACTGCACCATGGTACCTCTTTTATTCCTCCCTTAGCCATTGTAGGAAAATCATTCAAAAGCACTAAGACTCCATAGCCTGCACAAAGCAACAACATTAATAATATTCAACATACAATTGCTTTAGTTACCAAGGCAAAATTGGACTATATATAGAATCAAAATAACTTCGTACCTAAAGACAGAATACATATTGTTGACTCCATGAACAAGGGAACATAAGTAAGATAGTGAGGTCCCTCTAGACGTAGCCTCCAAGTAGGTCTATGATATTGCACGATCTAGGCAGGGGGCAAGAACTTTTATGAGGTTCATGTCATATGCGATCATTTTTTTGTCCTTGCCAACAAGGAAAATCAAATTTTATTCTAGGTGAACTGCAATCACTCTGTAGTCCGCATCGCAAACATTGTAACCAAATTGAATATTGTTCCATCCAAATATCTCCAGCGTGGTCACCGTATGCTTCAATGTCTAGCTATCGGTACCATAGTCTTCTAGGACCCAGAATGAAAGCTGATACTTCCTAAACATACTAGCAGTACATACACACAACTGACCCTAAGCTTCATTGATGAAGATTGCTTAACCACATGGCCTACAAATTTTCCTCCATGTCTTTCCCTGCATATCAACAACTATCTGGGAAAACTCTAGCCAGTGCATAAAACCATTAAGAAACACACTTGTCGAATATGTGCATACAACACCCTCGCCCCATTTATATTTCTTAAACATCCATGCTGCACTCTTAGTTGAGTAGATACTCTATGGGTTCACCAACCCTCTTCTTCCAATATTCAATCATACGGAAGTGAGAGAAGACTATCGAATCAAACCCTAAGCGAGTTGAACGAAAAGAACGGTTGTTATCCGGTAGTAACCACCATTTGTCAGTCATCAGATTGTAGACAACATAGCGAAACCCAACACACCAACATAGGATGAGCCCACGGCAGCAATCTGAGATCACAACATCCTCAATGTGAAAGGGCAAGAAAGTCAAGGAGGGGTATTCACCATTGATGCTAGTGAATTTGTGTTTGCCTTTCCAACTACAATAGAAGAATCTGGCGATAATCTAGTCCAGCTCCTTACGGTACTTGGATTTGAAGATGAGGCGGTTCCAAGAGCGATGGACACACTTGTAGCTACACAAGGTGCGGGCGGTGAGGTGATGGAGGATGAGGACCAAGATGTGGTCTATGAGGAAGGCCACTTCGTTCCTCTTGTTTGGGATCTCCTCCTCCATCTTGAGTTCTTAACTAGGATCTTAGGGAGCAGGGCTGGCATAAAGGAACGGTAATGATACAGTGAGGACATCCGGATGACGTCGGACGCACCCGACGGGCGCGACGCGGTGCGACCCGTCCCGCCCGAGCCCGCTCCCCTTCCCCTTATCCATTCGTCAAACCACCGCGACCACATGCTCGCCTTCTTCTTTCCCTTTCACTCGCTGCCCGCGCGCGCCTCGCTTTCTCCGCCGCTGCGCCCTCGCTCTCCCCTGCCTGCCCTCCCCACACGCACCACCGGCTCGTCGCCACTTCCTTGCTCTCTCCGGCGAAGCCACTTCCCTCTCTTTTTGACTCTCCTACCTCTGTGGCTTCCTTCAAAGTTGACGGCGGCGGCGGTCTCTTCGACCTTTCATTCCAGCGGATCCATGGTAGCCTGACCTCCCCCGTGGCGGATCCATGGGAGGCGCTGTAGATCTAGCGTCATGGGCACCTCCTCCACCCTCGTGCGCCCTCCCTCACCACGACAGGGGCATGGGAGGCTTCCCCGCGGCGGATCCATGGTGCACTTGGTCCCCCGTGGTGGATCCATGGGGAGGCGGTGTAGATCCAGCTGCTCGGTGGCGTTTCTCCACCATGGCGCGCCTCCTCCACCTCGACGATGGCATGGGGAGCCTCCCCCGGTGGGGGATGCATGTAGCAGTGGCCCCCCGTGGTGGATCCATGGAAGGCGATGCAGATCTGGCGGCGCTGGCGGTGTTTCCCCTCTCCTTTCCCCATGTTTCAGTAGTGTTTTTCTGTTGTTTCATTTGCTTGAAAGCTATGTTTCAGTAGAACTATTTGGATGTTGGAGAAGCAGATCTTGGCATGTTGTGTGAGCTTTCCTCCCTCCCTCCTCCCCTTTTCTCTTCTCCTTGTTGCAATGGTTGTTTTGCATTGTTGTAGTAGTGTTTCAGTAGTGTTTTTGCATTGTTGTAGTAGTGTTTCATTTTTTTGTTTCAACCGCATGGTGAAGTAGTTGTCGCCTGCTGTTGCTATAGGCGATTGGGTAATGTTTCAGTAGTTTTCATGCTCTTTTTGGTGCAGTAGGTGTTCGTGGTGTTTTGCTCTTTGTTTCAGTAGTTGTTTAGTTGTTGTTGCATTAGTTGTCTTGCTTTGGTGCGGTAGGTAGTCGTTCTATGTTAAAGCTTCATTTTCCTGCATTATTTCGGTAAGTGTTTGGCCGTTGTTTCAGTAAGTGTTTGGTTGTCGTTGCAGTAGGCATCATGCCTTGGTGCAGTAGGCGTTTCTTTGTCAGTTGCATCTTCAGCTTCTATATGGTGCAGTAGGTGTTTTTTCATGGTGTTTCGTCGTTGTTGCATCTTCGATTCCTGCAAGATGCAGTTTGCGGGGTGGGGATGTTGCAGTGTGGGGAGGGGGCGATGGTTGCTTTGGAGGCAGGACGAAGGTCTGGAGATAGGGGGAGCGGATCCCCGCGCGCGGCTGGGTTGCGTTCGATCCGTCCCCCCGCTCACGTGGGGACGTTGCGGGTTCCGCGTTTTTTGTTAGCGTGGTTCGGGGGTGGAAGCGGGGGCGGGCTAGAATCCTTCTCCGGCGGCGCGTCCGGATGCTAGCGCCCGGATCCAGACGTCCGGGCGCTAGCAGTGCCCATAAAGGAATCCCGAATATTGTGGAACAAAAGGAATCTTATGCATCATTAGTTAGTTACTGCTCCCTCTGGTCACAAAAGAGCTTTGTTTTGAGATATGTGCACTCACACATGTTTGAAAATTGATTTACCATCATATCTTTTTAAATGTTTCTATTGAAAATTTGAACTTTGAAAATAATACAACTTTCTGGTATTTTCATATATATTCCTGAGAAGACATGGTAGATATGTGCCCATGTCATGGATGTGCTGATGCAAAATCAGTCATTGCACGCACATCATAAGGAGCTAGAGCACTTAGATTGCGAACAGGTTGAGGCGGCGTGATTCTAAAAAGTGTGTTGATGCAAAGATGAGTCACACACCACAAGGGGCTAGAGCGCTCGAGTCACAAATGGATCGAGGGATGATGCTATCAAAATGATCTACCTAGTTTTAGAAATCAGCCTAGCTGGTTGGTAGGGGTCGCCAAGGAATGCCTAGGAACGATAGCCAGCATGTTTACATGGTGAAGAATGACATGGGTTTATGAGCAAACTAGCAAAGGATTACTTATCACACTTACATGACGAAGAACAACTAGTTTCCAGTAAAATAGCAGATGAACCGGTGAATCTCTCATCTAGGAGGGACCCCATCAGGGGGTTGCCATAGGTTGGCCATCAAGCCTAGGGTGGCACTCTTGGCCATCGGATCTCGAAAGGAGCAGCATGATAGGGTTGGAAGAGAGTTTAATGCAAAAGAGAGATCACGAAAGAAAACTCATTGGAGATGCTTGAAAAAGATTAATGGAGGCGGGCATTGCAACTGCCTTTATCTAAAGGTCCCGATTAATCTAGACTATGGAGGCGGTTGCTTTGCCTGTCTCAGTTAACCAAATTGGAAAAAAAAGATGAGCCCAAATGTGAGCTTGTGCAGGGCATGGTGTCAAGCCCATCTGCCACCGCATGTGTCATGCCCACACGAGCGTCGGGTGTGGCCCGCCACTACCATCGAGTTCGATGGAGCCAGATCCGCTGCTGTCGAGCTTGGTGGTGGTTGGATATGCCTCCCCCGCTCCTCTAGTTGGCCCCTCACCGCCGTGGAGCTCAGTGGAGCTAGATCCACCACAGTGGACTCGGTGGTGCCAGATCCACCTCTGTCAAGATCGGTGGAGCTAGATCCACCGCCACGTGAGCTCGGTGATGGCAAAATCTAACTCCCTTGCTCCTATAGTTTTGGTCGCTGCTGCCACTCGAGCTTAGGAGAGGGAGAGGGAGAGACGCCGCCACCGCTTGGGCTAGGGAGAGGGAGAGGTGCCCCCGTTGCCACTATCAGGGAGAGGGAGAGGCGTCACCGCCACTGTGGGGGAGGGACACCACACCCTACATGCCACTATGGGGGAGAGGGGCACTGATGTGGGCAAGAGGGGGGCCAGTTGCAATGTGGGAGAGGAGAGGCGTCATGATTATCATTATGTGATCGCGATGTGAGACAGAGGGATCCAGTCAGAGGAGAGGAGAGAAACCCTAAGTTACATATTTATACTTGAACATGCCTATCGGGCCTCAATTGATCCTCTTGGGCCATGGCTCTTTTTTCTCACATGGGCCTCTATTATTGGAGGCAGATTCGTAAACCAATTTTAGGAGGCGCAGATTTTTTGTCCGCCTACATAAATAAAATGACTGCCTCCATTAATCGAGTTTGTGAGGTAATCATTTTTTATGCCTCGATAAATAAAATGACTGCCTCCATTAATCATCCAGCATTTTCTGACACTATTACACTCGCACCCTTCACAACCATGTCTTAACCCCCATTAGAGACCTATTTCGGCCACAGCAGTAAGTTGTCGGTCGTGATAGTCGCAGTCATCTCCGTCACTATCTGAGACTGTCTAAGGTTTACACTCACACCGCCGTATCGGCTTATGATCTACTTGTGATAAGGTCCTTACTTCCGCCGCATTAGAGCACATCCCCGTTGTGTTGGTATACCTAACACCACCGTGTTGGCTTATGATCCGTTTGTAATCAGGTCGTGGTTTCTGTCGCATTGGAGCACCACCTGCCTGTGTTGGTGTACACTAACACTGCCATGTTGGCTTGTGATCTGTCCGTGATCAAGTCGTTGTTTCTGTCACGACCCACATGTGTGGGTGTACACTAACATCGTTGTTTTGACAAATGATCAGGATCACAGGCGCCTTGCACAATGACCATATTGTATGTAGTGCATGTTCACCGTCGCTTTGGCTCCTGATGCGTCTGTGTCGAGGTGGACACACCGTCACTTCAGCATATGAACTATCTGGTCATTGGTAATGGTCACCATCGCATTACAATATGATTCGGCGGTGATACACTATTGACCCCCTGCAGCATGAGATGAATAGTGGCGGTGTTGGCCATCTGCTTCACCAACGGCTTGTGTTGCGGAAGTGATGACAAAACATACAATGGCCCTTACATCCGATGGTGATAGAATTGCATCCGGTTTTTACAATTTATTTACTAATTTAGATGGGCCTTAATAACTTACTGAACACACACCATACAGATATAATAATTACACACCATTCATCATGTCCATAGCGAAGAGTACTTTTTATAATGAGAAACGACACTAACATAGCAATAGTATCAACTCAAGAGTTAACACAAGCGGTACATAGATAGGTTAATAAAGATTTTGCTCCTTACAAACTTACATAATAAAAATGAGGTAGATGTGCTTTGCTTCTTCAGATTGGCACTCTAGCTTGCAAGGCAAAGCTTCCTTCAGCTTGGTAGCTAGTGCACCATGGTACCTCTTTTATTCCTCCCTTAGCCATTGTAGGAAAATCGTTCAAAAGCACTAAGACTCCATAGCCTGCACAAAGCAACAACATTAATAATATTCAACATACAATTGCTTTAGTTACCAAGGCAAAATTGGACTATATATAGAATCAAAATAACTTCGTACCTAAAGACAGAATACATATTGTTGAATCCATGAACAAGGGAACATAAGTAAGATAGTGAGGTCCCTCTAGATGTAGCCTCCAAGTAGGTCTATGATACTGCACGATCTGGGCAGGGGGCAAGAACTTTTATGAGGTTCATGTCATATGCGATCATTTTTTTGTCCTTGCCAACAAGGAAAATCAAATTTTATTCTAGGTGAACTGCAATCACTCTGTAGTCCGCATCACAAACATCGTAACCAAATTGAATATTGTTCCATCCAAATATATCCAGCGTGGTCACCGTATGCTTCAATGTCTAGCTATCGGTACCATAGTCTTCTAGGACCCAGAATGAAAGCTGATACTTCCTAAACATACTAGCAGTACATACACACAACTGACCCTAAGCTTCATTGATGAAGATTGCTTAACCACGTGGCCTACGAATTTTCGTCCATGTCTTTCCCTGCATATCAACAACTATCTGGGAAAACTCCAGCCAGTGCATAAAACCATTAAGAAACACACTTGTCGAATATGTGCATACAACACCCTCGCCCCATTTATATTTCTTAAACATACATGCTGCACTCTTAGTTGAGTAGATACTCTACGGGCTCACCAACCCTCTTCTGCCAATATTCAATCATACGGAAGTGAGAGAAGACTATCGAATCAAACCCTAAGCGAGTTGAACGAAAAGATCGGTTGTTATCCGGTAGTAACCACCATTTGTCAGTCATTAGATTGTAGACAACATAGTGAAACCCAACACACCAACATAGGATGAGCCCACGGTAGCAATCTGAGATCACAACATCCTCAATGTGAAAGGGCAAGAAAGTCAAGGAGGGGTATTCACCATTGATGCTAGTGAATTTGTGTTTGCCTTTCCAACTGCCATAGAAGAATCTGGCGATAATCTAGTCCAGCTCCTTACGGTACTTGGATTTGAAGATGAGGCGGTTCCAAGAGCGACAGACCCACTTGTAGCTACACAAGGTGCGGGCGGTGAGGTGATGGAGGATGAGGACCAAGATGTGGTCTATGAGGAAGGCCACTTTGTTCCTCTTGTTTGGGACCTCCTCCTCCATCTTGAGTTCTTAACTAGGATCTTGGGGAGCAGGGCTGGCAAAGGAAGTGGTTGTGTTGTTGCCTGAATTAGAGAAGGAGCACCGGCGGAAATTGGATCATGAGCTCCTTAGTATAGAGCTGGAAGCTTGTTTCATACTTAGATGAGTGGAGAGGGGAACAAAAATCCAAGAAAGATGGAGGTAAGTGTGAAACAATTACCATTGCCTTTGGATCTGATAGGATTGGCGGCTACGCCGGTGATGAGTAGCATCCTGGTCACTGGTAGATCTGTGCAACCCTGCTAGTGAGGCATACCATTGCGGGGTACTATCTTGTCGGCGGTGAGTGGCAGCTTGCACCCCGCTGAGTAGGGGCAGTCATGCAGTTCAGCATTGGGGAGCAAGGAGCGGCGATGAGGGACAAAAGCTATGGGCGTGGAGAAATTTAGACATAGGGTGGAAGCTTGCTTTGTAAGCAACCATTTTAGACATGGAAATGGAAATTGTGCAAAAATTTGTAAAAATGCACAGTCTTGGAAGTTGATGGAAGTGTTACCATTCAGACTGTATGCAGGCAGTGGTGAAGGCTCCTAGTGGTGGTGAATGGGTCATACGAAAATGTTCTAGGAGCCACCGCGCCACTATTGCCACGGAAGGCAGTGACTGTTGCATGGTTAAGGGCGTCACTCGTTCTACTCGATTGTAAACCATCACTCATTCTACCCAATTGTAACTAGAAAAATGTTAGATTAAGGGCTTGTTTAGTTTCCTCCTGCTAAAGTTTAGCTACTAAACTTTAGTCACTTTAGCCACATAAGCGCTTTTGATGATGTGGCATGGTTTTTAAGATGAGAGAGAAGTGGTTTCATGGGATGAAACTCTCTTGGCACGAATACTCTCTATGAGTCATGGAATTAAATGTCTATGAAACTCTAGAATCAAACTTTCCATTGAGAAGGGGTGTTTCATCCATATTTCATTTTATTCTACATGACGTGGTCGTCTTAGAAATAACGTAATGAAACTCTCCACTGAGAATGGCCTAAGTACGAAACAAACTAGAACTAAGCCCAACATTCCACAATAAATCTTTCATTAATATCTTATATCCTACATATAATCTATAAGTCTAGGAATTGAAATATGGCATTCCAACGATCATCATAACTTGCTTTGCTTTGGATAAGGGTCATTTGCATCTATCTCCTTAACATGTTCACAATCAATGATGGAGGTAGATGCAACATTCTTTGATTTGCGAAGACCTTACAAGTATGGGGTTACCTATACCTGACTAAATAGGAGAATGGAGATGGGGAACAACCTCGTGAAACTTCCTCTAACATCCCCTGGAGAGCAGTGAGAGGAAGAGGAGAAGCAGAGCAACAAGGATATCTATTCCCACATCTAGATTGCATTCATAAGCCAAAATTGCTCTAGCTCACAAAACCAATCTAGATCATGCTTGGGCCCTTGCTCTAGTGAAATCTTTGGAAGATCCACTAGCTCTAGGGCCCTTGCTCCAATGAAAGCTCACCATGGTTTTGATTCTGGATGCTTTAACCACGGATGGCGATCAGTAGCGGGACTGTACCATGGAGGCATTCCTCCCTATATTTGTGAAACATCCTCTAACACCTAGGATGAGAGGACATAGCCGCACCCAAGTGATGGTGGAAGTTGATCTTGAAGGCCTTCTCCCAGTGGTGTCGGAGTCGATGGAGGTCTAGGGTAGCCATGGCGACAGGCACTAGGAGCAACTGAAGGGTTTCTCTGGTTTGGTTGATGATAAGGGAGGAAGAAGGTTGGGATTAGAGTGCACTTAAGAGGCTCTCCTTACCTTTCCTTAAATAGCCCCACCTCAATATGCGAGCGGGAAAGGAACCGTCAAGATCCGGGACTTGCGTGGTCACCAACGCGGGTCATGTGTGACTGCATGGCGAAGATGACGGGAAGTGGAAAATGAGGTGGTTTACATTCACTTGCACATTTCAAACTATCTAAAGGCCACACTCAGTGGGACTTTCATTTTCATTAAATAGGCCATGTCTCCCACGTGATCTTAGTGGAGCACGCTTCTCTTGGAACAGCGTTGGAAGTTGGAAGGAGAAAATTGACTGCACCAAGTGGCTAGTTGTGAGTTCCCATGCCACTTCACAAAGGGTATTAATTTAGCCCTAGCTCGGACATCTCCCCTGCCCTTTGGCTTGCTGCTATCCACATGTCATAGCTCCATCATGCCGCCATGCGAGCCCTCGATCGTTTGGCCTTATCGTGCGACGTCGATGCCAGCAATCATGGAGGTGAAGCAACACCCCACGTCACTGATAGTGCACCCTACTGACCAAGCCATTGAGATTGTGGCCACCTTTCTATGACCTCGAAGTGGCCAATGGATGGCATCCGTAGCCCATGGGTGACTTGCTTGTCCATGCGACACATCTGTGGCAACCCTACCCTCGGTTGGCGTTTGTCACCAGTTCAATTTAGACACGGAATGACGTAGGACAACCCCATCGACTATGAAACCCTCCTTGCTAGCCTAACCTAACTCAACATCCCAGAGGCTTGCTTCTTCACAAGGATACTGAAACGATCAATGATTTCCTCGAAGGGAAATCCACAGATTACAACATAAAGTGATAATCCTAGAAAGACCAAGTTATCACATTATCTTTATTCAGCTGATATCACAATCATACATCATGGAAGTACAAGTCTACAAGGTATTACAACACTTGGTAACACGCCTAAGTAGATCATTATTCTAGCGGAAACACACACATCTTCATCGGGGACGACGTGGCACGTCAGCGAGTGAAGGGTCCTCCTTGTTGAGCATTCATTAGAGTTAGCTTAGATTTTTAGTGGGCTAGACTTCATCTTCTGAACCAAACTTGAGCGTAGGAATGAGACCATCTAATCTATCTAATCACCTGTTGTCATCATCGCGGATGACATCCAATCCTGCTGAACAATTATCAGTACGATTTGTACTGGCCACTGGCTCCCACCCTATGCTTTACGTATGCTTTTGTGGTAAGTGGAATGCAAGGGTAGAGCAAATGGCCTATATTTGGCTGTAGTTTTCCTATGCATGTTTGTCGATGTTTTTAATAGCAGTTCATCAAGTTTTAACCCATCTCATCCACATGTTCATGCATCCCATCATACACATCTTATCATGCTGTCACTCTCTAGGTGGCAACGACGACTCTCGCTCGTGTCTTGCCTCAATGGCTCACACAAGAATCCAACAACAAACCTAGGGGAAGGTATAAAGGACTCCTCTCACTAACCAAGTAAAGCATATGTCATAGGAATGTCCATATCCGAGGACTCGGCTATACGTATAGATTGATCAACTTTGCAGAACATGTACACCTAGAACCACAAGATCACCATCATCGATGATCTAGCTCATCTAGCCTGATACTGACTGCCTCCCAACCGGTATGGTGCCACCCTACCACTTAGCCCTAGGCCACCTCAAAGTCCACCAAAACGCTGAGACTATATGACATAGTACCGGCCCCCCAGAGGTCACTACGCTATTTTAGGAGGGTGTGGGTCCCACACCCATACCTCCCTACACTATCACCTTCCAACCTAGTAGTAGTGGCACTATCCTAGTTTGTCGGGTAATCATCCCCCAGCTATTCAAGAATGAGTGGTGTGTACATAGGGTCCTATGATCCAGTTCTCAAGGCATACCAGTCCTTAGGGGGACCGAATAGGATATCTTCCCTCAGGGTTAACCAACACCCTATGCCTCGGTGGCACCTCCATCCCAAGGCTTCGTCCCACAAAGACACTCCACCCTAGGATCTACTCATCACACATGCACCCGCCATAGGTACCTCTTACGGGGGATGCCTAGGTCACACCCCCTTAGCAAGACTTCTCCTAAAGACCCGTTATAAGATCCTGCCCGATCGAATCAACGCTCAGCATAGACCCAAGACACACATCGAGATCTCCCCAAGTTGTTATCACATTATTACCACATTACTAGCACCAAGTACCTTAGCCACTCATAAACAATCCTCCACCAAGCATCACATCACAAATATAATGCGTAGTAGAAGTAAAGAAGTAAGTAGTAAGCGAGCGTCTAGCCTAACAGCAGGTATGCAGGGGAATAGGTCACGACAAGGTAATGGCTTTCAAGCAAATCTACCATGCAACCTATCACAATTCATTTGCATAAAAGTAAAGCACTAGCATCTACATTGTAGCATGTCTAATAGGATTCTAAGAGGTTGGGTGGGACATGGCACCTGTTGAATGTCATCTCTAAGATCCTCAGTGTACTCATAGTTGTTCTCCTTCCAAGGTCCTTTCATCCGCATGTCCTTCGCGTGTCCTTCCTCCAATGAGACCTAGCTCGATTGACACTATCCTCAATGCATCTACCTCAACAGAGTGATGAGCAAGATGAAAAGCAATCAAACCACTAATCCCAGAAAAACTGCAAAGAGAGAGGCAACAAGGCACAACATGATCAACTACACTGAAAGAACATGGGGAAATGACTCAGCCCTCTCAGCGGATGTCCAATCCTTGGGCCAAGAGAAATGCAAGTGGTGGCTTGCTAATCATGAGCTTAAGTCTTAGCCTACTCAGTACTTCTTGGGTCGATCATATTGACCTGTATGGCTTTTATAAATTGGCATAGTCCCTAGCTCATCTTAAGCATACACCATGACTCGTGGCTTTTTGATCCGAGCGTCATGGAGATTGACGAAAATAAAAAAGAGTGGCTAGGCAGGAAAAATAGCAATTCTGGTCTCTCTCAATCCGTATGCCATTGTAACTGACGTGAACCAAGAGAGGGTGGAATGGTAGAGAGAAGAGAAGCGAGATGGTCTACTTCGTCTAACCACACACCATGGTTAGAGACGGGGCATCAAAAGGAGTGACACATAAGAGAACTCGGATGCTCAACCAATTGTAGGGTACCATGACCTAGGTGCACTAAATGCACTAAGACATTACTAGGGTTCTTAGCGGTGGGGTGGTCACCGTAAGAACAAAAGAAATTATTTGGTCTAGCCGGGTACAAACATGCAAGGGGCTCCAGCACGAAAGAGCCAAAAGATGGAAAGAAACACAGGATTCGCTTCCTTTGATCCACTTGCCATAGCAATGACAGGAATCGAAGGGATGGAACCAAAGAGAGCAACAAACACCAACAAGTGAAGAGCTCAATCCACACCTTACTGGGTCGACGGGGATTGAGAGCATGAGAAGAGAGAAGAATGGAATCCACACTCTTTCGACCAACTCGCCATGGAAATGGGTGATGGTTAGAAGAAAGAGACACGGTCCTATGATCCAAACCCACTCATAGGGCACCACAACTGTGCAACTGAGTCAGCATAAAGATATCCCTGAGGTTCATAGCGATGTGGTTGTCACTGCTACATCTGAAGGAATGTTATAGTCCTAGCGGTACAAGCATATGATTTGGTTAGAATAAACATGTGAGCAAATGAGGTAAAGCCCGATGGTCATGGAGAGACAAACTTGCGGCCACAAGCTATGCCTACACGAGTTGGCTTCTGTACATTCCACGATAATCATCCCTTAGTTTGTCTCCTTTTGACTTGGCCCTGATGAACTCATCGTGTGTGGGTAGGAAGCACACCAATAATGACATCGAGTCCACCACGACCATGTCCTAGGGATGAAACTAGGAGCTAACTATCACCTTATGATGAAGACAACTAAACATGAGGGGACAAACCCATGACCAAAATGGTTGAATGAACTACGGATTCCCTGATCGACTTGAAGGCATGATACATAGGCAACCACTGAACTACATGATGAACCGACAACACAAGCAACACAAGAAATCAATGACTCGAAAACATGACTTGGAGTAGCACATATGCTTAGCACAAGAGGTAGATTGGAGGCGAAGGCACGACACAAGCATTCTTATAGGTAGATGGATAGATAGATCATGTGTGAATCATGTATAGATGACAAGTATAGATGATAGATGACAATAATGCGATGAAATGTAAAGCAAGGTTTTTGTCAACATCAAAGAAGGTGTTGATAGGTTCAAAAGCTCGACCTTGATAGGGAAGGGCGACTGCGGCTTGCTGCTACTGCACTAGGTGGGCTGTTGCTTGCTATCGGTCGGTTGTGGCTTGCCACGGCTTCGCTTCTACTAGCTATGACCTGCCAAGGTTGGCTGCAAGTGGCTAGGGCACAACTGCTGTGTTCTAAAGTGGTGCTGCAGCTATGTCCAAGGTCGAGGACATGTTCTACAGCAGTGGTTCACCAGCATCAGCAGCGTCTCGGCTCTAGTGGCTCCACGGTGTCCACAACAAGCTGCAAGATAGTGGCATGGAGCAGAGACATGCCATGGTATAGGAGTGGGGGTGTGGCCTTCCTGCAGCAGTGAAGTCTGTGGCACAAAGGCCGGCCATTAGATAAGAACGGCGATAGAAGGGGAAAAGGAGGGGACCTTGGATGCTAGAGCTCACCGATGGTGGAGGAGGAGCTCCGGCGCTAGCAAGGGTGGTGCAGACATCAACGTGGCCTTGTTGAGCACCATTGAAGGATGCAGTGGGGTCATAGCCACTGTAGGTTGGGGGCGAAGGAGGTCGTGGTTGCTGCGGCTGACTACAACGCTCTCGGTGCTTCATGTGGACGCATTGAGGTTAGTGCCTAGCGTGGCCAAGCGAGGCCATGCCTTGCTATTCTGGCATGTGCTCGATGCTATGGCCACGCTCACAGCAAGGGCGTAGAAGAGTGTGTGGCATCACAAAGTTGGAGTGGGGGCTCACGGTCACCATCGAGGTGCTTGGCGAAGACAGGGTCATAGGTGCGATGAAGACGGTGCTGTGGCACGGCGAAGTACGGCACGGCCGGCGTCGAGGTGGAATGGGAGCTTAGCCGGCATTGAGGATGGCATGATGGATGTGGCTCCGAGCGATGAGGTGTGCCGGCAGCCGATCGAGTGGCGCCATGGCTAGGGCAAAGTGGTCGTGCTGGAGAGCACGGAGCGCGCGTGGTCACCGACGTAGACGATGATGATGCTTCAGCACGGCTAGTGGCACGACCGCGGCATAATGAGGCGAGCTACAAGGCAGTGTGGTGGTGCGGCTATAGCTCTGTGGCTGGCAGTGGCAGGCTAGGGAAATGGAAGTGGTGGCGGCGGCAGCTAGGAGTGGAGCAAGGGAGCGCGGGAGCAGCTAGGGGCCTAGCGACAGTGGATTGAGAGGAATATAGGAGCGACCATGGTGGTTTGTCTTAAGTAGCACACGACGCCTAGGGTTTCTAAGGTATGGACGGGGAAGATGCCTCAGCATCTGTACTGGGGGCCACATGGCGCTTATCATGTGGCACGGATGATGAGGACACGTGGCTCATGAGCATGGGCATGCGCTCGCATGCTAGCTATGGCGGTGGCTTCTCAGAGCGGCGCGACACCTGTTAGAGTTAGACAAGGGCACAGCTGAGCTGAGCTGGCAGTCCTACAGGGGCTGTCCACGGGGCCAGCGCTATGGGCCTACAGAGCCGGGTGCACAGGCCTACGAGGGCCAAGCAGAAGCTGGGCCACGGCGCTATGCCACTGGGCTGTGGACTCGTGGGCCGAAGCGGGGAGGGGAGTTGGGCTAGCCTGCTCAGCGTAATGAAGGAGGTGGGTTGTAGCTAGGCCAAAGCACGGAGGCCAAGGCTGGCTAGGCCAAGGGCACAAATATGCTGCTCGTGCGTGAGCTGGGCCTAGGAGGAGGAGAAGGGAGGTGATCTAGGCCGTGGGATAGGGGAGAGAAAGGGGAGGTGGTGGGCTGGTTGGGCTGAATTGGGGATTAAAAAGGGAAAAGGATTTTTTATACTCATGAATTTAAGAAGGATTCAAAAAGGAATCTGTGATGGTTTCAAAAGGAATTCCAGGGGATTTGAAATGAGACCGGATTGGAATTCAAGGGAATTTGAGAAGAACTCAAAGGAAAATTTGAAATGAGAATTTTAAATAGAGTTTCAGAAGGATTTCAAATGGGATTTAGAATATTTCATGGAGAGAAGGAAAAAGGATTCTTCCTTTAAGAATTATGACTACAAGGAGGGAGGAGTCACAAAGGGTTGAGGTGAGTTTTCAAGGAAGATTTAGAGGGACTCAAAAGAGATAAAGGAGGGAACTCGCTATAGATTTGTGCACTCCAACATGAACGAGACTCAAACACAGAACAACTCAAGAGCTCTATCACTTCCTACAAACAATTCTACATGGGTGCAACAATTTTTTTTATAGATTGTCCTTAGTTTGACCTAGGTTTGACCTACCATCTACATGCTTCACACAATTGCATGAAAAATTTTAAAAGTTAGTATTTTTGGTTGTTTGAAAAAACCAGAGGTGTTACAGTCCTCCCCCCATAGGAATCCCATCCTCGAGATTAAGACATTGCTCGGTCGATGAAGAGGTGGGGGTATTGCTTCTAAAGTCTACTTATTTCAGAGCTTGCTTCTCTTCTGTTGTTGTTGCTCCAAAAGACCTTGCTAAAAGGAGCTATTGTCAATCTGGTTTGCTTGACAACTCGATCCAAAATCTTCACAAGTGCTCAGGGTATGAGCGGGTCTTGTAGATCCATGGTTCCAATATAGTCTTCTCCTTTTAGATTCCTCTGACACTTGCTCAGATGTGAGACGTGGATCATGGGTGTTTTCTTGGCTAGCTAGTTGGTGACTCCAACTTGTAGACGAGCTTCCCAATTTTGTTCAAGACCTTGTGGGCTGCGAGGCGAGTTGCTAGCTTGTCCTTATCATGAAACCTCACGGTGCCTCTGGAAGGTGATACCAATTGTAGCCACTTTAAACTTGACATATCTGTAGTTATCAACCCTAAAACTAAGGTCTCGCCTTGTTTCTATCGGTATAGCTCATTAGACGGGTCTGAGCTATCTCCAGGTTCTCACTAACCTTAGTCACTTGTTCTTTGGCTTCTTTATCCCTACTGGTCCAAGAACTACCTTTCTTTGGCTTCTAATCGTATAAGTGGGTCGCGCTTGATAGTTTTTATTATAGGAGAACTCGACAAAGAATAGGCTTTTCTCCTAATCCGATCCAGAATTTGAGATTCACACTCTAAATAGATCTTCCCTAATCTGAATCACTCTTTGTTGTGAACTTGACAAATGAAGATGTGATTCTAGTTTCTAGATTCTTTCCAATGAATAAGCCACTTGATCCAAAGATTGATTTTGACCCACTTCGAGTCATTTGCTTTCTAAGAGCGGGCTAAACCAACTGTAACGTCCTTACCACTTAGAAAATAGGCCAACTATGTTGTCCATGCTAATGTCTTCCTATTTCCCTAGAAGAAGGTTCAAAGGGCCAAAGTAATTCTGTGGTTCCTTGGCATTTATCATTTACATCTCGGCAAAAATCGTATCTATCCACATAGGTTACTGTAATATGTTTTCTGACAAGGTGGTTTCAAGAATTTGCTGATTTTGTGGAATGCATACAAGATTCTTCAATCACAAGGTGTCTCATGCATTGATTCGGTGATTCTAGAGCTTTTCCTGACATATGTGTCTTGATTTTCTCAGATATTCTAGTATATTTTTAAGTGCTTCCTTGATCTCCTTAACTATCTGGTAGTATAAGTTATCGCTTGATCTTCTCAGAGCACAAATCCTAACCTTGCTTAGAAATGTTGCAATAAACCCCAAAATTCTTATGACTATCAGGTAAGGTCGACACCAGTGTCCAGCTATTCCAAGATAACGGCTAGGGTTGATAACGTTTCTATCCTACTAGCTATGTCAATCTTGGATGGGTCGATTGGAGATTTCTCCTATGGTCAACTCATACCCGCTTCTTATCTCTAGAATTCAAGAATGCAAGCTTTTTAAAACAAGAATTCTCGCTCCTCGAGCTTTGACATACCATAGATAATGCATTAGCTTTTCTTGCACATCTCTAAAAATGCTTCTCAACTTCTTCATCTGTTTTCTAAATGGATCAGGATGTTGTCAAAACTATGGCAAATTTTGCTAGCTCTTTGCTATGAAGGTCCTATGTTAGGTTATTGAAGTATGCAGGTGTTGGTGGTCACTATTGCACATCTAACACCACCAAATTAAGTTCAAAACAGGAGAAGTGTACAACATTATAACACATATGCATATACTTTGACCTTGCTCCACTTGTTTTTTTGGAGGAATCATGTTTATAGGTACAAACACGAAAACAAGTGAAAATGCACAACTTCACAAGAGAAAGCGCATAAAAGAAAGCATATTTCCAACAAAGGCGTAATTCAAGAATTATGGAGGTGGCCCACCTACGAATAAACCTAGAACGAGTCACCACCGCAAGGGAGGCCTAGGCCCAAGGGAGAACCAACATGACGAAGTTGGTGGCGAGGGGGCCACCTAGCGTGCGGCCACACCCTAGGCCGCACCTCCTCCCCACCGCCTTCCTCTGGCGGTTGCATGCCTCCATGCCTTGGCGGTTTTTGATGGTTTCCATGTTTATCTTCGACGAAACTGACCTCTTCCATGTATAAATAGATGGGTAGAGCTGTCCTCCAAAACACACACAACATTTGGAGAATACATCACTAACATTTCTTGTAGTTTTTACTATTTTTTAGAGCAAGGCAAAAGCTATCAAGGAGAGCTTGTCTCCTTAGAAGAAGAGCAACTCTTGGTATGAATACTACTAAGAAGAGTTCTTCCATATTCAAGCTCTCATATTTTATTTATAGTATTGCTTATGAACTAGAGTATAGTTTTGATCATGTTATTATTATGATATATGGACTAGCATATAGTTTATATGTTATGATCTTGACATGTTCATCATTGTTCATAGAGTTCATCTAATTAGAAGAAGAATTAGGATTAGCATAATGGTTCGTTGTTCCTTTGGGTTTGCCCATATTCTAGCCTCTCAATCCATAGGGTTGGGGTCCTAGGGGGATATGGGTAGTTGCTTTGTACATGGGCGTGGCGCCCCGGTGCACAGGAACGTGCGAATGACGGTGCCCCATGGTTGAGTTGGTAGGCGGCAGGTGGTGAGAGCCATGTCCGTCCTTTGTAATCCCCTACATTCGGGTATTGTGTAGGAGTTCGTAAACATCTTTGATGCCTAGCAAACCAGGTCAGGGGACCTCCCCATTTACCCTAGACTTAGCTCCAATTCTAATTATGTGAATTGTATGATTACTAACATGTTTATAGCAAGGTTATATTTTGATCATGCCAGCTCTGTTAGATTATTCTTTTATTCTTTATTTTTATTTTATCCTTGAGGTAGATCCATGTGTGTGTCCACTATCCATGATTTACTGTTCTTACCCCTGTCATGATTCATAGTCTATTATGTAAGTATGATTTATGCTCATGTCAAAAGAATAGAACAATACTATTACTACAATCATCATGCTCTCTTTTGGTAAAAATATAAATATGACACCTGGAATACTCACAAATTGAAATGTTGCATCGATAGATCCATGCACTTGTGTAATTGTCTATAATCATAAACCAGCCTATCATGGTTGATAGGTTCTTGGCTATGTTGTGGATTAGCACAACGTTGTTTCTAGAAAGTAAATCAGTGTTTTCTAAGTGACATTATCCTTTGATTGTAAACCTTCCTCTTAAGACAAACCTGTGATATTTCTGGCGCCATGTTGAGAGGGAGGAATATAGCTCTAGTGTAATGGTATTTATGTAAACACCATCTGGGGTTCCTAGTGTAGTTGTCACGTGACGGAGTCAAGACCTTCTCACTTGATAGCAACGTCTAGAAGCACCAACAAGCATTTCTAGTGCTGTTGCTAGGGATTTGGTCTATCTCTAGTGATTGTGCTAAGAAATGCCAACAACAAGCATTAGTTAATCCAAATGGAGCACTTGTGAACTCAATGTCTCAATTGGGGGCAATTCTGGCATTCAACTAGAAGGATGTTCGGGTATTCTTAGACAATTAGCATGTCTCAAGTTGGTGACCATCGGTTCTCAAGTAGCCCTGTGGAGCAGATTTTGATGTTGAGGGAAAACTTGGTCCGTGTGTCCAAACTAGTGGCATGCGTATGTAGCAACATCATTCTCCTTCTTCATCCTTAGCTTCAATAGTTCGCTAATTTCTGATGTCTTCTTCTCACTCTAGGTGCACCTAGCATACTTGTTCTATGTGCTAAGAAACCTATTGTGTGCTTATGTTGTTCCTAGCCTCATTGCAAGGGGGTCCAAATAACTTTCTATTTCCAAATATGATTCTTTAGAGAGCTCAAATTCCTAAGATTTGGTTGACATTTCTATCTCTCCTCGTCACGGAGAACTTCTTTCTTTACCATACTTTACTTAAGGTCCATTTCCTTGAGTGTAACTATGTTGGTTTGCTTATTTGGAGTAGGGCAACTACAGAGGTGACGGGGATGCTTTACAAGGCTTGGATGAACTTTCACGCAATAGTGCTTCCTTTGCTTCCTAGTTTCGGTGTACTTAGGCACACCCTATTGTATGATCTTGGCTTAGTTCAATCTGCTAGGCTTTGGGGTAGATAGCACAAATTCCATAATGAGTTCGCAAGGCCCTTGAGCCAAAATGTAGCAATGCTCAAACCTTTTTTATTAGTGAATTTCTCAAGATCAAGCTTTCTTTTGATCCTATGTAACGAGTCAGCTACCTAGATTGGGTTATTGATGTGGTCAAAGGAGGGTTTAGCTTGTAGGACTTCTCAAATTTCTTGCTAGAAAACTTCACGAGATGGCTCAGGTGCTACTACAACAGTACTTTTCTACAAGATACAGGTCTGATGAGCTGTAGCTGTTGTGTAACCGAGTGCTTCCGAGGCTATAGTCCCAAGACTCTGGTCAAGCTCCGGGTGTATCCAAGAGTAACTCTAGGGTGATGGGAAATGGGTATCCAATATCACACCCATGTGATGGGCGACGGGTATCCAAAAATCACCCTAGGGTTGATGTGCATCAAACTCTCCAAGCCAATATCATCGATATGTTGTCTAGCTCATTAGACTCTAGCATTCTTGTTGTCCATTTTTGACATTCTTTTTACAACTGTCATCTGGTCGACAAAGGGATGCTTAGGTTTAGCTAACTGGGCTAGCTTGGGTCTAGAATCTTATTCGCACAAAAACAAGTTCTATATCCTACACTCAGACAACCAGAAGCATGAAAGAACAGCAACTCAAGATCCAGGCAATCAAACATCATTACAACTTTGAATGCATAACGTTGGCTTAAGGCGACTATAAGGCCTTCAAAGTCTCACACTGCTACCAATCTAGCATGGGTGGTCATGGGGTATGTTCTATAGGTCAACTTTCTTTGACAGGGAAGTCAGTTAGCACTAGAATTCAAGGTGGAGAGGGAAATAAGTGTTAGCATCTAGAGTTCTTTAACATACATGATGTTTGGCTTCCATGCTGGTGTTTAGTCCTAAGGGTCTCATCCTAGGGTCAAGCATGGCTCTGATAACAACTGAAATGATCCACGATTTCCTTGAAGGGAAATACACAGATTACAACATAATGTGATAATTCCCGAAAGACCAAGTTATCACATTATCTTTATTCAGCTGATATCATAGTCATACATCATGGAAGTACAAGCTTACAAGGTATTACAACACTTGGTAACACACCTAAGTACATCGTTATTCTAGTGGAAACACACACATCTTCATCAAGGTCGACTTGGCGCATCAGCGAGTGAAGGCTCCTCCTTCACGGGCATTCATCAGAGTCAGTGTAGATTTTCAATGGGCATAGAGTTCATCTTCTAAACCAAACTTGAGCATACGAATGAGACCATCTAATCCATCTATCCCCTGTTGTTGTCATCGCAGATGACATCCAATCCAGCTGAACAATTATCAGTACGATTTGTACTGACCACTAGCTCCCACCCTATGCTTTACGTATGCTTTGTGGTAAGTGGAATGCAAGGGTACAACAAAAGTCCTATATGTGGCTGTAGTTTTCCTATGCATGTTTGTCAATATTTTATAATAGTAGTTCATCAAGTTTTAACCCATCTATCGACGGTAGTTATCGATCATTTTAAACCGTCAACCAAACATGAAAAAGGGCATAAATCAACCTCCAACATAGAAATAAGGTTTATACTTACAAAATTCTAAAGTTTTGGTGAATCTGTGTTTCTATAGGGGGTTATCAGGAAAAAGAGAAAAGATACGAAGGACGTTGGGATAAATATTGAATTCCGAACCGACTCCAAGTCAAGAAGACTCTAGACGACATGAGAAGACATCCACCTGAAGGAAGGGGCTCTGCCGACCCTAGGCCCCTCCTGTGAGCCACCACTTTTGTATGTTAGTGCTCTACCGCCTTAGGGTTTGCATCTATGCTATTGTTCAATGTCAGTTTGATCCGAGGGCTCTGGTGTATCCTAGGGGACTATATTACCAGAGCCAAACCCTAGGGTTCAGATCATCAAGTCATAATTTAGATCAAGTCATCAGAGCTAGAAACCTTAGTTTCAATTAGAGCTTCACCATATTCTAGAGCATAGCTACATAGATTAGAATTAGTGAGTCAAGCTTTGCTTGGATTCTGGATCTACCGAGAGCGTGGCTTGCAAGAGTCCTCTGTAAGCTCTCTTCTGTATCTTTCTGTATTTACTTTGCTAGATACAATGGATTTGACATGGATTTATATATCATTTATGTTCTCAATTGTGCTACTCATTGTTTGCTTAGATTATATACTTAGTTAGAATGCATTTATATTCAAACATAAGATCGTATAGCACTCACTCTTTGATATCATGGGTGAGTGGTCAACACTGTGTAAGCATGGTGCTTAGACATTGTTTGCCTATGGATACACCCTATATTATGGGCATGTGGTAGATTGCGGATGTGATACTCCCGTTGAGTCCTTTGTAGTCCACTCCCTGAATATAGGGCCAATAGGAATTGATTACTTAGGAAGTCTTGCTCTGTTCTTGATCTTCCTTAGTAATATCCCTTGTGTGTAGATATAAAGTATTGTTGCCATGATTACTAGATGTAATTGCACTAGTCTTAGTGTGCTTTGATAGTATAGTTTAGAATGACTTAGGAATATCTTTTTACTTCTACCTAATCCATGCTAATGCCTAGATAGGGAGTGCTCTAAATGAATTATATTATATTTGACTTAGTGTTTATCATTCATTATCATTTATATTGTGACTTACCCCTGTTATGAGTAAATTGAGCATACATGGTTCATTCTCCATTGCATGTGCATAGTGATTCATCATATTCCTATACAAACCAATACCTTCCCAGCGATAAAATTATAAATCGATAACCCTGGAACACTCTTGGGTAAAATGCTACAATGGTATATTAATATGTACGCTTGCAGATACTTTGTATTCATATTCATATTTATATATATTCTCTCACTAGTCACTTGCATTAGTAATAACTGCTCAGTATGATTCTAGGTAGTATCCAAACGTATCTCTTATACTTATGCTAGGGATGACAACCTGGTTATTCTAGGAGACATAGGTTTATTATAGGTGGCTAAGTAATTCAACCAAGTGACACATTAAGAAATACCAAAAGCATTCCTTGGCAGTGATGCTAAGGAATGTCAACACCATCTCATCCACATGTTCACCCATCCCATCACACACATCTCACCATACTCTCACTCACTCTCTAGGCAGCAAGGACGACTCCCGCTCGTGCCTTGCCTCATCGGCTCACACCGGAATCCAACAACAACCTAGGGAGAGGTAGGAAGGACTCCTCTCACTAATCAAGTGAAGCGTGGGTCATAGGAATGTTCGTATCCAAGGACATGGCTATATGTATAGATTGATCAACTCTGGAGAGCGTGTACACCTAGAACCATAAGATCACCATCATCGACGATCTTGCTTTCTAGGCTGATACCGACTGCCTCCCAACTAGTATGGTGCCACACTAACACTCAGCCCTAGGCCACCTTAGAGTCCACCGAAATGCTAAGACTATGAGACGTAGTACCGGGCCCCTAGAGGTCACTACGCTGTCTTCGGAGGGTGTGGGTCCCACACCAGTGCCTCCCTACACTATCACCTTCCAACCTAGTAGTAGTGGCACCATCCTAGTTGGTCGAGTAATTGTCCCCCGCCCATTCAGGAACGAGTGGTGTGTACGTAGGGTCCAATGATTTGGTTCTCAAGACATACTAGTCCTTAGGGGAACTTGATAGGATATCTTCTCTTGGGGTTAACCAACACCCCGTGCCTCGGTGGCACCTCCATCCCGAGGCTTCATCCCATGAAAACACTCCATCTTAGGATCTACTCATCACACATGCACCCGCCATAGGTACCTCTCATAGGGGATGCCTCGGTCACACCCCCTCGGCAAGACTTGTCCCAAAGATCGAACATAAGATCCTACCCGATTGACTCAACCCTCACCACACACCCAAAACGCACACTGAGATCTCTCCAAGTTGTTATCACATTATTACCACATTACCGGCACCAAGTGCCTTAGCCACTCACAAACAAGCCTCCACCAAGCATCACATCAAAGATATTATGCATAGTAGAAGTAAATTAGTACGTAGTAAGCGAGCGTCTAGCCTAATAGTGGCTGTGCAGGGGAATAGGTTGCGACAAGGTAATGGCTTTCAAGCATTTCTACCATGCAACCTATCACAGTTCATTTGCATAAAAGTAAAGCACTGGCATCTACATTGTAGCATGTCTAATCGGACTCTACGAGGTTGGGTGGGACGTGGCACTGTTGAATGTCATCTCTAAGATCCTTAGTGTACTCGTAATTGTTCTCCTTCCAAGGTCCTTTCATCCGCATGTCCTTCGTGTGTCCTTCCTCCAATGGGATTCGACTTGATTGACACTATCATCGATGCATCTACCTTGACAGAGCGACTAGCAAGACAAAAAGCAATCAAACCACTAATCCTAGAAAAACTGCAAAGAGAGGGGAAACAAGGCACAACATGATCAACTACAGAGAAAGAACAAGGGGAAACGACTTAGCCCTCTCGGTAGATGTCTGATCCTTGGGCCAAGAGAAACACAAGTGGTGGTTTGCTAATCATGAGCTTAAGTCCTAACCTAGCCAGTACTTCTTGGGTCGATCGTATTGACCTGTATGGCTTTAATAAATTGGCATAGTCCCTAGCTCATCTTAAGCATAAACCATGACTTGTGGCTTTTCGATCCGAGCGTTATGGAGATTGATGAAAATTGAAAAGAGTGGCTAGGCAGGAAAAATAGCAATTCTAGTCTCTCTCAATCCGTATGCCATTGTAACTGACGCGAACCAAGAGAGGGTGGAACGGGGAAGTGAATAGAAGCGAGGTGGTCTACTTCTTCTAACCACACGCCATGGTAAGAGACGGGGCATCGAAAGGAGTGACACACAAGAGAACTTGGGTGCTCAACCCAATTCTTGGGTACCATGACCTAGGTGCACTAAATGCACTAAGATATTCCTAGGGTTCTTAGCGGTGCGATGGTCACCGTAAGAACCAAAGAAATGCTTTAGTCTAGCCTGGTACGAGTATACAAGGGGCTCAAGCATGAAAGAGCCAAAAGATGGAAAGAAACACGGGATTCACTTCCTTTGATCCACTCGTCATAGCAACGATAGGAATTAGAGGGATGGAATCAAAGAGAGCAACGAACACCAACGAGCGATGAGCTCAATCCACATCTTACTGAATCGACGGGGATTGAGAGCAAGGGAAGAGAGAAGAACATAATCCACACTCTTTCGACCAACTCGCCATAGAAATGGGCGAAGGTTAGAAGAAAGAGACATGGTCCAATGATCCAAACCCACACGTAAGGCACCATGACCGTGCTACTAAGTCAACACAAGGCTATCCTCAAGGTTCATAGCGATGCGGTTGTCACTGCTAGATCCGAAGGAATGCTATGGTCCCGGTGGTACAAGCATACAAGTTGGTTAGAATAAACATGTGAGCGAATGAGGTAAAGCTCGATGGTCATGCCGAGATGAACTCGTGGCCACAAGCTATACCTACAGGAGTTGGCTTCTGTATGTTCCACGATAATCGTCCCTTAGTTCATCTCCTTTTGACTTGGCCCTGATGGACTCATCATGTGCGGGTAGGAAGCGCACCAATATCAACATCAAGTCTACCATGACCACGTCCTATGGATGAAACTAGGAGCAAACTATCGCCTTACAATGAAGACAACTAAATGCAAGGGGACGAGCTATGCTCGACATTATGGCCATGACGGGACAAACCCACATCCGAAATGGTCGAACGAACTACGGATTCCCCAATCGGCTCTGTTGATGGTAATTATTGTATGATTTCAGCCATCAACGAAACATGAAAAAGGGCATAAATGCAAACACCACCATAGGAATAGGGTTTGAACTAACAGAATTCCACAAGTTTTGGTGAATCAGTGTTTTACAGGGACTAGACAGGAAAAGAACCAAAGGATACCCACATGTCAGATTAATACAGGGAATTACGTGGCGAAAGGGAGTCAAGAATATTCTAGAGAACACTAGTGACTCACCAGTGAAAGCGGGGCCCCAACTCATCTAGGGAGGATCGGCCGATGGGCCCTATAGATCGACCGATCTGGCCCCACAAAGTTAGCCTCTCCACTCTGATGTGGACTCTCCATTGCCTTTGAGGATTAACCTGAACCATCCCTTAACTCGGTTTGATCCAAGGGCTGAGAATCATCGCTCCAGCCTATATAAACACCCCCAGACCCCCTAGGGTTTCATATCGAGATTGATCAAGTTCATATCAATTAAAATTCAGGGCCAAAAACCCTAGATCATTAGAGCTCCACCATCTAGAGCATAGCTACATAGGTTTAGAAGTAGAAGGAGGCAAGTTCTACTTGAATTCCAGATCTTGTCTGGAGTGAGGCTTCCTGAAGCCATTGTAAGAGCTCTCTTGTATCTAATTCCTCTCTTCAGTATTTTAGATATAATAGATTGATATTGTTCTATTTATTGATTATGTTCTCAATTTTGCTATTCATTGCTTATTTAGATTATATACTTTGCATAGTTAGGATACATGCATATTCATACATAAGATTGCATAGCTTTCATTCATTGACATCATGGGTGAGTGACCAACAACATGTAAGCATGGTGCTTAGATGTGGTTTGTCTACAATTGCGCCCTATATTCTGGGTTCTGTGGTAGATCGCGGATGTGATACTTCCATTGAGTCCTTTGTAGTCCACACCTTGAATATTGGGATCGTAGGAAGTTATCATTACTATAGAAGACTTGCTTTGTTCTCGATCTTCCTTAGTAATATCCCCTTATGTGCAGATATAAAGTGTCTTTGCCATGATTGCTAGTATAATTGCACTAATCTAAATATGACTTGATAGTATAGTTAGAATGACTTAGGAATATTCTTATGCTTCTGCCTAATCCATGCTAATGCCTAGATAGGGAGTGCTCTAAGTGAACTACATTATTATATATGAATTGATCATTGATGCTTATTATTCATATCATTTATCTTGTGACATAACCCCTGTTATGAGTAAATAGATCATACATGGTTATCTCCATATTGCATGTGCATATGAGAATCATCTATCTATTTTTCCATCCGCCAAGTCCCTTCCTAGTGGTAAAATATAAATCGACAACCCGTAATACTCATGGGTAAAATGCTACAATGGTATAATCTGTGCGCTTGCAGATACTTTGGATAGTTAGTCACTTGCATAGTAATATCCAAACATGTCTCTTATGTTCATGCTAGGGTTGACAACTTAGTTATTGTAAGAGATATAGGTTAAAGGGAGGTGGCTAAGTAATTAACCAAGTGACATATTAAGAAATACCAACAAACATTTTTTGGCGCCGTTACTAAGATAGGATTTATTCTTGGTAGCGTCACTAGAAATGTCAATAAGCATTTTTGGTGCCGTTGCGGGGGAAGGTTGATGGCATTGCAAAAGGAAAATAGATAGCTCATTGCACCACACCAATATGATCGAGAAACCATATAAATCTTTACTCAAATAGGCTCACCCTGTCGTTGTTTATTTGTGTATCTTATGCAGGGTAATGTATGAACAAATTTGACCTTCCAAAGAATTTTGTTGAATATCCAAAAGCCTTGATCAGGAAAACCTGAGCTAAGCTCAGAAAGAGTCCAGATCCACCGCCAGAAGACAACCGAACAAGAAGAAGTTTGACACTAGAGTTTGAAGCCATGGCTAAAAACCTTCATGAGTTCTCAGCTCCCATCACTGCGAACATCCATACTAGACCTTCCACCAATGTTGGGGAAGAAGGATTCGAGCTCAAGCCTGCGCTTATCAACATGGTGCAAGCTAGTCAATTTTGTGGAAAGGCACATGAGGATGTGAGTGCACACCTCCAACATTTTTTGGAGATTTGCAGCACTTTCACCATCAAGAGAGTAGGAAGAGATGTTGTTCTACTTTGCTTGTTTCCATTCTCACTGTTGGGAAGAGCAAAACAGTGGTTCTACGCAAACAGAGACAAGAAGACTACATGGGATATCTGCTCCACTGCTTTCCTAGCAAAGTTCTTCCCTGTGGGCAAGACAAATGCTCTACGAGGAAAGATCACAAGTTTTCAGCAACAACATGATGAATCTATCTTGGAAGCATGGGAATGCTTTCAAGACTACATTTCAGAATGTCCTCACCATGGGATGGAGGATTGGTTGCTTATGCAAACCTTCTACCATGGATTGACTACCAGTACCCGTGAGACGATGGATGCTGCTGCTGGAGGCATTTTTCTATCACTAACCATTGAGCAAGCTACTACTCTTGTTGAGAAGATGGCATCCAACCAGAGTTGGAATGAAGAACGAGCTCTGCCTCGCAAGAGAGGAGGAATGCACCAGCTCAAGGAAACTGACATGATATCTGCCAAGATAGACTTGTTGATGAAGAAGCTTGATGACCGAGCAAGTGATAAGAGAGAGATCAAGCACATTCATGATGCATACATGACATGTGAAGAATATGGAGATACTAGCCAATCAGGCCACAACTATCTCGAGATTCAAGAGGATGTGAACTACATCGACAACAATAATAACTATCATCCTCAGAATTAGAGTCAGAATTGGAACCAAGGTTGGAATCAGCAACAGAGGCCCAACTACCAAGGTAATTACTTAGGAAATTAACAAGGTAACAACTTCAACACACCCTTGAGAGATTTAGTTTCTGGTAAAACCAAACTGCTAGATCAGATATCCAAGAAGCTAGTCTCCAATGGCAAGTTGCTAGAGACCATCAACAACTGGATGGATGGCTTTGCCTCTGCTATCAAGAACCAGCTTAGCTTCAATAAAATGCTAGAATCTCAAATAGCTCAGCTGGCATCTTCTATCACTCCAGCCAATGAAGGAAAGATTCCGGGCCAACCGGAAGAATTAGAAATTGTAAATCTTGTGGACATATTCAATGTAGGATGGTACTACATAGATAAGCAGACTAGAGGATGGAAAGATGGCACTATGCCCGAGAAGAAAGGAGATCTAGGAAGACCTGTCATTCCAATAGCTATTGGACCAAACACCTTTGAAGAAGCAATATGTGACTTTGGTACAAGTGTCAACGTTATGCCCAAGGTAATATATGAGAAGATTCATAGAGATGTACTAGTTTACATAACCATGTGTTTGCAGCTTGCAGACCAGTCATTCTGCTATCCGAAGGGGATCCTTCAAGATGTTTGTGTACGAGTTGGACACTCGCATGTGCTAGTAGACTTCGTTGTAGTTAAGATAGGAGGAAGTGAGAATTCACCCATCATATTGGGATGACCCTTCCTGAGCACCGCGAAGGCTATCATCTATGCCAACAGTGTGAAGATCTATTTCACTATCAAAGGGAGTAAGGAGAGATTCACCTTCAAGAACAAGACACCACAGAATCCTACCCATCCACAAACAGCGTACATCTATGAGGACAAGACAGCAAAGAAGAAGGCATCTAGAAAGAAGAACAAGATTAGGCAGCCACCCGCTGTGGCAGTAAGAATGATCAATTCCGTACAAGCTGAGTATGATCACCTTCTCGCATTACCACACTTGCCCAAGTTAGACGGTCCAGGAGTACCAATGATCGAGTGTACAATCAATCAAAGAATCTTTCACAAGACCTTCTGCGATACTGGATCAAGCATCAACATAATGGTCAAGGTAACTTATGAGTTCTTATTCAGCAAAACACCCTTGCATCCGACCTACATGCAGTTGTAGATGGCAGACTAGACGTTTAGATTCCTAGACGGGATTGCTAAAGATGTCATGGTCAGAATTCAAGATCATTATGTCCCTACCGACTTCTTGGTCCTAGGCATGGGAGAGGAAGAGTATGATCCACTAATAGTACTTGGAAGACCATTCCTCAACACCATGTGAGAAATCATATACATGAGATCAGGCAAGGTCCACTTCCAATTCCCTACCGAGAAGGTATGCTGCTATTTCAATAGCTATACAACATATGAGCAGCCAAAGAAGAATAGATCGAGAAGGAGACATCGTTCGTCCCAACACCAAAAGAATCAAACCCCCAAGGATGGACAAGCAGCCAATGAAGTAGAGATTTTAAGGAGTGATGAGACCCCTACATCCGAGGAGAAGAAAGCGGACAAAGAAGAGACTGAGAAGAACAGGTCACTGATATCAACATCAACATCAACATCAAATTCACCAACCAGAAAGGTATGGAGAGAGAAAGACTCATCTTCCAGCTCACCATCACCAGAGGTGCAACCAGGGTCACCATCTAAACCCGATGATGCACCAAGCAAAGAATGAACAAGACAAGAAGTCCTGTTTGGAGGACTATAAACCACCGAGCCTTCGCCAAAAGGTAAACTTGGTATTTATCCAGCACTGCATACTTTTTCCTTTAGCATTTGCATCTTAGCTTAGATAGTTGCATATTTACTTTGTTGTATTTGCATTAGAAAAGAAAATAAAAATATTTACTTATTGCATTGAAAAACTCTAGGCCCCATGTGAGTAGTCACATATTCACCATGGTGGCACAAAAAAATCTAGAATTAATTTACTCCATTGCATTCATAAACTTGAAAATCCCAAAAATATGTGGACACATGAAGGTCTACACTTTTAAGAAAAATACCAAAAATATGTGGGCACATGAAGGTCCACCTTTAAAGGGAGCTATCTGCTAGGATCAAGTAACTCGACATTAATCACTAACCATGGAGTGGTATTAATCTAACCCCCTCCACGAGCATTGGTATTTGTTGGCAACTGAGTTTTACAGGATGACACTTGATCAAAGAGCTAGAACACCCATAAGCCCGCCAGCTGTTGGAACCAGCTTCAAGATCACTCAACCTCAACATCGCGACCACGTCATCATTCAGCTTGGGGGAGAGCATCCTCCACTTATCCAGCTAAGTATACGCTTCCCATCTCATTGCATCACTATATTTTTTTGAGTGTGTTAGCTAGTAAAGAAAAATAATGATAAAACAAAATAAAGAGTTTGCTTAGTTTGATTAGGTGTGCTTAGGTTAAAATAAAATAAAAGAGAGAGAACTTACAAGAATTTTGCCCAGATAAAATGAACTCCACATATAAACATCATGCATGGAATTGATAAGTAGCACTTCACCATGATTCCTCATAATACTTAGTTTTCAACCTTGAATCATCCCAAGTTTTAGACACAACTATTCTGATTTGAAGATTTACTTTGAACCTGAAACTTGTGGGAAGCAATGTTTGATCTAAGTCTAGGTGATTGAGGGATATGATATGAAAAGTCTGAGCTGCTATTTATCTTGTTCCTAGTGATACTTGAGTTCTGGAGATTTACTTTGAAAAACCTTAAAACCACATGATGAGTTCCTGTATGATAAGAGCTTTACATCCCTACTACAGCCATACATGGTAGATTAGAAAAACGCACACATTATATGCTACTTGCTTTGCATTGAGTTTTGTCAAGCCTTGTTGATACCTTAGGAACTTGTCATGCTTTTAAAATCAAGATCACATGCACACCACCCATAATGCACTGCTCATATCTGAGTAGGCGCATCCACATTCCATCCATTCCACCCAAAATATTTTACTCCTACACTAGGAGGAAACACCCAAAAATATACCCCATAGGTTACCCCAAATCAATGCTCTAAGTCGTTGTTACTATCTCTCAAAAAGTTTTGTTGCAAAGAAAGGTCATGTGGCTATGCAAATGTTATTCATAAAGTAAGATGAGAGGAAACAATGGGTACAAAGATATCCGCTTGAGAGGTAAAAATGGACAAGTGTCCGAATTATCAAAACAATGGGTACCTCGATGCCCGCCTAAAAAAAGAGAAAAGAAGAAAGATATGAATAAGATAGCTCATGATCCCTTGCAAAAGAGTTCTTCAAATGTTCATCAAAAGAGAGATATGTTTTCAAAGAGCAAGAGTAGAATTAGGATCAGCCACCATATATACACCTACCACCTCACATCCACACACATGCACATCTTGATTTGATTGTATGACTTGTTCCTCTGGATCCATTATTTGACTTTACAATATGTGTCTTGGAAGTAAGTATGAGCTATCGTCTTACCCATGAGCTCCACATAAGCCTTAAGTTATAGGGTGAGAGAAAGGAGGCATACATCACTATTGCCTTAGTAAGGATCCATAAATACCACATATTGAGAGACTTGAGAAGGTCATACAAAGGAATCTCTGAGTTTTATTTTGAAAACTTGTAAAAAGCTCTAGGATAAGAGTTGAGCAAAAGAGCTTAAGATATAGTGCTTGACTTGGACATTCTGTCCTTCAATTACCCAAGACCCAAGAGAAAGTTATAAGCTCCATGGTTGAAGGTAATAAAGGTAAGTTCAAAAGCCAGCATAGTTCACTCTAATCCTGGAAGTATTCTTGGTTTAAAACTAAATACTTGTGTGGGGTAGCTACAACTTATGACATTTGCTAAAGTTCGGCTTTGCTAAGGGACTAACAAAAGTTAAGCTTGGGGGAGCTTGTTGATGGTAATTATTGTATGATTTCAGCTATCAACTAAACATGAAAAAGGGTATAAATGCAAACACCACTATAGGAATAGGGTTTGAACTAACAGAATGCCACGGGTTTTGGTGAATTAGTGTTTTGCAGGGACTAGACAGGAAAAGAAACAAATGAGACCCACATGTCAGATTAATACAGGGAATTACGTGGCGAAAGGGATATTCTAGAGAACACCAGAGACTCACCTGTGAAAGCGGGGCCCACAACTCAGCCAGGGGGGATAGTACCTGCGCTCGGACCGGTGCTGGCGCGGGGGCGAAATTGCGACCTCACTGCGATGGCGTGGCCTCGGCGTCCGGAGGCGGCGCGACTCTGGGGAGAGTGGAGGGAGGAGGGCGCCGACGGTGCTCGGCAGCGCGGACTCGCTTGTGGCGCGGTCGGAGGCAGGGGTGGCGGTCGCAAGGTCGGAGAGGAGGGCGATAGAGAGGTGAAATGGGCATGCTGATCGGAGGATGGGATAAGGGTGCTGTGCCGCGGCGTAGCTTCGAGAAGGCCGACCGCGTGTACGGTGATGGACGGGGATATGCAGGGGGATGGAGATCCTCTAACTTCGACCTCAGCGACTGCAGGGGATGGATGGATCACCAACCTCCTATAACTCGTGATCCATGGCCGTTGGTGCTAAATCGTAGGGGCACGGAAATCCGATGACGTGGCCTTATGTGTGGGGAGTTTGGTATATTGGAATAAGGATCTACGAATGATACGCGAGCTGTGTGCAGGACAGGCGGGGACAGGCACGGACGTCGGGTGCTAGCCACGCTCTACCGAATGAACAAACAAAATTTGTCATTTGTTTACAATTTGGCTTGGACTAAAATCTGATTTATACCACAACTATTGGACGCACCGGTGTTTGTTGCTAAATCTTTGTCAACGCGTGACACGGATTGTGTGTGTTAGTCATTGCTAACAATCATGTACTCCTTCTGTCATATAAAACAGAGTCATTCTTGCTTCTCAAAAAATTAACAACTTTTAACTTTGACCAAATATGTTTAGCAAAATATTAATATTTATGGTAATAATTAGCATCATAAGGTAGATCATTGAATATACTTTGATAATAAACTTATTTTGAGATATAAATGTTGCACATATTTTCTACAAACTTAATTAAAATTGAGAAAGTTTGATCAATACGACTCCTATAATAACTCTATTTCTAGGACTTAGGGAGTATGGCAGACCTAGGGATTGGGGGATTGGTTCCCTTGTCGAATCTGTCGCATGAGCTGTGTTCACAGTTGTATTTTGGAAAAAAATTCACCTTCGCTCCCTCAACTTTCACGAATTTCTCTTTTCCTCTCTGAACATTAAAACCGGGCAAACACCTCTTTCAACTTTTAATACCAGGCAAACCACCTCCTGGCCCGGTTATAAGCTATTTTGTTTTGTTCTTTTATTTTTTATTTATTTTTGCTAAATCTTTATAAAATCATAGTAAATCGCAGAAAAATCATAAAATGAAAAATTTTAATTTTGTTGGACCCTATATGAGTAGATATACACAGTGAACATATAATGTGCTATACTTTAGTACAAAGTTTTTATTGTAAATTTTGATCAATTCTTTTCTATAATTAATTACAACAATTTATAACTCCAATTTATATGGTCCAACTGTAGTGAAATTTTTATGATAGTCTAATTATTATATGCTTGAACTGTAGTAAAAATTTTATACTCATTGAATCATGTATAACTTAATTATAGATTTATTTAGGGTTTATGCCTATTAAATTCAAATAAATTTATAACTAAATAATACATGATCCAATGAGTATGAAATTTTTAGTACTATTTAAGCATACAATAATTAGGTCACCCTAAAAATTTCATCACAATTGAACTATAAACACTACAATTATGAATTATTTCAATTAATTATAGAAAAGAATAGATTAAAATCTACAGCAAAAACTTTATACTAAAGTATAGCATATTATATATTTATTATATAGATATACTCATGTGTAATGCAAAAAAATTGGATTTTTTATTTTATGATTTGTGATTTACTATGATTTTTCAAAGATTCAGCCGAAATAAATAAATAAGAAAAAGACAAAACCACTTTTAGAACCGCTTATAACTGGCTCAGAGAGGTAAAATGTATGGTTTTAAAAGTTAAGGGAGGTGGATTGTCCGGTTTTAGAGTTTAGAAAGAAAAAGAGAACTTTCGTAAAAGTTGAGGGACAAAAAGTGAACTTTTTCCTTCTATATTGGACCTAGAATGGGCCTGTCTATCATGAAGCTCTCATTTTCCGTTGGGGGTCAGAGAAGTGCAACAGTAAAGAATATGGCCCGGCCCACCCATCCCGTCATCGAGCACCAGTCACACCTGGGGAGCATCGCCGGCGGATCCCCTGCCTGCCGGCGCAGATGGAGATCCTACACAGCAGGAGGCGGAGTCCCTTGCCTTCAATCTCCGGTTGGCTGCCATAGTCCATCGGGCAGGCCCCCATATTCCGCGCCCTGCCACCCTCGGTTGGCGGCTCTGTGTCCTTCGGCGCGGTCAAGTCTGGGCGCTGATGTATCCGGATCTCTCGTCGGCGACGTCGAGGACCTTGTCCCCTCCAGCGGCCTAAGCCGTCTCCGAGTAAGTGCCTTGCTGTAACTAGTCGCGTATTTGCACAGGTCTTTTTTCTCAATGCCTGTGGATCTCATTGCAGCCTCTTAGTGCACGTTTGGAATCGGGAGCCCTGGGAAGTGAACAGTTTTTTTCCTGCTAATTTCCTATGAAATTCGTAGATTCAAAACAGTAGCAGCTCCTCATGAGTGGCTGTAGGCTTGTAGCGAACTTTTGATACAAGCAACCGAGAATACCTGGAGAAGTTTTTACTCTTTACCTTGAAAACATAGAACTCTGTATGAACAAGAACAGAGAGTTTTTTTTTTCTGAAAGTTTTATGTAGAAAAGGCAGAAATTGTACTAACACTACTGTGCCTCAAATTTATTGGAAAACAAATGCATTCAACATCCGTAGTTCAATCAGATTTTCACTTCTCAGTGCTTTCGGAGGTAATCTCAAACATAGTAATGCCAAAATCACGTTTTAGAAAAAAATTAAATCAACTACTATCTGCCTCGTGGGCTAGATATAGTCACATCATTAGCACTGCATTGCTCTGCAGATGCCGATGCCTCTTCCCGGAAGTATGCCAGGTGGTTAGGCTCAGGAAGCACCATGCTCGTGCTGCTTAGCATCGCTACAACATCTGTCATGGTGGGCCTATCAACTGCATTTTCTTGCACACACAACAACGCAATGTTGATGCATCTCACCATCATCTCTAATGCTTGATGGCCCTCAACAACTAGTGATGCATCCACAAGTTTAAGCCATCTTCCATCGCTCCACAGTTGCCATGCCTACAATAATGTTAATCATTGATTAAAGCTTATAATTTACTACATACACACAAAAAAATTACCAATGTGAATATATATGGAGAAGACTCACATATCCAAGAAGGTTCAGGAAGTCTTCGTGTCGATGGAAACCTGAATTTCTTTTTCCAGTAATGATCTCAAGAATTAACACACCGAAGCTTAACACATCTGATTTTATCGAATAGAGACCTTCAGAAGCATACTCTGGAGCCATGTAACCACTAAAATGACACATGTAAAACAACATATACAAGAAAAATATTTCCTAGTATGAAATGAAAGACTTAGTTGTCTAGAAGGATCTTACTATGTCCCAACCACCCTTTTTGTGTTTCCTTCAGTATCATTTGAGTTAAACATTTTTGCAAGCCCAAAATCTGAAATTTTAGGATTCATCTCGGAGTCCAAGAGAATATTACTTGCTTTGACATCTCTATGTATAACACGCAACCGAGAGTGTTTATGCAAATACAAAAGACCTTGTGCGATTCCTTCAATTATCGTCATGCGTTTACTCCAGTTAAGGAAGGATTGTCTTGATTCATCTGCACATAAATTAAGCATAAATTCAATAGAAAAAAAATAGTCAAATTTGTAGGCTGCCTGATTAATGGAAGCTGTACCAAAGATAAAGAAATCCAAGCTTTTGTTTGGCAAATATTCATAGATCAGCATTTTCTCTTCTCCTTGAGAGCAACATCCCATCACTACCGGATCCGGCTTGTTTGCCGATGGCCGGCAGTCATCGGCAAAGTTTGGATTGCCATCGGCAAAGGCTTTGCCAATGGCAATCCGACGTGGCCGTCGGCAAACCGCCATCGGCAGACATTTCTTCGGCAAAGCGAAGTTTGCCGACGGCCACGTGTCAGGCCATCGGCAAAGCTATGCCGATGGCCACGTCAGCCATCGGCAAAGGCGCCACGTCAGCCGACGCGCCGTCAGGCTGACGGCGGCTTTGCCGACGGCTGACATGGCACGGCCATCGGCAAAGCGTTTTTTTATTTTTTTCGGAATTTCTTTGCCGATGGCCCCGGCCGTCGGCAAACTTTTTTTGCCGACGGCCGGCCATCGGCAAAGTTATGGTCACTTTGTCGACGGCCTGCCAGCCGTCGGCAAACTTGGGGATTTGCTGACACATAATCCTAGGTTTGCCGACGGCTGGCCATCGACAAACCTGGGAATTTTTTTTTCTTTTTTTTTCAGTTTTCTTGCATTTCCATGACATTTCAACATATACATCACATATATAGCATATGACCCACATATATAGCAACAAAATACCATTTTCATCTGCACATCACATATATAGCATGGAACCCACATATCCTCCAAGTCATCCATACACAAGCGACAAATGTCGATCGTCATCCATACATAGTCATCCATACAAGTCATCCATACAAGGTCCAAAAGCGACAAGTGTAGTACCTAGCTCGAGGCGCCGTCCCCAGGGGTCCCAGAGCCCCCACCACCTTGCTCCCACGGAGACCAACTCGGAGTCGTGCCCCCACCTTGCTCCCGCAGCGACCAACCCGACTGTGGGGCCGAACCGTACTGCCAGTACTGCCCCAGCTGCTACGGAGAGACGCCTGGAGGCCCGTAGTGCCCCTGCTGCGGCCAGGAGGAGTACCCCTGTGACTGTGGAGGAGGCCAGACGTATGGCTGCGTGGGGAAGCTCTGGTAAGGTGCCTAGCCGTGCGGTGGAGAAGGACCCAGTGGAGGGCTACCACTTGGAGTCGGGTTCGAACCTACCGACGGTGCCTGCACAAAGACCAAGTGATGTAATTAGTACCTACAGGCTGGTCGCGCAAGCTAAAGCAACAAGCATTGTACTCACCTGACTAGGTACAGGAAAGGCAGTGGAACTACCGGTGGTGGAGCGAAGATCGAGGTAGGAGGCTCCTGCATTCCCGGGATCTGGGCCCGGAAGTGTAGGGATAGGTTTGCCAACTGTCTCTGGTAGTGCTACGTAAGTGCCACCAGCTGCTCCTGATGGGCCACATCCCGCTGCGCCTGGATAGCCGCCTAGGTCGCCTGGCTGGCCTGCAGCTCTTGGACCGTGACCTGCAATGTTACAGCAGCATGGTTGATGGTATTTGAAGGCAAGGTACATCATGCGTGAAACGAGTGAACGACGAATGAAACTCCACTTACATGAAGTGCCGTCATCATCTGCGCGCTGCTCTGCTGCCGAGGCGCTATGGGGATCTGCGATCTGCCCCCCTTTGCCGGTCTTCTTTGCGGATCTGGCTCAGCGTCAGAACAGAGGACGGGTCGATGACGCTGTTGGCCATAAAGTACCGGTCGTGCTGCTTCCCTCCTCCAATCCTCATCACGAGGTCAGTGTCCAGGGGCTCGGTGGCGGGATCGTAGTCATCGCCATGGCGCTCTTGAGCTGCGGCGGCGTACTTGGTGAGCTTGTCGTAGACGACCGGGCTGGTGTACTCCTCTAGCCCGAGCGACGAGCTGTACACGGTGGTGGGCGCTTTCGCTTTGCCAATGTGAGCAAGCGCGTACCCCGTGAACTCGTTGATTTGCTCCCCACCATGCATCGCCGACTGCGAGGAAAACACAAACATGGTTACAAGTAGTGACAATTGAGCGCTATAACAAATGCATCAACAGAAGCATACCCATGTGTCCATGAACTCTGGCAGGATCTGGCTCCCTTGGTGGTGTGAGACCCCTGACCTATCGAGCTCTACCTTGCGTTTCGCCCGACGTGCTCTGTGCTCTTTGTACGCCGTCGACGTACGCCACCCTCTGACAATTACAAGCCAGCAGTCCTCGTACTTGCTGCACCAGCTCAGAGGCATCTGCATGACATTCAAGTTTTTGATATTCCAGATAATGAATTGAATGTGTCATGTAAGAAATCATAACCGATGTTTCCTGACAATTACTTAAGTTTTTGATATTACCTGCATGTACTGCTCCTCGGTGAGGTCGGTCTCCTCTTGAGACATCATCTCCCTGGCTTGCTCCTTATCTACCTTCACCTTCTTGATGTTGGCGTAGTAGCTGATGATGGCCTGGGTACGCGCCTCGTAGAACATGTCCTTGAGCCAATCAGCGCACACCAAGTCCTGATGCCGTGACGCCCGCCCGAGGTCCTGCCCCTCCTCCAACTGGAAGTACAACTACACACAGGCATTAAATATCATTTCATTGTTTGAAGAAAGTCCAACGAATCCGTTGTATTGAGATATGCGATGCGATGCAAAGACTCACCCAGAACTCCCTCTTGATCTTGTCAGGAAGGACTTCGTCATTTTCGTCCTTGACAAGGGAGAAGTGGTGCCATTTCTCGGGCACAATGTGGTTACCCTCGGCGGTGAGGACCAAGCCAGGGAAGTGCTTTTTAATCAGCAGGCCCTGGATGCTAGTGGGACAACGTGAAGAACCCCTTTTTGTCACCTTTTTTCAGCCCCTGCACGAGTCATTAACAACAATTGTTAGTATGCAGTTTGAATTTGAAAATGTCATATGAACAAGTAGAGAAATCAACAATGGTTACTTACTTGCCCATGGGCCGAATCACCGGGCGCTCGTCAGTGACTGGCAGGTGGCTAGGGAGCCTGGTGGGGCCACGCTGGAAGGGCTTGGCCAAAGCTGTGGAAGTAGAGCCGCCCGCTGTCTCCTCGTCGCCGCAGCCGAGGTCGTCGTCGTCGCCCTCGGCGTCTCCGCCGCAGACGTCGCCACCGTCATCGTCACCGGTCGTCGTCGTCGTCGCCCCCTCCTGGGAGGCCATCTCGAACAGCCTCCTCGACGGTGTGCGGTGCCGTCCGCTGGGGGCCCTCACACCCCTACTGGTCGACGGCTCCACCTCAAGCTCCTCGTCCTCGTCCTTGCGGGGTCGGCCGCCACGTGCTCCTCCTCGTCCTGATCGACCAACGCCACGTACTTTGAGGTGACGTTTCGTCGTGGCCGCCCTCCGCCTGGCATTTTGTCGAGTGCCTGCAATGACAAAGATTAAAAGAGTTAGTATTAATAACAAGTACCTATAAAGAAACATAACTGCAAGGTAATATTAATAACTGCAAGGTAATATTAATAACAATATAGTATTACATGAATTAGAAATTATCTCCGTGAAAGGCAATATTGCAAATCGTTTCAATGTCCAGTCTAGCCTTAATGTTGTCCTTTGACTTCTTGCCAATGTCCATGAGTGTTGCCCACAGTGCCTCGGTGACATTCTTTTCTGTGTGCATTACATCGATGTTGTGTGGAAGAAGAAGGTCCTTGTAGTAGGGGAGCCTAGTCAAGCCCGATATATGAGTCCACATGTGGTCGGTACCATATCCTTTAAAACCACCACCATTCTCTTCATCAATTTCGAGAGCCTCTATTTGTGCAAGGATGTCAGCTGGGCTCTTTTCCTGAGGGATGGGGCCTGTGACTTGAACACCTTTTGTGAAGTGTTTTTTATCTCATCTCAGTTCATGGTCTTCCTCTAGAAATTGACGATGTTTGTCGAAAGAAGAATACTTGCCACCCTTGGCCAGCCAGGTGAACATCACATCTGTCTTGCATGGTGGGCAAGGGAACTTGCCGTGAACACACCACACGCTGAATAAGCCATACACCAGGAAGTCATTCATTGAGTACTGGTACCACACATGCATCGTGAAGTTTATCTTTGTAGCTCGGTCGTACGTCAGTACCCCCTCTTCCCAAGCTTTGTGCAATTCATCCTACACTGGCTGCATGAACACACCTGTATTGTTGTCCGGGTGTCCAGGTATTATCAACGTCAAGAACACGTTCTTGTGTTCGAACATGACACCGGGGGGAAGATTGAGGGGGATCACGAACACGGGCCAACAAGTGTACGGGGCCGCCATCATTCCAAATGGGTTGAACCCATCTGTTGCCAGCGCTACGCGTACATTCCGAGCCTCCTCGGCCTTGCCAGGATTCATGGCATTGAAGTGCTTCCATGCATCACCATCCGCTAGGTGCTGCATCTTGTCATTGTATCTTTTGTCATTCTTGTGCCACGTCATTTGTTTCGCGGACTCCTCTGTCATGTACTGCTGTTGCAGCCTCGGTGAAAGTCCTATATTTGGTGTTGGTAATTAGTGACAATGCCTAAGTACTAATCCTATGCCTAAGTTGTATGTAGCATATGAGGATTAGTACATTCCAAGGTTGATGGCAAGATGGACATGGTGATTATGATGGCCACACTTGGATTTGGACGCAACCCTATGTGATCAAGGCAAAGGTATATGCTTAAGGTTTGTGTTTTAGTAACCAAGACACCTAGTGGGTGTGGTTACATTATAGGATAGATAGCTGTAATATAAAGAGGGAAATGACGCGGCTATTGAACTCCTAAGTGCCTCTAGATGTGCATTTCATGATCATATGCATTTGGATAGAACTAATAACGCCTCGAAAAATGATTGTGAAAATGCTAACACACTCACACATGATGAAGATCACTTGGTGGTGTTAGCACGTTTGCGAAGGCGGTGGAGTTTGAGCGGTAGAGAGGGTTTGGGTTCCTCTCTCCCTCCCACCGAGCTTGCGAGGCGGGATTCAGGCGTTTTCGAGGAGTTGAAACGACTATTTTCCACTACGCCGGAAGTCCGGAAAAGAAACGGAGGCGAACGGAGGTCACAGAGGTGACCGGACGCTGAACCGGACGCGGTCCTTGCATGACCGGACGTGTCCGGTCAGTGTTCAGTGTCTGCGCGTTTTTCAGTTCGATGATCGGACGCGAGGCGCGTCCGGTCACTGATGATCGGACACGTCCGGTCGTTCAGGGAGTTTACTGGACTCTAACCGGACGCTGGCACTGTCGCGTCCGGTCATGTTTCTTCAGCGCGTCCGGTCACTGTTTCGTTGAGCGCTGCTCAGGCGACCAGCGCGTCCGGTCACTCACGAGACCAGCGCGTCCGGTCATTTTCAGCGCGTCTGGTCTGCGCGATGAGCGCGTCCGGTCGTTGCTTCGCAGTTAGCCGTTGGGCGACCGGCGCGTCCGGTCAGTTGGACCAGCGCGTCTGGTCAGTGCTTCGCAACTTAGCCGTTGCGCGACCGGCGCGTCCGGTCAGTTGGACCAGCGCGTCTGGTCAGCGCAATTTTGGCTGTTTAAGTTTCTAACGGCTCTATTCGAAGGGGTACGTCTATAAATACTCGTTGGCCGGCTCAAGGCTCTCACTCTCGAACTTTTGACATACTTGTGAGCACTTTGAGCTAAGCAACTCCCCTCCCACTCATCTCTCTTGCTTCTTTGCATATTCGAAGTGAGATTGAGTGATCCAAGTGCATTTGCATTGTGAGATAGCATCTAGTTGGCACTTGGTGGTTGATTTGCTGCGGGATTCTTGTTTCTCTTAGTGGTTGCCGCCACCTAGACGGCTTGGAGCAGCTTGGAGGCGTTAGCAAGAGTTGGTGTTTGTTCTTGGCCACCTCCGGTGATTGTGAGGGGTTTGTGCCTGCCTCAGCGAAGCGCCAAAGGCAACATTAGTAAATTGCTCGTGTCATTGCAACCTTTTGCCATTTAGTAGGTTCTTGTGGCGCCTTTTGAGAGGCTCGGTGTGTGACCGATTAGCCACCGAACCACGTGGTGAAGAGGGACACAACGGGGACTAGCGTGCCGGCAAGCACGTGAACCTCGGGATAAATCTTCGTGTCATCACTTTTATATTGTGATTGATTGATCCCGGTGTTCGGTTATCTTGGTATTCATTATTGATCATATTGGTTGGCTCAATACTTCGCCCCTCGGTGAAACTCTCCTAACTCAACTTCGCATTACTTTCTTAGTTATCTTTGCTAGCTAGTTAGCTTTGCTAGAGTAGCTCTTTTGTGTAGCTTGCTAGTTATAGTTGTAGTTACCTTCTCGGTTTAACTTGTGCGGTTGAGTGCAACTACTAGAATTGTGTTTTGGATAGCTGGCTTGCAAACACTCCATAGGCTAAGCAAAACTCGCATCTCGCTATTTGTTATATTGATAAACTTGTTTAGCTTGTCTTTGTAGAAAATTTTAAAAGGCTATTCACCCCCCTTTAGCCATCAAGACCTTTCACTCGGTACTACAGGAAGGTGTCGTATGACCATCTCAGGGATCTTAGACTGTTTCTTATTGCCATCACTGCCTTCTACCTCCACGTACCTAGAGGCTTTGCACTTCGGACAGTGTGTTGCTGTCTCGTGGTCTCCCCGGAACAGGACACACCCATTCTTACAAGCTTGGATCGGGTCATACGGCATCTTGAGTGCTCGAAGGAGCCTCTGTGACTCGTACGTGCTCTTCGGCAGGCAGTGAAGCTCCAGAAGCAGCCCGCCAATAGTCGCCAACACGAGATCAAAACCTTCTCGACTGATGCCCAGTGACGACTTCAACCCTATTAGGCGTGAAATAGCATCCAATTTAGAAATGTGGGTGTTCGCGTGAAGGGGCTGTTGTGCCGCCTCCATCATGGTGTAGTACGCCTTTGCGGTCTCCTCTGGATCTTCTTCCTCCACCTCCATTCCTTGAACGAATAGCGCTTCATCAACGTCTGCTAGCAAGTCTGCCATTCCGGCATCTGCATCAAACCCCTCGAGGTCCGGTCTCACCACCGCCTCCCTAAGCCGTTGGCGTTCCCCATGGAGGATCCAGCGGGTATAGTTTGGAACGTATCCGTTTTTCCAAATATCATGGTACATCGGCCGCCTCTCTTTCTTTTTGTCATTCTTACACTTGCTACAGGGACACCACACCCGAATCGCCCTTTAGCAGCTGGGCCAAATGCTTGCTCTAGGAAGTGACTGGTCCCCTTTACCCATTCCTCTGTCTTGTCTTTGAACCCTGTGTACATCCACTCACGGTCAGCCATCCTCTGTCATGCGCCAACTTAAGCGAGTAATAGAACCAACAGCTGCATCTACAAGGCGTTCCTACCATCTAATAGGTGAAGGATAGGTCCTAATCCCACCCGAGGATGCGTAGATGAGGTTAGCTTCCATGCTCCGCTCCCGTCCGAGACGGAATTTCGGCAGCACCTCCCCGCTGTCCTCCCGAGACACGTCCCGACAGGGAGAGTGTGTATCCGGAGAACAACAGGGAGGAGCTACCGAAAATCCGACTTGGACGGGGGCAGAACATGGAAGCTAACCCATCTACGCATCCTCGGGCTGTCCAAAAAACGAGAACAATCCAAAAAAAAAAACGAGGCCAATAATCGCGTGAAGGGGCTCCTTGCTGAGCCATTTATTATTCCCTGATACTGAAACGACGAGACGTGGATGACAAATTACAGGTCGTCAGTCTTCTGCCCTCTGCGTGTTTGTTGTGTTTACATGATGACATGGGCCCATGACACTAAAGAGTGTCGAGTGTATGGATATGTCTGTTAGCTCCACTCGATTAGGGTTGCTAATTGCGTGTTGTCATCCCTTCGGCCCTGTTCGCTTGGTTTATCAGCCGTATTTTTTCAATGAAGGAAAAATATTTCTCTCACAATAAATCAGCGAGCAGTACTTTTCAGCCTGACTTTAGTACAATTATTAGCAAATTAATGTGTATCTAATTCTTCTAGAGTGAATTCATTCGTCACTAGCTGGTGCCTATGTTATTCTACTGCAAATTGGCAAATAACCTATGGTTGCAACGTTCCATGCTGTAAAATACAATATATATGTATAAAAATAGCGCTTTTGACCGTTGACTCAACTACAGAATCTTGTCCAGATCAGCTTTCACTGAGACTTCAACATGTCAAGCATACTACTGTTTTTTTTCTCAGTTTTCTTTCTCGATGATTGTGACTGAGTTATCCAACTCGGGGGTTCGACAATGCTATTGCTATAATAGTATCAAAGGTGCACCTTCTAGCACTGCTATATTAGTTGAAAATGGTCCGTCGATTATTGGCAGGTTAATGCATTCCTGGGCACTTTTATTCTTAACTTTTTTTCCTCAGGATAAGAGCATCTTTCAATAGTCCCTGAAAAAAATATGCGGTAAATAAATGAAATTTCCAGGACGCTAAAAATGTAGAAAGCATATTTGTGGGCTAACCATTTCCAATATTTCGCTCCCAAAAGTTAGAATGCAGTTTTAGATCAAGAATCTCAGACTATTTTAATCTCTCTTGTACACTTGTATTGGGAACCCTATCCTTTCTCCTTATTCTTTACCACGTCCTTCTAACTCCAGATCAACAAATTGATAAGCGCGTGTATATTTCCGTGTGATTGAATCGATTTTCTAGTGAGATAAGGCGTGCAATTGGATCGATTTTTGTCAAGTGCGGAAAGATTGAGAACTGAGATAAAGAGTTGTCGGAGAGAGGATTTTCAATCTTGTTTAAAAATCAAGATCGATAGTGCGTTTTGGAAACTCTTCAAGGTGCTCTAACCAAGAAAAGTTTGTTCTTCCACTCCAGGAAAAAGAAATTAAAAAAGTAAAAGAATCTGCTTTAATTTGCCATGCCATTTTATTCCTTTTCACAGCTGGTGATGACCTTTTGTTTGTCTCGTTGATTTATCCTAATGTCTACATGTATTATTCTTAATAAAAGTAAAGTGATGGTTGAAGCAGAGGTACGTATAGCAGGCGCTATGCATGGCTTCAGTTAACATATTTATGTGGGTGGCCAGTTTTCTTCTTACAAACTATAACAGCCAAAAATCTAGATTATTCATGAAGTATGGACACATGGGTTGAAACAGGAGCTACGCAAAGCTATAATGACAAGAAAAACTATTATTGAGGATGGAAAATGTATAGAACAATTATAACAAAAGTTTATCACAATCCAATAGAAGATTACAAAAATATCTACAGAAGTATTGTGTTGAAATAAACAAAAGATACAGAGCACACAAAGATTGTAATTTTGATTAGCTCTAAGCACCAAATTTATCCACAAACTCCTAACGTTCATGTGACTTATAAAATACATGTCTCGTAAACTTGCTAGGTTGTGTAGGAGCATAGGTTCATGGGCTAGCGCTTCATAGTTCACGTGCATGCTTGTTTTATCAAATGAAATAGAAGAAACACATGCCAAAATTTTTAATTTATTTGGTATAGCAAAAGGCTACCTGCAAGTGTGGAATAAGAATGATTTACAATGAAGAAACGTTTGGACATTAAACAAGAAAGAGAGAACTATTCGCGAGAAAGGTCAAACAGGTATCCTACAGCTCAAAGATTCAATCTTAGCCTCTAACTTTTTTTTTTGATAATTCTTAGCCTCTAACTAGAGACTATAATACATAAAAGTTGAAACTACCAACAAGGCAACAAGTATGTAATATATTGTTTACACTGCAGAAACAGATAGCTAACACAACACTAAAGCAAGAGTTATGTTCTTTGCGTCGATGCCTAAATCGGTGGTCTACACCTCATAGATTCAAGGTTAGCCACTAGATCACCATCAGTCCATCACAGCATAAACAATGACCAACAAAATCTTTTGAAAAACCGAAAGGTCTACAAAATCTAGTGAACAGTACGTGTTGGGGGACGCATATATTCTGTTCCCACTTCAGGCTAGGCCGTGCCTCACATTGCTCCAAAGCCATTCTCACCCAGCTCCCCTCTCCCGGACCAGGAATCGCGGTGTCCAGAGAATACGCTGGATTCCATGTCCTTTGGTTGGTTTCAGAAGGCGAGTCCTGATGCTCTTTGGCTGAGACAAGACTGAAGGGGCAAAGGAACCGAAGGACAGTCGACAGTACATCAGGGCATGCAAGTATGGATCGAGCAGACAAGCCCATGGCACACGTTCAGCGTGTCAAACCAGTCACCCCGCTGGTCTTGCATGACTCGGGTCGGTTGAATACAATCACTGGAATTTAGTGCAGACTGAGCACAAAACCATACGATTTATTGAAACTTAATTTGAACTTAATCATAGTTAACGAAGCAACTCTTTTAAACACTTGAAGTAAATTATAGAGGTTCGTGACCCAACCTCTCCCCCATACACTCCAGGGGTGTAAGTAAACGGATGTATTTGTCTTCACAATTTCCTTCACTAGAGCAAAATGGAATTGTTAGGGTAAGGAACACAGGGAAGTACTGGCATGTGTGAAAGGCACCTCCAAGTCTCCATCTAGTTGCCCTCCTTCACACGGTGCAGTGCCTAGGATGTCCTTTTCTGATGGTGCAATGATAAACCCACTGCTTTTCAAACTATTAGTGATCTGTCAAGATTCTGCTTTTTTTCCCTCAGCAAAAACAAAATTTCTTTTTCTAAGTGTGAACTAAAGCACTTGGATACGCCCAATTAGGCTGCAGCTTTTCCAAGAACGGCTAGACTCAAATCCCATACAATATATGGGTAAGGGCAATGAATTACAACGTTTTTCCACTCACTTATTTGGAGGGTTGAATAAACAAAATACGGTAGTGGAACTAATTAAATGTTTTTGTAAAGCAGCAATCGGAGATCAAGTGGGAGCTCAGGACCCAAGGTCGTCAGCACCTTGTCCTCATCTCCTAACTGCAATGGGTACACTGATAAATGACAGGATTTGTAATAATCATTCAAAAGAGACATAGAAAAGATTCCTCCGAAGCAAAAATTGAGAACTGTGTTCTTCCTATAAAAATGAACTGATTCTTGTAAAATTCCTACATAGGCTGTGTTTAGATGGCGAAATTTTTTGCAAAATGCTACTGTAGCATTTTCGTTATTATTTGGCAATTAGTGTCCAATCGTGGACTAATTAGGTTTAAAAGATTCGTCTTGTGAATTACGGTTAAACTGTATAATTAGTTTTATTTTTTATCTATATTTAATGCTTCATGCATGTGTCAAAGATTCGATGTGATAGGTAATCTTGAAAAAATTTTGCAAAATTTTCTGGAACTAAACTAGGCCATAATTCTTGTGAAATTCCTACATTCCAAATAGGCGTTAAGATGGTTCTCTTTCCTGTCAAAGCATTAAATGATGTACCACCACTTTAGCTGATTATGCTGTCAAAAATTGTACCTAAGAGCTGATTATGCCGGAGGTGCGACAATCCAATCCAATTCAGTCCATCTTACTGTCAGAGTAATTTCTGTTTGATTGCTCATTGTCAATTTGGACTAAATTGTATACTTTGTTCTTGTCCTGATTCAAGGAGCAATGGCCCTGTCAAAAAGGAGTGTTATTGCAATGTACTCGCAAGAAACAATGGCCAAAATGCCCCAAAAATCAAGTGAACATGGGGAATTTGGTGAATACTGTATACAAATGCTATAGGCAACCGTCCAGCTCCAGCACCTAGACATGCAATGAATAAAGGTCCCTGTGTCTCTGGTACCCTTTGCCATGTCATCCAAAGAACTATGCTTGAAAACAAGGAAAAAAGCTGGAAAGTTTTCTGAACCATCCAAACGTATGTGTTGGAACTTGGAAGTGATCTTTGACATGAAATCTGTAAACAGGACATGTTTCGAAATCAAACGTACACACGCGCGCGCCATGACTCCCGTGTTCTATGTGTAGCATCAATGCATGTCAACAGTTGCAAGTTGTTCTGTGTAACGATTGCTGGATCCTGTCAATTTCGTGTTCTACTCATGTCTTTTTTTTCGCGACCATGCATTGCATGTATATCATTAAGAAAGAATAGAAGTTTTTGTTACAAAGTAAACTCCGAACGGTCTAGAATGCGGATGGTACACCACGGATTTGGAGCAATGGAGTAACAAAGATGTTAGTAGTCAGAGAGAAATAACACTGAGAAGGTGTGGTACAGACACCAATTGCAGTGCCCGTGTTTAGATCCCGGATTCGGCCACCCGAATCGGCTCTGGCTGCTACAGTGTTCCTGCCGGAACACTGTAGCAGCTTTTGTTTTTTAGTGCAAAAAATTATCCAAAAATGATTAATTAGACTCAAAATGTTCGTCTCGCAAAGTACAACAAAACTGTGCAATTAGTTTTTTATTTTATCTATATTTAGTACTCCATGTATTTACCGACATTTTGATGTGATGGGGAATCTCCTTTTTACATAGTGCAATTTGGGTGTCCGAATTGGGAACTAAACAAGGGCAAGGGCAGTGATGCATTCCTCTGCAGCTCTGCTCATGCAGTCATTGCTGGACGTGGAAAGCAGTTCCCTCCTGACCTCCTCGTCCAAACAGCCATACCGATACCAAAGCTCGTTTAGTTCCCAAAAATTTTTGAGAAAAACTATTGTAGCACTTTCGTTGTTTATTTATTAATTAGTGTTCAATCATGGGCTAACTAGACTTAAAAGATTTGTCTCGTGATTTACAGCTAAACTATGTAATTAATTTTATTTTTTATCTACATTTAATGCTTTATGCATGTGTCTAAAGATTAATGTGACGGGGAATCTTGAAATTTTTTGGGAAAATTTTTGGAACTAAACAGGGCCTAAGTGTTAGAGAAATTTCAGCATTTGGTAGGCCCCCAAATGTACCAATTGTTCCAGAAAAATTCACTATAGCTTCAGACGTGTCAAAGAAGCTGGATTTGCAGGACAGTAGAAAAGCCCTAACAAGTTACAGCATTTGGTGAAAATAACAGCAAGGACAAGTGCTAGAATCACAATACAGGTGTTTGGTTCAGGGTGCTAAAGTTTAGCATATATCACATCGGATGTTTGGACACATTCATGGAGTATTAAATATAGACTAAAAATAACTAATTACACAAATTGCGACTAATTTACGAGATGAATTTTAAGCCTAATTAGTCCATGATTTGACAATATTGTGCTAAAGTAAACATGTGCTAATGACGGATTAATTAATCTTAATAAATTCGTCTCGCGGTTTACTGACGAAATCTGTAATTTGTTTTTTATTAGTATCCGAACACCCCATGTGACACCTATGTAACATCTGATATGATACCAACTAAACTTTAGTGTCTGCATCCAAACACCCCCGAGCCTGAGCCAGAAAGATGGCTTCAACATAAAGTTGAGTTCAAGGGGTCCATTGCACAATGCACAGTGACTTTGTCCTTTCGCCAAAGCGATATGGAGCAGGATTCTATTTTGGGAGCACTTCGATGGACAATTGATCCTACCAACTCCGGATTTGCAACAGTTCAGATCATGGTGTGAGGACGCTGAAACTAAGTGTCGGTGTTCGGACCAAGGGGGTCCTAAACCAACGAGTAAATGCTGCGTGACTCTTTCCTGGATGGTGATGCAAGGAGAACACACGGGGGTTTATCCTGGTTCGGGCAAAAGAAGGCCCTACGTCCAGCGGGGAAGAGAGGTTTGTATTTCCTTGCACCGGGGTGCTCGTGTAGGGGTTACAAGCAGGCGAGAGAGGGCGTCGAGCCCAAGTCTCAAAGAGAAAAAAGGAGAAAGGTGGTTGCTTGAGATGTTGATCTCTTGCTTTCGTTGTTCGGTCGGGTGGTTGGTTGTTTCGTCCTTCCGTGATGCTTCGTGTTCTTTCTTCTGCTCCCCCCTTTGGTTCGCCCCGGTCTGCCTTTTTATAGGGCGAGAGGTGGCCAAGTCGAGGGGAGGCTTGAGGCGATGTTTCGTCGATTCCTGTTGAGTTGACTGTAGCGACGTGGCTTCGGGATGGCCGGCCATCCCTGGGTATCCTGACGCGGTACGGGACAAGAGGGTGAAATGACCCAGAGTGCCAGGCCATACCGTCCTTCGAGCTAAGTCGAGCGTTGGGGCCGGGTCGAGGCAGGGTCGAGGTCGGAAGGATAAGGCCGAATCCCCGGTATCGCGGGGGACGGACCTTGTCTTATCCTCCCTCGAGGGTGACTGATGGTGAATAGTGCGCGGTATGGTGGATACAGTGACGGCTTTCACCTCCCATCACGGGATGGGCGGTAAAACAGTGAGACTTGACGTGGGTATTGTTCCCGCGTTGACCCATGCCGTAGCCATGTCGGTCGGTGGTAGTAGGTAACCGCATTGAATGCTATGGCTTTTGTCCTGGGTAGGTAAAGAAAGGGCGTCGAGGGGCCGGGGCGCGGTCGAGGCGCCCCGTCGAGCGGGCCTCGTACGAGTCGGAGCCGGAGCGCGGTCGAGGCGCCCCGTCGAGCGGGCCTCGTACGAGTCGGAGCCGGAGCGCGGTCGAGGCGCCCCGTCGAGCGGGCCTCGTACGAGTCGGAGCCGGGGCGCGGTCGAGGCGCCCCGTCGAGCGGGCCTCGTACGAGTCGGAGCCGGGGCGCGGTCGAGGCATCCCGTCGAGCGGGCCTCGTACGAGTCGGAGCCAGGACGCGGTCGAGGCGCCCCGTCGAGCGGGCTATCTTTTCTACTGGTTTCGGTTTTTGTTAGTGTTTTGGCGATAGCTGTGGTACCCCCGTACTGTTGGTACCGACAGTAGCCCCCGAGCCTTTGGGTGAGTGTGTGATCACTCTCCCAGAGGTTAGTCAGAACGGGAGTCGTAGCGTCGTGACTTTTCCGGTGGGGGCGCGCGAGCGCACCCGCCGGGTGTAGCCCCCGAGGCCTCGGTGGAGTATGGAGACTCCTCCGAGGTCTTGTTTGCGTTCGATTGGGGGACATTTTGTTGCGGTCAAGCCCCCGAGCCTCGTGCGCGCGAGGTCGATTAGGGTCCCGGCCGTCTTTTGCTGTGCGACCCTCGCGCTCCTTTTGAAAAAAGGAGGAGGGGCGTAGAATGTCGTACTACCCTCGTTTGGGCCCGAGTTACGACGATCTCTGGTGAGCTGCTAGCGGGGGAATTCGAGTGAGAACCCGTGCCCCGTTCGTTAGGGGTCGGCTAGTGGCCCGGAGGCGCCCTAAAAAATGCCAAGAAGTGGTCGTGTGGATCTCGATTCCCTTCGACAGGATTCGAGGGCTCGATGCCTCCCCCGGAGGGATTCCTACCACAACCTTCTCCTTCGGCCTCGAATACGTCCTGGGGTGCCTCGAGAGCGTGGCTCGAGCCCTTGGCCATGTACGGGCGCACCCTGGGTCGTCCCTAACTCTGTTGCTCGAGGGCAGCTGTCGAACCCCGTTCGAGGGCCAGCTTTCGCTCCCTCGAGACTTATTGCGGGCTTCGCACCCATTTTTGCGGTCGGGACCCCGAGCCTCGCACGCACGAGGTCGATCAGAGTCCCGGCCGTCTTTCGCGACCCTCACGCTCCTTTTTCGAAAAAAGGAGGAGGGGTGGAGAATGTCGCACTACCCTCGTTTGGGCCCGAGTTACGACGATCTCCGGTGAGCTGCTAGCGGGGGAATTCGAGTGAGAACCCGTGCCCCGTTCGTTAGGGGTCGGCTAGTGGCCCGGAGGCGCCCTAAAAAATGCCAAGAAGTGGTCGTGTGGATCTCGATTCCCTTCGACAGGATTCGAGGGCTCGATGCCTCCCCCGGAGGGATTCCTACCACAACCTTCTCCTTCGGCCTCGAATACGTCCTGGGGTGCCTCGAGAGCGTGGCTCGAGCCCTTGGCCATGTACGGGCGCACCCTGGGTCGTCCCTAACTCTGTTGCTCGAGGGCAGCTGTCGAACCCCGTTCGAGGGCCAGCTTTCGCTCCCTCGAGACTTATTGCGGGCTTCGCACCCATTTTTGCGGTCGGGACCCCGAGCCTCGCACGCACGAGGTCGATCAGAGTCCCGGCCGTCTTTCGCGACCCTCACGCTCCTTTTTCGAAAAAAGGAGGAGGGGTGGAGAATGTCGCACTACCCTCGTTTGGGCCCGAGTTACGACGATCTCCGGTGAGCTGCTAGCGGGGGAATTCGAGTGAGAACCCGTGCCCCGTTCGTTAGGGGTCGGCTAGTGGCCCGGAGGCGCCCTCAAAAATGCCAAGAAGTGGTCGTGTGGATCTCGATTCCCTTCGACAGGATTCGAGGGCTCGATGCCTCCCCCGGAGGGATTCCTACCACAACCTTCTCCTTCGGCCTCGAATACGTCCTGGGGTGCCTCGAGAGCGTGGCTCGAGCCCTTGGCCATGTACGGGCGCACCCTGGGTCGTCCCTAACTCTGTTGCTCGAGGGCAGCTGTCGAACCCCGTTCGAGGGCCAGCTTTCGCTCCCTCGAGACTTATTGCGGGCTTCGCACCCATTTAAGACATACCTGGAGATATTTCGTTGTCCGGGCGCGTTTTTTCGGGAGGCGAGACCGGCGCGTTATCGGCGTATGGTTACGACATGGGGAGCGGCCACGTGCTCAGTTCCTGCGAGATATAAGGAAACGGTTAGGCGAGCGGTTTTATCGCGAGAAACTGCTCCTTACTTTTCGCGCGGCCGTTGGGCTTCCGTCCGAGCATATAAAGCTAAGGCCTTGGGGTCTCCGTTCCCCACCGGTTACTTGCATCCCTGCAATCCTTTGCCCTAGACATCCCCTGCCACATCGCGTTCTCCGCCCGTCTTGCCGCAGCCACCGCATCCCTTTCTCCCATCCCCTTCCGACGACATCGATGGCAGGAAAGAGCCAGATCCTTCCCGCCGACGACTGGGCCGCCTCCTTGGTGACGGAGAGGAGGTTGGAGGAGTTGGTCGAGGACGGGCTGTTGCGGCCGAGGACGAACTCGGCGCGGCCGGAGTGGGTGGCACCGCCCCCCGCCCACCAGGAGCCAGTGCCCCCCGAAGGGTACGTGGTGAGCTTCGTCAGCTTTCATGAGCGGGGGTTCGGCGTGCCGGCGTCGGTCTTCATGCGCGCGCTCCTCCACTACTACCGGGTGGAGCTTCACCACCTTTCCCCCAATCCGTAGCGCAGGCCGCCATCTTTGCGGCGGTCTGCGAGGGCTACCTTGGGGTGGAGCCACAGTGGAACTTGTGGCTTCACCTTTTCAAGGCCGAGCTCTTCGCCAAGAGGGCAGGGGAGAAAGGCGTCCTGTCCGCGGCCCGAGTGGGGAGCTGCGTGCTGCAAGTGAGATCGGGTCAGACGGATCTATACATCCCGGCCCGACTCATCTCCTCGAACAGTGGGTGGCACGAGGGTTGATTCTATCTCCGCAATGATGAAAATCAGTTGCCGAGGTACACCGGCCGCGTGCTGACTGCTCGAGAAGAGCACTGGTCGTACGAAGTGCCCGAGGCCGAGAAGACGCGCTTGGATCCGCTGCTGGCGGCGCTGCAGCAGCTTCGCCTTCGGGGCCTGACGGCTGCGGCGGTGGCTGCGGGCTTCCATCGCCGTAGAGTGATGCCGTTGTGCCAGCGTCGTCTCCGCCTGGACCAGATGACTCCGGAGGCGAACCTGGAGGGCACCCGGATGTCCCACGAATCCCTCACCCTTGAGGAGGTTCTCCAGCGGGCTCGCCGGATGGTCGGGAACTTCAAGGCGGAGGAAGCCAATCAGGTTCCCATGAGGCCTACCGAGGGGTGCGAATCCGTGGTACGTATCCCGGGGCTGAGGTATTGCTTTTCTTGTTTTTCTGTGGATTTCGCTGATGTGGTCGAGGCCGGTGTGTAGGATTTGTCGGCGTTGCGGGAAACGCGCCCACCAGTCCCGGAGGACCGGCCCGCCCGGGAGGCTCGACGCCTGCATGCCTCCCAGAAGAAGCAGGCCAAGGAGACGGCCAAGAAGCGGGCGATCCGCAAGGCCAAGAAGGCGGAGGCGTTGAAGAAGCGCCGGCGCCAGCAAGCCATCGACGGAGTGCCCCTGTCACCGTCGCCTTCCGAGACAGTCTCGGGGGAGGACGACGGCAGCAGCGATGAAGATGAAGATGCCCTGTCGCGGTATGAGATTGCGACCAGGCTTGGGGATCTCCCCGACATTCGCCCCCTGCTGGAGCCCATCGGGGGGGGGTCCTCCTCGGTCGTCGTGGTCGAGGAGGTCGAGGGAAAGAAGGTGGAGAAGGGAACTGGCCCCTCGAGGGGAGGGGCCATTTTACCCCGGACCCGGCGAGAGGGGTCGTCGGGGACGTCCGCACCAGCCGGGGCCTCGCAAGCTCCGGCAGGGGCGGAGACGGTGGTACCGGCGTCGTCATCAGCGGCGGCGCCGGTAGGAGTAAGGACCCGAGGCCAGCTGGCCTCGGGAGCACAAAGGGCGCAGGGCGGTGTGTTGGCCGGGGCTCCCAGGAGCGCCCGGCCTGCTGGTGAGGCCGCCGCGGGGCCACCAGCGGCCGTCCCGGGAGGCTCGAGCCGCGCAGGGTCGAGGTACTTGGTGCCGATTTCTGGGTAAGTATCTCAACTTGGTTGTCCTGCCTTTCCCAAAGTCCGTCGGCTGACAATTCTTCTCACTTTGCAGGCTGAAGCGGAAGGCGGAGCCAATAGGGCCTACCCCTGTGAAGTCACTGCGAGCCAGCGCCGTGGTCCTCAACCGGACGGCGGAGCAGGACGCGGCCTGGGTCCGTCAGGTCAAGGCAGCGAAAGGGCGCCTGCGACATCAGCAAGGGTCGGCCGACGCCGCGGCGGTTGCCGGCCCGGAGCCCGCCGTCGAGGGGGCCGAACCGGCAAAGGCGGCGGCTCTTGACGTGGTCGAGGCGGGGCCCCGGCCGTCGGGGACGACCGAGGCTGCCGTTGCGGTCGCGACGAGCGAGGCACCCGTCCGCGACGCGGAGCGGGCGGGTGCTGACGTGACCAAGGAGGAGGTCGCGTCGGTGTCGGGGCGAGAGACGGTCCTGGCGAAGGGGTCGCAGCCGCGATAAGGCCCGTCTGCAGAGCCAGCGGGCGTGGTGGAGATCGGGGCGGTCGAGCCCCCATCCGGAGCACCCGAAGAAGAGACGCCGGCTCCGGCGGTGCCGACGGTCGAGGCGAGGGTACCGGAGCCGTCGTCGGTCGAGGTGCCGGCTCCGGTGGCGCCGGCGGTCGTAAGTGCCCGCCCTCACGCTCCCCTCGACAACATCTCCCTGGACAAGGGAAAACAAACGATAGGGGTCGAGGGGGGTGAGGTCGCGGACCAGGCCGGTGTCTCGACGGCCGTTGGAGAGGCGGATACCGCGGGCGAGGCCGGTCCTTCCGCGGGACCGGGAGACGCCCCGGCCGGGTCGTCCTCCTCGTGGCCCGACATCGCCGCGCTGGCGATAGCGCGGGTCGAGGCGGAGCTGCCGAAGTGGGGGGGGCCGTCCCTTGAGTTCAGGGACGCTACGAACCCCGACGCCGAGCCCGTCTTTGTCCTTAGCGACAAAGACGAAGTGCACCGATGGGAGTACCTCGAGGGCGTCCGCCAGCATCTCGACCGGTTGCTTCGAGTGGCGTCCGGCGCTGTGCGGAGTATGGGGGATGCCACCGAGGTATGATCGACCCGTCGGCTCGCTTGATAGGCTGTTTTTTCTTCGGATTTGTGACCTTTTCGAATTGCGTTCAGGAGCTGAAGGAATACTCCCGCCGCAAGTCACTCTTCATCCGGGACGAGAGTGGCGTGTGGGGCGCGCTGTCCCAGCAACGGGTTCTGGTCGAGGAGGCCCAGAAACGGCTATCCGATCGGAACGCCGAGATGGCTGAACTGCGCGTCGCATACGCCACATTGAAGGAAGAGGCGGCGCAGGCATGGGCGGCCGAGGCCGTGATGCGCACAAGCCTGGACAAGGCTCGGGAGGAGGCTACCCAGGCGCGCAGGGACCTCGAGCCCTTGTCTGCGCGGGTGAAGGAGCTTGAGGAGGATGTCTCCCAGGTTGGCCTTCAGCGCGACGCCTTCCATGCCGAGGTCACGACGCTGCAGGGAGCCGTCCAAAAGAAGGACGCAGCTCTCGAGTCTGCTCGGCAGGAGGTCGAGGCGCTAAAGGCGGCCATCCGTGACAAGGACAACGCCTTCCTGGGGCTCGAGCGAACATGTGGGGGGCTCCGCGACGAGGTCGTGGGCCTGCAGACCCACGTCGAGGGTAAGTGTGGTTGTTATAGTCACGACGTTGAAGGCCCCGCGTTGGGCACTAATTTGTTTGTCGTGTTTCAGAGCTGGAGAGAGAGAACCGAGAGGCCCAATCGTGCGCCAACTCCTTCCAGAGCCTCTTCGAAGCCGAGGTCCGGAGGACCCAACTTCTCCAGGGCATGATCACCACTGTGTGTGATGGCCTAGGGGTCGAGCCCGACACCGACACCGGGGAAGATGTTCCGGGGAACTCCTTCGTCCGACGGATGGTGGCGCTGGGCCGCCTTGCCCGGGAGAAGATACGGAACGGCCTCCATCACGCCGTGAAGAGGGCGCTGGCCGTCGTCCGTTCGGGGTTTGTGTTTGATATGAGGCTCGTTGCCGAGGGCTTCATCACAGACCCCGATCGGACGGACGAGGAGAACGAGGACGCCTGCGTGGAGCTGATCGAAGCCGCCGAAGAGCCTGGGAGTCGTCTGGCCTCGCTTTTTGAAGCCGAGGTGGTTCCTCTTGCCGACGACGAAGGCCTGTGAGCCAAATCTGGGCATGAAGGCCCATGTAATAAGTTAGTATTTCAAATTTTGATCGCGGTGGCCGCGGAGGCCTAAAAGACTCGAAACATAAACCGGTTCGCGGTTGATTTAGTTTTACTCGAGCTTTTCTTCCCTTTATCGCACGGATCGTGTTCTCGCGTGATTTACCTAGCGCGCAGCTACATCCTTTGGCGTAAGGGAGCGAGTGGAGGTACCGTAGCCTCGGGGGCGTAAGTGATCTCGCGGCTCGACTGCCCTCGAGCTTCAGGGTGATGTTGCGGCCTAGTAAATCGTGTGAGAGCCTGATCTAAGCGACAGGGGTTATGTTCTTTTTTAATTTTAGGAGCCGTTGTTTAGATCTTCTCAGCGTGAAGGCGTACCTCTAAAAGGCGCAAGGGTCGAGTGGAGGTACCGTAGCCTCGGAGGCGTAGGTGATGCTCCAGGCTCGAGAGCCCTTTCGAACCTTAGGGTGCTCTTTCAGCGAAGTCGATCTAAGAAACGGTTCTTAAATTTAAAAAAGAGCGCAAGTTTTTTCGGTTTTTCGAGGACCGGGGGTTCCCCCCTTGCCAGCCCCCGAGGGAGGGTCGACTCTGGGAGTGCAGGGTCGATCCTTCCTTATTACGAAACGAGAAATTTTAAACATCGCTGTATTCTTTATTGACGAAAAAGGAAATACAGAGCCTCGAGGCTTTTTAAGGAAAGAAGCGACGTAGCTGTTCGATGTTCCAAGCGTTGGTGAGGATTTCGCCCTTCTCGTTGGATAGCTTGTAGGTGCCCGGCTTTAGTACTTCTGCGATGATGTACGGCCCTTCCCATGGTGGTGTGAGCTTGTGCCGTCCCTTGGTGTTCTGGTTCCGCCGTAGCACCAAGTCGCCGACGTTGAGGTCACGTTTGCGGACGTATCTGTCGTGGTAGCGTCGGAGACCCTGCTGGTACCTGGCAGAGTGCAACAGAGCCACATCTCGGGCTTCCTCGAGCTGGTCGAGGGCGTCCTGTCTTGTGGCGTCGTTGTGTACTTCGTTGTATGCCTTCAATCTTGGGGACCCGTATTCTATATCGGTTGGTAGCATAGCCTCAGACCCGTAGACTAAGAAGAACGGAGTGAACCCCGTGGCTCGACTCGGCGTTGTTCTTAGGCTCCACAGGACCGAGGGTAGCTCGGCAGCCCATCTTTTGCCATGTTTGTTTAGTTTGTCAAAGATTCTGGGCTTAAGGCCTTGTAGAACCATGCCGTTGGCACGTTCCACTTGCCCGTTTGTTTTTGGATGAGCTACGGCCGACCAGAGCACACGGATGTGGTGGTTGTCGCAGAAATCCAAAAACTTCTTGCCAGTGAACTGGGTGCCGTTGTCCGTGATGATACAGTTGGGGACCCCGAAGCGATGAACAATGTTAGTGAAGAAGAGTACAGCTTGTTCGGACCTGATGCTGGTGATAGGGCGGGCCTCGATCCACTTGGAGAATTTGTCGATTGCGACGAGCAAGTGGGTGAAGCCGCCGGTCGTCCTTTTCAGTGGTCCGACAAGGTCGAGCCCCCAAATGGCGAACGGCCATGTGATGGGGATAGTCTGTAGGGCATGCGCCGGAAGATGAGTCTGTCTCGCATAGTACTGACAACCCTCGCAGGAGCGTACTAGCTTGACAGCGTCGGAGACCGCGGTCGGCCAATAGAATCCTTGTCGAAAGGCGTTTCCGACAAGGGTTCGAGGCGCAGCGTGGTGACCGCAAGCCCCCGAGTGAAGATCGCCGAGCAGATTTCTGCCTTGCTCTTTCGTGATGCAACGTTGGAGGATACCGGTAGGGCTACGACGGTAGAGCTCCCTGCTGTCGCTCATGATCACAAAAGTTTTGGCCCGACGTGCGATCCGTCGAGCCTCAGTCCTATCCGAGGGGAGGTCCCCATGGATGAGGTAGTCGAGGTACGGGACGCGCCAATCAGGCTCGAGGTCAGGCGGTGACGTCGAGTCTTCCACCTGCATGGCTTCAGCCCCGGTCGAGGGGGCTTCTGCCTTAGGTGGAAAGTCGATCGACGCCTCGTCGACCCCCCCGTCTGGCCTGAGGTCGACGGATGGGCGCTGAAGGTCTTTCGCGAAGACGTCCGGTGGAACCGTGGCTCGACCGGACGCGATTTTTGCCAATTCATCAGCGGCCTCATTATACCTGCGTGCGATGTGGTTGAGCTCGAGGCCGTGAAACTTGTCCTCGAGGCGCCGTACTTCCTGGCAGTAGGCCTCCATCTTGGGGTCGCGGCAGCTCGAGTTCTTCATCACCTGATCAATCATGAGTTGAGAGTCGCCTCGGACGTCGAGGTGTCGGACCCCGAGCTCGATGGCGATTCTCAACCCCGTGACGAGTGCCTCGTATTCGGCGACGTTGTTAGACGCAGGGAAATGAAGCCGGATGACGTAGCGCATGTGAACCCCGAGGGGTGAGATGAAGAGCAAGCCCGCGCCTGCTCCCATTTTCGTTAATGACCCATCGAAGTACATGGTCCACAGCTCCGCCTGGAGCTGTGCAGGAGGGAGTTGTGTGTCAGTCCACTCGGCCAGAAAATCTGCTAACGCCTGTGACTTGATAGCTTTTCGCGGCGCATAGGATAATGCCTCGCCCATAAGCTCGACCGCCCATTTGGCAATCCTACCCGAGGCTTCCCGGTTCTGGGCTATCTCTCCCAAGGGGAAAGAAGAAACCACAGTAACCGGGTGACCCTCGAAGTAGTGTCGGAGCTTGCGCCGTGTCAAGATGACAGCATACAGCAGTTTCTGGATCTGTGGGTACCGACACTTTGTTTCTGAGAGCACCTCGCTAACGAAATAGACCGGCCTCTGGACGAGCAAGGTGTGTGCCTCCTCGGCCCGTTCGACAACCAGGGCAGCACTGACAACTTGTGATGTCGCTGCGACATAGAGTAGGAGTGGTTCCCCCGGGGTCGGAGGGACGAGGATCGGTGAGCTAGAGAGGGTGGCTTTCAGTTTTGTGAGAGCCTCCTCAGCCTCGAGGTTCCAGGAAAAATGGTCCGATTTCCTCAAGAGACGGTACAGAGGGAGTGCTTTTTCGCCGAGGCGCGAAATGAAACGGCTGAGTGCCGCCAAGCAACCTGTGACTCTCTGTACGCCCTTGAGATCTCGGATGGGGCCCATTTTGGTGATTGCAGAGATTTTTTCAGGGTTGGCCTCGATGCCACGTTTAGATACGATAAACCCTAAAAGCATACCTCGTGGGACGCCGAAGACACATTTCTCTGGATTGAGTTTGATGTTTTTTGCTCTGAGGCACTTGAATGCAACGTCGAGGTCGCTGACCAGGTCGCCGGCACGTTGGGTTTTGACCACGATGTCATCGACGTAAGCCTCGACGGTTGACCCAATGTGCCCCCCAAAAACATGTTGCATGCATCGCTGGTACGTTGCCCCCGCGTTCCGGAGACCGAAGGGCATCGTAACGTAGCAATACATGCCGAATGGGGTGATGAATGAAGTCGCGAGCTGGTCGGACTCCTTCATTTTGATTTGGTGGTAACCGGAATATGCATCTAAGAATGAGAGAGTTTCACATCCCGCGGTGGAATCAACGATTTGATCAATGCGTGGCAAAGGAAAGGGAACTTTCGGACATGCTTTATTTAAACCAGTATAGTCTACGCACATCCTCCATTTCCCACTCTTTTTTCTAACTAAGACAGGATTAGCTAGCCACTCGGGATGATGAACCTCCTTGATGAACCCGGCCTCCAGCAGTTTGTGTATCTCCTCGCCGATGATCCTGCGCTTCTCCTCGTCGAAGCGGCGCAGGCGTTGCTTCACCGGTTTGGCTCTGGCCCGGATCTCCAAGGCGTGCTCGGCGACTTCCCTGGGTATGCCCGGCATATCCGAGGGACTCCACGCAAAGATGTCGACGTTCGCGCGGAGAAAGTCGACGAGCACTGCTTCCTATTTAGGATCGAGGGTGGCGCTGACGTTCAGCGCCCTCCCCTTGGGATCAGCGGGGTCGAGGGGTACGAGCTTGACGTCTTCGGCGGACTCGAAGCTGCCGGCATGGCGTTTTGGGTCGGGGATCGCATTGGCTAGACCATCGAGGTCTGCGGCCAAGATCGCTGACCCAAAAACAGCCTCGCCGTGCTCGACGCACTCGACGTCGCACTCGTAGGCATGTTCAAACGAGGGCCCTACAGTGATGACACCGTTTGGGCCAGGCATTTTGAGCTTGAGGTAGGTGTAGTTCGGGATCGCCATGAACTTGGCGTAGCATGGGCGTCCCAGGATAGCGTGGTACGTTCCACGGAATCCGACCACTTCGAAAGTGAGAGTTTCCTTTCGGAAGTTCGCCGGCGTGCCAAAGCAAACAGGCAGATCGACCCGCCCGAGGGGTTCCGCCCGTTTCCCTGGCACGACTCCGTGGAAGCCCCCGACGCTAGGCTGGAGGCGCGCTCTGTCGACCCCCAAGAGGTCGAGGGTCTGAGAATAGATAATGTTGAGGCTGCTTCCGCCGTCCATGAGCACTTTGGTGAGGAGTGTGTTGGCGATGACGGGGTCAACGACGAGTGGATAGACCCCCGGGTTGGGGACGTAGTCTGGGTGGTCATCACGGTCGAAAGTGATGGCCACCGCAGACCAATCAAGGAAGCGGGGTACTGCCGACTGTACGAAGAAGACCTCGCGCCGTTCTCGCTTGCGCTGACGCGCGGAGAGGCAGGTCGAGGGTCCTCCGTAGATCATATAGCAGTCGCGGATCTCGGGAAACTCCCCGTCCTTGTCGTCACCCTTAGGGTCCTCCCCCTTGTCGTCCTTCTTAGCGCCGGCACCCCCGAAGTACCTGCGCAGCATGTGACAATCCTCGAGGTTATGGTTAGTGAGTCCTTTGTGGTAGGGACACGGCTCTTTGAGCATTTTGTCGAAGACGCCCCCGCCGGGGGGGCCTCGAGGTTTCTTGTGCTCGGTAGCAGCGACGAGCTCGTCGGCCGTGGCCTCGAGCTTGCCCTGCCGGCCTTTCTTCTTCTTGCGGTTGTTTCTCTTGGGGCCTCAGGTGGAACTCGCGGGGTCGTCGACCTTCTGCTCCTCCCTTGCTGGCTCGCCGCCAAAGATCGCACCAACCGCCTCCTCGCCGGAGGCGAAGTTGGTGACGATGTCCATCAATCCGTTGGCAGTGAGCGGGGTGTTACGGCCCAACTCCCGGACCAACTCCTTACAGGTGGTACCGGAGAGGAAGGCCGTAATCACGTCGGAGTCGGTGATGTTGGGGAGCTCGGTGCGCTGCCGGGAGAAGCGCCGGATGTAGTCCCGGAGGGACTCATCTGGTTTCTGCTTGCAGCTCCGGAGGTCCCACGAGTTGCCGGGGCGCATGTAGGTTCCCTTGAAATTTCCCTCGAACACCCTTACGAGATCGTCCCAGTCGTGGATCTGCCAAGGTGGGAGATCCTCAAGCCAGGCTCGGGCGGTGTCGGAGAGGAACAGGGGGAGTTGCCGAATGATGGCCCGGTCATCGGTGGCCCCGCCCAGCTGACACGCCAAGCGGAAATCGGCGAGCCAAAGTTCGGGTTTGGTCTCGCCGTTATACTTGGTGAGAGTCGTGGGGGGACGGAACCGAGCCGGGGGCACCGTCTCACGGATAGCCCTACTGAACACCCGAGGGCCTAGAGGTTCGGGTGAAGGGCTACGGTCTTCCGAGCTGTCGTAGCGTCCGCCCCTGTGGACGTGGTAGCCTCGAGCTACACCGTCACCGTGTTTGCGTGTGCGACGCTCGACGATGTTGCCACGGGTGTCTCGAGGCTCGCGGTCGTTGGCGATGAGCTCAGGGGCAGGTGCTACCCGGTTTCGCCGGGCAGGCTCGGGATGAACCGAGGCCTCTCGCTCCTGTCGGGAAGGCTCGAGGGTCCGCTCCGAGGCTGCTTCGCGCCGCCTCGAGGCAGAGCTCTCGGCCTGCTGCATGGCGGCAGTCTCGAGGAGCCCTCGGATTTCGTCTCGAGCCCGACGGGCGTCAGGGTTTGACGGCTCGGGCATGTTGCGCAGGAGCATGCCAGCGGCGACAACGTTTTGGCTGGCTCGAGCGAAAACCGGGGGGTCGACCGCCCGGTCCTCGTCGATGCGACGGTTGACGTCGCGAGCCCTCTCACGAGCTCTCCCGCCAAATGCGTGTTCCGCACGCTCACGCTCGAGGGTTTGCTGGAGGAGATCCAGGTTTTCGCGTTCCTCGTCAAGCTGGTCCTGCAACTCGCGAAACTGTTCGAGCTGCGCTCCTTGATCCGCAAGGAACCGAGGCTCGTTTCGCTCGGCAGGAAGCTCGACATGAGGGGGCGTGTGCCTTTCTTCGACCGGCTCTTCGTCTTCTGATTCCGAGGTGCTTTCAACGTCGATGTTGAAGCACTCACGAGTCGGATCATAGGTGTCGTCGGCCGAGTCAGAGTCAGGTGCGCCAAAGTAGTAATATGACGGGGGAATGTGTGGCCGATGCCAACCATCACCGAGGTGGTGACGTGGAGAAGCAGTCACACGGGGTCCTGTTTCTGGTGTCTCCGTAGAGTCCCGATAATCAGAAACCGGCGTGGACGCAACGAGGTCCAGAGTGGAGCGTAGATGGTGTCCGGGGAGTTCCTCATAAGCGCTCATGCGAGTGCTCACGGAGGATGCATACACCCGGGCGACCGAGTCTAGTCCAAACGGGAATGGTGATGGGGACGTCACTGTTCGTGGCGAAATAGATGCTATGGACAGTGGTGTCTCACCGGACGGGGGAGCGGCGGGATTCCTCGTTGGCACGCGACCCTCGGCCAGGCTCATCCTTCCCAAATCTTCCAAAAGGAGATCTGGGCTGGCGCCTGTCTGGGGGGTGCCGGACCGGGGGATCCCATCGCCCTCCGTCAGGTAGAGACGGTGGTTGTACCGGGCTCGCCGTCGCCGGGCGGCCCGCGACCGCCTGGAGCGACGATGCCGGTTGACTGCTCCCCCGGGCTGGGAGAGCTCGTAATCTTCGTCGGTCGGGTGCCTGGGTGGGAGTAGGACCATGTCGTAGCCAGAGCCGAGCGACATGAACTCCAAACTCCCAAACCAGATCACCGTACCCAACGGGATCGGGCGTTCGGGGTTAGCCATCCAGGAAGAACGGCGGCAAAGCGAGGTTTGCACGCAGCGTACCCCTACCTGGCGCGCCAACTGTCGGTGTTCGGACCAAGGGGGTCCTAAACCAACGAGTAAATGCTGCGTGACTCTTTCCTGGATGGTGATGCAAGGAGAACACACGGGGGTTTATCCTGGTTCGGGCAAAAGAAGGCCCTACGTCCAGCGGGGAAGAGAGGTTTGTATTTCCTTGCACCGGGGTGCTCGTGTAGGGGTTACAAGCAGGCGAGAGAGGGCGTCGAGCCCAAGTCTCAAAGAGAAAAAAGGAGAAAGGTGGTTGCTTGAGATGTTGATCTCTTGCTTTCGTTGTTCGGTCGGGTGGTTGGTTGTTTCGTCCTTCCGTGATGCTTCGTGTTCTTTCTTCTGCTCCCCCCTTTGGTTCGCCCCGGTCTGCCTTTTTATAGGGCGAGAGGTGGCCAAGTCGAGGGGAGGCTTGAGGCGATGTTTCGTCGATTCCTGTTGAGTTGACTGTAGCGACGTGGCTTCGGGATGGCCGGCCATCCCTGGGTATCCTGACGCGGTACGGGACAAGAGGGTGAAATGACCCAGAGTGCCAGGCCATACCGTCCTTCGAGCTAAGTCGAGCGTTGGGGCCGGGTCGAGGCAGGGTCGAGGTCGGATGGATAAGGCCGAATCCCCGGTATCGCGGGGGACGGACCTTGTCTTATCTTCCCTCGAGGGTGACTGATGGTGAATAGTGCGCGGTATGGTGGATACAGTGACGGCTTTCACCTCCCATCACGGGATGGGCGGTAAAACAGTGAGACTTGACGTGGGTATTGTTCCCGCGTTGACCCATGCCGTAGCCATGTCGGTCGGTGGTAGTAGGTAACCGCATTGAATGCTATGGCTTTTGTCCTGGGTAGGTAAAGAAAGGGCGTCGAGGGGCCGGGGCGCGGTCGAGGCGCCCCGTCGAGCGGGCCTCGTACGAGTCGGAGCCGAAGCGCGGTCGAGGCGCCCCGTCGAGCGGGCCTCGTACGAGTCGGAGCCGGAGCGCGGTCGAGGCGCCCCGTCGAGCGGGCCTCGTACGAGTCGGAGCCGGGGCGCGGTCGAGGCGCCCCGTCGAGCGGGCCTCGTACGAGTCGGAGCCGGGGCGCGGTCGAGGCGCCCCGTCGAGCGGGCCTCGTACGAGTCGGAGCCGGGGCGCGGTCGAGGCATCCCGTCGAGCGGGCCTCGTACGAGTCGGAGCCGGGACGCGGTCGAGGCGCCCCGTCGAGCGGGCTATCTTTTCTACTGGTTTCGGTTTTTGTTAGTGTTTTGGCGATAGCTGTGGTACCCCCGTACTGTTGGTACCGACACTAAGATAGCCAAGGAAGAAAGAAGACACTTCAATGGTTTGGTGATCTTTACATTATGGAACTTATAGAAAGAGAGGAATAGAAGGATCTTCAACGATGCTCATGAATCTGCACTGCAAGTGGCCTCAAGGATCAAAGAGGACAGAGAGCAAAGAAAAAAGGCTTTTATCCGGGAGTGGGTAATTAACAGGGGCGATCTATAGTCCTTTTACTCTCTGGCTTTTCTTTTTTCTGAAGCGGGCCACGCCCCCTTGCTCTATATGTAAACCTATTTTTTCCTCTCTTAATTGAAAGGTAGCGCTCTTGCCAAAGCCTTGAAAAAAAACCATAAAGTTGAGTTGGAAAATGGCTCCAAGAGAGAGAGATCAGATGAAACTACGTATGTGTTGTTCTGCTGTGTTCTCGTAGGAAATCAATTGCAAAATGATGAAATCTCAGGTAAAACAGGGACCTTTTAGTCAATAGGCCAAAGTAGTACTACTAGCCCAGATCGCCAGATGAGATGATGATATGATATACATGATATATGGGTCGTTGTCCCCGCTAGCTTTTTCATGGGGACCGATGATATCTGAAAACAAGGATGAAAACTGGAAAGTTTTCAGAAATCATACGCATGGTGTCGACAAAACCAGTTGGCAGTCTACCGAGGGGTATGTCCAAGGTAGTAGATTATCGGCAGTAGGTGTGCAAGCCACGAACGAGATGGTGATATAGAACAACACGTGGGTTACCCAGGTTCAGACCGCCGTGTGGGCGTAATACCTTAGGTCCTGCTCTGCTTTGTTATTGTTGTCTCGAATAATGTATTATAAGCTAGATTGCCCTAGAGTATTTTGATGATTCGATGATTTTGAGGGGGGTCCCCTGCCCTCCTTACATAGTCCGGGAGGCAGGGTTACAGATCTGGAAACTAATCCTAGCCAGTTACAATTACCATATGGAGCCGAATAAGGATTCCTAGCTTAACCAACTAAGATCTTGCTTGATCTCCAAGTCTGGTTTGATGCCTTGCGCGAGACTCCATCTCGATGATCTGGATCGCGTGTCATCATGTAATGGGCCAGACCGCCAGGTCTGGGCCTGCCCATGTATAGCCGTAAGGGTATAGGGGTTTATACCCCCACAGCTAGTCTCCGAGCACTATGTATTCTGTATCGACACACTATCTTGGTCTTCTTCAACTTGCGAGGTTTGTCTTCACATCACCTTGAAACGTTAGCCGAGCATGCGCTAGTGTTCTGTTTGGATCAGGGAACAGTAAACCGTGATTGTTGATGAAGATTGCAGTTGTCGGTGAAGATTGCATAGTGGTCCAAAAAAAAGAAAAAATTTCTTTCCTGGTGAAGTGTACACACTTGTATTTCTGAAAAGAAATGTAAGTATGTGTACCTGATGGAAGTATCTTACAAAAAATTCTAGAGCGTAGGGGTCGAAAAATTGAAACAATTCACCGTCAGGTGAAGTGTACCCACTTAGTCCCCGAGCCTGGTAGTAGGTGACGTAGACACGTGGTGCCAGGGTCTAAAAAAGAATCCTCGAGAACCAATAAATATTATGCACCATCAGGTGCATCATATATGATGTAGTCCCCGAGCTTGCTGGAAGGTGAAAGATGAGCCTTGTAGCAAGGTCTAATAATAACAAGTGTCCATCGACTGTATGTAAGCATAGTACATGTAGTCGAGCAAGATGAATCCTTCAGCAGGAAGTTGTCTAACAAGTCCCCAAGCTCGGAGGTCTGGCGACGAGTCTCTGAGCTCGGAGGTCTGGCGACGAGTCCCCGAGCTCGGAGGTCTGGCACGATTGCTTAGGTCGGAGGTCTAGCAATGAGTCCCCGAGCTCAGAGGTCTGGCGACGAGTCCCCGAGCTCAGAGGTCTGGCGACGAGACCCCGAGCTCGGAGGTCTGGCGATGAGTGCCCGAGCTCGGAGGTCTGGCGATGAGTCCCTGAGTTCGGAGGTCTGGCTGCAGGTGCCATCACCGAGTCTTCATCTCTGTGTCTCCTTTTCTCTCGCTCTTTTTTTGTTTTTTTCATCGTTTTTTATATTGTGAGGAGTTCCCAGCGTGGCTAGAGACGTGGTCGAGCGACGAGAGCTCGGCGATGATCCTGACGAGGAGTAATGAGAGCTCGGTGAGGAGTCCCTAGTGTGGCTAGAGACGTGGTCGAGCAGCGAGAGCTCGGTGACGAGCCTGACGTAGAGCGACGAGAGCTCGACGAGAAGTCCTCAGCGTGGCCGGAGATGTGGTCGAGCAACGAGAGCTCAACGAGGAGCCTGACGTGGAGCGACGAGAGCTCGGCGAGGAGTCCCCAGCGTGGCCAAAGACGTGGTCGAGTGACGAGAGCTCGAAGAGGAGCCTGACGTGGAGCGACGAGAGCTCGGCGAGGAGTCCCCAGTGTGGCCGGAGACGTGGTCGAGCGATGAGAGCTCGACGAGGAGTCCCAGTATGACCGGAGACGTGGTCGAGCGGCGATTGCTCGGCGACGAGCCTGACGAGGAGTGACGAGAGCTCGGCGATGAGCGGCGATGAGCGACAAGAGCTCGGCGAGGAGTCCCCAGCGTGGCTGGAGATGTGGTCGAGCGGCGAGAGCTCGATGACGAGCCTGACGAGGAGTGATGAGAGCTCAGCGAGGAGTGCCGAGAGCTCGGCGAGAGCTCAGCGACGAGCGACGATGAGCGACGAGAGCTCGGCGAGGAGTCCCCAGCGTGGCCGGAGACCTGGTCGAGCGACGAGAGCTCAACGAGGAGCCTGACGTGGAGTGACAAGAGCTCGGCGAGGAGTCCCCAGCTTAGCTCATTGACTAAACCAAGCTCCTGCAATATAAATATGTAGAACGATTTAGTTTATTGTAAACTTATGTCTTGTCAGAGAAGTTTGTAATAATGTACTGTTGTAACAATGTAAGCTTATTTGTGTTTTTGTGAAAAAAAACGTTTAAAGCTTGTATATTGTGTGGAGGATAACTAAGTTAGAATGCATAAGTGTTCTGTTTTAGTTGTATCAGTTGGTAGATACGTCATCCTGTAGAATCCGTACGGCCCCAGCCAAATCTACGGTCCGAGTGCGAGGCGCGGAGCCTGTTCACACGTAAGAGCGCACAGGTTAGACCAGGGAGCGCCCGTCGACCACCCGGAGCGTAGAGAGCGGGTCCCGTGCACGCGTAGGGAGAAGCCAGAGACGGGGCTGGCTCCGAGAACTCGAGAAAGGATGGTGCTCTGTCAACTGGTCTTTTATAAAATATTAATAGAAAGTGATCTTCATGTAAGCACGTTAAAGTCGTCAGAAGAAATTGTATTAAATACGAATATTGGAAGTGTACTTATCTTTAGTCGAGACGTTGTCTGGTCGGTGGTGATGAAATTATCCATCCCTCGAGCTTTCCGATCCATCATGACGACAGCGTCACAGTTGTCGTAGCACCTTTTCTTGCAGCAATTATTATTGCGACGTGGTAGGTGGTCGGGGCAAGAGGTCGTCGTCGTAGTCGGAGTTCGAAGTCGATCGCTCGAGAGCTTGGACGAGTATGTAGAGTCGTGGTCGTAGTCGGAAAAAGCTTCCGCTGCTGAAGTCGTCGAGTCCGTCATTGTCGAGTTAATTCTCGATATTAATCCCAGCGAGCTCTAGGACGATGTTAGCGAAGTAGATTGCGAACGAGGGAGATGAATTGTCACATGCAGAAAAATCAATCTGTATTAGATATTCGAAGAACAGACTAATCCAATCAACAACGTAGAACGACTCACCCGGTTTTTAGTAGAGAATCCCATCTTGCTCGCCTGGGAAGCTGTACACACACCCTCTACCTGGCGCGCCACTGTCAACAAAACCTGGTCGGTAGTCTAACGAGGGGTATGCCCAAGGTAGTAGATTGTCGGCAGACAGGTGTACAAGCCACGAACAAGATGGTGATGCAGAACAACACGCGGGTTTACCCAGATTTAGACCGTCATGTGGGCGTAATACCTTACGTCCTGCTCTGCTTTGTTATTGTTGTCTCGAACAATGTATTACAAGCTAGATTGCCCTAGAGTATTTCGATGATTCGATGATTTTGAGGGGGTCCCCTGCCCTCCTTATAAAGTCCGGGAGGCAGGGTTACAGATCTGGAAACTAATCCTAGCCGGTTACAATTGCCATATGGAGCCAAATAATGATTCCTAGCTTAATCAACTAAGATCTTGCTTGATCTCTAAGTCTGGTTTGATGCCTTGTGCGAGACTCCATCTCGATGATCTGGATCGCGTGTCGTCATGTAATGGGCCGAATCGCCTGGTCTGGGCCTGCCCATGTATAGCCGTAAGGGTATAGGGATTTATATGTACTGTTGCAACTGTATGGATTGGAATCTAAATGGCGAGCGGATGCTCTTCTAACATCTATGTACTGTTGCAACTGCAACTTGTTCCGAATGCAACTGATCCACTCATTTTCGTAAGGACCACATTGCAGCAGTTCTGCAAACGAAATTTATATCCTTCGCTAGTTTTTTTTCCCGCAAACTATGGAGGGGAGAGGATCCCAGACTGGACAGTATTGATTTATCATCAAGTGCCTCGTTTTTAGGGAACGAGACAAAAACCTTGCGTCCGGTTAATTTTTGAAAATCGAACTAAAACCAATATCAGATTACTGAATATAGCTGAAACCTCAACATAAGAGCTACGCTGTGATAACGTCACTCGGCGAGCTGTTTTTCTGGTGTCACTCGGTGAAACTGGATTACTGAATATAGCTGAATTACTGAACACAAGATAAAATCTGGAAAGTTTTCAAAATCTTGAATCTATTTGGAACTGCTCTATGACCTTATCAGATTGGTGGCGAGTTGTTCTTCTGGTGTCTACAGATCTATGCATATGGTGCCATTGTTACATGTTAATTTTTTGCACGTGTAGGGTCAATTTGCCCACATTCACATTTACACACGCTGTTCTGACTTCTGAGTAGTGAATGCAGCCATGGTGGACACTACAAAATCTAATCACAAGTTGTTACGCCTTTAAGCATATGCTTGCATAATTTAATTTAGGCTATTATGCATTCCGTACTTAATGATTTCATTTAATTATATGTTTTTGACAACCTTCATATGCTTGAATGGTAATCCAAAAGAGTTAACATCGCAATCAAAATTGCTTTTTGAACCGTTGGAATGAAATAGAATAAAAAAGAAAAGGGGAAAACCAAACTATCCAACGGGCCTAAACTCTAGATCTGCCCGTCCCCATTGCGCGTGCATTTAGGCCAGCCAGCGGCCTGTTAGCCTGAGTGAAAGGGATTACAGCCCCAGGATCTAACCTACTGCTGGGCGCTACCCATCGCCGGAGCTCCCGCCATGATCCAAAGTCGGCCTGTTACCACGCACCAGTCGCTTCCTTTTCCTCGCTCGCTGACATGCAGACCCCACACCCTCGTTCCACTTTCACTTACCTGTCAGCACCACGTGGCCGTGCCAGTGGCCACTCCCTGCTGACACACGGACCCCACATGCCAGGCCCACCTGTCAGCCTTCCCCCTACTCTTCCTCGGAGAACAGAGCGTGCCTGTGTTTGTGCAGGATACAGAAACGCTACTGCAGACAACTCACATACAGAAAGTGAACTATGCAGCCAGTGCTCAATATTCAGTCAAATGGATACACACGATGAAGCGTCCTGATGTGCGTACTATACTACACAACAGCTAATCGCTAGTAACATTTTGGGCTTCTCTTTCGTAACCAGTAAGATACCATGATCATGGAGAAACAATATACTCAAGAATACAGGCTTTGGTTACAGAGTGCGAACGTAGGCGCCAATCGCCTCGATATAATTGCCTCCGTGGGCAAAGAAGCCAACGATCCTGCTGTTGCTCCCCACCGGAACGTGGAAAGCAGCTCCGAGCTGCGTTCCGAAAGGCCCATGTGTTTTGCCTGTGCTGGTGACAAGTGTAAGAGAAGATACAACATTCGGTATTGATCTGTCCCGTGCAAATGGATGAAATGTTCTAGAAACTTTCACTATAAACTCTTCAGGGTCAAGATGGATCTGCAAAAAGGAACATATAGAAAGAAAAGCAGCACTGGTTAATTCAGCTGATGTTTGTATGTTTTAATTTGGAGAAGGTGCGCTGCATGTTTTTTAATACAGTTAACACTTAACAGTTAACAGGCTTTAGTCACCACAGCCTTCGGAAAAAAATCCAGTGCATCCCGGATGCACAAACCTGACTATGCAAACATACCTTGGATGTGCCCACCCACAGGAACAACCGTTTTGCGGCAGATACGGACGCACAGGAGCTCGGCTCTTTTATTTTCCGTGTTCACCGCCGCACGACCGTGCTGAGAACAACCATTGATTTTATTTGATGTCCACGTGGCAGCAGATTAGCCTACGTATGCACTAAGCCTCGGTGCATCCAGTATGCACTGGATTTTTTTTGAATTTCTGTCACCAGATGGATCGAGTTCAATGATTGGCTTGGAAAATTTAGTGGTGGCAGATAGTAAAAAACCTAGGCATGCATGAGCTTTTATTTCACACTACCAGGATAAAAAACCTGCTTGCTGCTAGTTTTTTTAGATAAAAGAACTAGGTTCCAGCGTCTACTTTCCAGGCATGGTACACATCTAAGCTTGTTGTTGGTTATTTATTATTTTTATATAAAGAAATAGATAAGTTATGGACCACATGGATTACAGATATCTCTTACTACTATATAAAATATATAAGATAGATTTCACTACCATTGAGGCTCACCTTTCGACCATTTCCTCCACAGCCGCCCCATGGACCGGCGGTGTGCTGCTGCCCACTGTGGTCACTGTATATATACTCAAGTGAATCTATGATAGTCCCACTGAAAATTGTCACTCTTTGCAGGTGATGTGGTTTTTTTGTGATGTCATGAAGAACATTTCCATCTCCGCCCCAAGGTCCAATCCTGGCCACCTCAGCCTGCAATTAAAAAAAAACGACTCAGTAAAAAATTAGAACGAACGAACCAACAAGAAGACAAATTTCAACTAAATTTAATATGGAATAATAAATTAGTACCTCTTCTTTCCTAATTAATTTTAACTCAGGATTCGTGTAGACACCGATTGCATTGAGATATCGTCCAGAACGCCCAAAGAAACCAACAATGCAGCCATTGCCCTGCATTGGAATGTGAAAAGATGTTCCTCTCCCTTTTCCAAATGGTCCGTAGCTACGAGCGTTGGTGACAAATGTAAGAGACGTTATTACGTTTAGTTGACTATTGAATGTACCGATTGATCCGGATACTCCTATAAGAAACTCCGAAGACCCTAGCTGAAACTGCAAGAAAAACAGAAATTATTTCTCACATTGAAATATACACCCCCAGGCAATTATGAATACCTAGGCTCAGGAAGTTTGCAGGAATTGTATAGGAATCAGTTCATTTTTACACGAAAAACACATGAAACAAGAAATTTTCCTCCATTCCAAAGGGGGCCTTAGTGGTACCATGCCTTTGGGGAGGTATTTATCAAGATTTACCACACATTAGTATAACATATGAGGTACACAACACTATTGTCATCTTAGTACAACTTTTAGCACCTTAAATTAGAATTTAGGTATGTCTTAAAAAACCCTAATTTATTAGGGAAGATCCAACTTAGAAACTATGAGATGGTTTTCTTACCAAGTCAAGTAGACACTACAATATAAACCACATTCTGAATGGATAGTTTCTTCAAAATTATATTTTGTGTTTGCATGTACTACATGAGAGTTTTGGAGAGAGTGGCATTACAATTCAGCAGGGACGACAATGTTAATTAGGAGTCATAGTATATAGCTAGTTATCTGTCTCTAGTTAGTTCTTTCTGCATGTGCATGTTGGCATGTATTGGGATGTAGTCCCCCAAATTTAAAACAATAACCATGAACTTCATAAATGCAAATTTAACTTTGTGTTGCACACATCTAAACAATATAATTCATATTGGTACAGGAAAGATTTATTCTGTTCATCACACTCACAGAGTTATTGTCTCCTCCATGGCCGCCCCAAGGGCCTATAGTGTGGTACTGGCCATCGTGGTCGGTGTATGAAAACTCAATTGAATCGATAATAACTCCGCTGCTAATTTTAACCCTATCTAAACGGTAGGGTAGAATTTTGATGTCGCGTGGCTTTCCTCCATCTCCACCCCATGGGCCAAATTTGGCATATACATCAGGCTGAGGAACAGGAATTAAGACTACAAATTAGGAAAGTTATCTTGAGAGTTGAGAGCTAGATTTCATAATGATTAATGCTCACCTTATGATCGCTACCTCCACATTCTCCTGATGGACCTGCACTATGCTGCTTCCCATTGTGGTCCTGGATAAAAACTCAAGAGTGAACTCATGATAGTTCCATTAAAAATTGCCATTCTTACTAAGAGATGTGGTTTATTACTATGATGTCATGAAGAACCCCTCCATCTCCACCCAAAGGCCCAATCCTTGCAACCCTAGCCTAGAAGTGAACTGATTTAGTAAAGTTTTGAATGAAAACACAGATAAAAAAGACTAGTATGGACTAAATTTGTAGTACATCTTGGTTTGTGTAGACACCAATCGCATTGAGATATTGGTCGGAACGACCAAAGAAACCAATAACCCGGCCATTGTTTTGCATTTGAATGTGGAATTGTGTTCCTCGGCCTTTTCCAAATGGTCCATAGCTACGAGTGTTGGTGACAAACGTAAGTGATGTTATAACGTTTATTAGACTTTTGAATGGGCCGATTGTTCCAGATACTCCTATAAGAAACTCCGAAGGACCTAGTTGAATCTGCAAGAGAAAGAGAAACAATATTTCACATTGAAATATCCTATAGACAATCATGAGTAGTCAGATACTGCCTTGGAGAGGTATCAAGATTTACCTTTACTTCAACATAGGAGGTACGTGAAATTGGCATCTCGAGTACCAAATTTTAGTACTTTAAATTATAACTTGGGAATGTCTTCAAAATCCCTAGTTTACTTATGATTCTTTATAGAATTATATATGAGTCCAAATGTTACCACTAGGCTACTCTAAATCCATTCTTTCATAGGAAGTTCTACAAAGATGACATGCTTTATGAAGAGGGATGATATACCCTTATAGTAGTACTATCATGGTGTTCTTACTTAGTAATTAGAAGTCAATTAATTGTTGTATGAATATGGATATGAGAAGGTAACCAAGATGTGTTCTCAAAGAAATGTTTTCATGCCCAAGGTGTACTTCAATGAAGGCCTTTCTTACCTCACTTATTTCATTACAGTTTTACCATGTCAACAAATGTCCTAGCAGCAACAATTTAATGCCTACTACCTCCATCACACAAAAAGAGTGATGGTTTAACTTTTGTGCTAAGTGAAACTATCTCAAGTTTGACTAAGCTTTTATAAAAAAAACTAACATTTATGATATCAAATAATTCTCCCTGAGTTCACCATGACACATACTTTCAAATTAACCTATTTCATGTTATTAATTGATATTTTTTTCTATAAACTTGGTCAAACCTAATATAGTTTGATTTAGGACAAAGATAGATGACCGCCACCTATGGTTTTACCTGATTTAGCATTGGAATTAAAGAAAGAGAGAAAAGTAGTGTCATCCTAGTGATATAGCTTGGTCTCAATATCTGAGGTAGGAAACTACTCAGACATGACAGGCCACTCACAGCTTTGGGTCCCATGTGTTAGACATTCTCTTGCGTGGTAGTCGAGTCATTGTGTTATATATTTCCCATGGGAACTATGAAAATTTTGCCATTTGTGAAGGGGTGGTGTGAATCAATCCTACCTTGTCAGAGGTATATACAATAGATAATTTACAAGAGGTTATAAAACATCACTAGTAGACAACACATTGGATGGGTTGTATTGCTTGTACTTGTATTTATATGAAACGAGAGTTTTGGAGAGAATTTTTTGGAGTCATATCATCATACTAGCCACCTGTATTTGCCTATGCATGCTGGCATGTCTTGATCAGATGTAGTTTAACTTCGTGTTGCACACATCTAAATAACATCATTTATATTTATACAGAAAGCATTATTCTTTTCATGCTCACCTTATTCTTACCCTCCTTACCGCCCCAAGGCCCAATAGTGTGGTGCTGTCCATAGTGGTCAGTGTATGAAAACCCAATAGAGTCGATAATAGTTCCACTGCTAATTGTTATGTTGTCCAAGAGGTAAGGCACCATTTTGATGTCTCGTGGCTTCCCTCCATCTCCACCCCATGGCCCAAATTTGGCAAGCTCAAGCTGTGGCACACCAATTAAGATTAAAAATCCGTAAACTGAAAAAATAAGATTAATTGACACTGCCATAGAAATATACAAACAAGTGTGTTTATATAATGGAAAGTTAATTAATCCATATTAGTCTATTATTTATTCTCTCAGTCCCTAAATACAAGTATTTGAAGCTTTCAAATTCATCACTAAGTATGAAACATTTGAAGGATGAAATTGCTCAACACTACAAATAATTAACTAAATATATCATTCGATGCATCCATTAGCAGAACACATTGCCTACAATTATGGCAATATGTGGGCATGCCCAAACCAACAAATGATTAATTAAGCCTACCATATATACTGCATTGATTAACCAAAAAATAAAACTGCAATTATACCAATCGAGCGTGGTTATAGCTGTTTAGTTAGTGCATTATGGATTTTTTTTCTCTTATAGCTTAATTTTTCCCGAAAGCTAGATGTGTGTATATTTAGGGACAAATGGAGCATACAAATGTGCACTTTTTATATGTGTAATGACGTGTTTGTTGGCTTGAAATTAAATATACGTAAGTATATGAAATATGTAATATTTGTACGAAATGTGGCAATTGAATGATGTAGGGGATGAACATTGTTTGTATAAAATGTGGCTTAGTTTGTAAATGTGTGATTTATATATATGGATTAATATGCAAAGATGTATGGAATAAGCTTACAGAGAGGTTCCATACATAAAAAAAATGTATATTGTGGAATTTAAACGGTTCACACAAAATATGCCTATTTTGCTATCTTACATATAGTGAAAATGTCTAATATATTATCCCGATAAGTATGTACATACCTGACAGGCATTTGGAGTAGGCCCAGCGACCAATTTGACCCTTGCTTCTGTTTCCTCCAGTGTAAGTAGGATATCCTCTGTCGTTGGCCTATCCTTTGGTTCAGGCCGCGTGCACCTCTGTAATATCTCGAAGCACGCTTTTATTTGCTCTTTGTAGCCTATTTCCAATAATTGGGTCTGCTGCCTCATTTGTGATGAATCCTTTTCCAGCCTAATCATCCAGCTCTCCAGTACCTGGCTAACAATGTATCTCCATTTTATTAAAGGAACACACATATATACACACAAAAACTTTTATATGTTTCTTCTTCAACATACATCTTGATCAGTGGTATCTGCCGAGTTACGTCCCTTCACCATGTGTCTGATTATCACACCCAAGCTATACATGTCTGACTTGATTGTGATCACTCCATCATCTAAGTACTCAGGTGCCATGTAACCCCTGCATGCACGAACACTGATAAGGTCATGGCTGACATCGGAGAAAAAACATTTTAATATCTTTGATTTATAAAACAACATGCGAGGATAATATCCCTGTTTTTTGGTATATACGTAGCTCACCGTGTTCCGAGTTTTCGTTGTGTGATCGTGCGGCTTTTTTCATCCCCCAAGAGCCTTGACAAACCAAAATCTGCAATTTTAGGCACCATGCCATCGTCAAGCAATATATTGTCCGGTTTGAGATCTAAATGAATTATGTGCTTCTCGTGGAGATAGTGCAAGCCCAGACAAATTCCTTTTATTATTTGGTAACAAACATGCCATGGAAGCCCACATGGTCCATCTGAAACACATGAATGTCACTCATTGTACATCAACAATAATAATAAATAGAATAAAATCAATCCTCAAATCAACAATGGAAATAGTACATAAAAATGCATTCCATTAAAGAAATATATTAACATCTATATGTGTTCAAATAAATGTACTATCAAGAGCTTTTTTCATGGAGAATTTACTAAAGCTAATTTCATGTTGTAGATGTATGTACACTTTTCTTAATAGTTGCATGCAAGTTCAAATATATACACTAGCAAGTCATATTTCATATATATAGAATTTAGTGAAATTATTTTGATATTTTAAATCATTATATCTTTTTCTATAATCTTAATCAAAATTAGAGATATTTGACCTTGGACAAAACTCAAATGAACTATAATTTAAACAGATGGACTATATGATACTATGTTGTTGACTGATTGGTACCATGTTTGTCTACACTGATGAGTAGAGCTTGTACCACAATTTCTTTCTAGAAATTTATCTACAACATACCAGAATGGTGTAAATTTATTTATAAGACAATGAATTCATCAATTTTATTGATAGAAATGCAGCAAGTGAATTTTATTGATATGACACTGGGGAAGGGAAATTATTATTATGATTTTTTTTCTTCAGCTTACAAAATGAAATGCCTTCAAATGTAATACTCTAATCCCCATACCTGTGAGGATGTGAACCTTGTAATGATTTGTTTTGGATTGTTTGGTTTTCCAAAAACATTTCAGGATGGAAAAAATCCAAAATATCATGCTAACAATCCAAAACTTCCATAAACACATAGATAGGAAATAGAATATTTATGGTGGTGTTGTATATTCTATAATATTGCATCACTTTGCAAAAGTTTCTTATGCATAGAGAAGAAACATTCATAATGGTGCTTTCCCCTGTTCTAGTGTCTCATGGAAAAAAGCCACTTGTTTGTTCAGTAATGTAGTCTTACATGCTTGACATTTTGAACTGAATATTATTAAACTTGTTGATGTATACTTCACACATCTACTGCTCTAGTCTTACATGCTTGACATTTTGAACTGAATATAATTAAACTTGTTGAATTTTTACAATCAATAACTTTTAAGATATATCTACTCTAAAAAATAGTTATATGTGTGCATTTTTTTGGAAAGTGCTACCACAATCTTATAAATTCATTACAAAATTTCAAAAACATGGAAGACCATGCTAAATCAAAAAGGGCAACATATTTTGGACTCAATTGAGTACTAATATTGAAAAGCCCAGCCATTTCGAGTAATAATTGGATCACATGTTTAATTTATTCCATAAGCATACCAGTAATATGCTTTTGAAGGCTTCCATTACGCATATACTCGAAGCAAAGCAACCTTTCTCGTTTTTCCGCAAAAATATATTTCCCTTCTCGATGCATGACCACTTCCTGTGTTTCAACAGAGTACCCAACAAACAAAACTATGTTGTGGTGCCTAACATTCATTAGACAATCAACCTCGCGACGAAATGGTTCGTCTTGGATTACATGATCTGAGTGTAACTTCTTGACAGCAACAAGGCCATATTCAAGCACTCCCTTTAAGTTTTGAACTACTCTCATCAATTTTTATGTAATATTTCCACAAGCACATATATCTATTTAATAGTAAAAAATGTACAATGTCAAGAAAAAAGAAATAATCTACAAATTCTGATAAAATATTTGATCATTTATTTTTGTGGATGCCCTGTGAGATTAAATCATAACTAATTATTTAAAAAAAACCTAGAGGTGAATTAACAATTCAAATAGCTAAGCACAATTGCCAATATCTAATCTAACTTAAGAAAAGGCATATAGATGTACTCACCCTAGTTATAAATACTTGACATTTTGGACAAGATCTGGTCAAACATGTAAAGCATCGACAAACCATAACTCTTATAAAATATATAGTTTGGAAACATGAAAGTCACATAGTTATATATATCTTAAAATAATTTGAAGTTTGTCCTAGTTTGGTGTTTGACATGGTTATACATACTTATTTTCTACAGTTTAGCTTATAAGAGTTGGAAAACAAGTATGTACATCTTACCAAAATCTGCTAGTATAAGTGCACCTGATTTCTACCTGCTAATTAATCAGGTTAATGGTTCGAACCGTGGAAAATAATCACTATCGTAAAAATAGTCTTCTTCCTCTCTGATCTGTCACTGTTTAGACTGGGCGGGGGTGCTGCTATAAGTCTGAAAAATAGTGAGCTCAAGGGAGGTGGATGTAGTTTTGCTGGTATGAAAGAGGAAATCCGACTTTGGTGCCAGAAACATTTCAATTGTGGATCCAAGTTGTAAAGCCTTAGCAAGCTAGGTGTCTCGATGATTTTGTAAATTAGCTAGAGTGACATCAGGTCATCAAGATGGCAATGGAGCCCCGATCCCCGATTCCCCGTGGGGAATTCCCCTATTAGAGGACGGGGATGGGAGCAGATTACTCTCCACGAGGATCTAAACAGTATAAAATCTATCCCCGTCGGGGATGGCGGGGACGGGGACGGTTCCTGCTCCCCGTCCCCGATCCCCGCAGCCCCGCCCCGCTTCATCCGTGAATCAGGAAATCAGCAAGCAGCGCAGTCCATCGTAGCCCATGTAAAGGCCCAAGTCGTAGCCTGCTATATATACGTTCTACAAACCCTAAATCGCAACTACCACAGCCTCCAGTCCTCCACTCTTCCAGCCATCGCCGCCACCACTCTACAACGGCAGCAGTGCAGCACGCCGGCACCAGCAGCGGCCCTTGGCGATGACGACGGCGCATCCATGCAACGGCGACGCGTCCGCCCATGCGGACGCCCTCCCCCACGGGCAGCGGTGACGCATCCACATGCGGATCCACAAGGGCAGCGGCGCGTCGGCATCAGCCGGAGCTGCAAGTAGAGAAAGATGGTTGTTGGCTTGTTGCCGTGTTCTCCTTTTTCTCATCCTGCTAGTGGAGAACAGAGGTGTATCTTGTCGTGTCTCCTTTTTCTCATTCTGACACGTATTTGTGAGATTTTGTCGTTGTTTGCGATTTTGGCAGCAAAGTAGCTATGATTTGTAAAACTAAACGATCTTATTTCCAACTGATGCAAGCTGCGTTTGTGGAACATTTCTTCTTCTAGATTGTTGATTTGAGTCATTCTTTCCAAACTTATACCAGGGACGGGGACCCCATCGGGGATGCATTCCCCGCTCGGGTTCGGGGATGGGGAGACGATGTCCCCCGCAAGCTTTCGCGGGGACGGGGACGGGGAAAAATTCCCCCCGCGGGGACGGGGATGGGAAGATGATACCCGACGGGGAATTCCCCGTTGCCATCTGTAATTATGATGCATGGCTAGGTTTTGGTTAGATGGAGGGATAGGTCTATACTATCCACCTAGAGCTTGAATTTTATGATCAGACATTTCAAAATTGGTAGAGAACTATGTAGGGTGTATATATATATCTTGCTAGTTGGCCTCGAAACAAATTTCGTTAATTTCACTAATATTTTAAGGTGTTAACACAATGTTTTCAAATTCCAAGGTCTGCCTTTTTACATGGGTCACACATTTAAATCGAGCTATATATATTGATCTCCAAGAAGTACCTAAATATCATAATGTGCCATATCAAATAATTTTTATTCAATTCCGTTAAAATTTCATTGTGTGAATGTGACGTTTAGTTGCAGGTGCTGGGTTTTAACATGGGTCTGCACATATATCTAGACTCCCTTATTTGCATCAATTAGCTTACTGTCACTGAGCCATCTATAGTAAAACTGTGAAATTTGCTAAATTTTTAGATGTAAACACTAGATTTTTTTAAAAAACCCAAGATCCAGTTTTTGACATGGGACTGCATGCAGATATACTAATTCAGTTGTTATTAGGTCATCATTGATTGTCTTGGTCTTAAAAGGATTGGATTATACATTAGTCTTTAGCGCTAATGATTAGTTCTAGTTTAGGACTAGTTAGCATATTTCTTTAGCTATTACCATAGTGGTAGGCTAGGTTTGCATATCTCTTTTCTTGTTATATATGCTTGTGTGCACCAAGTGTTGTAATTTGTAATGTGGGGCCTGCACGTCTTGTACTCTTGTGAGACCCTCAAATAGCATTGTTGTTTGGTTGCCATTGCGTGAAGATGAGAGGCCCTTTGGTTTTAGCCAAAACCTCTACTGAGTGAAGAAGACATACAGTGTTTCTAATGAGGCAATGTGAATACCCACCTATGCATAGTAAAGCCCTTTGGCTATTTGCGCTGAGTTACTCGACCGGGAGCTTGGTCCTGTAAGGGTTTCCTTGCTAGGGACTCCGACAAGGATTAGGGAAAAGGGCGACCTTTTTGATACATTTGTAAAAGGCTGCCATGCAGAAGTTTGCATTTTTCTAGTTAACTCTTTACACATACCACATTATATTCTTCGACCTTGCATGTATTGATTGCTTTACTTTCTTAAAATAGTTAATTAAAAGGATTGGAATAATCTATGCTACAAAACTTTTGTGTGGTAGAGATATCATCAAAAGCAGAAACCTAGTGCACATCTAGATTCACTTATGTAGGTGTTTATATGTGCAAAGTTGGCCAAGTTTTAAGAGTCCCCTATCCACCCCTTCTAAGGGTTTCATAGTCTGTTGGAAAAGTGTTCTGATTATTGAATGAATACGTGTCAAAAAAAAACTTCAGAGTGTTAGGCAGACAAAATGAAGTATATATATTATAGTTTATTAGGTTTTGAAATGCTTTTGTGACTAGAGAGAAAAATTCCCACATACCTTGTAAACTTCCCCATATCCGCCACAACCAATAAGGTTGTCCTTTGAGAAGTTGTTTGTGATGGTTTCCAAGAAGTGTTGCTTAAGACTCAATGGCTCTCCTATTTTATCACATAGCATGTACTTGAGAGCGCGATATGTATCATCTTGAGTGGCCATTTCTTATCTGTTGTACCTTTGTAGAAGATCAAATACGTTTCGCTACTACAAAAAATAAATAAGATGGAAGTTAACCTTATAGGAGAGCAGGGGGGATTTATATGGAGAATAATTTGCAAAATCAATCCACTATAAAAGACAATAAGTGACATCACATCATATTGCTAAATATTTTTTAAGGAAAAACGCATTGAATTGAGTATATAAAAAGTATACTTTATTAAGAAAAAATAGAAATTAAAACACTCGTAGCTTAGTAATGGGCCATTCCTTGTGGGCAAGGGATGTCAACGGCAATAATTCTCCGTCGGTAGGAGAAAAAGGTGGTTGTGCTCATCCTTTGAATTTTATGAGTTTTGGTATAGATTGCTTTCGAAAACCCAACGTCGCTGTGGCCGCGGTCCGTGAGTAATTAAGCAAACAGCTTGACAGGTAGTACACCGCCGGCCATGTGCCTGAGCGTGAGCCCCACTTGGATCACTTGCTCCGTCCACTAGCTGGCTGCTGGCCTCTCTCTGTTCGCTTCATCGAGTGGATGAGGATTCAGATACATCATGCATGAACTCAGGAAGAGAAGAGCACGCAGCCGCGGCCCTCTCCATCTCCACACTAGTCGATGATATATATGAATATGATTGATCCCTAATCCTGTCTGCGTGAACAGCTTGATGCTCTCTCTAGCTAGCTCGGTTTCTCCACTCCACTACTGTCTGCGATCGGCCGGCGAGCTGCCTTGCCTTCGATTTGCTTTCCTCCACCCGTACCGGCATGAACTCAGGAAGAAGCTGCGGCAGCGGAGCGGGAGGGTCTCTGGGATCCATTCGGGCTCGGGCCTGTTGCCCTGTTCCCGGGTGTCGTGTGCTAATTAACTTGGTTGTCCTTGGGCGCGGCTACAAGTACGTACTGTTGTCTGAGTGCTGACTATGGCGCTGTCCTGGTTCAGCAGGGAGCTGCGGGCCAAGCGAATGAAATAAGCGATCGATCGAGGACTGGCGGGCACCGACGATCGAGCTCCTGATCTGCTATTACCGCCGTCGTGTTCGTGCGCCGCCTTCTATTCATCTTCCTCCCATTGCTGGGCCACTCGGCCGGCCTCTCGATCGGATCGGTTTTCTCACCAGGAGCAAGCAGTATCATCATCATCGTCGTAACTAGGTACTGACAGATAACCTTGATTATCTCCTCTATAGCTAACTGGTTTGTACGCATATCTATATATCTTTGCACATGGACAAGTTGTACGCACAACAAAGTATAGAAATGTCGTCGACAAGGAACAAGCGATATCTATCCTAGCTAAATGAAACGACTCATCATTATTCATTACTTAATTGGCGTGCTAGCCTAGCTAATTTTAGAAACGAGATACGTACAGTACAAGATAAAGGACTCACCGGCCGGGCACCGGAGGATTTTGAGGAGCGCGCCCTAGCACCCACACGGGCACACCACGGGCAACCGGAGTAAGACGGCCAAGGCGACGATGACGACGATGCAGGCGGTCGAACCTTCATGTCCTTAAATCGAGGCGCAGATGAGAAACGCGTTGCGGCATGCACCTAGTCTACTCATATCAATGGGTCAACGTTCAATGGCTATGGGCAGTCCGCGGGCGTATAGACGGAGGGGCCAACGACTCTACGAGGGGAGCAGACGTTCCCATTCACGCTGTCACGCATGACGCAAGTGCAGTCATAGTCGTCGCACCTCCTTGATCCACATGCAAGTTGCTACGCAGGCACAGTTCAACGACTGTTCAAGCATATATATAAGCATATAATATATATGTGATGACTGAAGGATGTCTTTATGATGAGTAGTTGTTGGTCCGTTTCCTTTTTTTTTCTTTTCTAGAAGACGGATTCATATATACTAGTTCGTAGGGCCCATTTGATAGAGCTGAAACAGATTCCATTATGACCTGGGAAGCTGAAACAATTTTTTTTTGATTGTTTGGCAAAACAACTTGTTGGTACCAACAGTACGGGGTACCCGCACCTATCGCCAAAAAACTAACACAACCGAAACCGCAATAAAAGATAGCCCACCTCGACCGCGTACCCAGTCAGTCTCGTACGAGGCCCGCTCGACGGGGCGCCTCGACCGCGCCCCGGCTCCGACTCGTACGAGGCCCGCTCGACGGGGCGCCTCGACCGCGCCTCATCCCATGCCGCAAGGTACTTCGACAGCGCTGCGACCCGCGCGAGGCTCGACCGTCCGCTGGGGAGAACTCCGACTCGCGTGAGCCCGGATCGAGCACCTCGACACCTTTTCTTTGCCTACCCCAGGACAAAAGCCATAGCATTCAATGCGGTTACCTACTACCACCTACCGGCATGGCTGCGGCCAGGATCGACGTGGGAACAATACCCGTGTCAGATCTCACTGTTTTACCGCCCATCCCGTGATGGGAGGTGAAACCCGTCACTATACCCACCTTACCGCGCACTGTTCACCATCAATCACCCTCGAGGGAGGATAAGACAAGGCCCGTTCTCCGCGATATCGGGGATTCGGCCTTATCCATCCGGCCTCGACCCGGCCTCGACCCAGCCCCGACGCTCGACTTAGTTCAAAGGACGGTATGGCATGGCGCTCTGGGTCATTTCGCCATCTTGTCTCCCACAACGTCAGGGTGTCCGGGGATGGCCGGCCATTCCCAAGGCACGTCGCTACAGTCAACTCAACAGGAATAGACAAAGCATCACCTCAAGGCTCCCCGTCGTCTTGGCCTCCCCTCACCCTATAAAAGGGCAGGCCAGGGTTCAACGGAGGGGGGACGAAGACGGAACGAAAAACACAAAACAGAAGATCGACATCTCAAGCAACCGCCTTTTTCCTCTTTTCGCTTTGAGACTTGGGCTCGACACCCTCTCTCGCATGCTTGTAACCCCTACACGAGCACCTCGGTGCAAGGAAATACAAACATCTCCCCCCGCTGGACGTAGGGCCTTCTTTTGCCCGAACCAGGATAAACCCCCGTGTGTTCTCCTTGCATCACCATCCAGGAAAGAGACACGCAGCATTTACTCGTTGGTTTAGGACCCCCGTGGGTCCGAACACCGACAGTTGGCGCGCCAGGTAGGGGATCGCTGCGTGCAAACGTCGCTTTCTCGCCTTTTTTCCTAGATGGCTGACCCCGAACGTCCGATTCCGTTGGCCACGGTGATCTGGTTTGGGAGTTTGGAGTTCATGTCGCTCGGCTCTGGCTACGACATGGTCCTACTTCCGCCCAGGCACCCAACCGACGAGGACTACAAGCTCTCCCAGCCCGGGGGAGCAATCCACCGGCACCGTCGCTCCAGGCGGGCGCGGGCCGCCCAACGACGACGAGCCCGGTACAGCCACCGTCTTCACCCCGCGAAGGGCGATGGGGTTCCCCGGTCCGGCACCCCCCAGCCAGGCGCCAGCCTAGATCTCCTTTTGGAAGGTTTGGGAAGGACGAGCTTGGCTGAGGGTGACATGCCGACGGAAAATCCCGCCGCTCCCCCGTCCGGTGAGACACCACTGTCCGGAGCATCCATTTCAGCACGGGCAGCGACATCTCCATCACCATTCCCGTTTGGGCTAGACTCGGCTGCCCGGGTGTACGCATCCTCCGTGAGCACCCGCATGAGTGCTTATGAGGAACTCCCCGGGCACCATCTACGCTTCACTCTGGACCTCGTTGCATCCACACCGGCTTCTGATTATCGGGACTCTACGGAGACACCGAAAACAGAGCCCCGTGTGACTGCTTCTTTACGTCGCCGCCTCAGTGACGATTGGCAACGGCCACACGTTCCCCCGTCATATTACTACTTTGGCGCTCTTGACTCCGACTCGGCTGATGACACCTATGATCCGACCCGCGAGTGCTTCAACATCGACGTTGAAAGCACTTCAGAATCAGAGGACGAAGAGCCGGTCGAAGGAAGTCACACGCCACCTCATGTCGAGCCTCCTGCCGAGCGAGACGAGCCTCAGTTCCTTGCGGATCAAGGAGCGCAGCTCGAACAGATTCGCGAGTTGCAGGACAGGCTTGACGAGGAACGGGAAAACCTGGATCTACTCCAACAAACCCTCGAGCGTGAGCGTGCGGAACACGCACTTGGCGGGAGAGCTCGCGAGAGAGCTCGCGACGTCAACCGTCTCATCGACGAGGACCGGGTGGTCGACCCCCCGGTTTTCGCCCGAGCCAGCCAGAACGTCGTTGCCGCCGCCATGCTCCTCCGCAACATGCCCGAGCCATCAAACCCCGACGCCCGTCGGGCTCGAGATGAAATCCGAGAACTCCTCGAGACCGCCGCCATGCAGCAGGCCGAGAGCTCTGCCTCGAGGCGACGCGAGGCAGCCTCGGAGCGGATCCTCGAGCCTTCCCGACAGGAGAGAGAAGCCTCGGTTCACCCCGAGCCTGCCCGACGAAACCGGGTAGCACCGGCCCCTGAGCCCACTGGCAACGACCGCGAGCCTCGAGACACCCGTGGCAACATCGTCGAGCGCCGCACGCGCAAGCACGGTGACGGTGTGGCTCGAGGCTACCACGTCCACAGGGGCGAACGCTACGACAGCTCGGAAGATCGTAGCCCTTCACCCGAGCCCCTGGGTCCTCGGGTCTTCAGTAAGGCAATCCGTGAGATGGTGCCCCCTGCTCGGTTCCGCCCCCCATGACTCTCACCAAGTACAACGGCGAAACCAAACCCGAACTTTGGCTCGCCGATTTCTGCTTGGCGTGTCAGTTGGGCGGGGCCACCGACGACCGGGTCATCATTCGACAACTCCCCCTGTTCCTCTCCGACACCGCCCGAGCCTGGCTCGAGGATCTCCCACCTCGGCAGATCCACGACTGGGACGATCTCGTGAGGGTGTTCGAGGGAAATTTCAAGGGGACCTACATGCGCCCCGGCAACTCGTGGGACCTCCGGAGCTACAAGCAGAAACCAGATGAATCCCTCCGAGACTACCTCCGACGCTTCTCCCGGCAGCGTACCGAGCTCCCCAACATCACCGACTCCGACGTAATTACGGCCTTCCTCTCCGGCACCACCTGTAAGGAGTTGGTCCGAGAATTGGGCCGTAACACCCCACTCACTGCCAACGGATTGATGGACATCGTCACCAACTTCGCCACCGGTGAGGAGGCGGTTGGTGCAATCTTTGGCGGCGACTCGGAAAGGGGGGAGCAGAAGGTCGACGATCCCGCGAGTTTCCCCCGAGGCCCCAAGAGAAACAACCGCAAGAAGAAGAAAGGCCAGCAGGGCAAGCTCGAGGCCCCGGCCGACGAGCTCGTCGCTGCTACCGAGCACAAGAAACCTCGAGGCCCCCCGGCGGGGGCGTCTTCGACAAAATGCTCAAAGAACCGTGTCCCTACCACAAGGGACTCACTAACCATAACCTCGAGGATTGTCACATGTTGCGCAGGTACTTCGGGGGTGCCGGCGCCAAGAAGGACGACAAGGAGGACCCTAAGGGTGACAACAAGGACAGGGAATTTCCCGAGATCCACGACTGCTTCATGATCTACGGAGGGCCCTCGACCTGCCTCTCTGCGCGCCAGCGCAAGCGAGAACGGCGCGAGGTCTTCTCCGTACAATCGGCAGTACCCCGCTTCCTTGATTGGTCCGCGGTGGCCATCACTTTCGACCGTGACGACCACCCGGACTACGTCCCTAACCCGGGGGTCTATCCACTCGTTGTTGACCCCGTCATCGCCAACACACGCCTCACCAAGGTGCTCATGGACAGCGGAAGCAGCCTCAACATCATCTACTCCCAGACCCTCGACCTTCTGGGGGTCGAGAGAGCGCGCCTCCAACCTAGCGTCGGGGGCTTCCACGGAGTCGTGCCAGGGAAACGGGCGGAACCCCTCGGGCGGGTCGATCTGCCTGTTTGTTTTGGCACACCGGCCAACTTCAGAAAGGAGACTCTCACTTTCGAAGTGGTCGGATTCCGTGGAACGTACCACGCTATCCTGGGACGCCCATGCTACGCTCCGTTCATGGCGATCCCGAACTACACCTACCTCAAGCTCAAAATGCCGGGTCCAAATGGTGTCATCACTGTAGGGCCCTCGTATGAACATGCCTACGAGTGCGACGTCGAGTGCGTCGAACACGGCGAGGCTATTTTGGAGTCAGCGATCTTGGCTGCAGACCTCGACGGTCTTGCCAATGCTATTCCCGACCCAAAACGCCATGCCGGCAGCTTCGAGCCCGCCGAAGATGTCAAACTCGTACCCCTCGACCCCGCTGATCCCAAGGGAAAGGCACTGAGCATCAGTGCCACCCTCGATCCTAAATAGGAAGCAGTGCTCGTCGACTTTCTTCGCGCAAACGTCGACATCTTTGCGTGGAATCCCTCGGATATGCCAGGCATACCCAGGGAAGTCGCCGAGCACGCCTTGGAGATCCGGGCCGGATCCAAACCGGTGAAGCAACGCCTGCGTCGCTTCGATGAGGAGAAGCGCAGGGTCATCGGCGAGGAGATACACAAACTGTTGGAGGCCGGGTTTATCAAGGAGGTTCATCATCCCGAGTGGCTAGCTAATCCTGTATTAGTTAGGAAAAAGAATGGGAAATGGAGGATGTGCGTAGACTATACCGGTTTAAATAAAGCATGTCCGAAAGTTCCCTTTCCTTTGCCACGCATTGACCAAATCGTTGATTCCACTGCGGGATGCGAAACTCTCTCATTCTTAGATGCATACTCCGGCTACCACCAAATCAAAATGAAGGAGTCTGACCAGCTCGCGACTTCATTCATCACCCCATTCGGCATGTATTGCTACGTTACGATGCCCTTCGGTCTCCGGAACGCGGGGGCAACGTACCAGCGATGCATGCAACATGTTTTCGGGAAGCACATTGGGTCGACCGTCGAAGCTTACGTCGACGATATCGTGGTCAAAACCCAACAAGCCGACGATCTGGTCAGCGACCTCGACGTTGCATTCAAGTGCCTCAGGGCAAAAAACATCAGACTCAATCCAGAGAAATGTGTCTTCGGCGTCCCACGAGGTATGCTTTTAGGGTTTATCGTATCTAAACGCGGCATCGAGGCCAACCCTGAAAAAATCTCTACGATAACCAAGATGGGCCCCATCCGAGATCTAAAAGGCGTACAGAGGGTCACAGGTTGCTTGGCGGCACTCAGCCGTTTCATTTCGCGCCTCGGTGAAAAAGCACTCCCTCTGTACCGTCTCTTGAAGAAATCGGACCATTTTTCCTGGAACCTTGAGGCTGAGGAGGCTCTCACGAAACTCAAAACCACCCTCTCTAACTCACCAATCCTCGTCCCTCCAACCCCGGGGGAACCACTCCTACTCTATGTCCCCGCGACATCACAAGTAGTCAGTGCTGCCCTAGTTGTCGAGCGGGCCGAGGAGGCACGTACCTTGCTCGTTCAGAGGCCGGTCTATTTCGTTAGCGAGGTGCTCTCAGAAACAAAGTGTCGATACCCACAGATCCAGAAACTGCTATATGCTGTCATCTTGACGCGGCGCAAGCTCCGACACTACTTCGAGGGTCACCCGATTACTGTGGTTTCTTCTTTCCCCTTGGGAGAGATAGCCCAGAACCGGGAAGCCTCGGGTAGGGTTGCCAAATGGGCGGTCGAACTCATGGGCGAGGCATTGTCCTATGCGCCGCGAAAGGCTATCAAGTCACAGGTATTAGCAGATTTCCTGGCTGAGTGGACTGACACACAACTCCCCCCTGCACAGCTTCAGGCGGAGCTGTGGACCATGTACTTCGATGGGTCATTAATGAAAACGGGAGCAGGCGCGGGCTTGCTCTTCGTCTCGCCCCTCGGGATTCACATGCGCTACGTCGTCTGGCTTCATTTCCCTGCATCTAACAACGTCGCCGAGTACGAGGCACTCGTCACGGGGTTGAGAATCGCCGTCGAGCTCGGGGTCCGACACCTTGACGTCCGAGGCGACTCCCAACTCGTGATCGATCAAGTCATGAAGAGCTCGAGCTGCCGTGACCCCAAGATGGAAGCCTACTGCCAAGAAGTACGGCGCCTCGAGGACAAGTTTCACGGCCTCGAGCTCAACCACATCACACGCAGGTATAATGAGGCCGCTAATGAACTGGCAAAAATCATGTCCAGTCGAGCCACGGTTCCACCAGACGTCTTCGCGAAAGACCTTCAGCACCCATCCGTCGACCTTAGGCCAAACGGGGGGTCGACGGGGCGTCGCTCGACCCTCCACCTGAGGCAGAAGCCCCCTCGACCGGGGCTGAAGCCATGCAGGTGGAAGACCTAACGCCACCGTCTGACCTCGAGCCTGACTGGCGCATCCCGTACCTCGACTACCTCGGCCAAGGGGACCTCCCCTCGGATAAGACTGAGGCTCGACGGATCGCACGCCGGGCCAAAACTTTTGTGATCGTGGGCGACAGCAGAGAGCTCTACCGCCGTAGCCCTACTGGTATCCTCCAACGTTGCATCACAAAAGAGCAAGGCAGGAATCTGCTCGGCGATCTTCACTCGGGGGCTTGCGGTCACCACGCAGCACCTCGAACCCTCGTCGGAAACGCCTTTAGACAAGGATTCTATTGGCCGACCGCGGTCTCCGACGCTGTCAAGCTAGTACGCTCCTGCGAGGGGTGTCAGTACTATGCGAGACAAACCCATCTTCCGGCACATGCCCTGCAAACTATCCCCATCACATGGCCGTTTGCCGTTTGGGGGCTCGACCTTGTCGGACCACTGAAAAGAACAACTGGCTGCTTCACTCATCTGCTCGTCGCCATCGACAAATTCTCCAAGTGGATCGAGGCCCACCCTATCACCAGCATCAGGTCTGAGCAAGCTGTGCTCTTCTTCACTGACATTATTCATCGCTTTGGGGTCCCCAACTATATCATCACAGACAATGGCACCCAGTTCATTGGCCGAAAGTTTTTGGATTTCTGCGACAACCACCACATCCGAGTGCTCTGGTCAGCCGTGGCTCATCCAAAAACAAACGGTCAGGTGGAACGTGCCAACGGCATGGTCCTACAAGGCCTGAAGCCCAGAATCTTTGACAAATTAAACAAACATGGCAAAAGATGGGCTGTCGAGCTACCCTCAGTCCTGTGGAGCCTAAGAACAACGCCGAGTCGAGCCACGGGGTTCACTCCGTTCTTCTTAGTCTACGGGTCTGAGGCTATGCTACCAACCGATATAGAATACGGATCCCCAAGGTTGAAGGCATACAACGAAAGATATAACGACGCCACAAGACAGGACGCCCTCGACCAGCTCGAGGAAGCCCGAGATGTGGCTCTGTTGCATTCTGCCAGGTACCAGCAGAGTCTCCGACGCTACCACGACAGACACATCCGCAAGCGTGACCTCAACGTCGGCGACTTGGTGCTACGGCGGAACCAGAACACCAAGGGACGGCACAAGCTCACACCATCATGGGAAGGGCCGTACATCATCGCAGAAGTACTAAAGCCGGGCACCTACAAGCTATCCAACAAAAAGGGCGAAATCCTCACCAACGCTTGGAACATTGAACAGCTACGTCGCTTCTTTCCTTAAAAAGTCTCGAGGCTCTATATTTTCTTTTTCGTCAATAAAGAATACAGCGATGTTCAAACTTTCGTTTCGTAATAAGGAAGGATCGACCCTGCACTCCCAGAGTCGACCCTCCCTCGGGGGCTGCAAGGGGGGAACCCCCGGTCCCCGAAAAAACTTATGCTCTTTTTTAAAAAAATTTAAGAACCGCTTCTTAGATCGACTTCGCTGAAAGAGCACCCTAAGGTTCGAGAGGGCTCTCGAGTCTGGAGCATCACCTACGCCTCCGAGGCTACGGTACCTCCACTCACCCCTTACACCTTTTAGAGGTACGCCTTCACGATAGGAAGATCTAAACAACGGTTCCTAAATTTAAAGAACATACCCCCTGTCGCTTAGATCAGGCTCTCACACGATTTACAAGGCCGCAACATCACCCTGAAGCTCGAGGGAAGTTGAGCCGCGAGATCACTTATGCCTCCGAGGCTACGGTACCTCCACTCGCTCCCTTACGCCAAAGGGTGCAGCTGCGTGCTAAGTAAATCATGCGAGAACACGGTCCGAGCGATAAAGGGAAGAAAAGCTCAAGTAAAACTAAATCAACCACGAACCGGTTTATGTTTCGAGTTTTTAAGGCCTCCGCGGCCGCCACAACCAAAATTCGAAATACTAACTCATTACATGGGCCTTCATGCCCAGATTTAGCTCACAGGCCCTCGTCGTCGGCAGGCGGAACCACCTCAGCTTCAAAAAGCGAGGCCAGACGGCTTCCAGGCTCTTCGGCGGCTTCGATCAGCTCCACGCAAGCATCCACGTTCTCCTCGTCTGTCCGATCTGGGTCTATGACGAAGCCCTCGGCGACGAGATTCATGTCAAACACAAACCCTGAACGGACGACGGCCAGTGCCCTCTTCACGCCGTGATGGAGGCCGTCCCGTATCTTCTCCCGGGCAAGGCGGCCCAGCGCCACCATCCGGCGGATGAAGGAGTTCCCCGGAACATCTTCCCCGGTGTCGGCGTCGGGCTCGACCCCCAGGCCGTCGCATACGGTGGTGATCGCGCCCTGGAGAAGTTGGGTCCTCCGGATCTCGGCTTCGAGGAGGCTCTGGAAGGAGTTGGCAGAAGATTGGGCCTCTCGATTCTCTCTCTCCAGCTCTGAAACACGACAAACAAATTAATGCCCAACGCGGGGCCTTCAACGTCGTGGCCGTGACAATCACACTTACCCTCGATATGGGTCTACAGGCCCACGACCTCGTCACGAAGCCCCCCGCACGTTCGCTCGAGCCCCAGGAAGGCGTTGTCCTTGTCACTGATGGCTGCCTTTAGCGCCTCGATCTCCTGCCGAGCAGACTCGAGAGCTGCGTCCTTCTCTTGGACGGCTCCCTTCAGCGTCGTGACCTCGACGTTGAGGGTGTCGCGCTGAAGGCTAACCTGGGAGACATCCTCCTCGAGCTCCTTCACCCGCATGGACAGGGGCTCGAGATCCCTGCGGGCCTGGGCAGCCTCCTCCCGAGCCTTGTCCATGCCAGTGCGCATCACGGCCTCGGCCGCCCGTGCCTGCGTCGCTTCTTCTTTCACCACCGCGTACGCGACGCGCAGCTCAGCCATCTCGGCGTTCCGATCGGATAGCCGTTTCTGGGCCTCCTCGACCAGAACCCGTTGCTGGGACAGCGCGCCCCACACGCCACTCTCATCCCGAATGAAGAGCGACTTGCGGTGGGAGTACTCCTTCAGCTCCTGAACGCAATCCGAAAAGGTCACAAAGCCGAGGGAAAAAGACACCAAGAAAACTACGGAGAAAGCCGACGGATCGATCATACCTCGGTGGCATCTCCCATACTCTGCACGGCACCGGATGCCACTCGGAGCAACCGATCAAGATGCCGGCGGACGCCCTCGAGGTATTCCCATCGGTGCACCTCATCTTTGTCACTCAAGACAAAGATGGGCTCGGCATCGGGGTTCGTAGCGTCCCTAAACTGAAGGGACGCCCCCCCCACCTCGGCAGCTCCATCTCTGCCCGCGCTATCGCCAGCGCGGCGATGTCGGGCCACGACGAGGACGACCCGGCCGGGGCGTCTCCCGGTCCCGCGGAAGGACCGGCCTCGCCCGCAGTGTTCACCTCTCCAACGGCCGTCGAGGCACCGGCCTGATCCGCGACCTCACCCCCCTCGACCCCCATCGCTTGTTTTCCTTTGTCCAGGGGGATGTCGCCGAGGGTAAGGTGAGGGCGGGCACCAACGACCGCCGGTGCCTCCGGAGCCGGCGCCTCGACCGACGATGGCTCCGGTACTCGCGCCTCAACCGTTGGCACCTCCGAAGCCGGCTCCTCTTCTTCCGGTGCTCCGGATAGGGGCTCGACCGCCCCGCCCTCCACCATGCCCGCTGGCTCTGCCAACGGGTCTTGTTGCGGCCGCGACCCCCTCGCCAGGGCCGCCTTCTGTCCTGACGCCGACGCGATCTCCTCTATGGTCACGTCCGCACCCGCCCGCTCTGCGTCGTGGACGGGAGCCTCGCCCGTCGTGACCTCAACGGCAGCCTCGGCCGTCGCCGACGACCTGGGCCCCGTCTCGACCGTATCGAGCGCCGCTACCTCTGCCGGTTCGGACCCCTCGACAGCAGGCTCCGGGCCAGCAACCACCGCGGCGTCGACTGGCCCCTGCCGTTGTCGCAGGCGCCCCTTCGCGGCCTCGACCTCTCGGACCCAGGCCGCATCCTGCTCCGCCGTCCGGTTGAGGACAACGGCGCTGGCCCGCAGCGACTTCACAGGGGTAAGCCCCATCGGCTCTGCCTTCCGCTTTAGCCTGCAAAGTGAGAAGAAATGTCAGCCAACGTATCCAGAGAAAGGCAGGACAACCGAGCAGAGATACTTACCCGGAAATCGGCACCAAGGGCCTCAACCCCGCGCGACCCGAGCCTCCCGGAACGGCCGATGGGGGCCTCGCGGCGGCCTCACCAGCAGGCCGAGCGCTCCTGGGAGCCCCGGCCGACGCACCGCCCTGCGCCCTCTGTGCCTCCGAGGCCAGCTGGCCTCGGGTTCTTACGCCTGTCGACGCCGCCGCCGATGACGACGCCGGTATTGCCGTCCCAGCCCCTGCCCGAGCCTGCAGGGCCTGGGCTGGTGCGGACGTCCCTGTTGACCCCTCTCGACGGGTCCGGGGTAAAGCGGCCCCTCCCGTCGAGGGGCCCGTCTCCTTCTCCGCCTTCTTCCCCTCGGGCTCCTCGACTACGACGACTGAGGAGGATGCCCCCCGATGGGCTCCAGCAGGGGGCGAATGTCGGGAAGGTCCCCAAGCCTAGTCGCGATCTCATATCGCGACAGGGCATCGTCGTCTTCGCCGTTGCTGTCGTCGTCCTCCCCTGATACCGTCTCGAAAGGCGACGGCGCCAGGGGGACCCCGTCGATGGTCTGCTAGCGTCGAAGCTTCTTCAACGCCTCCGCCTCCTTGGCCTTGCGGATCGCCCGCTTCTTGGCCGTCTCCTTGGTCTGCTTCTTCTGGGAAGCATGCTGGCGTCGAGCCTCCCGGGCGGGCCGGTCCTCCGGGACTGGCGGACGCGTTTCCCGCAACGCCGACAGATCCTATACGCCGGTCTCGACCACATCAGCGAAATCCACAGATAAACGAAAATAGCAACACCTCAGCCCCGGGATACGTACCACGGACTCGAACCCTTCGGTAGGCCTCATGGGAACCCGGTTGACCTCCTCCGCCTTGAAGTTCCCAACCATCCGGCGCGCTCATCGGAGGACCTCCTCGAGGGCGAGGGATTCATGGGACATCCGGGTCCCCTCCAGATTTGCCTCCGGAGTCATCTGGTCCAGACGGAGACGACGCCAGCACAGCGGCATCACTCTGCGGCGATGGAAGGTCGCTGCCACCGCCGCAGCCGTCAAGCCCCGAAGGCGAAGCTGCTGCAGCGCCGCCAGCAGCGGGTCCAAGCGCGGCTTCTCGGCCTCCGGCACTCCGTACGACCAGCGCTCCTCTCGAGCGGTCAACACGCGGCCGGTGTACCTCGGCAACTGATTTTCATCATTGCGGAGGTAGAACCAACCATCGTGCCACCCACTGTTCGAAGAGATGAGGCAGGCCGGGATGTACAGATCCGCCCGACCCGACCTCACCTGCAGCACGCAGCTCCCCACTCGAGCCGCGTACAGGACGCCCTTCTCCCCTGCCTTCTTGGCAAAGAGCTCGCCCTTGAAAAGGTGAAGCCACAGGTTCCACTGCGGCTCCACCCCAAGGTAGCCCTCGCAGACCGCCGTGAAGATGGCAGCCTGCGCGACGGCGTTGGGGGAAAGATGGTGAAGCTCCACTCGGTAGTAGTGGAGGAGCGCGCGCATGAAGACCGACGCCGGCACGCCAAACCCCGCTCGTGGAAGCAGACGAAGCTCACCACATACCCTTCAGGGGGCACCGGTTCCCGGTAGGCAGGGGGCGGCGCCATCCACTCCGGCTGCGACCGGCTCGTCCTTGGCTGCAGCAGCCCGTCCTCAACCAACTCTTCCAACCTCCTCTCCATCACCGAGGAGGCGGCCCAGTCATCGGCGGGGAGGATCTGGCTCTTTCCTACCATTGGTGCTGTCGGAGGGGGGATGGATGGAAAGGATGCGGTGGCGGCGACGACGCGGGCGGAGAACGCGATAAGGCAAAGATTGTCTGAGGCAGAAGATTGCAGGAACGCAAGGGACCGATGGGGAACGCAGACCCCTAGGCCTTAACTTTATATGCCCAGGCGGAAGCCCAACGATCGCGCGAGAAGGTAGGAACAGTTTCCCGCATTAAATGCGCTCACCTAACCGTTTCCTTACATCTCGCAGGAGTCGGGCACGTGGCCGTCCCCCATGTCGTGACCACACGCCACGTCACCCACTACCGCGCCGATCTCGCCTCCCCAAAAGACGCGCCCGGCTAACGAACGAGGGAGGGATCCGCGGACGAATATCCCCAGGTATGTGGAAAATAGGCCCGAAGCCCGCAATAAGTCTCGAGGGAGCGAAAGCTGGCCCTCGAACAGGGTTCGACAGCTGCCCTCGAGCAACAAAGTTAGGGACGACCCAGGGTGCGCCCGTACATGGCCAAGGGCTCGAGCCACGCTCTCGAGGCACCCCAGGACGTATTCGAGGCCGAAGGAGAAGGTCGTCGTAGGAATCCCTCCGGGGGAGGCATCGAGCCCTCGAATCCTGTCGAAAGGAATCGAGATCCACACGACCACTTCTTGGCATCTTTGAGGGCGCCTCCGGGCCACTAGCCGACCCCTAACGAACGGGGCACGGGCTCTCACTCGAATTCCCCCGCTAGCAGCTCACCGGAGATCATCGGAACTCGCGCCCAAACGAGGGTAGTACGGCGTTCTCCACCCCTCCTCCTTTTTTCAGAAAAGGAGCGTGAGGGTCGCAAAAGACGACCGGGACTTTGATCGACCTCGTGCGCGCGAGGCTCGGGGTCCTGACCGCAGAAACGGGCCCCGAGCCCCGGAATAAGTCTCGAGGGAGTGAAAGCTGGCCCTCGAACAGGGTTCGACAGCTGCCCTCGAGCAATAGAGTTAGGGACGACCCAGGGTGCGCCCGTACATGGCCAAGGGCTCGAGCCACGCTCTCGAGACACCCCAGGATGTATTCGAGGCCGAAGGAGAAGGTCGTCGTAGGAATCCCTCCGGGGGAGGCATCGAGCCCTCGAATCCTGTCGAAGGGAATCGAGATCCACACGACCACTTCTTGGCATCTTTGAGGGCGCCTCCGGGCCACTAGCCGACCTCTAACGAACGGGGCATGGGCTCTCACTCGAATTCCCCCGCTAGCAGCTCACCGGAGATCGTCGGAACTCGCGCCCAAACGAGGGTAGTACGGCGTTCCCCACCCCTCCTCCTTTTTTCGGAAAAGGAGCGTGAGGGTCGCGTAGCAAAAGACGGCCGGGACCCTGATCGACCTCACGCGCGCGAGGCTCGGGGGCTTGACCGCAACGAATCGTTCCCCAATCAAACGCGTACAAGACCTCGGAGGAGTCTCAATACTCCACCGAGGCCTCGGGGGCTACACCCGGCGGGTGCGCTCGCGCGCCCCCGCCGGAAAAAATCACGGCGCTACGACTCCAATTCTGACCAACCTCTGGGAGAGTGATCACACACTCACCCAAAGGCTCGGGGGCTACTGTCGGTACCAACAGTACGGGGGTACCCGCACCTATCGCCAAAAAACTAACACAACCGAAACCGCAATAAAAGATAGCCCACCTCGACCGCGTACCCAGTCAGTCTCGTACGAGGCCCGCTCGACGGGGCACCTCGACCGCGCCCCGGCTCCGACTCGTACGAGGCCCGCTCGACGGGGCACCTCGACCGCGCCCCATCCCGTGCCGCAAGGTACTTCGACAGCGCTCCGACCCGCGCGAGGCTCGACCGCCCGCTGGGGAGAACTCCGACTCGCGTGAGCCCGGATCGAGCACCTCGACACCTTTTCTTTGCCTACCCCAGGACAAAAGCCATAGCATTCAATGCGGTTACCTACTACCACCTACCCGCATGGCTGCAACCAGGATCGACGTGGGAACAATACCCGTGTCAGATCTCACTGTTTTACCGCCCATCCCGTGATGGGAGGTGAAACCCGTCACTATACCCACCTTACCGCGCACTGTTCACCATCAATCACCCTCGAGGGAGGATAAGGCAAGACCCGTTCTCCGCGATATCGGGGATTCGGCCTTATCCATCTGGCCTTGACCCGGCCTCGATGTCACACCCAAAAATTTCCTATTTTGGGTTGTGCATGAAAAATACTAAATAAAATAAATAATTTTAATATTTGAATAAATTTATTAGATAAGTTAAGTTGCTGCTAATTTAAATATAGATAATTGTGGTTTTAAACTTTTTCATATTAATTTGATAATGTGGTGTTTGTGTGATGCTTGTCTTTGGTGTTGGTGAGTGCTATTATTTTCAAAATACCATAGGACGACGTTTACTTCTCACCGGAATTTTTTTTTGGTATTTTCTGGATTTAAAATTTCAATTTCCGTGAGCTTAATCTTTTTCCTTGATCTCTTCATCAATCTTTTCATGAGCTCAAACTCATTTAGTTGAGTTACTTATCTCTCCAAGAGTCTCCAGGATTTTTCCCGTGATTTTTCTGAGCTCCGGACTATTTTTCACGGCCAAAAAGGTAATTTTAGATTTTCTGGAATTATTTTATTCACGGAATTAAAATAATCCCGAAATTAAGAAAATCCTAAAAGTTTCCAAACCCTACGACTATATTTATGCCGGCATAGCCCTCGACGCCCTGATTTCAGAAGTACAACCCTTATCACGAGCCGCCGCTCGTAGCTCCCTCTACCTCTCGCCGTATCTTAAATATATATATATATATATATATATATATATATATATATATATATATATATATATATATATATATATATATATATATATATATATATATATATACACACGTGCATGCAAGTGCTTTGGCGTGATACATAATCTGAAGAAGCAAGCTAAGTATCTTCATGCCTATTATAGCCCAGCCTGTTTGCTTTGGTTCGTTGCTGCCAAATAGTAGTCGAACTATATTTCTTCCTAACCTGCCGCACCCAAGGACTCTGACTCAATATACGTCGTCGTTGGCGTTTACCGTGCACATGTCTATAAATAACAAACTCAGCCTCGTATCCTTTTCCAAACTTGTGGAAACAAATCAATCTATCCATCATGACGCAAGCCGCCGCCGCTCTATTCCTTGCCATCAATCTTGCTGAAACCATCTCGAGAAGAAGCCTCGTCAAGCCGCCGTGAGTTCGTTGCCGGCTTGGACTCCGGCTGGCCACCAGTCAGAGCGCTGGTGATCACCATTGGCTCATCTGCCGCACATCTGCATCCAGAAATTGGCTTCTGCACGTCGCCGTCGCTTGCCGTATTCTGCACGCCGGCCATCCACCTATGTCACCAGCGTCCGTGCCTGCTGCTGCTCCTCTCGCCGAACTTCGTCATCACGTTTTGCTATATGCATGTGAAATGACTCCAACAGCATGAAAACCATCACGTAGCTGGCCTCCTGCTGCTGGCTCCGTTGAGCCTGTACACGGTCATCTGTTGTTGTCGTCCGTGTGCAGATGCCCAGAAAGAACAATCGGCCAGGAACGAGTCCACGCACAGGCGCCGCCACAGCAGTCTGGTGTCCGACTCAGTTCCAAGATCATCATCGCCCGAACCGTTCTGAGTTCATCATCACCGTGCTTTGCCATGGAGAGGCGACCGTTGCCCAATCTGCTGATCTCCATCCGCATGACTACCATCGCCCCAAGCATGCATGATCGTTGCCGATCTGTTGTGGATGGAGCCTGCTTGTGAAACCGATTATGCCACTGCTGGTAAAATCTCCACCATATATTCATTTCAACTCCGTTTTGCTCCGTTCCAATTGTGTTAGTTCCATGACAATATGCTCTACACAGTAGTACTAGCGTTCTTCATGTCATATATTCATGATTTTATTAAGTTAAATATTAATTTGATTAATGCTTTACGTAACCAAGTTTCTAATTAAAAGCAAAATAAAGCGTTACTTGGATCTTTTATAAAGTTTAATTTGACCAAATCATATATGCATGTTTATATAAATTAAAATATGATTAGTTAACTCGGCTATTAGAATTAAAATATAATTTACTAATCTGAACTATTAGGTTCCCCAACGTTTTCTTAATTAAAATAAATCAAGCATGTAGTTGTTTCCTCTCTAGTCGTTTCTTTTAATCGATACTTTCGTTATCGGAGTTTCTTGCGTTCTTTTGACTGTACCAATTAGCTCTCTTTTTGTACGTTGGTTGGAGTACTATTCTTAGTTGTTTCTATATGTTTGCTTGTATGTTCCACTATGCCTGGTGCTTGCTACGAATAGAAAGAGAACTGCTTGTGGGCGTCAAAGATCGGATAGCAACGATCAGAAGCTGATGGTATGAGACTTGAGCAAAGCGTAAAAAGGCAAGTATAACATGGGACCATCCTTGTTGTCCTATTCACTGAAATTATCATACATATGCATGTGTCTTCCTTGACAACCATAGAGATTATAACTTAGCTATTGATATCTTGTTTCCTTGTCGCCTATGGGTTGTGCATTTGGGTAGCTATTGCTAGTGCTTAATTATGAACAATGATCTTGTAATTTGATTAATGGATTAAGCAATCAACCATTAAGATGATTTTATTATTGTTAAAAAGGGGGCTAGAGCAAGGGGTTATATTGTTGCTCTGGTTTCTCTCCGTAAGGACTTACCTGTAAGTGATAACCGGGATATACAGTACAGCTGTGAGGGCTATATGGCTCTGGCTTTAGTTGTTCAAGAGACCTTTTCTAGCTTGTTAGAGGTTACCTTAAATGGCGTAAGAATGGCTTGCCATGTTGGGTGTAGTCCGAGCCCCTGGCCTAGTGTGTATAGGCTGCGGTTGTTGTGCCACAGGGAAGGGGGGTTCTACATCTGCCTGCCGAGTGAAATCTAATGGCCCTAACTTGTTAGACGAACTTTTGAGTGGCTTTATATGGTCTCTGATGTTTTGGGCTTTGCAAACCCATGCATTTGGAAATCATGACTCATAGTGAAAGTGTACACCTCTGCGCAGAGTTAAAAACTGGTATACTAGCCGTGCTCACGGATACGAGCGGCCTTGGGGATTCTTACAGAATAGTTGATCACCATTATTATATCATGCTTAATTATTGTTGATTATTATTATGCTCATGTTAATGCTATTCATTATCCTTATTACAATTGATCATTGATTCATTAATGGGATTTGGATTACCTTGATGCTACTCAATTGCTAATTATATGATGATTAAAAGCTAAACGCAGTTAAACAGTGTCTAGCCTTTTTGAGCCTCATGAACCCTATGTTATACTTGTTGAGTTCGACATGGACTCACTCTTGCTATTTCCCCAACACTCCAGTGTGTAGTAAGATGCTACTCGGAAGAAGGACAAAGGTGTAGTGGAGTTTCCAGAAGACTAGTAGAAGTGCTAGGCATATGTTACCCCCAGTCAGCCGTCCCTGAGAAGAATGGAGCCCGAAGTTTAGTCACCGTTCCGCGATACTCTGATGTAAGTGTTAATATAGCTATGTATACGTTATATAATAACATTGTTTCTGATACTTTTTCATTCTGGCATATGTGTGGACTTCCTGGGCACACATATGATTAGCCTGGTTTTGTTTTTTAGAAAACCGGGTGTGACAGAGTGGTATCAGAGCGGTGTTGACTGTAGGACGTATGCCAAGTAGCACTGGACGTATTCTAAAACTTATTTTGCTATAAAACTAATTTGTCATACCTTGACTCATTGATTCTGACTATTTTCTCTTCCTTGTCTTGTTGTATCCCCTCCTTGATATAGCTTCCTTTGAGCTAATATTTCTTACTCTCTTGGAATTTGTTTTACGTTGCTTTTACTAAAAGTTTTCTGATCTTACCTGGTTCAAAGATTCGATGGCATTTCATCATTCATACTTTTCCCATAGGATGACCACCATTATTGAAGAAGCACGTGTAGTACCGATGATGTGATGTGTGCTTGTTGTGCTTGATGTATTGCTTGTGTGTTGTTCTTGTTCTCGTGTTTTGAAAGTGGCCCGGAAGGTATAAGTCTTGAGGAGTAGCTTGATCTATGCTAAGTGGGGTAGGTTTTACGTAATACTCCGCATGCTGATTTCTATAGCAGTCTGCAATGTTTCTGTTATATCTCAAGATATGGACATGAGAAATTTATGAAATTTTACTAGGAATAACTAGACTTCTGTATCTTTCCAAACCCACTGGATTTACCTTTTTACCTATTTTGAGCTAAGAGATATACCTGTTCTAAGTTGAGGTTACTGCACAGTCTGGAATTCTGGAACAGTTTTGGCTAAGCTCTGTTTTTGATTAATTTAATGACAGAACCTGGAAAAGTGTTATTAATAAAGTTGTAGATAATTTCATAAGCTTTCCAACCATGTAAAGATCACTTCATTTGGATCTTTGTAGCTCGAGTTATGCCAGATTTACTGAACTGCTAAAATTGGAATTCGCCCAGAAATTTTCTGCATTACTTCCTTATCTTGTATAAGTGAATATATCATTGGATATCTTTGAATCTCATTGATTTGCCTGGGAATCTTACATTAGAGATGATTATGGTTATCTAGTATAAAAGGGATGTGAGTTACCTTGGTGTCCCCTAGTTTCTTTTTCTTAAGGGGGTAGCAAAGTTGTGAGTGTTGCAAGATGAATGTTTCGTATGTCCTAGAGTTTCACTTGGAAGAAGTGGTTATCTCTATGATTGGAAGTCTATAGTTAGTTTCATGAAAACTTAGATGACATCACCCCCATATCAAGTATGTTTAGTAAGTTTTAAGTGAAGGACTCATCGATAGCAGCAAGCCTTAGAGAAAGTGTTTCCTTCAATGACATCGTCAGGTGAAACAAGATCTTTGTTAAGTGGGGTAGCATCTGCTATCAACAACAACAAGTCCTGAATATCTCAAGTGACGAGGCATGAAGAGGCATGAAGAACTAAAGATCAAACTTTATCTTTCTTGTCATCTTTTGGCTATCCTCGATCCATGTCTTATATCTCATCAACACAAATCAAAGAAGCATGAAGACTTAAAGATTAGTGTTATCTATCTCTCTAATCTCTCTGAATCTCATTTGTATCTTATCCTGTCTTTTTAGAACAGTCTGTCTTTCTTAGCTTATACCTCTATTTTTGGATGCCCAAAAATCATGAATAAATTCTGGACAATAGTAGACTTCAATATTTTTCTCTGACCGTAAGAACCGTCCTGATAGCTACTATGGTTTGGGAGTTATGAAAATCACAAGGCGGTGCATCTGTGTCGTCAGTAATCTGGAATAGTTTCTGTTGTTCACAGTTTTCGACTACCTTAACTGCAGAATTTGGAGAAGTGTTCTATAAGGAAGTTGTAGTAAATTTGATAAGATTTCCAACGGTATAAGCTACAACATCATTGGATTCGTAGAACTTGAGTTATAACTGTATTTCTGCACTGCCATTTTTCTGCTCGCGAGGAAGTACAAGTTACTTGTTCTTGCATATGCTCATGAATATCTTTGAGATGATAGAAGGACATGATGGTAGTTATCACTCAGAAACACATGTAATCTATCCATTGGTGTTCTCCAGTTGATCTCTTCTTAAGAGGGGTTGCCGAACTAAAAACGATACAAGATGGAGGATTTATACGTTATATTTCGTCACCTGGAAGCATCAGCTAGATACATGGTTGTAAAGTCACTATCGAGCGCAGGTATTTTTTTTAGGGTTGGTAACCTGTTAGAATCATCTACAAGAATCGTAAGGGTCTAAAGGAGACATTTACAAAGTTAGTTTTGAGCTTGTGGCATTATCATTGGATAATAGTTGATCAGAGAAGCGTGAAGACTTGCAGATCAACTTTATCTTTCTCCCTAGTCTCTCCGAATCTCGGGACGAGATTCCTGTTAAGTGGGGTAGATTTGTCACACCCAAAAATTTCCTATTTTGGGTTGTGCATGAAAAATACTAAATAAAATAAATAATTTTAATATTTGAATAAATTTATTAGATAAGTTAAGTTGCTGCTAATTTAAATATAGATAATTGTGGTTTTAAACTTTTTCATATTAATTTGATAATGTGGTGTTTGTGTGATGCTTGTCTTTGGTGTTGGTGAGTGCTATTATTTTCAAAATACCATAGGACGACGTTTACTTCTCACCGGAATTTTTTTTTGGTATTTTCTGGATTTAAAATTTCAATTTCCGTGAGCTTAATCTTTTTCCTTGATCTCTTCATCAATCTTTTCATGAGCTCAAACTCATTTAGTTGAGTTACTTATCTCTCCAAGAGTCTCCAGGATTTTTCCCGTGATTTTTCTGAGCTCCGGACTATTTTTCACGGCCAAAAAGGTAATTTTAGATTTTCTGGAATTATTTTATTCACGGAATTAAAATAATCCCGAAATTAAGAAAATCCTAAAAGTTTCCAAACCCTACGACTATATTTATGCCGGCATAGCCCTCGACGCCCTGATTTCAGAAGTACAACCCTTATCACGAGCCGCCGCTCGTAGCTCCCTCTACCTCTCGCCGTATCTTAAATATATAAAATATATATATATATATATATATATATATATATATATATATATATATATATATATATATATATACACACGTGCATGCAAGTGCTTTGGCGTGATACATAATCTGAAGAAGCAAGCTAAGTATCTTCATGCCTATTATAGCCCAGCCTGTTTGCTTTGGTTCGTTGCTGCCAAATAGTAGTCGAACTATATTTCTTCCTAACCTGCCGCACCCAAGGACTCTGACTCAATATACGTCGTCGTTGGCGTTTACCGTGCACATGTCTATAAATAACAAACTCAGCCTCGTATCCTTTTCCAAACTTGTGGAAACAAATCAATCTATCCATCATGACGCAAGCCGCCGCCGCTCTATTCCTTGCCATCAATCTTGCTGAAACCATCTCGAGAAGAAGCCTCGTCAAGCCGCCGTGAGTTCGTTGCCGGCTTGGACTCCGGCTGGCCACCAGTCAGAGCGCTGGTGATCACCATTGGCTCATCTGCCGCACATCTGCATCCAGAAATTGGCTTCTGCACGTCGCCGTCGCTTGCCGTATTCTGCACGCCGGCCATCCACCTATGTCACCAGCGTCCGTGCCTGCTGCTGCTCCTCTCGCCGAACTTCGTCATCACGTTTTGCTATATGCATGTGAAACGACTCCAACAGCATGAAAACCATCACGTAGCTGGCCTCCTGCTGCTGGCTCCGTTGAGCCTGTACACGGTCATCTGTTGTTGTCGTCCGTGTGCAGATGCCCAGAAAGAACAATCGGCCAGGAACGAGTCCACGCACAGGCGCCGCCACAGCAGTCTGGTGTCCGACTCAGTTCCAAGATCATCATCGCCCGAACCGTTCTGAGTTCATCATCACCGTGCTTTGCCATGGAGAGGCGACCGTTGCCCAATCTGCTGATCTCCATCCGCATGACTACCATCGCCCCAAGCATGCATGATCGTTGCCGATCTGTTGTGGATGGAGCCTGCTTGTGAAACCGATTATGCCACTGCTGGTAAAATCTCCACCATATATTCATTTCAACTCCGTTTTGCTCCGTTCCAATTGTGTTAGTTCCATGACAATATGCTCTACACAGTAGTACTAGCGTTCTTCATGTCATATATTCATGATTTTATTAAGTTAAATATTAATTTGATTAATGCTTTACGTAACCAAGTTTCTAATTAAAAGCAAAATAAAGCGTTACTTGGATCTTTTATAAAGTTTAATTTGACCAAATCATATATGCATGTTTATATAAATTAAAATATGATTAGTTAACTCGGCTATTAGAATTAAAATATAATTTACTAATCTGAACTATTAGGTTCCCCAACGTTTTCTTAATTAAAATAAATCAAGCATGTAGTTGTTTCCTCTCTAGTCGTTTCTTTTAATCGATACTTTCGTTATCGGAGTTTCTTGCGTTCTTTTGACTGTACCAATTAGCTCTCTTTTTGTACGTTGGTTGGAGTACTATTCTTAGTTGTTTCTATATGTTTGCTTGTATGTTCCACTATGCCTGGTGCTTGCTACGAATAGAAAGAGAACTGCTTGTGGGCGTCAAAGATTGGATAGCAACGATCAGAAGCTGATGGTATGAGACTTGAGCAAAGCGTAAAAAGGCAAGTATAACATGGGACCATCCTTGTTGTCCTATTCACTGAAATTATCATACATATGCATGTGTCTTCCTTGACAACCATAGAGATTATAACTTAGCTATTGATATCTTGTTTCCTTGTCGCCTATGGGTTGTGCATTTGGGTAGCTATTGCTAGTGCTTAATTATGAACAATGATCTTGTAATTTGATTAATGGATTAAGCAATCAACCATTAAGATGATTTTATTATTGTTAAAAAGGGGGCTAGAGCAAGGGGTTATATTGTTGCTCAGGTTTCTCTCCGTAAGGACTTACCTGTAAGTGATAACCGGGATATACAGTACAGCTGTGAGGGCTATATGGCTCTGGCTTTAGTTGTTCAAGAGACCTTTTTCTAGCTTGTTAGAGGTTACCTTAAATGGCGTAAGAATGGCTTGCCATGTTGGGTGTAGTCCGAGCCCCTGGCCTAGTGTGTATAGGCTGCGGTTGTTGTGCCACAGGGAAGGGGGGTTCTACATCTGCCTGCCGAGTGAAATCTAATGGCCCTAACTTGTTAGACGAACTTTTGAGTGGCTTTATATGGTCTCTGATGTTTTGGGCTTTGCAAACCCATGCATTTGGAAATCATGACTCATAGTGAAAGTGTACACCTCTGCGCAGAGTTAAAAACTGGTATACTAGCCGTGCTCACGGATACGAGCGGCCTTGGGGATTCTTACAGAATAGTTGATCACCATTATTATATCATGCTTAATTATTGTTGATTATTATTATGCTCATGTTAATGCTATTCATTATCCTTATTACAATTGATCATTGATTCATTAATGGGATTTGGATTACCTTGATGCTACTCAATTGCTAATTATATGATGATTAAAAGCTAAACGCAGTTAAACAGTGTCTAGCCTTTTTGAGCCTCATGAACCCTATGTTATACTTGTTGAGTTCGACATGGACTCACTCTTGCTATTTCCCCAACACTCCAGTGTGTAGTAAGATGCTACTCGGAAGAAGGATAAAGGTGTAGTGGAGTTTCCAGAAGACTAGTAGAAGTGCTAGGCATATGTTACCCCCAGTCAGCCGTCCCTGAGAAGAATGGAGCCCGAAGTTTAGTCACCGTTCCGCGATACTCTGATGTAAGTGTTAATATAGCTATGTATACGTTATATAATAACATTGTTTCTGATACTTTTTCATTCTGGCATATGTGTGGACTTCCTGGGCACACATATGATTAGCCTGGTTTTGTTTTTTAGAAAACCGGGTGTGACACTCGACCCAGCCCCGACGCTCGACTTAGTTCAAAGGACGGTATGGCATGGCGCTCTGGGTCATTTCGCCATCTTGTCTCCCACAACGTCAGGGTGTCCGGGGATGGCCGGCCATTCCCAAGGCACGTCGCTACAGTCAACTCAACATGAATCGACAAAGCATCACCTCAAGGCTCCCCGTCGTCTTGGCCTTCCCTCACCCTATAAAAGGGCAGGCCAGGGTTCAACGGAGGGGGGGACGAAGACGGAACGAAAAACACAAAACAGAAGATCGATATCTCAAGCAACCGCCTTTTTCCTCTTTTCGCTTTGAGACTTGGGCTTGACACCCTCTCTCGCATGCTTGTAACCCCTACACGAGCACCTCGGTGCAAGAAAATACAAACATCTCCCCCCGCTGGACGTAGGACCTTCTTTTGCCCGAAACAGGATAAACCCCCGTGTGTTCTCCTTGCATCACCATCCAGAAAAGAGACACGCAACATTTACTCGTTGGTTTAGGACCCCCGTGGGTCCGAACACCGACACAACTTCTCCTAATAACCTCAAATCACGAAATGTCCATAATACCTTTTTTCTTTTCTTTTTTTCTTTTCTTTTTCTATTCAGATTTACTCGGTGGCAGTCGCCTGACTGCTTGTTTTTGTGTCAGTCACTTCTCTTTTGTCCGTCCGATGCGAGATGACTGGCTATCCTTCATTTCGGGTCTGTCTTTTGGTGTCGTGTCCTTTGCCAGGTGCGTTTTCCATCCTTTTCCCCTGTGTCTGCTTCTCTGTTTGTTGACTGGTCAGGAACGGAGCAGCGATGCGAGGCGCGGCGACGTGAGTCCGGCGCGTCCCGCGGCCTAAACCCTAGCCGAGAGCCGGCCCACCGGCGGCTGCTGCCGTGGTAGGGGGGGTGCCCCGTGCGCGGCTCCTCTCGTCTGGCGCATGCGCGCTCGATTCGACGGATTCGACCTCCAGCGCGACGGTGGAACGGGCTCGTGCTGCACCCGGCGTTTGCGGAGGTGAGTGTGTGTTATGAGTGGTGCTGCTGCTGCGTCGGCGTCGTTCTTTCGTGTGGTGTTTCTGTTCTGGATGACTGCGTGGGAGCCGGGTGTGGAGGCCCTCGGCACGGCAGTCGAGCGTGAGCAAATGGCCTCCGCGGCAGGCAGCGCCGGCCAGGCGCGGGGCGCAGCGACGGTGGTTGGGCATGGGCGGCCGGATTTCGGCACAGAGGTCAGGCACGGGGGGCTGGGCAGCTACAATTTTGGCTGCTCTCTGTCTGGTCCGCTGTTCCAGCCACCAACGAGTGACAGGTCGGCGCTTTGAAGGAGCCTAGCAGCGCCCGTAGCTTTTTTGGCTCGTTCTGGTGGAGTGCCTGGGGAGGGCGTCGTCTCCAATTGGGTGTGCGGTGCGAGTGGCACCCATTCGACTGCTCTGGTTCTGTTCCCCTTCTTTCGTAGCTTAGTTTCATTTGATTGAGGACTGGGGGTGTGGATTCGTGGGGAAAAGTTTGGATTAGCATGTCTTTTTGATTTTTTTTGGTAGCTGAGACTGGAGTTTAGTTCTGAATGTTGTTCCTGATAAAAGGTAAAGTTTTGCCTGATAAGTGTCTCTCTCTCTGTATGCCTGTGTGTGTAGGTGTCTCTGTGTGTCTGTGTGTGTAGGTGTCCCTATGTGTGTCTGCGTGTGGTTGTGGCTGTGGCTGTGTGTGTGGGGCGGGTGGTCCTGTGTGTGTGTGTCTCTGTGTGTGGCTGTTTGTGTTCTTTTTAGATAATGTGTTATTAGTCACTATAGTAGTATAGTAGATCTGGTGAACTAATGAATAATTCCTTTGCTGCAGGAATTGGAACACGAGCAATTTGTTGGCTTTGTTGATAGGCTTATTCTCAAACTTGGCTTTAGTGAAGTGTTTTTAGGTATTCCAGGAAATATACAGTCTGCCACATCACAATCAATTGATATCACTTCACCCATCTCTTCCTTGTCCAGAGCATGATTGGCATTTTGTGCTGACTTGGTGGGAAAAAACATAGAGTTTGCTTGATGCAGCCATCTCTTGTCTGTCATCCAGCACAAGGGAGATACCTGTACAAGGTAGGTTGCATCAGAATTCTTATATTTGATTATGCAGGTGCAATATTGCCTTTACAATCTTGTAATACGGTCTCTTACCTTCAGGAGAATGATTGGCATTTTATGTTCCACATGGTATTGAAGTGTATTGAATCATCTGTTTTGCTTGTGGAAGAAATGACTGATGGCATAAATGATGCCGCAATAAACCAGGTATCAAGTGAAGATGCCTTGGAGAAGCTTAAGTTAGTGGTTGGTACTACAGAAAAGTTAACATTAAGCCTTGCAGAATCTGCTTTGGTTACGATGTGTCACCTCAACCATCTTTGTAATATCCAAGAAGCAGAAAATTCCCAGAGTGAGGCAATCGCAAAATCTTGCAGTGAAGAGGCTTCATCTGTCATAGGTTCTAGTCGCCATGTTTATTTGCACTTTTGGGAACTTGTGGCATCCTTCATAAAAAAATGCTCCACTGCAAATTAGAAAGGTTGCACTAGAGTCCATGGAACTGTGTTGACTGACCAAGGGCTCCTCACAACCAATATTTCACTTACAGCTTGCAGCTTTCTCTCTACTTCTGTCTGAGCCTTTATGCCAATGTTCACTGGTTAAAAATTGTTCAATGGGAGAAAATTGCTTATCTGTTCAGCAATCTGGCATAAGCCAAAGTTCTGAGTTGATGCCAGATTCAGAGAAGACTGTGCATCTAAGAGATGAACTTTCAGACTTAATCGAGTTCCCGACATCTGAACTTCTCAAAACTGATCTGACAGCTCGAGATAGGGTAATACTGTATTTAGTGATTTTAAATTCAAAAGCAATTTTTCTTAGCTTGTGTGCTAATGGTCTGTTGGTGTTTTTCTTTGACTAGGTTGATGTATTCATTGCCTCGGCATTGTTGCTGTCCCACCTGCAGGCACTACCAACGTCTTGCAGTATCAGGGGAGATGAGCTTCAATATATACCAGAAAATGTCAGTCCGTGCATATTGGATTGCATTTTCCAGCATATCCCAGTAAAGGCCGTTGCACCGAGTGGGAAGAAAAAGGATACTGAGGTAGCGCCTGAAGCAGAAGCTGCTGCCAAAGCTTCAAATAATGCCATAGCTACTTGTTCTTTGCTTCCATACTTGGAATCTCTTTGGCCCATTGGGACTTTGCAAATGGCCTCACTTGCAGGCTCATTGTATGGGATGATGATTAGGCTGCTGCCTTCTTTTTTGTGCGCACATGGTTTACTCAATTGAGAGACCGTTCATTGTCATACTCAATCGAGTCCTTCACCAAACAATGATGCGCCTGTGTGTGTGGTGTCTGTGTCTGTCTGTGTGCGCGCGCATGGGGGGCTATGGGGTGGGTGGCTTGGCCGGAGCTTCCTTTGTTTTATGTTTGTCTCTCTCTCTCTCTCTCTCTCTGTGTTTTTAGCTTTGGTGAGAGTGTGATTGTGCCTGTGTGTGTGGGTTCATAGTGTTTTGGGGCTGATGTTGGGTGGGTGTGTGCGCCTGCTTGCTCTAATTAGATTTTCAAAGAATTTCGTTCTGCCGTTTTAACTTTGGCTAGCTAGATATTATTTCTTTTCTGTGAATTTGATAGAACTAAGTTCATGTTATTTTTGCCAGGGGACTATGAGGCCAACCCACTATCACATCATGCATGATAAGATGATCATCAACCTTTTTGATAACCTGTGGGTGCTTGTGCATTCGCTTTGATATCTTGTAAGTATACCAAGGAGAGGCTCGAATTTTTTTTGACAACTTTTGTGTTCCAGTTTTTTGCTGATTACAAGTGATTTCCTAGGACTTCATTTCAGGTACCAAAAGGAGGAGAAGGACCATATGAATTGGTAAGTTTACCTAGGCACCCTTTTTTTTTTCCTATGCAATCAAAATGCCAGTTGAAGTACTAGAACCAAAATAATCTCACAACAAAAACTTATGCTTTAAACATCCTTTTCATTACATAAATTAAATAAATTAATTGGCCACTCAAAATTGGCTGCATGCTCCCTTCTAATTGACTTGTGTATTGTTCCTGGTTTTCTCAATTGTTGACTTTCGCCTTAGTTTTATTTTGTTGCACTTGCACTGCCATTGTTGTTGTGAACATCTCCTGCATCGTAATATCAACAAAATTAGATGATATATGAATACAAGTGAATTTGTGTTTCACAAGGTTTTTTAAGTTCTTGCATGATTGGGAATTCTATATTCTAGTTTGGCTTCTATATGTCACATTCATATGAGACTTTATGTCACATTCATATGCGAGTATATGTGAAGATAATACAATTTTTCCATGTTTAGCCTTATTACAACATATGTCGTGTGAAAAAATGCATGTACAATTCCTGTTAGAAATATAATTTACATTTTGAGTTTCATATTCAGATTAAAAGCATATGAACCATTGTCCTTTGCATCTTACCTGCTATTTCTGTAGGCTTCTTTCCAGTATTTTTCCTTTTTGTTGATGGCATATCCTTTATTGGGTTTTTGCACGTTGCCCTATTGTGATCATGGGAGCCACAAGCACTGCATGTTATCTTTTGCTTTGTCCTCACTACCTCTGCTGTTGGAATCCACCGTTTGCTTTTTTGATGTTGCGAGGCCTTCCTCTCTTGGGAACAACATCAGGGTTCTTTAGTGTTTCCGTCTTGCTGCTATTAATATGAGTGTTTGTTGACATTGCCTTTTTTCCTTTCTCTGTGTCTGGTTTTGTCGTTTGCCCGCTATTCTGTATAAGGGCAGTTGTGTTCTCTCCAAGGATTGTTGTTTGTGGTGAAACTATTGATGTTGACATTCTATTTGTTGTTAAGCTTCCATCATCTCTGCCATTTCCTGTGTTCTGATCATTGGTGATTACATTTTCATTTCTGATAGGTATTTTTCTCATTTCAGACTGGATTCTATCCAAGTCTGATAGCATGTAATTAGTTCTATGAAGGTCCAAGCATCCCTCTGAAGCCATGTTGACGAACTTTCTCGATAGTAAGTTGTATCTTAATGTATTGTTGCTTCCTCTTAGATCTGTTGGAATCAATGTTTTCATGTTCCTAACTTGTTTTTTCTCCACTGGTCTCCACCTATTTATGAAATACTTTTCAGGCAAAGTGTGCTTGTTCAACTGGACGAGGGTTCTTAGGATGTGTGCACATAGTATGCCATCCTTTTCGAATCGAGCAAATATGCAGATATAGTTTTCTTGTGGCAGATCAACTAGTACCAGGTATTTTCTTGGCCTAACCTCCGGTTGACAATGTTCCTGGGATTTATATATCACATATGTCTTATCCTTCTCATGCTCTTCTGCCACATACTTTCCTATTGTTTTCAGTAGCTGTTGGAACCTATAGAATATTTGGGTGTTGTAGTAATCTCTGGCTTGTCTTTCAAATGTATATGTAGAGTAAAGGATTGCCTTTTCCTGTGCTTTATTCTTGTCCCTCAGATTTCCTTTTTCATCCATATTCTTCATGATTCTATCATACTCTTTAATGAACATAATCAAAGTAGATGTTGGTCCAACATTGTCCTTGAATATTGCATTAGTACCCTCGCTTCTAGAGGTTGAACATATGAAGGGAAAGAAGTTGTGTTTGAAGTACACTGGGATAAACCTTTCTCTATTCTCATACATAACTTTCAGAAACTTGAGATGATGTACATTGTGTTTTTCCAGCACATTGTTCTATAGTGTCTCAAACTCCTCAATTGTCAATGAATTGTATATAATGTCATAGAAGTCGCATGCAAAGTCCTCATTCTTTGACAATGTTGTACCCAGAAACGTCTCGGCCTTTGATACAATGTGGAATAAACAGTTCCAGTGTCCTGTTTCTATGAATTCTAAACTGATTGCTGATCTCATTGCCGCATCCTGGTCTGTTATTATGGATTTTGGTGCCTTTCCACCCATGCAGACAAGAAATGTTCTAAATTGCCACATCTTCTTCAACCTTCGGACGGCGGACCCCTCGCACTGCGCCATGCCTAGGGGCGTGATTCCGCGCCCCTGCGCTTCGGCGACCGGAGCTCCGGCGTCTACACCTGCGTATAGCATGATGACTCTTTATCTAAGCATAAGAAACATTACTAAGAAAAATCAGGAACAGAGCAAGATTATTACCTTCGCAACTAGGTTCTACTTGTTCTACATACGGGGAGTGGACTACAAAGACCCTCTTAGCATGCACCTCCGAGCACTGCCGTTGCGACCGCGCACTCATGCGCCTTTGCGGCCAGCCATCCTCACGCATACGGGGAGTGGACTACAAAGGCCCTCTTAGCATGCACCTCCGAGCACTGCCGTTGCGACTGCACCCTCATGCACCTCTGCGGCCAGCCATCCTCGCGCCGTTCGGGGTAGACCCGACGCCTCCGCTCGAGCTACGCCCCAACACAGGCATGCCGCATCTGCCTCGGCGCCGTCTTGCACCCCGCGACGTCCCTGCGCCACCGTCGCCCACGCCGATGCGCCTCGGGGGCAAATCAGGCCACCAGCCGGTTCTGGGCCCTCTCTCTGTCGCAGATGAAGCTATATATTTTTTTTGGCTCCTACTCTCTCTTCTCGCCTCTCTCAACGGGTTTCCCGTGGCTCCAACTGCGGAGCGGAGCCATTTTCTCCCGTTTGGCTGTCGGAGCAGAAAAACTACTCCTGAAGCTGATCTAGGAGCCCTACCAAACGGTTTTCCGTGGCTCCGACTGCAGAGCGGAGCCATTTTCTCCCGTTTGGCTGTCAGAGCAGAAAAACTACTCTTGAAGCTGGTCCAGAAGCCTACCAAACGGCCCCGTACTACTAGTAACACAGGATCAGTACGTACTTGGTCCTCCTGCCCGTACTACTAGTCACAGGATCAGTACGTACTTGGTCCTGCTTTTTTGATTGAAAGAACCGGCGGATCACCTAGAACTAGACACACGAATACATCAACACGCTAAGACGACAAACCAAGCACGAACTCCAGATACTAAAGCCGACAATGTTAGGAGATGTGAAGATGTAGAACACTGTATCTTTAAGATCAGGGATTTTTTTTCCCTGAAAGTTCGATGTAGAAAACATGTGAGTTTCGGACTAGTAACATTACCTGTCCCAAATTTCTTTGGAAAACAAATGGCAGGCAATATACATAGTTCTGCAGGTGAATCAGATTATCAGATCTGCCACAACACACGAGCAATCTTTTCATTGTTAACAAACAGTTTGTCGGTGTACAATGATGCAGTTCAAACACTAATAAGGACAACAACAATGCTGTGCTGTGTGGTTATTAAACTTTGATACGCGATCACCAAACCGAACCATGCAAAAGCACGGAAGCATCAGAATGACAGACCATAGGAGGGCCAAATGTTCAGTTCACGCGCAGTCAAGTCACAGGATCATTAGCAGTGATGCCTGTGCACTTTGCGTGCATGCTAGGGTCTGGCCTTGGACACATTTCTATCAGCCCTGCAAAGGTTTTTGAAAGAAAATGTATAAGGGCCCATTTGGATCCCTTCATTTTGCAGGAATTGGAATCTACTTAAGAAATTAGGCTATTTGGCTTGGAATTTGAGATTCCACAACTTTCCAAAGTTCACATATAAGCCCACCTCAAATTTATAGGGTGGGAAATGGGAAATGCTTCTTCTTCTTATTCTTTGATCCAAACGGGCCTAAGTTCATTTCAGGTTGCCAGCACTGTTTCTTGCATGCCACCATTAATTAGTATAGCAAGACAATACAAATTTGCCTATATATATATATCATATATGTCTGTCTAGACTTCACATAATAATCTGTAGGTAACTTGCAAAAAAAATAGTAGAGAACCAATGTAGGTAAAATAGAAGTACCTCAGGATGCATAGAACAACGAAAGCCAGTTAAGTGATTGTCCAACTGAGTGGCCTGAAAGCAAGGAACAATATTTTTTTTTTTTGAAAACGCAGGAGAACTACGCTTCATTATATTAAGAAGAGAATAAAGGGCAAGAGCCCAAACAACACCACACACACACACTAACAGGCTCTAAGGATTACATTCGCGCCGGGAACACCATTACAGAAGACGACCACAGCTGAGGTAGACACTCTTAACTACCAGGGAGGGGGAAAAGGGCAGTCAAGAAAGATAGCCCTCGAGCCCCTGCCATAGACCATAAGCGTCGTTCCTCACCGGCTAAGATCAGCGCTGCAGCTAGGTTTGGGGCTGCTCCATCAAAAACACAACCATTGCGATGGTTCCAAATAATCCAAGCTCCAAGAATAATAAGGGAATTAACTCCTTGCCTCATCAATCCATCATCAGTGCTGCTGCTAGCATTTTCCCACCAAGCATGGAAGGATAGCTCTGTAGGCTGAGGGGACAAGTTTTGGAGACCGACCTGTCGGAATAGAATGAACCAAAATTCTCTTGCAAACACACAATTAACAAGGAGATGGTCAATAGTCTCCTCTTCTTGGTCACAAAGAGGGCAGTACTCAGGGTGAGGCAATCCACGACGTGCCAGGCGATCAGCCGTCCAGCACCTGTTGTGTGCGACCAACCACATAAAGAAGCGACATTTGGGTGGTGCCCAAGTTTTCCAGATTCTTTCCCATGGTCCAAAAGGAGTAGAACCCAAAAAGAATCCATCATATGATGACTTAGCCGAGTATTTCCCATTAGAAGAGAGCCGCCATATATGTTTGTCCTCAACCTCAGGCTGCAGCTGAAAATCCATCAAAAGAGTACATAGTTGAAGAAATTCCACCATCACGCCAACTGTACGGGCTCCCTGAATGTCTGAAATCCAAACCTGGGTAGTGAGGGCGTCCCGGACCGTGCGCCGTTTGACCCTCCTTTTGGGAACAGCCGCAAAAAGGCGAGGTGCAAGGTCAGCAATGCATTGCCCATGGAGCCACCGGTCTGTCCAGAAAAGAGTATTTGCACCATCTCCAATTTCAGAAACAACTGCCGCAGAGAAGAAGGCTCTTATTTGGTCCGGCACATGGATTGGGAGAGCAGCCCAAGGACGATGAGGCTCTGTTTTCTGTAGCCAAACCCATCTCATGCGGAGGGACCAGCCAAGAGTTTTGAGTTCTGAAATTCCCAGGCCTCCAAGCTCTGGTGGGCGGCAAACTTTGACCCAAGCCACAAGACAGTGTCCACCTTTTGCATCTTTACGACCTCTCCAAAGAAACCCACGTCGAATTTTGTCACACTATCACACATACGAGAAATGAAAAGGCACTCCACTAAACAAAGTACATCACTCAGCAATTCAACGTACCATGAAAACGTCTTCTATGTAAGGGCTGCTAAAAATTAAATGAACGTATGCTTTGTGTTAAAGTAGAATGTGAAGCTAAGTTGCTCACCTCCCATTCACATTGACAGTAACCTCTGGATCGTTATGGTGCAGTGTGGCGGCAGCATTTTTCACTGTATCGACCGTTGCCATAGCACCTGCATCCACCTGTGAGAACTCAAGTAGCACATGATTCAGGCTCCGCAGATGCTCAATGCCAGACACAGCACTAGATTCATCAACGACAAGTCCCTGAAAAGTCAGTTCTAGCACTTCGACCATCGGCAACGCATTGGGCTCAAATACCACTGATGCTGAGTCGCGCCTGACACACAGCTTCTTAAGACGCCCAAACCGACCATGACTGAAAGTGGCTTGCTTCCCGTCCTGGGGCATTTGGATAAAATCACAAAACAGCTCTAGTTCCCTCAAGTCCACTAGTTCACTGAGGTCCCTAATACTCGTAGAGCTTTCAGTGGTGATGACACACAACAGTGTTTGCAACTCTTTCATCTCTGAGAATCCCGGAGGTAACTTGGTGCTCCCACAGAGCAAATGCATAAGCTTTTTTAGCATGACAATGCTGGGAGGCAGCTTTTTAATATTTGTGGATCTCACATCCAGTGTCTGCAGGAAGCATAACTGCCCTATAGTATCTGGGAGCTCACTGACATTAGTGCCTCTGAGGTTGAGGTACTTCAGAAGCTGAAGCTTGTGCAAGACTTCAAGGAATATATCCGTATCCTCACAGCCTTCAAGGTCCAGAACACGAAGCACCGTCGGATCAATCAACTGAGGCGCGGCGCTGGCCTGACCAAAAACAATGATTGCGCAGAGATGGGATATGTCTGTAGAACTATTTTGTGCCAATTTTTGGTCTTCCTTGCTATTGCTTTGCACAGATAACCAACGGATAGTGCCATAGTTTGCTATACCTTGGTGTTGATCATTCTTGATAGCAGTAAATTTATCTTCCCTGGATTTATGAACAATGAAATCATGTATCACAGGGTGAACCATGCAATACTTTGGGATACCATGATGGTTCACATGCAATGGCAGCACCATGTTTCGGCTAATTAACCCATCGAGGTAGCTTCTTGCTGTTTCCACCATAGGTCTGTAAATTTCTTGAATGACGAATCCTTTAGCGATCCACAGCCTCATTAAGCACTCTACGTCAACCTCGTGGTACTCAGGAAATATGCTTAAATACAGCATACATGTCTTGAGAAAATTTGGTAGATCATTGTAAGTGAGATTGAGCCTCTGCCACAAATAACTTTCATCTGAACTTGATGCCAATGACTTCAATCCAATCCTCTTCCATTCATGAACTGATTGATGTTGTGCTATTGTGGCTGCTCTAAGTCCAAGAGGTAGCCCTCCACATTTTTTCATGGACATTTCAGCAGAATTACTGTTAAAATGCTGATGAAAACCTTGCCCTTTACCAAAGACTTCGTTCACAAACAGTTGTTCAGAGTCCGCATCACTAAGGAGGCCAATCTTGTAAATGCAGTTGCTTGAACCTACAGAGCACCACAATGCCAATGCGTCATTTGTTGTTGTGATGATTATCCTACTACCAAGATCGTTCTCTGGAAAACAATGCCGCATGATTTGCCATTGCTCCTTGCTCCATAGATCATCGACCATAATGAGGTACCTGTTATGAAAAATAAGAAAAGGTTATGTAGATGAGGAAATTAGTACAAAATCAGTGTGAGGTTGTGAACTATGAACCACACAGTTGTTTGTCAAAATTTAAATTGCACATACCTCTTGTCCTCCAGAAATGTTCTAAGTTTCCATGTGAGGTCGTCAATGTCTATGCTTTCTTGGTCCTTCATTTTTAGCTGCCGACGAATGCCCTCGAGAGTCTTTACCATATCACACTGCTGCCCCATATATACCAAAGCACAGCAATCAAACTGTTCAATAACCCGCTGGTACACAGCTGTGGCGAGCATTGTCTTCCCAGAGCCGACCATCCCAGTGATGGAAATGATCTTGAACTCATCAATGTCCCTGGAGTTCATGAGCATCTCGATCGCCTCCTCCATCTGTCTATTGCGGCCGACGAGGCTACTGGGGCAATTGTGGAGCAATATATCTTGGGGTTGGGGCTGGAAGGGCAAGGGCTGTGGCACAGCGTAGAGGCCCTGTGCATGCTTCTGCTGGAGATCACGAAGACGCACCCTAAAATCCCTTAGCACATTGGAGATGACAATAGTGGCAGGGAGCTCGTCCACGTCAAGATAACAGTAAGACACCCACGCAACCATGGACATGAGGACAACGGGGATGCTGAGGGTGAAGCGGTCAGCCCAGTCCTCAATGTCATAGGTGAGCTCACAGTAGTGGTTGAACCATTGCCAGGCATGATTCTTTTCCTCGAAGAGTGGCATGCATGTAGTCATGATCTCAAGTTCGTCATAGAGCAATTGGATGTTAGCAAGGATGCTGGAGAACAGCATGTGCTCCGCCTGCAGCTTCAGCACTCTAAGCTTTGACAGCATGGACAACGGCATGATGCGCATGTAGCTGTCCAGACTCCCCTGCTCTGTTCTCCTCCAGACCTTGTTGTTTGATTGTCGCCATGCCGCCGTTGACGGCTGTACTGGAGTTGCAACCAAGTTTTTATTGCCTCGTGGTATGTTGTGCGTACATTCTTCTTGGGGCAGTTTTCCTTGAATGTGAGCTTGTTTTGGGTCTTCATTTTGTATCTCATTTAAGACTTCTTCGTCAACCATATTTGAAGACTTCTTCGTCCGTTGGAACATCTGCTGCTTCTGCATTTACTTCCAGTGTTTCCAAGTGCTTCAGACATTGCACCTGAACTGGCAATTCTACCGTGACGTTGCATCTAACCTGCAAGTATCTTAACAGATGAAGTTCACCGATTTCTGCAAGGGAAAACCTTTTATCTCTATCGTCACTCTGTATATGAAGGATCATGACTCGAACAACCTTAAACTCAACAAGTGAAGGCATGCAGTTCAAGAGTCCCATGAAAGCTGTAAGAAGTAATCTGCTGATCCTCCTCTCTCTCTCCTTTCTCTGTTTGCAGTCAAGGAGCAGTTGTAGTGGTCAGCATTGCTGCCCATTCTTGACACTGCAGCAGCATGGCATTAGGCCATTCTAGGAGTAGATGTAGACAGCCATGTCCATGGCTTTCATCAGCTGTACTAGGAGTAGTTGGAGCTGTACTCAGCCATACCTCAAGTACCATAGTTGGTGAGAGGCTTGTATATATATATCTATGCTATGCAAACAATCTAAGGCAGTCTTTTGCCTCACATTCAGATACTCAGACATTCGGCCACTGCTGTTACCTGTGTTTGTGTGTGCTAAGAGCTCAGCTCTTCTTCTACCTTGGTGCAAGAGAGGAGAGGAGGGAAGGTGAGCAGGAGCTGCTCACCTGGGAGTTGAGTAGGAGGCCAACACGTGGTATCGGAGCCGGTCCCTGTCGCTGCGCTTGATCGCCGGCGATGGACACCGAGGCTACTGCTGCGAAGCAGAAGGCCGCAGAGGGGGCCAGCTCCAAGGCCGCTGTCGAGGTTCACCGGGTGCGCGAGTTCAGCGGGCCAAACAATTGGCCAATGCTGACCCGCACCAACTACGGCGAGTGGAGCATCCACATGAAGTGGAAGGTCAAGGCGCGTCATTGGTGGAAGGCCGTCCAGGAGGGTGATGCCGATGAGGATGCGGAGGTGGGCGTCATGGAGGCGCTCATGGCATCCACGCCGAGCGAGTACCACGAGGCGCTCGGCAGCAAGGACACGGCAAAGGAGGCATGGGACATGCTGGCCTCCTTTCGCCTTGGCTCGGATCGAGCCAAGAAGGCCAAAGCGCAGCAGCTACGGAGGGACTTCGATGAACTCCGGTTCAAGTCCGGAGAGACGGTGGAGGATTTTGCGCTACGCCTGCAGACGTTGGCGGGGCAGCTGGCGGTCTTCGGCAAGCCGATCAACGACGAGGACGTCGTGGCCAAGTTGCTGTGCGTCGTGCCGCCCAAGTACGCCCAGCTCGCCCTGTCCATCGAGACCATGCTGGACTTGTCCACGCTGTCTCTGGAAGATGTGACGGGGCGGCTGCGTGCCATAGAGGATCGAGCTCCGGCAGAGAAGCCCAAGCCGCAGCTGTTGCTGACGGAGGAGTGGGCGGCGCGGATGAAGGAGAAGCGCCGGAACAGCGCGGGCTCTTCCAGCGGCGGCGTCGGCGGGAAGAAGGCCGGCAAGGCGCAGGCGGACAAGAAGAAGGGCAAGAAGAAGTTCTCCGACCCCAACGCCTGCCGCAAGTGCAGCGAGGTTGGGCATTGGGCGCGGGAATGCCCGAATCGGAAGCCGGAGAAGAAGGACGAGGCGCACCTGGCGCATTCTGACGACGACGGTGATCATGCACTTCTGATGGGGGTGTTATGCACGGAGCAGAGTGGCAAGCCGGGGAAGATGGAGGTGGAGCAGAGGGCTGCGCCGCCGGTCGTCCATCATCTTGACGAGCCGCACGCGCAGGTTCATCTGGGCGTCGCCGGGGATGAGTCGGAGCAGAGGTGGTACCTCGACTCCGGCGCGAGCAACCACATGACGGGCTGCCGCGCCGCCTTCTCCGAGCTGGACGAGAAGCACCGTGGGGGCGTCCGGTTCGGCGATGGCTCCCGGGTGCAGATTCGTGGGCGCGGCACGGTGCTGTTCAGGTGCAAGAACGGTGAGCACCGCGCGCTCACGGAGGTTTACTACATCCCGGAGATCCGCTCTAGCATCATCAGCCTTGGCCAGCTGGACGAGCATGGAGCAGAGGTGCTGATCCGCCAAGGGGTGCAGCGCATCAAGGACCAGGACGGGCGTCTCCTGGCTAAGGTGATGCGATCTCGGAATCGGCTTTACCTCCTTGACTTGAAGGTTGAGCAGCCGGTGTGCCTGGCGGCGGTGAGCGTGGAGGAGCCATGGCTCTGGCACGGCCGGTTCGGCCACCTGAGCTTCGACGCTCTAGGCCGGATGGAGAAGATGGTGACTGGCATGCCACGCATCAAACACGCAGGGGAGCTCTGCGACAGCTGCCTCGCCGAGAAGCAGAGAAGACTGCCGTTCCCCAAGGCTGCACGCTACCGTGCGGTGGATCCGCTCGAGCTGGTCCATGGGGACCTTTGCTGGCCGATCACACCGGCAACGCACGGTGGGCGCAGGTACTTTCTGTTGCTTGTCGATGACCACAGTCGGTTCATGTGGTTGCGGCTTCTAGCGAGCAAGGACGAGGCAGCGGACGCCATCAAGCAGTTCAAGGCTCGAGCTGAGGCAAAGTCCCGGAAGAAGCTCCGGGTCTTGAGGACCGACCGCGGCGGTGAGTTCACGGCGGTGGAATTTGCCACCTACTGTGCCGATGAGGGGGTGGGGCGCCATCTCACCGCGCCCTACTCGCCACAGCAGAACGACGTGGTGGAGCGCCGGAATCAGACAATCGTCGGCATGGCGCGCTCCATGATGAAAGCAAAGAAGATGTCGGCGACGTTCTGGGGCGAGGCCATGACGACGGCGGTCTTCATCCTCAACCGCGCGCCCACAAAGGCCCTGAAGGGGCAAACTCCATTCGAGGCTTGGCACGGGCGCAAGCCGAGCGTGGCGTTCATGCGCACGTTCGGGTGCGTCGGCCACGTCAAGACAACCAAGCCCGGCCTCGGCAAGCTTGAAGACAGGAGCACGAAGGCGGTGTTCCTCGGCTACGAGGAAGGATCCAAAGCCTACCGGCTGTATGATCCGGCGAGGGGAAAGGTGTTGGTATCCAGGGACGTCGTTTTCGACGAGGCGGCGGCATGGGACTGGAATGCCGAGGAGTTGGGGATGGAGCAGGGCTACGGGCTGGAAGACACGTTCATCATGGAGCGGCTGGTGGTGCACGGCCACGGCGAGGGGGAGCAAGCTCCAGCAACTGGGGAAGCGGAAGCAGGAGAGCCGGCGGCCGGGGAAGTAGCGGAGCCCGCGGCGGCGGAGGTGGTGGAGCCACCTAGCCCACCAGGAGCAGGGCACCATAGCTCACCAGGGCCGATGGTAGACTCCCCCCTGTTTTGCAGGAACAGGGGACCCCGGGAGCATCGATGGTGGAGTACGCCACTCCACCGTCCAATCTCGATGAGTTCGTGGACGCTTTCCACGAAGGGGAGGAGGTCCGGTTCCGGCGCATCGACAATGTCGTCGGCAACGCACCGGTGCCAGGGCTGGCTGCGCGTCTGCTCGATGACGATCAAGCGCTGCTGCTCATGAGCGCGGAGGAGCCGGCCACGTTCGCGGTTGCGGAGCGCGACGCGGAGTGGCGGCGGGCCATGATCGAGGAGATGAAGGCGATCGAGGCCAACAAGACCTGGGACTTGGTCGATCCGCCATCGGGCTATCGGACGATCGGACTCAAGTGGGTCTATAAGGTCAAGAAGGATGAGCGCGGCGCCGTCGTCAAGCATAAGGCGCGCCTAGTGGCGCGTGGCTTCGTGCAGCGCGAGGGGATTGATTTCGATGAGGTGTTCGCGCTGGTGGCGCGGATGGAGTCGATACGGCTCCTCCTCGCGCTCGCGGTGGCCAAGGACTGGCAAGTCCACCACCTCGACGTCAAGTCTGCCTTTCTCAATGGCGATTTGGCGGAAGAAGTCTACGTAAAGCAGGCGCCGGGGTTCGTGGTGAAGGGCGCTGAGCACAAGGTGCTGTGCCTCAGGAAGGCCTTGTATGGGTTGCGGCAGGCGCTGAGGGCATGGAACGCCAAGCTCGACGCCACCATGGCGGAGCTCGGGTTCGCACGCTGCGTCACCGAGCATGCGCTGTACACCCGACGACGGGGGAAGGAAGAACTCATCATCGGGGTGTACGTCGATGACCTCATCGTCACTGGGGCGCGCGCGCAGGACATTGCGCGGTTTAAGGAGGAGATGGGCGCCAAGTTCCGCATGAGCGACCTGGGAGCCCTATCGTACTACCTCGGCATTGAGGTGAAGCAGAGCGCGGATGCAGTGAAGCTCGGGCAGCGCGCCTACGCGCTGAAGCTGTTGGAGCGGGTGGGCATGGCGGGTTGCAAGGCTGTGGCCACACCCATGGAGGAGCGGATCAAACTCTCGCGGGCGAGCACGGCGGCGAAGATGGATGCTACGCTCTACCGGAGCATCGTTGGCGGGCTGCGCTGGCTCACGCACACGCGACCGGACATCGCGTTCGCGGTCGGATACGTGAGCCGGTTCATGGAGGACCCAAGAGAGGACCACTGGACGGCGGTCAAGTGGCTGCTCCACTACGTCCAGGGCACGTTGGAGATGGGGATCGTCTTCCCCAAGCACGGCGGCCTCCAGCTGACGGCGTTCAGCGAGGCTCCGCCCAAGGCCAGGGATGGCGAGCCGGGGATCACGGCGTACAGCGATGCGAACATGGCTGGGGACGTGGACGGGCGGCGGAGCACTTCCGCGTGTGCTCGTCTTCCTCGGTGCGTCGCCAATCGCGTGGCAGTCCCTGAAGCAGAAGATGGTGGCGTTGTCGACCTGCGAGGCAGAGTATGTCGCAGCGGCCACGGCGGCTTGCCAGGTGGTTTGGCTGCGCCGGCTGCTGGGTGAGCTCACCGGAGTTGAGGCTCGCCCGCCGGCGCTGAAGGTGGACAACCAGCCAGCGATCGCGCTGGCAAAGAACCCTGTCCTCCGCGACAGAAGCAAGCACATCGACGTGAAGTTCCACTTTATCCGTGACTGCGTCGATGGAGGACAATTGGTCATCGAGTTCGTCGACTCCGGCCGGCAGCTCGCTGACATCCTCACCAAGCCACTCGGCCGGCTTCGGTTCCAGGAGCTGAGGGGGTTGATCGGCATGGTGGTGGTCAAGTGAGGACAGCAAGATTAGGGGAAGAATTGTAAGAAGTAATCTGCTGATCCTCCTCTCTCTCTCCTTTCTCTGTTTGCAGTCAAGGAGCAGTTGTAGTGGTCAGCATTGCTGCCCATCCTTGATATTGCAGCAGCATGGCATTAGGCCATTCTAGGAGTAGATGTAGACAGCCATGTCCATGGCTTTCATCAGCTGTACTAGGAGTAGTTGGGCTGTTACCTGTGTTTGTGTGTGCTAAGAGCTCAGCTCTTCTTCTACCTTGGTGCAAGAGAGGAGAGGGAAGGTGAGCAGGAGCTGCTCACCTGGGAGTGGAGTAGGAGGCCAACAAAAGCTAGTGATCAAACTCGTGGCAGCACGATACTTGTGGGTGTGGTTGCATATGTTGCACTGCTAAAGTGGAGGGACAGCCGATGGATCCTTTCAGTGAGCACTACTTGTGACTGAGAATAATCAATGATGGTGATGAAATTATCTTCAATGCACTTGCTTGTAACAAATTCATATACCTTTGGGTGCACTACGTAGGACATTCTATTGGAATACATGAGGGCTTCCTCTTCCTGATCTTCCACTTCTACCACCTGTCCCTCATATTCTTCATGGTCATCATCATCTTTTCCTTCTTTGTTCACTTTGCAATGTTCCTTCTTGCTGCAGTCAATATCTATCTGTTGGATGAGGCCTAAACTGACAAGAACATCAAAATAGCTGCCAGCAGTTTTTACAATGCTTTTCCCTTCTACTAGTATGAAACCTTCAGCGATCCATTGCTTCACCAAATCTCCCTTTACAATCAAATAGTTCTCAGGATACATACTAAGATACAGAAGACATGTCTTCAAATAATGATGAAGACTACTGTAGCACAGTTTCAGCACTTGGTTCAGAATCTCCGCGGAAGCTGGTCTGGTTCTCAAATTGTTATCTAGGAAGTTCTTTACATAATCCAATTTCTGTTTCATTTTTTTAATACCCAATTGCTGTTTTGTTTCCAGATGGATAGCCAAAAGGGTAGCTATGCAAACAATGGCTACTGGAATGAAGGAAGCTGCTGAAATCTAGGCCCACATGGCAGTCATCGTAACAGGAGGGTGATGTGAGCCCCAAATTCGGCCTTGGCCCAGATTGATTAATTTGGCCCATGAAAAATAGGGGAAGGGTAAGAAAAGAAAAGAAAAATTGCTAAAAAAAAAGAAACAAAAAGAAAAGAAATGAGGAGGTAACCTCACCATATCTATATGTCATATAATAAAGCTAATTCCCGCTACAAGTTCATAATCTTGCACTAACTTATCCATATCATCTTCCAGCTATAGTCATGTCATCCCACTGATTTTCAATCTGAGAGCCAATGGCGTTGGGATCTCTGGTCGGCGACGTCGAGGACCTCGTCCATTTCTGCGTAAGTGCCTTGCTGCACACTAGTCTCTTCTCATTGTAGTAGTCTCGTAGGACCCGTTTGGAATCGCGGACCGCCGGAAGCGAATTATTTTTCTGCTAATTTCCTATTGAATTTGTAGTTCCAAAGTCGCATTCATTCGTAGCTGGTTCTCATCAGTGATTGTGCCCGACTCCTGATACTAAAACAGAAAATGCTATGAGATGTGCGCGTGTTTAGCTTTACCTAGAAGATACAGAACACCGTATCTTTAAGTAGAGGGATTTGTTTTCCCTGAAAGTTCGATGTGGAAAACGCTGGAGTATCAAACAAGTAACATTACCTGTCCCAAATTTCTTTGGAAAACAAATGGCAGGCAATATGAGAGGTGGCACGGCCCTCTCGTACTTCGTACCGCTTCGAGTCGTGCCCTCTAGGCACGGGAGACACATCGGACACGAGACACATCGGGCCGTGCCGATATGGCACGGTGAATCTTTTCTTCGGCCCAAGCATGGCCCGTGGCACGCCTTCGGGTCATGCCGGCCTAAGCACGACCCTCAAAATATCTTTGCTAGTTTTCTTTTTTTCACTCGTGATATATATATATATATATATATATATATATATATATATATATATATATATATATCTTGTGTGTACTATTTTAATAAAATTTTAATGATTTTCATAATCTATTCAAAAATTAGATAAGAAATACTATAGTAAATGCTAGAAAATTATATTGTATAGTTGCAGAAGTGTCTACGTGTCATTTTCGTGCTGTACCGGCCCAAGCACGGTCCAAGATGCGGGCCGGGCCATGTAGCCCACCGTGCCGAGATTCTGGGCACGGCACGGCCCTCATGTTCGTGTCGTGCCGGCACGGCCCAAAATATTTCGTGTTGTGCCGTGCTTCGGGTCGTGCCAAAAGACCGTGCCATGACCCACCCTCAAATGGCACAGCCCAAGTCCCAGCTCTAGGCAATATACATAGTTCTGCAGGTGAATCAGATTATCAGATCTGCCACGACACACGAGCAATCTTTTCATTGATAACAAACAGTTTGTCGGTGATGCAGTTGAAACACTAAGAAGGACAATGACAATGCTGTGTGGTTATTAATCTTTGATAAGCGATCACCAAGCCGAGCCTTGCAAGCACGGAAGCATCAGAGTGACAGACCATAGGAGGGCCAAATGTTCAGTTCACGCACAGTCAAGTCAGAGGATCATTAGCAGTGATGCCTGTGCACTTTGCGTGCATTCTAGGGGCTGGCCTTGGACACATTTCTATCAGCCCTGCAAAGGTTTTCCAAAGAAAATGTATAAGCGCATTTCTGGTTGCCAGCACTGTTTATAGCATGCCACAATTAGCATAACAAGACAAGACAAATTTGCCTATATATATGTCTGTCTAGATTTTACATAATAATCTGTAGGTAACTTGAAAAAAAATAGTAGAGAACCTATGTAGGTAAAATAGAAGTACATCAGGATGCATAGAACAATGAAAGCCAGTTAAGTGATTGTCGAACTGAGTGGCCTGAAAGCAAGGAACAATAGCAGAAAACATCATAATTTTGTCACATTATCACGCATAAGAGAAATGAAAAGGCACTCCACTGACCAAAGTACATCACTCAGCAATTCAACATACCATGAAAACGTCTCCGAGTAAGGGCTGCTAAAAATTAAATGAATGCATGCCTTCAATTGTTTGTGTTAAAGTAGAATGTGAAGCTAAGTAGCTCACCTCCCATCCACATTGACTGTAACCTTCAGATTGTTACGGTGCAGTGTGGCAGCAGCATTTTTCACTGTATGGACCGTTGCCATAGCACCTGCATCCACCTGAGAGAACTCAAGTAGCACATGATTCAGGCTCTGCAGATGCTCAATGCCAGACACAGCACTAGATTCATCAACGACAAGTTCCTGAAAAGTCAGTTCTAGCACTTCGACCATCGGCAACACGTTGGGCTCAAATACCACTGATGCTGAGTTGCACCTGACACACAGCTTCTTAAGACGCCCAAACCCACCATGACTGAAAGTGGCTTGCTTCTCGTCCTGGGGCATTTGGGTAAAATCACAAAACAGCTCTAGTTCCCTCAAGTCCACTAGTTCACTGAGGTCCCTAATACTAGTAGAGCTTTCAGTGGTGATGACACACGACAGTGTTTGCAACTCTTTCATCTCTGAGAATCCCGGAGGTAACTTGGTGCTCCCACAGAGCAAATGCATAAGCTTTTCTAGCATGACAATGCTGGGAGGCAGCTCTTTAACATTTGTGGATCTCACATCCAGTGTCTGCAGGAACCTTAACTGCCCTATAGTATCTGGGAGCTCACATTAGTGCCTCTGAGGCTGAGATACCTCAGAAGCTGAAGCTTGTGCAAACCATCAAGGAATATGTCCGTATCCTCACAGCCTTCAAGGTCCAGAACACGAAGCACCGTCGGATCAGTCAACTGAGGCGCGGCGCTGGCCTGACCAAAGACAATGATTGCGCGGAGATGGGATATGTCTGTAGAACTATTTTGTGCCAATTTTTGGTCTTCCTTGCTATTGCTTTGCACAGATAACCGGCGGATAGTGCCATAGTTTGCTATGTCTTGGTGCTGATCATTCTTGATAGCAATAAATTTATCTTCCCTGGATTTGTAAACAATGAAATCATGTATCACAGGGTGAACCATGCAACACTTTGGGATACCATGATGGTTCACATGCAACGGCAGCACCATGTTTCTGCTAATTAATCCATCGAGGTAGCTTCTTGCTGTTTCCTCCATAGGTCTGTCAATTCCTTGAATGACGAATCCTTCAGCGATCCATAGCCTCATTAGGCGCTCTACGTCAACCTTGTAGTACTCAGGAAATATGCTTACATACAGCATACATGTCTTGAGAATATCTGGTAGATCATTGTAGATGAGATTGAGCCTCTGCCACATATAATTTTCATCTGAACTTGATGCCAATGACTTCAATCCGATCCACTTCCATTCACGAACTGATTGATGTTGTGCTATCGTGGCAGCTCTAACTATAGCAAGAGGTAGCCCTCCACATTTTTTCATGATTTCGCATTCAAATGCTGATGAAAACGATGCCCTTTACCGACGACTTCGTTCAGAAACAGTTGTTCAGAGTCTGCATCACTAAGGAGGCCAATCTTGTAAATGCAGTCGCTAGAACCTACAGAACACCACAATGCCAATGTGTCATTTGTTGTTGTGATGATTATCCTACTACCAAGATCGTTCTCTGGAAAACAATGACGCATGATTTCCCAATGCTCCTTGCTCCATAGATCATCGACCATAATGAGGTACCTGTTATGAAAAATAAGAAAAGGTTACATAGATGAGGAAATTAGTACCAAATCAGTGTGAGGTTGTGAACCACACAGTTGTTTGTCAAAATTTCAATTACACATACCTCTTGTCCTCCAGAAATGTTCTGAGTTTCCATGTGAGGTCGTCAATGTCTATGCTTTCTTGGTCCTTCATTTTTAGCTGCCGACGAATGCCCTCGAGAGTCTTTACCATATCACACTGCTGCCCCATAGATACCAAAGCACAGCAATCAAACTGTTCAATAACCCGCTGGTACACAGCTGTGGCGAGCATTGTCTTCCCAGAGCCGACCATCCCAGTGATGGAAATGATCTTGAACTCATCAATGTCCCTGGAGTTCATGAGCATCTCGATCACCTCCTCCATCTGTCTATTGTGACCGACGAGGCTACTGGGGCAATTGTGGAGCAATATATCTCGGGGTTGGGGCTGGAAGGGCAAGGGCTGTGGCACAGCGTAAATGCCCTGTGCATGCTTCTGCTGGAGTTCATGAACACGCACCCTAAAATCCCTTAGCACATTGGAGATGACAATAGTGGCAGGGAACTTGTCCACGTCAAGATAACAGTAAGACACCCACACAGCCATGGACATGAGGACAACGGGGATGCTGAGGGTGAAGCGGTCAGCCCAGTCCTCAATGTCATAGATGAGCTCGCGGTAGTGGTTGAACCATTGCCAGGCATGATTCTTTTCCTTGAAGGGTGACATGCATCCAATCATGATCTCAAGTTCGTCACAGAGCAGTTGGATGTTAGCACGGACGCTGGAGAACAGCATGTGCTCCGCCTGCAGCTGCAGCACTCTAAGCTTTGACAGCATGGACACCGCCACCATGACGTGCATGTAGCTGTCCAGACTCCCCTGCTCTGTTCTCCTCCAGACCTTGTTGTTTGATTGTCGCCATGCTGCCGTTGACGGTTGTACTGGAGTTGCAACCAAGTTTTTATTGCCTCGTGGTATGTTGTGCGTACATTCTTCTTGGGGCAGTTTTCCTTGAATGTGAGCTTGTTTTGGGTCTTCATTTTGTATCTCATTTAAGACGTCTTCGTCATCCATATTTGAAGAATTTGGAGTTTCATATTCTTCCTCAACTTTACACACTCTTTTCACATTGGGGCTTATGCCACTAGGATGCTTGCTAATGGCTTCCTCGTACGCTAACTCTGCAGCTGTCATGTCAGATTCTTCAGCATCAGTGGCTACTCCAATTCTTGCCACAACCTCTTTGAGCTTCAACAGGTGCTGGATACCGTGTAGCATATCGCTGTACTTCTCCCCTCTGCGGGCATTGAAACATATATTGAGCACCCGAAGTTTGGGCATTGCTTTTTCTGGAAAGCTCAGCAACAGCACAGAGCTAACGAGTTTGAAACATTCAAGAGCAGGGAACAATGCATCTCTATGAAAGGTTATGACACCGCTATCAGGTTTCCGAACGTACAGGGAAAGAATTGTGAGCACCGGTAACTTCCCGAGGTGATCGAGATCGTACTTCCACAACTCTCTGACAACAACTTCCATAAATACGGAGATTGGTGAGTTGTTCAGTCCACCCGGGAATCCTTGAAAAGCTGCAAATGGGAGGCAGCAGCTCGAGCACTTGGACGGCAGACAAGGGTTTGCTGCTTAAATCTTTCGGGAAGATAGACTCGGTGCAAATAGCAGGACCTTGAGCCAGATTTTTGTGCTTTATCTTCCGTCCAATCCGGACATGCTGCAGTCTTGAATGGTGTACAATATCCGTTGGAACATCTGCTGCTTCTGCATTTACTTCCAGTGTTTCCAAGTGCTTCAGACATTGCACCTGAACTGGCAATTCTACCGTGACGTTGCATCTGACCTGCAAGTATCTTAACAGATGAAGTTCACCGATTTCTGCAAGGGAAAGCCTTTTATCTCTATCGTCACTCTGTATATGAAGGATCATGACTCGAACAACCTTAAACTCAACATGTGAAGGCATGCAGTTCAAGAGTCCCATGAAAGCTAGTGATCGAACTCGTGGCAGCATGATACTTGTGGGTGTAGTTGCATATGTTGCACTGCCAAAGTGGAGGGACAGCCGATGGATCCTTTCAGTGAGCACTACTTGTGACTGAGAATAATCAATGATGGTGATGAAATTATCTTCGATGCACTTGCTTGTAACAAATTCATATACCTTTGGGTGCACTACGTAGGACATTCTATTGGAATACATGAGGGGCTCTTCCTCTTCCTGATCTTCCACTTCTACCACCTGTCCCTCGAATTCTTCATGGTCATCGTCATCTTTTCCTTCTTCCTTCACTTTGCAATGTTCCTTCTTGTTGCAGTCAATATCTATCTGTTGGATGAGGCCTAAACTGACAAGAACATCAAAATAGCTGCCAGCAGTTTTTACAATGCTTTTCCCTTCTACTAGTATGAAACCTTCAGCGATCCATTGCTTCACCAAATCTCCCTTTACAATCAAATAGTTCTCAGGATACATACTAAGATACAGAAGACATGTCTTCAAATAATGAGGAAGACTACTGTAGCACAGTTTCAGCACTTGGTTCAGAATCTCCGCGGAAGCTGGTCTGGTTCTCAAATTGTTATCTAGGAAGTTCTTTACATAATCCAATTTCTGTTTCATTTTTTTAATGTTCAATTTCTGTTTTGTTTCCTGATGGCTTGCCAAAAGGGTAGCTATGCAAATAATGGCTAGTGGTAAACCACCACATTTTCTTGAGATTTCGTCTGAATCAACATTCAGATGTTGAGGACACTCTTTTCCAGGACCAAAAACTCTACCGATAAATAGTTCATTTGTTTGTTTGTCACTGAGGGGCTTGACATGGAAAATATCATTACGGTTACTGCAGCATGCGTGGGCAACTTCCTCAACTGTTGTTGTTATTATTATTCTGCTGCAGTTCTTGCTGTCTGGGAAAGCCCGCCTGACAATGTCCCAAACTGATATAGCCCATAAATCATCAATCACAATAAAATACCTAGCAAATAATTTAGTACAGGTTAAATACGCTCTGTCAGACTCGTAGCAACAACAAGAAAATAAACTGAAACATTAATACAGGGAAGCTTTTAAGATGATTTGGATAACATTGGTTTGATTTGTTTTGCACATGTACTATATCGTAACATTAACTACCGTGTGTTTGATTGCAAGGTCGGAGGATGGGATGAGTTCGTACTTCTTTTACAGGTGTTTGGATTGTAGAAACTACAGGACGAGACAGGATCATCTCTAATGAGAATGTACCTAAGTACCTTCAAGATGTGGGCTCGCAGCTCATGCTACCCTCCGCCTCCGAATTCGGAGGACGGGGTCATCCACTCATCCCCGTTCTTCGTCCCCGCTTCACGTGATGCGCACAAGACGTTCGGTGCGGTAACACGACGCACGCGCCGTCCCTTTCACCAACCCTCCCCTTGCAGCGCTGGCGAGCGGGCGCCGCGGCCGAGTGGCGGCATTTGCGGGTGGAGGAGCAGTTGGCATGACGGAGCAACAGCGCGAGTGGAGCAGCAGTGCGTCAAAGCCGGCGGCGGCGGCGGCAGGCGAGCAGCAGGTGGCGGCGCTTGAGTCTGGACGTGAAGGAAGGAGAAAAGGTTTGGGAACTGGAATGAAGGAAGCTGCTGAAATCTAGGCCCACATGGCAGTCATCGTAACAGGAGGGTGATGTGAGCCCCAAATTCGGCCTTGGCCCATGAAAATGAGAAAATTGCTATTCTAGACTCTCGAACACGTGGTTTTGCTAAAATAGGATTCCTAACGTTAGCATCGCTAAAACGATATCCGAAACATTTACACTTTGTTTTCCATGACATTTAGTGTATTAAGTCTCTTTTCTCATCTAAATACATGTATTTCTCTTCTCTTTTGACTTTTTTACCTTCTATCATCTGGACGTTGATTACGTATGAGAATTTCATCGGTCGTTCGGTCTCGTTCACCGGGCTGGCTGGGCAGCTGCCGTGGCTGGTTGGCTGCCTGCCGCCACCGCTGGGCAGCCCTGGCTGGCTGGCTGGGCAGTGCCTTGGCTGGCGCCGGCGCCTTGGCTGGGCATGGCATATATGAAATGCACACATTCATATATAGTAAAAGTTAATAAACAATGAGGCATATGCCAGAGACGGAACCAGCGATTCTGACTAGGGAGGCCAAACAAATATGATCATATTTTTTAGTGTGCTAAAATATACGTAATTATATGATTCAACAATTTTTTAAATATTTTACACTGTTTATAACCAAAATCATAATATTTGAATAAAAAATAGGTGAAAATTGATATTTTTTAGTTGTAAATTCATATATTTATATAGGTATTAAAGGAAACTTACTGGGCTTTGGGGGGCCACGGCCCCTGCTAGCCCCCTGGCATATGCAATAACATGTAATAGATAACACCATGAATTTAGCACGAACCAGTACATCTCAGAAATCCATGATTTTAGCATAAACGAGTTCATCTCACAAAACCATAATTTTGTTCCAAAAATGAGATCAAATCATATGTAATAATAAACGAGTTTACATCTCATCACAGCTAATAAAATTCATTCAATATGTAGCTTCCTCTTTGGAGTCATCTTTTTTGGTGCAGCCGCAACAGGCATTCTCACTGGACTTGTTACGTCGGTTTACGAAGAGGTGCCTTCTCCTAATAATAATGCAAGCTTGCTGCACGAAAATACGGTACGACAATTAGATGCATGACAATAATTAGTATATGGTAAAAAAATTAGTGTATGGTAAATGTGTCAATTTTTATATCATATATGTTTATCTTGTGACCCTTCCTGGACTATCATGTAGAATTTCTTCTCTAGTCAGCCTCCGTGGAGTGCTAGGTTCCGCTGTCTCTTTTGTAACATTCTTCCTAGGTTGCCTACGCTTCCTAGACAATGCAAGATAACAATACATAAATTTAATCATTGCACTTTGTTTGCAGCAAAAAAAACTAAACATACATGTACAGACTACACAAACTATTTATGTAAAGACTAAGTTCATGCTAGCAATTTTCATTCAAGTTTATGATAAAGAAAATAAGTACTTACCTCTTTTTGGATGTCTTTCAATTTCCTGCCATTTATTCTCCAAGGGCAAGGGCAACCTTCAACACCGGACTTACAAAAAGCCCTATATATCGTCTTATACGACTTCTCTACTCCTAAATGGAACTCCTTCTTGATGGCAAATTGCCTAACTGCTAACTTAAACTCCTCCATTGTTGGGTACATTGTCCCTACCTCCATTGATGGGTTCTTCTTATCATATGTGATGACCATCTCACCCGGTACGGCATCACTAGTCGGAATGGTAGCACCATCAATATCTTGCCCAAGCTCATTATCATCACTTTGTCCATTCATTGGGCAATCACTAGTAGGTATATTTGTTGTCTCATTTGTTGTGCCTTCTTTTGTCAAGCCTAAAAGCTCACACATCTGACTCTCGCTCATAAGTTGAATTCGACCTTCATCATCATGTGTCTCCACGATTTGTAAATGTTGCCCAATCAACTTTTTCCATATTTTCCACGTCATTCACTTCGGACCTATAAACACGCGAAGTGTTACTACTATCTACTACTGTACTTGTAAATACTACTATACAGGTACAAAAATCAAAGATTAGTGCATGCAATTTATACCTTTCCACTCGAAGAACAGGAAGGTTATACTCTATTTCCGGATGTGGAGCAGTAGGCAGCAGTGTCCTTGCTAGGGCTACAGCATCAATGGGGGCCTCCACTGTCGGCTGTTACAGGACATCGGCTAGGGCTCCTAGTGCCACGTTCAGGCCTCCAAGCGCTGCGTCCAGGCCTCCAGGCGTCGTAGCTAGGCCACCAGACGCTGTCGTGGCGAGGGCAGCAGGCGCGCCCAAGGCTAGGGCTCCCGGCGCCATAGCTTCGTCCTCCATGGCACTGCCCTCCACTGCTGGCAGTGGCAGGGCATCGGCCAGGGCTCCAGGTGCCGCCATGGCTTCGGTTGATTCGTCCTCCATGGCGAACGGCCCTCCATCAGTACCTTCAGGTGGAGGCTCTCCATCCATGGAGAAGAGAACGGCGGCGTGGGTAGGGAAGGAGGGGCGGCGGCCGTCGCGCGTACGGGGAGTCTCGCGTACGGGAGGAGAAGCGACGGGAGGTGAAACGATCGATGGGATCATTTAGATTACATTAGCAGAAGGCCGGTATGGTCATTATGAGAAAATACATGTATTCCATATGACAAATATGATGAAAATGAACAAAATGTCATGAAAAACAAAGTACAAACGTTTCGGATGTCGTTTTAGCGATGTCAATGTTAGGAATCCTATTTTAACAAAGCCACGTGTTTGAGAGTCCTAGAATAGCAATTTTCTCCATGAAAATAGGGGAAGGGTAAGAAAAGAAAAGAAAAGAAAATTTGCTCAAAAAAAGAAACGAAAAGAAAAGAAATGAGGAGGTAACCTCACCATATCTATATGTCATATAATAAAGCTAATTCCCGCTACAAGTTCATAATCTTGCACTAACTTATCCATATCATCTTCCAGCTATAGTCATGTCATCCCACTGATTTTCAATCCGCATCATCTTCATTGAGTTCATACTTATATTTGAGAAATATTTTAATTTATTTTATATGAATAGAGGAGGGTAATTTAGATACAATTAGAGGTGTTACCAATTTTTATCTATATAACAATAGATATGGGTAACTTATATGCAAACTTAGGAGTTACTTTGCATTATCTTTTATAGTGGCAAATGTGGATAATTTAGTTACACATTTAGGATGGTTATTCTAGTTTCTCTAACAATAGTGGCACTGAGTGACTTTGTGATGGGGGAACACCATCGGCACGCCACTCCATCGCAGCTTTGGCCAAGACAGGACTCTCGCTTGCTTTCCTCTCCGTGTTAACCCTTCAATCATGAAACCCTACCTTCGCCGAAAGGATCTCACGTGGCCCTGTCACTTTGGTGGGGTCTTCACCGCAGGCGCTATTTCGACAAGTGTTGTTGTCGAGGGCATTCTCGTCAAGTTAGCTCCGCACGATCCCGCTGGCCCTCCATAGGGAAGGCGCCTCGACCCTTCATTTTGCAGGATACAAGGTGGTCCGCAAGACGGATCAGTGATGAGAGACCCTCGGAGCCGTCTCGCAAGACCTTCAACACCACCCTGAAGATGCTGCTAAAGGAGATGGCGCGGAGTGGTCCCCCCTGACGGAAGGCCTCGACGCCATCAAGAGGGTAGTTGAGAGCGAGGAATAAAATGTCCAACATGCCCTGTTTCCTATGTAAGGGGACTCTTGGTCGGCCCCGGCTTAACTATAATTTTATCGTGCTCCTAGATATGGTCTATAAATTCTCGTGGTCACCGCAGTGATAGAGCATGAATTAATGGTAATTTACTCCTAAATTTATTGTGTTCCTCCACGTGGCCCTTACCACAACTTCGCTCCCGTTCACAACTCACTTTTTCCTTTTTATTACCATGGGGTACCCTCGCCCACCTCGCTCCGTGCTGATTCTCAGGTTGGGTAGGAGGCAGAGCGACATCCCCACACTTAGATACAAAATTAGGAGGGGGTTACTTTATAGGTATATCTATTGTTAGGAATGGGTAGTATTTGACGAAGTAGAATAGATCTAATGGCCGTTGTTCGCAATGATGATTACAATCTACTAAATTAAGGGTACGATGTTTCTTATTACCGCGTGAGAGTTTTTAACATTTGTCCTTTTTACTAAAGCATCTCGTGAGGATTACCATGGATTGTCCAATTGCTAATCGTAAAATTTATCTATGAAATTAAAAGATACGGACATTGATTTTTTTTACTAGGCATACTAATAATGAATAAATGCATTGGGAAGTGGAACATATTAGACAGCGCGTAGGGCCAAGCAATAACCTCTTATCTTGTAGATGTGTCCTGATATCATGAGTCAGATATGGAACAGTGTAGTCTCCAGGCGCTTCGAGCGGGCGGATTTGTGACAGTATGCTTCCAAGAGTCATCCTTATATCAGGCTTTCTGGCCATCAGCACGAATGCCCGGCATGTTCCAAACTCTGTTTCCGACTCACGCCATAGTTTTTGGGCAAGCGTGCTCCTACCAACCCCTTGATCAACACCAAGAATGGATACAACCTTGAGCTGCCGGTCTTCTTCGTCATCGCCCTTGGGCATCACCAGTGAGCGAAGATCCTTTATTCGGTTGTCCATGCCGACATGCTCGGTCTCCGCATACACCCAACCAAGATGAGGCCTTAATACTAGACTTTCTGAATCATGATATACAGAATTTTCAAGGTTGTAGCAGTCATATAGTTCAGTGGCATCCTTCACAAGTTCCTCGAATTCTGAGATCTGATCCACCTTGACTTCTGCGTCATGGGCATCGACGACTAGCTCGTTGATGAAGTCGGCCATGTCGTAGGAGAGCTCGCGCACATCCTTCATCCAGTAATTCACCGTGAGGGGTGGGTCGTGTACCTCTGATAGCTTCTCCATCTTTGTATATATGCTGCCAACGACATCGTCTCTGAACTTCTTGATTATCGATTTCTTCCCGTCTTCAGTTTGCAGGAGCTCGTCCAGCTTCCGGACGAGGAATCCCATGGCACCCAGAGACGCGCTATCATCAGGGCTGCTTTCATGATTCAACCTGCTATCAGAGGCCAGACCAGAGATAATCATGAACATGTTTTGCTAGCGAAATATATACGGCTCTATGCTGGTGGAAATACCACTATGCAAGAATAAAGAGGAAGTAATAATTAAGATAACAAGAGCTTCACCGAAAGCTGGAGGTAGACATGGTTGTGCGATGACTCATGAGGAAGGCCACTGGAGCCCAATGGTGCGCAGGGAAGAGACAGAATTATAATAAAGAAGGCCTCGAGCAGGGCTTTCATTTCTCTGTCAACATCAAGTGCCCCCGTAGGCCACGATATTTTGGCCATGGAAAACAAGAAGATTTTTTTTATGCCACAGTGCAAACACTCACACACTCATTCCTTTAAATAAACAGTGACTACTAGAAAAACAATTTTTAGCAACGGTACCCATTTGTGGTCAGGGACAGCTCTTGATTGAGCCGCTTCTATAGTGCCTAGCAAAGGAAGCCGCATCTGAAGCCGCCTCAAAGTAAAGCACACAGCCGATGTACATAATATAAATGCAGAAAGTAAAGGGCGATAGAGATGCAAACTCTGTCGGCGACTCCAGTATTCTTACCAAGGGATCGTGAAGCTCACGCTTCTCCCTAATTCTCGTTGGAGCCCCTCGCAAGGATGCTCTCACAAGGGCTAAGCTTCCGGTCAGGTAACTTTGTGGATAGCCACCAGGTCTTTCCCACGCACAAGTGGGTCTCCGAGATGGCCTCTCCTGGACTACACCTCACCGTCTTCACTATCGAACTTCCAGCCAAACCGCCGCGGGCCTCGTTCCCTCTAGTACATGATGACAACCACACCACAAACACAGTTGGTGTGATCTCGCAAGACTACAAGTCCCTCCGAGTACAACAACGGTGCACGCAAGCACCTAATAGCAAAAGTTATGTAAACCTCACTAACACTAGGCCTAAACCTAGAGCAAGTGCATTTAGCGATAATTTAACGCCTAAGCACTTCGCAAAGCACCTACACTAATCACCAAGTGTAACACTAACCACTATGCATGTGAAGAGCTCTAAAATGGTGTACCAACACCCTTGTAGTGTTTCTCAACACCTCTACACTCCTTGGCCAGTTGGGGTTATTTATAGCATCACCCCCTCAATAGAGCCGTTGGGCTTTTGCTACCCTCGGGTAAAGCCTAGCGGTCCCATCCCCGTGGCTAACGGTCGCCTGCCGCCCGCCAATAGTCACTTGCAACACCTCGGCCCCACTTGTCATTGGTCGTCCTAGCGGTCCCACCACCCATGCTGGCGGTCCATGTGGGACATAGTCCCTGGGTACCCCGCAAGGAAGGGAGAAGATTTAGTCCGACTAGGAATTCTCCACATGTAATTATAATAACATTGCTATCATATAATCCTACTAGGACTATTAGATTGTAACCAGCTAGAACTTCCTAGATCAGGAGGACCTCTTCTCAGAGGAACAGACCTCACGGTCTAAACCTCAAGCGCTAGGCGCAACATATTTTCCCCCAGACTGGACGTAGGATGCTATTCCGGCGTATTGAACCAGTATAAATCATTGTCTCTGCGTTCACCGTCGGGTTCTGCATACACCAAAGCCAATCGAACATAGTCCCGGGTACTCCCGTGACGGGTTGCCGATCATCAAACATTGACAGTCCAATGACCGCGGGCTCCTGTACCCACGACTAGAGAGGTCTAGCCCGTCATCGGACCGTGCCATTGGTTCTTTTAAGTGCGCCAAATCTTCCCGCGCGCGCAGCCTTCCTGACAATCCCACCACCACTACTCATGGTCCCACCGTGAGGCAAACAGTGCTCGTGCCAAAACTTGATATATGGCTTCCGTGTCACTACCATCGGACCAAGCGGTCCTCTAGCAGTCCCACCACCCATAGGGACGGTCCCACCGTGAGGCATGGCCTGCCTTTCACCTTTCTCTGCACCATCTTGTCCATTGATCGTTTCGGGCTTCTTTCCTCTGCGTCTTGGACTTATGCCTTTATTTGTGTGTCTTCAACAAGGCTTAGTGTTTTCTTGAGGTGTTGATTATCTTTGCATCGGTTTGCATCCTATTGAACTATAACAAATATACTAGCACACAATAATATTAGTCCAAATGGTCACGTTAATCATCAAATAGCAAAATCAAACTTAAATGGGCCATAAGGTCCATTTTCCTTACAACATTGACACTGACATTGACATGTGGGATTCCCATGTCATACAAACCATGTTTCTCTTCTCCCCATGCTCCCCCCTCTCTCTCTCTAGCTTCCGGCAGTGCTTAGAAAATGCCTCATCATTGTCAACCATAGTCATAGATGAGGGGATGGTGCAGGTGATGAAGAAAGGTAGGCTACAACTACTGCATGGATGACATGTGGCCGCATGGATCGATGTCCCCAGTGGCCACATGGGACATCAAGTTGCTGACACAGGCAACATGAACCTGTGTGCACCATTTAACAAGTATAGTGACATAGAATTGAGCTTTCGGAGTTCATGGACATTAGTGGTACACCATAACAAGTTCATGGACCGTTGGTGTATTTAACTCTTTCGTATTTACTGTTTGATTGGTGACGGATCACTATTGGATATTACTTTTTTAACTTTTTTTTGTAGAAGCATTTGCCATGTGTCCATCCACTTACGCGTCTCGGTTAAAGCATGCATCTCAGTGCCATAAGTTGTGGCGCCACTCCTGACAATCCCCCGTGTTGTATATAAGGTAGTGGTCATTATTTGTCGGTTGCCCATTCTTTGCTTGTGGATCTCATTCTTGCTCTTGATTCCCTAGAGGTCAACCTCACTTCACTCTTGTTGATTTGCTTTGATCGTGAATCAGAGGGTTTTTTTCATTTTGCGAGCTCGCACGCATCGATCTACAAGTTAATGTGAAGATGTCTGGCGAAAGTAAAAAGGAAGAAGTAGAACATGCAGTGATAGGTAGGTTTTCACTGTTGATTCCAAATGAACCCCACAACAATAATTTGATAGTAATTGTCTTTTCTGTAGTAGTATCAGGCCAACTCGTATTGTTTCTAAATATTTTCACAACTCATATAAAAGACACTAGAATTTTAAAAACCAGATATTACTCCCTCGTAGCAGCTTTGTTAGGCATTCTCCCATTTTTCATATAGGCACGTTTGTAGGGCGTTGCAGCTAGAATGAGGTGGTAGTGCCATGGAATTCCTATATGGCAGTAAATGTGGCATGCATGCTGCATGTATGTATTCACTGAAGAGACAAGCTTGCATGCTGCTATTTGTACTCCGTACTTCTTTCTTCTCTTGCGTATAGATGACCAAATGGGTGGGACGGCCTGTTTAGGCACGACACTAATAGGGCCCGTTAACATGCTGTGCCATGCTGTCCATGGGCTTAACACAAAGCCCAAGCACGAATAGATCATAGCAGCCTAGTAGCCCGATAACACAAACCACAGATGAACACAAATAGAAAAACTAAAAAAATCAACAAAACCATACATCTTCGTATCAATCAAAGTACATGCTTACACACCCATGTACCAATCACATTCAAAAAAATGTCAACAAGAAACCATAGATTTCGCATGGTTGGTGCTCCATCTGCATGCACCAGCGCCCGTCTTGTACTTTGCTTGGAGGAGCAGAGTAGAGGAGACACAGACATTAGATCAAGGTCAGTGAATGGAATTTTCCCCGGTCTTGCTCAAGACAATAGAGAGAGGAAGCATCAAATCGAGGATGGGGAACTGGCCTCTGAGAGCGACCTCTGGAACCGGCTTGCGGGGAGGAGGCATCAGATGAACAAGTCTGCTCCGGAGGGAGAGGCGGAGAAGACATAGCGGTCCAAGGTAGGAGGATGGATGGAGGGTGCAGACGGATATGGCGGAGAGAAGGCGGAGTGAGAATAGGTGATTGATGAATGGGCTGATGGTTCATGAGAAGGGGTCGGTCATCTTATATGTAGGAGTAGTATATATACTAGAGTTTTCAATAAGTGAGCCTCAATGAGCCACCTATTATATGGGCTGTGCTCATGCCAACACTACGGGCCAAAGGTGCGGCCCAAGCACGACCCTAGGCCTCGGGCTGGGCTGGAACGGGCCTGACTGTAGTCATGTTGGGCTGTGCTCAGACCGTACTTAAATGGGTCATGCCTGTGCCGCCCATTAGACCCAGCCCATTTGACCATCGATACTCTTGCGTTTATTTCTTCTCTTTTGTTTCTTTCTTGTCTCTGGCCAATCCTGTAACACCCAAATTTTAGGAGTAATAAATTTTAAATAATTTAGAGAAAGGGAATTAAAATTTTAAAAAGAATTTTTGGTGTTGCATTCATGCTGTTGCATTTATTTTATTTTGTGGAGTGGATTTATTTTATTTTGTTTTGGCTTGGAAAATTTTATTTGGAATAGTTTGCTAAATAAACAAATAAAGAAAAGAAAGAAGAAAAAAAACAACTTACCTTCTTACCTGATTGGCCCGGCAGCCCAGCTGACCGACGGCCCGAGTTCTTTTCCGCGCTCGCGTCTGAGTGGGCCGGCCCAGCGTCACAGTGGCCCAGTCGGCCGAGCCCAGCAGCTGCGCCCTCTTCCTTCTTGTTCCTCTGACACCTGGGCCCCACGCGACAGCGTCTTCCTCCTCTGCTTTGTGTTGGACTCGAATCCGCCGTTGCCGTGTCCGATTTCTCCGGGATTTGGGAGAGTTTGCTTTGCCTTGCCTCTTTATAAGATAGCCCGAGCCTGCCCCTTTCCTTTTTATCCAATTTCCAAGTCTTGGTTGCGCCCTAGCTGAGCCGCCGCAAGAAATCCGCCGCTGCCACTGTGAGTTGTCATTCGTTGCCGATTCAATCATCACGGTAGGTTAATTGATGAGCTTGGCGATAGATTTCAGAGGTTCACAAGATTTTTTTTCCATCTAATTTGGTGTTTGAGGTGTTCACAGTGTTGTGCCGGCGGTTGTAGGGCACCACCGTCCACCTTACTGTGCCACGCGTCGCCTCCACGCTATTCGTGCCTCCGTTCTCTTCCTAGGTGAGATCCCGATCATCTTCTTTAGCTTTGGAAGCAAGCGGTTCGGTGATTGGTGTACTACAGCGCCTAGGCCATGAAACCGGTGAAGTTCCGGCCATGGCGCCGCCGTTTTGCTCTGTGCGCCGACGAGCTCTTCCTCTGGTCTAATTTGGTTCGTTGAATGGAGATCCAACGGCTGAGATCTAATATACCTTTTCGGCCATGATTTTTTTTGCTTAAGAGTCCCTGAATTTCTTCTAAATAGAACCCGCCATCCTTAGCGTATTGTCTGAAATACGTTTTCGTGTTTTGAAAGCGTATTTTCTCCCGGTTAAGTCAAAAATACGTTTTCAGGTATTTACAGTTTTGCCACTAGGATTGTTTTGGTCATAAAATCTTCGTTTTAACTCCGATTTGATCCGTTTAAGTTGCGTTAGGTTCGTATTTGCGAGCTCTACATGTTAGTGTAGTTGTACAGTTAGTTTTGATAATTTATTTTTTGAGTTTATAATTAAGTAATTATTTATATATAGGAAATCTTAGAAAATTCATAACTTTCACGTTTTAACTCCGAATTTGGTGATCTTTGCGTCTGTGTGATCGTAGAAACGTGTAGAAGAGTTTTATAAACTTTTATTACTGTTTTGCTACTGTTGGTGTACTGTTCTAATTGTATCTCTTTGTTTGCTTCGTGTTTGTTTGATTGGATGCATGTGTGTTGTGGATTGATGATCGAGTATAGAAGGTGAGCAGTATCTGGACGATTCGGAGTATTACTTTGAGCCAAGTCAGCAATATCACTTGGAAAGCTTTGATCAAGGCAAGTATAACACAGGACTATCCTTGTTACTTATACATTGAATTGTCATACATATGCATGTGCTTACCTTGACAACCTTAGAGATTATAACTTAGTGATTGTTATCTTGATTCCTTGTCAACCTTGGGAATGCATATGGGTAGCTACTGCTAGTGCTTAAACTAAGAACAATGATCTTGTAATTTGATTAATGGATTAAGCAATCAACTATTAAGATGATTTTATTACTGTTAAAAGGGGGCTAGAGCATGTGTATTATTTTGATGCTCTGGTTTCTCTCCATAAGGACTTATCTGTAAGTGATAACCGGGATATACAGTACAGCTGTGAGGGCTATATGGCTCTGGCTTTAGTTGTTCAAGAGACCTTTTCTAGCTTGTTAGAGGTTACCTTAAATGGCGTAAGAATGGCTTGCCACGTTGGGTGTAGTGCGAGACCCTGGCCTAGTGTGTATAGGCTGCGGTTGTTGTGCCACAGGGAAGGGGGGTTCTACATCTGCCTGCCGAGTGAATCTAATGGCCCTAACTTGTTAGACGAACTTTTGAGTGGCTTTATATGGTTCTCGGGTGTTTGGGCTTGATCTCCCCACTCATTTGGAAATCATGACTCACAGTGAAAGTGTACACCTCTGCGCAGAGTTAAAAACTGGTATACTAGCCGTGCTCACGGATATGAGCGGCCTTGGGGATTCTTATGGAATAGTTGATCATAACTGTTATATCATGCTAAATTATTGTTGATTATTAATTGCTCATGTTAATGCTCATTCATTATCCTTATTACAATTGATCATTGGTTCTTTAATGGGAAGTGATTTATCTTGATGCTACTCAATTGCTAATATATGATTAAAAGCTAAACACAGTTAAACAATGTCTAGCCTTTTTGAGCCACATGAACCCTGTGTTATATTTGTTGAGTTCGACATGGACTCACCCTTGCTATTTCCACCATAACAGATGAAGATATAGAGGAAGATTATCGGAATGAGTATTAGTCTTGGTGTCAACCAGTCAACCATGTCCCTGTGTGGAGTTTCCGCTGAAGAATTACTATTAGTTATTATTACCTATCATTCAAGACTATGTCTTAAATACTTACTCGTTATGTAATAAGCACTGTGATGATACTTGGTAATTTGTCAACTTATGTGTGCGACTGTTTCCTGGGGCGCACATGAGTCTTTTATGCATCCTATTTTTGTCCTTAAAAATGGGTGTGACAGATTGGTATCAGAGCCGTGTTGACTGTAGGACGCGAGCCTAGTTAGAATGGTCGTTAATAGCATCCATACTTCACTTAATTCATGCTTCCTCTTTTCACCTTGTTAATTACTAAAGTTTTATGCTTCCTCTACTTTATTCTATTGCGAAAATACATTGATTCTATCTAATCTATGTCTAAATCTTGTAGATGTCTCCTTATCCCCGTCTGTCAGCTGCACAGTACGTTGCCCGTTTCAAACCTCAGGAGCCGTATGAAGATGGTGATCAAGAGCTATCTGATGCTGAATCAAGAGTTGGTGATACACCAATGGAGAATGTAGTTATGGGGTGGACTACGAAGCTTCATATCATGGTTCCTAAAGCTGATGCTTTCTTCCATGACATGTTGACAAGAACCTTGGACAACTACTACTACGACTGGGAAGCTACGTTGGAGTATCGCAGTGCAGAGTATAGTCATCCATGGATGGATTCCTATTGGGAAACAGAGTTATGGGTTAAGAAAAGGGATCCTACCACTAAGGAACCTAAGGTGGAGTCAAAGTTCATTACCAGAGTGAGCCGGGCAACCGTGGAGACAAGCATGGAGGATGTCGCTTTCAATGCATTTGTTTACTACCATGGTCTACGCTCGGACATGACGTTAAAGGGTGCACTCCGGCATTTTCCTTGTTTCTTACATGACAAGGGTATTTGGACCGTGCCGTTTGCAGATAATTCCTCCTTGACTTTACAAGCTACGGTGGGATTAGCTCGTGAATTGGCTCTCCATGAGGTGGATTTGAAGGATGAGTTGCTGAAGGAAAAAGAACTTAAGGAGCAAGCTTATAAGGAGATTGACCAATTAAGGGCGGAGTTAGGTCATCCCAAGATTTATGAGAAGCTTAATTAGGAAATAGGAAAAAATCCCTATGTAATAGGAACGATAGTAGTTGCGAGTTAATTTTAAGTTTGGATTGTTTTAAGAGTCAGTTTGTGGTGTGAATAATTATGTGATTGATGGATTGTTATTATGATAATGTGTGATTTAGATCTTTGTAATGTGTGCTGGAGTTTTGTAGACATGCCTACAAGTTCCATGGTTAAGAATATTAAGTTTGATCAAAATATATTAGTTGAATATGAGGTTAACTTAGTTCTGTCCTTTGCTGATTTTTGGATCAGTCTGGGATGTTTTAGAAATAACTTAAAATCCGTTCATGAGAAATTTAAGAAATTTTACTGGGAATAATTAGACTTCTATATCTTTCCAACCCCAGAAGAATCACTTTAATATCTATTATGAGCTAAGAGATATACCTGTTCCAAGTTGGAGTTACTGCACAGTCTGGAATTCTGAAACAGTTTTGGTTAAGTTCAGTTTTTGGCCAAATTATTGACAGAATCATAAAAAGTGTTGTGAATAAAAGTTGTAGATAATTTTGTAAGATTTCCAACCATGTAAAGATCATCTGAATTGGACGTCTGTAGCTCGAGATATGACAGTTTTACTGAGTTGCTGAAATTGGAGTTCGTCCAGAAAAATCAGATTTTGCTTATCTATTGAATACATCATCTCGGATCGTACTGAATTTCAATTTCTGTGTTTTTGGAAACAGATGTCAGGCAGAGGACGTGGCAAAGGTCGTGGAGGTGCTAACCTACCCATTACTATGGAGGAACTCATGCAAACTCAGAACCAGATGATGCAGATGTTTATGCAGCACATGCAGAACAATCCCCCTGCAGGAGGACCACCGCCTGTGCAAGTGAGGGATAAGCGTGGGGAATTTTTGAAGGGACGCCCTCCAGTGTTTTCTCATGCTGCTGATCCTTTAGAGGCAGATGATTGGGTGAGGGCAGTGGAGAAACAGCTGAATATAGTCCAATGCAATGATATGGAGAAGGTGTTATATGCATCTGGTCAGTTACAGGGGACAGCTCAGATTTGGTGGGAGTCGTATCAAGCTGCACGCCCTGACAATGCTCCTCCTATCACTTGGAATGAGTTTGTTAGAGATTTTCGAGCTCATCATATTCCTGAAGGTATAATTGAGCTGAAGCAGGAAGAATTCAGAAACCTTAGGATGGGACAGATGAGCGTTAGTGAATATCATGACAGGTTCACCCAGTTGGCTCGCTATGCTCCTAATGAAGTGAGGGAAGATGCAGACAGGCAGCGTCTTTTCTTAAAGGGAATTTATTATGATCTTTGCTTGCAGTTGAAGGGGAACAACTATGCTAGTTTTCAAGAGCTGGTAAATAAAGCTATTGTGCTTGATAATGAGCGCAGAGAGATGGACAGGAAGAGGAAGATGAAGGTACAAAGCTCAGGAAGCAACAACCGTCAGCGCGCTAGTTCTTAGCATGGTTTTCATCAGAAGTTTCAGGGACCGGTTAGCCAGTGGAATCGTAATCCGAATTAGAGGTGGTCCCAGAATTGGCAAAGTAATCAGTCACAACAGCGTTCATCATATCCACAGCGTCAACAGTATCAGCAGACTGGGCAACAGACTCCTCGCACTGGAAATTCCAATGTTACTCCCATGAAGAATAGTGCTCCCAGCACGCCTACTAGATGCTTTGTCTGTGATAAAGAGGGGCATATGTCTTACCATTGTCCTGAGAAGCAGAACCAGCAGACTCCTCAGAGCCAGAAGAGCAACCAGAGGCAATCTGGTACTGGAAGGGTGAATCACGTGTCTTCTGATACAACTCATGATGCACCAGAAGTTATGATTGGTACGTTCAATGTACATTCTACTCCTGCAACTGTTCTTTTTGACTCTGGAGCATCTCATACATTCATATCCAACATTTTTGTTAAAATGCATAGTATACCCATGCTAGCTATGAAAGAACCTCTCTTAGTAAATTCACCTGGAGGTACCATGCAAACCAGTAATCATTGTCTTCCAATTAGTATGGTATTAAGGGGGGTAGAGTTTAAGGTAACTCCTATAGTGTTGAGGACATCTGGTATTGATGTGATATTGGGTATGGACTGGATGAAGCAAAATCAGGCAGAGATTCAGTGTCAGCAGAAAGTGGTAGTTGTGACTGCACCTAATAGAGATAAAATCAATGTGGATGTAGCAGTGCAGAAGCAACCAACCGCAGTGGTGAATCAGCTTGAAGATACTATTAAGGAGAATTCAGTGATTGAGGAATTTCCGGATGTCTTCCCTGATGAATTGCCAGGTATGCCACCTGACCGAGACATTGAATTTCTTATTGAATTACTTCCTGGAACTGCACCTATAGCCAAACGACCATATAGGATGGGAGTAGATGAATTAGAAGAACTTAAGAAACAAATTAAAGAATTACAAGATAAAGGTTTTATTCGACCTAGTTCATCACCTTGGGGAGCACCAGTTATTTTTGTTGACAAGAAAGATGGTGGTCAGAGGATGTGTGTTGATTACCGGTCATTAAATGAGGTAACTATCAAGAATAAGTACCCTTTGCCCAGGATTGATGACTTGTTTGATCAGTTGAGAGGTGCTTGTGTGTTCTCTAAGATTGATTTACGTTCTGGTTATCATCAGTTGAAGATTCGTGTTTCTGATATTCCAAAGACAGCTTTTACTACAAGGTATGGATTGTATGAGTATACTGTTATGTCATTTGGATTGACCAATGCACCTGCATATTTTATGTACATGATGAATAAGGTGTTTATGGAATATTTGGATAAGTTTGTGGTGGTATTTATTGATGATATACTGGTATTTTCTAAGACGGAGGAAGAGCATGCTGAACATTTGAGGTTGGTATTGCAGAAACTTAGAGAGCATAAACTGTATGCGAAGCGTAGTAAATGTGAGTTTTGGTTGAAGGAAGTTTCTTTCCTTGGTCATATTGTTTCTAATGGAGGGATATCAGTGGATCCAGGTAAAGTAAAAGATGTATTAAATTGGAAACCACCTATTGATGTTAGCGAGATTCATAGTTTCTTGGGATTAGCTGGATATTACAGACGGTTCATTGAAGGGTTTTCTAAACTTGCTAAACCTATGACATCTCTATTAGAGAAGAATGCCAAGTTTGTGTGGTCAGATAAATGTCAAGCTAGTTTTGAGGAATTGAAGAAGAGGTTGACTACAACACCTGTTTTGGTTTTGCCAGATTTGAGTAAGAAGTTTTCTATTTATTGTGATGCTTCTCGTCAAGGTTTGGGATGTGTTCTTATGCAAGAAGGCAGAGTTGTGGCTTATGCATCTAGGCAGTTGAGAAAGCATGAGTTGAATTATCCTACACATGATTTGGAGTTAGCAGCTGTAGTTCATGCTTTAAAGATTTGGAGACATTATTTGATTGGACATAAGAGTGATATATACACTGATCATAAGAGTTTGAAGTATATTTTCACTCAGTCAGATCTGAATTTGAGGCAACGCAGATGGTTAGAGTTGATTAAGGATTATGATATTGAGATACACTATCATCCTGGTAAGGCTAATGTAGTAGCTGATGCTCTTAGTAGGAAAAGTTATGCCAATGAGATACGGACGTTGTCTATGACTAGTGAGTTATGTGCTGAATTTGAATATTTGAATTTGGGCATTGTTACTAATACAATGGAATTAGTGATAGAGCCTACCTTAGAGCAAGAAATCTACAAGGGTCAGTTGAAGGATGAGAAACTAAAGAAGATAGCGGAAGATATAGTGATTGGTAAGTCACCAGGCTTTCGGATGGATGATAATGGAATTTTGTGGTTTGGAAAGAGGCTGTGTGTACCTGAGGATCAAACTGTTAGACAGGCAATTCTTCGCGAAGCTCATGAGTCAGCTTATTCTATTCATCCTGGTAGTACTAAGATGTATTTGGATCTGAAACAGAAATATTGGTGGGTTGGATTAAAGCGAGATGTGGCTGAGTATGTGGCATTGTGTGACACTTGTCAGAGGGTGAAAGCAGAGCATCAGAGACCTGCTGGATTATTGCAACCAATGAAGATTCCTGAATGGAAGTGGGAGGAAGTTGGTATGGACTTTATAGTGGGGTTACCTCGTACTCAGAAAGGTTATGACTCTATTTGGGTGATAGTAGATCGGTTAACTAAAGTTGCTCATTTTATACCAGTTAAGACTACTTACCATGGACCAAAATTGGCAGAGTTGTATATGGAGAGAATAGTATGTTTGCATGGAGTTCCAAAGAAGATTGTATCTGATCGAGGATCGTAGTTTACGTCGCATTTTTGGAAAGCTGTGCATGAATCATTGGGAACAAAATTGAATTTTAGTACAGCATATCATCCACAGACAGATGGACAGACTGAAAGGACCAACCAGGTATTAGAGGATATGTTGAGAGCTTGTGCATTGCAATATGGAACTAGTTGGGATAAGAGTTTGTCTTATGCAGAATTTTCTTACAATAACAGTTATCAACAGAGTCTTAAGATGGCACCGTTTGAAGCTTTGTATGGACGTAAGTGTAGAACTCCATTGTTTTGGGATCAGACAGGTGAATCTCAAGTGTTTGGTACAGATGTTCTTAGAAACGCAGAAGATCAAGTGCGAGTGATTCGTGAGAATTTAAGAGTAGCACAGTCTCGTCAGAAGAGTTACGCAGACAACCGGAGAAGGGACTTAGCATTTGAAGTAGGTGATTATGTCTACTTAAAGGTGTCACCGATGAGAAGTGTGAAGAGGTTTAATATGAAAGGCAAGTTAGCACCAAGATATGTTGGGCCATTTAAAATTATCGCCAGATGTGGTGAAGTTGCTTATCAGTTAGAGTTACCTGAGAATTTGTCTGGTGTTCATGATGTGTTCCATGTTTCTCAACTTAAGAAGTGTTTGCGTGTGCCTGAGGAACAAATACCTTTAGATGAATTGACTATTAAAGAGGATCTTACATATGAAGAGTTTCCGATTAAGATTTTAGAGACTGCTGAGAGAGTTACTTGAAGTCGGGTTATTAAAATGTGCAAGGTGCAGTGGAATCGATATTCAGAGGCAGAGGCAACTTGGGAAAGAGAGGATGAATTAAGGAAATCATATCCGCAATTGTTTGAGTAAGCAGTTCAATCTCGAGGACGAGATTCTTTTAAGGGGGTAGAATTTGTAACACCCAAATTTTAGGAGTAATAAATTTTAAATAATTTAGAGAAAGGGAATTAAAATTTTAAAAAAAAATTTTGGTGTTGCATTCATGCTGTTGCATTTATTTTATTTTGTGGAGTGGATTTATTTTATTTTGTTTTGGCTTGGAAAATTTTATTTGGAATAGTTTGCTAAATAAACAAATAAAGAAAAGAAAGAAGAAAAAAACAACTTACCTTCTTACCTGATTGGCCCGGCAGCCCAGCTGACCGACGGCCCGAGTTCTTTTCCGCGCTCGCGTCTGAGTGGGCCGGCCCAGCGTCACAGTGGCCCAGTCGGCCGAGCCCAGCAGCTGCGCCCTCTTCCTTCTTGTTCCTCTGACACCTGGGCCCCACGCGACAGCGTCTTCCTCCTCTGCTTTGTGTTGGACTCGAATCCGCCGTTGCCGTGTCTGATTTCTCCGGGATTTGGGAGAGTTTGCTTTGCCTTGCCTCTTTATAAGATAGCCCGAGCCTGCCCCTTTCCTTTTTATCCAATTTCCAAGTCTTGGTTGCGCCCTAGCTGAGCCGCCGCAAGAAATCCGCCACTGCCACTGTGAGTTGTCGTTCGTTGCCGATTCAATCATCACGGTAGGTTAATTGATGAGCTTGGCGATAGATTTCAGAGGTTCACAAGATTTTTTTTCCATCTAATTTGGTGTTTGAGGTGTTCACAGTGTTGTGCCGGCGGTTGTAGGGCACCACCGTCCGCCTTACTGTGCCACGCGTCGCCTCCACGCTATTCGTGCCTCCGTTCTCTTCCTAGGTGAGATCCCGATCATCTTCTTTAGCTTTGGAAGCAAGCGGTTCGGTGATTGGTGTACTACAGCGCCTAGGCCATGAAACCGGTGAAGTTCCGGCCATGGCGCCGCCGTTTTGCTCTGTGCGCCGGCGAGCTCTTCCTCTGGTCTAATTTGGTTCGTTGAATGGAGATCCAACGGCTGAGATCTAATATACCTTTTCGGCCATGATTTTTTTTTGCTTAAGAGTCCCTGAATTTCTTCTAAATAGAACCCGCCATCCTTAGCGTATTGTCTGAAATACGTTTTCGTGTTTTGAAAGCGTATTTTCTCCCGGTTAAGTCAAAAATACGTTTTCAGGTATTTACAGTTTTGCCACTAGGATTGTTTTGGTCATAAAATCTTCGTTTTAACTCCGATTTGATCCGTTCAAGTTGCGTTAGGTTCGTATTTACGAGCTCTACATGTTAGTGTAGTTGTACATTTAGTTTTGATAATTTATTTTTCGAGTTTATAATTAAGTAATTATTTATATATAGGAAATCTTAGAAAATTCATAACTTTCACGTTTTAACTCCGAATTTGGTGATCTTTGCGTCTGTGTGATCGTAGAAACGTGTAGAAGAGTTTTATAAACTTTTATTACTGTTTTGCTACTGTTGGTGTACTGTTCTAATTGTATCTCTTTGTTTGCTTCGTGTTTGTTTGATTAGATGCATGTGTGTTGTTGATTGATGATCGAGTATAGAAGGTGAGCAGTATTTGGACGATTCGGAGTATTACTTTGAGCCAAGTCAGCAGTATCACTTGGAAAGCTTTGATCAAGGCAAGTATAACACAGGACTATCCTTGTTACTTATACATTGAATTGTCATACATATGCATGTGCTTACCTTGACAACCTTAGAGATTATAACTTAGTGATTGTTATCTTGATTCCTTGTCAACATTGGGAATGCATATGGATAGCTACTGCTAGTGCTTAAACTAAGAACAATGATCTTGTAATTTGATTAATGGATTAAGCAATCAACTATTAAGATGATTTTATTACTGTTAAAAGGGGGCTAGAGCATGTGTATTATTTTGATGCTCTGGTTTCTCTCCATAAGGACTTATCTGTAAGTGATAACCGGGATATACAGTACAGCTGTGAGGGCTATATGGCTCTGGCTTTAGTTGTTCAAGAGACCTTTTCTAGCTTCTTAGAGGTTACCTTAAATGGCGTAAGAATGGCTTGCCACGTTGGGTGTAGTGCGAGACCCTGGCCTAGTGTGTATAGGCTGCGGTTGTTGTGCCACAGGGAAGGGGGGTTCTACATCTGCCTGCCGAGTGAATCTAATGGCCCTAACTTGTTAGACGAACTTTTGAGTGGCTTTATATGGTTCTCGGGTGTTTGGGCTTGATCTCCCCACTCATTTGGAAATCATGACTCACAGTGAAAGTGTACACCTCTGCGCAGAGTTAAAAACTGGTATACTAGCCGTGCTCACGGATATGAGCGGCCTTGGGGATTCTTATGGAATAGTTGATCATAACTGTTATATCATGCTAAATTATTGTTGATTATTAATTGCTCATGTTAATGCTATTCATTATCCTTATTACAATTGATCATTGGTTCTTTAATGGGAAGTGGTTTATCTTGATGCTACTCAATTGCTAATATATGATTAAAAGCTAAACGCAGTTAAACAATGTCTAGCCTTTTTGAGCCACATGAACCCTGTGTTATATTTGTTGAGTTCGACATGGACTCACCCTTGCTATTTCCACCATAACAGATGAAGATATAGAGGAAGATTATCGGAATGAGTACTAGTCTTGGTGTCAACCAGTCAACCATGTCCCTGTGTGGAGTTTCCGCTGAAGAATTACTATTAGTTATTATTACCTATCATTCAAGACTATGTCTTAAATACTTACTCGTTATGTAATAAGCACTGTGATGATACTTGGTAATTTGTCAACTTATGTGTGCGACTGTTTCCTGGGGCGCACATGAGTCTTTTATGCATCCTATTTTTGTCCTTAAAAATGGGTGTGACAAATCCTTTCACAATGACAGCTCTAGCTGCAGGCGATGGAAGAGATGGCAGAGCGCTAGTCCGGTCCTGAGGGGGGGCGGGAGGGACGACCGTTCCAGGCCCACAGAAGTGATGGGCCCCTTCCCAGATACGTATACACCAGTAATAATAATAGTTAATATGTATACGGCGACTCTCCGACTCCCTGTGATCATGGCGCGACGAGAGCGGCACAGCCTTCCGTCTTTCCTTACTGCGCTTGCGTCGTAGGTGTGTGCCGCGTGGGGGGCCTGGCGGCGTTCCACTTTCCAGCAGAGCACAGCAGGCAGCAAATTGCAGCCCCTAATCTCACCTCTTGTAGTCTCACGTGATCCCTCAATCCCTCATCCCTGATTCAGTCTGTTCGGCAGCAATCGACAGTGGCGTGTTCCAGTAGAGGAGGCAGGCTCCAGGCGGCACTCGGCAGCAAGGGCATAGGGCAAGGTAGGAATCTGAAATTTAATTACTAATTATTTTTCACGTGATCCCTGCGTTATGAAATTGTAGTTACTAATTGTTTCTCTAAATTTTAATAGGACCATGTCTAGAACTAAATTTGTGTTGCACAACATTAGCAGTGGCTTTCTCTCATAATGGCTCATCCACCAGTTACAATGTCATACGAGAGGCTAAATGGATTGGCAACATTATGCATTGGGAAGCGATGGTTAGATGAGATTGATGTCATCGATGACTTCGCATCCATGAATGTTAGAAGAAAATTTTGAGGTAATTTAATATGTATACAAATTATTTCATATGAATATTGCTTTTTACATTCACTCAACTGCTTATTAGTAATATTTTGTATATGTGTGTATATACTACCAATGGGTAGTACTAGTAGGATTATTATGTTCATATAAAAAGGTCCAAAATTTTAGCTTAGGTCCAAGAAAACTCAGGACCAGCCCTGAGTTTGGCATGGGGCATCTTAATTAGCAGTGCTGGTCTCAACACGGCAGTGTTGGTCCATATGTCGATATCATCTCTAGCTCTTTTGGCTCATAGTGATAGTGATACATTTGACTCAGTATTAGAGCACCCACAATAATAAAGTCAATTTACTAGCTCATATAAACTTAAAAAACAGATAAAAATAAAATAACCCAATATGACAATCTAGAAAAATATATAAACATAGACACATAAATCATAAAAAATATATGCTTAATTCTCCATGAAAAGCAAACTTATTATTTTTTCTTTTTGTTATCTAATAAAAGAACAATAGTGTAGGTTTATGAGGGGCTATGCCGGTCCAAACATATCTATATCATCTATGTATATATGAACAACATTGCTGGTCTCTCACGTCTATATTATTGGTCCTCATATGTCTATATCATCTATACGAACGACAGTGCTTGTCTATCTGTTATACCGGTCCACAAATTTTTTTTCCAAATCTAGTACAGACGCGTATGTATATGCTCACATATGAATGCTATGTTCATCTCTACAAACGTCCCAAAAGAAATGAGTTGAACCGACAAATATCGAGATTGATAAAGTTACCACAGATGTTGTCGATGAGCACGTCATTTACCGCTGAATAAATATCACCATTAAATCCTAGAGTAATAATTATAGAACAATACGAGCACTCATACTAAGTCAGGAACTTGAGCCCAGGTGGCAGGTTCCACTAAAGAAAACTACCCTAGGGCTCAGTTCGTGTACTGCATGCTCTACTCTTTATAGAGGCGACCAGGCCTATTTGATACATCTTATAATATGTTGATGGCTAAAATAAGCTGAAACTAAAACCCAAACGATACACTTTTTATAGTTTTTATTACCATGTTTCTCACCAAGGTATCTATTTGTACTAAAACAATAGAGAAGTCAGGTCAGACCAGCTTATTTTAACCATGTTTTTGCTTCATTTGTATAGCTTCTCAGAGAAGTGCTTTCTTTTTCCAAAAAAAAAAGAGAAGTGCTTTCTTTGACCGCTCTACCAAACAGTCACTTACCAAACAGGGCCAATGACTCCTCTGATTAGGTGGCAGATGTATGTGACTACACCTAGAAAAAATGGCATGTCTTGTAGTCACACGCAACATTGCCGCTCTATCGGAAGCTCACGTGACTGTGTACCATCTTCAGCTCCATTCAACATAGCAGCATATATGTATAAGATTCATACCTGACATGTCTTCATCTTATTGTCTGAAAAATTAAAAATTTCAATTGCAAAATCTGAGCAGTTAAAACATATTTTTTGGCCACAAAACATTTCAAAATGAAAAAGCATCATAGTAAAATTCATCTTCATATCCAACTTTATTTCAGACGGACATAAATTTTTCCGTGGGCGCCTATTTTTAGAGGAAGGTCATTACCATCCGCCTCGGAAAATTAATTTTTAGAGGGTTTTTGCAGATCGTCCTTGAAAGTGGATAGAATTTATAGGGGTAGTCGGAAACATTTGAGTAGTTGGGGTGAATGACTAATTGACCACAACTCTCATTTAAGCAGTTGAGCTAGACTCATACGGCGCGCCACCATGTATATCACCACAGGAATCCTATCAACTTCTCAGTTCCACAAACTGATATGGCCTCTGGCATCCCTAGTTCCTTCTGTCCATAACTCCCCATCGGGCTACTACCCTGGTCGGAGCTGTCCCTAAGTTCAAAAATCGCTAGCAGTTAGCAAGAGGATCTGATCAGGTGAGTTGCTCAGCTGGTGATAATCAGGTTCCTCAGAAGGAGAGATGGTCGCCGCTGCCTTGGTATCTGCTGTGGTGGGAGCTTTGGTGGGTGCAGCGGTGAACCCCGTGACAAACAACGTTATGGCGCAGGTCTTCAAGCTTGTAGAGAAGGACCTGGAGCTGTGGGACGGCTTCAAGAAAGACATGGTTTCCCTCAGAAAAGATGTCCGCATGCTCGTCGCCGCCGGGGACGATCAGCTTTCGGGAAGGAGGGATCCAAGCGCCGTGAGGAAGATATTTATGGAAGATATGCAAGAGTTGTCATATGACATCCAAGATTGCATGGACAGGATCCTGTGCTACTTTGAATGCGGCCACGGCCATGGCAGGGACTTCGCCAAAGAAGTCAAGAGTCTCAAGGAGCGGCTGAAGGACGCCCGTAAGAAGCAGCAAGATGAAGGACCGAAAATGACGACCAGAGGGGGGTGAATGGGAGCCGTAAAATTTCTCGTGAAACTTTTAGGCTGCTGTCCCAAAATCACCTCCAAGCACAAACGAGTTCCCAAAACAAAAATATCCAAGCCAACTAGTGACAAGAATATCTAAAAAAAATTCCTCGAAACGACACAAAGCCAATGCAAAAGATGGAACCCGAATCGGAGCACAAACGTAACATGCTCACAGCACTAGTATGCTTCAGTGTTTTTTTTTTTGCCAAAACTGAGAGCAAGTACTGCCTCTCTGGATTTCTCAAACGAATCACAAACTAGCAATGCACTGATTGCTGCAGCTCACTCCAACGTACAGAGAATCAACAAAAACGCAGTGAGAAGATAGAGAGAGGATGGGATCGTACAGCACACAGTAACAGAGAGACAAAAACGATGCTGGGCACCAAAACTTCGCTCGATTCAAGTCAGAGAACTTGCAGCTGCTGGGAGCAAGGGGTGAGCGCTGCTCTAGAGAGCACGTACGGCACGAGAGCGCCGGCGTTGGTAACACTACTATTGGGCGCTGCTACTCTGCAAGATTTAAACTGCACTGAGAAAAGAACGAAGGAAAGAACGAACTGCACGGCAGGGGCGAGCACGAACTAGCAGACACTGCCTGCTTGCTGTACGAGAATGGCCGGGGGCTCCTGGGCCCAAGGACGAGCGCTGCACGACGCTGAACTGCTGTCCGAACCAACGTACGAGCACCTGTTCTCCAAAGCTCGAACAAAAACACGATGGAGAAAGAAGAGCGATATACAGCAACCAAGATAGAGTGCACAGTACCGGCGACCGGACTTCAGGCTAGGAGCTAGCACCGCTCAGGTGAGCACGCACGTCGCAGAGCGCTCTGCGCTGGTAGTGCTGCTTCTGTACCCCATCCGCGAACATCGTAAGAACAGAGCGCCCTAGCGCTAGAACAGAGAAGAGGGCGGACACAAAAGTTAAACAAAATCCAACCCAAAACAAAAGGATTCGCTCTCAAACTTTGCACAAATGAAATTCATCCTAGAACAAACGTATTCCCCAAAAATCATCGCCTGAGATGACTCTAAACTCTGGAAAACTCAGATCGTAGCCATGAACGAAAAACTTTCCCCAAAAACGAAAATCACAGCACAAGTGAGGAACGAAAATCACAGGCAAGAATGAAGAATCCCGGAGGACAAAAGGAGGATTTGGGCCTCCATTCCCACACCAAAACTCAACAAAAAAATCACCACGAAAATTTCAGATGATAAGCAACTAAGGGGAGGGAAAACCCTAACAAGGATGAAAGAAAATGCTAAAAATGAAAGAGATAAGGGAGATGGGGGCTCCCTCATCCTATATAACAGGGCTATTACACATTCCCAGTTTTGCCCCTGGATACAAATGAGCCAAACCATTTAGCCCAAGGGCGTAGAGGTCCAACTCGGTCTCCATGTTGATCCGACGGCCACCGCGCCTCCTCACCGGTAGCTTCGCCTCGACGCGAACTCCCCGATGCCGCCACGTGTCGTCCGTTCCTCCTCGGAACCTCCGCCCGGGTTTTGAGGCCCAAACCCGTAAACCCCGTCTCCGATGGTTTTGAGGCCCAAACCATCAAACCGCTCCGCGAGTAGTGTACTCCATACGCGTCCCCCGCCATCCGACACGTGTCACCTCCACGGTCAACACGGTCACTCCCATGTCTTCTCGTGCTTGTCGATGTCCCAAGTGTCAGCCACTGCGGCTAGCCACCCGGCCTCCGGGTCTCTCGGTCCAAGCCTCACGTCCGTCCTTCACCCCTCCGGTCCATCGGCACGGCACGTCCTCCTTCACCTTCACCTCGCCGTCGGCTGCCGCCTCCGTGCTCCACACATGTACAACACAAGCCAAGAGACATATCACACACAAGGCTTTCGCCAAGGTAGGGTTAGTCATCACTCAACCTACTTCGTGGATCACATTGACAATCACTCATCACAAAACGAACACACAAGGGTACTTATCAACCTTGTGTTCGCACAAGAGAGCAGCTACATCCATGACGCCCAACCCTCGATTCCCAAAGAGAAAAGGGGCATGACAGAGATCAAGCAACCAGTGGGCATCGAAAAGCCCAAGGAGGAGCTTTGCAAGGTGCTGGAGGGCCACCCTGAAGAGCTCAGCGTGATCTCAATCGTCGGGTTCAGCGACTTGGGTAAAACCACTCTCGCAAGGGCGGTGTATGACTGCTACGAGGGTGCTGACCGTTTCCAGTGCCGGGCCTGGGTAGTGGCATCGGAGTATGAATACGATGATGCAACGCTTCTTATGGCATTACAAAAGGAGCTGTTTGAGGAAGATCTGCAAAGCCACCATGTCCAGAGCAATATCACAAGTTTCCTGAAAAATAAGAGGTAACAATTTCTCTTCTATTTAGACAGTTTATCATGGGTAACAAATTTTTACAACATATAGTCGCCAACCTACCAGTTTACATTGTCTAAAGGTTTAAATCATTTTTTTCGCGATTATACATGAGGATATTTTTATTATGAGGAAGAGAAAGTTACAACACACAATCCCGATAAGCCTAGGCTTGCTAGAACTAGCATAATCTTTGCAAGACTAGTCTCACAAGCACCACCAACAAATGCCACAATCAGGTAATTAAATGGAAACAGTTTGCGACCAAACAAGCTTAGCACTAGGACAAGCAATCGAAACAACATCATTAGTAAGTGATACTCTGAAGTAGCAAAGACCTTCATATGACCCACCAATAGGTAACCCCACATAAAACCTTACCTTATCAACAAAACCTCTATAAATTTTAACACAAGGCGTTACAAACATACCCACCACATATACTCAGGTCAGGGACTACCCATGTACCCCTCCCTAGTGTCATAACCAGAAGGTGACCTCTGATTCAGTGATTCCTCACTCTAGCATTATAACCAACGATATAGCACTCAGCCAACACTACAAAAGAAAGGTTTTTTAGAGGCTGACTCTTGTTTAGACACAGTTGGAACACAAACCACATCAAATGGCTCCAGGAACAGATCACCCTAAATATTGATCTCTACAAGAGGTGGTTAGTCTTCCCAACCGTCCCTAGAAACGTCTTCCAAATTTAGGGGCAGGTCAGGTCGTACCAGCTGCCTATTCTACGAAATGGTTGGTGTTATAGCCCGCTCCTAGAAATAGAACCACTTCTAGGGGCAGTTGGTGGAACCACCAACCATGGCTAGAAATCAATTTTTAGCTACGGTTGGTAATGTGACCCGCCTCTACAAATAGACGTTGCTCAAAAAAAATCATAACTATCTCAAATGACTTATGTTGAAGATGAACTGTGTATTAAAGTTGTAAAGCTCAACGAGATCTAAAACTTTGTATTTGATGACTACTTCAATTAAAATTGTTTATTAGCCCAAATATACATTTTACTTTCTTAAATTTAAAATTCAAAATTTTTAAATGACCTCAATAGAGACATGCATTATACCAAAGTTGTGCTCGACGAGATTTAAAACTTTGTAGTTGAAATATTTGTAAAAGTTAACAAAAAATGATAACACTCACTGTATGGTGTGATCTAGGGGTTCACACGTGTCAAAAGGTCACAGATTTGAATCCTAGAAAACACACGTGTGCGTGGCAAGAGTTGACTGTGTGACTTCTCCTAGGATTAATCTCAAATCAAAGAATCATCTCATTCCATCAACAAGATAACCATCATCCAATAAAATCCAAGTGTCTTGAACCAAAGTATAGCAAGCAGTACTCATGGTAAGCCAAGGCAGTATGTTTGAATCAAGGCAAGGGTTCAATCATGATACAATAAACTAATCATGTAATCAGAACTAAAAAGAGTGCTAACCATCTAGTTGAGATGCCCAGCTCAATAGGTTTTATATATGATGGATAAGCACACAAGCTTAGTTGATTTCGTCCTTAAGGTCCTCCGTGTATTCATAATCTCCAGACTCCCCCTAGTTGAGCTCGCGGTCTGATAGACTGCAAAAGATTAAAAAAAACGCTTCTAGAGCAATAAATCTGCAAGAACATCATAAACTAAGATCCAAATAATACCAAAAAGGGCACCAGTAGATAGACTACATTCTTGGAAGATAATTGCACTAACAATGAATTAAATCACTATTTTCTAGGTACCTCATCGTACTTGATGACATCGAGGAAAGACAGTGGCACCGTATAAAGTCTACCTTCCCTGTAGATAAAAAAAGCAGAATAATAGTGACAACGACAATTCTGGGGTTAGGTAAACTCTGCTGCAAGCATGGTAAAAATGGCTATGTGTACAACATGAGACCTCTTGAGAACTGGCATTCCAAGAAGTTGTTAGACTACATCTTGAAGAATAGTTTACCTGGGTTTGATCAGAATTCAGCACTAGTCGTGGAGAAACTTGATGGCCACCCACTTTCTCTTGTAAGTGTTGCCAATTACTTGCTGAAGAAAGATGAGTTTCCAGAAAATTTTTGGAATGATCTAGGTGACCGTATGATGGATGAATATGCTTTCAGTGAGCTGCAACAAGTTCTTATGAAATACTTCAGCAGTTTGCAAGGTGACTGTGCCAATCTCAAGATCTTATTATTGTACATATGTGTATTCCCAAATAAACATCACATCAGGAGGAGCAGACTGATAAGGCGATGGTTAGCCGAAGGATACGTGGAAGTTCCTATGACGATTACCCAGCAAGTCATTGCAGACCAAAACTTGGAGAAACTAATTGAACTAAATATTATTAGGCCAGTTGACCCAAGCAAGAATGCAAAACCGAAGACGTGCAGAGCTCATGGCATCATTCATGAGTTCCTACTGCATATCGCCAGGTCGGTTAATTTCATTACAGATCTTGGTAATCCACTGAGGAACAATTACCGTCACCTCTTTCTGGAGGGGCGGCCATCAACTGGCAGGACATCAAATTTTAGTGTCTCATCTAGTGATGAGAAAGAGGAGCCACGCGCCCATTCTCTTACTGTCTGTGGGAGTGCAGGAGAAGCTGTTCGGTATTTGCCCAAGTGTGAATTACTGCGAGTCTTGGATCTGGAAGAATGCAACGAGCTGGAGGACAAACATACAGTTGGCATACACAATCTGTGGCATCTCAAATATCTAAGCCTTGGGGCCAAAATTACAAAAGTGCCAAGGTATATTCAGAAAATGCATTGCTTAGAGACACTTGACATGAGGAAGACAAAGATAGAGATCCTGCCCGAGGAAGTCATCAAGCTTCCACACCTTGCTCACCTGTTGGGAAAGTTCAAGCTTCAAAAGGAGGACTGGGAGAATATTAAACCCGAAAAACTTTTGCCACCGAAGAGCAATTTGAGGACACTAACAGGATTTCTCACAGATGACGACCCTGGATTTCCTAAGCTAATGGTTCATATGAAAGAGTTGAACAAAGTTAAGATATGGTGCAATTCTGTTGGAGTTAATGCTTCCACACAGGAATCCACACCTAGCGATTGCTTCATCTTCCTTTTGACAGCGATCAAGTTGTTCATTAATAGCCGATTGGACACACCTGAAGGTGACCATTGTCGATAGATCTCGGTAATTCCTCAGAAGACATCCTAACTTCTCTACACAACTCTATACAGCTCTCTAGAGACCATTGTCCTGAGATCACAACAGAGATACCATGTGCCTATCTCAGCTCCCTAAAACTACACGGAGAGCTGCACGGACTGACCCAGATTATAACATTGGTGGGTGGCCTCAAAGAGTTGTGCCTTTCATCAACCAATGGCCTGACACTCGATGAGCTATCAAACCTGAGCAAGCTGATAGACTTGGTGTACCTCAAACTTGTTGGAGTCCATCTTGGAGGCTTCGTCATCAAAACCGGTGATTTTAGGGCACTGCGACGCCTATGCCTTGTCAAATGTACAGGCTTTCCTGAAATCAGAAACGGAGCATTGACTGATCTTCTCTCACTTCGAATTCTCAATGAAGATCCAGATAGCCTATCTGGCATCCAAATAAAAAATCTCATAAAACTTCAAGAAGTTGGTCTTGATTCAGATCTGAATCAGAAAACTAAAACGGAATGGGAAGATGCAGCTGAGGAGCATCCAAAACGGCCAAGGGTTTTATTCTTTGAAAGAGTTCGTGCCGACGGAACACGGTCGATGGTGAAGTATGTTGCCACCAAAACTGATATAGGATCATCTGTGGTGCGGGAGGAGCAACATATCCCTACTGTTGAACAGATAGTAGAGGTGGAAGCCAAGCCTGCTGCTGCTCAAGGGAACAGGGATGAGATCTCTTCAGATTCTCAAAATTCTAACTTTGGTGGTTCAGATATTGGACTAAAATATGGAAAATTCTCACACGATTGTTGTCCAAGGGATGATTATCATGGAAAGATGAAACAATCTGTAAGCAGGAAGATGGGGAAGAACAGAATAGCAAGCTCGAAGGGGAATCGATAGAAGAACAAGCACGAATCAGAGATTAGGACGAGTTCTTAACATGGATTTAGAACAGAGGAGAACTTGAGTTACAGAGTAGTTCATGTTCATTTTTCCTCCTCTCTCTGTCTCCCTCTCCTCCTACATATACCAGATGGCTACGGCTCTCATGCCAGCTGGTGTGGGTCACTCCCACTGCGGTCCATGGACGCGCGTACTGGGCTTGCGGTCTCGTTCTCCTCGACGCGGCCCACGATCAGCTTGAATGTTGTCGTGGTGGATCAGTTGGCCAGCGTCGCCCACTCCTTCCTGGTTCGCTGATGCAGTCGTATGGTTGCTGACATCCCCTCCCCGATAAGAACCAGCTTGCCCCCAAGCTGGTGCCCGAGGAAAGCGTTGGCGAAGGGTCTCCATATCTTCCCAGGTGGCCAGCGTAGAAGGCAAGCCGGACCACTGTATGAGAGCTTGGAGGCGAACTGCAGTGCCAACCTTGGCGACGCGTTTCTGCAGAACTCGTTCAGGTACCTGCAATCCATCGAAAGAAGAAGGAAGTGGTTGCACAGTATGAGTAATGGGCACCGCCAGCTTCAGCTGGGACACATGAAACACCGGATGGATGGAAGATGAGTCCGGAAGCTTCAACTTGTAGGCGACAGAGCCAATTTTGTCAGTGATGAGGTAAGGACCAAAGAAGCGGTAGGCGAGCTTCTGATTGGCACGGGCAGCAACAGAGCTTTGGACATACGGCTGAAGCTTGATGTAAACCCAGGTACCCACACTAAATGAGCGCTCAGTGCGCTTTTTGTCAGCCTGCAGCTTCATCCGGTTCTTAGCCCGAGCAAGCTGATGTTGGATTAAGGACTGCATAAGGGTCTTCTGCTGGAGCCAGGCATCGAGGGTGTCAACTGAACATGCAGAAGATGCATCTATACCAAGCTGGCGTGGAGATTGTCCATAGAGTGCCTCGAACGGTGAGCGGTTGATGGCAGAGTGCCACGTGGTATTGTACCAGAACTCTGCAAGGTGAAGCCAAGCAAACCACTTACTCGGAGCCGCATTGGCAAAACAGCGAAGGAAAGTCTCCATGCACTGGTTGACCCGCTCCGTTTGTCCATCGGACTGTGGATGGTAAGCAGAGCTGAGGCGAAGATCAACGCCAGCCAAGCGAAAAAGTTCACGGCAAAGTTGACTTGTAAAGATCCGGTCTCTATCAGACACCAAGGCTGTGGGCAGACCATGAAGGCGATATATATGCTGCATGAACATCTTAGCAACCGAAAGAGCAGTAAAAGGATGCTTCAAGGCGACAAAATATCTGTATTTGGAGAAAATGTCGACTACAACCAGTATGCAATTGTATCCCTGAGATGTAGGTAAACCTTCGACAAAATCCAAGGACACCACTTGCCAGGCGGCAGAAGGGGTTGCAAGTGGTTGTAACAGACCTGGATATTTGATGCGCTCGGGTTTGGCCTGCTGACAAGTGGGACAACTTTTGACAAAGGCAGCAATCTGCTTCGTCATACCTGGCCAGGCGAAAAGAGCTTGAATACGCTTAACCGTGGCAGGAATTCCAGAGTGCCCTCCAACTGGTGAACTGTGCAATGCTTCAATCAACTGTTGCTGTAGAGTGGTATTGTGGCCAACCCAAATGCGTTTCTTGTACTTGAGAATGCCATTGTCAATGGAGAAGTGTGGGACTACAGCTGCATTAGTTGCCAACTTCGCCAACAGGGCAGTCGAATGAGGATCAGACTGATAACCAGAGATGATGTCAGTACACCATTGCGGGGTAACCACCGAAATTGCCAAACAATTTTCCGGTGAGTGGTTTCGCCGAGACAAGGAATCAGCTGCACTGTTATCACTGCCTTTCTTATACACAATACGATATTGCTGTCCCAACAGTTTAGTGAATACTCGTTGCTGGCATACAGTATGAAGGCGCTGATCATTGAGGTAAACAAGAGCTTTCTGGTCTGTGTAAATAATGAATTCAGCCAATTGAAGGTAAGAGCGCCAGTGGTCCACGGCGATCAAGATGGCAAGGTACTCTTTTTCATATGTCGAAAGTCCTTGATTTTTAGCTCCCAGTGGCTTACTGATATATGCTAGGGGATGGCCGTTTTGCAAAAGTACAGCCCCCACACCAGTTTGACATGCATCAGTCTCGATGGCAAAGACTTGAGAAAAATCTGGAATGCCCAAAACCGGTGCCGAACACAGAGCTTGTTTGAGTGTGTCAAAGGCAAGCTGATGCTCAGAAGTCCAAACAAAGATGGTGTGTTTCTTGAGCAGGTTGGTGAGCGGCCGTGCTATGACTGCAAAGTTGCGGACGAATTTTCTATAGTAACCTGTGAGGCCCAGAAAGCCACGGAGCTGACGCACATTGGATGGTGTCGGCCACTGCTGGACCGCGGAGAGCTTAGCTGGGTCAGTATGAACTCCTTTGCCACTCAAAATATGTCCCAAATAGCGTATCTCTTGCAGTGCAAATTGACATTTCTTGAGCTTCACGACCCACTGATTGTTAGCAAGAAGAGCAAGCACCTGCTGTAAATGTAGTAGATGGTCCTCATAGGATGAACTGTACACCAAAATGTCATCGAAGAACACAATCACACACTTGCGCAGAAGTGGAGCTAGAGTGCTATTCATAGCACCTTGGAAAGTGCCAGGTGCGCCTGACAGGCCAAAAGGAACCACTGTGAACTCATAATGTCCAGCATGGGTGGAAAAAGCTGTTTTGTGTTCTTCACCGGGTTGCAGCCGGATTTGGTGGTAACCAGCGTATAAATCCAGAATTGAAAACCAAGATGCTTGGCCAAGCTCATCCATCAACTGATCAAAAACATGAATGGGGTACACAGACTTGATTGTCATTGCATTGAGGTAACAGTAATCAACACAGAACCGCCAGGACCCATCCTTCTTGCGTACCAGCAGAACTGGGGAAGAGTATGGTGAAGAACTGGGCTGTATCAATCCTTGGGACAACATATTTTGCACTTGAGTGTCAATTTCATCCTTGAGCTGTGGTGGGTAGCAGTAAGCTCGAATGTTAACTGGAGTAGATCCACTGACAAGGGGTATGGCATGGTCACATGCACGCTTGGGAGGCAAGGAGTTAGGCACTGAAAACACTATGGGGAACGCATCCAGTACACGTTGTATGTCTGGTGGTAAGGGCACTGGTTGATCATCACCTGATTGAACCTCAACAGATAACAACTCAAAAATCAGCTCAGGAGCATCAGTGGAGGGAATGCCATGAAGTATCAGCTGGTCACCCGCATAGGGAAGAGAAAGCCACTTGGCCTGCCAGTGAATTTCCATCGGACTGTAAAGTTCAAGCCAGTCCATGCCCAAGATGAGATCATAAGAACTGAGCTGAAGGATGCGCAGATCATGCTGGAAACAATGGCCCTGCACAGAAAATAGACGACGTACAGTGCAAGATCTGTCCATTGGCAACCTTAACCGAAGCCCGTGCAGGTACCCGAGCTAACTGAGGAAGTTGATCAGCGACTGAAGCAGCCAAGAAGGAGGAGGAGCTTCCAGAATCCACCAAAATAACAATAGGAATACCATGAACCGTGCCATGGAACTGAATGGTACGGTGGCCATTGGAGCCCATTCGAGCATCATGGGAGAGAGCTAAAAACACTTGTTCATCAGTTTCTTCAGGACTCTCAGGCGATGGTTCAATGTTGAGGAAATCAAGCACCTCCTGCATAGCTTGCAACTGAATAGTAGCGGCGCACTTATGACCACGCACCCATTTCTCAGCACAAACCTCACAGAGTCCCTGGGCGCGACGATAAGCCCGGAGCGTGGTCAGTTTGTCATCTTGGCCTTTTGCTGGTGCCTTGTCAGCTGGCGGCCCGTCAGCGCCTAGTGTCCGACCCCATGGTAGCGCTGGCTTGGCATAATGCTTGTAACCTGATTTGGTATTGTCAGCTTTGGGCACCGAAGTGGCCACCTCTTCCTGCAACAATGCCAAGGAATACGCAGTATCGAGCATGGTAGGACGCTGCAAAGTAACCACCATTCTGATGTCATCTCGTATCCCATCCACGAATCGAGTAGTGAAGTAATGCATGTCAGGATAGGGTTGGTAGGCTTTGAGTTGATCAAAAAGAGTGGAAAAACGATCGACATAGTCGGTGACAGCGGAGGTTTGGCTGATATGAAACATTTGGCGAACCAGCCGATCTCGCTGATCACAGCCAAAGCGGTCGTGAAGGGATTGACAGAAATCAGGCCAGGGAATACGATCAAGCTGGCGAATGGATTCAATCTAGCGTGCGGCAACACCGCGGAAATTCATGCGGGAGATTTTGACCCATTGATGCGGAGGAACCTCATACATATCGAAGTAATCCTCAGCTTGGGAGATCCACAGGCGAGTGGTCTCACCCTCATAGATAGGAAAATTTTGCTTAGGAAGTTTGCCCAGATTTGGTGGGTTGGGTTCAGTGGTATGGTTACGAGCATGAACATCATAAGCGTCCCCATGAAACAGAGAAACAACAGGTTTAGGCTCGGGATGCATACCATTGGCCGGGGAATGGCATTGGGAAGAAATTCCCCCAATCCCATCCACCCATGGAGTCGGTTCGACGTGGTGCCCGTTGGGCCGAGCAGCCGATGTCCCCGCAGAGAAACGCGCGGCGGTCTGCTCCGACGGTTGAGGTGGCTGGGAGATCAATCCGGTAGACGCCGAAGCGTTGTCGAGGAAAGTCCGATCCCAATACTTAGTGAGTTTGTCCACCTTCAGCTTGAGATCATCCACCACACCTTCAGATTCCTGGCGCCAAACTTCCAGTTCACCCGCGGTCTTCACGAGGCTGATGACGCGGTCATCCTGGCGTTGTTCCGACTCGTAGATGAGGTTGTTCTGGCGGAGTTCGGAGTCGAGGATGCGGCGTTCCCAGGCGAGGTTGGAGTCGGCGAGACGCTTGGAGATGGAATCGTCAACCGCAGTAAGGCGTGTGGTGAGGGAGTCGTCGACGTCGGCGATGCGCTTGGTGAAGGCCTCGTCGACCGCCGAGAACCGCTGCTCGAGGGCGCGGCTGCTGTCTGCGAATCGCGAATCCAACTTCCGATCCAACTCGGCGAAGCGCTCCGCGATCTGGTTCTTCTGCTCGGAGAAGAGGCGGTGCATCTCATCCAGCAGGAGCTTGGAGTCCGGGTTCATGGCGCCACGGCTCCGAGCGAAGCGGGTGTAATGTGGATGGGGTGGTGGGGGTGGCGGCGGCGGCGGTGGCGAGTGAGCCAGCGCCGGGGATCGAATCGGTTCGCTCACGTGCCTGGGAATGACGGAGATCAGACTCCATGGGAACGAGTCGACCACAACAACCCGAGGCGTTTGCAAGCAATCAACGATTCGAGGAAAAACAGAGAAGAGCGGAAGGAATCGGTGAAATCTGATACCAGATGTAAGCAGGAAGATGGGGAAGAACAGAATAGCAAGCTCGAAGGGGAATCGATAGAAGAACAAGCACGAATCAGAGATTAGGACGAGTTCTTAACATGGATTTAGAACAAAGGAGTACTTGAGTTACAGAGTAGTTCATGTTCATTTTCCCCCTCTCTCTGTCTCCCTCTCCTCCTGCATATACCAGATGGCTACGGCTCTCATGCCAGCTGGTGTGGGTCACTCCCACTGCAGCCCATGGACGCGCGTACTGGGCTTGCGGTCTCGTTCTCCTCGACGTGGCCCACGATCAGCTTGAATGTTGTCGTGGTGGATCAGTTGGCCAGCGTCGCCCACTCCTTCTTCCTGGTTCGCTGATGCAGTCGTATGGTTGCTGACACAATCTAATCATGACACTTGTGATGAAGATGATAGGGAAGGTAAAAGTGATAAGAGTCATAACAGCTTTCGAGATGAGAAAGAAAAACAAGAGTTGCTGATCAAGGAAGCGCTGCTAGAAGGACCTAGTAGTTCAGGAAGATCCACTGTGATTACAGTTGCAGATAACTCCAATGGGAAGGGTAAGGAGGATGTTGCCATGCAAGGGAAAAGAGACAAAGAATTGACTGCAGAGGAAGCAGGCCAATCAGCCAAGATGGTGACAGATGATAGATTGACACAACAATATGATGATCATGTAATGGTAAAGGCTAACTAGGGTGGCAGGATCAAGCGTGTAAATGGTATGTCTACCTTCAATTCTCTTTTCAGTTCTTGCTATAATAGTAATACCACTATTGCTTCCAAGGATAGGGTCTAGGTAGACTAATTGTCTCTGAATCAAAATAAATCTGAACTGTGTGGAGCGACAATCAAGTTGTTCCGTATCTTAACATTACACGTTCTGTGTGCGCTGATTGTTGGCGCAACATCAAGTTGCCCCAGCAAATCTCAGTAAGAGCTTCTTCCCTGCCATGTGTAAGCTCAAGCCTATAGAAAGATGTGTCATGCACACATGAGGGCATTTTGGTTTTTCTGTCCTTTACATGCCCTGAGGTACTTTGATGGCCATAGCTTACCCACTAGTGCTACTATACATTGTCGAAATTCCCTGATTCAGTAGATTAATTTTATGAAAGAAAGACTACAAATGACATGTTCCAATCTTTAGACAATCAATGTCATTTAAGAAGGAAAAAGCTAGGAACACTACATTTTACGATGTCTTCTGCAAAACTTCTCACAAGTACACACGATTTTCAGACGGGTTTAACATATCGTATGTTTAGAAATCACTACTGCACCACCAATTAATAAAATAAGGCATTCACAAGGGGTTCTGAAACAACCCATAAAAATCGATTTTCAACCACCCTAAAAATGGTTTCCAGGAGCATTTGATTTAGTCAAATCATATCTATTTTTTTTGGAAAATATGACAAAATTGTTAAACTACATCAACAAAATAGAGAAAAAACCCATGCTCAAGTGGCTACCGCACGGTCGCCTATCATAAGTCTCAAATGCAAGTATTTTTCTTTTCTTGCCTAATACACACATGTGTGTCCACGAGGATTCAAACCCATGTCTTATTGCCTCACATGAGGCATCCTACCACCACACCACATGATCACTATAAATATTGTATTGAATATTTCAGCCCCTAAACTATTTTAAATGCAAAAGGTTTTAAAGAAAAGTTTTAGATCTCATCAAGCAACACAACTTTGGTATAGGGTGTCTCTTCATCCGATGTTGTTTCAAAAATTTTAAAAAATGAATTTTAAAACCTGAGAACATAAAATGTATAGTTGGGACCTTAAATGATCTCAAATAAAAAAATATCCACTACAAAGTTATAGATGGAAATAGCCATTCAGTTTGTCGATTCATTTTTGGGAAGACGCTAGGCGTGGAGGTGGGGTCGTCGGGGTGACGGTTGTCTGCCATCGAGCGTCTGGGGGAAGTCCGAAGGAATGATGGAACAGGCGGATGGCCTTCCCTGAGCTTTCTTTGAACCAGGCCTTGTTTTTTTAAAAAAAAAACAGGCCTTCAAATAAAACTACCAGTACAGTACTCCCTCTCTCCATAAAAAGAGTAATTCTCGTTTAAATATTTTTAACTTCAATAAAAAATATATAATAATATTTATAGTATATAATTGGTATAATTAGATAGATCATTGAATATATTTTTATGATAAATATTTGGATATACAAATGTTATTAATATATTTTACAAATCTAGTTAAATTTAAGAAAATTTTACCAGCATAAGTCCTATAGCCACTCGTTTTATGAGACGGAGATAGTACATTGTAAATTTTTTTAGACTAACCTGTTCGGCTGATTGAAAAACGGCTGATGCTGATGTTGATGCTGATTTGTTATGAGATAAAAACACTGTTAACTAGCTGAAATAGTATAGCTAATAAGTTCAAGCGAACAGGGCCTTAAATTTCAGGATAGTTCTGAAACTATATGGACTACCTGATGGGCGGCCCCTAAATTTCTCATTCAGTTCGGTAGTGACACTGAAGCAAAGCAAGTTGGCATAATAGATCTCTTTAACGAGGAATAAAGCACTGCTCTCCCAGCCACTCAGGCACCGTAGCTGGCTCTGTTCATGCGGGCTCAGTCACTGTTTATGGCGGCCCACATATGCACTGTTTTTATGTGGCCCAGCACTGTTTACGTGGGTCCCACATACACTGTTCACTTCTTCTTCTTCTTCTTTTTGCTCACTTTTTTTGAACTCCCACTGCTACACGAATGACCTTTAGTCCCGGTTGGGAAGGACTTTTAGTCCCGGTTTCCCAACCGGGACTAAGGTTCCGGGACTAAAGGTTCATCGCGAAACGAAAAATAAACGAAATTCTGGAGACCTCTTCTCTTGCGGTGTGTAAGATTCGAACTCAGGACCACCCGCCTCGCGCGTAGATTACTTACCAACTCAGCTGCACACCATATGTGACAAGTCTTGTGCGCTCCTCCTTTTGAATTGACCCATGGAAGAACTTTAGTCCCAGGTGGAAGATCTTTTAGTCCCGGTTGGTAATACGAACCGGGACTATTAGCCTTTAGTCCCGGTTGGTGCCACGGCCCGGGACAAAATCTTTAGTCCCGGGTGGTAACACCAACCGGGACTAAAGGTTGGCCTTTAATCCCGGTTGGTAACACCAACCGGGACTAAAAGTCCCCCCGACAAGGCCTGGCACCAGATCCGTTGGGCAGGGGACTTTTAGTCCCGGTTGGTGTTATCAACCGGGGCTAAAGTCGTTTTTTTGTCCCGGACATAAATTTCGCCGGGACTAATGCCCATTTTAGACATCGACGAAAGGTCTATTCTCTAGGAGTGTCCTCTTTGAGCCGGCGCAGCGTAGCGCGTCCCCCCGGTGCTAGTCAGCTTTTACTGGTGGAAAGCATCGCGTGCAGGGCTACGCCAGACGTAGCCCAGGTTGAAACTAAGGGCCTGTTTGGTTGCAATATGTTAAATTTTAACTCCCGTCACATCAATGTTCCCTCAAATGCATGGAGTACTAAATGTAGACTAATTGTATGCATGTCAACACAGATTAGGAGTAATTTACGAGATGAATCTATTAAGCCTAATTAGTCTAAGATTGGAAACTTTTTGTCAAATAAAACGAAAGTGCTACAGTATTTGTTAAACTTTAACTCCTCAAACCAAACAACCCCTAATATGAAACATTTAACTGTTTACTTATTTGCTTTCGGTTCTATTTGCAATCACGTAAAACTTGAAGACCCCTGCAAGCAAGGGCTCCATAGTCCAGAACCCCCCCCCCCCACCCCACCCCACTCCGTCGTCAACAAATTCATCCATTAAGGCCTCATTTAGTTCTAGGGTGTAAAGTTTTGAGGTATCATATCAGGTGTTATATAGGGGTGTCGCATAGGGTGTTCGGATACTAATAAAAAAACAAATTACAGAATCCGTCAGTAAACCGCGAGACACATTTATTAAGACTAATTAATCCGTCATTAGCACATATGTTACTATAGTACTTTATTATCAAATCATGGACTAATTAGGCTTAAAAAATTCGTCTCGTAAAGTAGTCGCAATCTGTACAATTAGTTATTTTTTAGTCTATATTTAATACTTTATACATGTGTCCAAAACATTCGATAGGATAGGGTATAAACTTTTAGGGAGGACATAAGATATAAAGGACCGCCACATAAATTTAGGACGAGCAGTTGGGAAGAAAATTTATCACATCTCAGGTATTGAATGCTTATGCATGGACCCATCTTCGGCTGACCCACAAGGATAACCCCACCAAATCTTTTTCCTTGATAACTCTTGCACTATAGTTTCATTCATATCACTCTATTAATCTTTTTCTCCATGCAGAAATATCTTTGATAGTGTCTGCAACCACTACAAACCAAATCTGATCAAAGCATCTAGATTGAAACTGGGGGTATTCCCTAAAACTATTTAAAGAAAGCGCCTAAGATGTCCTATGGTTTGTTAAGGCGTCTAAAGCAATTTCTTGGCCTTCCTTCTGTGCCATAGTTACTACTCCCACTGTCTCAAAAACTTATTGTTTTACGATTTTGGGATAGATTAATTAGTGTTCAATGGAAATTATTCATGTATCACTATTTATTGACATGCTAATTAAGAAATAAGCTCCTAATTAAATTGAAATGCATGCATGGAGGCATGGGTACGGGACCAATCTATATTTTTCAAGAGCTAAACCATCAAGTTTTTTAGGATATTTTTTTAATCCTACAACGTCAAGTATTTTAGAGTGGAGGGAGTACTTACTTTCGATTAGCAAGGATTTTTACTATTTGTCTGTACTCTCTCTATCCTAAAAATAGTGCACATCCTAAATGTTACGCGAAAATAGCAATATTTATGATATAAAGTGGGTGTCATTAGATTCACCACGGTATATATTTTTCTAGAGTACTTATTGGGAACAACCATTATTGATACTATTTTACATATATTTAATTTAATTTTAAATGATTTGACTTTGACCAGATATAAAAGTATACTCTTTTTGGATGAAGGGAGTAACATTTTACAATTTGCTGATGTACTTCTATCCGGCTGCTGAGGCCTGATATCCATTGTAACTCCGCAGCATACAGCGAAGCACCATGTTTCCGAAGTCAGAGAGTATCCAGTGAAGCAAAGTTTCGGGTTGGACTGCCATTCGTTGTTGTATCACCTCGTTTCAGAGCAGCAGTGTATGGCTTGCTGCTGCTTCGAAAGACTATCTTGCTCTGTTTGCCCTTTTTTTTATTTTCTGTGGTGACTACGAGGTTTAATTTGTTTGTGCTGTTATATGTACCTTCTAAAAATTCGTCCATCAGAACACACGCAGATGGTGGTAGTCATATTCCATTTCAGCCTTGTGGTCGATTTGGTTGTTTGTACAAGACAATATTCTTGCTTGTCGTATTTGGTGTAGTGGTACGTATGCAGTATTCTGGACTTGCGTGTTTGCGGTTATATGTATCATCGTTCTAAATAAAGCTTGGTCATTTATGTACTCTATCCAGCTGGGACCCAAACGCTGATGTCGAAGTTTTACATGAACTGCAGTGCTGCGTGTGTGACTAACGTATTCTGTGGCCTCCGTTGTTAGCAACAGATGTGCCTATCATCCGTACGTACGTGTCGTGGATTGATTATTGTTGATGGATTGATCCCATTCTGGGATCAGGAATTCCGAACCAGCATGCAGCGCCGCTACCGAAACCGACCACTAGCATATGCATATCCCACGAGCTCACACAATTCTTATCCGTTCGACCGTTCCTGCTGAGGGAGAGTAGGAGCTGCAATTCTGCAACGCCGGCCACTATTACTCCGGCTGTCTCGTGGAGAACTTGATCTCTTCTAAGGATGAAAACGGTCGGAAATTGTCGAAAACGGACTTACGAAATAGAAAACGAAATCGGTTTATTCGGTACATTTCTACATTTTAGTAATTAAAGAATACAAAAAATGGTTAAAAATGGTTGTGAAACCAATTAAAACTGATAATTTTTTATGTTTAAAAACGGAACCATAATATAGAAAACGAAAGCGGTCGGTTCGGGATATTTCCGTTCCGTTTTCATCCTTAATCTCTTCCGTGTCCCCGTTATACCTTGGTCTGTGGCAATGCTGGCGTGAACGAAAGCAAGCAGAAACGACTTCGCGACCAGGGGCGAAGCCAGGAGAAATTGCCACTGGGGTCGGTACTCACCAGTGGTGGATCTAGAAATAGGTTAGGTGGGGGGGCTAAATTATAGAAGGCTAGAAATTTTACTAGACATACACCCTTGGAAGGCTAAAAATCTTGCTAAAAATCTTAATTGCATGACTATGATTTTTTACTTCAAGGCTTTATCCAGAAATAGATTATTTGATTTGATTTTTCTATTCAGACAAGGGGGTGTTTAGTTGGCGCGTGAAAAGTTTTTGAGTGTCACATCGGATGTTCATGGGATGTCGGAAGAGGTTTTCGGATACTAATAAAAAAAAACTAATTACATAACTCACTTGGAAACCGCGAGACAAATTTATTAAGCCTAATTAAGCCATCATTAGCACATGTGTGTTACTGTAGTATTTAAGGCTAATCATGGACTAATTAGGCTTAAAAGATTCATCTCGTGGTTTCCAACCAAACTGTGCAATTAGTTTTTTTCGTCTACATGCATGTGTTAAACATTTGATATGATGAGGTGAAAATTTTTCAGGTGGAAACTAAACACCCGCTTAAGAGTTGCGCCCTTAGAATTTGGCCCGCGAGGGGGCTGCAACCCGGACAGCCCCCTGTGCATCCGCCCCTAGTACTCACTGTACTAAGTGCTGATAATATCATACATAACATCAAATGGATAAAATAGAAATGTATATTGTGACAAAATAAGATTTCGCAAGAGTAGTTACCTCTTACAATTTTCCTCTACAACTACGATGCAATAAATATCAAACAGCTTTAATAATAAGAAAAACTAAAGCAAATAACAGTTATGCGTACATTGTTAACGTTCTTGACTTCTTTGCTGAGACGCAAGTTAGACGATCCTTCCTGAGAATCTGAGTTCGGATTGTATAGCTGGAAAAAATAAAAACCCTAAGACCTCAAAATTCAGACTTGATCGTTAATTGCAAACTGTATAATTGGGTATTTGTTGTTTGGGGTACCTTATCTAGATGCTTGAGAGTAGATAGGACAGCAGGAGAACATGAGATCGAGAACGAACCGAGCTACCGACGAGGCCGCTGGGTAGGGGCGACGCCCGCAGGAGGATCTGCGAAGCTGAAGGGTGCGTGACCTGCCCCCGACTGCTACCAGGCTGTTAGCAAACGCTGGATCGGAGGCAAGGCAACGTTTGGCCTTCTCCAATTCACCTATGTGGCCTGCGTATGTATGGATTGATGGATCGGATGGGCTGAGCCTGAGCAGATGGACTGTGGATTGCTGTTTCTGGGCTGGGCAGATGGACTGCGGACTGCTGCTGCTGCCGAGCCACTGGGGTCTTACGTGATTTTTACTGGGGTCATAGCCGGCCAAAAATTGCTCGGTACACAAGGTTACGACAAAATCGTCGGTGTCGTTAGACCCCGATGCTTGAACGTGGCTTCGCCACTGTTCGCGACCGCTGCGTGTGCCCGACCACGCGGCCCGGCGGCCGGCGCAAGTGGTGCGAAGGGGACGGGGAGCACGGCGGCCAGCACCCAAGCGGCACGGACGGCACTGGATCTTTCGCGGAGCTCCTCTGGGTCTGTGCCTTAGAGATGAACTCGGAGCAACGCATATACTTGGGCCGAATAGAAAACCCAAAAAATCCCGGCAGGGAACGCGGGCCATTCATCCGACTCATTTGAGACTTGAGAGCCTGCTCGCGGGGGGGACTCTGACCCGAGTAAGCCTGGGCGTTCGGGTTACCCGATTTTTTCGGGTCGGGTAATTCGGGTAATTCAAAATTCGGGTAATGAAAATTGCTACCCGATATTACTCTCGAAAAAACACTACCCGCAAATTCGGGTACCCGATAATTCGGGTTCGGGTTCGGGTATTACCCGATATACCCAAATTTACAGAAAACAACAAACTACACTAAATTTCAGTAGCAATCTATACATAATTTCAGCAGCAATTTGTATAGAATTTCAATAGCAATTTGTAGAGAATAATATATTACAGTCACTCATTCAAATAGAGAGAATTATATTCTAATAAAGTGATAAGTTAAATGGTTCAGCTAACAACACATGATAGATACAAAGACAAAAACAAATCTTTGGGTAGTTCGGGTAGTTTGGGTACCGGGGGATATTACCCGAATTACCCAAACTAATTTCGGGTAATCAAAATCGCTATCCGAATTTAGGATCGGGTACCTCAGGTTCGGGTAATTTGGATCCGGGTTCGGGTAATTCGGGTACGGGTAATGGGTATCGGGTATTTTGCCCAGGCTTAGACCCGAGTCCCGAGCTAGCCCAGTTTCCCCGTGGCAACGCTCCTCGCTGCGATAACGTACTTTCGTGTGTGTCCTCTTCCTCTCGTGACTTATAATTTCGAAGTTCATAGCCAGCGAGCTTGGTGACTGCTAATACAGGTCCAACACTCCAACAGTAGTGCCTCATGAATGCAATATCTTAAAGAGATTGTTCAGGCAGTCAGGCTGAAGTAATGTTGCAACCTTGCATATAAGTTTGGAATTTCATTATGTGGCTCACATCTACCTTGAGCTAATAAGCCCAGTACAAGTCTGTAAAGAGACAGAGATATGATGGACTATAAAGACACACACAAACATCCAACTGTACAGTACATATATATGTAGTCAGTACTGATAAGAAGGAATCTTATCAGACTGAAACTTTCTGTGTCGGGCGATGCCCAAAATTCCTTCTTTCAGTTTGACTGAGAGGCAGAGGCCGCAGCTGCAGGCGTTTTACTTCTGGTGAAGAAAGACAGCATCACGCAGATCACAAAGTAGGCCAGCACAGTGACAGCGAGAGGGGAAAGACATCCAATGGTCCTCAACGACCTGCAGGAGCTGGTCACGTGAGCCACCAGAAGCCCGACAAGGTCCAGCACGATCACCGTGCTCACCACCTTGCTCAGGCGGCACTTCTCTTATGAAACAACTGCAGCAGCAGCAGCAGGAGGACGACGATGATGGAGGCCACGAAGGAGAAGGCATTGCTGTAGCGGAAGATTGTTAAACGGTGTTATCTTCATGTGTATCACGGATGTGTGTCACGGCCTAGGTTCATTGTATCTGAGTAGTTTGGATAGTTCCTAGATTATAGGCCAAGATGTAAGGGCCTGCTTGGTTACGTTTTGTTAAAGTTTAACTCTCATCACATCAATGTTCCCTCAAATGCATGGAGTACTAAATGTAGACTAATTGCATGCATGTCGGTACAGATTAGGAGTAATTTACGAGACGAATCTATTAAGCCTAATTAGTCCAAGATTGGAAACTTTTTTGTCAAATAAAACGAAAGTGTTACAGTGTTTGTTAAACTTTAACTCCTCAAACCAAACACCCCTAAATCTCTGCATGTATTCTGTTGTACTTCCATCTATGTATGCGCCACCGGTGGGGTGCTATTCCCCATCCTATATTAACATGAAACCGAGCACCATACAGAGGTGACTCGTTAACCTAAATCACAATTCTTTCATGGTATCTAGAGCCAGCATCCTAGCGGAGTTCCATGGCTTTCGCTTCATCCTCTTCCGCGGCATATGATGCGTCATCGCTCAGTGTCTTCCTGTTGCCGGTGAGCGAGAAACTCACCCGCAGCAACAACGTCCTATGGAAGGCGCAAGTGCTGTCTGCGCTCAAGGGGCGCAACTCGCTGGGTTCCTTGAACCGACGACGACTCCTCCAGATCAGTTCCTGCCTCCCAAGGGTGACTCCAAGAAGCCTGATGATGATGGAGACAAGGACAAGGTGCCTCCGGTGTTGGAGTTGTTCCAAATTCACTGCAAGATATAGGCCGGGCTTCTGACGGAGCGAAGCGGAGGCCCGTAAAAGCCGAAGGCTGGTACGGTACATATATACCCTTGCTAGGGTTTCTTGGAGACTTGATTCTCTTGTAAGCCGCCGTAGGCGTGTAACCCAAAACTCTTGAGATAGTGAGATTGTTGCTGGCTGGTGCCCGTGGTTTTTCCCCTTCGCATTGGAGGGGTTTTCCACGTTAAATCGTGTGTCTCCGTTGTGATTGATTTTGTTTTACTTCATATTCCATACGTCGTTCATAACATCCGGTGGCAAACCCGGAGTACGCGACGTGGATCGCGAAGGATCAGACTGTCCTCAGCTACATCCTGTCCAATTTGGGACGGGAAATCCTCGCTCAAGTGTCAACAAAGGTCACGGCGGCCACGGCATGGGCTGCCATTGAGGAGATGTTTGCATCTCAGAGCCGTGCACGGCTCATCTCCACGAGGATGGCACTGGCGACGGCTTCAAAGGGTACGTCCTCTGTTAGTGAATATTTCACTAAGATGAAAGGCTTGGCAGATGATATGGTGTCTGCCGGAAGAAGACTTGAAGACGATGAATTGATCTCCTACATTCTCACCGGCCTTGATCTGGAGTTTGAGCTGGTGGTCTCTGCCATCACAGCCAGGGTTGAACCCATCCCCGTGGGGAACTTTACACCCAGCTGGCGAGCTTTGAGCAGCGGCAGGAGATCAAGGGACGCAGTGGATATCAGTCCTCGGCTAATGTAGCTGCAAAAGGAGGTCGCCACAACAACAACTCCCATGGTGGGGATCGCTCTGGAGGTGCCCGCGGTGGCTTCAGCCATGGCGGCAGAGGAGGCCGTGGAGGTGCACGCCCTGAAGGAAATTTTCAGGCTGGCATTTTTTTGTCAGCTATGCGGAAAGGAGGGCCATGCTGTCATCCGTTGCTTCAAACGGTTTGACGCATCATTCACCGGTCCTCCACAGAAGTTTGCATCTTCTACTACAACGTCCTACGGAGTGGACACAAATTGGTACATGGACTCCGGGGCTACAGACCACATCACCTCCGACCTCGAGAAGCTGACCATCCATGACAAGTATCACGGAGAACACGTACATGCTGCAAATGGTTCAGGTATGGAGATTTCACATGTCGGTTATAGTACTTTGCATACCCAAAAATCTAAAATTCATCTCAGGCAGACAGAGCGAGTTAATGCTGTTCTTGAAGATATGCTTAGAGCTTGTGTGTTGTCATCCAGAGGTTTATGGGAATCGTGGTTACCTTTGGCAGAGTTCGCTTACAATAATAGTTATCAAGAGAGTATCAAGATGACACCTTTTAAAGCCCTGTATGGCTGAAAATGTAGGACACCGTTCAATTGGGTTGAACCTGAAGAAAGAAGGTTTTACGAGATTGATTTTGTAGAGGAGGCAGAGAAAAAAGTCAATATTATCCAACAAAACATGCAAGCTGCACAGTCCCGTCAGAAGAGTTATGCAAATAAGAGGAGAAGACCGCTAGAATTCCAAGTGGGTGACTACGTCTATTTGAAGGTTACCCCAATGAAGAATAAACGGTTTGAAATCAAGAAGAAACTGGCTGCTAGATTTGTAGGACCATACAGGATCATATAGAAAAAGGGTCCCGTGGCTTATAAGCTGCAATTACCAGAAGCGATGAGTTCAATATTTCCTGTCTTCCACGTATCACAGTTGAAGAAGTGTTTGCGTGTTCCGGAAGAGAGAATAGAACCTCAGGGTATTCAGATCAAGGCAGACTTGGAATACCGTGAGCAACCGGTTCGAGTTTTAGATACTAAGGACCGAGTCACTCGGAACAAAGTGGTGACAACTTACAAGATTCAGTGGAGCCATCATGATGAGAGTGATCGACGTGGGAAACAGGAGAATATCTACAAACCACTTATAAAGATTTTTACAACAAGTGATTCGTAACTCAAAATCTCGGGACGAGATTCTTATAAGGGGGAGGGCTGTAACACCCCTGAGTGTTAAGCATGCATTAACATCCCAAAGCATGAGCATTAGCATCACATACATGTTCCTCATCACATGCAATATAAGTTAAAGATTAATTGGAAGGAGAAAAACATCTGTTTGAAACATAATTATTGCATTTGCTTGCTAAGAGTGGTAAAACTTGTTTGGCTATAACTTTAAATAACTTAGAATTAATTAGCATGATTTTTGGAGCAACTTTTGTACTCAAAATCTCCCCAAAATTTGCTTTTAAAAATATTCTAGAAAAGTGAGTTTTTATTTAAAATTTTGGCTTTAAATCATTAATTCAAAATCTATTCAGAATTTTGAAAAGTGCCCTAAATGAAAGTTGTAGAGAATTAAATTTTGAACAACTTTTATTTTGGGGTCAACTTGTGAAAATGCCTTTTTCATCTTCAAATTTTGAATTTGAATCAATTTAGAAAATCTAGAAAATTATTTATAAAAGAAAAAGGAATTTTCGGCCTTAACGGGCTGCCGCCTCCGCTTCGGCCCACTCGCGCAAGCTGGCCTGGCCCATCTCCCGCGTCCGCGCCTGCCCCCGCGCGCTCGCGCCCGACCACGGCAGAGCATCGCCGCCCTGTGGCCGCCATGCGCCGGCGCCGGCGCGTGGCCGTCCATGGCCCCCGCGCGCTCGGCTCCTTGGCAACGCGCCCGCGCCCATGCTTCCTCCCTCTCCCTCACTCGCTCTCTCTTTCGCCCGCAGAGAGAACGCCGCGTGCTCCGCGTCCTCTCGCACGCTCGCCGCCGCTGCCGCTTGCTCCATAGCCGCGTTCCGTTGCTGGCGAGCCTTCTCCGAGCGATTGCTCGCGCGTCATGCTCCGCCATCTCCTCCTCTCCTCCGAACGCACCTCCGCGCTCCACCTCCGCCTCTGGTAAGGCGCCATTTTGCGCGTCCCGTCGCGCCACCATTTCCGGCCACCGCGCACTCGTTCCGCCCCTCCGGCGTTCTCGCCCTCTCTCGACCCCCGCGCGCTGCGCTCTGGTGGTGGCCATCTTTCCGTGAGCCTTGTGCGCCCGCTCGCCGGTCCCCGCTCGGCCGGAGTTGGCCGTTGGCCGCCGGCGGGCACCGCACCGCAGCGACGTCACGGGCACCGGCGTCGCGCCCGTGCCCCGCTTCCCCCCTCTCTGTCTTCCTTGGGCCGCAGCGCCAGTGGGCCGCGCCACCGAGCCGGGCCGCTTGTTTCCTCCGCGCGGGCTGCCGAAGCCGTTTTCGGCAGTGGGCCACTATAGCTCGCGGGCCGGCCTATTAGGCAAAAAAGAAGAAACATATTTTGATTTTTTTATTTTCTTTTGAAAGGAGAAATGTTGGGGAAAATGTTGTATGTATGTACTGGTTGAATGAGTGGTGAATTTTCTTACAGCTCCACGAAGGCAGTCGACTACCGAAGCATTGTCGGACGCATGGATGTCAATAAGGTCACGAAGAGCATAGGCGATGCTGCTAGTAACTCGTGGATTCTTCTTCCCTCTTGCACTGCGCCCACACAAGTGGCACCACCGGCGACAAGCCAGTAATGCGGTGAACCGATTTTAGAAACGCAGTGAATTGAGCTAAGAGCCAAATTAAGGCAAGAGAACGCCGACCGACCTTGCCGGGTTGTCATCGTCGGTGTTGACGAATTCATTGACGAGCCATTCGGCCGTCGTCGTCCGATCATCGTCAGTGTTGCTGCTCTTCAGCAAGCACCTGGAGATAGCCTCGGCGAGCACCGCTGCGTGCGCCCATTCCAGGAAGTAGGCTCGGTTCGAAGATGCTGGCCGCGGCCAGGAAGTAGGCTCTCTGCGCGCTCTGCCGAGTCACGCCATACATTTCAAGATTGTTCTTGTCACACCACCTGCGTGTAATGACAACTAACCTCAAATCAAATCCCATAACTGTAACTCTGCACCTTTTGATTGTCAAACATCTAGTAGTGTTCAACGGAGAGGAGGAGATCCGTACTATACCTCTTGAAGTTGTGCCACTCTAGTCGGCAAGTCCCTGAAAGTTGCTGAAATCGGCTTTCGCCACCTTGAGGTACATATCGTTGCTGAAGAGGTTCGTTCTGCAGGGGGCAGCTGGGAAGTTAAGCTAGTGCCTAGCAGCGTCGCCGCATATCATGGGTAATGCAACTAGAGGTACATGCATTTTGTTTTTTTTCTTTGACATGTTCGTTGTGGTTTGTGATGTATTCCTGGTATGTTGTTTTCTGTTTGGACCAAGTTGGCCTTGTGTAACCTGAGGGTGTAGTGGTATGGAGTTAGTTAGGTGGTTTTAGTCATTGTTATGAAGTTGTTTTGTCGTTTTTTTGTTCTAGATCCCACTCCAAAAACTAGCCGGCACATGCCTTTGTTTTTTCTTCGTCTAATAAATTTTGAGACAAAGCTTTTGCTGGCCTTTCTAAAAAAACAGGGTATACCTATAGAGGACCTTCCCAATCCCCACGTCAGCGCTTCCACCGTATTGCTCAAGATACATTCTCGTTTCAATACGTGGCAAGCTAGCTTCCCAAGGGAAATCCAGACCATAGCCGACCTGGCAAGAAGGGATTGGAAATTGGATCAATTAAGTGTGTATAGTATAGATACTTACAGTCATCTGTTGACTGTTGACTAGTGCCAATGGACTGAACTTTCTAACTTACTTCTGTTATCAACGACGTATGGAATATGAAGTAAAACGAAATCAATCACAGCGGAGACACACGATTTAACGTGGAAAACCCCTCCAATGCGAAGGCGAAAAATCACGGGCACCAACTAGCAACAATCTCACTATCTCAAGAGTTTTGGGTTACACGTCTGCGGCGGCTTACAAGAGAATCAAGTCTCCAAGAAACCCTAACAAGGGTATATATGTACCGTACCGCGGGGGGCTCCGCCCCCCCACCCCCCGTGTGTCCGCTACGCTCCGGCCCAGCCTTCGGCTTTTACGGGCCTCCGCTTCGCTCCGTCAGAAGCCCGGCCTATATCTTACAGTGAATTTGGAACAACTCCAACAAACTCCACCTTGAGACAAATTCATCTTGTATCATAAATCAACCCATCATCCTGAACAACAAAGATAGAAAACCACTGGTGCCAACAATAGTCTCTTGAACTATTCAATTAAACCAACTAAGCTTGAGCATAACTCAAACTTAGCAACAGGAACAGGCTTTGTCATCATATCAGCAGGATTATCATGAGTACTAATCTTGCATACCTTCAGCTTACCTTTTTCAATCACATCTCGCACAAAATGATACTTGATATCTATATGCTTAGTTCTCTCATGGAACATCTGATCTTTAGTGAGGTAAATTGCACTTTGACTATCATAGTGCAAACTTATGCAAGATTCAATTCCACTGAGTTCAGCGTACAAACCTTTCAACCATATCAATTTTTTGCACGCTTCACAAATAGCCATATATTCTGCTTCAGTAGTAGACAAAGCAACAACAGACTGTAACGTAGCCCTCCAACTCACAGCACAACTGCCAACAGTAAACACATAACCAGTAATTGATCTTCGCCTGTCTAGATCAGCAGCATAATCAGAATCCACATAACCAATGAGACCCTTATCAGTTCTTCCAAACTTCAAACAGGAATCTGCTGTGCCTCTGAGGTACCTGAAAATCCACTGAATTGTCCTCCAATGTTCTTTGCCAGGATTAGACATATATCTACTAACAAGACTCATAGCATATGACAAATCTGGACGAGAGCAAACCATGGCATACATCAAAGACCTAACAACACTAGAATAAGGAACCCTTGACATGTACTCAATCTCTGCATCTGTACTAGGACACTGAGCAGCTGATAACTTAAAGTGAGGTGCAATAGGAGTATTAACAGCCTTAGCATTTTGCATGTTGAAACGCTGAAGAACTTTCTTGATATAATTTTGTTGACTAAGAAATAGCAAACCAGATTTTCTGTCTCTACTAATTTCCATACCCAGAATTTTCTTAGCACTACCAAGATCTTTCATATCAAACTCACTACTTAACAACTTCTTTAACTTAGTGATTTCAATCTTGCTCTTGGCAGCAATCAACATATCATCAACATATAATAGCAAATATATAAGTGATCCATTAACATGCTTGATGTAAACACAGCTATCATATCTAGATCTTTTGAAACTGTGTGACAACATAAATGAATCAAACCTCTTGTTTCACTGACGAGGGGACTGTTTCAAACCATACAAGGAGCGCTTCAACTTGCACACATATTTTTCCTTGCCAGGCACTATGAACCCTTCCGGTTGGTCCATGTATATGTTCTCCTCTAGCTCTCCATGCAAAAACGTAGTCTTCACATCTAACTGCTCAAGCTCAAGATCATGTGAAGCAACAATACTCAAGAATGTACGAATTGAACTTTGTTTTACCACTGGAGAGAACACATCATTATAGTCAACACCCGGAATTTGATTATAGCCTTTTGCAACTAACCTTGCCTTATACTTTAGAGGCTCGCTTGGAGATAAACTCTCCTTTCTCTTGAAGATCCACTTGCAATTTATGATCTTCTTGTTCTTAGGCAAAGGAACAACCTCCCATGTACTGTTCTTCTCAAGAGACTGCATCTCCTCATGCATAGCAGAAATCCAATTCTCACTATCAGCACAACGAACAGCTTCTTTATAGGTTGCTGGCTCATGAACATTCTCCACCTGTTCAGCACAACTCAAAGCATAGTAAGACAAATTACATTCTTCGATAAGACGTTTAGGAGGTACAACTGTCCTTGTTGACTTGCGTTGAGCAATAGGTAATTCCTCCTGTAGCTGCAAAATAGGAGTTTACTGAATATCATCATGAGCATCATCATCAGCAACATCATTATTATGGTCATCCTGCTCATCAGCAGGCTACACCTGCACACCTATATCATCATCAATATGATCCACCTGTATGCGCATACTCTGCAGCTCTTTTTCTGGAATATGATCTGAGGGCAAACTGTCAGTAAACATTACAGATTCATTGAATACAACACTCCTGCTCATAAAAGTCTTCCCTGTTTTAGGATTCCACAATTTATAGCCTTTGATTCCTGAACCATAACCAAGAAAAAGACACTTAACAGCTCTAGGCTCTAATTTTCCATTGTCAACATGAGCATAAGCAGTGCATCCAAAAACTTTTAACTGTGAATAATCAGCAGGTGTACCAGACCATACCTCAATAGGAGTTTTCTTATTTAGTGGAATAGAAGGTGACCTGTTTATCAAGTAACAGGTAGTATTAGCAGCTTCAGCCTAAAAACGCTTGCTCATTCTTGCATGAGACAACATGCAACGGGCCTTGGAGATAATGGTTCTGTTCATCCATTCTGCCACACTATTCTATTATGGAGTATGGGGTATGGTGTGATGCCTAACAATGTCTTCCTATCTGCAATAATCATTAAAGGCATACGAACAAAATTCTCCACCATTATCAGTACGAAGCAATTTTACCTTTCTTTAAGTTTGTCTTTCTATCATTACTTTCCAGTTCTTAAACACAGCAAAAGTATCATCTTTCTGTTTTAGAAAATAAGGCCAAACCCTTCTAGAATAATCATCAATAATTATAAGCATGTAACGAGCACCACCTAGTGAGAGTTTCTTAGAAGGACCCCATAAATCAGCATGAACATAATCAAGAGTACCTTTGGTGGTGTGAATAGAAGTGTTGAACTGTACCCTCTTATGTTTGCCGAAAATACAATGCTCACAAAACTTGATCTTACTAGAAGTGCAGCCTTTCAGTAGGTTTCTCTTCATCAAATCTGCCATACCATGGTGACTCATATGTCCCAAACGCATGTGCCAAAGGTTAGTTTTACTAGGTTCATCATTAGTAACAGCAGCAGCAGCGGAATCAGAACCATGTAAAGTACACCCTCTAAGGACATATAACTTTGCAGAATTAAGATCACCTTTCAAACAGATAAGAGAACCTTTTGATACCTTCAGAATACCATCTGAACCGGAATATTTGTAACCTTCTGCATCAAGCGTGCTCAATGAGATAAGATTCCTAGACATCCCTGGTATATACCTGACGTTTTTCAGCGTGGGTGTCATGGCATCATCAGTCTTGATCTGAACTGATCCAATCCCCACGATGTCATATGGGTTATCATCTCCCATCCACACAACATCCCCTTTCTGCACAGACTTATATGAACTAAACCAATTTCTGTTAGTGCAAATATGAAACAAACATGCGGAATCTAGAATCCATTCATCATGACCAGCAACACAACCAGCAAGCACTACCAGACAATCTCCAGAATCATCATCAGACGCAGCAGCAGCAATAGAGACCTTACCAGCCGACTTATTTTTGCTCTTCTCCTTATTCTGTACTTTTCTGCAATCCTCAACATTATGATTTGTCAGTTTGCAATAAACACAGAACTTTTTATTACCATGCGGCTTGGACTTTGAACGACCTCTCCTCTCGTAGTTCTTTCTACCATCATTGCTATCATATGAGGATCTGTTATCAGTTCTGTCTCTCACATGCAAAGCTTCGCCCTTTGAGGACGATGTTCCGTCATGCTGCACCATAACTTTCATCTTCTCCTTAGACTAGAGAGCCTCATAAACTTCCTTTAGGGTTAGTTCATCACGGCTCAAAAGTATGGTGTCACGAAAATTTGCATACGAATTTGGCAAAGAACATAACAGTAGAAGACCTAAGTCCTCATCATCATACTTTACCTCCATCGACACTAGGTCAGCCACGATCTTCTTGAATTCAGCGATGTGGGTCATCACCGAATCCTCCTCCTTCATCTTCAGAGTGAATAGCTTCATCTTCATCTGCATCTTACTGGTTAGATCCTTGCACATACAGATCGATTCCAGTTTCAGCCATAGTTCTGCAGCAGTTTTCTCTTTCAAACACTCCTGCAAAATATCATTATGAAGATTGAACTGAATTAGGGCGAGAGCCTTCTGATCCTTGCGGATCTCCTCAGGAGTCCAATTGGCTTTACTCTTGCCGAATTTATCCAGCGCCTCATCGTAGTCATGAGTCTGCGCCAGAATTCCCCGCATCTTGACTTGCCATAGCAAGAACCGCGTGTCGTAGTTCAGCAGTGGAAGATCGAACTTCATCGACGTCGTCATGAACCCTACAGCAACCGAAGCTCCGGTACCACTTGTTATCAACGACGTATGGAATATGAAGTAAAACGAAATCAATCACAGCGGAGACACACGATTTAACGTGGAAAACCCCTCCAATGCGAAGGGGAAAAACCACGGGCACTAGCCAGCAACAATCTCACTATCTCAAGAGTTTTGGGTTACACGCCTGCGGCGGCTTACAAGAGAATCAAGTCTCCAAGAAACCCTAACAAGGGTATATATGTACCGTACCTCCCGTGTGTCCGCTACGCTCCGGCCCAGCCTTCGACTTTTACGGGCCTCCGCTTCGCTCTGTCGGAAGCCCGGCCTATATCTTGCAGTGAATTTGGAACAACTCCAACAACTTCGCTAGGCAAACCCTCAGAGATGATCCACTTGTCGTTTAGCTGGTCCGTGGCTCGCCCCTCCCGGAGGAACCCACGGTTGTAGCTCTTGGCACGCCGGACAATGTGATCATCGTCAGGGAACGAGGCCTGGTTAGCAGCACGGAACAGGTTGTACATCACGGTTATCGACTGGTTCAACTGCCTTGCATAGCACACGAGGCCGTCGTCATTCTCAAACTGCTTGAACACACCTTCATGCATGTTTAGATTCAAATTTCAAACACGCGGTTCATATAGTATTCACCGTTAGGATTTTGCAGGCCATCCATGTACCCCATGCAACTATTATTCTGTATATGTTCTCATACTTGGAGCGAGTATGGGCGGCCCATGGTATCAACCACCACTACTACTAGTGCTTCTATTTATCGCACAGACACAAGAGTAACACTTACAAGGAGAGACATGGTAGCCATGCAGTCGTAGAAGGCGGAAACCCATAGCCGTGTCATCAATGTCCTTCACTAGGCAGCCCTTTGTAAAAGCCAAGCCTTCTTCAGTCCAGTTCCTGTTATGTTAACAACAATGTACTCCTGATGAATAGCATCTACTACCCCACATCCATAAATATATGGTGCTGGGTATAAAAACATAGCAAGCTAGGTGATAAAATAGCTATTTCAGTGGGCACCTGAATTTCGTATATGTAACACCCAAATTTTAGGAGTAATAAATTTTAAATAATTTAGAGAAAGGGAATTAAAATTTTAAAACTATTTGGTGATGCATTCATGCTGTTGCATTTATTTTATTTTGTGGTGTGGATATATTTGTTTTAATTGATTTGGTTTAGGAAAATTTGATTTGAAAATGTGTTTGAAAATTAGAAAAGAAAAAGAGAAAGAAAACCTTCTCCCTCTCCTTTTCGGCCTGGTGATTCGTCTGGCCTGCTTGCTTTTTGGCCCGAGCTCCCACTCGTTTGGTCTGTTGGGCCGAGCGGCTCTTTCCCGCACGCGTGGGCCGGCCCAGGCGAAGCCGCGCGCGTTGTTCTCTCTCGGGTGACGCTGACGAACCGGGCCCCCTTGTCAGCGCCCTCTTCCACCTCCGGTTCGTGGCCGAGACGGACACCATCCTGGTGGATTCCGATTTCCTCATCTTCAATGACTTGGACCGCAAGCCGTGTATCCCTATAAGATCATGGTGACCCCCGCGTTCCGTTTTCCTTTCACGCGCTGCCCTAGGTCATAGTCTCGTCGTCGGTGTTGATTTTAGATCTCGTCGGGTTGGAGCTAAGGCTGCCACGGTTGAGCTCGACGCTAGCCACATCTTGGTCATTAAAGATCCTTTCGGGTGCTTTGGAGGCTAATTCTTCGCGTTGGTGAGTCCGCACTCGTCTCCTCTATCTTCTTGTGCTTTCCTTTTGGTTGAAGAGGCTTTGAAGTGAGTTTTTGAAGCTCACCGTCGGTCGACAATGGCGCCACTGTCCCCTTGTTGCCGCGCGTCACGTATGGTCTATCGTAGCTAGTTCTTAATGCCTAGATGAGTTCGCACGGAGCTTCTCTACCGTTTGGACCAAACGCGGGCTCGAATGGTGGTCTCGGTGGGGAGGTTCACCATCTCCGGCCATGGAGGAGTCGCCGGCCATGGGGGGCCGCCGGCCGGACTTGAGGGAGGTAACCGGAGGAGTACTGTGGAGTTGCTGATGAACCCGAGCCGTCCAAATCGAGATCAACGACCCAGATTAGAACTTACCCCTTCGCGGGTAAATTTGTTAAAGAGACCCTCAGCTTTTTAGTAATCAACCCGCCATCCATAGCGTACTACTGAAAAGGCGTTTTCGTGTTTTGAAAGCGTATTGTCTTCCGGTTTATTCAAAAATACGTTTTCAGGAAATTACAGTTTTGCCACTAGAATTGTTTTGGTCACAAAATCTTCGTTTTAACTCCTATTTGATCCGTTCAAGTTGCGTTAGGTTCGTATTTGCGAGCTCTACATGTTGGTAGTATTGTACAGTAGGTTTGTGACAATTTATTTTCGAGTTTATAATTAAGTATTTATTTATCTATAGGGAATCTTAGAAAATTCATAACTTATACGTTTTAACTCCGAATTTGGTGATCTTTGCGTCTGTGTGATCGTAGAAACGTGTAGAAGAGTTTTATAAACTTTTATTACTGTTTTGCTACTCTTGGTGTACTGTTCTAATTGTATCTCTTTGTTTGCTTCGTGTTTGTTTGATTGGATGCATGTGTGTTGTTGATTGATGATCGAGTATAGAAGGTGAGCAGTATCTGGATGATCAGGAGTATTATTTTGAGCCAGACCAGCAGTATCATCAGGAAAGCTTTGATTAAGGCAAGTATAACATGGGACCATCCTTGTTACCTATTCACTGAAATTATCATACATATGCATGTGTCTTCCTTGACAACCATAGAGATTATAACTTAGCTATTGATATCTGGTTTCCTTGTCACCTATGGGTTGTGCATTTGGGTAGCTACTGCTAGCGCTTAATTATGAACAATGATCTTGTAATTTGACTAATGGATTATGCAATCAACCAATTAAGATGATTTTATTACTGTTGATGAAAGGGGGCTAGAGCAAGGGGTTATATTGATGCTCTAGTTACTCTCCGTAAGGACTTACCTGTAAGTGATAACCGGGACATACAGTACAGCTGTGAGGGCTATATGGCTCTGGCTCTAGTTGTTCAAGAGACCTTTTCTAGCTTGTTAGTGGTTACCTTAAATGGCGTAAGAAAGGCTTGCCACGTTGGGTGTAGTGCGAGCCCCTGGCCTAGTGTGTATAGGCTGCGGTTGTTGTGCCACAGGGAAGGGGGGTTCTACATCTGCCTGCCGAGTGAATCTAATGGCCCTAACTTGTTAGACGAACTTTTGGATGGCTTTATATGGTTTCTTGTGCTTAGGGATTCATGACCCCTTAGCATATGGAAATCATGACTCACAGTGAAAGTGTACACCTCTGCGCAGAGTTAAAAACTGGTATACTAGCCGTGCTCACGGATACGAGCGGCCTTGGGGATTCTTACAGAATAGTTGATCACCATTATTATATCATGCTTAATTATTGTTGATTATTATTATGCTCATGTTAATGCTATTCATTATCCTTATTACAATTGATCATTGATTCATTAATGGGATTTGGATTACCTTGATGCTACTCAATTGCTAATTATATGATGATTAAAAGCTAAACGCAGTTAAACAGTGTCTAGCCTTTTTGAGCCTCATGAACCCTGTGTTATACTTGTTGAGTTCGACATGGACTCATTCTTGCTATTTTCCCAACACTCCAGTGTGTAATAAGATGCTACTTGGAAAAAGGACAAAGGTGTAGTGGAGTTTCCAGAAGACTAGTAGAAGTGCTAGGCATATGTTACCCCCAGTCAGCCGTCCCTGAGAAGAATGGAGCCCGAAGTTTAGTCACCGTTCCACGATACTCTGATGTAAGTGTTAATATAGCTATGTATACGTTATATAATAACATTGTTTCTGATACTTTTTCATTCTGGCATATGTGTGGACTTCCTGGGCACACATATGATTAGCCTGGTTTTATTCTTTAGAAAACCGGGTGTGACAGAGTGGTATCAGAGCGGTGTTGACTGTAGGACGTATGCCAAGTAGCACTGGACGTATTCTAAAACTTATTTTACGATAAAACTGTTTTGTCATCCCTTGACTCATTGATTTTGACTATTCCTCTTCCTTGTCTTGTTGTATCCTCTCCTTGATAGCTTCCTTTGAGCTATTATTTCTTACTCCCTTGGATTTTATTTTATGTTGTTTTTACTAAAAGTTTTCTGATCTTACCTTGTTCAAAGATTCGATGGCTTTTCATCATCCATACTTTTTTCTTAGGATGACCACCATTATTGAAGAAGCACGTGTAGTACCGATGATGTGATGTGTGCTTGTTTTGCTTGATGTGTTGCTTGTGTGTTGTTCTTGTTCTCGTGTTTCAAAGGTAGGCCCGGAAGGTATAAGTCTTGAGAAGTAGCTCGATCTATGTTAAGTGGGGTAGTGACATCTTGTATCTTACTTATCTTTCAATCGATCCTAATTCATGCCATTTTCTCTTACACCGTTCCTGTCTACCCTTGGTTGTCATGCTACCTTATTAATCTCATCTTAATGGATGATCAACACATGAAGGACTTATCATTAGCAGCAAGCTTTAGAGAAAGTGTTGCCTTCAATGACATCATCAGGTGAAACAAGATCTTTGTTAAGTGGGGTAGCATCTGCTATCAACAACAGCAAGTCCTGAATATCTCAAGCGACGAGGCATGATGAGGCATGAAGAACTAAAGATCAAACCTTATCTTTCTTGTTATCTTTTGGCTATCCTCGATCCATGTCTTATATCTCATCAACATAAATCAAAGAAGTGTGAAGACTTGAAGATTAGTGTTATCTATCTCTCTAGTCTCTCTTAATCTCGTTTCTGCCTTATCCTGTTTTTTTTAGAACAGTCTGTCTTCCTTAGCTTATATCTCTATTTTTGGATGTCCAAAAATCATGGATAAATTCTGGACAATAGTAGACTTTAATATCTTTCTCTGACCGTAAGAACCACCCTGATATCTATTATGGTTTGGGATTTATGAAAATCACAAGGCGACGCATCTGTGCTGTCAGCAATCTGGAATAGTTTCTGTTGTGCACAGTTTTCGACTACCTTAACTGCAGAATCTGGAGAAGAATTCTATAAGGAAGTTGTAGTAAATTTGATAAGCTTTCCAACGGTATAAGCTACAACATCATTGGATTCTTAGAACTTGAGATATAACTGTATTTCTGCACTGCTATTTTTCTGCTCGCGAGGAAGTGCAGGTTACTTGTTCTTGCATATGCTCATGAGTCTCTTTGACATGATAGAAGGACACGATAGTAGTTATCACTCAGAAACAAATGCAAGTTATCCTTTGGTGTACTCTAGTTGATCTCTTCTTAAGAGGGTTTGTCGAACTAAAAGACGATACAAGATGGAGGTTTATATGTTCTATTTCGTCACCTAGAAGCATCAGCTAGCTACATGGTTGTAAAGTCACTATCAAGCGCAGGTATTTTTTTTAGGGTTGGTAACCTGTTAGAACCATCTACAAGAATCGTAAGGGTCTAAAGGAGACATTTACAAAGTTGGTTTTGAGCTTGTGGCATCATCATTGCATAAGAGTTGTTGAAGGAAAAAGAACTTAAGGAGCAAGCTTATAAGGAGATTGACCAATTAAGGGCGGAGTTAGGTCGTCCCTAAGATTTATTAGAAGCTTAACTAGGAAATAGGAAAAATCCCTATGTAATAAGAACGATAGTAGTTGCGAGTCAATTTTAAGTTGGATTGTTTTGAGAGTCAGTTTGTGGTGTGAATAATTGTGTGATTGATGGATTGTTATTATGATAATGTGTGATTTGGATCTTTGTAATGTGTGCTGGAGTTTTGTAGACATGCCTACAAGTTCCATGGTTAAGAATATTAAGTTTGATCAAAATATACTAGTTGAATATGAGATGAATATAGTTCTGTCCTTTGCTGATTTTTAGATCAGTCTGGGATGTTTTAGAAATAACTTAAAATCCGTTCATGAGAAATTTAAGAAATTATACTGGGAATAATTAGACTTCTATATCTTTCCAACCCCGCAAGAATTATTTTAATATCTATTATGAGCTAAGAGATATATCTATTTCAAGTTGGAGTTACTGCATAGTCTGGAATTCTGAAACAGTTTCGGTTAAGTTCAGTTTTTGGCCAATTATTTGACAGATTCAGAAAAAGTGTTGTGAATAAAAGTTGTAGATAATTTTGTAAGATTTCCAACCATGTAAAGATCATCTGAATTGGACGTCTGTAGCTCGAGATATGACAGTTTTACTGAGTTACTGAAATTGGAATTTGCACAGAGAAATCAGATTTTGCTTATGTATTAAATTGGAAACCACCTATTGATGTTAGCGAGATTCGTAGTTTCTTGGGATTAGCTGGATATTACAGACGGTTCATTGAAAGGTTTTCTAAACTTGCTAAACCTATGACATCTCTATTAGAGAAGAATGCCAAGTTTGTGTGGTCGGATAAATGTCAAGCTAGTTTTGAGGAATTGAAGAAGAGGTTGACTACAGCGCCTGTTTTGGTTTTGCCAGATTTGAGTAAGAAGTTTTCTATTTATTGTGATGCTTCTCGTCAAGGTTTGGGATGTGTTCTTATGCAAGAAGGCAGAGTTGTGGCTTATGCATCTAGGCAGTTGAGAAAGCATGAGTTGAGTTATCCTACACATGATTTGGAGTTAGCAGCTGTAGTTCATGCTTTAAAGATTGGGAGACATTATTTGATTGGACATAAGAGTGATATATACACTGATCATAAGAGTTTGAAGTATATTTTCACTCAGTCAGATCTGAATTTGAGGCAACGCAGATGGTTAGAGTTGATTAAGGATTATGATATTGAGATACACTATCATCCTGGTAAGGCTAATAAAGTAGCTGATGCTCTTAGTAGGAAAAGTTATGCCAATGAGATACGAACATTGTCTATGACTAGTGAGTTATGTGCTGAATTTGAATATTTGAATTTAGGAATTGTTACTAATACAATGGAATTAGTGATAGAGCCTACTTTAGAGCAAGATATTTACAAGGGTCAGTTGAAGGATGAGAAACTGAAGAAGATAGCAGAAGATATAGTGATTGGTAAGTCACCAGGGTTTTTGAATGGATGATAATAGGATTTTGTGGTTTGGAAAGAGGCTGTGTGTATCTGAGGATCAAGCTGTTCGACAGGCAATTCTTAGCGAAGCTCATGAGTCAGCTTATTCTATTCATCCTGGTAGTACTAAGATGTATTTGGATCTTAAACAGAAATATTGGTGGGTTGGATTAAAGCGAGATGTGGCTGAGTATGTGGCATTGTGTGACACTTGTCAGAGGGTGAAAGCAGAGCATCAAAGACCTGCTGGATTGTGCAACCAATGAAGATTTCTGAATGGAAGTGGGAGGAAGTTGGTATGGACTTTATAGTAGGGTTACCGCGTACTCAGAGAGGTTATGATTCTATTTGGGTGATAGTGGATAGATTGACTAAAGTTGCTCATTTTATACCAGTCAAGACTAAATTACACGGGAGTATAATTAGCTACCTTGTATATAGAAAGAATAGTATGTTTGCATGGAGTTCCAAAGAAGATTGTATCTGATCAAGGATCGCAGTTTACGTCGCACTTTTGAAAAGCTGTACATGAATCATTGGGAACAAAATTGAATTTTAGTACAGCATATCATCCACAGACAGATGGACAGACTGAAAGGACCAACTAGGTATTAGAGGATATGTTGAGAGCTTGTGCATTGCAATATGGAGCCAGTTGGGATAAGAGTTTGCCTTATGCGGAATTTTCTTACAATAACAGTTATCAACAGAGTCTTAAGATGGCACCGTTTGAAGCTTTGTATGGACGTAAGTGTAGAACTCCATTGTTTTGGGATCAGACAAGTGAATCTCAAGTGTTTGGTATAGATGTTCTTAGAAACGCAGAAGATCAAGTGCGAGTGATTTGTGAGAATTTGAGAGTAGCACAGTCTCGTCAGAAGAGTTATGCTGACAATAGAAGAAGAGATTTAGTTTTTGAGGTAGGTGATTATGTCTATTTGAAGGTGTCACCAATGAAAAGTGTGAAGAGGTTTAACATGAAAGGCAAACTAGCACCAAGGTATGTTGGACCATTTAAAGTTATTACTAGACGTGGGGAGGTTGCTTATCAGTTGGAGTTGCCTGAGAATTTATCTGGAGTGCATGATGTGTTCCATGTTTCACAACTTAAGAAGTGTTTACGGGTGCCTGAGGAGCAGATACCTTTAGAAGAGTTGACTGTTAAGGATGATCTTACATATGAAGAGTTTCCGATTAAGATTTTAGAGACTGCTGAGAGAGTTACTCGAAGTCGGATTATTAAGATGTGTAAAGTACAGTGGAATCGATATTCAGAGGCAGAGGCAACTTGGGAAAGAGAGGATGAATTGAGATAATCATATCCGCAATTATTTGAGTAAGCAGTCCGAATCTCGGGACGAGATTCTTTTAAGAGGGGTAGAATTTGTAACACCCAAATTTTAGGAGTAATAAATTTTAAATAATTTAGAGAAAGGGAATTAAAATTTTAAAACTATTTGGTGATGCATTCATGCTGTTGCATTTATTTTATTTTGTGGTGTGGATATATTTGTTTTAATTGATTTGGTTTAGGAAAATTTGATTTGAAAATGTGTTTGGAAATTAGAAAAGAAAAAGAGAAAGAAAACCTTCTCCCTCTCCTTTTCGGCCTGGTGATCCGTCTGGCCTGCTTGCTTTTTGGCCCGAGCTCCCACTCGTTTGGTCTGTTGGGCCGAGCGGCTCTTTCCCGCACGCGTGGGCCGGCCCAGGCGAAGCCGCGCGCGTTGTTCTCTCTCGGGTGACGCTGACGAACCGGGCCCCCTTGTCAGCGCCCTCTTCCACCTCCGGTTCGTGGCCGAGACGGACACCATCCTGGTGGATTCCGATTTCCTCATCTTCAATGACTTGGACCGCAAGCCGTGTATCCCTATAAGATCATGGTGACCCCCGCGTTCCGTTTTCCTTTCACGCGCTGCCCTAGGTCATAGTCTCGTCATCGGTGTTGATTTTAGATCTCGTCGGGTTGGAGCTAAGGCTGCCGCGGTTGAGCTCGACGCTAGCCACATCTTGGTCATTAAAGATCCTTTCGGGTGCTTTGGAGGCTAATTCTTCGCGTTGGTGAGTCCGCACTCGTCTCCTCTATCTTCTTGTGCTTTCCTTTTGGTTGAAAAGGCTTTGAAGTGAGTTTTTGAAGCTCACCGTCGGTCGACAATGGCGCCACTGTCCCCTTGTTGCCGCGCGTCACGTATGGTCTATCGTAGCTAGTTCTTAATGCCTAGATGAGTTCGCACGGAGCTTCTCTACCATTTGGACCAAACGCGGGCTCGAATGGTGGTCTCGGTGGGGAGGTTCACCATCTCCGGCCATGGAGGAGTCGTCGGCCATGGGGGGCCGCCGGCCGGACTTGAGGGAGGTAACCGGAGGAGTACTGTGGAGTTGCTGATGAACCCGAGCCGTCCAAATCGAGATCAACGGCCCAGATTAGAACTTACCCCTTCGCGGGTAAATTTGTTAAAGAGACCCTCAGCTTTTTAGTAATCAACCCGCCATCCATAGCGTACTACTGAAAAGGCGTTTTCGTGTTTTGAAAGCGTATTGTCTTCCGGTTTATTCAAAAATACGTTTTCAGGAAATTACAGTTTTGCCACTAGAATTGTTTTGGTCATAAAATCTTCGTTTTAACTCCGATTTGATCCGTTCAAGTTGCGTTAGGTTCGTATTTGCGAGCTCTACATGTTGGTAGTATTGTACAGTAGGTTTGTGACAATTTATTTTCGAGTTTATAATTAAGTATTTATTTATCTATAGGGAATCTTAGAAAATTCATAACTTATACGTTTTAACTCCGAATTTGGTGATCTTTGCGTCTGTGTGATCGTAGAAACGTGTAGAAGAGTTTTATAAACTTTTATTACTGTTTTGCTACTGTTGGTGTACTGTTCTAATTGTATCTCTTTGTTTGCTTCGTGTTTGTTTGATTGGATGCATGTGTGTTGTTGATTGATGATCGAGTATAGAAGGTGAGCAGTATCTGGATGATCAGGAGTATTATTTTGAGCCAGACCAGCAGTATCATTAGGAAAGCTTTGATTAAGGCAAGTATAACATGGGACCATCCTTGTTACCTATTCACTGAAATTATCATACATATGCATGTGTCTTCCTTGACAACCATAGAGATTATAACTTAGCTATTGATATCTTGTTTCCTTGTCACCTATGGGTTGTGCATTTGGGTAGCTACTGCTAGCGCTTAATTATGAACAATGATCTTGTAATTTGACTAATGGATTATGCAATCAACCAATTAAGATGATTTTATTACTGTTGATGAAAGGGGGCTAGAGCAAGGGGTTATATTGATGCTCTAGTTACTCTCCGTAAGGACTTACCTGTAAGTGATAACCGGGACATACAGTACAGCTGTGAGGGCTATATGGCTCTGGCTCTAGTTGTTCAAGAGACCTTTTCTAGCTTGTTAGTGGTTACCTTAAATGGCGTAAGAAAGGCTTGCCACGTTGGGTGTAGTGCGAGCCCCTGGCCTAGTGTGTATAGGCTGCGGTTGTTGTGCCACAGGGAAGGGGGGTTCTACATCTGCCTGTCGAGTGAATCTAATGGCCCTAACTTGTTAGACGAACTTTTGGATGGCTTTATATGGTTTCTTGTGCTTAGGGATTCATGACCCCTTAGCATATGGAAATCATGACTCACAGTGAAAGTGTACACCTCTGCGCAGAGTTAAAAACTGGTATACTAGCCGTGCTCACGGATACGAGCGGCCTTGGGGATTCTTACAGAATAGTTGATCACCATTATTATATCATGCTTAATTATTGTTGATTATTATTATGCTCATGTTAATGCTATTCATTATCCTTATTACAATTGATCATTGATTCATTAATGGGATTTGGATTACCTTGATGCTACTCAATTGCTAATTATATGATGATTAAAAGCTAAACGCAGTTAAACAGTGTCTAGCCTTTTTGAGCCTCATGAACCCTGTGTTATACTTGTTGAGTTCGACATGGACTCATTCTTGCTATTTTCCCAACACTCCAGTGTGTAATAAGATGCTACTCGGAAAAAGGACAAAGGTGTAGTGGAGTTTCCAGAAGACTAGTAGAAGTGCTAGGCATATGTTACCCCCAGTCAGCCGTCCCTGAGAAGAATGGAGCCCGAAGTTTAGTCACCGTTCCGCGATACTCTGATGTAAGTGTTAATATAGCTATGTATACGTTATATAATAACATTGTTTCTGATACTTTTTCATTCTGGCATATGTGTGGACTTCCTGGGCACACATATGATTAGCCTGGTTTTGTTCTTTAGAAAACCGGGTGTGACAGTATAACTTTGCTACTGATCTACTATGTGTCGATGGTAATTATAGTAAATGGATACTTTTTGTTGACAGTAGATGGCATAGCAATTTTATGGCGCAGGCTATAGAATATAACTGTTGTAGTTAACACGTATGTCCTCTGTGATGACAGTCATCAACAATTAGATAACCTGAATGTAAAAAGGTATGGGCAGTGAAATAATAGTTACCTGTAAACTTAATCTAAGCAATCCTTAATTTCACTCTTGAAATAACGTGATATGCCCAACCTCTCCAACCGGTCCACAGCCCATAAGCGCTCGAATATCTCAATAGGATAAACAAAAGGTACTGAAAAGGAAGTACAAATGAGGCACATATATTTGATTTGGAGATCATCTTGGAAAATGCTTCTACGGGCTCAAACAAGAGTATCGTTTTAGCTAGGATTGTTTGAAGTAAAACTTTGTTGAATTTAATTTGACCAACAATATCTGAAAAAACATATTATTTATAATCAATGAAATTATATATAGTGAAACTTTTTTTCATGATAAATCTACTGATATGTTAATCCTATATTATAAATCTATCTTGTTTTCTAGCTTTTGGTGATCACAGAAAAAAGGGCTTTTTTGCAAATCAGATAAAAGGGCTTTAATTTAGCACAATCCTAAAACATCACTTATTTGTGACTAGGAGAGTACAATGAACCCTATATGATGTAGTGATATGTTGTTATCTTAGTAAATTTCTCAAATTGTCATAACTTAAAAACACTTTGTTGCAAGCTAAAAAATTAACGGCAGGTAAAAGAACAGAGGAAGTAGTTTCATGTCATCGTTTTATTACTCTTCAATCTTCATACCGCTTCCATTAAACTTGCTGACCACTCTATCAAGGAACTCAAAGCACTTAGGGTCCCCAGTCTGCATTAGAGCATAAGCGGTGGGAGCAGGTGAAGACATGAAGGAGCCGTCTGGACACTGGAGATTACATAGCCTTTCCCAGTCCAAACCTGGCATTCCTTCTATGCTTAGAAGGAAAGTTGTTGGTACAACATGGAATGCATTTCTCGGAATCCTACAGATAAACAAGCAAATTATTATGCAACCAACATAGTGGTAAAGTAATTTGTTGTAGATAGCACAAGTCATGTTGAGAGTTGAGACCCATTTTGAAGATGTGTCATATGAGTGTCTGCATCTGTACCGTCATTTGCAAAAAAAAAAGGTTTTCATGGATGTCATAGGAAATTCCATGTCATGAACATGGATTTGTTTAGTTTTGAGGTAGCTTAAGGATTTTTGAACCGTTTGATATTTCCACATCCCAAAAGAGTTGAAAATGATTCATACTGATTCATACTACCTGTATAGAAACCCATGCATGAAAGATATAGGTGCAAATATAATCACCCTTTTCTTTCACACTAAATTAAGGGCTGTAAAATCATGATGTGCTAGTCAACATTTGGATAGCCATGTAGCCTCCTTGTGTGTGGAATTTGTATTTTCCATTAATTTTCCTTAAGGCATATTAGAATGTAGTAATATACAACTTTGTTATAGCTAACAGTTTATTCCTTAAAAAATAAAGAGGGAAGAAAAAAAATACTCCCATGCCCCTCACCTTATCCCTTGAAAGAGTACACTTAATTATTGACTTCTTTAAGCTGCCAACTATTAATGAGTTTCCCTAATTCCAAGATGTTTCTAACATAGGCATTTAATGAGTATGGCTTTAATAGAGGCCTTGTAGGAACAATCTATAGTTCACCTAAATACATGTCTTCATATGTACAAAATGACATTAAGAATAGAACAAAGATAGTATATACTTAGTGAACTTGAGTTCCCTTTTGGCATATATTGCTTCCAACATGGGGTCATCAACTGGTATGTTGACACCTAGGTTCTTGGCCTTCTCCAGCAACATAGGGAAGATAATCTCGAAGCCACATAACGTCCAATTATCATCATCCTTGGTTAACCTCCACATATTTTCAGAGACGAATGACAAACCTACGATACGTCAAATCCATGTCATCAAGATTCAGAAGGATGTTAACTATAAAGAATCCAAGATCGCTTATTATTAAGGTAATTGTGTTGAGTTCATCTCTTAGTTAACTGATTATGTTTATTAATGTATACATTTGACAGTGATAAGCTTGTTAACCCCAAGATTGTGATATCATACATACAACTAACTCCCTTGTTTCAAATTATAGGATGCCCAAACATTTCGACATTCATTAAGAATACATGTGTTAATGATGCAATTCATCACACAAAAAATGTTTTACATGATGCAGAAAAGTTTGATATTGTTGGATCCTTATTGAAAATATATGCTTTGAAAAAGAAAATGTTAAACATTTTTGTGCCATTTAACCAATGCATTGTTGATCTATTTGTTGTTCTAAATTAGGTGCCCGAATGTATGAGCCCTATATATAGTCAGTGTGCAGAGAGTACCTTTGTTGCATGCATCGTCGTGGACGTTCCATGATTTCAGTGCGATGATGCAGGCAAGGGTGTTGATAATCCGGTCTTGGACAAGGAAGAAGTCATCACCCCATGATCCGTCTGGCAGCTGATTCCGAGCAATCCAATCAATGCACGAGGGGAACTGTGGTGTGTCATCTCCATGCTGTGTCATATGCTGAAATGCTGATCTCGCCGTCGCCCATTGATCGAAGGGCTGCTCGGATGGCATCGATCATTTTGGGCATGCCACTTTGTTCATCCTTTAGGAAGATTACATACATTATGAGAATTCAGTTACGCATACTAATATATATGTCCAAATGCTGTTTTTCAACGTTGTTGCAAATTGGTACATTGAAAAATAATTATACTCCCTGATTCCAAAACATAAGAGGCACTTTAACCCTCCAGAAGTTAGATAATTGTGGGCTAAATGTTCTCCTACAACGTTTATGCTGAATTACAGTTACAAAATTATAATCACAACAAACCACATATAGATAATTGTGAACCAAAGAGACCACCAAATTTATGCTATCCTTATATTATTAGATTGATTGTTTGTCAGAAGCTCGCTTTTAATGAATAGACAAGTCTTATATTTCCGAGAACTGAGAGTAATATACTCCCTCCGTCCAAAATAGATGACCTTATAGCATTCAAATTTTGTCCCAAAATATTTGACATGTTCACTTCCTAATGCACCTTTCTCTTTTTCCAATACATCTTTAATTTCTCTTTCCCCAATCATCTCTATCTCTATTTCTTAAGTGGCATTCTGGTTTTTTTGGCTTCAGCTTTAGTTTCTGTCTAAAATGTCAACTAATGTGGGACGGAGGGAGTATGTTCACCTTGTGTCGTATGTCGGGGACAAGTACATCAGGATTAATAACTGCTTTCAGTGCTTCAACCTTTATGGGCTTCATGAGGCGACCTATAACAATAAGACATGATTAAAAATGTGTTTTTTTAAAAAAAAAGCAAGCATGATTTAGAGTGACATATATTGCCTGACCTCTCCACTCAAACCGATGTAGTCAACTAGTTACACACTGCAAAACAAAAAATAAGGAGAAAAAATAAACAAGAATGAGACCATTATGCCTTGAGAATCATAGGCACAACATGCAACTCAAACTGCCTAACAATCCATGATCCAACTACAAATAAAGCTTGACATGGTTTGCAGCTCTTCTCATGTACCACTACCACAAAAATGATTTTAGGAGACAACGCCCACCTCCGTTAATCATTTATAGAGGCAGACATCCTAAGGACACCTTAGGAGCCCATCTCTATAAATCGATTTTACGCGGCCATTCTAAGGACATCTTAAGATCCTCATCTCTAACAATTAATAGAGACGGCCATTCTATGGATGTCTCTAAAAAATCGATTAACACGGCAGACATCTTAAGAGATCCATCTCTAGAAATTATTGCACCTGAAAATCGATTAAGGGAGGCGATTAAGAGACATGTCTCTAGAAATAGTCACATCAAAAACTATTTCATAATTTTTTAATATGAAGTTGGACGAAGACAAACTTTATATCAAAATTGTAGCCCTGGATGCGATCTACAACTATGTAGCTGAGATGATTTTATTTGAAGATGTTTAGTCCCAAAATACTTTTTTTTTAAGTTCACAGGTTTTGAAATTTAAAATTTAAATTTTTAAACAACCTTGGATGTTGACATATAGTCTATACCAAAGTTGTAGTTATCAATACAATCTACAACTTTGAAGTTGAAATTTTTTTATTTAGAATTGTTTCAAGTTTCAAATATGTATTTTAAGTTCATAGATTTTGAAATTCAAATTTTTTCAGCTGACATGGGATAGAGATGACGAGGAAGGAAAATAGAGCTGACATGGAGGCTCCACATATCAGCATACCACATCACCACATGTCAGCATTCCACATCAGTATATGGTAAGGATGGCAGCGGGTCGGTAAGTCATTTACCTGCCCGTGAGCATACCTGTGACCCTAGACTTTACCCGCCCGCGAGCGTGCCCACAAGTAAAATTTCTAACCGGCGCCTGCCGGGTAATCAATATCGGGTAATTCTAGGAGAGATCAAATAAAATATCTAAGTGATGATAACAATGAACACCATTCAAATCCAGCACCCATATTTTCATCTTAGCAATAGGGAAAGACTCGTGGATCAACTAATTGAGCAAACTGACACATTCATAGTTCAAAGCACACACACACAATAACACAATCATCAGGTATCACGTCTCTCTCTCACTCTCACAGTCTCTGTCACAGGTGTAAGTATGGCTCGGATGCTCAGTGCAGGCGCTGGCGCTGCCTTCTTGCTTCTACATAAGCAAGCCTGGCCATCGGGATGCCGGCCGCCACCTTGGCTGTAAGAGCCGCGGAGGTGGGTGCGGATCCTGCCAAACGTTGGACTGCCGGTGCCAGTGGTGGGATCAGGAAGTCGACGTGCCAGAGGTGGAGCGCACACCGGGATGCCAGAGGCGGGAGCGGTGCGCTGGGCTGCCAGAGGCGAGAGTGGTACACCGGGCTACCAGAGGTAGGATTGGCTCGGGCCTCAGTGTCAGCAAGCCTCTTGCCTCCTCTCCCGACATGCGATGGCGCCGGTGTGACCACGAGAGTCACCATCACCCACTCACGGTCGCAGTCGTGGAGACGCGATCTGGGGTGGTTTGTTGGCTAGGGTTCCTTGAAACCCTCCTATGGACAAGGTAGGGGTCTCTAGTTCTAGGGTTTTATGTGGGCTAGGCCAATAAGGTAGAGGTCTCTATTTGAAGTCTTGTAAATGTGGGTACCTGATAGGTAGGTACCCGTGGGTAAATTTCTATACCCGCACCTTTGCGGGTACCCGACCCGCATATACCCACGAGTGAACTTTCTTACTTGTACCCTCACCCATCGAGTACGAGACCCGCGGGTCCGACTGCCATCCCTAGTATATGGGCACGGCCTAGACACATTTGCATTAGCTCTAAGATTCGAAAATAGGTTGAGGATCTAAGAATGATTTGTGAGTTTAGGCTCGGAGACTACACATTTGAACAAATTTGGGATGTACAAGCAATAATTTAAGTGTTTAGGGACAGAAATAGAACAAGTTTGAGGGCCCAAACACATAATCTATGATTTTAGGGACTGTCGGGTACTAGCAAAACGGGGTACCCCATTCTCACTGCAATAACTATCCACCGAGGTGGAATAATGGCCCACGGTCCACCACAGCCGGCCCAGGCCCTACTCCGCTCGGAACCATAGCTAAAGGACAAGCGCCCGAACCTCCCAGTGCTCCACCACTTCGTCCGACCTCTGTCCGTCTCGCCCGACCCCCGTGACATCATCCAGGCGCCCGAGCCCTGTGACGTCATCGAGGCGCTTGACCCCTTTGCACGGCTACCGCTTCGCTCGACCCCCACTGTAACACGCTGCCGTGGGTACGCACGGGCCCCTACCCTTTCCTGTTAAGGAACAAGAGCTCACCGCATCGTGCAGAATCACCTAGGAACTTGTAACACTTGATTCATGATCCAGTCAAGGCTTCCACGGATCTTTCTCGCCCCCATGGCAGTAACAGGAAGAGGCTACGCTACACCACACCCTATCATGTCCGCCTCAACGGGACGGGGAGCAGCGGCCGTCTAGCCCCCCCCCCACCTTTTTGCCGGCGCAGCTTTAGGGCCACGAAATCCTTTTCATCATGACACTGTGTCAGGGTATGGCCTCACCGCGTCATCTATAGCCACGATGCACCACCACCACCACCACGACTGTGCGAAAGCATGAACTAAGAGGAAAACTAGGAATAGGGAGCACCTTAGGGCATTCTCTTTCCATTTTTTGTACATCCAAACACTGTAACCCGACCCTTCCCTTTGCATGCTATAAAAGGGGAGGGAGGGACCCTCGACCAGGGGGTGGCATAGCAAGATAACACCACACTATGGCAATGTTCTAAACACACACTCGAACACACCAACACACAGACACCTGGGAGCCATCCCTCTCTCGACTAGCTTGTATCCCCCTACTACAAGCACTTCGGTGCAAAGCAACTCGAGTAGCAGCGAGCACTGGAAGTAGGGACGTTCAGCCCGAACCAGTATACATCTTGTGTCCGCCTTGCACACCATCGGAGGCTCCGACGCGCATCTTCATTCACTTGTCCCGTCTCTAGACACCCCCCGTTCTAGAACACCGACAGGGACCAAGATGACATAGTCGAACAAATTTGAAGACCGCCTATATACTTTACTCAAATAAAAAAATTAGTTTGTGAGCCGACACACTATGCGTGGTCCTAGGAAGCCAAGTGGTGTGATGTGATATGGAGGGAGGCCATAAGCAGTCATCCTTATGGAATAGTGTAACTACTGGAATACCCATAAAGATTGATCCAATGTTTAGGAAGTATGTTTAGGGTTTTTTTATTTTGTCAAAATGGAGAATACATACAAGAATTAATTGATTTCTCAAAATTGCAATAATTACTTTACATGACTAGTTTGGATATACTCCCTCCGTTCAGCTTTTAAGTTACATAGCTTTTGCTACACATCTAGTTATACATTATGTCTAAATACATAGTAAGCGTTATGTATCTAGAAAAGTTAGACAGACTTACAGTTTAGAGCATAGGAAGTAGTTATATATCATGGTACTCTACTATACTCTAACATGCACCACTTGACAGTGCAAGTAGACGATAATTAAACATCCATATAGAGAAGCTAATGAGTGGACAACCAATGGCTGGCATGGCATGCATCTTTGTTTCTGTAAGGCCAGTCTCACTATTACAGCGCAGGGATATAGTAACACTAACTTGTGTTACTATAGGTTGGAAAAAGTGTTACTAGCTCTCTTAGTAACACATTTTTCTCTGTGTTCCAATTGGCCATGTTACTATAGACTAGTTTATTGTAACACATTTACTTGTCTACAGGAGCATTTGTCTAGTGTTACAATGAATTTTGTTGTAACACTTTTTTTACTCTAGTAACACTTCACATTATGGTAGAAAGCGTAGTTTGTAACACATTTATTAATCTATCAGAACATTTGTCTAGTATTACAGCGATTGTCTACTGCCACGCATCAATAATGTTGCAATAGATGGACTCTCTATTGCCACACTCTTTGTGGTTGCTATAGGTGGAACCCTTTATTGCTATGAAAAATATTTCGTTACTACAGGTGGCCTCTCTATTGCCACACTATCTATATGGTAGCTATAGGTGAAACCATCTATTGTCACGACAAATATTTGGTTGCTAGAGGTGGCCTCTCTATTACCACACTAAACATTGTGGTTGCTATAGGTGGAACCCTCTGTTGCCACACTAAATCTTTGGTTGCTATAGGTTGTAATGCCACGCTGTTTTTGTGTTGCTATAGAATATATTGCCACGCCAAATGATGATACCAATAGTCTCTATTGCAATGCTTTATTTACTAGCATCAAACAATATTGGCACACCATTAATTTTTCAGAACAATATATGAACAGTAAAACATTTCTATAAAGCCATTAAACAAAAATAGGATTTGTCTGTACACATCTATAATGAAAATATCCCATATCAAAATTGGCTTAGCCACACACATTGTTCAAACTAGCCCATAATAAGTTGTTCAACATATTTGTTTCTAATCATCAAAATCTGAAGTGCCTAGCTACCACTGAACCGAAGCTGGCTTGGATATTTGACCATCCCATCACTCGTGTGTAACACTGCATTAAAGCTTGGCTTGATATTGTTGAATAGCTTGAATTAACCATCCCATCACTTGAACTACTCCATTCAAATTGTATCTTCATCTTAAATAAAATCATTCACATGGCAGATGCATTAGTAACTAAATCTAGAATGGAAAATCAGAAACATCAGCTAATTAAAAGAGTGATATCCTGGTTGGGTCAAACTCAGGTGACCTAGGGTTCTGATGACACCACATGCTGGCCATAATTATTCCAAATATGCTAAAATGCAGAGTAACGATTGGATTGAAATGTGACCGACTCATTTTCAGTAGCTAATAATGATACACATGGTGACCATCCTGCATGATCTTAGCTGTATTTAGATTGTATTCCTATCTAGCTATAGCTTCAAGTGTTTGCATTATGTGACCATCCAACCAAATGAATAATATATGTATAATGGAGGAGCATACTATAAATTGAAATATGGAATGCAAAAGGCCCTAAACTCATTTTTGAAATGATGCAGACACTTCACTTCTCTTCGTGCACTTGGCACTAAGCATTCATGTACTTCTGTTTATTTTCAGAGAAAAATCAGTCCCATGATTTTTTTTTCTTTTCAGCTGACTTGATACTTTAGTTAACTTATTTGATACTCCAGCACAGTTGTGGAAACTCTAGTAGCATAGTACCATGAAGAATGCATAGATAGATTAAAAACTAAAAGAATATGAATGCATACTACGTATTTCATGAAAAAGAATTAAAATCTTACTAGCTTTGATTTTTAAATAATATAAATACACTGAAATGTGCTATCGAATTAAAAGTATGAAACAAGCACATACTGAATGGAAGTGTATTCACATTCTTAGCAACAACACTCAAATGTGCAAATAATAAAGAAGTTAAGGTCCACTGAATGCCAAGCATTTTGTAGAGTTAAATTGTAGGAAAGAGACTGGCATTTTTCTTATTTACATCCACGAAGCATATGCCTACCAATCATGTGGATAGCTGGCCCTCACCCCGGTTGCCTGGCAGCTCACTCACCTGCTTCTCTGGTACAAGATCATAGCAGCGTGTTCTCGACTTCCCTACACAACAAGCTATGTTGTCAGGTTCAAAGGTACATAACCGGTTGATATCTAGTGCTTATACAGAAGATACAATTCAGAGTTCAAAATACAAGATCTACAAGGAGGCATGATCATAGAGCAGTATTAATTTAGAGTACAAGAACTACGGAAGATATAATTCAGAGTTCAGAGTACAAGATCCACAAGGAGGCGTGATCATAGAGCAGTAAACAATTCAAAGTACAAGAACTACAGAAGATATAATTCAGAGTTTAAAGTACAAACTATGTCTATTTCGGGTAGCAAAAAAATATTTTGTTTAGATCAGAAACACAGTGTTGTACTTGCCTTTTGCCAACCACGAATTGGAAATAGAAAAGTCGTCAACAGCAAAGTTTGTACAACTTATTGAAATCTACTTTTGTTTTGATCATTTCTCCCTCAGACTTTATTTGAAAATTTCAAAATTTATGTGCAGATAGCTCAAGTCATGGTTCCTATAAGAAATAAAATAAAACACTAGATTTTAAACAAACAAGCAAGTGGTCTAGTGGTAGAGGGGTGGTGTTGTTCTCTTAGGGAGTTTGATGCAGGTTCAAATCTTGCTGGTTGCCCTATTTTTTGTTTTTCTTATCATTTTTCCACGCCATGCTAAATTTTAATATAATAAATAAAATAAAACACTAGATATTGTACAAACATGTAAGTGATCTAGTGGTAGTGGGGGTGTTGTTGGGGTTGGAGGTGAGGCTGTAAGGTTCAAATCTTGATAGTAACTATATTTTTATTTTTCTTGTCATTTTTCAGCACCATGCAAAATTTGAAATTTCAAAATATTAAAACTTTAAATAGGATTTTGGGAAAGTAAATGATTCTAATAGATTTTTCTTGACATTTTTCCACGCCATGCTAATTTTAAATTCCAAAATATGAAAATTCCAAATAGAATTTTGGGATACTAAATGATTTTAAATGAAAAAGTCATCAACTACAAGTTTTTAGAGCTCATCCAGATCTACTACTTTTGTTTTGATTGCTTCTTTATTCGAGTTTATTTGAACAATTCAAAATTTGAATTTCAAAATTTAAGAACTTCAAATAGAATTTTGGGATAGTCAATAATTTCAAATGGAAAAGTCATCAATAGCAAACTTGTACAACTCATTGAAATCTACAACTTTTGTTTTGATCATTTCTCCATCAGACTTTATTTTAAAAATTTCAAAATTTATGTGCAGATAGCTCAAGTCGTGTTTCCTATAAGAAATAAAATAAACACTAGATTTTGAACAACCAAGCAAATGGTCTAGTGGTAGTGGGGTGGTGTTGTTCTCTTAGGGAGTGAGATGTGATGCAGGTTCAAATCTTGGTAGTTGCCCTATTTTTGTTTTTTATCATTTTTTCCACGCTATGCTAAAGTTTAATATAACAAATAAAATAAAACAATGGATATTGCACAAACATGCAAGTGATCTAATGGTAGTGGGGGTGCTGTTGTTGTCTTGGCGGTGGTGGCGATGTTGCATGTTCAAATTTTGTGGTCATGTAATTTTTATTTTTCTTGTCGTTTTTCTATATTTTTATTTTTTCTTTCATTTTTCCCACGCAAGTGGTCAAGTTGGTTTCAACAATTTGAAAATTTGATTGGAAGGGATGAGGAGATCATGTACGTGGGGTTTTTTAGGTAGATAGATCATGTAGTTGCCAACAACGCTAGCTAGATATCTATCAATTTGTGAGGCCCTTGCCCACATTCAAAGGCCCACCATTGCAATGCCTTTTGCCAACCACGAATTGGAAGATGATCCACATGTATATGTTTCTTTGTAACACTTTGGTTGTAACAATATGTTGTATTACTATAGGTAATATACTTGTCACACATTTTACGTGTTCCATTTATGTGTTACAATGTAGTACCACTTTTGTAATATTTCACTTGTAACATTAACTTTTGTGTTACTATAATCATTGCCAGTAACACATTTTTATAAAAAAAACATGTTTTGTGTTACAACCCAAGTTTGTAACACATAATTTGTGTTACTATGAAATTTCTTAGGAACACATTAATGAATGTGTTATAAGCTAGTGTAACAATATCCTTATTTTGTAGTAGTGTCTCTGTGGGAGTTTTATGAGAGTTTCACATTTTTATTTAATAGCCTACCACATATGCATTTTTTATGATATGGTAATGTTTTAATGAATAGAGAGAAGAAATAAGTTTCATGGGGATGAAACTCTCTTGGCAGATTACCAACTCTCTATGAGTCTTAGAATTAAATGTATATGAAACTATGGAATGAAACTTTGCATTGAGAGTGGATGTTTCATCCAAGTTTCATTTTATTTTATATGACATGACAATTTTGAAAACAATGCAATGAAACTCTCCACTGAAACTGGTTTAATAATTGATCGATCACACACCTGGACGTGGACTTGGAGCATGGAGGTGCCTGAACCTGAAGGTCGAAGGCCTTGGCTCTGCCACCAACCGGAGAAAATCGACGTGGGCAGAGGCGGAACCAACGATTTTGATTAAGGGGGCCGGACAAATATGATCGAATTTTTTAGTGTGATAAAATATAAATAATTACATGTTTCAACAACTTTTCAAAAAGTTTTATACTATTTTTAACAAAAATCATCATATTTTAATAAAAATGGTGAAATTGATATTTTCTATGCTATAAGTACAAATATTTATATAGGTATCAAATGAGTCTACTGTGCTTTGGGGGTGCCCGCCCCCCGTTCCGCCTCTGCGTGTGGGTGTGCAGCAGTCGACAACATCCACTGTCTCATCGATCGGGGTCATGCTTTTCGGCCTTCCTCCCTCTCTCACCTTGATCCTGGGAAATCAAAGAAGTTGGTGAATGCTCACCATCCACCCAACATATTAATTGAGACTCCCAAGGGCGGCGTGTGCACTAATGTGGTGCACTGCGCCCGCCAACTGTTCGACGGAATGCGCGCCCCCCATGTCTGAATGCGCCCAGCTGCTATTGCTCACCGCCGGCCACGCCGATTCGGGAACGGGGGCAATGGAGTGACCTCACAAGGCTTCCTCGTCCGGTCATGGGATCCTCTTCGGATCTTGCTGGCCGCCTGGACTTCAATCCGGGACTGGAGTTCGAAGATGAGGTCCGTCGTCGCTTCAAATCTCCGGTACACCACCCTCATCCTACCCCTGATGGATCGATCTTCCTTCTCGCCACATTTCGGCGTTTTCTGTTCCGACTAACCGAGGATTCGGTATCCTTGGCCCTGCAATCTTGCCTGGGAGGGCGGGCGTTGGATTTTCACGTGCAATTCCTGAGCAACAATCACTTTTGCTTTTCGGTCTTCTCAAAGGATGTCGGCTTTCTTGTTTACAAACTCCGTAGAGTCATCAGTTCTACCTTTGATGTCTATTTCCACCTCTGGAATAACGGCACTCCCCATTGGGAACGTGAGAAGCGTGCCTGGGAGATTGAACAAGAGAAGGAATGGACAAAGGTCCTCTCGAAGAGTTCTAAGAAAGCTGCTGGTAAGGCTTCAAAGCCTCAGAAGAGAGTCAGTTTTGCAAAACAGTTGATCGATCGCTCTCCTCCCAAGAGTTCGCCTCCCCAATGGATCAATTTCGGGGCCTTCTCGATCCTTGTTAAATCTGTTTTCCCTGATCGTTTGGTTTTTGGGAGCACTAAACAGAAATCCCATGTCCATCATGATCGTGTTCTTCAGCATTTACTGCAATGGTGTGACATGCAATAGGAAGGAGAAATTCTCGTCGCAAACAGTGCCTTCCATCTCGACCGCAAAGTCTCTGGAGGCCAGCTTTCAAATTTCAAATCTAATGCTCCTGGGCCTCGTTGCTCTCGTTGCCAGAACTTGGGCCATCACCGCTCGAAATGCCCAGGTATGATCTGTTGTTGGGCCTGCCACAACTTTGGTCATACCAAAAGAATATGCATGACCCGCACCCACCCCAATCTGATATGGATGCCTAGAATTCCAAGGGGTGAAGATTTTCAGCTTGACCTTGATTCTCGCGCTGATTTCCCGGAACTCTCGGCTCCTCTAAACTCGGAACAGGACCAACACATTGATGATTTGCATCCGCTATCGCCGCCACACCCCTTGCAACTATCGTCTCTGGTGGTGCCAAAGCATCCAGCAGTCCCCCAGGATCACCTAGACCTGGATCTCTCTGGCTTGTCAATGAGGTTTCTGCGAGGCAGTGGTCCTGATATCTCCCTAGATGATATCTTGGGCAGCAATGCTACAGATGATGGCAGCTCTTCTTCTAGTTATGCCAGCTCAGCCCAGGTGGAGGACTGTGCCCATTTTGATGCTGTGCAGAATCGTTGTGCAAATATGCTGATCTTCAACAAGAAGGATCTCCCTGAAGATATTTTTGTCAGAGTCACAGCTGGCTTAGAGATTGTGCCATGGAAGCCGGTGAAGGACATTCCAGCTCCCAGTGGCAAAGAAATTGTGCCATGGAAACCCACAGGAGCAGCTCTGGCGCTGCAGTTATTTGCTGTGAGCATGGAACAACAGAGTACAGATGACCAAGATCAGCAGGGATCCCATCAGAGCTCAGCCACCACCTTCAGTCATGGCTTTGAATTTGAAGTCCAGACATCTCGGCCCAACCCAATTACGCGTGTGTATAAGAGGCGCCCAAAGCCCAAGAAAGCTACCTTGAGCCTCCCCACGACGGCCTCTGTAAGCAACCCAACCATGCCAGTGGTGGACATGGTGAACAGGCGCAGCCAGCGTCTGAGTGCCAAGAAGGCGGGCTTCTCCTACAGGCTTGACAAGAATCCCTCGAAGAAGCGCAAGATCACTGCTTTGCAGATCAGCAGTATCAATGGAGAAGAAGGTCCAGTCGCCATCGCCACGCTTCAGTCCTGGGGAGTTCAATGTGGTGTTGATCCTGGTGATCTCACCGAGGAGGCGCTGTTGTAGGCGTCGGCCGAAGGCAATCATCCATGATCATGATCAGCGTCTCCATTACCTCATTTATCGCAGCGGAGCCCCATATCGATCCAACCAAGTCTGCGATGCTTCTCTACCTGTCAATGCTAGTCATTCCATGTCTCTATTCCACCCCCCCCCCAATTTGGTAATCAATGAATACACGTAGCTGGCACATTCTTTGTTGGAACATACGTGGAATCAATGTTGTTGAGAAATGTGATGCGGTTAGAGATAAAATTGAGGAAAGTTCATGTGCAGTCATCTGCCTCCAGGAAACCAAGCGAGAACACTTTGATATCTCGTTTGTCAGAAAATTTGCACCGCGGCGTTTTGACAGGTTTGACTACATCCCTTCGATAGGAGCTTCGGGGGGAATACTTGTGGTTTGGAATAGCTCAATTTTCTCGGGCAATGTCTTAGAGAAACAAAGATTTGGCATCACGTTGAACTTCACTGCTGCTCACAACAATGAGACCTGGAAGCTTACCACAGTCTATGGGCCCTGTGATGAGCCAGCACGTTCAGAGTTCATTGGATGGTTCCGGGATCATGATATTGGTGATACTGATAATTGGATCTTTCTTGGGGATTTCAACTTCTATAGGTCCTTGAGCAACAGGAATAGGCCCGGTGGCAACCTCAATGACACACTCATCTTTAATGATGCAATCGGTCACTTAGGTTTGGTGGAGCTACCTCTGAAGGGCCGTGCTTTTACCTGGAGCAATATGCAAATTAATCCACTATTGGAGCAACTCGATTGGTTTTTTACCTCACCCAATTGGACCATTGATTTCCCCAGTACTGAGGTTCTACCACTTGCAAAAATCACGTCAGACCATATCCCATGTAAGATAGCAATTGGTACCAAAATACCTCGGGCTAATATTTTCCGGTTCGAAAATTTCTGGGCGGAAAGAGATGATTTCTTGGACACGGTCCATGGCTGCTGGTCCTCCGCAGCGGAGTTCAATGACAGTGCTCGCACTATCTCAAGCAAATTCAAGGCTCTAAGATTTTGTTTGAAGAATTGGAGTCAGCACCTCTCAAATCTAAGTGTTCTCATCACCAACTGCAACAAGGTTATAGCTTTCTTAGATGCTCTGGAAGATCGAAGAGGTTTATTCAACCCTGAGATTAATCTTAGAAATGCAATAAAGAGACAGCTCCAAACATGGCTGCGCTACAAGAACATTTACTGGAAAAATCGCTACACAGTAAACCGCATCAAATTGGGTGATGAATGCACTAAGTTCTTCCATGGTATGGCTACCATCAAATATAGGAGAAATGCAATCCCGCAGCTTTTGAATGATCAAGGTAGTTGGGTCCAGGGCCATGAAGGCAAGGCAGGGTTGCTTTGGACGTCTTTCAGAAACCGTATGGGTATCACGTCATCTCCAATTATGTTTTTTGATCTTCCCAGTATGATTGCACCTGTTGATAATCTAGAAACTCTCGCTGAGCCTATTCAAAGAGAAGAGATTGATTTGATTGTAAGAAGAATGTCAGCAGACAAGGCGCCCGGGCCCGATGGTTTCAATGGTTTATTCCTTAAAAAATGCTGGCAAATTGTTAAAGGCAATTTCTATGCCATGTGCTCTGATTTCTTCATGGGTACAGCTAACCTGGAATGCATCAACATGTCTTATATAACCTTGGTTCCCAAAAAAGATTGTCCAGAGACTGTAAGTGACTACCGTCCCATCTCGCTCATGAACATTTCATTGAAGATCATTACCAAGATTTTGGCGGATAGGCTGCAGTCTGTTATCTTGAGACTTGTGCATCCAAACCAATACGGTTTCATCCGTTCGCGCACGATCCAAGATTGTCTTGCATGGAGTTATGAATATATCCATCAGTGCCACCAATCCAAGCAGGAGATCCTCATTCTCAAACTAGATTTTGAGAAAGCGTTCGACACAGTGGAGCACTCAGCCATCATACATGTAATGACTCACTTGGGATTCCCGGAGAGATGGATAAGTTGGGTACGTGCAATCCTGTCATCTGGCTCCTCTGCTGTCCTTTTGAACGGAGTCCCAGGAAAATTTTTCAAGTGTAAGAGGGGGGTTCGTCAAGGAGATCCTTTGTCTCCTTTATTGTTCGTGCTTGCTGCTGAGCTTTTGCAAGTTTTAGTCAACAAGGCTGCTGATCTCAATCGACTCAAAGCTCCACTTCCCCAGCCAATGGAGGATTTTCCTATAGTGCAATACGCGGATGACACGTTATTGCTCCTCCAAGCTGATGCCAGTCAGTTGGTCTTCCTCAAAGCTCTCTTGCATACCTTCGCAGAATAAACGGGACTACAAGTTAATTACAGGAAATCACAAATGTTTCCTATCAATGTGCCACAAGATAAGTTGACACGGCTTGCGTGCACCTTTGGCTGTGACACTGGAGTTATGCCGTTCACCTACCTTGGCTTGCTTATGGGCACAACCAAACCATGCCTAGAGGACCTCACTCCACTGTTGGATAGAGTGGAAAGACGGCTGTCAGCCTGCTCCATTTGGCTCTCTTACTCAGGTCGTCTAGAGATGATCAACTCTGCCATAACGCCAATTACAACATATGCAATGTGCACAATTAAGCTACCAAAGGGTGTCATTGACAGCGTGGACAGAGCAAGAAAACAGTGCTTATGGCGCGGCAATGATAACGAAAAGAAGGGTGGCAACTTAGTAGCATGGGAGACAGTTCAGCAACCCAAATATAAAGGTGGTCTGGGAGTTATAAATCTTCGTTTGCATAACGACGCTCTCCTAATGAAGCACCTGAGTAAGTTCTACAACAAATAAAATATTCCATGGGTCTGGTTGATCTGGAACAGATACTACACCAATCGAGTTCCGCATGCTACACGAGAGTTGGGCTCGTTTTGGTGGAAGGACGTACTGCGGCTCAATATCATTTTCAGAGGTATCTCTAAATGTGCATTGGGAGACGGCTCTTCAGTATGCTTTTGGGACGATCTATGGACTGACTCGGTATTATCCTCCAAATACCCCAGACTAGCCTCTTTTGCTAGAAAAGATGGGATCTCTGTGTTGGAGGTCATGCAAGCAGAAGATTTAGATACCCTTTTCTTGTTGCCTCTTTCCCAGCAAGCTTTTGAGGAAATGGAAAATCTCCAAGCACAGCTGCAAGCCCAGCCTTATGATGAGCTCAGTTCAGATCAGTGGGCGCCTAAATGGGGCAGCAAATATACATCGCGACGCTTTTACAGAGAGGTATTCAAAAACATAGAAGCCCACTCGGTTTTCAAGGTCATCTGGAAGGCAAGATGTACACCGCGCGTAAAATTCTTTGCTTGGCTCATTTTGGTGGACCGGCTGAACACCAAATCCATGCTGCGCCGGCGTCATCTAAATATTGAGCACAGTGACACCTGCGTTTTGTGCAATACAGGAGAAATTGAGACCATAGAGCACCTTTTCTTCGATTGTCCCTTTGCAAATGACTGCTGGACAGCCATTCATGTGGACTGGAATGCATCTTTGCCTCTGCATGACAGGTTTACCCAGGCTAGATTGAGCAGCGACCTCCCATTCTTCACTGAAGCTATCTTGATTGCAGCGTGGGAACTCTGGAAATTGCACAATGACAAAGTTTTTCAGAGACGTACCCCTACTCCAGCACTATGGTTAGCTAATTTTAAAAGTCAGGGTCTCCTTCAGTCGGTTCGTTTTAGAGATGATGTTAGGAATGCTTTTTGTGTCTGGCTTGATGCCTTCAGTTAATTTCTGTATGTAAGAACCCTCGTTTATTTATCAAAAAAAAATTGTGTACTGTGGGGATCTCTCCCACCGTCTTTTGCCGTCAAAAAAAACATATTAATAGATGAACGCTGGTGGCTGTTAACCATTTTTTTATTGCATGCGCCCCACGTTATTGTACCAGTCCACTTCTTAATGGTATTAAATAAACAAAAGTAAACACTACTACATAAACCATCTATATAGGGGCAGCTACTAGGTTTTGGCATGCCTTTACAAATTATTGATTTCTAGAGACACATAGATAAAGACACCGAAAACCTATTTTAGTGGCCTCTAAAAATATTTTCTGTAGTAGTAGAAATAAAGGGATTTCATAAATTTCAAGTGCCCGAATTTTAGTTGTCTTTTAGATGACGACTATTGAATATATTTTATACTAAAACTATAAATTTAGTTTGTTGCAATTTCTGTAGACAATCTGCAATTTTTTATTCCAAGAATAAAAACCTGTTAGACAAAGCCACAAACCTAACAAATTCTGATATGTGTTGGCACATAGACAATTTAACAATTTACAATTATTTCTATAATCTGACAAGGACAAAAATTTGATATGTTATGACACAAAGACAAATAACAAATCACAAAAGTGACAATTTACTTATACGAATTGGTAGTACAAAAGTGTTGCCTAAAATCATCTTAAAATTCCAAAATATAGGAGAAGTGGAAAATAAAATAATTAAAGCACAAACACCACACGATGGCAGTCAAGATAGAATATCCTTGGGGCCCAACAGTTTTCTTGAGTGGTAAAATTGAACCCCCGAGGATAATATCATTACCTTGGGGGTTGTATGAAACCTCCAAGAAAATACATATTGTTGAGTGCTAATCAAAACCTCCAAAGTAATTACATTTTTTTAGTGCTACCAAAATGGTTATTCATCGGCAATCAAGAAAGGGCTTTGCTGTGTACACCCAAATAATTGTGAGCCGTTCATTTAGTTAGATCGAATAGTTGAAATCATCTATTACTTTATAGGAGGTAATAAGTGAAATAAGGAAAGTTACATATATAAAGATCTTCTTATAGATCTAATTGATGCACACATGATCTATTAATTGAATACGGTGAATCTTTTATTTTTGCAACTTTGAATAATATAATTTAATTAGAGTAAACTAACTATTTCTTGATGCACTTGTAACTCATGCCAGACATACATGCGTACATGAATTTTTATGTGCATCTATGGAACTTTACAATAGCTACATGTTTTATTGGTCCTCTCAGTTATGTAATATATAGTTTTAATTGAATTAGTATAATGTACACACTTGATTATGTAACGTGTTGACGTGTAATATATTTTAAATCATTAAAGTTCACAGCTCAATTAACGTGCTAGGTGTTGATACTTTTTATATACGTGACATATATTTTTTATTTGAGTTTGTAAAAAATAAGTTTACCACTTTTTTAAGATAAAAAAATCACACAAAAGGAAGGATGCGGCGACAGTCAAAAGGAAGGAAGGATGCGTCCATGCAAATGAACAAGGAAGGGGTTGTGTGTCCAACCATATCTTCCGTGATCAAAGGAATTTGAGGATATTTTTTCTTTTCCTAGATGAATTAATTAGTTTAAAAATCTAAAAAATCAATAGCTCAGATTTATTTGAGGTATTACCTCCTAGTAAGTAAAAGGAGTACCGTAGCATTGTCCATCAAGAAAATATATGTCCATTGTATTTTCTTGACGTTGTTAAAAATCTAACCTCATCTTTGTTTCCTTGGCAACCAAACCCCCCAAGAAAGTCTTTAATCCTTTTTATTGATATAATATGTATTAATTGATGCTTAAGTTTTTAATTATATTATAATGCGCCTCTATTTTAAATTTGGCTCTAGTATTATAGGACACAAAAATCTCGAGACCGGCACTTACGGAGATCATGAGAAACCACCCAAATCCCCTACTAGGTCATTGCAATCTGATCTCTCTGGAGTAGGACAAAGACGGTGATGACCTCGACGAAAATGACTAAAGTACAGCAACCCCCATTGTCGACGTCAGATTCTTCTTTCTCACCTCTCACGAGACAAGGACCACAGTCATCAGATGATAGCAACACCCAGCTGCACTTGCACTACACAAGCTCGGAGTATCCGGCATCAACCGGAGCAACAGCTAGCCACAGGTTTTTCTGTGCCATGTCGGATCTCCCTCATCTGGAATCCTCGTCATTGCAGGGGCAGCTCGATGAGAACGACAGTCAGGCTGCTGAGTGCTTGCATTCCATCTCCATCTCCGACAAAACTAGGGAGAACCTGGCGAGCCTCAAGTTGTAATGTACGTATTGGTAGTTTGGACGGTCCGGAGAGCTTCGGAATCTCATAAAATTGAGTCACATAAAGATGTAATGTACACACCCACATAAAGATAAAGTTTAGCCGGCTAATTTCTAGAGCTAAACTTTAGCCAACTAAACTTTAACCGGGGGTGTTTGGATACTCTAGCTAATTGAAGACCTTAGACCATGCTACCCCTCCATAAGGCCTGTTTGGTGGGAGGAGATCACGGGCTCTTCTTCATCCTCCTGAGTCCTGACCACGTAGGAGGAGGAGGTCGTGGCCACGGCGGGTGCGGCCAGGCGGACGAGGCGTGGCCGACTAGCAGTGGCGGAGGACGGATTAAACTTGAGGTGTGGCGGATCAAAGCAGGCCATGATTCCATCTGCCAACGGCCGTAGTTAGACTATCCGCACTCATCCATCCTCTATATCATCCTCTATACGTCCTAGTCAGCAAGATTCTCTCCTCTATATTCAATTCTCCCGCACTCATCCATCCTCTATATCATCCTCTATCCACTCTATTCACTGTGGGACCGACTTGTCACTTTATCTAAATATATCCATGTGTGATCTAGTTTTGAAGGATTTATTGAGACGAATTTAATGGTGCAATCGAAATTTAATTTGGATTTTTGGTTTGTGAGTTATAGCATTTTTTCCTTTGTTTAGCTAGCGGGGTCCGCCACTACAGAGTATAGAGTAAGCACAGTACTACTCTAAATATAGAGTGAGAGAAAGTATAGAGTATCGTTTTAGAGTATCCAGTGCAGCAGTTTTTACTCTATATTTATACTCTAAAGCTTTAGAGTATCGTTTTAGAGTATCCACTGCGGGTAGTCTTAGAGGTACCGGAGAGACGCTTAATTATGTGGTATGCACTATTGACTAGGCCTACTGTTATCTTGTTTTTTTTAACATTACTGTTATCTTGTTTTGATAATCTAGAGACCTTTTCTGCAAAATAGAAATTGAAAGAAAAACAAGTAGTAAAAGGCATTTGTGGTGGACACAAGGTATGGCATGAGCCACACCTTGCCATGTTGGTCCTCCGCCCCTGCCGACTAGCGTGGCGAGGCGGGCGCGGTAAGGAGGATCCTACGCGGCAGAGGAGGAGGCGCGAGGTGAGGCCTGCTAGGAGCCGCGGCACACGCCGTCGAGTGCTTACGGAGGTGTTGGCGCACTGGGTGCTTGCGGAGGCCTGCTCGGGGGAGGAGGCGCGGTGCTTGCGGAGGTGCTAGCTTGTGGGGAAAAGAAGCCGCATGCAATGGAGGTTGGGGTGGCGGCGGCAGACGGATTGCAGCGAATGCGGACTGAGCGCTTGGATGCAGAAAAATATGTAAGGGCAATTTGGTCATTAACCACTTTTAGCTGCAATTAGCTTATGTACGTTTTGAGCTCCAGTTAAACTTTTAGCTGGGCCGTTTAGATCCCTAACAGCTAAATTTAGCTAGACCCTCAGACCGATGACCCTTGGTACTGCTGGCTGGCAGCATATATATATATATATATATATATATATATATATATATATATATATATATATATATATATATATATATATATATATCACTACTGGATATGCGTTCTTTGCCGAGTGTTTGAAATACTCGGCAAAGCCCTATTTGCACTCGGCAAAGGCTTTGCCGAGTGTTGCACTCGGCAAAGGACATACGGTAAAAAAACTGTCGGCAAATCCTTCTTTGCCGAGTGTTTTTTATTGGGCACTCGGCAAAGCCTTTGCCGAGTGCCTGACACTCGGCAAAGTTTGAACCGAAAAAAACAAAAAAAAAGCGAAATTTTTTTTTACGGGAGGTCCCAGTCTGAGAGGCAGATGTGCACCCACCAACATCACGTATGTTTTTGCTTGAAAATCCTGAAACGTGAGGCCACCAAGATTCGATCCTGCGACCTGCGCCCCGAGACTTACCACTGCCTCTGCTGACCACTTGACCCATTTTATTTTCATGTACAGATATGATATTTGCTATTGTTATGTTATCTATCTTCGATACTAAACTGATTATTTGATACACTAAACGATCTCAAATCAAAAAATTGTCAACTACAAAGTTTCATAACTTTTCGAGATCTACAACTTTCATTTAGGGAGTTTTTTCATCCAAGGTCGTTTGAAAATTTTGAATTTCAAATTTCAGAAATTCAAACATACTTTTGAATGACAAAATAATTTCAAATTAAAAAGTTGTCAACAATAAAGTTTCATAACTTTTCGAGATCTACAACTTTCATTAAGGGTGTTTTCCCATTCGATGTCGTTTGAAAAATTCGAATTTTAAAATTTTGAAATTCAAAATGAACTCACGAGAAGGTAGTTTTGCATGACAAAATGAACTCAAATGAAAAGGTTGTCAACTACAAACTTTTATAACTTTTTGAGATCTACAACTTTTGTTTAGGTTGTTTTTCCATCCGAGGTTTTTTGAAAAATTCAAATTTCAAAATGTTGAAATTCAGATACAGTTTTGCATGACAGGATAATTTCAAATTTAAAAGTTTTCAACTACAAAGTTTCTTAACTTCTCGAGATCTACAAAATTTATTTTGGTTATTTAATTTATGTACAAATTTACTTTCACTTTCTCGAGATCTACAAAGTTTATTTTGGTTGTTTTATTTTTATAAACTACAAGAGAGAGATCTAAAATTTATGTACAAATTTACTTTCACTTTCTCGTACGAAGAAATGACCTAAACAAAAAATGTTCATCTTGATGAGTTCTACAACTTTGTAGTTGAAAACTTTTCATTTGAATTAATTTACTGCTTTAAATTTTAATTTGAAATTTATCTTTGTCGAGTGCTTTAAAAAAAACACTCGGCAAAGACCTTCTTTGCCGAGTGCGTAAAAAAAATACTCGGCAAAGACCTTCTTTGCCGAGTGTTAAAAAAACACTCGGCAAAGAAGTTCTTTGCCGAGTGCCAAAAAAACACTCGGCAAAGAGGTCTTTGCCGAGTGCCCGAAAAAGAACACTCGGCAAACCATTTAGCACTCGCAAAGTTCCGTTCTCCGGTAGTGTGTATATATATATATATATATATATATATATATATATATATATATATATATATATATATATATATATATATATATAGTCTCTGCTGGTTGGGGGCGTCGTGCCCGCGTGAACCTTGAGCAGCCGCGAGGAGGAACTCATGGAGGACGACATTCTGGTGAGTTTTATTTGGCAAATCCTTCTTATTCTTTGTTCTTTCATCAGTTGAGTTAAAGGATGATTCGATGTACGTACTAAACGCTTATTCTGCAAAACACAGCTGGGCACCACGAGGAGGAACGAGAACCATGGGCAGTACGGAGGCTTCTGGCTAGCCGAGATCATGCAAAAGGCCATCGCTGCCGCTCGCACACGCATCAAGTCCAACCCACCTGATATCTTGCTCGCCAGCTTGCCCAAATCCGGCACCACCTGGCTCAAGGCCCTTGCCTACGCGACGCTCAACCGTGCCACGCACTCGCCGTCCGATGCCCAGCACCCGCTCAGGCACCACAACCCCCACGACTGCGTCGGCTTCCTGGAGATGTTGGTGACCCAGGACGACGACGAGGCCCTCCGTTCTCCACGGCCACTGCTGGTACAAACACACGTGCCCTACTCCCTGCTTCCTGATGCCATCACGGCGGAGGGCTCCGGGTGCCGGCTCGTGTACATTTGCCGAGATCCCAAGGACATGCTGGTCTCCTTCTGGAACTTCTACCTCAAGGAGGCGGCGACGTTGGCCGCTGCCGGTTGCGGTGGCTGGGTCGGGGAGTCGGCAGCGGCAGGCCTCACCAAATTCGAGGACGTTTTCGAGCTCTTCTGCGAGGGACGGTACCCCGGAGGCCCCTACTGGGGCAACGCCCTGGAGTTCTGGCACGAGAGCCAGAGGAGGCCCAACGAGGTGCTGTTCCTAAGGTACGAGGACATGCTGGGAGATACCGTGGGTAACCTCAAGAAACTAGCAGCGTTCATGGGGTGCGCGTTCTCCGACGAGGAGGAGGAGGGTGGGGTGGTGGAGCAGATCGTGGAGCTCTGCAGCTTGGCGAGTCTCAAGAGCATGGACGTGAACAAGAATGGCAGTACGGTGCTGGCCTTCAGGAATGAGACATACTTCAGGAAGGGGCAGGTCGGCGACTGGAAAAACTACATGACAGTGGATATGGCGGCGAGGCTGGATAAGATTGTTGAGGAGGCCACTCGAGGTTCTGGACTCACCTTTGCGGACTCAGTCTCTCATCATAACTAGTACTCTGTCTGTTCCAAATTATAACTTATAATAAGTTGCTTTGACTTTTTTTTATTCTATCTATTTTGTTGCGTATCTAGACATATTATTATATCTAGATGTATAACAAAATAGATGTACCAAAAAAAACGAAGCGACTTATAATTTGGAGCAGAGGAGGTAAGAGTTTTCAACTCTCACTATATTTATTATATTATTGTAAAATATATAAGTAATCGATGAATAATGGTGCCTTTTCCATGGACAGTGAGGCACCATGGCAGTATGATAAATGTGTTAATGATGTGGTGTGTGTCGGTATCTGTGGTTGTACGAGAAAATACGGATCACATTCACACATCTTGTTTTATAATGAGATTATGTTCTTCATTTCAGACACCGCCATCATTCGTACTTTACTTTCTTAATAATGGAGAGGCACATGGTTGGACCAGTGCAGATTTCATCTTGATAAAAGAATAATGTCTCTCTTTTGGTGAAGCTCCTAGCAAAGAGACAGTTTTATCCTTTCCCTCAAAATAAACTGTGAGCTAGTGAAGCAGGGTTCAAAATTCACCAAAACTTACGAATGTTTGTAATTCCAGGAGTTCGAAAGAAAAATCCATAATTTTATATTACATTAATGCATGTGCTTTATTACAAGTATTCAACTACAGCCTCACTCATATTTTCTATTGTTTGTGTTTCTCACGTCTAGTTTTAACTTTTAACAACTATATGTATGTTCAGGATGTCAAATTTATACAAATAGCGACAAAATTACAAAGTACCAAAACACAATTTTACATAGCGATTAACATCCATTACATTAATACATACATCTTAACATAGCACAACGAAGATGATTCTTAATCTTGTCTTGAAGCTCCATTCTCCATGGGGACAGTTGACTGGGGAAATATACACACTCCCTCTACTCATTAGAAAACTAAACAAAGATCCACCTTCTGGTATTCATCCGTCATTTTACACAAGTATTGTTTGAAATAAAACAAGCGCACAATATGAGGTGATGCAGAGGCCCAAAGGCTAGACCACTACTATAGAAATTATTTTTACCAACACTATTTTGACCGACAGTTCTATTAAAATCGATGATGATACATTATCACTGCTAGATTTGTTAGAAATCGAACATCATAAAATCCCACGCAATTGTGTGTTGGGCAAGCAATGACAGAAAAAGTCAAAGATCCAAAGAACCGGATTAAATCAAGTGTCAAACATCATGCCAGCAAATGCATGAGACTGAAGGCATGCAAGGGCAGGGCAAATCATATGGCCGTAAATCTGCACGCACACCCTGGTATGGGTATCGGTATAGGAAAATGTCACAAAGAGGTTTACCTCAGTTGCTAACAGGGCCGAAAAACCACACATCACAACTGCATTAGGTGCAATTAGAGTAAATAATCATAAGGGGCCTGACGTAATGCAGAAGCTAGGAGCAATAAGAGTTACCATATATATAGTGGTTGACTACATTTTGGTATATGCTACTACAAAACTGACCTTCGCTGCATTTCCATTACTACCAAACTAGCGGTGATAACCCTTCACTACTGGTTTATAACTTCAAAATCCGACAATGATTAAGGCTCCTAAAGAACTAGCAAAGAAGGTCCCTACCACTGTCGGCTCAAGCCACAAGCCGGCAGTGACAAATAGTGCAGGTTTAAGCCATGAACCGACAGTGATACTAAAACTATCACTACCGGCTAGTGGCTTGAGCTGGCACATGCATTGTGGACGGCAGATTTTTTTCTTTCTCACCTCTCACGAGACAAGGACCACAATCTATCAGATGATAGCAACAGCGGCCGCATGTTTGAAAGATCGATGATCACGTGCTACTATGGCGGTGTCACGTCATCCCTGGCCGTTGTGAAAGCTGACCACCGAACCGATTGATCGACTTGCTAATGGCGTTGAAGGTACCTAGAAAGCTTGGGAAGGCTTTCCAGCTTGCACGCGCTGGGTGTTGTCAACGTCAGCACGAACGGGGGCCCGCAGGCGATGAGGGCATTCTGGATCGAGAACCTTAGCCACCTGCACGAGCTCGGAGTGGCCAACATCAACCGGAACAACACCTAGCCACTTTTTTTTCTACCTGGTGTGCGCTAGCGCCAGGACATCCGGACGGTAGCCCCCGTCTGGATGCCTTGGCAAAGGGGCGGATTCAGATCGGATGGAGTCTCTGTGCACCCAAACCCGAAACCCAAAATCAAAACCCGAAACCACACCGAACACCGATTTGGATGATAATCCATCCTCAAAATTAAACCCACGGATACCCAAAATCCGAATGGATACCTGAAACCCGCTTTGTATGGCAACATAGTAAGAGCAATAAGGACTTTCTAATAAACATATACATGATATATATACACATATTCACATGTATAAACAAGAGGCAACAAATAATAAATGTTTTCGTCAGTCAACTTAGAATAAATTTAATAATCTAAGTAAACAAGTTATTATTAGCATATTGTACAACACGAGTTTTAATTCCAAAAAATTTATTTCGGATATCTATGGGTGGAAAACCAAACCCGAAACCGAACCCGATAGGTTTCGGGGCCCCAAACCCAAAAACCGTGGGTGAGAAATCATCCCCGAACCCGAACCCGCAAGACCCAAAACCTGTGGATATCTGACCCGAAACCACCCTGTTGCCATCCTTAGTCCCACCTGTTACGCATGCTGCTGCGCCTACTCGTCCACGCATGTCCCGTCTATTTGTGCATGCTGCTGTTCCTGCCCTGCGCCGGCCTATCCGCCCTCGCCTACTAGTCTACTACTGCATGTACGCATGCTACTGCATGCCCGCACTTGCTGCTACACGTGCACATCGGACCGCTCGCATCCACTTCATTTCACGCGCGCACGTGGGGACCGCCTGTGTCCGCGGGGACCGCCTCTGTTTGCGCTCGTTTCCCATGCATATTAATAAAAACACTTGCAACACGAAGCATTTGCTGAAACATACGTCTGAAACAGGTAAAACATTTGGAACATACGCTTGCAACATACGTGTATAGCCACTGCAACATATGCAACATCCGGATAAAACACTTGCAACATACGTCTGAAACAGCTGATACTTGCTGCAACATACGTTTGAAACATGTGAAACATTTAGAACATACGCTTGCAATATATGTGTATAACTGCTTCAACATATGTAACATCTGAATAAAACACTTGCAACATATGTCTGAAACAGCTGAAACATTTGAAACATATACTTGCAACATACGGGTATAGCCATTACAGCATATTTTTTAGATAATGGAAATATATCCAGCTTCATCTCTTGTCAACAAGAGAATTAGACCACTTATTGCACAAAAGTTTAACCACACAAAAGTCACGCTCAAAACTCAATTCTAACATTACGAGGCCATCCAAAGAAACACTAGATCTACTTTTAAAACATCCAGATGAAACGCATGCAACATCTACTTCAAACATATAAAACATATATCTGAAACGCAATAAACATACGATTGCAACACGTGCTCATATACTTGCTGCTTGGGCAAATGGAGGGCTCGTTGACACGGAAATTGATACCATGAGGTGGGACGGAGGTCCCCAGTGCGAAACTCATTGGCGGTATAGACCTCGACAGGTGGATGGAGCGCGGCCACAGCTAGAGACGTAGTGAAGGCAGTGAAACCGCGTGGGCGAGTGCGCAGCACAGGTGGGGGCATGCGATGCGCAGCGCGGGCGGACGGGTCAGTCAGTCTGCGTCCGTCCGCCATGTCGGATCTCCCTCATCTGGAATCCTTGTCATTGTAGAGCCAGCTCGATGAGGACAATAGTCGGGCTGCCCAGGTGGCGCTTTTTCAGCCAGGGGAATACTACATATACAAAACTGCGGCGGCTGTCCTGTTCATGGCCGTTTTTGCCCACTTGGTATGCGCAGCTCTTACTTGTTGCCGCAGGGTCGGTGATGGCTGCTTCCGGTGGCAACATCGAGGTCGAGGAAGCCAATTTTTTAAGAAGAAATGCCGGGGTGGTCGCTCGCCGGCTTGCCGAAGGCCGACCGGTGGCAGCGGCGAGCCTGGATGCGGCCCACTGCACCGTGGCCAGGGTGGGTTCCCAGAGTGAGTTTTGTATCGTTTGCTTTGCTTCAATGGGCCCAAGATGGCCCAGCCCACTTCTCTTGACCATTGGCGGGTCCAACAACCCACCAGGGTCCTGACAACCAGACAGTAAAATCTGCACCCGTGCATACGCACCCACATATTGATCAGCATCCCCTAAAAAAAAAACATATTCATGAGCAAATGCAGAGCTTAGATGGTTTTCCAGTGTATTTAGGCCCTGTTTGGTTCATGAATGTTAAAGTTTAACTACCATCACATCAATGTTGCGGCAGATGCATGGAGTACTAAATATAGACTAATTGCATGCATGTTGACACAGATTAGGAGTAATTTACGAGACAAATCTATTAAGTCTAATTAATCCAAAATTAAAAACTTTTTGTCAAATAAGACGAAAGTGCTACCGTGTTTGTTAAACTTTAACACCTCTAACCAAACAGGCCCTTAGCTCAAAATTCACTCTCATCACTTTACTGCCAATACAGCATCACCAGGAACAGCGTAGCCAGATTAATAACGACAGCGACAGTCTTTAATGCATTGATAAGAGAGACAGTTTGTCATCGGTGTACAAAGACGATGCCTTCGAAGCACCGAAAAAAAAACATAACATCAGAGCTGGGTGGTCACCAGCACAAGCTCCACGAAATATGACCAAAGCTTGTTGGATGGTCACCAGTCCAGACCTCTGAGAAACACTTAGTAGGGACACTGACTCTAGGACCAAACGATGGCCAAAACAGAGGAACAGAAGACTTCAGAAAAATACACGAGGCTCTTCTGAATTCTGATGCAGAAAAACTTGCGGACCCAGGTTGGCAGCATCGCAGCTTGGATATTTTGCGTGCGTTATGTGTTCCTTGAGCACATATCAATCAACCCTACACAAACATTGAAGATGTATCAGCGCATTGTCAACCCTACACAAACAATGAAGATGTATCTGCGCATTGTCAACCGCCATCTTAGAACATGTCAGTACTGTAAGATCGTACAAACTTCAAATTTGCCAGCAACTACTGCAGCTTCCTAATAAAAATTTGCAATTCTGGATGGGTAGGACATGGACTTCTGTCCAGATTTCAAGAAGGATTTGCACTTTAGAAGCTAACATGCAAAAAAATGAAAGAAGATTGGGAAATTATATAAAATGGAAGATGCCAATAGCTTGAAGTACATCAACAGAACAGTCTTCTTTCAAAATTTAGTGTCTGATGGGAACAAACTTTGTATTTCACTTCACTCTGTTAATGCAAGCTGAGGCCGTGATGTAAGATCCAGGCTTTTTTTATTGGAAATAATTTATATAAGACAAACAAATAGTAATATTTTGACCACTTCATTCTTTCAGATACATTGAAGAGACTTAAGCGGATGGAGTTTTACTAACATATCCAAATTCAGGTCATAGGCACAGGCACTATACCTCCATGTCGACATCATTATCCTTGGATGCTTCACCTGTCAAAATGAAGAAACACATGTTGGTTAAATCTTTTGTGTTGTAATTATGTCAAGAATTTATTAATATTAAATAACTAGTTAGGTCCTAATCCCTAATCTCCAATTCCTAAATTAGTACCATGTAAGGATGAATGCATTTTCTAGGCACATTGTGAGTATTCAGCCATTGAAACTGAATAGGTATTTATGATAAGTAATATTCTGTAAGTTTTATCATCATATAAATGAATATGAAGGAAAGCTTCCGCTCAACCGAATGTCAAGTAAAGTAAAGCATTATCAGTACTCTGCAGGCCACTCTATAGCAAATAATCAGGCACAGTTAAACTTGACATCCAAGTTATTTATGTCATTATAGGCTGATTACTAATAATTGTTTATGCCTAGCAACTCCCTCATCAAATCTTCTGTAGTGACTCAGTGTGGTCTGCAAAATGTGTGCATATCTTTTAACTTGAAGTTAAGTCATTGTTCCTCCATATGGCAGATCCAAGTACCCACTAGCCATTATTCTACGAGGAATTTGACAGCTTATAAGTTATACTACAAAATAATCTAGCTGAAATGAAAAAGGACATACAAACAAATTTCTACTACTTGCTCTTTCTACAGAACAAATTATATTTTAAGATGATACCACATAAAAAAGGAACTTACAACTTCATTTCTTGTCTCCGATAAAAAGGTTTATGTGACCATTAGTTAACGGTAAGAAAGTATTTTTGCGAAGATGGATTACCTCCAGTTAGTTCTGATGTCCACAATGCTAAGTTGTCCTTCAGAAGCTGCATCATAAGTGTGCTATCCTTGTAAACCCCTTCACCAGAATTTATCTCAGTAAGAGCCTCATCAAATGCTTGTTTTGCCACTTGGCAAGCTCTGAAAAAGAGAGGTAACCATGAAACTCAGACTGAACTTGATGCAATTAAACACTAGTGGCCTGTCAAGCGGCATACTGGAATGACACCACATCTATCATGTGGCCAAATGCAGCTTCCAGGAGGGGGGAAAACAAACATAATCTCAGATGCCTTTCATAAAAAAGGGCAGAACCAATGAATCTGGCATGTGCCCAACTAGCATCCAGTGGATTCAGACTGTAAAACGCATTTTTAACTAAATATTGTGTTCGTGAGGTTTAATTATGCAAATAGCTAAATGTCTCAAAATGCCTTTTGGGAAAAACAAAATAATTTAACTTAGTAATAAAGCATCTGCAGCAGGTGAATGGTTTATTTGAAAATAGTCACCTCTTTGCAAGTAAGCCCATGTTTCAAAACATGAAACATGAGTGGATAGGAATATCTATGAATTTGAAACATCAATGAAAAGGGAGAAACAAGCCATTGAAGATGAGTGACCTCTCATGAGAGTTCATTATCTCATAAAAGAAGACCGACAAATTGAGAGCAAGGCCAAGCCGGATCTGGTGGGCAGGTGAGAGCTCACTGGAGGCGACAACCATGGCATGCTGCAGCAAATGTTTGTTATTTTAACAGGAAGGGATAGGCTTTACCGAAAAGTTCATTTGAGCCCATGTATAATATTTGGAAGATTTAGCACCTGATAGGCCATAAGTGACTGATCAGAGGCAGCTTTCTTTTCAGTTCCAGTGCTAAATTCAGCCAAGTAACGATAGTAGTCACCTTTCCTGCAACAGTCTAGGAGTCAAATCTAAAGCAGGTAAGGAAAATATTGTAGGACAGGAGTACGATGTCAACATGCATGCGCTACGGTGGAGACATTATCAGTGAAATGATAGAATCAGACCTAATGTGCATAGATTACCAGGGTCACACATAGACCATGTAAAATTCCTTGTATCATCCTACAGCGTCAGATACGCAAGGGACTGATCACGCACTTCAGAACTACTGAAACACCACCCAATTGTCCAATGTTGATGTATCCAAAACAGTCATGGACAGGATAATGAGATACCAAGATAATCATGGTAATTATTTCTCAGAAATAAAGTAGGCTATTTAAAAATTTTCACTATACTTACCATATAATGGAAACAATTTTGTAAGACTGAAAAACACTCATATATAGTGACTTTCATAATAAAGAGACTAAAAATGAAGGCCAATGTAACAAAATCTCATATCATTAAATTAAAGCCGCTTGACTCGCTGAACATCTGGAGACCAGCAGATGGCTCAACTATTTAAACTTATTTCTTTTCCTACCTTTCTGAACTTCTTACCTGATAACACACTATTACAAGAAAGCTTTACATGTATTGATAAACTGAAGAAGCTTCAGCTAATTCCAGTACTCGGTAGCAACTCCACTAGGAAAGAAGTGGCTTATTATTTTCTTTATCAAAAAATAGATAGTAAATCATCTAAATCTAGTACCATTACGAGAAGTACCTTTGTGCTTCTCTAAAAATGTGCACAGATTCTAAAACACATACAATGAATATTGTGATTGTGTATATCATTTCTTCATATCCTTTGCTTTGGCATATATATTTTTATTTTATTTGCATATGTAATGCCACATTTAAAAAAAATAGGAATTCCAACGAATTCTAGCACAAATATATAGTCAGGTGAGCGGTGAGCCATGGATATATGACCCACAACCTATCAAACCATAACCAGACAGTTTATCCCCACCTCCACACACACACACACACACACACACCCCATTTTCTGGAGCTCCTGCTACCATAATGATGATCAATCATGAAAGCTTTGCAAATGATTTACCACAAAAACTTTTCGAGGAAATGAGCTCTTCAAAAGAGATTTTGAGCTCAAAATTGTACTGTCTTGGCAAAAGCAATATCAATTTACCTGGAAAGTTAATGATATACCGATAGAAAATAAACTCTGAACATAATCATTAGAAAATAGGGCATCATCAGAAAAGCGAAAGGCAAATAAGAAACAGATTGCTGAATCAAGGAACCTGTACATACATCTTATAAAAGAACACGACATTTTCACCCGCATTGGCCAAGGGAAGGCAATGAATAGCGATGATTGACAATACTTCATTGCAAACCTTCCTTAGTTCATCTTCTACTTTCTTCTTATAGGCATCTATCATCACACCAGTCTGACGATCAGTTGTGACCTTTTGCTCATGTGAGCAAATGATTCTCCATGATGCCCTCTTTGCCCCGATAGTGTTCTTGAAACCAACTGAGAACAAATGCCTTTCTTCAGCACTCATATCCACATCCATCCTAGCAAGATTCTTCATGAATTCCACCATATCTGCCATAATAATCATGGATTGAGTTAAAAAATGAAGAATTACTGTAGTGAATTTTATGTCATGTTTCCATTTACTTCCAAAAGTTCTTAGATTTGCCAAAGAAAGAGGAAGATGACAGTTAAACTGATCCTTAGGAGGCAGGAGGTTCCTATAAACAAGAAGAATGGAGAACTGCAGACCCATAACGGTGTCTGCACTTTTAAGAGGGAATATTAAAGCTTACATGGACACAAGAACCTCATAGCACCTCCAAGAATAACGCAACAGGGGCCTTTATGGAAGTAGTCATATGTTTTTTATGTCAAAATGTTCCTATTAGTGCTCAGGTCCATATATTGATTGACAAGTCCCAGGTTAAAGAATCCTAGAGAACATAATGAAATAATTTGCAGTATAAAGAAATAAGCGATATATAAGCATCCAGTTGTGGCCAAATTGCTAAAAAAAAAATGGGTTCCAGAAGTTGGGCATAACAATTCGAAGGAGTCTAGAATTATGCCCATTCCAGCATAGTGGGCATTAGGCCACTAGATGAAACCACTCTAGACAGCAGAAAGGATATGACTTCATATATTGCTAAACTTCTTTTCACACTAAACTAAAATCTGAATGTGAACATAGATGTTGGGTTCGACAGCTTCACTTATTCCACACCTGTAGAGTCTAATAGAGATCATTGGTACCAAGCCTATAAATAGAATGGGTAGAGATGTATTTACTTCTTTTTATTCTCTCTTCTCATTGCATCACCCATGATACCAAGATCATTTCTTTTCTCATAGCAAGATCAAAGGCAGTAGAAAAGCAACTCAAGGGCATTCATAGAATTGGCCCCCACAAACCATTGGACACAAATAATTCCGTTAGTCCCTTCAGCAGACACAAATTGACATAACTAGAAGTAACAGAAACGTGTCATAAATACGCATCAATCGCAAGATTGGCCCCCCAAATCGCCATAAAAATCATATCTTTATTTATATCAGAGCAGAATACGCCTGCCCCCAGCGTTTCTTCAAACAAATCATACAGTCCAAAAATCAACAAAAAAAATGAAATTGGCCAGGAATCGCTACGCAGAAGGGACGCAGTGATCGAACTGCTGCAGATTCTGAGGATTTTTTTCTCTGGCACAGAAAGAAAAATCCCAAAACAAAACAGTTGCTGCTGTGGCCGGCAGGTTACTGTTCATGAGTTCAGGCAAGTAAAGCAGAGACCGAAGCAAACGCACCGAATCGAAGGCCAAAGACACCTAATTCCGTTCCGCCTAAGAAGAGACCACGGATTTCCCCAAAATGCAAGGCACCAAGAACAACACTACAGACTGCAGGGCAGACCGGCATTAAGCAGAGGCGCAAGAACGGGATCCCTCACCGTCGTATCGCTCCGCCTGCTCGGCGAGCTTGGCCAGGCACACGAGCTTCTCCCGCTGCACCATCTCCTCCGCCGCTGATCCACCCTCCCGCGCTAGAATCCTGGCTCCCCCTCTCCCAAGTCTTAACTCCCCAGTTCCCCTCTTCTCACCTTCCTAAAACGGAAGGTATGCTCCACTCTGCCTTTTTCTACTTTTGGGGCGGCTCAGTTCTTGGTGATGGAGCCCTTGATATATGTGGTGGCATCTGATTAGCAGCAGGAATGATTTTTGTGTAATCTGAATGATGGGAGTACGTATCCGATAGCGATTTTTCGTGTGGCCCAAATGGTGAAAAACTGACAGTTGGGTGCTTCCCTTTGGGCCACGGGAACTCACATCCTTTAGAGCATGACCACGTTTCTCTAGTCCAGATCTTTATCTTCCCTCTCCTCATTGCATATTGCCTTTCTCCCTCTCATTTTCAAACATAGGAGTAAACCAACTCCGTGGTAGGTTCATGACTCAGAAAGTAAATCACGAGAAAAAGAAATGTTTGCCCCTAGTTATCTTTATTATTCATCTTGTAAAGAAATATATATCAACGGTGACTAGGCTATATGTAGTTCAAAATCGGGTTTTGTTATATTATATTATATTATTTATTTATTTATTTATATCATGGAAATTCCTTTAATTATATTAAAATCTTATCATCCTCATCACTGACTTCGTGTTCCTGTTTTCAAGCTCACCACTTTTAATTGATCTCTTTTTCTGCAATTCTGCCTCCATGGAAAGGCAGACCAGCTGCCACTTTTGATGACAAAAGAAAAAAAAAACAGCATTACCACCTTTTGTCACATCCCAATTTCTTATTCCATGGAACGGATTAGAGGAGCTCCCTCCCATCCATCATGCAAGCAACTCTGCTTTTTAATCCATTGCCCCCAGTTTAGGTGTCCAAGGGATTAGGATTATACTATCCTAAACCAATTGTTTAATTGGTCATGGGACCAATGTTTACACCGGACGTAGTGCACGCGTTCAATGCTGGCGAACCGGTGGTGGTCCCTGCAGGTCAGAGTTTTTACACCAAGGAAGGTATGGCAATTGCAAGTTTGCAACTCACGAGCTCAGTAGACGCGTCATGCGTACTAGGCTATAAGACGTAAGTTTAAGGCACCTAGGATTTGTTTATGTACACGTCCACATTGAAAAAAAAACGCTCTCCCCTTGGAATGGAGGAAAAGTATATGAATTTTGAAGGATATAAATCCTATGGAAAAAAAATCCTATAAGGCCCTTTGGAGCAAAGGAATCTTTCCCAACAATTCCTATGAAATTCCTATGGATTGGCCCATTGTGAAGGAATTTTGGAGGAAACAAAACATGAGCTCCAACCTCTTGTTTTCTTTCCTATGCTTTTCCTACATTGCTTCCAAAGACATCTAAACCCTATAGGATTTGAAGTGCTAGGACATTTCATTCCTACGTTTTTCCTATCCCTATGTTTTGTAAATCCTTTGTTCCAAAGGGCCCTAAGAGATTGAGCCAACTTAGGCCTAGGGCCAGGTGGTTTCGGTGTGAACAGTGAACTTTGTAATGTTTCTGCATTGTGAGGTCCAATTTATTTGAGATTCTGCTGGTTTTTGCACATCTGTCAAAGAAGTCAAAATTAAACAAAAAAATTGTTTTTTAGAAGCTAGTTTCAAAAGGTTGTATCTTTATTTGAAAAGCAATGTAATAATTGTCAAATGATCAAATACCCCTACAAAAAAATTAGCTATAATGTCTGTTGTAGTGAGCAGAGTAGAAAATATCTAGGTGAAACCCATACGTTTTCCTATAGTAACACTCTTTGTAGACAAATTTTAAATGTTAGAATGACATTTTCTATGGGACAGAGGGAGCAAATTTCTTTCTAGCTTAGGAAAAAAGCTCAAACAAACTGAACTAACTAATATGCCTTTGAATACAGAATAGTACATTTAATTTGTCAGTGGCCATATATATGTGCACGAAGTCGCCAAACCGCTACCTAGTTGTTCCTCCAATCACAAAAAGAAGTCGGTTGTTTTAAAAAAATTATTACAAATTATTTTTACATGTTGAGCTTGCATATTTGAAAATGGCATAATTAGATTCATATTTTAAAATCCTGTATTTATAATTTTTTAAATGTCATAAATATATTATTTTGCAAACCACTGGTGAGAGTTATTTTTATGGACATGTGTACATGTCCAAAACAACATTAATTCTAACATATATATGGAAGGGAGCATATGAGAAGCCATACAATCTTCGCCCTAATAAAAACCTAAAGTGTTCAAGTTGTCCTAAGTTAAATTGCTCTAGATTTGATAAAGTTTCTAAAAGCAAAGAATAATTCTTACGACATCATATCATATAAATTTAGTCATACTAAATATAGTTTAACTTAGTACTAACTTCCTTTGTTGCAACAAATGAGCAGGATATTTTCTCGTGCCGGTTCATTCAAAGATAAGCAGACCATTTTTTGATAATAAGCAGGACATTTCTGTCTGAGGTCTGCCGTCTGCAGTGTCCTGTGTAATTAAAAAATAGAATGTAAATGCCCGACGGTTGCACCCAAGAATGCCCGGCAAAAGCTTGCAGCTTTGACACGGCTGTAGCGAGTGGGCCCTGCACTGGATGTTCAGCGACTAGCGAAGCCCAAGCCCCGAGCGCGCGGCCCGGTCTAGCCCACTGACCGACCTGCCAGCCGAACTCAACGAGTGCCGGAAGGCCGGAACACAACAACCCCACCAGCGCACCGAGCAAGGACCAGGGCGGCGGCATGGACGCTAGCTACTGTCTGGCCGGTCGCCGACGACCCTAGGGCGCATCGATGGGGCGCCGGCCGGCCGGTCCGCCCGGCGCTCGTGCCTGCCAGCTGATGCTGTCGGCTCATCGGCGCATACGTTCGCGCGTGCGTGTGCACTGCACCGGCCTGCACACCGAGGAATCGTGATGATCCGTCCACGTGGCCTGGGGAACCTCGCCGCCATCCACGTAGGGTGACGGGTGTGCCGTGTGCACGCTCATGCATGCATGCAGATGCAGTCGTGGACGCTACCGCTGCCGCTGGCTCCTCGCTCGCCGGCCGGTTGCCGCCCGCCCCTACGGCGCACCGACGGGTCGCCGGCGTGCCTGCCAGCTGCAGCGGTACGTATGACGAACGCACGTACGTATTAGCTCCTCGCTCTTAACACCACAAAAACTGCTGTGACGAATGCACGTACGTATTAGCTCCTCGCAAAAAAAATGAATACAAATAATAAATAGTACAACAACTAGTCCTATAACTAATAATTTAGATGCAATGTAGCTCGACAAGAGTGTTGCCCATACTTACTCTTGACCTATTGTGCTTGAATCAACGCAACGCCCATGTATAGTGTTGCCAGGCGATCGATCGTGGCTAGAACCTTTTCAATTTTCTGATGTACACGTGGCACCCCACTCGAGTTCACGCATTCAGCTTAGGTGTCCACGCGATTAATTACTAGTAGGATTGCGATATCATTTTTTACGGTGGTACGGTGCATATATCATGGACCTATATATAGTTTGTACAGGAGGCCATTCTAACATAACGGCCCATGTACGCTACAAAACTGTCCAGATGCATTATTATTGTTTGGAAAAGAATCCAATTTACTTTCCTCAACTATTGTGGTGGTCTGATTTTTACTTCTTAATAAAGTGTGAAACTATTTTTTGATCGGAAATCAGATCGACAATCTCGATAGTTGAGGAAGGTAAATTAGGCTTTTCTTCTTATTGTTTAATAGCAGGTGATAAGAGCCATGTACATACACTTAAAAACAGTCAAATAAAGTAGTTAAAACCAATATTATATGAGCTTAATTAAGTCTTACCACATATTATAAATCTTATATAAATTATACAACTTGAAAATCTGATTGGATCTCGATCCTACGATACAATGGCCATGTTTGATAGCATCAATCAAATATGTGCATTTTTTAGAACAAGCTAGTATATGTGATACTGATGGCCTTGTTAAAACTAATAAATTAGCTTAATTTTTACTTTATATATGTGGAATGAGACATCAGAAGATCGCTCGACGGACAGACGCAGGCCCGGCCCGCGGAGACTGCACACCCACCGACGTGGCTGTCCGCCTCCACCGGTGGCCGCCCCGCCGCCATCCGCGTTTCACTGGGGGCCGACCGGCCGGGACGGTCTGGCGCCTGGGGGCCGGCCACCGACGCGAACATGATGGCAGGCGTGTGCATGCGTACGTGCCACGACGCGCTGGGCGGCCGGCTATGGCATGCTGTCATGGACGGACGTGCTACGCTAGCTAGAAGACGCCTCTGTCCTATGGAAAAAATGTATAATTATCATTATTCACGAAATTAAATATTTTTAAATTTGATCAAATCCATAAAAGATAGTAATATTTACAAGACCAAATGAATATCATAAAATTAATTATAAAATATATTTTCATAGTGTACCTATTTAGTAACGCAAATTGTCAATAATAAAGCCCCGTTTACGGAGCGCACGAGAAAGACATGGACTCGCTGTTCGCTCTAGCGTCATGGCGAGCGTGGAAGGAGGGCAATGCTCTCCTGCAAATTAAATCATCAAAGCTGAAGCGGGACGATGGATTAAAGCGGGTGCAAGCGGACTGGGAGCGCTCTGTCCGGCTGCCGCTGTAACATAAGTACTGTAAACTCTTCTTCTTTTTAAATTAAATAAATGATAGGCAGAGCTCCTGTGTATTTTTGAAAAGAAAATAAGGCCGAGTTTTTGTGATCACCCTGCTGTCCCGGCCACGCGCCCGGGTAGTAGGAGCACGTGGCAAGTGGAGAGGTAGCCCACCTGCACCTCCCGCCGCCGCTCACGTGCGCAGTGCACCTCGCGCGGTCGCACCGCACGCCTGCGTCCCGGTCCCGGTGGGTCTGCCGGCTGCCGCGCACCGGTGGTCATCATGCGCAGCAGCAAAAGTGCCGGCCGCCAGCTTTGACCTGACCTGACCTGACTTGACCTGACCTGAGGCCCTATTCTGCTGGTCATGTTTCAGCTTGTTTCAGCTTATTCTCTCTCACAGAACACTATTGAATCAATCGAAACCAGTCGACTTTACAACCAGCCGAACCAGCCCTGAGTCTTGCCGTCTGCCGGTGGCCGACCACAACACGTGAATGCCACGTGCATGCACCGAGGACCGACGCTTCGCCTCGTACTTGTGACTAAATTTTTACTATAGCAGTTTTAACCATATATTTTGTTCTGTAAAAGATTTTTAGATACATCAAGCTTTCACATATATAATTTTTTATTAAACATACTTCATTAGTGTTATATACATTGAAGTATCTAAGATTTTTTTTAGAAAAAAACAAATAATTAAATTTGCTATAGTAAAAAGTTGTTGACAAGTGAAAACGGAGGAAAGTAGCTCGTTGCCTCACCGGTAGATTGCCTGAAATAAAAACAAGTCTGGGAACGAAGAAATAAATAAAAAATAAATCTTGAAATGAAAACAAGTCTGGGAACGGTAAGAAATAAACTGCAAAATGGTTTGAATGAAAAAAAAAGGAAAAAAACATCCGACTTGCCGGATTCGCACCAGCGACCTAGGGATTAATCTGCAACGCACTACAGTCCTCCGCTCTACCAACTGAGCTAAGGTCGGTTTTAATATTTAAAGGACCATCTTAGTGTATTATATATATATATATATTGTGAATCAAAGATACGATTACAGTGAGCACGTGGGATGTCCGGTTTGCGGTCAAAATGACGAAGGAATCAAAGCTACGATTACAGTGCAAATTAAGGCCGTGGATCTTCGCGCTTCTTTGCGCTGGTGGATCGTGTTCACCATGCTTATTAATGGCATCAAGGACCAGGATCGGCAAACCAAAACGTCTGAGCCGGCCATCTTTCTGTTCAAGCTTGGTGGTCGACGGCGGGGGAGGCGCCAGGATGGAGCACAAGAAAAATCCAGTGTAGGAAACTAGGAACCAAAGTCACTAGCCCGTGCCAGCTTGAGACCTCATCAGCAATACAGCAGCAATAATTGGAATATCTGGTGGAAGAAGAAAGCGAGAACACATGAGCACAAGAAAAAGGGAGAGATTCAGAGACAGCAACTGTCTTCTGTTATTACTATTCGATACCTGTTTTTTTTAGCAAATGAGCAACATTACTAATTTACCTTTTTTTTAGAGGCATTACTACTAATTTACTTTTTTTTTGAGAAAAACCGGGTTATATTTCATTGAAATATCTGATATTTTACATCACACACCTTACAAAGACATCCTTGAAAGAAAAGGAAATTACAAACAAGTCCTTGTAAGGAACTCCCGGTCGTTCTCGTCGCCGGTAGCCGGAGGAGACGCCAAGAAGCCGACCACCTTCCCGATGAAGAATCTTCAGAGTTTTGGAATGGCACCAAGAGTAGCACCTTGGGAGATCCAAGATGCCGTGTAAACATTGAACGAGCAGGCCGAACAAGATGGTCAACGAGCATCACCTCGCCGGTGTCGAAGCGGTCCGACGCCACGAACAGCATGAACCCCAACACACCGGTGAAGAAAACACCCAGAAGGAGATGCAAACCACCAGATTCGGTGGGATATAGCAAACAACCCGATCTCCCAAACTGGTCAAGAAACATCCCAAGAAACTCCACCGAACAAACACCGATGAAGACGAGGGATGGAGAAAAGCAAAACCCAACAAAATCCAGAACACACAGAGAACCAGATCTGCCAAGTTCTACCTTTATTCTCCAAGAAACGTCGCCGAAAGAAGGAATCGCAGAATCACCAACGACGTCGGCAGTTCTACCACTCCTGCATGCTCCGACGGCGCTCAGGAGCATCAAAAGCTCCGGCGGCCCACTAAGACGAGGACCCGCCGGCAAGTCACCAGAAAAGGAAACAACCGGATCTTGAACACCAACGTGGTCTCCAGATCCAGAAATTCCTGACCTCACCAGCCCGCCGTCGACACTAGAGGAAGTGAGGACGAGGTGGAAGAGAGCCGTGAGTACCTTATTCCACCATGGCGACGCCGTTTCCACCTCACGACCACCGCCCGGAGATCTACTCCTATAGTAAGTACATAATCTACACCGCCGGTCAAAGATCCACCTTTCCCCCACACATCCTAGGGCCCGAAGGCCGCCGGAGGCGGAGAGGAACGGCGACCTCGCCAGCGGGAGCGCGAGTCGCCCCTCTCAACTGTAGCAGAGAGAGGATTCGAGAAAGAGGTAGATTGTGACTTGAAGATTACTGCTACTAATTTACTATGCAGCCAGATTACGACACCCTAGCCGGTTATGGATCAGACCAGGCCGACTCACGCTCACACGGCCCATGGCCCATTATCACCCACCGCCTTTAAGCTTAGCCCGTGTTTAGATTGCAAATTTTTTTTAGAAAATTCCTGTAGCACTTTTGTTGTTATTTGACAAATTTTGTCCGACCATGGACTAACTAGGTTCAAAAGATTCGTCTCGACATTTACAGACAAACTGTACAATTAGTTATTTTTTTACCTACATTTAATGCTCCATGCATGCGTCGAAAGATTCGATGTGACGGCTACTGTAGCACTTTTTGGGAAACTTTTTGGGAACTGAACAAGGGCTTATACTCCTCCCTCTCCGGTGAATCTGCGATACTCTGCTTGGCCATATGCGGTCTGCTGGTCATGATCAGCTAGGACCTTAGCAGCCAGCATACGGGAACGTGCCCCATGTTCCGTTCCGGGAACTTCGTTCCGATTCGTGGAACGGGGACATGGTGTAACACCTCGGGTGTTATGGTTGCTAATTAACCTGCCATGTCATCATATTGCATCGCAAAGCATCCATGATTAGGTCAACCCTGTTATGCATTAACTAAAATGAGTTTACCTTTCTAGGTTGGATGTGCTTCTCAGTGGTGTGTTTCGAACTAAAATCCTAATTTCGAATGTCACCGCAAATACTTAGTCCATGCCCTGCGTAATTTGAGGTGTGTGACTGTGTTACACGCTAGTGCCAAGTGTAGGGTATGAACTCAAGTACAACACGTAAAATGAAGCTCCAAGTTTGAGTTTGAATTGGAATCCAAAAACTTGTCGTGAGTTTTCTGATTCGAATTTGAATTCAAATTTGGGGAAATATTAAAAGATTTTCAAAAGTTAAATTGGTCAACCAAGAGTGGCATTTGGTCAACTATGTGATAATTGACTCAATGATGCACTTGGGTGATGGTTTGATCATTAAATAATCACCAATTAAGGTAGCAACAAATTTCAATTGGAAATTCCTCCGAAAACCCTAAAATTCAAAACCCTGGTTTTACCCCTTTTGAAATAATTCAAAATCTAAGCAAAATTTGGGAAAAAGTTTAAAACCAAGTTTGTAGAACTTTTCAAGGGCTACAACTTTGGTGTTTTGAGTTTTCAAAGTTTTAGTGTAAAATGTGGAGCAATTGTGAAAATAAGCAAATTTCAAATTTTACCCCTTTTTATCCCCAAACCCAAATTTCAAAATGGAGGTAGAATTTGAAAATGGTTTGAATAGAAAAGTTGTAGGTCTTGGCTAGATGTACAACTTTAGTGTTTGGAGTTTTTGAAGTTTCAATATAAAATCCAAAGTAATTTCTAAATTACCAAATTTCTGAAAAAAGTGTCCCCTTTTGTTTTTAAACTCAAATTTCAAAATCCAGTTCGAATTTGAAAAAGTGTTCAATACAAAACTTGTAGAGCTTAAAATTTTGAAGATTTCATATCTTGGGAATTTTTCAAGTTGCTACATGAATCTGGGAGTAATTTGATAAAATAGTTTGATTTGAAAAGATTGGGGGGAGCTACAGTGCACGGCGAATCAGAGCAGGGCATCGCGCGGCATGGGCGCCGCCCAGCCGCCGTGGCCTTTGGCCAGCTTCCAGGTGCGCCTTCGACTGCCAGCGTTGGCTTCAGTGAGTTCGCGACGAGCCACACGTTGTCTTGAGGTCGCTTTTGTCACCCTATAAAAGGAGAGCACTGTCACCGGCGTATTTTTCTTTTTCTCCATTTCCACCGCCACCGTAGCTCCGCCGCTCGCCGTCACCTCCATCGAGCCACCTCTGGCCACGCAAAATGCTTCACCACAACCGCCTCGCTCCCACGCATCTCCTCGACCACTCACACCCACCTCTACTGCCCGAAGCGCACGAGTAGCCACCGTCTTCCCCGCGTCCGGTCGGAGCACCGCCACCACCGCCCTCACGTGGCCAGGCCACTCCAGTTCGTCTCCTTCATCACCGAGAGCACCATCGTGATCGTTGTGAGCCCCTAAACGTTTTTCTCGCGCTAATTTAGTCACTACTTCATCGGTGACGCGTTTTCGTGGCTCACCGTCGACTGTGGTCCGCCATTGTCGTCGGTGAGGGGTCGCCGGAGCTCGAGCTTAGCTGTAGTATAGCATAGTGGGTTCGCGGGGTGGTGTAGATCGTTTTGGTCAAGTTAGTTGGGCAACCGACGTCATGATCGCCGGTCGGCGGCCGTGCGGACATGGCCGGGTCACGGGAGAGAGCGAGAGAGAGCGGAGGAAGGGGATGACAGGTGGGGACGAGCCGTCAGCGATAGAGAGAGGGAGCGCGGGCGCGGGCGCGGGCGCGGCTGGGCTGGGCTGCTGGGCCGCACACGTTGCTGGGCCGCACGGGCGCCAGCAAGCACGGGCGCGGGTGCGATGCAGCTGGGCCGCGTGGTTGGGCCGAGCCAGAGAGAGAAGGAGGAGTCGGCCCGATCGGCAATTTTGTTTTTCTTTTTCAAAAATGTGAATAGTATTAGTATTTGTTTATTTCATTAGAAATTCTGTGGAGCTCCAAAAATAGTGAAAATTTTTGTATAAGCTTTTCAAGCTATAAACTAATTAGGAAAAATATTAAATGCTAAATTTGATTACTTTTTGCAAGTTATTTAATTAGTTCAATTAAATATTAAATGCAACTTCCATGAATTTTAGTAATTAAAATATTAATCCAAAAATCATGAAATTTATTTTGACACTATTTTAGGCCATGATTAATCCATAGAAAAAGTTTAAGCTCATTTAGATGAAGTTTGATCTAATATTAATTATGCCCTAATTAATTAAATGTTTAAATAAATGTTAAATTTATAACTTTAAGTGTTGTGTGCCCTTTTGATTGAGTGATGACCTTGGGTCACTGATTCTTGGTGATCTTTGGCGCCTTAATTTCATGATTGAGCTCGTTAGTAACATGTTTGGTAAGAAACGTTAGTGTCGCTTAAGTTATCGCTATTAGTTAGTAGGTTTTACTATTTTGCGACTGTACCGCAAAGGAAAGTTGTACTCAAGTCGTAAACCGTGGCATATCATCATCAAGCATCATGTTTATCACCGCATCATGTTGAAACATGTTATATGCTCGTGTAGTTCCCGCTTTCGAAGAAGTCGACGTTGGCGAGCAAGTCTCCGGAGAAGAGTTGTCTTCGGTGGGTTCCGGACCGGAAGTCGGAGTCTTTGAGCCCGAGTCAGTCATCGTGTCAGAGCAAGGCAAGCCCCGGTGCATTTAAACCCTACCTTGAGTTTTACAAATATTTATTATTTATACTATGGTTTACAGCATTAAGTACTTAGGAGTTGAGTGATAACCCAATTGCTGCATTGTCATCCTTGATTATTGCGATATCACCCTTGATACCTGTTTTACTGAAAATGCGTAGTATGCTTCGCTATGCTTATGAGTTAAGCTTTTTAAATGAATGTTTACATGGCCATGATGGCATACTTAATGAATATTGAAATATGAGAATGAACTTGTAAGATCGGGCGGGTGGTTTGGCCACTGCTAACTTGCATTGGGAAAGGAGTCTTAATGTAGTGTTTCCGCCTTATCAGTTAAGGACCGTACGTTGTTGGCCCTCGTGTCATGGAGTTTTTATTAGTACTGGCCATGTACCCATGTCGGGTAAGCCTTACTTTGACTATTCCATTACGAGAACGTCTAACCTCGCACTGGGAGTGGAGAGATGGCGAGAGTAGCGTGTACCCTCAGGGCTAGAATTGGGCCGGGTTCGAGGAGTACTGTGCTCTCGGGTGGCGATGGACATGTTCTGGTTTTGGGTTACTCGGGTAAGAGTTGATATATGCAAGATTCGGTTCTACATATGTCGTGTGGTTAGGAATCCCCAGTTGGGTAAATGAAGCGGTTCGAATCGTCGTTGCTCCACGAGAAAGGAGTCTTGGCCTTGCACCAACATCATAGTTAAGAACTGGAATTGAAAGAGAATGAGAAAGGTCTTGATGAGAATTACTTTGATCTAGATTAGGATCACTTAGAATTGGTTAATGAACCATCAATGGTAAAAGTAAAATATTGAAGGTAAGGACTTACTTTTGTAAGCTTTTCTGCAAAAGAAATTTTGATTCTTGAATACCCGTACCTTGATTCCCTAAAGCTAGCATGCCCTTGGAGTCTTTTTCTTAGTCCGGTAAGTTTTGTTGAGTACTCTTGTACTCAGGGTTTGTTAAACCCCTTGTTGCAGGTGCGGTTCATGAACAAGTCTGCTTTGAGCCTTGTTGCATGACCGTTGTGGCTGAAGAAAGTGACGACGAGTAGGCTGTGTGGCCTATGGGCAAGACATCTCGTTTGTGTGATTGTAATAAAGTTACTACTGATACTTCCCTACTACCGGTTTGTAATAATGTTACTTAAGGTTTAAAATTTGGAAACTGTAGTTTGTATACTTAAGTTATCGTTTTGTGAGGAGAATTCAGGAGGCAGAGATCGGAGAGGCTTTGAAGAGGATGAAGGGAGGTAAAGTGATGGGCCCTGATGGTATCCCCATTGAGGTGTGGAGATACCTAGGCGCTAGAGCGATAGTATGGTTAACTAAGCTTTTTAACCTTATTTTTTGGTCTAACAAGATGCCTGAAGAATGGAGGAGAAGTATATTAGTACCTATCTTCAAGAACAAGGGAGATGTTCAAAGTTGTACTAACTACCGTGGGATTAAGTTGATGAGTCATACAATGAAGCTCTGGGAGAGGGTTATCGAGCATCGCCTAAGGAGAGTGACACATGTGACCCAAAATCAGTTTGGGTTCATGCCTGGTAGGTCGACCATGGAGGCGATTTTCTTAGTACGACAATTGATGGAGAGATATAGGGAGCAGAAGAAGGACTTGCACATGGTCTTTATTGACCTCGAGAAGGCATATGACAAAGTACCGAGAAATGTCATGTGGTGGGCCTTGGAAAAGCATAAAGTCCCAACTAAGTACGTTACCCTCATCAAGGATATGTACAGGGATGTGGTGACGTTTGTCCGAACATATGATGGGGACACCAGTGACTTTCCAATTAAAATAGGACTGCATCAGGGGTCAGCTTTGAGCCCTTATTTATTTGCTTTGGTGATGGATGAGGTCACAAGGGACATACAAGGTGATATCCCTTGGTGTATGCTCTTTGCTGATGATGTGGTGCTAGTTGACGACAGTAGGGCAGGGGTTAATAGGAAGTTAGAACTATGGAGGCACACGTTAGAGTCGAAAGGGTTCAGACTTAGTAGAACTAAGACCGAGTACATGAGGTGCGATTTCAGCGCGACTAGGCATGAGGAGGGAGACGTTAGCCTCGATGGGCAAGTGGTGGCCAAGAAGGATACTTTTTGGTATTTAGGGTTGATGCTACAAAAGGATGGCGACATTGATGAAGATGTTAGGCATAGAATTTCAGCCAGCTGGCTGAAATGGCGTCAAGCTTCTGGCGTCCTCTATGACAAAAGGGTGCCTCAGAAGCTGAAAGGTAAGTTCTATAGGACGGCGATTCGTCCGGCGATGTTATACGGTGCTGAGTGTTGGCCTACAAAAAGGCGACATGTCCAGCAATTGAGTGTAGCAGAGATGCGTATGTTGCGATGGTGTTGTGGGCACACAAGGAGGGATAGAGTCCGGAACGACGATATTCGGGATAGGGTTGGGGTGGCACCAATTGAGGAGAAATTGATTCAACATCGGTTGAGATGGTTTGGACATGTCCAATGGAGGCTTCCTGAGGCGCCGGTGCGTAGTAGAGTTCTAAAGCGGGCCGATAATGTAAAGAGCGGTAGAGGTCGACCTAAACTAACTTAGGACGAGTCCGTCAAGAGAGATCTTAAGGAGTGGAGTATCTCCAAGGATTTAGCTATGGACAGGAGCGCTTGGAGATTGGCAATCAACGTGCCTGAACCATGATCTCTTTTTGTCTTATGCCCTTTATGTCCCTTTATGTGTCTCCCTGTTTCTCGTCTCTTTTGGGTTTCATCTCTAGCCTACCCCAACTTGCTTGGGACAAAAGGCTATGTTGTTGTTGTATACTTAAGTTATTGTAAAACTTCTGCTACTTTACTCTGATGGTATTTTGAATAAACTGTTGTAATATTGCAATACTCCTGTGATTGGATCCTGTTCGGAGGAAAGCAGACCTTTTAAGTTATGAGGAACATAAGTACGGCTGTCAGAGGTCATTATGATGATGACAGGTACATGTGGGTCATCATAATTAGGAGGTTTTGTGACAGCTGGTACTAGAGCATAATTACTAGAGTTATTGTAATATTACTTTGCAAAACTTCAAAATGTTTTGGATTGAACAAACTTAATATTGATATTTTGGTCCAAATTGCTTTTGGCTTATCCCAATCTACTCTCTGTAGTTTCCTTAGATCATATTTGAAAGCTTCGTAGTGAAGTATCATGTTATATTGCCCTATGTTACAAATGTTATTGCATGTGTTACTTAAACTTTTCTATTAGTTCGTAAGTACGATGCATGCATCATGTTTAATTAACCTGCTTAAGTTACCTTCCCTTTTAAAGTGGTTTAGGTTAAGTAAGGTTCAATCATGTTCATGCTAACCTTCAGATCCCTCCCATCTGTCCTCATCTTTCTAATTCTATCTTGCTTCAGGATGGCACGTGTGAAGACGACTCCTCGCAAGAAAACTGGTCTGCAAGGAGTGCCACATCATCAGTTGGCAACCAGAGGTGATGGAGCGGGCAGTAGTTGCAATCCGAACCCGGATTCACAAGCAGAGGTCGCAAGGCTTACGTCAGAGATAGAGCGACTGAAGCATTTTTGGAAGCAGTGCCAGAATGAGTCTCTGGAAAAGGAGACAGAAGCCAGGGCTCATGTTCGAGAGTTGAAACTTTATGTGACACACCTGGAGCAGTACAATACAATCCTACATGAGGAAGTCCATAGGATACATGATCTGATGAATCCCAATCATCAGCCCCAGGCGGTAGAAGATGATGTCAGTGCCGTGGTCGTTCCTAGTGGAGAGGATAATGAGGAAGAGGATCCGGAAGAAAATGAACCCATGATGGAAAGTGGGGATGAGGCAAGTCATGTCACTAGTACAAGTGCTCCGGAGAATGAGGATGGAGTGATAGTGATCAGTGATGATGATGAGGAGTGAAGTGTCGAAATGGATGGTTATGTAATATAGTAGTCTTTCTTGTTTTCTAAGAACCTTAGCGGGTAGTTGCTTGCTTGCGAGCAAGTTTGTAATAGAAATAATGTAAGATAAGTTTGATGTGTGTACTGGTACTGTACTAACTGCTTTTTAATTCAATAAAGCAATGTAAATAAACATGGTTTGTGTACAACAGATGGACGGTACTGGAACTTCTCAGGCTGGGGACAATGCTCCAAATCCCCCACCATTCCAACCTACTCTGGTAGAAGCTATTGCAGCACTGGTCAATGCCACTACTCTATTGGCCCAGAATCAGAATGGAAATTAGGGTCGTCAAGGCCGAAACAATGGAGGAGAAACCAATTATGTGGATTTCACCAATACCTGTCCACCGATGTTTTCAAAGGTCGATGAGCCGTTAGAGGCGGATGAATTGCTCCGAACTATGGAGCAAAAGTTTGAACTTATCTAGTGCACGGAATACCAGAAACCCGTGTTTGCAGCACAGCAGCTCAGGGGTGCCGCAGGGGCGTGGTGGGCGAATCTGGTCGCCGCACAGCCCACTGGCCATCGTATCACTTGGCAAGAGTTTCATGATGCTTTCAGAGCACACTACAACCCAGATGGTGTCATGGCAATGAAGTTAGAAGAGTTTCTCTCTTTAAAACAGGGAAACCAGACAGTTCTTCAGTATGTTGGCAAATTCAATCATCTGTCACAGTATGCAGCCGAGTATGTGAACACTAATGCAAAGAAGAAGAGTTGTTTCATGAGGGGTTTGAATACAAAGATTCAGGCAGCGTTGGTCACATGCTATAATGCCACATATCATGAAGTAGTCAATGTTGCTATCGCTTCAGAAGAGAAGTCCCGCATTCACAAAGAGTCAAAGAAAAAGAAGCAGGTGTTGTCCAACTCATCAGGCGGCATTAAGAAGCGCCAAAAGTTTATCTACCACCCTCAGAATCATTTTCGCCCTCCTTATCGTCCACCGCAATACCAAGCTCGGCCGCAAACGTTTATCTGTCCTGCCGCAACCCAGCAATATCCACAACAGCCGAATGCCCCTGGTATTCGAAATCAGAGCCCGCTAACCCATAAATTTCCCTGCTATAACTATGGAAAGCCAGGCCACTTCTCAAAGGACTACCCGTATCCAAGGCAGTACAACCCCAATTATCCAAGAGCTCCCATACCGCAACAACCGCAGCCTCAGAGTAAGAACAATAATCTGAATGTCCAGAAGGGTAAGGGTGAAAAGAAGAAGACGGGACGTGTATTCTACACCCAAGCAAGTGCAATTCCAGAGGGAGAACCTGTTATGATGGGTATGTTCCCTGTTGCTAATCATCTAGCAGTACTGTTATTTGATTCTGGTGCATCACATACATTCATAAATCGCACCTTTGTTACAAAGCATGACATTCCAATTATGGGAACACAAGAGGATTTCTTTATTCAGTCGCCCGGGGACGACTGTGTACTAAGGAAATGGTACGTGACGTACCTATAGAGTTGGGTGGGCATATATTCCCTACCTCAATGATAATATTACAGAATCAGGATATAGATCTAATCCTGGGTATGAATTGGATGTACCAACGAGGAGCTATTATAGATGCACTGCACAGAACTATAAGGTTGAACTTGCCAGATAATAAATCTCATCTTCTTATCCAACTTCCTATTCCAAAGAGAACAGTTGAGAGGATATGTGCAACCTCAGTGAAAGAAATTTGTGATATACCGGTAGTCTGTGAATTTCCAGATGTGTTTCCAGATGATCTACCTGGTCTGCCACCGGACAGAGAAGTAGAATTTGTAATTGAGTTAAAACCTGGTACTGCCCCAATATCCAGGAGAGCTTATAGAATGCCACCAAATGAATTGGCCGAACTCAAGGTTCAATTGCAAGAGTTGCTTGAAAAAGGTTTCATCAAACCCAGTTCATCGCCGTGGGGATGTCCGGCTCTTTTTGTCAAGAAGAAGGATTAGACTCTAAGGATGTGTGTTGACTATCATCCGTTGAATGAAGTAACCATTAAAAACAAGTACCCGTTGCCTCGCATTGATATACTTTTTGATCAACTTGCGGGGGCAAAGGTATTTTCAAAGATCAATCTTCGATCGGGGTACCATCAAATCAAGATCCGACCAGAAGATATCCCAAAGACTGCATTCACTACCAGATATGAATTGTATGAGTATCTAGTTATGTCTTTTGGCCTCACCAATGCACCGGCACATTTCATGTATTTGATGAACTCAGTTTTCATGCTGGAGCTTGACAAGTTTGTGGTTGTCTTTATTGATGATATTTTGGTATACTCCAAAAGTGAAGAAGAGCATGCTGAGCACCTCAGAATTGTTCTGACTCGTCTGAGAGATCATCAATTGTATGCCAAGTTTAGTAAATGTGAGTTTTGGCTAAAGGAAGTACAATTCTTAGGACATGTGTTGTCAGCCGAGGGGTAGCAGTTGATCCTGGTAAGGTGAAAGATATTTTGAATTGGAAACCACCAATCTCAGTTCATGAAGTCCTAAGTTTTCTGGGAATGGCGGGTTATTACTGTCGATTCATACCTGATTTTTCAAAAGTAGCCAAGCCAATCACGGAATTGTTGAAGAATCAAACCAAGTTCATCTGGTCTCTAGAATGTGAGAAGGCTTTTAGAATTCTAAAGAAGTCACTGACAACTGCTATAGTCTTAGCACAACCGGATATAGAAAAGCCATTTGATGTTTACTGTGATGCCTCTGGTATTGGCCTTGGTTGTGTATTAATGCAAGAAGGCAGAGTCATTGCTTATGCCTCGAGACAGATGAAGCGTCACGAAGAGCATTATCCAACTCATGATCTTGAACTAGCAGCCGTGGTTCATGCATTGAAAATCTGGCGTCATTACTTGTTGGGTAATACTTGCCATATTTATACAGATCACAAAAGCTTGAAGTATATCTTTACTCAGTCAGAACTGAATATGAGGCAAAGAAGGTGGCTTGAATTAATAAAGGATTATGATTTAGAAGTGCACTATCACCCTAGAAAAGGAAATGTTGTTGCTGATGCACTCAGTAGAAAGAATCATTGCAATTGTATGAATGTGAAGCCAATGGATCATAGTTTATGTTATGAATTGGAAAAGTTGAATATTAAAATAGTCCCACAAGGTCAGTTGACTAATGTCACTGTGGAATCAACAATCAAAGATCAGATTATATCTGCTCAGAGAAAGAATTCCGGTATAGCCCACATCAAAGAAAAAGTTAGAACAGGTCAACAGACAGATTTTAGTATTGATGATACAGATGTGTTGTGGTTCAAGAACTGGTTAGTGGTCCCAAAAGTTCTAGAGTTACGTTAGCTCATTCTTGATGAAGCACATAATACAAGGTTTTCTATTCATCCAGGGAGTAATAAGATGTATCAGGATTTGAAATAGAGATTCTGGTGGACAATAATGAAAATTGAGATTGCTAAGTATGTTGACAGGTGTGACACTTGTCGTAGAGTGAAGGTTGAACATTTGAAATCGGTAGGAATGTTACAACCCTTGCCCATTCCATCTTGGAAGTGGGAAGATATCAGTATGGATTTCATTACTGGTTTACCCAAGACCTCAAGAGGCTTTGATTCAATTTGGGTTATTGTGGATCGTTTGACTAAATCAGCTCACTTTATACCTGTGAAGACTGACTATAGAACATCTAGATATGCAGAAATATATGTTGCCCGGATTATGAGTTTGCATGAGATACCCAAAACAATTGTTATCGACAGGGGTACTCAGTTTGTTTCACAATTTTGGAAATAATTTCAAAAGTCACTAGGTACTAAACTTCTTTACAGCACAGCTTATCATCCGCAAACTGAAGGACAGACTGAAAGAGTAAATCAAATTCTGGAAGATATGTTGAGATCTTGTGCTCTCACTTATCAAGATCAATGGGATGAATGTTTACCGTTAGCAGAATTCTCCTATAATAATAGTTATCAAGAGAGTATCAAAATGGCACCGTTTGAAGCATTGTATGGCCGTAGATGCAGAACTCTGTTGAACTGGTCAGAACCGGGAGAAAGATGGTTTTATGGAGTTGATCTGGTAAAGAAAACGGAAGAAAAAGTCAGGCAGATTCAAAAGAGTTTAAAAGTTGCTCAGTCTCGACAGAAGAGTTATGCTGACAAAAGGCGTAGACCCTTGAAATTTAAAGTGGGAGATTATGTTTATCTGAAAGTGTCACCCATGAAAGGAGTTACTCGATTTGGAGTCAAGGGCAAACTCGCACCATGTTATATTGGACCATTCCAAATCATTGAAAAATGTGGAAAGGTGGCATATAGATTAAAGTTGCCTAAACAACTGTCAGCCGTGCACAATGTATTTCATGTATCACAATTGAAAAAGTGTCTTCAAGTGCCTGATCAAGTTGTTGATGTTGATGGAGTTGAACTTGAGCTTGATTTGACATATTCTGAATATCCTGTTCGAGTTTTGGATCAAAAGGATCGCGTTACCCGAAGTAGAACAATCAAATGGTACAAGATACAATGGGATCAACATTCGGAAGAAGCCACGTGGGAATCGGAAGATTACCTGTTGGAGAATTTCCCCGAGTTCTTTGCTTCTATCTAGGTTGCAATTTCTTCTTTAAATTGTAACCTGTCCTTTTCAAATTTTTGTAATGTAGAAAACCCCCAACCTGTTTGTAGACAAGTTCTGAACGTGGTTGTTTGACACGTTTCCTTTTCCATTACTTAACTCAAGGCTTTAAATCTCAGGACGAGATTTCTTTAAGGGGGAAGGGCTGTAACACCTCGGGTGTTGTGGTTGCTAATTAACCTGCCATGTCATCATATTGCATCGCAAAGCATCCATGATTAGGTCAACCCTGTTATGCATTAACTAAAATGAGTTTACCTTTCTAGGTTGGATGTGCTTCTTAGTGGTGTGTTTCGAACCGAAATCCTAATTTCGAATGTCACCACAAATACTTAGTCCATGCCCTGCGTAATTTGAGGTGTGTGACTGTGTTACACGCTAGTGCCAAGTGTAGGGTATGAACTCAAGTACAACACGTAAAATGAAGCTCCAAGTTTGAGTTTGAATTGGAATCCAAAAACTTGTCGCGAGTTTTCCGATTCGAATTTGAATTCAAATTTGGGGAAATATTAAAAGATTTTCAAAAGTTAAATTGGTCAACCAAGAGTGGCATCTAGTCAACTATGTGATAATTGACTCAATGATGCACTTGGGTGATGGTTTGATCATTAAATAATCACCAATTAAGGTAGCAACAAATTTCAATTGGAAATTCCTCCGAAAACCCTAAAATTCAAAACCCTAGTTTTACCCCTTTTGAAATAATTCAAAATCTAAGCAAAATTTGGGAAAAAGTTTAAAACCAAGTTTGTAGAACTTTTCAAGGGCTACAACTTTGGTGTTTTGAGTTTTCAAAGTTTTAGTGTAAAATGTGGAGCAATTGTGAAAATAAGCAAATTTCAAATTTGACCCCCTTTTATCCCCAAACCCAAATTTCAAAATGGAGGCAGAATTTGAAAATGGTGTGAATAGCAAAGTTGTAGGTCTTGGCAAGATGTACAACTTTAGTGTTTGGAGTTTTTGAAGTTTCAATATAAAATCCAAAGTAATTTCTAAATTATCAAATTTTCGAAAAGTGTCCCCTTTTGTTTTTAAACTAAAATTTCAAAATCCAGTTTGAATTTGAAAAAGTGTTCAATACAAAACTTGTATAGCTTGAAATTATGAAGATTTCATATCTTGGGAATTTTTCGAGTTGCTACATGAATTTGGGAGTAATTTGATAAAACAGTTTGAATTTGAAAAGATTGGGGGGGTGAGCTATAGTGTACGGCGAAACAGAGCATGGCACCGCGCGGCATGGGCGCCGGCCAGCCGCCGTGGCCTTCGGCCAGCTTCCAGGTGCGCCTTCGACCGCCAGCGTTGGCTTCAGTGAGTTCGCGACGAGCCACACGTCGTCTTGAGGTCGCTTTTGTCGCCCTATAAAAGGAGAGCACTGTCACCGGCGTATTTTTCTTTTTCTCCATTTCCACCGCCACCGCAGCTCCGCCGCTCGCCGTCGCCTCCGTCGAGCCACCTCTGGCCACGCAAAATGCTTCACCACAACCGCCTCGCTCCCGCGTATCTCCTCGACCACTCACACCCACCTCTACTGCCCGAAGCGCATGGGTAGCCGTCGTCTTCCCCACGTCTGGTCGGAGCACTGCCACCACCGCCCTCACGTGACCAGGCCACTCCAGTTCGTCTCCGTCATCACCGAGAGCACCATCGTGATCACTGTGAGCCCCTGAACATTTTCTTGTGCTAATTTAGTCACTACTTCATCGGTGATGCGTTTTCGCGGCTCACCGTCGACTGTGGTCCGCCATCGTCGTCGGTGAGGGGTCGCCGAAGCTCGAGCTTAGCTGTAGTATGGCATAGTGGGTTCGCGGGGTGGTGTAGATCGTTTTGGTCAAGTTAGTTGGGCGACCGACGTCATGATCGCCGGCCGGCGGCCGTGCGGACATGGCCGGGTCACGGGAGAGAGCGAGAGAGAGCGGAGGAAGGGATGACAGGTGGGGACGAGCCGTCAACGAGAGAGAGAGGGAGCACGGGCGCGGGCGCGGGCGCGGCTGGGCTGGGCTGCTGGGCCGCACACGTTGCTGGGCCACACGGGCGCGAGCGAGCACGGGCGCGGGTGCGATGCAGCTGGGTCGCGTGGTTGGGCCGAGCCAGAGTCAGAAGGAGGAGTCGGCCCGATCGGCAATTTTGTTTTTCTTTTTCAAAAATGTGAATAGTATTAGTATTTGTTTATTTCATTAGAAATTCTGTGGAGCTCCAAAAATAGTGAAAATTTTTGTGTAAGCTTTTCAAGCTATAAACTAATTAGGAAAAATATTAAATGCTAAATTTGATTACTTTTTATAAGTTATTTAATTAGTTCAATTAAATATTAAATGCAACTTCCATGAATTTTAGTAATTAAAATATTAATCCAAAAATCATGAAATTTATTTTGACACTATTTTAGGCCATGATTAATCCATAGAAAAAGTTTAAGCTCATTTAGATGAAGTTTGATCTAATATTAATTATGCCCTAATTAATTAAATGTTTAAATAAATGTTAAATTGATAACTTTAAGTGTTGTGTGCCCTTTTGATTGAGTGATGACCTTGGGTCACTAATTTTTGGTGATCTTTGGCGCCTTAATTTCATGATTGAGCTCGTTAGTAACATGTTTGGTAAGAAACGTTAGTGTCGCTTAAGTTATCGCTATTAGTTAGTAGGTTTTACTGTTTTGCGACTGTACCGCGAAGGAAAGTTGTACACAAGTCGTAAACGGTGGCATATCATCATCAAGCATCATGTTTATCACCGCATCATATTGAAACATGCTATATGCTCGTGAAGTTCCCGCTTTCGAAGAAGTCGACGTTGGCGAGCAAGTCTCCGGAGAAGAGTTGTCTTCGGTGGGTTTCGGACCAGAAGTCGGAGTCTTTGAGCCCGAGTCAGTCGTCGCGTCAGAGCAAGGCAAGCCCCGGTGCATTTAAACCCTACCTTGAGTTTTACAAATATTTATTATTTATACTATGGTTTACTGCATTAAGTACTTAGGAGCTGAGTGATAACCCAATTGCTGCATTGTCATCCTTGATTATTGCGATATCACCCTTGATACATGTTTTACTGAAAATGCGTAGTATGCTTCGCTATGCTTATGAGTTAAGCTTTTTAAATGAATGTTTACATGGCCAAGATGGCATAATTAATGAATATTGAAATATAAGAATAAACTTGTAAGATCGGGCGGGTGGTTTGGCCACTGCTAACTTACATTGGGAAATGAGTCTCAATGTAGTGTTTCCGCCTTATCAGTTAAGGACCGTACGTTGTTGGCCCTCGCGTCATGGAGTTTTTATTAGTACTGGCCATGTACCCATGTCGGGTAAGCCTTACTTCGACTATTCCATTACGAGAACGTCTAACCTCGCACTGGGAGTGGAGAGATGGCGAGAGTAGCGTGTACCCTCGGGGCTAGAATTGGACCGGGTTCGAGGAGTACTGTGCTTTCGGGTGGCGATGGACATGTTCTGGTTTTGGGTTACTCGGGTAAGAGTTGATATATGCAAGATTCGGTTCTACATATGTCGTGTGGTTAGGAATCCCCAGCTGGGTAAATGAAGCGGTTCGAATCGTCGTTGCTCCACGAGAAAGGAGTCTTGGCCTTACACCAACATCGTAGTTAAGAACTGGAATTGAAAAAGAATGAGAAAGTTCTTGATAAGAATTATTTTGATCTAGATTAGGATCACTTAGAATTGGTTAATGAACCATCAATAATAAAAGTAAAATATTGAAGGTAAGGACTTACTTTATTAAGCTTTCCTGTAAAAGAAATTTTGATTCTTGAATACTCGTACCTTGATTCCCTAAACCTAGCATGCTCTTGGAGTCTTTTTCTTAGTCGGGTAAGTCTTGTTGAGTACTCTTGTACTCAGGATTTGTTAAACCCCTTATTGCAGGTGCGGTTGATGAACAAGTCTGCTTTGAGTCTTATTGCATGACCATTGTGGCTGAAGAAAGTGACGACGAGTAGGCTGTGTGGCCTCTGGACAAGGCATATTGTTTATGTGATTGTAATAAAGTTACTACTGATACTTCCCTACTACCGGTTTGTAATAATGTTACTTAAGATTTGAAATTTGGAAACTGTGGTTTGTATACTTAAGTTATTGTAAGACTTCCGCTACTTTACTCTGATGGTATTTTGAATAAACTGTTGTAATATTGCAATACTCCTTGGATCTTGTTCGGAGGAAAACAGACCTTTTAAGTTATGAGAAACATAATTACAGCTATCAAAGATCATTATGACGATGACAAATACATATGGGTCATAATAATTAGGAGGTTACGTGACACACGGTCGGACGCCGTCCCAACGAAAGATGGAACGCGGCTCGCGACCATGAGCAAACACAGGAACATCGAGTAGTGAGTACCAAACGCCACAAAGTACGAAGCGGGTGCGAGGAAAAAGACACGTCATGCGACGACCTGAGGTAAAGAGGCGGGTGCGGGAAAGAAGCACATGACCTCGCTCACAGTCGGAGCCCTAGACGCCGGCTGCCTGGAGGCTGAGGCCGCACGCCGCCGCGATTCGAGGCCGCCCGGAGGCAGCGGAGGCCAGGATGCGGCAAGGATGCGTGGGCTTGACCGCTTGACGTGACCTTAGGGTTCAGTACTTCAGTGATGGCCCAATAAAAAAAACAAATGATAGAAAAAAATTGACCCTCCAGAGAGTCGAACTCGGCACATACCAGCACGAGCGCAACACTCTAACCTGCATGCACAAACCACTATGTCCCCAACGCGTTCCGTACATATACGGTACGCGTTCCGCTAATTAAAAGGAATGAGTCGAAGCTGTATACCCCCTACGCTCCACAGTTTCTGAGAATATCGTACCACATTCCCTACGTTCTGAGAACCTGGCTGCTGAGGCTAGGACCTATGGGAGTCTGTGTGACAGTTGCTCTTGTTGTCTAGGGCAACATTTTCTAGAACCATTGATCGTCTTCATATATGTTTAATAAGTATACATCCTGTGCTTGTCTCAGTAAGCATCGGACTAATATGTCACTGTTCATTTCAGTTGAGTGAGCCTCGGACCAAAGGGGTGTGAGCATCGAACTAATAAGCATCGGACTATATGCTACCCTGTCCCTGTTTTCAACGTGCTATGCTTTCGTATTTTGGGCATAACTTTTAACTCTAAACTCTGATTTTTGATGATCTTGGACATTTTGGAGCCATGTCAATTTGAGAATTCATCCACTTCTTTGTCTTGGCTTTAGTGGCTTTAATTTTGTTTGTGTTTTTGCATTTGGGCTTCTATTTCTGGGTGTCTTAGACTTCTAGCATATCTTGTAGGCCTTCAACATGGCTTATAATGTCTTGCTTGAGGTGTTGATCATTTGGACCGTCACTTTACCTAAGTCCAAGTTCACCTTGCATCCATTTGAGCTATGCCTTATATATACTAGCTAACGTTGTTAGTCCAAATCGTCATGTTATGCATCAGGCATCAGAATCCGAACTTAATGGCCCATACCATTTCCCTTAAAAAGCCTACTAGCGAGCCCGAGCCCACCGGTGTCACTGTTGCCGTTGTTGACGGGCGCCCCTAGTCACCGACCAGGGTGGCGCGCAGCCTCCCACCGACCCCCTTTATTTTTTTCCGCGTCACGAGCACAGCCTAGAAGTGGGCCGATTTCAGTTTGGTTACTGGGCCAGCGGTCCTGCTCGCGGCCTTCCTTCACTACGCTTTAGCTTCCGCTTGCGCCGCCCTGGCCTTCCCAGGACGCCGTGCCTTCTGCTCCGCTTCTCACGCCTGAGATCAGAAGAAGGAAAATAGAAAATAAAACAACCAAAAATATTGTGAGATGGGACCACTTGCTTTAAAAAAATATCACTATCCTACCACTACACCTTATGAACGTTTGGCATTAGATGTAAAACATTTATCTTTTTAAACGGATTTACGTCTGAGAAAACATATTTCACCTTATAAAATAATATTGTAGACAAAACTGTCATGGAATGTCTCATAAAAAATAAAAAATGTTATATCTATAATACTAAAAACAAAAAGAAAAAAGGAGAAGACAAAACTTGGGCATATTTGGAAAAAATATTTATATATAATATGGAATATCATAAATCCATTGTAGAATATCACATTAACACTACATGAACATCACCAAGTATAGACTAGAACATCAAATGTATACTACGTAAACATCGCAAATATCATGGAATGTAAAATAAAATAATAAAATTAGTGTGTAATTAATTAGAGTGAAATAAAAAGAAGAAAAAAGCTACCGAATATCATAAAATATATCATGAAACATTAATGTATACTGCCGAACATCATAAACCCATTGTAGACCATCACGTTAACACTACACGAACACCATCAGCTATAGAATAGAACATCAAATATATACTATATAAACATTGCAAATATCATGAAATGTAAAATAAAATAATAAAATTAGTGAGTAATTAATTAGAGTTAAATAAAAAGAAGAAAAAAAGCTACCAAACATCACAAATTATATCATGGAACATTAATGTATACTACGGAACATCACAAATTCATCGTAGAACATCACATTAACACTACACGAACATCACAAAATATAGCATAGAATATCATATGTATACTACGTGAACATCGTAAAATATCATGAAATGTCAAATAAAATAAAAAAGTTAGTGAAGTAATTAATTAGAGTCAAATAAAAAAGGTACCGAACATCACAAAATATATCCTAAAACATCAATGTATAAAATACATCGTATAACATTATATTTCTATTCGCGGACATCAAAAAATACATCATAGAACATTACATATATACTACTTGAACACCACGCGTATCTATAAATAAAAAAGTGAAACATAAAATTATAAATAGAATAAGAAACAAAAATAAAAAATAGAATACAAAAATAGAAAATAAAATAAATATAATTATTAATTCTATCAACATTGAAAGAGCTGAAAGGATCAAGATGCCCAAGAGGGGGTGAATTGGGCTTTTCTAAAAATTAATTGCAAGAATTAAATCCTACAAGCCGGAATTCACCCCTAGTGCCTACTTGTGTTCCTAGAGATTCTACCGGTAAAAGTTTTGCACCATAGTTTCCAATCCTAGTCTAGCATGGCAATTCTAGGAAAGTAAATCAAGCAATGAAAGTAAATACGCGAAAGTAAATGCTTGAAAGTAAGGGTAAGGAACACGGCGATGTTTTCCCGAGGTATCGGAGAGTCGCCACTCCCCACTAGTCCTCGTTGGAGCACCCGCGCAAAGGTGTAGCTCCCCCTTGATCCGCGCAAGGATCAAGTGCTCTCTACGGGCTGATTCTTCGACACTCTGTCGCGGTGAATCGCCCAAAACCGCTCACAAGATGAGTTGGGTCATCCACAAGCTCCGCCGGATGATCATCAAACTCCCAATCACCACCAAGCCGTCTAGGTGATGGCGATCACCAAGAGTAACAAGCTAGAACTCTCACTTGACCACAATGAGCCTAATGAGAAGATGGATGCACACTTGCTACTCTCTATTCACTAGTGAGGAACTCTCAAGCTTTGATTCTCAAAACACACTCCTCACTAGAGCTCTTGCACTCCCTTGCACTCCAAAGGTGTTTCTCAGCTGAACAAATGAGCAAGAGACCTCTAAAAGAGGTGGTGGGGATGTATTTATACACCCCACAGTCAAATCCAACCGTTACCTGCCAACTCAGCAAAAATACGAGGTGACCGGACGCGCTGGTCGAAGTGACCGGACGCGCCGGTCGCTCGTAACGGTCGAAAACCTGAAAACCTAGCTGAGTGACCGGACGCGCCGATCAGGGGTGACCGGACGCGTCCGGTCGTGCTGGGAGCTTACTGTACTCTGACCTGACGCGCGACCGTGTCCGATCAGTGATGACCGAACGCGTCCAGTCGTCAGAGGACCTTACTGGAACGTGATCGGACGCGTCGATCACACCCCAGTCGCGTCCGATTAGGTGATTTCCCTCAAGTGACACGTGTCAGCCTGACCACCGCGTCCGGTCCTCGCAAGGACCGCGTCCGGTCGTCAGCGCTGAAACACAGTCGCGGTTTAGAACTGACCGGACGTGACCGGTCAAGCCAGGCACCGCGTCCGGTCAAGGGAAAACGTCTCTAAACACTCCGAAACGCGACGCAACTTGAACCAAGTTGCTTCCAACTAAACTTTGAGCTATTCTAGAGCTTCCTAGTGCAAAGTTTGACAAGTGTGCACCACACCTAAACATAAGACTCACCTAGGTCAAGCTACTCGCTCATGCCCCCCTTTATAGTACGGCCAAAAGAGAGAACGAAGATCCTAACGACTATTCCGAATGTAACTCAACACCTTGACATCCGGAACTAACCGTCCTTAATCTTGACGTCAATCCTTTGAAAACCGAAACGATTTCCATTAAGGGGCATGAATACCATAGTGCCCAAAGCAGTTATCACCTCCATGACCTAACTTACCAAAGTTTCTGCAAAACACACGTTAGTCATGGTAATAAAGCGTTGTCATCAATTGCCGAAACCAACTCTCAGGGCCTAGATGCTTTCAATCTCCCCCTTTTTGGTGATTGATGACAACACTAAGATTCAGAAGATAAGAGTTGAGGTTTTCGAACATGCTTGGTTCACATAAGCAAAAAGCAATAAGCACAAGGGGTTAGGAATTGCTTATGTGCCCTAAGCCAAAAGAGTGTACTCATAAGATAAAACATAAAGCGTTAGTACTCATAAAAACATAGCTCAAAAGAAATCGGAGTAAGGCACGGAAGCACAACCTTATGAGCTATAACCAACCAAGTGACATGATTTATAGACTTAAAGTATCTCACACGACCACATGTCACAAGAATGCAAGTACTGGAATGTAAACATGATGCATGAATGTAGCACACAAATAAAAACGAAAACCCTCTATCAAAACTCCCCCTGAATCTACTCTCTCTCCTCCTTTGGCATCAACCGCCAAAAACTAATCTAAGGATCTGACGGGGGAACAGACGGAGTCGAATCGGGTGCCGAGGAGCGCGGAGTGATCACAAACTGAGAAGTGTCTTCCTCGGACTCGGAGCTGTCAGGTTGACCCTCTGAAGAAGCACACGGCTGTGAAGCGGTCTGGGTCTGAACAACAGGAACAGGTACTGACGAAGAAGTAGCAACCAGTGGAGCAGTCTCTGTGACCTGAGCCTGAAGTGAGCCAACGGCTGGGGGATCTGTCGAGGCAACTGATGAAGGTATAGTCTCTGTAGTGCCCGTCCCTGTCACAGGAGGAACAGCTGCCTCTGAAGCGGACAACCCTGAAGAAGTAGCTAGAGTAGTGTGCGAGGGCGTCGGCTGACCAGTCAACTCGCTGTAGGTGGCACTAAAATCAGCAAACGGTGTGCCTGTCAGTAGGTGAGGGCGAGGTTGGTCTGAAGGAGTGAACCCCGTCTGAATAGGCGTGTAACTCGGGGACTGGAACGACTGAGGAACCTGCTGTTGTGGAGAGGTGAACTGAAAGCTCGGCTGTCTCTGACTCGAAGGTCCACTAGACTGTAAAGCTGGAGTCAGGACAGATGCAGGTGGAGAAACCCCAACTGTGACCAAGTGACGCAGAAGCTCTAAGTACTGCTGCTAGCTTGCTGCATACTGTCGCTGCATCTCGTACTGCTGACGCTGCATCTCGACCTGCTGACGCTGTATCTCAAGCTGCTGTCTCTGGAATTCATCCTGTCGAGTCTGTATCTGAGCAAAAGCGACAGCTGTGTCTTGAGCCTGTCTCTGTAGCTGAAGCTCCTGTCTCTCCTGTGCCTGGGTCAGCCTCTCAAGAATAGCCACCATGGCTGGGTCTGAGCGGGAGGCTGAACCAGAGCCACCGGCCTCGTGGTCGTGAGGCCGAGGAGACCGATACCTGGGGATGGGCTGATAATCCTCATCAGTGCTGTCAGATGCCTCATCCTCAGCTAGATCAGCAGGCTGAGCATCTAGATCTGCAAGCTCTGCCTCAGCAAGACCCTCAACGGTCGTGTCCTACTCAGCCGCTGTCTCTGGCACCTCAGGTCTCTCTCGCTGTCCTGACACTGGGGCCTGCTCTCTGGTGACAGAAGCCCATAGCTGACGGATATCATACTCTGGAAAGGCGGTGGTAGTGTCTGATATCTCAGCTCTAATCTCAGAAGGCAGCTCAAGTGAAGATCTAATGATGAAGCATATCCAATGAGCATAGGGCAGCTGACGGTGTCCCTTGAAGCCTTCTGCCAGGGTGTCCTCCATCTCACATAGCATAAGATCCCATATATCAAACGGTGTCTGTGAGCGAAGGTGGTGTACAACCCACAACTGCATCCTGGTCAGTCCCTCTCTGTAGCCCAACCTAGGAAGAAGAGTGCGTCTGACAATGGCATCCAGGACTCTGGCAAGAGGTGTCAAGCTGGCGGGTGTGCGACGGGACCCTTTGCCAAAAGGCTCACGAAAGCAGGGTCGGATCAGATCAGTAGGGGGCACTGTCCCGCTGTGAGGGCGTCTAGGTGGAGCAGTCTGACCAAAGCAAAGCTGATGTATCTTCGTGTCTGAAGCTGGGAGTCTGAGAATCTCCCGCACTCTGGTGCTGTACAGTCTGCGGTCACGGCCTCGGAATGCAAAGTGTATAAACTCATGTGCCGGGTCACTATGGAATGCAAAGTGTATAAACTCATGTGCCGGGTGAAAGTCCTATGTTTGGTGTTGGTAATTAGTGACAATGCCTAAGTACTAATCCTATGCCTAAGTTGTATGTAGCATATGAGGATTAGTACATTCCAAGGTTGGTGGCAAGATGGACATGGTGATCATGATGGCCACACTTGGATTTGGACGCAACCCTACGTGATCAAGGCAAAGGTATATGCTTAAGGGTTGTGTTTTAGTAACCAAGACACCTAGTGGGTGTGGTTACATTATAGGATAGATAGCCGTACTATAAAGAGGGGAATGACGCGGCTATTGAACTCCTAAGTGCCTCTAGGTGTGCATTTCATGTCATATGCATTTGGATAGAACTAATAACGCCTCGAAAAATGATTGTGAAAATGCTAACACACATGCATATGGTGATGATCACTTGGTGATGTTAGCACGTTTGCGAAGGCGGTGGAGTTTGAGCGGTAGAGAGGGTTTGGGGCTCTCTCTCCCTCCCGCCGAGCTTGCGCGGCGGGATTCAGGCGTTTTCGAGGAGTTGAAACGCCTATTTTCCACTACGCCGGAAGTCGGAAAAAGAAACGGAGGTGAACGGAGGTCACAGTGGTGACCGGACGCTGGACCGGACGCGGTCACTGTTTGACCGGACGCGTCCGGTCAGCGTTCAGCGTCTGCGCGTATTTCAGTTGGTTGATCGGACGCGCAGCGCGTCCGGTCACAGTCGACCGGACGCGTCCGGTCGATCAGGGAGCTTACTGGACTCCGACCGGACGCTGGCACTGTGGCGTCCGGTCAGTTCTCTAGCGCGTCCGGTCACTGTTTCGGTGTGCGCTGCTCTGGCTTGACCAGCGCGTCCGGTCAGTCACGGGACCGGCGCGTCCGGTCGTGACCGGCGCGTCCGGTCGTGACCAGCGCGTCCGGTCGTTGCGACCAGCGCGTCCGGTCGGCGTTTCGAAAAAGAGCCGTTGCATGACCGGCGCGTCCGGTCAGTTGGACCAGCGCGTCCGGTCAGCGCGACTGCTGCTGAATCAAGTTCCTAACGGCTATATTCGAAGGGGTACGTCTATAAATACTCGTTGGCCGGCTCAAGGCTCTCACTCTTGGACATTTGACATAGTTGTAAGCACTTTGAGCTAAGCAACTCCCCTCCCACTCATCTCTCTTGCTTGTTTGCATATTCGAAGTGAGATTGAGTGATCCAAGTGCATTTGCATTGTGAGATTGCATCTAGTCGGCACTTGGTGGTTGATTTGCTGCGGGATTCTTGTTTCTCTTGGTGGTTGCCGCCACCTAGACGGCTTGGAGCAGCTTGGAGGCGTTGGCAAGAGTTGGTGATTGTTCTTGGCCACCTCCGGTGATTGTGAGGGGTTTGTGCCTACCTCGGCGAAGCGCCAAAGGCAACATTAGTAAATTGCTCGTGTCATTGCAACCTTTTGCCATTTGGTAGGTTCTTGTGGCGCCTTTTGAGAGGCTCGGTGTGAGACCGATTAGCCACCGAACCACGTGGTGAAGAGGGACACAACGGGGACTAGCGTGCCGGCAAGCACGTGAACCTCGGGATAAATCTTCGTGTCATCACTTTCATATTGTGATTGATTGATCCCGGTGTTCGGTTGTTTTGGTATTCATTGTTGATCATATTGGTTGGCTCAATACTTCGCCCCTCGGTGAAACCCTCCTAACTCAACTCCGCATTACTTTCTTAGTTATCTTTGCTAGCTAGTTCGCTTTGCTAGAGTAGCTCTTTTGTGTAGCTTGCTAGTTGTAGTTGTAGTTTCCTTCTCGGTTTAACTTGTGCGGTTGAGTGCCAATATACTAGAATTGTGAATTGGATAGGTGGCTTGCAAACACCCCGTAGGCTAAGCAAAACTCGCATCTCGCTATTTGTTGTATTGATAAACTTGTTTAGCTTGTCTTTGTAGAAATTTTTATAAGGCTATTCACCCCCCCTCTAGCCATCAAGACCTTTCACCGGGTCAATCCATAGCGAGGCATAGAACTCCCTGACCCAAGTGCTGCAGTATGCTCCTGTTCGTCCAAGAAAATCTGATAAGCCCGGAAGAAAGGACAGGTGCGGACGAAGCTGCTCACCCACTACCTCAACAAGAGCCTCAAGACGACAGACCCTCTGAGGTCGAAAAGCAATCCCACTGTCGACATATGCTCTGTAGAAATCCTCCTGTAGGGGTGTATAGAATCCCTCTGATGCTCTGGAATCTCTCACAGGTGGGAACCACCGGCTGACCTCAACGAACCTCAGGGCTTGCACCTGACGTGTTGTAGCTCTCCTCAAGTCAAAGTGCTCGACTGGGGGCGAACCTCGAGCCCTGGGAGGTGGACATCCTCCACGACGCTGACCCTCTGGCCTAGAAGTCACCTGAGCTCGCGTACGTGTAGAGCGATGACGCGGTGGAGTCTGGACTGGCTGCTCCTCTGTCCCCTCTGGAGCCTCTGCAGGTGGATCAACTAACATAGCATCTGCATCCTCTGTCCCCTCTGTGCCCTCTGTGGCCTCTGTACCGAGCTGTCGACCTTCAAGATGAAAGCGACGCTCGCCAATGTGTATGCCACTGCTCCTGCCTCCCCTCTCTGCCTGCTCAGCTGCATCTGCGACTGCCTGAGCGATCTCAACATCTGTAAGAGTCTTCTTCTTCTTTCTGGCCATGGTCTTTATGTGCTTACCACGCGCAACCTCAGACAAACGAGGAGGACTCTCGTCCCCGTCACTGGGAGCACCCCCGGCGTTCTTGCAGCGAACCATACTGACGACTGTCGGGAACCTCTGAAAGATGATGTACTGACACTCAAGAGACTTGGCCTCAATCCGTATCCGTAGGCTTGGCCTCGGATTAAAGCACTGAACTGCAGTCACCCCGACACACCGACAAACTCGCTGAAAAGACGGAATAGATGGATCTACTATAAGCAACATATATAATCTAAAAGGTATGAAACCCTAAGGATAGCAAGCATATAAGATGAGATATGAATCGAACAGCAATAGCTACCTCGGATCGACGAGAAACCGGTGACGAGATAAGATGACCTAGTTCGCGAGATTTCCCGAATACGCCGAATGAGTGCTGAAAGGGCCGAGTCAAGTAACGATGATAAGCGATGGAATGTGACGGTCAAGGTAAACCCTAACGAAGGAATTGAGCAATTGAAAACGAAAAAAGGACAAGATTTCACCTTCGAACTGGAGGGTTAGGGCAAACCCTAGAATAGAGGCTCGGCTGATGGAGGGTAGATGGAGCCTAGGGTTGAAGGCTTGGCACAGGGGGCGCGTGCGAGCTGCGGTGGAGACACGGCGAGGCAATGGCGGCGCGGCCAGGGAGCAGCGGTATGGCAGAGCGGCGGCGCGGCACTGCGGCGGCGCGGTGACGCGGCGCGGGTGAAGCAGCGCTGCGCGGGCAGGGGCGGCGGCTCGGCGCGCCAGAGGAGGAGGTGCGAGCACGGCGCGACGGAGGAGGACTGCGAGCGGCGGTGGAGAACGGCGCGGCGGCGCTCCGGCGAGTTAGGGCAAGGATTTGGCGAGAGCGGGCGCGGCGCGGGCGGCAGATGAGAAAAAAACGATCGAGGACGAAAGCTTATATGAGGACTCAGATCCGCTCGGCGCGCACTGACCGGACGCGGTGGTCGAATGACCGGACACGGTGGTGCAGCGTCCGGTCACACTCCAGTAAGCTCTTGGAGCGACCGGACGCGTCCGGTTAGGGCTGACCGGACGCGGACAGAGTCCGATCGAGGGTCATCCGGGAAATTCATCGCGCATGACCGGACGCGGTGGTGGTTACCGGGACTGGACGCGGTGGTCAACAACTACGCGTCTGGTGCAGCGTCCGGTCACAAGGTCAAGAGAAAGTCTTCGGGATGACCGGACGCGCTGGTGGTCGCCGGGACCAGACGCGGTGGTGAAGCATCACTGCGTCCGGTGCAGCGTCCAGTCCAGCGTCCGGTCACTGTTTTTCGCCTTTCTTCAATCCGATCTTCGACGCGACTTCTCCCAATCAAGTTCCAATTCAAAGAGACTCAAATAAACACCAATTGGAACCTGATATGAGTGACCTCACTCAAACCCTCAGGTTTTTCAAAATAATTTGCCTTAGGCTAGTATTGTTTTTAGGAAAATAAGCAATAAACACCCGAGGAGCAATGTATGGCCATGCAATAGAGTTTGTGAACCCTTAGGAGCGTCAAATGCTCTCTCTATTCATGGACGAACACAGAGGTTGCTCAAAGCCAAACCGAAAAGAAACGACAAAGCAACAACCATGCATATGCAATGCAATACAAGTAAGTAAAGCTAGGTTGCTTGTCAAGTTTGATCCACGGTTAGGCTTCTTCACTCCTCTAAAAGAGGGTTATCGTAACCGTGTTAGCCAAGCCCTAGATGCATTGCGGGAAAATTAAACATGACATATAATACAATGCAATGCAATGCAAGGGACAACACAAGCTCACTTTTTAAAGTTACTAGAGTCAAGCACATTAAGTTCACTTCTCAACCTACAAAAAGTAGCCTCATCTAAGGGTTTTGTGAAGATATCCGCTAATTGATTTTCACTTCTTACACCTTCTAGTGATATATCATTTTTAGCAACATGATCTCTTAGAAAGTGGTGGCGGATATCAATGTGCTTGGTGCGAGAGTGTTGTACCGGATTATTAGCAATTTTAACGGCACTTTCATTGTCACATAAAAGTGGCACCTTTTCAAGAACAACTCCATAGTCTAGGAGGGTTTGTTTCATGTATAGGATTTGTGCACAACAAGCCCCCGCGGCAATGTATTCCGCCTCGGCGGTGGACAAAGCCACACTATTTTGCTTCTTAGATGACCAAGATACTAAAGACCTCCCAAGCAAATGGCACCCTCCGGATGTGCTTTTTCTATCAATTTTGCAACCGGCATAATCCGAATCGGAATAGCCAACTAGTTGGAATCTAGCTCCTTTGGGATACCAAAGACCAATGCTTGGGGTGTGCTTAAGATATCTTAAAATTCTTTTTACGACACTTAAGTGAGGTTCTTTAGGGCACGCTTGAAAGCGAGCACACATGCACACACTAAACATGATATCGGGCCTAGATGCGGTAAAGTACAACAAACTACCAATCATAGAACAGTAGAGAGTTTGATCAACCGGTTTACCTCCCTCATCTAGGTTGAGATGTCCATTAGATGGCATTGGGGTCTTGATTGGTTTGCATTCTTCCATCTTGAATCTCTTGAGAAGATCCTTGGTATACTTTTCTTGAGAGATGAAAATCCCTTCTCTCATTTGCTTGACTTGAAAACCAAGGAAGAATGTGAGCTCACCAGTCATAGACATCTCGAACTCCTTCAACATCAATTCACCAAATTCCTTGCAATATTCTTCATTTGTTGATCCGAAGATGATATCATCAACATAAACTTGACAAATGAAGATCTCCCCATTAAGCTTCTTGGTGAATAGTGTGGTGTCGACCTTCCCAATGGTGAAGCCCTTCTCAATGAGGAAGTCCCGGAGGCGCTCATACCACGCTCTAGGGGCTTGCTTGAGCCCATATAGCGCCTTGGACAACCTATAAACATGATTAGGATATCTAGGGTCTTCAAACCCGGGAGGTTGATTAACATAGACTAGTTCATTTATGAAGCCATTTAAGAATGCACTTTTCACATCCATTTGATATAGTTTCATATCATGATGTGATGCATATGCAAGGAGGATACGAATGGCTTCAAGTCTTGCAACGGGTGCAAAGGTCTCTCCAAAATCAAGACCTTCAACTTGAGAGAACCCCTTTGCAACTAGTCTTGCCTTGTTCCTCACTACTATGCCTTGGTCATCTTGCTTGTTGCGGAACACCCACTTGGTTCCAATGACTCTTGCACCTTTTGGATGCTCTTCAAGTGTCCATACTTGATTGTGGGTGAAGTTGTTCAATTCTTCATGCATAGCATTCACCCAATCCGGATCTTGAAGAGCTTCTTCTACATTCTTAGGTTCAACACAAAAGACAAAAGAGTGATGTTCAACAAAAGAAGCAAGCTTTTGAGATCGAGTCATTACTCCCTTAGTATGACTCCCTATGATGAGATCTTGTGGATGTGCTTGAAGTAGAGGTGAGTTTCTTCTATCAACCACTTGAGGAGGAGGATGGGGAGCATCAACACCTTGAGCTTGTGCCTCGGCTTGTTCATGAGAGACATGAGTGTCTTCATTTTCAACTCTCTCATTCTTATCATCATCTTGAGGCACATGTGATGAAGATGGTGGATCAACAATTTGTACATCGTCTTCATCATCTTTTGGCTTGATGTCTCCCACCAGCATGTTCTTCATTGCCTCCCTCAAGGGTTCATCACCTACATCATCACAATTCTCAATTGCTCCTTGGGAGCCGTTAGATTCATCAAATTCCACATCATATGTTTCTTCAACCAAACCGATGGCATGGTTAAATACTCTATATGCTTTGGACTTTGATGAGTAACCAACAAGAAAACCAATATCACAACGTCTTTGAAACTTCCCTAGGTGTTGACGCTTCTTGTAGATGTAGCATTTGCAACCAAACACCTGGAAGAATGAGACGTCCGGCTTTTTCCCATTTAGCAACTCATAGGGGGTCTTGCCAAGAAACTTTTGTAGGAAGTGACGATTTAAAGCATAGCATGCGGTGTTGATTGCCTCGGCCCACAACTTTTCCGGAGTGTTGTACTCATCTAACATTGTTCTTGCAAGGGTAATCAAAGTCCGGTTCTTTCTCTCAACTACACCATTTTGTTGAGGAGTATAGGTTGAAGAGACTTCATGCTTGATTCCAATTTCATCACAATAAGCTTCAATGTTTGTGTTGTCAAACTCTTTCCCATTGTCACTTCTAATCTTCTTTATCTTGACTTTAAATTCATTTTGAGCTCTCTTTGCAAACTTCTTGAAGCAATTTGCCACTTCGGATTTGTCATGAAGGAAGAAGGTCTATGTGTACCTTGAGTAGTCATCCACTATCACAAGACAATAGAGATTTCCACCCAAGCTCTTGTAGGTTGTAGGCCCAAACAAATCCATGTGTAGAAGTTCTAGCACTCTTGAAGTTGACATGAAAGCTTTGGTTGGATGAGTGTTTGCAACTTGTTTGCCCGCTTGACATGCACTACAAGGTTTGTCCTTTTCAAACTTTACATCCTTCAATCCTCTCACTAGTTCTTTCTTCAATAGCTTGTTGAGAGTGTTCATTCCAACATGAGCAAGCCTCCTATGCCAAAGCCATCCAAGTGAGGTCTTGGTGAACAAACATGTCATCAAGTTTGCATCTTCGGAGGTGAAGTCAACAAGATAAAAATTATTGTATCTAAAGCCTTTGAATATCACTTGCTTGTCATCTATCTTTGAAACTATCACTTCATTAGGTGTGAACAAGCATTGGAAGCCAAGGTCACAAAGTTGCCCAACGGATAATAAGTTGAAACTCAATGAAGCAACATAGAGCACATTTGAGAGTGAGTGATCATTTGATATTGCAATCTTGCCTATACCCTTGACTTTGCTCTTTGAATTATCCCCAAATGTGATCTTCTCTTGACATATCCCATTCTCTTCAATGGAGGTGAACATACGAGGATCACCGGTCATATGTTGAGTGCAACCACTATCAATAACCCAATGAGATCTACTGGTCTTGTAGTTCACCTACACACAAGAGATCAAGCTTTTTGTTTAGGGACCCACACTTGAGAGGGACCCTTGACTTTCTCAACTAGTGACTTGGCAACCTATATTTTCTTAGGCCTATTCTTGTTTGGGGGACCCAAGAACATAACTTTCATCTTTCCACTTGAATCTTTTCTTATCATATAATGAGCATTGAAGGCAAAGGGTCTAGCATGCTTGGGCAAGGGTTGTGGTGGTGGAGTCTTGCACTCATGAGCAAAATGGCCTTCTTGTCCACACTCAACACATCTCTTTGGCTTGGGCTTTGACTTGCTTTGTTGTTGTTGAGCTTTAGCCTTCTTCTCTTGATTTGCCAAATAACCAATGCCACTTCTATCCATCTTCATTACGGTGTTCATAAGTAGCTCACTTTGCAAATATTGGCCTCTTGTGACCTTGCTTAGGCCGGTCTTGAGATGCTCTTTCTCTTGCTTGAGCTTTTTATTTTCTTCAATAAGTGACTCATTTGTTGTTTGCTTCTCAAGAGCCATCAAACCTTTTAGCTTCTTGTTCTCATTTGCAAGCTTCTCATTTTCACTCTTGATCTTGGCATAATCATCATAGTTGTTTGACTCAACCACACTCTTGCCTTTTCTACTAGAACCTTGCTCAATGCTTTCAATGATCAAGTCATCATATGATGTAGCTATATCAAACTTAACAACTTTGTTAGTAGCATCATGTGTCTCAAGAGAAAGCTCATTAGCAACCACAAGACTATCATAGTCAATTTTCAATGTAGTATATTTGTCTTTTAGAGAGTTATGCCTAGTGATGAGCTCATCATGCTTCTTCTCAAGTTTATCATGTTGATCTCTAAGCTCTTTGTTAGAAGTTTTGAGCTCCTTGAGAGTGGAAGACATAATTTCATTTTGATCTTTGAGCTCACCACTAGCCTTTTGTGCACTTTCAAGCTTAGATGAGAGTGATTCATTTTCATTTTGAAGTTTATCATTTTCATTTCTAGTTTTTCTTATGACTTTAGTGTATTTGTTCAACAATTTTACAAGTTCATCATAAGAAGGTGCGTCATATTCATCATCACTATCACTATCATCATCATCATCACTATCATGGTTTTGTACCTTTTGTTCACCCTTGGCCATAAGGCATAGGTGAGTAGTGGACGATGATGGTGAAGGTGGCGGTGAAGGTGGTGATTAAGATGTCGGTGAAGATGATGGCCCCATCACAAATGCGGCAACCTTCTCTTTCTCATCATCGCTCTCATCACCGGAGGACTCACAAGATGATTCAATGTCGGTGAGCCAATCACCAACAATGTATGCTTTTCCTCCCTTCTTCTTCTTGTGGAACTCTTTCTTCTTGCCATCCTTCTTCTTGTATGGCTTGTTTTTCTTCCTCTCTTCTTCTTCATCACTTGAATCATTCTTCTTGCCCTTGTTCTTGTTCTTGTACTTGTCTTTTGGAGGTCTAGGGCATTGATGAGCTAAGTGGCCAAGTTCACCACAATTGTAGCAATCCATTTCCGAGATTGGCTTCCTTTTGCTACTTGTGAAGAATTTTTTTTTCTTGCCATCGAACTTGATGCCACTCTTGTTGAGCTTCTTTAGCATCTTGGTGGTCTTCCTCACCATGAGTGCAAGTGATGCATCATCAATATCACTTTCACTTGAGCTCTCTTGCACCATCATGGCTTGGCCCTTCTTCTTCTTCTTGTCATGGCTAGCTTTGAAGGCCAAGTCTTTCTTCTTGGAAGATGATGAGCCCTCTTCCAGAGTGATGTGCATGTACATCTCATGTGCATTGATCTTCCCCAATACTTGTGTCGGTGTTGCGGTGGAGAGATCACTTTGGTGAAGCACGGTGACAATGTGACCATACTTCTCAACGGGAAGAACACTCAAGATCTTCCTTGCAACATCCGATTGGCTCATTTGGGTGAGCCCAAGAGCATTGAGGTCCTCTACAAGAACATTCAATCGAGTGTACATGTCATTAGCACTTTCTTTGGGAAGCATCTCAAAAGAATTGATTTTCTTTAAAGCAATATGATAGCATTCCTCACGCTCACTCTTAGTTTCCTCATGGAGAGCACAAAGGTTTTTCCACAATTCATGAGCGTTCTTTGCATTATGCACACGATTGAAGATATCCTTGCCTAAGCCCCGGTAGAGTGCATTTTTGGCCTTTGCATTCCACCGGTCGTACTTCTCCTCGTCACCACTTGGGTTGGCGGGATCCTTGATAGCGGGAAGCCCGTGGGTTGTGGCTCTAAGACACCCAACATCTATGGCTTTGAGGTACGCCTCCATACGGATTTTCCAATATGGAAAATCATCCCCCTCAAAGGTGGGAGGTGGTCCTTCCCCGTTAGACATCTTGCTCTAGGCGGTAAAGCCTAAATTAGGAGCAACTCGGCTCCGATACCAATTGAAAGGATCAAGATGCCCAAGAAGGGGGGTGAATTGGGCTTTTCTAAAAATTAATTGCAAGAATTAAATCCTACAAGCCGGAATTCACCCCTAATGCCTACTTGTGTTCCTAGAGATTCTACCGGTAAAAGTTTTGCACCCTAGTTTCCAATCCTAGTCTAGCATGGCAATTCTAGGAAAGTAAATCAAGCAATGAAAGTAAATACGCGAAAGTAAATGCTTGAAAGTAAGGGTAAGGAACACGGCGATGTTTTCCCGAGGTATCGGAGAGTCGCCACTCCCCACTAGTCCTCGTTGGAGCACCCGCGCAAGGGTGTAGCTCTCCCTTGATCCGTGTAAGGATCAAGTGCTCTCTACGGGCTGATTCTTCGACACTCCGTCGCGGTGAATCATCCAAAACCGCTCACAAGATGAGTTGGGTCATCCACAAGCTCCGCCGGATGATCACCAAACTCCCAATCACCACCAAGCCGTCTAGGTGATGGCGATCACCAAGAGTAACAAGCTAGAACTCTCACTTGACCACAACGAGCCTAATGAGAAGATGGATGCACACTTGCTACTCTCTATTCACTAGTGAGGAACTCTCAAGCTTTGATTCTCAAAACACACTCCTCACTAGAGCTCTTGCACTCCCTTGCACTCCAAAGGTGTTTCTCAGCTGAACAAATGAGCAAGAGACCTCTAAAAGAGGTGGTGGGGATGTATTTATACACCCCACAGTCAAATCCAACCGTTACCTGCCAACTTAGCAAAAATACGAGGTGACCGGACGCGCCGGTCGAAGTGACCGGACGCGCCGGTCGCTCGTAACGGTCGAAAACCTGAAAACCTGGCTCGTATGTGGCCTCAATGACCTCGCCTTTTGAAAGCCCAAGTTTGGTTTTGGTAATTAATGACACCAAGTTGCTAATGCCATGTGTTAAGTGTTTTGAGCTAGGCATAAGCAACACATGTGATGAAGGTGTACGTGGCAAGGAGTGGTGGCCACAAGATCACAAAGAGATGGTGCATGGACATGAAATGACGATCATGGTGGAGATGCACATAATATGATGGACATGATGATCAAGTGAAGGAGAAGGATCTAAGAGCACAAGGCAAAGGTATAACCATAGGGTTTTCCTTTTGCCGGTCTAAGATGAGTAGAGAAGTGATTGACCGGGTTTAGGATACATAGCCGACTATCAAGAGGGGCAATCACGGTTAGCTCGGGAATCAAGTGCCACTAGATCAATGTCTTGAGCATATGCATTTAGGATCTAGTAAAGAGCTAACATAACGCCTTGGAAAATGTTTGTGAAATGCTAACACACATGCACATGGTGGTGTACACTTGGTAGTGTTAGCACTTTTGCGAAGGCGGTGGAGTTTTAGTGGTAGAGAGGGGTTTGGGGTCCTCTCTCCCTCCCGCCGAGCTTGCGAGGCGGGATTCGGCGCTTTTTGGAGAAGTGAAATGCCTATTTTCTATTGCGCCGAAAGTTGGAAAAGAAACGGAGGCGAACGGAGGTCACTGCGTGCACCGGACGCTGCACCGGACGCGGTCACTGTGCGACCGGCGCGTCCGGTCAGGCGAACAGCGGTTCACGAGGACCACCGGACGCGGTGCGCGTCCGGTCGTCCAGGGAGCTTACAGGACTCCCACCGGACGCAGGCACTGTCGCGTCCGGTCAGTTCTTCAGCGCGTCCGGTCGTGGTTTCACGGTGCGCGGCTCGGAGTTGACCGGCGCGTCCGGTGGGTCACGGGACCGGCGCGTCCGGTCGTGACCAGCGCGTCCGGTCGATCGAAGGAGCGCGTCCGGTCTTCGGTAACGGCTAGTTGGACGAGCACTGTTCACGTCTGTCGCGTAGTGACCGGACACGTCCGGTCACCCTGACCGGAGCGTCCGGTCAGCGCGAATTCTGCTGCGTCGTTTCTAACGGCTAGTTGCGTACCCCTTCGTTATAAATAGATGGTGGCCGGGGTTTGAGGGTAACCCTTGCACATTTTGAGACCTAGAAACATCCTTTGAGCTAGAGAACAACCCCTCCACTCATCTCTTTGATTAGTTGCACATCTTGAGCGAGATTGAGTGAGATTCAAGTGCATTGCTTGAGAGTTGCATTCTAGAGGCACTTGATCTTCGAGTTGCTGTGGATTTCTCGTTACTCTTCCATGTTTCCCGACACGGTAGACGGCTTGGAGCAGCGGAGGTGATTGAGCTCGCAATTGGAGATTGTTGGAGCCTTCACCAAGTGTTGTAAGGGGTTCTTGATCCTTCCCCGCGGGAGTTCGCGAATTGGATACTCTAGTGGAACTCGTGGCTTGGAGGATCCCCATCTTGTGTGCGGTTGTGCGGCGCCCGCCGAGGGCTCAACTCTTGATAGTTGATTAGCTCGCGAACCGACAAGTGGGTGCATCGCCACAACGAGGAGTAGCTTGCCGGGAAGCAAGTGAACCTCGGGATAAATTCTTGTGTCATTCTCTTCCCGAGGATTTCTCTTATGTGATTGATTGATTGGTACTTCTCATCTCTACACAGCGGTATAATCACTAGAAGCTCTTCTCTCGTATTACATCTCGTTTCTAGCTTGTTGTTGTTGTGTTTAGTGAATAGCCTTGTACTAGACTTGTGTAGGTGGCTTGCTTAATTAGTTAGAGCTAGTGCATTTTGCCCCGCCACCTTTTGTACTAACTTGTGGTTAAGTAATTCTTGTAGAAGTTTTAATTAGGCTATTCACCCCCCCCCTCTAGCCTATTTGGACCTTACAAGTGGTATCGGAGCCGAGGCACCGTTTAATTGAGGCTTAACAACCTACGGTGAAAAAGAAATGGCTCAATTAAGTTTGCACATCAACAACACCAAGAAGGCACCTCAGTTTGATGGCACAAATTATGCATATTGGAAGGTTAAGATGACCGCACACCTCAAGTCAATCAATAGAGAAGTGTGGAAAGTCACCGAAACCAAATTTGAGGTTGCTAATCCGGAGGCACCTACACCGGTGGAAGAGAAAAAGCTCCAATGCAATGATATTGCCATTAGTGCTCTTCATGAGGCACTAGATGATAAGACCTTTGAGCAAGTGAAGAACATTGAGATCGCTCATGATGCTTGGGCCAAGCTAGAAGAAACATTTGAGGGCACCGAAGGCACAAAGACCGCTAAAGCATATATCTTGCAAGAAAAATTTTCAAGCTTCAAGATGCAAGATGATGAGAGTGTACCAGAGATGTTTCATAGATTGCAAGTCATTGTCAATGAGCTCAAGGCACTTGGTGAGGAGGTCAAGGACAACCAATTCTCTATGAAGTTCTTGAGAAGCTTGCCCAAGAGATTTGATACATTGATCACCGTGCTAGTGAGGACTACATTGAAGGATTCAACTCCTCAACAAATATTTCAAGAAGTGATGACCGATGATTCATATAGAGAAGATGATGAGAAGGATGAGTTGGTCAAGAAGAAGAAGAAGGAGAATGAGAAGAAAGATGATGAAAAGAAGAAGAGTGTGGCATTCAAAGCCACCACTTCCAAGGGCAAGTCCAAGATTGAATCATCAAGTGAAGAAGACACAAGCTCTTGTGATAGTGATGACATTGATGAGAAGATGGCTCTCTTTGTCAAGCAATTTGGCAAATTCATGAAGAAGAAGGGCTATCGTGCAAGAAGGAGGAAGAACTCATCTAAGAAGAATGAGCATACCATGAGATGCTTTAGATGCCATAGCAAAGATCATCTCATTGCAAAGTGTCCTTATGATAGTGATGATGAAGATGCTATCAAGAAGGAGAGGAAGAAGCAAAAGAAGAAGCAAGAAAAGAAGGAGAGCTCTCATAAAAAGAAGAATGATTCTCATGTTGCTACATGGGATAGTGATGATTCCTCAAGTGATGATGAGGATGACTACAAGAGCAAGAAGAAGGGACATGCTAGCATTGCCATCCAAGAGAAGGTCTCCCTCTTCGACACTCCATCGTGCTTCATGGCTAAGGCCGCTAAGGTATCATCCGATAATGAGAGTGATCATGATAATTCTAGTGATAGTGATAGTGATAGTGATGAAGAAGAATTCACTAAAGATGAACTAATCACTATGCTAGAAGATTGCACTCAACATTATAAAGAATCTAGAAAGGAGTGCAAGGGCTTGCTTAAGGAAAAGAAAAACCTTATGCAAGAACTTGATGAGCTTAGAGCATCTTATGAGAGTCTAAAGGTAGACCATAAGAAGCTTCAAAAGTCTCACACTAAGCTTGAAGAAGCTCATTCCTCTCTAGTTGAAAAATGTGAAAACATACCAACTAATGTTGAGAAAGCTAAAACTTGCAACATAGGCATATCTTGTGATATAATTGATGAATCTTGTCATAAGCCTATTGTTGTTGCTCCCACTAACCCTTCATGTAGCGCATCTACATCATCCTCATCTAGTAGTGATGGTTTCACTTGTGATCCCACACTTATAGTTGAGAATGAAAATCTCAAGAAGGAGGTAAAAGAGCTCAATCACACCTTAGCTAAGGCTTATGGTGGTGAGGACCGCTTGCTTATGTGCTTGGGTAGCCAAAGAGCTTCTCTCTATAAAGAGGGATTGGGCTATAACCCCAAGAAAGGCAAAGCCGCTTTTGCTCCTCACAAAACTCGTTTTGTGAAGAACAAAGGTAGCTATTGCAAAAGTTGCAAGCAAGTTGGTCACATAGAGCAACATTGCATGAACAAGAAATCCAATGCTAATGTATTCTCAATTAAGTTTGAGTCTTTCTATATACTTACCAAGGGTACAAATGGTGTTCATGCTAAGTTCATTGGTGCACCATGGATGGGCTCAAAGAAGAAAGCCATTTGGGTACCAAAGAGCTTGGTCACTAACCTTGGAGGACCCAAACAAGTTTGGGTACCTAAAAAGAATTGATCTTATCTTGTAGGTCAATTACAAAGCCGGAGGAAGGCATTGGGTGCTTGATAGTGGGTGCACTCAACATATGACCGGGGATTCATGTATGTTCAAATCAATTGATACAAGTCAAAATGGTGGTTTTGATGCTATCACTTTCGGCAACAACAAGAAAGGCAAGGTCAAGGGGCTTGGTAAAATTGCTATCTCAAATGACATGAGCATATCTAATGTGTTGCTAGTTGAGAGCTTGGACTTCAATCTTTTGTCGGTGGCACAACTTTGTGATCTTGGCTTCAAGTGCATATTTGGTAGTGATGATGTTGAAGTCATAAGTGTTGATGGGTCAAATTTGATATTCAAAGGATTTAGACATGGTAGCTTGTACTTGGTTGACTTCAATGATAGTGAGACACAATTGACATCATGCTTGCTTAGCAAATCTAGTATGGGTTGGTTGTGGCATAGAAGGCTTGGTCATGTTGGAATGAAACAATTGAACAAACTTTTGAGGCATGACTTAGTTAGAGGCTTGAAAGATGTGACTTTTGAAAAGGATAAACCTTGTAGTGCTTGTCAAGCCGGCAAACAAGTTGGAAATAAACATCCTAGTAAGAGTGAAATGAGTACATCAAAGGCATTTGAGCTATTGCACATGGACTTGTTTGGGCCAACAACTTACACTAGCATTGGTGGCAACAAGTATGGCTTTGTGATAGTGGATGATTACACTAGATACACTTGGGTGTTCTTTCTCTTTGACAAGAGTGATGTTTATGATCTATTCAAGTCTTTTGTTAAGAGAGTGCAAAATGAGTTTGAGACAACTATCAAGAAGATTAGAAGTGACAATGGTAGTGAGTTTAAGAACACAAGAATTGAAGCTTTATGTGATGATCTTGGTATTGGACATCAATTCTCACCAACATACACTCCTCAATCAAATGGTGTAGTTGAAAGGAAGAATAGAACTTTGATTGACATGGCTAGATCAATGCTTAGTGAGTACAATGTGAGTCATTCATTTTGGAGTGAAGCTATCAACACGGCTTGCTATTGTAGCAACCGTCTTTATTGCCATGGGAAGCTTGGGAAGACACCATATGAGCTATTGAATGGAAGAAAGCCCAACATTGCATACTTTAGAGTGTTTGGTTGCAAATGCTATATTCTCAAGAAAGGCACTAGATTGAGCAAGTTTGAAAAGAAATGTGATGAAGGGTTCTTACTTGGTTATTCTACCACAAGCAAAGCATATAGAGTTTGGAATCTCACAAATGGCACCTTGGAAGAAGTTCATGATGTTGAGTTTGATGAAACCCAAGGATCTCAAAATGAAGCTCAAAACCTTGATGATGTGAGAGGAGATCAATTGTCAAATGCAATGAAGAACATGGACATTGGTGACATAAGGCCGAGGCAAGTTGATGATGATGATATTCATGTGATCAACCAAAGTGTGCAAATTGATACAAATCAAGCGAGCTCTAGTGGTTCTCATGATGAAGCTCAAGTTCAAGGTCAAACAAGTGGAAGCAATCAATTCCCAATACTCCAACCTACTAGTATTGCAAGGGATCATCCATTGGATCAAATCATTGGTGGAATACAAAGTGGTGTTCAAACTAGATCAAGGCTAGCATCTTTTTGTGAGCATTACTCATTTGTGTCACTTGAAGAACCAAAGAAGATAGAAGATGCATTGATGGATTCCGATTGGGTAAATGCCATGCATGAAGAGCTAAACAACTTCACTAGAAACCAAGTTTGGAAACTTGTTGAAAGGCCGAAGAACTATAATGTGATTGGTACTAAGTGGGTCTTTAGAAACAAGCAAGATCAAGATGGTATAGTTGTGAGAAACAAAGCAAGATTGGTAGCACAAGGTTACACACAAGTTGAAGGTCTTGACTTTGGAGAGACATATGCACCGGTTGCTAGATTGGAGGCAATTAGAATCTTGTTAGCATATGCTTGTGCACACAACATCAAGCTCTATCAAATGGATGTCAAGAGTGCATTTCTCAATGGCTACATCAATGAAGAAGTTTATGTTGAGCAACCTCCCGGTTTTGAAGATGACAAGAAGCCCAACCATGTCTACAAGCTCAAGAAGGCATTGTATGGTTTGAAACAAGCACCTAGAGCATGGTATGAGAGGTTGAGGGATTTTCTTCTCTCTAAAGGGTTCAAGATGGAAAAGGTTGACACCACTCTCTTCACCAAGAAGCTTGGAAATGACTTGTTTGTGTTGCAAATCTATATGGATGACATTATCTTTGGATCAACCAATCAAGACTTTTGTGAAGAGTTTGGAAATATGATGGCTAATGAGTTTGAGATGTCTATGATTGGAGAGCTTAGTTACTTTCTTGGACTTCAAATCAAGCAAATGAAGAATGGCACTTTTGTAAGTCAAGGCAAGTACATCAAGGACATGATCAAGAAGTTTGGATTGCAAGATGCTAAACCAATGAGTACACCAATGGGCACAAATGATCAATTGGGTGTTGATGCTAGTGGCAACATGGTAGATCAAAAGCAATACCGGTCTATGATTGGAAGTTTGCTCTATGTCACCGCTTCTAGGCCGGATGTAATGTTTAGTGTGTGCAAGTGTGCAAGATATCAAGCTTCACCTAGAGAGAGTCACTTGAAAGCAACCAAGAGAATATTGAGATATCTTAAGGGCACTCATGATGTTGGATTATGGTTTCCAAAGGGGTCAAGTTTTGAGTTGATTGGATATTCGGACTCCGACTATGGTGGTTGCAAGATTGATAGAATGAGTACAAGTGGCACTTGTCAATTGCTTGGAAGGTCTCTTGTTTCATGGTCATCAAAGAAACAAAATAGTGTTGCACTATCTACCGCGGAGGCCGAATACATTAGTGCCGGTAGTTGTTGTGCACAATTGCTTTGGATGAAAGCCACTTTGAATGACTTTGGAATCAAGTTCAAGAATGTGCCTTTGTTTTGTGACAATGAAAGTGCTATCAAGATGACTCAAAATCCGGTTCAACATTCAAGAACGAAGCACATTGACATAAGGCATCACTTCATAAGAGACCATCAACAAAAGGGTGATATTAGCATTGAAAGCATTGGCACCGAAGATCAACTAGCCGACATATTCACAAAGCCACTTGATGAGAAGAGATTTTACAAGTTGAAGAATGAATTGAACATACTTGACTTCTCCAACTTGAAATGAGTGTACCCCCACATTCTTATATGACATGCCTCTCCTCCGACATAGCAAGGTAAAGTTATTTGGCATATCATCCATACTTTGCTAAGGACATGTTTAGAACATATAGACATATTTGCATGACAAATAGGCTCATTCATGAAATTCAAATGAGTTTAATGTATATATGGTACCACTATTGCTTCTATGTTTGATTGATCTAGTGGTAGCATATGACATGTTTGTGGGCTTGCAAACCTAGTGTTGAATCTAGAAAATGAGCTTATGATGTGTAATTCAACATGGTCAAGATAACCCTTATACTTTATGAGGTGTGAAGAAGCTTGTCCTTGGATCAAACCGAATTACATATTCTAGGCAAGTGATCTAGATTGAACCATAATTTGGACTCCCTCATAATTGATTGACTTAACTCCCACTAAAATTGGCACCTTTTTGGTGATTGTTGACAAAGGGGGAGAGAAAAGTCACAAAGATAGAAAAGTCACAAAGATAAAGTTAAGGGGGAGAGAAAGTTAAGGGGGAGAGAAAAGTTACTAAGGGGAAGAGAAAGCATAAGATAAGACATTGGAAAGGGATCAATTAAAAATTTGAGCACACAAGTAGGGGGAGCAAGCTCATGAATTATTTGTTGCATTTGTATGTGCATTAACATGATGTATTGTTGCATTGCAAAGCTTAAATTCATATTCATGTTTGTATGGTGATTGCTAGAATTAGAACTTAAATGATGATTTGTTGAGAGTAGTTTTTTTTAAGTGGTATCTAGACACCTTTGCTTATAATGTTGATCTCACGGGGTACTTTAGTGTTTGTGATCTTTACAAGTGATGGATTACAAGTGGTGTCTAGCTACTTCGATGCTAAGGATGGTATATAAAGGCAACTCCGATTGGTATCACGCTTCAAAGGTCCATTCTATATACCTTAGCATCAATTTGATAGTAGTATCTCTCCCAAAATTCTAATCCATACATATGTGCACAATTGAACCAAACTCATGGAAGCACATATGTAGGGGGAGCTAATACTATCGAAATTGAAAATTAATTTCATTTCATATCTTTGTGATGGTTGTCATCAATTACCAAAAAGGGGGAGATTGAAAGCCCAAGTTTGGTTTTGGTAATTAATGACACCAAGTTGCTAATGCCATGTGTTAAGTGTTTTGAGCTAGGCATAAGCAACACATGTGATGAAGGTGTACGTGGCAAGGAGTGGTGGCCACAAGATCACAAAGAGATGGTGCATGGACATGAAATGACGATCATGGTGGAGATGCACATAATATGATGGACATGATGATCAAGTGAAGGAGAAGGATCTAAGAGCGCAAGGCAAAGGTATAACCATAGGGTTTTCCTTTTGCCGGTCTAAGATGAGTAGAGAAGTGATTGACCGGGTTTAGGATACATAGCCGACTATCAAGAGGGGCAATCACGGTTAGCTCGGGAATCAAGTGCCACTAGATCAATGTCTTGAGCATATGCATTTAGGATCTAGTAAAGAGCTAACATAACGCCTTGGAAAATGTTTGTGAAATGCTAACACACATGCACATGGTGGTGTACACTTGGTAGTGTTAGCACTTTTGCGAAGGCGGTGGAGTTTTAGTGGTAGAGAGGGGTTTGGGGTCCTCTCTCCCTCCCGCCGAGCTTGCGAGGCGGGATTCGGCGCTTTTTGGAGAAGTGAAATGCCTATTTTCTATTGCGCCGAAAGTTGGAAAAGAAACGGAGGCGAACGGAGGTCACTGCGTGCACCGGACGCTACACCGGACGCTGCACCGGACGCGGTCACTGTGCGACCGGCGCGTCCGGTCAGGCGAACAGCGGTTCACGAGGACCACCGGACGCGGTGCGCGTCCGGTCACAGGTGACCGGACGCGTCCGGTCGTCCAGGGAGCTTACTGGACTCCCACCGGACGCAGGCACTGTCGCGTCCGGTCAGTTCTTCAGCGCGTCCGGTCGTGGTTTCGCGGTGCGCGGCTCGGAGTTGACCGGCGCGTCCGGTGGGTCACGGGACCGGCGCGTCCGGTCGTGACCAGCGCGTCCGGTCGATCGAAGGAGCGCGTCCGGTCTTCGGTAACGGCTAGTTGGACGAGCACTGTTCACGTCTGTCGCGTAGTGACCGGACGCGTCCGGTCACCCTGACCGGAGCGTCCGGTCAGCGCGAATTCTGCTGCGTCGTTTCTAACGGCTAGTTGCGTACCCCTTCGTTATAAATAGATGGTGGCCGGGGTTTGAGGGTAACCCTTGCACATTTTGAGACCTAGAAACATCCTTTGAGCTAGAGAACAACCCCTCCACTCATCTCTTTGATTAGTTGCACATCTTGAGCGAGATTGAGTGAGATTCAAGTGCATTGCTTGAGAGTTGCATTCTAGAGGCACTTGATCTTCGAGTTGCTGCGGATTTCTCGTTACTCTTCCGTGTTTCCCGACACGGTAGACGGTTTGGAGCAGCGGAGGTGATTGAGCTCGCAATTGGAGATTGTTGGAGCCTTCACCAAGTGTTGTAAGGGGTTCTTGATCCTTCCCCGCGGGAGTTCGCGAATTGGATACTCTAGTGGAACTCGTGGCTTGGAGGATCCCCATCTTGTGTGCGGTTGTGCGGCGCCCGCCGAGGGCTCAACTCTTGATAGTTGATTAGCTCGCGAACCGACAAGTGGGTGCATCGCCACAACGAGGAGTAGCTTGCCGGGAAGCAAGTGAACCTCGGGATAAATTCTTGTGTCATTCTCTTCCCGAGGATTTCTCTTATGTGATTGATTGATTGGTACTTCTCATCTCTACACGGCGGTATAATCACTAGAAGCTCTTCTCTCGTATTACATCTCGTTTCTAGCTTGTTGTTGTTGTGTTTAGTGAATAGCCTTGTACTAGACTTGTGTAGGTGGCTTGCTTAATTAGTTAGAGCTAGTGCATTTTGCCCCGCCACCTTTTGTACTAACTTGTGGTTAAGTAATTCTTGTAGAAGTTTTAATTAGGCTATTCACCCCCCTCTAGCCTATTTGGACCTTACACCTTTGAGGGCCACAGTTGGACCTTCGAAAAGAAGGTGGCGGGAGGCTCGTATTGTCGTGTCTGTTTGGACCACGGTCTCGCCACCGCGGATTGGTGCAACAGATTTTCTCAGGCAAAAGTTCAGCATTTGGCAGCTGCTGCTTCAGACCATGGGCTGATTCTCCTAGAGTGGAGACCAGCAGCTCACAGGCAACGACATGGTAAACGGTTCAGGCTTGAACAAATGTGGGAGACACACCCGGTTTTTTCAGGCACGCTAGCAGACTCTTGGCAATGGAAAGGCGAGACAAAATCAGTGAGCGAGCTGCTGGAGAAGCTGAGCGGTGTGTCAGGGCACTTGTCTGTTTCTAGCATCTGCTTCTTTATTCAATAATTTAGTTAAATGTTGTGTATACTTTGAAAGCTGGATTATTTATTTCTTTGATATACAATCATAACTTAATACACTCCTAGGGTATCATGCTCTTACAGGCTTACAACATGACTAAATGTGCTCATCATCATAATGTGGCCTACACCAAGGTAGTGATGACATGCTCTCACAGCTATGCTAAAACAACAAGAAATGTTCACATAGCATGGCCGGATGGGTACATTTTTTTTCCGAGGAAACTGGAAGGGCCGCAGCCCCTACAGAAAATTTTTATTAAAAGGCAAAAAAATGAGGGGTTATTTACAAGTAGAGTTCAAGATACAAAGAAGAAAACAAAGAAAATAAGACAAAAGCTGGGGCTTAGATCATTTCTAACGATTGTATCCATTGATCAAACAAAGTTGAAAGGTTTGTCTTCACTCTCACAGAGACCATTCTTGCTTCTTTAAGAAATATTCTTCTACAGTCTTGTATGCCCACTCGATTTCCATTGAAGACCATCTCATTTCTGGCTAGCCAAATTGTCCAGCACATGAGGATGATTGCCACCATATAAAAATGGGAGTTGATCTGATCTTTGAGGCCATTGAAGTTTTCAAGAGTACCACTGTGCAGGGAGGTTGTCAAATTAATCAGCCCCCAACATTGCTGAGCAAAGGGGCAATGTAGAAACTGGTGTTCAGTGCTTCAACTCCCAGAGTGCAGAGCTCACAATTGTATGAATCCAGATCCATGTGTTTCCTTCTATGGGTGCATTATCTGGCATGTTCGTTGACGAATTGGAATTGCTGCAATTTATTTGTGAGCAGAGAAGAGGACCAAGTCCTCGTTTACCTCCAAGACAGTGCTCTTCTCCATTTCTTGACAAATGAGGCGAATTTTCATCCATAGCTTCTCTGGAAGTCTGAATATAATTATTGGAAGCATAACTGCTAGTTGCACATTTCTGCAAGGACTGTTCCCACGTCCTCCTCAACACCGTTGTTCACAAGTTTAACCGTATGCCCAAGGTCTGCAATCTGGCTCCTCATAGCGCCTAGTGCTGCCTTGACGCTGCGACAGTTGATGTACCAGGGGTCGTAGCGGAGGGTCACTTGCTCCAGGCTCAGCAGGTTGGAGATACCTGACGGCTTGCTCTCCTTACTGGCAGGGCCAGTGGAAAGTATCAGATCAAGGTCTGTCAGCCTTCGCATGGCTCCTATGCTGAATTCCAGCCATGGCACCCGGCAATGGACAGAGAGCCTCTGAAGCTGATGAAACCCCTCATGTCCAATCGATATGACTTCCTCTGGAAGGAAATCCAAGTATAGCACAAGTCTCTCCAAACTTTTCAAACTCGCCAATAGATTTATATCATGAGGTGCTAACTTGCAGACTGTGATATCCAAGAAAACAAGGTGGTTCAGCCCTTCGATCCATTTGGGTACGGTTAGAAACCTTGCGGTTATCCTGAGATGCTGCAGGCTCTGAGGGGCATCAGGCAGCGAATCCAGAAACTCCATGGAGCAACCCACTTCACAGTGAATCGTCAGGGACTTGAGGCAGACTGATCTTTGGATGGCTGATCGTAAAGCTCTTTGGTATTCCTCGTCGTAGCACTGGCGGAAAGACCAGTTGACTGCAAGCACCTCTAGGAATCGAAGCTTAGCAAGACCTTCGATAAAGCTCTTGGAGCAATTGCTTAAATCAACAGTTTCGAGTGTCTCTAAGAACCTCCAATCCACAATATCCTCTGCCACGGCTGTCACTGTTTCATCCGGTGTGTCACCATTAATGAGGAGATGCCTCAAGCCGGGCAGCCGAGAAGTCTCATATCTGGACAGGAGACTTACTTGTGTGCTTCTTAAGTCTAACGCCAGCAGCTCTGGCAGCTCCAACACTTCCAATGGGAGTTCGCTTATCAGCGTGTGGCTTATATCCAAAGTCTCAAGGCACACCATTTTAGCTATCTGTGGTGGGAGCTTGCTGACCCGGGTGTTTCTGACACTCAGATACTTGAGCACAAAGAAGTTGTTGCTGCATATCTCCACCAGATCATCATTGCCCAACTTCTGCCAGCCTTCAAGATCCAAGACTACCAGATGAACAAACTTTTTAAAAGGGATCCGGTTTGCCGCACCGGAGACTGTCAGCGAACGGGTGTGAGAAAAATCCATTCTTTCTAGCATCAGTGAGAGCTCTGGATCGGGCTGGTGGAGGGACAGCCGTTGAAGTTTCCATGCCTCGTTGTCACCTTCAGCCCCCGCCACAGCCTTAAAATTGATTGTGCGGCCCGTCATGGCAAAGTTCTTCTGCGCCGATACGGATGCAAGGAACAGGTGCATAAAATGATCTACTTGGTAGCAATCCACCGTCTCCTCAGAAGCATATCGGCGTTCCGTTGGCCTGATGATGCCCCAATCGAGAAGCTTGCCAAAGTGCTCCTCTGCCAATTCCTCAGATGCTGTCCACATGCCAGGTGCAATCAGCCCTTCGGCTCCCCATTTCCTGAAGAGGCGGCGCCTGTCAATTATGTAGCCCCTAGGAAATGTACTCATGTGCAGGGAAAGAAGCTTGAGCTCGTCAGGAAGATGGTGGAAGCTCGGAGACAGTGCCTCCTCTGCAAGTATGAGTTCTGGGATTTGTTCCAGCCAACTTGCTGCCGTCTTGTCCAACCCATCTGCTTGATTTTGCCTCATGGAGATGAAACCAGCCACCGCAATGATGAACAACGGTATGCCAGCACATCTCGTCAGGATCTCATCCGTAGCCTGCTTGAAATGGTCCGACGGGCAGCTGCCCCCGGCGCCAAAGGCTACCCCAGAGAACAGCCGTTCAGAATCTTGCAAGTCAAGAGGCTTCACCTCGTGCAAAAGCCCGTCTCTGCCCCATCTTTTTCGTGAGTTGGGATGCCCATCCTTGTCAGAAGAAAATGACCGCGCTACGCTTCTAACACGGGTCGTTATCAGTATCCGGCTGCCGCGTTTGTTACGTGGGAAAGCATCCTCGATGATCTCCCAATCCGTCTCCCTCCACAGGTCGTCAATTACAATGAGATACCTGTGCCGGTAAGCATGGCAAATGATCAATAAACCTGTGTTTAGTTCGCGAAAAGTTTTTGGCGAAAATATCATATCGGATGTTCCGTGCGATGTTGAAAGGAATTTTCGGATACTAATAAAAAACTAATTATATAGCTTACCTGGAAACCACGAGACAAATTTATTAAGCCTAATTAATCCATCATTAGCATATTTATACCGTAGTACTTTAGTGTCAAATCACGGAGAGCATCTCCAACAGTTTGGTATTTTTCGTTTATCAAATCACGATATTTGCTAACTCCCAAAATAAATTGGGAAGAAAAAAAAAAAGAGTCAATCTCCAAGGGTTTGGCATAATTGACTTTCCAAAATCAAAAGTTGATCCCACGTGGCGGTTTTTTAGTGGGTACTGGGTTTCTGCGCGAAACCCTGCGCCAAACTATTAGAGGGAGTTTTTTTTTATTTTGCCAAAAAAACAAGGATGGCAAAGCCGGATGGCAAACCGTTGGAGATGCTCTAATTAGACTCAAAACATTCGTCTCGCAATTTATACGTAAACTGTGCAATTAATTTTTTATTTCGTCTATATATAATACTTCGTACATATGCCGCAAGATTCGATGTGATAGTTTTGAGTAAAAAGTTTTTATCTAAACCAGGACTAATATGCATTGCGAACACTGGAGGCCTATCTTGTTCAGATGAAAGGAACAGCGTCAGGATGAAGCATTGATTGCATACCTCTTTTTATTGAGGAATTCCCTCAGATGGAACGCCAGCTCGTGCTCGTCGCCCTCCAACGCGGCTATGGTCTTTGAGCATTTGGGCGTCTCCGGTGCTGCCGAATCGATGATTTGTGACATGATGTTCTTGAGAAGCTTGCGGGTGTCAGGCGGCTGCCGAGACATCCTTGCCACAGCGTGGCACTGAAAGTGTTGCTCCCCTGTTCGGCGGTACAGCTCCATGGCCAGCGTCGTCTTGCCCACACCGGCAGGCCCGACGATTGAGATGACTCTGGGGGTGCTCTTGTTGTCTTCCTTCCCATCGGCGGCCGAAACCAGACATCTGAGCAACTTCTTGCTCGGGCCGTCGATGCCAACAAGGTGGGGGTTTCCGTTGCAGTCTGGCTGCAGCAGCAGCTCAGGGTGGTTGTCGTTGCGCTTGCTCGGCAGAACCGTCCTCATATCTGAGTCGCCAACTGTATGAGTATGACCACCACCAGCAAAATCGTCAGCCAGCAAGAGCTGTTCGATCCAGGTGAGGTTCAGCTCCGGGAGCTCTGCAGCCCGACGGGGAGTGCGGCCACTGTTGAGGATGCTGTCCTGTATCCAGCCGGCAAGGTCTGTTAGGTGCGCCAACCGGTCCTTGATGGAGTCAACGTGGCCCTGCCCAAGCACTGCCGACACCGCAAGCTGGCGCAGCGCAGCGACGATGGTGCGTAGCTCCTTCTCCAGGAAGGCGAGCGCACGCCAGTCGCCATCGTCCACCGTGCTGCGCCCAGGACCGACCTTCGAGCGAGACACCAGCTCGGAGATCCTTCCGGGCAAAGGACCCATCAGCTCCAGTACCTTCGTCACCTCCTCCTTCACCGCCGCCGCTGCCTTCCTTGCCGCTGCACTCTCCCTCTCTCGCTGGCGCTCGCGTGCTTTCGCCTGCAACCGAGATTGCTCTATCGCCTCCTCTCTCGCTGGCGGCGGGGGCAGTACTGCCTCCATCTCATCCATCCCTCCCCCAGCTGTACAAGTCTCTGCTGCAGGCTTTGTTTAAGTTCGACTCAGGACCTACTTACACCACAGCAGCAGGTTAACCATTCACAACACATGGGTTGTTTATATTAGGGGCAATTGCATTTTTGCCCTTATTTTCATCTCTAACTACACGTTTTTTCACCTCTAACTACATGTTTGCCCTTCTTTTTTAGACTTTACAAATTTACACCTATTTTCTGAATTTGAGTGTTTGTGTTGCCCCTATTGTGTTAAGTGCGACTAACGGTGTGTGCTATAGGTTGCAAAGGCATATATACCCTTGGCATGAATGAAACTATGATCCATTGTCTTTTTTTTTGCATATCTAAATATGAAAAAATGGTAAGACATATTTCTCCAACTAAAGGGCAAGATGGCACTATATATTTTGGGTATATTTAAAGCACATGTTTTGCAAGCATCCCATAGGTACACAATCTATTGAGAAAGCAATTCGCCGTGACTTGCCATGCCACCCGGCCATGCAACACACCGTGTTGCCGGCTCGCGCAGACCACCTGCCCACCACGCCTGACGCATCGGTTGCCCACCCGCCCGCCCGCGCAGACTACCACGTCAGTAGCTCGCCGCGTCGGTCGCCGGCCTGCGCGCAGACTGCAACTTCGGTCGCCGGCCCGCTCGCGCCGGTCGTCCGCTTGACGTCGACTCGGTGCAGCTCGCCCCGCAAAGCCGCTTGCCTACCGGTGGCGGAGGACGGAAAAAAATTAAGGTGTGGCGAAATCGATAACATAGATATCAAAGATTTCTCAGTATATTGGCTTATACACATATAATATATCATGATCGTCAACTATATAAGTAAAAAAATTTCGAATAATAAATAAAAAGATACAAGTAAAGTCAGTAGACTAACCAAGTGTCGATGAACATGAATTGCGTCCAGGAGATATAGGCAATTGCACTTGGCTATCTTTCTTTTTCTGAAATGATTTCTTAATCCTCTCAAGATCAATTCCTTTGAATAACTCTCACTCATTGTAGCACACCATTAAGTCATTAAGCCAAGCATCTGACATCTTGGTTTGAAAGTGCCCTTGTTTTTTCCTTTTGGATACATCGTTAGATAATTTATGCTCACTGTGATTCATAAATTAATCAAACAAACTTAGTAATTAATTAATAATCAAGCATCCCAAGTAATAAAAAATTGTGCAAATCCTGAAGTAACGGAACTCTGAATTCTGAAACTCACTGACACTTAGTCTGCCCTAAAGAAACGCAGTAGCAGAGACTCAGAGTAGCTTGTTGACGACGCCAGGACTCGCGGTGGCGGTGGCGGAGTTGCTCGCGTAGACGGTGGACGCGCGCAGCACAGCTGCGCTCGCGATGATCGCCTGATCTTGATCTGATCGAGCGGCGGCGCAGCCCACTACAGGAAACTGGCTCTTTGCCGACTGCAATTTTCTTTGCCAACTGTTTTTTTCGATACTCGGCAAAGAGGTCCCTTTGGCAACTGGAATTTCCTGCAGTCGGCAAAGCAGGATTTGCCGACTGCCTGGCTTTGCCGACTGCCAGGCAGTTGGCAAAGAATTGCAGTCGGCAAAGGCAGGCCATGGTTGACGCCATCCACACCGTCACCTTTGCCGACTGCCACTCCGTCAGCAGTCGGCAAAGGTGCAGGCATTGCCAACTGCCATCCTCCCTGGCAGTCGACAAAGAATTTTTATTTTTTTTGATTTTCGATCCCAGTTTTTTGTGTTGCCTTGATACAGTAAGTACATGATATATTCCAAGTTTGGGATCATTTTGATTTATTTTGCTATATTCCGTAGATTTTTTCTGTTTCTTTGATTTTTTCCCGGCAGCTCCAGATTTGAGCTGCAGGTACATGAAATAATGGAATCCGGCGATTCAGAAAATGATATTCATGATGTTTAGAGCATGTTGAGGACGTGTGCGGGGCCTCGCGTGAAATTTCGACCGTGTTGGTGTCGGAACACGCCGAGGCACGCGCGTGAAAAGTGTTTTTAAATTTTATAAAATCGAAACGGAGTCCGAAAATGACGAAACTTGACGACGTGTCTTGTCATCGCATGCGGAGGCTGTGGTAAAAATTTGAGAAAGTTTCGAGCAAGTGGCGATGTCGGGTGGCTAAAACCTGGACATCTCCACATGTGATAACAAGTTTCTCATGTGGAGATGACCAGGTTTTAGCCACCCGACATCGCCACTTGCTCGAAACTTTCTTAAATTTTTACCACAGCCTCCGCATGCGATGACAAGACACGTCATCAAGTTTTGTCATTTTCGGACTCCGTTTCTATTTTATAAAATTTAAAAACACTTTTCACGCGCGTGCCTCGGCGTGTTCCGACACCAACACGGTCGAAATTTCACGCGAGGCCCCGCACACGGCCTCAACATGCTCCAAACATCATGAATATCATTTTCTGAATCGCCGGATTCCATTATTTCATGTACCTGCAGTTCAAATCTAGAGCTGCCGGAAAAAATCAAAGAAACAACAAAAATCAATGGAATATAGCAAAATAAATCAAAATGACCCCAAACTTGGAATATATCATGTACTTACTGTAGCAAGGCAACACAAAAAAACTGGGATCGAAAATCGAAAAAAAAAATTAATTCTTTGCCGACTGCCAGGGAGGATGGCAGTCGGCAAAGAATTTCTGAGAAAAAAATCAAAAAATAACCTTTGCCGACTGCCAGGGAGCAGAGCAGTCGGCAAAGTATTTTTAAAAAAAATTTAAAAAAATAATTTTTTGAAAAAAAATAGACCTTTGCCGACTGCGTCACATGCTGGCAGCCGGCAAAGGGAAAAAATAAAAAAAAAAGAAAAACGTCGCCTTATCCGCTCGGCCCGCCCTCCCCTCCCAAAATCCCGCCCGCCTGCCCCAAATAACCCGCTCGCCCGCCGCCGCCACCCAGGCCGCCCCCGCCGTCGACGCCGTCGCCCGGCCGGCCGCCGGCGCATCCCCCCCGCGCCCTCCCCCTCCCCCGCGCCCCTCCCCTCCCTCTCTCCCGCGCCGGCGGATCCCCTCCTCCTCCTCCCCCGGCCACGCGCGCCCTCCCCGGCGGCCGCGCGCCCCCTCCCCGGCGGCCGTGCGCGCCCTCCCCGGCGGCCCTTCTCGCCAAAGCGGTCCAGCCCGGCTCCTTTCCCCTCTTCAGGTCGGTTGCCCTCAAACGGTCCATATCGTGTTTCTGCCGGATCCAAAGGCTAGCAGGTTTGCAGGTGACGTGGTCCTATCCGTTAGCCCGTTTTTGGTGTAGAAATTGTATACAGAGATGGGATAGTCTAGGCTTTATATCTTAAATATTATTAGAGGCCCAATTTTCAAATTGTTCAAACGAGCTTGTATCGAGAAATGACCAAGACCAAAGCTCTAGATCTCGATGAGGCGAACAAATGTGTAGTTAACAGCTTTTCCATTTGAGATCATTTATTGTCCCAAAATTTTATTTGAAGTTCTCATAATTTGAAATTTAAATTTTTGAATTGTTCAAACGAACTCGTACGGGATATGACTCAAAGCAAAATTGTAGATCTCGATGAGGTCTAAAACTTTATTGTTGACAACTTTTTCATTTTAATTCATTTATGGTCCTAAAGATATGTTTGGAGTTCTCATATATTGAAATTTAATTGTGATAATATCTAAACTTGGTGAGGAAAATCTACAAACTTGCATAGCAACATGATTTTGGTGTAAAATCATCCCATAAAAATTTCAAATGATTTTAGTAAAGCAGTATAGCACATTATTCACAAATAGATTTATCTCTCACACAATTATATGACTTAGTGAGAGATATTTCTAGCTATGAAGGATGTATAGTCCCACTTTATTATAATTGCCAGAAATTTTTATGGAGTGCTTATGGACCAAAAATATGTTTTTGTGTCGGTTTACAGAATTATCTGACCAAATTTAGTTATTATTATAATTATTCGGTGAATTACCATAGAATAAATGTAGTAATATCTAAACTTGGTTAGAAAAATCTACAAACTTCCATGACCCCATGTTTTTGGTGTATAATCATCCTAGAAAAAATTCAATTCATTTTAACAAAGCAGTATTGCACATTGGTACAAATAGATATATCTCACATATCGTTATATGATTAAGTGAGAGATGTTTCTATTTGCGAAGGATGTATAGTCCCACCTGATCAGAATTGCCTTAAATTTTTATGAAGTGTTTATGGAACAAAATATATTATTGTGTCATTTTCAGAATTATCTAACCAATTTAGTTATTATTGTAATTATTTTATTGCATTTTCCATCGATTTTTGGGATGTGAGCTCAAATGAAATAAGCAATTTTTAGATTAAAATTTTTCCCTTGATTCTAATCTAACCAGAGAACATTTATTAATTTTTTGTGGAAATGACTAATAATTATTTGCTTAGTTTTAGTACTAAACAGTGCTGTAATAATTAAATAAAGAAACTTACTAAAATTGCAATGCAAATGGAGAAAGTTATTTTGGCTCACAACTTATGTCGGTCCAGAACTTTTGCACAGGCTATCTGAAAACACAACCTGGGCCTGGGCCCGGAAAGTGGCTTCGGGCCTCTAATCCCGCCAGCCCAGCTAATGGCCACGAGCGCTCGCAGCATCGCCAGCCTACCTCCTTCCAGAATCCTCTTTCCCTGCCCCAAATAAAAACAGCCGTCTCCCGCACCCTCCCCGTACGCTCCTCCTTGCCGTCTCCACCCGTGCGCCCCGTCTACGCCGCCGCCGCCGCCGCCGCCGCCGCATTGGCCTCCGCAGAAACCCAGCGCCTACCCCATTCACTTCTCCCCCGCTGTCCCCATCCACGTCTCCGTCGTCGCCGCCGCCACCGCCGCATGTGCAACCAGCTGCGGCGACCACAGGTTGGGACATCTCTCCGGCCTCCCTGCTTATCCACATCCCCAAGTCCCCAAGGTAACTACGACTGCTCGGCGAGCAGCGCGCCACCGTACGCCGGGTGCCCAGGTCCTCTCGATGGGCGCTCCACCAGGTATGCCCACCCCTTCTATTCCCTTACTGCTGCGTCAAACCAGAGAGTGCCAAACCCTAACCTATGCTATTTGGCTATTTGTATTCCGATCTATGCCTAAGCTTCGATTTTTTGGGTGCGAATTTACAGATCTTCATTTTCAATAGAGATGTCATCCACTGTCAGACTAGCAGGTGAGTAGTAGTTACTTCTGTCAGTTTAGCCTTATCCTCTACATCTACCAATTAGTTTCATTTCAAGATAGATCTATGCCTAAGCTTCGATTTTTTGGGTGCCAATTTACAGATCTTCATTTTCAATAGAGATGTCATCCACTGTCAGACTAGCAGGTGAGCAGTAGTTACTTCTGTCAGTTTAGCCTTATCCTCTACATCTACCAATTACTTTCATTTCAAGATAGGACAAAGAATACAGGTCCTTTGCCAGCTGCACATAGGTCATCTCCTTTCGGTGATAAATTGATTCATGAAACCAATAGATGCCATCTCCCATTGATGATGCAGAGAAAGTACAACTGCTCAAAAGGTAATTCAATTTTTTCAGGCAATGATTTTAGCATCTGATTTTTTTTCAGCATGATGATACCATTAGTTTGCAGGTTCCTTTCAATGTTTCTGATGTTTAGGTCAATCCCCAACCTCTGCAAACAGTCATCCTGCCTCCAAACATTCCTGCTGCATACTTTTAGTACACAGATTTCATCCTTAATTCTCTGAATATGTGATTTCAAGGTTTACACACTATGCAATTTGTTGCCTTTCTTTGGAACATATGCATGGTTTTGTGCTTATTTCCTTTCCATCAGGTTCCAACGGACTACACGGACTACACGGATTTGATTTTACATGATACACACTGCTTCCATTTGTTATTATTTTCCAGGGTGCAATCTACATATATTGAGGAGTTAGGATACTTCTTACAGATTGTCATTCTTCCGTTTCCAGTTAGCCTAAATGTTCATTCTGTTCATGCAATTGTTGCTGCCTTACTGAAATGCTATACAAGTCTAGAACCCATTCATTGCAACCAGTCATAAAATACAAACAATACTTTTTCCGCTGTGCTCTCTCATGAATGTTATTTTGTTGGCAATCCTTTTTTTAACCTCTGCTATGAGGCTCACTGTATGTTTTTGTGACATGGTACAGCCTGACAGGAGGACCATACATTTGTTGGCCACGTACCACCACATGTACCTTACGACGGTTTCGCTCTGCATATACATTCGTCCCCCGTGGATGATATATATTCAGTCTAGAAGTTTGGAAGCCACTTAAATATTTGAGGGTTATGAACTGCAATAAAGAATCTTATCGATCCATCCATGTTTCTGCTTCTGTGCTCCAACCACATGGTCAGTGTACGTCCCAACCAAATATCAGTAAGTTTAGTGTCTAAGTAATCTCATCGACATGCACTTCAGGCACTACAATTATTAATTTTCCAAATAGCTAATCTTCAGAACCACAGTATTTTATCAGGTGCAAGATCAGAGCATGCCTGCTGAAAAAAAACGGATCAGTCCTATTTCAGTTTCAAGTCTGCCTTCAACAAGGTAATAATCTGAGCACCGTTAATTTCATGGTTGGATGGTTTGCTAATCAGGATTTCAGCAGCCATATCATTATTATTTTTCTGTTGCCATAGAAAATTGGACCATTCTGTTGCCTTAAAAAACTACAATGACCTCTTTCGTTTCCTGTATGTATGGTTCCGTACCCTGTTGCTATCGGAATTTGAAACATTCTGCGTACCTCTTCCAGTGCCATATCCAATTCCCTAATTACCTGCATATCTCGATTTTTATCCTGTGCCATGAAGTCCCTAACAAGCACTGTATACTGTATCCTTATCATAACCATTGTGTGGTACATTACCAATTTTTTGGTGTTACCCATAACAAAGGTTTCCTTAACTGCATCACAGTTATTACATGATGGACATAATGAGTATACTGTATCCTAAATTCCTAAACAATTATATTATGATAGGTTCCGTGTGTTCAGCTGCCAAAATTGTGCTACTCCTTATACATGATCATTGCAAGATTATATTGCAGAAAATTTTCTGCTCTCTGCGTTAGCAGCGACTCCAACTGAGCAGTTAAATTGCGCCATACATGTAATTATGCTACTGTTTCATTCATTGACTACATCTAACTTTGTCTTTCCCTATGCTTCTATAAATTATATTTTCCTATGGTACCTGTATTAAATAATGTGAACTCAGCACGATTTAGTGGACATCAATAGTACTTTCCGAAGTTATCCCTTCTTACTCTACACACCTGATGTCTCCTCTATTTACATGACTCAGGTGGTGAGGCACAGCTAACAGTTCACCGTACTTGGTCTGTCCGATCGTCACCATAGCTGCTGGATGGCCGCCATGCTCCACGGACATGATTAATGTAGTGCGTCCTAGATCTTTGACATATAGCAATTAGTTTCTTTTGTAGGGTTATTGATATTCTTTCCTTTTACCCACATGTTCTCCACACGGAAACTGCATAATATAAGCATGTAAGGAGGCCTTCTCGGCACCAATTGTGCTGCCTGTTAACCCACGGCAACGCGCGGGGTACTGGCTAGTGATTTGTTATTTGTGTGCCGGACATGAATGAATATATACTTTCCTGAGCCTGACGCTTGATTTCATTCTTCTTGTCGCTGGTTTAATTTGCACAGCGCTGGTGCTACCGGTGCTTCTGGTGAAATTGGATTATAATTTGTGATTTTGCAGGGTTTTGATGCGAGAAAACAGAAAACAAAAGCAAAAAAAAATTCCAGCTTTGCCGACTAACAGTCGGCAAAGCTGGGCAACTGGACAGAGTCTTTGCCGACTGCAATGGGAGGCAGTCGGCAAAGAGGTCAAACCTTTGCCGACTGCAACTCCGAAAGCAGTCGGCAAAGAACATTTCAAAAAAAAATATTTTCTTTCTTTGCCGACTGTCGAGCTGGCGGCTAGTCGGCAAACAATTTTTGAAAAAAAATTCTTTGCCGACTGCCGAGAAACCAGCAGTCGGCAAAGCCTGCCGTCAGGGCTGACGGCGCCACGTGGCTATGCCGACTGCTGGCGTGGCAGTTGGCAAAGGCTTTGCCGACTGTGTGCCACGTGGCAGTCGGCAAATCCGCCTTTGCCGACCCAGGCTTTGCCGACTGCTCTTTGCCGACTGCCACGTGGCTTTGCGGTCGGCAAAGCCTTTGCCGACTGGGTTTATGCCTTTGCCGACCGGGGCAAGCAGTCGGCAAAGAGGCGTTTTCCTGTAGTGGCCTGTGGGGACACGAACCGTCAAGGTCAAGCGGACTGCGGACGAGCGGTTCGTCGATTCGTCATACTCGTACAGAAGGAAACTCTATTCTCTCGGTGACTCTGCAGGCTCCAGCAGCTAGCAGGCCAAGGATAAGGCCAGCCAATGAGCCAACCTGTACGTGATATACTCCCAAAAGCCTTAATAGGCCAGCCCAAGAGAACGTCGTAATAGTCCACTTCTACTGTTTTTCTTCCTCTATCTACCAGCTGAGACATCTTCCATAACATATCTACGGTACAGAGTATTTGGTGGTAAAAAATTTCTGGAAAATCGAGGTATGGCGAGCGCCATACCTTGCCACACAAGAGCTCCGCCCCTGTTGCCTACCTTGATGCTAGCCCGCGCCACAGCTCGCCCGTGCCCGTGCGGGCAGCAAGTACAGGTAAGGTAAGGCCACGTTTAGTTCTAAAAAATTTTCAAGATTCCCCGTCACATCGAATGTTTGGATACATACATGAAGCATTAAATATAGACAAAAAAATAATTACACAGTTTGGTAGAAAACTACGAGATGAATCTTTTGAGCCTAATTAGTCCATGATTGGATACTAATTGACAAATACAGACGAAAGTGCTACAGTAGCCAAAGCCAAAAAATTTCGCAAACTAAACACACCCTAAGAGAAGTGGAAGCTGTACGACATGTGCCGGTAGAGGATAAGACATGGATATGGAAGAAGTCTTTTGGGTTTCCTTTTCTTATTTCTTTTTATTTTTTATTTTCCATTAATTTGGTTCATGTTAGAACAAAGCGCAAACCGAAGATTGGAGTTGAGAAAATGAGGGCAAATCTGCAAAGCTTAAAAAGTAGTGCAAACATACGTTTGCATATGAAAATGAGGGCAGAAACATAATTTGCCCTTTATATTATCTCGTCTTCTATTGACTAAGATTTATCTAAATTTAACTGATTTATAGAATGAACTAACGTAGGTAGGTACTTAAACCTTTTCATATTTCCATGTAGATCCATAAGCTCTTAAAGTGGTCATCTAGATCCTCTACCTTTTTAAGTGGTTCACTCGAGTTCACACTAGGTCTAATTGTCTTACTATTACTAGGGGCCCCAACGGAGGCTACAGGTTAAACCTCACCGGAAGCACTAGGAAAAAAGATAAATACTAAAAGTTTCTATATTAATTAGAAACATTTGACCATCAAATCAAAAGACTCAACCATCTACGACCATTGGATCTATTTTTTTCCTAGAAAATGACCAACCATTGCCACTATAGATAAAAAAATAGCCTAAGATCTTATTGTTAGGGAGAAAAAAGCTTTCACCGTGGAAAAGGTTGTATATACCGACGTTCACATTTGGTTAATTAATAGAATATCTAAAATATCACATGAGGCCTACCAATTATCAGCATCCATCACGTTCACGATTTCTATTAATATAAAAAAATCAGATACGGCCAAAAAAATAGAATAGAAAAAAGTAAAGAGGAGAAGGCATAACCAAAAGAATTGTGAGAATAATGTTAAATGAAACTGTGGATGAAATAGATCGAATGATCTCACTGTTGTATTCTGATGAATAGTGATGTATATATACATGTGTCAGTTGCCATTGTCAGTGACTCAATGACGAACTGGTGTCTATTGGTGACGAAAGGGCCTAAACGGTTATGCCTATAGAAACCGTAATTAGCACATGCTAATTACAGGATTTACAATAATTGATCACTAATTACTAATACTAATTAATCTTAACACTCCCCCTTGATCAATTTGATCTTGTGTAGGCACCTTTGCTTGTTCATCAGAAAATGTCTTGAAGCTTTGGAAAACCCTGTGGGAAAAACCAAAGTATATCGATATACCAGGCAAAACTCCTTAAAACCCAGTGGGAAAAATAAGGAGAAACACCATGATATATATATAACTCCCAATGTTAATAGACTCTTGAGTATTCCCAAGATATAGTCTAAAACAATTGGATCAATATGTCATAATTATCTTCGAAAAACCTCTATGAGGAAAATAGATAATATGACATTTATTATGTGTTACCATTACCTCATTAAAAACTTTATGTGAGAAAACTCTAAAGGAGTAAAACTCATATAAAGGAAAAGAGTATAATGTAAAGTTGGAATAGGTTATGTTTAGAGAGTTTCTCCCCCTGATTCTTGCAAGTCTCTAAGTCTTCTCATACCAACACCATCAACACATTTACGAAATGCGGAATATGGTAGAGATTTTGTGAATAAATCTGCTAGATTATCACACGACTTAGTTTGCAGGATTTCTATTTCTCCATTCTTTTGGAGTTCATGGGGGTAAAATAACTTAGGAATAATATGCTTGGTCATATTACTCTTAATATAACCTGATTCCATTTGAGTAACACATGCCGAATTATCTTCAAAGATAATCGTAGGTGTATCAAGTACACCAATACCACATGATTGTACTATGTGGTTTACCATTCTGCGAAGCCATACGCACTCGCGTGATGCTTCATATAAAGCTATTATTTCAGAATGGTTGGTAGATGTAGATACTAGAGTCTGCTTTGAAGATTTCCAAGATATTGCTGTTCCACCTTGCAAGAAAACAAAGCCTGTTTGTGATCTGCCATTGTGGGGATCTGATAAATAACCAGCATCTGTATATCCTAACAAAATTGGATCTTGATTTCTGCTATAGAATAATCCAAAATCTCTAGTGCCATTGAGGTATCTCAATACCGTTTTAATTCCTACCCAATGTCGTTTGGTAGGTTTGGCACTATGTCTTGCTAGCAAATTTACTGCAAATGCAATATCTGGCCGAGTGCTATTAGCAAGATACATTAGTGCTCCAATGGCACTTAGGTAAGGGACTTGTGGCCCCAATATCTCTTCTCCTTCATCCGGTGGTCTAAAAGGATCCTTCTCAATGTCTATGGATCTTACTACCATCGGAGTTTTTGTTGGATATGACTTTTCCATATTGAATTTCTCCAATACCTTTTGGACATAGGTAGCTTGGTATATAAATATACCTGAGTGAAAGTGCTCAAGTTGTAAACCTAAGCAATATTTGGTTTGACCCAAATCTTTCATCTCAAACTCCGTCTTTAAATGATGACGTGCTTCATTAATATCAGGTTCATTGCCGATGATGTTAAGATCATCAACGTACACTGATATGATACAAAATCCTGTAGACGATTTCTTAATGAAGACGCAGGGACAGTCATCATTATTTGTGTATCCCTTTTGTTTAAGGAATTCACTTAACCGATTGTACCACATTCGGCCCGACTGTTTCAAGCCGTATAACGACTTTTGCAACTTAACGCAATACATGTTGCGATTTGCCTTAGGATTCGGTATACTGATTCCATCAGGAACTTTCATGTATATTTTAGAATCCAATGACCCATATAAGTATGCGGTCACTACGTCCATCAACTGCATAGATAGACGATTTTGTACTGCCAACGATATTAAGTATCGGAACGTTATACCGCTCATTACTGGAGAGTAAGTTTCGTTGAAATCAACGCCAGGTCTTTGCGTAAAACCTTGTGCCACTAGCCTTGCTTTATATCTCACCACTTCGTTATTTTCATTCCTTTTACGGACGAAAACCCACTTGTACCCCACAGGGAAGATACCAGGAGGTGTTGGCATTACAGCCGAAAACACCTTCCTTTTATTAAGCGAGGCAATCTCTGTTTCAATTGCAACCTTCCACTTATCCCAGTCTGAGCGCTTCTTGCACTCAGTCATTGACTTGGGATCCGAATCGGTTAGAAGGATATTTGCAATTTCTTCAGAGAAATATGTGTCGACTATTATGGACTTACGATTATAAGACTCTCCAGTCTCAGCGAAATTTATAGAAATTTCGTCTACCCTTAAAGATTCATCATGACTTTCCGAAACAATGGATCTAGGGTCTTCCGATATTCCAGCCTCAGCATTTATGCGCATAACTGAGCTGGATTGTGGATTACTTTTATCCACCGGACAATGTATGTCCTCTAGGTGTCTTTCAACCAAAGGTTGAGTTGCATTTACAGTCTTCTTTTGCTTGCCAGCAATCACATCTTGCATCTTGGAAGTGTTCCTCCCCCTCTTTTTACCAATAGGGGGTTGAGTGGTTTTATTAGGTACCTCCACTCGTTCAGGCACATTCCTTGCAGGATGGAGAGACTTTGTGACACCTTTATAATCAGAGAAAGCGTCTGGCAGATTGTTTGCAATATTTTGCAAATCAATGATTCTTTGAACTTGTAGTTCAGTTTCTGTAGTACGTGGATCAGTAAATGAAATGTCTTCTACATTCTAATTAACTTCCTGGCATTCATTTTGGTACAATTCTCCCCCTAATGCCGGGAAATGATCCTCATTAAAAATACAATCAGCGAACCGGGCAGTAAATAGATCTCCCGTAAGAGGTTCTAAATACTTAATAATAGACGGAGATGTGTATCCAACATAGATCCCTAGTTTCCTGTGAGGACCCATCGAAGTTCGCTTAGGTGGTGAGATAGGTACGTATACAGCGCACCCAAACTTACGCAAATGGGAAATACTCGGAGGATTCCCACGTACTAGTTGCAATGGGGAGGTCTCGTGATATGCAGTTGGTCGTAGTTGGATTAGGTCAGCAGCGTGCAGGACTGCATGACCCCAACACGACGTAGGCAATTTGCAATTTGTCAACATAGGTCTTGCAATGAGCTTGATTCTTTTAATCAACGATTCAGCCAAACCATTTTGTGTATGTACATAAGGGACTGAATGCTGAACCTGAATTCCCAATGCCATACAATAATCGTTAAAAGTACGGGATGAGAATTCAGCGGCATTGTCCATCCGGATTGATTGAATCCGATGTTCCGGATAGTGTGCCTTCAACTTAATAAGTTGGGCCATTATTTTGGCAAAAGCATGGTTTCGTGTCGATAAAAGGGACACGTGAGACCATCTAGTAGATGCGTCTATCAAAACCATGAAGTACCGGAACGGCCCCGATAATGGTTGAATCGGACCACAAATATCGCCTTGAATCCTTTCAAGGAATTTAAGTGGTTCATCTCGAATTTTAAGATATGATGGTCTTAAAATTAATTTCCCTGTTGCACAAGCAGTGCAACAAAAATCTTTATTTTGGGGAAATTTAGCGTTTTCCATATCATGACCTATGGAATTGCCGATAATTTTCCTCATCATCCCTATTCCAGGGTGCCCAAGTCGATCATGCCAGTTTCGGAATGTATCGACATCTTGGAAAATTATCTTATAAGCAACATGTGCTATGGGCTTGATGTATGTATAGTACAATCCAGTTTGGAGTGAAGAAATCTTTTCACAGATTTGTTTGCCATATCCAGTAAGTTTGGTAAAAAGAAGAAATTCCTCTTTATTATCCATATGTGTCTCCACATGGAGACCGTTCTTACGGACGTCTCTAAAACTTAGAAGGGTACGAGTAGAGTCAGGATACAACAATGCATCCTCTATCGTAATTTGCGTACCCATGGGGAGAGTAATAATGGCTCGTCCTGAGCCAACTATTAACGCATCTCGACCTGCAATGGTCATAATATTTCCTTCTCTTTTCTTAAGAGTCTGGAAATATTTTATTTCTCTAAGTATAGAGTTTGTGGTACATGAGTCCACAAGGCATAATTCTTCCTCCTTTGGATTGAGGTCAACAGACATCTATATAAAAATGAATGTAAAATAAATATTCAAATTTAACACATAGAACGTATACATATAATATATTAATTATCAATACAAGAGTATGATATTACAAAATCTATGAGTTCTATAATATAAACAATACAACTTATATACACACTAATTAATACAATCCAAACTACTATAAGGATGTATAACGTATATTATTATTACAACAATAGTCTATAGTGATATCAATGTTTTGACCGAGATTATTCGAAATCTCCAAACATGTCTCCAGAACTGAAATCTATGAGCATGTTGTCCGACGATGGAAGGTCTTTTTCGAAGTTTAGAGGTTTTTTGTTCACTTGTTCTTTAGGGGCTTGATTAGAACAACCCTCTTCCACAACAGCCTTAGATGCAAGATTGAAGTGTGTCTCATATCTTGTGTCTCCTGCTGGCTTAGCCTCTTTCAAAGACTTTTGGTACAAAGCTACCAAATGCTTAGGTGTACGGCAATTCTTGGCAAAATGCGTGAAATCCCCACATCTATGACACTTGTTGTCATTTTTGGGTTTCGCATTTTCCTTCTTCCTCTTATTTGAATTAGGTCTTTGTCTTTTATTGTGTTTGCGTTTACCAGATCTGTTCTTTGGATCAAATCCATTGAAATTATTCTTATTCCTCGGCTGTTTCTGTACATTGTGAACCTCAGGCAAAGGCGCCGAACCAACAGGGCGCTTATGATGATTTTTCATAAGAACTTCATCATGTTTTTCTGCCTGAGACAATGTATGAATAAGCTGGGAATATTGTTGGTAATTATGAGCCCTGTATTGCTGCTGCAATACTCTATCAGATGGAAGCATAGTAGAGAGTGTTTTCTCTATCTTGTCTGCATCTGATGGTTCTTTCTCGCAGAACTTCAATTTAGAACAAATTCTATGAACAGCATGATTATAGTCTGCCACAGATTTAAAATCTTGGAGACGTAAGTGATTCCATTCATAATTGGCCTCTGGCCAAATTAGTTCCTTTTGCTGTTCATATCGCTCTTTTAGAGCGACCCATAATTCTCGAGGATTTTCAATCATAAGGTATTCAGATTTAAGGTCCTTATGAATGTAAAACCGTAATAAAGCTAGAGCAGTAAATGTATGCTTCTCTTGTATGGCGACCCCTTGTTGGGGTTCCTGAATTGTAGCCAAAAGACTACGAGAGGCAAGCGTTATTTTGATATCAGACGCCCAAGTAGGGTAATTGGTACCATCTAACGCGAGTTCCTCGAACTCCTTAGTAGCCATGATCCTACGTGGATAACCATGGATGAATTAATTTACCGGTTGGTAAATTAAAATTAACATGGCAATGTTGTAATACTAAATGCAATATATATATATATATTTATTTATTTGTATCTTATCATAGTTTTGGATTGTTGTAGGTAATCACTATTGTGTAGACCATACACTAAATCATCATAAGTTTTGATATACACAAGTCAGATAGTCTCTATATCATAGATAAAGAGTAGATCTTTATAGTAGGCAAATATATTGCTGCCTAAGCACGGTCTCTAGGCAGGATAATTCACAAAGAATTAAACGCAGCCTTTGCTTAGGACTCTACTATCTTGTGTATTAGCAAAATAATATGATGAAGATAGCAATCCAAAACCTGTATTTTGGGTAAAAACACGGTGTAGGTAGTCATCAAGTTTCAAAGAAACAAGATGTAGACCTCTCAGTAACAGGTGATTTGATCACTGCTATGGTACGGTCTCAGGGCAGGATAATCCATAAGTGGATTAAACGCAGCCAATACCATAGACTCCATTACCTTGTGTTAATTATCCAAAATAAACAAGATATTTTTATTGCAATGTGAATTCTAGAGATGGTATAGTTAAATTGCAACTAAATCAACTAGCAATTTTAACTTGTATGTGATGCAAAATTATGGTTTGGGGCACCAACATACGCAATTCTATCATAAAAATTACAAGTATAACCAATATGTTGATGCAAAACGGTGGGGTTTGGGTGCACCAACATATCCCAAAAAAGATTATCAAAGTCATAAATGTAATATGTATATGGTGCAAAGAGTGATTAGGTGCACCACATACTCAAAAAAATATGATAGAAAGTACAAGACATTGCATAATCATATAATCAAACCACAATTATATTTACAATGTCAATATCAGCGGTCACCGAGCAACAACAATCAAGACAAATTACTGATGTTCTTGCAGAAAAGGTAAACTAGCAAACCATATGCTAATTATCTAAATTACTGCTGAAAAGAAATAACTAGCAAATATTATACTAGACTTAAAAACGAAAAAGAAAAGGCCTAGAGCAGCAAGCAGCCCAGCAGCGAGGGCCCAGCGCCATCCAGCCGGCCAGGCGCGGCCCAGCAGCCAGCCAAGCTCGCGGCCCAGCGGCCAAGGGCAGCAGCCGGCCCAGCCAGCCAGACCGGCCCGCCGCGGCTATATAAGGCCGGCGGTTAGGGTTTTCAACCCCAACCGCCTAGCCCCGCTGCCCAGCCGCCGCCACGCCTTCTGCCACCGCCGCCCGCCGTCCAGCTGCTGTCGTCGAGCCTCCGATGAAGATGGTCGCCGTCTTGTGCCTCCCCCTCTTCCTCTCATGGCAGATCAGGGCCGAGGCCCTTTTTCTGGCCATGGAGGCCGGCCGGCGGGGTGCGTCCCGCCCGTCCCCGGCGAGCTCCGGCCACGAAGACCGTCGCTGCGAGCCGGGAACGGCGGAGCCGCCCCCACCAGCCCCCCAAAGGTGCTCAATGGCGGGGAACCGCCTCCCCCTCGTTGGAGGAAGAGGCGAAGCCCGCTCCGATGACGGTTCCGGGCGGGAGGCGTTGCGTCGGGCGAGCGGCCGCCACGTCGGCGTAAGAGCGGCCGCGGTTCGGGGGTGGCCCGATCGGAGGAAGCGCCGGCGGGAGGATGGCATCGATGTCGTAGGCGAAGCCGGGAGGCCACGCCCCTGCGCCGTTGCTGCTGTCGGTGAGCAGAGGGGCGCCACGGCGTCCGGCCATGGAGCCACCACCTCTGGTCCATGGCAGCGCGAGCGTGGTCGACGGCAGTCGTGGTGGTGGCGGCAGGAACTCCACCGGCGGCCTCGGCGACACCGGCGGCATTGGCGACGTCTTCGATGCCCCCACACGGCGGACGAACATAGCCGGGCCGTGACGCGGGCAAACGCCGTACTGGAGCGTCGACGAACGGGGCACGGAGCGCGGCGTCGCTGGGCGACCACCACCATTGCCTCTGTTGCCGTGGAAACGGCGAGGAGGAATCTGGCGGTCGTTGATGTCGCGGAGGACTCGGCGGACGGCGCCCTGGAGGACGAAGCGACGAACGCCTCCGGGGTGGTTGTTGCCACGGACGATGGCGGCTTCAACTGCATCAGTGATCGCGTCGACCATGGCGTTCATGGAAGGAGCAGGGGTCGACATCTTCTACCTTTGGTGGTAAGCAGCGACTCCGGCGAAGTTCCGGCAAGTTCCTTCTCTCTGGTCTACTAGCGTCAGCGTTGGCAGAACCAAGTGCGTGATAACGTGTTAAATGAAACTGTGGATGAAATAGATCGAATGATCTCACTGTTGTATTCTGATGAATAGTGATGTATATATACATGTGTCAGTTGCCATTGTCAGTGACTCAATGACGAACTGGTGTCTATTGGTGCCGAAAGGGCCTAAACGGTTATGCCTATAGAAACCGTAATTAGCACATGCTAATTACAGGATTTACAATAATTGATCACTAATTACTAATACTAATTAATCTTAACAAATAAGTCAATTTATCAAGTTGAGGCATTTCGAATTTGATTTCAAATAAAACCCTCGAGATAGAAAAAAGACTCCCTCAATTTAACAACTGATGCTAGCAAACGCAATGGCGCGATGGAATCGACAAGTCACGATTGAACCAATTTTCTTTTAATATTTATTGCGTTAAATAGTAAATTATTATTGGAAACATGGGCAGAGCATGTGTCTTTCCTATAATTTATTTGTGTATTGAGAATAACTTGCCTGCTTCACGTAACTTTCTCTTTCTGCAATCAAGTGCTAAACCATATTCAGGCTTCATTAAATATATGCTAACAACACAATATTTTACTACATAAAAACTAAATAAGCCCCAAGCAAATTATCGCAGTGGGCTCGTCGACCGAACTTATAGATACCGGAGGATTACAACTGCTCATCCACGACCAACGGGCAACGATGCGCGTATGCGCCATATGATTGGTCAGGCTTAGGCATGACAATAAGTGACAAAAAGTGTAATGCGATCCGACACGACTGCGTGATCAAGGACTGAAGTCTGAAGCAATGTGCTCTGCTAACTGCCACAATCACGAGCGTCTGCTCCCGGTTCAATGCCAACTTTGAACACATTTAATAAATTATATTCTTTTTTTCGGACTGAGGAATTACTCCGGTCTATAATAAGTGCACTTCTAAAGATAAAAGGGGTGTTTGGATCCACTGGCTAAAGTTTAAGAAGTGTTATATTAGGATGTCGCATAGGATGTTCGGATACTAATAAAAAACAAATTATAGAATCCGTCAGTAATCCACAAGACAAATTTATTAAGTCTAATTAATCCATCATTAGCACATGTTATTGTAACACCACATTATCAAATCATAGACTAATTAGGTTTAAAAAAATTCATCTCGCAAAACAGTCTTAATTTGTACATTCAGTTTCGTAAATAGTCTAGTTAATCCTCCATGCATGTGTTCAAACATCTGATGGGACAGCGAGTTTGGACACATGCATGGAGTATTAAATATAGACTAAAAAATAACTAATTACACAGATTGCGTGTAATTTGCGAGACGAATCTTTCAAGGCCCCATTGGGCAGGGCTTCTCCAGCGGCTTCAGGAGCCGTTTTGAGCCGTTTTCTGCCAAACGGGGTAAAATGAAACGGCTTCACCGATGAAGCCCCTAAAAACGTGCTCTCACAGAGCTTTGGGATGGGAAGGAGCCAAAAATAGTGGCTTCTCCCAGCTTCACCTCATCCTATATGGCATTCTGTGAGAGCATGTTTTAAGGAATTCTATATGTGGAGCTATTTTGCCAAACGACTTACCAAAACGGCTCCAGCTCCACCGATAGAGTTGTTTATGGAGCTAAAGCCCAAAAAACGGCTTCACTAGTGAAGTGGAGCCGTGCCAAACGGGGCCTAAGCCTAATTAGTCCATGATTAGACACTAATTGCTATAGTAACACATGTGCTAATGATGGATTAATTAGGCTTAATAAATTCATCTCGCGGTTTACTGACGGATTCTGCAATTTGTTTTTTTATTAGTATCAAAACACCTCATGCGACACACTCACCTGACACCCCAAAACTTTATGCTCTAGAACTATAATTGTCTTTTCTTACTTTCTCTCTTTTCATAGAGTAATAATTACAACTATATATAGGTATAGATGTGGGCCTTGTTTAATTCTTCCCTAAAAGTTTACACCCTATCATATCAAATGTTTAGACATATGCATATAGTATTAAATATAGACTAAAAATAACTAATTGTACATATTGCGATTACTTTGTGAGACGAATCTTTTAAGCCTAACTAGTCCATGATTTGACAAAAAAAAAAGCTACAGTAATAATATGTTAATGACGGATTAATTAGGCTAACTAAATTCGTCTTGCGGATTTTTTAATTTGTTTTTTAATTTATTTTTTACTAATATCCGAATATCCTCTCTGTTGTAACACCCGGTCACAGTCTATCAATCAGTCACATGGTTGGATCACAGTCTGTCAATCCGTCACATGAGGTGTTTATAAATTATTACTCCCTCCGTCCCATTGAAAGTGTCGTTGGAAAAGCGTGCCCTCCTCACAAACACGTTTCCCGGGCGACACTTTCAATGGGACGGAGGGAGTATGTCATAGGTAGTACTGTACCAGCTCGCAGGAGCGCTCAGCTGCGCCACATGGCTATGTTTAGTTCCGCGAAAAGACGCGAAAAGATGTAAAAAAAATATTGTAGCACGTTTTGGCTTTATTTGGTAAATAGTGTCTAATCGTTAACTAATTAGGTTCAAAACGTTCGTCTCGTAAAGTACAACCAAGCTGTATAATTAGTTTTTGATTTCATCTACATTTAGTACTCCATGTATGTATCACAAGTTTGATGTGACGGAGAATCTTTTTTTTGCACGGTACTTTTTTTTAAAGTAAACACAGCCATGGTGGTCATGGACTCACGGTCACAGACTGTCAGTCAGTCACATGAGATGTTAAATTTTTTCTTTTTTTTTGTCGGAGGTACAGTAGCAACTCACAGGCTTGGTCAGTGTCACAGTATGTCAGTCAGTCACATGAAGTGTTTAAATTTATGACGAGGTACAACTCGCAGGAGAACCGCTCAGCTTCGCGTCGGGGTCACCGTCTGTCAGTCATTCACGTGAGGTGTTCAAAATTACTGCTCCGTACTCGTAACTGATTGCCTCGCTGAAAAGGGCTGGTTTAGTTTAAGAAATTTTCTGTAGTAATTTTGTTTGTATTTAGCAATTAGTGTCCGATCATGGACTAATTAGATTCGAAAGTTTTGTCTCGTGATTTCTCACCCAACTGTGTAATTAGTTTTTTTTTTGTCTACATTTATTACTCCATACATGCGTCCAAAGATTTAACGTGACGAGCAAAACCCAAAAATTTTTGGAACTAAACATAGCCTAAAAAAGAGTGTTTGACTGTAGAGACTAAAGTTTAAGAAATTCATATCAGATGTCACTTGTGTGTTGACTTATGGAATGTTTGGATACTAATAAAAAAATAAATTAAAGATTCTGTCAGTAATCCACTAGACAAATTTATTAAGCCTAATCAATTCTAATTAATCCATCATTAGCATATCTCCTTACTACGATTTGGGCACCAAAAGAGGGCCAACCAGCGTGGCCACGTCGCCCACTTTTCTCGGCCGTCCAATCGGGCATGCGGACGGCCCAGATCAGGCGATCATCGGTCTTTTTGCAAAAGAGCCCTCGAACTCTGAAAAAATAGAACCCGCAGTCTAGCCACCTCTCTCAGCTTTTCTTTCAAAAAACCCCTCAACCTTTTCCGAAATTGATCCACAGTACAGGCCTTTGAAAGTCCTATGTTTGGTGTTGGTAATTAGTGACAATGCCTAAGTACTAATCCTATGCCTAAGTTGTATGTAGCATATGAGGATTAGTACATTCCAAGGTTGGTGGCAAGATGGACATGGTGATCATGATGGCCACACTTGGATTTGGACGCAACCCTACGTGATCAAGGCAAAGGTATATGCTTAAGGGTTGTGTTTTAGTAACCAAGACACCTAGTGGGTGTGGTTACATTATAGGATAGATAGCCGTACTATAAAGAGGGGAATGACGCGGCTATTGAACTCCTAAGTGCCTCTAGGTGTGCATTTCATAATCATATGCATTTGGATAGAACTAATAACGCCTCGAAAATTGATTGTGAAAATGCTAACACACTCACACATGACGAGATCACTGGGTGGTGTTAGCACGTTTGCGAAGGCGGTGGAGTTTGAGCGGTAGAGAGGGTTTGGGGGTCCTCTCTCCCTCCCGTCGAGCTTGCGAGGCGGGATTCAGGCGTTTTCGAGGAGTTGAAACGACTATTTTCCACTACGCCGGAAGTCGGAAAAGAAACGAAGGCGAACGGAGGTCACAGTGGTGACCGGACGCTAGATCGGACGCGGTCACTGTGTGACCGGACGCGTCCGGTCAGTGTTCAGCGTCTGCGCGAGTTTCAGTTTGTTGATCGGACGCGCGGTGCGTCCGGTCACTGTCGACCGGACGGGAGCTTACTGGACTCCAACCGGACGCTGGTACTGTGGCGTCCGGTCGGTTCTCCAGCGCGTCCGGTCGCTGTTTCGTTGGAGCGCTGCTCTGGCTTGACCAGCGCGTCCGGTCAGTTACGGGACCGGCGCGTCCAGTCGAGCCCAGCGCGTCTGGTCGTTGCGACCGGCGCGTCCGGTCGGTGCTTCGTGAAACTAGCCGTTGCGCGATCGGCGCATCCGGTCAGTTTGACCAGCGCGTCCGGTCAGCACGACTTCGGCTGTTTCAAGTTCCTAACGGCTATATTCGAAGGGGTACGTCTATAAATACTCGTTGGCCGGCTCAAGGCTCTTACTCTCGGACATTTGACATACTTGTGAGCACTTTGAGCTAAGCAACTCCCCTCCCACTCATCTCTCTTGCTTCTTTGCATATTCGAAGTGAGATTGAGTGATCCAAGTGCATTTGCATTGTGAGATAGCATCTAGTTGGCACTTGGTGGTTGATTTGCTGCGGGATTCTTGTTTCTCTTGGTGGTTGCCGCCACCTAGACGGCTTGGAGCAGCTTGGAGGCGTTGGCAAGAGTTGGTGATTGTTCTTGGCCACCTCCGGTGTTTGTAAGGGGTTTGTGCCTACCTCGGCGAAGCGCCAAAGGCAACATTAGTGAATTGCTCGTGTCATTTGCAACCTTTTGCCATTTGGTAGGTTCTTGTGGCGCCTTTTGAGAGGCTCGGTGTGAGACCGATTAGCCACCGAACCACGTGGTGAAGAGGGACACAACGGGGACTAGCGTGCCGGCAAGCACGTGAACCTCGGGATAAATCTTCGTGTCATCACTTTCATATTGTGATTGATTGATCCCGGTGTTCGGTTGTCTTGGTATTCATTGTTGATCATATTGGTTGGCTCAATACTTCGCCCCTCGGTGAAACTCTCCTAACTCAACTTCGTATTACTTTCTTAGTTATCTTTGCTAGCTAGTTAGCTTTGTTAGAGTAGCTCTTTTGTGTATCTTGCTAGTTGTAGTTACCTTCTCGGTTTGTCTTGTGCGGTTGAGTGCCAATATACTAGATTTGTGAATTGGATAGGTGGCTTGCAAACACCCCGTAGGCTAAGCAAAACTCGCATCTCGCTATTTGTTGTATTGATAAACTTGTTTAGCTTGTCTTTGTAGAAAATTTTAAAAGGCTATTCACCCCCCTCTAGCCATCAAGACCTTTCAAGTGGTATCGGAGCCGTGGTCACCGTTTGCAAGGCTTAACAACCTCGGTGCAAGATGGCTCAAGTTATGTTTAATCATGTTAATGGCAAGCCCCCATTCTTTGATGGCGTTTCTTCCTTTGATCATTGGAAAAGGAAGATGAAGCAATATCTAGGCAATATACATGAGAAGGTTTGGGATGTGACCAAAGAAGGATACATTATTCTTGATGAAGAAAATCTCACTCCAAATGACCGCATCAACAAACAATGCAACACGGCGGCACTTGACACAATCTACCGTGCCATTGATGACAAAGTATTTGAGCAAATCAAAGATCTTGAAAAGGCAAATGAGCTTTGGATAAGGCTTGAAGAAACATATGAAGGCACTTCAACGGTAAAAAGTGCCAAGCTATATATGCTCAAGGACAAGTTCTCCACTTTCAAGATGAAGGATGATGAATCCATCCCGGAGATGTTCTATAGGCTCCAAGTCATTGTCAATGATCTCAAGGGGCTTGGAGAGAAGGTTGAGGACAAGGACTTCTCACACAAGTTCTTGATGTGCTTACCCAAGAAGTTTGCCACCTTGAGAAGAATGATCTTTAGAGAGGGATTGGACAAGGTCAAACCAACCGATGTGCTTGGAGATATAATGACCGATGCCCAATACAATGATGATGAAGATGAGGTAGAAGAGAAGAAGGAGACCAAGGTCAAGCAAGAGAAGCCCATTGCATTCAAGGCTTCATCTTCTAAGGGCAAGAGCAAGGTGGAGAGCGATGATGATGATCCATTCGATGATGAGACCATGGCCCTCCTAGTGCACAAGATGGGGAGGTTTATGAAGAAGAAAGGATATGGGGCAAGGAAGAGAAGGGACTTCATGAAGGCAAAGGAGGTGCTTTGCTACAATTGCAATAGCCCCGATCATGTAGTGGCAAAGTGCCCCTATGAAGACAAAAGATATCATGATAGGGAGTTGAAGTTGAAGAAGAACAAGAAGGACAAGAAGGAGAAGAAAGAGAAGAAGAGCTTCACTATCAATAAGAAGAAGAAGGGTGGTGGTTATGTGGTCACTTGGGATAGTGACAACTCCGATAGTGATGATGATGAAAGCTCTAGTGATGATGAGAGAACCACTAGGCGAGCCATTGCAAGCATCGCCCTCTCCAACAAGTCATCCATCTTCGACACTACATCGACATGCCTTATGGCCAAGCCTACCAAGGTAAAATATGATGATAGTGATGATGATTCTTGTGCTAGTGATGGTTGTAGGAGTGATGATGAGGAGGATGAGGACTACTCCAAGGATGATCTATTGGGCATAATAGATCAAATGAGCAAGGGCTACAAGAGGACAACCAAGAAATACAAAATCTTGGAACAAGAGCTCATTGCCAAGAGCAATGAAAATGATGCCTTGATGGAGGAGCTTGTTGCTCTCAAAAAGAGTAAGGAGTGCAAAGGAATTGAACAAGAGTTCAAAGCTCTTAGAAAATCCTTTGATGAGCTAGAGGCCTCTCGTGAGTGTCTAAAGGAAGACCACGAGGACCTTGAAGTTTCTCACACTAGGCTTAAGGAAGCCCACTCCACTCTACTTGAGCTCATCAAGGAAAAGGACCTCAAGTTGGAGAAATTTATGAAGGAAGCTAAGGAGGAGCAAGTGATTGTCACTTGTGATATTGGACTAACATGTGATATTATTGATGATTCTTTATTTGTTGGTCCTACTAATGCTTCATATAGCACATCATCATCCACCACAACCAACTCTATCTCTACTACTAGTGATTCATCACTTGTAGTTGAGAATGAGACTCTCAAGAGAGAAGTGGATGATCTCACCCGCGCATTAGGCAATGCCTATGGTGGGGATGCCCGCTTGCAAAAATGCTTGGGTAGCCAAAGATTCTCTCTTAACAAAGAGGGTTTGGGCTATACTCCCAAGAAGGGCAAGGCGGCCTTTGATACTCTAAAGCCTCGCTTTGTGAAGAGCAATGGTCGTTATTGCAATAGATGCAAGCAAGTTGGACATCTAGAGATTAATTGTAATAAAATGAACAAGAACAACAATAAGTTTCATGCTAAAATGGATTACATTCCTTTTGATTCTTGTTATGTTCTTACCAAGGGTGAGAAGGGTGTGCGCGCTAAGTTTGTTGGTACACCAATTGTGGGTCCAAAGAAGAAGACCATTTGGGTACCAAAGAGCTTAGTTACTAATCTCCAAGGACCCAAACAAGTATGGGTACCTAAGAAACATTAATTTATTTTGTAGGTAAATTACAAGGCCGGAGGAAGGCATTGGGTGCTTGATAGTGGGTGCTCTCAACATATGACTGGTGATTCAAGAATGTTCAACTCTCTCAAATAGAATGATAGTGGCATTGATAGTATCACATTTGGTGACAATAGCAAGGGTGATGTGAAGGCTCTTGGAAGGATTGCAATCTCAAATGATCATAGCATTTCCAATGTGCTACTAGTTGAAAAGCTCAATTTCAACTTGTTGTCGGTTGCTCAATTATGTGATCTTGGTTTCAAGTGCATATTAGGTGTTGATGATGTGGAGATAGTTAGTGTTGATGGCTCCAATTTGATCTTCAAGGGCTTTAGATATGAGAATCTATACTTGGTTAATTTCAATGCTAGTGACACTCAACTCTCAACATGCTTGCTCACCAAATCAAGTATGGGTTGGTTATGGCATAGAAGACTTGGTCATGTTGGCATGAAGCAATTGAACAAGTTAGTGAAGCATGACTTAGTTAGAGGCTTGAAGGATGTCACATTTGAGAAAGATAAGCTATGTAGTGCATGTCAAGCCAGAAAGCAAGTAGGCAACACTCATCCATTGAAAAGCATTATGAGTACTTCGAAGGCATTTGAGTTGTTGCACATGGATTTATTTGGGCCAACTACATACATAAGCATTGGTGGCAACAAGTATGGTTTTGTGATTGTGGATGATTTCACTAGATACACATGGGTATTCTTTCATGTGGACAAGAGTGATGTTTTTAACATATTCAAGAAGTTCATCAAGAGAGTGCAAAATGAGTTTGAGACCACAATCAAGAAAGTGAGAAGTGACAATGGAAGTGAGTTTAGAAACACAAGAGTTAATGAGCTATGTGATGAGCTTGGAATCAAGCATCAATTCTCGGCCAAGTATACACCTCAATCCAATGGCCTAGTTGAGAGGAAAAATAGAACTTTGATTGATATGGCAAGATCAATGTTAAATGAGTATAATGTGAGTCATTCATTTTGGGCCGAAGCAATCAACACGGCTTGCTTCTATAGCAACCGCCTCTATTGCCACAAGTTTCTAGAGAAAACACCATATGAGATCTTAAATGGAAGAAAGCCCAACATTGCATATTTTTGGGTATTTGGTTACAAATGCTACATCTTGAAGAAGGGCACTAGATTGAGCAAGTTTGAGAAGAAATGTGATGAAGGATTCTTACTTGGTTACTCCACTACTAGCAAAGCTTATAGAGTTTGGAATTTGGCTAGTGGTTTACTTGAGGAAGTTCATGATGTTGAGTTTGATGAAACAAATGGCTCTCAAGATGAGGAAAATAACTTGGATGATGTGAGAGAAACTCAATTGACCAATGCTATGAAAGAAATGGATATTGGTGATATTAGGCCAAAGCAAGTGATTGATGTAGATGATAACAAAGATCAAGTGCTCCAAAGTCCAATTACACAAGCTAGTGGGTCTCTAATGCAAAATCAAGCTAGTACATCATCTCAAGTGCAACAAGATCAACAAGTGGCTAGTTCATCATCTCCAACTTATGATCAACATCAACATCCAAGCAATCAAGTCCAAGTGCTTCAACCAACTAACATTGCAAGAGACCATCCATTGGATTCCATCATTGGTGACATACAAAGGGGAGTTCAAACTAGATCAAGATTGGCATCATTTTGTGCTCACTCTTCTTTTGTGTCAATGGAAGAACCCAAGGACATTGATAAAGCATTGAGAGATTCGGATTGGGTAAATGCAATGCATGAAGAGCTCAACAACTTCAAGACAAATGAAGTATGGGAACTAGTTGAGAGGCCTAAGGATCATAATGTTATTGGAACAAGATGGGTCTTTCGCAACAAGCAAGATCAAGATAGAATAGTAGTAAGGAACAAAGCAAGACTAGTGGTTCAAGGTTACACACAAATAGAGGGTCTTGACTTTGGTGAAACTTATGCCCCGGTTGCAAGATTGGAAGCAATTAGGATCTTACTCGCCTATGCTTGTGCTCACAATATCAAGCTATATCAAATGGATGTGAAGAGTGCATTTCTCAATGGGTTCATTCAAGAAGAGGTGTATGTGGAGCAACCTCCCGGTTTTGAAGATGACAAGAAACCCAACCATGTGTACAAGTTAAGGAAAGCTTTGTATGGATTGAAGCAAGCACCAAGAGCATGGTATAAAAGATTGAGGGATTTCTTGCTAACCAAAGGATTTGTCATGGGCAAAGTGGATACTACTCTCTTCACCAAGAAGATTGGGAAAGACTTGTTTGTGTTGCAAATATATGTTGATGATATCATATTCGGTTCAACCAATCAAGATTATTGTGATGGGTTTGGGAAAATGATAGCAAAGGAATTTGAAATGTCAATGATCGGTGAACTTAGTTTCTTTCTTGGACTTCAAATCAAACAAATGAAGGAAGGAACATTTGTGAGCCAAACCAAGTACATCAAAGATATGCTCAAGAAGTTTGGCATGAAAGATGCAAAGGACATTACAACCCTAATGGGCACTAGTGGAAGTTTGGATAGTGACAAGAGTGGCAACATGGTGGATCAAAAGCTTTATAGATCAATGATTGGTAGCCTACTCTATGTGACGGCATCAAGACCCGATGTGATGTTTAGTGTATGCATGTGTGCAAGATTTCAAGCCTCACCAAGAGAAAGTCATTTGAAGGCAACAAAGAGAATATTGAGGTATTTGAAGCATACACAAGATGTTGGATTATGGTATCCCAAAGGTGCAAGCTTTGAGCTAGTTGGATATTCAGATTCCAACTATGCCGGTGACAAAGTGGAGAGAAAGAGCACTTCCGGGACTTGTCAATTGTTGGGAAGATCACTTGTCTCATGGTCATCCAAGAAGCAAAATAGTATTGCACTATCTACCGCCGAAGCCGAATACATCGCTGCGGGTAGTTGTTGTGCACAAATCTTGTGGATGAAGGCAACATTGAAGGATTTTGGAATCAATTTCAAGAATGTGCCATTGCTATGTGACAATGAAAGTGCCGTGAAGCTAACCAACAATCCGGTTCAACATCAAAGAACAAAGCATATTGATGTTCGCCATCACTTCATTAGAGATCATCAACAAAAGGGTGACATTGCTATTGAGAGTGTGGGCACCGAAGATCAACTAGCCGATCTATTCACCAAGCCACTTGATGAGAAGAGATTTCACAAGCTAAAGAATGAGTTGAACATACTTGACTTCTCCAACATGAGTTGATGCACCCCAATGTTATGACATGCCTCTCCTTCGAGCCCCAAGGTACAATTGGTTGACATGTCGTACATTCTATGCTAAGGACTTGTTTAGTGCATCTAGTCATAATTTACATGTTCTAGGCTCATTCATGAAAATCAAATGAATTTGAAGTTTATATGGTGCCACTATTGTTTCCATGACTTGTATGATCTAGTGGTAGCATATAACTTGTTTAAGTAGCTTGTGATCCTAAGTGTTTAATCTAGATCACTTGTCTAAATATTTGCTTCAACATGGTGCATGATAACCCTTCTAGTGAGGTGTGAAGGAGCTTGCCCTTGGTTCAAACCGAAGCATTTTATTTATGCAAGCAATCTAGGTTGAATCACAAACTTGATCCTCACCCCATAATTCTACATGATAATCTATCTAAAATTGGTCCCTTGTGGTCATTGGTGCCAAAGGGGGAGAAAATGTTGTTCACAAAGATAGATTCTAAAGGGGAAGAAAACCTAAAGGGGAGAATTGATAAAAGAAGGGGATCAACTAAAATTTTGAGCACACAAGTAGGGGGAGCAAGCTCTTAAACATGAATGTTGCATTTCTTTGTGCACTTCATATGTATGATGCATAGTTATGCATTCCTTTTTCTCCAATACTTTGCTTGTGTGATGTTTTGCTAGTATACAATTGAATGGTGTATTGAAGTACTAGCATGAATAGGAAGTAGTTAGATTTGTGCTTTTTCTCCAGTACTAGCATGAATGGTGTATTGCTAGTATACCTTGCTTATAATGTTGATCTCACGAGGTTTCTAGTTATGTTTGTGCTTTTCCAAGTGGTATCTAACTACACAAGGTGCTAAGATGGTGTTTATCGCTACTCCGATGGTATCACGCTTCAAAGGTCTATAATCTAAAACACTTAGCACCTATTGGTAGTCAATGCTCCTAATCTTTCCTATCTAAGCATGTATGCTTCCTAAATCCAAACATATAGCATACATGTAGGGGGAGCCATTGCTATCAATTTGAATTCATGATCACATGTCCATAATTCTTACACATGGTAATATACTTGGACAATGTGACATGGGTTCAATCAAAATTTTATCATAATATCTTTGTGAAAGGGTTGTCACCAATTACCAACAAGGGGGAGATTGAAAGTCCTATGTTTGGTGTTGGTAATTAGTGACAATGCCTAAGTACTAATCCTATGCCTAAGTTGTATGTAGCATATGAGGATTAGTACATTCCAAGGTTGGTGGCAAGATGGACATGGTGATCATGATGGCCACACTTGGATTTGGACGCAACCCTACGTGATCAAGGCAAAGGTATATGCTTAAGGGTTGTGTTTTAGTAACCAAGACACCTAGTGGGTGTGATTACATTATAGGATAGATAGCCGTACTATAAAGAGGGGAATGACGCGGCTATTGAACTCCTAAGTGCCTCTAGGTGTGCATTTCATAATCATATGCATTTGGATAGAACTAATAATGCCTCGAAAAATGATTGTGAAAATGCTAACACACTCACACATGACGAGATCACTTGGTGGTGTTAGCACGTTTGCGAAGGCGGTGGAGTTTGAGCGGTAGAGAGGGTTTGGGGGTCCTCTCTCCCTCCCGTCGAGCTTGCGAGGCGGGATTCAGGCGTTTTCGAGGAGTTGAAACGACTATTTTCCACTACGCCGGAAGTCGGAAAAGAAACGGAGGCGAACGGAGGTCACAGTGGTGACCGGACGCTGGACCGGACGCGGTCACTGTGTGACCGGACGCGTCCGGTCAGTGTTCAGCGTCTGCGCGAGTTTCAGTTTGTTGATCGGACGCGCGGTGCGTCCGGTCACTGTCGACCGGACGGGAGCTTACTGGACTCCAACCGGACGCTGGTACTGTGGCGTCCGGTCGGTTCTCCAGCGCGTCCGGTCGCTGTTTCGTTGGAGCGCTGCTCTGGCTTGACCAGCGCGTCCGGTCAGTTACGGGACCGGCGCGTCCGGTCGAGCCCAGCGCGTCCGGTCGTTGCGACCGGCGCGTCCGGTCGGTGCTTCGCGAAACTAGCCGTTGCGCGATCGGCGCGTCCGGTCAGTTTGACCAGCGCGTCCGGTCAGCACGACTTCGGCTGTTTCAAGTTCCTAACGGCTATATTCAAAGGGGTACGTCTATAAATACTCGTTGGCCGGCTCAAGGCTCTTACTCTCGGACATTTGACATACTTGTGAGCACTTTGAGCTAAGCAACTCCCCTCCCACTCATCTCTCTTGCTTCTTTGCATATTCGAAGTGAGATTGAGTGATCCAAGTGCATTTGCATTGTGAGATAGCATCTAGTTGGCATTGGTGGTTGATTTGCTGCGGGATTATTGTTTCTCTTGGTGGTTGCCGCCACCTAGACGGCTTGGAGCAGCTTGGAGGCATTGGCAAGAGTTGGTGATTGTTCTTGGCCACCTCCGGTGTTGGTAAGGGGTTTGTGCCTACCTCGGCGAAGCGCTAAAGGCAATATTAGTGAATTGCTCGTGTCATTTGCAACCTTTTGCCCTTTGGTAGGTTCTTGTGGCGCCTTTTGAGAGGCTCGGTGTGAGACTGATTAGCCACCGAACCACGTGGTGAAGAGGGACACAACGGGGACTAGCGTGCCGGCAAGCACGTGAACCTCGGGATAAATCTTCGTGTCATCACTTTCATATTGTGATTGATTGATCCCAGTGTTCGGTTGTCTTGGTATTCATTGTTGATCATATTGGTTGGCTCAATACTTCGCCCCTCGGTGAAACTCTCCTAACTCAACTTCGTATTACTTTCTTAGTTATCTTTGCTAGCTAGTTAGCTTTGCTAGAGTAACTCTTTTGTGTAGCTTGCTAGTTGTAGTTGTAGTTACCTTCTCGGTTTGTCTTGTGCGGTTGAGTGCCAATATACTAGATTTGTGAATTGGATAGGTGGCTTGCAAACACCCCGTAGGCTAAGCAAAACTCGCATCTCGCTATTTGTTGTATTGATAAACTTGTTTAGCTTGTCTTTGTAGAAAATTTTAAAAGGCTATTCACCCCCCTCTAGCCATCAAGACCTTTCAGCCTTTCAATGGGCTGGCCTGCCACCCGCTTCGTGGACCTTAATGAGCCGAATTCGGCCCAACGCTGGTTTCACTTATATCTATTAATCTTTTTCTTTTACAAATAAATTTGCTGGAGCTTCGAAATTGTGTAGTAAATCGCAGAAAAATCGTAAAATAGAAAATCAAATCGTTTCAGAATCCTCATGAATAGATTTATGCAATGGATCCAAAATAGAACATATTTTAGCACAAAGTTATTACTGTACTTTTTTGCCTATGTTTTTAATGGGAAAATATGAAATTCAAATAAATAAAAAAATAAAATCGAATTGTTCAAAACTCCTCATAATTCGAGGTCGAATTCTACTCATCTCATAATTACATTAACTCTCCGGCTACTTATGCTCCTCCCTCCTTATTAAATACTTTTACCCCTTCTCTCTCCACAAAAAAAAAGAAAGTTCCATTTCAATAACAAAAGCAAAATATCACTTAAATAGTACCTTCAAAATAACGAAGTATCAACAACACTTAAAAAAATACCAATGGCCATGCGCGGCTGCCGCGCAGATTTCTAGTATTTACTGTAGCACCACATTGTCAAATCATGTGTCTAAACATCTGATGTGATAAAGACTAAATTTAGTCGGGGAAACTAAACACCCATTTAGCTGATTTGTTGTGAGAGAAAAATATTGTACAGCTGATAAGCCAAGTTGATAAGTCAAAAAAAATATAAATCTCGTTTAACAATATATATATATATATATATATATATATATATATATATATATATATATATATATATATATATATATATATATATATATATATATATATATATATATATATGTGCGCTAACATATCAACAATGCATAATCAATATTATTAGATTAGTTACGAAGTATCTGTAATAAATCTAATTGGACATCTAAATGTAAATAATATTTTTCAATAAACTTAGTTTAACTTGAGATTTTTTCACTCTTAGTAAAACGAGATTTACATATTTGTTTAGAATTTTTTTAACGGAGGTAGTACGAGATCGCAGGAGAGCCGCTCTGCTGCACTGCACCACATGGCTGGTCTGGGTCACAGTCAATCAAGGTCTTCGGTGCCTGTGGCTCTGCCAACTGCCACGAACACGAGGGTCTGCTCCAGCTTCCTGCGTTACGTCAATTCAATGTCTTGCTGGGCACCAGTACGAGGAAACAAAAAAAAACAAAAAAAAAAGCAATTTGGTCGCTATCACGCAAAATTATTTGCGCCTTGTTTAGCTGGGAGAGAAGAATTTTTTTTTCACATTGGTTGTGTTGGAAAGATGTTGGAAAGAGTTTTTGGATACTAATAAAAAACAAATTATAGAACCCATCAGAAAACTGCGAGACGAATCTAATTATACTAATTAATCCGTCATTAGCATATGTTGGTTACTGTAGCATTTAAGGCTTTTTATGGGCTAATTAGGCTTAAAAGATTCACCTCGCGATTTCCCCAAGAACAGTGCAATTAGTTTTTTTTGTCTATATTTAGTACTCCATGCATATGTCCAAATATTCGATATGATGGGTGGAGGGAAAAAATTTTGGGAACTAAACCAGGGCCTTGTTTAGATGTCTTTCAAATTCTAAATTCCAACATTTCGTCCCATCACATCGAATCTTTGGACATATACAACGAGCATTAAATATAGATAAAAAAATAACTAATTGCATAATTTGGTTGTAAATCATGAGACGAATCTTTCGAATCTAATTAGTTTATGATTGAGTACTAATTGCTAAATATAAACGAAAGTGTTACAGTAGCTAAATTCTAATTTTTTTTCATCTAAACAAGGCCCAGGCCTTGGTCTTCGCACTGATCCGAAAAACGGTAAGCCGAGGTACCGTTCGAACCGATTGATGTTGGTACGAAGAAGCTGGACATCATATTTTGATTTTGTTTTTAAACAATTTTGTTACAAAAAAAAATGAAAAACTAAACTTGGTCAGGGACTAAATGGACTATGGAGCTAGTTAGGTATTGATGCTCTCTCCATCCCGAATTATACGATGTTTTAATTTTTTTAGATTCATTGTTAGTTTATTATATAATATTTAGTCATAATGTATACATGGGTCTGTCTGGATGGTGCCCTGGACCATGAGCTCTCGTCTAGGCAGGTGCATCCGGGCTCTGGTGCTCGAAATCTCCCACAACTAAAAAGATTAAAGTGTGGACATTGTTTTGGTGCGATATTCCAACGTGGGCCCATGGTTCTGTCTGCTGCGATTCCCTCGTCCCCTCACTCCAACGTTCCATCCCTGCATCAAAAGGAAGGAAACAAACCTCGCTCCATCCCGGTGATTTGGTGTCCCTTCCTCCAATCACGCTCCCTCCCTTCCCAATCCCGTCTCCCTCCAAATCCCCACCCCGGCACAACGATCTCGGCTCTATCACACTAACCTAGTCACCCGTCATCCACCATCCGCATTGTCATCCCCTGGAGTGCCGCAGATTGGTCGCTGCCTGCTCGGCCACAGCCTGCGCACTAGCGGAGCCACGTGCCTGCCCGTCGCCAGCTGCCCATCGCCCGTAGCCGAGCCGCCCCCACCGCAGCGTCTACGCGGAAGGCCCCTCCGCCGCCGGTCATCTCCGCCCAGGTCAGTGCTCCCGCGTTGGCGTCGCCTCCCTCCCGACCTGTCACACCCCAAAATTCCTATTTTGGGATGTGACTTAGCAAACACTCAATAACATTAAATGATTTTATCATTTTTGTAAAATTTCCCAACTTTAGTTTAGTTGCTGACATTATAGATAATGGAAAAATACGGGTTTCTAAAATTTTTACAATTGAACTTGGTGGTTTGTTGCATTCATGCCGTTGCATAGTGTTTTTGCTTGAAAAATAAATTTAGTTGTTTTCAAATACGCCTAGGGTTTGATCCCAACTTCAACTCCCCAAATACCAAATCAAAAATTTAAAAACTCCAATCAAGTCTTTTGTCCGCATCCTACCAAAAATCTAGCAAGAGCCGTTCTCTTTTTCCCTCTTGTTTTTCTTCCTCTCAACTCCTGGCAGCCCCTATCCCTCTCTTAACATGAATATGGAGCCCTCTCTCATGGTGTAGCCTTTCTTCTTCTCATCATGCAAGAATAACAAAAGCATCTTTTCTTAATCACACCCTCCTTAATACCTTCAATTTCTCTCCATTAGTTCACATGAAAATAAAAGTGCTGCTCACATCCTACTGCACAGCTCTCACGCCTCTTCTCTTTCCCTCTCATGCAAATAAAAGCAACACTTAATCTCTTGGTGTCACACCCATTTTTAAGGACAAAAATAGGATGCATAAAGTACTCATGTGCGCCCCAGGACATGATCGCACACATAAGTAGACAAATTACATAGTATCATCACAGTGCTTATTACATAGCGAATAAATATTTAAACATAGTCTTGAACTGTAAATAATAATAACTAATAGTAGATCTCCAGCGGAAACTCCAAACACAGGGACACGGTTGACTGGTTGACACCAAGACTAGTACTCATTACGATAATCTTCCTCATAATCTTCATCTATTATGGTGGAAATAGCAAGGGTGAGTCCATGTCAAACTCAACAAATATAACACAGGGTTCATGTGGCTCAAAAGGCTAGACACTGTTTGACTGCGTTTAGCTTTTAGTCATCATATATTTAGCAATTGTGTAGCATCAAGATGAACCAATTCCCAATAGTGAACAAATGATCAATTGTAATTAAGGATAATGAATAACATTAACATGAGCATAATATCAACAATAAGTAAGCATGATATAGCAATGGTGATCATCTATCTGTAAATGTTCCAAGGCCGATCGTATCCGTGAGCACGGCTAGTATACCAGTTTTTAACTCTGCGCAGAGGTGACACTTTCACTGTGAGTCATAACTTCCAAATACATGGGGAGGCCATTCCTAAAACACCGGAAATCATATAAAGCCACTTAAAGGTTCGTCTAACAAGTTAGGACCATTAGATTCACTCGGCAGGCAGATGTAGAACCCCCCTTCCCAGTGGCACAACAATCGCAGCCTATACACACTAGGCCAGGGGCTCGCCCTACACCCAACGTGGCAAGCCGTTCTTACGCCATTTAAGGTAACCACTAACAAGCTAGAAAAGGTCCTTTAAGCAACTAAAGCCAGAGCCATATAGCCCTCACAGCTGTACTGTATGTCCCGGATGATCACGTACAGATAAGTCCTTATGGAGAGTAACCAGAGCATCAAAAATAATACACATGCTCTAGCCCCCTTTTAACAGTAATAATATCATCTTAATGGTTGATTACTTAATCCATTAATCAAATTACAAGATCATTGTTCATAGTTTAAGCACTAGCAGTAGCTACCCATATGCATTCCCAAGGTTGACAAGGAATCAAGATAATAATCACTAAGTTATAATCTCTAAGGTTGTCAAGGTAAGCACATGTATATGTATGATAATTTCAATGTATAGGTAACAAGGATAGTCCTGTGTTATACTTGCCTTGATCAAAACTCTCCGAGTGATACTGCTGATCTGGCTCGAAGTAATACTCCTGATCGTCCAGATACTGCTCACCTTCTATACGCGATCATCAATCAACAACACACATGCATCCAATCAAACATACACGAAGCAAACAAAGAGATATAATTAGAACAGTACACCAACAGTAGCAAAACAGTAATAAAAGTTTATAAAACTCTTCTACACGTTTCTACGATCACACAGACGCAAAGATCACCAAATTCGGAGTTAAAACGTAAAAGTTATGAATTTTCTAAGATTTCCTATAAATAAATAAATACTTAATTATAAACTCGAAAAATAAATTATCAAAATTAACTGTACAACTACACTAACATGTAGAGCTCGCAAATACGAACCTAACGCAACTTGAACGGATCAAATCGGAGTTAAAACGAAGATTTTATGACCAAAACAATCCTAGTGGTAAAACTGTAAATACCTGAAAACGTATTTTGATTTAACTGGAAGAAAATACGCTTTCAAAACACGAAAACGTATTTTCAGCAATACGCTATGGACGGCGGGTTGATTACTAAAAAGTTAAGGGGCTCTTTATGAATTTTACCCGCGAAGGGGTAAGTTCTAATCTCGACCGTCGATCCAAGATCGGACGGCCGGAATCGTTCTCAGCAAAAGAAGAGAGAGGGAGCACGGCTTCTTTCTCCCCTCCGGCCGGTGGCCACCATAGCCGACCACCGGAGCTCGCCGGAAAAGCTCGGCTTCGCCGTTCCCGACCACCAAATGTCCCCCAACCACTTCCAATTGGTCGAGAAGATCAACCCTAACTCCTCTACACGATTCATGCCCCCCACAATTTCCCAAGGAAAGAACGCGGCAAGGGTGAGACGGCGGCACCATTACCGACCGACGGTGAGCTTCAAAAACTCTCTTCGAAGCCTCTCCAACCAAAAGAAGAGCACAAGAGGATAGAGGAGATGAGTGCGGACTCACCAACGCGAAGAGTTTGACCTCCAACTCACCCGAAAGCACCCCACCCGAACGACCGCCGTCCTCCAACAAACTCAAGCCCTAGAACTCAATTTCTTGCGGTGGAACTCACGGTTTAGATGAAAAACGGAAAATAGAGGGTCACAACTTCCTATTTGTAGCTCCAAGTTGCCGTATACGGGTAGGAAATCCCGGAAATCGTGAGAAGGGCGGCGGTTGTACTCCGGTTCGGAGTCCGGCTCGAACACGGGAGGATGAAGACGCTTATGACATGCGGACCCCACCCGTCAGCGACCACACAGAGAGGGAGGCGCGGCTGCTACTGCGCTGGGCCGGACTGGGCTGCCCGATGCTGACCGGCCCACGCGATTGCGGCGCTGGGAAGAAGCGGCCTCGGCCCAATGGCCCAAGAGAGAGGGTGAGAAAGACAGGCCGGCCCGGTTAGGCTTCCAGGCCGCTGGCTGCACAGGTAATCTGTTATTATTTTTTTTCTTTTCTTCATTCATTTATTTATCTTCCAAAACCTATTCCAAATAAAATTTTCCTCTCCAAATCAAATGAAATAAACTCCACAACACAAAGTAAAATAAATACAACAGCATGAATGCAACACCAATTAGTTTTAAAATTTTAATTTGCCATTAATTGTTATCTAAATTTATTTAGAATTCACTAACTCTAAAATTTGGAATTTTTGGGTGTTACAAATTCTACCCCCCTTAAAAGAATCTCGTCCTCGAGATTGGACTGCTTACTCAAACAACTGCGGATATGATTTCCTCAATTCATCCTCTCTTTCCCAAGTTGCCTCTGCCTCAGAATATCGATTCCACTGTACTTTGCACATCTTAATAATCCGACTTCGAGTAACTCGCTCAGCAGTTTCTAAAATCTTGATCAGAAACTCTTCATATGTAAGATCCTCCTTAACAGTCAATTCTTCTAAAGGTATCTGCTCCTCAGGCACCCGTAAACACTTCTTAAGTTGTGAAACATGAAACACATCATGCACTCCAGATAAATTCTCAGGCAACTCTAATTGATAAGCAACTTCCCCACGTCTAGCAATAACTTTAAATGGTCCAACATACCTTGGTGCTAATTTGCCTTTCATGTTAAACCTCTTCACACTTCTCATAGGTGACACCTTCAAATAGACATAATCACCTACCTCAAAAACTAAATCTCTTCTCCTATTGTCAGCATAACTCTTCTGACGAGACTGTGCCACCCTCAAATTCTCACGAATTACCCGCACTTGATCTTCTGCGTTTCTAAGAACATCTGTACCAAACACCTGAGATTCACCTGTCTGATCCCAAAACAATGGAGTCCTACACTTACGTCCATACAAAGCCTCAAACGGTGCCATCTTAAGACTCTGTTGATAACTGTTATTATAAGAGAATTCGGCATAAGGCAAACTCTTATCCCAACTGGTTCCATATTGCAATGCACAAGCTCTCAACATATCCTCTAATACCTGGTTGGTCCTTTCAGTCTGCCCATCTGTCTGGGGATGATATGCCATACTAAAATTCAATTTTGTTCCCAAAGATTCATGTACAGCTTTCCAAAAGTGCGACGTGAACTGCGAACCTCGATCAGATACAATCTTCTTTGGAACTCCATGCAAACATACTATTCTTTCCATGTACAAGGTAGCTAATTGTACTCCCGTGTAATTAGTCTTGACTGGTATAAAATGAGCAACTTTAGTCAATCTATCTACTATCACCCAAATAGAATCATAACCCCTCTGAGTACGTGGTAACCCTACTATAAAGTCCATACCAACTTCCTCCCACTTCCATTCAGGAATCTTCATTGGTTGCAATAATCCAGCAGGTCTCTGATGCTCTGCTTTCACCCTCTGACAAGTATCACACAATGCCACATACTCAGCCACATCTCGTTTTAATCCAATCCACCAATATTTCTGTTTAAGATCCAAATACATCTTAGTACTACCAGGATGAATAGAATAAGCTGACTCATGAGCTTCACGAAGAATTGCCTGTCTAACAGCTTGATCCTCAGGTACACACAGCCTCTTTCCAAACCACAAAATCCCATTATCATCCATTCGAAACCCAGGTGACTTACCAATCACTATATCTTCCGCTATCTTCTTTAGTTTCTCATCCTTCAACTGACCCTTGTAAATTTCTTGCTCTAAAGTAGGCTCTATCACTAATTCCATTGTATTAGTAACAATTCCCAAATTCAAATATTCAAATTCAGCACATAACTCACTAGTCATAGATAACGTCTGTATCTCATTGGCATAACTTTTCCTACTAAGAGCATCAGCTACTACATTAGCCTTACCAGGATGATAGTGTATCTCAATATCATAATCCTTAATCAACTCTAACCATCTGCGTTGCCTCAAATTCAGATCTGACTGAGTGAAAATATACTTCAAACTCTTATGATCAGTGTATATATCACTCTTATGTCCAATCAAATAATGTCTCCAAATCTTTAAAGCATGAACTACAGCTGCTAACTCCAAGTCATGTGTAGGATAATTCAACTCATGCTTTCTCAACTGCCTAGATGCATAAGCAACTACTCTGCCTTCTTGCATAAGAACACATCCCAAACCTTGACGAGAAGCATCACAATAAATAGAAAACTTCTTACTCAAATCTAGCAAAACCAAAACAGGCGCTGTAGTCAACCTCTTCTTCAATTCCTCAAAACTAGCTTGACATTTATCAGACCACACAAACTTAGCATTCTTCTCTAGCAGAGATGTCATAGGTTTAGCAAGTTTAGAAAACCCTTCAATGAACCATCTGTAATATCCAGCTAAACCCAAGAAACTTCGAATCTCGCTAACATCAGTAGGTGGTTTCCAATTCAATACATCCTTTACTTTACCTGGATCCACTGATATCCCTCCATTAGAAACAATATGACCAAGGAAAGAAACTTCCTTTAACCAAAACTCACATTTACTTCGTTTCGCATACAGTTTATGCTCTCTAAGCTTCTGCAACACCAACTTCAAATGTTCAGCATGCTCTTCCTCCGTCTTGGAAAATACCAGTATATCATCAATAAATACCACCACAAACTTATCCAAATATTCCATAAACACCTTATTCATCATGTACATAAAGTATGCAGGTGCATTGGTCAAGCCAAATGACATAACAGTATACTCATACAACCCATACCTTATAGTAAAAGCTGTCTTTGGAATATCAGAAGCACGAATCTTCAACTGATGATAACCAGAACACAAATCAATCTTAGAAAACACACAAGCACCTCTCAACTAATCAAACAAATCATCAATCCTAGGCAAAGGGTACTTATTCTTGATAGTTACCTCATTTAGTGACCGATAATCAACACACATCCTCTGACCACCATCTTTCTTGTCAACAAAAATAACTGGTGCACCCCAAGGTGATGAACTAGGTCGAATAAAACCTTTATCTTGTAATTCTTTAATTTGTTTCTTAAGTTCTTCTAATTCATCTACTCCCATCCTATATGGTCGTTTGGCTATAGGTGCAGTTCCAGGTAATAATTCAATAAGAAATTCAATGTCTCGGTCAGGTGGCATACCTGGCAATTCATCAGGAAAGACATCCGAAAATTCCTCAATCACTGAATTCTCTTTAATAGCATCTTCAAGCTGATTCACCACAGCGGTTGGCTGCTTCTGCACTGCTACATCCACATTGATTTTATCTCCATTAGGTGCAGTCACAACTACCACCTTCTGCTGACACTGAATCTCTGCCTGATTTTATTTCATCCAGTCCATACCCAATATCACATCAATACCAGATGTCCTCAACACTATAGGAGTTATCTTAAACTCTACCCCCTTAAAATCATACTAATTGGAAGACAACGATTACTGGTTTGCATGGTACCTCCAGGTGAATTTACTAAGAGAGGTTCTTTCATAGCTAGCATGGGTATACTATGCATTTTAACAAAAATGTTGGAAATGAATGTATGAGATGCTCCAGAGTCAAAAAGAACAGTTGCAGGAGTGGAATGTACATTGAACGTACCAATCATAACTTCCGGTGCATCATGAGCTGTATCAGAAGACACGTGATTCACCCTTCCAGTACCAGATTGCCTCTGGTTGCTCTTCTGGCTCTGAGGAGTTTGCTGGTTCTGCTTCTCAGGACAATGGTAAGACATATGCCCCTCTTTACCACAGACAAAGCATCTAGTAGGCGTGCTGGGAGCACTATTCTTCATGGGGGTAACATTGTGATTTCCGGTGCGAGGAGTCTGTTGCCCAGTCTGCTGATACTGTTGACGCTATGGATATGAAGAACGCTGCTGAGACTGGTTACTTTGCCAATTCTGGGACCACCTCTGATTTGGATTGCGATTCCACTGACTAACTGGTCCCTGAAACTTCTGATGAAAACCATGCTGAGAATTAGTGCGCTGACGGTTGTTGCTTCCTGAGCTTTGTCCTTTCATCTTCCTCTTCCTGTCCATCTCCCTGCGCTCATTATCAAGCACAATAGCTTTGTTCATAAGCTCTTGAAAACTGGCATAGTTATTACCCTTCAATTGCAAGCGAAGATCATAATAAATCCCTTTTAAGAAAAGACGCTGCCTATCTGCATCTTCCCTTACTTCATTAGGAGCATAGCGAGCCAACTGTGTGAACCTGTCATGGTACTCACTAACGCTCATCTGTCCCATCCTGAGGTTTCTGAATTCTTCCTGCTTCAGCTCAATTATACCTTCAGGAATATGACGAGCTTGAAAATCTCTAACAAACTCATTCCAAGTGATAGGAGGAGCATTGTTAGGGCGTGCAGCTTGATACGACTCCCACCAAGTCTGAGCTGTCCTCTGTAACTAACCAGATGCATATAACACCTTTTTCATATCATTGCATTGAGCGATATTCAGCTGTTTCTCAACTGTTCTCACCCAATCATCTGCCTTTAAAGGATCAGCAACATGAGAAAAAACTGGAGGGCGTCCCTTCAAAAATTCTCCACGCTTGTCCCTCACTTGCACAGGTGGTGGTCCTCCTGCAGGAGGATTGTTCTGCATGTGCTGCATAAACATCTGCATCATCTGATTCTGAGTATGCATAAGTTCCTCCATAGTAATGGGTGGGTTAGCACTTCCACAACCTCTGCCATGACCTCTGCCTGACATCTGTTTCCAAAAACACAGAAAATAAAGTTCAGTACGATCCGAGATGATGTATTCAATAGATAAGCAAAATCTGATTTCTCTGGGCGAATTCCAATTTTAGTAACTCAGTAAAACTGTCATATCTCGAGCTACAGACGTCCAATTCAGATGATCTTTACATGGTTGGAAAGTTTTCAAAATTGTCTACAACTTTTATTCACAACACTTTTTCTGATTCTGTCAATAAATTGGCCAAAAATTGAACTTAGCTGAAACTATTTCAGAATTCCAGACTGCGCAGTAACCCCAACTTGGAACAGATATATCTCTTAGCTCATAATAGATATTAAAGTGATTCTTGCGGGGTTGGAAATATATAGAAGTCTAATTATTCCCAGTAAAATTTCTTAAATTTCCCATTAACGGATTTTAAGTTATTTCTAAAACATCCCAGACTGATCTAAAAATCAGCAAAGGACAGAACTAAGTTCACCTCATAACCAACTAATATATTTTGATCAAACTTAATATTCTTAACCATGGAACTTGTAGGCATGTCTACAAAACTCCAGCACACATTACAAAGATCCAAATCACACATTATCATAATAACAATCCATCAATCACACAATTGTTCACACCACAAACTGACTCTCAAAACAATCCAACTTAAAATTGACTCGCAACTACTACCGTTCCTATTACATAGGGATTTTTCCTATTTCCTAATTAAGCTTCTCATAAATCTTGGGACGTCCTAACTCCACCCTTAATTGGTCAATCTCCTTATAAGCTTGCTCCTTAAGTTCTTTTTCCTTCAGCAACTCATCCTTCAAATCCACCTCATGGAGATCCAATTCACGAGCTAATCCCACTGTAGCTTGTAGAGTCAAGGATGAATCATCTGCAAGCGGCACGGTCCAAACACCCTTGTCATGTAAGAAACAAGGAAAATGCCGGAGTGCACCCTGTAACGTCTTGTCCGAGCGTAGACCATGGTAGTAAACGAACGCATTGTAGGCGACATCCTCCATGTTTGTTTCTACGGTTGCCCGGCTCACTCGGGTAATGAACTTTGACTCCACCTTAGGCTCCTTAGTGGCAGAATCCCTTTTTCTTGACCCATAATTCCGTTTCCCAATAGGAATCCATCCATGGATGACTATACTCTGCACTACGATACTCCAACGTAGCTTCCCAGTCGTAGTAGTTGTCCAAGGTTCTTGTCAACATATCATGGAAGAAAGCATCAGCTTTAGGAACCATAATATGAAGCTTCGTGGTCCACCCCATAACTACATCCTCCATTGGAGTGTCACCAACTCTTGATTCAGCATCAGATAGCTCTTGGTCACCATCTTCATGGGGCTCCTGGGGTTTGAAACGGGCAATGTACTGTGCAGCTGACAGACGGGGATGAGGAGGCATCTACAAGATTTAGACACAGATTAGATAGAATCAATGTATTTTCGCAATAGAATAAAGTAGAGGAAGCATAAAAAATTTAGTAATTAACAAGGTGCAAGGAGTAAGCATGAAATAAGTGAAGCATAGATGCTAATAACGACCATTCTAACTAGGCTTGCGTCCTACAGTTAACCTGGCTCCGATACCAATCTGTCACACCCATTTTTAAGGACAAAAATAGGATGCATAAAGTACTCATGTGCGCCCCAGGACATGATCGCACACATAAGTAGACAAATTATATAGTATCATCACAGTGCTTATTACATAGCGAATAAATATTTAAACATAGTCTTGAACTGTAAATAATAATAACTAATAGTAGATCTCCAGCAGAAACTCCAAACACAGGGACACGGTTGACTGGTTGACACCAAGACTAGTACTCATTACGATAATCTTCCTCATAATCTTCATCTATTATGGTGGAAATAGCAAGGGTGAGTCCATGTCGAACTCAACAAATATAACACAGGGTTCATGTGGCTCAAAAGGCTAGACACTGTTTGACTGCGTTTAGCTTTTAGTCATCATATATTTAGCAATTGTGTAGCATCAAGATGAACCAATTCCCAATAGTGAACAAATGATCAATTGTAATTAAGGATAATGAATAACATTAACATGAGCATAATATCAACAATAAGTAAGCATGATATAGCAATGGTGATCATCTATCTGTAAATGTTCCAAGGCCGCTCGTATCCGTGAGCACGGCTAGTATACCAGTTTTTAACTCTGCGCAGAGGTGTACACTTTCACTGTGAGTCATAACTTCCAAATGCATGGGGAGGCCATTTCCAAAACACCGAAAATCATATAAAGCCACTTAAAGGTTCGTCTAACAAGTTAGGACCATTAGATTCACTCGGCAGGCAGATGTAGAACCCCCCTTCCCAGTGGCACAACAACCGCAGCCTATACACACTAGGCCAGGGGCTCGCCCTACACCCAACGTGGCAAGCCGTTCTTACGCCATTTAAGGTAACCACTAACAAGCTAGAAAAGGTCCTTTAAGCAACTAAAGCCAGAGCCATATAGCCCTCACAGCTGTACTGTATGTCCCGGATGATCACGTACAGATAAGTCCTTATGGAGAGTAACCAGAGCATCAAAAATAATACACATGCTCTAGCCCCCTTTTAACAGTAATAATATCATCTTAATGGTTGATTACTTAATCCATTAATCAAATTACAAGATCATTGTTCATAGTTTAAGCACTAGCAGTAGCTACCCATATGCATTCCCAAGGTTGACAAGGAATCAAGATAACAATCACTAAGTTATAATCTCTAAGGTTGTCAAGGTAAGCACATGCATATGTATGATAATTTCAATGTATAGGTAACAAGGATAGTCCTGTGTTATACTTGCCTTGATCAAAACTCTCCGAGTGATACTGCTGATCTGGCTCGAAGTAATACTCCTGATCGTCCAGATACTGCTCACCTTCTATACGCGATCATCAATCAACAACACACATGCATCCAATCAAACATACACGAAGCAAACAAAGAGATATAATTAGAACAGTACACCAACAGTAGCAAAACAGTAATAAAAGTTTATAAAACTCTTCTACACGTTTCTACGATCACACAGACTTAAAGATCACCAAATTCGGAGTTAAAACGTAAAAGTTATGAATTTTCTAAGATTTCCTATAAATAAATAAATACTTAATTATAAACTCAAAAAATAAATTATCAAAATTAACTGTACAACTACACTAACATGTAGAGCTCGCAAATACGAACCTAACGCAACTTGAACGGATCAAATCGGAGTTAAAACGAAGATTTTATGACCAAAACAATCCTAGTGGCAAAACTGTAAATACCTGAAAACGTATTTTTGATTTAACCGGAAGAAAATACGCTTTCAAAACACGAAAACGTATTTTCAGCAATACGCTATGGACGGCGGGTTGATTACTAAAAAGTTAAGGGGCTCTTTATGAATTTTACCCGCGAAGGGGTAAGTTCTAATCTCGACCGTCGATCCAAGATCGGACGGCCGGAATCGTTCTCAGCAAAAGAAGAGAGAGGGAGCACGGCTTCTTTCTCCCCTCCGGCCGGCGGCCACCATAGCCGACCATCGGAGCTCGCCGGAAAAGCTCGGCTTCGCCGTTCCCGACCACCAAATGTCCCCCAACCACTTCCAATCGGTCGAGAAGATCAACCCTAACTCCTCTACACGATTCATGCCCCCCACAATTTCCCAAGGAAAGAACGCGGCAAGGGTGAGACGGCGGCACCATTGCCGACCGACGGTGAGCTTCAAAAACTCTCTTCGAAGCCTCTCCAACCAAAAGAAGAGCACAAGAGGATAGAGGAGACGAGTGCGGACTCACCAACGCGAAGAGTTTGACCTCCAACTCACCCGAAAGCACCCCACCCGAACGACCGCCGTCCTCCAACAAACTCAAGCCCTAGAACTCAATTTCTTGCGGTGGAACTCACGGTTTAGATGAAAAACGGAAAATAGAGGGTCACAACTTCCTATTTGTAGCTCCAAGTTGCCGTATACGGGTAGGAAATCCCGGAAATCGCGAGAAGGGCGGCGGTTGTACTCCGGTTCGGAGTCCGGCTCGAACACGGGAGGATGAAGACGCTTATGACATGCAGACCCCACCCGTCAGCGACCACACAGAGAGGGAGGCGCGGCTGCTACTGCGCTGGGCCGGACTGGGCCGCCCGATGCTGACCGGCCCACGCGATTGCGGCGCTGGGAAGAAGCGGCCTCGGCCCAATGGCCCAAGAGAGAGAGGGAGAGAAAGACAGGCCGGCCCGGTTAGGCTTCCAGGCCGCCGGCTGCACAGGTAATCTGTTATTATTTTTTTCTTTTCTTCATTCATTTATTTATCTTCCAAAACCTATTCCAAATAAAATTTTCCTCTCCAAATCAAATGAAATAAACTCCACAACACAAAGTAAAATAAATGCAACAGCATGAATGCAACACCAATTAGTTTTAAAATTTTAATTTGCCATTAATTGTTATCTAAATTTATTTAGAATTCACTAACTCTAAAATTTGGAATTTTTGGGTGTTAACCTCCTTTGCATGCCTCTCCTTACTCTCTCCATCAAAGCGTTTACTCATTTGATGGCAGTAGAAACAGCCGTGTCTCCTCTAAATCTCTCCCATGCAACCATGCATTCTCACTCAGATCCCATGTGCACTCATCTACTCTGATGCTACACACTCTTTCCATTTATTCTCATGCAAAAACATTAGTAGCACATAATTCATTCTCTCTTAATTTTTCTTTGATCACACCTCTTTATAATCCTCTCTTAATACCATCCTTTCACTCCCTCAGTTTCCTCCATCTCGTGAAATACAGCAGCAGCCCCTCTCTTCTCCATGCTGACCACCTCATCCCTCTCTCATGCAGAAAAATAAATAAATGGATGCCACAATTCCTTCCTTTTATTTTCTAGACATACTTTACTCCTTCATTTGTTTTCCTTTACTTCCAATGGCATGCAGCCATCTATGCTCCCTGGCTACCCTCATGTTTATTTTTCTCTCATGCAAAACAGCAACAACAACTAATTCTTTCCCTTAAATTACAATGGTAACACCTCTCTTTAATCTTCTCCTTTGAGCATCCTTTATTCCATCAGTGTGCGTGCATCAGGCAGCCATCTCTTCTCTTCCTCCTTCCCTACTGCCAAGGGCGCCTCACCTTCCTCCCCATGCTGAATAATGTGCACCCATTCATTCTTCTATTGACTCACCTCTCTTATTTCTATTGCATTACTCCACCTTCATTTGCATGTCTCCATGCAGCAAATGGCAGCCATATATTCCCTTCTTTTCTCTCCCTCACGCACACAACTGAAGGACTCCTCATCTCCTCTCCTCTCTTCATCCCCCCATCAGCCAGGACGCCTCCTGCTCTCCCTCCACATCTCCTACCCTCCTCTGTTGCTCCTCCCACCAAAACGAAGCTCTGATGACACCACAGATTAGTGTTGCTGCAGCAGTGATCTTGGAGCCCATGGACGCCGACCTTTTTCCATGGTAAGCTGCAGGCACTCCCCTGCTTCTCTCCCTACATGGCACCTTTGTTCCTCACATCTTCCTCTTGATCTCCTTCGCATGCCGCAGATCGTTCCCGAGAAGAATTACTGCTGCTTTGTCGGTCCGTTGTTCTTGCGGCAATGTCATCACCACCGGCTGCTGCTGGCCCTCACCAAAATGGCAAGGTTGCCCCTCCCTATTCTTTCTCTGAACTTGCTGCTCTTGCACATCTCATCGATATCTTTGATCTCTCGTGTGGCGTAGATGAGCACCGAAGAAGAAATGGTGCTGTCCCGTTGATCACTGTCGCTGTCGTCACCATCGTCGATGATGGCTGTCATCACCTTCATCTCTATCTGCTGTCAACTCTTGGTGAGAACACCCCATCATCTTCCTCGTCTTGTTTTCATGTTCCTCGCTGTATATCATGTACCTTAGATGATGTATGGTTGACCCCCGGCGAAGTTTACCGGTTGTATGTCCTGCTGTCCTCGCGGCCAGTTTTGCTGCTGTTGATGGGATCGACGTTTCTCGCTGTTTCGTGACTCTAATCATCAATTCCTTTGGTGAAATTGTAGTTAACATCCTTGAACACACCTCTGTAGAATGGTTTTGCCATAGAAGTTGAGAAACCAGAAATATCTTCATCTCCCTGCCTGCTGTTTCTGCTGCCTCGCAGCAGCGCTCCTGCCAGTTGGCACATATGTTCCCATTGTTTCACCAATCCAGTGCTCATTCCCTTTGACCACAGTGAAAATATCATCCTCGCACATGTCTCTGCAAAGTTTCGTGGTCATAGGATCAAAGACGAAAGGGATATCATTCATTTTGTGCTCACTGTCCCTGCTGCCTCGCAGCAGCGCTGCAGACGGTTGGCGCGTGCGTTCCGGAAAATCCACTACTCCGTTTGTCAAATCCTTTTACCCACCTGTGTATCATGAACTTGCACATACCTCTGCAAGTTGGTTTGTCCATGAGTGCCACGATGGCCGTGATATAGAGGCCACAATAACTGCCACCGCTGCTGTCCAGCAGACAGCAGTGCAACTCATTTTGCAGTCACGTTTCCCAGTCATCCAATGCTTAAAATAACTTGCTCTTTTGCCACAACATACTCCATACAATGCTCAACATCCCCACAAAATAGATCACCGTTTGGTGCAGCTATTTCCATGCCCTTGCTGATCATAATCCTCTCTGTCCGCCGACACACACGTGTACTAGCATATTGTTGCATTCCCTGCTAAATCATTCTTCAGTTTACTGAGTCCTATGGTGTGACTGCGTGTTTTGTGGCTTCACCTGACACCACCATGTTTCATGGTCAGCACGCTACATGAGCATGTTTATCCAGTACACAATTCACTACAATTGTGCCTCTTGTTGATATAGCGTCCCCGCAACACATCGGTCGGTTCCTGCAGCCAAAAAAAAAAAATCGTGGGTCACATGATAGTTTCCTTTGTCCGGTCATGTCATTCCTTCATGATGTAAATATCACCCTGTCCACATGTCATACTCAGGCCATGATATATCAACTCTACTAATCATGTCATATAATCTAACCATGGTTTCGTTGCAATCTATTCCGTGTCCTCTAAAATATCCCTATCACCATTCACATCATATCATGTTCTCTCAAACAAGACCTTGTGTTTATAATCTAACCTTTTTGTTTCAACAAATGTGTTTCCACTCCTCTAAATTCATCTATGTCCATCTAATCCAATAATCTCCCATCTATACCTTTAATCTTTATATCTTTTAAACCGCGTTTCCCGTTTTAGTTGTTTTTGTGCTCATACGTTCGTAGTTACATGCCTATGTGTTTTAAACCTTTACCCTATTTTGAAATACCTGGTGTATTGTTTTTAGGTTCTCTTGTAATGCTTGTACCGATTGTTTGTCGACGCTAGAAGAGGAGCTACACAAGGAGCAGATTTGAGAAGTGGAACCATCGACAAGTGTTTTGGAAGGCAAGTGTAACATGAGTACCCTTGTTACCTAATAACCTTATATTCACCTTTCATGTGCATGTGTCTAAGTTGATGAACCCTTAAGGACTTTGCCTAGAACTATTGTACCCTGTATTCCTTGATTACCTTTGGGTTTATGCATATGGGTAGTTGCTTAGCCTGCAACCACCAAACTATATAATGTTAATCTTGACTAACAGATTATGGAATTAATGTTAAAATGATGCTTTTTAGCAACATGGATATAAGGGGGCTAGAGCATTGTGGCTTTTTGGGTGCTCTAGTCTGCCTTCCGTAAGGACTGAATCTTAAAGCGGCCACCCAGGATTTATCGTACAACCATGAGAGCTATATGGCTCTGGCTTTAGCTCAGTAAACTGAACTTCTCTAGCTTGTTAGTGGTTACCGAAAAGGCAAGAGGGGGGTGCCTCGTGGTGTATAGTTGTTTTCCTACCTTGGTGTGTGCAGTGCCGTGACCACATGTGCCTCTTGGAGGACACCTATGCACACTTGCCACTGAAACCTAGCGGCTACTAACTTGTTAGGGGGACTTTCGAAAGGCTTCATAGTGAACTCTGCCGACTTACCTTGGAAATGGGTCAAGAGGCTGATCACCTCAGGCATAAGGGTAACACGACTCATGGTGAAAGTGTACAAGCTCTGCAGAGTGTTTTAAAACTGATATATCAGCCGTGCTCACGGACATGAGCGGCCTGGATCCTTTTCGAGATAGATGGTTCTGTGGACGGTTTGGGTGATGATTAATCTTGATGATAATTATTATACTTCTCACCTTGGGAGCTTAAGCATAACTTAGCAACATAGGTTTAATAAATAAAATATGACCAACTTAAAATGCTTACCGCAGTTCAACCGTGTCAAGCCTTTGGAGCCTTGCATCCCCTCATGTTATACTTGTTGAGTATGGTGTGCTCACACTTGCTTTATATACAATCAGCAAAAATCCTGGATGGGTACCAGATGGTGATCCACAGGCAGAGTTTCCCTGAGATGTTCCAAGAGTACTAGGCGAGTGTACATCCAGTCAACCATCCCTGTGGAGTATGGAGTCCCGAAGAGAGGATATAGAATAGTTTCCGCTATGCTTTGTAATAGATATAATTCTTGATGTAACTATGTTTCTATATATAATAAAACATTGTCTTTGATATTCTCCATATTTGTCGCTATATGTGTCGTGTGGACATCCTGGGCACACATATAGTTAGCACTTGGTATTCTTTGGAAAACCGGGTGCGACACGACCTCCTCCACTCTGTCTTATTTCCCCTAGTCCATTCTGGACTGGATCTGCCGACATGTCATCGGTTCACGTGATCTTGCCTGGGGTAGTTTAAAGATCCGGTTTTTATGAGTGGCCGGTGGATTAAGCAGCCGCATTCCTAGGATTTTAGCACTGGATGGTTCAATGGTATTGCCTTCACTGGTCCGAAGATTGGCATGTTAGGAATTAGGATGGGGATCTGGACAGACGGAGGTTGAGTGGAGATCCAATTTGTCGAAGGCTGATGCTATGCTTGAAAGGGTGTGATTTTTAATTTTTATCCAACTGATATGAACTATCGTTGCTTGCTGCAGTCCAATGGCAATAGGTGCGATGGGTAGGAGGAGTCTAAGTCGAACTACTTATTTAGCCAGGTCTGGTGATTGTTTGGCCGTATGATTTGCTTGTTCAGGCCTTCATAAATTATTAGTTCTGAAGAAGCAGCTTGGATCCGTAGGACAGTGACAGGGGCCCTCAGATTGTTTATTCGTGCTTCAGATGATTATTTCCTTAAGTTTCAGCTTGGATTTGTAGGACAGTGACAAAGGCCTTTGTAAATTATTAGTTTCCTTCATGGCTACATTGTATAATTATCCAGAATTATAGTAGGTCACTGGTTGCATCTTTTATCGAGACATAATTAGGGCATTCAGTATCTTCCTGTATTAGTTGTTGCAATTAGTTTGCTCCATTAGTACCTAAATATACTATGATCACTATATTCTTAGGATATATTTTTAGTCTTATATATTTCTGTGTTAGTGCATTGCCATTGAAGCTACTGCACAACCAGCTTGTACATGGTGTTATCATTATTTTAATATCACATCGATACAGTTCACATTAAACTAGCAAGCACCACATGTATCTTTAATTTCTGATGAGTACAATTCATGTCCTGCATTATCTTATCTTTAATATCTTGTAATTCTTAATTGTTTTTAGTTGTACATGTCCTTTTGAACTGGATATATAACTACTGTTTCCAGCAGAAAGAAATGACTTATGGAGTGTAGATTAAATAAGTTACTGACATTTCTGGTACCTGTTGATTAGATATCGAGATGTAATTACCTATGATTAGATGCATGCTTTAATGGTACTTGCTGGGACAAGATTTTTTTTTGCAGCAACAATTTTTTGTGGCAACATTTCTGGCAGCTAAATTGGAAAACCAAGTAACCTGCGCATATCGTCAATTATGGCTTTGTTTATATGATTGTTTCAATTCATCTTCAGAATTATGGTTGATGCATCTGTTTCAGAGTCACAAGGGGGAAGGTCTAGCAAGTCTTCATTATTCACAATCACTTCCTGATAATTGATGAGCACTGAGCATTTGTGCTCCTGTAGTACACTTGTGTTTCTGTTTTCTTTTCAACTTTCATAACCATTTGTGCTGCTGTAGTGCTATTGATCTACTACTACTGCCTACTACAGAAGAGTCAGTCATGCAGTATTGATTATTCAGTTACTTGTTGACTTCTTGTGGGCCTTGTACAAAGTGCAGACAACGCAGCTCTGTGCTCTCTTGGTGTGGAATGAATACTGATGGTGGCGTGGTCGCATGGAGCCTTCATGGACACATGGTGGTCGACTCCGTGTTGGTTCCAATTTCCATCGATTGCTGAAGTGGATAAATTATTTTCTATCACTAACATGAAGGATGGTACCTTTCTGAATTCTGAATCCTCTACCAAGCATGTAAGTTTATAGTTGCTTTTGGATTCATTTTGCTGGGCATTATTGTAGAATAGTAACAATGTATTTGGAGATATCCCTTTGCATAAAATAATTACACATGTATTGGTAGAAGCACCTAGCTAATTCTAATTGCTTTGTTCACAGGTTGAACAATAAAAAAAGAACTTCAAGAAGATAATCGAGCACTTCATGAGGAAAATCATATGATTACCAATCGTGTTAGCCGAATGGAAGATAATCGAGCACTTCATGAGAAGGCATTTGATGGGTGGATCCCTTTAAGCGTAGCTTACTGCTACCTGTTATTTGTAGGATTGGTCTTAAGTCAGTCACAATTAGTTTCATGTTTTGGATTGTATTATTTTCCCTTGGTCACATGAACCATCTACCATTGTGAAGTTGAATTTGTGGAATGTTACAAATTAATTATTTTATAAAACGCCTATTGTGAAAGCATGTAGTGGTTTATGTCGCATATTGGTTTTTGATGCTATAGAAGTGCCATTCCAGTATAGAAAATATAAGTGATAAATGTGTGGTTGCTAATACCCTCCACATTACCTTGTACAAACTGAATTGGGATGCAAATTGGTTAAGACCCTGGGTGGTCTGAACCCAAAACAACACCCCAAGTGGCACACCACGTACAAAGACACTAGCACAAATTGCAGGCCAGTCATTATTTGTTGCTGTTGCAACACATGGAAAGGTTGAGTTGGTGAGCCTGTGACGTCGCGCTCACAGTGATTGTGTTAAATGCACGAACTTTGCCTTTTAGGTTAAATGTCACTTTAACGTCAGTATTTAATTCACAACATTGTTATTTTATTGTGCGATCCGTGTGTTTTTATTATAAAAGTTTTATCCCGTAGCAACGCACGAGCACGCTACCTAGTCGAATGTTTAATTGGGAGAGATGTCCAGACAAGATGCTCGGTATAGAACCAAATAGTTCTAAGTGCAATGTAAAAATTTTGTATCTAATAAAGTTAAAATGTGTTATAATTTAGAGGGAGTACTACTCCCTCTACCGGGCATGACTTATGCATCAAACTGTCAATACACTGCTGCATTGTAATCTGTAGCCACATGTAACAACTGTGTTGTACTTTTCGTCAAGCGGTGTTTGGTTTGGGAACTAAAGTTTAGTCCGTGTCACATCGGTATTGAATGGGATTGACCATAGGGTATTCGGATACTAATAAAAAACAGATTACATATTCCGTGACTAATCCACGAGACGAATTTATTAAGCCTAATTAATCTATCATTAGCACATTTTGTTACTGTAGCAATTAGTGCTAATCATGGACTAATTAGGCTTAAAAATTTCGCCTCGCAAATTATCCTCACCCTATATTTTTTAGTTTGGTAAATAGTCTATATTTAGTACTCAATGCATGTGTTCAATCATTCGATGTGATGGGGACTAAAATTTAGTCCCCAAAACCAAACACCCCCTTAAACGTCCGGTCCAGTGAAAAAACAAACCTCAGGCACAGTGACCAAGGGCACTCAATGTAGGCCCCTTTTGTCAGTCGACATGTTCACCTTAGTTCTCTAGTGTCCTTTGCTTCTCCGAAGTATAACCAGCTAAGCATAACTACATTTAGCTACACTACCCAAATATAGAACCCAGCGCGGGTGCGGGCTGCACTGCTGCTGCTGCTCGGCTGGGCCATGGCCCTTGGGGGCGAGCGCGCGGAGTGGGCCAGCGCGAGCTACTGGCTTGCTGGGCTGCAAGGCAGCTGCTGCGGGTGCGCGAAGCCAAGCGGGCTGCGGCCTACTATGGCCGCTGCTGGCTGGCCAGGGAAGGCTGTGGCCAGGCCGGGGCTGGCTGCAGCCGGCTGAAGGTTGGCTGCGTCTGGCTAGGGCTGGCTGTGGCTGGCCAGGTGCAAGCCATGGCTGGCCGGGGTGGCTAGTAGCTGGCCAGGGGCTAGACAAGGTTGGCCAAGGTAGGCTAGGTTATGGCTAAAGCTAGCTAAGCTAGGCTAGGTTGAGTTAGGGGCTAACTAAATTAGGTTGAAGCCCAAAACAAAAGAAAAGGGTTCTTCATACTCTAATTAAAAGTAGATTTTGAATAAGGATTTTGAAACAAAATTTAATTCACATTGAGATTAGCTTTGGAGTGTGTTTTAGATTATTTTTGGAAAGCCAAAGCATCTTTTGTTCTTAGACATATTTCAAATTGTTTTCTAATTCAAATTTGAACTAGCTTTGGTTTACGCCTTTTTAAGTTTTGATTTTCAAAATCGAAGAGGACCTAGTTGAGGTTGGATCGAATTTTAGAAATTCATTTTCTTCACACAACCAAAGACCAAGCAAGGCACAACAACAATCAAACAAACACTCTCACATTAATTTTGTAAAAAAAATTATAACTCCACTTTTTCTCATTTTATCTTGGCAACAACTACATAAATCTTGGAATATTTTAGAAGAATTTTTAAATCCTTCTTTTTACTTAGTGTTTTCTAGTAACAACTCAAAATAGAAATTTTGGGGTGTTATAGGCTACCCCACTTAACATGAATCTCGTCCCTAGATTCGAAGAGACTCGAGAAAAGATAAAGTAGATACTCAAAGTCGTTTAGAGATTCATGAGATAAGGATTAAGGTTTAACAAAGGTTCACAAGAAAGACAAGGATCGATCTTCTAGATTATTATGAGGTTTCATGATATGGGGTCAGAGGATTGAAGATTAGCATAGGTTGAGATGGAAGATAAACGGTGGTTGAAAAGATAAGGTTGATCATCGGGTCTTCACATTAAAAGACGAACAAACAAGGAGCGAATATTAGCAAAAGATAATAAAAAGTTTGGAGATGGACTTGTGGTGCTCTCAATTCCTTGATTTAAGATTTATGAGATATACGATGAAATGATTACGAATTAGCAAGGATTGACAAGGTGAACGAAGATTGATTCTTCAAGTGAGTTGTAGAGTCATGAATCAAAGGTTGGCAAAGAGAGAGATAGGGGTTGGTCTCAAGAACGATCAGGATCGATGATCTTTAGTTCTTTGTGCCTTCAAACTTGAGATTCTCGAGGTTGACGATGGTAGCGGATGCTACCCCACTTTAACAAAATATTTGCTTACCTTTGTAGACATGCATGAGAACTTCATCCTATCAAAAAATAGTCTTCAGAGGTTTCCTTTGGAGATTAGCAGTTTAACAGCATAGACAACCACTTTTCTCATTTTATCTTGGCAACAACTATATAACAACTCAAAATAGAAATTTTGGGGTGTTATAGTTGATTACTGATTACAATAGTCAGGGTTTCTACTTATACCCAAGGCCTTATACGAGTCCTAGTAGAATAAGACGATTACAATTCTTAGAATAAAAGAAAACATTCTAATCTAGATAAATTAGACTCCAAGCTTCCCTCTGTGGTAGAGTCCAACACGTTCACACTTCAGCTGATGCCGATTGCACCTTGGCTTTCCAAATTACCAGAGACCAGCCACTTCACGCTTAAGCCGATGCTAACATCATGAGCCATTTAGCCGACTCTAACTCTAACTGCACATGGGCCAATTTCGCGTACAACGTGGCCTCAGGAGCTCCTCCGAAACCCGGGTTCCACATACCTTTCCAAAATCTGGTGTAAATACTCATATAGTAATTGGCTCATTTAGTGTCGGTGTTTTTGAAAGTGCAATCAAGCCCTCATTGTGGGTTTTGGTGATAATGACCACGCAATTAGAGGACTAATATGATTTATCAAGATGACAAGGAACGAATTAAGAATCGAGGATGTTATACGAAATGGAGGAGCCTCCAATTACAAATAGTGATAGCTTCGGACTCAAAGGAGATTGAGCACTTGGTTGCATACTCAAATTCGAAATATACACATCCTCATTTGCTCAGCCACGATAGCCAGCTTTTCACTACTCTTATCTTTGTTGTCTTGCCTAGTGCGGTAGTGCCACACATGAAGGGAGGCACTGCAGCAGTGTGGCACTGCCACAGTTGAACCACTGCACTACCGTGACTTAACTGACCATTGGGGGCTGGGGGGTATTTATACCTCTCCCATCCCCCTCCAACGGCTCTTGTTCTTCCTTTGACCGTTCAGTTCGAACATAATAGAAAAGTGCTCCCTCTCTCTATCTTCTCCATTGGTGACCTTGAGCTCCCAAGCATTTCTTTATGATTTCCCCATCAATCCTTGAGAGAAAAAGGCCTTAAACTTGATTAGAGAGCAGAACTTTTGATTCTCAAAGCCTAAGAGCACTTGGTTCGTGTGTTTAATCGGTGGATTGTGTTTGTTACTCTTGGAGCTTGCTCCTAGCCGGCTAGAGTGTCACCCATGGAGCTTTCCAACTTGTCACACTCCATTTTAAGGATAAAATAAAGTGCATATACATTACGTGCGCCCCAGGGATAGTCGCACATATAAGTAGACAAATTATAGAAAGTATCATCACAGTGTACTTACATAATGTTATTACAACACAAAGTAATTAAATAGCACAAGCAGAAATTTAAAGACATCTCTCAAACGTGGTAGCTCCAACACAGGTACGGCCAACTGGTTGACTCAAACCTAGAAGTCCTCTAGATAATCCTTATACCAACTGCCATCTGTTACCCATTCGGGATTTTTATCCAAAAATGAAAAATGAACAAGCTTGAGTACATTTCGTACTCCACAAGCATAACATGGGGATTCATGAGGCTCAAAAGGTAGACACGGTTTACTGCATTTAGCATTTTAGTACATTAAGATTTTATCATTGATTAGTATCAAGTTATGCTTAAGCTCCCAAATTAACCCACATGATCATATTCTAGAATTAAATAGTCATTGAACTTCGTTATAACGTCATCATCATCATCATCATCATCATGAATTAACAACATAACAAGTAACCATTTATTCTATGAGTTTTTCAGGCCGCTCGTAACTGTGAGCACGTCTGTTATAACAGTTTTCACTCTGCAGAGGTTGTGCACTTTCATCGCGAGTCGTGTTGCCCAAATGCCTGGGGCCCGTCAACCCCTAACACTCCCAAGATGAGCGGGCAGGGTACACTATGAAGCCTTCCATAGGTCTCTCTAACGTGTTAGGGCCGCGAGGTTTCCTCGGCAGGCAGATGTAGGAACCCCCCTTTCTATGGCACAATTCCTTCGCGTCTATACACATCAGAACAGGGGCAGTCCTATACCCAAAGTGGCAAGCCCCTCTTGCACCATAAAGATAACCTCTAACAAGCTAGAAAAGATCCTATTATTGAGCTAAAGCCAGAGCCATGTGACTCTCATGGTTGCACTGTCAATCCCAACTTTTGCCGACAGATAAGTCCTTACGGAGAGTTTAGGGCAACATGATCGAAGTCATTTGCACCATCACTCTATAGTTCAGTTGTTACATAGCATGTTTAACCTTTTGTTCCATAGAACCATTAGCCATAGTATAGATCATGTTTAGTTAGAGCAGTAGCAATCTACCCATGTGCAATTAACCCATAGGAGTCAAGGAACAAGTCATCAAATAGCTAGGAAGTCCTTATGGTTGACAAAAATTAGACACATGCAAATATGAGTAGATGATTAAGTGAATAGGACATCAAGGTAAGCCCATGCTATACTTGCCTTGGTTCACAAAGTCCTGCTGGTCCTGCTGCTCCTCGAAAGAATTCGGGTTCTCGAAATACTCCTCACCGTCTGAACTTGATCAACACGGACCAACAACACGTATTTCAGAAACAAACGTACAAGCAAAACAATTCTAAGTTTAGAACAGTACACCAGCTGTAAATTAAACAAGATAAAAGGTTTAACAAAATCATCTACATCTTGCTACGATCACATCGATGCGAAGTTCACGAAAATCGGAGCTCGAACGCGAAAGTTACGAATTAAACAAGTTCTCCTATAGCTAATGAACTAATTAAACTAAACCATGAAATTTAAAAGTTGCTAACAGGTCTAACAGTAGCATCATTGCGTAGATTATGGAATTATGAACCTAACACAAGTTGAACGGGTCAAATCGGAGTTAAAATGACGATTTTATAAGCAAAATAGTGCAGTGGCAATACTATAAATAGATTGAACTATTTTTGAAATTAAATAAATCAAAATCTGAATTTTGAATTGGGCGAGGGACTGCGGGTTCAAATAGCCAAAAGCTGAGGGTCTCTTTAGAAAAATCACCGGTGAAGGGGTACCGGGTGTTCTGAGCCGTTGGTTCAAGGATGAACGGCTCCGATTAGAGATGGGAAGGAGAGAGAGAGAGCGCGCCGGCTGGGAACAGTGGCAGCCACGGCGGCGCTCCATTGCCGGTGGCGAGGAGCTCACCGGCGTGCGGGAAACGAGGCCTATGGGCCATGATTCGACGAACCGGTTGCACTAGGAGAAAGCGGGGATGGTGGCGAGTCCACCCCGGGGTCCAGCGCGGCCGGGGATCGGCCCGCGCGGCGCTCGCCATGGCCGGCAGCGAGGGAGCTCACTGGCGCACATGAAAACGGCCCTAGCGGCCTTGGTTCAGTGAGAGAAAAATATGGGGAGGAAGAGGAGAGCAAGGGGTTCTCACCGCGGGGAATAATGGGATCGGAGACGGACCGGAGGTGATGGCCGGCAAGAAATGGCGGACGGCGGCTCTGGCGGATCGCGGTGCTATAGTTGCGGGCGCTCGTGAGTGGAAACTAGAGTGGGGGCAGCAGGGAGAGCAGCGTCGGGGCCTGGGCTTCCATTTAAAGGGCCCTTGCGCACGCGGGGGGGGAGATGCTCCCACGACGTGAGGAGCGGGCGTGGGGCAGCGGCGGCTCTGCCTCAACCGCGTGCATCCGAGTCCAGCAGGAGGTAGGCGACAACGCTGCCAAGCGGGCCCGGGCGGTCAACGGCTGAGTGAGTGAGGAGGGCGGCAGCAGCAGTTGCTGAGCCGGACTGGGCTAGCCCACGCAGGAGGAGAAAGGGGAGGAGCGAGCAAGCCGGCGAGGTGGCGAGCGGGCTGGCTCGGTTGCATGGGCCATCAGGCCGAAAGTGAGGAAGGGAATGGGAAATGAAGTTTTTACTTTTCTTTTTCCAAATTGATTTTCCAAATCCATTTTCAAATGATTTTTAAAACCTTTTAGCATTTGGATAAAAACCAGTTATCACAATAAAAAAATGCATCAGCATGAGTGCATCAACATGTAGCTAACCTTATGATTAATTTTAATTTCATAAAAATTATTATTTCCTACATTTGAATGCACACACAATTGCATAAATAAATCAAATTTAACTATTTTTAAAGAATGCAATTTTTAGGATGTTACACAACTTGTGTGGCAGCACCGGGAGATTTGTAACCATCTCTTGAAGCTAGTAAACTCACCCCTCATCTCAAGAGTTAACTCTCTTAACTTGAGATCAAGGAAGGGTTGCAAAGCCCTAAGCCTTATTGGCTAACCTCAACAATGTGGACTTAAGCAAACTTTGGTGGCAAGCTAAACCACGAGATAGATACTCGTGTCAATTTATGCTTGATTTACTTTCATTGTATTTCATATTGTTGTTGAAGTGATTTCTAGGATTTGAGGTCAATCTACTTGTGTGAGCCACTTCTACAACTTCTAACTGTCGATTTGTGAACTCTATACCTACAGGAAGCTCAGCCTATTCACCCCTCTTCTAGGCCAACCAGAGATCCTATAGTTTTATCACTCGATGAATGAATTTATATGAATATCGCGCTGCTCCAGGAAGATGATGGTATCATCCAAATACACAAGAAATTATACCGGTTTAGGCTAGAGCCCTACGTCCAGTCTCAGAGAAAGATCAAGTGTGTGTTCCTCGGTTGAATGCTCTGAAGTTCTTACAATGGGATATGCAAGAAGAGTGAAAGAGGTAGAAGAGTGGTGAGGGACTGCCCGAATGAAGTCTCGAGAGTCTATCCCCGTGAAAGGGTGCCTTGGCTGCCCTTATATAGAGTCTGGGGCCACGTCATGTACAAAGAGTTAGGTTCTCCGAACTGAGCGGTCGTGAGCTTGAGAGGGGAAGCTAGCTATCTTGTTTGCAAGGAAGGTCGTCTTGTCTTGGCGTTAGCGCATGACTGAACGTGGTTGTCGTCATGGTCTTCTGTCCACGTCACGGCATGGGGTGGCATGGTGCTACAGTGCCGTCCGTGTGTTGGCACGATGGTGGTTCGTCAGCCGTACTGTGGGACGTGCTCTTGCCGTGGCCTTTGTCATCATCTCTTGGTCTCCCAGGGGCATCGTATAGGACTAAGTAGCTGCTCCGGGGTCATCAGTTATTTAGCTAGTCGTAGTGTCGGTGGTGTCACACCCATTTTAAGGATAAAATGGAATGCATATTCTTATGTGTGCCCAGAGATCAATTCACACATAAGCTGACAAATTAAAAGAGAGTATCATCACAATTGCTTATTACATCACGAATATTATCATAAAGTCTTTACAAAAATCCAGCGGAAAAATAAAAGATAACTCTCATGGTAGCTCCATCACAGGAATAGTCAACTGGTTGACAACAAGTCTAGTACTCGTTGCGGTAGTCCTCATCCCAATCCTGATCTTGTGCCCAACCTGGTTTGTGTTGTAGATAGCAAGAGTGAGCACATGTCGTACTCAACAAATATAACATGGGGTATATGAGGCCCAACAAAGGTATGACACAGTTTAACTGCATTTAGCTTTTAGTTTGTCATTGTTGTAGCATATGAGTAACATCAAGTTTGCAATAAACCCTCCATAAACATATGATCAATGTAGATATGAGTAATAAATAGCAAAACACATAATACATTATTATATTCATCTATTCCATGAAGGTCCAAGGCCGCTCGTATCCGTGAGCACGGCTAGTATACCAGTTTATTAAACTCTGCGCAGAGGTGTACACTTTTACTGTGAGTCATGATTTCCAAATGCATGGGTTAATTACTCCCAAAACACCAAAAATCATATAAAGCCATTTAAAAGTTCGTCTAACAAGTTAGGGCCATTAGATTCACTCGGCAAGCAGATATAGGAACCCCCCTTTTCACATGGTACATTCCTTCCCGGCTATACACATGGGACTAGAGGCTGTCCTATACCCGAATCGTCAAGCCATTCTTACGCCAATGAAGGTTACCACTAACAAGCTAGAAAAGGTCTTTCAAACAACTAGAGCCAGAGCCATATAGCCCTCACAGATGTACTGTATGTCCCGGATGTTCGTTTATAGATGAGTCCTTATGGAGAGAAACTTAGAGCAGCAAAATATCCCCATGCTCTAGCTCTCTTAAACAATAATTAAAAGAAATCATATTTTTAGTGTTGTTGCATATTCCATTAATCATATTACAAGATCACAGTTTATATTAGCACTAGCAAAGCTACCCAATGCAAATCCCCGTAGGTGACAAGGTATAGATAAAAAACTAGGAAATCCTTAATGGCAATCGAGGGAGACACATGCAATATGAATTTATGTGGTTAAGTGAATAGGACAACAAGGAGATCCCATGTTATACTTGCCTGGATCAAAGTAGTTCTGCTGGTCTGGTTCTTCAAAGTACTGCTCTTGATCACTGAAGAACTGCTCACCATTTGGACTCGACAATAAACCCAACACACACGCATCCACAGGCAATCATGCACAGAGCAAACAAGATTATAATTAGAACAGTATACCAACAGTAATAAAATAAGATAAAAAGTTTTTAAAACGAATCTACAACTCGCTAGGATCACACAGACGCGAAAATCATGAAAAACGGAGCTAAAACGACTAAGTTATGAATTTCCTAAGATTTCCTATAGATAAATAATTACTATAATTCAAACTCGAAATTCAAATGTTACAAACCTACTGTACAGTAACACTATCATGTAGAGCTTGCGAATACGAAGCTAACACAATTTGAACGGGTCAAATCGGAGTTAAAACAGAGATTTTATGACTAAAACAAGATTAGTGGCAAAACTGTAAATATTAGAAAACGTATTTTTGAATTACCGAGATCAAATACGCTTTCAAAAGAATAAAACGGATTTGGGTTTTTACGTTTTGGACTGCAGGTTCTAATATAAAGAAGTGCTGGGTTTCTTTAACAAAAATACAGGGTCCCTTTTGAAAGATTGCAACCGAAGGGGTATCGATCGAGATCGGCCGTTGGATTTAAAATCAAGGGCGCGGATTAGAAAGTGAAGGGGTGGGCGGCGCTGTTGGCCGGAGAAGACAGCAAGTGCCGCGGCGCCAGGATCGAAACATCGTCGGAGTTGGCATTTCGGCGATTCCGATCACCAAACGACACGTGACCGGTACCAACGGGGAGAGGAGCTCGGCGTGAGTCCACTCACGAGGAAAAAGGAGGCGAGGTCGAGTCGACGTCGGCGTGCGATGCGGAGGAGCAGACGGCGGACTACCTATGCACACCGGCAACGCCAAATGAGCAAAGTGCCACGACAATAGGAAGAAGAAGGAGGTCTGCGGCTTCGCAGGAATGACGTGAAGCTCGTCAAAGGCTTACGACGATGATGAAGGCGGCGAACGGCGGGCGCTCAAGCACTGGATGCGAGTTAGGGTTCTGGGTGCTCTAGGGCGAACTGGAGAGCTGCGAGGTGGGAATTGAGGGCGGCGGGTGTGGCTCCTCGGCTTAAGTAGCTCCCGGGGTCGCTCCATCGAAGGAAAGAAGGATCGGGGTGATTGATTCGACGACGGAATTTTGGAAAGGAACGATTCGTTCCTGCTTGAGGTAGAAGATGACGTGGGTCGCTGACACGTTGGGTCCACCGGTCAGTGAAACAAGGGACGGGGCCGGCTCGTCAGTGAGCAGTAGGGAGGAGAGGGGAAACGCGAGCGCTCACGCGCGAGCTGGGCCTGCGGCGGCTCGGCCCAGACGGACGCAGAGCGGGCGACCCAGTGCGGGAGAGGGAGGCGGAGCTGGAGCAGGCCGACGCGAGCGGCTGCTAGGCCACTCGGGCCGAAAACAGAGAAGGAGGGAGGAACTTTGCTCTTTTCCTATTTTTTTTCAAAGCAGATTTTAAATTGGATTTTGAATTCTCTTCTGAAATAAATCAACCACTCAATACAAAAATCCAATGCAACAGCATGAATGCACATTCATGTAACTATACCTTAGAGTTGCTTTTAATTTAGCAAAAATTATTACTTCTATGATTCAAATGCTCACAAAAATACATAATTAAATCAAAATTTTCCTATTTTAAAAAGAAGCAAATTTTTAGGGTGTTACAGGTGGCCACGATTCTGATCTCTAGGGTCGTGGTCTTCGTCGGCTTGGCTGGCCTAGGAAATCAAGACCGTAGTCGTGAGCCCCATCCCGTGGTAGGTGGGGCCATACCCTTGTCCCATCGGACCGTATTTGGACGGTGGTTTTCCGTACTTGTTGTCACCGCCTGGCGATGCTGTTTTGTCTACGTAGCATGGCGCAGGGATGACGCTTGTCTAGACCGAGGGGATAGATGTCCCCTTAGTCCTGGCGGAGTGAATGGGGTGTGCCTGGCTTGGTCAGAGCCTCGACCAAGTACACAACATCTAAATTGAAAGTTGCAATTGATGAGGACATGGCCTCCACACATATGACCATGCTTGGAGAATTACATGGAGGCCAAGGAGATCAGCAAGGACATCCAAATCGAGAAGAAGGCCCAAGCTTATCCGGTTCGAGTCACCAAGGTGGAGGCCCAAATCAAGTTTGAGTCCACCTCGGAATCCAGGACCAGTCTGCCTTAAACTGGTCACCTAGGACGCGTCCGGACTCCGTTTTCGATGATCCATATATGGATGGAAAGCTTATTTGATAAGGAAGCCAACCCAAGTGGTCCCACGTCAAAAGCTATTCGGAATCAACGGGAATCGTCGAAACAAGTCACCGTCCAGAATCTGTCAGGGCGCTGTGTTGCCGTCTTTTGGGCCGTTTGGGCCTTGTAACGTGTCGGCGCTCCCCAGGGACGTGAATAGGGGTCCTTGGACGTCCCTTAGGCTATATAATCAGTAGTCGCCGCCTACATTAGGGTTGGGTTTTGCTTAGATTATTCTGTTGATAACAGTTTCGCCGCCGTCGTCGGTTTGTGAGACCCCAACTTTGTGAGATTAATCATTCATCTGCAATTTGGTTGCATTCCTTTGTGTTCTTGCGTGTGTTCTCGATTTGCAGGCAAGGACTTAGCCTTCTTGGCGAGGTCGACCGTGCAACGCCGGTCGATAACCAGAGGAGTCGTGGTGCTGCGGTTGCGGGGTTCAGAGCCGAGTTGTTCAGAAGCCGGATCGAATTGTGTCGTGACTCCACCAAATCGAGAGTTATCAGAACCTTTCGGAAGATCGGGAACCCTAGTTCACATCAATTGGTAATCAGAGCTTCAGGTATACCGTTAGGTTCAATTTTACCCTAGTTTAGTTTGATTTCGCCTTCGTCCTAGAGTCCACAGAAAAGCCAAAAAAAAATAGTGTTAGGTTTTTCCCCTATCCCAGAAACCACGTTTAGCCTTTTGCATAATTCTTTTCAGATTCCGTCGTGTTGAGTTTGTGTCCTGATCAAGGGCTTGTTGCTGGTTTAGATTGTGTTCTTTTCTAGTTTGTGTTGATCCCTCCACCCGCCGCTATCCCATATCACCATCAGTTTGCATCTTGTGTCCACTAAAACCCTGATTCGAGCAGTTTTCATAAAACAGTCATAACTTTTGTATCCGAACTCGAAACAGGGCAAATTTTATATCTACGGAGAATGCCAGAAAATTTTAGATCCGTTTTATCCTAGCAAAGCTAGGTTCGTAAAAATTAGATTTGTGAAATTCGATCAGGAAAATCGAGTTTCTAGGCCCACAAGTTTTGATATGCTTTTTGGAGCACAATCCTAATTTTCTATAGGCCACATCTTTTATCCAATTGAGCTCATTTTTTTGGTGTTTATTGTTGTGTGCTCCTTGCTGAGAAAAAAATATCAAAAGAGCAAAAGCAAGGAAAAAAATTTGGGCCAAAAAAAAGAAAAGAAAAAAATAGCAAAAGAGAAGAGAAGAGATAAAAAAGGAGCACATAAGGAACACTCGATAGCTCTATTGTTTGTTGTGCCTTTTGCCTTGTCTGTATTTTCATTGCTATTCATTGCTATCCATCATACTTGTTTCTCCATTTTGTTATCACACATCTAGTATTTGGAACACGTTAGACCAGCAACGAGAGCAAGTATTTGGGACTATAATTTAGCATTACTTTCTGTTTTTGAATTGTGTTCCACTCACATATTTGGCCTGCTTACCTTAACTCCACATACTTCTTCTGGACAATATAAGTTTTGACCCCTGTAATCGCAGTGCTACGCCTTCCAGGTATCCTTGACCTTGCTGATAAGAACCTTGTAAGAGCTTGAGAAGGGGTCCCCTTTTGCTGTGATCTTGAGAGGCACTACTCCACCTACTTAGTAGATTATTAGGGATAACTTTCACTGTTTGTTCCTGTTTTGTGTCTACAATGACAGGTTACAACACTCATCGATACGATACATCAATGATGCATGAGCCACGCACTATTGCTGCTACACCTCCTTCTGCAGGTCGTTCTATTCTTTCTTCTCCACCTACTTATGATGGTATTGGTGCTGATGAGTACATTGAGTGGGAAAGTAAAATAGATAATATTTTTGCACACTGTCATATGTGTGAACGGAGGAAGATTAAGAATGCATCTAGTGTTTTGAGACATTTAGCATTAATTTGGTGGGAGTCTTTAAGTTCTTCAGATAAACCTCATACATGGAACGATATGAAAATTCTTATGAGAGAAACTTTTGTTAATCCATCTCTTGTAATTAATTCATATGATGAGGAACATCAACTAGACCAATCTCCTATTGTTCCTCCTGCTGTGCCTAACCTTTTGTAGGACAATGCACAAAAGAGCGGGGATGACATGACAGAAAATGAGGTGCTCCCAGTCTCATGTAAAAAATCAACACGTGATACTTCCGCTGACAGTGAGAGCAAAGGTAATGCCAATGATGCTAATCTCACAGAAGATGAGAGTTCTCTTGATGTGCTGAATTTTTCCACCAATCATGTTATGATAGAGCAAATATTAGTGGAACCTTCGCTTGATTTACCTTTGTCACAAGATGATTTGCTTGATGTTCCTTGTGATAAAGATGACTTGAATGATGATATTTATATTATTCCAATGCAACCATTAATGAATGATCATGCTATATGTATGTTGGAATCGAACACTACTGCTGAAAATAAACATGTTATTCATAATGTTAGTAATGTTGATGAGTTGAAATTGATGTCTTCTTTAAATACTTTGGGATACATTGAATTTGATGTTCTTTGCAATCTTAATTATATAGAGGAGAAACTTTATGCATATGCTGATTTGCCATGGTTATCTAGACATACATATCATATTTTTGGCAAATATAGCAACCAAGGACAATATATGGTACAACGAGTTTACATTTGTACAAATCTGAATTCTTCTTTTGTTGTGCAAAATAATGATAAATTAGAGGACTATAAAATCAACAATGTTGTCATGCCATATTCCTCTAGTTTTGCTTTACAATCCCAAGTGGAATCCAAAGAAGGAGAGCATATGTTTCTTGTTAGTACTAATCTTTTGCAGGATAGTATTGACAAAGATCGTGTGTATTTTAATCGAGGAGACTACATGTTTGTAGGAGAAGGCGTGCTGCAAACCGAAACATGTGGTCATATTCTTTCTCCCAACATTGTCAATTTCCAATATTTTGGCAACCTCGCTTGTCTTCATGCTGTGCAGAATGGACTTCAAGCAACATCGACGCCGAGGACGGCTTTTCATCAAGAAGGGGAGGATAATGAGGACATGGCCTCCACACATATGACCATGCTTGGAGAATTACATGGAGGCCAAGGAGATCAGCAAGGACATCCAAATCGAGAAGAAGGCCCCAAGCTTATCCGGTTCGAGTCACCAAGGTGGAGGCCCAAATCAAGTTTGAGTCCACCTCGGAATTCAGGACCAGTCTGCCTTAAACTGGTCACCCAGGACGCGTCCGGACTCCATTTTTGATGATCCATATATGGATGGAAAGCTTATTTGATAAGGAAGCCAACCCAAGTGGTCCCACGTCAAAAGCTATTTGGAATCAACGGGAATCGTCGAAACAAGTCACCGTCCAGAATCTGTCAGGGCGCTGTGTCGCCGTCTTTTGGGCCGTTTGGGCCTTGTAACGTGTCGGCACTCCCCAGGGACGTGAATAGGGGTCCTTGGACGTCCCTTAGGCTATATAATCAGTAGTCGCCGCCTACATTAGGGTTGGGTTTTGCTTAGATTATTCTGTTGATAACAGTTTCGCCGCCGTCGTCGGTTTGTGAGACCCCAACTTTGTGAGATTAATCATTCATCTGCAATTTGGTTGCATTCCTTTGTGTTCTTGCGTGTGTTCTCGATTTGCAGGCAAGGACTTAGCCTTCTTGGCGAGGTCGACCGTGCAACGCCGGTCGATAACCAGAGGAGTCGTGGTGCTGCGATTGCGGGGTTCAGAGCCGAGTTGTTCAGAAGCCGGATCGAATTGTGTCGTGACTCCACCAAATCGAGAGTTATCAGAACCTTTCGGAAGATCGGGAACCCTAGTTCACATCAGCAATTGCCCTAGGTGGAGTGCTCTAAGAGCAACTCTAGCAAGGCCCCTACTTAAGCCCCCATAGTTAAATATGGGGGCTCAGGTAAAAAATACAACTCTAGCAGAGCCCCTACTACGAACCCTAAATTTGTGGGGGGCACCAAAATCCTCCCACCAGACCCCATTCTAGTTGGCCCAACACCGTGGCCCCTATCCGTTGGTCTGGCGACGCCAATCTCTGGACGGCATCGCCCTCCCGACCTACCCAACGGTGACGGTGATGATGCGAGTCTCCTTGAATGGTGCCATGACCTCCTAACGCACGAGTCTCTCTGCCCACGACTTCCTCACACACGACCCACGGCGACGACGACCGCGAGTCTCTCCCCGCTCGAGTCACCCACGACGAGGCGAGTCACTCCCCGCCTCCCGGTGAGATGCAGATATGGCCGAGAAAGTCTATGGCAACCAAGCCCCACCTGTCATTGTCTATCAGAATGATTTTGAGGCCTAAATATGGATGTTGCTGTTGGAGTTTAAGTAAAAAAACTAAGCCAACAAAAGTAGGGGGAGTACCTAAGGGCGTGTTTGACAGGGCTTCTCGTGGCTTCGGCTCCTCCTACTTCTTGTACTGTAGCAGAACGGTTCATGAGAGCCGTTTTTTCTTTCTGGTCAAAGTGAACTGGGAGCCGGGAGAAGCCACGATTTGTAGCTCCTTCGGCTCTGGCTCCTCCGGCAGTGGCGGGCCTACCTTGATTCAAAGGTATTCAACTGAATACCCAAATTTTTGGACAAAAGAAAATTATACATATATAGTCTATATATGTATATATGTATCAGAAAAAATTATACGAGTATTCTGTACAAAATGCTGCCTAAAATCTAATTTCTTACCCATTTCCTTTCACCGCCCGACGGCCCACGAAGGCCCAACGCGGGGGAGACGGGACGAGGTGGCGTGCAGCTGCGGAGGCCAGTGGGCGCGCGATTGCGCGTGCGTGAGGCACGGCCAGATGGTGCTGCGTGCTGAGCGTGGAGGTGGCCTGGCGCGTGGTGGCAGCGGCAGAGTACTCTACTGCTTACTGCACTCATGTTACTAATGTGTTGTGTGGTGATTATATCTAATTTATTTACTCTTGATTTAATTTTAGGTGTTTTACATGATATATAAGTGTTAGAATTTAGTAGAGTTTAGGTTGTGAAAAAAAAATTTAACAACCTCTCATATTTTGAATACTCGAGTTGAAAATCCTGCGCCTGCCACTGTCCTCCGGTACTTTAGGAAGGGGGCGGAGCTCGAAGGCCCTGCCACACACGCCCTAAATCAGATTTAGGTGTCTCGGTTGAGTTGCTCTACGGGCGCGGCCACTAGAACTATTCGCAAATTGCACTGTTGCTTTTCAGCCTTTACCTACGTAAGGGCGAGCTTGCTCCGCTGTCCTGCTCGTTCCAGCCTGTGAGAAAAGCTCGCAACTTCCAGCGTCTTCATCTGAAAAATTTCTCGGCGACGAGCTGACGAGCAAAAAAAACTTGGGAGGAAAATGGAGCTCTCTGTGGGCGCCTCGGATAGCGCCATGAAATCCCTCATGGGCAAATTTGGCAGCCTTCTTGCCCAGGAGTATACCTTAATCAGCGGCATCCGCAGCGACATCCAGTACATGAAGGACGAGGTCGCCAGCATGCACGCGTTCCTCCGCAACCTCGGCCACGCCGCCTGCGAGCACCACGACGAGCAGACCAAGGACTGGATGGAGCAGGTGCGCGACGTCGCGTATGACATCGAGGACTGCATCGACGACTTCGCGCATCGCCTGGGCGCACAGCCGCGCGGAGAGGGCCTCCTGGCCGATCTCCGCCGCGCGTGGTACGCCATGTCCACGCTCTGGGCGCGCCGCGGCATCGCCGCCCAGATCGTCGACCTCAGGAACAGGGCGCAGGGCGTCGGCGAGCGCCGCACGAGGTACGGCGTGAAGGACCCGGGCCCGGGTCCGGACGTGACCGCTAGCGCAGCAAGCAGGGCCGCGCCATCTTACCACATCGGCGACCGTCCACAGCCTGGCCGGCAGCTCGTGAGCACTCCGGAGCCGGTGGGGATGGAGGAAGAAATTGACAGGCTCGGGGTGTGGCTGACCGCGGAGCCGACCGACATGAGGGTTATTGCCATCCTGGGATTCGGCGGACTCGGCAAGACGACGCTGGCGCTGGCACTGCACCGCAAGTTCGGCGAGAAATTCGACTCCCGAGCGTGCGTGCAGGCGTCGCAGAAGCTGAATCTGGCAGCGCTGCTAAGAACAAGGTTTAAAATCTCCGGCTAAGCCTCTTAGCTGCTGACCTCCGTAACAGCTCAGAGAAGCTATAGCCGGAGATAGCTGCAGCTAAGACATTTAGCTGATTTTGCAAAAATCCGAAAAAATATAGAACTTTGGCATAACAATTATGAAGTGATCCATAACTAATTCTCTGAGACCTTCAAACATCAATTTCGGACAATCAGTTATACCATCAGTACCATCGGGGCATCAAACTTAACAAAATAGCAGATTCATGACCATCAGACATTCAGACATCAGTAAAACTAAGGATACATTAAACAAGAACACATCTTTAATGGACTGCAACTAGAACCGAGACACGGAATCGCTGGCGGAGGGGGCACACGGGTTGCACACACCTTGAACACGGTCTCCATGGAGTTGATGATGCCGAAGAGCCAGTCCTTGGCGGCCACCGCGGGCTCCACTAAGACGATGGCGTCGGCGATGGTGTAGATGAACACCTCGACGCGGCCGCGCAGGTCACCCCATCAGCGGGAGTAGAGGCCGGGCGAAGCGATGAGGGCAGGCGCCGCCGCTTTCATGCCTCCGGGGACCAGGTGCAGCCGCCGCCGCCAGCCCGCCATCTGCCCATCTCGCAGCAGAGAAGAGGCGATTCTGAGCGTTGAAGAGTGCGCTGCCATTTTGGGCCTTTGTGGGCTTCCGTTTCGTGGGCTGCGACCTTTTTCTAGGTCAGTCAAGCGTTTAGCTGAAGCTAAATAGGCCACTAATTAGCGGCTATCTCCGGTTATCTCCAGCTATTAGCGGTAGCGATCGTTTAGCGCTAAAAGTTGCTTCTCCTAGCTGTACTCCTCCCCAGCAGCTATCCCCGGCTATAGCGGCAGCTATAGCCGGAGATTTAAAACTTTGGCTAAGAAGCATCCTCAGGCAGGTCATGCCGCAGGTTCCAGACAAGGAGCGTCAAGGTGGCGCCACCACACTCGGTGGGATCGAAGGATTGAGTGAGAAACAGCTTAAAGAGGAGCTCAAAGAACACTTGGACAAAAAGAGGTACGAAGTACACTCACTCGTAAACTCCCTACCTTCTTTGTTACTGTACTTAGTATTTTCATTTTCCAAGGAATGGATTGTTACTGTTTCTCCATCCAGGCATACAATACATAATAGTGTGGCACTGTCACTTTTGGATATTCACCAGCATCTCTTTAGTTAATCCAAAGATCACATAAAAAAAGCTATAAGTTGATGCGATTGCGATATAGAACTAAAACAGTTTTAAACTGAGCAGAACAACGATATGATTAAGAGTGCAGCTGAAAAATATAGGAATATGCTGTATGAAGTAGGGAAATAATCCTTTGAAACAATGTTAGCATGCCATTGATTCAATTTATTTACGCATGCTGTTCTAACTTCCAACAGGTATTTCCTCTTAATTGATGACCTGTGGTCTGTATCAGCCTGGGAAAACATCTGGGCATCTTTGCCCAAGAATAGCAATGGAAGCAGCATAGTGGTTACAACAAGATTCAAGTCTGTAGCAGAGGCCAGCAGACGCCAACAAGTGGGTTCCATCTGTATTCTTGACCGGCTGTCTGAAGACAAATCAAAACGCCTTTTCTTTGAAAGGATATCTGGTGGTAGTGATCCATGGCCAGATGAATTCAGGGACACCAAGGATAAGGCTCTTAAGAAATGTGGAGGCCTACCCTTAGCAATAGTTGCAGTAGCAGGGCTCTTGGCCAGGGACCCGAGGTCAATTAAACATTGGACAAAAGTGCAGGACTCTCTGGGGTCAGAGCTGGAGACGAATCTCAACCCTGAAGGAGTGACCCAGATACTTAATCTCTGCTACAATGATTTGCCGGCTGATCAAAAGAATTGCTTACTGTACTTGAGCATTTTTCCAAAGGGTTACATCATCAGCCGGAAGCGCTTGGTCAGACGGTGGATAGCTGAAGGTTTCATTGTTGAGAAGCATGGTAACACAGTTGAAGAAGTTGCCGGGGAATTTTTTAATGAACTCATTAGTAGGAACATAATTCGGCCAGTTGATCACAGCAGTGATGGAAAAGTGAAGACTTGTCAAGTTCATGACATGATCCTTGAATACATTGTATCCAAGTCAAGTGAAGAAAATTTCATCACCGTAGCTGGTGGCCACTGGCTCATGGCAATGCCAAGCAACAAGGTTCGCCGGCTCTCCCTGCATAGCAGTGACCCAGAGCATGCAAAAGCTGCGATAGAGAGCATGAACTTGTCACATGTCAGATCATTGACAGCCTTTGAGAGTTTAGAGCGTCTGCAATCTTTTTCATTCAAATTTGGGATACTGCAGGTGTTGGATCTTGAAGGTTGCAGGGGCTTGATGGTTAATCATCTCCGGAAGATCTGCAAGATGTTCCATCTGAAATACCTGAACTTACGCAAGACGAGCATCAAGAACCTCCCATCAGAAATCGGGAAGCTGCAGTATTTGGAGACTCTGGATATAAGGGAGACAAATGTGCAGGAGCTGCCAGCATCTGTTGCTGACCTTCAAAAAATGGCTCATTTACTAGGAGGCAACAAATCCACACGCCTTGCCTTGACATTCACACAAGCAATTGCAAAGATGATAGGACTACAAACATTATCTGGGATCGGGATCTGCAGGAGCTCAGGTGCAGCTCTTGCAGACATGCACAATCTTACCAATTTGAAGAAGCTCAGCATCTACAACCTTAAAGACTTCGATGATAGCAACCGGAGATATAGTGACTTACTCTCTGCCATCGAATACCTAAGCGGTTGCTCCCTGAGGTATCTTGCAATTGATGATGGTTTCACTGGCTTTCTTGATTCAGTGGCCTCTTTATCAACTCCCCCAACATACATCCACATGCTTGATCTTTCCGGCAAACTGCCTAAAGTGCCTCAATGGATGGTTGAACTGGAAAACCTTGAGAAATTAACATTATCGTTGACTTCACTGAGTACATACACCCTATTTGTTCTTGCTCAGCTCCCTTTGTTATTCTCTCTTACATTTTCGATAAATGCAGCAAGCCACCATCATCAGAGCACTGTAATCAAGATCCTGATGAACAACATGACAGATTCAGGAGGGAAGGTCCTTTTCCCTTCTGAAGGATTCCACAGTCTCAAACTACTTCGTTTCTCCGCACCATTGCTGCCATTGCTAAGCTTCCTTGAAGGTGCAATGCCAAAGCTCCAAAGGCTTGAGCTGAGATTTAAGGTGTTGGAAGGTTGCTATGGTGTTGAAAACCTTGAGAGCCTCCAGCAAGTGCTTCTTAGAGTCAGCCAACAGGCTTATGAAACTACAAGGGTAAAGGTGTCTGATATCAGAAGATCACTAAGCATGCATCCAAACAAACCCACAGTCATAGTGGATGAGTACTATGGATAACAAATGATTGTATCCCACTGTCCCTAATATGGTTTTTTTTCCGAAAGCGCGCATTAGCACGTGTTTCATTAAGTGAAAATGAGAGTTTTACACGTTCCACAGATGGCACGGCAAGAGTCCGTAGCCATCCGGGAATACACACAAACAAAAATCACCAACTAATGGTGGAAAGGTTAGGTTGTACTAAGTGATACACGATTGTGCGACGGAGGAGGGGCACAAAACACGCCACAAATCAAGCAATAAGCGCGGTGAGCAGTGCCAGGCTGCTGTAGCCTTCTCTAACCCATGCGCCCGACTCCTCGAGTATAGCCGTGCCAAGCTGACCCGCTGTGGCAAAACGTCGCTCGAACGTGCGGCTGTTGCGCTCCTTCCATAGGTTCTAAGAGACGAGAAGGACAAGAGAGTCGAAGCTCCTCAGTGCCTGCGGCAGCGAAGCTCTTCCGCGTAACCACCAGTCGAGCAAGACGGATGTCCGCTGTGGTGGCGCGGTCGGCGAGCCCATGACGGCCAGTAGTCTTGCCCATACCTCGCGTGAGTAAACACAGGAGCATAGCGGGTGGTCGGTTGTCTCATCAAGCTGATCACACGGTGCACATGTCGCCCCAGGCTGTAGTCCGTGCCGCTTCCTGCGCTCAGCTGTCCAAAGTCTACCATACAGGGCGAGCCAAAAAAAAGAATTTGACCCTGGGCGGCACTGCAGCATGCCAGAGTTCTTTTGCTCCTGCCATCGTCATCCATCCGGTAAAGAAGACCCGGTAGGCGGATCTGACGGAGTATTGGCCATCGTCCGTCCAACGCCATACAAAGCGATCAAGCACAGAAGGCCGCAGCTCGACGTGCATAAGGCGTTCCTAGAGGTGTACGTACTCACAGATCACGGATGTAGTGTGTGCTCCGGTGATATCACTTACCCACCGTCGGCCGGTGAGTGCGTCTTTCACAGAACGGTGCAGGGCGTCGTCGGCCGACAGCTGCGAAGAGGTTGGGCGCAAAGCTGCGGATCGCCCCTTCGGGCAGCCACGCATCCGTCCAGAAGCGCGCGGATGAGCCATCTCCAATCTCCACGAACACGGAAGCACTGAACATGCAAGAGATCTTCCGTTCTGGAGTAGAAGGCAGGAGAGCCCAAGCGGAACCTGGCTCCGTCCTACGTAGCCACTCCCATCATAGACGTAAGGCGTAGCCAAGTATACGCAAGTCGGGGATGCCGAGGCCGCCGTGTTCCTTCGGCGCGCAGACGATCGTCCAAGCAATTTTGCAACGGCCGCCAGCTACGGACTCGGAACCGGACCATAGGAACGCGCGACGTCGCTTGTCAATTTCCTCGATGGCCCAAGTAGACAAGCAGCAGCATATGGATATGTGCACCGGAATGGCAGACAGTGTAGTACAGACCAAAGTGGCCTTGCCGGCGTCAATGAGTAGGCCGTCCTTCCACATCGGTATGCGGGCAGCCACCGCATCCACGAGGCACTACTCATCAGAACGGTGCATGCGAGAGATCGACAGAGGTGCCCCCAAGTATGTGGTGGGGAATTCTTGCACCCGGCATGGAAAGACCTCACGAACAGCCTCAACCTGTTCCTCAGAACAGCGTATCGGTGTGATGACACACTTGTCGACATTGGTGGCCAAGCCGGATGCCCCCTTGAAGAGCTCAAGTATATGCTGGATGTTGCTGAAGTCTTGCACGCTTGGAGACAGGAAGATCACAAGGTCATCAGCATATACAGAGGCCCGGTATTTGATCTTGTCGGGGAGCGGGGAAAAGATCTCTTGGCGATCCGCCTTAGTTATCAGAGCATTGAGCACCTCCATGACAATCACGAACAGCAATGGCGACAAGGGGTCGCCCTGCCGTAGCCCGCGAGCGTGATGAATGCATTCCCCTGGCCGGCCGTTCACCAATACCTTAGTGGTAGCCGTGCTCAGCATGGCGGATATCCAGTCACGCCAGCGCAACGGGAAACCAGCGTGCTCCAGGACTTCCAGCAGGAAGGGCCATGCAACCGTGTCAAAGGCCTTCGCGAGATCAATCTTGAGAAGCATCATCGGGCGACGTTGGGCGTACAGCAAACGACAGGACAGCTGCACAGTCCTGAAATTTTCATGGATCCATCGTCCCTGGATGAACGCCGACTGATTGTGGCCGATGAGCTTGTTCATGCGCGGTGCGAGTCGTAGCGCCAGCGTCTTGGAGAAGAGTTTTCCCATGGAATGGATCAGGCTGATGGGTCGGTAGTCCTTGAGCCCGGGCGGTGCTTGTGTTTTGTGCAACAGCACCATGCAAGCTTCGTTCAACAGATGGAAACTTCTGAAGTCCATGTCCCAAAGGGCGTGGAAAGCACACACCACGTCCGCCCCGATGATGCTCCAAGTGGCCTTGTAGAAGGCGCCACTGAGCCCATCTGGCCCCGGAGCCCGTCTGGATGGCGTGGTTGTGACTACCATGGCAATTTCCTCAGCCGAGAAGGGAAGTGCCTGGTCCTCGAGATCGATCCGTGGCAAAGGCAACTGAGATAGGTCGATGCGGTGCTGGCGAATAAATCGGGTGCCGATCAGATCATTATAATAGGTGAAGACAATATTTGCCTTGGCCTCTTCCTCCGTGAACATTTGCCCATCGTGGCTAATGGCGAAGAGGAAATTTTTTCGGCGGCGGTGGCATGCTTGAGGTGAAAGTTGCATTATTGCATAAAGCCTTTCTCTTTGTTTCAATACTAGTAAAACAGCCGGCTTATTTACAGAATATAAAAAATGAAGATCTGATCTCGTCAAACTAATTTGCAAGCTTATACCAGCAAACTTGTTTGGATATGGTTCATTGTGTGCTTTCATTTCGCTTAGGCCATGTACAACTATATATTGTCTATGTTGAAAACTCGATTGTTGTGCTGCTTAATACAATAACACAGCTTCCAGAAGAGATGAAAAAGAAGGGAGCTGTTTAGCACTATCAGTGGCATGGGTAACCCACACTTTTCCTCGTAAGGAGAACAAGTATCCAATCCTTGCAAAGTATTAAAATTATAACTTCAATTTTGGTACCTCATGCCTACCTTAAAATTTCTGGTACAAGCTGTTACTAGGATGCAATCATCATGTAGTCCAGTTGTCTCATGCCTACCTTTTAAAAGAGCATTTTGCCTTGTTGATTGGATTTTGTTGGCCTGTATCCATCCATCTCTCCATCTCTGTATATTAGGTGGAGGCAGGCTCTGTCCCTGTCCTTTTTTGACAAGTCGGGGAACAGCCAGATAGGTTACAAAAGCGTTTGAATCATATCAGACACTAAGTTTACATTGCGTTACTTATTACCAAACACCAGGAGGCTGCTATTGCCCTGTCGTCTCTTGGCAGCCTTGCACCCCATAAATGAGCCTCTGCCTTGCATGCAGCTAAAGCAGCAGTAAGTGTTGTTCAATCATCCCTAAATATGTTGTTCTATCTGTCCCTGTCCTTACCAGCCAAATAACAGTATTAGAATAGTTTAGTTTCTTCCTCGAAAGGCTGAGTCACACTAATACATATTTAGTGCAAACTGTTATCAATCATACAAAGCCATTTTCTTCAGACTGCCTCACATGAGTCAATTTCCTTTGCAGCGATGCCTACCTTTGCAGGCTGTTTGGTCTGATGTGCTCATGTGCCAAATCAAATTTTGTCAGCTTAATATAAAACCAAAGTTATGGAAAGATCAAGCATAACACAACGCCCCCAGTTCAGAACCAAATTTTGGTTTGGTCACAGGCCAAACACAATCATTTCCCACAATTTGCCATTGTAGGTTTTGTCATATCGATCAACATCAAATAATCAGTATCATGCCTTGTTGATTGGAGTATAGTTTTGACTTAGCCGGAGTTGTTAGAGCGCCTCTGATATCATTTATATATGTTGCCATGTTGGCTTGCAGGTAGTTTCTTCTGGAACATCATGGGTGACCCATATAAACAGGGAAAAAATATTCGGGAGCTTTTAGTAAAAAAAAACATAAGGGAAAAGGTCTGCTTTACTAAGTCAAATAGTTCACTTTGCCTGATTGATGCGTCATACAAAATCTTATTGTCACTACTACACATACATGCTCACCGCTGGTTCACTATGCCAAAACAGCACAAAAGAGACACCTAAATCAGTGACTCGGAATTGAAACGCGTCACTAGTGTTGCATTAGTGACACGTGTAAAAAAACGCGTCGCTCATTAATTGTTTCCCATGCCTAGAAAATAAAACGCGTCACTAATGACAGTTACTAGTGACTCTTCCAAACGAGCCGCGTCACTGCTAACCGCCCCTATTACCCAGTGACGCGTGTAAACTATACACGTCTGTCGCCCTTTATTTCGGACCCGAAAAAAATATGAACTCCCGTTAACTACGAGCTCGCGTCCGTGACTCCGTGGCACCTCCTCACCTCCCGTATGCCTGAGTCCCTTCCTCTCCTCTTCTCTCCCGCTAGGGTTAGCCGCCGTCGTCGCCGCCGCCGCCGCCGTCTGTCATCAACTCGCCGCTGCAGCCCCATGCCGACGCGCCTCCCCTCTTCAACCCCCATGCGACTCTCCCTCACCAATCGGCACAGGAGGCTGGCTCTGACGGCTGCGAGGCCCCCGCGCTGGAGGGCTGTGACGCGGCGCGCCTCTCCTCCTCGACCCCCGGGCGACTCTCCCTCACCAATCCGGCGTCCACACGACCTCCTCCTTCAGTCCACTCCAAGGTGAGCCCCAACCATAACTTACCTCCGGTTCCCGTGACATTCGATTTGGGCAGCTAGGGTTCTATAAACTGGTTGGATATGGTTAGATTGGGTCGTAAATATCCAATTTTATATCCAATGGGTGTTGAAATCTGGGAGAGGTAAGTTTTTTTGTTCTTCTTAGGATGTTCAAGTTTTCTTTCATTATGGCATGTTTTTAGTAGCCTTCTGTGACAAACTAAGGTATTGCGTTCTGTAATAATGTTGCATTGCTGCTGGCCTGCTGCATAGTTTGTAATGGCCCGATTGTCTGACCGATCGATGCACCTTGATTTACAATGGTTTGCGGTTGCTGGACTGATAGGAGGAAGCAGGAAGTGTCCCTGTAGTTGCAGATCAAAGCTTTACGTGTGCACATGTGCTGCTTTAATTTCTGAGTTTGCAAAGATTTGATGCAGGTACTAGTGTCAACCCGACAAGAACTGCAGTGGCATGACCTGCACAAGCTCACGAAGGTGAAGAACCCTGTTTTTTTCCTTCCCAAAACTGTTTCCATTCTTTGTGCACTAGCAGATGTGTAGCTCTATTACTATTTTTTCAAGTGAATTGTTACGTTCCTGAAACCATTCATGGATTAGTAGTTCAAATAATAAAATGCATAACACTCAGATCAGGAACAGTTAGCAGCCCCCAAATAGTTTATCTCCTGATTTGTTGTTTTAGCTAGCTGATTTGATTCGCATATGAGTTGAATCTTCAGGTTGTGCTATCTATTCGGAATATGAGGTCACATCGCACAGCTCATACGTGCCACCATTTACTGTGAACTACACTGTGTATTCATAGCCCATTGAAATTTTTTGGGTGCACAAAAAAACGTTTTCTTCTCTCAAATAATAGTCCCTCCAGCATTATATCACAAAAAAGCTCTTTTCAGGAGTATTATTACAGCATGATTGCCCTCATATAGTTTTCTCAAATATCTAAACTGATAAGGTGATATCATTCCCTTGGATTTTTCTATTTGGATTATTCTCATTGAGTTCTCCTTCAGATATATAGATGATTCATGCTTAACTACTATGCATGCTTTCTGCACTGACATTTACACCTGAAGCTTCACTATTGTATTCCAGACAAAACTTTGTTTCTTGTTAATCTCTACAATTTATTTCTACCGGGTAACTGTAGTGTATTTGTTCAGCAGGAACATACAGGTGGGGATTCACTCAAAGATCCAGGGACATTTATCGTTTCCCTACCAAAAAAAAAGATATTAGAAAAAAGAAAGACATCCTCCTATTTTAAGTGCCAGGTAAGTCATTACTTCCTACCTTACACACATTTTATCACGCTTGAATGAAGTCACCCAGTACAACTCATGAGTTTCAGCATTTCCTGTGAACTATAGTGTTTGTTGATAGGCCATTGAAATTTCTTGGTGCACAAAAACGTTTTTTTCCCACAAAAACAGTCCTTCCAATGTTATATCACAAAATTTCTTTCAGGACTATTACAACATGATCTCTGTTTTTTCCTTCTGTTATGTTTTCAGCTACTATATGTTGTCTTTTCTTTTGGTCCCTGCAGTGTTTCCTGAGCTGATTCTGTTATACGATCGAGGGCAACATTAATTAGTGGCAGGCTTCTTTCTTTAGCTGATGCATTCACAACAATAAATCAACCATGTAAGCATGATTTCATTCAGCATACTTTTGTTTACCCAATTTTTCCACAACTTTCTTGTTTAACTAAGTGGAACTATATCAGTCTGTTCTGAAAACAGTCCTTATTATCTTCTGTTCTTTTAGCCAATACTAGCAAATAGTGTCAATCCCTTTTCTTTTAGCTCATGTATTTCTATGTCCAATACATTTTCACCCAAACATGTGGTGGAACATGAAAGCAATTGCTTGTCTGAAAGTAGCATCTACTGTTACATCAATTCTATTCCCTCTTCTGTCAGGGGCAATCAGTCTGCACGCTTCAGTTTTGCACCTAGCTGTAGCTGCCAAGTTTATAAGTTTAAGAGAATCAACTTCACACCTGGTTTATCTGACCACTTGTCTTCTTGACATATGAACACCTGTTCATCTGGCCTTGCTGTTCTCAGATGTTAGTCTTTGTTGTTACAAGATCGCTTGAAGAAGCTTAACTCAGAGCATGGAAAGGTCTAGCTTGGAAACATAACTGTGGATATGGTATGATATTGTTTTTAAGGCATTTTCTTTTAGCATGATAGCTGCATTCTTTGTTTCTTTATTGGGGTTGATTTTGAGCTTGTCAAACCTGAATATAACTGGTTGGCAGGCCATTCCCCATAGTTTCAGTCAGAACTTACCTGTCTTTGTGTAATTGTTTCCTTGTCCATATAGTCCATTGAGTGAGTGAGATCTAGCAACCGATGTGGCTGCTAGCATTGTAAACACTGCTTTATTTATTTCCAACATAATACAAACCTATTTTTATAAATACAATGCTTGTTGAGTGCACAATTTAGGATGTGACAAATGTTGTCATTTTCAGGTTGGTAAGCGTAATAGCAGGTTGGCAAATATTTCCTATTGTAATTTATCAGGTAGCTTCTCTTACTGTTAACTACTGCTCGCCAGTCACCTCAACCCATCATACTTGTTTTGACTTTTAACTATAGTATTCTTGATACTTAAATAGTTAAAGATGCTATCACTAGAAATGCTGTATTTTGACACAACAATATAGACCCAGCTATTCTGGTACATAACTCATACTGTAGCCTTGTTCAGATATGCCTTAGACAGCGACGGTTACTTTTTCGTGTAAAATCTGACTAAAACTATGAGCACGTCTGCATGGAACTACTGATAGCCTGTAATTTTGGCAAATCCAAATTTGCTATGTGATTTGTGAATACTGGAGCTAGTGTGGTTTCTACATAAAGTCCAATCATTCACATATCCAGCTATGGAATCATGGTCCTAGGTATCTGAACAATATTATTCTGAAGCTGCTTGAGGCATAACGGGACATGTTATCTGGACCTTGTAGCTGATCAGTTTTTTTTAATAAATCTTTCTATTCCGCTTGAGGCATAACAGGACATGTTATCTGATTATTTGTTCAAATGCTTAATGCTTTTGTGGGTCCTATGATGGCATTAATCTTTGAGACCTGATTATTTACATGATGGCAACTATAAGAATATCTTCTGAGGACCTAAAAGCTCTGATTTGAGTTTTAAATTTCCTTTCCCTACTTATTGAATCTTGATCAACTGCTAGTTATGAAAAACAAGTTTGGATCTACACACTTGCAATTTTGAAAACAACTGCTAATTTAGAGTTCAGTTATGAATAATATTGATCAGCTGCTAGTTGTGAATATGACATGTTTAGATAGATATGGAAGACCGGTAGTTAGTGTACCAGTATCTATTTGGACTGCAGGTGTCGAAGTCCTGTTCTTTCATGATTTGAGAAATGGATGTTTTTTAGTCTCAGTCCCTACACGTTTAGTTACATGAGTACATAGAACAATTTAATTATTGTTGAATTAATTTAGGATATGAACACTAATCAATGGTTTTTTTTTCTGATTGAGGCTTCTCAATGAGTCATGATGAGGCTGCAGTGAATGTGTTCGATAAAATGAGCAGAAGGTATCTTCTTTTTTCCTCCTTTTTTCTTTACAGATCCCATCTCTATTGTTATACAAACGTTGTCGCCACCACTGCGATTCTGCGCTGAGATGGCCAGCACTCTCACCACATCAATATAAAAGTTACTGTCAGCCAAGGCCTCTCGCTGGCCAGTGAAGGATTTAGTATTGTAATTCTATTCCCCTGTTCTTGATGTTCTTGGGCCATCATCTCAACCATGTCCTTATTCTCTGTGTTAGTTCAATGGGATTGGATTGAATTACAACGACATAATCAATTCACTACCAGGAGCAGTTGCTGCACAAGTGAGAGAAGTTCGCGCCCTTCTTGCAGGTGCTCTTGATCTGGGGGAGTGCAGCATGCTATTGATTCAAGGTGAGATAAGACTTACATTAAAATTATTTTATTCTCAATTTATTGGAATTGCTGTCATAGAGAAATTATTTACACTACAAATTACTTGCACTTACCTGGATTTGTTGCTACAGATTACCTGCATTTACTTTTAGTGTTGAATAAATTACTAGGTCAACACAAGCTCATCAGATTATTATCTCTACTTTTATTGTGTAGTAGGAAGGCTTCTATCGCAAATCTGAAGAAAATGGAATTGTACCACCACAACATGTGCTCTTAAAAAGGTACGCCTACTAAATCAAATTGCCATGATCCTGTGATGTCACCTCTATGACTTCCAATGTATTACCTTCCAGCTTCAGTTTCATTCATCCAGCAAAAGAAGAAAGATGGCGAAAAGGGTTTCTATTAGCAAAACACAAATCAGCCTGATTGCCCTCTTCATGCGTTTTCATATCCAGATTGTACATTTCAATGCATTAAAGGTGTCCTCCACAAACATCCATTTTCCCATTCTCCGTGCTTTTCATGATTCAGATCTACCTAGCCCGCGCAACTGCGTGGGGTTTCCGGCTGGTACTATGTATTATCTGCTTATGTACTATTAGGACTCTTTCCTTGAGTAGATGTTTTGTAGCATAAGTTGCATCTAAAGTTTGTAAAGAATTTGATTGCTTTATAAGTTGTATCTAGAGTTTGTAATAAACAATTTGATTGCTTAAGCAGATGAGACATGGCTGATGTATATAGGACACTAGTAGTGTTTTTTTTCTGAATTGTCATCAGTGATGCGTTTTGGCTACACGCGTCACTAATGAAACTCACATCAGTGACGCGTCTTGGCTACACGTGTCACATGTAACTCACATCAGTGACGCGTCTTGGCTACACGCGTCACATGTAACTCACATCAGTGACGCGTCTTGGCTAGACGCGTCGCTGATAACTCAAATCAGTGACGCATAAAAACGCGTCACTGATTTGTCCATATCAGAGACGCAACATCAGTGACGCATTTTTTCCGAGTCACTAATGACCCTCTGGACGCGTCACTAATTAGCTTTTCTGGCATAGTGGTTCTAAATCTGTTATCACCACCAGTTCTGAGCTTCGGTGATAAAAGTCAACAGTGATAATCAAGCATCACTGCTGGTTTGCCATTATCGCCACTGATTTGCCATTATCACCGTCAGTTTGTGTAACAAGCCAACAGTGATAATGTTGTACCAACCGGCTTCACAAGCTTAATATTGAACCACAATTTTGACAGCACATTGTTAATAGCATCAGAATCATACATATATGTCACTAACACAATGCATAATAATATATAAAAAATAGCCCCCACATTAAATCCGACAGCATATATGTCACCCGTGGAAAATGCCGGGGACGTGACGCCCCCAACAGGGAAAGTGGCACCCGCAGGTGTCACCGTCGTGAGGCTTTCGCCCAATGCCCCTAGCATAGACGTCGGCCCAGATGCCGGATCCCAGCCTGTCGCCACCGTCATCGCTGCCAGTCATCCTGCAGAAACCTCGCTAGAGGGGCACCGACGCGCCGGCTACGCACAGCAGCCGCAAAGCTGCGTCAGCCACCCCGCCAACAAGACGACATGCCGAACACCGGCCTCACTCCGCCGCGCGCGTCCTCCTGCCGCACGCCGAAGCCGTCGCCGACTGAGCACCCACCGATGTGGCTGCAGACATGCCGCCAGCAGCCACAGGCGTGAGCCCCCACCATCTCGAGCACCGTGCCCCCTGCCCTGGGGCCACCGCATCCCGGCCACCAGGGCACCGCCCGCAGCACCGGGCGACACTGCCGCCACTGCTGAAGGGTCGAGACGGCGGACTAGAGGGGGGTGAATAGTCCTTTCTAAAACTTAAACGCATTAGCTAATCGAAACAAATGCGGAATTAAACTTATCGGTCTAGCCAAGACTACACCACTCTATCTAAGTTCTCTAGCACCTTGCAAAGATCCTAATTAAGCAACTAAGGTGCTAAGCTTAGCAAGAGCTCACCTAATCAATTCTAAAGCAAGGTCACACAAACCTATGCACTAGTACTTTGCCAACCGAGGGAGCTCCTACACAACTAGTGAAGCAAAAGCACAAAACCCTTAAGCTCACTAGCAAAGCTCAATAACAAGGCAACCAATGCCAAATTAGAGAGCGCAAATTACTTAGCTTACACAAACTAAGCAATGTGACTAACAAGGTTACACAAACCAAATTAGTCACGCAAAGGGGATACTTCTAGCTACACAAGCAAGAAGGTGACTAGTTAGCTACACAAGCAAACTAGTTACAAGAGCAACTACACAAGCACTTAAGTATATAAAAGTAAGTACAAGCTTATGTTGCACGAAGGCAAACCACCGAGAAGAGTAAACAATGTTGACACGGTGATTTTCTCCCGAGGTTCACTTGGTTGCCACCAAGCTACATTCCTGTTGTGTCGACCAACACTTCGTGGTTCAGCGGCTAATCGGTATTATACACCGAGCCTCTCAAAAGGCGCCGCAAGAACCCACCATCAAGTGTGGTAGCTCAATGACACGCTCAACTAGAGTTGCTCTTCGCGATCCCCGCGGGGTGAGCACAATCCCCCTCACAAAGCTTCTCCGGAGCCTCGCACAATCTTCTTGTAAGCTTTGATGGAGCCACAAGCCACCAAGCCGTCTAGGAGGTGGCAACCTCCAAGAGTAACAAGCACCACCGGCTTGCAACACGATCACCTAGTGCCACTCGATGCAATCTCACGATGCAATCGCACTAGAATCGCTCTCTCACTCAATCCGATGAACACTATCAAGCATGAGTGAGTTAGAGGGCTCCCAAGCACCACAACATAAGCCACTAAGGCTAAAGTGTGCTCAGCAACCAGCCCAAGGCCGGCCACCACTTCTATTTATAGCCCCAAGGGGTAAACTAGCCATTGCAGCGGACTCGGCGGCACCAGACGCTCCGGAGCCTAGGCATCGGACGCAGCCTCTAGCGTCTAATGCTCCCTGGCCATCCACGTGTCGCTCTTCGTTCAACTACAGCCGCACGATCTCAACGGTCAACTTCAGCACGCGCTCAGTTAAGTTCACACCGAACGCTCTGGTGCACTTCATCGGACGCACCACACCGCGGCGTCTGATGCGGTCCAGTAAGCTCCCTGAGCTCGGAAATGCGCATCGGACGCGTCCGACGCCTCACCATCGGACGCGCCACCGCGTCCGGTGCTCTCCAGCACTTCTGCCATGCGCCACGTCAGCAGGCACCGGACGATCAACAGTGATCACCCAGCGTCCGGTGCGACATCGTCGGACACGCCGGTGCAGCCTTCCAACTGCGCAGCACCAGCGTTAGCCACCGGACGCGTCCGGTGACTCCGGAGCCAGTGTCTGGTGCAGCGTCCAACGAGTGTTTCTCCCGCGACTTCGTCTCCTTTTCTTGCCTCTGGCGCAATAGAAAATAAGCGTTTCATTTCCACGAAAGCGCCGAATGTGCCAAACCCCTCTCTACCGCTCAAACACTACCTCCTTTGCAAATGTGCCAACACTACCATGTGTACATCACCATGTGCAAGTGTGTTAGCTTTTTCTCAATCTTTTTTTCAAAGGAGTTAACCACTCAACTTACCACGCCACTCGATTCTAGAAACGATGCAAAGTTAGATCACTCGAGTGGCACTAGATGACCGATATGCAAACAAGTTTGCCCCTCTTAATACTACGACCATCTATCCTAAACTCGGTCATCAACTTCTCTACACACCTATGACCGGTGAAATGGAAATGTCCTAGGTTATACCTTTGCCTTGCGCATTCCATTACATCTCCTCCAATGTTGATGCAACACATGCACCAACCAATCACCAAATGATATGATCCACTTCATATCATCACGTGACCGTATTGGTTCATCGATCTTGACCTCACTTGCTCTTCACCGTTGCGTCGGTCCATCGGCGCCAAGTCTTGCCCAAGCTTCACCGTCACACGCGGTCCCTCGCTTCAAAGCCTCCGACTTGCCTTTCACGCTTGCAACCAGTCCATCGAGCCAAGTCATGCCTTGATCTTCTCCACCTTGATCATATGACTCAATGTCATGTCTCATATGCAATGAGCTCCTTCATGACACCATTACCTGTAGACTAATTCCCTGTGTATCTCACATAAACACAATTAGTTCACCTAAGGTTGTCACTCAATTACCAAAACCAAATAAGGACCTTTCAACTGCCACCAGCCGGGGACGGAACCAGCCGCCCAGGCACCGTACCTGGCGCCCCGGGCCGGCGTGGACACCGCCGCCATGGCCAACGAGGTAGGGGGCGGGTGGTGGAGAAGAAGAAAGAAGCCCTGCCGCCGCCCCTGCCCCTGCACAGGCACTGACCAGCGCCGCCCGCACTAGCAAGCTCTGACCGGATCCACATGGTTGGCAGCGGTTGCAGCCGCGGGAGGACCGGATTCGAAGGAAGGGGAGCCGGATCCGCCACCAGACGGCCCAGGAAACGCGCCCCCACCAGATCCACCTGCTGAGCGGCCGTCTCGCCGCCGGCCGTAGCTGTAGCGTCGTCCTGGTTGTCGAGAGCCGCGCCCCCACCGGCAGCCTCCCCGCGCCTCCTCGCGCAACTCCCGCCACGCCCGGCCGCGGCGTCGTCCCGGCCACCGAGCTCCCTTCCCGCACAGCGGAGCTCGCAACCTCCTGGGCAAGAGCCTCGCTGCCGCCATCCTAGGGATCCGCGCGGGCCTCCCGGTAGTTTCCTCTGGAGGCGGCGAAGGTAGGCAGGGGCGGTTGACGGTGGCGGCGGCTAGGGTTTCCCTGCCGTCCGAGTCGCCCGTGCGGGTGGGCCAGGCGGGGGCTCCTACACATGAATACGAAGGGCAGTGAGGCCAAAATACTGGTCCGAGCTCTCATTGAAGGAAAACATAATCACAAGTGGGAACCAAATTGGGAGTTGTTGCAAGGCTTTTAAATTTTTAAGTTTTTTCCCAGGCCCCCATATGAAATCCGTTGTAGTGCAGCAGAAGACAGGAAGCAGCAGGAGCTAACCTGGAGTCCCCCACTCGCGGCGGAGATGGAGCGGAAGACCGGAGAGAGAAAGAGGCGGCGATCCGAGGTCCGGCAGAGGTAGCGGCGGGCCGACGGCTACGGACGAGAGCATCGGCAGCATCCTATAATCCTCCTCCTCCCTCCCTTCTCTACGACAATAGATCCATAGAGACTGAGAGGTGAACTGATGGCAAAAGTTCCCCAACACACGAACCCCACAAATTATACTCTTTGCTGCAGGATAACCACCATTAGCCGATGAGCCATTTGAAGCCCATTTCTTGGCGGATGCTGACGATATAGGGAGCCATTTGAAGCAGCATCGGTTGCGAAATCTGGGTGTGGCACACGAATTCGTGTGCAGCCCGTTAGTACGACGGGGTTTCTGTTTCCTTTGAGGAGCCCGTAGTACGGCGCCAGGCAGCAGGGTGAGCACGATTGGTGCGCGGCGGGCCGGCGAAGCTGACGAAAGCGTATCAGACTATCAGAACAACAGCATTGCAACGGTCCAAATCGTGAACAAGATCCACAGAGTAAACCCGTATTCGGGATGGAGAGACGTAGTTCGGCTCCATGATTATGCACGTTCTAGCATTGAAGGCGGTTTCTATATGTCTTCAGGCGGAGCTAAGGGACTAGTGAGGGAGAGGGGCGCCCATCTCCATTCAGAAGTTTCAGACTGACAGAGATGCTCCCCCGGCCCCGGCATCGCCATGTCCGCCTCCTCCTCCCCAAGCCCCTACCTAGGGATGAAAACGGATCGGATACGGACGGATATCGTTGATATCACATTTGTTTTCATATTTTTGCCCGGATTCGGATTCGAATACGGATAGTATCAATCATGCCGGATAGGATACATTTGGTTATCGACATCATACACTACTGGACTCGCATGCTTTGCCGAGGGCCAGAGGCCCAAAAACCCTCGGCAAAGGCTTTGCCGAGGGCGGCCCTCGGCAAAGAGCCCTCGGGAAATTTTGAGACGGCGAAGGGGTCTTTGCCGAGGGCCCTTTATCGGGCACACGGCAAAGCCTTTGCCGAGGGCTAAAAAAACCCTCGGCAAAGAAAAACCCTCGGCAAAGAAACAATAAAAAAAACCCGAAAAAAATAGCAAAATAATTTTATTTTTTTTTGGAGGCGCTGACAAGCCATCACTACCACCCGCGGGATTTTTTTAGCATTTTATACAGTATTTTTGACCCTATTTGTAAAGTCGTGGTCGGTGGGATTCGAACTCGTGACCTCTCACACCCTCTCTCACTTACCTCCTCTAACCACTCCAACCCTTTATCACTTGTGTTTATATTCCATTTCGATTCCTCATATATTATAACAAACCGAGTGTAAATTGATTATTTGAGGCACTAAACGAATTCAAATGAAAAAGTTGTCAACTACAAAGTTTCGTAACTTTTCGAGATCTACAACTTTCGTTTAGAGTGTTTCTCCATCCGAGACTTTTTTCAAAATTTCAAATTTCAAATTTCAAACTTAAGACGCAATTATCGGCAATTAGATGCTTTCAAATGAAAAAGTTGTCAACTACAAAGTTTCATAACTTTTCGAGATCTACAACTTTCGTTTAGAGTGTTTTTCCATCCAAGACTTTTTTTAAAATTTAAAATTTTAAATTTCAAACTTTAGATATAAATATCCTCAATTAGATGCTTTCAAATGAAAAAGTTATCAACTATAAAGTTTTATAACTTTTCAAGATCTACAACTTTCGTTTAGAGTGTTTTTCCATCTGAAAATTTTTGAAAAATCTCTTTGCCGAGGGCCATAAGGTTGGCCCTCGGCAAAGACCCTCTTTGCCGAGGGCCATGACGTAGGCCCTCGGCAAAGACCCTCTTTGCCGAGGGCCTGCGTTATGGCCCTCGGCAAAGAGAATTTTCAAAATACATTTTGAGGCACTAAACGAATTCAAATGAAAAAGTTGTCAACTACAAAGTTTCGTAACTTTTCGAGATCTACAACTTTCGTTTAGAGTGTTTCTCCATCCGAGACTTTTTTTAAAATTTCAAATTTCAAATTTCAAACTTAAGACGCAATTATCGGCAATTAGATGCTTTCAAATGAAAAAGTTGGCAACTACAAAGTTTCATAACTTTTCGAGATCTACAACTTTCGTTTAGAGTGTTTTTCCATCCAAGACTTTTTTTAAAATTTGAAATTTGAAATTTCAAACTTTAGATATAAATATCCTCAATTAGATGCTTTCAAATGAAAAAGTTATCAACTATAAAGTTTTATAACTTTTCAAGATCTACAACTTTCGTTTAGAGTGTTTTTCCATCTGAAAATTTTTGAAAAATCTCTTTGCCGAGGGCCATAAGGTTGGCCCTCGGCAAAGACCCTCTTTGCCGAGGACCATGACGTAGGCCCTCGACAAAGACCCTCTTTGCCGAGGGCCATAACGTAGGCCCTCGGCAAAGACCCTCTTTGCCGAGGACCTGCGTTATGGCCCTCGGCAAAGAGAATTTTCAAAATACATTTTGAGGTACTAAACGAATTCAAATGAAAAAGTTGTCAACTACAAAGTTTCGTAACTTTTCGAGATCTACAACTTTCGTTTAGAGTGTTTCTCCATCCGAGACTTTTTTTAAAATTTCAAATTTCAAATTTCAAACTTAAGACGCAATTATCGGCAATTAGATGCTTTCAAATGAAAAAGTTGTCAACTACAAAGTTTCATAACTTTTCGAGATCTACAACTTTCGTTTAGAGTGTTTTTCCATCCAAGACTTTTTTTAAAATTTGAAATTTTAAATTTCAAACTTTAGATATAAATATCCTCAATTAGATGCTTTCAAATGAAAAAGTTATCAACTATAAAGTTTTATAACTTTTCAAGATCTACAACTTTCGTTTAGAGTGTTTTTCCATTTGAAAATTTTTGAAAAATCTCTTTGCCGAGGGCCATAAGGTTGGCCCTCGGCAAAGACCCTCTTTGCCGAGGGCCATGACGTAGGCCCTTGGCAAAGACCCTCTTTGCCGAGGGCCTACGTTATGGCCCTCGGCAAAGAGAATTTTCAAAATATATTTTGAGGCACTAAACGAATTTAAATGAAAAAGTTGTCAACTACAAAGTTTCGTAACTTTTCGAGATCTACAACTTTCGTTTAGAGTGTTTCTCCATCCGAGACTTTTTTCAAAATTTCAAATTTCAAATTTCAAACTTAAGACGCAATTATCGGCAATTAGATGCTTTCAAATGAAAAAGTTTTCAACTACAACATTTTATAACTTCTCAAGATCTACAAACTTTATTTTGATTGTTTGGTCATTTGTTCAACCGACGTGGTGGTTCTAACATATTTCACAATCCTTATATATCCTCTCTAGTAGTTTCATGAAACTTATTAGAGAGATGTAGATTTTGTGAACAACATTACTATTGATTTGTTAAATGAAGAAATGACCAATATATACTTTGTAGATCTTAAAAAGTTAAACAATTTTGTAGTAGAAAACTTTTTTATTTGAGTTAATTTAGTGTCTCAAAATATATTTTAAAAAATCTCTTTGCCGAGGGCCGTAAGGTAGGCCCTCGGCAAAGACTCTTTGTCTAGGGTCAATAGGGAGGCCCTCGGCAAAGATTTTTTTTTGCCGAGGGCCTGTCTTTGCCGAGGGCTCCTTCGGCCGGCCCTCGGCAAAGAGGGCCTTTGCCGAGTACCCGATATTTGGCCCTCGGCAAAGCCGGAAGCCCTCGGCAAAGGCTGCGTTTCCGGTAGTGATAAATATGCGATTTGGGTATTCGGATACGGATACGGTATCGGATGTTGAATATCCGAACTCGGATACGGAGGGCCTACGTTATGGCCCTCGGCAAAGAGAATTTTCAAAATACATTTTGAGGCACTAAACGAATTCAAATGAAAAAGTTGTCAACTACAAAGTTTCGTAACTTTTCGAGATCTACAACTTTCGTTTAGAGTGTTTCTCCATCCGAGACTTTTTTCAAAATTTCAAATTTCAAATTTCAAACTTAAGACGCAATTATCGGCAATTAGATGCTTTCAAATGAAAAAGTTTTCAACTACAACATTTTATAACTTCTCAAGATCTACAAACTTTATTTTGATTGTTTGGTCATTTGTTCAACCGACGTGGTGGTTCTAACATATTTCACAATCCTTATATATCCTCTCTAGTTGTTTCATGAAACTTATTAGAGAGATGTAGATTTTGTGAACAACATTACTATTGATTTGTTAAATGAAGAAATGACCAATATATACTTTGTAGATCTTAAAAAGTTAAACAATTTTGTAGTAGAAAACTTTTTTATTTGAGTTAATTTAGTGTCTCAAAATATATTTTGAAAAATCTCTTTGCCGAGGGCCGTAAGGTAGGCCCTCGGCAAAGACTCTTTGCCTAGGGTCAATAGGGAGGTCCTCGGCAAAGATTTTTTTTGCCGAGGGCCATTTCTTTGCCGAGGGCTGGCCCTCGGCAAAGGCCTCTTTGCCGAGGGCCTGTCTTTGCCGAGGGCTCCTTCGGCCGGCCCTCGGCAAAGAGGGCCTTTGCCGAGTGCCCGATATTTGGCCCTCGGCAAAGCCGGAAGCCCTCGGCAAAGGCTGCGTTTCCGGTAGTGATAAATATGCGATTTGGATATTCGGATACGGATACGGTATCGGATGTTGAATATCCGAACTCGGATACGGACAGATCTAAACCCCTCTAAACGGATTCGGTCTCGAATACGGTCGGAAAATATCCGTACCACTTTCATCCCTGCCCCTACCCCTCTCCACCAGCGCCACCACGGCCTGCTCACCTCCCGACCCCGCTCCCTCCCCCGCTGCCGACACCTTCCCCACTGCCCCTGTCCTCGACCCCGACCCGGCATTCCTCGCCCCGGACGACGCCATCGCGTCGCTCCCGTCCGTCGCGGACTCCGAGGGCTCGGCGGCGGCTCTGGCGCTCTTCCGCCGCCTATCCGCCCACCCGGACCTCCGCCACCTCATGCAGCTCTACGCCACGGCCGCCACCTTATTCGTCGAGCGGGGGAACCTGCCAATGGCACACGAGGCGGCGCGCGCGATGGTGGCGGCCTTTGCGGAGCGCGGCCGCCTCCGGGAGGCCGCGGACATGCTTCTGGAGCTGCGGAGCCACGGGCTCCCGCTCGCCATCGAGATCGCCAACTGGGTGCTCCGCGTCGGGCTGCGCCACCACCACCACTTCGCCCACGCGCGCCAGGCGTTCGACAGAATGGGCGTGCGCCCCGACGCGCGCAGCTTCCGGGCGCTCGTCCTCGGGTGCTGCCAGGAGGCGCGGTTCGAGGAGACCGACGCACTGCTAGCGGCGATGTGGCGGGAGGGGTTCTCCCTGGACAGCGCGACGTGCACTGTGGTCGTGCGCACGTTCTGCCGGAAGGGGCGGTTCAGGGACGTGCCTGGGCTGTTCAGGAGGATGGCGAAGATGGGCACGCCGCCGAACGTGGTGAATTACACCGCGTGGATCGATGGGCTGGGCAAGAGAGGCTTTGTCAAGCAGGCCTTCCGTGTGCTGGAGGAGATGGTCGGGAAGGGGTTGAAGCCGAACGTGTACACGCATACGTCGCTCATCGATGGGTTGTGCAAGGTTGGGTGGACGGAGCGGGCGTTCCGGCTCTTCTTGAAGCTTGTTAAGAGTAGCTCGTACAAGCCGAACGTGCACACGTACACCGTGATGATTGGAGGGTACTGCAAAGAGGGGAAGCTTGCTCGAGCTGAGATGCTCTTGGGGAGGATGGTTGAGCAGGGACTGGCCCCGAACACAAACACATACACTACGCTGATCGATGGGCACTGCAGAGGGGGCAGCTTCGATCGTGCCTTTGAGCTGATGAACAAGATGAAGCTGGAAGGTTTCGTGCCCAATATCTACACATATAATGCCATTATTGGGGGACTTTGCAAGAATGGAAAGATTCAAGAGGCTTACAAGGTGCTCCGAATGGCCACTAGTCAGGGTCTGCAACTTGATAAGGTGACATACACTATACTGATAACTGAACATTGCAAACAGGGCCACATAGCTTATGCTCTGGATTTGTTCAACCAGATGGCAGAGAACAGTTGCCATCCTGATATAGACACATATGCCACCATCATTGCTATGTATTGTCAGCAGAGGCAAATGGAACAAAGTCAGCAGCTCTTTGACAAATGTCTTTCCGTAGGGTTAGTGCCAACCAAGCAAACTTATACCTCGATGATTGCAGGATACTGTAGAGTTGGCAAATCAACCTCGGCTCTCAAGGTCTTTGAGAGGATGGTTCAACATGGATGCCTTCCTGACTCTATAACTTATGGGGCACTGATAAGTGGGTTATGCAAGGAATCAAGACTAGAGGAAGCTAGGGCATTATTTGAGACCATGCTTGATAAACATTTGGTGCCATGCGATGTAACTTGTGTCACTTTAGCTTATGAATACCGCAGGAGGGATAAGACAACCATTGCTGTATCATTTTTTGATAGACTGGACAAACGGCAACATGCTCATACAGCAGATGCACTAGTGAGAAAGCTCAGTACTGTTGGCAATTTGGATGCTGCTAGTCTTTTCCTTAAAAATGTTCTGGACAAGCATTATGCTGTTGACCATGCAACTTATACAAGCTTCATCAATTCATGCTATGAAAGCAATAGATATGCTCTAGCTTCTGAAATATCTGAAAAGATCTCAAAGCGGATTTCTGGCTTTAAGAAAAAGGTTGTTGCAGTTATTGCTTGATTTGCAAGAGCAATCTGAATTTCTCCCACTCATGCAGCATAGAAATTTGGCAGGAGCGCTCGATATTCCTTTTTAGCACAGCTTCTATGCCTATCAACGGCTGTAAATGGTATGCCTTTCTTATTTGGTGCCATGAACTATAATATAAAGTTTTTTCAGTATTACTTTGTCAATGTTTTGCTCTTGCATACTCGATGATCTTATAAAATATCCATGTCAAGGTTAAGATGACCAGATATTGATTAATGGATTGGATTAAGAGCTGCTTGAGTATTTGTATGGGGTCTGCTTTTGCATAAACCATGTGAATAGAAAGAAAGTAAGTCGTTCATATGGGCACACAAATTGTTATTTCGTCAGGACCATAGTAGTATTTCATTTGAGCCTTATTTTAATTTGTTTGATGCAACTCTTGTGAATCCTTATATTTCTACAGGGTAACAAGTCTTTCTTAAATACTCTGAAGATATCAATGTTATATGATCTGCATCATATATGATGGAGTTAAGGTTAGTTTACCCACGGTACCTTGTTCTGAAAAATGTATTTGATATTACACTAATTGAAACTTTGCACACGCAGATGCTTCTTATCTGTGTTCTACTCCCTCGGTCCCAGAAAAGATGCAATTCTAGGTCTGGTTAAGTCGAGGGCCTATCTTAACATTGAAAAGTTCATAGAAAATAGTATCAACATTGGTGATTTAAAAAATGTATATACTATGAAAATATATTCAATGATGAATTTAATGATACTATCTTTGTATTTAAATTTAGTCAAACTTAAGAAGGTTTGACTGGATACTATTCTAGAATTGCATTCTTTCTAGGATGGAGGTATGTCACGCGCCTAATAGGGCGCCTCCCCAGCCCTGGCCAATGGGCCAACCGCGGCCCAGGACGCGGTACTGTAGCGCCGCGCACTGTAGCGCCGCCGCCGACTCGGAGTTTCCTTCCATGGGAAGGAATTAGAAAATAACAAATAAAGGAATAGAAATAAATTAGGTGATTGAGTTGGTTTAGGAAAGAGATTCCGATCTATAAGGAAATCTCTCTTAGTTTACTTGGGATACAAGTCCATTATGGACTATAAAATATAGGGTTATTGTACCTATTGGAAATTAAGAAAGAAAAGAGCCTTTTGGCTTATCCCTTAGCTCTCCAGCGCCTGCACCCTCTGCCTCTCTCCTCCTGTGCGCCACCACCACCCCCTAACCCTAGCCGCCAGCTCCCCCACCACCATAGCCGCCGCCCTACACCTCCCCAACCTTGGGGACGTGTTACAAGGTAGTACTTTCTGACTTAACTGTTGTTATTTGAACCTTGTTGATGGTGTCAGTCTTTAGTAGTCCTAACTCCTAAGTTGATTCTTCATCCCCAGTAAGACAAATCTCTGTGATTGCTGGTATTCAGCGAACCGTTGCTGTCTACACAAATACAGTGATTATTGATTGTGGGATTTCTCCATTTGCTAATTCTTAATTGAAGATGTCTTATGTTTTAGCTCTTTTTATGGGTCCTTATTGAATATGTTTGATTCTAAGCACCACATGTTTATTTTCTGAAACCTCCATATGATCATCATTTGTTTCTTGTATTTTCTACTTACATACTAACTTAGTCGAAAGGAAAGTTACTGTATGATGTCAATCTGGACAAGGTTCCATTCCACTGGTCTTGCCATACTTACTACTGATGGTTCTATTCCATTGTTATAAGATAACTGCAATACAGCACGCTGTGAGTAAAGTTCTCGTTATATGATTGCTGAAGTTTTTGGCTTTTTAAGCTAAATTTTGAATTCAAGGCTTTAAGTTTTACACACACACAACAGAGAATTTCAGAGTTATCGACGAATACAGAATGCAATTAAAATGTAGAACAGTCTATAGTCTTAATATACACATGTTCTGAGCTAGGTGTGGTCCTATCGTTGTATTAACAGCATATGGATGGAGTTACTTGTGCAAGCTATTACGTCAGGACCTTACAGACTATTCCTAATCGTCAATATTTGTATTGCATAATCCTGAAATTTCCTTATAGCCTTTCTACTTAAGGAACAAGTGAAAACCATGCAATTATCTTACAGTTTCTGGTCAAACATTGTTTCACATGTTCACATAGTTCTATACACCTTACCAAAACCACCCTTGCCAAGAACATTCTGTTCACTGAAATTGTTGGTTGCAATCTAAAGCTCCCGCCATGAGAACCTCTTTATTTGCCCAAACTCAAGCATATGATCATTCTGACCTGGAATTGTTGAACATGTTTGTCTTTTATCAGATAAAAGAAGTTAGATATTTTCTTTCAGAATGCTTAATTTATTGAGCCATTTCAATCCGTGGAAATATGTTTTCCTCATTGAAAGTTACCACTATGGTAATTATTTAACAAACATAGTGACAGACCTGACACGTCAATGAAGGTTTCAGGCCGGTAACACATTCTTTGCCACCATAGCAAAACTAGAACTACTGTTACAAAAAGAGTGACTGCTCCAACAATGCTTCCAATAACCACCTTTAGCTTGGAATTTTTTGACCCACCTGAATGTATTAGCAAGCATTCATTCTGAGAAAAATGCCCTCAGTTTCCCTCCAAATTTAGTCTCAATTTTTCACTATGGTTTACCAGTTTTTCTAGTAATTACCTGTCCTTGTGCTGCCTCCTTCACATGGAAATAAATTTTGGCCACAATTCGAGTGGTTGCCTGTAAAGCTGGGAAGCAAAAATCATCTACTAAGGATACTATAAAGTAGCACACATGAAATGATGAATTTTGTTTCTGTAATCTGCTTTCCTACAGATATATGACATACTTGTAATGAGCCGCCTGAAGTAGATGTTGTGGGATTTCACCACTAATATTATTATGTGCTAGATTACTGCAAAATAAATTGAGTTATTTTACATGATAATTGAACAACTATTCACTTTCTTGAATGAACTAATATAATGGCACTAGCAAGTATGACAGCGGTTAAATTTGACAGGTTTTACTTGTACATGTTGTTGCCATGAAGAAAAAAAAATTACATGTTATTCAATGATGGAAGATTTGAGAAAGAGCTTGGGATATTCCCGCTTAAATAATTGTGGCTTAGATCCCTGTACAAGTTATCAGTTATCACTCAGGGTTTCTTTATCAGTCATGATAATATGGGGTCGTTGCTGACTTACAGATTTTGGAGTTTAGAAAGTTGTCCAAGGGAGTCCGGTATCGATCCATTTAAATTGTTTCTTCCAAGTTTTAGAATTGTCAAACTTGATAGGTTTCCAAACTCCAGAGGAATCCCTCCAGTTATGTTGTTGTTATCCAGTATCCTGAAACCATAGTATGTAGCAAACAGCAAGTTTATCCATCTTGTATGGGGACATAATTTTATGTATGATTGGACCTATTTTCATGGGCACCAATTGTTGGACACTCAAAAGAATACATGGGCAACTTACAGCTGCTGTAAAGTTGTTAGCTTTGCAGTGCTGGGTGATAAGGTTCCTGTGAACCCAGACGAGCTCAAAGTTCTGCAAACTCATAATGAGAAACTAAGCAAATAGTTATATGAACACAAGTACACAGCACTACAAGCTTATAATAGTAAAATTAGGAAAGAATAGAGCATGAAACAATTCCATTCAAATGAAAACTCTTCTCCTTTACAAATGGTTGGGATTAATCACTTTAGACATAGTCAACTGTTAGAATTGGATATGTCCTTATGTTCGATGACCATAATGTGAATTTTCTACCACTGGCAGTAATAGAGTTCAAAGTCTAGAAAGCTGAGATGAATAGGCTGAACTTACATTGTTGTAACTTTAATGTTGTCTTGACAATTAACATATTCCCAGTAGCAGGGGCTCATTTGATTATCCTTCCAATCACTAAGGACACCATGGTTATCGCCAAGTTGCATCTTTATTTCAACCAGTGCTTCGACTGCAGACAAAGCAGTCTTATTTCTGGGGTCCCAAGGTAGACTCAAGTTCTCAAAAAGTGAAATACTTCTTATTGAATCTATTCAGTGCCTCACATGCAATCTGGAATCTGTAGCACTTAAATACACAGGGCATGGCAGACAATATTTCGCCAATTGTAGATATATATATTTCAACCAAGGAAAATGAGCAGTGCTCAATAGAAGTGATTTTATGCCCCTCTTTGTGAGAATATTACAAGGGCACTAATTAGTGGGGTCAAGCAGGTGATCTGACCATTCCATTGGTATGAATTATTATCTATTGCGCAGATTTTTTCTAGAGTTTCTAATTCAAACATTTGACTGGTGACAGACGGAGCCAAATGTCTAAGATCCACTTATGTGGTCAGTAGAGATAACCTAGTCCATAGCAAATAATTTGTATGCCTCTGATGAAAGCTTGTCACTCAGAATCAAAGTTTCAGTTTAAATATATAAATTGCTTATCTAATGCCAGCTAATCAAGAACATCTTATTTGGCGAAAATGTTAAATGCCATAGCCATACCTTGGGAGTCGACAGCGAGAGAACATCTTATTTGGCATCCCAGCAGAAGTAACATAAAAGCTAATAGCTTCATGGCTTCTGAATTGATCATCATGTTTTTGTTTCAGGAACAGATGCACTGCTGAATGTACTCTGATTCGGTTTACTTTAGTCAAAAAAGAAGCCCTTGTGAAGTGAAATCAATGCTGGACTGCTGCATCAATGAAACAAAGCGCGTAAGAGGAGAGCAAACAGAGAAGAATGGAAGACAGGAATACTCAGAAGAAATCTGGCATGGTTCACAACTGGATTCCTGGAAGCAAGATGGAATGGTATAACAACATGCCAAGAATCTACATCAGCACAAAGTTTAGTTTGTTAAGGATTATATCTACAGTGGTTAAAGTTTAGTTCTGACTTCTTGTATGGAAAAAAAAAGTGTATCGTATTTGAGGGTGGAAAAAGATTTGTATGTGTGAAATGAGTCTGTGTGGTAACTGAACTTCGGTAGCTCAATAGTATTCTTTTTTTTTTAAAGAAAAACAATTAGCTTAATAGTATTCACCAGTTCCCAGAGTTACCTCTGATGCATTTCTCAGAAAGAAAAGTTCATCTGGCATAGACATTTACATGTAAGTCCAGAATACGGAGCTAGTGAGATTATCTGTATCTAATGAGGCCTAATGACCCTACACGCCTTGTCAGTTACTACAGCCAGCCCCTATATTCTCATACATGAAAGCCCCCCTTGCCAGCATCAAGATTCGTTGAGCAGTAAGCATGTTTTTCTCTCTCCTTTTTTGGCGCTTACATAGCAACTTCTCAAAGGTCACTTCCTTGCCCCTACTCTGTTTCAAGAACTTGGGATCATGACATGCAGGTGAACTTTCTCACTCATTTCCTGTACATTTTGCTATGCAGGTGGAAACTTCCAGTGGCCACAGGTAGTGTTTTCATGTTTGGTTGTGTTTGGGCGGAAACAAAGCTTTACTATCCTTCCATCGGTTTCGCCACAAAAGGCAAGCAAGAAGCAGAGGCGCCTATAAGCCCTGGAGCAGGGGAAACCGCTCTAATGGAGAGGAAGCAATCCAGTCAAGCAAACAGATACTCGAAGAAGAAGACGACCACGACGAAGTCAAACAGGCAGTACTTAGCTGAGCAAGTGAGCATGCAGCAAGGAAGACCGGCAAGAACTAGCAATCAAGTCAAGCAAACAGATACTCAAAGAAGAAGATGACGAGCATGCAGGAAGACAGACCGGCAAGAACTTATCTGCGGTGCACCCAGCTTCTTAGAAGTTTCTCTGAGCGACTGAGCCTCAGGAGCTATAACGAACACTCACTTGTTCGGAGACATGGAGAGAGGATAGTGGAGAGAAGCTTCAGCCCTGAGCTGAGACAGAGACTGAGTGAGGAGACAACTGGATGGTCAAATTTATCGGAGCGCTCCGAAGCATGGAGGAGGTAATTCTGACCATCTCATTGGATCGCGCGCGAACGGCTTGGATTGGCCACCGTACAGATTCTCCACTTGTAATCCTAGGGCTGTCAATACCGGCTCACTCGTACCCGTATCAGCATGGAGATTTTTATCCTACTAAATTATCCCACTAGTAGATCTTCTAGTGGAGCAGGTTGAATAGGAGTAGAAAAGAAGAGGGAAGGTGAGCATCGCATAGGGTGCTGAATAAATAGGAATGGGGGTTTGAGCCTAAAAATTGTTTAAGACGACCATGCTTGCTCTCCCCCATTGACTTGCTAATGAACAAGGAAATTCACCCAAACCACCCTGATTTTTCCATATATTTTTCTGCGGCATCCAGGTCCCACACAATTATTATGAGACTGCACTCTGAAGAATATCGACGTGGATTTCAACCATGGCAGAATTTTTAGTTTAAAAAAAAATCAAAATTAGTGGAGCAAGTGAACTGTGCTGCGTAGTAGGTATGTTTCTTGAACAAAACTAAGGAGACCGTCAGTCTAACTGTGACACTGTACCTACTGATGCTGCTCCTTGCTGAGCCATTTATTCCCTGATACTGAAACGACGAGACGTGGATGACAAATTACAGGTCGTCAGTCTTCTGCTCTCTGCGTGTTTGTGTTTACTCGGCCAAATGTACCTTTCATGATGACATGGGCCCATGACACTAAAGAGTGTTGAGTGTATGGATATGTCTGTTAGCTCCACTCGATTAGGGTTGCTAATTGCGTGTTGTCATCCCTTCTTAGATTAATCGTGTGTTGTTATCAGTACAGTTATTAGCAAATTAAAGTGTAGCGAATTCTTCTAGAGTGAATTCATTCGGCACTAGCTGCTGCCTATGTTATTCTACTGCAAATTGGCAAATAACCTATGGTTGCAACGTTCCATGCTGTAAAATACAATATATATGTATAAAAATAGCGCTTTTGACCGTTGACTCAACTACAGAATCTTGTCCAGATCAGCTTTCACTGAGACTTAAACATGTCAAGCATACTACTGTTTTTTCTCAGTTATCCAACTCGGGGGTTCAACAATGCTATTGCTATATTAGTATCAAAGGTGCACCTTCTAGCACTGCTATATTAGTTGAAAATCTTCTGTCGATTATTGGCAGGTTAATGCATTCCTGGGCACTTTTATTCTTAACTTGTTTTCCTCAGGATAAGAGCATCTTTCAATAGTCCCTGAAAAAAAAATCGGTAAATAAATGAACTTTCCAGGACGCTAAAAATGTAGAAACCATATTTGTGGGCTAACCATTTTCAATATTTCGCTCCCAAAAGTTAGAATGCAGTTTTGGATCAAGAATCTCAAACTATTTTAATCTCTTTTGTACACTTGTATTGAGAACCCTATCCTTTCTCCTTATTCTTTACCACGTCCTTCCAGCTCCACATCAGCAAATTGATAAGCATGTGTATATTTCCGTGTGATTGAATCGATTTTCTAGTGCTGAAAGATTGAGAGTTGAGACAAGGCGTTGTCAAGTGCGGAAAGATTGAGGACTGAGATAAGGAGTTGTTGGGGAGAGGTTTTTTCAATCCTGTTTAAAAATCAAGATTGATAGTGCGTTTCGGAAACTCTTCAAGGTGCTCTAACCAAGAAAAGTTTGTTCTTCCACTCCAGGAAAAAGAAATAAAAAAGTAAAAGAATCTGCTTTAATTTGCCATGCCATTTTATTCCTTTTCCAGCTGGTGATGACCTTTTGTTTGTCTCGTTGATTTATCCTAATGTCTACATGTATTAGTCTTAATAAAAGTAAAGTGATGGTTGAAGCAGAGGTACGTATAGCAGGCGCTATGCATGGCTTCAGTTAACATGTTTCTGTGGGTGGCCGGTTTTCTTCTTACAAACTATAACAGCCAAAAATATGGATTATTCATGAAGTATGGACACACGGGTTGAAACAGGAGCTACGCAAAGCTATAATGACAAGAATGCGAACAAAAGGTTGACAAGTACCCTTGTGTGTTTGTTTTGTGATGAGTGATTGTCAATGTGATCCACGAAGTAGGTTGAGTGGTGACTAACTCTACCTTGACGAAAGCTTTGTGTGCGACATGTCTCTTGGCTTGTGTTGTGCAGATGTGGAGCACGGAGGCGGTAGCCGACGGTGAGGTGAAGGTCAAGGAGGACGTGCCGTGCCGATGGACTAGAGGGGTGAAGGACGGACGTGAGGCTTGGACCGAGGGACCCGGAGGCCGGGTGGCTAGCCGCGGTGGCTGACACTTGGGACATCGACAAGCGCGAAAAGACATGGGAGTGACCGTGTTGACCGTGGAGGTGACACGCGTCGGATGGCGGGGGACGCGTATGGAGTACACTACTAGCGGAGCGGTTTGATGGTTTGGGCCTTAAAACCATCGGAGGCGGGTTTACGGGTTTGGGCCTCAAAACCCGGGCGGAGCTTCCGAGGAGGAACGGACGACACGTGGCGGCATCGGGGAGTTCGCGTCGAGGTGAAGCTACCGGTGAGGAGGCGCGGTGGCTGTCGGATGGTTGGACCTCTACGCCCTTGGGCTTTCTGGTTTACCTCTTATGTATCCAGGGGCATTTAGGGGAATGTAAAATAATCCTGTTAAATAGAGGATGGCAGTCCCCTTGCCTCCTCACCTCTCTCATTTTCCCCCTTTCTTTCTAGGGTTAGGTTTTCTAGTGCACATGAGAGAGGTCACATGAACTGAGATTTTCGTGGTGTATTTTGTTGAGATTTGGTGTGGGAATGGAAGCCCAAATCCTTATTTTACCCTCTGGGGTTCCTGTTGGAAGCTGTGATTTTCGTTCCTATTTTTCTCCATTTTTCGTTCATAGCTTTGATCTGCTTTTCCTGGAATTTGGATCAATCCCAGAACTTAATTTCTTGGGAATAGGTTTGTAGGGTGGTGAATTTGTTCTGTGCAAATTTTGGGAGCGATTCATGTTGATTTGATCGAGTTTGATTCGATTTTTGGGTCGCCCTTTTCTCTGTGTTCGTGCGTTCTTCAGGGCGTCGGTCACTGTTGGTTGTCTGTCTGCTGCTGCCCGTTCCCTGGTTCAAATCGTGAGACCATCAAGCTTCTAGTGAAGCCACCGGCCTCGATTCCGGTCTCTTCCAACAGCCAGCAGCAGGCCCAGGCAACCGCGCGTCCCTGCCCTTTCTCTGTTCCCTGTTCATTCGTTGGCCGGTTGCTTGCCCTGGTGACCTGACAGCTCGTTCGGCAGTACTGTGCGGTGCTCGCTCTAAGCCCTGGTGGCTGTTGATTCGTTTGTGAGCTAGTGTCACCGTGAGCAAGCACCCTGCACCTTGCGTGCACGTGTGTGAATTTAAGTGGCTGGTAGCCGGTGCTTTGCAGCTCTGCTGCTTTTCAATTCGTGGTTAATTTTGGTTTGTCAAAAGTTCGCTGCTAGCATCCGTGAATTACCAAAGCATTAATTGGCTGGCACCCTTCCTCTGTGTTTGTTGCGCAGGTCTGTTCATTCCCGATCTGACAGCAGTAGCTGCTCTCTCTCGGTCTCTATTTGTTCCAAGTTGCAGTGCGTGCCCAGATCCTGCCTGCAATTTCTATCTTTGTGTCGAACAAATTTTCAGACATTTTTCTGTCCATATTTTCCAGTCATGATTTCTTGTATTGTCTGCAGTTTGGTCGTTTGAGCTCCAAATCGTATTCCGTCTGTTGCGTTGGCTTTCTACCGTTCCGAGCAATCTCTCTAAGTACTCTCGTCACCAGTTGGCTTAAGTATTCTAGTTTTGGAAACTCGCTTGTGTTTGGAGGTGACTTTGGGAGATCGGCTAAGTATTTCGAAAGAAATCTGAGGCTTCCATTCATCCCCCTCTGTTCGCCGTTTTTGGTCCTTCAAAGAAAAACTATTATTGAGGATGGAAAATGTATAGAACAATTATAACAAAAGTTTATCACAATCCAATAGAAGATTACAAAATATCTACAGGAGTATTGTGTTCGAAATAAACAAAAGATACAGAGCACACAAAGATTGTAATTTTGATTAGCTCTAAGCACCAAATTTATCCACAAACTCCTAACGTTCATGTGCCTTATAAAATACATGTCTTGTAAAATTTCTAGATTGTGTAGGAGCATAGGTTGGTGGGATAGCACTTCATAATTCACGTACATGATTGTTTTATCAAATGAAAAAGAAGAAACACATGCCTAAAATTTAATTTATTTGGTATAGCAAAAGGCTACCTGCAAGTGTGGAATAAGAATGCTTTACAATGAAGAAACGTTTGGACATTAAACAAGAAAGAGAGACTATTCACGAAAAAGTTCAAACAAGTGTCCTACAGCTCAAAGATTCGATCTTAGCCTCTAACTTTTTTTTTGATAATTCTTAGCCTCTAACTAGAGAATTTTAGTACATAAAAGCTGAAACTACCAACATGTAATATATTGTTTACACTGCAGAAACAGATAGATAACACAACACTAGATCACCATCACAGCATAAACAATGACCAAGAAAATCTTTCGAAAAACAGAAAGGTCTACAAAATCTAGTGAACAGTGTTGGGGGAGGGGGACGCATATATTCTGTTCCCACTTCAGGCTAGGCCGTGCCTCACGTTGCTCCAAAGCCATCCTCATCCAGCTCCATCCCCTCTCCCGGAAGCAATCATCCATGGCCTATTCGTCACTTCAGAGTTGCACTGTCGTCCTGAGAATGCGCTGGATTCCATGTCCTTTGGTTGGTTTCTTCCAAGCTTTCATGGCACACGCACAGAAAGCGAGTCCTGATGCTCTTTGGCAGAGAGAAGCAGATTGAAGGGGCAAGGGAACCGAAGGACAGTATATCAGGGCATGCAGGTATGGATCGAGCAGACAAGCGCATGGCACACGTTCAGCGTGTCAAACCAGTGTCCCAGCTAGTCTTGCATGACTCTGTGTGGGGCTAGTGTAAAGGCTGCTGCCTTTTGAGCTTCTTTGGTACACGACTGAGGGTCGGTTGAATACGAATCACTGGTATTTATTTAGTACGGATTGGGCACAAAACCATGCGATTTATTCAAATTTAATTTGAACTAATTCATAGTTAACGAAGCAAATCCTCTTTTAAACGCTTGAAATAAACTACAGAGGTTCATGAGGCAACCTCTCCCGCATACATTCCAGGGGTGTTTAAGTAGACTGATGTATTTTTCTGCAAAATTTCCTTCACTAGAGCAAAATGGTTGGTGTAAGCAGGAATACAGGGAAGGGGCATATGTGAAAGGCACCTCCAAGTCTCGATCTAGTTGCCCTCCTTCATACGGTGAAGTGCCTAGGATGTCCTTGTCTGATGGTGCAATGATAAACCCTCTGCTTTTCGAACTATTAGTGATCTGTCAAGATTCTGCTTTTTTTCCCTTAGCAAAACAAAATTTCTTTTTCTAAGTGTGTTCTAAAGCACTTGGATACGCCCAATTAGGTTGCAGCTTTTCCAAGAACGGCTAGACTCAAATCCCATACAATATATGGTGTTGGGATCTAACTCCCCCTGGCGACGGAGGTAACGCAAAAGCGGGGTGTGCGCTCAAGACCGCGGTCGAGTTGTGGCGCCACCGCCGATGGAGCCTTTGGCAATTCCTAGGCGGAGGTATCAGGCAGAGAGACAGCAGGAGTTCCGCCCACTAACCCTGTCTTTGATATTTTTGTTTGTGCCGCTATGTAGGACGCGTGGGAGTGGAGCCTGAGCAGAGGCCTTACCTCCGCCTTTGACGGGCGGAGGTTAGACCTACGCTATACGGGCGGAGGTTCCGGGAGCTGCTCGTCGCCCTGGAGTGCCATCGCGGGAATGTGCAGGGCAAGGCCAACAGGCGGGCGGTGTTCAAGATCTGAGGTGGAGGTTCACCTCGGCCATCCAAGGGAGGAGGTCTAAACCATGCTCCGGCATCAGCACTTAGGCCCCCGGAAGCCTGATGGGCCGCAAGTGTTGGCCCACCGTGAAGCAGCCTTCATCACTAGAGAATGACCGGCTACCCTTGAGAGACTGGCCTGGGGAAGGAATCTACGAAGAATACACCGCCATCGTCACGGGGCAGGAATGTAATTGTGATTTGCGTCAGTCGGTGCCCTATAAAATAGGGGGCTATAAATGCTCCAAAGGGAGGTAGGTGAATACAGTAATGAAACCCTAGCTTTCTTGGGTCCCAACTGTGTTTTCCTTAAGCCCACTCTTCCTCAACCTCCACCCGCACCCCAGTGGAGGTCCCATCCAACCACGCTAACCCCCGCTGGGAACAGTTTCCCAACATTGGCGCCCATCGGGGTTTGGCCGACACAAACCCGCAATGGCAGGAAAAAGGAAGGCACTACCTAGGTGGCCAGCAGCCTCCGCCGAAAACACAAGGCCCCGGCGCAACGCCAACAGCACTTACGCCGCACCAATACAAGATGATGGCGACACTGAGACTCGGGACCAATAGCCGACGTCGGAGGTTCAATAGGCACCTAGCCTCACCCCTGAGCAAGAGCTACAACAGCTCCAAACCCAACTACAAACCATGCAGCAAGAGAGAGACAAAGTTGCCGCCACCTACGCTGCAAGCCAGCAAGCAATGCAAACATCCGCCCAGGCGGCGGAGATTAGGTAGCAGCTCGCCCTTCTGCAGGCAGAGATTCAGAGCATGTAGCCTTAGCAAGCTCTGGTTGCCAATCCAATCCATATGCCTCCGACATACCAAAATATGGCAAAAAATGCCCCAGCTACACCGGCCCCGGCAATATGGATACCTCCATCACATAAAAATAGCAGACCCCAAATCCCCATTATCTGAAGGTATTCAAACTTCACCTTGGCCAGTTTCCTACAAACCGATCACTTTGCCAAAATATAATGGCAAGTCGGATCCTCGCCAGTTCATCATGAGTTTTGAGACGGCAGTAGCATCAGCCGGAGGCAATGACAGTGTTTTGGCCAAGTCATTCGTTATCGCTGCTGAGGGCGATGCCCTAGCTTGGTATTCAATGCTCAAGCCAAGCACAATATACTCATGGGAGAACCTCCGGGACAAAATTCTAGAAAACTTCAAAGGCTTCTCCAGCGAGTCCTTGACCTCCACAGACTTGTTTCAATGCAAGCAGAGCCAGGAGAGCCTCTGAAGGATTACTTTCAAAGGTATGTACAACTCAAGGCTCGAGCACCCAATGTCTTAGACAACGTAGCCACAGAAGCAGCTATCAAAGGCCTATGCATCGGACCCTTTGCTGCCCACCTAGCTAGAGAGAAACTAGCAACAATGCAGCAACTATACTTAGAATTCGAGAAATACTGCAAATCAGACGATGATTACCATAAAAGGCTGGAGGAGCAAAACCAAGGCAGACAACACATAGGTAGAAACGGGCAAAGGAATAGCAATGGACAAGGCTAGCAACAACAGAGGTCGGGGCAGGACCAGCAATTGTTGAACATTGAACACCAAGTCACCAACCAGCAAAGCCAGCCTCCCCCACAGTCTGGAGGACAAGCCTCATCTCAGAGACAGTACCAAGGCAAGAGCAATGACCATGGTAGAACCTGGAACAAGAACTCAAGACAAAGGCAGCGGAAGTAGTACTATTTTTTCCATGCGGAAGAGAAGGGGCATGTCACCAAGGACTGCCCAGACGCCAAAGAAACCCAAGAAAGAATCAAGAATAGAACAGCATAGCCTCTGCTGCAACCTCAGGCAAGAGATGTGAACCACACCTTTGCTCCACCCATACACCAACAGTACTACCCACCTTACCCAACCTATAACCCCAACCAAGCCAATTCTCCCAACTTAACCTCTGCCTGTTACCCTAGCTTTCTACCAGCTTGGAGTCACCAAGCCAACCGCCTGCTCAGCCAAATCTATAGAGAGCGAAGGCCAGCCTAACATACATCAACCAAAGACCCCCACAGCTTACTTACATAGAGGGCAACCAGCCTTCGCCGGTCATTAACAGACCGCACGAAATGCTACCACCGCTACCAGCACTACCACAGTAGCCCCTACCACCCAAAAATGAACCCAACCAAGAAAATCAAGTGAACCCTCACACCCCCTACTAATAATTGGCATGATTCTACCAATAGCCAGAGGTTCATCCATGGAGTTCCAGACCAAACGCCAAAAGAAAGATCACCTTCGGTTGGTGAACAATGTTGTAGTGCAGGGTCCAATACGCTGCACAGACTGGTCCAAAACCTCCATCACCTTCTCAGAGCAAGACCTCAAGCTAGAAAGCTACCCCCACGCAGATGCAATGGTAATCAAAGCAAACATAACAGGTTGGGGGATCAGCAGGGTCCTAGTTGATTTAGGAAGCTCAGCAGACATAATATTTGTTAGCGCCTTCGACCAGATGAAGCTCAGCAGAGGCCAGCTGCAACCTTCGGACACTCCACTGATCGGGTTCAGAGGCAAGCAAGTCAATGCCCTAGGAAAAATCTCCCTGCCGGTATCCTTTGGTGATCAGGAGAATGCAAGAACAGAATATGTCACCTTCGACATCGTAGACTTGTACTACCCCTACAATGCAATTTTTGGAAGAAGTTTTGCAAACAAGTTTAACATGGCCCTCCATATGGGGTACCTATGCATGAAAATTCCCACACTTCATGGCATCATCACAGTACATGGTAGTCAGAAGGAAGCAAGGAACATTGAGAAAGCAATTTACAGGTCTCAGAGGAACATTAACTTCTTAGACACGGAACCTTCGGACATGCCCAAAGGCACAACCACTCTTAAGGATCAGGAAGGATTAGGAGGGCACGAAGATGGTACCGCTAGAGCAAGCAGTACCAGACCGGCAGGTGATAATAGGCACAAACTTGTCGGCCAGAGAGGAGGCAGAACTCATCGACACTCTTGCCAAAAATAAAGACATCTTCATCTGGACAGCCTCCGACCTACAAGGGGTCAGCAGAGATATAATAGAGCACGCCCTAGACATCAACTCGAACATGAGGTCAAAGAAGCAACGGCAAAGGAAAATGTCAGAGGATAGGATTCTCGCAGCCAAGGCGGAGGTTCAAAGGCTCCTTGATGCCAACGTTATCAGAGAAGTAAAATAATTAGAATGGCTAGCCAACGTTGTCCTTGTGCCCAAGAAAAATGGCAAAATGAGAATTTGTATAGACTTCATAGATCTCAACAAAGCTTGCAAAAAGGACCCTTTTCCACTGCCAAGGATAGACGCCTCAGTCGACAAGGCAACAACATGCAAAAGATTTTCCCTGCTTGACTGCTTCTCCGGCTACCATCAGATTTGGCTAAAGATAGAAGATCAAGAGAAGACAAGTTTCACAACACCCTTTGGCACCTACTGCTATATAAGGATGCCCGAAGGTTTAAAGAATGCAGGCTCAACCTTGGCCAGGATGACGCAACAATACTGGGAAAACAGTTCCTCAGGAACATCATAGCCTATGTAGACGATATAGTGGTCATGAGTAGGAAAGAGGAAGACCACATTGAGGATCTAAAGGAGACCTTCATTAACCTCCAACAAGCTGGGCTGAAACTCAACCCTGACAAATGTGTCTTTGGAGTTAGTAAAGGTAAAATGCTTGGCTACATCATTAGCTCGGATGGCATATGGGCCAACCTAGACAAAACAAAGGCAATCATGTCGATGGTAGAACCTTCGACCAAGAAAGAGGTCCAGAGGTTAACAGGCAGGATAGCAGGACTCAACAGGTTCATCTCCAAATGTGCAGAGCGCAGCCTACCCTTCTTCAAGGTACTCAAGGGTGGAGGCAATACGCAATGGGGCCAAGAGCAGTTGGAGGCCTTCTAGAAACTGAAGAATTATCTAGTGGAAGAATTGATGGTAACAACACCAGAACCAGAGGCCCTGCTCCTACTGTATGTTGCAGCCTCCGACCACGCTTTAAGTAGCGCCTTGATCCAAGAAAGCAAATAGGTCCTAAGGTTGTCCAGTGGCCAGTCTACTACATTTCAGAAGCCTTAGCCGGAGCCAAGCTAAACTACTTAGAGTTGGAAAAAATTGCATATGCAGTCCTGATCTCCTCTAGGAAGTTGAAGCATTACTTTCAAGCCCATGAGATTACTGTTCCAACTTCTCAGCCATTGGAAGACATCCTGAGAAACAAAGAAGCCTCCGGCAGAATAGGCAAATGGGCCACAAAGTTATCTCAGTTCACCATTACCTACGTCCCAAGAATAGCAATCAAGTCGCAAGCACTAGTGGACTTCATGGTAGATTGGACACCTCCAGCAGCACCACCAGCAGTACTACAGCATGATCACGCTACAACGACTTGGACAGTGCACACTGACGGAGCCTGGGGTAACCTTGGCGCAGGAGCCTCCACAGTAATCCATGCACCCTCAGGCCTTTGATCTAGGTATGCAGCAAGACTAGAGTTCTAAGCAACCAATAATATTGCAGAATACGAGGGGCTAATCTTAGGGCTCAACAAGGCAAAGGCTCTTGGCTCCAAAAACCTTGTTATTAAAACAGACTCCCAGATTGTAGCCGGGCAAGTAGAGAAAGAATACACTGCAAGGGAGCCGGAGCTCAGCAAATACCTAGAGGTGGTCAGGGGACTAGAGCGGAGGTTCAAAGGTTTTACCCTAAAGTACATACCCCGAGCCAAGAACAGAGAGGCAGATGAACTGGCGAAGGCCGCAGCCAACAACTTACCATTACCAGCAGACATCGTCTACCAAGTCCTCCGCACACTAGTGACAAAAGGGCTGACAAAGGCATTCCTAGAAGTACTACTCACAGAGTTCGAAGATTAGAGGCAGCCAATCATTGACTCGCTAAACAATGTTCACCTTACGGATGATGAAGCAAGCACAACCAGAATGGCCGCCAGGGCCAGAAGCTACACAATAGTCGAAGGTTAGCTCTACAATAAAGGGGTTGTCCAGCCTCTCCTTAGATGCATATCTCAAGAAGAAGGCAAAGCATTATTGGCAGAGATCCATTCCAGCGTCTGTGGTTCATACATAGGCCCAAGAGCATTGTCATCAAAAGCCATAAGACAGGGATTCTACTGGCCTACACATGCCAGGGACGCTGAGCAAGTTTCCAAGACGTGTGAAGCCTATCAAAACTTTTCACTTCACCAAGCAAAACCTTCGACAGAAATACAACTGATACCTCCGATATGGCCACTCCAAAGATGGGGCATCGACCTTGTTGGTCCCCTGCCACCTTCGCAAGGGGGAACAAATTTGCAGTCGTTGCAGTTGAATACTTCACAAGATGGATTAAGGCAAAACCACTAGCATCAATCACCTCCGATTCATTGAAGAAATTTTTCTGGCAAAACATAGTATGCAGATTCGGAGTACCAAGAACACTAACAGTTGACGATGGCAAGCGGTTCGATTCTGACAAGTTCGAAGAGTTTTGCACCAGCATTGGGACCAAGCTAGCCTGCGCTTCAGTCTACCATCCAGAGTCCAATGGAGCAGTAGAGCGAGCAAACAGGGCAGTATTCTCTGCCATATCCAAAACTCTGTTTAACCTCCCGCAAAGGCAAATGGGTTGAAGAATTACCGAAGGTTGTCTGGTCACACAACACCACAGCTTCCAGAACAATAGGGCTTCACCCCGTTCAAGCTACTCTATGGAGAAGAAGCCATGCTACCAGAAGAGATCAAGCATGAAAGCCTCCGCGCAATGCAGCAGACCATGGCAGAGGATGAGGAATATTCTAAGGAAACGATCGAAGGTATCAGGCTAGAGGCCGTTGACAATATACTCAAGTACCAAGACCAAACCAAGAAATGGAGGGACAAATCAATAGTAAGAAAGGACATAAAAGAAGGAGAGCTGGTCCTCCAAAGAAAAGCAAATGCAGCAACATCCGGAAAGCTGCAGCCAAAGTGGGAGGGGCCATACACAGCAACAGCAGCAGGCAGACCAGGGTCATTCTTCCTAACCGACGGCGAAGGAAAAACCACGCTCCACACGTGGAACATCAGCAACCTTCACAGATTTTACATCTAAAGCATTGTAAGAGTAGCCTCCGCGCAACTTATAAATGAAGGTTAGCTCACATCTCCCTTCCTTTTTACTTTTCTCAACCAGGTCTAGATTTTGTTTTCCTTAAATTTCTTTCCTTTCAACTTTTTGGGCCTGCACTCTTTTCCTCACAAGGGGAACTCCTTGTGGAGGTGAGGTTTTTAACAAGGCAGAACCCATGTAAAAACCCTCCAAATCTATGAAGAGGTTTTCCCCTAAAAGAAATGTTCTCATTTTTTGCAAGTCAAAAGTGGCCAGCAACGAAGCCACAAAATTCGACAAAAGAAAAACAAAACAAAGGAGGACCTCCGTTACCGGGAGTCGGAGGCTCCCTGATAACGGACGACCTCCGCGGCCAAAAAAGGCCTAGCCCGTGAAAAAAGACCTACCGAGCCGTAGGCATCATGGAGATACATTCCAATTGGCAAAAAAGCCATGCAAACTACAAAGTGCAAATGCACATATCTCCGCCCGAGGCGTCGGAGGTCAACAAACCTGGAAGAAGTCTTGACATGATTCAGGCACCAGGAGTATTAATTGCTAGAGGTACGAATAAAATTAATGCAGATTTGTAAAATTGCCAAAAATTTATATCATATCAACGACAAATCAGTAGCCATTTAGTCGAGCATTTAACAATACGATGCATCCTAGACTATAAAACCCGACAGCACCCCGCAATCCTCACTTAGTGAGAAAAGGAAAGGGGGGAGAGCAGAATGCCTAGCACCAGCTACACCTAAACATCGCCCCCAAAGGTCATGGAGGCAGGTGTATCCTTATCCAACATAAGCATGAAAGGAACCGTGCGAAGACTTGTAAAAGAGAGAGCAACGACAACCAGAACCTACTACAAGCATCCGGATTGCCTCCGCAAGCTGATACCAGCAGCCATGAGCCAACTGTCGTTAGGGGGGATCGCATGAAGACTCGTAAGATCCCCCACAAAACAAGTCAGCAAGCAGGCGTAGACCGGCATCACACATGTTCCATGGGTGTGCGCACAACCGTTAACCTCCGCTCGCGAAAAAGAAGGAGCTCAGCAACAAGCGAAGGATGTGTGCAAGAAAGACTTCCTCCTACTCTTCCTCGGAGAACAGAGCATGCCTGTGTTTGTGCAGGATACAGAAACGCTACTGCAAACAACTCACATACAGAAAGTGAACTATGCAGCCAGTGCTCAATATTCAGTCAAATGGATACACACGATGAAGCGTCCTGATGTGCGTACTATACTACACAACAGCTAATCGCTAGTAACATTTTGGGCTTCTCTTTCGTAACCAGTAAGATACCATGATCATGGAGAAACAATATACTCAAGAATACAGTGTACAGGCTTTGGTTACATAGTGCGAACGTAGGCGCCAATTGCCTCGATGTAATTGTCTCCGTGGGCAAAGAAGCCAACGATCCTGCTGTTGCTCCCCACCGGAACGTGGAAAGCAGCTCCGAGCTGCGTTCCGAAAGGCCCATGTGTTTTGCCTGTGCTGGTGACAAGTGTAAGAGAAGATACAACATTCGGTATTGATCTGTCCCTGCAAATGGATGAAATGTTCCAGAAACTTTCACTATAAACTCTTCAGGGTCAAGATGGATCTGCAAAAAGGAACATATAGAAAGAAAAACAGCACTGGTTAATTCAGCTGATGTTTGTATGTTTTAATTTGGATGGAAGAAGGTGCGCTGCATGTTTTTAAAACAGTTAACACTTCACAGTTAACAGGCTTTAGTCACCACAGCCTTCGAAGAAAAATCCAGTGCATCCCGGATGCACACACCTAACTATGCAAACATACCTTGGATGTGCGGCACGTGCCCACCCACAGCATCCGATGTGATGGGAACAACCGTTTTGCGGCAGATACGGACGCACAGGAGCTCGGCTCTTTTCTTTTCCGTGTTCACCGCCGCACGACCGTGCTGAGAACAACCATTGATTTTATTTGATGTCCACGTGGCAGCAGATTAGCCTATGTATGCACTAAGCCTCGGTGCATCCAGTATGCACTGGATTTTTTTGAATTTCTGTCACCAGATGGAGTTCAATGATTGGCTTGGAAAATTTAGTGGTGGCAGATAGTAAAAAACCTAGGCATGCATGAGCTTTTATTTCACACTACCAGGATAAAAAAAACTGCTTGCTGCTAGTTTTTTTTAGATAAAAGAACTAGGTTCCAGCGTCTACTTTCCAGGCATGGTACACATCTAAGCTTGTTGTTGGTTATTTATTATTTTTGTATAAAAAATAGATAAGTTATGGACCACATGGATTACAGATATCTCTTACTACTATATAAAATATATAAGATAGATTTCACTACCATTGAGGCTCACCTTTCGACCATTTCCTCCACAGCCGCCCCATGGACCGGCAGTGTGCTGCTGCCCACTGTGGTCACTGTATATATACTCAAGTGAATCTCTGATAGTCCCACTGAAAATTGTCACTCTTTGCAGGTGATGTGGTTTTTCTGTGATGTCATGAAGAACATTTCCATCTGCGCCCCAAGGTCCAATCCTGGCCACCTCAGCTTGCAATTAATAAAACTGATTCAGTAAAAAATTAGAACGAATGAACCAACAAGAAGACAAATTTCAACTAAAATTAATATGGAATAATAAGTTAGTACCTCTTCTTTCCTAATTAATTTTAACTCAGGATTCGTGTAGACACCGATTGCATTGAGATATCGTCCAGAACGCTGTCCAGAACGCCCAAAGAAACCAACAATGCAGCCATTGCCCTGCATTGGAATGTGAAAAGATGTTCCTCTCCCTTTTCCAAATGGTCCGTAGCTACGAGCATTGGTGACAAATGTAAGAGACGTTATTACGTTTAGTTGACTATCGAATGTACCGATTGATCCGGATACTCCTATAAGAAACTCCAAAGGCCCTAGCTGAAACTGCAAGAAAAACAGAAATTATTTCTCACATTGAAATATACACCCCCAGACAAATATGAATACCTAGGCTCAGGTAGTAACTTTTAGGGCCCTTTGAAACATAGGAATTTTGCAGGAGTTGTATAGGAATCAGTTCATTTTCACTAGAAAAACACATGAAACAAGAATTTTTCCTCCATTCCAAAGGGGGCCTTAGTGGTACCATGCCTTTGGGGAGGTATTTATCAAGATTTACCATATATTAGTATAACATATGAGGTACACAAAACTATTGTCATCTTATGTACAACTTTAGTACCTTAAATTAGAATTTAGGAATGTCTTAAAAAACCCTAATTTATTAGGGAAGATCCAACTTAGAAACTATGAGATGGTTTTCATACTTACCAAGTCAAGTAGAGATTACAATATAAACCACATTCTGAATGGATAGTTTCTTCAAAAATTATATTTCGTGTTTGCATGTACTACATGAGAGTTTTGGAGAGAGTGGCATTACAATTCAGCAGGGACAATGTTAATTAGGAGTCATAGTATCAAGCTAGTTATCTGTCTATGGTTAGTTCTCTCTGCATGTGCATGTTGGCATGTATTGGGATGTAATCCCCCAAATTTAAAACAATAACCATGAACTTCATAAATGCAAATTTAACTTTGTGTTGCGCACATCTAAACAATAAAATTCATATTGGTATAGGAAAGATTTATTCTGTTCGTCACACTCACAGAGTTATTGTCTCCTCCATGGCTGCCCCAAGGGCCTGTAGTGTGGTAGTGGCCATCGTGGTCGGTGTATGAAAACTCAATTGAATCGATAATAACTCCACTGCTAATTTTAACCCTCTCTAAACGGTAGGGTAGCATTTTGATGTCCAGTGGATTTCCTGCATCTCCACCCCATGGGCCAAATTTGGCATACACATCAGTCTGAGGAACAGGAATTAAGACTAGAAATTAGGAAAGTTATCGTGAGAGTCGAGAGCTAGATTTCATAACGATTAATGCTCACCTTATGATCGCTACCTCCACATTCTCCCGATGGACCTGCACTATGCTGCTGCCCATTGTGGTCCTGGCTAAAAACTCAGGAGTGAACTCATGATAGTTCTATTAAAAATTGCCATTCTTACTAAGTGATGTGGTTTATTACTATGATGTCATGAAGAACCCCTCCATCTCCACCCAAAGGACCAATCCTTGCAACCCTAGCCTAGAAGTGAACTGATTAAGTAAAGTTTTGAATGAAAACACAGATAAAAAAACTAGTATGGACCAAATTTGTAGTACATCTTGGTTTGTGTAGACACCAATCGCATTGAGATATTGGTTGGAATGACCAAAGAAACCAATAACCCAGCCATTGTTTTGCATTTGAATGTGGAATTGTGTTCCTCGGCCTTTTCCAAATGGTCCATAACTACGAGTATTGGTGACAAATGTAAGTGATGTTATAACATTTATTAGACTTTTGAATGGACCGATTGTTCCAGATACTCCTGTAAGAAACTCCGAAGGACCTAGTTGAATCTGCAAGAGAAAGAGAAACAATATTTCACATTGAAATATCCTGTAGACAATCATGAGTAGTCAGATACTTCCTTGGAGAGGTACCCAAGATTTACCTTTACTAAAACATAGGAGGTATGTGAAATTGGCATCTCGAGTACCAAATTTTAGTACTTTAAATTATAGGAATGTCTTCAGAAACCCTAGTTTACTTATGATTCTTTATACAATTATATATGAGTCCAAATGTTATCACTAGGCTACTCCAAATCCATTCTTTCATAGCAAGTTCTACAAAGATGACATGCTTTATGAAAAGGGATGATAAACCCTTATAGTAGTACTATCATAGTGTTCTTTCTTAGTAATTAGAAGTCAATTAATTGTTGTATGAATTATGGATATGACAAGGTAACCAAGATGTGTTCTCAAAGAAATGTTTTCATGCCCAAGGTGTACCTCAATGAAGGCCTTTCTTACCTCACTTATTTCATTACAGTTTTACAATGTCAACAAATGTCCTAGCAGCAACAATTTAATGCCTACTACCTCCATCACACAAAAGAGTGATGGTTTAACTTTTGTGCTAAGTGAAACAATCTCAAGTTTGACTAAGCTTTTATAAAGAAACTAACATTTATGATGTCAAATAATTGTCCCTGAGTTCACCATGACACATACTTTCAAATTAACCTATTTCATGTTATTAATTGATATTCTTTTCTATAAACTTGGTCAAACCTAGCATAGTTTGATTTAGGACAAAGATAGATGACCTCCACCTATGGTTTTACCTGATTTAGCACTGGAATTAAAGAAAGAGAGAAAAGCAGTGTCATCCTAGTGATATAGTTTGGTCTCAATATCCGAGGTAGGAAACCACTCAGACATTCTCTTGCATGGTAGTCGAGTCATTGTGTATCTATGACACCCTCATATATATATTTCCCATGGGAACTATGAAAATTTTGCCATTTGTGAAGGGGTGGTGTGAATCAATCCTACCTCGTTAAAGGTACATATATACAATATATGCAATAGCTAATTTACTAGAGGTTATAAAACATCACTAATAGACTACGCATTGGATGGGTTGTATTGCTCGTACTTGTATTTATATGAAATGAGAGTTTTGGAGAGAATTTTTTTGGAGTCATATCATCATGCTAGCTACCTGTATTTGCCTATGCATGCTGGCATGTCTTGAGATGTAGTCCCCCAATCTTAAACAATGATTACATCCACAAGTGCAAATTTAACTTTGTGTTGCACACATCTAAATAACATCATTTATATTTGTATAGAAAGCATTATTCTTTTCATGCTCACCTTATTCTTACCCTCCTTACCGCCCTAAGGCCCAATAGTGTGGTGCTGTCCATAGTGGTCAGTGTATGAAAAGCCGATAGAGTCGATAATAGTTCCACTGCTAATTGTTATGTTGTCCAAGAGGTAAGGCACCATTTTGATGTCTCGTGGCTTCCCTCCATCTCCACCCCATGGCCCAAATTTGGCAAGCTCAAGCTGTGGCACACCAATTAAGATTAAAAATCCGTAAACTGAAAAGGTAAGATTAATTGACACTGCCATAGAAATATACGAACAAGTGCGTTTATATATGGAAAGTTAATTAATCCATATTAGTCTATTATTTATCCTCTCAGTCCCTAATACAAGTATTTGGAGCTTTCAAATTCATCACTAAGTATGAAACATTTGAGAAATTGCTCAACACTACAAATAATTAACTAAACATATCATTCGACACTACTGCAGACGGGCTCTTTGCCGAGTGCTTGGGGCACTCGGCAAAGCCCCTATTGCACTCGGCAAAGGCTTTGTCGAGTGCCGCACTCAGCAAAGAGCACGTCGGCAAAGGTTTCTTTGCCGAGTGCCACATATCGGGCACTCGGCAAAGCCTTTGCCGAGTGCCACGTCAGCACTCGGCAAAAAAAATCCGCCGTCCACTCTTACGACCTCTTTGCCGAGTGCCACGTCAGCGACACTCGGCAAAGAATTTTTTCTTTTTTTTTGAAAATTCTTTGCCGAGTGCCATAGTCTTGCACTTGGCAAAGAATTTTTTTTATTTTTTTTTAAAACTTTGCCGAGTGTCGCGGCCCTGGCACTCGGCAAAGCATTTTTTTAAAAAATCTTTGCCGAGTGCCATGGCTCTGGCACTCGGCAAAGCTGGGAAATTGGGTCTCTGCTTCCCAGCTTTGCCGAGTGCCATGGTCATGCCACTCGGCACACTCGGCAAAGAGGGGGGAAATGCTATTTTTTTGGTTTTTTGCTTTCCATCAGCACAAACAAAGAAATCATATATATATCAACACACAACACAGGATATATCACATACACATCTATATTCCATCACATACACATCCATAACCCATCACATACACATCCACCATCCATAATACATCATATACAAATCCATTGTCCATAATCCATCACATACATTCGCATCATCCATGACAATATCCATCACAATATATATATGTCTCTAGTAGTAGTCCAACGTAAGGCTAAGTTTAACACAAGTCCATGCAACATGAAAAGAAACAAATAAACGCTACCTACTGCCACCCTCCCCACCCGGAGTGTGAACTGCCACCTTGAGGAGGGCCACTTGGCCACCCGGCCTATGGAGAAGGGCCACCTCGAGGAGTCGGGTTCGAACCCGCCGACTGTGGCTGCACAAAGGAGAAGCAAATTCATGAGTATCTGTAGGATCTGTAGGAGGGCTGCACAAGCTAAAGGAATAAACAACCATATATACTCACCGGAGTCCCTATAGGAGGAGGAGCCACAACTGGAGCGAGCAGCGACTGGGGCACGACCACACCTGGCAAGGCCTGAAGGCTCGCCATGAAGCTGAACATGTCCTGCATCCTCTGTGCCTTGGCCATCCTCTGGGCTTGTACAGCCTCCATCTCCAGCCGATGGGCCTCCGCCTGGGCCACCTGCTGGGCCTCCAACCTCCACAAGTCGGCCCGCAACATTCCACTGGCAATGTTTAAACAATGCAAAGGCAAGGTAGATGTGTAAAAGCAATGAACGACAAATAAAACAGTACTAACCTGGAGTTCCGCCATCTGCTGCTGTGAGCTCTGCTACCGAAAGTGTATGGGGAGGGAGGAGATCGTGCTCCTTGCTCGAATCTCGGCGAGGTTGGGAACAGAGGCGGCGTCGACTGTGCTCTCTGCCATCCAGTACCGGCCGTGCTGCTTCCCTCCTCCTAGCCTCATTAGGAGGTCTGTGTGCAGGGGCTGGGTGGCCGGATCAAAGTCCTCCCCATGGCGCTGGTGGGCCACCGAGGTGTACTCGCTAAGCTTGCTATGGACGCTCGGGTTGGTGTACGCCTCGGGCCCGTCCGCCGGGTTGTAGGTGACTTCCGGGGCCATCGCCTTGCCCTTGTGTGCCAGGGCGTATGCCATGAACTCGTTGCATTCCTGGCCTTGGTGCGCCTAGGACTGCGAGGAAAACACAAAGATGATTACAGTTAATGAGAATTGAGCGTTAGAATAAATAAATAAAGATGAAAACACAAAGAAGATTACCCATGTTTGGGCGTACGCGCTGAGGCTCCGGTTGCCTTGGTGGTGTGGCGCCCCACCCATCTGCAGGCGGTAGTCCCGACGGATGTTGTGCTTCTCTGCCCACTCCTCTGAGAGCCACCTGTCCACAATGGCCTCCCAGCAGAGGCGGTGCCTGGCACATCAATCAGGACATTGCTGCATGCCATCAGGTTATTGATATGTCAGAAGATGAAATGAAGTCTACCTATTCTTGATGGAAGGAGTCAGTATTAATGTTTCGTACTTACCAAGAGGTACTGCTCCCTGGTGAGCATCCTGGTCCTAGCATCGGGCTTCCTCACCACCTGACCAAGGACGTCGGTGTTGTAGTTGATGATGCACTGGAGCCGCGTCTCATGGTACAGGTCCGAGAGTCAGGATCTACAGACCTTGTCCTGCACTCGTGCCGCCCGGTCCTCAAACCCTTCGTCGCACCTGAAGAAGTCCTGCATACAAACATCATGTATCGTTTCATTATTTCAAGAACGACCAATGAATGCGTAGTATTGACCAATTTAGTGCAACGAAGACTCACCCAGAACTCAGCCTTGATCCGCGCCGCAACGGTGCCGAACTCGCTATCCTCGGCGGCGTAGAAGTGGTCCCACGTCTAGGGCGGGCTGTCCAAAATACGTGGATAATCCGAAAGAGATACGGTCACAGATATGCAAAGATCTGCATACCTCCAACCGTATCTCTTTCGAATGGAAGACGCCTAACTGGGCTACGCGATCTATGACCATGATAAGAAAGAGAGGTTATTTATACCTAGGGTGGCGGTGGAGGCAGGGTAGCGGTGCAGTGGTGAGTCAGTGCAGTGCTGAGGCGATGCAGTGCAGGCAGGACCACAGCGCTGGCGAAGACGATCGGGGTGGCCGAGGTACTCTGGCTTGCCTCCGACGAGTCTTGCTCTGCAAAAGAAGAAACACAACACTATAAACTGAAAATTTTGGCAGAAGTGCAGGCAGGACCACAGCGCTGGCGAAGACGATCGGGGCGGCCGAGGTACTCTGGCTCGCCTCCGACGAGTCTTGCTCTGCAAAAGAAGAAACACAACACTATAAACTGAAAATTTTGGCAGAACCTCCCCTCTACGGGGAGGTTTCCAAAACCTGCAAGAAAAACACCAGCACGATGGCCGACATCCACATTTCTGGCACGATGGCCCACACATCAACAATTCAGGCACGAAGGCCGTCAACAACATAAACGGCACGATGGCCGACAACCGGGGGCTTTACCTTCTTCTCCGGCGAGGGGCGGGGACGATGGCGTGGACGAACAGCGTGGATGACGTGGACGGTCGTTGGACCGAGGTCCTCGTCCTCCCTTCTCTTTCTTCTTCTTCCTCCTCCACCTTCTTCTTCCTCCTCCTCCCCTTCTTCTTCCTCCTTTCCTCCCTCCTCTTCCTCCTACCTCCTCCCTACTGGCCGGCCGGGGGCGTGGCCGGGGGCCACCGATAAAGGTTGGGGACGGCATGGGGCGGGCGGCACTGGCCGCCGGCGGGCGGGCGAGGTTGCCGGCGAGGGTGGGGGAGGGTGTGGCGGCCGGGGGCGGGCACGGCGGCCAGCGGCGGGCGAGGACGCCGGCGCTAGTGGGGGTGGGCCCGGGGGGCGCGGTGGCCGGCCGTGGGTGAGGTCGTCGGCGTGGGTGGGGGCGGGCTCGGTGGGCGCGGCGGCCGGGGGCGGGCGCGGCGGTCGGCGGGCGAGGACGCTGGCGCGGGTGGGGGCGGGCTCGGCCGGCGCGGCGGCTGTGGCGGGTGCGGGCGCCGGCGGCTGGGGGCGGGCGCGGGGAAGCGACCGCAGTGGCAACGGGAGGCGGCGGTGGCTGGCGTGAGAGAGAGAGCTGAGAGAGAGAGGGCCGGTTTGGCCCCTTTTTTTATGTGGCGGCCGGCTTCGCCGAGTGCCAGATCACGGGCACTCGACAAAGCCAATATTCTTCGCCGAGTGCCGTGATCTGGCACTCGGCGAAGTTTAAAAAATGTAGGAGCCTTTGCCGAGTGCCAGCTGGACGACACTCGGCGAAGAATATTGGCTTTGTCGAGTGCTCGCGATCAAGCACTCGGCGAAGCCGGCTGCCACATAAAAAAGGGCCGAACCGGCCCTCTCTCTCTCGGCTCTCTCTCTCTCTTGGCACGTACGATGCTCACAAACCAAGACATCTCCACATGTATGACGACAACTCGACAAGTTTCATGATTTTTGGAATTCGTTCGCATTTTATATAATTAAAAAACCACTCGCACACAAGTTGGCGGCGTTGCCCCGTGAGCACGTTGATCAAAATTTCGAGACAGTTCCTGGATTTAACCTAAATTTACACTAAGAAATGAAGATAACATTTTTTGAACGAATGAAATCTATTATTCGATGCACCTGCAGTTCAAACTTACATTATCCGTAAAAATTCAACAAAACAAAATAAACTAAAGAAATATACCCAAAAGCAATGAAAATGTGCCAAATTTTAACATGTTGTTTGTGATAGTGTAGTAAAGTTTCAAAAAAATTGGTGCCAAAAAACAAAAAAAATTTATTTTGCCGAGTGCCTAGTACTTTGCGAGTGCCAAACGGCAGGCACTCGGCAAAGAGGACGGCACTGGATGCCGTCTGCCCCTGCCAATCTTGCCGAGTGCCAAGCACTCGACAAAGACTGCCTTTGCCGAGTGTCAGACCTCTTTGCCAAGTGCCAGGTTTTGCCTAGTGCGGCCTGAAATTTGGCACTCGGCAAAGACCCCCGCACTCAGCAAAGAGCGGGTTTCCCGTGGTGTGATGCATCCATTAGCAGAACGCATTGCCTACAATTATGGTAATATGTGGGCATGCCCAAACCAACAAATGATTAATTAAGCCTACCATTTATACTGCATTGATTAACCAAAAAATAAAACTGCAATTATACCAATCGAGCGTGGTTAAAGCTGTTTAGTTAGTGCATTATTGATTTTTTGCTCTTCTAGCTTAATTTGTCCCGAAATTGGTAGATGTGTGTATATTTAGGGACGAACGGAGCATACAAATGTGCACTTTTTCTATGTGTAATGATGTGTTGTTGGCTTGAATTTAAAGATACGTAAGTATACGAAATATAATATTTGTACGAAATGTGGCAGTTGAATGATGTTGGGGATGGACATTGTTTGTATAAAATGTGGCTTAATTTGTAAATGTGTGATTTATATATATGGATTAATATGCAAAGATGTATGAAATAAGCTTACAGAGACGGTTCCATACATAAAAAATGTATATTGTGGAATTTAAACGGTTCACACAAAATATGCCTATGTTGCTATCTTACATATAGTGAAAATGTCTAATATGTTATCCTGATAAGTATGTACGTACCTGACAGGCATTTTGAGTAGGCCCAGCGACCAATTTGACCCTTGCTTCTATTTCCTCTCTACTACATATAATACACTAAAAAACTTTCCTAAAGCCACACAGTAAACTATCCACCACAGTCATTATCTCTCCTAATCTCTTCTAAGTGCACCCAAACAAATGCACCTAAGACCCAACAAACTTTTCAAACGTAGGGACGAGATCCATTCTGACCTCTCCTTTCTCTTAATCACTCAAATCCAACGGTCCAGATTGCTGGGATCAGACCTCCTCAATCATCCCTCCTCCCGCACACACCCTACGCGCAGGCGCGACTCTCCCTCTCCCCGAGGCCACGCTCCCTCTTCTCGACGCCCTATCTCCCGTACCATAACCCCGGCAGTCTGGCTCCTTCTCTCCCCCACGCGCTGCGACTCCTGTCCCCTTCCCTGCTCCATCACGCCGCGTGCCCCGCTCCTGCCCTGTGCCCCGCTCCTGCCCTGTGCACACGGCGAGCTCTCCAGCTCCGGCGGCCTGCTCTGGTCAATTAGCGATGGACGGATCTGGTGGCCGGAGCCACAGACGCTCCTCCCGCGTTGCTTTGAGGACCAGCTGCCACAGCCCCGCGTGCGCTGCCGCGAGGACAACCGCGACAATGCCCGCGGGCCACCGCGCCTCCTGGAACGCCGCCTCCAGGTCTGAGCCGCCGCCGCCGAGGACAAGGTCGCCTCCCTCCGCGCTGCACGCCCGCGCCGAGCGACTCGAGCACCACCCTGACGCCCACGGCCTCCACCTCCGATGATGCCAACCCCGATGCCCACGGCCGCGACCACTGTTGCACCTGCGTCGTTCCCGTCCACCTCCCTCTGCCTCGGCATCGGCCCCGCATCCCTCGATGAGCATAGGGTTCGGTTCTGACTCTGTGCGCCGCCAGTGCCCTTCCCTCCCGCTGTGGCTAAGTGACACATGTGCGAGTGTTCTGTGGCTTGATCTGCTTCTGCACTGTTCATCCTCTGCCTTCATATGTCCTGTGCTCACCAACTGTTTGTGGAAATGCCTACAGAACTGTCATGCGGGTACCGCGGACGTGACAAGTGACGACGAGTACCAGCGGCAGGTACACTATCCAGTTCGTTCTGATTCAATTCATTTTATTTTTTATTACGAATTTTAATTTACCGAAATTATTTGCAGACTATTTAGACAGCCTGACTGTTCTGGGGCTCTGTTCTGGGGCTCTGGTTGTTTGAAATCAAGCATTCTTGCTGCTCGGCGAACAAAGTGACGAAGTGTCGTTTTCCCTTGCAGTTTCATTGTGCATGTTAAAGATGCCCAGTTCTGGTATTTTAGAAACGGCCAAAGGCTATTGTCCACATATACATTGGATTTAAAATACTGTTAGGATCCTTGTAGAATTAATTTCCTGGTCGTCCTGTTTCGGAGCTCTGAATGTACATCATTGGTGCACTCATTGCCACACGGATACCCAGTTAAGTATATATCTTCCTTTATTTTTTGTCATATCTTGATGTCTCAAATAGCAGGTAATTATACATATATATCCTTCCAAACTTAGATGTACCATACATGGAATAATGCAAGAATAAGGGTTTTTTAGTACCATGTAATTGGTTTTGTGTTTTTTATGGAAATATAAATCTTCTGTAAAGCAGACATTCGGTTGCTTGGTCTATTGTTTTATCTACAGCAAACTTATTGAGCATTGATGCAAAATGGTTATGAACAATGATGTGATGCAGCACACCATGCTATGTTTTAAGTGATCAGACCTCCGTTTGTATTTATCTATTTTTGCATGGAATGACATATTTAAATTATCAATAACAGCCCTATCACTTTTAATTCCAGCAGACTCTGAACATTGGAGTAGAACAAGGTTCTTGTTCAAAAAGTGTGAATTGCATGGAGACGGGAATGACTCCTGAACTAATGTATGGAAAAAAAATGTTTTTGTCCCTGCTACAGCAAATCCATACCAACATGGTTATGCTCCGGTCTTTGTAATATGCCTGTCCTTGGTGCTTTCCTCCTTTCATTCAGCATTTCATTTGATGGTAACTAAGGTAACGAATTTGTCAAATGCAGAATTTGGATCACCGATGGATTGGTATAACCACCCGAGCTCTTTAGTGGAATCAGGATTGCTTTGGCCAGGGTACTGATAGTTCATTTTAAAATGCCTTTAGCAAGGATCCTAAGTTTTGGAAGTTCGGGATCTCAGGCTTTCTTTCTTGGTTGAAACTGTAGAAGTCAATTGGTGTCTTTCGGGGGCTGCAGAAACGTTGTTTACCCTCTCAGTCTTGTTTCATTTCTGTTAGTGGGGTCTGCAGATTTTCGGAGCTCCTTTAGTTTCTTGCTTAGTTTCAGGCGCCAAACTGCTTCGCTTGTGTCCCCAGCCTTTTTTCACTTTCTTTGTTTTTTTCTGTTTTTCTTTCCCTGTGCACATGTGGGCCCACGATGAAGGAGAGCACGATGGAGCGATGGACCACCAGTGTTACATAATTTAGGTAATTATTAATTATTAATTACTTGTCCCTTGGTTTCGGATGGCGAATAGACGAACTAACCAAATCCTTTGACCACGGCAACAGCTCGGGCGGGATAGGAGGTAGTAACAGCCCATCCGCAACAACGAGGGTCCTCAGTTCGATAGTGCGTATTTGGTTTGACTCTCCGGGATCTGTGAGTAGGCGGCGGCAAGTGTAACAGAACCGACCAATTATACGAAATTAAGTAAGAAACTCACCCGCCGGAGCAGACAATTTAACAAACTTAAGCCCGTATAACCCGGTAGTCCGTGAAATCACGAAGGATTTCAAAACCAACTCACACACCAGCCAAGATCGTAATAAGTTTAGCGGTCACTATCACATATTACATAAAAGTTCGCATCACAGATACATCGGAGTTTAAACATACTTATTACAAACCGAATTTGAATAGAAAGTAGCGGAAGCATTTAGTTCAAATCCACACACCCTCACACGGAGTTCGAAATAAAGTGCCAGCTGATGATCATCTCCAACAAAAGCATTAGATGAGACGTAGGGAATGACCACTGCCCATAGTCCTAAGCATCATCCATCGCAGGATAAAGGCAGTTGATACAGTAGCCGTAATACATCTGCCCATCTGCAACAAGTGGGAACAAAACCCTGAGTACGAGAAGGTACTCAGCTAGACTTACCTGACATAACCAAAATAAACTGACACCAAGGAATCATGAAGGGCTTTATAGTGGTGTAGCTGACTCATTTGCAAAAAGGCAATTTTAGTATTTAAGAATCCTTTCCAAAAGCATTATATCAAGTTAATCATTATTAACCTGTCGACTACATTTGCACCTACACTAGAGCAAGCATATGATTAAGCAATTATAGATAACCAATGATCATTAGCAACTTCCATAATGTCATATCCATTATAACCACCCAAGTGTTCCATCAACATTACTACCATGAAGTAACTCAAGTCAAGTGCTCACTATCCAGTGAACGATGGCGATTCGAATCGATTATTAACCAGCTGGTAATTTATTCCTCATACAAACCTCACTTACCCGCTAAAGTGAGATATTGGTCACCGAGTCAACTATCCAGGTAAAGTCTCGAGTTTGCCAGGAACCACATGTACCCGGGGCCGACCGACTGCCCTTTGGTCTTATCATCGCGCCCCCATGTCCTACCACACCTTCTCCGGTACAGTGCGCTGCGGGCAATCTACTCGGCCCGAATAATCTCCCAGTTTCACAGTTAAAAGGTACTTTATCTGGCCAGCTAAATGTGAGGCATGCGTTCAACATGAGCCGAGGCCCAACAACGGTCGGTCCTTAATCAACACAGACAGAAATTACTACAGTCCGAAACCCTGTAAGTTTCCGTTCGGTCTCAACTTCAATTTAACACTTAGTTATCCAATGATGACATAATTATCCAAGCAGATCCAGGTAATCACCTATAGCTCGCAGGTGACAGGAAATCACCCGACTTCTACCTGTCTGAGCAAGCTAAGCATTTACTCGACTATGAATACCAGGGTAACAAGGGTAGGGTATAACAAGGGTATACAAGGTATAATGCAGCAACGGTTGCAAACAACTCCTAAACATAATGCAACAATTTAAGTAAAGCATTAATTAAATATTTGCAAACCGAGGGAGAAATGCTCCGGGGCTTGCCTCTCTTGAAGGAACTCGGGCGATGATCAGGGCACTCCTGAAGCTCTTCAACGTCCCCCTCGGCGGCCTCGGGCACCTCCTGCTCAGGCTCCTCGAGCTGCTCTTCCTGCTCCTCGGAACTGCTACCGAGTTCTCCTCGTTTGATCATGTATGATGCAGGTGCATAAGTGCAAATGGAATAGTGCATCAGCCAAAAGATGATGACATGAAATGACCATGTGCCACGAAATATAGATGCAGTAAGTTGCATATAATAAAAGGAATTCACATAACACATATATATACATAACATGGCAAAATATAGAACAACAACCTATGCTATAGTACCGGCAAGTATAAAGTGCCTCAAAGATACACCAAAGATTTACTACTTCACTAATCATGCACAAACAAATCATAATTAAACCCTAATTAGAAATAGAGTTGAACAGCAACCCTTATTTCAAAGTTACAGAAAAAGCTATAAAAATTACAGTAGCTTCTTGGTGCCTAACATAGCATGCCACAAAAATTTCACTGCATTTGGATAAATGGAATAGCCTACACAAAAATGACAAATAACAGGACAGAAATGCACATGAAAATACTTTGTACTATGAAAAGTATCAAACAATAGATTTAGTATTTTTCCTATGTTCTACACAGTAAATAATCATTGTACAAAAATCATCATGACCATGTTTTATACATATTTTTCTCTCTATCAAAAATAAGAAAAATCAGCCATAAATAGCACTTAAACTAGACATCATAATTTTTCTATAGAACATGCATGACATATATTTTTCCTAGAAAGTACATTACACAAGAAGAGTAACAAACTTGAATCATATTTTTCTGAGCTTCCTATAATTTATTATGCATTTCCTAAGAAAACAACAATTACAAGAATTGAATAAAACCCTAGACAAAAGTATCACAAAATTGACATGAAATATTTTCCTACTGTAGATGTTGTGGTAACCAACATTACAAAATTTAGTTCACTTGATTTGGAGCAAAAATGAGCACAAAACCATTTTTCAAATCATTTATTTGCTTATTTAGTAAAAGAAAAATAGAAAAGACATTTCCTATCACTACTGGCCCGGCCCAAGGAAGCCAACCGGCCCAAGGTTGCTTTCGGCCGGAGCCAAAAGGGACAGAGATGGGCGAGACGGCCCGGCTCGGGTTCGACCTCCCAACCCAAGGCTGAGGTTGGCCCAACGGAGGGAGACCGAGAGGGGAGGCGGCCACGCCGGCGCTCATGGCGGGCGCGGCGGTGCTGCAAGAAAAGCATCACAGAGGCGATGGTGACCTGCTGCGCGCAAGAAAGAGGAAGAAGGAGGGGCGAAGCAGGTAGGTCGGCACGGCCGCGGACTCCGGCGAGCTCCGACGGGCACCAACGTGATAGGCATGGCCATTCCGGCCCTTACCTTGGCGAAGCAGTGGTGCCGGAGGTGCGCTACGTTGAGGTGGGGCTCCTGCAGGAGCTTGCAGAGCTTGGGCGAGAGCAAGACGGCGTGGGCGAGCTTGGCGGTGGCAGCAATGGCGCGGTGGCGAGCGGAAGAAACCGCTCGGGTTGCTGCGTGGAACGAAGGAATGAGGGAGAGCAGGGAGGAGCGGAGCGTCCTAGGCAGCTTTGAAGGTGGGTGAGCGCGGCTTGCGGGGACCATGGACGGCCAGGTGCCATCGGTAAGCGGCGCATGGCGGCCACGGGGTGCTCTGCTCCTGCCGCGGTCGGGACGCTGCGCTGGCGCGCGAGCGGGAGAGGGAAGAAAGCGGGGCCGAGCGAGCCAAGCGGCTTTGGCCAGTGGGCCGAATGGGAGGCGCCGGCCCACAAGGTGAGGAAAAAGAATTTTTAAATTTCTACTCTCAAATAAATTTCAAACAACAGCTTCAAACAAATTTTTGAGCAAGAAAATGGCATATTCTGGAAATGGCCCAAAAAGAAAAGTTGCTTAGAATTTAATTCTCTACAACTTTTATTAAGGTACCAACTCAAAATTCTACATAGATTTTGAACTGGAATTAAAAAGCTAAATAAGAAAGGTTTTTGACCATTTTTAGGAATATTTTAAAAGCAAAATTTGACAAAACTTTTAATACCAAAGTTGCTCCAAATTGCATGTGAAACATTTCTAAGTTATTTATACTACCAAACAAGCATGTCTATTAACCGAACAAGCATAGTCATGACATAGTTCGTTTTAAACAAACAATTTGCAACATGCATGTTTCAAGGTCATATTTCATTTATATTTGATGCCATGATAATGGATGCCTGACGATGCATTATGCTCATGATTACAATGCCTAAATGCATGCGTAACACTGGGGTGTTACAGCCCTCCCCCCTTATAAAAATCTTGTCCTGAGATTTTGGGTTACGAACCATTTGTTATAAAAATCTTCATAAGCTTTTTGTAGGTATTCTCCCGTTTCCCAAGTTGCATCACCCTCAACATGATGAATCCACTGTATATTGTAGGTTTTCACCACACTATTTCGAGTGGCACGCTCCTTGGTGTCCAAAACTCACACCGGTTGTTCACGGTATACCAAATCTGATTTGAGCTTTATGCCTCGAGGTTCTATTCTTTCTTCCGGAACACGCAAACATTTCTTTAACTGGGATACATAGAACACTGGAAATACGACACTCACTGTTTCAGGTAATTCCAACTTGTAGGCTACTAGACCTCTCTTTTCCAAGATCTTGTATGGTCCCACAAATCTGGCGGCAAGCTTTCTTCAGACTCCAAACCGTTTCTTCTTCATCGGCGTGACTTTTAGATACACATAGTCACCAACTTCAAATACAAGCGGTCTCCTTCTCTTATCCGCATAACTTTTCTGACGTGATTGGGCCGCTTTCATATTTTGTTGAATAATATGAACTTTCTTCTCGGCCTCTTCTACAAAGTCAATACCATAATATCTCCTTTCTCTTGGCTCGATCCAATTCAGTGGTGTTCTGCATTTTCTGCCATACAAAGCTTCAAATAGGGCCATCTTGATACTTTCTTGATAACTATTATTGTAAGCAAACTCTGCTAAGGGTATCCATGATTCCCAAGAACCTTTGGAAGATAAAACACAGGCTCTCAGCATATCCTCTAAGACAACATTAACTCGTTCAGTCTGACCATCTGTCTGGGGGTGATAAGCAGTATTATGGATCAAACTCGTACCCAGACCTTTGTGCAAATGTTCCCAAAAGTGAGCGGTGAACTGTGGCCCTCTATTAGACACTATAGTCTTCGGTACGCCATGCAATCTCACAATTTCTGCAATGTATTTTTCGGCATATTGTGGTGGTCGAAAATCGGTCTTGACAGGTAGAAAGTGAGCTGATTTGGTAAGACGGTCCACAATTACCCAAATCGAATCATGTCCTTTCTGAGTAGTGGGCAAACCCGAAATGAAATCCATACTTATGTCATCCCACTTCCAACTAGGTACGAACAAGGGTTGCAACAAACCAGCAGATTTCATATGAATAGCTTTCACTCTACAACATGGGTCACATCTGGCAACATAGGCTGCAATCTCTTTCTTCATCTTTGTCCACCAATAACGAGGTCTCAGTTCTTGGTACATCTTACTACTTCCCGGATGGATGGATAGCTTAGAAAGGTGAGCTTCATCAATGAGTTTATTCTTAAGTTCTCGATCCTTGGGTACTACAAGACGGTCATCAAACCACAACACATCTTGTTAATCCACTCTAAAGTGCTTAGATGACTCTTCTTTAATTTTCTCCTTAATGTGGAATATTCCCTTGTCTACTTTCTGGCCTTCTATTATCTTACTCTCCAAAGAGTAACTGATCTGAATACTATGTAACACAGCAGGGTGTATCAGGTTGAACCCATCTTCAATCAATGGTTGCGCATTCAGGTAATGTTACTTCCTACTCAAAGCATCTGCCACTACATTGGCCTTTCCAGGTGTCACACCCGGATTTAACAAAGGGAGAAAAACTCTCCACCTCCGTGTCAACTAGCGATATGGTGCTAATTGACGTTGCACCATCCACCTCCGCTAATAGGCCTAAGTAATCATTTAAGCCCATTAGTAAATAAATGTATGGGCCTTTGAGATTTATTAGGATTATTGCACATGGGCTTTGAGCGTTGGGGAAAATGAGAGATTTATTATTTTCGGAATTAATTATTTTCATGGATAAAATAATTCTAGAAAAGTCTAGAATTATTATTTAAGCCGCGAAAAATACTTCGAAAGCTCCGAAAATTTAGGGAAATTTTCCAGAGACATTATGGAACATGAGGAACCCAAATAAAGTATTTGGAGCTCACTAAAAGGTAATTTTGGAGCATCTAAAAATTAGATTATGCTCATAGAAAAGTGGAAACAAGCTACAAAAAAGGTCAGCAAAATTCCCGAGAAGTTTGTAGAGATTGATTAATGGACGAGAAACTGAAAGGAGTGATTCGGGTTACAAAGAAAAGATTTTGAGAGGCTCCAAACGAAAACTTGAGCTGAGAAACATGGAATTTGATTGCAGAAAACGATAAAGGCTTGCTAGAGAAGGAAGATCGACCTACTAAACGCATTTTAAAGACTTTGCTCACCCTCAACATATAAAGAAACAATAAGCAAACATCACATCAAATCATATGCACCAGCATGTATACACACAATGTTGCTAAACCCTATGATAAATTTTAATGTAATGAAAAATATTATTTTCCTATGTTTTCATGAGCACTAGAATGCAAAATTAAATCACTTTGCATCTATTTTGAAAGAAGCAAATTTTAGGGTGTTACAATTCTACCCCCCTTAAGATGAATCTCGTCCTCGAGATTCGGAAGATGGTGATCAAAGAGATAGGGCTACTTCGCCATTGAATCTTCTTCTCTTCCTCAAGTAGTTCCATCCTCTTGATAGGGATTCCGCTTTACTTTGCACACTTTAATAATCTTTCTCCAAGTAACTCGCTCAACCATTTCCAAGATGTTGATAGGGACTCCGAACAAACCTTCAGGTGGCCCTATTTATTAAGCCACTTCTCTTTTCATATTAAGAACCATAAATAAACCAATGTTTCAAACTGCGAACTTGTCCTTCATATTAAAGGCAAAGATCCTAATGTTTCTCTTTCAATATCGCAAGAAGGTGGTAAGATGAGATTCTAAAAGAATATCAAATCAAGGAATAGGATGAGCATAAGATTTTTTATATATAACCAACAAGGTGAAGATGAATAACAAGGTAAGGATATAGTATAGAAAAAAATACCAAGGTCTATAGAACAAGGATTTTAGTGGCAACTCTTAGACCTTATAACGACCAGTTTCTACTAGGCTTGCGTCCTATAGTCAGCATTGCTCTGATACCACTCTGTCACACCCGGATTTAACAAAGTGAGACAAGTGTAGAATCAAGAGACAAATGCTTAATATACATAACTCAATAGTATAAAATATACCTTAGAGAGCAACACAGCGGAAAGATAACTCCGAACACCGGGTGTAGACTTCACTCCAGGAACAAATTAACTGGTTGATCATAAGCCTAAAAACTCTAGACACTATCCTGAGGTGTGGGAAATAGCAAGAGTGAGTCTATGTCGAACTCAGCAAATATATCATGGGGTTCATGAGGCTCAAAAGGTTGACACTGGTTTACTACGATTAGCTTTTAGTGAGTCATCTTTTAGCAATTGAGTAGCAACAAGTTTACCATAAGCCCAAATAACCTCATGATCATGTAAACGAGAAAAATGTATAGCAAGAAACAATAATCATTAGTGGGCATCAATATCATCAGTATTAACATTATCACCAGTGTTCATCATTTATTCTGTAAGGGTCCAAGGCCACTCGTGACCGTGAGCACGGCTGTTATAACAGTTTTACACTCTACAGAGGTTGTACACTTTCACTGTGAGTCGTGATTTACCCTTTCGCCCGAGGTAGCTAATCTCTTGACCCACTTCCGAGGAAGGTCGGCAGGGTTCACTATGAAGTCTTTCAAAGGTTCGTCTAACAAGTTAGGGCCGCTAGGTTTCATTAGTCAGTCTGTGTGATACAACCACGCAGGGATCCACAGTCTGCTTTTCCCCATTTGCGCCACAAGGGTAACCTCTAACAAGCTAGAAAAGGTCCTTCTATATGACTAAAGCCAGAGCCATATAGCCCTCACAGTTGTACTGTAAGTCCCGGATGTTCGCTTACAGATGAGTCCTTATGGAGAGAAACTAGAGCACCATAAAAACAGCCCAATGCTCTAGCCCCCTTGAGCCATGTTGCTATAAAACATCTTTTAAATGTTTATTGCATATACTGTTAGTCAAGTTACTGATCATGGTTATTTATCTTGAGCACTAGCATAAATACTGCCCAATGCAATGTCCCATGGGTATCAAGGTACAAGATATAAAAGCTAGGATATCCTTAGTGGTAACAAGGTAGACACATGCACGTGAATTAAGTGTATTAAAGGTGAATAGGAAACAAGGATGATCCCATGCTATACTTGCCTTAACTTAGATCCTTCTTCAAGTCCAAACCTCAATGAACTGCTTCTTGATCACAACGTATAGCTCACCGACTAGACAAGATCATAAAAGCACCACACAAGCGTCCATTCAATCATACACGAAGCAAACAATAGAAATAAATTAGAACAGTATACCAAACATATGAAACAACGTGTGAAAAGGTTTTAAAGATGTTCTACGCGTCGCTACGAACACACAGGCGCGAAAAGCACTCTAATGGGAACAACTACCGTAGGATTCACTTTATACCAAAAAAAGAAAACAATATGGTTCATTTATTTTAATTATATAAAGTATGTATAGAATATTCTAAAGAAATATCATATTAAGTCAATTTGTATTTTGAATTAGAAAACCAAGATAAACTGATTATATTTATAAAGGATCGAGATGGAAAACTATGTTACTCTTAATTGGAAAACTAATTGCATATAGATTTATATTTTATTTGAACGTATAAATTAAAACATGCTAAACAATAATACTATTGAGAGTTTTTTTATTATAAAGAAAATAACTACGAGCTTGATTAATTTTAGTTAAGAAAAAGCATGTGGAACCTACTAATTCAGATCAGTCAAATTATATTTAAATATTAGAAACAAGTTAAAACTAGTCATATTTTATTTATGAAAATGTCTCATATTATTTAATCAATGATCATATTTTAAATATAAACATGCATGTATCATTTTAATCAAAGTAAACTTTAACTTTTCAAATAGAAAATAAAATAAAATTTGAGATTACATGATGCGTGTTGGAGCTGATCATATTTTATTCATACATAATTTGATATCATTTATGTCAGTTAAACTTTAACTTGCAAAACAATATAACGTGTGAGCACTAAAACAAGTTTATGATATATATCATGCTTGTCTAAGCATATTATAATTAGAACATATTCAAGTTGCTAAGTTCATGCTTAATTACAAAGGACTGACGTGACAAATCTATATTATTATTTTTAATTATAGAACTTACAAGCATATTAATCAATTTAATAATTAGCTATATATGGAAAAACATGTGATATGAAAAACATTAGCGCTACTGCGTAGAGAACGTCGATACAAATCTAACGCAACTTGAATGGAGTGAAACGGAGTTAAAATGATTTTTGTGTTGAGGTTATAGGTTCAAAGGATGGACGAGCATATACACGTACATGGACTCTGCAGATCACGTCTGATATAGGACTCCGCGGTGTGCAGATATAAACAATGAAGTTTCTGGAATTAAAGTATAATATAAATGGAAAAGAATTGTTTACTGTGCAAGCTAGATATAGGTTTTATGTGGATATAAAACAGTGCACGAGAACCATGGCGTGGGCACTGAACTCACCGAGAGCCAAAGCAATATCCGTTTTTGCTGCAGGGGCACAGATGTTGGGCGACGGTGACTTGCAAGATCAAGGAACTGGCAGCTCGCCGCCGGCTGGTTTTGTTGGAGATGCACGGATGGCAAGCAGATGCGGCCAACGCAACATGCATGGGACAGCCAGCGAGCACCTCGCACGCAAAGACCATGGGACCACATGAATGTGAGAGCGAGCTCATAGATGTGAAAGTTAGGAGAACAGATTGGCAGATATAGGCTCACCAGGTACAGAAGCGGACAATAATGAAGGGGAGCACTACCGGAGTTGGAGGATAACAGCGATCCTGGAACTTGAAAACCCAGCGGCGGTGTTTTGCCCAAGGGGTAGGTACATATATATAGGGAGAAAAACTCTCCACCTCCGTGTTAACTACCGATATGGTGCTAATTGACGTTGCACCATCCACCTCCGCTAATAGGTCTAAGTAATCATTTAAGCCCATTAGTAAATAAATGTATGGGCCTTTGAGATTTATTAGAATTATTGCACATGGGCTTTGAGCGTTGGGGAAAATGAGAGATTTATTATTTTCGGAATTAATTATTTTCATAGATAAAATAATTTCAGAAAAGTCCAGAATTATTATTTAAGCCGCGAAAAATACTCCGAAAGCTCCGAAAATTAAGGGAAATTTTCCAGAGACATTATGGAACATGAGGAACCCAAATAAAGTATTTGGAGCTCACTAAAAGGTAATTTTGGAGCATCTAAAAATTAGATTATACTCACAGAAAAGTGGAAACAAGATACAGAAAAGGTCGGAAAAATTCCCGAGAAGTTTGTAGAGATTGATTGATGGACGAGAAACTGAAAGGAGTGATTCGGGTTACAAAGAAAAGATTTTGAGAGGCTCCAAACAAAAACTTGAGCTGAGAAACATGGAATTTGATTGCAGAAAATGATAAAGGCTTGCTAGAGAAGGAAGATTGACCTACTAAACGCATTTTAAAGACTTTGCTCACCCTCAACACATAAAGAAACAATAAGCAAACATCACATCAAATCATATGCACCAGCATGTATACACACAATGTTGCTAAACCCTATGATAAATTTTAATGTAATGAAAAATATTATTTTTCTATGTTTTCATGAGCACTAGAATGCAAAATTAAATCACTTTGCATCTATTTTGAAAGAAGCAAATTTTAGGGTGTTACACCAGGATGATACTGCACATTCAAGTTATAATCTTTGATTAATTCTAACCATCTTCTTTGTCTCATGTTCAGCTCTGATTGGGTAAAGATATACTTAAGACTCTTGTGATCTGTGAAAATATTGCACACATTACCAAGCAGATAATGTCTCCAAATTTTTAGTGCATGTACAACCGCAGCGAGCTCAAGATCATGTGTTGGATAGTTGACCTCGTGCTTTCTCAACTAACGCGAGGCATAAGAAATGACTCTTCCTTCTTGCATAAGAACACAAACCAATCTAGTTTTCGATGCGTCGCAGAACACATCAAAAGGTTTCTCTAGGTTCGGGTGTGCTAGAACAGGAGCAGTGGTTAATAGTTTCCGCAAGATGTGGAAAGCTGCCTCATACTCCTCTGTCCAAATGAACTTGTGACCTTTCTGTAGCAGACTTATCATTGGTTTGGCAATCTTCAAAAAATCTGGTATGAAACGGCGATAGTAACCAGCTAATCCTAAGAAACTTCTAACTTCAGGAACTGTGGTAGGTGCCTTCCAATCCATGACCTCTTGCACCTTACTTGGATCTACTAAAACTCCATTTTCTGACAGAATGTGACCAAGAAAAGGTACTTTCTTCAAACAAAATTCGCACTTGCTAAACTTGGCATACAACTTATGCTATCTAAGTCGGGTCAAGACGATTCTCAAATGCTCTTCATGATCCTTCTCATTCTCTAAGTACACCAGAATATCATCAATGAACACAACCACAAACTTATCCAATTCTGGCATGAAAACCGTATTCATCAGAAACATAAAGTATGCAGGAGCATTTATCAAGCCAAAGGACATGACAAGATACTCGTACAACCCGTATCTGGTGGAAAATACAGTTTTTGGTATATCTTGTGGCCTAATCTTGATCTAATGGTAACCGGATCTCAAATCTATCTTGGAGAACACTTTGGCCTTGGCTAACTGGTCAAACAGAACATCAATATGAGGCAAGGGATACTTATTCTTGATGGTTATAGCATTAAGTGGTCTATAGTCCACGCACATTCTCAACGTGTCCTCTTTCTTCTTCTTCACAACCAAGGTGGGACATCCCCACTCAGACTTGCTTGGTCGGATAAACCCCTTTTTTAACAATTCCTCTAGTTGTTTCTTCAGCTCAGCTAATTCATCCGGAGGCATCCGATAAGGTCTCCTCAAAATTGGAGCTGTCCCCGGAACTAACTCAATTCCAAACTCAATATCCCTATCTGGCGAAAGACCAGGTAACTCATCTGGGAACACGTCCAGAAACTCACATACTACCGGAATCTGGTGAATAGGAGTAACTTCTGTAGCACATGTCACACTTATGAGGTCCATTCTTCGAGGCAATGGTACTTGGAAAGTACCCTCACCCTAGGAATCCTTAAGGGTAAGCACTTGACTCCCTGTATCTATGACTGCTCCCCAATCTTTCATCCAATTCATCCCTATAATGACATCCAAAACTACTCCAGGGTTAACTATCAAGTTCACTCTAAACTTTCTGTTACCTAATTCAAGGGTTGCCCCTTGAACCATCTGATTGGTCAAAACATTAGCCCCTGCTGTACTTATACAGTAGCCATAACCCAGTTCTATACATGGTTGATTATACTTCCGTGCAAATGCTTGACTCATAAAAGAATGCGATGATCCAGAATCAAATAGAACAACTACATGGTGTTGGTTAACAGGAAACTTACCAGCGGTCACGGGCTCTCCCTTAGGAATCTCATCAGTAGTGGTGTTGTGCACACAAGCAGGATAAGTCTGTTGCTTCTTCCTGGGCGGATAAGGACAGAACCTTAAAAAGTGGCCTGGTTGATCATAATTGCAGCATGGTCCCTTCACTGTACCAGCAGATCCCACAGCTCCCTTAGAGCTGCCCTGTCTCGCAGTTGCGGCTATCTTGGTTGGCTGCACTGCCATCTTATAAGGCTTTTGTGGTCCTTTGTAGTTTTGAGCTCTCTGCTGTGGTGGCCTGAACCTTGCACCAGGTGCGGGCGAACGATAAGCAGAACGATTAGCCATGGGGACTTTTGGCTATGATGGACCTGACTCAAAGGCCCTTTTTCGAGTCTTGGATGCGGTATACACATTGTTATTCTTCTCTTATTTCAGGCAATCACTGATGAAGTCATTGAATCTGGTGTGAGTATTGGTACCCACATGCTTCATCATCTTTGGATTCAGTTCTCTCTTGAAACTGACAATTTTCTTAGCATCTCTGTCAACCATGTCAGGAGCATAACGACACAAGTTGTTGAAAGCATGTAAGTATTGAGTCACAGTTTTGGTGCCTTGATTCAACGCTAAGAACTCTCCCAACTTCATCTCGGTCAGCCCTGGTGGAATATAAACTCCACGGAAGGCATTAGTGAACTCTCTCCATGAAATTTGGGCATTCGGAGGAAAGGTGGTGCGATGATGCTTCCACCACATTCCAGTCGGTCCTTGTAACTGATGTGTAGCATATTCAATTTTCATTACTTCAGTTAGCTTCAACACATAGAACTTATCTTCCATGGTGTTAGATCCATTCTTCAGCATCAAGTGGTTCTGCTGCTTCCTTGAATATTGGTGGTTTGGTGTCCATGAAATCCTTAAAGTTGCTATACTGATTTACCTCATTGCCACCGCCCTGGTGGTTACCACGTTGAACATTGTTGGCGATTGTACGCAGAAAATCCTCCAATTCTGGGATTGTTCCGTATTACGCTGACTTCTGAGAAACTGTGCAAAGAACATCTCTGGAGTGAGCGGGGGAGGAGGTGGTAGATGCGGTTCAGGGTGGGGCTCATTGTTGTTAACGTTGTTTCCACCACTACCACCTGCTCCAGCACCGTTACCACCTGTCTCAGCGGCCTCATAAGTGGTACGGTGAGTGTTTGCCATCTGCATATTCCAGCAACAAGTAATTATTGAGCGAAGCGGTAATAATTGTGAGTGAATGAAAATTTATGCCGTACTGAATTTACTGGAGAGAATAAATTCGTACAATAAAACAGAGGCACAATAATCGCATCCTAATTAAAACAACATCGCTAATTAAATTACTTCAAATGCAAATATCGTGTCCATACAACCAAATTGCCAGTATACATACACTGGACTTTTATGCGTTTGGATATCGCATTGCCAACCAAGTTCCAACATCCTACCAAGTCTCAGAAGTTCGAAACGGGATACATCAAGTTACATGCAGACAAAAGAAAGGTCATCGCGACAGGACCTAATCACTAGCGCAAGGCAACTAGCCTACACCTCAGGGCCATCGTCGGGGTCAGAGATGTCGCCATCGCCACTAGGTGAAGCTGCAGGCTCATCCTCATCGTCGTCGTCGACGTCCATGCCAACGACGTCTGGAGGAGCATACGGGCCAATCCCGTTGTAGAGCGCATGGAACTCCTCGTGCAAGTTGACGTTGTACTCCTCTAGTTCATCGACCCTCTACCTCAGAAGGTCCCTCTCATCCCAGGCTTCATTCCTCTCCTGAACCAACTGCTCAATCATGCGGTCTGCATTGTTGTTGGCCTGAGTTAACGTATGCACTCGCTGCATCGCACCATCACCTCTCTCTATAGCTGGTCCTGCTGCAAGGTCATATCAGCCAACTGCTCTTGCAAACTCGCTATCACACATGCCTGCTTCTTCTTTTGCTTCCTTGCCTTGAGCTTATCATCATCATGCAAGCCAGTCAAAGTCGAGTAAGTGCACTCAAGACCCTCATAAGCTCTGATAGCTGTGAACATAGCACTCATGGCATGGTTGTCACTTGCATGTTCCTCCTTCAGACCTCTGACTAGGGCACTTCCCTGAGGCTGAACCCAAATAGCATCACGAGGATTGTCCCTAGGAAAAGTACCAGCTTGTGCTGCTGCAAGCTCATTGGGAAATCTGCTCATGATGTCCCTGATGACACGAAAAGCTGCTCCCTCTGCACCCTCAACAGGAGTGCGACCCTCAAACTCCAAGTGCCAACCATCCCACTCCGGAGCATCACCAAGAGCAGGAACTGTGATCTCCACCACTACAAATAGTGTCTCCAAATCTTCAGAGCATGAACTACAGCTGCTAACTCCAAGTCATGAGTAGGATAATTCAGCTCATGCTTTCTCAACTGCCTAGATGCATAAGCAACAACTCTGCCTTCTTGCATAAGAACACACCCCAAACCTTGATGAGAAGCATCACAATAAATAGAGAACTTCTTACTCAAATCTGGTAATACCAAGACAGGTGCTGTAGTCAATCTGTTCTTCAGTTCTTCAAAACTAGCTTGACATTTATCAGACCATACAAACTTGGTATTCTTCTCTAACAGAGATGTCATTGGTTTAGCAAGTTTAGAAAACCCTTCAATGAACTGTCTGTAATATCCAGCTAAACCCAAGAAACTACGAATCTCGCCCACATCAGTAGGTGGCTTCCAATTCAATACATCCTTTACCTTGTCTGGATCCACTGATATTCCACCATTAGAGATAATATGACCAAGAAAAGAGACTTTCTTCAACCAAAACTCACACTTATTTCGCTTAGCATACAATTTATGCTCTCTAAGTTTCTGCAATACCAACCTTAGATGTTCAACATGCTCTTTCTCCGTCTTGGAAAATACCAGTATATCATTAATAAATACCACCACAAACTTATCAAGATACTCCATAAACACCTTATCCATCATGTACATAAAGTAGGAAGGTGCATTGGTCAAACCAAATGACATAACAGTATACTCATACAAACCATACCTCGTAGTAAAAGCTATCTTTGGAATATCAGAAGCACGAATCTTCAATTGACGATAACCAGAACACAAATCAATCTTAGAGAACACACAAGCACCTCTCAACTGATCAAACAGGTCATTGTTGATATTTGGTAACGCAATTAGGAAATAGGATCTGCAAGCGCACGGATATCGGTGAGCACTTCACCCGAGATGTTATCCTGGGTATCGTATTTATATTTTTACCTTTAGGAGAAAGAGTGCATCTGACTAACCAAATCTATTACTACTAACCTTTAGGCTACAACCACTATGATTCGATGTGAGTGATGTATAGAGAAGACTACAACCGCACTCTTCTTCTAACCTTGGTAAGGATGATCTACTGTTCTATTGGGGAGGTTTACGGAATCTAGACACCACAAAGGATGTTCAACCCGCACCTATAAACCCTATCGATCCTGCTAACGGGATATGGAATACAAAGGTAACTCGGAATTGTCACGTTCCTCGCTACTACCACGGTCCGGCTAGACGAGGGGATATCTATGAGTATCCTAGCTTAAACACCACGTTTACGCTAGAGATGATTACTCTAAACTCTACGCGAAGAGATCAAAGTAAACTCATAAACCAAAGAACAATAAAACAAAGAACTTACTAGAATTTAGAAGTCGAAATACTGAAGAATCCTGAGAACAAGCCTCGGGTTAGAAGAACTTGCTCCCGCAGGCAACCTCGGAGTAGACACCGACAGGCCGGCTTCCTCCGATCTACACCTCCACTCTATCTCTCTCAATCTAGTAGAACTAATTCTACTTTCACATTGGATGCTAAGCCCTAAGAGGTGGGAACCCTAGAGGGAACCTCTCTCTCTAAACCCTAACTAGAGATATGCAACTGAATAATGAATTGGGGTCTTCTCCACCAGGGGTCAGGGGCCTTGCTTATATAGCCCTTTTGGATGAATCTGGACCGTCGGATCAAACCGACCTTCATCCTACGGTTTTCCTTGATCCTCAAAGGCGGTGGAGCATAATCCGCGAGACTCGACCTAATTGGTCCCGGGGGCAGGGCGGGCGCCCTAGGGCACAGTGCGGGCGCCCTGTGTCCTGGCCCGTTACGGCTCCCGTTCGTTCCTGTGGCTTCTAGAATCTTCTAGATGTAAGATAATTACGTGTTCGGTTAATATCCCGTCATTAATCCGACATGTGGGCCTTTCTTCCGTATTTCCTGATAACCCCCTGCAGAAATAGATAAACAGCAAAACTCGTGGAATTCTGTTAGATCAAACCCTAATTCTAGGTGTTGCTTGCATATAGGTCCTTTTCTTTATTTATTTGATGGTTATAATTGATACTTAAGAACCGTCAACAAACACCCCCATACTTAGGCTTTTACTCGTCCTCGAGAAAAGGTTGGTTAATAAAACATCTGGGGTTGAAACATTCTTTCATACCTGCAGGGTGTTGTAAAAATCCACTATGCACTTATAGTCAGGGAAATATATGGTCAGAGTAAAGAGCCTTTCTTCTTCTTAATCCCTATCACTTGGAGTTTTTACATATTTTTGAAAAGAAAAACTTAGCATACCTTTATCCTCATAGGTGCTCTCAGAGTCACTTATTATCTTTTATATTTCTCTCTGAGGCTGTTTTGATTTTGCAAAAATAATTCTTTAAGCATACATACCTTGCATTTATTGTATGGTCAAAACCGGATCCGAGGAGAAGAATGCCATACTCTTAGATCAAAGATTTTGAAAATTAAAAACTTGTCACTCTTACTGGCATATTGCTTATTAAAGGGACCATGGGCTATCATTTTCTTTCCATCATATTTTTATCATATCTCATTTTTTTTCATTTTGGGTGGATACCGAGGTACCCCTAATTCTACTGCCGGACACTTGTCCATTTTTTTCCACGAGGTTATCGAGCACTTGCTCCTTTTTATTTCCTCGATATATTCATAATTTTGCATAGCCCATGCCTCTAACGCAATAATACTTCGGAAGAGTGAATCTTTCTGAATAAAAATGTCTTGATCTTAGGAGTATGATAAATCTCTCAACAAGGGTCTAACTTGTTTTGAACAAACTCAATACAAAGCAGATAGCTTTAATTAATATTTTCATGTTTAGCAGGCATATAAAACTTGAGGATGGTAGCTATAATTTTGAGATTTTTAAAACAAATTCTCCAAGCAATAAAGATACTAAGAATAAGGTACTCATACCCTTACCATCTCTTATTCCACAATGACTTTTAGCAACACAGGGTTTTGAAATAATTTTAATAATTGCAGGTTTCCAGGAAATATCACAGAGTGAGATTGATCATGATTATAAGCATTTTTATCCTTTTAATTTATCATGTTTAGAGAGATAAAATTCTGCACAAACTAAGGTGAGTGTGTAAGTGTGTAATAAAAGTGTGCAGAGTGTGTACCTGGTTCATGGAGTGGTGCGATCGAAGTGTGTGTGACATGTCAGGGAATCTCCCCCATACTTGTTTTCTGCTTTGTCGTTTTGAAGTGTAATAGCTCCGTGGGATGATGAATTGACTACCTTGTATGGTCCTTCCCATTTACTCCGGAGTTTTCCATGCCCGAAAAGCTTCACCCTGGAATTAAAAAGTAATACCTTATCTCCGGGTGAGAACTCCTTCTTCTTGATCCTCTTGTCATGCCATCTTTTGACTCTTTCTTTGTAGATCTTTGAATTGTGATATGCTTTCTCCCGCCATTCTTCTAACTCCGATAATTGCATTCTTCTATGTTTTCCGGCGATATCTAGGTCCATATTCCATCTTTTTATGGCCCAGTGTGCCTTGAACTCAAGTTCAACAGGTAGGTGACAGGTCTTTCCGTATACCAATTGGTATGGAGACATTCTAATTGGGGTCTTGTATGCTGTCCGGTAAGCCCAGAGTGCATCGGGTAACTTGTCCTTCCATGCCGTTCCCATCTCGTTCACCGTCTTCTGAAGAATGTTCTTGATTTGCTTGTTAGAAGTCTCTGCTTGGCCACTTGTCTGAGGATGATAGGGAGTAGCGACGTTGTGATGGATTCCATGTCTTGATAGATAGTGCTCGAAGCGCTTGTCAATGAAGTGTGATCCTCCATCACTTATCACTATCCTGGGGACTCCAAATCTTGGAAATATGATTTCCTCAAACATCCTCTTCGAACTGATATTGTCGGCATGTTTGCAAGGTAGTGCCTCTACCCACTTGGAGACGTAATCAACCGCCACCAAGATGAACTCACACTTCTTTGATGGGGGAAATGGACCCATGTAGTCTATTCCCCAGACATCAAAGAGTTCAATCTGAAGGTTGTTGGTGAGTGGCATGGCATCCCTTGTATTTATGTTTCCGTGCCTTTGACATGGCCCACATCTTCTGATATATTGCTTCGTGTCATCGTACATCGTAGGCCAGTAGAATCCACATTGCCAGATCTTTGAATGTGTACGGAATGCTCCATAGTGACCTCCGTATGGTGATGAGTGACATCTGTCGATGATCTTCAATCCTTCCTCAGTGGTCACACATCTTCTAAGTAGGCCATCAGCGCATACTCGGAAGAGATATGGCTCATCCCATATATGTGAACGACTTTCCTAAATAAGCTTCTTCTTGTTTGCTCCGGGTGGTACATAACCTGAAACCATAAAATTAACAATATCTGCATACCAGGGGTCAGATCTGTTAATCCCGTAAAGCATGTCGTCCCGGAGTGAGTCATTAATGGGGGGTCCCTGTGAATTCTTAAAGTACATTCTAGACAAGTGATCAGCAACAGAATTTTCTACTCCCTTTTTATCTTTTATTTCTAAGTCAAATTCTTGGAGTAATAAAATCCATCTGATTAAGCGAGGTTTAGCATCTTTCTTAGTGAGCAAATATTTTAGTGCAGCATGATCAGTGTACACAATTATCTTAGCTCCAACTAAATAAGATCTAAATTTATCAATGGCAAAAAGAACAGCCAGAAGCTCTTTTTCAGTGGTTGCATAATTAAGTTGAGCTCCTGTCAAAGTTTTACTTGCATAAGCAATTGCATGATGCTTTTTGTCTTTAGTTTGTCCCAAAACTGCCCCCACAGCATAATCACTAGCATCACACATAATTTCAAAAGGCAACGACCAATCAGGGGGTTGAATGATTGGTGCAGAGATGAGTTTTTGCTTTAATAAATTGAAAGAATTTAGACATGCATCATCAAATTCGAAAGGAGCATCCTTGGCTAGCAAAAGAGTAAGTGGTCTCGCAATAAATGAAAAGTCTTTTATAAATCTGCGATAAAAACCAGCATGGCCAAGAAAACTTTGAATTCCTTTTATATTCACAGGTGGAGGTAGTTGTTCTATTACTTCAATTTTAGCTTTATCTACCTCAATACCTCTTTTAGACACTAGGTGTCCTAGCACTATTCCTTCTCTAACCATAAAATGACATTTTTCCCAATTAAGGATTAAGTGCTTTTCTTCACATCTTTGCAAAACCTTATCTAAGTTCTCAAGACAACTATCAAAAGTTTTTCCATAAACTGAGAAATCATCCATGAAAACTTCCATAATCTCTTCAATCATATCAGAAAATATAGACATCATGCATCTTTGAAAAGAAGCTGGTGCATTACATAGCCCAAAAGACATTCTACGATAAGCATAAGTTCCGTATGGACAGGTAAAAGTAGTTTTGCTTTGATCATCAGGATGGATCGGGATCTGGTGGTACCCTGAATATCCATCTAAGAAACAGAAGAACGAATGGTTCGCTAACCGCTCTAACATCTCATCTATAAAAGGTAAAGGAAAGTGATCCTTTTTCGTGGCTTTATTCAGTTTTCTATAGTCAATGCACATCCGCCACCCAGTGACGGTGCGTTGCGGAATTAGCTCATTCTTATCATTAGTAACAACAGTCATGCCTCCCTTTTTAGGCACAACTTGAACAGGGCTTACCCACTCACTATGCGGCACAGGATATATAATCCCTGCATGCAGCAACTTTATAACTTCTTTTTTAACTACCTCTCTCATCGCGTTGTTAAGTCTACGTTGAGGCTCTCGAGAGGGTGTAACAGAAGGATCTGTCGGAATACGATGGGTACAAATCATAGGACTGTTTCCTGTGAGATCTTGAAGTGAGTAGCCGAAAACAGAGTGGTGTTTTTCAAGAATGGTCATTAATCGCAGAGTTTGCTCCTGAGTGAGTTTATTACTAATGATCACAGGAAACTCTGGATTATTGTTTAGGAAAGCATAGGTAAGACCGGGTGGTAAAGTTTTGAGTTCTATGGGGGGTCTAGGTGTTTCTGCAAACTCATCTAAAGGTTCAGGTTCAGAAGGTTCAGCTTCCTCTTCAATGAAGAAAGGGGCTTCTTCTTCTAAGTCTGGATCATCTAAAAGTTCTAGAGATGCAGCCTTTACCTCCTCCATAGGATCAGGCAAAAGATATGGCTCGGTCTTATTATTCAAGGAGTGAGTTATTGTAATTGGAAGTTTAAAATCCTTTCCCAAGGAAATGTGGAGCTTTCCAGTTTGACCTTCATAAAGGAGTCTTCTAAAAGGTTGTCCAATCAGTAGGTCGAAACCCCATATATCAAAGATATAAAAGTTCAAATGAACCATGGAGCCTTCTACCATAAAGGGTAGGACATTAATAATTCCAAGACTAGGGACTAATCGTCCCGAAGATTCCTTCATGAACTTTGTTGTGGGGGTTAAAATTAATTTTCCAAATAATTTAAGTGCAAAAGCTTCAGACATGATATTGATCCCCACAACAGGATTATAGAGAGCATCAAATTGATCAGAATCATAAGCACAGCGTATAGTGATAGGAGGTGTATCCAAACGGATCACTTCAGAGGAAAGCTCTGACTCCTCCAACCATTCGCTACTCATGACTGAGATAAGCTCTCTCAATTGATATTCACTTGGTAAACAAATGCTAAATTGGCCGTTTTGGGGTCGGTCTATAGAATGGTAGTTTGAAATGTTTCCAAAATCGGCAAAGAGATCAGATTCTATGAAATCAGATGGTAGAATTTCTTCCTTTTGTGGCTCAGAACCTAGGATAGCTAAAGTAGATGAAAAATTTGGCAGAGTGTCTACTTCGGCTTCGTAGGTTTTATCATGGAGGGCATTATCCATCTCAGCTTCTAGGATTCTATTCAAGATCCCCTTAGCTTCATCAGTAGGGATACGAAAGAAAGAACCTCTAGCCATAGTATGCAGCATTTGTTTATTATCTTTCTGAAGACCTCGAAAAAAGTGAAATAAAAGAACAGTGTCTTCAAGCAAAAGTTTTGGACCAGATTCTAAAAGATCAGAAAAACGTTTCCAGGATTTCCCCAAAGTTTCATTATCTTTTTGTTTAAAAGATAGGACTTCGAGTCTAAGGTCACCAGTACGGTCAAGGGAATAAAAATCTAGACAAAAGTTGGCTCTTAAAACTCCCCATTCACCTTGCTGTTGACTTACCTTCTGACTATACCATCGTCTAGCTTCTCCTCTTAAAGAAAAAGGAAAAAGCTTCCAACGTAAAGTCTTATCAGAGATGCCATCAATGCGAAGACAATCGCATGTCTGCTCAAAATCTCTAATATGAAGGTAAGGATTTTCGTCTTCCTTTCCCGAAAAGGATAGGTTCTCAATCATGGCAATTAACCTTGAACTTAACCTATACTGGGATGTTTGGATAGGCTGTGATGACTCCCATGGTAAAAGGTCAGTTTCCGAAGGTGTTGCAAATTGATAGATTGATTTAGAATCTTGGTTCTCCATAAGGTAAGAATAAAGAAAAGATAAGGAATAAAAAGATAAAGAAAGATAAAAGTATAGGTACAAGCTAGTAGTAAGATTCAAGGTTATCTCAGCAAACCGTCTTTCTCCCCGGCAACGGCGCCAGAAATGCTTGTTGATATTTGGTAACGCAATTAGGAAATAGGATCCGCAAGCGCACGGATATCGGTGAGCACTTCACCCGAGATGTTATCCTGGGTATCGTATTTATATTTTTACCTTTAGGAGAAAGAGTGCATCTGACTAACCAAATCTATTACTACTAACCTTTAGGCTACAACCACTATGATTCGATGTGAGTGATGTATAGAGAAGACTACAACCGCACTCTTCTTCTAACCTTGGTAAGGATGATCTACTGTTCTATTGGGGAGGTTTACGGAATCTAGACACCACAAAGGATGTTCAACCCGCACCTATAAACCCTATCGATCCTGCTAACGGGATATGGAATACAAAGGTAACTCGGAATTGTCACGTTCCTCGCTACTACCACGGTCCGGCTAGACGAGGGGATATCTATGAGTATCCTAGCTTAAACACCACGTTTACGCTAGAGATGATTACTCTAAACTCTACGCGAAGAGATCAAAGTAAACTCATAAACCAAAGAACAATAAAACAAAGAACTTACTAGAATTTAGAAGTCGAAATACTGAAGAATCCTGAGAACAAGCCTCGGGTTAGAAGAACTTGCTCCCGCAGGTACAACCTCGGAGTAGACACCAACAGGCCGGCTTCCTCCGATCTACACCTCCACTCTATCTCTCTCAATCTAGTAGAACTAATTCTACTTTCACATTGGATGCTAAGCCCTAAGAGGTGGGAACCCTAGAGGGAACCTCTCTCTCTAAACCCTAACTAGAGATATGCAACTGAATAATGAATTGGGGTCTTCTCCACCAGGGGTCAGGGGCCTTGCTTATATAGCCCTTTTGGATGAATCTGGACCGTCGGATCAAACCGACCTTCATCCTACGGTTTTCCTTGATCCTCAAAGGCGGTGGAGCATAATCCGCGAGACTCGACCTGATTGGTCCCGGGGGCAGGGCGGGCGCCCTAGGGCACAGGGCGGGCGCCCTGTGTCCTGGCCCGTTACGGCTCCCGTTCGTTCCCGTGGCTTCTGGAATCTTCTAGATGTAAGATAATTACGTGTTCGGTTAATATCCCGTCATTAATCCGACATGTGGGCCTTTCTTCCGTATTTCCTGATAACCCCCTGCAGAAATAGATAAACAACAAAACTCGTGGAATTCTGTTAGATCAAACCCTAATTCTAGGTGTTGCTTGCATATAGGTCCTTTTCTTTATTTATTTGATGGTTATAATTGATACTTAAGAACCGTCAACAGTCATCAATTCTGGGCAAAGGATACTTGTTCTTGATAGTTACTTCATTAAGTGACCAATAATCAACACACATTCTCTGACCACCATCTTTCTTATCAACAAAGATAACTGGTGCACCCCAAGGTGATGAACTAGGACAAATAAAACCTTTATCTTGTAATTCCTTAATTTGTTTCTTAAGTTCTTCTAATTCATCTACTCCCATTCTATATGGTCGTTTAGCTATGGGTGCAGTTCCAGGTAATAATTCAATAAGAAATTTAATGTCTCGGTCAGGTGGCATACCTGGCAAATCATCTGGAAAGACATCTGGGAATTCATCGATAACTGGATTCTCTTTACTAGAATCATCATCAAGCTGATTCACTAAGGCTGTTGGTTGCTTCTGCACTGCTACATTCACACTGATCTTCTCACCATTAGGTGCATTTACAACTACTACCTTTTGCTGACACTGAATCTCTGCCTGATTTTACATCATCCAGTCCATACCCAAGATCACATCAATACCAGATGTCCTCAACACTATAGGAGTTATCTTAAACTCTACCCCCCTTAACACCATACTAACTGGAAGACACCGATTAGTGGTTTGCATGGTACCCCAGGTGAGTTTACTAAGAGAGGTTCTTTCATGGCAAGCATGGGTACACTATGCATTCTAACAAAAATGTTGGAAATAAATGTATGCGAAGCTCCAGAATCAAAAAGAATGGTTGCAGGAGTAGAATGAACATTAAACGTACCAAGCATTACTTCCGGCTCCGTCTGTGCTGTTTCAGTAGACACATGATTCACCTTTCCAGTGTTAGATGACCTCTGCCCCTGCGGTGTCTGTTGGTTCTGCTTCTCGGGACAATGATTAGCATAGTGTCCAGGCTCTCCACAGCGATAACACAGATTGGGAGTACTAGGTGCACTGGTCTTCATTGGGGTAGAGTTGGGATTACCCTAGCGGGGAGTTTGCTGACCACTCTATTGTTGGAACTGTCTGTTCTGCTTATACTAGGGTCATTGCTGAACTGATTATTCTGCCGATTCTGAGACCACTGTTGATTTGAATTACGGTTCCACTGACTGACTGGTCCTTGGAATCTCGGATGAAAACCATGCTGAGAATTTGTACGTTGACGAGTATTGTTCCCGAAGCCTTGTCCTTTCATCTTCCTTTTTCTGTCCATCTCCCGACGCTCGTTATCCAGCACAATAGCCTTATTCACAAGTTCCTGGAAACTTGCATAATTATTACTCTTCAGCTGCAAACAGAGATCATAATAAATTCCCTTAAGGAAGAGACGCTGCTTATCTGCATCTTCCCTCACTTCATTGAGAGCATAGCGAGCCAACTGAGAGAACTTGTCATGATACTCGCTGACACTCATCTGTCCCATCCTAAGGTTTCTGAATTCCTCCTGTTTCAGCTCGATTACACCCTCAGGAATATGGTGAGCCTTGAAATCTCTAACAAATTCATTCCAAGTGACAGGAGGAGCATTATCAGGACGTGCAGCCTGGTACGACTCCCACCAGGTCTGAGCTGTCCCCTGTAACTGGCCAGATGCATATAACACCTTTTCCAAATCATTACACTGAGCGATGTTCAACTGTTTCTCCACCGCTCGCACCAAATCATCCGCCTCCAATGGATCAGCAGCATGAGAGAACATTGGAGGGCGTCCTTTCAAAAATTCACCACGTTTGTCCCTCACATGAACAGGTGGCGGTCCTCCTGTAGGGGGGTTGTTCTGCATGTGCTGCATGAACATCTGCATCATCTGGTTCTGTGTGTTCATAAGTTCCTCCATAGTAATAGGTGGGTTAGGACCTCCACGGCCCCTGCCACGGCCTCTGCCTCCTCTGGCTGCCATCTATTTTTAAAGCACAGAAAACAATCTCAGTATTATCCAGGATGATATATACAAGAGATAAGTAAATCTGAATTCTCTGGGAGAATTCCAATTTCAGTGGCTCAGTAAAACTGCCATATCTCGAGCTACAGACGTCCAATAAAGGTGATCCTTACATGGTTGGAAAGCTTACGAAATTATCTACGACTTTATTAATAACACTTCTCCAGATTCTGTCACTAAGTTAGTAAAAAACTGAGCTTATCCGAAACTGTTTCAGGTTTCCAGACTGCACAGTGACCTCAACTTGGAACAGGTATATCTCTTAGCTCGTAATGGATAAAAAGGTGATTCTTGCGGGGTTGGAAAGATACAGAAGTCTAATTATTCTTAGTAAAATTTCATAAATTTCTCACAAACAGATTTTGAATTATTCCAGGAACATCTCAGACTGCTCCAAAAATCAGCAAAAGACAGAAACCAAGTTTACCCCGAACCCAACTATATATTCATGCTCAAACTTAATATCCTTAACTATAGAACTTGTAGACATGCCCACAAAGCTCCAGCACACATTATAAAGATCCAAATCACACATTATCATAATAATAATTCATCAAGCACACAATTGTTCACACCACATGCTATTACTCCACACTACCAAACTCAAATTGACTCGCAAACTAATATCGTTCTTATTACATAGGGACCTCCTAATTTTTAATTGAGCTTCTCATAAATCTTGTGATGGCCTAGATCAGCCCTTAGATCGTCGATCTCCTTATATGCTTGTTCTTTAAGTTCCATTTCCTTTAACAACTCATCCTTCAAATCCACTTCATGAAGAGCCAACTCATGAACCAGTCCCACTGTGGCTTGTAAAGTCAAGGATGAATCATCAGCAAGCAGCATGGTCCAAACACCCTTGTCATGCAAGAAATAGAGAAAGTGCCGGAGCGCACCCTTCAACGTTTTGTCAGAGCGAAGACCATGGTAGAAGACAAACGCATTGTAGGCGACATCTTCCATGCTTGTTTCTACAGTTGCCCGGCTCACTCGGGTGATGAACTTTGACTCCACCTTAGGCTCCCTAGTGGTAGGATCTATTGTCTTGACCCATAACTCAGTCTCCCAGTAAGAGTCCATCATTGGATGATTGTACTCCTTGCAGCGATACTCCAATGTAGCTTCCCAATCGTAGTAATAAGTATCCAAAGTTCTTGTCAGCATGTCATGGAAGAAAACATTTGCTTTAGGAACCATGATGTGAAGCCTCGTGGTCCATCCCATGACTGAATTCTCCATTGAAGTGTCTCCCACTCTTGATTCAGCATTTGATATTTCTTGGTCACCATCTTCATGGGGCTCTTTGGGTTTGAAGCGGGCTATGTACTGTGCAGCGTACATGCGGGGATGAGGAGACATCTACAAGAATTAGACATAGATTAGATGGAATCAATATATTTTTCACGATAGAATAAGATAGAAGAAGCATAAAAATTTAGCAATTAACAAGGTGAAAGAAGTAAACATGAAATAAGTGAAATATAGATGCTAATAACGACCATTCTAACTAGTCTTGCGTCCTACAGTCAACACGGCTCTGATACCAATTTGTCACACCTATTTTTAAGGACAAAAATAGGATGCATAAAAGACTCATGTGCGCCCCAGGAAACGATCGCACACATAAGTTGACAAATTACATAGTATCATCACAGTGCTTATTACATAGCGAATAAGTATTTATCACATAGTCTTATACAATAATTGTAGCAACTAATAGTAGATCTTCAGCGGAAACTCCAAACACAGGGACATGGTTGACTGGTTGACACCAAGACTAGTACTCATTACGATAACCATCTTCATAATCTTCATCTATTGTGGTGGAAATAGCAAGGGTGAGTCCATGTCGAACTCAACAAGTATAACACAGGGTTCATGAGGCACAAAAGGCTAGACACTGTTTGACTGCATTTAGCTTTTAATCATCATATAATTAGCAATTGAGTAGCATCAAGGTATTCCAATTCCCATTAATGAACCAATGATCAATTGTAAAAAGGATAATGAATAGCATTAACATGAGCATAATAGTAACAACAATAATTAAACATGGTATAACAATGGTGATCAACTATTCTGTAAGAATCCCCAAGGCCGCTCGTATCTGTGAGAGTGGCTAGTATACCAGTTTTTAACTCTGCGCAGAGGTGTACACTTTCACTGTGAGTCATGATTTCTAAATGCATGGGTTAATTACTCCCAAAACACTGAAAACCATATAAAGCCATTCAAAAGTTCGTCTAACAAGTTAGGGCCATTAGATTCACTCGGTAGGCAGATGTAGGAACCCCCCTTTTTAAATGGCACAATTCTTTCTCGGCTATACTCATAGACTAGAGGCTGTCCTACACCCAACGTGTCAAGCCATTCTTACGCCAATTAAGGTAACCACTAACAAGCTAGAAAAGGTCTCTTGAACAATTAGAGCCAGAGCCATATAGCCCTCACAGCTATACTGTATGTCCCGGTTATCACTTACAGGTAAGTCCTTACGGAGAGTAACTGGAGCAACAATATAACCCCTTGTTCTAGCCCCCTTTCAACAGTAATAAAATCATCTTAATGGTTGATTGCTTAATCCATTAATCAAATTACAAGATCATTGTTCATAATTAAGCACTAGCAATAGCTACCCAAATGCACAACCCATAGGTGACAAGGAAATAAGATATCAATAGCTAAGTTATAATCTCTATGGTTGTCAAGGAGGACACATGCATATGTATGATAATTTCAGTGAATAGGACAACAAGGAGGGTCCCATGTTATACTTGCCTTGATCAAAGCTTTCCTGATGACACTGCTGGTCTGGCTTAAAATATTACTCCTGATCGTCAAAAAACTGCTCACCGTCTATACTCGATCATCAAGCATCAACACACAATCATCCGAGCAATCATACACAAAGCAAACAAAGAGACATAGTTAGAACAGTACACCAACAGTAGCAAAACAGTATAAAAAGTTTGTAAAACTCTTCTACATGTTACTACGATCACACAGACGTAAAGATCACGAAATTCAGATTTAAAACGTGAAAGTTATGAATTTTCTAAGATTTCCTATAGATAAATAATTACTTTAATATAATCTCAAAAATTAAATTTTCCAAACCTACTGTACAGCTACACTAACATGTAGAGTTCGCAAATACGAATCTAACGCAACTTGAACGGGTCAAATCGGAGTTAAAATGAGCAAATTACAAGCATTTAAAGTTTCGAAACATTTCTTCGCAACATATGCAACATAATTTTATTTAACCCGGACTCAAATATGTTTTCAAAACAAGAAAACGTAAACTCTGGATTATGCCAAGGACCACGGGTTCTAATTCAGAAAAACGCAGGGACTCTTTAATAAATCTACCCCGTGAAGGAGTATCTTCTAATCTCGTCCGCTGATCAACAAACGGATGGCTGACATTCATCCCGAGAGAGAGAGAGGGTCGGCCATCTTCCCCAACTCCGGCCGGTGGCTGCCATGGCCGACGCAAGCAACATCGCCGGAGCTCAAGATTCTAGTGATTTTGGCCACCAATTGGCTCGCGACCGGTACCAAATGAAAGAGGGGCTCAGCGCGAACTCACCTAGGGCTTCAAATCGATTGGTCACGAGACGAAGATGACGAGCAGCTCGACGGAGCGGACGACGGAGCGGCTGTTCACAAGGGCGACACGTTAAACACCTAGCGAATCAAATTGAGGACACCCTCGAGCTCGCAAGACCATGACAAAGCTAGTAAAAGAGCTTAGGGTGGCAGAGGGGTGACGTACTCGCCGAATTGAATCCGACGGCGACGTCCTAGGGCTCACCGTGCTTGCGGCCACGAACTAGGGCAAGCGATGCCAAAATCTTCGTGGAAAAGGTAAGCTAACGCGTGCGGTTCACTTAAATAGCCCCCACGACACCCTGGCTTGGAGGAAAATCCCGTGAAAATCGGGATTGAATCGGTGAAGCCGTGCTCGACTCCGGCCCAGTTACGAACATGGAGAAGAAGGCGCAGCTGACAAGCGGGTCCCACCCGTCAGCGAACAAGAGAGGGGCGCGCGGTCTCCTGGACAAGCGCATCACTTTTATATTGTGATTGATTGATCCCGGTGTTTGGTTGTCTTGGAATTCATTGTTGATCATATTGGTTGGCTCAATACTTCACCCCTCGGTGAAACTCTCCTAACTCAACTCCGCATTACTTTCTTAGTTATCTTTGCTAGAGTAGCTCTTTTGTGTAGCTTGCTAGTTGTAGTTGTAGTTACCTTCTCGGTTTGACTTGTGCGGTTGAGTGCCAATATACTAGAATTGTGAATTGGATAGGTGGCTTGCAAACACCCCGTAGGCTAAGCAAAACTCGCATCTCGCTATTTGTTGTATTGATAAACTTGTTTAGCTTGTCTTTGTAGAAAATTTTAAAAGACTATTCACCCCCCCTCTAGCCATCAGGACCTTCCACCAGCGCACACGGACGCGAGAGAGAGCGGGGAGAAATCGGAGGCTCGGCTCGGGCGGCCCAAAACTGAGAGGGAGAGGAGCAGGCCAGCTAGCTGGGCCACCAGGCCGAAAAGGCGAGAAGGTAAGTTCATTTTATTTTTTTTCTTTTCTTATATATATTTGTTTTCCAAAGCCATTTTAAAATGGGTTTTGAATCCAAATCAAATAAAACCAAAACCACACCACACAATAAAACAAATGCAACAGCATGAATGCATCATCAAATATCCCACCTAATATTTTAAATTTTAACCCCAATTAAAATATTCTCTAAATTATTTAAGCTCAAATCTAAAGCTCTTTGAACTCAAATTTTATCTATTTCAAAATTTTGAAAATTCTGGGTGTTACAGTAGCAGCTACATTTTGGTTCATCCTTTTCTTCCAAGGATTTCATAGTTGGACGTTGAACCCATTTCATGTGATGGGAGTTGCCGGAGTATTAGGCGCAGCTCTGCTATGCGCTATCCACGAGGCTACCGTAGAAAACACTCTATCCGAAGATGGCGATGGTGCAAATACCTTCCATGCTTTTAACCCAACTCAAGCTAAAGAAACTTATTCAATGGTCACTGCTAACCGCTTTTGGTCCCAAATCTTTGGTGTTGCTTTTTCCAATAAACGTTGGTTACATTTCTTTATGCTATTTGTACCCGTCACCGGTTTATGGATGAGTGCTATTGGCGTAGTTGGTCTGGCTCTGAACCTACGTGCATATGACTTCGTTTCCCAGAAAATCCATGCAGCGGAAGATCCAGAATTTGAGACTTTCTACACCAAAAAAATTCTTTTAAATGAGGGTATTCGTGCATGGATGGCAGCTCAGGATCAGCCTCATGAAAATCTTATATTCCCTGAGGAGGTTCTACCATGTGGAAACGCTCTTTAATGGAACTTTCGTTTTAGCTGGTCGTGACCAAGAAACCACCGGCTTTGCTTGGTGGGCTAGGAATGCCAGACTTATCAATTTGTTCGGTAAACTACTTGGAGCTCATGTAGCCCATGCTGGATTAATCGTATTCTGGGCCGGAGCAATGAACCTATTTGAAGTGGCCCATTTCGTACCAGAAAAGCCCATGTATGAACAAGGGTTGATTTTACTTCCGCACTTAGCTACTCTAGGTCGGGGAGTAGGGCCGGGGGGAGAAGTTCTAGATACTTTTCCTTACTTTGTATCCGGAGTACTTTACTTAATTTCCTCCGCAGTCTTAGGCTTTGGTGGCATTTATCACGCACTTCTGGGACCCGAGACTCTTGAAGAATCTTTTCCATTCTTTCGTTATGTATGGAAAGATAGAAATAAAATGACTACAATTTTGGGTATTCACTTAATTTTGTTAGGTCTAGGTGCTTTTCTTCTAGTACTCAAGGCTCTTTATTTTGGCGGCGTATATGATACCTGGGCCCCCGGGGGGGATGTAAGAAAAATTACCAATTTGACCCTTAGCCCTGGTGTTATATTTGGTTATTTACTAAAATCCCCTTTTGGGGCAGAAGGATGGATTGTTAGTGTGGATGATTTAGAAGATATAATTGGGGACATGTATGGTTGGGTTCCATTTGTGTACTTGGCGGAATTTGGCATATCTTAACCAAACCCTTTGTATGGGCTCGCCATGCATTTGTATGGTCTGGCGAAGCTTACTTGTCTTATAGTTTAGCTGCTTTATCTGTTTTTGGTTTTATCGCTTGTTGTTTTGTCTGGTTCAATAATACGGCTTATCCAAGTGAGTTTTACGGGCCCACTGGACCAGAAGCTTCTCAAGCTCAAGCATTTACTTTTCTAGTTAGAGACCAGCGTCTTGGAGCTAATGTAGGGTCTGCCCAAGGACCGACGTGTAACACCTCAAAATTTGCTTCTTTGGAAATATAGCTAAAGTGATTTAATTATGTATTTTTGTGCACATTTAAACCTAGGGAAATAATATTTTTGTTGAAATTAAAAATTCATCATAAGATTAGAAACATGTTTTTGCATTCATGTTGTTGCATTGGGTTTATTGGATTGAATGATCTTTGCCAAAACTCAAAACATTTGAAAATAGCTCTGAAATAAAAATAAAAGGCTTTTCTTTTTGTCTTCCTTTTCCCTGTCTTTTTGGCTTTTGGCCCCAGCAGACCCAGCGGTCTTGACCAGCTACCTCCGACGCATAGGCATCAGGCCCAGCTCGGCAGCAGCTCTGAAGCCCATGCTCGCCAGCTCCCTTTCTCTATGTCTGATGCCGTGGCCCCGCATGTAGCTGCTCCACCTTCCTCTTGCTAGTGCACGAACCGGACTCTGAGTCCGTTGAACCTCCGCCTCCAATCCCGGTTCTCTCGGGATCTCCTGCATGTAGCCCAAGCCGGGACATCCCTATAAGAGGAGCCTGACGCGTCCCGTATCGATCTACACGTAGCTGCCGCCCCGCCTTGAGCTCGCAGAGAGCCGCACCTGAGCTCGTAACCCTAGAGCCGCCGCCGATCGATCCCGTGCTCTGCTGCTGCCGTTTGCTGCCTCGAGGAAAGCCCGTTGCCGCCAAGTCGAGCTGTACGTCATTGATCTTCTAGTTCATCGCTGGAGCTCTTTGTCCGTGAAGACACGACACCGCCGAGAACCTTCGTCGGGAGCCACCGTCTACCCCGCCGAGACTCGCGTCGCCTCCGCTCCGTGTCCGTCCATGCAAAGTGCCGTGGTGAGATCGCCGTCCTCCTATCTGTCTTCCAGTGCTTTTCCGTAGAAACTCGAGGCTTCTATATTGTTTTTGCCGAACTCAAAGAAGAGCCGAGCTTCCGTCCATGGCGCCGCCACCTGCACACTAGAATCAAGTCAGCTGAACGAGCATGCCAGCCCCAGCGTCTCGCCTCCCATCTCACATGCACGCGCGACGCGACAACGCATGAGCAAGTAGAGTCAGCAGAGCAGCGCCGGCCATGCGGACCAGTCCTGATCTTCTAGCTTGATGACGTCATATTGATGTCATGATGACATCACACATACATTATGGCCATTTTCCTTCACAAAAACAAATCAAGAAATACCATGGAAATACACCACATACCATATATGTCATACTGAGGTCGTTTTGACTCCGATTTAGTTCGTTCTTATCGTGTTAGATTCGTGTCGTCGTGCTCTACGTAGTAGTGCTAACGTTTATCATGCCACTCAATTATGAATTTTAATTATTTAAAGGCAACTTGATTAATAATTATTAGTTAATAGCTTTTAAATTTAAAAAAAATCAACGTATTTTTGTTCTTGTCGCGTTGCACTCGGGTCGACCTAATCTACGTGTTAGCGGCGATGTTTACCATGTCTTGTATTTATGAATCAAATCATAATAAATTGATCGGTATTACTTAATGATCGTTTTAATTAAAAGCAATTTAAGTTTACACTCCCGATCTTTTCATGGTCACATATTAGCTTAAATGTCTTTTGAACTATCGGGTGCTTCATTCAATCTATAAACATAAGTGATTTCGTTCCGTTGCCACATGTATTTGAATATATAGCTAAATATTATATTGATTAATATGCTTGTAATTAGTTTTATAATTGGAAACAATGTAAGTTTTATATTTCGGTAATCATACATAACATGTTAATTTGATTACTACTAACATGAACGTGATCTTAAATTATAAATTGCTTAAGGTTAAACATGTTTCAAATGTTAAAACGAAATTAGATGCTCTCACATGAAACTTTCTTTTTGCAAGATTAACTTTAATTCGTCTAAACTAAATAATAACATTTTATAGATAAAATATGACTGGTCTAACCTAGATTTTAGAATTAGAATATATTTTGTCTAATCTGAATTACTATGCTTCACCTGATTGCTGTAATTAAAATAAATAAGGCTTGGTTTTCTTTTTCTCTAATCTCTAATAAAGTAAATGTTTCGGTAGACGTTTCTTGTTCACCGTAGCTCCGATTAGCGTGTTTTTCGCGTCTATGTGTTCGTAGCAATGCGTAGGTTAGTTTTCAAATTTCTTTAATTGTTTGGTGTACTGTTCTAATTATTATTCATTGTTTGCTTCGTGTATGATTGCTCGATGCGTGTGTGGTGATTTATTGATCAAGTCCAGTCGTTAAGATTTACGTGAAGATTCAAGAAGCTATTAATTGAAGATTTGGATCAGAGAAAGGATCTTGATTTAAGGCAAGTATAGTTTGGGTTTTCTTTCTGTGACCATGATCTTGTGACTTAATTAATATAAGAGCTATGATGGTTGAGAAATGACTTTTTAGCAACATAAGATCTTGTCTGTACGTGAACCTCCGGGATTTACAGTACAACTGTGAGGGCTATATGGCTCTGGCTTTAGCTCAGTATGAGGACCTTTTCTAGCTTGTTAGAGGTTACTCTTGTGGCGCAAATGGGGAAAAGCAGACTGTGGATCCTTGGGACTGGTTGTATCACACAGACTGACTGATGAAACCTAGCGGCCCTAACTTGTTAGACGAACCTTTGAAAGGCTTCATAGTGAACCCTGTCTGCTCACCTTGGGAGTGTTTTGGGGATTGGCCGCCCTGGGCATATGGGTAATCATGACTCACAGTGAAAGTGTACACCTCTGTGCAGAGTTTAATAAACTAGTATACTAGCCTTGCTCAAGGATACGAGCGGCCTTGGAGACATCTACATTAACGATGATGATTTTTGTTTTGTTAAGATGCTCATTTACTTATCAATTATGCTTTATATTGATTATGTTACATTGATCATGAGTTTATGGGATCTATACTACCTTGTTGCTATATGCTTGCGGAGTTCGACATGGACTCACTCTTGCTATTTCCCACACCTTAGGATAGTCTCTGGAGGTATTAGGCTTGTGATCAACCAGTCAGTTTAGTCCTGGAGTGAAGTCTACACCCGGTGTTCGGAGTTGTCTTTTGTCACACCCATTTTTAAGGACAAAAATAGGATGCATAAAATACTCATGTGCGCCCCAGGACATGATCGCACACATAAGTAGACAAATTACATAGTATCATCACAGTGCTTATTACATAGCGAATAAATATTTAAGACATAGTCTTGAACAATAAATAATAATGTCTAATAGTAGATCTCCAGCGGAAACTCCAAACACAGGGACACGGTTGACTGGTTGACACCAAGACTAGTACTCATTACGATAATCTTCCTCATAATCTTCATATGTTATGGTGGAAATAGCAAGGGTGAGTCCATGTCGAACTCAACAAGTACAACACAGGGTTCATGAGGCACAAAAGGCTAGACACTGTTTAACTACATTTAGCTTTTATTTATCATGTATTTAGCAATTGAGTAGCATCAAGGTAATCCACTTCCCGTTAATGAACCAATGATCAATTGTAATAAGGATAATGAATAGCATTAACATGAGCATAATAATAACAACAGTAATTAAGCATGATATAACAGTTATGATCAACTATTCCGTAAGAATCCCCAAGGCCACTCGTATCCGTGAGCACGGCCAGTATACCAGTTTTTAACTCTGCGCAGAGGTGTACACTTTCACTATGAGTCATAACTTCCAAATGCATGGGGAGGCCGTTCCCAAAACACCGGAAATCATATAAAGCCACTTAAAGGTTCATCTAACAAGTTAGGGCCATTAGATTCACTCGGCAGGCAGATGTAGAACCCCCCTTCCCAGTGGCACAACAACTCGCAACCTATACACACTAAGGACAGGGGCTCGCCCTACACCCAACGTGGCAAGCCGTTCTTACGCCATTTAAGGTAACCACTAACAAGCTAGAAAAGGTCCTTTAAGCAACTAAAGCCAGAGCCATATAGCCTTCACAGCTGTACTGTATATCCCGGTTATCACTTACAGATAAGTCCTTATGGAGAGTAACTAGAGCAACAACAATCAACACAACATAATGCTCTAGTCCCCTTTGTCAACCGTAATAAAATCATCTTAATGGTTGATTGCTTAACCCATTAGTCAAATTACAAGATCATTGTTCATAATTTAGCACTAGCAACAACTACCCAAATGCATAGCCCGTAGGTAACAAGGAATCATGATATCAATCACTAAGTTATAATCTCTAAGGTTGTCAAGGGAAGCACATGCACATGTATGATAATTTCAGTGAATAGGTAACCAGGATAGTCTCATGTTATACTTGCCTTGATCAAAACTCTCTGGATGATACTGCTGATCTGGCTCAAAGTAATACTCCTGATCGTCCAGAAACTGCTCACCTTCTATACTCGATCATCAATCAACAACATACATGCATCCAATCAAACATACACGAAGCAAACAAAGAAATATAATTAGAACAGTACACCAACAGTAACAAAACAGTAATAAAAGTTTATAAAACTCTTCTACACGTTCCTACGATCACATAGACGTAAAGATCACCAAATTCGGAGTTAAAACGTGAAAGTTATGAATTTTCTAAGATTTCCTAGAGATAAGTAAATACTTAATTATAAACTTGAAAATTAAATTGTCCAAACTGACTGTACAACTATACTAACATGTAGAGCTCGCAAATACAAACCTAACGCAACTTGAACGGATCAAATCGGAGTTAAAACGAAGATTTTATGACCAAAACAATCCTAGTGGCAAAACTGTAAATATCTGAAAACGTATTTTTGATTTAACCGAGAGAAAATACGCTTTCAAAACGCGAAAACGCTTTTCGGAAATTACGCTTAGGACGGCGGGTTTTAATCTGAAAAAGTCCAGGGGCTCTTTATCAATTTTACCCGCGAAGGGGTATCTTCTAATCCTACCCGTTGTCACCAGATGGACGGCTACCGTTCAATCCAGGAGAGAGAGAAGATGAAGCCGGCCATCAACACCAACTCCGGCCGGTGGCTGCCATGGCCGACGCCATGAGCCCGCCGGAGAGCTTCGGCCCCACCTTTTCAGACCACAACTCACCCCGCCACCAACACCAATCGAAAGAGGAAGTAAACCCGAACTCATCTATGCGGTTTAGGAGCGCTATGACGACCCAAGAAGAGAACGCGGCTCGTGGAGGACGGCGGCGCCATTGCCGGCCACGGTGAGCTCCAATCCCGCGTTACAAAGCACAAAAACTCAAAAGAAAAGCATTGGGAGGGAGAGGAGAAGGTGACAAACTCACCCAAGCGAAGAAATTGACCTCCAATCCACCCGAAGACTCCCCAACCGATCTACCGCCGACCTTCAACAACCTCAAGCCCTAGAACTCGATTTCACGTGGTGGAACTCACGGTTTAGATGAAAAACGGAAAGAAGAGGGTCACGGCTTCTTATTTATAGCTCCACACCACTGTATTCGGGTAGAAAATCCCGAGTAAATCGGCAAGGATCGGTGGCGGCAACACACGAGTCCGGCTCGGTTACGATGCGAGGAGGAAGATACGACTGACAAGCGGCCCCCACCCGTCAGCGAAATGAGGAGGGAGAGAAGGCGCGGCTGCCGCGGCTGAATTCCTGGGCCGGCCCAAACGACGCGGCGCGGAAAGAAAAGGGCAGCGGCCCACCTGCGCGGGCGCGGGGAAGCAGGCCGCTCCGACGGGCCTTCGGGCCGCCAGGGAGAAGGTAAGTGGTTTTCTTTTTTTTATTCTTTCTTTTCTTTATTTGTTTACTTTCCAAAACCTTTTCAAATAAAATTTTCTAAACCAAATCAAAATAAAATAAATCCACACCACAAAATAAAATAAATGCAACAGCATGAATGCATCACCAAATATTCCTTTCTAAATTTTTTTAAAAAATCCTAATTCCCCATTAAATGTTATCTAAATTATTTGAAACCCATTAATTCTAAAATTTGAAATTTTTGGGTGTTACATCTTTTCGCTGTATTGCTCTCTAAGGTATATTTTATACTATTGAGTTATGTATATTAAGCATTTGTCTCTTGATATTACACTTATCTGTGACTATATGTGAGATTTGACTCCTTTATTTCACATATAGTGTATGTCTGGTTTTGTCCTTAAAACCGGGTGTGACACGACGGGTTTAGGTAAATATCTAATGCGTCCCCCAACGGGAGAGGTTATTTTTGGAGGGGAAACTATGCGTTTTTGGGATCTTCGTGCTCCGTGGTTAGAACCTCTAAGGGGCCCCAACGGTTTGGACTTGAGTAGGTTGAAAAAAGACATCCAACCTTGGCAATAACGACATTCAGCAGAATATATGACCCATGCTCCTTTAGGCTCTTTAAATTCCGTGGGTGGCGTAGCTACCGAGATCAATGCAGTTAATTATGTCTCTCCTAGAAGTTAGTTAGCGACCTCCCATTTTGTTCTAGGATTCTTCTTTTTTGTGAGCCATTTGTGGCATGCAGGAAGAGCCCGAGCTGCTGCAGCAGGCTTTGAAAAGGGAATTGATCGTGATTTGGAAACTGTTCTTTACATAACCCCTCTTAACTAAGATTTTTTATTTATACCTGTTCTAGTTTTTTTCTGTTCTGGCTCAGTTATTCCAACTAGCCGAGCCATTCATGCTTTCTTATGAAAGAATGATATAAGGAGGCTGAACAAAGAAAAACATAGATAGAAAGAAACAAATGTATTCAATATACAAAAGGAGAGAGAGGGATTCGAACCCTTGATAGTTCCTAGAACTATACCGGTTTTCAAGACCGGAGCTATCAACCACTCAGCCATCTCTCCACAGCCCAATCCCTATTTTATTCCTACAAATAGAACATAGCTATATGAAATGATCTACTAACTCATCCCAGATGCAAGTCCACTTTCAATATATCTCTGTATACTGTATACACGGATACAGAACCCGCTATATTCGTTTGTGAAATAAAGGCTAAATCCCCTCCCCTCAACTCCATATCCAAATAAAAACGGTAAGGAAAAAGTTTTAATAAAAAGAAGAATCAACGGATTCATGATTAAACCCCTCCTACTTCTTGTATTTTCGTACAATTTTGATTAAGTGAGGGATCAAATAGAAATATGTAGTCAACTTTATTTGAAGGTAGTTTGGAGGATTATAAATATGACTATTGCTTTCCAATTAGCTGTGTTTGCATTAATTGCGACTTCCTCGGTTTTAGTAATTAGTGTACCCCTTGTATTTGCTTCTCCTGATGGTTGGTCAAATAATAAAAACGTTGTATTTTCCGGTACATCATTATGGATTGGATTAGTCTTTCTGGAAGCTATTCTGAATTCTCTTATTTCTTGAATTTGTTTAGTATTTAGTAACCCGATACAAAATAAATAAAAAGAAAGGCCCTTTTTTTCGAAAAAATTCAGATTTTTATACACATTAAAATGCTATTTTCGTTCCGAATTATTACCTATTCTCTTTCATTATTATGAAATTCTATTGCCATTAGAATATTGATTGATAGACAATTAATAAAAAGAAAACTCTAATAGAAAATGAAACGGTCGACCCAGACATAGACGGTCGACCCAGGTGGATATACCCTATAAAATATAGGCCGTAGCAAGCATAGTTCAATGTAGCGAGCATAGTTCAGTGGTAAAACATCTCCTTGCCAAGGAGAAGATATGGGTTCGATTCCCGTCGCTCGCCAGCTTAATTTAGTAAGGTGCTATGATAAAAAATTCAGTCTAGTTGACTACTTAACAACTTATATTATAGTTATTATAGTTTATATTATAGTAAATTATTTATTTACTAATTATTTATTTAATTTTAATTTAATATAGTAAATTATTATAGTAAATGACTACTTAACTATACTACTTCTATTAAATTACTATTTAATATTAAATGCATATTAAATTAAGTAGTTGTTAGTCTAGTACTGTACCCCTTCCTATCTTATCCTTCCTTTGCACCCGACTCAAAAAAAAAGAGTGCTTTGAGGGCGCAAATTCAACTTTCTAAGAAAGTTCCCTAAACCGGGGATTCGCCGAGACAAACAAGAGACAAACGGTTTTGAAAGGGGGATAGGCTATGCTTTTCTTTCATTTTTTTCTGCCTGCTGAATAAAAATAAAAAAAGGGTTGGATATAGCCCTCTATCATATATATACAAATAGAATAGTCCATTTATACGGATTGCTAAGTGCGGAGACGAGAATCGAACCCGTGACCTCAAGGTTATGAGCCTCGTGAGCTACCAAACTGCTCTACTCCGCTCTGTAGGGCCGAAAACTGGTGGACGAAAGAAAAAGGTTGAATACAAGTCTCTACCATGTCTAGACAAACAAATGGAATAGTCTTTTTATACAGAATGGAGCAGGTAGCGGGAATCGAACCCGCATCGTTAGCTTGGAAGGCTAGGGGTTATAGTTGACGTTGGTTGATTATTTTTGACGTCTCTAATTCAAAACTGAACATGAAATTTTGATTTCATTCGGCTCCTTTATGGATATTCTCACCACTTAACATCTATGTCAGCTTTTCTGTTTGAATGGAACCAAAGCTCTCCGCTTTCTAGATGATCCCTATAGAGTAGGAGATATAAATTCTCCTAAATATCTATCTAATCTACTTACTTCGTTCCCTAATTTCATTCAAGAGATCCTGAGGAAAAGAGTTGGGTTTCCACCGAGCTGAAACAATATAATATACTGATGGTTCTAGTAAACCAAAACCATCGTTTTTTTAGCTATTGGGCTTCCATTTCCTACAAAACAAAAGAAGATTTAGTTACGATTGGAAATAAACTTTTTTGTATCTTCATCCATAGATCCTTTACTCATATTTATTCAATCGGAATACTTAATCCAATGCAAAATTTTGCTTCGCGACTACGTACTCCTAATCGAATTTGTATTTTAGATGCAAATTCAATTAGTCTTTGGATACTAATCGCGAGAATGTATATTCTTCCTCAATATGCTATTGAGAGGAAAAGGATTAAACCCTTTATAAGAACTAAAGTTTTCATCGGAATATGAATATAAAAAAAACTTAAGGATGCCTTAAGTATATCATTTCAAATTCACTTTATAAGAACTAAAGTTTTCATCGGAATATGAATATAAAAAACTTAAGGATGCCTTAAGTATATCATTTCAAATTCAGTTATTAATAGAACGAATCACACTTTTACCACTAAACTATACCCGCTACATGTAGATTATGATACCAATGCTACCCTTTGTCAAGGGTAGCCATTCGAGAAGGAGGCTAATTCCACCTTATCGAATCAAAGGAGAAAGTTCATGGCGGTGGGCGGTTGGTACTTCAATCGTGGGCCTTTACTTTAGGATTTAGATAGCCCCTCTCTAGTCTGTAAAATACATCTCTTCTTACCATACCAATAGTGTATGAACCAAATGTATGCATTTCGATTAGGATCTATTCTATGGTTATGACTACAAGGATCATTATTTGTGAGGACGTAAATGTGCCAGACTGTTGTAAGGAATCATTTAATTATTCCTACAATGTATACTAAGAGATATAAAGGCAGTACAGTCCCCATAAATCCCTTTCTTCCTTTTCTTTTTTGTTCAGAATTGAACAAAGAAAAAAGAAATTGGGAAAGATGTTTTCTTCCTCCACGTATCATGAAGTGCGAGCCATAGGGAAAGAGTGAGATGACTTTCACAAATTTATCATAGACTTCGTCTATCGCTTGAGAGAAGCAACAAAGAGTAATAACTTAAAAAGAAAAGCAGATATGAATCGACAGATTTACCTAATGAAAATTTACATGAGAGGACTCTGATGAGGATTCCTCAAACTCTTCATAAAGAGGATCCAGAAAGTCTCTGGTTAGTCGATTCCCTCCATTTCCTAATTTCTTCTCTTCTTTTCCGCTCAATTCTAGTTTATTAGATTCTTGTTTAAAAGAATCAAAGAAGATGAATAGAACTAAGAACACATAAAAAAAGAGCATAGAGAACCATTACCAAACGTTGCTCCTAAGAATCATATTGGGTATCTGTCCCCTTCCTTTTAACCCTAGGATCGAAAATCTAGAATCCTCCCTTTTCCTAGTGTTCGGAAACGGAAAACCCTGAACCTGGAGGAGTTAGGTATGTAGGATATGCTTTTTATTTTTTGTTGGGCAGGCAATAGTATAATTTTTATACTCTGCAGTATAAATTCGACTCCCAACTTTTTTTTAGAATAAAATTGTTGATAAAACTCCAACATAGTTTGTTCCAAATCCACTAGAATCCTTGTAGAATAGTCAAGTACCCCATTTCCAAGGGGTACCTATTGAAAATCATTTCAACAAATCCGTCCAAAACTTTTTAAGAAAAATTAAAAAGTTTTGAACTCGAAAGTTTTTCCAAGAGATGCCTGCTAAAAATTGTTTCAATCTCTCACCAAAACAGATAAGAAGTATATCACTGAAAATTACTATCCAGCCATATGGGTATATGAAGAGCGCAAATTCCTTTATACCCCACCCAATTAGAATTAGGGGAAATAAAACATAAATGTAGAAAGTTCTCATCATAAGATTAGCCAATAGAAGAAAGAAGTCCCTAATTCTGCAGAACATTCTGAGCACGTGAAAAGTGAATAGCCTAAAGATAAAAAAAAGTTTATCATTTTTTTAACAGCAGTTCTTATTGCCCCTTTGGCCTTTTTGGCCCATTATTGTATCCGATTCAACAATTGATACATATTTGTTCTCCTCTTAAAAAAAATGGAACTTCCGAGCTTTGGTTTGGTGAGTCGTACGAGATCGTGTTCACATACCTATGAACTTAGCCTCTTCAAATGTATCCGATATATAATAATTTTTGGGTGTGTCAACTCTCTGTTCATGTATTTTATTATACATGATATGTATATGTATTTATTTATATAATAATAAATACCTATACTTTGTGCAAGTGATAAGAGATAATATGAAAGATTTTCTTTTTTTTTCTTAATTTTCTCAAGATTTTAAACCTCGCCATAAATAAACTTCGATATCTCGATCTCGATATATAGGAAAGAAAATCTCTACATATCTCTATATATACATATATTATGTACATTAATATATACATATAATATGTACATTATGCAGTAGACCCATAATGGTAAATGAAAGTGGCTAATTATTGAAGAAAAAGCCCTTTTAACTAAGTGTAGAGTAATGCCATGGTAAGGCATAAGTCATCGGTTCAAATTTGATAAAGGGCTTTTCACTTAGTGGTAGAATAATGCCTTGGTAAGACAGAAGTCATCGGTTCGAATCCGATAAAGTACTTTTCTACTAAATTCATTCATTTCTTTTTTGAAAATGTCTCCATTTTTTTTGCAATTTTATGACTTAGTTTAGTGCGAGATGCCCACATTTTTGGTCTGAACACTAAACGAAGCACAAAGTTAAAATTGCAAAAAAAATGAAATTGGACTCTTTTTCCTGTTATAGCAATCAAATCAATACCTGTACTGAACTAATTTAGATTCCTTTTTATTACTCTATTCTTATTCTATACCCTTTAAACGAATTTCCTTAACCTTAAAAAGCTTAAAAGGTAGGGGATGATCCGTGAATTAACCTAACCATCAACTAAAAAAAATCCTATGAAAGCATAACAGAAAAGTAGTAAAGACTCTTTTCTTTGATCTAGTTCGAAGAGTATATTGACAATTCCAAAAACTGCTCAGACTATCATTATAGTATAATGACGAGTGGTTGTATACGGTGCTATCGTCTAGTGATGCCCCAATCGTCTAGTGGTTCAGGACATCTCTCTTTCAAGGAGGCAGCGGGGATTCGACTTCCCCTGGGGGTAGGGAGTATTATAAAAAGAGGTTAATCATAGATTATAAAAAAGCCTAGAATAAATTCTTCCTGGGTCAATGCCCTAGCGGTTAATGGGGACGGACTATAAATTCGTTGACGATATGTCTACGCTGGTTCAAATCCAGCTCGGCCCAAAAATTTAGGGCTTCGTGAATATGAATTAAATCCATTATTTTTTATGGAAGAAAAAATGTATTATCCATAGAAATAAAGGATAAAGAGAAACGGGGAAATTTATTTCTAATCCATATCTCTCTGATTCTTTATCTTACAAAGAAAAGACAAAGAAAAGATCCTTTCTGTCACACCCATTTTTAAGGACAAAAATAGGATGTATAAAAGACTCATGTGCACCCCAGGAAACAGTCGCACACATAAGTTGACAAATTACAAAGTATCATCACAGTGCTTATTACATAACGAATAAGTATTTAAGACATAGTCTTGAACGATAGATAATAATATCTAATAATAATTCTTCAGCGGAAACTCCACACAGGGACACGGTTGACTGGTTGACACCAAGACTAGTACTCATTCCGATAATCTTCCTCATTATCTTCATCTGTTATGGTGGAAATAGCAAGAGTGAGTTCATGTCGAACTCCACAAATATAACACAGGGTTCATGAGGCTCAACAAGGCTAGACACTGTTTAACTGCGTTTAGCTTTTTAATCATATATTAGCAATTGAGTAGCATCAAGATAAACCACTTCCCATTAAAGAACCAATGATCAATTGTAATAAGGATAATGAATAGCATTAACATGAGCAAATAATAATCAACAATAATTTAGCATGTTATAACAGTTATGATCAACTATTCCATAAGAATCCCCAAGGCCGCTCGTATCCATGAGCACGGCTAGTATACCAGTTTTTAACTCTGCGCAGAGGTGTACACTTTCACTGTAAGTCATGATTTCCAAATGAGTGGGGAGATCAAGCCCAAACACCCGAGAACCATATAAAGCCACTCAAAAGTTCGTCTAACAAGTTAGGGCCATTAGATTTCACTCGGCAGGCAGATGTAGAACCCCCCTTCCCTGTGGCACAACAACCGCAGCCTATACACACTAGGCCAGGGGCTCGGACTACACCCAACAAGGCAAGCCATTCTTACGCCATTTAAGGTAACCTCTAACAAGCTAGAAAAGGTCTCTTGAACAACTAAAGCCAGAGCCATATAGCCCTCACAGCTGTACTGTATATCCCGGTTATCACTTACAGATAAGTCCTTATGGAGAGAAACCAGAGCATCAAAATAATACACAAGCTCTAGCCCCCTTTTAACAACAATGAAATCATCTTAATAGTTGATTGCTTAATCCATTAATCAAATTACAAGATCATTGTTCTTAGTTTAAGCACTAGCAATAGCTACCCATATGCATTCCCAAGGTTGACAAGGAATCAAGATAACAATCACTAAGTTATAATCTCTAAGGTTGTCAAGGTAAGCACATGCATATGTATGATAATTCAATGTATAGGTAACAAGGATAGTCCTGTGTTATACTTGCCTTGATCAAAGCTCTCCAAATGATACTGCTGACTTGGCTCAAAGTAATACTCCGAATCGTCCAAGTACTGCTCACCTTCTATATTCGACCATCAATCAACAACACACATGCATCCAATCAAACATACACGAAGCAAACAAATAGATATAATTAGAACAGTACACCAACAGTAACAAAACAGTAATAAAAGTTTATAAAACTCTTCTACACGTTTCTACGATCACACAGACGCAAAGATCACCAAAATCGGAGTTAAAACGTAAAAGTTATGAATTTTCTAAGATTTCCTATAGATAAATAAATACTTAATTATAACCTCGAAAAATAAATTATCAAAACTAACTGTACAACTACACTAACATGTAGAGCTCGCAAATACGAACCTAACGCAATTTGAACGGATCAAATCGGAGTTAAAACGAAGATTTTATGACTAAAACAATCCTAGTGGCAAATCTGTAATTTCCTGAAAACGTATTTTTGAATAAACCGGAAAAGAATACGCCTTCCCAACGCGAAAACGTATTTTCAAAACTACGCTAAGGACCGCGGGTTGATTTCCAAAAACCCGAGGGTCTCTTTAGAAAGATTACCCGCGAAGGGGTATCTTCTATTCTGGGCCGTTGATCTCGAATCGGACGGCTCAGATTCATCATCAACTTCACTGTGCTAATCCGGCCACCCTCTTCACATCCGGCCGGCGGCTCCTCCATGGCCGGCGACTCCACCATGGCCGGAGGTGATGAATCTCCCCACCGAGACCATCATTCAAGCCCAAACTTGAACCAAACGATCGAGATTCTCCGTGCGAACTCACCCAAGCGACAAAACAAGCTACATCTACCCGTAACCGCCGCACGGCAACAAGGGGACGGCGGCGCCATTGCCAACCACGGTGAACTTCAAAACCTACAGTAAACATCACCAAAACTCCAACGGAGAGCATGGGAAGTAAGAGGAGAGGAAAACAAACTCACCCAAGCGAAAGACTTTGCCTCCGGTCCACCCGAAAGCCTCACCCGCTTCCAACCGAACTCGTCGGCACCGCCCAACCCTAGAGCTCGATTTCGTGTTGTGGAACTTGCGTTTTAGATGAAAAACGGAAACTAGATGACCTACACTTCCTATTTATGACCTCTACTAGACGTGTTCGGGTAGGAAACCCCGGGTAATGCGGATATGGCGGCGGTAGTTCACCGGTTCGGACGGAGTCCGTCTCGGTCACGAGGTTGAAGATGAAACGGAGACCAACAACTGGGACCCACACGTCAGCGGAAGAAAAGAGAAGGAGGCGGCTGCTGTGGCGCTGGGCTGGCTTGGGCCGCGCGGCTGCTGGCTCTGGCCGGCTGATTCGGCCCGTAGCGCGGAAAAAAAAATAAAACGGGCCGGTCAAAGTGGCTTTCCAGGCCACCAATAGCAGTAAGCTCTCTCTTTTTTTTTATTTACTTGCTTTCAAAAATATTTAAAATACCTTCTAATCCAAAATAATATAAAATAAAATATAACAAATTCACACCACACAATAAAAATTATATGCAACAGCATGAATGCAACACAAATATAATTTATTATTATTTTAGTTTTGTAATTATTTATTATCTAACTTATTCCAATTTTGTTATCTCAAAATTTGGGTGTTACAAATTCTACCCCCCTTAAAAGAATCTCGTCCTCGAGATTGGATTGCTTACTCAAACAACTGCGGATATGATTTCCTCAATTCATCCTCTCTTTCCCAAGTTGCCTCTGCCTCTGAATACCGATTCCACTGTACTTTGCACATCTTAATAATCCGACTTCGAGTAACTCTCTCAGCCGTTTCTAAAATCTTGATCGGAAACTCTTCATATGTAAGATCTTCCTTAACAGTCAACTCTTCTAAAGGTATCTGCTCCTCAGGCACACGCAAACACTTCTTAAGTTGTGAAACATGGAACACATCATGTACTCCAGATAAATTCTCAGGCAACTCTAATTGGTAAGCAACTTCCCCACGTCTAGCAATAACTTTAAATGGTCCAACATACCTTGGTGCTAGTTTACCTTTCATGTTAAATCTCTTCACACTTCTCATAGGTGACACCTTCAAATAGACATAATCACCTACCTCAAAAACTAAATCTCTTCTTCTATTGTCAGCATAACTCTTCTGACGAGACTGTGCTACTCTCAAATTCTCTCGAATCACTCGCACTTGATCTTCTGCGTTTCTAAGAACATCTGTACCAAACACCTGAGATTCACCTGTCTGATCCCAAAACAATGGAGTTCTACACTTACGTCCATACAAAGCTTCAAACGGTGCCATCTTGAGACTCTGTTGATAACTATTATTGTAAGAAAATTCTGCATAAGGCAAACTCTTATCCCAACTAGTTCCATATTGCAATGCACAAGCTCTCAACATATCCTCTAATACCTGGTTGGTCCTTTCAGTCTGTCCATCTGTCTGTGGATGATATGCTGTACTAAAGTTCAATTTAGTTCCTAAAGATTCATGCACAGCTTGCCAAAAGTGCGATGTAAACTGCGTACCCCGATCAGACACAATTTTCTTTGGTACTCCATGCAAACATACTATTCTCTCCATATACAACTCCGCCAATTTTGGTCCATGGTAAGTAGTCTTTACTGGTATAAAATGAGCAACTTTAGTTAACCGATCTACTATCACCCAAATAGAATCATAACCTTTCTGAGTACGCGGTAACCCTACTATAAAATCCATACCAACTTCCTCCCACTTCCATTCAGGAATCTTCATTGGTTGTAACAATCCAGCAGGTCTCTGATGCTCTGCTTTCACTCTCTGACAAGTGTCACACAATGCCACATACTCAGCCACATCTCGCTTTAATCCAACCCACCAATATTACTGTTTCAGATCCAAATACATCTTAGTACTACCAGGATGAATAGAATAAGCTGACTCATGAGCTTCGCGAAGAATTGCTTGTCTAACAGTTTGATCCTCAGGTACACACAGCCTCTTTCCGAACCACAAAATTCCATTATCATCCATTCGAAAGCCTGGTGACTTACCAATCACTATATCTTCCGCTATCTTCTTTAGTTTCTCATCCTTCAACTGCCCCTTGTAAATTTCTTGCTCTAAGGTAGGCTCTATCACTAATTCCATTGCATTAGTAACAATTCCCAAGTTCAAATATTCAAATTCAGCACATAACTCACTAGCCATAGACAATGTTCTTATCTCATTGACATAACTTTTCCTACTAAGAGCATCAGCTACTACATTAGCCTTACCAGGATGATAGTGTATCTCAATATCATAATCCTTAATCAACTCTAACCATCTGCGTTGCCTCAAATTCAAATCTGATTGAGTGAAAATATACTTCAAACTCTTATGATCAGTGTATATATCACTCTTATGTCCAATCAAATAATGTCTCCAAATCTTTAAAGCATGAACGACAGCTGCTAACTCCAAATCATGTGTAGGATAATTCAACTCATGCTTTCTCAACTGTCTAGATGCATATGCCACAACTCTGCCTTCTTGCATAAGAACACATCCCAAACCTTGACGAGAAGCATCACAATAAATAGAAAACTTCTTACTCAAATCTGGTAAAACCAAAACAGGCGCTGTAGTTAACCTCTTCTTCAATTCCTCAAAACTAGCTTGACATTTATCAGACCACACAAATTTAGCATTCTTTTCTAACAGAGATGTCATAGGTTTAGCAAGTTTAGAAAACCCTTCAATGAACCGTCTATAATATCCAGCTAATCCCAAGAAACTACGAATCTCGCTAACATCAATAGGTGGTTTCCAATTCAATACATCCTTTACCTTGCCTGGATCCACTGATATACCTCCATTAGAAACAATATGTCCAAGAAAAGAAACTTCCTTCAACCAAAACTCACATTTACTTCGCTTCGCATACAGTTTATGCTCTCTAAGCTTCTGCAATACCAACCTCAAATGTTCAGCATGCTCTACCTCTGTCTTGGAAAATACCAGTATATCATCAATAAACACTACCACAAACTTATCCAAGTATTCCATGAACACCTTATTCATCATGTACATAAAGTATGCAGGTGCATTGGTCAATCCAAATGACATAACAGTATACTCATACAATCCATACCTTGTAGTAAAAGCTGTCTTTGGAATATCAGAGGCACGAATCTTCAACTGATGATATCCAGAACGTAAATCAATCTTAGAGAACACACAAGCACCTCTCAACTGATCAAACAAGTCATCAATCCGGGGCAAAGGATACTTATTCTTGATAGTTACTTCATTTAGTGACCGATAATCAACACACATCCTCTGACCACCATCTTTCTTATCAACAAAAATAACTGGTGCTCCCCAAGGTGATGAACTAGGTCGAATAAAACCTTTTTCTTGTAATTCTTTAATTTGTTTCTTAAGTTCTTCTAATTCATCTACTCCCATCCTATATGGTCGTTTGGCTATAGGTGCAGTTCCAGGAAGTAATTCAATAAGAAATTCAATGTCTCGGTCAGGTGGCATACCTGGCAATTCATCAGGGAAGACATCCGGAAATTCCTCAATCACTGAATTCTCTATAATAGTATCTTCAAGCTGATTCACCACAGCGGTTGGTTGCTTCTGCACTGCTACATCCACATTGATTTTATCTCCATTAGGTGCATTCACAACTACCACTTTTTGCTGACACCGAATCTCTGCCTGATTTTGCTTCATCCAGTCCATACCCAATATCACATCAATACCAGATGTCCTCAACACTATAGGAGTTATCTTAAACTCTACCCCCCTTAATACCATACTAATTGGAAGACAACGATTACTGGTTTGCATGGTACCTCCAGGTGAATTTACTAAGAGAGATTCTTTCATAGCTAACATGGGTATACTATGCATTTTAACAAAAATGTTGGATATAAATGTATGAGATGCTCCAGAGTCAAAAAGAACAGTTGCAGGAATGGAATGTACATTGAACGTACCAATCATAACTTCTGGTGCATCATGAACTGTATCAGAAGACACATGATTCACCCTTCCAGTACCAGATTGCTTCTGGTTGCTCTTCTGGCTCTGAGGAGTCTGCTGATTCTGCTTCTCAGGACAATGGTAAGACATATGCCCCTCTTTACCACAGGCAAAACATCTAGTAGGAGTGCTGGGAGCACTATTCTTTATGGGGGTAGCATTGGGATTTCCAGTGCGAGGAGTCTGTTGCCCAGTCTGCTGATACTGTTGACGCGGTGGATAAGATGAATGCTGTTGCGACTGATTGTTTTGCCAATTTTGGGACCACCTCTGATTTGAATTGCGATTCCACTGGCTAACCGGTCCCTGAAACTTCTGATGAAAACCATGCTGAGAATTTGTGCGTTGACGGTTGTTGCTTCCTGAACCTTGCACCTTCATCTTCCTCTTTCTATCCATCTCCCTACGCTCATTATCCAGCACAATCGCTTTGTTCACCAGCTCTTGAAAACTAGCATAGTTGTTCCCCTTCAGTTGCAAGCGAAGATCATAATATATTCCCTTCAAGAAAAGACGCTACTTGTCTGCATCTTCCCTAACTTCATTGGGAGCATAGCGAGCCAACTGGGTAAACCTGTCATGATATTCACTCACACTCATCTGTCCCATCCTCAGGTTTCTGAATTCTTCCTGCTTCAGCTCAATTATACCTTCAGGAATATGACGAGCTCGAAAATCTCTAACAAACTCATTCCAAGTGATAGGAGGAGCATTGTCAGGGCGTGCAGCCTGGTACGACTCCCACCAAGTCTGAGCTGTCCCTTGTAACTGACCAGATGCATACAACACCTTTTCCATATCATTGCATTGAGCTATATTCAGCTGTTTCTCCACTGCCCTCACCCAATCATCTGCCTCTAAAGGATCAGCAGCATGAGAAAACACTGGAGGGCGTCCCTTTAAAAATTCTCCACGCTTATCCCTTACTTGAACAGGTGGTGGTCCTCCTGCAGCGGGATTGTTCTGCATGTGCTGCATAAACATCTGCATCAGCTGATTCTGAGTTTGCATGAGTTCCTCCATAGTAACGGGTATGTTAGCACCTCCACGACCTCTGCCACGACCTCTGCCTGACATCTGTTTCCAAAAACACAGAAATTGAAATTCAGTACGATCCGAGATGATGTATTCAATAGATAAGCAAAATCTGATTTTTCTGGACAAGCTCCAATTTCAACAACTCAGTAAAACTGTCATATCTCGAGCTACAGACGTCCAATTCAGATGATCTTTACATGGTTGGAAAGCTTATAAGATTACCTACAACTCGTATTCACAACACTTTTTCTGATTCTGTCAATAAATTGGTCAAAAACTGAACTTAACAGAAACTGTTCCAGATTTCCAGACTGTGCAGTAACTCTAACTTGAAACAGGTATATCTCTTAACTCATAATAGATATTAAGGTGATTCTTGTGGGATTGGAAAGATATAGAAGTCTAATTATTCCCAGTAAAATTTCTTAAATTTCTCATGAACGGATTTTAAGTTATTTCTAAAACATCCCAGACTGATCCAAAAATCAGCAAAGGACAGAACTAATTTAACCTCATATTCAACTAATATATCTTGATCAAACTTAATATTCTTAACCATGGAATTTGTAGACATGTCTACAAAACTCCAGCACACATTACAAAGATCCAAATCACACATTATCATAATAACAATCCATCAATCACACAATTGTTCACACCACAAACTGACTCTTAAAACAATCCAAACTCGAAATTAACTTGCAACTACTATCGTTCTTATTGCATAGGGATTTTTCCTATTGCCTAATTAAGCTTCTCATAAATCTTAGGACGACCTAACTCCGCCCTTAATTGGTCAATCTCCTTATAAGCTTGCTCCTGAGGTTTAAAACGGGCAACATATTGTGCAGCTGACAAACGGGGATGAGGAGGCATCTATAAAATTTAGGCATAGATTAGATAGAATCAATGTATTTTCGCAATAGAATAAAGTAGAGGAAGCATAAAACTTTAGTAATTAACAAGGTGAAAGACGAAGCATGAATTAAGTGAGGTATGGATGCTATCAACGACCATTCTAACTAGGCTTGCGTCCTACAGTCAACACGGCTCTGATACCAATCTGTCACACCCATTTTTAAGGACAAAAATAGGATGTATAAAAGACTCATGTGCACCCCAGGAAACAGTCGCACACATAAGTTGACAAATTACAAAGTATCATCACAGTGCTTATTACATAACGAATAAGTATTTAAGACATAGTCTTGAACGATAGATAATAATATCTAATAATAATTCTTCAGCGGAAACTCCACACAGGGACACGGTTGACTGGTTGACACCAAGACTAGTACTCATTCCGATAATCTTCCTCATTATCTTCATCTGTTATGGTGGAAATAGCAAGAGTGAGTTCATGTCGAACTCCACAAATATAACACAGGGTTCATGAGGCTCAACAAGGCTAGACACTGTTTAACTGCGTTTAGCTTTTTAATCATATATTAGCAATTGAGTAGCATCAAGATAAACCACTTCCCATTAAAGAACCAATGATCAATTGTAATAAGGATAATGAATAGCATTAACATGAGCAAATAATAATCAACAATAATTTAGCATGTTATAACAGTTATGATCAACTATTCCATAAGAATCCCCAAGGCCGCTCGTATCCGTGAGCACGGCTAGTATACCAGTTTTTAACTCTGCGCAGAGGTGTACACTTTCACTGTAAGTCATGATTTCCAAATGAGTGGGGAGATCAAGCCCAAACACCCGAGAACCATATAAAGCCACTCAAAAGTTCGTCTAACAAGTTAGGGCCATTAGATTTCACTCGGCAGGCAGATGTAGAACCCCCCTTCCCTGTGGCACAACAACCGCAGCCTATACACACTAGGCCAGGGGCTCGGACTACACCCAACAAGGCAAGCCATTCTTACGCCATTTAAGGTAACCTCTAACAAGCTAGAAAAGGTCTCTTGAACAACTAAAGCCAGAGCCATATAGCCCTCACAGCTGTACTGTATATCCCGGTTATCACTTACAGATAAGTCCTTATGGAGAGAAACCAGAGCATCAAAATAATACACAAGCTCTAGCCCCCTTTTAACAACAATGAAATCATCTTAATAGTTGATTGCTTAATCCATTAATCAAATTACAAGATCATTGTTCTTAGTTTAAGCACTAGCAATAGCTACCCATATGCATTCCCAAGGTTGACAAGGAATCAAGATAACAATCACTAAGTTATAATCTCTAAGGTTGTCAAGGTAAGCACATGCATATGTATGATAATTCAATGTATAGGTAACAAGGATAGTCCTGTGTTATACTTGCCTTGATCAAAGCTCTCCAAATGATACTGCTGACTTGGCTCAAAGTAATACTCCGAATCGTCCAAGTACTGCTCACCTTCTATATTCGACCATCAATCAACAACACACATGCATCCAATCAAACATACACGAAGCAAACAAATAGATATAATTAGAACAGTACACCAACAGTAACAAAACAGTAATAAAAGTTTATAAAACTCTTCTACACGTTTCTACGATCACACAGACGCAAAGATCACCAAAATCGGAGTTAAAACGTAAAAGTTATGAATTTTCTAAGATTTCCTATAGATAAATAAATACTTAATTATAACCTCGAAAAATAAATTATCAAAACTAACTGTACAACTACACTAACATGTAGAGCTCGCAAATACGAACCTAACGCAATTTGAACGGATCAAATCGGAGTTAAAACGAAGATTTTATGACTAAAACAATCCTAGTGGCAAATCTGTAATTTCCTGAAAACGTATTTTTGAATAAACCGGAAAAGAATACGCCTTCCCAACGCGAAAACGTATTTTCAAAACTACGCTAAGGACCGCGGGTTGATTTCCAAAAACCCGAGGGTCTCTTTAGAAAGATTACCCGCGAAGGGGTATCTTCTATTCTGGGCCGTTGATCTCGAATCGGACGGCTCAGATTCATCATCAACTTCACTGTGCTAATCCGGCCACCCTCTTCACATCCGGCCGGCGGCTCCTCCATGGCCGGCGACTCCACCATGGCCGGAGGTGATGAATCTCCCCACCGAGACCATCATTCAAGCCCAAACTTGAACCAAACGATCGAGATTCTCCGTGCGAACTCACCCAAGCGACAAAACAAGCTACATCTACCCGTAACCGCCGCACGGCAACAAGGGGACGGCGGCGCCATTGCCAACCACGGTGAACTTCAAAACCTACAGTAAACATCACCAAAACTCCAACGGAGAGCATGGGAAGTAAGAGGAGAGGAAAACAAACTCACCCAAGCGAAAGACTTTGCCTCCGGTCCACCCGAAAGCCTCACCCGCTTCCAACCGAACTCGTCGGCACCGCCCAACCCTAGAGCTCGATTTCGTGTTGTGGAACTTGCGTTTTAGATGAAAAACGGAAACTAGATGACCTACACTTCCTATTTATGACCTCTACTAGACGTGTTCGGGTAGGAAACCCCGGGTAATGCGGATATGGCGGCGGTAGTTCACCGGTTCGGACGGAGTCCGTCTCGGTCACGAGGTTGAAGATGAAACGGAGACCAACAACTGGGACCCACACGTCAGCGGAAGAAAAGAGAAGGAGGCGGCTGCTGTGGCGCTGGGCTGGCTTGGGCCGCGCGGCTGCTGGCTCTGGCCGGCTGATTCGGCCCGTAGCGCGGAAAAAAAATAAAACGGGCCGGTCAAAGTGGCTTTCCAGGCCACCAATAGCAGTAAGCTCTCTCTTTTTTTTTATTTACTTGCTTTCAAAAATATTTAAAATACCTTCTAATCCAAAATAATATAAAATAAAATATAACAAATTCACACCACACAATAAAAATTATATGCAACAGCATGAATGCAACACAAATATAATTTATTATTATTTTAGTTTTGTAATTATTTATTATCTAACTTATTCCAATTTTGTTATCTCAAAATTTGGGTGTTACACTTTCTTATGGAAAGGCGGATTATCGTTTATTTTTACGGATAAAAAATCACAACATACTAGTTATGCCACTCTCACTATACCCACATAGGATATGCGGGTATGTAGTATATGATTCGTCTATTTCTTAGAGCACGATAGATGGATCGAATCTTCTATTTAAGAATAGGCATGTCATACACCCTGCAGGGATTGTAGTTCAATTGGTTAGAGCACCGCCCTGTCAAGGCGGAAGCTGCGGGTTCGAGCCCCGTCAGTCCCGAACTAGGGATCAATGAATGGACAAATTCATCTTTCCTTTTTTCATGGAAATTTTTGATGAAAAAAAGGGGGGACAGGAGGCAAGATCAAATATCTATGGGGCACCCTTACTTCACTTTTCTTTTTTTGCATTTCCCAGTAAAAAGAGAGCAGTGCAGTATAGAATTTTTTTCACTACTTCCAGTGGATAAGGAAAGGCATACATATCATACGTGGATTAGTATAATTTAGGATACTACTCTATTTTTATGATTATACCACCCTCATCTTAACTTCCTATTCAACTCTTATGAAATCGAGTACCGGTATTTTACCCGAATCCATACATAAACCGTATTAATTTATTGTTAGAGAATGAATTTCATCTAATTAGTTACTTTTTGGGGGTTAAACCGCACCCCTTCCATTTTCTAGTTCCAACTTTGTTTGTGTATGTTCAATGAATAATTGGAAAGAATCCACCTCATTCTCACTCCATTTGCCAACTCCTTTTTTTATGGATTTGCTCTCATCTTCAGACCCCAAAAAGCGTATATTGATAGTAACCTAATAAAATAAAAACCAAGCAAACGCTCTTTTTCCTAAATTAAAATATGGGATCCTTTTTATTTAAGATCCTCTTTTCTCCATCTCATTTCTACTTCTACTGCTTATTGGGATGTCTATGTGACCCATAGAAAGTTGGTCATATAATACATACATAATTGTATGTATAACTATAAGAAAAAGGAAGGGAAATTGGATAAGATAAGAAAGATTTTGGGTTATACATATAGAAAAGCAAAAGTAGAAAAGAATGAAAAATAGAATAGAGGGGGTTTCGAGTCCAATCAAAAAACCTATTTTGGTCTTAGTATGGATAAGAGATCTTCCTATGTTATATTATTCCACTATCAACCATGAATTGATTTGATAGATCCAATATTCATAATGTTGAATTGATTCAGTATTATCATAATGCAAGTCCTCCCCTTGAATTTACAGGATACCCCTTTTTCCTCTCCATGGGATTACGTCCCGAGTTATTGTGAAAAAAATAAAGAAGTTATGGAAGTCAATGTTCTCGCATTTATTGCTACAACATTGTTCATTCTAGTTCCTACTGCCTTTTTACTTATTATTTATGTAAAAACAGCCAGTCAAAATGATTAATTGGAATTAATCATTGAAGAAATTAAAAAGGGATTAAAGAAAATAAAAAATCCAAGTCTTAAATGAAAGGGTCTGGTTGGAATCATAAAGTGTGGTAGAAAAAACTATATGTAGTTCTTTCTACCACACTTTAGATTCTTTCTATTATATTATCTTGAATCTACATAGAATCGATTAGTAGATTGAAATAGTAGTCTAATTCAACTTCTTTTTTCACTGCATCCACTTAATTTCAATCAAGTCAAAATAAAAAAAATCAAAGATAATTCTTCATTGAAAGAATCCAAGGAGGGGGAGAAAAATAATACGAGAATAGACTAGAATAGACTATAGTAAAAGAAAAAAGTAAAAGGAAAAAACCTAAGAATCTTTCATGCTTAAAAAAGGTGCGAGATGCTTCAATCGAGATCCTTCAAAAAAAAGAACATAAAAAATTTTCTAAGAATAAGAAAATAGTATAAATGGAAAATGTGTGATATGTTGTGAATAGCTTCGCGTAAGAAAGCCTAATTTTCTTATGTATAGAACTTTCTTTTTACTCATAATTTCTATTCTACTAGAAATTATGAGTTACTATAATCGCCCTTTCTATTCTATTATACTAGAATAGAACATAGTAGAATAGAACGACTCTTTCTTACTTTCTTAAAAGAGTTTCTTACAAGAGTGAAACAAAACTAAAGAAAGAAAAAATAAAGTTTGGCAAAATTATTAATGCAAAACGATCAATTAAAGAAAAGAGTTGATACTACAATTCGACTACTCAATCAATTGGTAGTATCCCTAGAGTCCACTCCTCCCCCATACTACTAGAGAAAGAGAAAATGTAAAGACTACCATTAAAGCAGCCCAAGCGAGACTTACTATATCCATGTAAATTATGTCTCCTATTTCTATGAAAGAATTCTTCTACTATTGATCAATAATCATAGTGGAATCAAGGGTACAGAGTCAAAAGGCCATTCTATTCTACCCTAAGACTATATGGATGAATCCGTTAAAGGAATTTACTCCTAACAAATTCTTATATGATTTCTGGTAGAATTGGAGAGCATTAAGTAGAAATATGATACATCGCTCTTTCCCTAAAAAAGAGTAGGGGATGCTCTGAATAGAAGACGCGGGAATAGAGAGATTTTTTCTTTTGTTTGTTACCTTTTTTATAAGTAAAGGACGTAAGAATATACCATAAAATTAGGATAAATAAATATCTATTGGATACCTAACTTACCAATGTTTATTTTTATTTTTGACCTAAACCCTACTACTACCCCGCTTTCTATCTTTCTATGAAAGAGTAAGGAGGTCTTATCCACGATCCAAAATTTGATTTTTGATCAGCCTATTCAATCTAATTCTCGACAGAATCAGTAGCCTTTACTTTAGTGTATGTAGGTAGCACAAGATGTACTAAGTGTATGTAGTAACATTGTCACACCCCAAAATTTTCAATTTTGGGTTGTGCTTAGAAAACACTAAATAAAATAAATAATTTCAATATTTGAATAAATTTATTAGATAAGTTAAGTTGCTGCTAATTTAAATATAGAAAATTGTGGTTTTAAACTTTTTCATATTAATTTGATAATGTGGTGTTTGTGTGATGCTTGTCTTTGGTGTTGGTGAGTGCTATTACTTTCAAAATACCATAGGACGACGTTTACTTCTCATCGAAAAACTTTTTGGCATTTTCTGGACTTAAAATTTCAATTTCCGTGAGCTTAATCTTTTCTATTGATCTTTTCATTAATCTTTTTATGAGCTCAAAATTATTTAGTTGAGTTCCTTATCTTTCCAAGAGTCTCTAGGATTTTTCCCGTGATTTTTTAGAGCTCTGGGCTATTTTTCACGGCCAAAAAGGTAATTCTAGATTTTCTAGAATTATTTTTATTCGCGGAATTAAAATAATCCCAAAATTAAGAAATTCCGAAAAGTTTCCAAACCCTAGACCTATATATATATATGCCGGTGTAGCCCTCGACGCGCTGGTTTCAGAAGTACAACCCTTATCGCGAGCCACCGCTCGTAGCTCCCTCCATCTCTCGCCGAAGTTCGTCATGTACACCTTGCGTTCCGGTGAACTTCCGGCGAAGGTTCGACGAGTTTTTCTGGCCACGTTTCTCATCACCGATGAATTCCGCTTCCACTCTGAGGTTCGTCTCGATCTCCTCTACGCCATCGTGTCTTCATTTTCGTGAATCGTGCTCCTTCGTAGTTTCCCTAACCTCCACTTCTCTTTTCCGGCAAGCTCTTCCATGGATGCTCTTCTTCTTCGTCGTTGCCTCCGGCTATCTTGTACTCCGTCTCGGCCGTGCGCCCCTGGCCGCACCCGCAGCCCCACGGCTCCTCTTCCCTGTGTCCTGGTGTGCCCCTTCGCGCGTCCCTTTTGCGCTGTGCACGCATAGCAGCGCCGGCCGGCCATGGCATCCGGGCAGGCTCAGCCCAGCCGCGGTGGAGCCGTGCCTGCGCGCCGGAGTCGCGGCGCTGGTAGAGGCCGCCCACAGCTCTAGCCCTGCCTGTCCCTCCCCACGGCTGGAGCTCCATCCCCGTGGCCATGGTGGCCATGTCTGTTCGTGCGGATCATCACAAGGATGAAGATGGTGGTAATTACAAGATTGCCACTGCTTCTTTTAATATTCGCAATTTATTCATTCGATCTCCGATTCGAGTAGTTCTAGTTGCATTAGTTTCATAACGTTGTGATCTACACAGTAGCGCTAGTGTTCATCACTTTATGTAATTATGGATTTATTGATTTAAATATAATTTGATTAATATTTATTTAATAGCGTTTAATTAAAAGCAACTTAGGGTTGTAATTCCGCGTTTGTCACGTTGCTACCTCGCTGACCGTAATCTGCATGCTAGTAATGACTTTTATCACGTTATGTATTTATGAATTTAATCATGTTAATCTTGTTCATGTTTATGCATTTAATCCTATTAAATTAATGCTATGACGTGGATTAATGATTTAAAGTAAAGGTAACATAGAACAAATATATTATGTTTTGTTTAGTTTAATCAAGATTCTCTTAAGATCATCTTAGATGTGATTTGGTTAATGTTTATTTAAATGAATTTAAATTAGTTAAAAGTAATTCATGGTTTTATTCCCGGTCTTTTTATAAAATAATGAAATGCTAACTTGATAAACTACAGCTAGTGTTTCTTTGTTAATCATAATTTGCTTTATTTAATCATGAAACATGGTGAACCGATTAGTGGGTGTCACATGTTCAATGCTTTCTAGATTATGAAAGTTCAAGTGACTTAAATAATATTAATGTTTATAAATAAAAGAAACATATGACAACATATATTTTATAATTTGTTTAGTTAAACATGAAACATATATATACTTAATCTGATTAGTGGTTATCAAATGTCTTTTAATTTATTAGAAGCAACTTATGTTTATAACTCTGGTCCTTCATAAATAAATGTTAACATGACTAATATCAACATAAATGTCTTTTCAACAATGACATGCTTAGGACAACCTCGTAACATATAATGATCCGATTAACTGACTTCACATGTTTTATATTTCAAAACTATAAATCTTTAAATTGCATTAATGATATATATATATAATTGTTCATAAATAAAATATGACTTAGGTTTAACTCTAGCATTTATAACTTGATATAATTTGGTTAGTTCAACTTTAGAATAATTCTCTAAAATGTCTATCACATTAATTCATTAACCAAAATAGATCAAGTGTATAGTTTGTCTTCTTTAGTTATGTTGTCAATCTTGATAGACGTGTCCTCGGTAATGATAGCTCCGTCCTTAGTCGTTCTTGCATTCTCGTAACCGTAGCAACAAGCCGTGACGTTTAGTGCGCTTCCTTTTAAAGTGTCTTCTTTCTATGATGTTTGTTCTTAGATGTGTTTGTTGTCTGTTTGCTGTGCTTGGTTGCTGTGAGTAGAGAAAGCGTGGTTTGTCACCGCTAAAGACTAGGAGCTGAGGACCGACAGTCGAAGCAAAAGTTGGAGACCGAAAGATAGCAGCTGAAGATTCTGAGCAATCTAACCTTGGGAAAAAGGCAAGTATAACATGGGACCATCCTTGTTGTCCTATTCACAGAAAATATTATTCATATGCATGTGTCTTCCTTGACAACCATAGAGATTATAACTTAGCTATTGATATCTTGTTTCCTTGTCACCTATGGGTTGTGCATTTGGGTAGCTATTGCTAGCGCTTAACTATGAACGATGATCTTGTAATCGGACTAATGAATTAAGCGACCAACTTTTAAAGATGATTTTACTATTGTTGAAAGGGGGCTGGAGCAAGGGGTTATATTGTTGCTCTAGTTACTCTCCATAAGGACTTACCTGTAAGTGATAACCGGGACATACAGTACAGCTGTGAGGGCTATATGGCTCTGGCTCTAGTTGTTCAAGAGACCTTTTCTAGCTTGGTAGTGGTTACCTTAAATGGCGTACGAATGACTTGACACGTTGGGTGTAGGACAGCCTCTAGTCTATGAGTATAGCGGAGAAGGAATTGTGCCATTTGAAAAGGGGGTTTCTACATCTGCCTACCAAGTGAATCTAATGGCCCTAACTTGTTAGACGAACTTTTGAATGGCTTTATATGGTTTCTTGTGCTTAGGGATTCATAACCCCTTAGCATATGGAAATCATGACTCACAGTGAAAGTGTACACCTCTGCGCAGAGTTTAATAAACTGGTATACTAGCCGTGCTCACGGACACGAGCGGCCTTGGGGATTCTTACAGAATAGTTGGTCACCATTGTTATATCATGTTTAATTATTGTTGTTATTATTATGCTCATGCTAATGCTATTCATTATCTTTATTACAAATGATCATTGGTTCATTAATGAGAATTGGAATACCTTGATGCTACTCAATTGCTAATTTCATGATGAATAAAAGCTAAATGCAGTCAAACAGTGTCTAGCCTTTTGTGCCTCATGAACCCTGTGTTATACTTGTTGAGTTCGACATGGACTCACTCTTGCTATTTCCACCACACTCCAGTGTGTAGTAAGGTGCTGCTCAAAGGAATGATAAAGGTGTAGTAGGAGTTTCCAGAAGTATGTTAGAAGTGCTTGGCATACGGAGTGTCACACCTGGCCTAATTTGGAATTTGGCCCATGTGAATGTTATGAGATATTGTGGAGAGTTTAGTCCCACCTTGGTTGTTTAGAGTGGGATAGACCAACATATAAGGCTTCTAGAGTCCATCTCACCATCCCCGGGTTAATCCTTTTACGCGAAGCGAGGACGAAAGCATAAGTGGGATGGTGGTAGGTGTGGTTCATTCAGCGTGCAGAGTGGTATCAGTGCAATGCTGACTATAGGACGCAAGCCTAGTAGAAACTGGTCGTTATAAGGTCTAAGAGTTGCCACTAAAATCCTTGTTCTATAGACCTTGGTATTTTTTTATATACTATATCATTACCTTGTTATTCATCTCCACCTTGTTGCTTATTTTAAAAAAAAATCTTATGCTCATCCTTTTCCTTGGTTTGATATTCTTTTAGAACCTCATCTTACCACCTTCTTGCGATATTGAAAGAGAAACATTAGGATCTTTTCCCTTTATACGAAGAAAACGATAGCATCGCAAGTTGAGTCAATGTTTAGTTGTGCTCTTATATTGCCTTGTTGGATTGTCTTTATGCCTATGCTTGTTTTGGATCTTTGTAATGATTGCAATGAATTTGTGGATTCCATAATTTCATTTAGATATAGGCTTAAGATATAAGGATTAGTGAATAGGTAGATGGGTTGGTTTATTTTGACTCTCTACATCCTATCCTTTTAGAGCAGTCTGTCTCATTTGGCTTATACATCTGTCTTTGAACGACCATAAATCATGAGAAAATTCTAGACAATATTAGGCTTCGAGATCTTTACCTAGCCGCAAGAACCACCCTCATAGCTATTTTGGATTGGGAGATACAAAAATCACAAGACGATGCAACTGTGCTGTCTGAAACCTGGAACAGAATCTGTTATGTGTTGTTTTCGGTCAAGTTAGCTGCAGAATCTGGAAAAGTGTTCTATAAGTAAGTTGTAGAGAATTTGATAAGATTTCCAACGGTATAAGATGAGACTTAATTGGATTAACAGAACTCAAGATATGGATGTTTTACTATGCTGCTATTTTTTTCTGCTCACGAGGAATTTCGAAGTACTTGTTCTTGTTTAGGCATATAAGTTTTTATTGGAGATCAGAACGTCATCATGATAGTAAACTCACTTAGAAGAAGGTTCAGGCTACTCTTTTATCCCCCTAGTTTCTCTTTTCTTAAGGGGGGTAGCCAAAGTTAAAGAAGTTGCAAGGATCAGTGCCTTGTTGGATCATCTACGAGAAGCTCAATGACATACTCAGTACAAGTTGGCGATTATAACATAGGGAGGTGGTGTTGGACATCTATAGTTGGTTCCACGGGAACTTAGAAGACATCACTACCACGTCAAGTATGGCTAGTAAGTTTTAAGTGAAGGAAGTCTTCTACTTGGATAGGTATTCCCTTGTGGTGGAGTTATTATGTAGAAGAGCTTAAGAGAGTTGAATGTGTGGGATGCTCTTAAGGCTATAAGTGTAACACCCTAAAATTTTGAAAAGAAGAAAAATAGGAGAAATATGATTTTTATAAATTTTTGTGAAGCATTCAAATATAGAATAAGAATAATTTTTATAAATTTAAAATCAAATATAAGAGTAGAAACATGTTTGTGCACTCATGTTGTTGCATTTAAATTTTTGAGATGAGTGGTTTGATCAAATTCAAATTTGGATTTGAAAATCTTTTGAAAATTTGTTTTAAAAAAAAATTAGAAAAGAAAAAGGAAAGGAATTTTTTTTCTTCTCTCGGGCCGCTTTCCTCCCGCAGCCCAACTCCCCGGCCTGCCTCAGCGGCCCGCTTCTTTCTCCCGCGCCCGCCATCTTCCGCGTGGGCCGAGCCCAAACCGCGGCCTGCTGGCCCAGCCGAGCGCTCGCGTCCCGCACTCAGTCGCCGCCCGATTTCCCTCCCCGAGTCGCCGACATGTGGGGTCCGCCTGTCAGCGTCTCCTTCCCTTTTCCCTTCTCCTTCCAGTCGCTGACGACACGGGCCCGCACGTCAGGTCGTCCCCTTCCTCAAGCCGGCGACGGGTTCTTTCCAAAAACATCACCGATCGAATTTCCCTCTTCAATTTCTTCTTTCCTTGTTTAGAGCACCACTAGGCTATAAAAGCCGGATGCCGCACCCCTCCGCTCCATCTTGCACCGAAGCAGAGGACCGACGTCGTCCCGAGGAGGCCACGCTCGAGCCGTAGCCCTAGTCGTCCGCCCCTTCGAGCCGCACGCCTTCCTCGGTCCACCATCGACTTCGTTTTCGCTCGGGGTGAGTTCGCAGTGAGCTGCTCTTTCTCCCTGTGTTTTCCTTTTCGTCGTTTGGTGCTGGAGTCGAGTTTTGGCGGTTCCCGGCCATGGCGCCGCCGCGGGAGGCCACCGACGGGCCGGAAATCGGTCGGAGCGCCGCCGGCGTCTTCCCTCTCTCTCCCCCGATTAGATCTAGGCCGTTCGTTTTGAATCCGACGATTGAAAATCAAAGATACCCCTTCGGCCGGCAATTTTTCTAAAGAGCCCCTGAAGTTTTTAAGTTCTTAACCCGCAGTCCAAAGCGTATTCCCGGTTTACGTTTTCTTTTCTGAAAAGCGTATTTTGATCGTGTAACTTCCGAAAATACGTTTTGATCTGTGGAAGGCGTAATTCGTCTTGGTAATTGAAAAATACGTTTTCTGATATTTACAGTTTTGCCACTGAGTTTGTTTTAGTCATAAATTATCCGTTTTAACTCCGATTTGATCCGTTCAAATTGCGTTAGATTCGTATTTGAGAGCTCTACATGATGATAGAACTGTACAGTAGGTTTGAGATAATTTATTTTCGAGTTTATATTAAAGTAATTATTTATCTATAGGAAATCTTAGAAAACTCATAACTTTTACGTTTTAAATCCAAATTTCGTGATCTTTATGTCTATGTGATCGTAGTAACGTGTAGAAGAGTTTTACAAACTTGTTATACTGTTAGTGTTACTGTTGGTTAGGTTTTCTATCTTTAAGTTCCGATGTGAGATTTAATCTATTACTTTAATAAAGTAGATCTTGTTTAAATCATATCTTCTACGTTTTAGATCCGTTTTAGCTCATTCGAGTTGCGTTAGATTCATAGCAACGAGATCTACGCGTTAGTGACAGTATTTACCATATTACTAAGTCTGAAATTTTATGGTTTAAATCATATCTTGATTAATAATTATGCAACTGGGTTTTGTAAATAAAATATGATTTGTTTTACTTTAGTTTCATAATTTGAAACTAAATTTGACTTAATTCCATATATAGTATTTATAAAATATTTTATATATGTTATTAAAACTCATGAAGCTAATAGTTTTATATTTTCTCCTATGAGCAAATCTTTCGGTAGATGTATCTTTTCAACCGTAGCTCTGATTAGTGTGCTTTTTGCGTCTGTGTGTTCGTAGTGATGCGTAGAATCGTGTTTCAAACTCTTTTATTTATTTTTGTATGATTGGTGTACTGTTCTAATTTAGATCTATTGTTTGCTTCGTGTATGATTGCTCGATGTGTGTGTGATGATTTATTGATCAAGTCCAGTCGGTAAGATATACGTGGTTATCAAGAAGAAGAAGAAGAAGAACGTTGAAGATTAAAGCTTACCGAAGGATCGGTGTTTAAGGCAAGTATAGCATGGGATTATCCTTGTTTCCTATTCACCTTAAATATACTTAATTCATGTGCATGTGTCTACCTTGTTACCACTAAGGACATCCTAGCTTTTATATCTTGTACCTTGACACCCATGGGATGTTGCATTGGGTAGTATTTATGCTAGTGCTCAAGATAAATAACTATGATCTGTAACTTGACTAATGGTATATGCAATAAACGTTTAAATGATGCTTTAAAGCAATATGGCTCAAGAGAGCTAGAGCATATTTGGTTGTTTTTATGGTGCTCTGGTTTCTCTCCATAAGGACTTATCTGTAAGCGAAAATCCGGGACTTACAGTACAACTGTGAGGGCTATATGGCTCTGGCTTTAGCTCAGTATGAGGATTTTTTTCTAGCTTGTTAGAGGTTACCCTTGTGGCGCAAATGGGGTAGAGCAGACTGTGGATCCCTGCGTGGTGTATCACACGGACTGACTCCGGAAACCTAGCGGCCCTAACTTGTTAGACGAACCTTTGAAAGGCTTCATAGTGAACCCTGCCTGCTCACCTTGGAAGTGTTTTGGGAGTCGCGATCCCAGGCATATGGGTAATCATGACTCACAGTGAAAGTGTACAACCTCTGCAGAGTGTAAAACTGTTATAACAGCCGTGCTCACGGTCACGAGTGGCCTTGGACCCTTACAGAATAAATGATGAACACTGATGATAATGATAATACTGATGATATTGATGTCCACTAATGATTATTGTTTCTTGCTATACATTATTCTCGTTTACATGATCATGAGGTTATTTGGGATTATGTTAAACTTGTTGCTACTCAATTGCTAAAAGATGACTCACTAAAAGCTAATGCAGTAAACCCGTGTCAAACTTTTTGAGCCTCATGAACCCTATGATATATTTGCTGAGTTCGATATGGACTCATTCTTGCTATTTCCCACATCTCAGGAAGGGTACCAGACTGTTAGATTCTGGAATTGTTAGGCTTGTGATCAACCAGTTAGTTTGATCCTGGAGTGAGGTCTACACCCGGTGTTCGGAGTTGTCTTTCCGCTGTATTGCTCTTTAAGGTATATTTTATACTATTGTGTTATGTATATTAAGCATTTGTCTTTTGATATTCCACTTATCTGTGGCTATATGTGAGATTTGTCTTCTTTATTTCACATATGGTGTATGTCTGGTTTTGTCCTTAAAACCGGGTGTGACAATAAGAGTGACATTTACATGGATCACAAGAATCTGAAGAGCGTCCTCACTAAGTTGGTTTGAGTTGTGGTATCATTGTCGGTTTGATCCTGATCAAGACCTTTCTGACTTGCAAAAGTGTTATCGTTTGGAGAAGTAGAAGTCGTTGCCAATGACTATAGCAACGGAGAATTATGCTAAGAAGATTCAAACGACATCATGGATGTCTCGAAAATAGTTGAGCAAGCTACTCGGAGTAAGATGATAAAAGTATGTTGAAACGCAGGAGTGACACTGAGAGGATGAGGCTTCTGGAATCAAGTGAAGATCTATAGTAAGAGTTTTCATATATCTTGGATCACTATCTTCTGAATCTCGGGACGAGATTCATCTTAAGGGGGTAGAATTGTAACACCCTAAAATTTACTTCTTTGGAAATAGAGCAAAAATGAGTTAATTTTGAATTTTTGTGCTCATGAAAACATAGGGAAATAATATTTTTCACTAAATTGAAATTTATCATAAGGTTTAGCAACTTGTTGATGCATTCATGCTGATGCATTTGTGTTTTTGTATTTCTTAGTTTTGACCAAATATCAAAATGAATTCAAGTTGTTCTTTTAAAATGTGTTTAGGTCGATTTTCCTTTTCCAATATACATATATCATTTTTCTACGATCAAATTCCTTGTTTCTCATCTGTCAATCAACCTCTACTAACTTCTCAGGAATTTTTTCGGCTTTTTATGTAGCTTGTTTCCACTTATCTGTGAGCATAATCTAATTTTTAGATGCTCTAAAATATCTTATCATGAGCTCCAAATACTTTATTTGGGTTCCTCATGTTCCATAGTGTCTCTGGAAAATTTCACCGAATTTTCAGAGCTTTCGGAGTATTTTCGCGGCTTAAATAATAATTCTGGACTTTTCTAGAATTATTTTATCCACGAAAATAATTAATTTCGAAAATAATAAATTTCTCATTTTTTCCAACACTCAAAGCCCATGTGCAAAAATCTTAATAAATCTCAAAGGCCCATACATTTATTGACTAATGGGCTTTAATAACTAATTAGGCCTATTAGTAAAGACGGAGGGTGCAACATCAATTAGTACCATATTGCTAGTTGATGTAAAGGCGAGGAGTTTTCTCCCAATAAATATGTACCTACCCCATGGGTAAAACACACCAAAACTACCGTAAGGGGAGCCCATAGTTTGAGAAATCTCTCGTGTAGTAAATTATATTTTGTCCTCCTCTCGCAGTCGTCCGACGAAGCCACCAGGCTGCCTAGCATAAGCCGAAGCTTCCACCATAGTTGCTCGTGAGCATACGTTCTACTCCAAGAAGAAGAGGTATTTACTTGAATTCCACCGTTTAGATCACATTAAAAAACAGATTTTGATTTATTTTCGAAATTAAAATTCTAGGTATTTACAAAACTGCCACTATCTTGTTTAGGCCATATCTTCTACGTTTTAACTCCGTTTTGACCCGTTCAAATTGTGTAAGATTTATAATTTCATAATCTAAATGTTAGTGCTACTGTTGGTTAGGTTTTCCACCTTTAAGATTTGATGTTAGAATTAATCTATTGTTTTACTAAAGAAAATCTAGTTTAATTCATAACTTATTTGTTTTAATTCCGAATTAGTTCGTTCAAATTGCAATGGATTTATAACAACATGAACTACATATTAGTATTAATGTTTTCTTTATAAAAATCTCTGGAATTTCATAGTTTAGATCTAACTTGATTAATAACTGTGCAACTAGATTTATAAATAAAATATTATTGATTTCTCCTTTAGTTTTCTAAATTTAAATGTAATTTAGCCTAAGTCACTTTTGAATATCTATAAAGAGTATTTTATCCTATATATATGATTTTATATAGTTAAAACAAATGAGACCTATAATTTTCTATTTTATACAACAAAATCTTTCGGTAGATGTATCTTTTCAACCATAGCTTCGATTAGCGTGCTTTTCGCGTCTGTGTCTTCGTAGCAACGTGTAGAATCTCTTTAAAACCTTTTCACTTGTTATTTCATATGTTTGGTGTACTGTTCTAATTTAGATCTATTGTTTGCTTCGTGTATGATTTTATGGACGCTTGTGTGGTGCTTTATAATCATGTCCAGTCGGTGAGATTTACGTGGTGATCGAGAAGCTATTAATTGAAGATTTGGATCAGAGAAAGGATCTTGATTTAAGACAAGTATAGTTTGGGTTTTCTTTCTGTGACCATGATCTTGTGACTTAATTAATGTAAGAGCTATGATGGTTGAGAAATGACTTTTTAGCAACATAAGATCTTGTCTGTACGTGAACCTCCGGGATTTACAGTACAACTGTGAGGGCTATATGGCTCTGGCTTTAGCTCAGCATGAGGACCTTTTCTAGCTTGTTAGAGGTTACCCTTATGGCGCAAATGGGAAAAAGCAGACTGTGGGTCCCTGAGACTGGTTGTATCACACAGATTGACTTTGGAAACCTAGCGGCCCTAACTTGTTAGACGAACCTTTGAAAGGCTTCATAGTGAACCCTGCCAACCTTCCTTAGAAGTGGGTCAAGAGATTAGCTACCTCGGGCATATGGGTAATCACGACTCACAGTGAAAGTGTACACCTCTGTGCAGAGTTTAATAAACTGGTATACTAGCCGTGCTCACGGACACGAGCGGCCTTGGAGACATCTACATTAATGATGATGATTCTTGTTTTGTTAAGATGCTCATTTACTTATCGATTATGTTTTATATTGATTATGTTACATTGATCATGAGTTTATGGGAGCTATACTACCGTGTTGCTATGCTTGCAGAGTTCGACATGGACTCACTCTTGCTATTTTCCCGCACACCTCAGGAGAAGTTTAGGCTTGTGGTCAACCAGTTAGTTTGTTCCTGGAGTGAGGTCTACACCCAGTGTTTGGAGTTGTCTTTTCGCTGTGTTGCTCTCTAAAGGTATATTTTATACTATTGAGTTATGTATATTAAGCATTTGTCTCTTGGTATTACAGTTATCTGTGGCTATATGTGGGATTTGATTCCTTTATTTCACATATAGTGTATATCTGGTTTTGTTCTTAAAACTGGGTGTGACACGGAGCCCCTAGTCAGCCGTCCCTGAGAAGAATGGAGCCTGAAGTTTAGTCACTGTTCCGCAATACTCTGATGTAAGTGTTATTGTAGCTATGTGTATGTTAAATAAATAACATTGTTTCTGATACTTTTCATTTTGACGTATGTGTGGACTTCTTGGGCACACATATGGCTAGCCTGGTTTAGTTTTTTTAAAACCGGGTGTGACAAAGATGTATGATAAATAAAATGTATGATAATTAGGAAATCTTTCTATTTCTTCGCAATGACCCTTCTTCAATTTAGATTGAAAAAAGACTGCCCCTTAGGGACCTTTGGCTACGAAGATTTCTGACATCTTAGTCTCATAGTTTTAAATTCCCGAATCGAATCGATTTAAATTAATAAAAGAATAAGGAAACGCTACCTCATCCCTATTGGTAGCCGTTTGGGCCACTGCCCACAAAACAAACCCTAGTTTAAGGGTAGAACTATGGTATGGATTCTCAAAATCTAGTATCGGCAAACCTAGTTACTCTCGTGCCCCAACTTAGGGGGGTATGAATTTGTCGAGTTTGATCAGTACTATAATCCTAAGTATTTTATTGATCAGGAGGCACCCAGATTTGAACTGGGGGTAAAGGATTTGCAGTCCCCTGCCTTACCACTTGGCCATGCCGCCAAAAAATCTGATCTAAAATCGAGAAAAGAGCAAGTATTCATCCACACTTTTTTAGTAATTACTAAAACCTTTTTTTCTTTTATCTTGAATCTAATTCTACTTACTTTCTTTTTTTGAATCTTTTTCAAAAAATTGATTTCTGCTTTTTTGGATCCAGTTTCGCTTATTCTCCTCGATGGATTCTATCTTAAAACACACATTGCTAACACTAGAAAACTTCCTGCTTCTTTCTATTCTATTGAGATGACAAAGAAGAAAAAGTGGATTTTCAGTCGCAGGCTGCAAAATTCAGAACAAATTAGAACCATTAACTATAATATAATATAATATAATATAATATAATATAATATAATATAATATAATATAATATAATTAATATAATAATATAATTTTTTTTTGAATTGCAGTAGTGAACGACTCTTAAATCGGTATCCCCCATTATTTTGAATGGCATAATAAAATAGAATAAGAATAAATGTTTCCCTAATCTGTATATAGGGAAACTCCAGGTCCGAACAACATTACTATCTACAGATCCCCCTTATGTACATATCCCTATGGGGAATCATGATTTAATTTTTCATTGCATTAAATATCTTGAATAAAAAAAAGAGGGAATTTGCTCTGATATAGATTATAGCCTGGCCTTCTTGGCCCACCTAAGTGCAATTACGATAAAAGAAAGGATATGTAGATAGGTGGATAACTAGATTGGCAAGTATTTAAAGAATAAAGTACTTTATCTTTATTTTAGGATTCTACAACGAAATCCTTTATTTTCTAGCAATTCTACTACTACGAAACAAAAAAGACCCTTCAAATTCTTTTTGAAAACGAAACTAAGCGTGCTATTCTAAATCGAACTAAAGTCAAACTTTCTAGTGCTTATAAATTATTATGGATTTATCCCTTTCATAGAAAGGAGATAAAACGAGAAATCTTTGCTATCCAATCTTTTTAGAATATCATAAAGTTTAAGTGGCAGAATTTGTTTCTAGGACTGTTTTATCAATTCATTTTTATTCCATTTCGACCCCTGCTAAATTCGAACTTTCGTCGAAATCATCTCTATTCATATGTATGAAATACATATATGAAATACGTATGTGGAGTTCCCTAGAATTTCATGTGATTCAGTAAATAGAATATGGATTCCATGATTGCTAGATTGATCCGTAGGGATTGATGAAGAGTGAGCTGATAATGGAATTTTTCTTCTATAAATAGGAAACTTAAGATTCAAATGCTCCGGAATGGAAATGAGGGAATGTCCACAATACCCGGATTTAGTCAGATCCAATTCAAGGGATTTTGTAGATTCATTAATCAAGGCTTGGCGGAAGAACTTGAGAAGCTCCCCACAATTAAAGATCCAGATCATGAAATTGCATTTCAATTATTTGCGAAAGGATATCAATTGCTAGAACCCTCGATAAAAGAAAGGAATGCTATGTATGAATCACTCACCTATTCTTCCGAATTATATGTATCCGCGAGATTAATATTTGGTTTCGATGTGCAAAAGCAAACCATTTCTATTGGAAACATTCCTATAATGAATTCCTTAGGAACCTTTATAATAAATGGAATATACCGAATTGTGATCAATCAAATATTGCTAAGTCCTGGTATTTACTACCGCTCAGAATTAGACCATAAGGGAATTTCTATATGCACCGGTACTAAATATCAGATTGGGGAGGAAGGTCGGAATTAGCAATTGATAAAAAAGAAAGGACATGGGCTCGCGTGAGTAGAAAACAAAAGATATCTATTTTAGTTCTATCATCAGCTATGGGTTTGAATCTAAGAGAAATTTTAGATAATGTTTCCTACCCTGAAATTTTCTTGTCTTTCCCGAATGCTAAGGAGAAGAAGAGGATTGAGTCAAAAGAAAAAGCTATTTTGGTGTTTTATCAACAATTTGCTTGTGTAGGTGGGGACCTGGTATTTTCGGAGTCCTTATGCGAGGAATTACAGAAGAAACTTTTTCAACAAAAATGTGAATTAGGAAGAGTTGGTCGACGAAATATGAATCGGAGACTGAATCTTGATATCCCTCGGAACAATACATTCTTGTTACCACGAGATGTATTGGCCGCTATGGATCATTTGATTGGAATGAAATTTGGAACGGGTATACTTGACGATGACGATATGAATCACTTGAAAAATAAACGTATTCGTTTGGTTGCAGATCTGTTACAAGATCAATTCGGACTCGCTCTTGGCCGTATACAACATGCGGTTCAAAAAACTATCCGTAGAGTATTCATACATCAATCGAAACCGACTGCACAAACTTTGGTAACTCCAACTTCAACTTTGATTTTATTAATCACTACTTATGAGACCTTTTTTGGCACATACCCCTTAGCTCAAGTTTTTGATCAAACCAATCTATTGACACAAACGGTTCATGGGCGAAAAGTGAGTTGTTTGGGTCCTGGAGGATTGACGGGGAGAACTGCAAGTTTTTGTAGCTGAGATATTCATCCGAGTCACCATGGGCGTATTTGTCCAATTGACACGTCCGAAGGAATCAATGTTGGACTTACCGGATCGTTAGCTATTCATGCGAGAATTGATCACTGGTGGGGATCTATAGAGTCCGTTTTATGAAATATCTAAGAAAGCAAAAGAAAAAAAAAAGAGAGACAGGTAGTTTATTTATCACCAAATAGAGATGAATATTATATGATAGCAGCAGGAAATTCTTTGCCCTTGAATCAGGGTATTCAGGAAGAACAGGTTGTTCCAGCTAGATACCATCAAGAATTCATGACTATTGCATGGGAACAGATTCATGTTAGAAGTATTTTTCCTTTCTAATATTTTTCTATTGGAGGTTCTCTCATTCCTTTTATTGAGCATAATGATGCGAATCGGGCTTTAATGAGTTCTAATATGCAGCGCCAAGCAGTTCCACTTTCTCGGTCCGAGAAGTGCATTGTTGGAACTGGATTGGAATGACAAATAACTCTAGATTCAAGGGTTTCCGTTATAGCCGAACGCGAGGGAAAGATCATTTCTAGTGATAGTCACAAGATCTTTTTATCAAGTAGTGGGAAGACCATAAGTATTCCTTTAGTTGCCCATTGACGCTCTAACAAAAATACTTGTATGCACCAAAAACCTCAGGTTCCGCGGGGTAAATCCATTAAAAAAGGGCAAATTTTAGTGGAGGGAGCAGCTACAGTTGGCGGGGAACTTGCTTTAGGAAAAAACGTTTTAGTAGCTTATATGCCCTGGGAGGGTTACAATTTTGAAGATGCAGTACTAATTAGTGAACGTTTGGTATATGAGGATATTTATACTTCTTTTCACATCCGAAAATATGAAATTCAGACAGATACGACAAGCCAAGGCTCCGCTGCAAAAATCACTAAACAAATACCACATATAGAAGAACATTTACTCCGCAATTTGGACATAAATGGAGTTGTGAGGTTGGGATCCTGGGTAGATACTGGCGATATTTTAGTAGGTAAATTAACGCCTCAGATAGCGAGCGAATCGTCGTATATCGCGGAAGCTGGATTATTACGGGCTATTTTTGGTCTTGAGGTATCCACTTCAAAAGTAACTTATCTCAAACTACCTATAGGTGGAAGAGGGCGCATTATCGATGTGAAATGGATCCAGAGGGACCCCTTTGACATAATGGTTTGTGTATATATTTTACAGAAACGTGAAATCAAAGTTGGGGATAAAGTAGCCGGAAGACACGGGAATAAGGGGATCATTTCCAAAATTTTGTCTGGGCAAGATATGCCCTATTTGCAAGATGGAACACCTGTTGATATGGTCTTCAATCCCTTAGGAGTACCCTCACGAATGAATGTGGGACAAATATTTGAAAGCTCGCTCGGATTAGCAGGGATCTGCTAAAAGAAACATTATAGAATAGCACCCTTTGATGAGAGATATGAGCAAGAGGCTTCAAGAAAACTTGTGTTTTCGGAATTATATGAAGCCAGTAAACAAACAAAAAATCCATGGGTATTTGAACCCGAGTACCCGGGGAAAAGCAGAATATTTGGTGGAAGAACATGAGATCCCTTCGAACAGCCTGTTCTAATAGGGAAGTCCTATATCTTAAAATTAATTCATCAAGTTGATGAGAAAATTCATGGACGTTCTACTGGGCCCTACTCACTTGTTACCCAACAACCTGTTAGAGGAAGAGCCAAGCAAGGGGGACAACGAATAGGAGAAATGGAAGTTTGGGCTTTAGAAGGATTTGGTGTTGCTCATATTTTACAAGAGATAATTACTTATAAATCTGATCATCTTATAGCTCGCCAAGAAATACTTAATGCTACGATCTGGGGAAAAAGAGTGCCTAATCACGAGGATCTGCCAGAATCTTTTCGAGTGCTCGTTCGAGAACTATGATCTTTGGCTCTAGAATTGAACCATTTCCTTGTATCTGAGAAGAACTTCCGGGTTAATAGGGAGGATGTTTGATCGGAATAAATATAAATTTTTTTTCTTATTTCTATTTTATGATTGACCAATATAAACATAAACAACTTCAAATTGGACCCGTTTCCCCTCAACAAATAAAGGCTTGGGCTAAAAAAATCCTACCTAATGGGGAAGTCGTTGGCGAAGTCACAAGGCCCTCCACTTTTCATTATAAAACCGATAAACCAGAAAAAGATGGATTGTTTTGCGAAAGAATCATTGGACCCACAAAAAGCGGAATTTGTGCTTGTGGAAACTCTCGAGCGAGCGTAGCTGAAAACGAAGACGAAAGATTTTGCCAAAAATGCGGGGTAGAATTTGTTGATTCTCGGATACGAAGATATCAAATGGGATACATCAAACTAGCATGTCCAGTGACTCTGTAACACCTCAAAATTTGCTTCTTTGGAAATATAGCTAAAATGATTTAATTGTGTATTTGTATCCACATGAAAATATAGGGAAATAAAAGTTTTCATTAAATTAAAATTTATCATAGGATTAGCAACTTGTTTGTACATTCATGCTGGTGCATAGGATTTATTGTCATTAGCTGTTTGATCCAAAATTGAAAATGAATCCAAATACTTTTGAAAGATTTTGAAAATGGTTTTGAAATAAAAGAAAATAAAATAAAAAGAGAAATCCTCCATCCTCTACTCTTTTCAGTCCGAGTGGCCTTTTTCTTCTGCTGGCCGAAGTGGCCTAGCAGCAGCTACTGCACAAGCCCAGCTACCCGTATATCGGCTGCGTATGTCCTTGGACTATCTCCCGTGCCTAGCTCGGACTTTGCCGAGCGAAAGCCGTCATTGCGAACCCCGTGTTTCCTGGGATTTTCCGTGTGGGAGCCAAGACCCGATCCACCCCTATGAGAAGCCAGAGCGAACCGCCCGTCCTCTAAGTCCATCCGCCGTCGAGGAGCCGAGCCCGTCCGCCGAAGCCACCACAGATGCCGTCTTCACCGTCGTGCCTACAGCCTACACCGTCACCGCGCCGCTCAGTGGCGAAGGCAGAAATAATTTTTAAGTGTGGCAAAATTTATAAAGATCAAATATATATGATATAACTATGTAACGGAAAATTAGAACATTATATTATATGCACATATATTAGCTTATTATTAGAAAATGTAAAAGAAATCGAAAATAACTCCGTGTAATGCGTATGTATGGACATACCCATATATATAAATTAATTAATACATAAAAGATAACCAACTACAATTTTATATTATAAAAATACAATTTGATTATACATTTACTCCTCCGATTGATCACCCAGGAGATGAAAACGAGACGTCAAGTTGTGGGCTGCCGCATGTTATTTGCCTCCTTGCGTTGGATAATTGGATGTGCTACCGTAAGGCCCACCAGCCCAGCCGACAGACCCATATATATACTGGTATATATGTTACATAGTAGTTTCTGCAGACTTGGTGTCCGCCCCTGCCTGCTAGCCCTAGCCGCCGCCGTTGCCGCACACGATCGCGATCTCGCCGAGCTTGGTCCTGCGAGGTCTGCTGCCTCGCCACCATCTGCAAACCGAGCGCTGGACCAAGCCCTGTGCCGCGCCACACCATCTACCTCCCGTGCGCCGCCGCCTCGCTCCCTAGAGCTCGCTATCGATTTTCCGCCGCCGTGACGTCTTCCTTGTCTCCCATCGATCTCGCAGCTGCTTCCGCAAGCAGGTGCACAGGCGGGGACACCGCCTACCTGTCCACGGTCAGGAGGGCGGATGAGACCTTCTACGTGAAGCACCATCTTCTTGTCCAAATCGAGCACGTCAGCTCTGTTCTTCGCCGGCAGATGGACTCATGCACTCGCAAGCAAACAGCTACGTCGTTCCCCTGCTCTTGCTGCTGAAGCCGAGCATGCTAGGATGCGCCTGCAGTTCATGCACGACCGAGAAAAGCACGTGATCAAGTCAGCTGCACCTCGCAATGATAATGGTGTGTCACATTATTTAATTGGCTGAATACTTTGCTGATGTAACGCATAAATCACCCTTGCATAGTAATTCAACATTTAATTTTGAGTATATATAAAATTTCAGAATGTTGTTTCTTGGTCTAGTTCCGTAGCTCTTCAAATATCAGGTTTAGTGCTTTATATAAGAATATATGTAATTAGGCTGCAGTTTAGTTTTCTTTACAAAGAAATCTCTGCTACTTTTAAAAGCTCGTATTCTCTTTCTTCTAACCTTAGTTTCAATTGACTCATGACACCTAGTTTAAACTCCGCATATTAAATTCGAATAGATGCTCTCATATGTTTATTCTTTTTGCAAAGTGAAGTTTAAATAACAAATATTATGAGACGTATTTGCAACTAAAATATGACTAGTAGCTTTAACTTGACTTTTCAATTAAAATATAAATTGACTAAATTAACATCATTCACATGGATTTGTAAATAAAATAAACCAAGCATATAGCCTTTACTCTTATGAAGTAAATCTTCGTTAGTTGTTTTTTTATACTGTAGCTTCGACTAGCGTGCTTTTCACGTCTGTGTGCTCATAGTAATGCGTAGATTAGTTTTCAAATCTTTTCACTGATTGGTGTATTGCTCTAATTTAGCTCTACTTGAATGTTATGCATGTCTGTTCGGATGCTTGTGTGGTCCTTTATAATCATGTCCAGTCGGTGAGCTTTACGTGGTGATCAAGAAGCGGTTCATTGAAGCTTTGGACTAGAAGAAGGATTCGAATTTTAAGGCAAGTATAGCATGGGACCATCCTTGTTATCCTATTCACTATAATCATAATACATATGCATGTGTCCTCCTTGATGACCTATAGATTATAAAGTAGGCTTTGATATCCTGATACCTTGTTGCCTATGGGATTTGCATTGGGTAGCTATTGGTAGTGCTTAATAATAAACAATGATCTTGTAATATGACTAATGAATTGTGCAATCACCCATTAAGATAATTTAATTATTGTTAAAGGGTGCTAGAGCATTATGTTGTTTTTATGTTGCTCTAGTTTTTCTCCGTAAGGACTTATCTGTAAGTGATAACCGGGATTGACAGTACAACTGTGAGGGCTATATGGCTCTGGCTCTAGTTGTTTAAGAGACCTTTTCTAGCTTGTTAGTGGTTACCAAAAGGCGCAAGAGGGGTCATGTCTAGTATGGTCTTGGCCTGGCAAGGTGGGTGCAGTCTTTTGTAAGTCTCCCCTTGGAGGGAGGTTCATGCTTTCCAATTGAGAATCCTTAGCGGCCCTAACTTGTTAGACGAACTTTTAAATGACTTTATATGATTTCCGGTGTTTTGGGGAGTCGCGAACCCATGTATTTGGAAGTCATGACTCACAGTGAAAGTGTACACCTCTGCGCAGAGTTAAAAACTGGTATACTAGCCGTGCCCACAGACACGGGCGGCCTTGGGGATTCTTATAGAATAAATGTTCACCATTGTTATATCATGATTATTATTGTTGATATTATTATGCTTATGTTAATTGCTATTTCATTATTCTTATTACAATTGATCATTTGTTTATAATGGGAATTGGTTTACCTTGATGCTACTCAATTGCTGAGAATATGATGACTAAAAGCTAACCGCAGTTAAACCAGTGTCTTGCCTTTTTTAGTCTCATGAACCCCATGATATATTTGCTGAGTTCGACATGGACTCACTCTTGCTATTTCTCACACCTCAGGATAGTCTCTGGAGTTATTAGGCTTGTGATCAACCAGTCATTTTGTTCCTAGAGTGAAGTCTACACCCAGTGTTCGGAGTTGTCTTTCCGCTATGTTGCTCTCTAAGGTTATATCTTATACCATTGTGTTATGTTTATTAAGCATTTGTCTCTTGATGTTATACTTATCTGTGGCTATATGTGAGATTTGACTTCTTTATTTCACATATAGTGTATGTCTGGTTTTGTCCTTAAAACCGGGTATGATAGAGTGGTATCAGAGCAATGCTGACTGTAGGACGCAAGCCTAGTTAGAAATTGGTCGTGTTAAGGTTTTGAAACTGCTATAACAATCCTTGTTCTATAAACCTTGGTATTTTCTTCCATACTATATCCCTGCCCTTGATGTTATCCCTGCCTTGTTGCTTGTTTTAAAAGTCTTTGTTCTCATCTTCACTCCTTGATTTGGTATGCTTTCAGAACCTCATCTTACCATCTTCTTGCGACATCGGAAGACAAGCATTAGGATCTTTTCCCTTTATATGAAGAAAACGATAGCATAGCAAGTTGAGTCAATGTTGAGTTGTGCTCCTATATTGCCTTGTTGGATTGTCATTATGCCTATGCTTGTTTTGGATCTTTGTAATGATTGCAATGAATTTGTGGATCCCACAATTTCATTTAGATATAGGCTTAAGATATAAGGATTAGTGAATAGATAGATGGGTTGGTTTATTTTGACTCTCTACATCCTATCCTTTTAGAGCAGTCTATCTCATTTGGCTTATACATCTGTTTTTGAATGACCATAAATCATAAGAAAATTCTGGACAACATTAGGCTTCGACATCTTTACCTAGCCGCAAGAACCACCCTCATAGTTGTTACACCCATTTAAAGACCAAATGGAATGCATACTCTTATGTGCGTCCAGAGATCAATCACACATAAGCTGACAAATTATAAAGGGAGTATCATCACAAATGTTATTACATCACGATTATTAACACATAGTCTTTACACAAAATGTAGCGGAAAGTAAAAAGGTAAATCTCTCGTGGTAGCTCCAAGCACAGGCACATTGACTGGTTGACTGCAAGTCTAGTAATCTTCAGGGAAGTAGGAGTAGTAGTCACTATTTGCACCATCTGTTACCCATCTGGAATTTTTATCCAAGTAAGAAAAATAAACAAGCGTAAGTACATCTCGTACTTAACAAGTATAACATAGGGGTCATGAGGCTCAAAGGCATGACATTGGTTCATCAGCATATAGCTTTTAGTTGGCATAATTTTAGCATATCAATAGCATCAAGATGTCTCAATCTAAACAATAAACATATGATCCATGTGAAATGAGTAACGAATAGCAAAAACATATTTATTATTAATGATCAACTATTCCATAAGGGTCCAAGGCCACTCGTGACCGTGAGCACGGCTGTTATAATAGTTTTACACTCTGTAGAGGTTGTACACTTTCACTGTGAGTCATGTTGCCCATATGCCCGGGTTAATTACTCCCAAAACACTTCCAAGGTGAGCAGGCAGGGAAACACTATGAAGTCTTTCGAAGGTTCGTCCAACAAGTTAGGGCGATTAGATTCACTCGGCAAACAGATGTAGCGCCCCCCTTCCAAATGGCACAATGACACGCAGCCTATACACATAAGGACAGAGGCCGCACTATACCCAATTCGTCAAGCCATTCTTACGCCAAAAATGTTACCACTAACAAGCTAGAAAAGGTCCTTCTATATGACTAAAGCCAAAGCCATATAGCCCTCACAGTTGTACTGTAAATCCCGGATGTTCGCTTACAGATAAGTCCTTAAGGAGAGAAACTAGAGCACTATAAAATAGCCCAATGCTCTAGCCCCCTTTTATCATATTACTAAAAAGTCATCTTTTAATGTTTATTGCATATTCCATTAGTCAAATTACATGATCATAGTTCATGTTAAGCACTAGCAATGCTACTCAATGCAATATAATACGTGTCAAGGTATGAGATCAAAACTAAGTCATCCTTATCAAGGGAATATATGCATAATGATTATATTTGCTTATTGTGAATAGGACAACAAGGACAATCCCATGCTATACTTGCCTTGCTCAAACTGGTCCTGAAGATCTTGCTCGGAGAAAAACTCTTGGTCTCCAACGAATTGCTCACCGTCTATACTCGATCAACAATGGCAACAACATTCATCCAGAAACAATCATCCAAAAACAAACAAGACTATAATTAGAACAGTATACCAACAGTAATAAAATAAGATAAAAAGTCTTTAAAACGAATCTACAACTCGCTAGGATCACACAGACGCGAAGATCACGAAAAACAGAGCTAAAACGACGAAGTTATGAATTTACTAAGATTTCCTACAGATAAATAATTACTTTAATTCAAACTCAAAATTAAAATGTTACAAACCTACTGTACAGTAGTACTATCATGTAGAGCTCGCAAATACGAACCTAACGCAATTTGAACGGGTCAAATCGGAGTTAAAATGAGCATTTTATGCATGAATTAATCTCGTGGCAAAACTGTAAATAAGTGAAAACGTATTTTTGAATTTACCGAGATCAAACTATACTTTATGAAAAGGAAAATGTAATTCCGGAATACGCCATGGACCGCGGGTTTGTTTTCAAGAAAAGAGAGAGGCTCTTTAACAAAGTAGCCACGAACCAGTATCTTCTAATCTGGACGGCCGATCCGAGATCGGACGGCCCACGATTACTGCTGGCGGTGATGGTGGGGAAAAACCGCCGGCGGCAAGCGAACACGGCGGCACCATGGCCGGATCTTGCGTTACCACGCTCCCGGGCACGATTCAGAGAAAGGAAAACACGGGGAGGGAGAGCGGAGCACGATGAGCTCACCTCGCGCGAAAACGGAGCCGAGGACGGACCAAAGGAGGTGCGCGGCTCAGAATGGCGGCGGCTAGGGCTCACGCTCGCGGTGACCGGGCTCTCGAGCACCACAGCGGCTACAAGAAGATGAGATGGATGCGGCAGAGCATGGCACCTGGTATTTATAGCCCGAAGGCGCTCCAAGTAAGGAAGGAGGAGATTGGGCAGCGGATTCGATCGGTGGTGATTTTGGAAAGCACCGACCCGACGGCGTGGGGAAGAAGGTGATCCTGACATGCGGGACCGGAGTGCCAGCCAGAGAGAGAGAGGGGAAAGGAGAACGCGGGCGCGAGTTGGGCCAGCGGCTGGGCTCGGCCCGTGACGCGAAGCGGGGAGGAAGCAAAAGCGGGCCGCGCGTGTGATGCTGGGCTGACGCTGGGAAAAGCGGGGAAGGAAAACGGCAGCCGGCTGGGCCGACGGGCCAAATGCCAGGGAAGGAAGAAGAAAACGTTTTCTTTTTCTTTTTCCAAATTTTCCAAGGAATTTCAAATAGATTTTGCATTTCTCTTTTGTATTTTCAAAAAGTGCACACAATACAAAATATTATGCAGCAGCATGAATGCTCAATCATGTTTCTACCCTTATATTTGATTTTAAATTAATAAAAATTATTATTATTTTAAGTTTGTATGCTCACAAAATTGCGTAATAAATCTTGTTCACCTATTTTAAAATCATACCAAATTTTAGGGTGTTACAATAGCTATTTTGGATTAGGAGTTATGAAAATCACAAGATGATACAACTATGCTGTCAGCAACCTGGAACAGTTTCGGTTGTTCACTGTTTTTGACCAACTTAACTGCAGAATTTGGAAAAGTGTTTTACATGAAAGTGTGGAGAATTTGATAAGCTTTCCAACGGTATAAGCTGCAACTTCATTGGATAAACGGAATGAGAGTTATTGTTATTTTACTGCACTGCTGTTTTTTTTTCATCTCGCGAGGAAACTTCAGGCTATTTGCTTCTACTTCTATACACAAGCCTCTAGAGAATTAGGACATGATGGTAGTTAACTTATACTGAAGATGATGCAAGTTACCCTTGGCATCCCCTAGCTGATCTTTTCTTAAGGGGGTAGGCAAGTTAATGAAGATGCGAGACCAAGGTTTCATATGTTCGAGTGCTTCACTTGGAAGTATCAGTTAACCCAATTGTTGCGAGATCCTCATCAAGCGTAGTGGAGCTCGTGTATTCATCAATCGATCTACACTTCGAGCTATCATCTGTTGAGAGTTCAACCGTCAACCAAGACAAGTCGGCATTCATGACGTATGTTCTGTGAAGACTTAAAAAACCTCAATGTTACACCAAGCATGGCTAGTAAGTTTTTGGATAGGGTATCTCTAATGGTGGAGTTAAGAAGAAGAGCTCCAGAAAGGAAATTATTTGGAATTCACCCAAAGATGTAATTGTGGCATTTAAACGGATTATAAGAGTAATGTCTACGTGGATCGTGAGAATCTAAAGGACATCTTCACTATGTTGGTTTTGAGATTGTGGTATCATTGTCGGTTTGATCCTGATCAAGGTTATGGCCTGCAAAAGTGTTCTCGCTTGGAGTAGTAAAAGTCGTTGTCGATGTCTTTAGTAATGGAGAGTTATGCTGAAAAGATTCGGACGACACCATGCACTAAGAATTCTTCGGAGTACCCGTCGATGTCTTGGAAATAGTTGAGCAAGCTACTCGGAGTAAGATGATCAAAGTATGTTGAAACATTGGAGTGAAACAGAGAGGATAGGCTTCTTGAATCAAGCGAAGAAGATCTATAGTCAGAGTTTTCATCTCTTCGATCACCATCATCCGAATCTCGGGGACGAGATTCATCTTAACGGGGGTAGAATTGTAACACCTCAAAATTTACTTCTTTGGAAATATAGCTAAAATGATTTAATTGTGTATTTGTATCCACATGAAAATATAGGGAAATAAAAGTTTTCATTAAATTAAAATTTATCATAGGATTAGCAACTTGTTTGTACATTCGTGCTGGTGCATAGGATTTATTGTGATTAGTTGTTTGATCCAAAATTCAAAATGAATCCAAATACTTTTGAAAGATTTTGAAAATGGTTTTGAAATAAAAGAAAATAAAATAAAAAGAGAAATCCTCCATCCTCTACTCTTTTCAGTCCGAGTGGCCTTTTTCTTCAGCTGGCCGAAGTGGCCTAGCAGCAGCAACTGCACAAGCCCAGCTACCCGTATATCGGCTGCGTACGTCCTTGGACTATCTCCCGTGCCTAGCTCGGACTTTGCCGAGCGAAAGCCGTCGTTGCGAACCCCGTGTTTCCTGGGATTTTCCGTGTGGGAGCCGCGACCCGATCCACCCCTATGAGAAGCCAGAGCGAACCGCCCGTCGTCTAAGTCCATCCGCCGTCGAGGAGCCGAGCCCGTCCGCCGAAGCCACCGCAGATGCCGTCTTCACCGTCGTGCCTACAACCTACACCGTCACCGCGCCGCTCAGTGGCGGAGGCAGAAATAATTTTTAAGTGTGGCGAAATTTATAAAGATCAAATATATATGATATAACTATGCAACGGAAAATTAGAACATTATATTATATGCACATATATTAGCTTATTATTAGAAAATGTAAAAGAAATCGAAAATAACTCCGTGTAATGCGTATGTATGGACATACCCATATATATAAATTAATTAATACATAAAAGATAACCAATTACAATTTTATATTATAAAAATACAATTCGATTATACATTTGCTCCTCCGATTGATCACCCAGGAGATGAAAACGAGACGTCAAGTTGTGGGCTGCCACATGTTATTTGCCTCCTTGCGTTGGATAATTGGATGTGCTACCGTAAGGCCCACCAGCCCAGCCGACAGACCCATATATATACTGGTATATATGTTACATAGTATTTTCTGCAGACTTGGTGTCCGCCCCTGCCTTCTAGCCCTAGCCGCCGCCGTTGCCGCACACGATCGCGATCTCGCCGAGCTTGGTCCTGCGAGGTCTGCTGCCTCGCCACCATCTGCAAACCGAGCGCTGGACCAAGCCCTGTGCCGCGCCACACCATCTACCTCCCGTGCGCCGCCGCCTCGCTCCCTAGAGCTCGCTATCGATTTTCCGCCACCGTGACGTCTTCCTTGTCTCCCATCGATCTCGCAGCTGCTTCCGCAAGCAGGTGCACAGGCGGGGACACCACCTACCTGTCCACGGTCAGGAGGGCGGATGAGACCTTCTACGTGAAGCACCATCTTCTTGTCCAAATCGAGCACGTCAGCTCTGTTCTTCGCCGGCAGATGGACTCATGCACTCGCAAGCAAACAGCTACGTCGTTCCCCTGCTCTTGCTGCTGAAGCCGAGCATGCTAGGATGCGCCTGCAGTTCATGCACGACCGAGAAAAGCACGTGATCAAGTCAGCTGCACCTCGCAATGATAATGGTGTGTCACATTATTTAATTGGCTGAATACTTTGCTGATGTAACGCATAAATCACCCTTGCATAGTAATTCAACATTTAATTTTGAGTATATATAAAATTTCAGCACAGTTGTTTCTTGGTCTAGTTCCGTAGCTCTTCAAATATCAGGTTTAGTGCTTTATATAAGAATATATGTAATTAGGCTACAGTTTAGTTTTCTTTACAAAGAAATCTCTGCTACTTTTAAAAGCTCGTATTCTCTTTCTTCTAACCTTAGTTTCAATTGACTCATGACACTTAGTTTAAACTCCGCATATTAAATTCGAATAGATGCTCTCATATGTTTATTCTTTTTGCAAAGTGAAGTTTAAATAACAAATATTATGAGACGTATTTGCAACTAAAATATGACTAGTAGCTTTAACTTGACTTTTCAATTAAAATATAAATTGACTAAATTAACATCATTCACATGGATTTGTAAATAAAATAAACCAAGCATATAGCCTTTACTCTTATGAAGTAAATCTTCGTTAGTTGTTTTTTTACACTGTAAATCTTCGTTAATTACTGTTAAAGGGTGCTAGAGCATTATGTTGTTTTTATGTTGCTCTAGTTTCTCTCCGTAAGGACTTATCTATAAGTGATAACCGGGATTGACAGTACAGCTGTGAGGGCTATATGGCTCTGGCTCTAGTTGTTTAAGAGACCTTTTCTAGCTTGTTAGTGGTTACCGAAAGGCGCAAGAGGGGTCATGTCTAGTATGGTCTTGGCCTGCCAAGGTGGGTGCAGTCTTTTGTAAGTCGCCCCTTGGAGGGAGGTTCATGCTTTCCAATTGAGAATCCTTAGCGGCCCTAACTTGTTAGACGAACTTTTAAATGGCTTTATATGATTTTTGGTGTTTTGGGGAGTCGCGAACCCATGCATTTGGAAGTCATGACTCACAGTGAAAGTGTACACCTCTGCGCAGAGTTAGAAACTGGTATACTAGCCGTGCCCACAGACACGGGCGGCCTTGGGGATTCTTATAGAATAAATGTTCACCATTGTTATATCATGATTATGATTGTTGATATTATTATGCTTATGTTAATTGCTATTTCATTATTCTTATTATAATTTATCATTTGTTTATAATGGGAATTGGTTTACCTTGATGCTACTCAATTGTTGAGAATATGATGACTAAAAGCTAACCGCAGTTAAACCAGTGTCTTGCCTTTTTGAGTCTCATGAACCCCATGATATATTTGTTGAGTTCGACATGGACTCACTCTTGCTATTTCCCACACCTCAGGAGAGTCTCTGGAGTTATTAGGCTTGTGATCAACCAGTCAGTTTGTTCCTGGAGTGAAGTCTACACCCGGTGTTCGGAGTTATCTTTCCGCTGTGTTGCTCTCTAAGGTTATATCTTATACCATTGCGTTATGTTTATTAAGCATTTGTCTCTTGATATTACACTTATATGTGGCTATATGTGAGATTTGACTTCTTTATTTCACATATACTGTATGTCTGGTTTTGTCCTTAGAACCGGGTATGACAGACTCATGTGTGGTATTTGAAAGGTCGTCCTAGTTATATTGCGAATCTTTTAGATAAACCCCTTAAGAAATTGGAGGGCCTAGTATATGGTGATTTCTCTTTTGCTAGGCCCAGCGCTAAAAAACCTACTTTCTTACCATTACGGGGTTTATTCGAAGATGAAATTTCATCCTGTAACCACAGTATTTCTCCCTTTTTTTCTACCCCAGGCTTTGCAACATTTCAAAAACAGGAAATTGCAATAGGAGCAGGTGCTATTAGGGAACAATTAGCGGATTTAGATTTGCGAATTATTATAGATAATTCTTTAGTTGAATGGAAGGAATTAGAAGACGAGGGGTATAGTGGAGAAGAATGGGAAGATAGAAAAAGACGAATAAGAAAAGTTTTTTTGATTAGACGCATGCAATTGGCGAAACATTTTATTCAAACAAATGTAGAACCAGAATGGATGGTTTTGTGCTTATTACCGGTTCTTCCTCCCGAATTGAGACCCATTGTTTATAGATCTGGGGATAAAGTAGTGACTTCAGATATTAATGAACTTTATAAGAGAGTTATCCGTCGGAACAACAACCTTGCCTATCTATTAAAAAGAAGTGAATTAGCACCAGCAGATTTAGTAATGTGCCAGGAAAAATTGGTACAAGAAGCCGTGGATACACTTCTTGATAGTGGGTCCCGCGGGCAACCGATGAGGGATGGTCACAATAATGTATACAAATCACTTTCAGATGCAATTGAGGGTAAAGAGGGGAGGTTTCGCGAGACTTTGCTTGGGAAACAGGTCAATTACTCGGGGCGTTCTGTCATTGTTGTGGGTCCTTTGCTTTCATTACATCAATGTGGATTACCTCTAGAGATAGCAATAAAGCTTTTTCAGCTATTTGTAATTCGCGATTTAATCACGAAACGTGCTACTTCTAATGTCAGGATTGCTAAAAGGAAAATTTGGGAAAAGGAACCCATTGTATGGGAAATACTTCAACAAGTTATGCGGGGACATCCTGTACTGTTGAACAGAGCACCTACCCTGCATAGATTAGGCATACAGGCTTTCCAACCCACTTTAGTAGAGGGACGTACTATTTGTTTACATCCATTAGTGTGTAAGGGTTTCAATGCGGACTTTGATGGGGATCAAATGGCTGTTCACCTACCTTTATCCTTGGAAGCTCAGGCGGAAACCCGTTTACTTATGTTTTCTCATATGAATCTCATGTCTCCCGCTATTGGAGATCCTATTTGCGTACCAACCCAAGACATGCTTATCGGACTTTATGTATTAACGATTGGAAACCGTCGAGGTATTTGTGCAAATAGATATAATAGTTGCGGAAACTCTCCAAATAAAAAAATAAACTACAATAATAACAATTATTATAAGTATACGAAAGATAAAGAACCCCATTTTTCTAGTTCCTATGATGCACTGGTAGCTTATAGACAAAAACGAATCGGTTTAAACAGTCCCTTGTGGCTCCGATGGAAACTAGATCAACGCTGTCACACCTTAAAATTTCTTATTTTAGGTTGTGCATAGAAAACACTAAATAAAATAAATGTATTGATATTTGGATAAAATTTATCAAGTTTAGTATGAGCTAGCACGAATTTAGTTATAGGAAAATGTGAACTTTCAAACTTTTCTAAATTAATTTGAAGGGCTATTGCTTGATGTGAGGTTTGCTTGTTGTTTGACTTGGTGTTGTTAGTAAGTTTTCAAAAATGCATTTAGTCGGTCGTACATCTTCCTCCAGCTTGTGACTTGCATATGTATTTTACTCACATACAGACTTCTACTTGCTTTCTTTCTGTATATACTGTACTTGTGCGTGCATTTGTATTTCTGGGCTGCTGCCGGCTTTTCAAAGTGGACCGTCGATGGGCCAGTGCACCACAGCCAAGCTTGCAACTCCGTTCTCCACCGTCGGAGAGGCCGCACGTCAAGCTTGTGGGGCTGCCGTTGATATGTGCAACGCTGCCGACCGAATCGCCAAACACGTTCGTCGCGGATTTGATATGGCCACCGATGAAACTTGCCCTATAAAACTTGAGCCCAGGTGCCAGCGCCCTCTCCAATCCTAACCCTAGTGCAAGCCGCCACCTCGCTAGATCACGTATATGCTGCCGGCTAGAGGACTGCACCCGACCAGGAGGTAGCCACCATAGAGAGGTCATCAGGAGGTTGACTCGATTCTGCGGCGCCGGAGGAGGTTGACATCGTCTACGTGTCCCCGCCGTGGAGGAGGCCGTCGCCTACGCGTCCCTGCTGTGTATGGCCATGTGCTGTGCATGGGATGCACATCCTGCAACCACGTTCGATCTACATCCAAGCAAGCAAAAGCCAGGCATATGGGTATATGCATGCACGAACAAGCCATGCACTCCATCGAGCCGAGCGTACATCCTCATCTGTGGGCACATGACACGTCCAACCCTTGTTAGCAACCGAGAGGCCTGACGCTCAGTTTCCAAATTCCAATCCATCATGCATCGATTCATCAGATGGAGATTTGGCCATGACCAATGCTGCCATTGAGTCTCGCCGCCGCCGTGCGCTATATCGACTCTCTCGGATCGACTAATCTGCACAGGCATCCCGCTGCAAGTCGAGGACTTCATGACTAATGATGGAGATCGTTAGATCGAGATTCGCCTAAGCATTTGCGCCTCCACGAGATCACGACTAAAGTGTAGAGGTGACATCACCAAGTCATTCGCCACACAACGAGATCGGGGTTTCGCTCAACATCGGAGACAATCAAGATTTTAACAGTTCAGTATATATCATGTGAGGATTTATGTAATCGGCGGCTGCTGCTACTACCGCCGTAAATCCTCCAAAGAAGCGCTGCCTGTTGCCAATCCCGGCGAGCTGCCATGGTGACCATCATCACCAGTGATTGAAAGTCTGAACCGCTATCAGCTCGGTGCTCGAGTTATACAAGCAAATAGCATCAACTTTAGTACGTGAGTGGCCAAAGGACAACAATTTCACATTACAGTACGTATCTGCTCTTCATAGTTATACGGCTTTAATCCTCGAGCATTTATTCATTTGAAATCTGTTTTGCTCCATTAAGTTGCATTAGATTCGCATCGACGTTCTCTATGCAGTAGCATTAATGTTTTTCATGTCATATGCATTTCCATATATAGCTGAATATTATATTAATTAATATGTTTGTTATTAGTTTTATAATTAAAAATAATATATAATCTTGTCATGTCAGTCCTTTGTAACTAAGCATGAACTTAGCTAATGGCAACTTAAATATGTTTAAATTATAATTTACTTAGCCCAAGCACATATCTCATATAATTGAAATAGTTGTTCTCACGTGTTCTTTTAACTCTGCAAAGTCGGCAATACTTATAAATAAAATATGACTAGGTTCGACTTGGTTTTTAAGCAAACTATAATATGGCTAATCTAAATCAACATTTTTACATGGTTTTTTTCTCAATTAAAATAATTCAATCTTGTAGTTGTTTCTTTTAAAATTTGAATCTTTTTATAGCTGTTTCTTTTTAATGATAGTTCTGTTATCAACGTTTCTTGTGTTCCCGTGATCGTAGCAATAAATCGTGACGTTTAGTGCGCTCTCTTCAAGCGTCTCTTTTCTTTGGTGTATTGTTCTTAGTTGTGATTGTTTGTTTGTCTGTTTGTATTGCTTGATTGTTATGAGTAGAGGAAGTGTGATCCGTTAGCGCTGAAGACCAGGAGCTGAGGACAGACAGTCGAAGCAGAAGCTAGAGTTCAGAAGATAGCAGCTGAAGATTCTGAGCAGCGTAACTTTGGGAAAAAGGCAAGTATAACATGGGACTATCCTTGTTACCTATTCACTATAATCAATATCATATGCATGTGTCTACCTTGGCAACCTTAGAGATTTAACTTAGCAATTGTTATCTTGATTCCTTATCAACCTTGGGGTATGCATTGGGTAGCTATTGCTAGCGCTTACTTATGAACAATGATCTTGTAATTTGACTAATGGATTATGCAATCAACCATTAATGATGATTTTATTATTGTTGAAAAGGGGGCTAGAGCATGGGGTTATTTTTGCTGCTCTGGTTTCTCTCCATAAGGACTTATCTGTACTTGATCATCCGGGACATACAGTACAGCTGTGAGGGCTATATGGCTCTGGCTTTAGTTGTTCAAGAGACCTTTTCTAGCTTGTTAGTGGTTACCTTAAGTGGCGTAAGAATGGCTCGCCAATTCGGGTATAGGAACATGTGTATAGCCGGGAAGGAATGTGCCATCTGGAAAGGGGGTTCCTATATCTACTTGCCGAGTGAATCTAATGGCCCTGACTTGTTAGACGAACTCTTAAATGACTTTATATGGTTTTTAGTGTTTTGGAATTAATTACCCCAATGCAACTGGAAACCATGACTCACAGTGAAAGTGTACACCTCTGCACAGAGTTTAATAAACTGATATACTAGCCGTGCCCACGGATACGGGCGGCCTTGGAACATCTATAGATAGTTGATCACCATTGTTATATCATGTTTTAATTACTGTTGATATTATTATGCCATGATAATGCTATTTTATTATTCTTATTACAAATGATCATTGGTTCATTAATGGGAATTGGTTCATCTTGATGCTACTCAATTGCCAAACATATAATGGATAAAAGCTAAATGCAGTCAAATAGTGTCTAGCCTTTTTGAGCCTCATGAACCCCATGATATATTTGTTGAGTTCGACATGGACTCACTCTTGCTATTTCCACCACACCCCAGTGTGTAGTAAGGTGCTACTTAGAAGAAGGATGAAGGTGTAGTGGAGTTTCCAGAAGTCTTTCAGAAGTGCTTGGCATACGGAGCCACCAGTCAGCCGTCCCTGAGAAGAATGGAGCCTGAAGTTTAGTCACCGTTCCGTGATACTCTGATGTAAGTGTTAATATAGCTATGTATACGTTATATAATAACATTGTTTCTGATACTTTTTCATTCTGACATATGTGTGGACTTCCTGGGCACACATATGATTAGCCTGGTTTTGTTCTTTAGAAAACCGGGTGTGACAAACGCATCGTTGGGTCAAGAGAAGTTCCGATTGAAGTTCAATATGAATCTTTTGGGACTTATCATGAGATTTATGCCCACTATCTAGTAGTGGGAAATAGAAAAAAAGAAATCCGTTCTATATACATTCGAACCACTCTTGGTCATATTTCTTTTTATAGAGAAATAGAGGAAGCCGTACAAGGATTTAGTCGGGCCTATTCATACACTATCTAAACAAGGTAGTTAAATTCGGCGATGCCCCTTTCGGGGGGCATTCCGATTTCGCTAGTACCATCTTTTTTGCCGCGCAAATCCAGATTGAGATTGAGGAAAGGGAGTAAATTAAGTTTTTGAATCACTAACTCAGGCCCATTGTCGAATCCTACTCAGCAATTGTCGAATCCTACTCAGCCAAAAAAGGGGTACTTATGTATGGCAGAATGGGCCAACCTGGTCTTTCATAATAAAGAGATAGACGGAACTGCTATGAAACGGCTTATTAGCAGATTAATAGATCATTTCGGAACAGGATATACATCCCGTATACTGGATCAAATAAAGACTCTGGGCTTCCATCAAGCCACTACTACATCGATTTCTTTAGGAATCGAGGATCTTTTAACAATACTCTCTAAAGGATGGTTAGTCCAAGACGCGGAACAACAGAGTTTTCTTTTGGAGAAACACTATTATTATGGAGCTGTACACGCGGTAGAAAAATTACGCCAATCCGTTGAGATATGGTATGCTACAAGTGAATATTTGAAACAAGAAATGAATTCGAATTTTCAAATAACGGATCCTTCTAATCCAGTCTATCTAATGTCTTTTTCAGGAGCCAGAGGAAATGCATCTCAGGTACACCAATTAGTAGGTATGAGAGGGTTAATGGCAGATCCTCAAGGACAAATGATTGATATACCTATTCAAAGCAATTTACGCGAGGGACTTTCTTTGACAGAATATATAATTTCCTGCTACGGAGCCCGAAAAGGGGTTGTAGATACTGCTGTATGAACAGCGGATGATGGCTATCTTACACGTAGACTTGTTGAAGTACTTCAACATATTATTGTGCGTAGAAGAGATTGTGGTACTATCCAAGGTATTTCTGTGAGTCCTCAAAATGGGATGACGGAAAAACTTTTTGTCCAAACACTAATTGGTCATGTATTAGCAGACGATATATATATTGGTTCACGATGCATTGCTTCTCGAAATCAAGATATTGGAATTGGATTAGTCAATCGATTCATAACTGCCTTTCAAGCACAACCAATATATATTAGAACCCCCTTTACTTGCTGGAGCACATCTTGGATCTGTCAATTATGTTATGGGCGGAGTCCCACTCATGGGGATCTGGTCGAATTGGGGGAAGCTGTAGGTATTATTGCGGGTCAATCAATTGGGGAGCTGGGGACTCAACTAACATTAAGAACTTTTCATACTGGTGGAGTATTCACAGGGGGTACTGCCGACCTTATACGATCCCCCTCGAATGGAAAAATCCAATTCAATGAGGATTTGGTTCACCCCACACGTACCCATCATGGGCAGCCTGCTTTTCTGTGCTATATAGACTTGCATGTAACTATTCAGAGTCAGGATATTCTACATAGTGTGAATATTCCGTTAAAAAGCTTGATTCTAGTGCAAAATGATCAATATGTAGAATCTGAACAAGTAATTGCGGAGATTCATGCCGGAATGTCCACTTTGCATTTTAAAGAAAAGGTACAAAAGCATATTTATTCCAAATCAGACGGGGAAATGCACTGGAGTACTGATATTTACCATGAGCCCGAATATCAAAATGGTAATCTTCGTCGATTACCAAAAACAAGCCATTTATGGATATTGTCAATAAGTATGTGCAGATCCAGTATAGCATCTTTTTCACTGCACAAGGATCAAGATCAAATGAATACTTATTCTTTTTCTGTTGATGGAAGATATATCTTTGACTTCTCAATAGCTAATGATAAACTAAGCCATAGATTGTTCGATACTTTTGGTAAAAAAGATAGGGAAATTCTTGATTATTTAATGCCAGATCGAATCATGTCCAACGATCATTGGAATTGTTTCTATCCTTCTATTCTTCAAGATAATTCGGATTTGTTGGCGAAAAAGCGAAGAAATATGTTCGTCGTTCCATTACAATATCATCAAGAACAAGAAAAAGAGCAAATATCCTATTTGGGTATTTCAATGGAAATACCCTTTATGGGTGTTTTACGTAAAAACACTATTTTTGCTTATTTTGATGATCCACGATACAGAAAAGATAAAAGGGGTTCAGGAATTGTTAAATTTAGATATAGGACCCTAGAGGAAGAATATCGGACCCAAGAGGAAGAGTATAGGACTCGAGAGGAAGAATATCGGACCCGAGAGGAAGAGTATAGGACTCAAGAGGAAGACTCAGAAGACGAATATGAGAACCCAGAGAACAAATATAGGACCCGAGAGGGAGAGGGCGAATATGAAATCCTAGAAGACGAATATAGGACTCTAGAGGATGAATATGAAACCCTAGAAGATGAGTATGGGATCCTAGAGGATGAATATAGGACTCTAGAGAAAGACTCAGAGGAAGAATATGGGAGCCTAGAGAACAAGTATAGGACCCAAGAGGGAGAGGGCGAATATGAAATCCTAGAGGAAGACTCAGAAGAAGAATATGGGAGCTCTGAAGATGGCTCAGAAAAGGAATATGGGACTTTAGAAGAAGACTCAGAGGAATACTCAGAAGACGAATATGGGAGCCCGGAGGAAGATTCTATCTTAAAAAAAAGAGGGTTTTATTGAGCATCGAGGAACAAAAGAATTTAGTCTAAAATACCAAAAAGAAGTAGATCGGTTTTTTTTCATTCTTCAAGAACTGCATATCTTGCCGAGATCCTCATCCCTAAAGGTACTTGACAATAGTATTATTGGAGTCGATACACAACTCACAAAAAATACAAGAAGTCGACTAGGTGGATTCGTCCGAGTGAAGAGAAAAAAAGCCATACATAACTCAAAATCTTTTTCGGAGATATTCATTTTCCTGAAGAGGCGGATAAGATATTAGGTGGCAGTTTGATACCACCAGAAAGAGAAAAAAAAATTCTAAGGAATAAAAAAAAGGAAAAATTGGGTTTATGTTCAACAGAAAAAAATTCTCAAAAGCAAGGAAAAGTATTTTGTTTCGGTTCGACCTGCAGTCGCATATGAAATGGACGAAGGGAGAAATTTAGCAACACTTTTCCCGCAGGATCTCCTGCAAGAAGAGGATAATCTCCAACTTCGACTTGTCAATTTTATTTCTCATGAAAATAGCAAGTTAACTCAAAGAATTTATCACACGAATAGTCAATTCGTTCGAACTTGCTTAGTAGTGAATTGGGAACAAGAAGAAAAAGAGGGGGCTCATGCTTCTCTTGTTGAGGTAAGAACAAATGATCTAATTCACGATTTCCTAAGAATTGAGTTAGTCAAGTCTACTATTTCGTATACACGAAGAAGGTATGATAGGACAAGTGTAGGACTAATTCCCAATAATAGGTTAGATCGCAACAATACCAATTCCTTTTATTCCAAGGCGAAGATTCAATCACTTAGCCAACATCAAGAAGTTATTGGCACCTTGTTGAATCAAAATAAAGAATATCCATCTTTGATGATTTTGTTGGCATCCAACTGTTCTCAAATTGGTTTATTCAAGAATTCGAAATATCCCAATGTGGTAAAAGAATCGAATCCTAGAATTCCTATTCGAGATATTTTGGGGCTCTTAGGCGTTATTGTACCTAGTATATCGAATTTTTCTTCATCTTACTATTTATTAACACATAATCAGATCTTGTTAAAAAAATACTTGTTCCTTGACAATTTGAAACAAACCTTCCAAGTACTTCAAGGACTTAAATACTCTTTAATAGACGAAAATAAAAGGATTTCGAATTTTGACAGTGTTGACGATCCTTAAGTATCAAATTTAATTGTCAACTAAACATGGAAAAGGATCAATATGCACTAGACATCTAGAATTAGGGTTTTATCTGACAGAATTCCACGAGTTTTGGTGTTTGTCTATTTCTACAGGGTGTTATCAGAAAATACGGAGAGAAGGCCCACACGTCGGGTTTACATAGAGATATTAACATGTGCGCTAATTTTCTATCATCTAGAAGACTCCAGAAGACACGTGAACGAACGGGAGGCCGAACGGGGCCCAGCCCAGGGCGCCCGCCCTAGGGTTTGGGGCGGCCGCCCTACTCCCGTGGCCAATCAGCGTCAACTTCACGGATTATGCTCCACCGACCTAAAGGATCAAGGAAAACCGTGCGATTAATGTCGGTTTGATCCGACGGCCCATGATCATTTGAGGGGGCTATATAAGCAGGGCCTCTCCACCCCAGGGGAAGAGGAGAAATCATTATCAGAGGAAGCCATCAAGTTTAGGGTTTAGAAACTCTCTCTCCCGCAGAGAATTAGATTTAGCTACTCCCAATTCTTTCAAGTTTTATAGGATTGATTAGATAGAATTAGAGAAGTAGGGCCTAGCGCTCTGGATTTCGGATCTTCGTCAATAAAGATTGGTATTATTTCATATCTTTCTCTACGACTTTATTCTAATTGCATTATGTCTTTATTTATTATGTTCCTAGTTTGCTCTAGTTCTATAAGTGATATCGTTATGATTGATGATGAGTTCATGCATGAGTTTGCAAAGCGCTTAGCTCTTTTCACGTGGGAGTTAAGTGGTAGATCACATGTAGGCGTGGTGCTTAGATGTTATTTACCTGCAAATGTATCTTATTGGCCGGGTCGTGTGGTAGTTCGCGATGGTGACAGCTTCGTTGATTCTTATATAGTCCACCCTCCATTGATAGGACAGACAGAATTTGTATTGCGGAGTAAGTCTTGCTATGTTCTGATTTACTTTAGCAATGTTCCTTATACATGAATGAAGAGTCTTTTGTGCTATATATGATCTTGTAGATGCTTAGAGTAGATTATGACTTAGTAAATAGTAGATACTTAGAATCCATTCTCTTGCTAGTCCGACGTCACCTTACATTTATGTGGAGTAGTCTATTTCTAATCGCTGTGTTATTTACCCATGAGCTTATATTTCATTATCTTTATTATTATGGCTTACCCCCTGCCAAAGCAAGTGACTGTGTGATGAGTTTCTCAGTAGTAATCATGTTCTTGCAAGTTTATCTCTAGTCTAAGCCTTGATAGATTTTACCCCTGTTTTCGCTTTCGCCGTTCTCTTAAGCAAAATTATAAATAACGATACCTGGAATACTTATCCTGGTGAAATTCTACAATGAGGTATTTTATCTGTGCGCTTGCGGATAGAATAGATTATTTTCTAGAGAGCCCTTATGTTTATAAATACCTTAGTACGCTCTAGCACCATGCTAGGGATGACAACCTAGTATTCAAGTGGTGTTAGCTAGTGTCAACAAGCATTTCTGGCGCCGTTGCCGGGGAACGGTAAGGAAAGTCAGGAAGTCGGTCAAGGTTATTCAAATAAAATTTTAGACTAGACTATTGAGAAATAATTGCGTAACAGCTACTATATAAATGAGAAATCATAGCAAGGCACCTCTGCTTTGGCAGGTTCACCCTGTTGTTTTCCTATGTTTATATTTTTTACAGGGTATATCAGGATTGACTTTGGTGAATTAAATTCTTCATCATCAGAACCAAAGCAATCAAGGAAGAAGAAGCTAGCTACCAATTGTTGAAGTGATGGCACAGAAGACCTTACAGGAATTTTCTGCCCCAAGTCTTGAGAACATTCTTACTGGTCCAAGATTTGAAGTAGAAGAAGGAGTACCTGAGTTCGAGCTCAAGTCAAACCTCATCAACTTGGTGCAAGCTACACAATTCAGTGGGAAGGCACACGAAGATGCTAGTGCACATTTGCAGAACTTCTTGGAGATTGGAAGCACAATTAGCATCAACGGAGTTGACAAAGACGTCATACTACTTCGCCTCTTTACATTTTCACTAGAAGGGAAGGCGAGGAAGTGGTTCTACACCAATCAGGCAAACATCAAAAATTGGACGAACCTGTCAGATGCCTTTCTATCAAAGTTTTTCCCTATAGGCAAAACAACTGCCTTAAGAGGAAATATTGTCAGTTTCCAACAGCAAAAGACAGAAACCATTCCAGAAGCATGGGAGCGTTTTCAAGGATACATATCAGATTGTCCTCACCATGGAATGGCCAAATGGTTACTTATGCAGACCTTTTATCATGGATTAACCCAAAAGTCTCGTGAGTGCCTAGATGCATCTGCTGAAGGATCATTCTTGGAGTTTACAATTAGAAAAGCAGAGACACTTTTGGATAAGATAGCAGAAAACCAAAGCTGGTTCCAAGACAAGACTCAACATTGTCATCAAACTGAAGAAATACCAGAAGAAGTAAAAGCACTATCAACTAAGATGGAAGATTTGCTCCATTGGATTGACCAGAGGGCCAAGTTCAAAGAAGATCAAAGGGCTATAGAGACAGTATACAAATATCAAACCACCTCAAGTCAACCCAATAGCAAAGGTATGAATTCAGGTAATATTCTCAAACAACCTTCATTAAAGGAGATAATTGCTCAACAAACTAAAACTAATGATGAAGTCAAACAAAGGCTAGATACAAATGAATCATTTTTAAAAGATATACACAATAAAATGGATTTTCTATTAACTACCTTTGATGAGCAAAACACTCTTAATAAGAGGGTAGAGCTTAAGCTAGCTGCTGTCTTGCCTGTTGCCACTAACCTTGAGCAGGTAAAGAACATAACTACTAGAGGAGGGAGATCTACCAGAGATCCCCCACACCCAAGAGAGAAGCAAAAAACACCAGCTCCAGTGCAACCAGCAATGATAGAAGAAGAGAGACCAGTTGAAGCAGAAGATCTGCTACAACCATCAAGAACTGGAGAAATGAGGAAAGATTTTTATGACACCAACTATTTGCCATTTCCCAGAAGAAACAAAGGACTACAGTCGGATGAGCAGTTTGGTAAGTTTGTAGAGGTCATTCAAAAGTTATATGTCAACATACCTCTACTTGATGCCATACAGGTACCCACATATGCGAAGTACATTAGAGATATTCTTAACAAAAAGAGGCCACTGCCCACCACTGAGGTAATTAAGCTGACAGAAGAATGTAGTGCGGCCATCCTCAACCAACCACTAAGGAAGAAGAAAGATCCAGGATGTCCTACCATTGATTGCTCAATCGGAGACCAGCACTTTAACAATGCACTTTGTGATCTCGGAGCAAGTGTCAGTGTGATGCCAGCATCAGTCTACAAGAAGCTTGAACACACAACCCTAGAATCAACATCAATGTGCCTACAACTAGCAGATCAATCAGTTCGACACCCGATGGCATCGCAGAAAATATCCTAGTCAGAATAAGAGATTTCCTTGTGCCAGTAGACTTCGTGGTACTGGACATGAACCCCGACTCAAAAGTGTCCATCATCCTTGGAAGGCCATTTCTGAGCACCGCCAATGCCCACATTGATGTCAGTAAGGGAGAAATCAAGTTCAGCATAAACGGACAAGAAGAACACTTCACATTTAAGCCCAGACCAGAGAGAGACTCTACAGTGGAGGAGGTTCACGAAGAGAAACCACTGGAGACACCATCTCCAGAGGAAGGCAATTCAGAAGTTTAAAAAGATTTGGAGGTCCAGCTTGGGGGACCTAAAATTCCCAAACCCTCGCCGGGAGGTAATTCGGTATTTATCCACATCATTTAATTTTTTGCATAATTAATTCTTGCATTAGTCATACTCATCCATAGCATTATTATAAAAATCAAAAGTCCCATATAAATAATATTTGTGGTGTGTAAAAACCCATAATTATTAATTATTGTGGAGGCACAAAAATATTTTTCCATGATCATTTTTTAGTTTCAATTCTCATAATTTTTCCTGCATTATATTTATTTATAGCAATCTTCTAGAAGCATGACCCACATCCTTTGGTCCCATATGTCATACACTACACCTCACATACATCATAACACATAATTTCACCCACCAACTCATCTCCACTTAACCAGACAACTTCCACCGACCAACCACCACCTATGCAGCATTATTTGGCGTAGGAGTGAAGCATGTGAGGGAGTGGGAAAGTTTCAGCCACAGAGGGCACTCAAGTGGGGCGCCCGCCCTGTTGGCCAGGGCGCCCGCCCTGCCCCTAGCTCCAACTATAAAAGGCCACCTCTCTACCTCATTCTCATCCCACACACATTCCAGAAAACATATGCAAGCTTGAGCTCTCGACTTTCAGAAGAAGTGATCTAGTGGGAGAGTGAGAAGGAGAGTGGAAAGGGAAAGAAAGAGTGGAAGAGAGTTTGGAAAATTTTTGAGATAGAGAGTGAGATCACCTAGTAATTAGTGTTCCCGCTGTTCCAAGCGGAATTAAAAGTTGTTTAGGGGGAAGTGCTGCTAAAATTTATAATTCTCTCGGACGACTAACCCCTGGACGACTGACTTCTCGGACAGCTAACCACTAACATATTTTTCTCACATATTTCCATGAGTTTCTGTTTGTCCCTATTATTCTGCAGGATGTTTAAGAAAGTAAAGAGCGCGGCCAAGTCTCTCAGGAGTGGTACGAGGAGTTCGTCTCGACTCTCCTCACGCCAGTCGGAGATGAGTGTCGATCCGGCACCTCCGCAAGCTCCATCGTCTTCGTCGGGTGCACCAAACAAGGTCCTACTCAAGACAGGAGACCTTGGGCTCAGGAATCGCAGGGAGAAGGAGATTCTCCAGCAGTTGAAAAACAAGACATTCATTCACACTCCCACCATCGATTTCGCCTTACTCCAAGAGACAGGTATGGCTGCTGAATTTGACTTAATTTTTCAAATGATAGGATGGACGGACTTTTGGAATATCACTGAGCATGGTTCCCGTCTCCTTACTATTGAATTTCTTTGCACGTTACAATATTGTGAGGGGGGAATTTCTTTTCGGATGTTCAAGCAGGACATTATGCTGTCTTGGAGAGAGCTGAGTAATCACCTCGGTTTTCCTCCACGGAGCATTCTGGACCTTGACTCCGGCTTGCCCAATTTTGAGAAACATCAGTTTTGGAGAGAAATCTCTAGGGACGAACTCTTTTACCAACCCCGAACCAGCGACATGGAGCATCCTACACTCCGGATGTTCCACAAATGGCTCGGGTACAATCTTTTCTTTCGTGATGACTTGAGAAAGGTGCGTGTGGGAGATCTACAACTCATTTATGCCGCCATAAACAAAATCCAAGTTTCACCTGTTACTCTTTTAGTTGCCCATTGGCTTGGCACACCTACTCTTCAGGGACCTGTCGGGTGTACTTCACTCATAACTCATTTAGCCGTTAGCCTTAAGTTGTTAGAAAATTCATCGTTAGAATTCATTGAGGAACCTAGATTTTATCACGGCTACGACACTTTTAGATACGCACGGATGTTAAAAAGGGAAGCGGGGATAATGTACATGCTGTATGACAACAACACCAAGGTTCGGTTACCTAACCCGGACCTTGGCATATATTCTGTTCGAAATTATTTGATTGAGACTGCAGCACCGGTGAACCGGAGAGCTCCACAGCGCGCGGCATCCGCAAGGATGGCCACCCATCAGGAACATACATGGCAAGGAGCTGATCCCGGGCCAGAAGAGGCAGCACATCTGCACTATAATGATTACAACCCCAGAGTTCTTCGGGACCCATGGGCGCGACACGTCGAGCCAAAAGAACCACCACAAGAGACATGGACGGAGGGACAATATCACCAGTGGGAGAACCCGCCTTTTACAAGAAGGTACTCCACTGACCCATATGGAGCTTCAGGGTCTAGGCCCCAGCCCCAGTTTGATATAGGAAGATACTCCGACGCCTCCTACGCCTTCTCGGGGGACTACTACCAAGAGACTGCCGCCTTCTACACCCGCACCGACAACACTCTCCTCGACATCCGCACTACGCAAGCAGAGCACGGAAGACTCCTGGAGGAGCAACAAAAATGGAACCAGGAGCAAGCCACTAGAGTGCAAGCAATAAGGGAAGACACCACAACCTTGAACAACAACGTCACGACCATGCTGTGCTACTTCAACATTGAGTGAAGAGAGCCACGACAACAACCAGCTTGGGGGAGTTCCTCCCCAGTTACTGAGTGAGTTTTAATTGTTTTTCCTATTTACTTTTCAGTTTTTCTTTTTCTGTTTTAGATATTTATATCTTAAAAAAACTTAGAAAACCCAATAAATATTTTCTTTCTTAATTTACTGCATTCCTAAAAAATGAAAACCAAATAAAAAGAGTGTGTAGATAAGTGTGCTTTATTTTCCTGTTTAGTTCAATCTCTAGACACAAATGAAGAAAATTCAAAAATATGTATGATGGAAATGATGAACAGTTGCTCTGTTTACTTACCTTCAAGTGCCTAGCTTTTATATTAGAGTTCTCCCAAGACTTGCTAAAATCTAAAATTTGCTATCTGTGGGAACATGAGCCTAAAACTAAAGTCCAGGTAAAAGATAAGACATGATATAAAGTTTGAGCTGCTGTTTATCTTGTTCTTACAACACTAAGTTCTGGAAATTTATTTTGAAAAAAAAACCCTGCAAATCACATGATGAGTTCCTAGCATAACATTCTTACCACAGCCATATTTGCTATAATTGCTGTATCTTTCGAGTTTCATTGAGCTGTGTAGATCCTTAGGAGTTTTTCATGTGGTTAAATCAAGATACTCACTTGCACACATCTATTACACCAATCATTAAAAATCTGTTAAAAATATTGTTATCACTCACTGTCCCAAAGTATTGTTATTCTCTCTCTCCTAAAAGATCAAATGCAGAAAGAGACATGGGCTATGCAAAAATATGCGAGGAAATAAAAAGGGGCAAGTGCCCGGAACCTCGAAAAAGAAAAGAAAAAGAGTGAGACGAGAGGTAAAAATGGACAAGTGTCCGACAGTAGAATTAGGGGTACAAAGATACCCACCTGAGCGGAAAAAATGGACAAGTGTCCGACAGTAGAATTAGGGGTATTTACTACCCACCTGAAAAAAAAAGAAGAAAAAGAGATAGCCCATGTTCTCTCCCAATAAAAGATCAAGAGAGGAGGAGAGATAGCAATATGAGGAACAGTGAGCAATAAGTTTTATCATCACCATCACTATTATTTACTCCACCACACATGCACATCTTGATTTAATTGTATGTTGAGTTCCTTTGGATCCGCAGTTCGATTAAACATATGTATGGGCTGTTGAAGTGAATCATGTCTAGGAACTCTGAGCTTTATTTTGAAAACTTATGCAAAACTCCAGAACAAAGGTGAGGTATAGACAGGAGGAATAGTGCTTGGCTTAATTATTTTGTCTTTCAATTACCTAAGGCTTAAGTACAGGTGCTAATCCCCAAGACACTTCACTCTAATCTGGGAGAATTTTATATGAAAGCATGTGTGCCTATCAGGAAAGAAAACATCAAAGCAACTCCTGATCCATCTGAGATTTAGTTGTTTGCTCAGGGACGAGCAAAGGGTAAGCTTGGGGGAGTTTGTTGACGATCCTTAAGTATCAAATTTAATTGTCAACTAAACATGGAAAAGGCTCAATATGCACTAGACATCTAGAATTAGGGTTTTATCTGACAGAATTCCACGAGTTTTGGTGTTTGTCTATTTCTGCAGGGGGTTATCAGAAAATACGGAGAGAAGGCCCACACGTCGGGTTTACATAGAGATATTAACATGTGCGCTAATTTTCTATCATCTAGAAGACTCCAGAAGACACGTGAACGAACGGGAGGCCGAACGGGGCCCAGCCCAGGGCGCCCGCCCTAGGGTTTGGGGCGGCCGCCCTACTCCCGTGGCCAATCAGCGTCAACTTCGCGGATTATGCTCCACCGACCTAAAGGATCAAGGAAAATCGTGCGATTAATGTCGGTTTGATCCGACGGCCCATGATCATTTGAGGGGGCTATATAAGCAGGGCCTCTCCACCCCAGGGGAAGAGGAGAAATCATTATCAGAGGAAGCCATCAAGTTTAGGGTTTAGAAACTCTCTCTCCCGCAGAGAATTAGATTTAGCTACTCCCAATTCTTTCAAGTTTTATAGGATTGATTAGATAGAATTAGAGAAGTAGGGCCTAGCGCTCTGGATTTCGGATCTTCATCAATAAAGATTGGTATTATTTCATATCTTTCTCTACGACTTTATTCTAATTGCATTATGTCTTTATTTATTATGTTCCTAGTTTGCTCTAGTTCTATAAGTGATATAGTTATGATTGATGATGAGTTCATGCATGAGTTTGCAAAGCGCTTAGCTCTTTTCACGTGGGAGTTAAGTGGTAGATCACATGTAGGCGTGGTGCTTAGATGTTATTTACCTGCAAATGTATCTTATTGGCCGGGTCGTGTGGTAGTTCGCGATGGTGACAGCTTCGTTGATTCTTATATAGTCCACCCTCCGTTGATAGGACAGGCAGAATTTGTATTGCGGAGTAAGTCTTGCTATGTTCTGATTTACTTTAGCAATGTTCCTTATACATGAATGAAGAGTCTTTTGTGCTATATATGATCTTGTAGATGCTTAGAGTAGATTATGACTTAGTAAATAGTAGATACTTAGAATCCATTCTCTTGCTAGTCCGACGTCACCTTACATTTATGTGGAGTAGTCTATTTCTAATCGCTGTGTTATTTACCCATGAGCTTATATTTCATTATCTTTATTATTATGGCTTACCCCCTGCCAAAGCAAGTGACTGTGTGACGAGTTTCTCAGTAGTAATCATGTTCTTGCAAGTTTATCTCTAGTCTAAGCCTTGATAGATTTTACCCCTGTTTTCACTTTCGCCGTTCTCTTAAGCAAAATTATAAATAACGATACCTGGAATACTTATCCTGGTGAAATGCTACAATGAGGTATTTTATCTGTGCGCTTGCGGATAGAATAGATTATTTTCTAGAGAGCCCTTATGTTTATAAATACCTTAGTACGCTCTAGCACCATGCTAGGGATGACAACCTAGTATTCAAGTGGTGTTAGCTAGTGTCAACAGACAGTAACATCATGTTGGAGCCATTCCATTTGAATTGGCACTTTCTCCATCATGACTCATGGGAAGAGACATTGGCAATAATTCACCTTGGACAATTTATTTGTGAAAATTTATGTCTATTTAAATCACACATAAAAAAATCTGGTCAAATTTTCATTGTTAATATGGACTCCTTTGTTCTAAGAGCAGCTAAGCCTTATTTGGCCACTATAGGAGCAACTTTTCATGGTCATTATGGAAAAATCCTTTACAAAGGAGATAGGTTAGTTACGTTTATATATGAAAAATCGAGATCCAGTGATATAACGCAAGGTCTTCCAAAAGTAGAACAAATCTTCGAAGCGCGTTCAATTGATTCACTATCGTCAAATCTCGAAAGGAGAATTGAGGATTGGAATGAACGTATACCAAGAATTCTTAGGGTTCCCTGGGGATTCTTGATTGGAGCTGAGCTAACCATAGCCCAAAGTCGTATCTCTTTGGTTAATAAGATCCAAAAGGTTTATCGATCCCAAGGGGTACATTATCCATAATAGACATATAGAGATTATTATACGCCAAGTAACACTAAAAGTAAGGGTTTCCGAAGATGGAATGTCTAATGTTTTTTTACCTGGGGAATTAATAGGACTATTGCGAGCAGAACGAGCAGGGCGGGCTTTAGATGAATCGATCTATTATCGAGCAATCTTATTGGGAATAACAAGGGCTTCCCTGAATACCCAAAGTTTCATATCTAAAGCAAGTTTTCAAGAAACTGCTCGAGTTTTAGCAAAAGATGCCCTACGAGGTCGTATTGATTGGTTGAAAGGCCTGAAAGAAAACGTAGTTCTGGGGGGATTATACCTGTTGGTACCGAATTCCAAAAATTTGTGCATCGTTCCCCACAAGACAAGAACCTTTATGTCACACTCCAATTAAAGGACAATATAGAGTGCATACATCTTATGTGCGCCCTAGGAATAGTCGCACACATAAGCCGACAAATTAACAGAAGTATCATCACTGTGTACATACATCATGATATTACATCATGTAGTTCTTAACATAACAAGCGAAAAAGTAAATAACAACTCTCAAACGAAGTCTCTGCTCCACAGGGAAGGCCAACTGGTTGACCCAAACCTAGTAATCTTCAGGGAAATCCTCGTAGAAACTGTCATCTGTTACCCATCCGGGATTTTTATCCAAAAATGAAATAATAACAAGTGTGAGTACTCTCGTACTCCGCAAGTTTAGTATGAGGATTCATGAGGCTCAAAAAGGATAGACACGGTTGACTGCAGTTAGCTCATTTAATAGATCAACATTTTATTATTAATTATTACTAAGTTATGCTTAAGCTCCCATTTAACCCACATGATCACCTACTAGAATTAAGGAGAGAATTTGATCATCAATATAATCTCATCATCATCGTCATAAGTCATCCACATGTCAAGTAACCTTTTATTCTATGAGTTTTCCAGGCCGCTCGTGACCGTGAGCACGGCTGTTATAACAGTTTTAACACTCTACAGAGGTTGTGCATCTTTACCCGTAAGTCTTGTTGCCCATATGCCCGAGGTCCGTCGACCCCCTAACACTCCCAAGGTGAGCAGGTAGGGTACACTATGAAGCCTTCCATAGGCCTCTTCTAACAAGTTAGGGCCGCGAGGTTTCCTCGGCAGGCAGATATAGAGAACCCCCCTTTCAATGGCACAATACCCGCAGGCTATACACATCAGAACAGAGGTAGTTCTATACCCAACGTGGCAAGCCCCTCTTGCGTCCTTTCGGGTAACCTCTAACAAGCTAGAAAAGATCTATTACTGAGCTAAAGTCAGAGCCATATAACTCTCACGGTTGCACTGTATGTCCCAGCTTTTTCCCTACAGATAAGTCCTTACGGAGGGCTTTGGGCAACATGATTAACATCATTTGCACCATCACCCTATAGTTCCACTATTACCATCATGTTTATCTGTTGGTTCCATTAGTCATAGTGTAGATCATAATTAGTTAGAGCACTAGCATTCTACCCATATGCAAATAACCCCATAGGAATCAAGGTACAGGTCATCATAGGAAGTCCTTATAGTCGAGCAATATTAGACACATGCATAATGAGTATATTATATAATGAATAGGACATCAAGGTAGGCCCATGCTATACTTGCCTTGGTTCACGAACTGCTGTTGGTCCTGCTGCTCCTCGTACGTGTCTGGATTCCCGAAGTACTCCTCACCGTCTGAACTCGAACGACACGAAGTACAACACGCATTCCAGAATAGACATACAAGCAAAACATGACTACGATTAGAACAGTACACCAACAATAAATAAAACTGTATAAAATGTTTACCAAAATCATCTACATCTCGCTACGATCACAACGACATGAATTGCACGAAAAACGGAGTTACAACGCACAAGTTACGAGCTATTTACGGTTCCAAAAGCTAGCTATTAAAATAAACTTAATCAAGAAATTCAAAAGCTCCTAGCAGATATAACAGTAGCACTATTGCGTAGATCACGAAATTACAAAACTAATGCAAGTTGAACGGGTCAAATCGGAGCTAAAACGACGATTTTATAAGCGTTTTACTGTAGTGGCAAATCTGTAATTAATCTGAAAATGTATTTTTCATTTAAACCGAAGAAACTACGTCTTTAAATTGGGAATGCGTATTTTGGGAATAGGCCAAGGACGGCGGGTTAGATATGATAGAAATCGAGGGGCTCTTAAGCAAAAATTCCCTCGAAGGGGTATTGACCATTTCTGGCCGTCGGATTTGGAATAGATGGATGAGATTAGATGAGGGGAAGAGAGAGGGGCTCGGTCGCCGGAGTTGGGGGAGATGCGGCGGCGCCACCATTGCCGGTGACCGGGAGCTCGCCGGAGTGGTCCAAACAGGCACTACGGTGCACGGTTTTCAAAACCGAGAGCACCGGGGTGACGCGGGGAAGAAGGCGAACTCGCCCCAGAACAAGTTGCGGCCACGAGGTGGCCCGCGCGGTATGCGCGCCATGACCGACGGCGAGCAGCTCGCCGGTGTGATGCAATCGAGTGCTACAGAGCTCCATTCTCCAATTAGAGGCTACGGGGAGGATGCGGAGGGGATGGAGAACTCGACCATGCCACTTGTGCGGCCGGGGAAGACGACCGATGTGGTGGCTGCCATGGCCGGTGGCGAGGAGCTCGCCGGCGATCGGGAAAATGGCCCTAGAAGCCACCAAACAAGAAAGCGACAGCATGGGGAGGAAGAGGAGAGCGAGGCAAAGCTCACCGAGCGAAAAACACGGAGCGGGGACGGCTCGACGGTGACGGTTGCCGCGGTGGGGCGGACGTTGCTCCGGAGGATCGCCGCTGCCGTTCTCTGCGGTGCACTAGCGAACGAGAGCGGGGGAAACTGGAGAAGGGAAGGGCGGAGACGGGGTCATGCTCCCCTTTTAAAAAGACCCGAGGCGCGGGGGGAAAAGATGCTCCCACGATGGAGCGTGGGCGCTATGGTAGTTGCGCTCGAGTGCGAGCGAAGCGGGAGAGCTGGAGGTTGGGGGCGACGGCGCTGACGTGTGGGACCGACGGGTCAGCGGCAGGGGAACAAGGGCGCGGCAGCGGTTGCGGCGCTGACCGGGCCGGCCCAGCAAGGAAGAAAGGAGGGAGAGGGGAAATGCGAGCGGGCCAAGGAATAACGGGCCATCGGGCTTAAAGTGAGGGAGAGAGGGAGAATGAATAGGAATTCTTTTTCATTTTCCAATTTGATTTTCCAAATACATTTTCAAAATATTTTTAAATCCTTTTGGTTTTTGAATAAAACCAGACATCACATAAAATATAATGCAGCAGCATGAGTGCATGAACAAGTTGCTAACCTTATGATTAATTTTAATTTCACAAAAAATTATTATTCCCTATATTTAAATGCACACTCAATTACACAAATAAATCATATTTAACTATTTTGACATTATGAAAAATTTTGGGTGTTACACTTTATTTTGAAATTCAAGAAAAAATCTATTCGCGTCGGAAATGAGAGATATTTTGTTTCTCCATACAAAATTAGTTTCTTCTGATTCTGATGTAACAAACAATTTCTATGGAACATCAGAGACCCCGTTTACCCCTATTTATACGATTTAAGTATACATAAAGCAATTTTTTTGCTTTAATTTAAACTATACTTTTCACCTTAGAATGCTAACAGGTCTGATTTTCGATTTTGTATTTGAATTTGAATTGTATTTGAATAAGTAAAAGAAGTCAGTTAATTCATTAAGGCTATGTTTATACCGTGTATCAATGGTCAATTATGAGTAGAAGGTTCCATCGAAATAATTATTATTTATTTCAAGCTATTTCGGCTCTTTCTTAATCTTCAAAAAGAAATTAATTCCGTAATGGTAAGACGAAAAAATAAAAAATAAAAAGGAAGTTTGGAAAAAATGACAAGAAGATATTGGAACATCAATTTAAAAGAGATGATAGAAGCGGGTGTTCATTTTGGTCATGGTATTAAGAAATGGAATCCCAAAATGGCCCCTTACATCTCGGCAAAGCGTAAAGGTACTCATATTACAAATCTTGCTAAAACAGCTCGTTTTTTATCAGAAGCTTGTGATTTAGTTTTTGATGCAGCAAGTTAGGGAAAAAGCTTCTTAATTGTTGGTACCAAAAAAAGAGCAGCGGATTTAGTAGCATCAGCTACAATAAGGTCTCGTTGTCATTATGTTAATAAAAAGTGGTTCAGCGGTATGTTAACGAATTGGTCGATTACCAAAACTAGACTTTCTCAATTTAGAGACTTAAGAGCAGAAGAAAAAATGGAAAATTCCACCATCTCCCAAAAAGAGATGTGGCAATCTTAAAGAGAAAATTATCTACCTTGCAAAGATATCTTGGCAGGATCAAATATATGACGAGGTTGCCTGACATTGTGATTGTCCTTGATCAGCAAAAAGAGTATATAGCTCTTCGGGAATGTGCCATTTTGGGGATTCCTACTATTTCTTTAGTTGATACAAATTGTGACCTAGATCTTGCGAATATATCGATTCCTACCAATGATGACACTATGACTTCAATTCGATTAATTCTTAACAAATTAGTACTTGCAATTTCTGAGGGCCGTTCTTTCTATATAAGAAATCGTTGATTAAGAAGAATAGTTAATTCTTGAGCAACTGCATAGATTTATAGGATTAATTACTATTATTTTTTTGTTTTGCATAGATAAAAGAAGGGGAATATTGATATATATTAGAGGGTATTGATATATATTATGATTTGATGTGATTTCTTGGTATATTAAATATAAGATTAATACTTCAAGTTGATGAGTTGAGAAAGAGATGCTTGAATCAAAAGAATTCCTTTTTTGAAATTCAATTTTTATCAGAGGACAATATGAATATTACACCATGTTCCATTAAAACACTCAAGGGGTTATATGATATATCGGGTTAGAAGTAGGCCAACACTTCTATTGGCAAATAGGAGGTTTCCAAATTCATGCCCAAGTACTCATCACTTCTTGGGTCGTAATTACTATTTTGCTAGGTTTAGTTATCATAGCTGTTCAGAATCCACAAACCATCCCGACCGATGGTCAGAATTTCTTTGAATATGTTCTTGAGTTTATTCGAGACTTGAGCAAAACTCAGATTGGAGAAGAATATGGTCCCTGGGTTCCCTTCATTGGAACTATGTTCCTTTTTATTTTTGTTTCGAATTGGTCAGGTGCTCTTTTACCTTGGAAAATTATAGAGTTACCCCATGGGGAATTAGCAGCGCCCACGAATGATATAAATACTACTGTTGCTTTTAGCTTTACTAACATTAGCGGCATATTTTTATGCAGGTCTTAGCAAAAAAGGATTGAGTTATTTTGAAAAATATATTAAACCAACCCCAATCCTTTTACCTATTAACATCCTAGAAGATTTCACAAAACCATTATCACTTAGTTTTTTACTTTTCGGAAATATATTGGCGGATGAATTAGTCATTGTTGTTCTTGTTTCTTTAGTCCCCTTAGTAGTCCCTATACTGGTCATGTTTCTTGGATTATTTACAAGCGGTATTCAAGCTCTTATTTTTGCAACGTTAGCCGCAGCCTATATAGGTGAATCCATGGAAGGTCATCATTGAATTAACTAGTTTTTGAAATAGTCTTTTTTTAGCTTAGCCCAATTCATGCATGATTCCGGATAATCCTCTTAGTTGGAAAACTAAATAGTTCGAAAGGCGTATGAATATACAACCTAGAGTTGTAGGAGAGAGAATAGACTATATTATGGAAGAGGTAAAGTATATATGCATTCAGGGGGGCAGAATCAGGTTAGACCTATATCCTTAATGCCTATAAGACAGTCATCTTTTGTGTGGCTTTCTAAGGAATGTGTCGGTACCTGCAGAATAGGGGTACCCACAACCAACGGTAAAAAAGAACGAAACGATTAAACCACAGCAAAAGGCAGCGCACCTTGATCGCGTACAGGGTCCATCTCGTACGAGGCCAGATCGACGGGACGTCCCGACCGCGCCCCAACTCCAACTCGTACGAGGCACCCCCGACGAGAACACCTCGAACGCGCCCCGTCCCATACAAGGCCCGTACAATAAGGCACCTCGACTGCGCTCCGACTCGCATGAGGCTCGTTCGGCCACTGGCAAATCTCTGACTCGCACGACCCCAGGCCGGTATGCTCGACCCCCTCTATTCACCTACTCTGAGACAAAAAATCAGAGCATTCAATGAAATTACCTGCTACCACCTACCGACATGGCAACACACCATGACCGACGTGGGAACAACACCGGTGTCAGTTGTCACTTTTTACCACCCATCCCGGGATGGGAGGTGAAATCTGTCACTGTGCTCACCTTACCGCGCACTGTTTCGTCATCGACCGCCCTCGAGGAAGGATACGACAAGGTCCGTACCCCACGATCTCGGGGATTCGGCCTTATCCACCTAACCTCGACCTGGCCTCGACCCGGCCTCGACGCCTACCACCGGTCAGTGGGAAAGAAAGGCCGACGTGGCACAGGACTCCGGGTCATTTCATCGTCTCATCCCCAACGTCATCACGGTGTCCAGGGATGGCCGGCCATTCCTGGAGCACGCCGCTACAGCCGCCTCTACAGGGATCGACAAAACTTCACCTCAAGGTACCCCGGTGTCCCGGCCTCCTCTTACCCTATAAAAGGGCAGGTCAGGGCTCTACAAGGGGACAGAGCAAGACACAAGTCAGAAACCAAGTACCAGCAAGCAAAGGCACCCAACTCAGAGATCAACATCTCAAGCAACCCCCCTTTTGTACTCTCTCACTTTCTTTGAGACTTGGGCTCGGCACCCTCTCTCGCCAGCTTGTAACCCCTACGCAAGCACTTCGGTGCAAGGAAATACAAACTCTCTCCCCCCGCTGGACGTAGGGCCTTCTTTGCCCGAACCAAGATAAATCCCCGTGTATTCCCCTTGCATCACCATCCGGGTTAGGGACACGCAGCATTCACTCGTCGGCTTAGGACCCCCACGGGACCGAACACCGACAGTTGGCACACCAGGTAGGGGCCGCTGCGTGTCAACATCGTTTTCCCGCCATTTTCCTGGATGGCTGACCCCGAACGCCCTCTCCCATTGGCCACGGTGATCTGGTTTGGGAGTTTGGAGTTCATGTCGCTTGGCCACGGCTACGACATGGTCCTCCTCCCTCCCAGGCACCCAACCGACGGGGATTACGAGCTCTCCCAGCCTGGGGGAGCATTGTGCCGGCATCGTCGCTCTGAGGCGCGAGCCACCAGACGACGACGAGCCCGGCGCGACCGCCTTCATCACCTCACGGAGGGCGGTGGGACTCCCCGATCCGGCGCCTCTCAGCCAGACGCCAACCCAGATTTCCTCATTGAGGGTCTGTGTAGGATGAGCTTGGCTGAGGGTAAGATGCCGACGGAGAGTTCTGCCGCTCCCCCGTCCGGTGTGACACCACCACTACCCGGTCCGACCACTCCGGCACGAGCGACGACATCTCCATCAGCATTCCCGTTTGGGCTAGATTCGGTTGCCCGAGCGTACGCTTCCTCCGTGAGCACTAGTATGAGCGCTTACGAGGAACTCCCCGGGCACCATCTACGCTCCACTCTGGACCTTGTTGCATCCACGCCGGCTTCTGAGTATCTAGACTTTACGGAGACCCCAGAAATAGAGCCCCGTGCGATTGCTCCTCAACATTACAACCCCAGAGACGAGTGGCGACGACCTCACATCCACCCGTCATACTACTATTTTGGTGCTCCTGACTCTGACTCTGCCGATGACACCTACGATCCGACCCACGAGTGCTTCAACATCGATGGAGCGAGCACGTCAGATTCGGAGGACGAGGAACCTGTCGAAGGAAGGAACACACCGCCTCATGTCGAGCAACCTGACGAATAGGACGAGGGTCAACTCCTTGCTGATCAAGGAATGCAGCTCGAGCAAATTCGCGAGTTGCAGGACAGGCTCGACGAGGAACGAGAAAACCTGCACCTACTCCAACAAACCCTCGAGCATGAACGTGCGGCACACGCACACGGCGGGAGAGCTCGAGAGAGAGCCCGCGACGTCAATCGTCACATCGCCGACGATCGGGCGGTCGACCCCCTGGTTTTCGGTCGAGCCAGCCAGAACGTTGTCGCCGCCGCCATGCTCCTCCGTAATATGCCCGAGCCATCAAACCCGGACGCTCGTCGAGCTCGAGATGAGATCTAAGAACTCCTCGAGACAGCTGCTATGCAGCAAGCCGAGAGCTCTGCCTCGAGGCGATGCGAGCCAGCCTCGGAGCGGCTCACCGAGCCCTCCCGACAGGAGAGAGAGGCCTCGGTTCATCCCGAGCCTGCCCGACGGAACCGGGCGGCTCCTGCCCCTGAGCACGTCGCCGACGACCATGAACCTCGAGACACCCGTGGCAACATCATCAAGCGCCGCACGCGCAAACACGGTGACGGCGTAGCTCGAGGTTACCATGTGCATAGAGGCGGGCGCTATGACAGCTCAGAAGATCAAAGCCCGTCACCCAAACCACCAGGTCCCCGGGTCTTTAGCAAAGCTATTCGAGAAACAATACTCCCGGCACGGTTTCGCCCTCCCACGACTCTCACCAAGTACAACGGCGAGACCAAACCCGAACTTTGGCTCACCGATTTCCGCTTGGCGTGTCAGCTGGGCGGGGCCACCGATGACCGAGTCATCATCCGACAACTCCCCCTGTTCCTGTCCGACACCGCTCGAGCCTAGCTCGAGGATCTTCCGCCTCGACAGATCCACGACTGGGACGATCTCATAAGGGTGTTCGAGGGAAACTTCAAGGGGACCTACATGCGCCCCGGCAACTCATGGGACCTCCGGAGTTGCAAGCAAAAGCCGGGCAAATCCCTCCGGGATTACATCCGGCGTTTCTCCAGGCAACGCACTGAGCTCCCCATCATCACCGACTCTGACATGATCATGGCCTTTCTCTCTGGCACCACCTGCAAAGAGTTGGTCCGAGAGCTAGGCCGTAACACCCCCATCACCGCCAACGGATTGATGGATATCATCACCAACTTTGCCACCGATGAGGAGGCAGTCGGCGCTATCTTTGGCGGTGATCAGGACAAGGGGAAGCAGAAGGTCGACGATCCCGCGGGCTCCAGCCGGGGCTCTAAAAGGAACAACCGAAAGAAGAAGAAGGACCAGCAGGGCAAGCCCAAGGCCCCGGCCGACGAGCTTGTCGCTGCTACTGTTGGGCATTCTTAACGTCATTACCAAAAGTAGACTTAGTTTTCTAATTCTGATAACGGCGCCAAAAATGCCGAACCTATCCCTCATGCCACTTAAGCCAAGTTGTCATCCCCAGCATGACATGAGAGACGCGGTATTGAAATATGCAACTGCTCTTCTAAATAAATAATAAATAAGATCTGCAAGCGCACAGATTAATACCAATGTAGCATTTTAACCGGGAAGTATTCCAGGTATCGTTATTTATATTTTTACCACTGGGAAGGGATTACTAACATCAATGTTGATTATGGAATGGAATATAGGAATGAGTATCAATCATTGCATGTATAAGTGAGAGCATTCATCTATCTCTTGCATACAGGGGTAAGTGTCACATAAAATATAGATAAAGTATGAATGGTAACAAAGATAATTAATCTGATCAGCTAGCCACATATAATAATGATAAGCACCTCAACAGATATTCTAGCAAGTCATTAGCATGGTATTAGGACGAACTACAAGGATATTTCCTAAGTTATTCTTAACTATAAAGTCTAGCATATCATAGTTAGTGCAAGTACACTTGGCAATCATTGCGAGAAAGGACTACGCCCATGCATAGTGATATTATCAAGGAAGATGAGAAACATAGCAATCACTCCCCCGTAATAATGTTGCTCTGCCTGCCTTACACACGGGAGGGGGACTATATAAGAACCAACGAAGCTGTCACCATCGCGGACCACCCCACGATCCGGCATATAAGGTGCAATCGCAGATAAATATGGTCTAAGCACCACGCCTACACAATATTTATTATTTACCCATGGATCCGATGGATAAACGCTATACGATCCTAAACATGTATATAATTCCAATCTAACTAAGCCAAGCGTATAACTACGATAAACTAAGAACAATATAATTGCAAACATAAACAAGTAGAGCAAAGTCATAATCAATATATTGAAATAGAACAAAGTTGTATTCATAATATTGAAGAACAAAGATGAACAATGAAGAACAGTAAAGGAATTACCAAGAATCCTCTTGACAGATCCGGAAACCAATCGAAGATTGACTCCTTCTAGTTCTAATCCTATGTAGCTATGCTATACTAGAGATCTAGTTGATGTGGTGGCTCTAGGGCTTGATCAGAGACTCTCCTCCTGAGATTAGGGTTTGAGGAATTGAGAATGAGGGAGTGCCTCCTCCAGGGGCCAGGGGTCCTGCTTATATAGCCCCCTCAAGTGAACGTGGGCCGTCGGATCAAACCGACATTAATCGCACAGTTTTCCTTGATCCCTTAGGTCGGTGGAGCATAATCCGCGAGACGGAGCCTGATTGGCTCTCAGGCCAGGGCGGGCGCCCTAGGGAGCAGGGCGGGCGCCCTGCCTTCGGGCCCGTTCGGCCTCCCGTTCGATCTCGTGGCTTCTGGAGTCTTCTAGATGATAGAAAATCGGTGAACACGTTATTATCTCTATGTAAACCCGACGTGTGGGCCTTTCCTCCGTATTTTCTGATAACCCCCTGCAGAAACAGACAAACACCAAAACTCGTGGAATTCTGTCAGATAAAACCCTAAGTCTAGGTGTTGGTTGCATTTGGATCCTTTTCTTTATTTATTTGATAACTATATTTGGTACTTAAGGACCGTCAACAAACTCCCCCAAGCTTACCTCTTGCTCGTCCCTGAGCAAGGATAGACTCATTATGGATCAGAAGTTGCTGCAACGCCTTTGAACGTTGACGGTACATATGCTTTCAAATAAGGTCTCATCCCTGAGTTAGAGTAAACTGTCAAGACTTAAAACTTACTCATTTTACCTTTCACCATGGGGCTTGCAACCGTCACCTGCATCTTGAGTGGTTAAAAGATAGAACGGTCTAGTCAAACACCATGTCTCTTATTCTTGATCAGCTATAGCTCTGAAGTTTTTTTGCAGATTTTCAAATAAAACTCAGAGATTCCTTGTATGACTTTCTCGGGTCTCTCTTTTGTGGTATTTCTGGATCCTTACCAAGGCAGTAATGGTATATGCCTTCTCTCTCAAAGTATGTGGTATTTATGGTATAAGGCGTAGTGACATTGCCTTCTCTCTCACCCTACTCTAATAAGGCTTTGATATCTGGAGCTCATAGGTGGGAGATACAGTATACATACTCATAGAACATTTATTGCATAGTCAAACCATGGACCCAGAGAAATAAGTCAATAAGTCAAATCAAGATGTGCATGTGTGGTGAATGAGTGGTGTATGGTGATGATGGTGATAACAAAAGTCTAATGCTCTTTTTGAGGGAATACATACCTTTCTTGCTTTTTGAAACTTTTGAGGGGAATGAGATGCTCTGTATTTTCTCTTCTTTTTTTTTTCTCAGGTGGGTATCTTGTACCCCTAATTCTACTGTCGGACACTTGTCCATTTTTACCTCTCGTCTCACTTTTTCTTTCTTCGAGGTTCCGAGCACTTGCTCCTTTTTATTTCCTCGTATTTATATATTTTTTTTAGAGCAATCTCCCTCTTTTGAAAATATAGCAAGTGGTAGTAGAAATGACTTGAGCATTAACTTCACAGGGAATAACAAGAATGGGATAATGTTTTTGGCTATTCTCTCCCGGGTCAGGAGTAGAATAATTTTGGGTGAATCTGGAGATGGAAATGAGTGGATATATGTGGATGCGTACTTCCGGAGTAGAAGCAGCATGTATGAGTGAACGTGCAAGTGAATCTTGATTTTAACAACATGACAAGTTCCCAAGGGTCTACACAGCTTGACCACACTCAATGCCCATAAGCAGTAAGTAGTAAAAGTGCGGCTCTTAATCTAACAAGCATGTATATATGGCTGTGGTAGGAATTTAAACTCTCATCATACAGGAACTCATCATGCAACATTTTAAAGATTTTTAAAGATAAAATTCTCCAGAATTCTAGCATCTCTTAGAACAGATAAACAGCAGCTCAACCTTCCCATATCATATCCGCTAACAACTTAGACTTCAGATCAAGTTCTCTTCCCACTAGTTCAGGTTTAGAGCCAGTTTTAAATTATAACAGTTATGTCTAAACTAGAGAGAGAACAAATTTGAAAATTAGGCAGAGCAACTATTCATCATATCCATGCTAGAGTTTTATTTTCAAGATTCAGTTTAGCATAGCTACTTTATTTATTTATTAAACTAAGCAAATATATATAAACACAAAATATTTATTTGGGTTTTCATGATTATGCATCTTTTTATTTTAATAAAGCATAGGTATAAATGTAGATAAAAATACTTATCGGGATAAATGGGGGTGCTCTCCCCCAAGCTGGATCTTGACGTAATTTCTTCTGATGTAGCTAGCAGGTGCAGAGGTGTATTTGAATGTCGGCAGCACCCTGACAACGATTAGGATGTCCTCCATCTGCTAGTCTTCCTGAATTCTGTGGAGCTCAAATAGACAACAAAGCTTCGTGGAACTTGATTAAGCGTTAGCATAAATATCTAGCCTTTATCATGTTTGAGCTTCCTTGATAAATGTCACTCTCTATTTTTATTTTCATTTTTATAGAACAGAAAAAATATATTATTATATTTTTTTATGCCACCACAGTGAATGTACTTATGGGTTTTATGCCACTCGCATACTCACATGGGGCTTACTGTTTTCAACATTTTTTTTAGACAGAATGAACATGATTAACTGAGCAATAATTAAAGGGAAAATGATAACTACCAAGTTTACCTCTTGGCACGGCGTTCGGTGTTTTTAAGTCCTCCGAACAGGACTTCTTTTCTTCTTAGTTGTCCTGGGATTTGGGTGGCGTAGACGGTGGTTCCGGCAGCGCCTCCTCTTCTTGTGTAACTGTCTTCACTTTCCATACCCAACTTGGTGCTTCGGTCTCCTGTTGTGTATCCTCGGGCCTTATGGCCTCTCCTTCATAGTCTGCCCATACGTCCTTGATGATTTGCCTCCTTTGGTTACGGTTACGTCGCCTTCTTCTTGTCCTGACCTGCTTAGAATCTTCAACTATATAGTTAGGGTCATTAAAGTAGCGGCGTACCTTCTCAGAGGGGAAATGCATATGGACTTCTCCGGTTCCAATGTAGATGATTGCTTTGACGGTGCCTAGGAACGGTCTTCCTAGGATGATGGGTGGATCGTACTCGTCGTCTCCCATGTCAATGACCTGAAAGTCTGTATGGACAAAATGATCGTTAATTTTAACAGGGACATCGGTTACTATACCTTCGACCTTTCGGGATGTCTGATCTGCCATCTGGAGCTGAGTGTATGTTGGTTTTAAGGGCATGGTCCCGTACAAGAGCTGATAGGTGACTGTGGCCATTATGTTGACGCTTGATCCAGTGTCGCAGAGCGCCTTCTGAAAGGAGTATCCATTGATTGAGCACTCAATGCTTGGCATACCTGGGTCGTACTTCTTGTTCAGGAAGGGCGACTTGAGTCGACCATCTTGACCTCCTTGAACTGTAGTGACCATCTTAGCTGATTCGGTCCATCCTTGGTTGTTCTTGTTCTGCTTGTTCCTCCTGTTGGTCCTCTTTCTTGGTTCATGTTGGGGTTGCTCTGGGATTTGTGTAATCTTGTTCTTGAAGGAAAACGTCTCCTTCCTCCCCTTGATGTTGAAATTGATCTTCGCAGCACTGGCGTAGATGACAGCTCCCGAGGTGTTCGGGAATGGCCTTCCCAGAATAACTGGTGACCTCTCATCGGACCCGGTCTCTATCACCACGAAGTCAGCTGGAGCATACGAGGTACCAACTCGGACACACATGTTCTTTAATATTCCTTTAGGAAAGCTTAATGTCCGATCTGCAAGCTACAAACACATAGTTGTTTCTGATAAAGGATATGTAAAGAATTTTTCATAGAGTACCCTGGGCATAATGTTGACGCTGGAGCCAAAGTCACAGAGTGCTTCTGGGAAGTCCACCATGCCGATGGAGATCGGGATGACGGGGCGTCCTGGATCGCCTCTCTTGACTGGCAGAAGGTCATTATGTACTCCGATAGCGGGATTGCTCCAATAGTTACCTGCATCAAACATGTCTACAAGATTTGCAGATTCTAATCCTTCCGGTTGTGATGGTATACCGGGGTTAGTAGCAGGAACAGCAGCAGCTATTTGATTTAACTGAGATTCAATCATTTTATTAAAGCTAATTTGGTTTTTGATGGCAGTAGAGAAATTATCCATTCTATTATTTATGTTTTCTAGTATTTTATCATTGGATGCCAATTTCTTAGACAAGTTATCCATTAGCTTTCCTTGATTAGACACTAACTCTCTCAGGGGTGGAAAATTATTATTGTTGTTGTAAGAGTTATTACCTTGATAATTACCTGAGTAGTTACCTGAGTAGTTAGGCCTCTGTTGATTCCAACCTTGATTTTGTTGAGGACGGTTGTAGTTGTTGTTGTTGTTGATGTACCTTTCATCCTCAAGCATCTCAGGGCAGTGATTGCCTGAGTGTCCAGTATCTCCACATTCCTCACAAGTCATGTGAGAGTCGTAGACGTTCATGACTTCTCTTTTGTCTCCAGCTTTGTCATCGAGCTTTTTCATGAGTAGGTCTAACTTTGCAGACAGCATGTCTACCTCCTTGAGCTGGTGCATACCTCCACCCTTCTTGTGTGTTTGAGTCCTCTCTTCGTTCCAACCTTGGTTGGACGCCATCTTCTCCACAAGGGCTGTAGCTTGTGGTATGGTGAGTGATAGAAATGCGCCTCCAGCTGCAGCATCCATGGTCTCATGAGCACTAGTGATGAGCCCATGATAGAAAGTCTGCATAAGTAGCCAGCTCTCCATTCCATGATGGGGACATTCTAGGATGTAATCTTGAAAGCGCTCCCATGCTTCTGGAACGGATTCATCATGTTGTTGCTAAAAACTTGTAATCTTCCCACGGAGAGCATTGGTCTTGCCCATGGGAAAGAACTTAGCCAGAAAGTTCATAGAGCAGAGTGCCCACGTAGTGTTCTTATCCTTTGTCGCGTAGAACCACTGCTTCGCTCTCCCCAATAGTGAGAATGGGAAAAGGCGAAGTAGTATGGCGTCTCTGGGAACATCTAATATAGTGAATGTGCTGCAAATCTCTAGGAAGTGTTGGAGATGAGCACTTGCATCTTCGTGCGGCTTCCCACAAAACTGGTTGGCTTGTACCATGTTGATGAGCCCTGGCTTGAGCTCAAAGTTCTTGTCGATGGCCGCGGCAGGTCCAGTGCGGATGTTGTCCATAGTGGGAGCTGAGAACTCGCGGATCGTCTTGTTCGCCATGGCTGCGAACTCTGTTGACAAATTCCGGATGAAACTTCGGCGGTCTTCTGGATTGGATGAAGTGTTGCGTCGAAGTGTTGACTTCTTGAGCTTGGCTCTTGCCTTTCTGATTAATGCTTCGGGGTTGTCAATAAAATTTTTTGGAAGATGTCCTCTATTCATACATCACCCTGCAAAACAATAAGAATGGAAAAATACAGGGGTAAATCTGTATGGGAGAATTGATGATCTCAATCACTTAATGATGCGAATGACGACTCAAATTCCGTATTCATTCCTTGTTAGTAAATCAACCTTCCCCGGCAACGGCGCCAAAAATGCTTGTTGGGCATTCTTAACGTCATTACCAAAAGTAGACTTAGTTTTCTAATTCTGATAACGGCGCCAAAAATGCCGAACCTATCCCTCATGCCACTTAAGCCAAGTTGTCATCCCCAGCATGACATAAGAGACACGGTATTGAAATATGCAACTGCTCTTCTAAATAAATAATAAATAAGATCTGCAAGCGCACAGATTAATACCGATGTAGTATTTTAACCGGGAAGTATTCCAGGTATCGTTATTTATATTTTTACCACTGGGAAGGGATTACTAACATCAATGTTGATTATGGAATGGAATATAGGAATGAGTATCAATCATTGCATGTATAAGTGAGAGCATTCATCTATCTCTTGCATACAGGGGTAAGTGTCACATAAAATATAGATAATATATGAATGGTGACAAAGATAATTAATCTGATCAGCTAGCCACATATAATAATGATAAGCACCTCAACAGATATTCTAGCAAGTCATTAGCATGGTATTAGGATGAACTACAAGGATATTTCCTAAGTTATTCTTAACTATAAAGTCTAGCATATCATAGTTAGTGCAAGTACACTTGGCAATCATTGCGAGAAAGGACTACGCCCATGCATAGTGATATTATCAAGGAAGATGAGAAACATAGCAATCACTCCCCCGTAATAATGTTGCTCTGCCTGCCTTACACACGGGAGGGGGACTATATAAGAACCAACGAAGCTGTCACCATCGCGGACCACCCCACGATCCGGCATATAAGGTGCAATCGCAGATAAATATGGTCTAAGCACCACGCCTACACAATATTTATCATTTACCCATGGATCCGATGGATAAACGCTATACGATCCTAAACATGTATATAATTCCAATCTAACTAAGCCAAGCATATAACTACGATAAACTAAGAACAATATAATTGCAAACATAAACAAGTAGAGCAAAGTCATAATCAATATATTGAAATAGAACAAAGTTGTATTCATAATATTGAAGAACAAAGATGAACAATGAAGAACAGTAAATGAATTACCAAGAATCCTCTTGACAGATCCGGAAACCAATCGAAGATTGACTCCTTCTAGTTCTAATCCTATGTAGCTATGCTATACTAGAGATCTAGTTGATGTGGTGGCTCTAGGGCTTGATCAGAGACTCTCCTCCTGAGATTAGGGTTTGAGGAATTGAGAATGAGGGAGTGCCTCCTCCAGGGGCCAGGGGTCCTGCTTATATAGCCCCCTCAAGTGAACGTGGGCCGTCGGATCAAACCGACATTAATCGCACGGTTTTCCTTGATCCCTTAGGTCGGTGGAGCATAATCCGCGAGACGAAGCCTGATTGGCTCTCAGGCCAGGGCGGGCGCCCTAGGGAGCAGGGCGGGCGCCCTGCCTCCGGGCCGGTTCGGCCTCCCGTTCGATCTCGTGGCTTCTGGAGTCTTCTAGATGATAGAAAATCGGTGAACACGTTATTATCTCTATGTAAACCCGACGTGTGGGCCTTTCCTCCGTATTTTCTGATAACCCCCTGCAGAAACAGACAAACACCAAAACTTGTGGAATTCTGTCAGATAAAACCCTAAGTCTAGGTGTTGGTTGCATTTGGATCCTTTTCTTTATTTATTTGATAACTATATTTGGTACTTAAGGACCATCAACAGCTACCGAACGCAAGAAACCTCGAGGGCCCCCCGGAGGGGGCGTTTTTGACAAAATGCTCAAAGAGCTGCGCCCCTACCACAAGGGGCCCACAAACCACAACCTCGAAGATTGCCACATGCTCCGCAGGTACTTTGAAGGCGTAAGCGTCAAAAAAGATGACAAGAAGGAAGATCCCAAGGGCGACGACAAGGATGGGGGGTTCCCCGAGATCCACGACTGCTTCATGATCTACGGAGGGCCCTCGACCCGCCTCTCGACGCGCCACCGCAAGCGAGAGCGGTGAGAGGTTTTCTCCGTGCAGCCGGCGATCCCCCACTTCCTTGACTGGTCCGAGGTGGCCATCACTTTCGACCGTGATGACCATCCCGACTACATCCCCAATCCAGGGGTCTACCCGCTCGTTGTTGATCCCATCATCGCCAACACGCGCCTCGCCAAGGTGCTCATGGATGGCGGTAGCAGCCTCAACATCATCTATGCTCAGACCCTTGACCTCCTGGGGATCAGGAGGACTCGCCTCCAACCCAGCGTCGGGGGCTTCCATGGAGTCATGCTAGGAAAGCGGGCGGAGCCCATCGGTCGCATCGACCTGCCTATCTGCTTTGGCACTCCCACCAACTTCAGAAAGGAGACCCTCACTTTCGAAGTGGCCGGATTCCGTGGGACGTATCACGCTATCCTTGGGTGCCCGTGCTATGCCCGGTTCATGGCGGTCCCGAACTACACGTACCTCAAGCTCAAGATGCCAGGCCCTAACGGTGTCATCACCGTCGGGCCCTCGTACGAGCATGCCTACGAGTGCGACGTCGAGTGCGTCGAGCACGGGGAAGCCGTTTTGGAGTCAGCAACCTTGGTGGCGGACCTCGATGGTCTGGCCAACAAGATCCCCGACCCCAAATGCCACGCCGGGAGCTTCAAGCCCGCAGAAGACGTCAAGCTCGTACCTCTCGACCCCGCCGATCCAAAGGGAAAGACGTTGAGCATCAGCGCCACCCTCGATCCCAAATAGGAAGCATTGCTCGTCGACTTTCTCCGCGCAAACATCAACATCTTTGCGTGGAGTCCCTCGGATATGCCGGGCATACCTAGGGAAGTCGCCGAGCATGCCTTGGAGATCCGAGCCGGCTCCAAACCGATGAAGCAATGCTTGCGCCGCTTCGACGAGGAGAAGCGCAAGGTCATCGGTGAGGAGATACACAAACTATTGGAGGCCGGATTCATCAAGGAGGTTCATCATCTCGAGTGGCTAGCTAATCCTGTATTAGTTAAGAAAAAGAGTGGGAAGTGGAGGATGTGTGTAGATTATACCAGTTTAAATAAAGCATGTCCAAAAGTTCCCTTTCCTTTGCCACGTATTGATCAAATCGTTGATTCTACCGCGGGGTGTGAAACTCTTTCGTTCTTGGATGCGTATTCCGGCTACCACCAGATCAAAATGAAGGAGTCTAACCAGCTCGCGACTTCGTTCATCACCCCGTTTGGCATGTATTGCTACGTTACTATGCCTTTCAGTCTCTGGAACGCGGGGGCTACGTACCAGCGATGCATGCAACACGTTTGTGGGGAGCACATCGGACCAACCGTCGAGGCTTACGTCATGACATCGTTGTCAAAACTAGAAAAGCCGATAATTTAGTAAACGACCTCGACGTTGCATTCAAATGCCTCTGGGCAAAAAACATCAAGCTCAATCCTAAGAAATGTGTTTTCGGTGTTCCTCGAGGCATGCTCCTGGGGTTCATCGTTTCCGAGCGTGGCATCGAGGCCAACCTGGAAAAGATCACCGCGATAACCAAGATGGGCCCTATCCGAGATCTGAAGGGTGTGCAGAGGGTCACAGGCTGCCTAGCAGCCCTCAGTCGCTTCATTTCGTGCCTCGGCGAAAAAGTGCTCCCCCTGTATCGTCTCCTGAAGAAATCAGAGCACTTTTCATGGACCCTCGAGGCCGAAGAAGCTCTCGCAAAGCTCAAAGCTACGCTCTCCAACTCGCTGATCCTCGTCCCTCTGACCCCAGGGGAACCGCTCCTACTTTATGTCGCCGCAACAACACAAGTAGTCAGCGCGGTCTTGGTTGTCGAGAGGGCTGAGGAAGCACATACCTTACTCATCCAGAGGCCGGTCTACTTCATCAGTGAGGTGCTCTCAGAAACTAAGGTACGCTACACACAAATCCAGAAGCTGCTATATGCCATCGTCTTGACACGGCGCAAACTCCGTCACTACTTCGAAGGCCACCCGGTGACTGTGGTTTCTTCTTTCCCCCTGGGAGAGATAGCCCAGAACTGAGAAGCCTCGGGTAGAATAGCCAAGTGGGCGGTAGAGCTCATGGGCGAGACCCTCTCATATGCACCACGCAAGGCCATCAAATCCCAGGCACTAGCGGATTTCTTAGCAGAGTGGACCGACACTCAACTCCCCCTGGTTTAGCTCCAAGCTGAGCTATGGACCATGTACTTCGACGGGTCGTTGATGAAAACTGGAGCGGGCACGGGCTTGCTCTTCATCTCACCCCTCGAAGTTCACATGCGCTATATCATCTGGCTTCATTTCCCTGCGTCGAATAACGTTGCCGAATACGAGGCACTCATCACGGGCTTGCGAATCGCCGTCGAACTAGGGATCTGATACCTCGATGTTCGAGGTGACTCCCAGCTCGTGATCGATCAGGTCATGAAGAGCTCGAGCTGCCGCGCCCCCAAGATGGAAGCCTACTGTGAAGAGGTACGGCGCCTTGAGGATAAGTTTCACGGTCTCGAACTCAACCACATCGCACGCAGGTATAATGAGGCTGCAGATGAACTCACAAAAATCACGTCTAGCTGAGCTACGGTCCCACCAGACGTTTTCACGAGAGACCTCCGCCAACCATCCGTCGACCTTGGGTCGGGCGGAGGGGTCGACGGGCCGTCACTCGACCCCCCACCTAAGGCAGAAGCCCTCTCGACCGGGGCTGAGGCCATGCAGGTGGAAGACTCGACCCCACCATCTGACCCCGAGCCTGACTGGCGTATTCCGTACCTCGACCATCTCATCCGAGGGGACCTCCCCTCGAATAAGATCGAGGCTCGACGGATCGCCCATCGGGCTAAAACCTTTGTGATCTTTGGCGACAGTAGAGAGCTGTATCACCGTAGCCCCACTGGTGTCCTCCAACGCTGTATCACAAACAAGCAAGGAAGACGCCTGCTAAATGATCTACACTCGGGGGCTTGTGGTCACCACGCAGCACCTCGCACCCTTGTCGGAAATGCTTTCTGACAAGGTTTTTATTGGCCAACCGCAGTCTTCGATGCCATCGAGCTAGTACGCTCCTGCAAAGGCTGCCAGCACTATGCTCGTCAAACTCATCTCCCAGCTCATGCCCTGCAAACCATCCCCATCACATGGTCGTTTGCTGTTTGGGGGCTCGACCTTGTCGGACCCTTGAAAAGGACAACTGGCAGCTTCACCCACTTGCTCGTTGCCATTGACAAATTTTCCAAGTGGACCAAGGCCCGTCCTATCACCAGCATTAGGTCTGAGCAAGCTGTGCTCTTTTTCACCGACATCATCCACCGCTTTGGGATTCCCAACTGTATCATCACAGACAATGGCACCCAATTTACTGGTAAAAAGTTTCTGGATTTCTGCGACCACCACCACATTCGTGTGCTCTGGTCAGCTATAGCTCATCCAAAAACAAACGGACAAGTAAAACGTGCCAATGGCATGATCCTACAAGGTCTGAAACCCAGAATCTTCGACAAGTTAAATAAACACGGTAAGAAATGGGTTGCCGAGCTTCCCTCGGTCCTGTGGAGCCTAAGAACAACGCCGAGTCGAGCCACGGGGTTCACTCTGTTCTTCTTAGTCTACGGGTCTGAGGCCATGCTCCCAACTGATATAGAATACAGGTCCCCGAGGTTGAAGGCCTATAATGAAAGAAATAACGATGCCACAAGAGAGGACGCCCTCGACCAGCTCGAGGAAGCCCGAGATGTGGCTCTGTTACATTCTGCCAGATATCAACAGAGTCTCCGACGCTACCACGACAGACACGTCCGCGGGCGCGACCTCAACATCGGTGACCTGGTGCTACGTCGAAGCCAGAACACCAAGGGACGGCACAACCTCACGCCTCCATGGGAAGGGCCGTACATCATCGCAGAAGTACTAAAGCCGGGCACCTACAAGCTATCGAACGAGAAGGGCGAAATCTTCACCAACGCTTGGAACATTGAACAGCTACGTATCTGGCGCTTCTTGGCGGCATCCTTCTTCTTCTTCTTCTAGGATGCCTGATGGCGTCGAACCTCCCGAGCAGGCTGGTCCTCTAGAAGCGGCGGCCGCATCTCCCTCACCGCCGACAAATCCTGTACATCGACCTCGACTAAATCAGTAAAAAGAGTCCGAAAACGAACAAACTTGAAAGATACTAGCAGTAGCACTTACCAGGGGCTCGAATCCCTGGGTAGGCCGCATCGGCACCCTATCGACGTCCTCTGGCTTGAAATTCCCCACCATCCGGCGCGCGCGCCAGACGACCTCGTCGAGGGGGAGGGACTCGTGGGACATCCTGCTCCCCTCCAATGGCGCCTCCGGCGTCATCTGGTCGAGCTGGAGTCGACGCAGCGACAGCGGCATCACCCTCCGATGGTGGAATGCCGCGGCCACCGCCGCCGCCGTCAGTCCACGCTGGCGGAACTGCCGCAACGCGATGAGTAGCGGGTCCAGTCTCGGCTTCTCGATGTCCACAACGCCGTATGACCAGTTCTCCTCTCGAGCCACCAGCACCCGGCCGGTATACCTCGGCAGCTGACTCTCGTCATTGCGGAGGTAAAACCAGCCGTCGTGCCAGCCGCTGTTCGAGGAGATCAGCTGTGCCGTGATGTACTAGTCGCTACGACCAGACCGGACCTGCAGCACGCAGCTCCCCGCACGCACTGCGCGCCGCGTCCCTCGCTCCTCCGCCTTCTTGGCGAAGAACTCCGCCCTGAAGAGATGGAGCCACAGGTTCCACTACGGATCCATCCCCAGGTACCCCTCATAGACCGCCGCAAAAATGGCGGCCTGTGAGACGGCGTTGGGGGCGAGGTGGTGCAGCTCCACTTTGTAGTAGTGGAGGAGCGCGCGCATGAAGGGGCTGGCCGGCACGCCGAACCCCCTCTCGTGGAAGCAGATGAAACTAACCACGTAGCCTTCCGGGGGCGCCGGCACCCGGTGGTCGGATGGCGGCGCAATCCATTCCGGCTGGGACCGGCTCGTCTTCGGCCGCAGCAGCCCGTCGCGGACCAGCTCTTCCAACCTCTTCTCCATCACCGAGGAGGCAGCCCATTCATCAGCAGGGAGGAGCTGGCTCTTGTTTGCCATTGCCGCCGAGAAGCTACGCAGGCAAGGAAAGGCGACAGCGGCGGCGCTGGATGAGGGATGAAGGGCGCAAGGGGGCAGAGAAAATGATCTAGGGCGAAGAAGGAGAGGATGCAAATGGCCTGTGGTGGAAAATGGACCCCCAGGCCTTGCTCTTATAGCCCCGACGGAAGCCCAACGGGCGCGCAAAAAGGTAGGAGCAGTTTTTGCATTTAATGCCCTTACCTAACCGTTTCCTCAAAACTCGCAGACATGGGCACGTGGCCGCTATTCATGTCGTAACTGTCACACCACGCCGCCCACTACCGCGCCGATCTCGCTTCCCCTCCTAAAAATTCGCGCCCAACAAATGGGCAGGGGAAGGATCCGCGGACGGATATTCCTAGACACCCAGAAAACGGGCTCCGAGCCTGGTATGAGTCTCGAGGGAGCGGAAGCTGGCCCTCGACTAGGGTTCGACAGCTGCCCTCGAGCGACAGAGTTAGGGACGACCAGGGGTGCGCCCATACATAGCCAGGGCTCGAGCCACACTCTCGAGGCACCCCAAGACGTATTCGAGGCTGTAGGAGAAGGTCGACGTAGGAATCCCCCCGGAGGGAGGCGTCGAGCCCTCAAGTCCCATCGCAGGGAATCGAGATCCACACGACCACTCCTTGGCATTCTTGAGAGCGCCTCTGGGCCGCTAGCCGACTCCTATCGAATGAAGCACGGGCTCACACTCGAATTCCCCCGCTAGTAGCTTGCCGGAGACCGTCGGGACTCACCCAAACGAGGGTAGTGCGACGTTCCCCACCCCTCCTCCTCTTTCCTAAAAAGGGAGCGTGAGGGTCAAACGATAGAAGACGGCCGAGACTCTGATCGACCCCGTGCATACAAGGCTCGGGGGCTCGACCGCAACAAACCAAACCTCGAACGAGAAGACACGGATCACGCTGCAATTCGAGACCATTCCCCAATAGAACGCATAAAAGACCTCGGAGGAGTCCAAATACTCCACCGAGGCCTCGGGGGCTACACCCGGCGGGTGCGCTCGCGTGCCCCCACTGAAAAAAACCACGACTCTATGACTCCAGTTCATTAACCAATGAGCCTCTGAGAGAGTGACCACACACTCACCCAAAGGCTCGGGGGCTACTGTCGGTATCTGCAGAATAGGGGTACCCACAACCAACGGTAAAAAAGAACGAAACGATTAAACCACAGCAAAAGGCAGCGCACCTCAACCGCGTACAGGGTCCGTCTCGTACGAGGCCAGCTCGACGGGACGTTCCGACCACGCCCTAACTCCGACTCGTACGAGGCACCCCCGACGGGAACGCCTCGACCGTGCCCCGTCCCATACAAGGCCCGTACAATAAGGCACCTCGACTGCGCTCCGACTCGCACGAGGCTCGTTCGTCCACCGGCAAATGTCTGACTCGCACGACCCCGGGCCGGTATGCTCGACCCCCTCTATTCACCTACTCTGAGACAAAAATCAGAGCATTCAATGCAATTACCTGCTACCACCTACCGACATGGCAACACACCATGACCGACGTGGGAACAACACCGGTGTCAGTTGTCACTTTTTACCACCCATCCCAGGATGGGAGGTGAAATCTGTCACTGTGCTCACCTTACCGCGCACTGTTTCATCATCGACCGCCCTCGAGGAAGGATACGACAAGGTCCGTACCCCACGATCTCGGGGATTCGGCCTTATCCGCCTAACCTCGACCTGGCCTCGACCCGGGCTCGACGCCTACCACCGGTCAGCAGGAAAGAAAGGCCGACGTGGCACAGGACTCCGGGTCATTTCATCATCTCGTCCCCAACGTCATCACGGTGTCCAGGGATGGCCGGCCATTCCTGGAGCACGCCGCTACAGCCGCCTCTACAGGGATCGGCAAAACTTCACCTCAAGGTACCCCGGTGTCCCGGCCTCCTCTTACCCTATAAAAGGGCAGGTCATGTCTCTACAAGGGGACAGAGCAAGACACAAGTCAGAAACCAAGTACCAGCAAGCAAAGGCACCCAACTCAGAGATCAACATCTCAAGCAACCCCCCTTTTGTACTCTCTCACTTTCTTTGAGACTTGGACTCGGCGCCCTCTCTCGCCAGCTTGTAACCCCTACGCAAGCACTTCGGTGCAAGGAAATACAAACTCTCTCCCCCCGCTGGACGTAGGGCCTTCTTTGCCCGAACCAGGATAAATCCCCGTGTATTCCCCTTGCATCACCATCCGGGTTAGGGACACGCAGCATTCACTCGTCGGCTTAGGACCCCCACGGGACCGAACACCGATAGAATGATTTTAGAATCGGATTCAATAGAAAATGAGAAAACACGCAAACAAAATAGAAGAAACAAATGTATATGGGATTTTTTTTGTTCCTAAGTTAGATTCATTATCTAATCCGATATATAGAATTCCCTTCTATATGGAACTGGATTCCATATCAAGTTCTATGCAGCATATTGTTATCAATTGTATATCTTCATTTGATTCCTATTGGATTTGGATTAGTTCGATTTCAATAGGGGTTCTTCCTGTATTTCGTCTTTTATTATGTTAGATGAAGGGGAAAAAATGGGAACTCAAAGATATCAAAGAGTAAAAAAAAGGATGGAATAAAAGAGTGATTGGTTGGAAAGAAAGAGAAATAGAATAATGAGAATCACATGGATTTACACAAACCTCTAATGATTAGAAACTAAAAATGAGATCTCGAAGTAATTCGAATGATTTCGATTATCATTTATTTGTACTTATTAGTTACTTCTACGGTTCTACCCGATAGAGCTTAGAAGTTGGAAGTAATAATTTCTTGGTTGATTGTATCCTTAACCATTTCTTTTTTTGACACGAGGAACTCACCATGAATCCACTAATTGCTGCTGCTTCCGTTATTGCTGCTGGATTGGCCGTAGGGCTTGCTTCTATTGGGCCCGGAGTTGGTCAAGGTACTGCTGCAGGACAAGCTGTAGAAGGTATTGCGAGACAGCCAGAAGCAGAAGGTAAAATAAGAGGTACTTTATTGCTTAGTCTAGCTTTTATGGAAGCTTTAACAATTTATGGACTGGTTGTGGCACTAGCGCTTTTATTTGCGAACCCTTTTGTTTAATCCTAAAAAAGAAAATGAGTCCTTTAGATTAGATACTTTTTTCTTTTTTTTAGTACATTGGTATTTGCTTATGTAATTCTAAGTATATCAATACTTTACTCTTATTTATTATATTATTTATTTTTTATATTATTCCAGAAATTTTGTATTTATCGGGACAGACAATACCCTAGGAACCCCAAGAAGGGCTGATTTGAGCATGATCAATTTAGAGGATATGCTCGCTCTCTTCCTTCCCGTCCTTAGTTTAGGACAGTGGAAAGTATTTTTCCTTTTATTTTAGGAATTTTGGGAACATTTCAACAAAGGAGATCTTTCACAGGTCAAACGAGACCTAAGATTTAATCTAAAAGAAATTATTAGATTGAATCTATTTGCATTAAAAAATTACATTAAAAAACCGATCAAAAAAGGACGAGCGAAGTAAGTGATCGAAAAACTTTCTTCTTTGTTCGTCCTATCTATATGAGGAGAGCATATGAAAAATGTAACCCATTCTTTCGTTTTTTAGCTCACTGGCCATTCGCTGGGAGTTTTGGGCTTAATACCGATATTTTAGAAACAAATCTAATAAATCTAACTGTAGTGGTTGGTGTATTGATTTTTTTTGGAAAGGGAGTGTGTGCGAGTTATCTATTTCAAGAATAGATTGGATCTATCCGGCTGCACTTTAGAATATTTTTAGTATTTTTTTTGATAAATAAGAAAAGGTGCACGATCTCGATGAATTACTTCTGAATAACTTCAGAAATCATATGGAAGAACCATAGCATTTCGTGATTCATTGGTAAATTTACTTTGATTCTCTATAGACAAATAATGTGAGACCATTAACACGGTTAAAGCCAAATTGCTTGAAGTCCGGGCAAAAAGGGGTACTCTTTCTACAACTACATTAGTATTAGTCTCGAAATGCTTTAAACGGGAAATAGCTAGTGTAGAATTTATCTGATATAGAACACTCATATCGATAAAATAGTTTGAACTATTTACTAGAAGGGCACGCAGTCCTTTTTCCAATGCCAAATGGACGACCTATGTATAAAAAAAGAGATTTTTTTTGGATTTGAAGAAAAAATAAAAGGAATTCTATCAATTTTTATTTTCCATTTATTTAGTTTGTTTTTCTTAATGAAATTGAAATTATTAACTAACAGAGCAAACACAAATAAAGAAACAACTTTGCTGACCATGATAGATTTTTATCTAGTTGGAAGAGTCCTCTTAATATTCATCTAGTCTTATATAAGTTTGGGTATATAGAAATACAAACAGAAAAGAGAGGATAGAGGATAGGCTCATTACATAAAAAAAAGATATGGAAATAGCCATAATACATAACAAAAAAGAAAAAAAGGAGCGGGAGAGCCAAATGAATCGAAAGATTCATGTTTGGTTCGGGAAGAGATCATAAAAATTGTAAACTTAATAGCAAGATAATCTACTTTCATGAAAAGATTTATTAGATAATCGAAAACATAGGATCTTAAGTACTATTCGAAATTCGAAATTCGGAAGAATTGCGTAGAGGGACCCTCGAACAACTCGAAAAAGCTCGTATTCGATTACAGAAAGTCGAACTAGAAGCAGATGAGTGTCACACTCCAATTAAAGGACAATATAGAGTGCATACATCTTATGTGCGCCCCAGGAATAGTCGCACACATAAGTCGACAAATTAACAAAAGTATCATCACTGTGTACATACATCACGATATTACATCACGTAGTTCTTAACATAACAAGCAAAAAAGTAAATAACAACTCTCAAATGAAGTCTCTGCTCCACAGGGAAGGCCGACTGGTTGACCCAAACATAGTAATCTTCAGGGAAATCCTCGTAGAAACTGTCATCTGTTACCCATCCGGGATTTTTATCCAAAAACGAAATAGTAACAAGTGTGAGTACACTCGTACTCCACAAGTATAGTATGAGGATTCATGAGGCTCAAAAAGGATAGACATGGTTGACTGCAGTTAGCACTTTTAATAGATCAACATTTTATTATTAATTAATATCAAGTTATGCTTAAGCTCCCATTTAACCCACATGATCACCTACTAGAATTAAGGAGAGAAATTGATCATCAATATAATCTCATCATCATCATCATAAGTCATCCACATGTCAAGTAACCATTTATTCTGTGAGTTTTCCGGGCCGCTCGTGACTGTGAGCACGGCTGTTATAACAGTTTTAACACTATGCAGAGGTTGTGCATCTTTACCCGTGAGTCGTGTTGCCCATATGCCTGGGGCCCGTCGACCCCCTCACACTCCCAAGGTGAGCAGGCAGGGTACACTATGAAGCCTTCCATAGGCCTCTTCTAACAAGTTAGAGCCGCGAGGTTTCCTTGACAGGCAGATATAGAGAACCCCTTTCGATGGCACAATTCCCGCAGGCTATACACATCAGAACAGAGGCAGTTCTATACCCAACGTGGCAAGCCCCTCTTGCGCCCTTTCGGGTAACCTCTAACAAGCTAGAAAAGATCCTACTACTGAGCTAAAGTCAGAGCCATATAACTCTCACGGTTGCACTGTATGTCCCAGCTTTTGCCCTACAGATAAGTCCTTACGGAGGGTTTAGGGCAACATGATCAACATCATTTGCACCATCACCCTATAATTCCACTGTCACCATCATATTTATCCGTTGGTTCCATTAGTCATAGTGTAGATCATGTTTAGTTAGAGCACTAGCATTCTACCCATATGCAAATAACCCCATAGGAATCAAGGTATATGTCATCAATTAGCTAGCAAGTCCTTATAGTCGAGCAATATTAGACACATGCATAATGAGTATATTATATAATGAATAGGACATCAAGGTAGGCCCATGCTATACTTGCCATGGTTCACGAACTGCTGCTGGTCCTGCTGCTCCTCGTTCGTGTCCGGATTCCTGAAGTACTCCTCACCGTCTGAACTCGAACGACATGAAGTACAACACGCATTTGTCACACCCAAAATTTCCTATTTTGGGTTGTGCATGAAAAACACTAAATAAAATAAATGATTTCAATATTTGAATAAAACTTATCTGATAAATTAAGTTGCTGCTAATTTAAATGTAGAAAATTGTGGTTTAAAACTTTTCCATATTAATTTGATAGGCTTTTCATGATGTGATGTTTGTTTGTTGCTTAACTTGGTGTTATGAGCGAGTAAAATTTTCAAAACGCGTTTAGTAAGTCGTTTATTTTTTTCCTGGCTTGTCTCTGCCTTTTTCTGTAACTAAATCTCTACTTTCTCGATCCTAATCTTTTCATATGGAGAATTCCTAGATCATCTTCTTCTACTCCGTATCACTCCTTTCAATTCACCGTCCGTTAATCAATCTCTACAAACTTCTCGTGAATTTTTCCTGCTTTTGTCGGAACTTCTTCCTATTTTTCTACAAGCATAATCTAATTTTTAGAAGCTTCAAAATTATCTTATAGTGAGCTCCAAATACTTTCTTTGGGTTCCTCCAGTTCCAAAATATCTCTGGAAATTTTCCCTGAATTTTTAGAATCTTTCAGAGTATTTATGTGGCTCAAATAGTAATTCTAGATTTTCTAGAATTATTTCTAGTAATGAAATTCATTAATTCCGAAAATAATAAAGTCTAATCCTATTCCAACTTGGCTTTAACCTTGTGCATATAAATATATACCTGTGGCCTCCTCGCCTCGTCGGTGATCATGAATCTCTACACCTCGTCACGAGCCGGCCGCCATGGTGAAGGACAGCGCGTACTACGACGTCCTGGAGATCAGCACTGACGCCTCCATGGCCCAGATCAAGAAGGCCTACTACCTCAAGGCCAAGCTGGTGCACCCGTACAAGAATCCGGGCAACCCTGATGCCGCGCGCAAGTTTCAGGAACTAGGCGAAGCCTATCAGGTCCTAAGTGATCCGGTGAAAAAGGAGTCTTACGATAGATTATGTTGGCCAACTTGCGCTAGCATCTGTTGCCTTTGTAGAGATTGAGGAAGAATCAACCGCACCTGAGGCAAGGGACAAGGATTCAAGAAAAGATAAAGGACGTGCAAACCGAAAGAGAGCAAATACTTACTCAAAGCCTAAAGCATCGGCTGCAACCATATGTTGATGGGAAGCAAGATGAGTTCGGTGATTGGGCAAATACAGAAGCTCAGCGTTTGTCCGAAGCTGCTTTGCGTGTTGCCTGCCGTGCTTTGTTGCCGCCGGTGCTGGACATCTCTATCGAGTCGGAGGCGTTTTTGCATCTACTAGTTGCTGCTGTCCGCTGCTACATGCGTGACCTGAGGCAGTCATGATCTGCTGCTGCGTTCCTGACCGAAGAGGAGAAATCAATCTTCTGTTGTTTTCTTCACGAGTTCACGTACGTCTAGCCATCAAGGACCATCGACGCTGCCCATCCGTAGCTGTTTCCTCATAGCGGCGGATTACGCCTGCGCGCTGCTCTCCGCAGTGGCCATCGTCGTTGACGCTCCTTCGCTTTCGGTAAATCCCGCTGAGTATTCTCATGCAACGTGCTTTGCTCTTCTCCTAGCTGATCGGATTCCTAGCTTGCTGACGTCATTGCTAGCTTGATGATGTAATGGATATATTTTCTGGCCGTTTTCTTTTTTAAAAATAAATCTGATAATACGATGGAAATACACATAGACGCTAGCACATCCAAGCACCGGCCATGCACACGCCCTGTTTGATTTGCTAGCTAGATGATGTCATCCTGATGTCATACATGTATTATGGCCGCTTTCTTTCAGAAAAACAAATCAAGAAAATACGGTAGAAATACATCACCCCTAATTATCTGTCAATGTTCACTGATTCTTCATTTTAATTCTGTTTGACTCAGTTTAAGTTGCGTTAGATTTGTGTCGACACGCTCTATGCACTAGTGCTAATGTTTTCATGTCAGTGTTTATGTTTTTTTATTAATTTAATTGTTAAATTGATTAACGTTTATATAATAAGATTTATAATTAAAAGCCATATAGGTTTTATAACTTGGTAATTTATACACCAAACAAATATTAATGTGATTAGTTGCTCACTTACATGTGTTTTTAAAATTTTGTGTTGCTTAGTAAGTACGTTGTATATGTGATAAGCTCAATTAGTTGCTTTCACACTTTTTCCTCTTTTGCAAGGATAGAGTTTAATTAACTTGATTAAATTATATATATGACATTGTTTATAAATAAAATATGAGTAGTTTTAACCCATCTTTTGAAATAAATTATGTTTCGATTAATCTGGTCTAAATAACTTTTCACGTAGTTTTGCTTAATTAAAATAAATCAAGCATATAGGCTTTTCCTTTAATATAATATAAGTCTCGGTAGTTGTTTCTTTTTCAGATTAGTGTCTATGATTAAAATATTAATATTAATTTGGTTAATTCGCATGAAACTTGTTTTGTAATTAAAAGCAATATAGATTTATATCTCGATGATTATGCATGACATGTTAATTTGATTAATGGTTAACTCAAATATGTTTTTAATTGTACTTAGTGTAAACACAGGCTATACGCCATTAGATGCTCTAACTTGTTATTTTGTTATACAAGTTAAATTATATAATCGACATATAAAGAATATTGAAATATTTATAATTAATTAAGACATGACTAGAGCGAGCTTGGTAATGAAGTTAAAATGCATAGCGGCTAATATGAATTAATGCATTTCACTTGGTTTTGTTTAGTTAAAAGTAGACCAAGCATGTAATCCATTCTTTTCTTTTATAATGTATAAACTTGGTAGTTGTTTCCTTTTTGACAATAGTTCCGTTATCGACGTCTCTTGCGTTCTCATGGTCGTAGCAGCTAGCTCTACTCTAGTATGTTGTTTTATCTTGCGTGGTGTATTGTTCTTAGGTGTTTTATTTTATTGCTTGTATGTTTGCCTACCTGTGGTGCTTGCTACGAGTAGAACAAGAACCGTTTATGAGTGTTGGAGATCAGAAGCTACAGAACGGAAGATGAAGTTTGAGGATTCTCTAAGCAAGTTGCTTTGGGTATAAAGCAAGTTTTAAGGCAAGTATAACATGGGACCATCCTTGTTACCTATTCACTAAAATTATCATACATATGCATGTGTCTTCCTTGACAACCATAGAGATTATAACTTAGATATTGATATCTTGTTTCCTTGTCCCCTATGGGTTGTGCATTTGGGTAGCTATTGCTAGTGCTTAATTATGAACAATGATCTTGTAATTTGATTAATGGATTAACCAATCAACCATTAAGATGATTTTATTACTATTGAAAAGGGGGCTAGAGCAAGGGGTTATATTGTTGCTCTGGTTTCTCTCCATAAGGACTTATCTGTACGTGATCATCCGGGACATACAGTACAACTGTGAGGGCTATATGGCTCTGGCTTTAGTTGTTCAAGAGACCTTTTCTAGCTTGTTAGTGGTTACCTTAAATGGCGTAAGAATGGCTTGCCACGTTGGGTGTAGGGCGAGCACCTGTCCTTTGTGTGTATAGGCTGCGAGTTGTGTGCCACTAGGAAGGGGGGTTCTACATCTGCCTGCCGAGTGAATCTAATGGCCCTAACTTGTTAGACGAACTTTTGAATGGCTTTATATGGCTTCTTGTGTTTAGGGATTCATTACCCCTTAGCATGTGGAAATCATCACTCACAGTGAAAGTGTACACCTCTGCGCAGAGTTAAAAACTGGTATACTAGCCATGCCCACGGATACGGGCGGCCTTGGAACATCTACAGATAGATGATCATCATTGTTATATCATGCTTAATTACTGTTGTTATTATTATGCTCATGTTAATGCTATTCATTATCCTTATTACAATTGATCATTGGTTCATTAATGGGAATTGACATACCTTGATGCTACTCAATTGCTAATTATATGATGAATAAAAGCTAAATGCAGTCAAACAGTGTCTAGCCTTTTTGAGCCTCATGAACCCTATGTTGTACTTGTTGAGTTCGACATGGACTCACTCTTGCTATTCCCCCACACCTCAGTGTGTAGTGAGGTGCTGCTCAGAAGAAGGATAAAGAGGTAGTGGAGTTTTCAGAGGTCTTTCAGAAGTGTTTGGCATATGGATCCACCAGTCACGTCCCTGAGAAGAATGGAGCCTGAAGTTTAGTCACCATTCCGTGATACTCTAATGTAAGTGTTAATATAGCTATGTATACATTATATAATAACATTGTTTCTGATATTTTTTCATTCTGACATGTGTGTGGACTTCCTGGGCACACATATGATTAGCCTGGTTTTGTTCTTTAGAAAACCGGGTGTGACAGAGTGGTATCAGAGCGGTGTTGACTGTAGGACGTATGCCAAGTAGCACTGGACGTATTCTAAAACTTATTTTACGATAAAACTATTTTGTCATCCCTTGACTCATTGATTTTGACTATTAACTCTTCCTTGTCTTGTTGTATCCTCTCCTTGAACATGACTATGATTAGAATAGTACAACAATAAATAAAACTATATAAAATGTTTACCAAAATCATCTACGTCTCGCTACGATCACAACGACACGAATTGCACAAAAAACGGAGCTACAACGCACAAGTTACGAGCTATTTACGGTTCCAAAAGCTAGCTATTAGACTAGACTTAATCGATAAATTCAAAAGCTCCTAACAGGTCTAATAGTAGCAAATCGGAGCTAAAACGACGATTTTATAAGCGTTTTACTGCAGTGGCAAATCTGTAATTAATCTGAAAACGTATTTTTCACCTAGACCGAAGAAACTACGTTTTCAAAATGAGAATGCATTGTCACACTCAGTTTTAAGGACAAAATCAGACATACACTATATGTGAAATAAAGGAGTCAAATCTCACATATAGCCACAGATAAGTGTAATATCAAGAGACAAATGCTTAATATGCAATAGTATAAAATATACCTTAAAGAGCAACACAGCGAAAAGACAACTCTGAACACCGGGTGTAGACTTTACTCTAGGAACAAACTGACTGGTTGATCACAAGCCTAAAAACTCCAAAGACTATCCTGAGGTGTGGGAAATAGCAAGAGTGAGTCCATGTCAAACTCAACAAATATAACATGGGGTTCATGAGGCACAAAAGGCTGGGCACTGGTTTAACTGTAGCTTTTATTCATCATTTGCTTAGCAAATTGAGTAGCAACAAGATAACCAAATTCCCATTATAAACCAATGATCAATTGTAATAAGAATAATGAAATAGCAATTAACATAAGCATAACAATATCAACCATAATAAGCATGATATAGCAATGGTGAACATTTATTCTGTTAGAATTCCTAAGGCCGCCCGTGTCCGTGGGCACGGCTAGTATACTAGTTTTTAACTCTGCGCAGAGGTGTACACTTTCACTGTGAGTCATGACTTCCAAATGCATGGGGAGGCCATTCCCAAAACACCGGAAATCATATAAAGCCATTTAAAAGTTCGTCTAACAAGTTAGGGCCGCTAAGGATTCTCAATTGGAAAGCATGAACCTCCCTCCAAGGGGCGACTTACAAAAGACTGCACCCACCTTGGTAGGCCAAGACCATACTAGACATGACCCCTCTTGCGCCTTTCGGTAACCACTAACAAGCTAAAAGAGGTCTCTTAAACAACTAGAGCCAGAGCCATATAGCCCTCACAGCTGTACTGTAAATCCCGGTTATCACTTACAGATAAGTCCTTACGGAGAGAAACTAGAGCAACATAAAAACAACATAATGCTCTAGCACCCTTTAACAGTAATTAAATCATCTTATTGGGTGATTGCACAATTCATTAGTCATATTACAAGATCATTGTTTATTATTAAGCACTAGCAATAGCTACCCAATACAAATCCCATAGGTGACAAGGAATCAGGGTATCAACAGCTAAGTTATAATCTCTACGGTTGTCAAGGAGGACACATGCATATGTATGATGATTTCAGTGAATAGGATAACAAGGATGGTCCCATATTATACTTGCCTTGATCAAAGTTTTCCTGTTGGTACCGCTGGTCCGGCTCAAAATAATACTCCTGATCGTCATAGTACTGCTCACCGTCTATACTCGATCACCACGCAGCAACACACAATCATCCAAGCAATTATACACGAAGCAAACAAAGAGACATAATTAGAACAGTACATCATTCAATAAAAAGGTTTGAAAACTGATCTACGCGTTACCACGAGCAACAAACGCGGAAAACACGCTAATCGGCGCTACGATGAAAGAGATACATACACCGAAAGATTTCGTTATATAAAATAGAAAATCATAGGTCTCATTTGTTTTAACTATATAAAATCATATATATAGGAAAAAATACCTTTTATAGATATTCAAAAGTGACTTAGGTTAAATTACATTTAAATTTAGAAAACTAAAGGAGAAATCAATAATATTTTATTTATAAATCTAGTTGCACAGTTATCAATCAAGTTAGATCTAAACTATGAAATTCCAGAGATTTTGATAAAGAAAACATTAATACTAATACGTAGTTCATGTTGTTATAAATCTGTTGCAATTCAAATGGATTAATTCGGAATTAAAACAAATAAGTTATGAATTAAACGAGATTTTCTTTAGTAAAATATTAGATTAAATCTAACCTTGAATCTTAAAGGTGGAAAACCTAACCAACAGTAGCACTAACATGTAGATTATGAAATTACAAATCTTACGCAATTTAAATGGGTCAAATTGGAGTTAAAACGTAGAAACAGTGGAGATCGATTGCTAATTATGGATCACGTATTTCTATCGTATTCATACATTTGTTTTTCTAAAAGAAATCGGCCATAAAGCATATGTGACATGGTGATGGCGTCATCAAGCTAATTAGAGCAGGGGCAAGAGCACGCACGGTGCACCGCTGCTACTTGGACGACGCAGCTGCGTTTCATGCATGCATGCGATGGGAACGCCGGGAACTTCTTCACCTTGACGCGAAGCTCGGCAACGGGTCGTGGATGGTGGTGAAGCGGCGGGCAACGAGCATGGCCGCGGCGACGGAGTCCTTGATTCTAGACTCGGCTGTGGGTCGCGACGGCAGGGGAACAGCAGGCGATCAGTTCGACACCGCGGCGGCTTCAACTCTCAACTCGGCAAGATCTGAAACAGGACGGCAAGAGGCGAGGCTAGGGCTCTGGGGTGACGCACATGGAAAACGGGGATGTGGCAGGGTCGCAGGGGTCTTATAGGGGCACCTCGGCGTTTCCATGGACGGAGTCCGTCTTTTGTACGACATACGGGAGGTGAAAACGTGCTGCCTAGTGGGGCTTCGCCTGGCAGTCAAATGAAGAGAGGGAGAGGGGACTTGCCCACGCGGCTTGCTGGCGTAGATAGAAGAGGAGCCGAATTGGGCTCTTGGCCTGGCTGGGGTGCAGCACTGGAAATAGGCCAATGCTGGAAGATTTTGGTATTATAAAACAAATAAATGTAAGCTTGATTTATTTTAGCTAAACAAAAGTCATGTGAAGTATATTAATTCAGATTAGTCAAATCATCTTTTAATTCAAAAGTCGAGTTATGACTGGTCATATTTTATTAATAAATACGGCCATATAATTTAAGTCAAATCAAACTTTAAATTCGCAAAGATAAAAGAACACGTGAGAATATCTATTCAAATTCTATGTGATGCATGTTTGAGCCAAGCAAATTTAAAACATATATTTTTTTCATCAGCAATTAACCATATTAATTAAGATTTGCTTATGAAAGACCGTGGTGTAGAACCTACGTTTGCTTTACATTTAGAAAACTAGTAGCATGCACACTGATCAAATTAGTATTTTATTTATAAAACTCAGAAACATATGACATGATTATCGCTACTGGATTACATCTAAATGGCGCAGACATGACGTTGATAGTATTTACGGCCAATAAAATAATGGGGCAAGGAAGCTGGGCTGACCACTGATCATAGACGTCCTGTCATTTACTTGCAGCCTGCAGTGTTCTGCACGCCAGACACAACACCAGTTGCAAAGAACTACAGCAGACGATTAGCGGTGGCCTGCATGTGCCTGAGGTGAATATATGAACATGATGCCCGGCTGGAAAGATTTGCAGGACATGTGCATGACGGCTTGCTGGCTAGTTGGAACACATACCTTAGGGCTCGGCAAGCAGCAAACGCATGACTTCCTCACCTGCTCGGGCAGGGAGAGTATAGCGAGCTATGGTGACCAGGAAAGACGTGTACGTACGTCGCGGCAACGAAGCACGGAGCGAACAACGTACGTCGGGTATGGCGACGCCGGGTCTTCCTGCAAAGCTAGACGCGAGGAGCAGCAAAAGATTCTCTACGACGGCGAGGCAGCAGCGCGGACAGCAACAGCGGAGGCGCGGCAGCCAGATGGAGCTAGGGCAAGGATGCAGCAGTTGCGAAACATGAGCCAGGGGTCCTCGGTTTATAAAGAAACGTACGGCCAGCGGAGATACACCGTATCCCGTGAGAATCAGGCCGGCCAGGATCTCAACAAGTAGAGGCCAGGTCCTTCACGAGGCAGGAGAAAGAGAAAATTAAAGGCCTTCAGCCCAAAAAAAACAGACAGAGGAAGCCGAGAGTTTTACTTTTTATTTTATTTCCTTTTATTTCAAAGTCTTTTCAAAACATCTCAAAAGCAGTTAAAAACATTTTGAATGTTAATCAAAACCACTCAGTGCAAAAGGATAAATGCACCAGCATGAATGCCACAACATGTTGCTAAACCTTATGACGAATTTTAATTTAATGAAAATTTTATTTTACTATGTTTCCATGAGCACACAAATTCAAAATTAAATCAATTTCTCTCTTTTTCAAAAGAAGAAAATTTTAGGGTGTTACATGCATACTCTGGGAGTACGCCAAGGACGATGGGTTAGATTTGACAGAAACCGAGGGGCTCTTAAGCAAAAATTCCCTCGAAGGGGTATGGTTGATCTTGGGCCGCCGGATTAGAATCGGACGGCGAGGATTAGAGGGAGGGAGAAGAAAGAGGGTGCGGCCGCCGGAGGGGAGGAAGGACGCGGCGGCGTGCCATGCACGGCGGTGAAAAGCTCGCCAGCGCTGCAAGAACGGGCGTTACAGTGCCTCATTTTCAAAAAGAACGGCACCGGAGTGAAGAGGAGGCGATGGCGACCGCGTCCCTGCCGTTTGCGCGGCCGGGGACGACACGACGTGGCACCCGCCATGGCCAGCCGCGGAGGGGCTCGCCGGAGTAGGCGGCTAGGGCGCTACGGGTCTCAACTCGCCAAGCCGAGAGCACCGGAAGAGAGCGGGGGTGAAGGCGAATCTGTCCTGGGGCAAAACACGGCCGGAGGACATGGCCAGCACGGTGGTCGCCATGGACGGCGACGAGAGGCTCACCGGTGCTCGTGGAAACGGCCCTAGAGGCCACCATTCGACACGGGAGGTGGATGGGGAGACAGAGGGGAGCGGGGTGAAGCTCACCGAGCGGTAAAACGAAGACGAGGGCGGCTCGGAGACGATGGCGACGTGGAGGAGACGGACGGCACTCCGGCGACTTGCGGTGATGCGGACTGCGGCACTAGCGAGTGAAAATGGAGTGCGGAGGGGCAACAGAGGGAGCGGCGTCGGGTGCGGCTTCCATTTAAAAGGGCTAGGCGCGGGGAGACGCTCCCATGATGGGAGGAGCGAATGTGGGGCAGCGGCGGTTTCACCACGGCCGCGCGCGTCCGAGTCCAGCGGGAGGTTGGAGGAGGTGCCGACAAGCGGGCCTGGGCGGTCAGCCGCAGAGGGAAGAAGGAAACGCGGCAACGGTTGCCCGCCCGATTTGGGCCGGGCCGGCAAGAAAGAAGGGAGGAGGGGAAGGGAAAACGCGAGTGGGCCAAGGATAAAAATGGGCCATCGGGCCGAAAGTGAGGGAGAGAGGGTGAATGAATAGGAATTCCTTTTCATTTTCCAATTTGATTTTCCAAATACATTTTCAAAATATTTTTAAATCCTTTTGGCATTTGAATAAAACCAAACATCACATAAAATATAATGCAGCAGCATGAGTGCATGAACAAGTTGCTAACCTTATGATTAATTTTAATTTCACAAAAATTTATTATTCCCTATATTTAAATGCACACTCAATTACACAAATAAATCATATTTAACTATTTTGAAATTATGAAAAATTTAGTGTGTTACAATTCTACCCCCTTAAAAAGAAATCTCGTCCTCGAGATTGGGTGATGCTTACTCAAAAAGCTGCGGATACCTCGAGATTGGGTGATGCTTACTCAAAAAGCTGCGGATAAGATTTTCTCAGATCTTCTTCTCTTTCCCAAGTAGCCTCATCTTCTAAATATCGATTCCATTGTACTTTGCACATCTTTATAGTGCGGCTCCTGGTAACTCTTTCAGCAGTTTCAAGAATCTTTACCGGATACTCTTCATATGTGAGATCTTCTTTAACAGTAAGCTCTTCCAAGGGAATCTGCTCTTCTGGTACCCGCAAACACTTTTTCAACTGAGAAACATGGAACACATCATGCACACCTGACAAACTTTCTGGCAGTTCCAACTGATAGGCCACTTCTCCACGTCTCTCTAGAATCTTGAAAGGTCCCACATATCTCGGTGCTAACTTGCCCTTCATATTGAATCTTCTGACATTTATCATTGGTGACACTTTCAAATACACATAGTCACCTACTTTGAAACTCAACTCTCTTCTTCGGATATCAGCATAACTTTTCTGTCTAAACTGTGCTACTCTCAAATTATCCCTAATCATTCTCACTTGTTCCTCTGCATTGTGTAGGACATCTAGTCCAAACACTTGAGTTTCACCTGTCTGATTCCAGAATAGAGGTGTTCTACACTTACGTCCATATAAAGCTTCGAATGGAGCCATTTTGAGACTTTTCTGGTGACTGTTGTTATATGAAAACTCAACATATGGCAAACTCTTGTCCCAACTAGTACCATACTGTAAAGCACAAGCTCTCAACATATCTTCCAAGATTTGATTGGTCCTTTCTGTCTGTCCATCGGTTTGGGGATGATATGCAGAACTGAAATTTAACTTGGTTCCCAAAGCACTATGTACCTTCTGCCAAAAATGCGATGTAAACTGAGTTCCTTGGTCAGATACGATCTTCTTTGGAACTCCGTGTAGGCACACTATTCTCTTCATATACAACTCCGCTAGCTTTGCGCCACTATAAGTGGTTTTGACTGGCAAGAAGTGGGCTACCTTAGTAAGTCGATCCACTATTACCCAGATCGAATCATATCCGTGTTGAGTGCGGGGTTGTAACACCCGAAAAATTGCTTATTTAGAAATAGAGCTAAAATGATTTAATTATGTATTTTTGTGCTCATGAAAACATAGGAAAATAAAAATTTTCATTAAATTAAAATTCATCTTAGGATGTAGCAACATTGTTGTGCATACATGCTAATGCATTGTGTTTTTGCATTGTTTGGTTTTGACCAAGGTATAAAATCAATTCAAACTGTTTTTATTAAAATGCGTTTAGTAGGTAATTTTCCCTCTCTGCTATACCTTTATTCTTTTTCTACAGTCAAATTCCTTGTCTCTCAGCTCAAGTTTCATTGAGAGCTTTCTAAAATATTTTCTTTGTAACCCAAATCACTCCTTTCAGTTTCTCGTCCATCAATCAATCTCTATAAACTTTTCGGAAATTTTTCCGACTTATCTATAGCTTGTTTCCGCTTATCTGTGAGCATAATCTAATTTTTAGATGCTCCAAATACTTTATTTGGGTTCCTCATGTTCCATAATGTCTCTGGAAAATTTCCCCGAATTTTCGGAGCTTTCGGAGTATTTTTCGCGGCTTAAATAATAATTCTGGACTTTTCTAAAATTATTTTATCCACAAAAATAATTAATTCCGAAGATAATAAATTTCTCATTTTTTTTCCAACGCTCAAAGCCCATGTACAATAATCCTAATAAATCTCAAAGGCCCATACATTTATTTACTAATGGGCTTAAATGATTACTTAGGCTTATTAGCGGAGGTGGATGGTGCAACGTCAATTAGCACCATATCGCTAGTTGACATGAAGATGGAGAATTTTCCTCCCTATATATACGTACCTACCCCTTAGGCAAAGCACACCAAAACTACCGTAGAGGAGCCCCTAGTTTGGGAAATCTCTCGTGTAGTAAATTATATTTTCTCCTCCTTCTCTTGTCACCGTCCGACGAAGCCACCAGGCGTTCTACTCCAAGAAGAAGAAGAGGTATTTACTTGAATTCCACCATTTAGATCACATTAAAAACCAGATTTTGATTTATTTTCGAAACCAGGTATTTACAAAACTGCCACTATCTTGTTTAGGCCATATCTTCTACGTTTTAACTCGGATTTGACCCGTTCAAATTGCGTTAGGTTCGTATTTGCAAGCTCTACATGTTAGTATAGTTGTACAGTAAGTTTGGGAAAATTAATTTTCGAGTTTATATTTAAGTAATTATTTATCTATAGGAAATCTTAGAAAATTCATAACTTTCACGTTTTAAATCCGAATTTCGTGATCTTTATGTCTGTGTGATCGTAGTAATGTGTAGAAGAGTTTTACAAACTTTTTATACTATTAGTGCCACTGTTGGTTAGGTTTTCTACCTTTAAGATTTAAGGTTAGATTTAATCTATTATTTTACTAAAGAAAATCTCGTTTAATTCATAACTTATTTGTTTTAATTCTGAATTAGTCCGTTCAAATTGCAATGGATTTATAACAACATAAACTACGTATTAGTATTAATGTTTTCTTTATCAAAATCTCTAGAATTTTATAATTTAGATCTAACTTGATTAATAACTGTGCAACTAGATTTATAAATAAAATATTATTGATTTCTCCTTTAGTTTTCTAAATTTAAATGTAATTTAGCCTAAGTCACTTTTGAATATCTATAAAAAGTATTTTATCCTATATATATGATTTTATATAGTTAAAACAAATGAGACCTATGATTTTCTGTTTTATACAACAAGATCTTTCGATGTATGTATTTCTTTCACCGTAGCTCCGACTAGCGTGTTTTCCGCGTTTATGTGTTCGTAGCAATGCGTAGATCAGTTTTCAAACCTTTTTATTGATTGGTGTACTGTTCTAATTATTATTCATTGTTTGCTTCGTGTATGATTGCTCGATGCGTGTGTGGTGATTTATTGATCAAGTCCAGTCGGTGAGTTATACGTGGAGATTCAAGAAGCTATTAATTAAAGATTTGGATCAGAGAAAGGATCTTGATTTAAGGCAAGTAAAGCTTGAGTTTTCTTTCTGTGACCATGATCTTGTGACTTAATTAATATAAGTACTATGATGGTTAAGAGATGACTTTTTAGCAACATAAGATCTTGTCTGTACGTGAACCTCCGGGATTTACAGTACAACTGTGAGGGCTATATGGCTCTGGCTTTAGTCAAGTATGAGGACCTTTTCTAGCTTGTTAGTGGTTACCGAAAGGCGCAAGAGGGGTCATGTCTAGTATGGTCTTGGCCTGCCAAGGTGGGTGCAGTCTTTTGTAAGTCGCCCCTTGGAGGGAGGTTCATGCTTTCTAATTGAGAATCCTTAGCGGCCCTAACTTGTTAGACGAACCTTTGAAAGGCTTCATAGTGAACCCTGTCGACCTTCCTTGGAAGTGGGTCAAGAGGCTGATCACCTCAGGCGAAAGGGTAAATCATGACTCACAGTGAAAGTGTACACCTCTGCGTAGAGTTTAATAAACTGGTATACTAGCCGTGCTCACGGACACGAGCGGTCTTGGAGACATTTACATTAAAGATGATGATTCTTGTTTTGTTAAGATGCTCATTTACTTATCGATTATGTTCTATATTGATTATGTTACATTGATCATGAGTTTATGGGATCTATACTACCTTGTTGCTATGCTTACGGAGTTTGACATGGACTCACTCTTGCTATTTCCCACACCTCAGGAGGAGTTTAGGCTTGTGGTCAACCAGTTAGTTTGTTCATGGAGTGAGGTCTACACCCGGTGTTTGGAGTTGTCTTTTCGATGTGTTGCTCTCTAAGGTATATTTTATACTATTGAGTTATGTATATTAAGCATTTGTCTCTTGGTATTACACTTATCTGTGGCTATATGTGGGATTTGACTCCTTTATTTCACATATAGTGTATATCTGGTTTTGTCCTTAAAACTGGGTGTGACAGGGGTAATCCAGTAATGAAGTCCATACCAACTTCTTCCCATTTCCACTCTGGTATTTTCATTGGTTGCAGCTGTCACACCCCAAAATTTCTAATTTTAGGTTGTGAATAGAAAACACTAAATAAAACAAATGGTTTAAATATTTGTTTGAGACTTGACAAGACTAATTTAAGTTTTAGCAAATTGAGTTATAGAAAATTGTGGTATTTCAAACTTTTCCAAATTAATTTGGTGGGCTCTTGCCTGATGTGATGTTTGCTTGTTGTCTCTTGTGTGTTAAGAGCGAGCAATGTCTTTAAAAATGCGTTTAGTGGATCGATCTTTCTTCTCCAGCAGCAGTGTCGTTTAGCCACGAAGTTCAGACAGCAAAGACTCTGCGTTCCTATCTTCTTCATGCTTGTAAGATCGATCAAATCCACAGGTGCCACGTCTGATCAGCACAGAACTCCAACCAAAATCACCGTTGCATGTGAGTTGCTATCGCCTTGCATTTTAGGTCCCTCTTTCCCTGTAAACCATTCATTGTTTTTCGTGTCTTTTGGAGTTTACAATCTGACATGCATCTGTTAGCTTTACTTTCTCACGAGCTAATGTCTTCACCATATCAGTATAATTATATATCATATCTAGTCTACGGTTTAAGTAGTTAAATCTTATACCACCGTTTCTTATCCGTTTTAGTTTGTTTCTTTTGGGTTAACTTTGTGCGGACACGACCTACGTGTTAGAATCGACGTTCATCATGTCATGTGTTTATAGCTTTTGTAAATAATTTAAATATTGAATTGTTTAATGTTAAGGCAAACTAGTTGTTTTTTTTAAAGTAAAAGGAACATAGGACAGAATTGATCTTTCATGAGTAAATGCTAACAAAAATATGTTTCTAAATTATAAGTTGCTTAGTTCAAACAAGTTTCATATATGTGATAATATTTATAGGATATAACGTGATTAGCTATAAAAACTAAATATGTTTGATTAATCTGAATTAATATTATTCGCAAAGTTTTTCTTAATTAAAATAAATCAAGCTCGTAGTTGTTTCCTTTATAATATAAAAACTCTCGATAGTATTATTGTTTAGCATGTTTTAATTTATGCGCAATTAGTTTTCCAATTAATAGCAACATAAACATGTTTATAAATTATAATTTGCTTAGTTTAACAACATGTCATATACAATTCGATTAGATGCTCTCACATGTCAATTTGCATTTGTAAGTTAAAGTTATCGGTATAAATATAATGTTGGACTATTTGTAATAAATAAAATATAACTAGTTTTAACCCCGTGTTTTCAAACCAAAATATATAACTTCTCTAATCTAAATTACTTACCTCACATGATTTTGTTTAATTAAAATAAATCAAGCATGTAGGATTTTCTAATATAAACTCTCGGTTGTCGTTTCTTTTTAATCGTAGCTCCGTTCTCGGCGTTTCTTGCGTTCTCATGACCATAGTAACTAGCTCTCTTGTAGTACGTCGTTTTAACTTGTGTGGTGTATTGTTCTTAGTTTTCTATGTTTGCTTCTTGCATGTTTTCCTATGTGTGATGTTTGCTACAAGTAGAATGAAAACCCTCTGTGAGCACTAAAGATCAGAAGGTGATGACCAGAAGCAAAGTATGAGGAAAATGTGGGCAAGAGTAAAAGGCAAGTATAGCATGGGATCATCCTTGTTTCCTATTCACCTTTAATACACTTAATTCATGTGCATGTGTCTATCTTGTTACCCTTAAGGATATCCTAGCTTTTGTATCTTGTACCTTGACACCGGTGGAACATTGCATTGGGTAGTATTTATGCTAGTGCTCAAGATAAATAACCATGATCTGTAACTTGACTAATGGTATATGCAATAAACGTTTAAAAGATGTTTTATAGCAACATGACTCAAGAGGGCTAGAGCATTGGGCTGTTTTTATGGTGCTCTAGTTTCTCTCCTTAAGGACTTATCTGTAAGCGAACATCCGGGACTTACAGTACAGCTGTGAGGGCTACATGGCTCTGGCTTTAGTCATATAAGAGGACCTTTTCTAGCTTGTTAGTGGTTACCTTTAAGGCGCAAGAGGGGTTGTGTTCCGGGTTGGGTGTAGTGCGGCTCCTGTCCTTATGAGTATAGGCTGCGTGTCATTGTGCCATACGGAAGGGGGGCTCTACATTTGCAGGCCACAGAAACCTAGCGGCCCTAACTTGTTAGACGAACCTTTGAAAGACTTCATAGTGAACCCTGCCGACCTTCCTTGGTAGTGGGTCAAGAGGCTGATCACCTCGGGCGAAAGGGTAAATCACGACTCACAGTGAAAGTGTACAACCTCTGCAGAGTGTAAAACTGGTATATCAGCCGTGCTCACGGTCACGAGCGGCCTTGGACCCTTACAGAATAAATGATGAACACCGGTGATAATGTTAATATTGATGATATTGATGCTCATTAATGATTATTATTTCTTGCTATACATTATTCTCGTTTACATGATCATGAGGTTATTTGGGATTATGGTAAACTTGTTGCTACTCAATTGCTAAAAGATGACTCACTAAAAGCTATCGCAGTAAACCCGTGTCAAACCTTTTTGAGCCTCATGAACCCCATGTTATATTTGTTGAGTTCGACATGGACTCACCCTTGCTATTTCCCCACACTCCAGTGTGTAGTGAGGTGTTGCTTAGAAGAAGGATGAAAGTGTAGTGGAGTTTTCAGAAGTCTTTCAGAAGTGCTTGGTATACGGAGCCACCAGTCAGCCGTCCCTGAGAAGAATGGAGCCCGAGCAGAAGCTTAGTCACCGTTCCGCGATACTCTGATAGTTGTAAGTGTTAATATAGTAAGTATTCCGCTTTATATAAACATTGTTTTGATATCTCTATTATGTTGTTGTATGTGTGGACTTTCTGGGCACACATATGACGAGCCTAGTTTTGTTCTTTGCAAAACCGGGTATGACAGAGTGGTATCAGAGCGGTGTTGACTGTAGGACGTATGCCAAGTAGCACTGGACGCATTTTAAAACTTATTTTACTATAAAACTATTTTGTGATCCCTTGATTCATTGATTTTGACTATTTCCTCTTCCTTGTCCTGTTGTATCCCTTCCTTGATAGCTTCCTTTGAGCTATTATTTCTTACTCCCTTGGTTTTTGATTTGTGTTGTTTTTACCAAAAGTTTCCTGATCTCATCTTGTTCTAAATTTCGATGGCCTTTCATCATCCATACTCTTCCCTTAGGATGACCACCATTGTTGAAGAAGCACGTGTAGTACCAATGATGTGATTGGTGCTTTGTTTTGCCTGATGTGTGCTTGTCTTGTTTGATGTGATGCCTGTGTGTTGTCTTTGTTCTTATGTTCCAAAGGAGGCCCGAAATCATCTTGAGAATTAGCTCAATCTATGTTAAAGTGGGTAGTATTCTCTCTTGACCTACTTAACCTTTGATCAATCCTAATTCTTATTGTCTTTTCCATATATCATCCTTGCTTACTCTTGGTTTCTATGCTTTCTCCTTTATCTTAACCCAAGGGAGGATCAACACATGAAGGACTCATCAATAGTAGTAAGCCTTAAAGAAAGTGTTGCCTTCAATGACATCGCCAGGTGGAACAAGATCTTTGTTAAGTGGGGTAGCGTCCGCCACCATCATCAATCTCAAGTCACGAGACAAGAAGATCCAAAGACCAACCGCTATCATAATATCATCTTTTGCTAATCCTTACCCCTTAACCAGTCTCACCTTCTTGCCATCAATCTTTACTTTTTCTTATTAACATTTGACAACTTTTGATCCTTGTCCTTACATCTTATAAATCCTGATTCAAGGACCTACACTGACTTGAAGATCAATTTATCCTTTTCACTGGTCTCCCTGAATGGTAAAATGGAAAACTAGTCTTTACCTTTCTTCAACCAATGCTAGTCTGTCACTTTTTCATGATGTCTCATAAATTTTGAATCGAGGAGTTGTGAGTACCATAAGATCTATCTTTATCTTTTGCTAATCTCCATCCATGTTTTTACACCTTATAAAGTGAAGACTCGATGATCAACCTTGATCTATCTTTTCAACCTCCTTTGATCTTCCTTTTCATCTATGTTGACCTTCAATCCTTTGACCCTCGGTCATTAGCTCGAATCAATCTTAACGATCAATCCAATGTTTTCTTGTTAACCTTTGATAATCCTCGACACTTATATCAGAACTTGTCAAAAAGTCTCAAAATAACCTTATTGGTCTGCTTTATCTTTCTCCCTAGTCTCTCCGAATCTCGGGACGAGATTCCTGTTAAGTGGGGTAGAATTGTCACACCCCAAAATTTCTAATTTTAGGTTGTGAATAGAAAACACTAAATAAAACAAATGGTTTAAATATTTGTTTAAGACTTGACAAGACTAATTTAAGTTTTAGCAAATTGAGTTATAGAAAATTGTGGTATTTCAAACTTTTCCAAATTAATTTGGTGGGCTCTTGCCTGATGTGATGTTTGCTTGTTGTCTCTTGTGTGTTAAGAGCGAGCAATGTCTTTAAAAATGCGTTTAGTGGATCGATCTTTCTTCTCCAGCAGCAGTGTCGTTTAGCCACGAAGTTCAGACAGCAAAGACTCTGCGTTCCTATCTTCTTCATGCTTGTAAGATCGATCAAATCCACAGGTGCCACGTCTGATCAGCACAGAACTCCAACCAAAATCACCGTTGCATGTGAGTTGCTATCGCCTTGCATTTTAGGTCCCTCTTTCCCTGTAAACCATTCATTGTTTTTCGTGTCTTTTGGAGTTTACAATCTGACATGCATCTGTTAGCTTTACTTTCTCACGAGCTAATGTCTTCACCATATCAGTATAATTATATATCATATCTAGTCTACGGTTTAAGTAGTTAAATCTTATACCACCGTTTCTTATCCGTTTTAGTTTGTTTCTTTTGGGTTAACTTTGTGCGGACACGACCTACGTGTTAGAATCGACGTTCATCATGTCATGTGTTTATAGCTTTTGTAAATAATTTAAATATTGAATTGTTTAATGTTAAGGCAAACTAGTTGTTTTTTTTAAAGTAAAAGGAACATAGGACAGAATTGATCTTTCATGAGTAAATGCTAACAAAAATATGTTTCTAAATTATAAGTTGCTTAGTTCAAACAAGTTTCATATATGTGATAATATTTATAGGATATAACGTGATTAGCTATAAAAACTAAATATGTTTGATTAATCTGAATTAATATTATTCGCAAAGTTTTTCTTAATTAAAATAAATCAAGCTCGTAGTTGTTTCCTTTATAATATAAAAACTCTCGATAGTATTATTGTTTAGCATGTTTTAATTTATGCGCAATTAGTTTTCCAATTAATAGCAACATAAACATGTTTATAAATTATAATTTGCTTAGTTTAACAACATGTCATATACAATTCGATTAGATGCTCTCACATGTCAATTTGCATTTGTAAGTTAAAGTTATCGGTATAAATATAATGTTGGACTATTTGTAATAAATAAAATATAACTAGTTTTAACCCCGTGTTTTCAAACCAAAATATATAACTTCTCTAATCTAAATTACTTACCTCACATGATTTTGTTTAATTAAAATAAATCAAGCATGTAGGATTTTCTAATATAAACTCTCGGTTGTCGTTTCTTTTTAATCGTAGCTCCGTTCTCGGCGTTTCTTGCGTTCTCATGACCATAGTAACTAGCTCTCTTGTAGTACGTCGTTTTAACTTGTGTGGTGTATTGTTCTTAGTTTTCTATGTTTGCTTCTTGCATGTTTTCCTATGTGTGATGTTTGCTACAAGTAGAATGAAAACCCTCTGTGAGCACTAAAGATCAGAAGGTGATGACCAGAAGCAAAGTATGAGGAAAATGTGGGCAAGAGTAAAAGGCAAGTATAGCATGGGATCATCCTTGTTTCCTATTCACCTTTAATACACTTAATTCATGTGCATGTGTCTATCTTGTTACCCTTAAGGATATCCTAGCTTTTGTATCTTGTACCTTGACACCGGTGGAACATTGCATTGGGTAGTATTTATGCTAGTGCTCAAGATAAATAACCATGATCTGTAACTTGACTAATGGTATATGCAATAAACGTTTAAAAGATGTTTTATAGCAACATGACTCAAGAGGGCTAGAGCATTGGGCTGTTTTTATGGTGCTCTAGTTTCTCTCCTTAAGGACTTATCTGTAAGCGAACATCCGGGACTTACAGTACAGCTGTGAGGGCTACATGGCTCTGGCTTTAGTCATATAAGAGGACCTTTTCTAGCTTGTTAGTGGTTACCTTTAAGGCGCAAGAGGGGTTGTGTTCCGGGTTGGGTGTAGTGCGGCTCCTGTCCTTATGAGTATAGGCTGCGTGTCATTGTGCCATACGGAAGGGGGGCTCTACATTTGCAGGCCACAGAAACCTAGCGGCCCTAACTTGTTAGACGAACCTTTGAAAGACTTCATAGTGAACCCTGCCGACCTTCCTTGGTAGTGGGTCAAGAGGCTGATCACCTCGGGCGAAAGGGTAAATCACGACTCACAGTGAAAGTGTACAACCTCTGCAGAGTGTAAAACTGGTATATCAGCCGTGCTCACGGTCACGAGCGGCCTTGGACCCTTACAGAATAAATGATGAACACCGGTGATAATGTTAATATTGATGATATTGATGCTCATTAATGATTATTATTTCTTGCTATACATTATTCTCGTTTACATGATCATGAGGTTATTTGGGATTATGGTAAACTTGTTGCTACTCAATTGCTAAAAGATGACTCACTAAAAGCTATCGCAGTAAACCCGTGTCAAACCTTTTTGAGCCTCATGAACCCCATGTTATATTTGTTGAGTTCGACATGGACTCACCCTTGCTATTTCCCCACACTCCAGTGTGTAGTGAGGTGTTGCTTAGAAGAAGGATGAAAGTGTAGTGGAGTTTTCAGAAGTCTTTCAGAAGTGCTTGGTATACGGAGCCACCAGTCAGCCGTCCCTGAGAAGAATGGAGCCCGAGCAGAAGCTTAGTCACCGTTCCGCGATACTCTGATAGTTGTAAGTGTTAATATAGTAAGTATTCCGCTTTATATAAACATTGTTTTGATATCTCTATTATGTTGTTGTATGTGTGGACTTTCTGGGCACACATATGACGAGCCTAGTTTTGTTCTTTGCAAAACCGGGTATGACAGCAGCAATCCTGCAGGTCTTTGGTGTTCAGCTTTCACCCTTTAACAAGTATCACATATGGCCACATACTCAGCCACATCTCTTTTCAATCCATACCACCAATACTTCTCTTTAAGGTCTAAGTACATCTTGGTGCTTCCAGGGTGTATAGAATAAGCAGAATCATGTGCCTCTCGCAGAATCGTATCACGGATAGCTTTCACTTTAGGTACACATATTCTTTTTCCAAACCATAGAGTACCATTCTCATCCAATCTGAAGCCTGGAGCCTTTCCAACCACTACATTCTCTGTAATCTCCTTTAGTTTCTCATCCTCCAACTGACCTTTGCGTATATCTTGCTCCAACGTAGGCTCTATGGCCAATTCCACTACATTATTGACAAAACCCAAATTGAGATGTTCTATTTCAGCTCACAACTCTACTGGTATAAATGTCAATTGAAGTCCGTTGGCATAGCTCTTCCTGCTAAGTGCATCGGCAACAACATTTGCCTTTCTAGGATGATAATGCACTTCCAGATCATAATCTTTAATCAATTCCAGCCAACGACGTTGCCTTAGGTTCAACTCTAACTGAGTAAAAATGTATTTTAAACTCTTGTGGTCAGTATAGATGTCACACTTATGTCTGATCAAATAATGCCTCCAAATTTTCAGAGCATGGACAACTGCGGCTAATTCTAAATCATGTGTTGGGTAATTCAGTTCATGCTTTCTCAACTACCTGGATGTGTATGCCACAACCTTTCCTTCTTGCATAAGCACACATCCAAGGCCTAAGCGAGATGCATCACAATAAATAGAGAAGCTCTTACTTAAATTAGGTAAGGTCAACACTGGGGCTGTTGTCAACCTTCTCTTCAGCTCCTCAAAATTAGCCTTACACTTGTCTGACCAAACAAATTTGGCATTCTTCTCTAATAAGGCTGTCATAGGCTTAGCTAGCTTAGAGAACCCTTCAATAAATCTCCTATAGTACCCAGCCAATCCCAAAAAGCTACGGATTTCACTAACATTGGCTGGGGCTTTCCAATTTAACACATCCTGCACTTTACTGGGATCTACGGCTATTCCACCATTAGAGACCACATGTCCCAGAAAAGATACTTCTTTCAGCCAAAACTCACATTTGCTCCTTTTAGCATACAATTTATGTTCCCTGAGTTTTTGTAAGACTAATCTTAAGTGTTCAGCATGTTCCTCTTCATTTTTGGAGAATATTAGGATATCATCTATGAATACCACTAGAAATTTATCCAAGTACTCCATGAATACTTTGTTCATCAGATACATAAAGTATGCAGGTGCATTTGTTAGTCCAAAAGACATCACTGTATACTCATAAAGGTCATATCTTGTGGTAAATGTTGTCTTAGGTATGTCAGATGCACGAATTTTTAGTTGATGATATCCAGAACAGAGGTCAATTTTTGAGAACGCACAAGCACCTTTCAGCTGATCAAATAAATCGTCAATTCTAGGGAGTGGGTACTTGTTCTTGGTTGTTACTTCATTAAGGGACCGGTAATCGACACACATTCTTCGTGTGCCATCTTTCTTATCAACAAATATAACAGGTGCTCCCCAAGGTGAAGAACTAGGGCGAATAAAACCTTTCTCTTGCAATTCCTTAATTTATTTCTTTACTTCTTCTAATTCATCTACCCCCATTCTATATGGTCTCTTAGCTATGGGTGCAGTTCTAGGTAAAAGCTCGATAAGGAATTCGATGTCGCTATCGGGTGGCATACCTGGCAGTTCATTGGGGAACACATCTGGGAATTCATCCACCACCTGATTCTACTGGTTGGCAACATCACTCAACTGGTTGACGGTTGCGGTAGGTTGAGTTGCACTTCCACTTCGACACAGATTCTATCACCACTTGGAGATGTCACAACAACGGATTTCTCCTGACATTGTATCACTGTTCTATGCTGCTTCATCCAATCCATTCCCAGGATGAGATCAATTCTAGCGGTTCTCAGAACAATTGGGTTTACTTTAAAAGCTACCCCCCTTAGGAATATACTAGTAGAAGGGCTCCAATAATTTGCTGGCATGCTACCCCCCAGTGAATTTACTAACATGGGATCTTTCATGGCACACAGGGGTATGCTATGCATTCTAAGAAAAGCTTGTGATATGAAAGAATGTGAGGCACCGGAATCAAAAAGTACGGTAGCGGAGATGGAGTTGACACTAAACGTACCCAGCATAACCTCAGGCGCCTCCTAAGCTGATTCAGATGACACATGATTCACCTTGCCGGTGAACGGAGGTCGAGCATTGGGCCTCTGGTTACTCTGCTGGTTCTGTGGGGCCTGCCGGTTCTGCTTCTTTGGGCACTGGTACGAATAGTGACCCACCTCTCCACAATTGTAGCATGCATTGGGGTTGTTGCCTGGAGTGCCACTCTTGATTGGGGCATTGTTGGGCACTCCCTGACGTGGTGCCTGGTTGCTAGCTTGATGTTGCTGAGGGCGCTGCTAATTCTGGTTGCCGAACTGCTGTGGGTACTGAGGACGCTGTTGGTTCAGGTTCCTCTGAGGGTACTGGCCTTTGTTCCATTGGTTGGGTGGCCCTTGGTTCCTCTGCGAAAAACCTTGTTGTGGGAAAGCTCGTGGGCGAGTGTTGCTACCCGACGCCTGTCTCTAGAGCTTCCCCTTCTTGAGGTCCATTTCCTTGCGCTTGTTATCTATCACAATGGCACGATCCACCAATTCTTGGAAACTGGCATACTTGTTGGACATCAGCTGCAGTTGGAGTCCATCATACAGTCCCTTCAGAAAACGGCGCTGTTTGTCAGAATCCTTGGCCACCTCAACTGGGGCATATCGCGACAGTTGGGCAAACTTGTCGCGGTACTCCGCCACAGACATGGACCCTTGTTTGAGAGCCCGGAACTCTTCTTGCTTCAGTTCAATAAGTCCCTCAGGGATGTGATGGGACCTAAAGTTCTCCGTGAACTCCTTTCATGTGATCTCTGGAGCATTCTCTGGACGTCCATACTAGAATGACACCCACCAATCCTGAGCAGCTCCTTGGAGTTGGCCTGAGGTGTACAAGACCTTCTCCAGGTCGTTGCACTGTGCAATGTTTAGCTGCTTTTCTACAGCTCTCAACCAACCATCAGCCTCCATGGGGTCAAAGGCATGTGTGAACACAGGTGGGCATCCTTTCAGAAACTCCCCATGTTTGTCACGGACCTGCACAGGTGGGGGTGCTCCTGCTGGTTGCTCACCGAGACGGTCCATCACTGTCTGCATGAGCTGCGCTTGCATTGCCATCAATTATTCAATCGTCACCGGCGGTGGCAGAGGTGGATCCACGACAGCACCATGTCCACGACCACGTCCACGGCCTCGGCCTCGGCCTCATCCTCCTCTTGCGGCCATCTGCTTCCAAGCAATGTGCAAAACTTTTAGAGATCTTCCAAAAATTTACAAATTATTTACAAAAGGTAAATAACATAGCTGAAAATTTCTGGACGGGTGTCAACAACAGCAGATCAGAAATTGAAGTGTAACTCGAGTTTCAGAGATCCAAAAGAGGCATGGCATACATCGTTGGAAAGCTTAAGAAGTCTTCTACAACTTTTATATAGAACTTTTTCACAGATTCTGAAGGCAACATCATCAAAAACTGAGCTAAACAATTTCTGTACTAAGTTACAGACTGCACAGACTTGCCAGATTGTAGCAGGCATATCTCTTAAACCAAAACTGATAATGAGGTGATTCTAGCGGGAAATGAAAGATACACAAGTCTAGTTCTTTCCACAAAAATTTTATAATTTTTGGACTCAGAGATATAGAGATATGAGATAAACATTGCAGACTGCTCGGAAAACAGCACAGCAGTGATACGAAATTTTAAACCCCAACTATGTTAAACAAAGACTAATTTAAGGTTTTGATAAAAAGAACATGTGGACAAGCCCACACTGTTCCAGCAATCACACAAACTCCAAATCAAACCAAGTTCATCAACACAGCCAACAAGACAACTAAAGGTTCACATTACACACATAAACTTAACATGACTCTTGATCTAGAACGCATTCATTTTGACGGGGCTGCAAGCATCTAAGGAGCGCGATCCACCATGGTGAACTCCCTGGCCTTCTTCTTGTATATGGTAGGCTGTCCTAGCTGAACGGCCATCTCATCTATCTATTTCTGAAGGCGCTTCTCAGACTTCTGTGCCGCACGAAGCTCTTCTTTGAGTGCTTCGTTGGCCTCCTGCATGGCGCTGAGGTGCCTCACTGTGGTGTCCATGGTTGGATCAGAAGCTGAGGGAGCCAACACCGCCCATGTCTTTTCCACCGGGTCGTAGCGTGGAAGAAACCTGTAGCGATTATCCTACATGGCCTCAAAGCGGCGGCCATGGTAGTACAGGTATGCCTCCTGCGCAGCATCCTCCATGTTGTCGTAGGCGCTGGCACGCCTGAACCAGTGGCTGTGGGTGGTCTCGACATCATGGGATTGGTCAGTGTTGTTCCAGGCGGTGATGATCACATTGGTCTTCCAATATGTCGCCTCCACAGGGTGCTTGTGCTCTGCACAGTAGTACTTAACAGAAGCAGCAAGATCTGGGTAGTACTCGGCTAGTAAGGTGGTGAGGGGGTTGTGGTAATGAGCATCCTCGGAGGCGTCCTTAAACTTGTTTCTGGTGGTCCACCCCATCTCTTCTGGTTCCTCTGGAGCAGCTGGGGAAGGCACTGGTGTTGATGCAGAAGCGGCCTGGGAAGCTGGTGGAGGTGTAGCAGCGGGGACTGGCGCATCCACTGGTGGGATGGGTACGGCCACGGGGGTCAAAGCGGGTCCATCTGATGCGGTAGCTGAATATGCCTCCACTTCCAAAGGTTCCTCCTCCTCGTCGTCGGTGATATGGACGACCTCTGGCACCACTGGTGGTATTGCTGGTGGTGCTGGTGGAGCAGGTGCTACTGGAGTGAACTGAGCGACGTAGGCAGCTGCACTGAGGCGAGGCATCTATAGTTTTGATATAAAATATTATCAGAGTCAATATTTTATGCAATAGAATAAAGAATAGAGCAATAAAATTTTAATAAAACACCAAGACTGAGATAGTAGCAAGTAAATAAGTAAAACCAAAACCCTAGAAACGACCATTTCTATCTAGGTTTGAGTCCTACAGTCGACACAGCTCTGATACCAATTTGCCACACTCCAATTAAAGGACAATATAGAGTGCATACATCTTATGTGCGCCCCAGGAATAGTCGCACACATAAGTCGACAAATTAACAAAAGTATCATCACTGTGTACATACATCACGATATTACATCACGTAGTTCTTAACATAACAAGTGGAAAAGTAAATAACAACTCTCAAACGAAGTCTCTGCTCCACAGGGAAGGACGACTGGTTGACCCAAACCTAGTAATCTTCAGGGAAATCCTCGTAGAAACTGTCATCTGTTAGCCATCCGGGATTTTTATCTAAAAATGAAATAATAACAAGTGTGAGTACACTCGTACTCCGCAAGTATAGTATGAGGATTCATGAGGCTCAAAAAGGATAGACACAGTTGACTGCAGTTAGCACTTTTAATAGATCAACATTTTATTATTAATTAATATCAAGTTATGCTTAAGCTCCCATTTAACCCACATGATCACCTACTAGAATTAAGGAGAGAAATTGATCATCAATATAATTTCATCATCATCGTCATAAGTCATCCACATGTCAAGTAACTATTTATTCTGTGAGTTTTCCAGGCCGCTCGTGACCGTGAGCACGATTGTTATAATAGTTTTAACACTCTGCAGAGGTTGTGCATCTTTACCCGTGAGTCGTGTTGCCCATATGCCCGGGGCCCGTCGACCCCCTAACACTCCCAAGGTTAGCAGGCAGGGTACACTATGAAGCCTTCCATAGGCCTCTTCTAACAAGTTACGGCCACGAGGTTTCCTCGGCAGGTAGATATAGAGAACCCCCCCCTTTCGATGGCACAATTCCCGCAGGCTATACACATCAGAACAGAGGCAGTTCTATACCCAACGTGGCAAGCCCCTCTTGCGCCCTTTCGGGTAACCTCTAACAAGCTAGAAAAGATCCTACTACTGAGCTAAAGTTAGAGCCATATAACTCACACGGTTGCACTGTATGTCCCAGCTTTTGCCCTACAGATAAGTCCTTACGGAGGGTTTAGGGCAACATGATCAACATCATTTGCACCATCACCCTATAATTCCACTGTCACCATCATATTTATCTGTTGGTTCCATTAGTCATAGTGTAGATCATGTTTAGTTCGAGCACTAGCATTCTACCCATATGCAAATAACCCCATAGGAATCAAGGTACATGTCATCAATTAGCTAGGAAGTCCTTATAGTCGAGCAATATTAGACACATGCATAATGAGTATATTATATAATGAATAGGACATCAAGGTAGGCCCATGCTATACTTGCCTTGGTTCACGAACTGCTGCTGGTCCTGCTGCTCCTCGTACATGTCCGGATTCCCGAAGTACTCCTCACCGTCTGAACTCGAACGACACGAAGTACAACACCCATTCCAGAATAGACATACAAGCAAAACATGACTATGATTAGAACATTACACCAACAATAAATAAAACTGTATAAAATGTTTACCAAAATCATCTACGTCTCGCTACGATCACAACGACGTGAATTGCACGAAAAATGGAGCTACAACGCACAAGTTACGAGCTATTTATGGTTCCAAAAGCTAGCTATTAGACTAGACTTAATCGAGAAATTCAAAAGCTCCTAACAGGTCTAACAGTAGCACTATTGCGTAGACCATGAAATTACAAAACTAATGCAAGTTGAACGGGTCAAATCGGAGCTAAAACGACGATTTTATAAGCGTTTTACTGCAGTGGAAAATCTGTAATTAATCTGAAAACATTTTTTTCACCTAAACCTGTCTCGCCCATTTAAAGACCAAATGGAATGCATAATCTTATGTGCGCCCAGAGATCAATCACATATAAGTTAACAAATTATAAAGGAAGTATCATCACAAATGTTATTACATCACGATTATTAACACATAGTCTTTACACAAATGCAGTGGAAGGTAAAAAGATAAATCTCTCGTGGTAGCTCCAATCACAGGCACATTGACTGGTTGACTGCAAGTCTAGTAATCTTCAGGGAAGTAGGAGTAGTAGTCACTATTTGCACCATCTGTTACCCATCCGGGATTTTTATCCAAGTAAGAAAAATAAACAAGCGTAAGTACATCTCGTACTCAACAAGTGTAACATGGGGTTCATGAGGCTCAAAGGCATGACATTGGTTTATCAGCATGTAGCTTTTATTTGTCATAATTTTAGCATATCAATAGCATCAAGATGTCTCAATGTAAACAATAAACATATGATCCATGTGAAATGATTAACGAATAGAAAAACATATTCATTATTAATGATCAACTATTCCATAAGGGTCCAAGGCCACTCGTGACCGTGAGCACGGCTGTTATAATAGTTTTACACTCTGCAGAGGTTGTACACTTTCACTGTGAGTCGTGTTGCCCATATGCCCGGGTTAATTACTCCCAAAACACTTCTAAGGTGAGTAGGCAGAGAAACACTATGAAGTCTTTCGAAGGTTCGTCTAACAAGTTAGGGCCATTAGATTCACTTGGCAAACAGATGTAGAGCCCCCCTTCCAAATGGCACAATGACACGCAGCCTATACACATAAGGACAGAGGCCGCACTATACCCGATTCGTCAAGCCATTCTTACGCCAAAAAGGTTACCACTAACAAGCTAGAAAAGGTCCTTCTATATGGCTAAAGCCAGAGCCATATAGCCCTCACAGTTGTACTGTAAATCCCGGATGTTCGCTTACAGATGAGTCCTTATGGAGAGAAACTAGAGCACCAAAAATAACCCCATGCTCTAACCCTCTTTAAACAGTAATCAAAAGTCATCTTTTAATGTTTATTGCATATTCCATTAGTTAAATTACATGATCATAGTTCATGTTAAGCACTAGCAATGCTACTCAATGTAATATAATAGGTGTCAAGGTATAAGATCAAAACTAAGTCATCCTTATCAAGGGAACATATGCATAATGATTATATTTGCTTATTATGAATAGGACAACAAGGACAATCCCATGCTATACTTGCCTTGCTCAAACTGGTCCTGAAGATCTTGCTCGTAGAAAAACTCTTGGTCTCCAACGAATTGCTCACCGTCTATACTCGATCAACAACGGCAACAACATTCATCCAGAAACAATCATGCATAAACAAACAAGACTATAATTAGAACAGTACACCAACAGTAATAAAATTAGATAAAAAGTCTTTAAAATGAATCTACAACTCGCTAGGATCACACAGATGCGAAGATCACGAAAAACGGAGCTAAAACGACGAAGTTATGAATTTACTAAGATTTTCTATAGAAAAATAATTACTTTAATTCAAACTCGAAAATAAAATGTTACAAACCTACTATATAGTGGAACTAACATGTAGAGCTCGCAAATATGAACCTAACGCAATTTGAACGGGTCAAATCGGAGTTAAAACGGAGATTCTATGCATGAATTAACCTAGTGGCAAAACTGTAAATAAGTGAAAACGTATTTCTGAAGTTACCGAGATCAAAATACGCTTTATGAAAAAGAAAACGTAATTTGGAAATACGCCTTGGACTACGGGTTCTATATCTAAAAATTACAGGGGCTCTTTAACAAAAACGCCGGCCGAACCGGTATCTTCTAATCCGAGCCGTTGGATTTGATTTGGACGCTCCAGATTGGATCGATGAAAAGCTGGGCGGCGCTCCGGCTGGAACAGTGGCCCGACGGCGGATTCTGCGGCGGCGCCATGGCCGGACTTGGCTATCTAGCGCTACAAAGCACGAGCTCGCGAAAGAAGGACACCAGATGGTAGAGAACATCGATGCGAACTCACCAAGGGTGAAATCGAAGCCGAGGACGAGACAAGGAAGTCACGTGGCTCGGAGAGGCAGGCGGCTAGGGATGCGTCTCGAGTGTGGCCTCCTCGGGACGACGATGGACCTCTGCTTCGGGGCAAGATGGAGCGGAGGGGTGCGGCACCCGGCTTATATAGCCCGGTGGTGCTCTAAACAAGGAAGGAAGAGATAGGGGAGGCGGATTCGATCGGTGGTGAACAAGGGAAGAAATCTGTCGCCGGCGTGGGAAGGAAGAAGGCGTCCCTGACGTGTGGGCCCGCGACGTCAGCGTCAGAGAGAGAAAAGGAAGGCGCGCGCTCGCGCGTCAGGCCGCTGGCTGGGCTCGGCCCAAGCAGGAAGCGGAGGGGAAAAACGGAAGTGGGCTGCGCGCGGGGTGCAAGCCGAAGCGGCGCGCGTTGCTGGGCTCGGGCTGAGCTGGGCCAAAAACTGAAATGAGCGAAAAATCCTTTTCTTTTTCCTTTTCCAATTTTTCAAAGCATTTTCCAAAAAGATTTTGAATCCTCTTTTGAATTTGATTCAAGCCACTCAATACAAAAATTCAAATGCAGCAGCATGAATGCTCAATCATGTTTCTACCCTTATATTTGATTTTAAATTAATAAAAATTATTACTTTTCTAAGTTTGTATGCTCACAAAAATACATAAAAATCATATTCACCTATTTTAAATCATTCCAAAATTTTAGGGTGTTACAAAACCGAAGAAACTATGTTTTCAAAATGAGAATGCGTACTCCGAGAGTACGCCAAGGACGACGGGTTAGATTTGACAAAAACCGAGGGGCTCTTAAGCAAAAATTCCCTCGAAGGGGTACGGTTGATCTTGGGCCGCCGGATTAGAATCGGACGACGAGGATTAGAGGGAGGGAGAAGAAAGAGGGTGCGGCCACCGGAGGGGAGGAAGGACACGGCGGCGCGCCATGGACGGCGTTGAAAAGCTCGCCGGCACTGTAAGAATGGGCGTTACAGTGCCTCATTTTCGAAAAGAATGGCACCGGAGTGAAGAGGAGGCGATGGCGACCGCGTCCCTGCCGTTTGCACGGCCGGGGACGGCACAACGCGGCACCCGCCAAGGCCGGCCGCGGAGGGGCTCGCCGGAGTAGGCGGCTAGGGTGCTACGGGTCTCAACTCGCCAAGCCAAGAGCACCGGAAGAGAGCGGGGGTGAAGGCGAATCCGTCCCGGGGCAAAACACGGCCGGAGGACATGGCCAGGGCGGTGGTCGCCATGGACGGCGGCGAGAGGCTCGCCGGTGCTCGTGGAAACGGCCCTAGAGGCCACCATTTGACACGGGAGGTGGATGGGGAGAAAGAGGGGAGGGGGGCAAAGCTCACCGAGCGGTAAAACGAAGACGAGGGTGGCTTGGAGACGATGGCGACGCGGAGGAGACGGACGGCACTCCGGCAACTTGCGGTGATGCGGACTGCGGCACTAGCGAGTGAAAATGGAGTGGGGAGGGGCAAGAGAGGGAGCGGCGTCGGGTGCGGCTTCCATTTAAAAGGGCCAAGCTCGAGGAGACGCTCCCACGATGGGAGGAGCGAACGTGGGGCAGCGGCGGTTTCGCCACGGCCGCGTGCGTCCGAGTCCAGCGGGAGGTTGGAGGAGGTGCCGACAAGCGGGCCCGGGCGGTCAGCCGCAGAGGGAAGAAGGAAACGCGGCAACGGTTGCCCGCCCGATTTGGGCCGGCCCGGCAAGAAAGAAGGGAGGAGGGGAAGGGAAAAACGTGAGCGGGCCAAGGAAAAAAACGGGCCATCGGGCCGAAAGTGAGGGAGAGAGGGTGAATGAATAGGAATTCCTTTTCATTTTCCAATTTGATTTTCCAAATACATTTTCAAAAGATTTTTTAAATCCTTTTGGCATTTGAATAAAACTAGGCATCACATAAAATATAATGCAGCAGCATGAGTGCATGAACAAGTTGCTAACCTTATGATTAATTTTAATTTCACAAAAATTTATTGTTCCCTATATTTAAATGCACACTCAATTACACAAATAAATCATATTTAACTATTTTGAAATTATGAAAAATTTAGGGTGTTACAATGAGTATCGAATGAATGGATACTCTGAAATAGAACGAGAAAAATAAAATTTGATTAATGCTACTTCTATTAGTTTGGAACAATTAGAAAAGTCTAATAACGAAACCCTTTATTTTGAAAAACAAAGGGCGATGAATCAGGTCCAACAACGGGTTTTCCAACAAGCTGTACATGGAGCTCTAGGAACTCTGAATAGTTGTTTGAATACCGAGTTACATTTCTGTACGATTCGTGCTAATATTGGCATTCTCGGGGCCATAGAATGGAAGAGATAATTAAATTTATTAGGTTTTGAACTTCTACTTTTGTTTAGAATTTAGGCATTATTTTTCCCTTGCTTCCCAAAAAAAATTAAAGAAACCCTAATGGCAACCCTTTGAGTCGACGAAATTAATAAAATTCTCCGCGAACGTATTGAACAATATAATAGGAAAGTAGGGATTGAGAATATCGGTCGCGTAGTGCAAGTGGGGGATGGGATTGCTCATATTATAGGTCTTGGTGAAATAATGTCAGGTGAATTAGTTGAATTTGCAGAAGGGACGAGAGGTATTGTTCTGAATTTGGAATCCAAAAATGTTGGGATTGTATTAATTGGCGATGGGTTGATGATACAAGAGGGAAGTTTTGTAAAAGCAACAGGAAGAATTGCTCAGATACCCGTGAGCGAGGCTTACTTGGGTCTTGTTATAAATGCTCTCGCTAAACCTATTGATGGGAGAGGCGAAATTGTCGCTTCAGAATCTCGCTTAATTGAATCTCCTGCTCCGGGTATAATTTCTAGGCGTTCCATATATGAACCCCTTCAAACAGGGCTTATTGCCATCGATTTGATGATCCCCATAGGGCACGGTCCGCGAGAGTTAATTATTGGGGACAGACAGACTGGCAAAACAGCAGTAACCACAGATACAATTCTCAATCAAAAAGGGCAAGATGTAATATGTGTTTATGTAGCTATCGGTCAAAGAGCATCCTCCGTGGCTCAAGTAGTAACTACTTTCCACGAAGAGGGGGCCATGGAATACACTATTGTAGTAGCTGAAATGGCGGATTCACCCACTACATTACAATATCTCGCTCCTTATACGGGAGCAGCCCTGGCTGAGTATTTTATGTACCGTGAATGGCATACTTTAATAATTTATGATGATCTCTCCAAACAGGCACAAGCTTATCGCCAAATGTCCCTTCTATTAAGAAGACCTCCCGGCCACGAAGCTTATCCAGGGGATGTTTTTTATTTGCATTCACGCCTTTTAGAAAGAGCCGCTAAATTAAATTCTCTTTTAGGTGAAGGGAGTATGACCGCTTTACCAATAGTGGAGACTCAATCTGGAGACGTTTCCGCCTATATTCCTACTAATGTAATCTCAATTACAGATGGACAAATATTCTTATCCGTGGATCTATTCAATGCCAGAATTCGACCTGCTATTAATGTGGGTATTACAGTTTCCAGAGTGGGATCCGCAGGTCAAATTAAAGCCATGAAACAAGTAGCTGGCAAATCAAAATTGGAACTAGCTCAATTCGCAGAATTACAAGCCTTTGCACAATTCACTTCTGCTCTGGATAAAACAAGTCAGAATCAATTGGCAAGGGGTCGACGATTACGGGAATTGCTTAAACAAGAAATTATACCAGAACGAGAGGATATCTTGATTCGTTAGAAATTGAACAGGTAATGAAATTTCTGGATGAGTTACGTAAACACCTAAAAGATACTAAACCTCAATTCCAAGAAATTATATCTTCTAGTAAGACATTCACCGAGCAAGCAGAAACCCTTTTGAAGGAAGCTATTCAGGAACAGCTTGAACAGTTTTCCCTTCAGGAACAAACATAAATATAGCATGTCTACTCTTATTAGTATAACTCGTGTTAGTAGAAGAGGAATCGCTGAGAAAGATTTTTCATTTGAATCATGCAAAAAAAATTAGTTTTTAGTATAGTTATTTAAAGAATAGATAGAAAAAAAAATTGCGTCCAATAGGATGTGAACCTATACCAAAGGTTTAGAAGACCTCTGTCCTATCCATTAGACAATGGACGCTTCTCTTTATTATTTTATTCTTTCGTCTTTTGTTTTTCTTTCTCGGAACAAGAGAAATAATAAAAAACTGTTAGACCGAAACTCTTTTAGGAAAGAAAAACAAATCCATATACCATATACAAATGGATGATACATATATCATAAAGAAGGAATATGGAGCAGGTAGTCAGTATCGAACCCGTAACCCCAAGCTTTTGAGCTTTGTGAGCTACCAAACTGCTCTACCTTCTTAGCGGGGAACTGGTGGATAAAAGGGGGTTGGATAGGCCCCTCTACCATATCTATACAAATAGAATAGTCCACTTATACAGAATGGTAAAGAGGGCTCTTCTACGATCATCAATTCGAGAAAACCATACAAATATGAAAGAAAGGGTATTTTATCCTTACCAACTGGATCTTGTTGCACCCGGTAACAAACATGCATAAACCATTTCTCGAAGTATGTGTCCGGATAGCCCAAAGTCTCGATAGTTAGCTCTAGGTCTTCTGGTTAAAAAACAACGTCGATGAAGGCGTGTAGGTGCACTATTACGTGGTAGGGATTGCAATTTTTCTTGCATTTTTGTTTTTTCGCTCAAACTCAAAGGGGAAACTTTGCTTCTTATCTTTTTTTGAGGATCGACGAATCAAATGATATTTTTGTTCTAATTTATGCCGCTTCTTCTCCCTCTGAATCAAACTTTTTTTTGCCATAATGTGCCGTTCCTCTTATTACCAAGTATATGGTTCTAATCCTAGATAGAAAAATAAATAGAAAAAATCTAAAAAGGCGGATCCTCCCTCTCCATCAAAAGTAATGAACAGGGTTCTGATACAGTACAAAAAAATAACTAAATTAACCAAACTTGCCTGATGTTGAGGCAATCAAGAAAGCTGCATAAGTGAATATATAACCCACGGAAAAGTGGGGCTAATCCGACCAATCTTGCTTGCACAATGGAAAGAGCCACGGGCTTATCTCTCTAGCAAATTAAATTAGCCAAAGGTGTGCGTTCATGAGCCCATGCTAAAGTCTCAATTAATTCCTGCCAATATCCACGCTAGGAAATTAAGAACATAAATCTTGTAGCCCAAACAAGATGTCCAAATAAGAACATCCAAGCCCATACTGATAAACTATTCATCCCAAAAGGATTATATCCATTAATAAGTTTTGAAGAGTTTAACCATAGGTAATCTCTTAACCATCCCATCAAATAAGTGGATTCATTAAATTGTGAAACGTTGCCCTGCCATAATGTAATGTGTTTCCAATGCCAATAAAAAGTAACCCATCCAATGGTATTTAACATCTAGAAAACTGCCAAATAAAACGCGTCCCAAGCAGAAATATCACAAGTACGGCCACACCCTGGGCCGTCGCAAGGAAAATTGTACCTGAAATCCTTTTTATCCGGCATTAATTTGGAACCGCGTGCATCTAAAGCACCATTTACTAAAATCAATGTAGTTGTATGCAAACCTAGAGCAATAGCATGATGAACCAAGAAATCCCCAGGTCCTATTGTTAAGAAAAGCGAATTACTATTCTCATTAACAGCATTCAACCATTCGGGCAACCATATGTTTCGACCTGCATTGAAAGCGGGGCCATTCGTTGAAGATAAGAGTAAGATAAGGTCTCTGTTGGAACATGGGTCCCCAAGGCAACGGAGGCCCTAGTCTTCGCAGCCGGGCCACGAGCCGCTTCCCCTTGATAAACGCTCGTGCAGGAAGGTGGAACCTCTGGCTTGAATGGCGGAGGTTTGTCGGTGGGCACGAGGCCATAAGCCCCCCCCCCTCCCCCTCGAGTGGCGGAGGCCCGCATCATCTTGCCCTGGTCATGCTTTAACCTGTTCTAAGGGATTTCTTGCAGGGACGAAGGGACCTTCGACAATCAAGGGCGGAGGCCCAGAGTTACGCCTTGGGCGAAGGTTGTGTCGACTAACCAAGAGCGACCACTCCAAATGTCTTTGCAGGCAAGGTCCGGTGGAGGCAACTTCGCTCCCAAGCTATGTCTCCCGGTTGCAGGACGGGCGGAGATCAGAATCGACGGCGGTCGGGAGCCTCCGGCGATCGGTGGTGGAGGGTCTCCTAATCCAGCGGGCGGTGGTAGCTCCCGCCACGGGCCGGGTGGCCGAATCAGCAAAGGCGTGGGCCGGAATCCGTCCTTGGGCTCCGGCCCACATCAGGAGGGCGGTTCGAAGATTAGATTACCATGTTATCCAAGCTAGAGTGCCTGTGAAGAAAATATTATAGGGATATCTTGCCACCGTCATGGGACATTTGTGTAAAGACGGTTTACAAGGGAACGGTGCCCTATAAAAAGGGGAGCTGTAAATGTGTAAGAGAGTGGTGGGTGAACTCATTAATAAAACCCTAGTTTTTCTGTTGTTTGGCCTCACTCTAACGGCAGGCCTTCGTCTGGGGCACCGACCGAGCGGGGGTCACACTACACTACCATCCTTGCTGGAATTCGATATTCCAACAGTCTCATCATTCCCATGCATGCATGGCTGTGGCACATGTCGTGACACATATGAGAAGACGACATGGCTCGCGGCATGGTGCTGAGACGATCGACACGCCGTACAATGGGACACAGATCGGTGAAGCTACTGAAAAGGAGACGAACGAAGCTACTCTACCCCTATATTGGAAGCTTCTAGAGCTAGATTGCTAGTAGAGGCGTGCACCGTTTGGGATTTGCTACTACCTACTGCTAGTAGGGCGGTCAGATCAGGCATTCAGGTTCCTGCTGCTCTCCGGTCTTCAGCTGATGGCTGTACGAAGGCCGACACGTATGTATACGCCCAACACTTGTCGCCGTCCGGCCATGGGCTGCCCGCTGCCGTAAAATGCCATGCATGATCAGAGACGACTGGCGATGCATGTATGTTTTCTTTTTACTAATCACGTTAAAAAAAATAAGCGCAGACGCTCAGGGCTTTATACGGATTTATTTGGATGGACGAGGAGACGCTGCTGCTCAGGATCTCTCACAGTTAGAGACGACAATCGTGTATGTAATTATTATTAAGCCTCCGCCGGCTGAAAGATAAATAACAATAGGCTCCAATGATAATATTAATCCCTTCGGTGCCAAATGGTTTTTCTTTTTTTGTTGAAGAAACAAATGGTTTTTCTTTAGCCAAATGAAAAGGACGCGACAACAATTAGGCCCCCTCGAGTCTCGAACGATCTTCTACCATATAGTACGTACCATGCATGTTCAAGTGAATGCACCCAAAGAATCCTAAACATTAATGAAGGAGTAACTTTTTTTTCTAAAGAAAAAACACTGCAATTCTTTCGGTATAGAAGCACAAACAATTTTCTTTTCTTTGAAACATCTAGTCGCGTTGCTGAGGACAAAATCAAATTGTTTCACATTGCTGTATTAATAACCAGAAACTGAACCAAGTTTAGGCGGTGTATGATCAAGAACATGCTTGAAATAAAAGAAATGCCAGCAATTTATATATGCCTAACAATTAACACAATAACAAGGAGGAAGCTTGGAACGAAGACGAAAGAACCTGGCTATTTGGGCCGACTACACATGTACCTGGCCTGTTTGATGATCCAAATAAGTGGGCTTCCTGCTGTTCGAGTGTATAAATTAGCAGCCGGCCCCGTACGTGCGTGGAGATCTGCAAGTGCGTCTTACTGCATATGCCTCTGTTCTTTGGTAACTCCTTTCTTTTTTTTTCAAGACTCAGTTACAGACGCAGATGCGCACATACACGAGCGCGCACTCACCCCTAAGAACGCACGCGCACACACCCTACACCTATGAGTGGCACGTCGCCTACCACTGAAAAAATAGTGCCATTAAATTCTGGAATAAATCCAGAAAAATGCGAGCACCCGTGTCATAGTCGGGGACTTGAACTCGGGTGGGCAGGTTCCACCACAGGGAATTGCGTCTTACTGCACCTCTGTTCTTTTTTAAGTGTTGCTTAGATTTCCGTACAAGTCAAACTTTGTTAAATGTAACTACGTTTATAGAAAATATTAGCAACATTTATATCTTCAAATAAGTGTGTCATAAAAATATTTATTTATGCACTGTAAATTTAGTAATCTCCTGTATATATTTAGTCAAAATTGAATATGGTTGACTTCTAGACAAGTGAGAACAACACTTAAAAAGGGGCAGAGGGAGTAGGCCCATAGCTTAAATTAGGATCTGTTTGAATAAGTTAGGGCTAGTTGCTAGTTACGTTAAAAATTAGTATAAATTAGTTGAGGTTAGTTAGCAAGTTAGCTCATCTATTAATCCTTAATTTCATTTAGATGTGGTAGGACTAATTTGAGCTAATTTGTTGCTAACTAGGAATTCACACTTGTACCTTAATACAACTAGCACCCTGCACGCATAGTTGAACCAAGACTAGCTTTGCCCGTTCTCTTTGTTCGTAGCGATTGATGCCTATGCATGATGCAAATGCAGCTCCAACTCCAAGTTTCGTTCATTCATTCTTTGGGCTAAATTGATTTTGTATTCCGAAAAGAGCTGCATACGCATTTATTTATTTATTTGCAGTTTGATTTGATTTAGAGTGATCTTATCGGATCGTAGTGTATGTAAGTATGTTATATGTTGTCGATTGAAGAAGGATAAGTAAACCTATGTATATAATACTCCTTTGCTTCCAAATTATAAGCATTATTCTGACTTGTCTATGTTAGGTTTGATCTCCCACCAGTTAGGCCCAACGGCCTTTTGGGCCTTGTTCTTGCGCCCTGATCGAGGGCGCCCAGCCCTACATGGTTGGTGGGCCCCCGTCACACTGCGTTATAAATAAAGGTGGGTACCAGTAGGCTCTCGGGACGAGGTTAACCTGAGCCGCCACTCCCCACCGACATTTCCCGGACCCCGGGGCGCAGCCAGTGACGGGAAACCGCCACCATCTTCACTGCGCCACCGTCTTCACTGCACCGAGTTTCCCCTCTCCATCAACCGTCGCTGCCGACGCGAAAATGGCTCCACCGGCAAACGAGACCCCGGCCGGCGCTTCCTCCACCCCGGCCGCTGCGATGACTATGGCATTCGATGGTCTACGTCTCATACTCCACTACTCCCTTTTCATCTTGCAGTAGACGATGTACTACGACTATTGATACACATTGTAATCATTGAACATGAATCTTGTATCCCGATCTAATGAACCTAAGAGGAAAGAAAGTCTAACAATGGTATCGGAGCCATGGTTTACTAAGAAGAAACCTAGATCGGGGCAAACCGATTTCAGATCGGAAAGAACATGAACGAACCCTAACCCTAACATGAATGAATGAATGGGGTCCTACCTGGGCCCTCATCCCGCTGGCGGCATCGCCACCGCGCGGGACAAAGACCGAGCCGTCGGCCCTCGCCGGCGTGCGGGACTGGAACCCGGGCCGTCTTACGTGGACGCTGGTCAGGGCACCGACGCAGGGCAACTCGAAGACAGCGTGCTCAGCCTTGGGCGAACGCACGCGCTGGCAAGAAGCTCTGCGGCGGCGGCGCCGTTTCCTCTCCTCTGGCCACCATGGGTGGCCACAAGCTGCTGCTGCTCTGTGTATGGCTAATAGAGAGGGGGAGGGAGAAAGAAGAAGTGGCGGGGTGGCCAGATCTGCTCTGGCGGGTACCCTTCCTCCTTGCCGGAAATGGTCAATCGCCATGGGCACCGCCACTGGCTGTGCCACTGAGAGAGGCGGGGGGGAAGAAAAGAAAATGAGTTAGGGTTTTGCGAATGTGTAAGACGACGCAGTTTTGTCCCTGCGATACGCGCGGACAACCGTCCGATCGGGATGAACGGACCAGATCAGCTCGCGACTGCTGGGCCCAATACGGCCCAGGCGGGTTTTGGCAATCCCGGCCCAGGCCCAGGTTGCAGCCTGGGATGCGGGTGTGCACAGCACGTGAGCGCCTATTGGCCCATGGGCCGCGCTATGATGGGCCGCTAGGAGTGCGCGCTGGGCTGCTCTAGGCGAGCATTTGCTAAGCCCTCGGGCTGAAATGGCCAGATTCAAGGGAATCTTTTAAATTTTGTTTTATTTTTTTTTGGAAGCATATTTGAATGACATTACGATGAAACTTGTATGAAGTTTTGATCTCTTTTCACTTTTGCACCAACGTGCATATTGTTTAGAGAAATGATCAGTAATGATTGCTTCTGAAAATAGATAATTGTTGTTTATTCACGTTTTTCCGCTGCGTACTTGATAATTATTGTGCTCTTTTGATTAAATTTGAACCAACGTGATAATTTAATTTTAAGAGAAGTGATGAATTTCTGATGATTTTGATGAGATTATGATGTTGTTATTTTCTGACCAACGTTGTTAATAACAATATTATAATTTTGATCCAGGAGAAATTATGCATTAATTTTACTTCTGCCCAACGGTGATGTAAAATGTTTGCATAGATGAATTATATGTTTTAATTTGACCAATGTTGAGTTAAAGCATGTGATTTTATGTATAAATGTTTCTCACTTACTCTAGTGTGGTTTCAGGAGGCAAATGCATTGTGAATATTGCAAGCATCCCGACACTCAATGGAAGCAATTACCGTGTGTGGCAGGAGAAGTATGAACTGGAACTTGCATTGGGAGAGGTCGATTTTTCCATCACCTCACCGTGTCCTACTGAGCCAGAGGACCCGGTGAGAGGCGAAAATGAATCTGACACTGATTTCGCTGCTTGAAAGCGTGATCATGCTGAGATAAGAATGAAATATGACCTTGAACATAGGCAATGGACTCTCTCCAATCGCAAGTGCCTGTTGGTGGCCAAGGCCACCATAGAAGAATAGATAAGGGGCTCAATCCCTGAATGTGCTACTGCCACAGAATATCTTGAGAAAATTAAGAGTCAGTTTACTAGGTCTACCAAGGCCACATCAAGTTCACTGATTAAGAAGCTTGTGAATGAGAAATACACTGGTGGTAGCATAAGAGAGCACATTTTGAAGATGAACACTACGACATCTAAGCTAAAGAAAATGAATTTGAAGGAAGATGATTTCCTGATTCTTTTGATTTTTGTTTCTTTGCCAAAAGAATACGACACCTTCATTGTGAACTACAATATGCAGCCTGAAAGATGGGGCATAGAAAGGCTCATCTCAATGTGTGCTCAAGAAGAGGAGAGGATAAAGTCCTCACAGGGTGAATCCGCTCATCTTGTGAAGGATAACAAAAGAAAGAACTTTAATAGCAAGAATTCTAAACCACAAGGGAAACCTAAGTGAGATAAGGAAAAGTTCTTTTCCTCCAATTCACAGGGAAAGAAACCCTAGGATTCTAAGAATCAGTAGAACAACTCCTATGGTGGAGCTGAAAAAGATCAATGCAAGCATTGTTTCAAGAAGGGACACTACAAGAGGGATTATCCAGACTTTCTGAAATCTCTGCTAAAGAAAGGTGATGAATTTATTACATTTGTAGATGAATCCCTATATTTATGTTATGCTAAATCCACTTGGTGGGTTGATTCAGGAGTAACTACTCATGTTGCAAATTCTTTACAGGGATTAAGTGGGACGAGAACCTTGCAAAGAGGAGAAAGAACGATTAAAGTTGCAAATGGAGTGCAAGCCAATGTTGATGCCATTGAAGATTTTTCTTTAGAATTGAATAATGATCTTGTACTTAGACTTAAAGAAGTACTTTATGTTCCCTCTTTGCGTAGAAATTTGATAAGTGTTTCGAAACTTGATGATGATGGAATTGATTGCCATTTTGGTGATGGCAAGTGTAAGATACTGGTTGATAATAAATGTGTTGGTCTTGCCTTCTGACAAGACAAGCTTTATTTATTATCTCTTGCTGAGAATGCGAACGATGTATGCGATGAGAATATGAATAATTTCCCATCTGCGAATGTAACTAAGAAGCGGAAGAGAATTGATAATGTCTCTTTGAAATTATGGCATTGTCGCTTGGGCCATATTTTGAGGGGGAGAATAGAACGATTGGTTAAGGAATCAATTCTCCCGCATTTAGAATTTTCAAATTTAGAATAATGTGTTGATTGTATCAAAGGAAAGTAGGTCAAGAAAATTAAGAAAGATGTCAAACGAAACACAGGAATTTTAGAAATAATCCACACAAACATATGTGGCCCATTTCCTGTGAAAAGTGTGGATGGTTATGATTCGTTTATAACATTCACAGATGACTACTCTCGTTATGGCTATATTTATTCAATTAAAGAAAGATCGGAAGCATTGGATAAATTCAAAATATTTAAAGCTGAGGTTGAAAATCAGCACAATAAGAAAATAGAAATAGTGCGATCAAACCGAGGTGGAGAGTACTATGGGTGACATACCCCATATGGCCAAATTTCTAGACTGTTTGCAAAGTTTCTACAGGAAAATGGCATAGTCGCTCAGTACTCCACACCGGGGGAGCCTCAGCAGAATGGACTGGCTAAAAGACGTAACCGTACCTTAATGGATATGGTAAGAAGCATGATAAGTTACTCCACATTACCGATTAGTTTATGGATGGAGGCACTGAAAACTGCCATTCACATACTTAATCGAGTACCAAGCAAATTGGTGCCTAAAACACCGTATGAATTGTGGACAGGAAGAGAACCCTCACTTAACCATTTGCATGTGTGGGGCTGTCCGGCTGAGGCAAAAGTGTTTAACCCAAATATAGGAAAGTTAGACTCCAACACAGTCAGCAGCCATTTTATTGGCTATCCAGAAAGATCAAAAGGATATCGCTTCTATTGTGCTGACAGATATACGAAGATTGTAGAAACAAGACACACTGTGTTCTTGGAGGATAACATAATCAGGGGGAGCATGGTAGCACGAGAAATAAGCCTACAGGAGAAGCGGGTACATGTACCCACTCCGATGGTTGAAGAACCATTCTTCACGCTACCTGCTGCTGTTGCGCCGACAGTGCAGGACACTATAGTGCCAACACCTGTTGCAAGTTCTCCCGTGGCGACAATGAATGAACATGAGGAACCTGCCCTTGAGGAGCCTGAACTTGAGGAACCTATAGAACCAAATGTCGCACATGAGGAAGAACAGCAACAGCCCAATGTGGAACAAGTGCCAGAGGCACCTAGAAGGTCTCAAAGAATAAGAAGATCAGCTATTACTGATGACTATGAAGTTTATGAAACAGAAGAATTTCAGATGGGGGATGATCCCACCTCATTTGAAGAAGCCATGAGAAGCGACCACTCATCAAAGTGGCTTAAGGCCATGGAAGATGAAATGAAATCAATGAGTACTAATAAAGTTTGGGACTTAAAAATTATTCCTAAAGGAGGCAAAATAGTAGGTTATAAATGGATCTACAAAACAAAATATGATTCCCAAGGGAATATAGAGAGATTTAAAGCGCAACTTGTGGCGAAAGTCTTTACGCAAAGAGAAGGGATTGATTACAATGAGACGTTTTCTCTAGTCTCATGTAAAGATTCCTTCAGAATTATAATGGCACTTGTAGCCCACAATGATTTGGAGTTACATCAAATAGATGTAAGGACGGCGTTCCTTAACGGGGATTTGGAAGAAAATGTTTATATGGCACAACCAAAAGGTTTTGTCGTAAAAGGAAAAAAAAATATGGGATGCTGCCTAAAGAAATCAATCTACGGATTGAAGCAAGCTTCAAGACAGTGGTATTTGAAGTTTGATAGAATGATAAAAGGTTTTGGGTTTAAGGAAAATGTTGAGGACAATTGCGTTTATACAAAGTTCAAGAATGGAAAGTAGATATTCCTAATTTTGTATGTGGATGATATCTTGTTTGCTAGTAGTGATATCAATCTACTAATGGAAATGAAGAAATTCTTGTCCTCAAACTTTGATATGAAAGATCTCGGTGAGGCCCCATTTGTTTTGGGAATAGAGATTCACCAAGACAGAAGAAAGAGGGTTCTAGGATTATCGCAAAAGACATACATAGAAAAGGTCCTAAAGAAATTTAGTATGCATGCGTGCAGTCCTTCACCTGCTCCTATAGTCAAGGGTGATAGAATTGGGGAACATCAGTATCCCAAGAACCAATATGAAATTGACCGAATGAAAGTGGTACCGTATGCTTCAGCTGTTAGAAGTTTACAATATGCTCAAGTGTGTACACGCCCTGACTTAGCTTTTGTTATCGGGTTATTTGGCAGATATCAAAAGAATCCAGGAATTTGTAACACCCTAAAATTTGCATTTATCCAAAATAGTTAAAATGATTTATATAAGCATTTTTGTGAGCATTTTTACTTAGGGAAATAATAATTTTGAAAAATTAAAATCAAATATAAGGATAGATACATGTTGTTGTGTTCATGCTGTTGCACTCTTATTTTGTGATGACTGTTTTGACAAGATCTGAAAATAATTTCAAAATTCAGTTTGAAAATAATTTGAAAACTCTAAAAAATAAAAAGGAAAGGAATTTCTCTTTTCTCCCTCCCTTGCTCGGTTTTTGGCCTGCTGGCCCAACCCCCACGGCCCGCGCGCCCTTTTTCCTTCCCCTCCCCCTCTTCTCATTCCTGGGCCGGCCCAAATCAGAGCCAGGCAACTGCCGGCCCAAACCTCCTCATTCCTCCATCTCGCTGACGAGCCGGGCCCGCTGGTCGGCTTCATCCCCTCCTCTGCATCGCACGCGGCCGAGACGGAAACCGTCGTCCCGCGCCCACATTCTCCGCGTGGTGGAGCGTCCCGTGCCTCGGACCCTATCAAAGGGAGCGCACGCCCGTCATCGCCCTCCCTGCTGCCCCTGCAGTTTCTCCACTCTCACGCGTTCGCGAGCACAAGGAGAGCCACAGCAGACCTCCGCCGGAGCCGCCACCGTGGAGAAACCGTCCCCGCCGCCTCGCCTCCGCGATTCGGTTACCGTTGGTCACCTCCGAGTCGTAAGGAAGCTCTCTATGAGTTCAATTCATTGATTTTGACACCGGTTCCTCACAAACCCTCCCTCGAAACTCGCAGAGCACCGCCGTCTGCCTCTCTCTCAAATTTGTCGTCTTCGCTCCGTTTCCGTCCTCCTTATTGCTGTGGTGAGCTTCCCTGTACTCCCCTCTATCTTTCCACGCTTTTATTTTCTCGAATTTTAGCCTCTAGGGCTCTACTCGAGAATGCCGACGAGCTCCTTCTCGCCGTCGTTCAAGGCAAGCCCGTGAGAGCCCTCCCCCAGCCGCGAAATGCACTCTATCACACTCGCCTTCACCTCTACTTCGCCCCTGTATCCTTTAATTTGAAAATGGAGCCCCCTAGCTCTCGATTTGCTTACCCCGGCGAGCTTCTCGCCGTCAACAATGGCGGTGCCGCCGCAATCCCCTCCCCCTCCGGTGGCCCGCATCTCTCTCTCCCCCATCTAATCTCAGCCGTTCGTTTTAAATCCTACGACCACGAGCACACCGTACCCCTTCGTGGGTCTTTTTCTTAAAGAGACCCTCGGTTTCTTGTTTATCGAACCCGCCGTCCTTGGCGTACTCCCGGAGTACGCATTCTCATTTTGAAAACGTAGTTCCGTCGGTTTAAATGAAAATACGTTTTCAGTAATTACAGAATTGCCACTTAACTTGTTTTACTCATAAAATCTTCGTTTTAGCTCCGATTCGACCCGTTCAACTTGCGTTAGATTCGTAATTTCGTAATCTTCGCATTAGTGCTACTGTTAGACCTGTTAGGAGCTTTTGAATTTCTTGATTAAGTTTAGTTTAATAGCTAGCTTTTGGAACCTTAAATAGTTCATAACTTTTGCGTTGTAGCTCCGTTTTTCGTGCACTTCGCGTCGTTGTGATCATAGCGAGACGTAGAATATTTTCATAAACTTGTTATCTTGTTTTTATACTGCTGGTGTATTGTTCTAATTATAGGTTTGTTTGCTATGCATGAATGCTCCTGAAATGTGTATGTTGCCGTGTTGGTCGAGTTCAGACGGTGAGGAGTATGTTGGGAACCAAGAGAACTTCGAAGACCAGCAGGATCAGCAGGAGTGTGCTAACTAAGGCAAGTATAGCATGGGCTTACCTTGATGTCCTATTCATTATACAATCTACTCATTATGCATGTGTCCAATATTGCTCGACTATAAGGACTTCCTAGCTAATTGATGACATGTACCTTGATTCCTATGGGGTTATTTGCATATGGGTAGAATGCTAGTGCTCTATTCAAACATGATCAATACTATGATTAATGGAACGAACGGATAAACATGATGGTAATAATTGAACTATAGGGTGATGGTGCAAATGATGTCGATCATGTTGCCCTAAACCTTCCGTAAGGACTTATCTGTAGGGCAAAAGCTGGGACATACAGTACAACCGTGAGAGTTACATGGCTCTGACTTTAGCTCAGTAATAGGATATTTTCTAGCTTGTTAGAGGTTACCCGAAAGGGCGCAAGAGGGGCTTGCCACTTTGGGTATAGAACTGCCTCTGTTCTGGTGTGTATAGCCTGCAGGAATTGTGCCACAGAAAGGGGGTTCTCTATATCTGTCTGCTGAGGAAACCGCGCGGCCCTAACTTGTTAGACGAGACCTATGGAAGGCTTCATAGTGTACCCCGCCCGCTCACCTTGGAAGTGTTATGGGAGTAATTAACCCGGGCATATGGGCAACACGACTCACGGGTAAAGATGCACAACCTCTGCAGAGTGTTAAAACTGTTATAACAGCCGTGCTCACGGTCACGAGCGGCCCAGAAAACTCACAGAATAAATGGTTACTTATGATAATGTTGTTCATGGTGAACTATGATGGTATTATGATGATGATGATGACGATGATGATGATATAATGTTGATCAATAACTCTATTTAATTCTAGTATATGATCATGTGGGCTAATTTGGGAGCCTAAGCATAAGTTGATGTTAACCAATGATAAAAAGTTGACTTACTAAAATGCTAAATGCAGTAAACCGTGTCTGCCTTTTGAGCCTTATGAATCCCCATGTTATGCTTGTGGAGTACGAAATGTACTCACGCTTGTTTATTTTTCAATACTTTGGAAAAATCCCGGATGGGTACCAGATTGTCAGAGATTGGAGCAGTTAGGCTTGTGATCAACCAGTCAGTTGTCCCTGTGGAGTGGAGTTTTCACCTGAAGACCGGAGTTGTCTTTCCGCTGTTTGTTATATAAGGTTATATCTTTTATAATAAGTATGTTATATCTTAAGCATTGTCATTTGATATTACCCTTATTTGTAGCTATATGTGAGATTTGACTTCCTGGGCTCACATATGGTGTGTATCTGGTTTTGTTCTTAAAACCGGGTGCTACAAAGTGGTATCAGAGAAATGCTGACTGTAAGACGCAAGCCTAGTTAGAAATTGGCCGTCTTAAGGTTTAGAAATTGCTATAACACCCTTGTTTTATAAACCTTGACAATCCTTCTCTATTATTTCTCTACCTTTGATATTCCTCTCCTCCTTGATGCTTGTTTTAAAGCCTTCGTTCCCATCTTCACTCCTTGCTTTGATATGCTTTTAGAATCTTCTCTTACCACCTTCTTGCGTAATATGAAGTTAAGTTCTAGGATTTTTACCTTTAATATAATGATTACGATAGTATCGCAAGTCGAGTTTATGTGGCCTGTGAACCTTTAGTGTATGGTTGGTTTGTCTTAGTGTTTTTGTTTGAGTAGCATCTTTGTAATGAGTGCAATGATCTGGTGGTTTTGTCCACAATTTCATTTAGTTTATAGGCCTAAGGCATAAGGATTAATGAAGTAAATAGGCAGGTTTTGGTTTTCTCCTGTTTTATCAATCCTGTTTTCCCGAGCAGTCTGTGTTCATCATGATATATCTCCAGATCTGGACATCCAAAAGTTATGAAACTTTTATGGATAAAAGTAGACTCTTGTATGTTTCATCTGCCACTGGAATCACTTCTATAGCTGTTTTGGTTTGGGAGTTATGAAAATCACAAGACGATATAGCTGTGCTGTCTGAAACCTGGAGTAGTTTTTGTGGTGCATAGTTTTCGACCAAATTATGTTTGGAATCAGGAAAAGTGTTATAAACAAAAGTTGTAGAGGATTTCAACAGATTTCCAACAGTATAAACTACAACTTCATTGGATTAACAGAATAGGAGTTACAGCTGTTTTCCTGCGCTGCTGTTTTTCTACTCATGAGGAATTTCAGACTTCTTGTCTTTACTTATGCACATGAGTTTCCGTGGGATATCAGAAGGTCATTATGATGGTTAACTCACTTGGAAGAAGATGCAAGCTACCCTCTGTTGTTCCCCTAGTTGATCTCTCTTAAGGGGGGTAGCCGAGTGAAGAAGTAACAAGATGAAGGTTTCTTACATTCAAGTACTCCACCTGGAAGAATTAGTTATCCCTATGGTTGAGAAGTCACCATCAAGCGCAGTTGGGTGTTCAAACTTCAACATACCAAGACAAGTCAGCAGCAAGGAGATATGGTACATCTATAGTTGGTTCTACGGAGACTCGAAAAACTCATTGTGACATCAAATATGGCGAGTAAGTTTTGATCGAAGAAAACTCTCTACATGGATAGGTTATCTTTAATGGTGAAAATATGGTGAAGAACTCGAGAAAGTTAATGATGTGTTGAGTTGGGACCCACTCAAGGGCGTAGAGATGACTTGGAGTTACCTTGGAGTAGCGAGATTTTATTAGAGATTCATTGGAGGCATTATAATCTTGGACATAAGGGGGACATCTACAAGGACCATAAGAATATAAAGGATATCTTCACTAAGTTGGTTTTGATCTTATGAAATCATCGATGAATTAGAGCGATCAATGATTATGACATGGAAGTGTGTTAATACCCGGATAATCAAAAGTTGTTGCCGATGCTCCTAGCATAAAGAGTGTGCTAGGGAGGTTCGGTCGACACCAAGGTTGAGTTGTGTGAGAAACTTGAGTGATGTCACCTATACTACAAAGTGTATCACCTTGGAACAAAAGGAATTGCAAAGGTCAGTTGGAGGAATGGCATAAAGGACTAAGGGATTGTGCTTAAGAGTTGATCAAGCTATTAGGAGCAAGGTTGTAACAACGTGCAAGCTACAGCGTGATCGTTGTGAGAAAATGAAGAAGATCCAGAGGCAGAGCCTCTATATCTCTTTGATCACCATCTTCCGAATCTCGAGGACGAGATTCTTCTTAAGGGGGGGTAGAATTGTAACACCCTAAAATTTGCATTTATCCAAAATAGTTAAAATGATTTATATAAGCATTTTTGTGAGCATTTTTACTTAGGGAAATAATAATTTTGAAAAATTAAAATCAAATATAAGGATAGATACATGTTGTTGTGTTCATGCTGTTGCACTCTTATTTTGTGATGACTGTTTTGACAAGATCTGAAAATGATTTCAAAATTCAGTTTGAAAATAATTTGAAAACTCTAAAAAATAAAAAGGAAAGGAATTTCTCTTTTCTCCCTCCCTTGCTCGGTTTTCGGCCTGCTGGACCAACCCCCACGGCCCGCGCGCCCTTTTTCCTTCCCCTCCCCCTCTTCTCATTCCTGGGCCGGCCCAAATCAGAGCCAGGCAACTGCTGGCCCAAACCTCCTCATTCCTCCATCTCGCTGACGAGCCGGGCCCGCTGGTCGGCTTCATCCCCTCCTCTACATCGCATGCGGCCGAGACGGAAACCGTTGTCCCGCGCCCACATTCTCCGCGTGGTGGAGCGTCCCGTGCCTCGGACCCTATCTAAGGGAGCGCACGCCCGTCATCGCCCTCCCTGCTGCCCCTGCAGTTTCTCCACTCTCACGCGTTCGCGAGCACAAGGAGAGCCACAGCAGACCTCTGCCGGAGCCGCCACCGTGGAGAAACCGTCCCCGCCGCCTCGCCTCCGCGATTCGGTTACCGTTGGTCACCTCCGAGTCGTAAGGAAGCTCTCTATGAGTTCAATTCATTGATTTTGACACCGGTTCCTCACAAACCCTCCCTCGAAACTCGCAGAGCACCGCCGTCCGCCTCTCTCTCAAATTTGTCGTCTTCACTCCGTTTCCGTCCTCCTTATTGCCGTGGTGAGCTTCCCTGTACTCCCCTCTATCTTCCCACGCTTTTATTTTCTCGAATTTTAGCCTCTAGGGCTCTACTCGAGAATGCCGATGAGCTTCTTCTCGCCGTCGTTCAAGGCGAGCCCGTGAGAGCCCTCCCCCAGCCACGAAATGCACTCTATCACACTCGCCTTCACCTCTACTTCGCCCCTGTATCCTTTAATTTGAAAATGGAGCCCCCTAGCTCTCGATTTGCTTACCCCGGCGAGCTTCTCGCCGTCAACAATGGCGGTGCCGCCGCAATCCCCTCCCCCTCTGGTGGCCCGCATCTCTCTCTCTCCCCCATCTAATCTCAGCCGTTCGTTTTAAATCCTACGACCACGAGCACACCGTACCCCTTCGTGGGTCTTTTTCTTAAAGAGACCCTCGGTTTCTTGTTTATCGAACCCGCTGTCCTTGGCGTACTCCCGGAGTACGCATTCTCATTTTGAAAACGTAGTTCCGTCGGTTTAAATGAAAATACGTTTTCAGTAATTACAGAATTGCCACTTAACTTGTTTTACTCATAAAATCTTCGTTTTAGCTCCGATTCGACCCGTTCAACTTGCGTTAGATTCGTAATTTCGTAATCTTCGCATTAGTGCTACTGTTAGACCTGTTAGGAGCTTTTGAATTTCTTGATTAAGTCTAGTTTAATAGCTAGCTTTTGGAACCTTAAATAGTTCGTAACTTTTGCGTTGTAGCTCCGTTTTTTGTGCACTTCGCGTCGTTGTGATCGTAGCGAGACATAGAATATTTTCATAAACTTGTTATCTTGTTTTTATACTACTGGTGTACTGTTCTAATTATAGGTTTGTTTGCTATGCATGAATGCTCCTGAAATGTGTATGTTGCCGTGTTGGTCGAGTTCAGACGGTGAGGAGTACGTTGGGAACCAAGAGAACTTCGAAGACCAGCAGGATCAGCAGGAGTGTGCTAACTAAGGCAAGTATAGCATGGGCTTACCTTGATGTCATATTCATTATACAATCTACTCATTATGCATGTGTCCAATATTGCTCGACTATAAGGACTTCCTAGCTAATTGATGACCTGTACCTTGATTCCTATGGGGTTATTTGCATATGGGTAGAATGCTAGTGCTCTATTCAAACATGATCAATACTATGATTAATGGAATTAACGGATAAACATGATGGTAATAATTGAACTATAGGGTGATGGTGCAAATGATGTCGATCATGTTGCCCTAAACCTTCCGTAAGGACTTATCTGTAGGGCAAAAGCTGGGACATACAGTACAACCATGAGAGTTACATGGCTCTGACTTTAGCTCAGTAATAGGATATTTTCTAGCTTGTTAGAGGTTACCCAAAAGGGCGCAAGAGGGGCTTGCCACTTTGGGTATAGAACTGCCTCAGTTCTGGTGTGTATAGCCTGCGGGAATTGTGCCACAGAAAGGGGGTTCTCTATATCTGCCTGCCGAGGAAACCTCGCGGCCCTAACTTGTTAGACGAGAACTATGGAAGGCTTCATAGTGTACCCCACCCGCTCACCTTGGAAGTGTTATGGGAGTAATTAACCCGGGCATATGGGCAACACGACTCACGGGTAAAGATGCACAACCTCTGCAGAGTGTTACAACTGTTATAACAGCCGTGCTCACGGTCACGAGCGGCCCGGAAAACTCACAGAATAAATGGTTACTTATGATAATGTTGTTCATGGTGAACTATGATGGTATTATGATGATGATGATGACGATGATGATGATATAATGTTGATCAATAACTCTATTTAATTCTAGTATATGATCATGTGGGCTAATTTGGGAGCCTAAGCATAAGTTGATGTTAACCAATGATAAAAAGTTGACTTACTAAAATGCTAAATGCAGTAAACTGTGTCTGCCTTTTGAGCCTCATGAATCCCCTTGTTATGCTTGTGGAGTACGAAATGTACTCACGCTTGTTTATTTTTCAATACTTTGGAAAAATCCCGGATGGGTACCAGATTGTCAGAGATTGGAGCAGTTAGGCTTGTGATCAACCAGTCAGTTGTCCCTGTGGAGTGGAGTTTTCACCTGAAGACCGGAGTTGTCTTTCCGCTGTTTGTTATATAAGGTTATATCTTTTATAATAAGTATGTTATATCTTAAGCATTATCATTTGATATTACCCTTATTTGTAGCTATATGTGAGATTTGACTTCCTGGGCTCACATATGGTGTGTATCTGGTTTTGTTCTTAAAACCGGGTGCTACAGAATTGAACATTGAAAATTAGTGAAGAAAGTCCTGTGTTATTTGCAGGGTACGAAAGGCATCATGTTAACATATAGAAGATCTGATTCCCTGCAGATAGAGGGGTATTCAGATTCCGATTATGCGGGAGAAGAAAGAAAATCTACGTCAGGATATATATTTACTCTCGCAGGAGGGGCTATATCGTGGAAAAGCTCTAAACAAACTGTAACTACATCCTCGACGATGTATACCGAGTTTGTAGCATGCTATGAGGCAACGGGGCAGGTGAATTGGCTGAAGAAATTCATACCCAGATTGAAAGTGATTGATAATATTAATGAACCACTAAGATTGTATTGTGATAACAATCCAGCGGTACAGTATGCTCACAACAATAGGTCAAGTGGTGCTGCCAAACACATTGATATAAAGTACTATGTTGTGAAAGATAAAGTTCGGGATCATATAATAAATCTTGAGCATATAAGTACAGATAAAATGCTCACGGATCCGCTCACAAAGGGCTTACCACCCAACATGTTCAGAGAACACGTAGCCGGCATAGGTTTAAGGGAAAGCCTATAATTCCCGAACATATGAAAGGCCCAAAGAGAATTTCATTCCAATACGGAGAGGGGTGTTGTGGCTGTTAGTCTAACGGCACTAACCGTTGTGACGATGAGACAACTCTACGCACTAATCTGTAAAGGAATAGGATAAAAGCAAGAAAAATATGAATTGAAAGTTTTGAGTATGAAATTAAAGAACGAGGAAAATAATGAGAGATTAAGGGGGAGAATGTTAGGTTTGATCTCCCACCAATTAGGCCCAACGGCCTTTTGGGCCTTGTTCTCGCGCCCTGATCGGGGGCGCCCAACCCTACATGGTTGGTGGGCCCCCGTCACACTACGCTATAAATAAAGGTGGGGGCTGGCAGACTCTCGGGATGAGGTTAACCTAAGCCGCCACTCCCCACCAACATTTCCCGGACCCCGATCTAAGCAGGGGCGCAGCCAGTGACGGGAAGCCGCCACTGTCTTCACTGCGCCACCGTCTTCACTGCGCCACCGTCTTCACTGCGCCACCGTCTTCACTGCACCGAGTTTCCCCTCTCCATCGACCGTCGCTACCGGCGCGGATGGCTCCACCGGCGAACGAGACCCCGGCCAGCGCTTCCTCCACCCCGGCCGTTGCGACGACTACGGCGTTCGATGGTCTGCATCTCATACTCCACTACTCCCTTTTCATCTTGCAGTAGACGATGTACTAGGACTATTGATACACATTGTAATCACTGAACATGAATCTTGTATCCCGATCTAATGAACCTAAGAGGAAAGAAAGTCTAACAGTCTATATACACGATAAATTGAAAACTACATATCTCAACATTATTGTATATATCTATAGATATCTATACATAGCAAAAATCTACATTTCTGTGAAGGATATATTTATAGAATCATGGCGATTGCGGTAGTGCATGCCTATCATTCAATTCACCTGCTTGATGCCTCATGCCCTCAACTCAACGACCACCATGCATGGAGATGAAAATGGAGAACAGTACATAATTGGTTTGCTGTATCTATCGTACCTGTAATAATAATAACACACAGCTCATCAAAGAACGACGATAATAATTAAGAAATAATAACAAACTCAGTTTATCCGATATATATGATCCACAGCTCGAACGACGACGTCGTCTCCCCATGCATAGTAGGAGTAAGTAGAGAGGGTGCATCGGACGCACACAGCGTGGCACGACCAAATTAAACCCTAGCTACCTAGCTCCATGGAGGAAACCAGAGCGTAATGAGTGATGAGCTATAGAGCGGGCTGTGCCACGCCATGCGCGTCTGACATCAACTCTCTCCCCGTATCCGTATGAACCTTCTTCTTCCTCGCTCCATCGCTCGCCATTGTTTGCGGAAACGCCATGACGGCCGACTACTGCATGCATTGCCAAACCCTATATATACACATAGGAGGAAAAGGGAGGAGGCAAATGCAAAGCTCAGATATAGCGCGGCAATATATATAATGCGATACACACGTACGGTACGCAGCGCAATGTGCCGGCTCCGAGGCTATATATACGAGAGAGAGGCCACACCCCACAGCGCTGATGGAGGGAATGACAATCAAGCCCTCGCGTACCTACCGTTACTATTTTACTATTGGTGTGAAAGGCCCGTTGTTTTGGCGCCTATAAACGACGACGATGGGACACGTATGCAGCCTCGTGGGCTACTGCATGGCTGTGCGCCCGTGCCAAGCGCCCATTTTTTTTACTTTTATTTTCCAATTTGTTCTTTTACAGGAAATTTAACATTTAGCAATGCTCATCACTAGGACACACTTAGGGGGTGTTTGGATGGACGCCACCGTCCGCCTCGCCACGCTCTGTGGCCGCCACCATTCCCAAGGCCAACGTTTGGTTCGGGTACGCATGTTTGGCAGCCACAGCAACGTCTCTCTCATTTCCTGCCACAGAAGTGTGGCGCTCGAATCCCCCGCCTCCGTCACACTTCGCCGCACTTTGGCGTGGCAATGTGTGGCCACGATCCAAACAGCCTCTTAGCCTTTTACGATGTACCAGTGGATGTGCATGTATGACCCGCACATGTCACTAGCAGAGAATAAACCTTGGGTTTTTACCTTTAAAATCCCGGCGAGAGTTGTTGGGTCTGGACACTAAACGGAGCATTAGTCATGGTTGGAGGCACCAGCCGAGACTAAACTCGCCGGCCCAACGCATAGTGCCGCATGCTTTTGTACCAGGGGAAATTAGTGTGGCAGAACCGCCTAAGTCATATGGCCTACATGTGCCTATCAATGTCTTACAGACTTCTAATAGCAGCACATGCAAGACAAACAACTTCGGTAGTCTGTCGGGTGTCCTCGGAGAACCCCGAATCATCCATGTTTTTCTTTCGAGCAGGATCAATTACAGAAACATTGCATCCGAGTAATCAGCGAAAGACTTATAACTATAAGTTTACAAATCATTCATTAAGTTGTTACAACATAATCTTTAGCCAACTAGGCAGTAGGGTAGCATGACAGGTACCACTAGTATCACACAAGAGAGATTTCACCCTGCCCAAGGGTGCACAACAAACTCTTCTACTGCTGGCTCTCGCCTGCAACAAGGGTTAACAAACCCTGAGTACAAAGGTACTCAACAAGACTTAACCGACAAAAAGGAAAGACTCCAAGGGTATGCAAGCTTAAGGCGAGTCAAGGTAAGTTTGTAGCAATAATCAAGATATCTTTTGCAGAAAAGCTTTACTAACAGTTGATCCTTACTTTCAGTATTATAGCTTAAGCTTTATAACATAAGTATCATATTAGCACCTGATCTAAACCAATCACTTCTTAAATCATCTCATCATGTGATCATCAGTATCCGGTTCCATTTATTAACTATGATGCAGGGCAGAGGATCGAGTCTTCTTCTTCGAGAAGCAACGGCGATTCGAATCGATTAGGCCCAGCTGGGGTTTCCTTACCACACGACATATGCAGGTCTAGGTCTGAACCCGGATCCAAACCCGAACCTACATATATCAACCTTCACTCGGATCCTCCAAAATGTGAACCGGTCCAGCGCTACCCAAGAGCACAGTACACCACCTCCTTGCGCCACTCCTGGTGGATTCATAGGATGGGTACACGCTACTCTCACTATCTCCACACTCCCAGTGCGCGGTTGTCGTTTCTCATACTAGAATAACCAAGGTATTAGGCTTACTGGAGCATGTGGCCAGTACTAGCAAAGTCTCGAACACATAACAAGCCTACAACGGTACGGTCCTTAATTGACACAGACGGGGTCACTACGTCAGGCCTCAAACCATGACGCAAGCCAAGATTCCGCCCAACCTTGTATTAAAAATATGATCATCCTCATACTTCAGGTTCATCAAAGTTTTAGGATAAACTTACTTATCAGCATTAATATCTAAGCAAGACTAAGCATTTAATACTATATCATATCAAGCTATGTACCATGGGATAGGTAAAAGTAGACAAGGAAGATAATGCAACAACGGTATATCAAGTAATTCCTATCACTTAATGCAACAAGAATAGACTTATGTGAATAACTTTTATAAAATACAAGAAGATGGGTTATGCTCCGGGGCTTGCCTTCGATGTCGGGGTTGTCAGGCACTTCAGATAACCCCTAGAAAGATAACCAACTACCACGAATAGAATTCCTCTCCAGGGACTTGATCAACTATGGAATTCCACTCTCGATCACTAAACGTAGATAAATATGCATGCTTTAGTATGATGATGTGCTAAGCATGATTAAGAAGGTTTAAACAAAAAATATTTAACTTGAGTACAACAATCCTCCGAGATTAAGTTGACTAATTAACTCACACAACAATATTAGTTGTTATTATTTACAAGTTGATTAAGAGCACAATCAATAGGTAAATAACATGCCAAGGAACATCAGAGGTGAATATGTTCCCTGGTCTATACTCAATCCAAAAGTGCACTCAAATTATGTTGTAATTACTTTATTAACTAAACATTTATTAATTAATTAATTAATTAAGCATAGAATTAAGGATATAATTAAACATTATCAAAATAGTACCATAATTATTGTGAAGGTAGACCTAAGCATAATAAACATACTAACAAAGTTTCATAATTAATTTTATTTTATTTTTTTGATAATTATTTTAGCCTACAAAATTGATGGAAGCTGCATTTATTAATTAAAACATGAAATTTTAAATCATAGCAAAAGTATTGAAACAGCTTATGTTATATTTTTCCTAGGTTTATAACAGTATGTAAAGGCTACACAATTAATTTCATGCATTTATCACACTCCTACAATTTTATATCCATTTTACAAGAATCTAAACTAATCAAAATATTGAGAAAATAGGAAAAAATAATTTTTCTTCAATCAGGCCTCGGCCTCTTTCCTCCGGTCCACTCCAGGCCCAGCCCATAACAGCGAGAAGGGGCCTGTGGCCATCCCGGCCCATCCCGCGCGCAAGGGCCCGAGGCCAACCAGCCTAAGCAGCTCTCCGACCGCGGCACGGACAGCGGAACGGCGGTGCCTACCTCGCCGACGGCGAGGTCGCCGACGGCACGGACACTAACAACCCATCCCCAGACCCCAGCGCACCTCTTCTAAGGCACCAAGCGAACGAACAAGGGCACGGACAGAGCACAGTCGCGGCCATGGCGGCCTGGCGATGGTTCGTCCGGCAACGCGGTGGCGGAAACGACACCACGAAAAAGTAGAGTTAGAACGGAGACGAGCAACGCGGTCAGGAGCTCACCGCGAACTCAGCGAGGCAACAGGTTGAAGCGGAGGGGCAGCGGAGAAGCTCCGCCCACAACGACGGCGGCGATGGCGTGTTCCGGAGTGACCTGAGAAGGAAAAGGGAAACGGTCACGTCGGTGAGCTTCAAGGACGCAAGGCGAGCGTGAAACATGACAATAGAAGGCGGCCGCAAGCTCCAGCATGGGCTGGCCACGGCGGAGTGCGTACGGCGGCGATGGCGACGCCGCACAGAAGAAGACGGCGCACGTCGGTGTTAGGCGTTGCGGGGCGCTGCTAGCTGGCTCAAGGTGTGCGCTACGGCGAGGCGAAGAAGAGTGCGCGAGCAATTGTGCTGTGGAGGAGCGGTTACGGTGAATTGCGGAGAATTGTGCCGGCGGTGAGAGGGTGACCGACGGCGTGCACGAAGGGAAGAGAAGGGGAAGCAGAGCAGCTTGGTGAATAAGTGAAGCACTGGACATCTCCCTGAGCCGCCAGCACCTGCTTGAGCGCTTCATCTCGGCAGCTGCGTGGCAGCACGCATGGAAGCGGCGTGAGGGCGGTGGCCGTCGGTGGTGAAGCAGGCAGAGGAGCAGGTCACCCGGCGTCACTGTAGCAGCCTGACCGGAGATGTTTATCCTCCAAATTCTCTTGATTTCATGTGACAACTCAAGGAGTTCCAATAACAAAAGTTGTTTCTCCATGTATCCTCTCCAACTTTTCTTATAGTCTCGAGCTCAGATTCTTACTGGTTTGGAAGATCCAGATCAAGAAAGAGAGGTAGAAAGAAACTGGAACAGATAAATTCAGTTAAGCTTTTCAGAACAGTTAGAAACTGCCTTCTTCTCCTCCTCTGTTCTCCATCTTTTGCTAAACAACTTGATCAACAACCAATACAAGAGTTGTTCCCTGATCACTGGTCTCCATCTTCAGTTAAGAAAATAACCCCGAAAACTTTATAGTTTTGAAAATATTGATTTCCAAACAAGGGTACTTTGAAAGGAAGTACACTGAAACATAATGTTTCAGTCTCTTGTTACAAAAACTGTTTTGTGAAGCTAAGTTGGTGATTTATTTAATGAGAAATTAACAAACAACACTATCAAACAATGGTACCACTTCATAGTACAAACATTGCACTACAACTTGATACTATAGTTTGACCCACTTTATTTAGGAAATTCTTTTTAATAAATTCCCCAATATTGAACTCAATGTTGAATTTCAACACTACCAAAAAGATCCAAGTGCTGGTTTTCAACTCTTGCTTTCAAAGTTGAGGTTCAAATTTTAATGGTTTGAACTTGAAATCATCCCCAGCACTTATCATTAGTGTAAACTAAAACATTTACACTCCAAGGTTTATTTGGGCATATTTCCAAGTCTTATGTGAAATTCCAAAATGGCAAGATCCCAAAGTACCTTGAGAGAAATTTTTTATTGTAAGCACAACATACCACAAATGCATTGCATTACTAACAATTTAACATTTCTTTTAGTGAATGCAAGACATGATTAGCTAAATGACCCGTTAACAAGCATGATGATGAAATGACTAAGTTTTAGTGACGCTTAACACCAGGGGTGTTACAATTAGTCCCGGTTAGTGGCCCCAACGGAGACTAAAGGTCATTCTCTAGTCCGGAATGAAGCCACCAACCGACTTTCCGGTTGGTGGCTCCATCTGGGACTAAAGGATGACTTGTAGTCCCAGTTGAAACCATCAACCGGGACTAGATGTTCCTAGGTATATAACCTTAGTTTTCTTCTTCCTCCCCCAGCCCGAGCCATTCCAAGCTCTCTGCTTGTTCTCTGTTCTTGCTCGTGGAAGGAGTTCATGCTTGGGGGATCTGTAAAGACTTCATTCCTCCCTTCATTCTAGGGTTCTAAAGGTTAGCAACTTCGCCCTCTCAGGTTTCATTGCTAATACGGCTCATTTTATGGTTTAGACACAAAGAAATTTGAGGTTTTTTAGATCAGGAATAACGATAGATTTTTTTTGATTTATATGCCATTTGAGCTCGAATTCACAAGATAGTTTGCATATGTAGAAGAAGAAAGCTTATAGTAGTTGATCAAAATGAGTATGCACCTTTCATTTCTAGTGTGTGTGTGTGTATACATATATATATATACCTCATTTCATGGTTCCGAAATGGAGAAATTTGAGGTCTTTTAATTGGGAATAATGGTAGATTTTTTTTATATGCCATTTCAGCTCAAACTCAATTGATAGTTTGCATATGTAGAAGAAGAAAGATTATAGTAGTTGATCAATATGAGTGTCCACCTTTCCTTGCTAGTATAGCTCATTTCATGATTTAGAAATGGAGAAATTTATACTAGTTGATCAAAATGAGTATACAGTAGATGGCGACTACTTCCAGGTCCTCGGCCTCACATCGGGTTTGTGAGCGACTGAGGCCAGACCTCCCTCTTATTTTGTGGGGCAAGTGTAAGCTGAAGACTATGTTGGAGTATAGAGTGAAGAAAGGAGGGTTCCAACCATGGCCGCACCTTCTACAAGTGTCCAGATCGCAATGTGAGTTCTTTTGGTCACATTTTTTATGGTTTGTAGCCATTTTTGTAATGATTTTCATTGAAGTTCTTGATTTGTTCTAATTTCAATGGGATGACACTGCATGTAGATTGGTACTAGGAGGAAGAGTACGCTCGTGCAAAAATCGGCGGTGACGGCTGATGAGAGTGCACTTGTGTACGAAGAGGTGAACCAGCAGAAGAAACCTATTGATACTACGATGGTATCTAAAAATGAATATTGGAATTTCAATCAATTTCTAGTCTGATTCTACGATAGCCTGGTTATGCCATTTGAGATAAAAACCTCTAAAAGTTTGTTTTTTATTTTTTTGCGAATTACATAGTATAATGTATACACTTACAATGAATGCACACTTACCCCTATGAACATATTCGAAGACTAGGCCGGCAAATCCGCGAGATTGACGAAATCACCATAGGTGCCTCGATGTCGTTGGGAACGTCACCTACCACTGAAAGCACAACGCCATTAAATCCTGAAAAATTCGATCCCATGAGGAGTTAAACCTAGGGCCTGAGGTGCTACTAAGGCTCTTGTAACCACAAGGCTACAGCCATTTCGTAGATTTTTTTAAAAAGAAAAAATTTGTCAGTGTTTGACCACCGATAGCCTGCCACGGGGTACCTAGGACAGTTGTTCGGGCTTCGATGCATGCTAGAGCTCGACGGTGAATGCAGAGACAGTCGATTTATACTGGTTCGGGACCTCGATCGTCATCGAGTAATAACCTTACGTCCAGTCAGCTTTAGCCTTTGCGTTGGATTGATTGCATTATCTCGTCTCTTCTACAAGGGTGCCTACAGCCTCTCTTTATATCGGTAGAGATGGTTGTAGTGCGTCTAGACCATGAGGTCTATTCCTATTGTCTAAGGTCTATTTTTCTCTCCTCCGATCTAGGGAGCCTTGCCCTCCTTTATATAGTTTAGGAAGCAAGAGTTCTAGTCGGTTTACAATGTAGAGTCCTCATAGGATTACATGATAGCAACGTTACTAGGATTACATGGGAGGAATCCTAGTCAAACTAGATCTTCGTCCTTCCTTGCGGAGTACCCTGTGAGTCCCGCATTGACAAGCCCCCAAGCATTTTATGGTTGAACTCGAAGGCCTCCTTGTTTCTCCGGCTTTGCCTGATGAATCAAGCTTGGTCCGGGTTCTTTCGAAGTGAAGCCTTGAAGTGGTCCTGTTTTGAAGAATTCCTTTGAGCAGTTGAAAGTCCTATGTTTGGTGTTGGTAATTAGTGACAATGCCTAAGTACTAATCCTATACCTAAGTTGTATGTAGCATATGAGGATTAGTACATTCCAAGGTTGGTGGCAAGATGGACATGGTGATCATGATGGCCACACTTGGATTTGGATGCAACCCTACGTGATCAAGGCAAAGGTATATGCTTAAGGGTTGTGTTTTAGTAACCAAGACACCTAGTGGGTGTGGTTACATTATAGGATAGATAGCCGTACTATAAAGAGGGGAATGACGCGGCTATTGAACTCCTAAGTGCCTCTAGGTGTGCATTTCATGTCATATGCATTTGGATAGAACTAATAACGCCTCAAAAAATGATTGTGAAAATGCTAACACACATGCACATGATGATGATCACTTGGTGATGTTAGCACGTTTGCGAAGGCGGTGGAGTTTGAGCGGTAGAGAGGGTTTAGGGTCCTCTCTCCCTCCCGCCGAGCTTGCGAGGCGGGATTCAGGCGTTTTCGAGGAATTGAAACGCCTATTTTCCACTACGCCGGAAGTCGGAAAAAGAAACGGAGGTGAACGGAGGTCACAGTGGTGACCGGACGCTGGACCGGACGCGGTCACTGTTTGACCGGACGCGTCCGGTCAGCGTTCAGCGTCTGCGCGTATTTCAGTTGGTTGATCGGACGCGCAGCGCGTCCGGTCACAGTCGACCGGACGCGTCCGGTCGTCCAGGGAGCTTACTGGACTCCGACCGGACGCTGGCACTGTGGCGTCCGGTCAGTTCTCCAGCGCGTCCGGTCGATGTTTCGTTGTGCGCGGCTCAGGGTTGACCAGCGCGTCCGGTCAGTCACGGGACCGGCGCGTCCGGTCGTGACCAGCGCGTCCGGTCGTTGCGACCAGCGCGTCCGGTCAGTGTTTCGAAAACTAGCCGTTGCGTGACCGGCGCGTCCGGTCAGTTGGACCAGCGCGTCCGGTCAGCACGACTGATGCTGAATCAAGTTTCTAACGGCTATATTCGAAGGGGTACGTCTATAAATACTCGTTGGCCGGCTCAAAGCTCTCTCTTGGACATTTGACATACTTGTGAGCACTTTGAGCTAAGCAACTCCCCTCCCACTCATCTCTCTTGCTTCTTTGCATATTCGAAGTGAGATTGAGTGATCCAAGTGCATTTGCATTGTGAGATAGCATCTAGTTGGCACTTGGTGGTTGATTTGCTGCGGGATTCTTGTTTCTCTTGGTGGTTGCCGCCACCTAGACGGCTTGGAGCAGCTTGGAGGCGTTGGCAAGAGTTGGTGATTGTTCTTGGCCACCCCCGGTGATTGTGAGGGGTTTGTGCCTACCTCGGCGAAGCGCCAAAGGCAACATTAGTAAATTGCTCGTGTCATTGCAACCTTTTGCCATTTGGTAGGTTCTTGTGGCGCCTTTTGAGAGGCTCGGTGTGTGACCGATTAGCCACCGAACCACGTGGTGAAGAGGGACACAACGGGGACTAGCGTGCCGGCAAGCACGTGAACCTCGGGATAAATCTTTGTGTCATCATTCTTATTGTGATTGATCGATCCCGGTGGTTGTGTATTGTGGAATTCATTTCTTGATCATATTGTTTGATTGGCTCAATACTTCGCCCCTCGGTGATACCCTTCTAACTTTCTCTTGTATTAATTTCTTAGTTACTTTGCTAGAGTAGCTCTTTTGTGTAGCTTGCTAGTTGTAGTTTCCCTCTCGGTTTGACTTGTGCGGTTGAGTGCTAAAATACTAGAATTGTGAATTGGATAGGTGGCTTGCAAACACCCCTTAGGCTAAGCAAAACCCGCATCTCGCTATTTGTTATATTGATAAACTTGTTTAGCTTGTCTTTGTAGAAATTTTTAAAAGGCTATTCACCCCCCCTCTAGCCATCGAGACCTTTCAGCAGTCACGGGTTGCACTATGTTGGCATATTCCTTTGGATATACTGTCCTCGAGTACTGTGTCTTTGCACGTGGTTGTTTTTCCTTTACTGTTTTCTATCATTTCTTTGAATATTTTGTTGTTGGTGCACTTGTTCTATGTACACCGCTCTTTTGGCCTATAAATATCCCCCTGACGAGCTACTGCAAATCGGCAAAGTCTTAGCGTAGAGCTTGTAGTCTTGTGGTCATGAATATGATAGTTTGTGAAGTAGGACAGCCCTCGGGAGAGTTGTGATTCTTGTAAATTTTGTAGCATTTGTATTTGTAATGAAAAGAACTTTGTCTTCTGAGTTGTTGTCTCTTTCTTGCTTATCTGAGTGGCTTTGAGTATCATCCGGGTTGTTTCTGGAAAATCCGGCTTCTTTGGCAGCCTTTTGTTCTCTCTTCTGCGTGTCTTGTGATTGTCGAGTTCTTTCTGAGTAGCATAACATGTAACAATTTGGGGTCGATCGAGCGCTATCTGGCTCTCATCCATGTCGTGAAAACGACCCAGAGTAGGTTTGAGTGTCAGCTTATTAGCCTTACTCTCATCTAAACCTGAAAAAACTTAGGATAGTGAGGTCAAGCATCTTTTCAGCTCTTTTGTTCTCATCCGGTTGTGAAAACAACTCGGGATAGGGTTAGCACCTTCTGGCTCTCATCCAGGCGGTGAAAGCGACTCAGGGTAGGTTCGAGTGTTGGCTTGTCAGCCTTTTTACTCTCATCCAAGCCTGAAAAGACTTGAGATTGCGAGCTCAAGCATCTTTTCAGCTCTTTTGCTCTCATCCGGGTAGAAACTACACGGGATTCTTGGCCTAAAATATCTTGACAAGTTGATGATACTTGGATGGCTCGGTTGCTTGCTGAGTAATATAATTTTCCTTGTTTGCACATCATTGCTTGCATTTGTCGTGAATTTTGCATGACCCTCTTTGATTGATTAGCTTGCAAGGTGTATGCGTGCTTGTCATCTCGATCGACCTGTGTGTCTTGTATCTTCTCAACTCTTGTTTCTTTGAATAAGTCTGGACTAGTTTTACAAGGTGGAAAATCTTGTCATCATCTTGCACAGTTCTGGTACGTCTTTGCCTTGTATTTATGTATAAGTATGCATCCTCTTGTATGCTGCTGGTTCGTGGAAGCTTCAACATTGATTTCCATAAATAGCTTGCGCGGCTGCATGGTCTTTTCGCTTGTTTTGCATGGATGTCGCCGTGTAGTGTTGTTGCCTTGTGTCGGAGTTCTTGTACTGGGTGCGTCTTTGTATGCAACTTGCATTAATATTCTAAATATTTGTCGTTGGCCTGTATGATCATATGTCCTAGTTCGCTGAGCCTTCTAATACTTGAACCCGTCAAGCACTCGGAAACCGTCTCAACTGGTGCATCGAGGTACTCGGAACCCGTCACAGACAGGTGTGTCGAGGTGCTCGAAACCAGGGGCGATGGCCAAGACTTTGGTTGGTAGGAGATAGGAGCTCAGGGGTTATCGCACCAGGTTGTTTGGAGTTGACAACTCCTCTACGAACATACCGGGTGCGACCTTCCCTTGTCCGATCCGAGCTGGAGCGACGACCAGGATCTGAGTGGTTGGAGCTGGGAGTTCAGGGGTTATCACACCGGGTTGGTTGATGAACACATCGGGAGCGATCTTCCCCTATCCGATCCGAGCTGGAGTGACAACCAGGATCTGAGTGGTTGGAGCTGGGAGTTCAGAGGTTATCGCACCGGGTTGTTTGACGAACACATCGGGAGCGACCTTCCCCTGTCCGATCTGAACTGGAGCGATGACTAGGATCTGAGTGGTTGGAGCTGGGAGTTCAGGGGTTATCGCTCCGGGTTGTTTGATGAACACATTGGGAGCGACCTTCCCCTGTCCGATCCGAGCTGGAGCGACGACCAGGATCTGAGTGGTTAGAGCTAGGAGTTCAGGGATTATCGCACCGGGTTGTTTGACGAACACACTGAGAGCAACCTTTCCCTATCCGATCCGAGTTCTTTGATATAGTCGATGAATAGTTGTGTCCGTTGGTGAGCTTGAAAAGTAGCTAAATAATGGCCATCCATGCTTGAATCTGAGTCCCCCAAGTAAAATCATGAAGTCTCCGGGTAAGTCATGGTTCGGACAGCCGCTGGTCGAAGTTGAACTCAATGGCCCGTGCTTGGAATGTATATTTGCTTTGTAGTCTGTATATACGAGCCGTAATATCCTTGATTATTTAATTGTCTTATATGGCCGAATATACTTCTCTGATTGCTTGCTATAGTCATTGGAGGAAAACGTCCCGCCACCGGCATATCCATTTTGTTATCAGGTTATTGAACTGCTTATCTGACTTTAGAGTCAGACTATCCACTAGGACCCATATGTCACTTTCAGATTCCTTCTTCGTGTTGATGTGCTCAGCATCAAGTGCCGTGTAATACACGGCGTAGGTGTTGCACTCGATAATGAGTAGCCCTCGAGTACGCCGGTCGCTGAGCAGGATTCTCCGTAATTATCTGCACATCCTCGATAGCTTACAAATAGTCAACTATTACGTACTTATCAAGGCCCCCGACGAGCTGCCCAAGATCAGTATCCTGATCCGAACAGTATGGAGCAGCTTGATAGCACACATGACATGCAATGTCGCCAAAACATAGTAAGCCGGCAGGTGAATTTTTCTTCCAAGAATTTTAGCTTTACAAGAGTAGTTGGAGTGAAGTCAACTAGAGCACCCGGAAACCGTCGTCGAGTACCCGGAAGCTGTAGTCGAGCTCCCGAAAGTCATCATCGAGTACTGGAAGTTGTCATCGAACATCCGGAAGTCGTCATCGAGTACCCGGAATCCATCGTCGAGTACCCGGAAGTCACGTTGGGTACCCAGAAGCCGTCGTCGAGTACCCGTAATCCATCGTCGAGTACCCGGAAGCCACGTCGAGTGCCCGGAAGGCGTTGTCGAGTGCCCGGAATCCGTCGTCGAGTACCTGGAAGCCACGTTGAGTATCCGGAAGCTGTTCCGACTTCAAGCGCGGAGCTGTAAGTAGCTGCGAACATATGTTTTGTCCGCGGAGGCATATTAATAACATTCAGAGATATATAAATATCAAAGAACATTTAGAAAAAAAATATTAAAGCACGACTTAGCTCGATCGTAGCTGAGCGGAGTAGTCCTGGCATGTTTGGGCTTAGGAGCCCCCGAGCATCAGCTTAGTCGTCGTGCCCGAGTAGGAGATCGTTGATGAAGTAAACCATTCGAGCAACCGGTACGTCGAGGACTCGGAACTCATCTCTGCCTGGTGCGAGTAGTCGAGCGTCGGTCTTATAGCACTCGGTTTGGATAGTACTCGGCTCCGGGACTTGCTGTTGCTCTTGGCTTGGATAGTACTTGGCTCCAAGACTTGTGCTCGCGGCTCATGCCTTGCATCTCTTAATGCGTTCGTTTTTGGCGTGTACTTCCATATTTGCATGTGTGTAGATCCGTGTATGCATGTGCAAGCTGCGTATCTTGATTACTTTAATTCGCTTTGCACGGCACTGGTAGTCGACTTGTATGGTCGTAAGCTTCCGGCTGATGTGCATGGAATCCATCACTCCGTTCGTTCGATGCCGCAGCATGTATGTGTGTTGGAGTCTGAGTTGGAAACGAACTCGGTGGAACCAAGTCAGAGTTGACACGAGCGGAATCGGACTCAGCGGAACGGAACCGAAGTCAGCTCGGCTCTCTTGACGGAGTTGTATCTGGCTTGGATGGCTCAATGCATACGTATATGCATAATATTATTTGCTTGTATGGGCCTCCGTGCGTGATCTTTGTTTACTTGCCTGAAGAATAGGCAACCATAAACCGCAGTTTATCATCACGCATGGAAATCTTGAGTGTTGAATCCACAATTAGGGCCGATGAATTTTGATATTGGACGGCGAGAGTTGAGTCGTAGATCGCCTCATCTCGCGGTATGTTGACGGAGGTGGTGCCGTGGTGCACAACAGCAGTTTCCCGGCTTAGAACTTGAACTCCGCTGAGGGTTGACGAAAGTCGTCGCCCGAGGGATGATGAGCCACTGTGGATGTTAATCTCGAGGTCCTTCGAGCTCTTGATCGCAATTGCGCTGAAAGCCCCTACCTGGCGCGCCAGCTATCGGTGTTTAATCACCGATAGCCTGCCACGGGGGTACCCGGGATAGTTGTTCGGGCTTCGGTGCGTGCTAGAGCTCGACGGTGAATGCAGAGACAGTCGATTTATATTGGTTCGGGCCCTCGATCGTGATCGAGTAATAACCTTACATCCGGTCGGCGTTAGCCTTTGCGTTGGATTGATTGCATTATCTCGTCTCTTCTATAAGGGTGCCTACAGCCTCTCTCTTTATATCGATAGAGATGGCTATAATGCGTCTAGACTGTGAGGTCTATTTTTCTCTCATCCGATCTAGGGAGCCTTGCCCTCCTTTATATAGTCTAGAGGCAAGAGTCCTAGTCGGTTTACAATGTAGAGTCGTAGTAGGATTACATGATAGCAACGTTACTAGGATTACATGAGAGGAATCCTAGTCAAACTAGATCTTCGCCCTTCCTTGCGGGGTACCCCGTGGGTCCCGCATCGACAAAATTACAATGAAATAATTAAATTTGACGAAGTGTAGTTTAAATCTTGCGAGCAGGAGTCAATTCAATTTGAAAATAACTTTTGAAAATGTAAATAAAATGAACATATATAATTGCGTGCTTGTGACTGCTAGTGTATGAACGAAGTTGATACAGAACCCTAGCCTTGTTTAAAACCCATTTCAATTTGATACAAACCAAATTCCAAAAAAAGAAAAGCCTCGGCCGGCTCCTTTTGTCCAAATATGTTTCTCAGCATCAAATCTTTCCTTCCACCCTCTCGGCCACACCAATTCAGCCCGTCTCTTTCCTCCCTCCTTCCCACACTGATAGTCCAAAACCCAAGTCAGCTTCGGCATATACTCCCTCTATGTTGGTAAAAGAAGTCGTTTTGGACAAGGTTTGGGTCAAACATTGGGAATATAAATCATGAATAACTTTTAAGTTGTTAAGTTTGGAAATGTGAAAACAATACGAATAGATTTGTCTTGAAATATACTTTCATAAAAGTATACATATATTACTTTTAAATAAATATTTTTATAGAAAAATAAAGTCAAAGTTATTCTTTGGAGACCGTGTCGTTTTCTAAAACGACTTCTTTTACCAACCTGGAGGGAGTATATATATATATATATATATATATATATATATATATATATATATATATATATATATATATATATATATATATATATATATATATATATATATATATATATATATATATGGTCCTTGAAATTTGAATTGGGGTCAGTCCAAAACCCAACGGAGAATTCACGTCTGGCAGATGCCTACTATATACTTGATGCGTGGCAGACAGATTCCCAGGCTTAGCTTGTTATGTGCATTTCCTTTCTCAATGTTTAACCGATAGGTTCTCTGATTATTATGAATTCTCTGTTGCGTGTGCGTAGTGCATTGTAATATTTAACCCTGTTCATCGGTTTGACAAAACCGGCTGCCGACCCGTACCCATCCCTAGTGAAACCATCAGCACGATTACGACACGGGTTGGGTCGGATCCATTCTGAAACCAATGAAAACATGGACATGCCACCCGGTTTGTGGGTTCAACCTGCCAAACCCGTCGAAACCGTATCATAAGAAGAAACTGATAGGAAAAGGGAAAAACAAGAGAAAGGATCGACGGTGGCGGTGAAGATGGCAAGCGAGTGCGGCAGCGGCATCACCGGGAGCCTTGAGGTGGAATTAGTGCTAGGTTAAGGTGGTGCCAGAGATGCAATAAGCCATGACCCCTCTCTCCGTGCTCCTCGAAGGCTCGAAGTAGACCAGTAGGTCTCGCCGTAGCGCCTCGCCATGGATCTTGAAGGCAAAATCCGACACATCCAAGGATTCGCGTGCACTGAACAAGGCCTCCTTCAATTCCTTCCTCTTACACTCGTCTCAACTAAATTAGTTATTACTCAGATTTGCTTTCTTGTTCTGTGATTTCCTTCAACCATATAACTGGCCTAGATCAGGTTGACTAAATTAGATTCTCAAGACAGGAGATGGTTCCAAAATGCAATTGATAAGAATTTCTTGTGCTTCGTTTTGTATATATATGTAATAGAACAATATGAGCTCATAGAGTCGCATTCTGATTTTGATTATGCAACCTGTATTTTAGTATACAAGGGGGATTTCGCTATACTGTAAATTCAGGCATATGTGATTTCAGGTGTCAGATGCAGCTATAGCAATCGAAGCTGTAGCTGTAATCTGTAAGCCCACGGAGCCATAAAATGTTAATTAGTTGAAGCAGTAATCTATACTGTGCAGGGCTAGCTTTTAGTGTATTTTATATGTTTGTTCGGCAGAAGAAAAGAGACAAGAAATTAGGTGACTATTTAGTTTTGCTTGCCTTTGCATCTGTTACATAGTTTGGCTAACCAAATACAGTGAAATGTTATCAAATTAGCAGTCTTGGATTAATGTTTAACCTGAATTATCTTAATCTATCCCAAAGAAATTACTGAGGATGAATGATAAGGGTAAGATGTGGTCTTTTATGTGGTATATCTCTGTATCTCCCTTTTCCTACAGGTGGTCTATTTGTTCTTTGTCAAACCTATGTATTTAATCTTGTTAGATTATGTGGGCTACTGATCTTCAAATTTGCTTTGAATTTGGGCACCCCTTTTGTGGGGGTGTAACCCATGGTATCCGCAAGACCGTGCGTGGGCCGAGCCGCCAGGGGAGGCCCAGCCCACAAGACGGCACCACGTGGAGCTCGGCACAGATCGGCGTGTCCAGCAAGGCGGTGCACATATCCTTGGCAGTCAAGTAGAATCCGATAGGATATGTAGGATCCCGTGATATGTGTAACTTCTTATCTTGTACGCCAATCAGGATAGAAATAACCGATCTGTAACCCTACCCCCGGACTATATAAGGCGGGTAGGGATCCCCCTCGTTTTCATCTGATCATAAGCAATACAATATATAGAGACACAGGACGTAGGGTGTTACGTCACGCCGACGGCCCGAACCTGCCTACATCGCGTTCTGTGTCACCACTAGTTCGTCTCTCGCGCATCTCTACCGACTTATCTACTACCGCGGGCATACCCCTCGGAAGACTACCGACCATACTTCGTCGACAGTGGCGCGCCAGGTAGGGGGTGTGCGCACTGAATCCATGGCGAACCCGGCCAGTCCTTCATGATCGGGTCCATCATCATTGGCGCCAACGGCGTCGAGGAGACCGTTGAGGTAGCGTAGGCCAGTCCTGCACAGATCGCGCCAACCACGGCGCCAACTCCTCCGACCCTGGTGATCCGTAGCTGGACGAGGAGGCCCATCAACAACAACGATCTGATCGAATCAATCGATCGGGTCACCAATGGCCTAACAGAGACCTTGTCTCTCGTGGAGTCGATCCTAGATTGGTCTTCCACGAGCAATGTGTTCCTTGCGCTCCAGGATCACCAAGTCGCTACCTCTGAGCGCCCTGCTCGGGCACATCGACAAAGGCGACCAGATTCAGATCTGGTGATCATGGCAACTCTAGGAGGGCACACCGCACGACGTCGACCACTTCCAGCCACAGGCTTGCGCCTGGCAGATTACGAGGCCCGAACGGAGAACCTGCCGAAGCCCCACCCTTTCAGGTTGGAAAGCGTGGGATCTGCGTACCAGAATGCCGTCCACCATCTCTTCATAGACCACGCCGAGCGTAGTCACGTCTCTGACCTCTACGCAATCGACCCTGACCAACCCGAACCAATTTATGCTGACGCGGCTTGGGTCCAAAACCCAGCCAAACCCGCGTAAACCAACCCATGAACAGGCCGACTGCGGTGGATAAGGCTTGTGAAGAAGACCCGTGAAGAAGGCCCAGCCGGATATAGGAGAGAGAAACAAAAAGTAAAATAAAGTGATAATAAAGAAAGAAAAGGAAAAATTAAAGGGTATTACAAACATTTCAATATTCCCAACAGTTTGACTCAGACCCTGTTCGCTTGTCTTATAAGCCGTACTTTTTCAGCCAACGACCAGTGTTTTTCTCTCACAACAAATCAATAAACAGTACTTTCAGTCACGGCTTTTCAGCCCAGTGAACAGGGCTCACCAGTCAGATCAGGGTTGTTTATATTATCCCGTCTTCTAAAATATATAGGCCGTTTTGGCTTGCATTGACTAAAGTTTATCTAACTTTAACTGATTTATAGAACGAAGTAACGTAGGTAGGTTGTTAAACTTTTCCTTATTTCCATGTAGATCCATAAACTCTTAAAGTGGCCATCTACATCACCTACCTTTTTAAGTGGATCATTCCAAGTTCACACTAGGTCTAATTATCTTATCTTACGATTACTAATTGGAGGTCCCAACAGAGACTCTAGGTTAAACCTAACTAGAAACACTAGGAAAAAATTAAATGCTAAAAATTTCTATATTAATCAGAAACATCTATCCATTAAATCAAAAGACTCAACCATCCACGATCATTGGATCTATTTTTTCCTAGAAAATGACCAACCATTGCCACTATAGATAAAAAATAGCCTAAGATCTTATTGTTAGGGAGGAAAAAAAAAAGCTTTCACTGTGGAAAAGGTTGTATCTACCGACGTTCACATTTGGTTAATTAATAGAATATCTAAAATATCACATGAGGCCTACCAATTATCAGTATCCATCACGTTCACGATTTATATTAATATAAAAAAATCAGATACGGCCAAAAAATAGAATAGAAAAAGTAAAGTGGAGAAGGCATGACCAAAAGAATTGTGAGAATAAGTCAATTTATCAAGTTGAGGGATTTCAATTTTGATTTCAAATAAAACCCTCAAGACAGAAAAAAGACTCCCTCAATTTAACAACTGGTGCTTGCAGACGCGATGGAATCGACAAGTCACACCCTGAGGGCGACTCGGGCGGCGCCGTCGCCCCCGCCTCCGAGCCCCTCCCTCCGACCTCCCCGGCTCAGCCGCCGCCGAAGCTCGACGCCGGAGTTCCAGTGGAGGGCAAGGACGGCGGCGGCCGGGTGTTTCACTCCTTCCTCCCTCTCCCTCTCCCTCTCCCTCTCCCTTTTCCGATGGAGATCTTACGCCGTCGTCGTGCTTCTCTGGTGGCTGCTAGCGGCTCGGATCTAGACTCTCTGCGGGCGGATCTGAGTTCCCACCGGCTAGATCCAGCTCTGGCGGCGTGAGGGTGTTGCTGGCGTGGCTGGCCTCCTCCGGCGAGCCTTTGGCCCTGTCCTCTCCGGTCGATTTCCGGCGGGAGCGGCCGGTTCTGGTGGGATCCGGTGGGTCTTTGCTGGCGCTCTCCCTCGCCGGATCCGCTCTCCCCTGCTTGGATCTGCTCTCCCGCGGGGCTCCTCGGCGTGCTCTCTGGCCTCCACCAGCGTCGGGGGCGGCGGCTCAGTCCGCGGCACCCTTTGGGCCTGGTGGGTCTGGGAACGGATGTGGCGGTGGCGGTCGGCCTTGGCCTCTTGGTCGGGGCCAGCACTCCACTGCTGAATTCAGGGGTCAGCGGAGGCCTGCTGGGCGCTTCGGCTGGCACACCGTGGGATCTCCCCTGTGCCTCCTCGCCACCGCCGGAGCGTGCTGCCGGTGGCCGCGCAACCCGCGAGGATGGTGGCGGCGGGGCGCTCTTTCCCTTCCTCCATCCTTCTCTCCTCCCGATGGTGGCAGCGGGGCCTTCTTTTCCGGTAGTGGCGGTGCCGGCTCCGGTGACCGGCGCTCAGATCCGTAGCCCTGGCGGCCGGATCAAGCGGCTCCGGTCCCTCCGTGACCGGATCCGGCGACCTCCACTTGGAGATGGCCGAGGTGCCGCGAAGCTCGGGCCCGCGGCCAGATCTGGTGAAGGTGGGGGCGTTGGGGCCCCTGTCTGCGCCTGGGGTGGCAGTGGCGGCTAGCCGGGCCGGCTCGCACGCGCCTGCAAGGCTCGAGCGCAGCAGCGGCGTCGGCGACCGCGTGGGCGCGGTAGTGGCGACGGCGTGCGCTCCGGATCCGGCACGGGCGCAACTGCTTCTGCTCGTGTGGCTGGACAGTGCCAACTACTCCCGGAACTGCGTGGTGCTGGCAGCCGGTCCAGTGGCGACCGGCGCCCCTCCCTCGCGCCCTGGGCCCAGGCCTGTCATCCTCGTGTGGTGGCGCCCGGCACCTCTTCTCCCTGCGTGGCGCACCGCGACCCGCCGTGGTCGCGTCACGCCCCCTTGCTGTCCCCGTGTGGCGACTGGTGTAGCTCACTCCAGCACGGCGCACCGCGAGCCGACGCGGCCACATCCCTGAGCAGGCGGGTTGGTTGAGGCTAGGGCAAAAGCCCGGACGGCGATATCTGCGGACGCCGCTCCCTCCTTGGAGGCGTCCTCTTCGACCCTCTTCCCCCGCCTTGTTGGTGCGGACGTTTGCCGGTGCACGCCTCCCACTATCGCGGGCGAGTCTGTGAATGGCTCCGCATGGTGTGGCGGCGACCGGCACCCCCCTCCCCCCGCGTCCAGGCGTGGACGCTTGCCGGTGCGCGCCTCCCACCGTTGCGAGCGAGTCCGGTAACGGCTTCGCGCCGTGTGGCGGCGGCCGACGCAGTCCTCCCTCTGTCCAGGCGGTGTGCACCTCCCACCATCGTGGGCGAGTCCGGGAATGGCTCCACGCGGTGTGGCGGCGGCGGCCACCCTCCCCCCCCCCCCCCCCCCGAGTTCAGGCGTGGACGCTTGCCGGTGTGCGCCTCGCACCTACGCGGGCGAGTCCGAGAACGGCTCCACGTGGTGTGGCTGCGGCCGGCACCCCCCCTTTTTCCGTCCAGGTGCGGACGCTTGCCGGTGCGTGCCTCCCATCGTCACGGGTGAGTCCAGGAACGGCTCTGCGCGGTGTGGCGGCGACCGGAATCACCTACCTCCCTCCGTCCAGGCATGGACGCTCGCTTGTGTATTTGTGGTTCTGCCACTTTTCGCCCTAGCGCTTGGGCATCTTGGTGATGATGTTGTTCCTTTCTAAACATTTGTAAAACATATAACGAGCCGTTTTGGGCTATATAATACATATTCATGTGGGGAGTAATCCCCCGGTGACATTTCAAAAAAAACAATTGAACCAATTTTCTTCTAATATTTATTGTGTTAAATAGTAAATTATTATTGGAAACATGGGTAGAGCATGTGTCTTTCCTATAATTTATTTGTGTATTGAGAATAACTTGCCTGCTTCACGTAACTTTCTCTTTCTGCAATGAAGTGCTAAAGGCTTCATGACAGTGGCGGAGGGGGGGGGGGTGGAGGGGGCCAGGCATCCCCCAACATTTTGATTGGTCTACAATATAACCTCATGTTTAGCAACTAATGATGGTAATCAGTGCATGCACTTTGCCCCTCCAAACTCCAGTATAGGCATATAGCCTGTGTGGGTGCGTCGCTGGTAAAGTGGTAATTGCGTGGCTTTCCGTCACCTCCCCTGTTCATATGCATGCCTGCCGTCTCGCGCGCTGCCAGCTGCTCTGCCGCTATGCTTGCCAAGCCACCACACTGCAGTGGATGTAGTATAAAGACTGAATCTACTAATGGATATACAGTTTCATGTTCTATACCTTAGAATTTTTCTTCATTAGATAAATGTATTTTCTGGAATGGATATATAGCTCATTTACCTTAATTACTTGATGTCATATTTTTTCACTCTTATGGTTTCTATTCGACGTGACTACGTTCTGATTTTCTTTAGCTAGCAAAAAATTTGAGATTGCTGGCTGTGAGCATCTAAAAAAAAATCTTCGCAGACATCTTGGCCCTCATGTTTGGATCCTAAATCTTCGCGGACACCATGGCCCCCCTATGTTTCAATTCTAGCTCTGCCCCTGCTCCATGAAATATGCTTACAACACAATATTTAACTACATAAAAACTTAACAAAGGCACGGGTTCATGGCCCAGCAAATTATCGCAGTGGGTGTTGGTATTTATTAAGTGCAAATAGAATATGAAGGATTCCGCAAGCGCACAGAATATACCATTGTAGCATTTTACCGGGAATATTTCAGGTATCGTTATTTATATTTTACCACAGGGAAACAATGGAGTAAAGACTTAATGGGTAGCAATGGAAAGACTACTAACCAACGTACCAGCACAACTAGAGCAGGAGGTAAAAGTAATGATAGGAGTTATGCAATAAGACACACAGGGGATAGGTCATCAAGGATAAGCTAGTTAACTTGGGAGGTCAACGGGTGAGGTAGATTCCTATGATATTCTTATCACATGGTTAAAGTAAACCCAACTATGTTATGAATTACCTTACTCTTGTGCACTTTGGGACGCCACTAGACAGGAAAGAGTACCACAAAGGATACCTCTACTGACGTGACTACGGTCCTACAATTTAAGAACCTGCTCGATTCGATATGGACTTGACTGTCACCTCCCGTAACTACCATACAACCAGGGAACAGGGTGTATTTATAGGCATAGCATCGTGTAAGCACCACGCTTACAGAAGCTCGGCTACCTAGCCTAGTCAACAAACCAGAAGGCTAAGCGCTCTATGAACTAGCACACAAAAGCATCGATAAACTCAACTAGCAAGATGTATTCAAAGTAAGCATAGCCATGTAAATAAGATAATAAGTATAAGTCTTACAAAATATTGAAGTGAAGATACAAGGCTTTACCAAGCCTCCAAGAATAGATCTGGAACCTTGAGCAAGAGCCCAACTTGACCCTCTCTCTCTAGCTACGACATTGGAGAGTCCAGACCTAATCCTCCTGGTGTATGAAGGAGAGGTTATCCTTTCAAGAGACACCTCTTAATCAACTGAATGAATTGATCAATGAATAATGAATGAAACCCTGGGGTCTAGGGCTATTTATATAGTCTCCTAAGAGGAACCTCGGCCGTTGGATCAAACCGATCTAGATGAACGATTATTATTGATCCTCAAAGGTGATGGAACACGATCCGCGAGCCAATGCCTGATTGGCTGCCAGGCTAGGGCGGCCGCCCTAAGAGAGAGGGTGGGCGCCGTGCTTCTGAGGCGGTTTACCCTCTCATTTGTTCCAGAGCCTTCTCGAGTCTTTCAAGTTCCAAAAAAGTGTGCATAGCCCCTTTATTTCTATGTAAACCTGACATGTGGGTCTTCCTTGGCTCTTTTCAGCTGACACCCTGCAGAAACAGACATTCACCAAAACTCGTGGAATTCTATCAGTGTACCCCATATATCTATGTGGTATTTATGTTTAGGTCCTTTTTCTTGTTTCATTGACGGTTAAAAATGAGAGTTATCTACCGTCAACAACTCCCCCAAGCTTGCCCTTTGCTCATCCCTGAGCAAAGATAAACTCAGTGATGGATCAGGAGTTGCTACGATGCTTTCACGCCTCAAAAGTACACATGCGTTCAAACAAGAAATCTCCTCTGGATTAGAGTGAACTATTCTGACTCTCAAACTTACCCATATTACCTTCCACCATGGGGCTTGTAGCCTTCACTTGGGTCTTGAGTAGTTAAGTCAAGCACCGTGTTTCAAGTTCTTCGATCAGCCTTCATTCCAGAGTTTTTGTAGATTTTCAAAATAAAACTCAGAGTTTCCTTTGTATGACCCTCTCAAGTCTCTCATTTGTGGTATTTGTGGATCCTTACCAAGGCATTTATGATGTATGCCTTTTCTCTTCACTCAAGATATGTGGTATTTTTGGCATTAGGCATAGTAGCATTGTGCCTTCTCTCTCTCACCCAATAACTAATAGGCTTATGTGGAGCTCATAGGTGGGAGACAGCTCATACATACTTGCAAACATATATTGTAAAGTCAAACCACGGATCTAAAGAAACGAGTCATACGATCAAATCAAGATGCGCATGTGTGTGGACCTATGTATGTGGTGGATGTATGGTGGAATATAGTGGGGGTATGAATATGGTGGATGTATAAATAGGTAGAAGTGGTTACGAAGGGGGATTTATGATGGCAATGGTGAAAGCCTAATTCTACTTTTGCTCCTTGAAGAAACACATACCTCTCTTTTGAACTTAAAGACTTTGAGGAGAACCTGGGGTGCTCAAACAATAGTAGTTTTTTTATTGGGACATTTGTCCTCTTTCTTTTATTTTATTTTTCTTTTTTTTTTCTTTCAGAGCACCCAAGCCTCTTTTTGGATATATTGATGGGAGATAGCAACAGAAATATTTTGAGCTTTATTGAATAGCAGGGGTTAAAATGAATGGGAAACATATTTTGATGTTCACTCCCAGTGTAGAAGTAGAACAATTTTGGGGTGGATCTAGATGGAAAATATGTGGATGCATACTTCCAGGGTAGAAGCGGCATATAAGGGTGGAGTGTACGTGATCTTGATTTTAACCACATGACCAATTCTTAAGGGTTAACACAGCTTGACCATACTCAATACTCACAAGCAGTAAATATCAGTGGAAGTTTTTCTAGTCTAACAAGCATGTATATATGGTTGTGGTAGGAATTTAAGCTCTCGTCATACAGGAACTCATCATGCAATATTTTTATGTTTTTAAAAGATAAATTCTCTAGAACTGTAGTTCTCTAGGAACAAGATAAACAATAGCTCAGACCTTCCCATATCATATCTGTCAACTATCTAGACTTAGATCAAGCATTAACTACCCACGAGTTTCAAGTTCAGAGTAAATCTTAGATCAAAACAGTTGTATCCAAAACTCAGGAGAGTTCAAGGTTGAAAACTAGTACTTGAAAGGAATTACGGCAGAGCAACTATTCATCATTTCTAGAGTTTATTTTCAAACTTCATTTTAGCAGGCAAACCTTTGTACACTCTCACTTTTTATTTTATTCCAAACTTAAAGATAGCACACGACTATAGCTATAAAAGGAAATCTTTATTTAGTTTTAAGATTATACATCTTTTTATTTATTTAGGTGTTTAGCAAAGCCAAATTAATTTTAAAATTATAAAAAGGGAAAAGAGATACTTAGCTAGATACATGGGAGTTGCTCTCCCCCAAGCTGCATGTTGACATAGTCGTTTCATCTTGCAGGGTAGCAGACTGGCAGCGGAGATGTTCTTCCTCTAGTGGAGCATTAATTGATGTTGATGACTACTAAAACAGTGCTCCAAAAGTGGATATTACCACCACTTGCTTGTCAGCTCTTCTTGATCCTTCAAATCTTGTGGAGCTCAAATAGACAACAAAACTTGTGGAACTGATTAGGCATAGTAATTAACCACCTAAGTCTTGGTTGCCTAGAGTTTCATGATTATTCTTCCAAGCAGAATTTCAACAGGATCTCTTTCTCAATATTTTTGTATTTTTATATTTTATATGAAGCAAGAGAAAATACAACAAGATGAATGCATATTTACTTTTATTTTCATGCTATCACGGTGATTATCCCTATAGGTTGTTACATGCCACAGAATTATCCACGTGGGGCTTAGCATTTTTAGGATGCAATGCAATAACATTTTTATTTTCTTTTCTAATATAGGTGTAATAAAGTAAATATGCAGCAGAAATTGATTATGTGAATGTAGAAAAGTAAATATGCTAAAGGAAAAATAATTAATACAATGCTAAAAAGGGAAATATGGATAACTACCAAGTTTACCTCCTTAGCGAAGGTTTGGTGATTTAAGTCCTCCAAACAAAACTTCTCAGCATGTTCACTCCTTAGATACATCATCTGACCCCAATGATGGAGATATTAATGACAGCGCCTCTTCAGATGGTGGCTTCGAGGATGTTGTCACCCATGTTCTTTTCTCATCCAGCAATTCGAAGTGAAGCATTAGTAGTGGAAGCTAACAATATCTTGCTCAGTGTGCATGTTGCAGGTTCAGAACATTCACTTGTAGGATTTGGAAAATCAACAATTCCCCTAATTTTCGCTCAAAGTGTGTCCTACTTGCAAAGACAAGGTAGAGATCAAGTGCATGAGTCCTGTTGGTGGAAAAACACTAACAGAACCAAAACCTTATTCATTTTAACCTTAGACACATTGAACATGATAAGATATTGCATACATTGTTTATTTTATGGGTGGCAAGATTAGAAGGATGAGCATAGATGTAGCATTCAAACACTTTTGATAAAAGAGTGGAATTGCTTAACCAATGAAAGGATTGTCAAAGTGTATCAAACTTTTTAGGATTAAGACAATCATCTCCCAAAGTTGCAACATTTAGCTCATTTAATTATGCCTATGACATCTAGAGAGTGGTGTTATGAACAAGCTTAACAAACAAGACATGTTGATTTAGTCAGGTTGAATCAATCAAGTTGTAACTCAAACATGTTTGTTCCTTTCTTTGTATGTATGCTAGAGTCAAGGTAAAACTTTTTAAATGATGACCACTTACCTTAAAATGTTACCTTTATCACTGGGACATGATGACACCATATGATGTAGGGTAGATGTCTTTTGGTGGTCCTTTCCTTCTACTTGAAGCTTGCCTTCCTCAGTTCACTTGTTCATAAGCATCTTGTCGTTTAGAGACTCCTTTCTCCTTCCTCTTCTTTTCTTTTTGAATTGTGTTCAGACCTTTTTCTCCACTCATTATTTCTTCTCAGCGTGTCAAAGCGATGGGAGCTTGAGAGGAGGAAGAGCATTATTGGATCATCTTTAGAGGAGTCATCGGCCTTCCTCCCCCAAGCTTGAACCTTGTTGTCGCTCGACACTTGAAGTCAAGTGTAAATGTTGAAGCATCCCTTAGAGTGTGTTGTAACTCCACGTCCTCAGACATTGTTCTTCCTATCGGTGAGGGCTCATGATTTTAGGTCCATTGAGCAAGACTTCTCCCTTGCATTCAGCTTTTCTTTGAATTATCCGATCCAGGAGATGATGATGCATGCAGACTCGAGTTCCCCCTGATGGTCTTCTAGCGGCATGGCGAAGAATTATTCAATTAATGATACGCCATCCGTCTTGATGGTCGAGAAAGGAACTTCATCGGTATTTGCATGTAGGCTTTATCTCCAATGGCTTTGAGGACATCATCTTGCAATCGTCATTGTTCATGGTCTTTTAGAACTTAGCCAGCAGTTAACCCTTGATTGATGTTGACACAAGGATGCATGCCATGCTTATAATGCCATCATCATACTTGTTCTTCTACTGAGATGCAAGATGGTGTCTTCAAAGATAATGGGAGCAGGCCTCAAATTGGCTGATTTGAGGTGAGTTGCGCTTTGCTTCTCATCGACATCCTAGCCTGAGTTTTTGCAAGACTCAATGCTAGGATATCTTCAACATTGCTCATGACATGTCTCTTTGTTTATCCACTTCCTTTGAGTGAGTGCTATTAATGTCAATCCTATTGTATGGCACTCGTCTCCTTTATTCTATTACTGAAGTGGTGCTTTGGCAGATTCATACCAAACCATGAGCAGGCACATCATAAATTCTTTTTTTCCTGTAAAATGTTAGTGGACACATACCCGAAGGATTGCAATAAATTTAATGTAGGGGTTATTGTCCACAATTTATTTGAATTACATTTATGCTAATAAAAAGATAGCTTTTAAGTGACTCTTAGCATAGGTTTTGTTTATTTTATTTTATATTTTTTTTATTTCATAGCACTCTAACATGGTTCAAGGCAAAGGTAACTTGTAGCAAAAGACAACGGGAGTGATATTTGATACTTACAGTTCTTCCATGGATGATGAATGAGTCGTGTCTTTTGCATGAAGTTGTTGGAGTTCAACATATGCCTTGCTTCATCCCTAATGTGAGTTCATCCCTTGACTTACCCAAATTGTATTTGTGACTTTTCTGCAGGGGTTAGTCCAACAAAATAACCGATGTCTACACTAGTAATTTTTAGTTCAATAACCAAACTAGACTCCATGTCTAATTTAATTAAGGAAGGCTATTTAACCTAAGCACCACGTTTAATTTAAAAGCCTCTAGAAGTATAGCTAGTACTTTCAAACCAAAGCATACTATAGCAGACAAAGGTAGCATGAAAATATAATAGAGATTTACTCAAATTGAGATGTCAAAGCATGATCGTGGTGAGGATTTTTTTCTTTTTCTTTTTAGATGCAAACGATATGGATACATGCAAGGGACTAAACATGCAGTGGATGAGAAAACATATTAAACTAAACCGAGTGGATGCATGGATTGTTAAAAGTAAACATTCAATGGAATGTAAAAATTAAAGAGATAACTACTCATCAAGTTTAAAGTCCATGAGCAAGACTATCTCACCTTTCTTGATCATACTTACCATGACTCACAAGATGGAATTTGTGAGTGGTGCAGCATTTATGTCCGTCACTTGAGATGTAATTTGAATTCTTGTGACGACGACCTTTTCTCAAATCTACACATGGTTAGAATAATATATATGTGTATTCACAAACCTGTGATATGGCAGGATTCTTGTATTAATGAATCATGAATGTTCAGGCACCCTGGGTTCCTCAATGTCTCTTTTGTGAAATCTTTTCTTTTCCTGTGGAATCTTGCCGGAAGGTCGAAACGGTATCTGATGTCCTGTCTATTCCACACTCAACAGAACAAGGGGTAATTCTACTTAAGCTAGTGGTATGTTGATCTTCTAAATCTTTACGCTAATTGTTTCCCCGGCAACGGCGCCAAAAATGCTTATTGGTATTTATTAAGTGCAAATAGAATATGAAGGATTCCGCAAGCGCACAGAATATACCATTGTAGCATTTTACCAGGAGTATTCCAGGTATCGTTATTTATATTTTACCACAGGGAAACAATGGAGTAAAGACTTAATGGATAGCAATGGAAAGACTACTAACCAACATACCAGCACAACTAGAGCAGGGGTTAAAAGTAATGATAGGAGTTATGCAATAAGACACGCAGGGGATAGGTTATCAAGGATAAGCTAGTTAACTTGGGAGGTCAACAGGTGAGGTAGATTCCTATGATACTCTTATCACATGGTTAAAGTAAACCCAACTATGTTAAGAATTATCTTACTCTTGTCCACTTTGGGACTCCACTAGACAGGAAAGAGTACCACAAAGGATACCTCTACTGACGTGACTACGGTCCTACAATTTAAGAACCTGCTCGATTCGATATGGACGGGGTTGTCACCTCCCGTAACTACCATACAACCAGGGAACATGGTGTATTCACAGGCAGAGCATTGTGTAAGCACCACGCTTACAGAAGATCGGCTACCTAGCCTAGTCGACAAACTAGAAGGCTAAGCGCTCTATGAACTAGCACACAAAAGCATCGATAAACTCAACTAGCAAGATGAATTCAAAGTAAGCAAGCCATGTAAATAAGAGAATAATATAAGTCTTAATGAATGTTGAAGTAAAGATACAAGGCTTTACCAAGCCTTCAAGACTAGATCCGGAACCTTGAGCAAGAGCCCAACTCGACCCTCTCTCTCCAGCTACTACATTAGAGAGTCTAGACCTAATCCTCCTAGTGTATGAAGGAGAGGTTATCTTTTCATGGGACACCTCTCAATCAACTGAATGAATTGATCAATGAATAACGAATGAAACCCTGGGGTCTAGGGCTGTTTATATAGCCCCCTAAGAGGAACCTCGGCCGTTGGATCAAACCGACCTAGATGAACGATTATTATTGAACCTCAAAGACGGTGGAACACGATCCGCAAGCCAGAGCCTGATTGGCTGCCAGTCTAGGGCGGCCGCCCTAAGAGAGAGGGCGGGCACCCTGCTTCCGAGGCGGTTTACCCTCTTGTTTGTTCTAGAGTCTTCTCGAGTCTTTCAGGTTCCAAAAAAGTGTGCATAGCCCCTTATCTCTATGTAAACCTGACATGTGGGCCTTCCTTGGCTCTTTTCAGCGGACACCCTACAGAAACAGACATTCAACAAAATTCGTAGAATTCTGTCAGTGTACCCTCTATATCTATGTGGTATTTATGTTTAGGTCCTTTTTCATGTTTTGTTGATGGTTAAAAATGAGAGTTATCTACCGTCAACAGTGGGCTCGTCAACCGAACTTTATAGATGTCGGAGGATACACGGTGCTCATCCACGACCAACGGGCAACGATGAGCGTATGCGCCATATGGTTCACTACTGGAAACTCAAATACTTCTGTGGATGTCGAATTTTTCTGTGCGTTTTTTTCAATACGCATGGAAAAATTCCAATTATTCTGTGGGTTTCAAAATATCCCCATAGAAAAATACGAAAACCCACAGAATAATTGTTTGATTTTTCTGTGTGTGAGAATACACACACGGAAAAAATTGTGTGTTTCTATAAAACGCACAGAAAAAAGTAAACACACACAGAAAAATTACAATTTTTTCGTGGATTTCTACAAAACGCACAGAAAAAAGATAATTTTTCGTGGGTTTCTATAAAATGCTTAGAAAAATAGAACAAGTTACCTCATACTAACTTCATATGAACAAGCGCAGTTTTTCTTTTTAATCTCTCTATAAAACTTGTACCTAGTTTTTCGTCCGCATACTAACTTCAAATTTGATGATTTTTTTCATAAATTTTTCTAAAATCATGCTCTATCAATTTATTATGTTCTTATAGCTATTATTTTGGTCACCTTTTCATGTGACTTTGTTTTATCAATTCAAATTTTGAATTTCCAAAAGTGACAACTTCAAACAACATTCTGAAACAGTAAATGATTTCAGCTTAAAAAGGTCATGAACACAAAAGTTGTTGAATTCATCAAGATCTACAACTTTTATTTTATTCATTGCTTCATCCGACAAAGTGGTAGTACCATTGTTTACAAATAGACATATATGTCATATAGTTTCATAAATTATGTGAGAGATTTATAGATTTTGTGAACATTGATACTACCACTATGTGAGAGATTTTTTTATATCTTACAATTTAATACATTTCTACCAGCAAAAGAAAAGAAAAAAAAAAGAAAATAATCTTGGAACTTATAAGTGGCCTATTAATCCGCGAGGCCCAATAGGACCAAGCGAGGCCCAATCCGGCAGTCACCAATATATTACGGACTTAGGGTTTCCAATGGCCACTCCATCCCTCTCAGCCGCCCTCTCTCATTTCTCTCTCGGTAGAGCATCAAGCACATTATCCTCTATGAACTGAGAATTTAATAATTCCTTTGAGACTATGGATTTATGACATTTTGGTGGAGCAACATCGTCTGCTATTGATTCTGAGTGTCCTTTCATTGTATACCTCATAGTGGATAGATATTTCTAGCAATGCGTATGATGCTAGATTTTGGCCCATTGCGTAATGAAATGTTAATTAGGTTGGTGGATCTAAAATATATTCATTATGAGATTGTTAGTTGTCGGATCCAGCTGTGTATCTGTGGTCAGCCACATATATCGTTCTTTACAAAAAATACAATATGTAATGTATTTTGCCTTTGTTGCATGCTGGTGACCTATACAATTTAACACTCCAAGTTGTAGTTTTTTTTATCCTCCTTAAGGCAAAAGCTTATATGTGCTTTGTCACCATGATTTCATTTGACCATTCTTACAATACTAGTGCTTTTTTGTTGTCTAAAAATATATCTTTGCTTAACAGGCAGAGGAGGAGTGCATGGTGAAGCTATTTACTATTGGTTGAACAAGAAAAAATAGTTGGTTACTTTTTCCATATCCATATTTGTGAATTCATTGTAGTATATTCATGTTGAACATGTACATGACCAGATATTATATCTGTATACTGATTCCATTCTTGACATAAGTGTTGACTCCATTCATGATGGACTATTGATTTGTGTATTATTTGTCGGCCATGCATAAAAATTGTTGTATAGACAATATATATTTTAATATGCTGTTGCTATTGTTTCAAAGTAAATTATTTTTTTGCGCGTTTAACTTTCTTTTTCTGTGAGGATGGCTGCACAGAAACAGTATTTTTAATTTGGGCAAAAGGAATTTTTTTGTGAGTTCACGTAGACCGCTGTGTGTTTATGTCATTTTTTTCTGTGTGGATATCCGCACAGCAAAATTATTTTTAGTTTGGACGAACACAATTTTTCTGTGCGTGTAAGACTCATAGAAAAATTGTTTTTGACGGCGAACTCACAGAAAAATTGAATTCTTTTGTCATTATATTTCTGTGGGTATTTTTGGATATTTTTCCGTGGGTACACCGTCAAAAAAAAATTTTCCATGGGTATTTATATTTTTCTGTGAGTTTTCATATACACAGAAGAATTCGAGTTTTCAGCGGTGGTTGGTCAGGCTAGCCCAGGCATGACAAGAAGTGACAAAAAGTGTAATGCGATCCGACACGACTGCGTGATCAAGGACTGTGAAGTGTGAAGCAATGGCTCAAGTCAAGGTCGTCGGTGTCTGTGTCTGTTGCTCTGCCAACTACCACAACCACGAGCGTCTGCTCCCGGTTCAATGACTATTCTGTACACAGTACACCGTTGTAGCCAACTTTGAACACGTTTAAGTTATATTCTTTTTTGGGAAGGAGGAATTACTCATTTGTTCTGTAATACTCCCTCCGTTCCGAAATGAAGGTAAATCTTAATTTTCAAGATAAGATTAATATAGGTATAAAATTACGCATGTACCCCTCCTTTATCTTTCTAGAAACTAAAAAATAATCATGGTATTCTGAAATGTTCTTCCCATGAATGGATAGAGCATAGTAGTTTTTAGACATGTAGTGGCTTTTTAATAGGTGGAAGAGTTTATTTCAAATCTATATTTATATTTTTTTTTTGAGATAAGATTTGGAATGCAAGATTACATTTTATTCGGACGGAGGGAGTAAGTGCATTTCTAAAGTTAAAAATTTATCCTAAAATAAGTGCATATCTTAGTCTAGGTGGGAGACAACCTAACTATAATTGTCTTTTCTTTCTTTCTCTCATTTCAAAGCGCAATGATTAGAACTATATATATATATATATGGATATACTCCCTCTGTTGAGAAAAGAATGCAACTACATGTTGCGTGTCAGCAAAAGTAGTTCACGTTTGATCAAATTTCTAGTAAATACTATTTATATTTACGGCTCCAAAATAATTTATTATAAAAATACATTTCGTAATTAATCTAATTATATTTATTTGATATCATAAATATTGATATTTTTTTATCTATAATTGATCGAGCTAAAGATATAGAACCTTGATACTGTGTTAGAATTGCATTCTTCCTTTTAGGGGGAGTAGATGTAATTCCTCACTTGCATTTCAAGGAGCTACTAGCAGCTCGCAGGAGAGCCGTTGCGCCACATGGTTCGTCAGGGTCACAGTCTATCAATCAGTCACATGAGGTGTTTAAATTTAAATTTATTTATTTATTTTCTATATTTCATACTATCAAATATTCGATAGGATAAAGCGTAAACTTTCGAGAGAAACCAAATAAGGCCTCAGTAAACTTTTACGCTAACTAATGCTGACGTGGAGCTGCCAGTAAGCGTAAACTGTTGAGGACGCCCTCACACTTGCACCATGGTTGGTCACAATCTCTCAATCAGTCACATGAGGTGTTTTAATTTATTTATTTATTTTTGACGAGGTACCAACTCGCTGGAGAGCCGCACAGCTGCGCCAAATGGTTTGTCATGGACTGGTCACAGACTGTCAGTCGGTCACATGAGATGTTTTTTTTGTCGGAGGTACAGTACCAACTCGCATGAGAGCCGTGCAGCTGCACCACATGGTGGGTCAGGGTCACAGTATGTCAGTCAGTCACACGAGGTGTTTAGACTACCGCACTTATAGACCTCTATATTCATCCTCTATACGTGCTAGTTAGCAAGATTCTTTCTTTTATATTTAATTCTCCCGTACCTATCCATCCTCTATATCATCATCTATCTACTCTATTCATTATGGGACCCACTTATTACTTTATCTAAATATATCCATGTGTGATCTAGTTTTGAAGGATTTATTGAGACGAATTTAATAGTGAAATCAAAATTTAATTTGGATTTTTGGTTTGTGAGTTATAGTATTTTTTTCTTTGTTTAGCTAGTGGGGCCCGCCACTATAGAGTATAGAGTAAGTACAGTACTACTCTAAATATAGAGTGAGAGAAAGGATAGAGTATCGTTTTAGAGTACCTAGTGCAGCAGTTTTTACTCTATATCCATACTCTAAAGCTGTAGAGTATCGTTTTAGAGTATACGCTGCGGGTAGTCTTACTCCTTACTCATTATTACGACGATGACGAGGTAGTAGTACCAAAGTTTTCGAAAGAAATTTGAGACTCCTCTTATCGTCATTTTGTAACAGGGACATCTAAATGTAGAAACTAGCTCCGTTTAACGTAGTATGATGACAAGGTAGTAGTACCAACTCGCAGGAGAACCGCTCAGCAGCGCGTCAGGGTCACAGTCTGTCAGTCATTCACGTGAGGTGTTCAAAATTACTCACTTCGACTCAAAAATATACGGGATACGAATCTTTTGAGGCTACTTAGATTATGGTGGGATAATAATTGCCAAATATAAACGAAAGTACATACATGGAGTACTAAATATAGATGAAATTAAAAACTAATTACACAGTTTTATTGTACTTTGCGAGATGAACATTTTAAGTCTAATTAGTCAAAATTTAGATAATTTTTACCAAATACAAACGAATTGGTACAGTGCGCATTTAATGCGCACTGTACCAATTCGGGGCTACCAATTCCGGAACTGAACACGGGCGAGGTGTTCAAAATTACTCACTCCGACTCAAAAATATATAAATCTCGTTTAACCGAATATATAATATAGAATATATACTAAAATATTAACAATATATAATAAGTATTATTAGATTAGCTATGAAGTATTTGTAATAAATCTAATGGGACATCTAAATGTAGATACTATCTCTATTTTCATTTACTTGTTACCAAACTTTTATTGTAGCAAATTTGATTATCTGTTTCTTTCTTCTAAAAATTCTTAGATACTTCAAAGCATGTAACACTAATAAAGTATGTTCAATAAAGAATTATATATGTGAAAACTTGATGTATCTAAAAATCTTTTGTAAAAGAAAATATATGGTTAAAATTGCTACAGTAAAAGTTTAGTGACAAGTAAACGAAAACGGAGATAGTAATATTTTTGAATAAACTTAGTTGAACTTAAGACTTTTCTCACTCTTAGTAAAACGAGATTTACATTTTTTTGTAATTTTTTTAACGGAGGTAGTACCAGCTCGCAGGAGAGGCGCTCTAGTATGCACCATGGCTGGTCTAGGCCACCACTACTAAAATGGTGGAATTTTCTTAGTGTTTTTAAGTAGTAATAAAATAATACCATTAGTCATAGCACATGAAAATCTTACTATAAGATATTTAGTAGAAAAAATTTATACTAAATTTTAAATGCCAAAACACCGGAAGAACCCTAAGAGCCTGTTTAGTTCCTCCCCCAACCCAAAAAAGTTTGCGCAGTACCCATCACATCGAATCTTTGGACGTATGCATGGAACATTAAATGTAGGTAAAAAAATAACTAATTGCACAGTTTGTCTGTAAATGTCGAAACGAATCTTTTGAGCCTAGTTAGTCCATAATTGAATAAATTTTGTCAAATAAAACGAAAAGTGCTACAGTAGCCGAACCTAAACTTTTTCACCAACTAAACAACCCCTAACTTACTTGGAGCAATTTAATATGCTGGCTGTGCAGTCAGTCAGTGGGCTGGTTCGGCCGGTAGATAAGCCGGCTGGTTTCGGCTGATTCAATAGTATTTTGTGAGAGAGAATAAGCTGAAACAAGCTGAAACAAGCCGAAATATGACTAGCAGAACAGGGCCAGTAACATGGCTCAAAGTCAAGATCTTCGGTGCCTGTGGCTCTGCCAACTGCCACGAACACTAGGGTCTGCTCCCTCTTCGTACGTTACGTCAGAGCAACCGCAACTTATATGGATCAGGTAATCCATATAGACAGTTTTTATGTTAGTGGGATATAGCTATCGCCCTTGTTTAGATGTCGAGTTGGGGGCTGTCGAGTTGCGCACTGTTCCAATTCGTTTGTATTTAGTAAAAATTGTTCAAACTTTGACTAATTAGGCTTAAAATGTTCGTCTCGTAAAGTACAATAAAACTGTGCAATTAGTTTTTAATTTCATCTACATTTAGTACTCCATGCATTTGCCGACATTTCGATGTGACGGGGAATCTTTTTTTGCATAGTGGAATTTAGAAATTGAATTTGGAAACTAAACAAGGGCATCGTTGTTGTCACAATATATAGTAGTCTAAATAGATCAAAAAGTAGAGCCTGCTAAAATAATAATAAAAAAGAGAGACCGAACTGTCCACGCCTCTTCTTCCCCGATTCCCCATCTCACGCACATAGAGAGGCGACGCCGCGGTCCTGCTCTCCGACCCGCAGAGGCTCATCTCCACCAGAACCGGCGCCGTTGCTCTGGGCGCGGCCGCCTGCGACCGCCAGCACGCCCCCGCGCTCGTCTCCCACCTCAGATCCCTACCAGCTACTTGGCAAGGACGGTGTGGATGGCTGGGGTGGATGGCTGGGCGGTGGCTTCGCAAACGGCGGGGATGACCGGGGCGTCGTCCTCAAGGGTGGCATGGATGGCTGGAGCGGCGGCCTCGCCATCAGCACAGACAGCGACGAAGCCAGGAATGGCGTTAGGGAGGGCTGGCTTCCTCTTCTTCCTCCTCCAGCCCTTCCTTTCCTTCTTTTTCCTTCTCATGGTGTTAGGGGGGCTTAGCCCGGGCTCCATGGAAATCATGGCCGTAGGGGGGGCTGGAGCCCGGGTTGCCCCCCCCGCTGGCTTCGTCGCTGAGCACAGAGGTCGCACAGATGGACTGCACGCAGGGAAAAATATATCGGCCGGTAGAATCCAAAATTTTCAAGATATCCCGTTTACTGGCTGGGTCCGAAATTTTTCCTCTATCATCCGAAATTTTTATATTTTTAAAATTTTGTCATCCAAATAGACACCAAAGCCCACCCAATACTCTAACCTTAATCCATGTTTAATTTTCTCTCCCCTTCTCTTCTAAGTTCAAGTTGCCAAGGCCACAACACATTCAGCACGCTCCAGCCATGTCACTGTCCTCCTTATTGAATAAGCAATTGATAATATGTTTTATTTAGTTTTTATGTTAGATTGTTTAGAAATGATCTATGTGCTTTCCTGAACAAAATGAGTCATTATTTGTCTAAATTTCTTCCAAAATTTTATTTCTATCGCCGATAAATTTCTGATATATCCGATATTCCCGTTTATCGGTGACCATCGAGATTTTTAAAATACCGGTAGAGAAAACCTGCACGTACGGCGAGCTCGCATAGGCTGGCTGGCTGGTGACCTCCAAGGCGCACGAAGCTGCCAGATGCCGCAACCTCCAAGGCGCATGGACACCCATGGCACAAGGCGTCAGATGCCGACCCTAGTCGCAGCTCCTCGCCATGGTCACGCCAGCCACAGGTGCGAGAGGAAGGGAGAGAGAGTGAGGAGAGAGAAGAATTATGTGTTTATTTTTTATGGGCAGTCCATAAGACCATAGATACCTTTAGTTATGGACTGTTCTATAGACTACCTCCACAATGTTTCAGCTAGCTGATTGATATTATTCTAATGCCCATAGACTACTTTTCTATAACATTGTGATTGCTCTTATTTGATCTTCGCAGACACCTTGGCCCTCATGTTTGGATCCTAATGTTGGATTCATAGTTCGTCGGTTCGTTAGATCGGGCGGATTCACAGTAGGAATAACGAGATGTCGATTTACAGTAGGTGCAACAAAACCCTAAACATTCTACACTGGAGAAACGGAGAAATCGCAAACCATCCGATGGCGCAGGTGTAGCAGATCCGGAGGAGGTGCCGGTGTTGGAGTCATTCGCCGGAGGAGCCATCAGCACTGGTCGGAGAAGATCGACGCGATGAAGAGGTTGCGCGGTGGAGACGGTGGCGGCTTCCTGTCACTGGCTGCGCCCCTCTCGGATCGGGATGGGGAATGTCGGTGGGAGTGGCGGCTGAGATCAACCTCGTGTCCGGAGCCGGCCAGCCCCCCCACCTCTATTTATGCACAGTGTGACGGGGGCCCACCAACCATATAGGGTTGGGCGCCCCCGATCAGGGCGCAAGAAGCAAGGCCCAAAAGGCCGTTGGGCCTAATGGCGGGAGATTAAAACCTAACATTCTCCCCCTTGATCTCTCATCATTTTCTTCGTTCTTTAATTTCATACTCAAACCTTCGATTCATATTTTTCTTGTTTCTATCCTATTCCATTGCAGATTAGTGCATTGAACTGTTTCATCGTCACAGCAATTAGTGCCGTTAGACTAACAGCCACAACACATTTCTCTGTTTGGAATGAAGTTTCTTCTGGGCCCTTCGTATGTTCAGGAATCATAGGCTTTCCCTTAAACCCATGCCGGCTATGTGTTCTCTGAACACGTTGGGTGGTAAGCCCTTTGTGAGCGGATCCGCAAGCATTTTTTCTGTACTTATATGCTCAAGATTTATAATATGATCCCGAACTTTATCTTTCACAACATAGTACTTTATGTCAATGTGTTTGGCAGCACCACTTGACCTATTGTTGTAAGCATATTGTACCGCTGGGTTGTTATCACAATACAACCTCATCGGTTCATTTATATCATCAATAACTTTCAATCCAGGTATGAATTTCTTTAGCCAATTCACCTGCCCCGTTGCCTCATAGCATGCTACAAACTCGGCATACATTGTCGAGGATGTAGTTACGGTTTGTTTGGAGCTTTTCCACAATATAGCCCCTCCTACGAGAGTAAATATATATCCTGACGTGGATTTTCTTTCTTCTCCCGCATAATCGGAATCTGAATACCCCTCTATCTGCAGGAAATCAGATCTTCTATACGTTAGAATGAGGCCTTTCGTACCCTGCAAATAACGCAGGACTTTCTTCACCAATTTCTAATGTTCTATTCCTGGATTCTTTTGATATCTGCCAAGTAACCCGGTAACAAAAGCCAAGTCAGGGCGTGTATACACTTGAGCATATTGTAAACTTCCAACTGCTGAAGCATACGGTACCGCTTTCATTCGATTAATCGCATATTCGTTCTTGGGACATTGATGTTCCCCAAATCTATTGCCCTTGACAATAGGAGTAGGTGATGGACTGCACGCATGCATATAAAATTTCTTCAAAACCTTTTCTATGTATGCCTTTTGCGACAATCCTAGTACCCCTTTCTTCTATCTCGGTGAATCTCTATTCCCAAAACAAACGAGGCCTCACCGAGATCTTTCATATCGAAGTTTGAGGACAAGAATTTCTTCGTTTCCATTAGTAGATTGACATCACTGCTAGCAAGCAGGATATCATCCACATACAATATTAGGAATATATACTTTCCATTCTTAAATTTTGCGTAAACGCAATTGTCCTCAACATTTTCCTTAAACCCAAAACCTTTTATTGTTCTATCAAATTTCAAATACCACTGTCTTGAGGCTTGCTTCAATCCGTAGATTGATTTCTTTAGGCGGCATCCCATATTTTCTTTTCCTTTTACAACAAAACCTTTCGGTTGTGCCATATAAACATTTTCTTCCAAATCCCCGTTAAGGAACGCCGTTCTTACATCCATTTGATGTAACTCCAAATCATAGTGGGCTACAAGTACCATTATAATTCTGAAGGAATCTTTACATGAGACTGGAGAAAACGTCTCATTGTAATCAATCCCTTCTCTTTGCGTAAAGCCTTTCGCCACAAGTCGCGCTTTGAATCTTTCTATATTCCCTTGGGAGTCATATTTTGTTTTGTAGATCCATTTACAACATACTGTTTTGGCTCCCTTAGGAATAATTTCCAAGTCCCAAACTTTATTGGTACTCATTGATTTCATTTTATCTTCCATGGTCTTAAGCCACTTTGATGAGTGGTCGCTTCTCATGGCTTCTTCAAATGAGGTGGGATCATCCCTCATCTGAAATTCTTCTATTTCATAAACTTCATAGTCATTAGAAATAGCTGACCTTCTTGTTCTTTGAGACCTTCTAGGGGCCTCTGGCACTTGTTCCACATTGGGCTGTTGTTGTTCTTCCTTATGTGCGACATTTGGTTCTATAGGTTCCTCAAGGATAGCCTCCTCAAGGACAGGTTCCTCATGTTCATTTATTGTCGCCACGGGAGAACTCGCAACAGATGTTGGCACTATAGTGTCCTGCACTGTCGGCTCAATAGCAACAGGTAGCGTAAAGAATGGTTCTTCAACCATCGGAGTGGGTACATGTACTCGTTTCTCCTATAGGCTTATTTCTCGTGCTACCATGCTCCCCCTGATCATGTTATCCTCCAAGAACACAGCGTGTCTTGTTTCTACAATCTTCGTATGTCTGTCAGGACAATAAAATCGATATCCTTTCGATCTTTCTGGATAGCCAATGAAATGGCAGCTGACTGTCTTGGAGTCTAACTTTTCTATGTTTAGGTTAAACACTTTTGCCTCAGCTGGACAGCCCCACACACGCAAATGGTTAAGTGAGGGTTCCCTTCCTGTCCATAATTCATACGGTGTTTTAGGCACCGATTTGCTTGGTACTCGATTAAGTATGTGAATGGCGGTTTTTAGTGCCTCCATCCATAAACTAATCGGTAATGTGGAGTAACTTATCATGCTTCTTACCATATCCATTAAGGTACGGTTACGTCTTTCAGCCACTCCATTCTGCTGAGGCTCCCCCGGTGTGGAGTACTGAGCGACTATGCCATTTTCCTGTAGAAACTTTGCAAACGGTCCAGGAATCTGGCCATATGGGGTATGTCGCCCATAGTACTCTCCACCTCGGTCTGATCGTACTATCTTTATTTTCTTATCGTGCTGATTTTCAACCTCAGCTTTAAATATTTTGAATTTATCCAATGCTTCTGATATTTCTTTAATTGGATAAATATAGCCATAACGAGAGTAGTCATCTGTGAATGTTATAAACGAAACATAACCATCCACACTTTTCACTGGAAAAGGACCACATATATCAGTGTGGATTATTTCTAAAGTTCCTGTGCTTCGTTTGACATTTTTCTTAATTTTCTTGACATACTTTCCTTTGATGCAATCAACGCATTGTTCTAAATCTGAAAATTCTAAGTGCGGAAGAATTGATTCTTTAATCAGCCGTTCCATTCTCCCCCTCGAAATATGACCCAAGTGACAGTGCCATAATTTCGAAGAGGCATCATCAATTCGCTTCCGCTTCTTAGTTACATTCGCAGATGGGGAATCATTCATATTCTCATCGCATACATTGTTCGCATTTTCATCAAGAGATAACAAATAAAGCTTGTCTTGTCGGAAGGCAAGACCAACACATTCATTATTAATAAGTATCTTACATCTGCCATTACCAAAATGGCAATTAATTCCATCATCATCAAGTTTCGAAACTGTCACACCCTAAAATTTTCAATTTTGGGTTGTGCTTAGAAAACACTAAATAAAATAAATGATTTCAATGTTTGAATAAATTTATTAGATAAGTTAAGTTGCTGCTAATTTAAATATAGAAAATTGTGGTTTTAAACTTTTTCATATTAATTTGATAATGTGGTGTTTGTGTGATGCTTGTCTTTGGTGTTGGTGAGTGCTATTATTTTTTAAAATACCATAGGATGACGTTTACTTCTCATCAGAAATTTTTTTTGGCATTTTCTGGATTTAAATTCCAATTTCCGTGAGCTTAATCTTTTCCTTGATCTCTTCATCAATCTTTTCATGAGTTCAAACTCATTTAGTTGAGTTCCTTATCTTTCCAAGAGTCTCCAGGATTTTTCCCGTGATTTTTCTGAGCTCCGGGCTATTTTTCGCGGCCAAAAATGTAATTTTAGATTTTCTGGAATTATTTTATTCGTGGAATTAAAATAATCCCGAAATTAAGAAAATCCGAAAAGTTTCCAAACTCTACGACTATATATATGACGGCGTAGCCCTCGACGCCCTGATTTCAGAAGTACAACCCTTATCGCGAGCCGTCGCTCGTAGCTCCCTCCACCTCTCGCCGAAGTTCTGCATCTACAGCTTGCGTTCCGGCGAACTTCCGACGAGCTTTTCCGGCCAAACCGTCGCGTCCCGACGCTAGCCACCACCACCAAGAGGTAGCCCTCGTCGTTCTCTACACCGTGGTATATCTGTTTGCACGAATCCATCGCCGTTTCATCGAGTTCCCATCTCATCTTCTTTCTCTCCGGTGAGGTTCCACCATGGCTGACCGGAGCTCCTCCAAGCTCAAGGTAGAAGATGATATTATTTACAGTTTTGTCACTAAACTTATTTTGAGCATAAAATCTTTGTTTTAACTCCGATTTGATCCGTTCAAGTTGCGTTAGATTCGTATTTGCGAGCTCTACATGTTAGTGTAGCTGTACAATAGGTTTGGAAAGTTTAATTTTCGAGTTTATATTAAAATAATTATTTATCTATAGGAAATCTTAGAAAATTCATAACTTTCACGTTTTAACTTCGAATTTCGTGATCTTTACGTCTGTGTGATCGTAGTAACGTGTAGAAGAGTTTTACAAACTTTTTATACTGTTTTGCTACTATTGGTGTACTATTTTAATTATATCTCTTTGTTTGCTTAGTGTATGATTGCTCGGATGATTGTGTGTTAATGCTTGGTGATCGAGTATAGACGATGAGCAATTTCTTGACGATCAGGAGTATTATTTTGAGCCAGACCAGCAGTATCATCAGGAAAGCTTTGATCAAGGCAAGTATAACATGGGACTATCATTGTTACCTATTCATTGAAATTATCATACATATGCATGTGTCTTCCTTGACAACCATAGAGATTATAACTTAGCTATTGATATCTTGTTTCCTTGTCACCTATGGGTTGTGCATTTGGGTAGCTATTGCTAGTGCTTAATTATGAACAATGATCTTGTAATTTGATTAATGGATTAAGCAATCAACCATTAAGATGATTTTATTACTGTTGAAAAGGGGGCTAGAGCAAGGAGTTATATTATTGCTCTAGTTACTCTCCATAAGGACTTACCTGTAAGTGATAACCGGGACATACAGTACAGCTGTGAGGGCTATATGGCTCTGGCTTTAGTTGCTTAAAGGACCTTTTCTAGCTTGTTAGTGGTTACCTTAAATGGCGTAAGAACGGCTTGCCACGTTGGGTGTAGGGCGAGCCCCTGTCCTTAGTGTGTATAGGCTGTGGTTGTTGTGCCACTGGGAAGGGGGGTTCTACATCTGCCTGCCGAGTGAATCTAATGGCCCTAACTTGTTAGACGAACTTTTAAGTGGCTTTATATGATTTCTGGTGTTTTGGGGAGTCGCGAACCCATGCATTTGGAAGTTATGACTCACAGTGAAAGTGTACACCTCTGCGCAGAGTTAAAAACTGGTATACTAGCCGTGCTCACGGATACGAGCGGCCTTGGGGATTCTTACAGAATAGTTGATCACCATTATTATATCATGCTTAATTATTGTTGATTATTATTATGCTCATGTTAATGCTATTCATTATCCTTATTACAATTGATCATTGATTCATTAATGGGATTGGATTACCTTGATGCTACTCAATTACTAATTATATGATGATTAAAAGCTAAACGCAGTCAAACAGTGTCTAGCCTTTTGCGCCTCATGAACCCTGTGTTATACTTGTTGAGTTCGACATGGACTCACTCTTGCTATTTCCCCCACACTCCAGTGTGTAGTAAGATGCTACTCGGAAGAAGGACAAAGGTGTAGTGGAGTTTCCAGAAGACTAGTAGAAGTGCTAGGCATATGTTACCCCCAGTCAGCCGTCCCTGAGAAGAATGGAGCCTGAAGTTTAGTCACCGTTCCACGATACTCTGAGGTAAGTGTTAATATAGCTATGTATACGTTATATAATAACATTGTTTCTGATACTTTTTCATTCTGGCATATGTGTGGACTTCCTGGGCACACATATGATTAGCCTGGTTTGTTCTTTAGAAAACCGGGTGTGACAGAGTGGTATCAGAGCGGTGTTGACTGTAGGACGTAAGCCAAGTAGCACTGGACGTATTATAAAACTTATTTTACTATAAAACTATTTTGTCATCCCTTGACTCATTGATTTTGGCTATTTCCTCTTCCTTGTCCTGTTGTATCCCTTCCTTGATAGCTTTCTTTGAGCTATTATTTCTTATTCCCTTGGATTTTGTTTCATGTTGTTTTTATTAAAATTTTTCTGATCCCACCTTGTTCAAAAATTCGATGGCCTCTTCATCATCTATAATCTGCCATGTAGGATGACCACCATTGTTGAAGACGCATATGTAGTATCGATGATGTGATGTGTGCTTGTTTTGCTTGATGTGTTGCTTGTGTGTTGCTTTGTTCTCGTGTTTCAAAGGTGGCTCAGAAGGTATAAGTCTTGAGGAGTAGCTCGATCCATGTTAAGTGGGGTAGGTTTTACGTAATACTCCGCATGCTGATTTCTATAGCAGTCTGCAATGTTTCTGTTATATCTCAAGATATGGACATGAGAAATTTATGAAATTTTACTAGGAATAACTAGACTTCTGTATCTTTCCAAACCCACTGGACTTACCTTTTTATCTATTTTGAGCTAAGAGATATACCTGTTCTAAGTTGAGGTTACTACACAGTCTAGAATTCTGGAATAGTTTTGGCTAAGCTCTATTTTTGATTAATTTAATGACAGAACCTGGAAAAGTGTTATTAATAAAAGTTATAGATAATTGCATAAGCTTTCCAACCATGTAAAGATCACTTCATTTGGATCTGTGTAGCTCGAGTTATGCCAGATTTACTGAACTATTAAAATTGGAATTCGCCCAGAAATTTTCTGCATTACTTCCTTATCTTGTATAAGTGAATATATCATTGGATATCTTTAAATCTCATTGATTTGCCTTGGAATCTTACATTAGATATGATTATGGTTATCGAGTGTAAAAGGAGATGCAAGTTACTTTGGTGTCCCCTAGTTTCTTTTTCTTAAGGGGGTAGCAAAGTTGTGAGTGTTGCAAGATGAAGGTTTAGTATGTCCTAGAGCTTCACTTGGAAGAAGTGGTTATCTCTATGATTGGAAGTCTACTCATGTGCTAGTGTTGTTTGCTTGGGATCAGTGCTTTGTTGGATCGTCAACAAGAAGCTCAGGTATTCGTTAGGACTGGTCTTCACTTCAAGCTATCATCAGTTGGGAGTTCAACATACTCTATACAAGTTTGTATGGACGACATAGGAAGGAGATGTTGGAAGTCTATAGTTAGTTTTATGAAAACTTAGATGACATCACCCCCATATCAAGTATGTTTATTAAGTTTTAAGTGAAGAACTTATCATTAGCAGCAAGCCTTAAAGAGAGTGTTGCCTTCAATGACATTGCCAGATGGAACAAAACCTTTGTTAAGTGGGTAGTGTCCACTACCATCATTAATCTCAAGCGACGAGGTACAAAGAACTGAAGATCAAACCTTATCTTTCTTGTCATCTTTTGGCTATACTCAATCCATGTCTTATATCTCATCAGCACAAATCAAAGAAGCATGAAGACTTGAAGATTAGCGTTATCTATCTCTCTAGTCTCTCTGAATCTTGTTCCCACCTTATCCTGTCTTTTAAAGAGCAGTATGTCTTCCTTAGCTTATATCTCTATTTTTGGATGCCCAAAAATCATGGATAAATTCTGTACAACAGTAGACTTCAATATCTTTCTCTGACCGTAAGAACCACCCTGATAGCTATTATGGTTTGGGAGTTATGAAAATCACAAGGTGACACATCTGTGCTGTCAGCAACCTGGAATAGTTTCTGTTGTGCACAGTTTTCGACCACCTTAACTACAGAATCTGGAGAAGTGTTCTATAAGAAAGTTGTAGTAAATTTGATAAGCTTTCCAACGGTATAAGCTACAACATCGTAGGATTCATATAACTCGAGTTATAACTGTATTTCTACACTGCTATTTTTCTGCTCGCGAGGAAGTGTAGGTTACTTGTTCTTGTATATGCTCATGAATCTCTTTGGGATGTCAGAAGGACATGATGATAGTTATCACTTAGAAACAAATGTAATCTATCCATTTGTGTTCTCTAATTGATCTCTTCTTAAGGGGGTTGCCAAACTAAGACGATACAAGATGGAGGTTTTATACGTTCTATTTCGTCAGTTGGAAGCATCAGCTATCTACATGATTGCAAAGTCATTATCGAGCGCAAGTATCTTTTCTCATAGTGGTAACCTGTTAGAACCATCTATAAGAATCATAAGGGTCTAAAGGAGACATTTACAAAGTCAGTTTTGAGTTTGTGGCATCATCATTGGATAGGAGTTGAAGGAAAAGTGAAGACTTGCAGATCAACTTTATCTTTCTCTCTAGTCTCTCCGAATCTCGGGACGAGATTCCTGTTAAGTGGGGTAGAATTGTCACACCCTAAAATTTTCAATTTTGGGTTGTGCTTAGAAAACACTAAATAAAATAAATGATTTCAATGTTTGAATAAATTTATTAGATAAGTTAAGTTGCTGCTAATTTAAATATAGAAAATTATGGTTTTAAACTTTTTTATATTAATTTGCTAATGTGGTGTTTGTGTGATGCTTGTCTTTGGTGTTGGTGAGTGCTATTATTTTTTAAAATACCATAGGATGACGTTTACTTCTCATCGGAAATTTTTTTTGGCGTTTTCTGGATTTAAATTCCAATTTTCGTGAGCTTAATCTTTTCCTTGATCTCTTCATCAATCTTTTCACGAGTTCAAACTCATTTAGTTGAGTTCCTTATCTTTCCAAGAGTCTCCAGGATTTTTCCCGTGATTTTTCTGAGCTCCGGGCTATTTTTCGCGGCCAAAAAGGTAATTTTAGATTTTCTGGAATTATTTTATTCGCGGAATTAAAATAATCCCGAAATTAAGAAAATCCGAAAAGTTTTCAAACTCTACGACTATATATATGACGGCGTAGCCCTCGACACCCTGATTTCAGAAGTACAACCCTTATCGCGAGCCGTCGCTCGTAGCTCCCTCCACCTCTCGCCGAAGTTCTGCATCTACAGCTTGCGTTCCGGCGAACTTCCGACGAGCTTTTCCGGCCAAACCGTCGCGTCCCGACGCTAGCCACCAACACCAAGAGATAGCCCTCGTCGTTCTAACCGGAGCTCCTCCAAGCTCAAGGTAGAAGATGATATTATTTACAGTTTTGCCACTAAACTTGTTTTAAGCATAAAATCTTCGTTTTAACTTCGATTTGATCCGTTCAAGTTGCGTTAGATTCGTATTTGCGAGCTCTACATGTTAGTGTAGCTGTACAATAGGTTTGAAAAGTTTAATTTTCGAGTTTATATTAAAGTAATTATTTATCTATAGGAAATCTTAGAAAATTCATAACTTTCACGTTTTAACTCCGAATTTCGTGATCTTTACGTCTGTGTGATCGTAGTAACGTGTAGAAGAGTTTTACAAACTTTTTATACTGTTTTGCTACTGTTGGTGTACTATTTTAATTATGTCTCTTTGTTTGCTTAGTGTATGATTGCTCGGATGATTGTGTGTTAATGCTTGGTGATCGAGTATAGACGATGAGCAATTTCTTGACGATCAGGAGTATTATTTTGAGCCAGACCAGCAGTATCATCAGGAAAGCTTTGATCAAGGCAAGTATAACATGGGACTATCATTGTTACCTATTCATTGAAATTATCATACATATGCATGTGTCTTCCTTGACAACCATAGAGATTATAACTTAGCTATTGATATCTTGTTTCCTTGTCACCTATGGGTTGTGCATTTGGGTAGCTATTGCTAGTGCTTAATTATGAACAATGATCTTGTAATTTGATTAATGGATTAAGCAATCAACCATTAAGATGATTTTATTACTGTTGAAAAGGGGCTAGAGCAAGGAGTTATATTATTGCTCTAGTTACTCTCCATAAGGACTTACCTGTAAGTGATAACCGGGACATACAGTATAGCTGTGAGGGCTATATGGCTCTGGCTTTAGTTGCTTAAAGGACCTTTTCTAGCTTGTTAGTGGTTACCTTAAATGGCGTAAGAACGGCTTGCCACGTTGGGTGTAGGGCGAGCCCCTGTCCTTAGTGTGTATAGGCTGTGGTTGTTGTGCCACTGGGAAGGGGGGTTCTACATCTGCCTGCCGAGTGAATCTAATGGCCCTAACTTGTTAGACGAACTTTTAAGTGGCTTTATATGATTTCTGGTGTTTTGGGGAGTCGCGAACCCATGCATTTGGAAGTTATGACTCACAGTGAAAGTGTACACCTCTGCGCAGAGTTAAAAACTGGTATACTAGCCGTGCTCACGGATACGAGCGGCCTTAGGGATTCTTACAGAATAGTTGATCACCATTATTATATCATGCTTAATTATTGTTGATTATTATTATGCTCATGTTAATGCTATTCATTATCCTTATTACAATTGATCATTGATTCATTAATGGGATTGGATTACCTTGATGCTACTCAATTACTAATTATATGATGATTAAAAGCTAAACGCAGTCAAACAGTGTCTAGCCTTTTGCGCCTCATGAACCCTGTGTTATACTTGTTGAGTTCGACATGGAATCACTCTTGCTATTTCCCCCACACTCCAGTGTGTAGTAAGATGCTACTCGGAAGAAGGACAAAGGTGTAGTGGAGTTTTCAGAAGACTAGTAGAAGTGCTAGGCATATGTTACCCCCAGTCAGCCGTCCCTGAGAAGAATAGAGCCTGAAGTTTAGTCACCGTTCCGCGATACTCTGAGGTAAGTGTTAATATAGCTATGTATACGTTATATAATAACATTGTTTCTGATACTTTTTCATTCTGGCATATGTGTGGACTTTCTGGGCACACATATGATTAGCCTGGTTTTGTTCTTTAGAAAACCGGGTGTGACACCAGAAAATCTAAAATTACCTTTTTGGCCGCGAAAAATAGCCCGGAGCTCAGAAAAATCACGGGAAAAATTCTGGAGACTCTTGGAAAGATAAGGAACTCAACTAAATGAGTTTGAACTCGTGAAAAGATTGATGAAGAGATCAAGGAAAAGATTAAGCTCACGGAAATTGGAATTTAAATCCAGAAAATGCCAAAAAAAATTTCCGATGAGAAGTAAACGTCATCCTATGGTATTTTAAAAAATAATAGCACTCACCAACACCAAAGACAAGCATCACACAAACACCACATTATTAAATTAATATAAAAAAGTTTAAAACCACAATTTTCTATATTTAAATTAGCAGCAACTTAACTTATCTAATAAATTTATTCAAACATTGAAATCATTTATTTTATTTAGTGTTTTCTAAGCACAACCCAAAATTGAAAATTTTAGGGTGTGACAGAAACACTTATCAAATTTCTGCGCAAGGAGGGGACATAAAGTACTTCTTTAAGTCTAAGTACAAAGCCATTGTTCAATTCTAAAGATAAATCTTCAATCGCTTCAACATCAGCTTGTACTCCATTTGCAACTTTAATCGTTCTTTCTCCTCTTTGCAAGGTTCTCGTCCCACTTAATCCCTATAAAGAATTTGCAACATGAGTAGTTGCTCCTGAATCAACCCACCAAGTGGATTTAGCATAACATAAATACAAGGATTCATCAACAAATGTAATAAATTCATCACCTCTCTTTAGTAGAGATTTCAGGAAGTCTGGACAGTCTCTCTTGTAGTGTCCCTTCTTGAAGCAGTGCTTGCATTGATCCTTTTCAGCTCCACCATAGGAGTTGCTCTGCTGATTTTCAGATTCCTGGGGTTTCTTTCCCTGTGAGTTTGAGGAAGAGGCCTTGTCCCACTTGGGTTTCCCTTGTGGTTTAAAATTCTTGCTATTAAAGTTCTTTCTTTTATTATCCTTCACAAAGTGAGCGGACTCACCCTGTGAGGACTTTATCCTCTCCTCTTCTTGAGCACACATTGAGATAAGTCTTTCTATGCCTCATCTTTCAGGCTGCATATTGTAGTTCACAATGAAAGTATCATATTCTTTTGGCAAGGAAGCAAAAATCAGATGAATCAGGAAATCATCTTCCTTCAAATTCATTTCTTTTAGCTTAGATGCCGTAGTGTTCATCTTCAAAATGTGCTCTCTAATGCTACCACCAGTATATTTTTCATTCACAAGCTTCTTTATCAGTGAACTTGCTGTGGCCTTGGTAGACCCAGTAAACTGACTCTTGATTTTATCAAGATATTCTATGGCAGTAGCACATTCAGGGATTGAGCCCCTTATCTATTCTTCTATGGTGGCCTTAGCTACCAATAAGCACTTGCGGTTGGAGAGGGTCCATTGCCTATGTCCAAGATCATATTTCATTCTTATCTCAGCATGATCACGCTTTCGAGCAGTGAAATCAGCGTCAGATTCATTTTCTTCTCTCACCGGATCTACTGGTTCAGTGGGACACGGTGAGATGATGGCAAAATCGACCTCTCCCAATGCAAGTTCTAATTCATATTTCTCCCGCCACACACGGTAATTTGTCCCGTTAAGTGTCGGGATGTTCGCGATGTTCACAATACATTTGCCTCCTGAAACCACATCAGAGTAAGTGAGAAACATTTATACATAAAATCATATGCTTTAACTCAACGTTGGTCAAATTGAAACATATAATTCATCCATGCAATAATTTTACATCACCGTTGGGCAGAAATAAAATTAATGCACAGGTTTTCATGGATCAAAATTATAATATTGTTATTAACAACGTTGGTCAGAAAATAACAATACTATAATTCATCTTCAATTATTATTCATTTTTCAAAATCAAATTCTCCCGTTGGTTCGAATTTGATAATGAAAATAATTATATCAAGTACGTAGCGGAAACAATAATAAAATTCTCATATTATTATTTTCCAGAAGCACTAAAAAAAATTTCATTATTTTCTGAGCAAAATGTCGTTGGACAAATTCGCACGAAAATTCCTATCAAAATTCCATTCAAATTCATTAAATATTCATCAAAACATGTCACGAGTATTGCTTCTGAAAAAAAATGAAATAAAATTTCGTTTCTTCATATTTTGGCCCGAAGGCCCTTCAAAAACGCGCAGCCCACGGTGGCGCGCGGCCCATCCTCGCAGCCGGCCCACGCGCGGTCGCGAGCTCAAGCACCGTTCGGCCAGCCCGGTTGGTTGCGCTGTCAGGCGGCCCAGCTCGGTGGCGCGCGGCCCAACAGCGGCCCGGCTTGGTCGGTCGCGGGATCGTGGCCGTTCACATGATCCGACGGTAGGGCGCCGATATCGGGAGGTTAAAAACCTCCAACGCCGGCGCTTCCAACCCTAAATCCCAATCCTTTCCTTTCTCCTCCCCATTTCCCGCATGGCCGCCGGCCACCACCGGCCGGGGAGGAAGCCGCCGGAGCTGTTCCTCCCACTTCCCGCATGGCCACCGGCCACCACTGGTAGGAGAGTCAGCCGCCGGAGTTTCTTCCCTTCTCCTTTCCCTTCCTCTTGGTCTCCACCGGCGCCGGCGGTCGGTTCGTCCAAAAAAAAATTCATCCTTCCGTTCTTGACGCCACACGGTGGCGCCGCTGCCGCCCCCCTCACCGGCGCGCGAGCTCGCCCTGGGCAGAGCTCGCCGCCGTCGAGCGGGCTAGCAGACGGCGCCCTCTTCACGCGCGCGCACGGTGGCGAAAGAGACCCGGCCGCCGACGACCGAACCCGGCCCCGCGAGCACGGTGGCCGCGGCGGTTTCGGTTCATGGTGGTGAGCCTCCTCGGCCGATGGTTCTCTTTTCTTCCTTCCTCTCTGTTTGTGTTCTTTTTAGGGTTAGGGTTTCTCCGATTTAGTTTTTCGATCCGGGAAAAACGAATTGTGTTCAAGTTCTTCGTTTGATTGTATCCCGATTCGTAATTCATCACTGTACCCGGTTAGGGTTAGGGTTCATCATGAACCTTTCTTTGTCCGATTTAGAATCGGTTTACCCGATCTAGGGTTCTTCATTCATAACCACGGCTCTGGTACCATTGTTGGATTCATAGTTCGTCGGTTCGTTAGATCGGGCGGATTCACAGTAGGAACAACGAGATGTCGATTTACAGTAGGTGCAACAAAACCCTAAACATTCTACACTGGAGAAATGGAGAAATCGCAAACCATCCGATGGCGCAGGTGTAGCAGATCCGGAGGAGGCGCCGGTGTTGGAGTCATTCGTCGGAGGAGCCATCAGCACTGGTCGGAGAAGATCGACGCGATGAAGAGGTTGCGCGGTGGAGACGGTGGCGGCTTCCCATCACTGGCTGCGCCCCTCTCGGATTAGGATGGGGAATGTCGGTGGGAGTGGCGGCTGAGATCAACCTCGTGTCCTGAGCCGGCCAGCCCCCCACCTCTATTTATGCGCAGTGTGACGGGGGCCCACCAACCATATAGGGTTGGGCGCCCCCGATCAGGGCGCGAGAAGCAAGGCCCAAAAGCCCGTTGGCCCTAATAGCGGGAGATCAAAACCTAACACCTAAATCTTCACGGACACCATGGCCCCCGTATGTTTCAATTCTAGCTCCGCTCCTGCTTCATGAAATATGCTAACAACACAATATTTAACTACATAAAAACTTAATAAAGGCACGGGTTCATGGCCCAGCAAATTATCGCAGTGGGCTCGTTGACCGAACTTTATAGATGCCAGAGGATTTACACGGTGCTCATCCACGACCAACGGGCAACGATGAGCGTATGCGCCATATGGTTCACTGCTGGAAAACTCGAATACTTCTGTGGGTCTTGAACTTTTCTGTGTGTTTTTTTTGAGACACACGGAAAAATTCCAAATATTATGTGGGTTTTAAAATATCCCCACAGAAAAATATGAAAACCCACAGAATAATTGTATAATTTTTCTGTGCGTGAAAATACACACACGGAAAAAATTAGCACTCACAGAAGCGTTTCTATAAAACGCACAGGAAAAAAGTAAACACACAGAAAAATTATAATTTTTCCATGGGTTTCTACAAAACGCACAGAAAAAAGACAATTTTTTCATGGGTTTCCATAAAACGCATAGAAAAATAGAACAAGCGACCTCATACTAACTTCATATGAACAATCGTAGTTTTTCTTTTTAATCTCTCTATAAAACTTGTAACTAGTTTTTCGTCCTCGTACTAACTTCAAATTTGATGATTTTTTCCTAAAATTTTCTAAAATTATGCTCTATCAATTTATTGTGTTCTTATAGCTATTATTTTGATCATCTTTTCATGTGACTTTGTTTTATCAATTCAAATTTTGAATTTCGAAAAGTGACAACTTCAAATAGCATTTTGAAACAGTAAATGAATTCAGCTGAAAAAGTCATGAACACAAAAGTTGTTGAACTCATCAAGATCTACAACTTTTATTTTATTCAGTGCTTCATCCGACAAAGTGGTAGTAACATTGTTCACAAATAGACATATATGTCATATAGTTTCATAAACTATGTGAGAGATTTATAGATTTTGTGAACATTGATACTACCACTATGTGAGAGATTTTTTATATCTTAGAATTTAATACATTTCTACCAACAAAAGAAAAGAAAAAAAAGAAAATAGTCTTGGGACTTATAAGTGGCCCGTTAATCCCAGACGAGGCCCAAGAGGACCGAGCGAGGCCCAATCTGGCAGTCACCTATATATTACAGACTTAGGGTTTCCAATGGCCACTCTATCCCTCTCTCAGCCGCCCTCTCTCATCTCTCTCTCCGTGTTTCGATCGACCGTGCATCCAGGGAGAGGGAGAGAAACGACGGACGGCAGCGACAGCTCCCACGGCGTGGCGCGACCTGAGCGGACGAACGCGGGCGACACCGGCCCTTAGGTGCGAGGCGCCGGCGGAAGTGGCGAGGAAGAGGAGCGGCGGCGGTGCTGGAGCTGCTGCTCGTGGCCGTCCGGCGCTCCGTGGTGGCATGCCGGCGAGGGAAGAGGAGGACGACGCGACAGCAGTGCTCGGGAGGTGTAGATCGGCGGCACACCTGGGGCACGCGGCCCTAGCACCGTTGCCTATCGCGCGACCCTACGCCGCGGCGAGCACTCACCAGGTATGCCCGCCCCTTCTCTTCCCTTGCTGTTGTGCAAAAGCCAGCACCGAAACCCTAACTGAAGCTATTAGGCTATTTGCATCCTGATCTGATCTAATTACTAGTATATGCATGCCTACTAACTTCGATTTAAGACTTTGATGTGGGCATCATCGCAGAGTGCAAGTCAACCTAGTTAAATATCAATAATTATAAATGGTAGAGCATCAAGCACATTATCTTGTACTGCCGAAAAATTAACTGAAACAAATTGGATCCATTAGTGGATTTATAAATGGTAGAGCATCAAGCACGCTATCCTCTATGAACTGAGAATTTAATAATTCCTTTGAGACAATGGATTTCTGACATTTTGGTGGAGCAACATTGTCTGCTATTGATTCTGAGTGTCCTTTCATTGTATACCTCATAGTGGATAGATATTTCTAGCATTCATCTCATGGAAGCTATCGGTTTAGAATTTAACCTATAATGCAACGTATTTGTTTCCTGCTGTCGAATTCAAACATTAATGGTAGATGGATATATTTGTTTTCTCCTGTATGGATATAATTTGGTACAACTGGACTTGATTTAGTATTATCAGCTAAGTTAGTGGTTTCCTGCTGGTGTCCTGAGATAGTTGGTGAATGATGAATTAAAACAGCAGTGTGGTGACATTCTCCAAGCAGAAATGCTAACATTCTCCAGATATTAGATAAACTAACATGGATTTTGCTAGTCAAGATTTCCCATTTTCTTCTACACGACAGAGTTATTATCTATCACAATGGCCTCGATAGATCATACTGGCTTTGATTCTTTCATTTGCTAGCGGGTCCATTAGTAATGCTTCGATTCTTTTATCTGATAGCAGGTCCCTCCGAGTACTGCTGTCGATTGTGCTGTGACTGACCACTTTTGTTAGTCTAAAGATATCTGTACCATATATTTTTCAATTTTGATTAGCTGAAGCACCGCCTTTCATATTAAGATGATGGATAATAATATGTATTGAGTGGAATCTAGGTTAACCAAATAGCCTTACTATTTCCATTGAATTTGTCACCATGATTTCATTTGACTGTTCTTACAATACTAGTGCTTTTTTTGTTGTCTAAAATATATCTTTGCTTAACAGGTGTTCGTCAAAATGCTTCTGTGATTTTCAGATAGGAGCAGGTGCCGGTGGACAGCCATTATTCATGCCTTACCTGGTTTTCAGATAGCAACAGTAATCTTGATGTAATGTATTTGAGAGACATGAGGTATTTCACTTAGCTTGAGCAATGATTTTTTTTTCCATGGGTATTTATATTTTTCTGTGAGTTTTCATATACACAGAAGAATTCGAGTTTTCAGCGGTGGTTGGTCAGGCTAGCCCAGGCATGACAATAAGTGACAAAAAAGTGTAATGCGATCCGACACGACTGCGTGATCAAGGACTGTGAAGTGTGAAGCAATGGCTCAAGTCAAGGTCGTCGGTGTCTGTGTCTGTTGCTCTGCCAACTACCACAACCACGAGCGTCTGCTCCCGGTTCAATGACTATTCTGTACACAGTACACCGGTGTAGCCAACTTTGAACACATTTAAGTTATATTCTTTTTTTTTTTGGACTGAGGAATTACTCCTTTGTTACATAATACTCCCTCTATCCCGAAATGAATGTAAATCTTAATTTTTGAGATAAAATTAATATAGGTGTAAAATTACATATGTACCCCTCTTTTATCATTCTAGAAACTAAAAAGCAATCATGGTATTCTGAAATGTTCTTCTCATGAATAGATAGAGCATGGTAGTTTTTAGACATGTAGTGGCTTTTTAATAGGTGGAAAAGTTGATTTCAAATCTATATTTATATTTTTTTAAGACAAGATTTGGAATGCAGGATTACATTTTATTTGGACGGAGGGAGTATGTGCATTTCTAAAGTTAAAAATTTATCCTAAAATAAGTGCATATCTAAGTCTAGTTGGGAGACAACCTAACTATAATTGTCTTCTCTTTCTTTCTCTCATTTCAAAGCGCAATGATTACAACTATATATATATATATATATATATATATATATGGATATACTCCCTCTATTCAGAAAAGAATGCAACTACGTGTTGCATGCCAGCAAAAGTAGTTTACGTTTGATCAAATTTCTAGTAAATACTATTTATATTTACGGCTCCAAAATAATTTATTATAAAAATGCATTTCGTAATTAATCTAATGATATTTATTTGATATCATAAATATTGATACCTTTTTATCTATAATTGATCGAACTAAAGATACAAAACCTTGATACTATGTTAGAATTGTATTTTTTCTTTGACGGAGGGAATAGATGTAATTCCTCACTTGCATTTCAAGGAGCTACTAGCAGCTCGCAGGAGAGCCGTTGCGCCACATGGTTCGTCAGGGTCAGTCTGTCAATCAGTCACATGCGGTGTTTAAATTTAAATTTATTTATTTATTTCTATATTTAATATTATCAAATATTCGATAGCATAAGGTGTAAACTTTTGAGAAGAAATTAAATAAGGCCCGAGTAAACTTTTACGCTAGCTAATGCTGACATGGAGCTGCCACCTAGGATTTTCAGACATCAAATATGATCAGAGATACTTCAATAATGTTTGACCATTCGTCTTATTCAAAATTTTTTAATAAATATTATTTATTTTGCTATGATTTATTTTATCATTAGAGATACTTCAATAATAATTTATTTATTTATTTTATAATTTACACAAAATTTTTGAATAAGACAAACAGTCAAGCATGATGTCTAAAAATTCTAAAACGTCACTTTTGATGTGACTGAGGGAGTAAGCCTAAACTGATGAGGACGCCCTCACACTTGCACCATGGTTGGTCACAGTCTCTCAGTCAGTCACATGATGTGTTTTAATTTATTAGTACCAACTCGCAGGAGAGCCGCTCAGCTGCGCCACATGGTTTGTCATGGACTGGTCACAGACTGTCAGTCAGTCACATGAGATGTTTTTTTTTTGTCGGAGGTATAGTACCAACTCGCTGGATTGCGTTTTCTTCGGGACAAATTTTGAATCGCTGGGTTGCGGTTTTTTCAGGACGGTGGGAGTACTCATTATTGTGATGACGAGGTAGTTGTACCAACTCGCAGGAGAACCGCTCAGCAGCGCGTCAGGGTCACAGTCTGTCAGTCATTCACGTGAGGTGTTCAAAATTACTCACTTCGACTCAAAAATATACGGGATACGAATCTTTTGAGCCTACTTAGATCATGGTGGAATAATAATTACCAAATACAAACGAAAGTGCTACAACACTTTTCAGACAAAATTTTTGTCATCTAAACAAGACCTAAATCTCGTTTAACCGAATATGGAATACATACTAAAATATTAACAATATATAAAAAAAAAAGTATTATTAGATTAATTATGCAAGGTTGACAATTATGCGTGTGTTTGTTTTGTGATGAGTGATTGTCGTTGTGATCCACAAAGCAGGTTGAGTGGTAATTAACTCTACCATGGCGAAAGCTATGTGTGCATGTCTCTTGGCTCGTGGTGTGCAGGTGTGGAGCACGGAGGCGGTAGTCGACGGCGAGGTGAAGGTCAAGAAGGACGTGTCGTGCCGACGGACTGGGAGTGGTGAAGAGCGGACGTGAGGCTTGGACCGAAGGACCAAGAGGCTGGGTGACTAGCCATGGTGGCTGATATTTGGGACATCGATGAGTGCAAGTGTACATGGTGATGAAGACGGCGTCGGCCAAGTCAAGATGAAGACGATGACGCCGTGCCACATGGCAGAGGCCGGTGGGCCGAGTCAAGGAGGAAGGCGAAGGCGTCATGCTTGGCGAGAGGTCGGGCACGCGTCGACATCGGGGGTTTGGTGGTTTCGTCCTCAAAACCATTGGCGGGGGACATGTATGGAGTACGCTACTCGCGAGCGGTTTGGTGGTTTGGGCCTCAAAACCATCGGTGGCGGGTTTACGGGTTTGGGCCTCAAAACCCGGACGGAGGTTTCGAGGAGGAACGGACGGCACGTGGCAGCATCGGGGAGTTCGCGTCGAGGCGAAGCTACCGATGAGGAGGCGCGGTGGCCGTCGGATGAAGATGACACCAGGTTGGACCATAACGCCCTTGAGCTAAGTGGTTTGACTAAATTATATCCAAGGGCAAAATTGGGATTGTGTAATAGCCCTGTTAAATAGGATGAGGGAGCCCCCATCTCTCTTACCTCCTCCATTTTCATTTTCTCCTTTAGGATTTCCCCTCCTCAAGGTGCTTGTGAGAGAGAGGTCCACTAATCCACCGATTAGTGTAAGAACCATGAATCTTTGAGGGAAGGAGGTCCCGAATCCTCCAGTGTCCTCCGGTGTCCTCCAGTGTTTGGCAGTTGAAGCAATTTGTGTGTTCTTAATGTGTTCTTCACGAGCTCCTCTCTTCCCCTCTAGTTCTTCCTTCGTTTCATCGTTTCTAGACCTTTTTGATCCGTTCTTTTTGCGTTGATTTTAGCTATGACGTGAATTGAGCCTTTCCAATGAAGGAAATCAACTAATTCCTCACGAGCTCATAGATCGGGCGATTTCTTGGTCTAGGTCTCAAGAACCAGTGTTTTTTGTGCCCCTTCGTTTTCCCGTTGATTGGCTTCAAATTGAGCGATGACCTCTTAGAGGTAGCTCCCCTACTGCCTTGTGATCATGCTCACCAAGTTTCGTGGCAGTTGGTGAAGATTTGGCCGCAAATCCTTAGATCGAAGTGAGAGGCGTTTTTTGGAACTGCTGTTCTGTTCTAGTTCGCGATTCGTGGACAGTCCGCCGTCTAACCCGCGGACAATCCACCGATCGGGGTTCGTCCAGTCCAGAACCAAGTTTTCTCACTGTTGTTTTGAGTTTTGACCGGTAGACAGTCCGGGGTTCCAGCGCGGACAGTCCGTGACCCCCGTCCAGTCGAGTCCAGAACGCTTTTCTCACGTTGTGTTTTCTGGAGTTTAGCCTGCGGACAGTCCGGCCCAGGTCGCGGATAGTCCGCTAGTGTCCATCGAACTGTGTCCAGAACTAGTTCGATTATGTTCATTTCCTGAGACTTGAACCGCGGACAGTCTGCCCCCATAAGCCGGACAGTCCGATGTTGTCTTCTGTGACTTGGACAGTCACTGTTGTCCTTCAGGTGCGTGCCACCGGACAGTCCGCCAGGGTGACCCGGATAGTCCGAGAGCTGTCCTACGGACAGTCCGCCACCCAAGCCCGGACAGTGTGGTACTGCGCAGAAAAGGCATTTCTTGTCTGTTCCTTTGAGGGTTTGTTTTCAACGTCTCTCGAAGGTGTTCCGGTGTGCCTAACACTTTGTGTGGGATATCTTGCTACCGGTTAGCACATGTATCACTTGCTTCTTGTGTGAGTTTGCTTTTAGGGGTTGTGGATCGAGCCGAGGACCAAAGTTTTTGAAAGAAATTTGAGGCTCCCATTCACCCCCCTCTGGTCGCCATTTTCGGTCCTTCAATTGGTATCGGAGCCGGTTAAGGATCATTTTACCTTAATCGGTCCGTGATCCACAAAGGCGACATGGAACATGGTTCCGGCAAACCACCGTTCTTTGATGGAACAAACTATCCCTATTGGAAGATCTGCATGTCCGCGCATCTTCAGGGGATTGATTGGCTTATTTAAGAGATTTGTGAGGATGCTACTTACGTTGTGCTTGAACCCCGTGTTCGTGTCACGCAAGATCAAAAAGATCGACACAACGCTAATAGCAGAGCTCGCGTAGTTCTTTTCTCGAGTCTTTCTCTTCAGGAGTTCGAAAGAGTCTCCGATTGTACTACTGCTCGGGAGATCTGTGTGAGGCTTCAGAGCTATCACAAGGGGACCGCACAGGTCAAAACCAGACTCTATGAGACATACAAGAGGGAGTATGAGAACTTCACTTAGCTTGATGGCGAGTCTATCGATGCCATATTTTCTCGCTTTCAGACCATTGTCAACAAGATGTGAGCAAATAAGGCATAGTTACCTTATGATGATCATGAGAGGGCACTCAAGCTTCTATATGCCCTAGATCGGAAGGTATGGGATGTAAAGGTGACCGCCATCATTGAGTCTTCGGGGTATGAGACCCTCACCATGGATGAGCTTTTCAGCAAGCTCAAGTCCACCGAGATCGACTACCAGACCCAAGCCAAGCTCAAGAATCCCTCTACATCGACTATGGCTTTGGTCTCAGGTAATGGCTCAAGTTCTTTGGCTAACCCTTCCAGGTGTCTTTTGCCTTGTCTTCTTTGGTGTTTGTCACAGAGGAGCAGATGGAGAGTCTTGGGGATGATGAGCTGGCGTTGATCATCAGCCAGTTCTCACGGTTTCACAACAACCGCTTGAATCGTGGGCGTGGTGGTGGTCCGAAGGAAGGATGCTACGGCTATGGAGATCCCGACCACTTCGTCACCCACTGCCCCAAGAAGAACAAGCACTCCTTCGACAAGTACGACTCCAGCAAGCGCAAGGACAAGCGCGAGTACACCTCCAAGCACAAGTTGAATGGAGGATTCGACAAGGAGGCGCTGAAGAAGAAATACTTCAAGAAGGCCAAGGCCCAAGAGCGCGCCTTCCTCGCGTCCCTCAGCGACCTCGACAACGACACCGACGACGACCGTCTTCTTCCTCTCCCTCGAGCGATGATGAGTCCGAGAAGAGGCGCGAGGACAAGTTGACCGGGCTTTGCTTTGTCGCCAAGTCCATCCACGGAGGCTACTGCACCATGGCCATGGATGAAGGGGTGAAGCCCAACAAGGATGTGCTTCCTAGTGACGACGACGCTACTGAGGTAAAACCCTCTGTCGACGCTCTTATTGCCGAGCTAGATGTCATGATCGATGCTTTGATGAGTCAAGATAAGCTGCTGAAACGTGCTGCTCGTGAGAGGAAAGAGTTTAAGGACAAGCTAGAAATTGTGGAGAATGAGCTTGAGGAAGCTAAGAAGCTTGTTGTTCGTGTGTCTGATGAGGTTGAGTGCGATGAATGTGCTATTCATATGACCAACTTTTCTGAGTTGCAATCTAAGTATGCTGCCTTGTTAGATGAGAACGATGAGCTGAAGGCTAGGTCTAGCTTGTTGGGTGCATGCAAGTCTTGTTCAGGCTTGCAATCTGAGCTGGCAGAGAAGAATGCCAAGATCCTTGCTCTTGAGAAAGTCAGTTCATATAGCACGGTTGTTGAGTGTGCACGTTGTGAGAGCTTGGTGTTGGAGCTTGAGTCTTGCAGGCTTGACAAGATAAGATCCGAGGAAGACAACACATACCTTCAGGCCATCTTGAATTGGGTGTCTTATAGTGAGCCGCAGTTGGGCATGATGATGAGCCAGTTCAGGCAGGGAACTGGGACATTGGGAGTAGGCTTTGCTCTAGGTGGGAAGGGTGAACATGTCTATGGCAAAGTTGGTGAGTTCAGTGGTTTGAGCCCAAGTGAGAAACCTTTCACTACTCTCAAATTAATCAAGATCAATCCACCTAAGTCTACCGAACCCACTGTGAAAGATGGAGTGTTTGAAGAACCTCCAAGAGCTCCACCCTAGAAACAAGTTTAGGTTCCAAAACCGAACCATTTCAGGAACCCACTTGACACTCTACCGAACATCTCTGAGGATCCCTTTCTAAAGCCAAAAAGCTACCAAGAGTGACACATAACCACAAGAAAGTGAGCCAACAACCACCCAAGAGAGAGGTGAGGTATCACTGTGACTATTGCCATAGAGATGGTCACCTTGTTAAGTTTTGCTTTAGGAGGAAGAGAGATGAGCGGTAGGAGTACGAGTTGAACAACCAAAACATGTACCGCCCACCCCATGACATACATGTGCCGCCTGTTCAGAGGTGCAATGCTAGGCCAAGAGATGCAATGCCTCAAGGTGCTAGGCCTCAGCTTGCGAGACCACGTGGTGGTCGTGCCCGGCGTGGTTCAGGCCGTGAGCAAAATGGCTTTGGACCTCGTGGCGGTGGCTTTTAGTCCTACAGCTCTAGTGGGCCACGTTTTCTCCCACATGGTCACTGCTTTCCTCAAATGGGACATAGCATGTTTGGTGTTTTTCCTAACACTTTTCCAGGGCAAATGAGCCAACACTGGTATCCTTCACAGCTTACTAACCCTAGTGTTGCGCCATTTGCTCATTCTATGTCTTTCTATTGATGCAGGATGGAGGCCTGGAGAACATATGGCTCATTGATTCTGGCTGTTCGCGCCACATGACTAAAAATTCAAAATGGTTCTCCAGCCTCGACCCCGTGCAATGTAAGGAGTACATCACATTCAGGGACAATAGCAAAGGTAAGGTGCTTTGTCGTGGGACCATTCCGGTCAACGAGAGCTTTGTCTTGAAGAATGTTGCCTTGGTCTCGAATTTGCATTTCAATTTGCTTTCTGTTTCACAACTTCTTCAAGATGGCTTTGAAGTGCGCTTTAAGACCGGCTTATCTCAAGTTCTTGACTCTTAGGGAAATCTTGTTTGCCAGATTGTTCCTTTTGGCCGTGTCTTTCGAGCTGATTTTTCTCTTTCTTTCGGCTCTTCTCGATGTTTGGTGGCCGGATCCTCCTCTGAGCTTTGAAAGTGGCATAGGAGACTTGGTCACTTGAGCTTTGACTTACTAGTTAGGTTGAGCTCCCTTGATTTAATCCGAGGATTGCCCAAGTTAAAATTTGAGAAGGATTTGGTGTGTCACCCTTGTCGTCACAGGAAGATGGTTGCCGCTTCTCACCCACCTGTGAATCAAGTCATGACCAAGGAACCCGACGAGCTACTTCACATGGACACAGTTGGTCCAGCTCGGGTTCGGTCAGAGGGTGGGAAGTGGTACGTTCTAGTGATCGTGGACGATTTTTCTCGCTACTCTTGGGTGTTTTTCATGGAGGGTAAGGATGAGGCTTTTTCACATGCTCGAGATTTGATTCTTCGGTTGCAAAATGAGTTCCCTAAGAATGCCATGAGAGCGATTCGCAGTGACAATGGCACATAATTCAAGAATACTTATTTTGAAACCTTTTGTGCTTCTTTGCAACTGGAGTTGAGTTCTCGTGCTGCGCGTGAATCTTTGAATGATGGCACTTGTGCTAAGGCTTCGGATAGCTCTTCCATAGCTAGTCCTAAGCTTGTTCCTTCTTCAGATGATGTCCAAGGAATTCCTCATGGCAAGGGTGCTTCTAGCATTTTTGGGTCTCAAATTCCCAGACCAACCTTCCATTGCACCTTTTGCAAGAAAGATGGACATACATTTGATTTTTGCTTTCGCCGTGTCAAACACGAGTGACGTGTTCGAGCCAAGGCTTTTAGGAAGCCACGTGGCCTCTCCCATGGCACGCGTGCTCCTAGTGTTGGTGCAAAGTTGAATGTTGGTGCTTCTTGTTCCAAGTCCCAAGGGACTTCTCACTTGATGGAGAATGGTGATTTGTCCTCCCAGACCATGCCTTCTAATAGGCCCTTGTACCATTGCTCTTTTTGTGGGAAAGATGGGCATCAAGAGAGTTTCTGCTACCGGCGTTCCAAACGCATGCGATGAGCTCGTTCTTCTAAGCCTTTGAATGTTTATAGCCTTTCTCATGGCATGAATTCTTGTGAGCCTAGAAAGAAGTCTCTTTTCATTGATGGATTTTATGACTCCTTCTCTAGTGGGCTAGGTCATGATCGCGGACATGCATCTAGTGCTTCTTGTGTTGGTCCACGACATGCTTCTCATGATGCTTCTATTGGTTCTTCTCATAAGACCTTTGGAGATGCTTGCCTCTTTGCTAATGGTACCACTCGTTCTATTTCTCGAGTTGTCCTTTTAACTAATGCTTCCAAGGGTGTTTCAAAATTGCATTTGAACCAACATTTGCATCATGCTAACCCACATGATAAGTTGAGTGCTCCATTTATGCATGTGACCAAGTCTTGGGTTCCCAAGTATATGCTTGCTAACCCTTTGGGATCCAAGACTCGGTTTTCTTTGTCCTCTCGTGTGTAGGTACGAGGACGTGGGGTGGAGAACATGCGCGTGGTGGAGCTTGATCCTTTGTATGGTGTGATCAAGACTTGATGGTTCTCTACACCCATTGTGATGGCCTCCAAGAGGCATGTGTTTTATTGTGGCACCTACATACACCTTGTGAGCTATCATATATACTCATACCTTGTACATTCATGTTTCCTACTTGTGGTATGAGATAGTTGTTCATGTGCTCACTTTACAGTTCTCATATGTATCATGCTTTTATGTCTAGTCTAGCATATTTTATTTTGTGTATCTTATGCCTTGCTAGCTTTATGTATATCTTGGTGGATTAGCCACTTTTCTTGTTAGTGTGTGATCCTCATGAACATTTTGCCATGTTTCACCATGTGCTTAATTTGTGTAGTTGGCATGGTGTTCATTAGGTGTCATTTTTAGTTGATTAACTTTTGTATAGTTACCTCCCTGCTGACATGTTTGCTAGCCCAATCTTTTAGCCTTTTTAATTAGTATCATATTACATGTTTTTTCTTCCAATTTGCCTTTTCCCCCTAGCGGGCCACGTTTTCCTTGTGGTGATCGCTTTTCCCCTAGCGGACCACGTTTTCCCTTTCGTGGTGATCGCTTTGCTTCTTGGCCTAGGATGAGTGGTTTTTCAACTGACCCTTTTTTCTAAGCAAATGGCCCAACACTGGTATATTTCACAGTTTACTAACCCCAGTGTTGAGTCATTTGTCTATCCTATGGCTCTTTATTGAGCAGGTCGGAGGAATGGAGAACATGTAGCTCATTGACTCCGGATGTTTGCGCCACATGACCGGATGTCTCAAATGGTTCTCCAACCTCAACCAAAGGTAAGTCCAGCGCGTTGAGTTTGGATTTTTGCTTTCCTTTTAGCTTGGGAAGCTTTGGATCTTGTATCTTAGTTTCTTGGTTTTCTTTGCAGTTTAGTTTTCTGTTTTTGACCTTTTGTATCATACTTGCATATCATATCATTATGTATCATATTGCATCTTGAGCTTCATCCTTATAGTAGCTAGATTGACACTATGCTCTTGTTGGGGATGTTATGGATATACATGATGTGTTGTGCTTAGGCTCACTTTGATATCTTGATATGAGCTAAAAATGCCTTTTTCAATTATGAACTTGAATAACACTTGATGAAACTTGAAACATGTTCACCACTGCTTGTGGCAACTAGCATGTATAGGTGTGCCGAGAACCCTTTTGCTTCATATATATGCTTAATTGCTACAGCTCATACCTTGAGTTACACACTTGCTTGAGAAACTTGAATTTGTGCTAAAACTTAAAAACAAGGTATGAAAAGATCGGGATGGGTCTTTGCTATCCCATGTCAGAGTATCGAGACAACTCTCTATTGCACTTAAGGGTGAACTTGAGCTCTGTAATGGATACCGAGATCATTGTCTTAAGCTTCTGATTGCTTTTGACATAGGCTTGACATGATCGATAAGTCAGGTTTTGATGGCATCGATGACCTCCCGCACACATTTGTTTGACAAACTTTGGTGATAAGCTGCATAACTCCGATAAAATTCATTTGGTATCGGAGCCGGTTAAGGATCATTCCACCTTAATCGGTCCGTGATCCACGAAGACAACTTGTTTGAGGGCAAAATTTGTCTATGACTTTCTTTGTCGAGTTTTGAGCTTTCTTTTGCTAACACTAACGGTGCTTTGAGAAATGGCACCAAGCTCCTCTTCTTGTGTGTCTTTGTCTTCACGTTTGAGTGATGCGGTTTCAGATGAGGATGACCACAAGTGGAGGAAGATGCGTGCGGAGCTTGACAAGAATGATCAAGCGATGGCATTGATGCAGCTCTTGATGGATGGGGTGAATCAAGAAGAAGATCTTCTACACAAGCTTCACAAGATGAGTCGAGGTAGACTCGCCCAAGGTATAATTGGCTTGTTCACTCGTCTTTTGTGCTCATGGCGAGTTGATTTTTGAGCTTAAGAAGAAGTTGGAAATGTCTAGGCTTGGTAGCGTAAATGCTTCTACTTCATGCAAGTCTAGTATGTCTTTGCCTTTGTAGCTCTTGTGATAGCTTGCGCCTAGATCATGACAAGTTGAAAAGAGAACTTAGGTGTAATGTGATCCTTCTCGAGAGTGCTAATGAAGTGATTGGCTTGCCTTGCTTTGCTTGTAAAGACTTGCGCAGGGATCTTGATTGTGCTAGAGATGAACTTACTTTGCTTAAATCAAATGCTTCTTTACCATGTGCTTCTTGTGAGTCTTTGCTTGCTGAAATTAATGAATTAAAATTGACTCACTCCACATGTGTGGATGAACTTGAGCATGCTAGAGCTAAAATTGATAAGTTCTAGGCCTTGTAGCTTGTGCTCTTTAAATGTGAATGATGATGCTTGCCTCACTTAATGTGTTTATCATGATGCTTTGCTTGATGTAAATGATGATGTTTCTTCCACTGGTATCATTTGCACATCATGCATTGAATTGAAAAATGAAGTTTTGGTTTTAAAACAAATGCGCGATGATGTGAGTGCCAAGTTGGTTGAGCACAATGAGATGAGTGCTAATCTTGAGAAAGAGATTGAACTCTTGCGTACCACATATGCCGAGTGCATTGAGAAGGAGATGCAGAACTTGAAAAATGCTCCTTGTGGTACTTGTGATCGTCTCAAATTTGAAAATGAGGTTTTGACTAAAAGATGTAAGAGTTTTTGTGCTAAGTCTTTAGATTCTCGCGATTCTTGCAACTCCGATGTTGGTGTTTCTAAGATTGCTTCTTGTGTGAGTTTGCTTTTAGGGGTTGTGGATCGAGTCGAGGACCAAAGTTTTCGAAAGAAATTTGAGGCTCCCATTCAACCCCTCTGATCGTCATTTTGTAACAGGGACATCTAAATGTAGAAACTAGCTCCGTTTAACGTAGTATGATGACGAGGTAGTAGTACCAACTCGCAGGAGAACCGCTCAGCAGCGCGTCAGGGTCACAGTCTGTCAGTCATTCACGTGAGGTGTTCAAAATTACTCACTTCGACCTAAAAATATATAAATCTCGTTTAACCGAATATAGAATATATACTAAAATGTTAAACAATGTATAATAAGTATTATTAGATTAGTTATGAAGTATTTGTAATAAATCTAATGGGACATCTAAATGTAGATAATATTTTTGAATAAACTTAGTTGAACTTAAGACTTTTCTCACTCTTAGTAAAACGAGATTTACATTTTTTTTGTAATTTTTTAACGGAGGTATTACGAGATCATAATTTTTTTAACGGAGGTAGTACCAGATCGCAGGAGAGCCGCTCTAGTATGCACCATGGCTGGTCTGGGTCACCACTATTAAAATGGTGAAATTCTCCTGGTATTTTCAAGTAGTAATAAAATTTTATAGCATATGAGAATCTCACTATGAGGCATTTAATAGGAAAAATTTATACTAAGTTTTGAATGCTAAAACACTAAGACAACCTCATCTCACTAAGGCCCTGTTTAGTTCCCAGAAAAAAACACTATGCGAAAAAAAGATTCTCCGTCACATCAAACTTGCGATACATGCATGAAGTACTAAATATAGATGAAATCAAAAACTAATTGTACAGCTTGGTTGTACTTGGCGAGACGAACGTTTTGAACCTAATTAGTCAACAGTTAGACACTATTTGCCAAATAAAACCAAAATGTGCTACAGTATTTTTTTTACACCTTTTTACACATCTAAACACAGCCTAAAAAAAATTAATATCCTGATTGTGCACGGTCAGTCAGTAACATGGCTTAAAGTCAAGGTCTTCGGTGCCTGTGGCTCTGCCAACTCCACGAACACGAGGTTCTGCTCCCGCTTCCTACGTTATGTCAGCACAACTTAGGCCTTGTTTAGATGTTGGAATTGGGAGGAGAAGTTGGAATAGTGTAGGTCACGTCGTACTGTAGCAACTTTTGTTTTTATTTGGTAAAAATTGTCCAAACTTTGACTAATTAGGCTCAAAATGTTCGTCTCGCAAAGTACAACAAAACTGTGCAATTAGTTTTTAATTTCATCTACATTTAGTACTCCATGCATGTGCCGACATTTTGATGTGACGGGGAATCTTCTTTTTGCATAGTGAAATTTGGGGTTGGATTTGGGAACTGAACAAGGGCTTATATGGATTAGGTAGTCCATACAGATAGCTTTTATATCAATGGCCTATAGCTATAGTTGTTGTCATAATATAACATAGACCCGTTCGGCTGGAATTATAAGTCGGCTGAAAAATACTGTTGATTGATTTTTTTATGAGAGAAAAATACTGTTCTGGTTGAAAAACAAGCTGAATAAGACGGATTATAATCCAGATGAACAGAGCCATAGTTGTCTAAATAGACAAAAAGTAGGGCCCACTAAAATAATAATAAAAAAGAGAGACCGAACTGCCCACGCTTCTTCTTCCCCGATTCCCCATCTCACGCACGTACAGAGGCGACGCCGCGGTCCTGCTCTCCAACCCGCAGAGGCTCATCTCCACCAGGACCGGCGCCGTTGCTCTAGGCGCGGCCGCCTGTGACCGCCAGCACGCCTCGGCGCTCGCCTCCCACCTCAAATCCCTACCGGCTACTTGGCAAGGACGGCGTGGATGGCTGGGCGGTGGCTTCGCAAACGGCGGGGATGACCAGGGCGTCGTTGTCAAGGGTGGCATGGATGGCTGGAGCGGCGGCCTCGCTGTCAGCACAGAGGTCGCACAGATGGACTGCACGTACGGCGAGCTCGCACAGACTGGCCGGCTGGCGACCTCCAAGGCGCACGAAGCTGCCAGATGCCGGTGACCTCCAAGGCGCACGGACCCCCATGGCGCAAGGTGTCAGATGCTGACCCTAGTTGCAGCTCCTTGCCATGGTCACGGCAGCCACAGGTGCGAGAGCAAGGGAGAGAGAGTAAGGAGAGAGAAGAATTATACGTTTATTCGTTATAGGCAGTCCATAGATCTATGGATACCTTTAGCTATGAACTGCTCTATATACTACCTCTATAATATTTCAGCTAGCTGATTGATATTATTCTAATGCATATGGACTATTTTTCTGCAACATTATGATTGTTCTTATTTGATCTTCGCACTGATCCAAAAAAAAATTGTAAGCCGAGGCACCGTTCGAACCGATTGATGTTGGTACGAAGAAGCTGGACATCATATTTTGATTTTTGTTAAACAATTTTGTTACAAAAAATTGAAAAACTAAACTTGGACAGGGACTAAATGCACTATGGAGTGAACCCCCTATTTCCATTGTCAGTTAGGTATTATACTGTCTCCATCTTGAATTATACGGTGTTTTAGCTTGTTTAGATACATTACTAGTTTATTATATAATATTTAGTCAATGTACACCTGGGTCTTTTTGGATGGTGCCCTGGACTAGGAGCTCTCGCCTAGGCAGTTGCATCCAGGCTCCGGTGCTCGAAATCGAATGTTTAATTGGGTGCGATGTCTAGACAAGATTCTCAGGTTAGAACCAAACAGTTCTAAGTGTATAGTAAAAGTTTTGTATCTAATAAAGTTAAAACGTGTTATACTCTACAGGAGTACTACTCCCTCTACCGGACATGATTTATGCATGAAACTGTCAATACACTGCTGCATTGTGATCAGTAGCCTGTAACAACTGTGTTGTACTCTTGATGTGTAGCCTGTAGCAACTGTGAAAGTCTAAAACGTCAGGTCCAGTGACCAAACAAATCTCAGGCACAGTGACCAAGGAACACTCAATGTAGGCCCCTTTTGTCAGTCGACACATTCACCTTAGGGCACCTGCAACGGTAAGTGTTAGCTGCTAGCTTTAAGCCAACCTCTCTAATAGTGTTAGCTTTTAGCAATGGCTTATAATATGATTAAACACACATGATACTCTTAAATGTTCTTGGAATATGTATATGAGTCTAGCTCTTGATCAAAAGCTCGTTTTTCTCTCTCTTCTATTAAAATATGAAAGAAATTCTTAGAGCCAGCTTATGAGCTAACCATTGCAGGTGCCCTTAATGCTCTAGTGTCCTTTGCTTCTCCCAAGTAACCAGCTGTTAAAACGCATGCTAACGGCAGCTCGGTGGCGTTACATGTGGCTCATTCTAGCGAGGCTAATAATATAATTTTCAGCTGGTTGTATGTACATTTATGGCTTACCTATGAGTCTATTCATTGCCGACGCAGAAATCTGAACACCACGCAGGACACACGACAAGCCTGTGAGATTTACTTTACTCCAATGCAGGATAAGTCGGTTTTGGATTCGTAAGCATGTCAGTCAATTTAACCCTACAATTGACAAGGAGAGAAATAATCAGTAATTTAAGGTGAAACACGTCGGTGTTGCTATAGACAATTCCAATGTATGACTAAAGAGTCGATGGGTAAGGCTACCGGCTATAGAGGCGATATCTAGCAGGTTAATGATATAAAATTATGAAAACAAGTGTCATCAGCTATATTTATGTAAAAATAGTATAAACTAGCAGGAGGGCCCGCGCAAAGCGCGGGCAGGACTGTTGCTTAACGGTGTTACTGTTTATAACGGTTTTACTGTTCTTTTTAACGGGTACTGTTTAAAAATGGTGTTACTGTTTCTTTAACGGGTTTACTGTTTATAAACCGGTACTGTAGTAACGGGTTACTGTTCTTTTAACGGGTGTTACTGGTTTTCTAAACGGTGTTACTGTTCATAAATCCGGTACTGTGCTGTTGCTACTGTTTCTAAACGGGTTTTACTGTTCATAGACCCGGTACTGTATTAGCGGGTTTACTGTTTAAAAACACTGTTGCGGGAGCAGTAAACTGTGAGAGCGACGGACCCATTCCAAAGCTACGACTTTTATAGATATGTATAGATCAAAGAGCCGATGATCACATAATAAGATTAAACGTGAAAGCACAGGCTATCAGCTATTGAGCTGATGCAACATATTTAAAGTATAGCATGCAAACAATCTTCTATTTGACATAAACAAATCTATAAACTAACTGGATCCAATCTACTATCACCACCAAATAGTTCAAAATAATACAGTGTTGGCAAAGATAATAAATTAAAGCTAATAAGCCAATAGATCTATTTATAACCCATCCGAATCTTGAAAACATGCATGCTATAGAGAGTGAAGGCACATGACATCAGTTATATAGCCGATGGAAGCATAGTAAATAAATAAATCCTTGTTTTCCTCATAAATAAGTCTATAAACTGATAGAATTTAATCTAACTTTATTATCAAACAGATCGAAACGATGCAGCGTTGATAACAGCCGATAGACTGATAGATCTATTTATAGTAAAACAAGACTTTGAATGCGCACTATGGTTGACTAAGATTAAGATACACCAGTCGTTAAAGTATATATATAAGTTATCGTGAAAAGCAGTGAGACCATAGATTATAATGATAAGAGCCATGGATCTTAATCTAGCTACGCAGATTGGTGATATTACTAAATTTAATAAAAAACCAAATATAGCAAGATCGATAACTGGTGAATCTACTAAAAATAGTAAGAGATCAAAAGATGTAGCATTACTAATCTTAATAGATTCGATAACTAATGATTTGATATCAAATCAAGCAAGAGATCAAAGATGCAGCCTTACTCAATTAGATACAAACGGATAACTAACTAGTATCAAATCAAGCCAGAGATCAAATGATGCAGCCTAACTGAATATAACACTGGTCGTGACGGTACTTACAATCAAACCGGAGATCGAAACTGATGTAGCCCTACTCACTGAAGAAATGTCGAGATTTATAGTACTCTTACTCCTAAGGTTTTGGCGTGAAAGCCGAAAGTTGTATTAATGTGTGTTGATTGTTGATTACAATAGCCGGGGTTTATATTTATACCCAGGGCCTAATACGAGTCCTAGTAGAATAAGACGATTACAATTCTTAGAATAAAAGAAAACATTCTAATCTAGATAAATTATTAGACTCCAAGCTTCCCTTTCTGGTAGAGTTCGACATGTTCACGCTTCAGCTGATGCTGATTGCACCTTAGAGCATCTCCAACAGCCTCGATATTCCACTCATCAACTGCAAAATTGAGAAAATACGGGCTCCAAGAGCCTCGTCATCTGGCTCTCCAAAATAACGATGAGGCTATTCAGCTTTTATCGCTCTCCAGAACAGGCTAGCGGGCTGCGCTCACCATCCGGCCACCCGGTGTTTCCCGTGCATGCCGCGCGCTCCTCTTCTGCGGAGCTGGCACACTGCGAGTGGTCCACCCGTGATCACTCTAGTTCAATCTGGGTCATCGGACGGTACGTTCAAAAAAATAAAGAGCTGATTTTAGATAAGCTGCTGTGGAACACTTCTATTTTGATAGTCTAAATTGTTTTGGATAGTCCGATTACATATCTAAATTTACCTATTCTCTTAGAGATGCTCTTAGCTTTCTAAATTACTTGAGATCAGCCACTTCACGCCTGAGCCGATGCTGACATCATGAGCCATTTAACCGATTCCAACTCTAACTGCACAGGCCAATTTCGCGTACAAAGCGGCCTTCAGGAGCTCCTCCGAATATCGGGTCCCGCGTACCTTTTCAGAATCTGGTGTAAACACTCATACAGTAGTTGGCTCGTTTAGAATCTACTTTTTTTTTTGTATCACAAAGTTTCTTGATCCTTGTGCATAAGCTGGTTTGGTCAGTCTCAGTGGTGAGTTTTATTTACTGGTTTCTAAGACTGTCACATCAGTTGCTGTAAACTTGGATTGAGAAATGAAACCGTCTCTCTCAGCGGAGTATTTTATTTCACCGTTTCCAAGACAAGTTGCAACAGTTAATGTGTGCATGATGTGATCCTATTTACCATGTGAACTATGTAGTTGTTCTTAAATATATCTTAAACTAAACATACACATAACTACAGTATATCTTATGTCGACGAATATTCATGTAAAATAGAATATATTAATTAATTTAATATTCATGTGTGCATACTCATATTAAAATTACTACATCGAACCTGGTGCTGCTGTTGGAGAAAGAAAAAGAGGAAGAAGAACGAGACAATGACAAGCATGTCTTATTTGTTATTGTCTACTTGAAAGATTGAGGGCACAAATATAAATGTGGGTACTGCTGTTGGAGTGCAGACAAAAGGTTAGTCCAACAAAAGCAGTAGAGCATCAAGGCTTTATTTAGATTGCAAATTTTTTTAACTTGGGTTACTGTAGCACTTTCGTTTGTATTTGGCGATTAGTGTTCAATCATGGACTAATTAGGCTCAAAAGATTCGTCTCGTGATTTATAACTAATCTGTGCAATTAGTTATTTATTTTACTAATATTTAATGCTCCATGCATGCGTCCAAAAATTGTTGCGATGGAGAGAAAGTGAAAAAACTTAGGAATTTGGAAGGAAAGAGAACGAGGCCCAAATTGAAAGTTAGGGTTGCCACAGCGTACAAGCGGTGCCCAGAAAAAAAAAAGCCGTGGCCATGTTGGAAACATGACATCACCCTAATACAGCTATAGTGTGAGAAGAAAACAAGCACGGCAGCCACTGTGCCCTCCAAATAAAATAATCACTACATCCTCCTCCCTCTCTCAAATTTGGGAAGTCGCCAAGGTTGCTGGCAGTCGTTCTGCTGTGCGAGCACCGGAGCAACTACTTTCATCGCTCCGGCAACACACTGCAGAAGGCCTTTACCTACGTACCCACGAGCTTGCTCCGGGGCCCTGCTCGTTCCAGCCTCTGAGAAAAGCTCGCAACTTCCACCGTCTTCATCTGAAAAATTTCTCGGCGACGAGCTGAAGAGCAAAAAAAATTTGGAAGAACATGGAGCTCGCTGTGGGCGCCTCAGATGGCGCCATGAAGTCCCTCCTGGGCAAGCTTGGCAACCTGCTTGCCCAGGAGTATACATTAATCAGCGGCGTCCGCAGCGAGATCCAGTACATCAAGGACGAGCTCGCCAGCATGCACGCGTTCCTCCGCAACCTGGGCCACGCCGCCCGCGAGCACCACGACGAGCAGACAAAGGACTGGATGGAGCAGGTGCGCGACGTCGCGTATGACATCGAGGACTGCATCGACGACTTCGCGCATCGCCTGGGCGCACAGCCGCGCGGGGAGGGCCTCCTGGCTGACCTCCGCCGCGCGTGGTACGCCATGGCCACGCTCTGGGCGCGCCGCGGCATCGCCGCCCAGATCGTCGACCTCAGGAACAGGGCGCAGGGCGTCGGCGAGCGCCGCACGAGGTACGGCGTCAAGGACCCGGGGCCGCCGGGCCCGGACGCGACCGCTAGCGCGGCAAGCAGCAGAGCCGCGCCATCTTACCACGTCGGCGACCGTCCGCAGCCTGGCCGGCAGCTCGTCAGCACTCCGGAGCCGGTGGGGATGGAGGAAGAAATTGACAGGCTCGGGGCGTGGCTGACCGCGGCGCCGACCGACATGAGGGTTCTTGCCATTTTGGGATTCGGCGGACTCGGCAAGACGACGCTGGCGCTGGCACTGCACCGCAAGTTCGGCGAGAAATTCGACTCCCGAGCGTGCGTGCAGGCGTCGCAGAAGCTGAATCTGGCAGCGCTGCTGAGAAGCATCCTCAGGCAGGTCATGCCGCAGGATCCTGACAAGGAGCGTCAAGGTGGCGCCACCACACTCGGTGGGATCGAAGGATTGAGCGAGAAACAGCTTAAAGAGGAGCTCAAAATACACTTGGACAAAAAGAGGTACCAAGTACACTCACTCGTAAACTCCCTACCTTCTTTGTTACTGTACTTAGTATTTCCATTTTCCAAGGAATGGATTGTTATTGTTTCTCCATCCAGGCATACAATACACGATAGTGTGGCACTGTTACTTTTGGATATTCACCAGCATCTCTTTAGTTAATCCAAAGATCACATAAAAAAAGCTATAAGTTGATGCGATTGCGATATAGAACTAAAACAGTTTTAAACTGAGCAGAACAAAACGATATGATTAAGAATGCAGCTGAAAAATATAGGAATATATATGCTGTATGAAGTAGGGAAATAATCCTTTGAAACAATGTTAGCATGCCATTGATTCAATTTATTTACGCATGCTGTTCTAACTTCCAACAGGTATTTCCTCTTAATTGATGACCTGTGGTCTGTATCAGCCTGGGAAAACATCTGGGCATCTTTGCCCAAGAATAGCAATGGAAGCAGCATAGTGGTTACAACAAGATTCAAGTCTGTAGCTGAGGCCAGCAGACGCCAACAAGTGGGTTCCATCTGTATTCTTGACCGGCTCTCTGAAGACAAATCAAAAAGCCTATTCTTTGAAAGGATATTTGGTGGTAGTGATCCATGGCCTGATGAATTCAGGGACACCAAGGATAAGGTTCTTAAGAAATGTGGAGGCCTACCCTTAGCAATAGTTGCAGTAGCAGGGCTCTTGGCCAGGGACCCGAGGTCAATTAAACATTGGACAAAAGTGCAGGACTCGCTGGGGTCAGAGCTGGAGACGAATCTCAACCCTGAAGGAGTGACCCAGATACTTAATCTCTGCTACAATGATTTGCCGGCTGATCAAAAGAATTGCTTGCTGTACTTGAGCATTTTTCCAAAGGGTTACATCATCAGCCGGAAGCGCTTGGTCAGACGGTGGATAGCTGAAGGTTTCATTGTTGAGAAGCATGGCAACACAGTTGAAGAAGTTGCCGGAGAATTTTTTAATGAACTCATTAGTAGGAACATAATTCGGCCAGTTGATCATAGCAGTGATGGAAAAGTGAAGACTTGTCAAGTTCATGACATGATCCTTGAATACATTGTATCCAAGTCAAGTGAAGAAAATTTTATCACCGTAGCTGGTGGCCATTGGCTCCTGGCAATGCCAAGCAACAAGGTTCGCCGGCTCTCCCTGCATAGCAGTGACCCAGAGCATGCAAAAGCTGCGATAGAGAGCATGAACTTGTCACATGTCAGATCATTGACAGCATTTGAGAGTTTAGAGCGTCTGCAATCTTTTTCATTCAAATTTGGGATACTGCAGGTGTTGGATCTTGAAGGTTGCAGGGGCTTGATGGTTAATCATCTCCGGAAGATCTGCAAGATGTTCCATCTGAAGTACCTGAACTTACGCAAGACGAGCATCAAGAACCTCCCATCAGAAATCGGGAAGCTGCAGTATTTGGAGACTCTGGATATAAGGGAGACAAATGTGCAGGAGCTGCCAGCATCTGTTGCTGACCTTAAAAAAATGACTCATTTACTAGGAGGCAACAAATCCACACGCCTTGCCTTGACATTCACACAAGCAATTGCAAAGATGATAGGACTACAAACATTATCTGGGATCGGGATCTGCAGGAGCTCAGGTGCAGCACTTGCAGACATGCACAATCTTACCAATTTGAAGAAGCTCAGCATCTACAACCTTAAAGACTTCGATGATAGCAACCGGAGATATAGTGACTTACTCTCTGCCATCGAATACCTAAGCGGTTGCTCCCTGAGGTCTCTTGCAATTGATGATGGTTTCACTGGCTTTCTTGATTCAGTGGCCTCTTTATCAACTCCCCCAAAATACATCCACATGCTTGATCTTTCCGGCAAACTGCCTAAAGTGCCTCAATGGATGGTTGAACTGGAAAACCTTGAGAAATTAACATTATCCTTGACTTCACTGAGTACATACACCCTATTTGTTCTTGCTCAGCTCCCTTTGTTATTCTCTCTTACGTTTTCAATAAATGCAGCAAGCCACCATCATCAGAGCACTGTAATAAAGATCCTGATGAACAACATGACAGATTCAGGAGGGAAGGTCCTTTTCCCTTCTGAAGGATTCCACAGTCTCAAACTACTTCGTTTCTCCGCACCATTGCTGCCATTGCTAAGCTTCCTTGAAGGTGCAATGCCAAAGCTCCAAAGGCTTGAGCTGAGATTTAAGGTGTTGGAAGGTTGCTATGGTGTTGAAAACCTTGAGAGCCTCCAGCAAGTGCTTCTTAGAGTGAGCCAACAGGCTTATGAAACTACGAGGGTAAAGGTGTCTGATATCAGAAGATCACTAAGCATGCATCCAAACAAACCCACGGTCATAGTTGATGAGTACTATGGATAACAAATGATTGTATCCCACTATCCCTAATATGTGCAAGTTGCATTGTTGCATTAAGCCTTTTGTCTTGGTTTCAATACTAGCAAAATCAGCCGGCTTGTTTACAGAATACTAGTGGCTACGTGCAGCATGCACGTGTTTATAATAAGATGTTTGTTTCAGAATTATTTTCGTTAGTTTTCTAATTTTAGATAAAAAAATGAAGATATGATCTCGTCAAACTAATTTGCAAGCTTATACCAGCAAACATGTTTGGATATGGTTCTTTGTGTGCTTTTGTTTCGCTTAGGCCATGTACAACTATATATTGTCTATGTTGAAAACTGTATTATTTTGCTGCTACAATAACACAGCTCCCAGAAGAGATGAAAAAGAAGGGAGCTGTTTAGCACTATCACTAGCATGGGAAACCCACACTTTTCCTCGTAAGGAGAACAGTATTAAAATTATAACTTGAAATTTGCTACCTAGGTACCATTAGTGGTACCTCTCCGAGGACACTAGAAAAACTTTAAAATTTCTAGTACAAGCTGTTACTAGGACTCTAGGATGCAATCATCATGTGGTCCAGTAGTCTGAAGAGCATTTCGCCTTGTTGATTGGAATTTGTTGGCCCGTATCCATCCATCTCTCCATCTCTGTATATTAGGTGGAGCAGGCTCTGTCCTTACCTGCCAAATAACAGTATTAGAATAGTTTCTTCCTTGAAAGGCTGTCACACTAATACATATTTATTGCAGCTAGCAATCATACAAAGCCATTTTATTGAGACTGCCTCACATAAGTCAATTTCCTTTGCAGCGATGCCTACCTTTGCGTGCTGTTTGGTCTGATGTGCTCATGTGCCAAATTAAATTTTGTCAGCTTAATATAAATCCAAAGTTATGCAAAGATCAAGCATAACACAACGCCCCCAGTTCAGCACCAAATTTTGGTTTGGTCAGAGACCAAACACAATCATTTCCCACAATTTGCAATTGTAGGTTTTGTCATATCCATCAACATCAAATAATCAGTATCATGCCTTATTGATTGGAGTATAGTTTTGACTTAGCCGGAGTTGTTAGAGCGCCTCTGATATCATTTAGAGAAAAATTCATGCCCGGTCCCCCAACTTGGCAAGAGGTGTCACCTAGGTCTCTCTACTTTCAAAATGTCATTTCTGGGTTCCTGAACTTAGCAAGAGGTGTCACCTAGGTCCCTCTACTTTCAAAATGTCATTTCTAGGACCCTGAACTTGGCTTCGGGTGTCATCTGGGTCCCTGAACTTGGCTTCTGGTGTCATCTAGGTCCTAACGGGTCCAAACCTGCTATAATGTTGACGTGGCTCGGTCCTACATGTGGGGGCCCACATGTCAATTAGTTATATTTCTATTTATTTTTATTTATATTTCAGGGTACTGTAGCTATGATATCTAGAATATTTCAAAAATTGTATCTTTTTCATACGATCTCAGATGAAGATGATTTTTATATAAAAATTGTAGCTCTCAACGAGATCTACGACTTTCTAGTTTTGAGTTTTTTAATTTGAGGTAATTAAGATGCTCAAAAAAATTAAATAAATTTTCAGCAGTATATTAATCACGTACAAACGCTTGTCGCCTAGAAAAAATCATATCTTTCTTATATGTTGTTAAATGGAGATACTTTATATATGAAAGTTGTAGCTCTTAATGGGATATACAACTTTATGGTTTTGAGTTTTTTAATTTGAGGTCGTTATATTGCTCAAAAAAATTAAACATATTTTTAGCGGTATATTAATCGCGTACAAGAGCTTGTCGCCTTGGAAAAATCATATCCTTTTTTATATGCTGTCAAATGAAGATACTTTCTATATAAAAGTTATAGCTCTTAATGAGATCTACAACTTTCTAGTCTTGAGTTTTTTTAATTTGAGGTCGTTAAGATGCTCAAAAAAATCAAACAAACTTTCAGGAATTAATATACTGCTGAAAATTTGTTTAATTTTTTTGGGCATCTTAACGACCTCAAATTAAAAAACTCGAAACTAGAAAGTCGTAGATCCCATTAAGAGCTACAACTTTCATATAGAAAGTATCTCCATTTGACATTATATAACAAAGATATGATTTTTCCAAGGCGACAAGCACTTGTACGCGATTAATATACTGCTGAAAATTTGTTTAATTTTTTTGAGCATTTTAACGACTTTAAATTAAAAAACTCAAAACTAGAAAGTCGTAGATCTCATCTAGAGCTACAATTTTTATATAAAAATAATCTTCATTCAAGATCGTATGAAAAAGATACAATTTTTAAAATATTTAAGGGACTGTAGCTACAGTAGCTCGAAATAAAAATAAAAATAAATAGAAATATAACTAACTCACTTGTGGGACCCACATGTAGGACCGCGCCACGTCAGCATCCATAGTGGCCTTGGACCTGTTGGGACCTGGATGATACCTGAAGCAAAGTTCAGAGACTCAGATGACATCCGAAGTCAAGTTCAGAGACTCAGAAATAGTATTTTGAAAGTAGAGGGACCTAGGTGATACCTCTTTCCAAGTTGAGGTACCGGCCATGAATTTTTCTCTATCATTTATATATGTTGCCATGTTGGCTCGCCGGTAGTTGCTTCTGAAACATCATGGGTGACCCATATAAACATGGAAAAATACTCGGGAGCTTTTAGTCAAAAACATAAGGGAAAAAGTCTGCTTTACTAAACCAAATAGTTCACTTTGCCTGACTGACGCGTCATACAAAATCTTATTGTCACTACTACACATACATTTTCACTGCTGGTTCTAAATCTGTTATCACCGCTGGTTCTGGACTTCGGTCATAAAAGTCAATAGTGATAATCAAGCATCACTGCTGGTCTGCCATTATGACCATTGGTTTGCCATTATCACCGTCGGTTTGTGTAACAAGCCAGCAGTGATAATGTTGTACCAACCGGTTTCACAAGCTTAATATAATTGAAGCACAACTTTGACAGCACATTATTAATAGCACCAGAATCACACATATATGTCACTAACACAATGCATAATAATATATTGATAAATCCATCATCAAGTTCGAGCCACAAGCCCCCACATTTAATCCAGCCACAACTCCATATATCGAATGTATTACAAGTTTAAGAAGATCAATCCAAATTTTTTTTTTCGTGAACAAGCCTTCACCCAGGTCGTGTTTCATTAAGAGGTGATGAAGATCAATCCAAGCTAATACAGAGATTGTACTGAAGAATACAACGGATTTAGGAAGCAAGATCTTTGTACCGACTGGTGGATTTCTCAGTCTTAAACTGCTAAGACTGTCCGCACCAGTGATACCGTTGCTGAGCTTCCTAGAAGGGGTAATGCCAGAACTTCAAAGACTTGAACTACAGTTCAGGTCATGCGAAGGTGCTTATGGTTTGGAAAACCTTGCAAGTCTTCAACAAGTTTATCTAAGAGTCAGCCAGCAGGCTTCTGAAGCTACTAAGGCAAAAGTGACTAATATCAGAAGTTCAGTAAACATGCATGGGAAGAAACCCACAATAGTTGTTGATGAGTACTATGGTCACATTGAATAACAGCCATTACTATGTTTGATTATGCATTGGAAGAAAACAGCTGTTGTTACTGTAATCCTTGCAGTTTTCTGATTATGCCATTACGATGTTTGAATAACAGCCCATCCATGTGTCCTCTGTGTGAGTGTGAATAGTATTGTTGATTTGCATTCGAATTGGCAAACCTATGTCATATGTTGTATGAATGAGTGAAACTCAGCAAAAGTTTTCTCCTACCAAATGGTGCTGATGCTTCTGTTTTTCAATTTTAGATTTGACTTGTTTCAGCATTTTTGTATTGTTGTTATTACGTTTCTGTGAGTTTTATGGGCTTCTGAATTCTGATTATAAATTGTGCAATCCTACTGGGCGGCTACTCACGAGAGCATCAGCAGCAGCCTCCCTCTTTCCCTCATCCTATACTCCATCCTCCCTTCTGTACAACAATAGATCCATGGAGACGAGAGGTGAACTGATGGCAAAAGTTCCCCGACACACGAACCCAGAAATTATACTCTTCGCTGCAGGATAAACACCGTTAACCGATGAAGTAATGAAGAACTGACTTGCGGATGCTGACGATACGGGGAGCCATTGGAAGTACGACGGGGTTTCCGTTCCCCTTGAGGAGCTGGAACTGGAACTGGAAGCGCGGGTGCGGCGCCAGGCAGAGGCAGCAGGGTGAGCAGAGCACGATTGGTGCGCGGCCGGCGGCCGGCGAGGCTGACGAAAGCGCATCAGTACAACAGAGCTGCAACGGTCCAAATCCACAGCCGAAAACCCGTATTCGGGATCAAGAGACGTAGTTGGGCTCCATGAGTATCCACGTTCTAGCTGTGAAGGCGGTTTCTGCAGGTGAAGCCAGAGGGAGAGAGGCGGCTGAGAGGGGCGCCATCTCCATTCAGAGTGTCAGACTGACAGAGATGCTCCCCCGCCATCGCCATGTCCGCCGCCTCCTTCTCCTCGCCAAGCCCCGGCCTCTCTCCACCAGCGCCACCACGGCCTTCTCACCTCCCGACCCCGCTCCCTCCTCCTCCGCCGTCCCCGACCCGGCCTTGCTCGCCCCGGACGACGCCATCGCGCTGCTCCCGTCCGTCGCGGACTCGGAGGGCTCCGCGGCGGCGCTGGCGCTCTTCCGCCGCCTGTCCGCCCGCCCGGACCTCCGCCACCTCATGCGGCTCTACGCCACGGCCGCCACCGTATTCGTCGCGCGGGGGAACCTGCCGATGGCGCACGAGGCGGCGCGCGCGATGGTGGCCGCGTTCGCGGAGCGCGGCCGGCTCCGGGAGGCCGCGGACATGCTGCTCGAGCTGCGGACCCACGGGCTCCCGTTCGTCGTCGAGACCGCCAACTGGGTGCTCCGTGTTGGGCTTCGCCACCCGGGCTGCTTCGCCCACGCGCGCCAGGTGTTCGACGGAATGGCGCGCCCCGGCTTGGCCGCCGGCGGTGGTGGCGTGCGCCCCGACGGGCGCAGCTTCCGGGCGCTCGTCCTCGGGTGCTGCCGGGAGGGGCGGTTCGAGGAGGCCGACGCCTTGCTGGCGGCGATGTGGGCGCAGGGGTTCTCCCTGGACAGCGCCACGTGCACGGTGGTCGTGCGCGCGTTGTGCCGGCAGGGACGGTTCAGGGACGTGCCATGCGATGTAACTTGTGTCACCTTAGCTTATGAATATTGCAGGAGGGATTAGACAACCATTGCTGTATCATTCTTGGAAAGACTGGACAAACGACAACAGAGGCTCATACAGCAGATGCACTAGTTAGAAAGCTCAGTACTGTTGGCAATTTGGATGCTGCTAGTCTTTTCCTTAAAAATGTTCTGGACAAGCATTATGCTGTTGACCATGCAACTTATACAAACTTCATTAATTCATGCTATGAAACCAATAGATATGCTCTAGCTTCTGAAATATCTGAAAAGATCTCAAAGTGGATTTCTGGCTTTAAGAAGACGGATGTTACAGTTATTGCTTTATTTGCAAGAGCAATCTGAATTTCTTCCACTCATGCAGCATAGAAATTTGAGAGTAACTCTCAATGTTCCTTTTTAGCAGAGCGTCTATGCCTATCAATTGGCTGTAAATGGTATGCCTTTCTTATTTGGTGCCATGAACTATAATATAAAGTTTTTATGTGTGCACTGACGGGTATGCTGCAGGTGAACAATGCTGTGTTTGAGGCGATGGAGGGGGACACTAGGAATGTCCGCTTGCGAGGCAGTTGACATGCCGAGATGCTTGTCAGCGGCAGCTATGGCTCCGGCCTCCGGAGTGACCTAAAGGTCTTTCCCATCTCACTGTGGTGGATGGCAGCCATCGCCAGGGAACTATTGGATACTCTTCGTCTGGCACAGTGACCAAGGAACAACAAAGCATTGCCAATTTCCATTTAATAGATGTGCTCCTCTTAATGCCCTGATGTCCATTCTTTTCTTTCGCACTGACGCTGTCGAAAACACTGGTAGTCTGTTTGTAACAACGGGCTAACACAAGCGCCGCGCGTCTACGCATGCAGACGGAAAGAGTATATTAGATAACGGAGCATTCAATTGGCCTGGCATTTGAGGAGCCACGAGCACTGGAAACGAAACAAAAATGGGAGAGAACTCTTAGACGATGTAGACTTTTGGAAAAGTGGATTTTTCTTAGACGATCTAGACTGTTGGACAGAGGGAGTATATCTTAAAAATATTTTTGTAAGAACACTATCTATCTTGTAAGCTTAAAATAATCAGCTCCAGACACCAGCTCTGCCATGTGTGTGGAGCCCAGACGCCGCCTCCTCCCCTCCTACCACCATCGCAAGGTCTTCACAATGAGTGGAGGCTTGATATGGCTCGTACCCACATGTTGATCGAGTCATGGTGCCCCCTCCCCCTCCGTAAGTTCTTTTCTCAAATGATTACATCTGCAGAATTTAATTTTCTTTATCAAATTTTTTCCATTAATCCTTAGTGCTTCAGATGCTTATGGATCTAATGGATTTTTTTTTAGTATGGGCAATTTCTATTTTGTTTATGGGCGACATGAGTAACAGTAAGCCAGTAACCTTGGGAACTATTGTCAGTGTGAGCATTAGATGCTTTGTTTATGTTCTCTCTCTGAGTAGGATTAACATTAGGAGGGGAATCTATATGTGAAATTTGTCCTGCAGAATTAGATGCTGTCATCTTCAGTGTTTCAAAGGCGTCACCATAGGCGATGCCTAGGCACCCAGGCATACCCAGCTCGCCTTGGGAAACAGTGGCGCCTTGTCGCCTAGGTGTCGTCTAGGCGTCAGGCGGACTCAGCACTCGCCTGGATGCCTAGTCACCTTTTAAACACTGGTCTTAATTAATAGTAACTGCAGTAAGTTTTTCAATCAGTAGCTATGATTGTTGCCTCTTGTGTAGCTACTCTAGCTACTCTAGATCTGCTTAGATGAGTTGCACAGTGTGCAATTACATTTTTGAACTAATTTTTAAGTAGAGTGGTGTCCTTTGGAAATTGTCATTGTCACCTTCATTGGGGTTGTAATTCTGGACTGTAGGTTCAAAAATGCACATGTCATTGAGTTCTCAAAGTTAAATGCTAGGATTTAACTGATTACCATATTTGGTTTTTCATCTGTCGTTTGATGCCCCTGATTAATGTTGCTCACCTTGATGCTGACGCAAAGCAGTTGATTGGTTGGAGGTTCTCTGAACCGTCCGTGCAGAGTGATATGAAGCTATAGTTGTTCAAGGTCGTGGCTAGCCCTGGTGAAAAGCCGATGGTCGTGGTTAGCCCTGGTGAAAAGCTGATGGTCGTGGTCAACTACAAGGGTGAGGAGAAGCAAATTATTTGCCAAGATGTAGGAGATCGTTGAGGCCTACCTTGGCTCCCTCATCAAGACCGTTGTGGTCACCGTGCCTGTCTATTTCAACGACTTCCGGAGAAGCAAATTATCTTCCAAGGATGTGAGGCCTATCCTGCAAGCACGAATATAGCTTACCTTGGCTCAAACAAGTTCAGGTACGTTATGTGGCTGGCGAATCACTGAAAAAGTCAAAATCAAATGTGAAACCTATCCAGCAAGCGTGAGTCCAGGTATGTAATAGTTTCTACTAATGTTCAGTCCACTGCTCAGTATCTGGCAATTGATTCAGTCTTTCGACTTTTAAGCTTTTAGCTTTTAATAGTTCAGCCTTTCAATCATCGTCAAGCCAATGTCTTCTGTAGTTAGAAATGGGCCTTCGATTTAGTTCAGTCTTTGTAGTTTGATTCAGGCTTGCTAACATTGCAGCACATTGAAAGTTTCTGATTCAGTCGATCTTTCCAAAATAACCCCTAAGCATCCAACTCTTGAACTTGCTGGTGATTCAGTCCTAGGCTGTAATATTTACTTGCTTGGTAAATTGTTCGTTTTGGTTGATTAGGTGGTAACTAGCTGGCAACCATGTATTTTACATTTACAAGTAGCAGACGGTGTTAATTTCTTCTACATCTGTTTATTTTGGCCAAGCTCCTTTAATTATGGACTCTATTAGTTGTACCACATCTCTTGTTGCTTTATACAATTGGCAATCCCAAGAAAAATGTGAAATAACTGGATGATTTCCAGTGCTAGCATGTATGATTTATGTAATTCCTGTACTCTTATCTCCCTTGATTCCAGGTGGTAACTTTTATTTCATTTACACAATACTTACACAACCACGCATACCAAAGAATAATAAAGAACGAACAAGTTACAATGAACACGTTACACTGCATATTTGGGGAAACAACACAAGCAAGCAACAAATTGAAGTAGACTACACGTAATTAAGCAATCATGCATGACGTGCTCACTTGACTTTGAAATGTGTCTTGCTTATAGCTTGTTGTACTCGTCAACGACCACACTGGGCTTCTTGGGATTCTTGCTTGCCAATGCCTTGATTTGAGACACCTTCATCTTGGCAACTTGGGGTGCGTGACTGCTGACGGTCAGGAGCACCTGTCGAAGACTCGCAAGGTTTTCCAGGCCATACACTCCCTCCATCGTTATGAATGTGAGCTCAAGACTCTCAAGCTTTCGCATTGCTCCTTCCAAAAAGCTCAGAGGTGGCAGCACTGGTGTTACAAAACGCAGCAGTTTAAGCTTTTCAAATCCTCCTGCTTGCACAAAGATCTCTCCCCTTGATTCCATTGCATTCTTCTGCAGAATCTGGAGCACACTCGTTTTCGTCATTGTAGAATCCATGGTAAAAATGAGAGAGAACAACTCAGGGAGCTTGCTAAGGACCAGCAAAGTACTCGCTGTGAGTGAAGTCAAGGACAGGGTTAGACTCTCAAGGTTGTGCAGATGGACAATCCAGTCAGGCACCTGCGACAACATGCCTGAGAGCCCAAGGGTGTGCAGGTGCTCCGGTGGGGCTTGTGAAGCATTGAGCGAGCTGTCAAGGAAGCCTGTGAAATCATCATCAATAGCAAGAAGCTTGAGGGAGCAGCTGCTGAGGTGCTCAATGGCAGACAATAGTAAAACGTTGTCCATGTCAGTGAAGGCCCGAAGTCTGTAAACAGTGAGCTTCTTCAGGTTTGTCAGATTCTCCAAGGCACGCAGTCCCTTAGTCAAGCCTGTACTAGCAGCCTTGCATATGAAACGTTTCTTGCATCGCCAGTGTCCACAATAACCAATTGTGGCTTTGGTGCTCACGGTTGTAGTGTGTGGCTGTGCCTTCTTCTCTGTTTCTTCATTACATCCACCCCTGGCTGCATTATTAGTAGAGCTTCCACAGATTTCAACCCCAGATAGTGTCTGCAGAGCCGTCATGTTTGTTATCCCTTCAGTTAATGCCAACCCAATCCGCTTGCTCTTGCTTCCAGCAAGAAGATGCACCATATGTTGCAGCTTCTCGACTGATGGAGGCAACTGCAAGATGTTTGTATCCCTTATGTCAAGTACCTGAAGATATTCCAGCTTACCGATCTCCTTTGGGATCTTCTCAATGTCTGTCCTTCGCAGACTAAGGTATTTGAGTTGATGCATACCACAAATTTTCTCAAGCTGATTGATCAAGGATATATCCTTGCAACTTTCAAGGTCCAGCACCTGCAGTATCTGAAACTTGAACAGGGTAGAATGAAGAGCTTTGAAACTCCCCAGTGCCGTCAGAGACCGGACATGTGATAGCTTCATCCTCTCTACTGTTAACTTCTCTTGTAGATCACTCTTTTGGACAGACAGTCGACGCACCTTATAGCATGGAAATGGTGTATGCCAGTGACCACCAACCACCGTGATGAAATTCTCATCATTTGATTTGACGACAATGTACTCGAGAACCATGTCATGGACCTGGCAGCTCTTCACCTTGCCGTTGCTGCTGTTGTTGATCGCTCGGATTAGGTTCCTGCTGATGAGTTCATTGAAGCAGTCCTCAGCGACTTCCTCAACTGTCTTCCCATGCTTTTCGGCGATGAACCCTTCAGCAATCCATCTTCTGATCAGACGCTTTCTACTGATGGAACAACCCTTGGGAAACATGCTCAGGTACAATAGGCAAGTCTTGAGGTCTGCAGGCAATTGGTTATAGCAGTGGTTCACTATCTCCGTGACTCCTTCTGTGGAGAGATTTTTCTCTAAATCTTCACTTAAATCCTTGCCCACTTGGACCATAAATTCCTCCAACCGTTCACTGATCTCATTGTCTGCTAGGGCCTTCTTCTTGTCCAACTCTTCACTTACATCCTTGTCCACTTGAGTCAAATGGTCCTTTTCTATATGGGTGATAACATCTGACCCTGATCTCAGTTTACTAGCCACTAGCCCTGCGACTAAAATTATGGCCAAAGGCAAACCTCCGCATTTCTTCAGAAGAGCTCTTGCACCATCAGAGGGTACATTAGGAGCACTCAAGATGATTTGACGGAAGAGTTTGTAGGAGCTATTCGCATGGAGTGGCTTGAGCTCATAGACTACGCTACTGCCCTTCTTGCCTTGTTGACGGCGGCAGGCTTCAGCTACAGATTTGAACCTAGTTGTCACCACTACGCTACTGTCCTTCTTGCTTTTTGGCAAAGAATCCCTAATGCTTTCCCATGCTGATACTGACCATATGTCATCGATCAAGATATGATACCTATTACAGTAGTTGTTTAGAACTAAGTCAGTATTCCAAGTGGTTAATACTCCACTAGCATTACCTTACGAAAGGTACTTATGAATTGAAACATTGCTTCTTTTGGCAATTACATTGATTTTTTAAAAGAACTTATCCACTAATGAGATAAAAATTAGGTACGTATTAAATATTCCATGGCTTCTTAAGGTTACGAGTTCCTCCACTTTAATCCTCGTGAGATGGGCTAGAAAAAATACATATAAATTTTAGAAATTCTTAAAATAATCAGTCTAACATATAGGATAATAATAATCATCATCGCCGCCACTAAAACTATCATTTTTCTTAAACAATTACCAACTTCTGCCATTCTATAAAATATATTAAGTAACCTTCTAAATTTGCATCTAAATTACTCAACTTAACCATTATGAAAGATAATTTAAAGTAACCTACTAAATTTTTATCTAAATTACCCACTTCTTGCATTGTAAAAAATAAGCTAAAATATATTTCAATCAACATATAAATACTAACATAAGCTATTATGGATAACCATAAAGTATGCCATATATGTTTACACACCCATATTAAATTAAAAGAAGCATAGTTGAATGCATTGAGCCCAATTGTTCAGATTTCAGTGATTGATGAGCACATCGAACGTGTGGCTAACATTGTTTTGCGGAGTAAATGATAAATGATTAGTCACGTTAAGGCTATTTGGTTTTTCTTGGTCCCAGAGATTACATTCAGCTCAGGGCACTTCCAACCTAAAACTACTCTAGAATCTGCAACTAGAAACTACACCTCCCAACCCATACATTTGCTTTGTGGGCCCCAAACCAAACGTAACCAATCAACGACGCTTCTTTTTCTGTTCATCTTTTTCCTGTTCTCTCTCCTGCATGTGATGATGGTTGGAGCGGATGGATCTGCGAGGGCGCCACAGTGGCAACGGACGGGGCCTGCGAGCCTGCGGCAGCCGGAGGAGCCCAGTGAGAGCGCCTGCGAGCGTGAGCGTCTACGGCTATGTGGCGGCGAGCACGAGCGCCTGCGGCCGTGCGGCGGCAAGCGCAGTGGCGAGCGTGAGCGTTTGCGGCCATGCAGCGGCAACCACGAGCTCCTGCAGCCGTCCGGCGGCAAGCGCGAGCACCTGCGAGTAGGGTTTTTTTTACCGACCGGTTTCCGGTAACCGCCGGCCTCCGGTAGCGGTAAACCGGCCTGGTTTACCGGTAACCGGCCGGTAACCGGCCGAATTCAAATTCAAATTCAAACGCTCCTTCAGTTCGGTTTGGGTCCGGTTTACCGGTCGGTTTGGAGCGGTAACCGGCCGGTTTGACCGGTTTACCGCTCGGTTTGAGTTTGGAATTTTCTTTTTTCTTTTTTTTTCAAACTTCTATACGTATAAATAAATACTAAACGAACTCGAATTTGAAAAATTTTTACACCATTGGCTTCTATAAATCATGAACTATTTTTAGGAATTTTTTCAGTATTTTTTGTTTTTTTTTCAAATTTTAAATTTGAATTTGGGGGTCTTAACGGGCCGGGACCGGGATTTTTTTTCTTTTTTTTCAAACTTCTATACGTATAAATAAATACTAAACGAACTCGAATTTGAAAAAATTTTACACCATTGGCTTCTATAAATCATAAACTATTTTTAGGAATTTTTTCAGCATTTTTTTTCAAATTTTAAATTTGAATTTGGGGAATACCTAACCGGACCGGACCGGAACCGGACCGGCCCGGTTAGGGCGGTAACCGCGGTAAACCGAGCGGTATTTTTAACCCTGCCTGCGAGCCCGCGGCGACGGATAGCGCAAGTGCCTGCTTGCCACGGTAAGGAAGAAGAAGCCATGCGTCCCATAAAACTCGGAAGAAACCAGCACCTCTCCCCCAACGCTATTTTGCTCGTGTCTTCCATCATCGGATGAAGAGCCGGAATCCTTTCTCTTCGAGAAACGGTTTCCTCCTCTTTTACTCTATTTTCTCAATAAATTACGTGCCACATCAAATTTTTAGCCGACGTGACAGTCTATTAAATGTTATGAAAAACTACCAATAGTTTTAGGTTGGGACTGCCCTTACAGTGCAAGGATTTTCATAAATGCTAAAGACACGGTAGTGTCTAAGTGCAGAACTTTGTGTTCGGAGCACTTTTACTTAATGTTAGACACTCAACAAAAGCACCGCGTGCGTGCAAATCTAGACACTTTTAGGGTCTGTTTGGTTACAAGGAACTAGAGACTAGTGAGCTCATTTTAATCCCTTCTAGTCCCTAGTTTGCCAAACAGGAGGGACTTATGAGGGATTAATAGTCTCTAGTCCAGTTGTCCCTTGAGGGGAGCTATTTGGGACTTCTGGCTCAAAAGGACGGCCTATACCCCTCCCTCTCTCTCCTCCCGCGCGTCTCTCTCTCCTTCCTGCGCCCGCCTCAGGCCACCCCACCTGCCGCGCCGTGCCCGCCTCAAGCATGGGAAGACGAGAATGCCTCGATGGGAGCAAGAGGGCGCTGCCTTCATTCCTGTGCGCCCCCTATCTGGAAGCCGGTGCTGCCGTCATGGAAGATGGCGCCGCCACCAGATCCGCCATTTTCTTTGAGGGACGCCGCAGCCGGGTGAAGGGGAGGAGTCGCTGCGGCGCCGGATTGTGGGGACGGGCCAATGCTGGGGGCCGCCGTGCACGTGGGTCGGGCCACGCGCGCGCCGCCAAGGCGGTCCGGTGTTGAGGGCGGTGGTAGAGATGCCTGCCGCCGCCGCCCTGCATTGCGTGATGCAAACGGGGGAGGGGAGAGAATGAGGAAATGGGGAAGGAGGACTTGGACTAGGGACCTTTTGGTCTTTGTTCAGCAACTTTAATGCCTTTTAGTCCTTTGAACCAAACAGGCTATTAGTCCCTCTTTAAGTCCATGTTTTAGTCTCTAGTCTCTGGTCCATGGAACCAAACAGGCACTAGTTTTCTTATGATATTTCTGCACGGTACTCTTTGATTAGCAAACGATATTGTTATATTGTTAATATTTTTTTTACGTAAACTGATACTAATTTTATCTAAAACTAAGTTTTGAACTTTTAAACCTTATCTAGAGATATTTGTGCTTTGTATATATGTAGGTTTTGATCACCTCGAATGGAAACTTTACCTTCTATTAAAGTATAAAAGTGGAAGGGGAGTGCATGGAAATAGATGAGTATACGGGACCATGCTTGGGCCGGGGCCTGTATTTGGAGCCAAGCAGAATGCCTTTTTTTGTTTTGTAATTCAGCATGACAAAAGCATGGACAATATTACTACGAAACTCAAAATTTAGCTTACTGACTTTATTATCCAACCAATTAAAACAAAATGAAGCCAAACATCTCTCCAAGATTGGCGTTGATGTTTTTCTTACATGAGTTAATTCTACTACTATATTTCAATAATACTAATATTTTTAGTTTTTGAGAAACATTCACGCCTTGTATATGAGGGAATATAAAAATCATTTATGTGAACTAAATTTGTGCATCTTCATTTACAAAACAATTTTTAATTTTTTGTTATACGCATTAAAATTATTTGCTTGCATATGAAAGACTGTGCCGCTTGAAAAATAGTTGGCAAGACAATAATCTTTCTATCATAATTCTTTCTCACTACTATAGATTTCACATCACTGCCAGTTCAAAATCCCCATCACTACCGGTTTTTTGAACTGGCACAACCAAAATGGCAGCGATGAGGAGGCTCATCAATGCCGGTTCTAGAACCGGCAATGACGTGGTTTCTAGAAAACCTAAAAAATGGGCTGAAAAATAGGAAAAACATGATTTTTATGTCAATCCCCATTTTATGTCAATCTGGTTTTCAATTGAGTATATGGAAACCTAAATGAATTCAAATGAAAAAAATTGTCAACTACAAAGTTTTATAACTTTTCGAGACCTATAACTTTGGTCTTAGTCATTTCTCCATCCAAGGTCGTTTGTTGAATTTGAATTTCAAATGTGAGGAAATTCAACTATAATTTTCCTTGTCTAGATGATTTCAAATGAAAAAGTTGTCAACTATAAAGTTGCACAACTTTTCAAGATCTACAACTTTTGTTTTGGTCGCTTCTCCATCAGAGATCCTTAATTACCACTACACACTCACTTATGACTATAGAACATGTGGATTTCTTTCGTATTAACTCTAAAATCTTTTGGTGTATATTTGGACATCTAGATCTAAAATCAAAAAAAAGTTGAACTACAAAGTTGTAGATCTCATCGAGTACAACAACTTTGGTATAAAGTTTGTTTTCATCGGACATCACACGGCAAAGTTAATGAAGTTTTTCATGAAACATATTACTACGATTCAAGCCATAGACCAGCAGCGATGGCCTAATATCACTGCCAGTTCAAGGCTAAAACCGGCAGTGATATGAAACAGTATTGATGACCCGAATAGCGGTGCTGGTTGGTTCTATCACTGTTAATTTTAGCCACAAACCGATAGTGATGTGCCGACAACGAAAGTCAGTTCTATAGTAGTGTCATTCTGTATGGAATGACACATCCATCCAAATGTGTTTTAAAAAATATTCTATTTTTACATGATTGATGGAAATTCTTCACGAGGCAGAAAAAAGGGAAAAGATCAAACTTTTTTTCACACGTTGTACACTAAGAAACACAGCGCTATACATAGAATTGAGTGGATGTGAGAGGAAGAGAGAGCAGAGTGAGAACAACCAGCCAACCTGAACAATGCTTCTAAGCTAGTTGTAAATAGTCATATTTTTTTAATAGAAAACATAGAGGAAAGCAAGCTCTTGCATATATTTTAAGGTTATGTGATAGTGTTACGTGGGGCTATACATGTTAAAAGTTATATCCTAAAAGTTAATATTATTGAAAAAGTTGTCTTAAAACTATTAACTAGCTCAAAACCATTGTGGGTGCCTGCGTGTGGACCGGTGCACCGGGAATTATGGTGCACCGTGTACTGCTGGCTGCAAGCTTTGTATAAAAAACCAACACAAGTGCTGCGAGAGCAAATGGATAAAGTACATGCAAACATTAACTGTTTTCAGCTTCTATGCATGTGGCTGTAAGACACGTGGCGTGGGTAGCTATCTAACCGGCCGGTTGGTTAGGGCCTTGTTTAGATCCCAAATTTGGGATCCAAACTTTGCATAGTAAATGTCCTATCACATTATAGTAATTTTGTTTTTATTTGGTAATAATTGTCCAAATATTGATTAATTAGGCTTAAAATATTTGTCTCGCAAAGTACAACAAAACTGTGCAATTAGTTTTTGATTTCATCTACATTTAGTACTCCATATATGTGCCGACATTTTGATGTGATGAATAATCTTCTTTTTGCATAGTTGAATTTGGGGGTGAATTTGAGTATCTAAACAAGGCCTAGCTGTTCCCGTCATAGCTGAATATAGCTTATTTTATGGTTATTAAATTATTTTCCATAACAGCTGTTGTTTATTCTTTTTAGAGAGTTGTTGTTGTTTATTTTTGATAATAGAAAGGTGGATAATTTAGGTGCAGACTAAATGTGTTACTTTTATTATCTTTTATAATAGCATGTGTGGGTAACTTATATGCAAGATTAGTGGTTCATTTGCATCATCTTTCGTTATAACACAGGTCAATAAGTTTATATATAAATTTAGGAGTTATTCCAAATTATCTTTTAAAATAGGTACAAGTGGGTAATTAAGATACAAATCTAGAAGGTTTTCTTGAATTATATTACATAATATAGAGGTGGATAATTTTTATGCAAACTTAAGTGTTACTTTTATGTATTTTTTATTAGGGCATGTTGGTAATTTTTTATAAAATAGAATGGATCCGATCGCTGTCATTAGCGATGATGTTTGGAGACTATTAAATTGAAGGTCTAAATTTCTTAAATTAATCCTTTTCTCCTAGTACATCTTGCGAAGATAACGAGGAGGCTTCTAATTAGTAATAGCTGCAATCGCACACATGCCCTAACTAGAATTTAGGTAATTAAAATCTTGTAAACTAGGTAGGAAATAAATAAAAAACTTAGAACGGGCCTCCACATTACCTCTTTTCTTGTAGCTGACGGGCGAGGACCTGTTTGAGCGCTTCTTGTCCCAATTCCTCAATCCTGATGTCATTCTTGGAATCACCAGCAGCCTGCTGGTCGTGAAACTGCTTGATAAGGCTTCTGAGAACCGTCTGGAGATGGAACTTCTGTGACGCCAACACGGATGCCCTGCAATCAAACTCATGTCCAAATTCGCGGTACAAGGCCTTGGCAAGAGTGGTTTTGCCAAGGCCACCAAACCCTACAATGGCATGGAACCTCGGCTGATCATCATTAGCAGGCTGCTTCGCCTCCTCCGTGAACTTGAACCATGACTTGAGCTCCTCCTTGGCTTCCTCGATGCCCACAGGTGCCATGGCACAAATGAACTCGGGAGGAGGTGCTGGGCGGTCAATAATGGGGGAGTTCGCCAAGTCCGACCCACCACTGACCAGTTTTCCCGGATTCTCCACCCCATACCTGGTGCGCCGCTCGCTGACGTTCTGCGCCCGTGCCTTGAGGTTGCTGATCTCAGTGGCGATGCAGTGGCGAGCGCGCAGTGTGGTGAGCAAGTACCATGCCCTCTTGAGGCTGGCCAGCCTCCCACTGCCGCGGGGCTCGCCACTGAGACGATGGCGGGCGTTGTCGACGCAATCTTCTATGTCGTAGGCCACCTCCCGAACTTGCTTCATCCAGTCCTGGCGCTGCTCATCATGCTTGGCCTCCTGTTTAATCCTGTTAAGGAAGGCTTGCATGCTGGCCAGCTCATCGTTGATGTACTGGATGTCGTCGCTGACGCCTCCGATCAAAGTGTACTCCTGGGCCAGGAGGCTCCCGAGCTTGTTCACTAGGGATTTCACGGCGTCGTTGGAGGCGCCGACCACGAGGTCCATGGCTAGCTGCCTCGCTCGCTCGCTCTTAGTGCACTCACTCGTCGAGATGAGATACAATGCAACTCATCATCAGGCGCGCGAGCGCGGGTAGTAAGGAGCTTTTGGTTGTTGCCTCATGGAAGCTTTTACAATAATGCAACTCATGGAAGCAAATAAGCCTGGACACAAAGAGGACATGGCATGGCTTTGTGGAGAAGCAAAGGCACGCGTGCACGGGAATAAAGTCCCTAAGAGAATGCATGCACGATGATGCACGAACGGAATTAGAGACAGATGCTGTGCGTGCAGCCTTCACAACGAATCTGACACTTTGCTTATGTAACTCATCAGAGGTTGAGATATGCCCTTGCCATGTAGCGACGAGTGATTTGTCAAATTCTGTGAAATTCTTTAGTTTAAGTTCTTCCTTATGACTAAGCGGAGTCGAAGTGGTGGTGGTGGTGCACAAATGTCTCTTGGTTTAATTTGTGTATGTGTGTGAAAGTGGGTGGAATGAGATACCTCGCTAGAAGTCTCGGCTACATGTTATATGGGCACGCGAACAGCCCCCGGCGTGGCTTGTACAACAAACAAGGATTATAACAGATATTCACGAAAGAAAATAACTCATCTACCTTGGACTACAAGCCTGCAACAACCTAGCCGATAACACATATCTTAATACCCCTTTCAATCTCAACCGGTCATTAGATTGAGATTGCTTCTAAATTGAGCCAGCTTGGATGCCACTATTGGTTTGGTGAAGCCATCTTCCAATTGATCACCCAAATGTATGAATCAAATGTCCAGTAACTTTTGAGATACCCTTTCTCGAACAAAATGAAAATCAATTTCGATGTGATTTGTCCGAGCGTGAAACACTGGGTTCGCTGACAAATAAGTGGTTCCAATTGTCACACCATAACCGACCTATAGAAGGATGTTGTATGTGTAGTTCTGTCAACAATTTCTGAACCCACATCATCTATCTGTAGTTCCTTGTACTCGGCTTCTGTATTTGAGCGAGAGACTATCGCTTGTATCCTAGCACTCCACGAAATCAGATTAGAACCAAGGAATACAAAAAATCCTCTAGTGGACCGACGATCATCTACACAACCCACCCAGCCGGCATCCGAGAAGGGACTCACCATCATAGACTTGGATCTCCTAATGTTGAGTCCAAGTTTCAGTGTTCCATGTAGATAGAGCAGAATTATCTTTACTGCACTCCAATGTACAGTAGTACGAGCATGTAGGAATTGACACACATTGACCACAAAAGAAATATCAGGTCGAGTCAAAGTAAGATACTGTAACACCTCAGTGTTAGGCTTGCATTAGCATTTGCAAATCATGTGCATAAGCATAATCATGCATTGATAAGCATCACATGAAATATAGACTTGAAACATGTTATCGAAACATGCATGTCGCAATATGTTGTTTCAGTAGATTTAAAATTTCGTTGATGCTTGTTAGGACTTGTATGTGCTTGTTTGAGTAAATAAACAACTTAGAAATGTTTAGCAAACAATTTGGAGAAAGGTTTGTATTCAAAACTTTCTCAAATTTTGCTTTAAAAATAATCTTAGAAAATAGAGTTTTGATTTAATTATCAACTTTAAATCCCTAGTTCAAAATCTATTGGGAATTTGAGTTTACTCCTTTTAGCAAAGTTGAAGATCTCAAAATTTAGAACAAATTTTCTTTTGGAGTCACTTTTTAAAAATGAGTTTTTGGGGTTCAAAATGGAGTTTTTAGCTGTTGAACATTTAAAAATAAAAATAAAAAGGCTTTTCTTTTCTTCTCAGGCCGCCACCCCACTTCCGGCCCGCTTGCGAAGTCGGCCCGGCCAAGCTCCCGCGTCCGCCCCGTGCTCATGCCCGCGCACGCGTGCCTGCGCCTGACCGCATCAGGAGGACGCCACCACGTGGCCACCATGCGCCGGCGACGGTGGCAGCTGGCGCTCCGGCGGGCCCCGCACCCGCGCCCTTGCCTTACCAGCCGCTCGCCCGAGCTCCTCCCTCGCTCCTCCACTCCATTCCCTCCTCCTCGCTCTCTCTCTGTTTTGGAAAAGCCGAGCGGGAGCTCACGCAGCCGTGCCACCCACCGGCGTCGTGCTCCGCCACCGCACCACCATTCCCGATTCACCTTGCACGCAGCCTCGCCTTCCTCCTTCCCGTGCTCGCGCTCCCGTCGCCGTTCACGCTTTGGTAAGGCCCATTTGGGCTTCTCCTCCGCCACGGCGCCATGGCCACCGTTCACGGCCGCGCGTGGCCGGAGCCCCCTCCGCTCTCTCTCTCTCTTCTGTCCTGAGCACCGTGGTCGTCTTCGCACCACGAAGCTCGTGCTCGCACCCGCGCGCCCTAACGTGGCCGGTAGCCGTGGGTTGCCGACGGGCAACGCCGCCGCTCCGCCATCGCCGCTGGCGAGCCCGTACCGGCGCTCCACCGGCCCGTCTGGTGCACATGACTTGCCTCATTGTGGAGAGCACAGTGGTGCTCACCCCGAGGCCGGAGACCTCACCAACGGCGAGCTCTCGTCGCCGGTGATCTCCCCCCTCTCGGGTGAATGACATGTGGGGCCTCAAGTCCACTGTCAGCCACGGTTACCAGTTTGGGTGCACTGCACCAGGTGCGCGTAGCACTTTAGGGCGAGATTTTGAAAAGAGAATTAGAAAATGAATTTCCAAAAAATGTTTAAACACTTCAAAAATTCTTATCTTGGTCAATTTAGCTCCAAATTTGATGAGACCAATTTTGTTAGACTTCTTGTGACTAGAGCTAGCTGTTAAAAATATGACATGTTGATTTTGTGATACTTTTATATATAGCTTTATTTAAATGATTAAAATGCTGATTTCTTAGAAAATGCATAGTAAATAGAATATAGGTCAGAAAAATGTGAAACTTGTTTTGTTGATCTAGTCATGTGATGCACTTTGTGTGAAAAATATATAACATGCATGCCCTATAGAAAAATATGGCTATCTAATTTATGTGCATTTATTTGCTATTTCTTGTAAAATTTCTAGAGCCAAAAATATGAATAATACATGTAGGTGAAACTTTTTCTATAATGTTCCTATACTATGTAGACCATGGGAAAAATATGAAATCTGTTGTTTGATACTTTTCATAGTACAAAAGTATTTTCATGTTCATTTATCCATCATAGCTTGTCATTTTTGTATAGGCTATCATACTTATCCCAACGTAATGAAAATTTTATGGTAGGCTATCTTCAACATGACTATGCTACTGTAATTTTTCTAGATTTTTCTATGCACCAGAAATACATGTTGCTGTTGTAACCTTAGTTTAAAGTGAAATAAAATAACATTCTTTATGCATGATGAGTTTAATTATGTAGTTTTGGTGTATCTTTGAAGCATCAATTAACTTGCTAGTATGACTTGACATGCTAGGGTAGCACTTGTGGTGTTAATATAATAGTGCCTGTGTTTGTGGTTACATAGTGGTTAGTGGTATATGATGGTAGTTAGTAGTAGAAGAGAATATAGTAGATGACATGTGCTTAGGGTACATATTCTTGGATGATGTTGACTACCTAGTAGAAGCGTTTTATACCTACTCTGTCAAATAAACTTAAACATGTTCATCTACATTGCACCCAATCATGAGAATCATATGCCATCTCATCTGATGCACCAGGGCATAATTACTTATACAAATGCATCATATAGGATCGTAGGAGGAAGTAAAGTATCGGTACAAGAGGAGCAGGTCGGGGCCGACCCACAGGAAATCCGGGCACAGGAGGTGTCCGAGGCCGAGGAGCAAGGAGAGGATCTGCCCGAGTGCGTGGACCATCAGCCTAATTCCTTCGAAAGAGACAAGCCCCGGAGCATTCTAAGTCTCCTACTTTATAAAAGCAATTAATTATATAAGTTCTATATATATTGTTGCATTAAGTTGTAGAAGTTGAGTGAAACCATTGATGCATTTATTATATCCTTGCTACCTTGTTATATAGGTATACCCTGATAAGTCTAGGACCGTGTTAAATGCTTAACCCTGCTTAGACCGGTAGTAGTCGGTGATTTCCTGTCACCGGCAACTATAGGTGGTTACCAGAATATTTTAGCTATGGAATAGATGATATCCTGGAGATAACCAAGTGTTGATGGATAAGTGGAGATCGAACGAAATAAATGTTGGGGCAACCAGACAGGGTTCTAGGGTGCTTATAGTTTCCGTCTATGTCGGTTAAGGACCGATCGTTGCTCGTCCCTCTTGTCATGTTGAACGCATGCCTTACATTTAGCTGGCCTAATAAAGTACCTTTCAACCGCGAAGCTAGTGGCACTATTCGGGGATATGACAGGGATGCGAAGAGTGAGCCCAAGGACAGGCGAGGCCTGATTCTTGGTAGTCGGGCGGTCCCTGGGTACTGCAGCTCCAGTTTGTCTCACGACGTTTACTGAAATAGTGTCATTGGTGACCTGTAGTTCACTTGATCGGTAAGTGTGGTTCGTGTGAGGAATAAATCATCAGTTGGTTAGGAATCGATTCGAATCACCATTGCTCTTGGATAGTGAGCACTTGACTTGAGTTACGGCATCGTAGTAATGATGATGGAACACGGATGGTTATATGGGTGATGTTGAAAATGCTAAACCTGTGATGGTAACTTGATGTGAATGGTTAATCAAATGATTGCTATAGCATAGGTGCTTACCTAGAGTGACAGGTTATAATAAGGATGATGCTAATAATAAAATGGTCTATTCAAGATAAAGTATGCTTTTCGCAAAAGAGTCAGCTAGCCACTAAAATAAAGCCTTGCATACACCTTGGTGTCACTTTATTTCCATTTAAGACGGGTAAGTCTAGCTAAGTACATTCTTGTACTCAGGGCTTTGTTTCCATTGTTGTTGCAGATGGCCAGATGTATTATGGATATTGCATCAACTGTCTGTATCCCGCGATGGGTGACAATTAGGACCAAGGGCATGGTCGCTCCGTACGTCTTACCTGATGCTTTTGTTGGACATGACTACTATATGACACTGTAATCCAAACTAAGTGTGTGTGTGTGTGAAGTCTCAAAACTATTGCTTCCGCTACTTTATTATGAACTTGGTTTGTAATAACTTTATGTTCCGAACTCCAATGTATTCGAAATGACATTGTGAACTTTATGTAATATGTGATTGTGGCTGCTAAACTTGTACGATCTTGGTTTGTATGTTGGTTGGTTTGAAATCCTTCGTGGTTTCACGGACTACCGGGTTATACGGACTTAAGTTTGCTAAATTACCTGCTCCGGCGATGATTTTCTTACTTAATTTCGTATAATTGGTCGGTTCTGTTACATATACTACATAGCCCCTTCTATACTTTTGTACCGTGTGAAATCCTCTGGTCCAAGCTTATCCCCTTCTATAGCACTAAGTTTGTCCACACTGGACACTGGAGTGCTAATCGACTTGCATTGACTCATCCCGGCTCTCTTGATGACATCTTCAGCATACTTCTCTTGAGAAAGTATCAACCCGTTCTGTGATATCTTGACCTCAATTCTAAGGAAATAATGAATATAGCTGCCAAGATCTTTCAAAGCAAACTCTTTCTCCAAATCTTTGAGCAGTGCATTTGTAGCATCTTGAGAAGAGCTGGCTACAATGATGTCATCTTCATAAACCAGAACAAACAAAGTGTGCTTGCCTTTGTTGTAATAGAACACTGAAGTATCAGCTTTGGATGGTATAAAGCCAAGTGCCTCAAGTTTACCACACAACCAAGTTTGCCAAGCACGTCGTCCTTGTTTAAGTCCATAGATTGCCTTATCCAGCTTGCAAACAATGTTCGGTCGAGACTTGTCCTCATACCTAGGCAGTTATCTCATATAAACTTCTTCTAAAACACCATGAAGAAAGGCATTTTGAACATCGAGCTGCCTCAATGACCACCCCTTAGAAACTATAATCGAAAGAATGAAACGATAGATAGTAGTAGCCTTGACGATAGGACTAAAAGTGTCATCGTAGTCTATCCCATAACGTGTTTATATCCTTTCGCAATGAGCCGAGCCTTATATATGTCAATTGTACCATCTGCCTCCTTATATATGTCAATTATACCATCTGCCTTCTTCTCAATTTTATATACCCACTTGCAATCAATGATATTCTTGCCCTTAGGAGAAGGAACAAGATGCCAGGTCATGTTATGCAACAAGGCTCAGTGCTCACTATCCATGGCCACAACACATCTCTGATCACACAACACCTCCTCAACCAAAACTAGTTCTCCTGTAGTACACGTACGTAGCAGACCCCATTGAACAATACCATCAGTATAGACTTTAGGTTTGGGTATACCGCGCTACAGCCGAGTCACTTGACGTGAGACGAAGCTAGAGAAGTGGTGGCCGCAGGTAAAGAAGCAGATCCATCAGCCATAGAGGATCCGGGGGAGAGATTCTCTTGCATGGAAACAACGATTGTCCCTCCTTGCTCGGATCCAACTGTGGCAAGTCGATGAGTGTAGCAGACGGTGGCGGTGGCAAAGCAGACATAGAAGATCCGCCCGACACGTGCACGGATGAAGGCATATCGGGCGTTGATCTCGAATATGATCTTTGCGCAGGGGAATCGTGGCCACTAGGCGATTCAAGCTTGTGTCTCGCGCTGGGCGTGACACCGGCCAGGAAACACGTGAAATTCCGATCATTTTGCCCTGAATTTTCTCCAGAAAAATTCTATTGTCTCCCTGCATGGCTACATCCATCACACCACTTCTAGAATTGGAAACACAGTTAGTAGGCATGGAATTAGTAGCACATTGGTCCTGCAATTTTGCATCCCAAAAGTGGCATTAGGATTGAGAAGAATAATATCAGGAAGAAGGGCGAGTTCAACATAGAGCCATGCACCAGCATTCGGGTGAAGAAGCGTAAAAGGAAACACATGCTCATCTAAAACGGCATCACGTGATATGTAAACATGCCCTTCAGATGGATCTAAGCATTCGAATCCTTTGTGCAACTTACTATATCCAGTGAACACACACTGCTTAGAGTAGAATTGAAGTTTCCTAGTGTTGTAGGGGCATAAATTTGGCCAGCAGTCGCAACCAAAAGTGCAGAGAAATGAGTAATTGGGTTGCTGTTTAGATAGGCGCTCATATGGTGTTTCATTGTGGATGACTGGAGATGGAAATCGACTAATGAGAAACACAGCCGTAATGAAAGGCTCATCCCAAAATTTGAGTGGCATGGAGGCATGAGCAAGAAGAGAGAGACCTATTTCAACAATATGGCGGTGGCTTGCGCTCGGCTGAGCCATTCTGTTGATGGGCGTGGGGGCAAGAAACATGACGTGCAATGCCTATGTGTTGGAAGAATGAGTTCAAAGTTGATACTCACCTCCCCAATCGATTTGAATGGCTCGGATTTTGCAATTAAATTGTTGTTCGACAAGGTTCTAAAAATCACGAAAGCACTGAAAAACTTTGGATTTGTGATGCAAAAGATAAACCCATGTAAACTTGTTGTACTCATCGATGAAACTAACATAATAATTGTTTCGCCCAATTGAGGTTGGAGCCGAACCCCATACATTAGAAAAAATAAGATTCATAGAACTAGCAGACACACTAGTGGGTCAAGGATAGGGCAACTGATGACTCTTGCCCTTTTGACATGCATCACAAATCATGTTTTTATTAGAATCCCTAACAAAAGGAAGCCTATGACGATTGAGGACTTGCTGGACTACTAGAGTGGAAGCATGCCCTAATGTGTAGTGCCACAGGGAGGTAGAAGGCTTGGCGATGCCAAGCACATGTTTATTCTAGACCAACTTCAAGGGATAGAGACCTCCTTCACATCTGCCTTTGTGGAGGGTCTTCCTTGTCCCCTGTTCCTTGATAGAAAATGATTAGGATGAAACTCCAAAAAGGCATTGTTATCGTGAGCAAGGGGCTTAACACAGATAAACTTTTGCTGGCTTTCAAAACATGCAGGATAATTTTATGATGAATCTTGCTAGTGTAGGTATGCAAAACGCTAGAACCAACATGACTAATTTTCATACCTATTCCACTGGCTGAGTTATGTGATGAATTTGGAATTAGACATCATTTTTCGGCCAAGTGCACTCCACAATCAAATGACCTTGTTGAGAGGAAGAATAGGACTCTGATTGATATGGCAAGGTCTATACTTAGTGAGTACAATGTTAGTCATATTCTTTTTGGGCCGAAGCTAGCAACATGGCTTGCTATTGTAGCAACCATCTCTATTGTCACCCATTGATGGAGAAGACACCATATGTGCTATTGAATGGAAGAAAGCCTAATATTGCATACTTTAGAGTGTTTGGTTGCAACTGCTATATTCTCAAGAAAGGCAGCATATGGAGTTTGGAATTTGGCTGGTGGCACACTTGAGGAAGTGCATGATGTTGAGTTTGATGAAACCAAAGGCTCTCAAAATGAAGATGAGAACCTAGATGATGGAAGAGTTACTCAATTGATAAATACAATGAAGAATATGGATATAGGTGATATTCAGCCTAGAGAGGTAGTTGAAGTGATAAATGACAAAGATCAAGTGCTTCCTACCTCCAATGTGCAAGCTAGTGGTTCTCATGATCAATCTTAAGTCCAACAAGTACAAGATCAATAAGTGGCTAGTTCATCTCAAGTAAGTCAATCTGTCACACCCATTTAAAGACCAAATGGAATGCATACTCTTATGTGTGCCCAGAGATCAATCACACATAAGTTAACAAATTATAACGGAAGTATCATCATAAATGTTATTACATCACGATATTTAACACATAGTCTTTACACAAATATAGCGGAAGTAAAAATTATAAATCTCTCGTGGTAGCTCCAATCACAGGCACATTGACTGGTTGACTGCAAGTCTAGTAATCTTTAGGGAAGTAGGAGTAGTAGTCACTATTAGCACCATCTATTACCCATCCGGGATTTTTATCCAAGTAAGAAAAATAAACAAGCGTAAGTACATCTCGTACTCAACAAGTGTAACATGGGGTTCATGAGGCTCAAAGGCATAACATTGGTTTATCAGCATGTAGCTTTTAGTTAGCATAATTTTAGCATATCAATAGCATCAAGATGTCTCAATGTAAACAATAAACATATGATCCATGTGAAAATGATTGATGAATAGCAAAAACATAACCATTAATAATTATCAACTATTCCATAAGGGTCCAAGGCCACTCGTGACCGTAAGCATGACTGTTATAACAGTTTTACACTCTGCAGAGGTTGTACACTTTCACTGTGAGTCGTGTTGCCCATATGCCCGGGTTAATTACTCCCAAAACACTCCCAAGGTGAGCAGGCAGGGAAACACTATGAAGTCTTTCGAAGGTTCGTCTAACAAGTTAGGGCCATTAGATTCACTCGGCAAACAGATGTAGAGCCCCCCTTCCAAATGGTACAATAACACGCAGCCTATACACATAAGGACAGAGGCCGCACTATACCCGATTCGTCAAGCCATTCTTACGCCAAAAAGGTTACCACTAACAAGCTAGAAAAGGTCCTTCTATATGACTAAAGTCAGAGCCATATAGCCCCCATAGTTGTACTGTAAATCCCGGATGTTCACTTATAGATGAGTCCTTATGGAGAGTAATTAGAGCATCAAAAATAACCCCATGCTCTAATCCCCTTTAAACATTAATCAAAATCATCTTTTATTGTTTGTTGCATATTCCATTAATCAATTTATATGATCATAGTCCATGTTTAAGCACTAGCCATACTACTCAATGCAATATAATAGGTATCAAGGTATAAGATCAACACTAAGTCATCCTTAACAAGGGAATAGATGCATAATGATATTATTTGCATATTGTGAATATGACAACAAGGATAATCCCATGCTATACTTGCCTTACTCAAACTGGTCCTGAAGATCTTGCTCATAGAAAGACTCTTGATCCCCAACGAATTGTTCACCGTCTATACTCGATCAACAACAGCAACAACATACATCCAGAGGCAATCATACATAAACAAACAAGACTATAATTAGAACAGTACACCAATAGTAAGAAAATAAGATAAAAAGTCTTTAAAACGAATCTACAAATCGCTAGGATCACACAGACGCAAAGATCACGAAAAACAGAGCTAAAACGACGAAGTTATGAATTTACGAAGATTTCCTATAGAAAAATAAATACTTTAATATAAACTCGAAAATAAATTATCACAAACCTACTGTACAGTACTACCAACATGTAGAGCTCGCAAATATGAACCTAACGCAATTTGAACGGGTCAAATCAGAGTTAAAACGGAGATTCTACGCACAAATTAACATAATGGCAATTCTATAAATAAGTGGAAACGTATTTTCTGAAGTTACGCGATCAAAATACGCTTTACGAAAAAGAAAACGTAAACTGAGAATGCGCTTTGGACAGCGGGTTAAGAACTTAAAAATTACAGGGTCTCTTTAGCAAAATTGCCGGCCGAAGGGGTATCGTGTATTATCAGCCGTTGGATTTGAAATAGATGGCTCGGATCTAATCGGGGGAGGGATAAGCGGGCCGCGCGCTTGCGCGAGCTGGGCTCGGCCCGTGACGCGAAGCGGGGCGGATTCCGAGCGCCCTGCACTGCTGGGCCACGGCGGCTCGGCCCAAGGCGGCTGGGGAAACGGCCGCACTGACCGCGGCTCGGGAAAAGGCCGAGCGGGCCAAGAAGAGGCGGGCTGAATTCCAAGAAGAGAAGAAAAACATTTTTTCTTTTTCTTTTCTAGTTTTTCAAAACCATTTTCCAAAAGATTTTGAAATCCATTTTGAATTTAATTCAAACCACTCAATACAAAATTTCAAATGCAGCAGCATGAATGCTCAATCATGTTTCTACCCTTATATTTGATTTTAAATTTATAAAAATTATTATTATTCTAAGTTTGCATGCTCACAAAAATACATAAAAATCATATTTTTCCTATTTTTATTTCTTTCAAAATTTTAGGGTGTTACAATTCTACCCCCATTAAGATGAATCTCGTCCCGAGATTCGACTGATGCTTACTCAAACAGTTGCGGGTAGGTTTTCCTCAGATCCTCTTCTCGTTTCCAAGTAGCCTCTTCTGCAGTGTACCGATTCCACTGTACCTTACATATTTTGATTATTCGACTCCTCGTGACCCTGCCAGCAGTCTCTAAAATTTTAACCAGAAACTCTTCATATGTAAAATCCTCCTTAACAGTGAGTTCCTCTAACGGGATCTGTTCCTCTGGTACTCGCAAACATTTCTTAAGTTGGGACACATGGAACACATCATGTACACCTGCCAAACTCTCGGGTAATTCCAACTGATATGCCACTTCACCACGTCTCTCTATGATCTTGAAAGGTCCAATATATCTTGGTGCCAATTTACCTTTCATGTTAAACCTTTTCACACTCCTCATGGGTGATACTTTCAAGTAAACATAATCCCCTACCTCAAAAGTCAACTCTCTTCTACGAGTATCAGCATAACTTTTCTGTCGGGACTGTGCTATTTTCAGATTATCTCTAATCATCCTCACTTTCTTTTCAGCATCCTTGAGTATATCAGGCCCAAACACTTGACACTCCCCTGTCTGATTCCAGAACAACGGGGTCCTACACTTTTATCCATACAGAGCCTCAAATGGTGCCATCTGAAGACTCTTCTGATAACTATTGTTATAAGAGAACTCTGCGTAAGGCAAGCTCTTATCCCAGCTAGTACCATATTGTAAAGCACAAGCTCTCAACATATCTTCCAATATTTGATTAATTCTCTCCGTCTGTCCATCTGTCTATGGATGGTAAGCTGTACTAAAGTTCAGCTTGGTTCCCAGTGATTCATGTATCTTTTGCCAATAATGAGATGTAAACTGAGTACCCCGATCAGACACAATCTTCTTAGAAACTCCATGTAGACTCACTATTCTTTCCATATACAACTCAGCCAATTTTGCACTACTATATGTAGTCTTCACTGGCAGAAAATGAGCAACCTTAGTCAGACGATCCACTATCACCCAAATTGAATCATATCCTCTCTGAGTCTGTGGCAACCCAATTATAAAATCCATACCAACTTCTTCCCATTTCCACTCGGGTATCTGCATAGGCTATAACAATCCTGCAGGTCTCTGATGTTCAGCTTTCACCCTTTGACAAGTGTCACACAAAGCAACATATTCAGCAACATCTCTCTTTAAACCATACCACCAATATTTTTCTTTCAGATCCAGATACATCTTAGTACTCCCTGAATGTATGGAATAAGCTGACTCATGAGCTTCACACAGAATTGCCCCTCTGATATTCTTATCCTCAGGCACACACAGCCTTTTTCCAAACCATAGCGTACCATTATCATCCTTACGGAATCCTGGTCATTTGCCTTTCGCTATGTTCTCCGTTATCTCTCTCAACTTTTCATCTTTCAACTGACCCTTGCGGATTTCTTGCTCCAGAGTAGGCTCTAGTACTAATTCCACTGCATTGGTGGTAAACCCTAAGTTCAGATGCTTACATTCAGCACACAACTCTTTTGGCATAGGCATTACTTGTATTTCATTAGCGTAGCTTTTCCTACTAAGAGCATCAGCAACGACGTTGGCCTTTCCTAGGTGATAATGCACCTCTAGATCATAGTCCTTTATCAACTCCAACCATCTACACTGTCTCAAGTTCAGATCTATTTGAGTGAAGATATACTTTAGACTCTTGTGATCAGTGTATATATCACTCTTGTGTCTAATCAAATAATGTCTCCATATCTTTAGTGCATGAACCACTGTAGCTAATTCCAAATCATGAGTAGGGTAATTCAATTCATGCTTCCTCAACTGTCTCGATGCATATGCCACAACTCTACCCTCCTGTATAAGAACACATCCCAAACCCAATCGAGATGCATCACAGTAGATAGAGAAGGGTTTATTCAGATCTGGCAAGACTAAGACTGGTGCCGTAGTCAATCTTTTCTTCAGTTCCTCAAAATTAGCCTGGCACATTTCAGACCACACAAACTTGGCATTCTTCTCTAATAATGCAGTCATTGGCTTTGCAAGCTTGGAAAATCCCTCTATAAATCTCCTGTAATAGCCAGCCAATCCCAAGAAACTACGGATCTCACTTACATTGATTGGTGGCTTCCAGTTCAATACATCTTTCACTTTGCCAGGATCTACTGATATTCCTCCATTTGAGACAATATGACCCAGAAAAGAAACTTCCTTCAACCAAAACTCACATTTACTCCTCTTGGCATATAGTTGGTGTTCTCTGAGCTTTTGCAAGACCAACCTCAAATGTTCAGCATGTTCTTCCTCAGTCTTGGAGAATACCAAAATATCATCAATGAATACCACTACAAACTTGTCCAGATATTCCATGAACACCTTATTCATTAAATACATGAAGTATGCAGGGGCATTAGTCAGACCAAAAGACATCACTGTATACTCATATAAACCATACCGTGTGGTAAAAGCTGTCTTTGGTATATCACTGGCACGAATCTTCAATTGATGATATCCAGAACGAAGATCAATCTGGAGAATACACAAGCTCCTCTCAACTGATCAAACAAGTCATCAATTCTAGGCAATGGGTACTTATTTTTTATAGTGACCTCATTGAGAGACCGATAATCTACACACATCCTCTGAGATCCATCTTTCTTGTCCACAAAAATCACTGGTGCTCCCCACGGTGAAGAACTAGGACGAATAAAACCCTTATCCTGCAACTCCTTAATTTGTTTCTTAAGTTCTTCTAATTCATTTACTCCCATTCTATATGGACGCTTAGCTATGGGTGCAGTTCCAGGTAATAATTCAATAATAAATTCAATGTCATGGTCTGGTGGCATACCTGGCAATTCCTCAGGAAACACATCGGGGAACTCCTCCACAACCGGGTCCTCCTGGTTGGCACCATCATTAAGCTGGTTCACTGTAGCGGTCTCCTGTTTCTGCACTTTCACCTCAACCTTGATTCTATCTCCCTTTGGCGTTGTCAGTACAACTGATTTATCCTTGCACTGAATCTCTGCTTGTTGTTGCATCATCCAATCCATTCCCAATATAAGATCAATCCCAACTGTTCTCAATACTATAGGACTCACTGTAAACTCTACCCCCCTTAATTTGAGACTAATCGGAAGACAGCGATAAGATGCTGGCATGCTTCCACCAGGTGAGTTTACTAATATAGGGTTCTTCATGGCACACAAATGAATTCTATGTATTCTAACAAATGATTGTGATATGAAAAAATGTAATGCTCCAGAATCAAAAAGAACAGTGGCGGGAGTGGAATCGACATCAAACGTACCAAGCATAACTTCTGGCTCCTCCACTGCAGTCTCTTGGGACAAGTGATTCACCCTTCCAGTGTTAGGTGCTGGCTTCTGGTGGTTGCTCTGCCTCTGGAGAGTCTGCTGGTTGGGCTTCTCAGGACAATTGTAGGACAAGTGACCTTCTTTCCCACATCGGAAACACCTATTGGGGGTACTGGGAGCACTAGTCTTCGTGGGAGTATTATTGGAAGGGCCCTGACGCTGTGCTTGATTCCCACTCTGCTGCGGAGGACGTTGGTTGCTATTCTACGGTTGGAATGGGGGACATTGCGGGAACTGACCGTGGAAAGGGACCTGACCACGATTCCACTGACCAGAAGGAGGCCTCTGTTGATTATTCTGCTGAAAACCAGTACGTGGACGAGTGTTGCTGCCGGAGGCTTGTCCCTGTAACCTTTTCCTCTTAGCATCCATCTCCTTGCGCTTGTTATCCACCACGATAGCGCGGTTCACAAGCGTCTGAAAATTAGGATAGGTATTGGACATTAACTGTAATTGTAGCCCATCATACAATCCCTTCAGGAAGCGGCGCTGCTTATCATTGTCATTAGCCACTTCATGTGGAGCGTATCGTGACAATTGAGCAAACTTGTCACGGTACTCAGCTACAGACATTGACCCTTGGGTCAAGTTCCTGAATTCCTCCGCCTTGAGTTCTATCATTCCTTCAGGTATATGGTAAGCTCTGAAGTTCTCTCTAAACTCCTGCCAAGTGATTGCGGGAGCATTGGCGGGGCGACCATACTCATACGATTCTCATCAATCCTGAGCTTCTCCCTGGAGTTGTCCAGAAGCAAACAACACCTTCTGCCGGTCATCACATTGTGCAATATTAAGCTGCTTCTCCACAGCACGAAGCCAATCATCGGCTTCCAAAGGATCAGCGGCATATGTGAACACTGGGGGACGACCCTTCAAAAATTCACCACGCTTATCACATGGTTGAGCGCCAGCAACTGGCTGATTTTGCTGATTCTGCACCAGTTGTTGCATAAGCTGCGTCTGCACTGCCAACAGTTGCTCAATAGTTGGTGGCGGTGGTGGTGGTGGATTTGGGGGAACACTTTCACGACCCCTGCCTCTTCCTCTTCCGTCCATCTGCCATCCATAAAAATGCAAACTTTAAGAATTCCACGTTATCAACCACTTATAAGATAAAGAATGAGATCTGAAAGTTTTCTGGACGAGTAGCAATATTGACAGTTCAGTATTTCAATCATATCTCGAGCTACAGAAGTCCAAAAGAAGCGTGCTTTATATGGTTGGAAATCTTATGAAATTATCCACAACTTTTATTCAGACCTCAAGATCAGATTCTGTCGTTAAGTTAATGAAAAATAAGGCGTAACAGAAATTGTTCCAGATTCCTGACTGTGCAGAAACTTTAACTTGTGACAATTATATATCTCGAACCAGATCAGATAAAAAGGTGATTCCAGTGGTATTTGAAAGATGCTTAAGTCTAGTTTCTCTCATAAAAATTTCATAAATATTGCACGAACCGTTTTTGAACCATAGTAGAAATATGACAGACTGCTCCAGAAAACAGTAAGGACAGAAACGTGATAATACCAAACCCACTATTATTCCCTTGACTATTAAACTTATTATTCTTAAAAATGGAACTTGTAGACATGCCTACAAGCCCCAACACTCATAACAAAAATCCAACTCACACTTAAGCATAATAATAAAGCAACTAACACACCAAAGTTCAAACCACACGACAGACTCGATGACTCAACTGACGTTACTAAGAACGTTTTTATTACATAAAGGACTCCTATTTCCTAAGGACGTGGCTCATGCTCTAATGTCTCATAAATCTTGGCCATGCCTTGGTTTGCTCGGAGTTCATCAATGGTTGCCTGGCACCTCTTGATGGTCTTCCCTTGTGCCTTCACCATCTCCTCTAACTGCAGCTTCCTCTCCATCATATCATAGACAAGGTTCACCATCACCCGAGGTAGTGGTTCTAGCTGCACTGGATTTGTCATAGCCCATCCAAGGTCGGGGTGTGCACGAGGGAAGTAGCGATGAATGTCATGCTTCATGCTGTTAAAGCGAAGGTAGCGGAGGCCCATACATATTTCAAAAGCGGCATCTTCAATGCTATCCTCCATGGTAGCTCGATGACCCATGTGAGAAAACATCCTGTCCAGCTGATACGCCCCTTTTTCTTGTTTATGTGTAAAGATACTCGCCCTTGCCTTCCAGTATGTGTCCTCCAGCGGATGAGTGTACTCCCAGCAGACGTACTCCACAGCTGGATGCCAATCCGTGAAGTAGGCAGTGAGCATCCCCACAAGTCAAAGATGAGAGACAATATTCCCTCCATTCTTGTGGTAGATCTTCACAGTCCACCCCATTGGAGGAGGTGGCACATCTCCAGCAGCTTCATGATGCGGTGGAGACGGGGGTTGCCCTCCTCCATTAGCCTCCTCTTCATCATCTTCAATCTCAATGATCTCCGGATCTTCTTCAGGCTCAGGCTCTTCCTGGGGAGGTGTTGGTGCTTGGATTGATGCTTCAGGGGCCTGCTCCTGTTCTTGGGGTGCTTGCTCTTGTGGCTCTTCAGGTGCAAGCAAAGCACGAGGTGGGTAGTATCCTCCAGAGCTGATGCGGGCAGTCTTAGGGTCACGAACCATCTACAGAATTTTTAGATGTAGTTAGAATAGAGGCAAAATTTCATAATAGAATGAGACATAAGAAGCATAAAAATTTATTAAATAACAAGAGCAAGATAATAAGCATAAAAATAGTGTAAAGAAGATACTAAATCGACCATTTCTAGCTAGGCTTGCATCCTACAGTCAACAAAAGCTCTGATACCAATTTGTCACACCCATTTAAAGACCAAATGGAATGCATACTCTTATGTGTGTCCAAAGATCAATCACACATAAGTTAGCAAATTATAACGGAAGTATCATCACAAATGTTATTACATCACGATATTTAACACATAGTCTTTACACAAATATAGCGGAAGTAAAAATTATAAATCTCTCGTGGTAGCTCCAATCACAGGCACATTGACTGGTTGACTGCAAGTCTAGTAATCTTCAGGGAAGTAGGAGTAGTAGTCACTATTAGCACCATCTGTTACCCATCCGGGATTTTTATCCAAGTAAGAAAAATAAACAAGCGTAAGTACATCTCGTACTCAACAAGTGTAACATGGGGTTCATGAGGCTCAAAGGTATAACATTGGTTTATCAGCATGTAGCTTTTAGTTAGCATAATTTTAGCATATCAATAGCATCAAGATGTCTCAATGTAAACAATAAACATATGATCCATGTGAAAATGATTGATGAATAGCAAAAACATAACCATTAATAATTATCAACTATTCCATAAGGGTCCAAGGCCACACATGACCGTGAGCACGGCTGTTATAACAGTTTTACACTCTGTAGAGGTTGTACACTTTCACTGTGAGTCATGTTGCCCATATGCCCGGGTTAATTACATCCAAACCACTCCCAAGGTGAGCAGGCAGGGAAACACTATGAAGTCTTTCGAAGGTTTGTCTAACAAGTTAGGGCCATTAGATTCAATCGGCAAACAGATGTAGAGCCCCCCTTCCAAATGGCACAATAACACGCAGCCTATACACATAAGGACAGAGGCCGCACTATACCCGATTCGTCAAGCCATTCTTACGCCAAAAAGGTTACCACTAAAAAGCTAGAAAAGGTCCTTCTATATGACTAAAGCCAGAGCCATATAGCCCCCATAGTTGTACTGTAAATCCCGGATGTTCGCTTATAGATGAGTCCTTATGGAGAGTAATTAGAGCATCAAAAATAACCCCATGCTCTAATCCCCTTTAAAAATTAATCAAAATCATCTTTTATTGTTTGTTGCATATTCCATTAATCAATTTACATGATCATAGTCCATGTTTAAGCACTAGCCATACTACTCAATGCAATATAATAGGTATCAAGGTATAAGATCAACACTAAGTCATCCTTAACAAGGGAATAGATGCATAATGATATTATTTGCATATTGTGAATAGGACAACAAGGATAATCCCATGCTATACTTGCCTTGCTCAAACTAGTCCTGAAGATCTTGCTCGTAGAAAGACTCTTGATCCCCAACGAATTGTTCACCGTCTATACTCGATCAACAACAGCAACAACATACATCCAGAGGCAATCATGCATAAACAAACAAGACTATAATTAGAACAGTACACCAATAGTAAGAAAATAAGATAAAAAGTCTTTAAAATGAATCTACAACTCGCTAGGATCACACAGACGTAAAGATCACGAAAAACGGAGCTAAAACGACGAAGTTATGAATTTATGAAGATTTCCTATAGAAAAATAAATACTTTAATATAAACTCGAAAATAAATTATCACAAACCTACTGTACAGTACTACCAATATGTAGAGCTCGCAAATATGAACCTAACGCAATTTGAACGGGTCAAATCGGAGTTAAAACGGAGATTCTACGCACAAATTAACATAATGGCAATTCTGTAAATAAGTGAAAACGTATTTTCTCTAGTTACGCGATCAAAATACGCTTTACGAAAAAGAAAACGTAAACTGAGAATGCGCTTTGGACTGTGGGTTAAGAACTTAAAAATTACAGGGTCTCTTTAGCAAAATTGCCGGCCGAAGGGGTATCGTGTATTATCAGCCGTTGGATTTGAAATAGATGGCTCGGATCTAATCGGGGGAGGGATAAGGGGGCCGCGCGCTCGCACGAGCTGGGCTCGGCCCGTGACGCGAAGCGGGGCGGATTCCGAGCGCCCTGCACTGCTGGGCCACGGTGGCTCGGCCCAAGGCGACTAGGGAAACGGCCGCGCTGACCGCGGCTCGGGAAAAGGCCGAGCGGGCCAAGAAGAGGCGGGCTGAATTTCGAGAAGAGAAGAAAAACCTTTTTCTTTTTCTTTTCTAGTTTTTCAAAACCATTTTCCAAAAGATTTTGAAATCCATTTTGAATTTAATTCAAACCACTCAATACAAAATTTCAAATGCAGCAACATGAATGCTCAATCATATTTCTACCCTTATATTTGATTTTAAATTTATAAAAATTATTATTATTCTAAGTTTGCATGCTCACAAAAATACATAAAAATCATATTTTTCCTATTTTTATTTCTTTCAAAATTTTAGGGTGTTACACAATCCAATGACCAACCAAGTGCAAGCAATCAAGTGCAAGTCCTCCAACCAACTAATATTGCAAGAGATCATCCTTTAGATCATATAATTGGTGATATTGGAAGTGTTGTGCAAACTAGATCAAGATTGGCTTCATTTTGTGAGCATTATTCATTTGTGTCATCATTTGAACCAACCAAGATAGATGAAGCTTTGATGGACGTTGATTGGATTAATGCTATGCTTAAAGAGTTGAACAACTTCACTAGAAATCAAGTATGGGAATTGATAGAGAGGACTAAGAATAATAATGTGATTGGAACCAAGTGGGTATTTTGGAACAAACAAGATCAAGATGGGATAGTTATAAGGAACAAAGCAAGATTGGTAGCACAAGGCTATACACAAGTTGAAGGTCTTAACTTTGATGAAACATATGCCTCGGTTACAAGATTGAAAGCAATTAGGATCTTGTTAGCCTATGCTTATGCTCACAACATCAAGTTCTATATATCAAATGGATGTGAAGAGTTGGGTACATCAAGGAGTTGGTTTATGTTGAGCAACCACCAAGTTTTGAAGATGATAAGAAGCCCAACCATGTTTACAAGTTGAAGAAGGCATTGTATGGTTTGAAGCAAGCACCTAGAGCATGGTATAGGAGGTTGAGGGATTTCCTACTCTCTAAAGGGTTCAAGATGGGCAAGGTTGACACCACTCTCTTCACTTTGCAAATATATGTTGATGATATTATCTTTGGATCGACCAATCAAGATTTTTGTGAGGAGTTTGGAAACATGATGGCAAATGAGTTTGAGATGTCCATGATTGGAGAGCGTAGTTATTTCCTTGGTCTTCAAATCAAGCAAATGAAGAATGGCACATTTGTGAGTCAAGGCAAGTACATCAAGGACATGCTAAAGAAGTTTGGTCTAGATGAAGCTAAAGCAATTCACACACCTATGGGGACAAATGAGTATTTGGATGTTTATTCTAGTGGCAACATGTTGGATCAAAAGTTGTATCGGTCTATGATTGAAAGCCTACTCTATGTGACCACATCAAGGCTGCATGTCATGTTTAGTGTATTCATGTGTGCAAGGTTTTCAGCCTCACCAAGAGAAAGTCATTTGAAAGCAATAAACAGAATATTGAGGTATTTAAAGCATACACCAAATGTTGGATTGTGGTATCCTAAGGGGTCAAACTTTGAGTTAATTGGATATTTGGACTCTGATTATGCGGGATGCAAAGTGGATAGAAAGGGCACATCAGGCACATGTCAATTGTTTGGAAGTGAAAGCATCTAGGCCCCTAGTTGGATTTTGGTGATCAATGATGACCTAAGATTACTGTGACCAACGTGTGTTTTACAGAGGCATTATAAGTTAGGTCATAGTAATGGTGATTGATTGGACACTTATGGTATTCATGCCCTTGTTGATGGAAATTGTTTTGGTTTTCAAAGGATGGACGACAAGGTGGACTAGGTCTAAGTGTCGTTTGGTGTTGAGAGACACTTAGATTAGTTTAGGACTTTGTTTTTCCTTTGGGCATACTATAAAGGGGGCATGGATGGGTAGCTTGACATAGGAGAGTCTAGTGAGAAGAATGTGGTGCACATTTGTTTAGCACTAGGTAGCTCAGATGAAGCCCAAGATCATCAGGAGTTTGAAAATGATTTGAAACGGCGTTTGAATTGGAGGGCAGCAAAGCTGGTGGCAGCGGATAGGGCGGTGTACACTGCCCTGGTCATCGCCATGGGGGTGGTGGTGCACCACCCAGGGGGTGGCGGTGCCATCACCCTATTTATCTGGAGACTACCACTTTGGGATTTTTCTCTTAGGATGTCACTGGACAGGGGTGGCGGTGCCCACAGCAGTGCACCGCCCCCTTTTATCTAGAGAGTGGGGAAAACAGGGTTTGGTCACTGCCCTTGGGGTGGCGGTGCCCAACCCATCAACTAGCCATTGGGGTGGCACTAGACATGAGGTGGCGATGTGCCACCTTGCTGTCCGGTGGCACCGGACATGAGGTAGCCTATATGTTGTAGACTTCTTGTTGTGTGAGATGGAGGATACAGTGATGGTTGGTTGTAGAGCTCGTCATCAGCTTCCCTATGCTCACTACCTATCACATATCTTTCAGAGGTTGATTAACCATCCTCAGTGGGTTCTCACGGCACAAGCAGACACTAGAGCCTTTGGGACATACATGCCAGTGCCATTTGGATGTGATGACAGACACAGAGAGCCTAAGCCAGCTAGATAGCTAGAGGCAAAGGACCCTCCGGAAGCGGTCATCAGAGACACAAACCCGCTATTTGATGATGATTTTGAGGATGATGATGATGAGGATGAGTTACCAGGGCCTACACCAGTACCTCTGCCTAATCCACCTCGCCCTCATGACTATGAGGCTAGTGGTTCCCACTCTACTCCACCTTCAGTACCTCTAGCTACATACCCCACTCTTGCAGCTTTACTAGGGTAGATGATAGCTGAGTAGTAGAGATATAGGACATTGAGCTACACCGGTAGGCAACAAAGCAATTAAGGATAGCAGCTAAGCAGCAGTGTTTAGCCACCGAGCTGGCACACCGAGAGATAGAGGCCCATACCGAGCAAATCAAGCTCGGTCAGCATATGCTCACCTGTTTGGGAACATACAGGCCCGGTAGGATCAGTTTCAGCAGTTGATGCTTGCTAGTGAGGCGCATAACTTCACATACTTCTAGCATATTCTGCAGTAGACAGGAGTGTCACCACCACCCGCCTCCAATTTAGATAGCCGCTCCCTACACTAGTTCAGGTGTCCTTGGCCCTAGCTATATAGTACAGCGTACTTTCAGGGCTAGGGTGTTCCCCAGGTGTCTCTGATCCACCCCACGACACTTGACTTCTCCTCTTTAGGATAGGGTATGGATTTGAGGTTACCGGCATGTCCTCAGTCTCTCTCGCTTACAGCTACATAGACACAGTCGGTGATCATGGCAACTATAGCTTAGACTTCTTAGACAATATCTACCACACACAGCTAGGTCACGATAGAGTCCTCTGAGGTAGTGCCATCTTCTTCAGCTCATGTGCTACCTACAACTCCACTTCAGGCAGGCACTAGCAACACTATGCCTTCTTCAAATGCCTCGTCCAACCTGCAGCAGTAGCAGACAGTTACAGTGAGTCAACCTCCTCCACTTGCTACTATATAGGTTCCAGTGACAGTGTCAGTTGCACCGACGATAGTGGCAGCTCTAATTCAGTTAGTTCTAGTCTCAGAGCCTGTCGGTCAGTTAGAGGATAAACAACTCAGAGTTCTGATTCAGATGTTGACTACACTCAATTTGAGCTTTCATCGTGCACCTTGGCACCTGGCACTACTGCTACTACCCCCACCATAGGACCCTTAGGTTTTGGCACTTGACGCCAAAGGGGGAGAGAGTGAGAGAATGTGAGATAGAGGGAGAGTTGTGAGAGGAATTTGATATCTTTGTGTGCTACTCCCATTCTTTTGCATGCATGTTTACATTTCCATTATGCATTGTATTACACGTGTGCTTGCATGTGTGATGACATTGTGAGACATGACTTATTGTTTCATTTGTATATCATGTCTCGTGTTGCTCGTTTATTATGCTTCCGCCATACTCCGATGTTAAATGAGCTTCTTTTCATGTACTCATGTTTAATTCTTATATATTGAGTACATATTGTGGTCTTGGTATGCAAGGACTTGTTCTAACCCCTTTGATCTTATTGTCACAAGTCCATGCAAACAAAGCGGTTGAAAACCTCAAATCTCTCTTGTAAGGGAAATGGACCTTTGCCCATTTTAGTTTGGATTTTGGTGTTTGATGACCAACACAACCAAATTGGACTAATATGTTTGCAAGTGTTTTTTGTATTCCAATAGGGTGCAAATGTGACTTGGACAAAGGCGACATGGTGATCCGGATGATCAACACCTTAAGCAAGACCTTAGAAGCATCATAGAAGACCTAAAAGATCAAGCAAGGTTCAAGCATGAAGATGAAGAAGCCCGGATGTTAAAACACGAAGAAACGGAAGGAAGAGGGGGCACCACCCTGGCCACCGCCCTAGGGGTGGTGGTGCACTGCCAAGGGGTGGCGGTGCCACCAAGTCACAGGGCTGCTGCTGCTACTGCTAGAGAAGAGGGGGGCACCAGACAACAACGTGTGAAATGCCCTAGTCACCGCCCTAGGGGTGGTGGTGCCTCGCCCAGGGAGTGGCGCTACCACCACCCTAAAAATCTAGAGAGCAGTGAAAACGGGACACGGGCACCACCCTAGGGGTGGCGGTGCACCACCCTGTGAACAGGGTCCCAACGGTCGGATGTCAGAGACTCAACAGTGTCCCAACTACGTTTGTGGTGTGGCCGCCACCACGTACCAGAGGGAACAAGGCCATGACGTTTTGGCCAGAAGCTTGATAGCGAAGATGGCGGGGAGCAATCCGAGAGAGGCTTGCCAGAAGGCACACCGGAGACCCACTTACGCGTGGAGAAGGCCTGGGGCTATCTACGGAGTTACTTGATTGGGAGCTTGGCACTTGTGAGGGATTCCTTGCGAGGGGTTCCAACGAGGACTAGGGGAAGCTTGTACGCTTCTCGACACCTTAGTAAAAATACCGAAGTCATCGATGAGAGTTTACATCTCTACCTCATCTTTAGCTTCCGCATTTATATGCTACCTTGGTTGTGTGCTTTACTTTCTTAGCTTAGTTGATAGGCTAGTTGATAGGATTGGAACCTAGGTTGCATAACTCTTTTGTGGTAGAGATAGCAACACACCTAGTAAAACTATAGTTGCACATTTAGATAGATTACTTTGTTGCATAGGTTTTGACTAGGTGGGATTAGAGGCCATAGTTTAGAATTATATTTTTAAGTTGCCTAATTCACCCCCCTCTTAGGCATCATGGTCCCTACAAGTGCTATCAAAGCCAGTCGGCTCAATTTGGACTTTTGGCTTCACCGTCATTGAGCTGACGCTATTTAGACTGATTAGGATGGATACCTCTAGGCCTTCGTACTTTAACGACACTAATCTCCCCTACTATAGTGCTAGAATGGCTTGCTACCTAGAAGCAGTTGATCTAGGTGTTTGAAGAGTCACCCACAATAGGATGAACCCCCTCAAAAATCCCGAGAAACAAACTAAGGGTGACAAGAAGAAATTCATCTAAATGCAAGAGCTAAAAATTGCTTGTTTGAATCTTTTAGCATGGATGTGTTTTAACCAAGTGTTCACCTCAAACACTGCACATGAAACTCATGAGCTCCATGACGGCGCAAGTAATGTCCATGAGCAAAAACATTGCCTAGCTAAACAAAGTTATGATTCTTTTAAAATGAAAGATAATGAGCTTGTTCGTGATATGTATTCTTGTTTGAATCTAATTATCAATGAGTTCAACTCTATAGGATTGATAAAGCTAGGTGATGCGGACATCGTGAGGAAGATCATCTCCGTGCTACCACAATGGAAATATGCAAGCATCATCACCATCCTCCACAACATGGAGGACTCTAGCAACATGACTCCGGCCATTGTGATTGGCAAGCTTGTGACATTTGAGATGTCATGCAAGATGGGTCAAGAAGAAGCCTCTTCATCAAGCAAAGGCAAAGCTCTCACATGTAGTGAGAAAAAGAAGATGAAGGGCAAGCAAGTTGAGACAAGCTCAAGCTCAAAGCGCCTCAAGTGAAGATGAAGAAGAAGAAGATGGTGATGATGATGATGAAGAAGAATCAAGTGATGATGATCAATCTTCCTCCTCCACCTCTGACCTTGATGAAGAATCAATCAAGCTTATCAATAAGGTGGAGAATATGATTCAAAAGCTCAATGTCAAGGGTGTGCCCATCCAAATTCAAGATTTCATCTTCACCAATCAAAAAAGAGAGCAAAGGAAGAAAGGATGCTATGGATGCGGTGAGTCGGGGCACTTTGTGGAAGTATGTCCAAACTTGCCACACCCAAGACAAAGAAGAAGGAAATAAAAGCAAAGCACCAAGCCCTCACAACAATCAAGACTTGGGATGATTCATCAAGTGAAGATGAAGCCCAAGACAAGAGGCAAGGTCGCAAGCACTCATCATCAAGCACTTCACATGTGTGCCTATGGAGGTAATGAAAGTTCTAGCTCAAGTGATAGTCATAGTGATGATGAGATACCTTCTTATGAGCAACTTGTGCAACAAAATATTAATTATGCTAAAAGTTGTACTAGCCAACAAAAGAAGATAAAATTATTAAAAGAAAAATTAGATAGCTCACAACAAACTTATAATGCTTTGCCTGAACATATGCAACCTTTGCCAATCTTAATGTGGAGCTATCTTCTAAAATTGAGCAACTTGAAACTAGTGCAACAAATGAATGCACAAGTAATGATGAGCAACTTTTGAAGAAAAATGAAAAATTAAAAGAAAAGTTAGCTAGCTCACAAGATGCTTATAAAAGTTTGCTTGCTAAAATGGAAACCATGTGCAAACATTGTGTTGAGCTAACCAGTAAAGTTGCTAATTTTAAAGCCGTCAGTTCAACCCCCATTGAGGCACATAAAAAGAAAAGTTCAATTTTTGAAATGACTAAAAAGGATGCCTCTACTTCTTGCAATGATTTGATTTTAGACTCACCCATATGCAACCAAGTTCGTGTCAAGAAAATTGTTGTAGAAACATGCATGTACACAAGATGTTGCAATGGAGAATGAGCAACTCAAGCAAGAAGTGACTCGCCTCACCAGGGATTAGACTCAAGTGCAAGGCAAGATGAAGCAAACCCATCTTCATCAAGATAACACCGCTAAGGGAGTGAAGAAGCTTGATGAAGGACAAACCGTGGTTTGCTACGTGTGCCACAAGGAAGGCCACAAGTCCTATGAGTGCAAGGTAAAGAATGGGGGAGGAGCAAAGAATAAAAAGAAGAAGCCAACAAGCAAGCTTTCCAACACCTACACCAACAACATAGACAAGAAGGCCTCCACACCTTATCTCTTGAAGAAGAAGAAGAAAAATGACAAGGTGGTGGCCATCAAGGTGAACAAGCAAGCCAACAATGGGGTCAAATGCTTTTGGGTGCCAAGGAGATTATTTCCAACATGAAGAGCACCAAGAAGGTTTGGATCCCGAAGGGGAAGTGAGAAGTCCAATGGACTTCAGGAAATTTGGAGAATTGGCAAAGCTTGGGTGCATTGGTGCATCACATTTTACAAGGGTATTGCCAAGTGGGTTAGTGAATATTATGGGCCAAAATTCCCCCCTCCCATGTTTGGTAACTAGATTTAAATTCTTGCAATTTCAATAAACATCTAGTTCCTTTTCATGTCTAGGTTTGCATTTGCACGTTTAATCTGTTGTCATGCATACACTAGGCAAAATCATATGGTAGGGTTGCTCGGTTTCACTCTTACCCTTGGAGCAAACCTACATGGTTTAAAAATGTTTAGGAGCATGACACATAGCTCATCTTACAAGTGGTTTAAATTATTTTACAAGTTTGTATCCAATATGTGCCAAAGTGTCCAAATTGTAGATAATTTCCCCCGAATATCATATATGAAAGTGACTCTTACCTCCAAGTGGTGTCATCTTTCGAGTGGTATTTTTGACGTAAAAAGTCAATGTGCATGTATCCTACAAGTATTCAATGCTTGTGTGCACAAATTTAGGGGGAGGTTACTCTACAAGTTGGATGCTTTGAGACTAACACTATTTCAAGCTTATCATGTGTGTTGTGGTCTCATTGCAAGGAAAATGGGGTCCCTGGAGATAAGCATCATGCTTCAAACATCCGCCACTGATTACAAATGATCTTCTTACAAGTGACATCATTACAAGTGGTGATATTCCAAGTGGTTTCTACATGTGGTATTTCTAAACCGATATCATCATGTTGACTTCATTTGGTATTTATATGCTTTCTCCATACATTATATAGATTAAGCTCCCTTGTGCATTAATTTGCCAATTATGCATATAATTCACCTTCCACCATATGTATGCATATTTTTAAGGGGAGCTTAGTCTATGTAATATGAGAGTCAAGTTTGTGATCAATTCCACTCCACATTCAAAGGATCACAAAATTTGACCCTCCCTTGTGTGCTACTAATGTCTTCCTTTTCGATGTTTGATTCCAAAGGGGGAGAAATTGTAGGACCATAAGCAAGGTGGAGATTGTTATTATTTGCTTGCTTTGGTCGTGTTGTCATTAATCACCAAAAAGGTGGAGATTGTAAGCAAAATGGACCTCGACCCATTTTAGTTTGGATTTTGGTGTTTGATGACCAACACAGCCAAATTAAACTAATATGTTTACAAGTGTGTTGGTATTTATGAGTGCAAACTAAAATATAAGACTTCTTGTCGGTGTAAGAAACGGTGGTTCTAGCACCAACGAGTAATATGTGTTTGCGCGTTGGGGATCCGGATGGTGTGCAAGAAGAACACAAGCAATTTATACTGGTTCGGGCCGAAGAATGCCCTACGTCCAATGGGGGAGGGGAGTCTTGTATTATCTTGCACCGAAGTGCTTGTAGTAGGGGTTACAAGCGGGTGAGAGAGAGAGGAGCTCCTAGGTCTCAAGATGTGAGTGGAGGGAGTGTGTGTGTGTTCGCCTCTGATGAGTCAAACGGCCTATGGATTTGCCTTCTATCTGTTTTTTTCTTGTCCTCCCTTCGAATGGTCCCTGCCCTCCCCTTTTATAGATGCAAGGGGAACGCAGAGTTACATGCATGTGCTACGTGATATTTTTCCTGGGAAGGAAGATCCGAGGCCTCCTGTAGTTGGTGGCGTATTACTGTTAGAGGAGTGACTCCTGTCCTTTGATGCTGTAGCGACGTGTCCTGCCATACGTAGCCCTGTGAACGACGCAGCTACGACGCGTAGAGTCGTGATTATCCCTGTGGCGACGTGCCTGTCCTTCTGTTTGACTGGCATAGAGGGCCGAGGCCTCGGAGGCATGAATCATGGCATGATTTTGCTCCATTCGAGGGAATAGTGGCCTAGAGCGGCGTTTCGTACGTCGCGCAGGCATGGATCGTGCGTATAGTGCCAGTATGGGTGGCATAGTGACCAGCAGCTCTTCCCCATGCTTGTTATGGGCGACGGCATCATGATTTGACCCCTGTCATTCCTGGCTTGTCCAGTTGGGTAGACGCAGGAACATGGGCGACGTCGCGGGGGGTCTCGAGCGTGCCAATGGGGGAGCGGCGTCAGAGGTCGGTCTCGGGCGAGGCGGAGACAGATAATGTCGTCTTTGGGGCTCGGACGAGGCGGTAATGATGTTGTGGGTTGGCCTGTGCCCGAGACCCCAACGCTGAGGTCTCGGGCGAGTCGGAGGTGTTCCGAGACCCCCCTGTGTGAGGCCTCAGCTGAAGTGGGGAGATGGGCTGGTGTGCTCACGCGGCTTGCTGGAGGCCCAGCAAGGGAGAGTTTAGCCCATAGGTCTCTTTAGTTGATTTTTCCCTTAGACGGGGCAGATTAATCATTTGTTTTTTGGGGGAGTGGTTTTCCACCTTAATTTGGGTACCCCTAATTGTGGTACCCGACACTTCTGCAAGAGCACAGTGTAGCATTTCACTAGGAGTATTCCAGGTATCGTTATTTATATTTTACCATAGGGAAACAATGGAATAAAGATTATAATAACAAAGGAGTATCTACTAACATACCAACATAACTAGAATAGGGGGTAATTATAGAAATTATGTAGAATGACACAAAGGGGATAAATCTATAAAGATAATGTAAACTAGTTAACTCAAGAGAACAATGGGTGAGGTAGATTCCTATGATATTCTTATTACACAATCAAAGTATATATATATATACCCGACTTTAGCTAAGACTCACTCTACTCTTGTGCACTTTGGGACGCCGCTAGACAGTAGACCACCACAAAAGATAACTCTACTGACACGACTACAGTCCTACAATTTAAGAACTTGCTCAACATGGGGTGCACTACAAAGGATAAACGGGGCTGTCACCACTCGCTACCTACCACACAACTAGGGAACAGGGTGCACTCACAGGCAGAGCATTGTGTAAGCACCACGCTTACACGAGGCTCGGTTACTCAGCCCAGTCAACAAACTAGCAAGCTAAGCGCTCTATGAACCCGCACACATAAGTAAAGATAACCTTAACTAAGCAAGATATATATTCAAAGTAAGTATAGCCATGTAAATAAGAATGATATAATGATAATGAATTCTCACAAGATATGTAAGTGAAGATACAATGGCTTTACCGAGCCTCCGAGACTTGATCCGGAACCTGGACATGAGCCCGACTCGACCCTCACTCCCGAGCTACTAATCTACTACATTGAAGAGCTCTAAACCTATTCCTCCTTGTGTATCTTGATCTGAATGAGATTGCTCTCAATGGATGGCCTTCTAGAGGAGGTCAGGGGGTCCTTTTATAAGGGGAGATGGAGTAGGGGGCAAGGCATTGCCACATCATCAATCCGCATCAACTCCCTCGACCATCGTTAGAGAACCAACTTCAAACTGACCTTCTTGCATGGTGGAGGTTGAACCTCAGAGGCGGTGGAGAGTCCACATCGAAGAAGGGCCCGATAGGCAGGGCCCATAGGCGAGCAGGCCTAGGGGTGGGGCCAGACGGCCCCCCTGTTAGCCTCTCGGCCTGATCTTTGGCGTTAAATCTTGTTTGATGGTCTTGAGGCCATTTTGGGCTGAGTCCGTCGTGGATCATCAGTATTACTTCACGTGTTATGTCTCATTTTGGCCTGTAGAATAGCTAAGCTCACCTGTATGCAAATATTCACAAAGACTTGTGGAATTCGTTAGTTTAAAGCTTCTAGACCTATTGTGATGTTTGATTTTAAGGATTTGAGCAAGTAAAATTGTTGGTTTGTTTTGGAGGTAGAGACCGTCAACAAAGTGTTTGTTTTGTAGTCCAATACGGTGCAAATGTGACTTGGACAAAGTTGACATGGTGATCTGGATGATCAACACCTTAAGCAAGACCTTAGAAGCATCATAGAAGACCTAAAAGATCAAGCAAGGTTCAAGCACGAAGATGAAGAAGCATGGACGTTGAAACATGAAGAAACGGAAGAAAGAGGGGGCACCGCCCTAGTCACCACGCCCTAGGGGTGGTTGTGCACTGCCAGGGGGTGGTGGTGTGTAACATCCGTGTTTTTGCATCATAATAAGAACCACTAAAAATTTGATCTTTTTAAAACTTTACAGCAAATTAAAACTTGATTAGTTTATTTTCCCGCAAAACTCTTTTTAAAATAAAATGCTTTCTGAAAACCCTGCATCAAAATCCACCATATGCATTTGTGTGTCATGTAGGAATTAGTTGTAGCGCTAGGAATAATGTCTAGGATTAGAAAATCGCTTCGTATTTAAATTGCATTGCGTGCACCATGGTTGAGTGAATGCTTGCGTGATTGTTTGAATGCTTGTATGTTTGCTTGCATGCTTGTATTATTGCTTTTCTAGAATTTAATTGTGGCACCAAAATAACCTCCCTTAATTATCAATTGCATTCTTGAATTATTTAAAACATTTTCTTTATTTTCTAGAGGTAGAAAATGCATCAAAGATATAAATAATATTTTATTCTCCTCTTAATTAACTAGGAATTATAATAGCCATCGCATTAATAAAATTATAGGTTTAATCTTTCTTTGCAATATTCCTCTCAATTTACATTTAGTTAATAGGAAATATGAAATCATTAATTTCTGTCATAGTTAGAAAGTATTATATAATATCTAGGAAAATATATCATATTAAATACATAGTTACATTATCGTAGATATATAGAACTATATCATGGATACGATATTATACTTGTATTTCCTTGAACTAGATAATACGTCAATATCTGATTCTCATCTTAATCATCTAGGAATTAATATAGTAGTTGACATAATATATACTTTCTTAATATTTACGAAATTCATCATTTATCTATGATACATATGGGCAAATATATATACATGCATTGTTACGTTGTCTGTTTATTATTTACAAAAAAGAATAGAAATGTCTCCACTGTGTACTCCCTTCCCCTCCGGTGCTGCCGCTCGGCCCAGCATGGCCGCAGCCCCTCTCGGCTTGGCCCAGCCAGCTCGGCCCGTCACGGGCAACGGCCTTGCCCGCGCCGCGCCGCACCACGATGCCGCGTCTGCGCCCAGAGCTGTGGAGCCGCGTCGCCTTCGCGTGCGCCGCATCAACACTGCGTGGCTGCCGTCCATCTCGAGCACGCGAAGAACGCCGCGGCCAACACCTCACCCGCTGACTTACTGTGCCGAGGTCGCCATGGCCGCCGACCGCTGTGCCGACCGACGTACTGTGCTCCGCTGGCTCCCTGTGCCGAACCGACCTTCCCAGTTGTCGCCTCGCCATGGGTGCCGGAAAAGATCTCCGTTGCCAGAGATATTTCCCCTGCCGCGCACCTATAAAAGGGCGTCGAGGTCGCCATTGGGGAGCCACCGGTGGAGCTGAGTTTGAGCACGCGATGCAGATGCCGACGGAGTCGGAGTCGCTGCCGAGCTCTTCTACGCCGAGGCCGCCGCTGTCCGTCCACTCGCCGGAGTACCACGCCTCCGCCTCCTGTTGGGGAATTAACTTCGTCCAAAAAACTCAAGCCCAAACTTTGGAGTATGAAAGATATAAAAATATTCTAATGAAATTCACTTGCAGGAAAAAATATAGCGAAAAATGTATTTCGACTTCGTCGTCAAGAATTCAACTTCGCCTATCGACTTCGTCGTTCAACTTCGCCTATCGACTTCGTCGTTAAGAATTCAACTCAAGAATTCAACTTCCCCTGTCGACTTCGTCGTCATGAAATCAACTTCGCTGGATAGAGAAGTAGACGAGAAGCAAGAGATAATCTGAAGAAGACAAGTTCATTGAAGGAAAAGAAGATTGAACGCGAAAAAGAAGACTGAATCGGGAGAAAATGACTACTTCGCCCTTACATGGATGAAGGGTTGTAAATATTTAGGTCAGGGGTAAAATAGTCATTTTATATAAAATACGAAGATTAGGGCCCTATAAATACCCCCTCTGACATGTATAGTATGATCATGAAATGAATACAACTTTGCATGCAATTTTGTCTTGACTGAAATTTTTTCTGATGATTGTGTGAATTGAGTCGTCCGACCTGAACTTTTCACCCAACATCTGGCGCCCACTATTTGTGCGTGCATCTAAAGATCTTCACGACCACAAGAAATAAAATGGCAAGACCAAACAAGAAGACCGCCAATGAAGAAACCAAAGACGAACAACCACTCGGCGAAGACAGAGGTCTTACAAAAGAAGTCTCTCAAGGTGCAAACTCTTCAAGAACGAGCGAAGCTGAAGAACAAAGACTCAAAGAACTTGAAGAACAAGTTTTACGAAGGCAAAAAGAACTTGAAGAATGTCGCGCAAGAGCACGAGAAAAAGACACTCAAACAAAGAATAGAAGAGGCCGAAGCTACCCTTCGCAATTTAAATGAGCAACTGCAAAATGCAAATCATGAAGTTATGAATCAAAAAGAATCGCATCCAGCAACAAGAATCTCTCATGAGAGAAATATTCAGAAATCATTCATATCAATTGATACAAGCTCCCCACTGTCAACAAATTTGCAGCTAGCTCAATGGCCTATAGGGTATAAATTCAACATGATACCAACATTCGATGGTGAATCAGAACCAAGACAATTCTTAATGAGTTTTGAAGCCGCAGTAATTGCAGGTGGTGGAGACGAAACCACACTTGCAAAGTCACTTGTCATGGCAGTAAAAGGTCCAGCACAACACTGGTATTCATCTCTAAAAGCAAGATCCATACATTTATGGGAACAATTAAAGACAAATTTACTTGTTGTCTTCCAAGGATTTCAACCAACTGGTCTTACAGACATGGATTTATTCAACTGCAAACAACAGCCCAAAAAACCTCTAAGTCAATATTACAAGAGATTCATTCAAATCAAATCTCAAATCACAAATATCCCAGACGAAGTTGTCATAATTGCAGCAATCAAGGGACTTCAGGCAGGACAATGTGCAGCACACCTTACTCGAGAAAAGCCAACTTCACTAGCTCAACTTTACGAAGAAATCTAGAAGTACTGCAAGTCCGATAAAGATTACAGAAAAAGAATTGAGGAAGAAAACAGCTTCAGAAATCAAAACAAAAGCAGCAATTTTCATCCCCAAAGCAAAACAACTATGAGCGAAGACACTTCATCCAAGTCAGTCAAGTTGAAAACAGCAATTCAACTACTGAAATAAATTTTCAACCTCAAAATCAATACAACAGTCAGTACAACCAAAGGACATTCGAAAGAGGTGGCTTCAATTCAAGAGAAAGAGGAGGACGAGGAAGAGGAAGAACACCCCTAAGACCAGAAGAGATGTATTGCATCATTCATGGCAAAGGGGCTAGACACACATCAAAAATGTGTCCAAAAGTAAAGAAAAACATCGAAGAAATACAAGAAGAAAACAAAATCTCAAATCAATCAAAAGCTGTCAACCATATGATTCAAGGCCAACAAAACTCTTATTACCCAATTCAGTTTGGACACTCCCAAGCAATGATTTCAGGCCCATCGCCATCGTATAGCTATGGACCAGTAGCAATGTACGATCCAAATCAATGGAGACAAAATCAACAACAAACAAATTTTTAAATACAACCCGAATCCTCTGTGGCAAACAACAATCCACAAGGGAACAACAAACAGGACAACTCTCCATCAACTTCAATGGCAAGCAAAGGAAGAATCATGACAATCATCGGAGGAAACAGTATTGATCATGAAAACAACAATCAAAAAAAGAATTACTTTCGAAGAGTAAACTCTATCTCAACAGAAGGCCCATACAAAAAGACAAGATGGTCTCATCTACCAATCACATTCTCAGAAAAAGATTTGCAACTGAAAGACTATCCACACATGGATGCAATGGTAGTTGAAGCAAATATTGATGGATGGGCTGTCTCAAAAATTCTAGTTGACGATGGAAGTTCTGCAGACATTATATTCATAGCAACAATTGATGCCATGAAAATTGATCGCAAACTTTTAGGAAGAGCTGAGCACCCACTCTACGGCTTCGGTGGGAAGCCAATTCACTCAATAGGAAGAATAGTTCTTCCTGTATCATTTGGAACAGTAAATAATGCAAGAACAGAACAAATTGCATTTGATGTAGTGGACATCCATTATCCTTATAACGCACTTTTTGGAAGGGGAACTTTGAATGCATTTAAGGTAGTAATAAGCTACTCTTACTTATGTATGAAGATGCCTACAATAAATGGAGTTATCACAGTCCATGGAGATCAAACCGAAGCAAGAAACATTGAAAAAGAATACACTCCTGATCGGAAAAATGTTCATACATTCAAGGAAGAAGAGAAAGAAGAAACAGAAAATGCGAAGCCACAAGCAAAAGCTCAAGCAGTCGAAGAAACAAAGAAAGTACCCCTTGACTCATTAGTCCCAGACAAACAAGTAATCATAGGGACAGGACTTTCTCAAGAAGAAGAAAACAGACTCATAGAATTTCTTCAAAGCAACAAAGATGTCTTCGCATGGACATCCAATGATTTAGGAGGAGTCAGCAGAGATATAATTGAGCACAAACTTGACATCAACCCAAACTTTAGACCCAAAAAGCAGAAACTGAGAAAATTAGCTAAAGACAGAATACATGCTGCAAAAGCCGAAGTCCAAAGGTTGCTAGATGCTAAAGTTATAAGAGAAGTCCAATTCACAACTTGGCTAGCAAATATCGTCATGGTCAAGAAAAAAAACGGAAAATGGCGAATGTGTATCAATTTTACAGATCTCAATAAAGCATGCCCAAAAGATAATTTTCTACTACCAAGAATCGACACACTAGTTGATCAAGCAGCTGGAAGTGAAATGCTAAGTTTCCTAGATTGTTTCTCAGGATATCATCAAATCTAGATGAGAAAAGAAGATGAAGAATTTACAAGTTTCATCACACCATTTGGAACATACTACTTTGTAAGAATGGCAGAGGGGCTTCGCAATGCAGGAACAATATTTATCAGGATGACTTCAACAGTGCTCAAAAGTCAGATTGGCAAAAACTTGCTAGCTTATGTTGACGACATAGTTGTCAAGAGCAAGAAAAGACAAGATCATATTCAAGATCTCCAAGAAACATTCTCAAATCTGAGAAAAGGAAATTTGAAACTAAATCCCAAAAAATGTACCTTTGGAGTACAGAAAGGAAAAATCTTAGACTGCATTATATCAGCAAAAGGGATAGATCCAAACCTAGACAAAGTTCAAGCAATTTTGAACATGAGAATTCCTGAAAACATAAAAGATGTTCAAAAATTGACTGGAAGACTTGCAGCTTTAAACAGATTTATCTCAAAATCAGCAGAACGAAACCTACCAATATTTCAGGCACTCAAAGGATCTAAAAGAGACTTCGTATGGGGACCTTCGCAGCAACATGCATTTGAAGAAATAAAAAAGTATCTATTACAGCCAAACACATTGATTTCACCAACACCAGGAGCAGATTTACTATTATATGTCTCAGCCACAGAAAAAGCAGTAAGTGCAGTACTAGTCCAAGAACAAGAAACAAATCATTCAAAATATCAAGTACTAGTCTACTATGTTTCAGAAGCATTATCCGGATCAAAAATATACTATTCTGAGATTGAGAAAATCGCATACACAGTGTTAACAACATCAAGAAAATTGAAGCACTACTTTCAGGCCCACAAAATCAGAGTTCTCACAAATTACCCTCTGAAAGAAGTACTACAAAGTTGCAGAACAACAGGAAGACTAGGAAAATTGGCAGTAGAATTATCTCAACATTTTATAGACTTTGAAAAGAGAACATCAATAAAATCTCAAGTCCTAGCAGACTTCATAGCAGATTGGACACCCTCCCAAAGTTCAAGAGAAGACAAGAAGCAACCAGAATGGACAATATATTGCGATGGCGCATGGGGCTTTGCAGGGGCTGGAGCAGTTGCAATAATCACCTCGCCTTCAGGCATAAAGATGAAATATGCTACAAGACTAGAATTTCAATGTACAAACAACATAGCAGAATACGAAGCCGTTTTACTGAGACTTCGCAAAGCAAAAGCAATGGGGATCCAAAGATTAGTTATCAAAACAGATTCACAAATTGTAGCAGGACACATTGAAAAAGACTACAAAGCAAGAGATCCAGAATTAGCAAAATACTTGTAATTTCTCAGAGATCAAGAGAAACATTTTAAATGTTTCACAGTCAAAAACATCTTAAGAAATGACAATTCAGATGCAGACGAACTAGCAAAAGCTGCAGCACAAAATACAAGCCTCCCTCAAGATGTTTTCTATCAAATCTTGAAACAAGCATCCATCAAAGCAGTGCAAGCTACACCCAGAGAAGTCCATATAATACAAAGTGAAGACTGGATAGCCCCAATTATGGCTTACCTTCGTGGGCACTATGAGCCTGAAAACGAAGTCAACAACATAAGAATGAAGCAAAGAACAATAAATTACAAGATCATCAACAATCAGCTATACAAACAAGGAATATGTGCACCATTACTCAAATGTATATCAGTAGAAGAGGGGAAAAAGCTACTATCAGAAATACACGAAGGAATTTGCGGCACACATCCTGGAGCAAGAACAACGGCAGGAAAAGCATGTCGTCAGGGATTTTATTGGCCATCAACCCAAAATGACAGCAAAGAAATTATCAAATCTTGTCATAATTGCCAAATGTCTACAAGCAAAATAAAGGCTCCAGCAACAAATTTACAAACAATAGAACCAACTTGGCCATTGGCGAGATGAGGAATTCACATCACTGGAAAGCTACCTACAGCACAAGGAAACCTTCAATATGCAGTAGTGGCAGTGGAATATTTCACTAAGTGGATCGAAGCTAAACCAGTGACAAACATGTCATCCTTCACAATGAAGAAATTTCTTTGGCAAAACATCATTTGTCGTTTCGGAGTTCCAAGGCACATAACAGTAGATAATGGAACTCAATTTGACAGCCAAAATTTCAGAGAGTATTGTGAAAGTCTGGGAATTTAGTTATGTTTCGCATCAGTAAAACACCCACAGTCAAACGGTGCAGTCGAACGAGCAAATGGAATTATATGCATAGGAATATCAAAATGCCTCGTGGGGCTACCGAAAGGCAAATGGGTGGATGAGTTACCTAAAGTTGTTTGGGTACATAACACCATAGTTTCAAGATCAACAAACTTCTCCCCTTTCAAATTACTTTATGGAGAAGAAGCAATGACGCCTGAAGAGATACAATTTCAAGGACTAAGAACAAATATTGAAATAATAGATGAAGACCAACAAATAACAAGCAAAGATTTACTAGAGGAAGAAAGAATGAAGCCGATCCAGAATCTTGAGAAATATCAAAAGAAAACAGAAAGTTGGTACAATAAGAAAGTCAAACCAAGACAATTATCACCAGGAGACTTTGTCTTGAAAAGAAAAAGAAATGAAGACACAGTCAAAAAATTTCAGCAAAAATGGGAAGGACCGTTCCTCATCATAAGAACCAACAAGTCAGGAGCATTTCACCTAGCAGACATGAGTGGGAAGGAAATTGATCACACATTCAATATTCAAGACCTACGAAGATACTATCCCTAGAATTTATTTTCATCTTTGTACAAAATAGATTAGCTTTTACATTCTGAAAAATTTCAATTCAAATGTAAACGAGCTACACTTTTTTTCCACTCAAGGGAAACCCTTCGCAGGGTGAGTGGTTTTTTAACGAGGCAGTCTCCATTATAAATTCTCATCAAAGTATAAATAAGAAAGCTAGTTTCCCTAAAAACAATCTTATCAAAGGCCGAAGAGTATACTTCAAATATACTCATGTATCGGCAAAACACCCAAAGTAGGTAGCATCATTATTCGAACAAGCAAAAAACGATGCTAACCTATCAAAAGAATCATAAAATATATTCACTAAGGTGAATTTTTGACTTCAAAAATGAAGTCTGAAAGAGCGAATAATATTTTCAAATTCACTAAGGTGAATTTTGACTTCAAAAATGAAGTCTGCATGTTATCTTCGCCAGAAAGAGCGAATAATATCTTCAAATTCACTAAGGTGAATTTTGACTTCAAAAAATGAAGTCTGAAACAGCGAATAATATTTTTAAATTCACTAAGGTGAATTTTGACTTCAAAAATGAAGTCTGCATGTTATCTTCGCCAGAAAGAGCGAATAATATTTTCAAATTCACTAAGGTGAATTTTGACTTCAAAAATGAATTCTGCAAGAGCGAATAATATTTTCAAATTCACTAAGGTGAATTTTGACTTAAAAAATGAAGTCTGCATGTTAACTTCGCCAGAAAGAGCGAATAATATTTTTAAATTCACTAAGTTAAATTTTGACTTCAAAAAATAAACTTCGCTAGAAAGAGCGAATAATATTTTCAAATTCACTAAGGTGAATTTTGACTTCAAAAAATAAAGTCTGTATGAGCGAATAATATTTTTAAAATTCACTAAGGTAAAAATTGACTTCAAAAATGAAGTCTGCATGTTATCTTCACTAAAAAGAACGAATAATATTTTCAAATTCACTAAGGTGAATTTTGACTTCAACACTAAGGTAAAAATTTGATTTCACAAAATACGAAGTCAATTCATCACCTTCGCTTAAAAAGTGAGGGGACGGTGTTTTCAAATTTACCTAAGTGAAATTTGATTTCACAAAATACAAAGTCAATTCATCGCCTTCGCTTAAAAAGTGAGGGGACGGTGTTTTCAAATTTACCTAAGTGAAATTTGATTTCACAAAATATGAAGTGAATTCATCGCCTTCGCTTAAAAAGTGAGGGGATGGTGTTTTCAAATTTAATACGAAGTCAATTCATCGCCTTTGCTTAAAAGTGAGGGGACGGTGTTTTCAAATTTACCTAAGTGAAATTTGATTTCACAAAATACGAAGTCAATTCATCGCCTTCGCTTAAAAAGTGAGGGGACGGTGTTTTCAAACTTACTAAAGAAAAATTTGACTTCACAGAATACGAAGCCTTTGCGTTGCCTTCGCTTAAAAAGTAAGGGAACGATGTTTTCAAATTCACTAAGGTAAAAATTTGACTTCACAAAATACGAAGTCAACACACTGCCTTCACTTAAGGGTATGTCTTCACAAAATAACAAAGTCTATGTGTTGCCTACGCTTAATAAAAAATAAAAAATTTGTGTTTCGCCTTCGCTAAAAAAATAAAGGGACATCATTCATTTCACTTAATAAATCATATTACATAAAAATGTCTACACAAATACACACATAAAAACACTTTATTGTGTCAACAAATATACATATCAAATATTTTCTGAAGCAACAATAGCTGCTGCTTCATCAATCAAATCTTCAACAACTCTATCTAAAACATGATCCACCTCCGAACTAAGATAGTCTTCGGAAATATAGCTCGGCGAAGCACTTGAACACGAAGACTGAAAACACACAAGGAAAATGCCATCAAAATTTGCTTTACATATGTCTCCACATCACAACATAAGCATAAATACCTGAGAAAATTTACTGCAATCAACAACACGAGGCAAACATCTCTCATTTTCAGCAATAGAGAATTCAGTCTCAAATTCTAGAAACAAGCATATCCCATCAGGAAAAAATATATATATATAAAAACCACAAACAACAAAATTTATGTTCGCTTACGTTTCACAAACACATTAAAAGAAGATTTTGCCTCTTCAGTAGCATACTCCAACCATAAAGTAGGCTTAGCAACAAAGTTACCTTTACACATTAACAAGGGCATAACCATAACTTCATCCTGTCCAAAGTTCAACATTTACAAAAACGTTAAAAGTTTTTCAAAACCTCACCTCGCGAATCTAAAATCTAAACTACGACAAACTAAAGTACATGATCTCGAGCATCATCATCCCTCATCCTCTCTTGTTCAAGTCTTTCTTGCCTCCTCTCTGCCTCCACATCAGAAGCAAGTCTCTTTTCAAGCTGCTACAACAAAGCAAAATAAAACAACAGATAAGAAAAAACACAAGGAAAAAACAACGAATCAAAATCACATATAGATAACATACTTTTTCCATCTTTTGCTTAGCTTTCATAAAGACATGCTCCCTTCCACCTTGATTCTAGTATTCATGAACATACTTCTTGCAAAGCATTTGAGTATGAGAAGAAACTTGGTTAAGAGATTCCACTGAAGGAAACATGTAACTTTGATCATACAGTTTCTCATACAAAGGATCATTAGCCTCCTTCATCAAGTGAAAAATGGCACGACTTGAATACATACAACTCAAACCAGCAGAAGTCTGTAAAATAGTAGGCAAATCTTCATATTGGCGGCAAAGCCAAGCAAAGAACGGATCGAATTCTCCAAGCTCCCAACAAGGATCTTCTGGCTTCGTACCAAATTTATCATAGCAATTTTTGTAAAGTTCCCACAAGCGATTGCACTTATTATGAAAATTCTGATCCTTTTCAAGAGATTTTTTCTCAAGATAATTCTTCTCTCTCACAACTTTCTCAAGATCTTTCTTCAAATTATCGTAATCTCCAGTCTTCGTTTCAAGTTTAGCTCCGACAGAAATACATCTAGACTCCATATTATGAAGAGCTTCAACTGTTTCTATTCTTTCTTTCTCCTTAGCAGCAAGTTGAGATTTCAGAGAATTAATCTCTTCATCCAAACTTTTTTCATGAAGTGCAGTATTTTTGCATCATCTTCAATCGATTTACGCAAACTCCTTTGCAAAAGTGCATTCTACATAAGAAGTCAAAAATATATTACAAATTGAAATAACAAATCTAAAATAAAATTTACGCAATAAAGATGACAGTCAAAATGATCGAACCTTGTAAATCATGGAAACACTGGCATTCGCCAACTCAAGGGAAGATTTGCCAACAAGTTCGACCTCCGCATCAGGAACTGCGAAGGCATCATCAATGCACTTTGACAACTTTAATTCTGGTTTCTTCGGCATAATACGAAGTTCGTCCAAACCAATCCCAACAAATTTGAAAGTGTCTAAGTTCACGCCTTGAGCCTGGCAGTATTCTATACAATGTTTATAAGCTTCAAGATTTACACCATCAGGAACTGTTTCCAAAACTTCAGCTGGAGTCGCAAGTTCCTGAGCAACTTCTTTCATCTTTCCAATATCAACAGTTGTCTCCCTCTGAGAAGAAGAATCAGGGAAAAATTTCTCTGCGAAGACAAAAAACAAGAATTAAAAGAAGACAAACAAAACAAAAATACGCGAAGTAAAAAAATCACCTGTAGAAACACCCTTTTCAAGCTGGAAAGACACCCTCTCACCAGTAATCACATTGATAGTAGACTCGGAAAGACGAGAAACACGGTCATGTTCAGCCTCCTAGTCATGAACTTCATCATCAGATTCATCAAAATCAAGGGCGAGAGTCATGGTACCCTTAATTTTTTGTGTCTTCGCACCAGGCACAACAACTTCAGAAGCACCCTTTTCACCACCAACTGTAGCATCTTGCTCTACCCGCAAAACATTCTCTAAAACTTCACAACCTAAGTTAGCACCTCCAGATGAAATTATAGCTTCTATCTCATCACCAAATTTTCTTGGATCATCCCGGGGAGTTTCAACAGAAAATCTTTGAGAGGATGGCCCAGTAGTCTCCTACGAAGCCAACACCTCAGCTTCTTCTTGTGACCCACCAACAGTGGCGGCCATAGTCACCGGAGAAGAAACCGGATTCACTAGATCAGAAAGAATATCTTCGCCAACATTTTGTTGCGACGAAGTCAAGATAGCTTCAGCAACACCACCATGGGAAATGTTGGCCATCAAATTCTGAAAATAGTTATCAAGTGGAGTCAACATAGGAGGAGTCAACCCACTAGAATCAAAAACTAAACTAAACATTTTCACCTCATCATCACAAGACATTTTCTTCAAAGCTTCATCAACAAAATTTTCTGACAATTTAGAATCAGAAAAATCAGCAGTCTTCGCTTTCTTCTTTGAAACTCTTTTAGTAAGCGGAGGCCCACCCCTCTTTTTCCTAGTAACATTATCGATACTAGGCTTCGCACTTCTAGCATAAGCCGGAGCTGGCCTTTCACCATATTCTATATGAGCAATATCAAAAACTCTATTCAGTCTCTTATAATCTAAACCAAGGATTTTATCCATCAGATCTTTCTCTTTCTTCAAAAATTTCCCAAGAATCTCAACAGCTTTAATTTCAAAAGTATAAACAAATTCTTTGTCTTCGGTATACTTCTTTGGACAAAAAACTTCATTATCTGGAAAGATATAAGTTTTCCCCCTAACTACCTTTTCATGAAATAGAACAAAGCTCCAACCTTTCTTCAAAGGCCAAATCTGAGCAGCAATATACTCTTCGCAAAAATCTCAAGCACTTTGCATACTTGCAGCAAGCTTATAAAACTTCTCACAAGATTTAGAACTTCTCGAACTTTGAAATTCAGGTTTACAGTCAAAACTGTTCTTGTGCATCCTTGCAGCCAAAGGATATCTTCTAACAACTTTGTTAGCTTGATTCTTCTCCTCGACCAAAGGAACTTTATGGTAAAACCAAGAGCGATACCAATTTTCAACCCACTTATTTTTTGAAGCAGGAGCTATCTATTTAGCACCGCGAGCTTGCTTAAAACTACAACATCCAAAATATTTGATGATACTTTTACCATCAACCATTTTACTCCGAAATTGTATATGCATCTCATGAATAGAACAAAAAGCTCCAATATCCAGATTTCCTCTCTGAGATTTCACTGCCTAAATAAAAAGAGCGATTTTTGCCATACCATTTGGAGTCAAATGATGCATCTCAATGTTATAAGCTTTCAAAATTTCTTTAACAAAATCTTGACATGGCATACGAAGACCAGCTGCAAAATAGTCACGAAACACAACACATTCATCAGATTCTGGCCTAGGAACTGTCTCATTCTGTGGAGGTAATCTAACATCAGCTTTTTCAAGCATTCTATTTTTAACCATCCACTGCAATTCAGACTCATCAAACAAGGATTTCCCAAAGTTCAGAGACTTCGTATCATCACCAACAAGCTCCGACTCCGATGTAGAAACATTAGACAAATCTTCATCAGAAACAAAATGCTCAGATTCAGCTGGCAAATTTTTAGAAGCATTCTTCTCCATGTCTAGCATCTGAATACAAAATATATATATATAAATAAATATATAAAAAACAATATATAAACAAAAATAAGCATACGAAAGTACAAAACATAAACTAAAAACATCAACCTCAGAAAAATTACCTTCGCAACAAAAGAAGAAACGAAGGAATAAAGTGACTTCGGCGAAAATCGACTTCGCGGAAACTTAAAATTTCAGCAGCACCTCCCCGTCTTCGATCGCGTACCCTGAAGAGGGGAACACAGCGCAGTATATATAGGCAGCTTCAGAAATTAACCGTTAAAAAACACTGTTCATAGCATAACGGTCATAAATGGCCAGCTCCAAAGTTCGGGACGGTGTTTTTTGTGACTTCGCTTTAAAAAATTCAAAATTCACGAATTTCAGACCTTTGGAGTAGGCCTTCATTCGCGAGGAGCTACTGTTGGGGAATTAACTTTGCCCAAAAAAACTCAAGCCCAAACTTTGGAGTATGAAAGATATAAAAATATTCTAATGGAATTCACTTGCAGGAAAAAATATAGCGAAGAATGTATTTCGACTTCGTCGTCAAGAATTCAACTTCGCCTGTCGAACTTCGTCGTCAAGAATTCAACTTCGCCTGTCGAACTTTGTCGTCAAGAATTCAATTTCGCCTATCGACTTCGTCATCAAGAATTCAACTTCGCCTATCGACTTCGTCGTCAAGAATTCAACTTCGCCTGTTGACTTCGTTGTCATGAAATCAACTTCGCTGGACAGAGAAGTAGACGAGAAGCAAGAGATAATCTGAAGAAGACAAGTTCATTGAAGGAAAAGAAGATTGAACGTGAAAAAGAAGACTGAATCAAGAGAAAATGACTAATTCGCCCTTACATAGACGAAGGGCTGTAAATATTTAGGTCAGGGGTAAAATAGTCATTTTATGTAAAATACGAAGACTAGGGCCCTATAAATACCCCCTCTGACATGTATGTGAAATGGATACAGCTTTACACGCAATTTTGTCTTGACTGAAATTTTTTCTGATGATTGTGTGAATTGAGTCGTCCGACCTGAACTTTTCACCCAACACCTCCTCCTGTGCTTCTTCTTCTTCTTCCCTCCCTCCGCCCAATTCGCCGGAGACGCCATGGCCTCTGCCGCCCTTCCGCCACCATGCTGCCACCCTGCTCCATCTCCCTCTCTCCATCTCTTCTCTCTGCCTCGCTCCTTCTCTTCTCTCTCGCGCCGCGCGACGACGTTGCCGCAGCCCAGTGCCGTCGCCCTAACTGTCACACCCATTTTTAAAACACAAAAATAGGATGCATAAAAGACTCATGTGCGCCCCAGGACATGATCGCACACACAAGTAGACAAATTACATAGTATCATCACAGTGCTTATTACATAGCGAATAAGTATTTAACACATAGTCTTGAACAATAAGTAATAATAACTAATAGTAGATCTCCAGCGGAAACTCCAAACACAGGGACACGGTTGACTGGTTGACTCCAAGACTAGTACTCATTACGATAATCTTCCTCATAATCTTCATCTGTTATGGTGTAAATAGCAAGGGTGAGTCCATGTCGAACTCAATAAGTATAACATAGGCTTTATGAGGCACAAAAAGGCTAGACACTGTTTAACTGCGTTTAGCTTTTAATCGTCATATAATTTAGCAATTAGGTAGCATCAAGATAATCCACTTCCCATTAATGAACCAATGATCATTTGTAATAAGGATAATGAATAGCATTAACATGAGCATAATAATAACAACAGAAATTAAGCATGATATAACAATTATGATCAACTATTCTGTAAGAATCCCCAAGGCCGCTCGTATCCGTGAGCACGGCTAGTATACCAGTTTTTAACTCTGCGCAGAGGTGTATACTTTCACTGTGAGTCATGATTTCCAAATGCATGGGTTTGCGACTCCCCAAAACACCAGAAATCATATAAAGCCACTTAAAGGTTCGTCTAACAAGTTAGGGCCATTAGATTCACTCGGCAGGCAGATGTATGAACCCCCTTTTCAAATGGCACACTTTCTTCTCAGCTATACTCATTGACTAGAGGCTGTCCTACACCCAACGTGGCAAGCCGTTCTTACGCCATTTAAGGTAACCACTAACAAGCTAGAAAAGGTCCTTTAAGCAACTAAAGCCAAAGCCATATAGCCCTCACAGCTGTACTATATATCCCGGTTATCACTTACAGGTAAGTCCTTATGGAGAGTAACTAGAGCGACAAACAATCAACACAACACAACGCTCTAGTCCCCTTTGTCAACAATAATAAAATCATCTTAATGATTGGTTACCGAATTCATTAATCAAATTACACGATCATTGTTCATAATTAAGCACTAGCAACAGCTACCCAAATTCATAGCCCATAGGTAACAAGGAATCAGGATACCAATCACTAAGTTATAATCTCTAAGGTTGTCAAGGAAAGCACATGCATATGTATGATAATTTCAGTGAATAGGTAACAAGGATAGTCCCATGTTATACTTGCCTTGATCAAAGCTTTCCGAATGATACTGCTGATCTGGCTCAAAGTTATACTCCTGATCGTCCAGAAACTGCTCACCGTCTAAACCCGATCACCAATCAACAACATACATGCAATCAAGCAAACATACACGAAGCAAACAAAGAGATATAATTAGAATAGTACACCAACAGTAACAAAACAGTAATAAAAATTTATAAAACTCTTCTACACATTCCTACGATCACACAGACGTAAAGATCACAAAATTCGGAGTTAAAACGTGAAAGTTATGAATTTTATAAGATTTCCTATAGATAAATAATTACTTTAATATAAACTCAAAAATTAATTTTCTTAAACCTACTGTACAACTATACTAACATGTAGAGCTCACAAATACGAACCTAACGCAACTTGAACGGATCAAATCGGAGTTAAAACGAAGATTTTATGACTAAAACAAATTTAGTGGCAAAACTGTAAATACCAGAAAACGTATTTTTGATTTTCCGAGAAGAAATACGCTTTCAAAACACGGAAGCGTCTTTCGGAAATTACGCCAAGGGACTGCAGGTTATATAAAGAAAAAGGCCAGGGACTCTTTAGAAAAACTACCCGCAAAGGGGTAAGTTCTAATCTCGGCCGTAGATCACGAGATGGACGGCTCCTATTCAATCCAGATCACTGAGATGAAGAAACCGGTCTCCTCCCTCAACGCCGGCCGGTGGCCGCCATGGCTGTCGCGCCCTACCTCGCCGGAGACGGCGGTTTCCCCTACCTAGACCACCAAACAGCCCAGGACTTGCTCAAATCGAACGAGAAGCTCAACCCGACCTCCTCTACACGGTTTATGAACGCCACAATGTCCCGAGGAGAGAGCGCGTCTAGGGGAGGGACGGCGGCGCCATTGCCGACCACGGTGAACCCCCATCCCACGGTATAAAGTGCAAAAATTCAAAAGAAAAATATGGGGAGGGAGAGGAGAAGATGACGAGCTCACCAACGTGAAGAAGAGAGGCTCAATTCAACCGGCAAGCCCCGATGACGAGCAACCGAAGTTCCTAGGGTTTTCAAGCTCCTACTCTCGGTTCCACGCGATTTAGCTCAGACTTTAGATGGAAAAAGGGAAGAGGGAACATACAGCTACCCATTTATAGCTTCACATCACCGTTTTCAGTTAGGAATCCCGAGATACGCGATTCGATTCGGGTAGGGCGGCGTCGGTCTCCAGCTCAATCACGGCAAGAGGAAGAAGGTGCAGCTGACGTGTGGCCCCCACTCATCAGCGAGATGAAGAAGGGAGAGGCGCACGGCCGCGGTACCTGGGCCGGCCCACGCGCGCGGAAAGGAGAAGCGGGGCAGCGGCTTCGGCCCGATTCGGCGGCTGAAAGCTCTATGTTTGGTGTTGGTAATTAGTGACAATGCCTAAGTACTAATCCTATGCCTAAGTTGTTTGTAGCATATGAGGATTAGTACATTCCAAGGTTGGTGGCAAGATGGACATGGTGATCATGATGGCCACACTTGGATTTGGACGCAACCCTACGTGATCAAGGCAAAGGTATATGCTTAAGGGTTGTGTTTTAGTAACCAAGACACCTAGTGGGTGTGGTTACATTATAGGATAGATAGCCGTACTATAAAGAGGGGAATGACGCGGCTATTGAACTCCTAAGTGCCTCTAGGTGTGCATTTCATGTCATATGCATTTGGATAGAACTAATAACGCCACGAAAAATGGTTGTGAAAATGCTAACACACATGCACATGGTGATGATCACTTGGTGATGTTAGCACGTTTGCGAAGGCGGTTGAGTTTGGACGCGTCCGGTCAGCGTTCAGCGTTTGCGCATGTCTCAGCGTTTTGATCGGACGCGCAGCGCGTCCGGTCACAGACGACCAGACGCGTCCGGTCGTTCAGGAAGCTTACTAGACTCCAACCGAACGCGGGCACTGTGGCGTCTGGTCGGTTCACCAGCGCGTCCGGTCACTGTTTTGTTAGAGCGCTGCTCTGGCCTGACCTGCACGTCCGGTCCATTACGGGACCGGCACGTCCGGTCGTGACCAGCGCGTCCGGTCGTTGCGACCAGCGCGTCCGGTCGGTGTTTCGAAAAAGAGCCGTTGCGCGATCGGCGCGTCCGGTCCACGCGACCAGCGCGTCCGGTCAGCGCGACTGCGGCTGTTTAAGTTCCTAACGGCTATATTCGAAGGGGTACGTCTATATATACTCGTTGGCCGGCTCAAGGCTCTCTCTTGGACATTTGACATACTTGTGAGCACCTTGAGCTAAGCAACTCCCCTCCCACTCATCTCTCTTGCTTCTTTGCATATTCGAAGTGAGATTGAGTGATCCAAGTGCATTTGCATTGTGAGATTGCATCTAGTTGGCACTTGGTGGTTGATTTGCTGCGGGATTCTTGTTTCTCTTGGTGGTTGCCGCCACCTAGACGGCTTGGAGCAGCTTGGAGGCGGTGGCAAGAGTTGGTGATTGTTCTTGGCCATCTCCAGTGATTGTGAGGGGTTTGTGCCTACCTCGGCGAAGCGCCAAAGGCAACATTAGTAAATTGCTCGTGTTATTGCAACCTTTTGCCATTTGGTAGGTTCTTGTGGCGCCTTTTGAGAGGCTCGGTGTGAGACCGATTAGCCACCGAACCACGTGGTGAAGAGGGACACAACGGGGACTAGCGTGCCGGCAAGCACGTGAACCTCGGGATAAATCTTCGTGTCATCTCTTTCATATTGTGATTGATTGATCCCGGTGTTCGGTTGTTTTGGTTTTTATTGTTGATCATATTGGTTGGCTCAATACTTCGCCCCTCGGTGAAACCCTCCTAACTCAACTCCGCATTACTTTCTTAGTTATCTTTGCTAGCTAGTTTGCTTTGCTAGAGTAGCTCTTTTGTGTAGCTTGCTAGTTGTAGTTGTAGTTACCTTCTCGGTTTAACTTGTGCGGTTGAGTGCCAATATACTAGAATTGTGAATTGGATAGGTGGCTTGCAAACACCCCGTAGGCTAAGCAAAACTCGCATCTCGCTATTTGTTGTATTGATAAACTTGTTTAGCTTGTCTTTGTAGAATTTTTTTAAAAGGCTATTCACCCCCCTCTAGCCATCAAGACCTTTCAAGTGGTATCGGAGCCGTGGTCACCGTTTGTAAGGCTTAACAACCTCGGTGTAAGATGGCTCAAGTTATGTTCAATCATGTTAATGGCAAGCCTCCATTCTTTGATGGCGTCTCTTCCTTTGATCATTGGAAAAGGAAGATGAAGCAATATCTAGGCAATATACATGAGAAGGTTTGGGAGGTGACCAAAGAAGGATACATTATTCTTGATGAAGAAAATCTCACTCCAAATGACCGCATCAACAAACAATGCAACACGGCGGCACTTGACACAATCTACCGTGCCATTGATGACAAAGTATTTGAGCAAATCAAAGATCTTGAAAAGGCAAATGAGCTTTGGATAAGGCTTGAAGAAACATATGAAGGCACTTCAACGGTAAAAAGTGCCAAGCTATATATGCTTAAGGACAAGTTCTCCACTTTCAAGATGAAGGATGATGAATCCATCCCGGAGATGTTCTATAGGCTCTAAGTCATTGTCAATGATCTCAAGGGGCTTGGAGAGAAGGTTGAGGACAAGGACTTCTCACACAAGTTCTTGATGTGCTTACCCAAGAAGTTTGCCACCTTGAGAAGAATGATCTTTAGAGAGGGATTGGACAAGGTCAAACCAACCGATGTGCTTGGAGATATAATGACCGATGCCCAATACAATGATGATGAAGATGAGGTAGAAGGGAAGAAGGAGACCAAGGTCAAGCAAGAGAAGCCCATTGCATTCAAGGCTTCATCTTCTAAGGGCAAGAGCAAGGTAGAGAGTGATGATGATGATCCATTCGATGATGAGACCATGGCCCTCCTAGTGCACAAGATGGGGAGGTTCATGAAGAAGAAAGGATATGGGGCAAGGAAGAGAAGGGACTTCATGAAGGCAAAGGAGGTGCTTTGCTATAATTGCAATAGCCCCGATCATGTAGTGGCAAAGTGCCCCTATGAAGACAAAAGATATCATGATGGGGAGTTGAAGTTGAAGAAGAACAAGAAGGACAAGAAGGAGAAGAAAGAGAAGAAGAGCTTCACTATCAACAAGAAGAAGGGTGGTGGTTATGTGGTCACTTGGGATAGTGACAACTCCGATAGTGATGATGATGAAAGCTCTAGTGATGATGAGAGGACCACTCGGCGAGCCATTGCAAGCATCGCCCTCTCCAACAAGTCATCCATCTTCGACTCTACATCGACATGCCTTATGGCCAAGTCTACCAAGGTAAAATATGATGATAGTGATGATGATTCTTGTGCTAGTGATGGTTGTAGGAGTGATGATGAGGAGGATGAGAACTACTCCAAGGATGATCTATTGGGCATAATAGATCAAATGAGCAAGGGCTACAAGAGGACAACTAAGAAATACAAAATCTTGGAACAAGAGCTCATTGTCAAGAGCAATGAAAATGATGCCTTGATGGAGGAGCTTGTTGCTCTCAAAAAGAGTAAGGAGTGCAAAGGAATTGAACAAGAGCTCAAAGCTCTTAGGAAATCCTTTGATGAGCTAGAGGCCTCTCGTGAGTGTCTAAAGGAAGACCACGAGGACCTTGGAGTTGCTCACACTAGGCTTAAGGAAGCCCACTCCTCTCTACTTGAGCTCATCAAGGAGAAGGACCTCAAGTTGGAGAAGCTCATGAAGGAAGCTAAGGAGGAGCAAGTGATTGTCACTTGTGATATTGGACTAACATGTGATATTATTGATGATTCTTTATTTGTTGGTCCTACTAATGCTTCATGTAGCTCATCATCATCCACCACAACCAACTCTATCTCTACTACTAGTGATTCATCACTTGTGGTTGAGAATGAGACTCTCAAAAGAGAGGTGGATGATCTCACCCGCGCATTAGGCAATGCCTATGGTGGGGATGCCCGCTTGCTAAAATGCTTGGGTAGCCAAAGGTTCTCTCTTAACAAAGAGGGTTTGGGCTATACTCCCAAGAAGGGCAAGGCGGCCTTTGCTACTCCAAAGTCTCGCTTTGTGAAGAGCAACAGTCGTTATTGCAATAGATGCAAGCAAGTTGGGCATCTAGAGATTAATTGTAATAAAATAAACAAGAACAACAACAAGTTTCATGCTAAAATGGATTACATTCCTTTTGATTCTTGTTATGTGCTTACCAAGGGTGAGAAAGATGTGCATGCTAGGTTTGTTGGTACACCAATTGTGGGTCCAAAGAGGAAGGCCATTTGGGTACCAAAGAGCTTAGTGACTAACTTCCAAGGACCCAAACAAGTATGGGTACCTAAGAAACATTAATTTGTCTTGTAGGTTAATTACAAGGCCGGAGGAAGGCATTGGGTGCTTGATAGTGGGTGCTCTCAACATATGACCGGTGATTCAAGAATGTTCAACTCTCTCAAATCAAATGATAGTGGCATTGATAGTATCACATTTGGTGACAATAGCAAGGGTGATGTAAAGGCTCTTGGAAGGATTGCAATCTCAAATGATCATAGCATTTCCAATGTGCTCTTAGTTGAAAAGTTGAACTTCAATCTTCTCTCGGTTGCTCAATTGTGTGATCTCGGTTTCAAGTGCATATTTGGTGTTGATGATGTGGAGATAATTAGTGTTGATGGCTCTAATTTGATCTTCAAGGGTTTTAGATATGAGAATCTATACTTGGTTGATTTCAATGCTAATGATACTTAACTTTCAACATGCTTGCTCACCAAATCAAGTATGGGTTGGTTATGGCATAGAAGACTTGGTCATGTTGGCATGAAGCAATTGAACAAGTTAGTGAAACATGACTTAGTTAGAGGCTTGAAGGATGTCACATTTGAGAAGGATAAGCTATGTAGTGCATGTCAAGCCGGAAAACAAGTGGGCAACACTCATCCATTGAAAAGCATCATGAGTACTTCCAAGGCATTTGAGTTGTTGCACATGGATTTATCTGGGCCAACTACATACACAAGCATTGGTGGCAACAAGTATGGCTTTGTGATTGTGGATGATTTCACTATATATACATGGGTATTCTTTCTTGTGGACAAGAGTGATGTATTTGACATATTCAAGAAGTTCATCAAGAGGGTACAAAATGAGTTTGAGACCACAATCAAGAAAGTAAGAAGTGACAATGGAAGTGAGTTTAGAAACACAAGAATTGATGAGCTATGTGATGAGCTTGGAATCAAACATCAATTTTCGGCCAAGTATACACCTCAATCAAATGGCTTAGTTGAGAGGAAGAATAGAACCTTGATTGATATGGCAAGATCAATGTTGAATGAGTATAATGTGAGTCATTCATTTTGGGCCGAAGCAATCAACACGGCTTGCTTCTATAGCAACCGCCTCTATTGCCACAAGTTTCTAGAGAAGACACCATATGAGATCTTAAATGGAAGAAAGCCCAACATTGCATACTTTCGGGTATTTGGTTGCAAATGCTACATCTTGAAGAAGGGCACTACAACTGAAGTTCTCATGTACTTAAATAACAAGATTGTGAGCAAGTTTGAGAAGAAATGTGATGAAGGATTCTTACTTGGTTACTCCACTACTAGCAAAGCTTATAGAGTTTGGAATTTGGCTAGTAGTTTACTTGAGGAAGTTCATGATGTTGAGTTTGATGAAACAAATGGCTCTCAAGATGAGGAAAATAACTTGGATGATGTGAGAGGAACTCAATTGACCAATGCTATGAAAGAAATGGATATTGGTGATATTAGGCCAAAGCAAGTGATTGATGTGGATGACAACAAAGATCAAGTGCTCCAAAGTCCAATTACACAAGCTAGTGGGTCTCTAATGCAAAATCAAGCTAGTACATCATCTCAAGTGCAACAAGACCAACAAGTGGCTAGTTCATCATCTCCAACTCATGATCAACATCAACATCCAAGCAATCAAGTGCAAGTGCTTCAACCAACCAACATTGCAAGGGACCATCCATTGGATTCCATCATTGGTGACATACAAAGGGGAGTTCAAACTAGATCAAGATTGGCATCATTTTGTGCTCACTCTTATTTTGTGTCAATGGAAGAACCCAAGAACATTGATAAAGCATTGAGAGATCCGGATTGGGTAAATGCAAAGCATGAAGAGCTCAATAACTTCAAAAGAAATGAAGTATGGGAACTAGTTGAGAGGCCTAAGGATCACAATGTCATTGGAACAAGATGGGTCTTTCGCAACAAGCAAGATCAAGATGGAATAGTAGTAAGAAACAAAGCAAGACTAGTGGCTCAAGGTTACACACAAATAGAGGGTCTTGACTTTGGTGAAACTTATGCCCCGGTTGCTAGATTGGAAGCAATTAGGATTTTACTTGCCTATGCTTGTGCTCACAATATCAAGCTATATCAAATGGATGTGAAGAGTGCATTTCTAAATGGGTACATTCAAGAGGAGGTGTATGTGGAGCAACCTCCCGGTTTTGAAGATGACAAGAAACACAATCATGTCTACAAATTGAGAAAAGCTTTGTATGGATTGAAGCAAGCACCTAGAGCATGGTATGAAAGATTGAGGGACTTCTTGCTATCCAAAGGATTTGTCATGGGCAAAGTGGATACTACTCTCTTCACCAAGAAGATTGGGAAAGACTTATTTGTATTGCAAATATATGTTGATGATATCATTTTTGGTTCAACCAATCAAGATTATTGTGATGAGTTTGGGAAAATGATGACAAAGGAATTTGAAATGTCAATGATTGGTGAACTTAGTTTCTTTCTTGGACTTCAAATCAAGCAAATGAAGGAAGGAACATTTGTGAGCCAAACCAAGTACATCAAAGATATGCTCAAGAAGTTTGGCATGGAAGATGCAAAGGGCATTACAACCCCAATGGGCACTAGTGGAAGCTTGGATAGTGACAAGAGTGGCAACATGGTGGATCAAAAGCTATATAGATCAATGATTGGTAGCTTACTCTATGTGACGGCATCAAGACCCGATGTGATGTTTAGTGTATGCATGTGTGCAAGATTTCAAGCCTCACCAAGAGAAAGTCATTTAAAGGCAACAAAGAGAATATTGAGGTATTTGAAGCATACACAAGATGGTGGATTATGGTATCCCAAAGGTGCAAGCTTTGAGCTAGTTGGATATTCGGATTCCGACTATGCCGGTGACAAAGTTGAGAGAAAGAGCACCTCCGGGACTTGTCAATTGTTGGGAAGATCACTTGTGTCATGGTCATCCAAGAAGCAAAATAGTATTGCACTATCTACCGCCGAAGCCGAATACATCGCCGCGGGTAGTTGTCGTGCACAAATCTTGTGGATGAAGGCAACATTGAAGGATTTTGGAATCAATTTCAAGAATGTGCCATTGCTATGTGACAATGAAAGTGCCGTGAAACTAACCAACAATCCGGTTCAACATCAAAGAACAAAGCATATTGATGTTCGTCATCATTTCATTAGAGATCATCAACAAAAGGGTGACATTGCTATTGAGAGTGTGGGCACCGAAGATCAATTAGCCGATCTATTCACCAAGCCACTTGATGAGAAGAGATTTCACAAGCTAAAGAATGAGTTGAACATAATTGACTTCTCCAACATGAGTTGATGCACCCCAATGTTATGACATGCCTCTCCTTCGAGCCCCAAGGTACAATTGGTTGACATGTCATACATTCTATGCTAAGGAATTGTTTAGTGCATCTAGTCATAATTTACATGTTCTAGGCTCATTCATGAAAATCAAATGACTTTGAAGTTTATATGGTGCCACTATTGTTTCCATGACTTGTATGATCTAGTGGTAGCATATAATTTGTTTAAAGTAGCTTGTGATCCTAAGTGTTTAATCTAGATCACTTGTCTAAATAATTGCTTCAACATGGTGCATGATAACCCTTCTAGTGAGGTGTGAAGAAGCTTGCCCTTGGATCAAACCGAAGCATTTTATTTATGTAAGCAATCTAGGTTGAATCACAAACTTGATCCTCACCCCATAATTCAACATGATAATCTATCTAAAATTGATCCCTTGTGGTCATTGGTGCCAAAGGGGGAGAAAAATATTGTTCACAAAGATAGAACTCAAAGGGGGAGAAGCACAAAGGGGGAGAAAAATGTTGTTCACAAAGTGAGAAAACCTAAAGGGGAGAATTGATAAAAGAAGGGGATCAACTAAAATTTTGAGCACACAAGTAGGGGGAGCAAGCTCTTAAACATGAATGTTGCATTTTCATGTGCACTTCATATGTATGATGCATAGTTATGCTTTTCTTTTTCTCCGATACATTGCTTGTGTGGTGACTTGTTAGTATACAATTGAATGGTGTATTGAAGTACTAGCATGAATAGGAAGTAGTTAGATTTCTCTTGCTTCATGTTTTTCAAAGCGGTACTAGAACCTTGCTTATAATGTTGATCTCACGAGGTTTCTAGTTATGTTTGTGCTTTTCCAAGTGATATCTAACTACACAAGGTGCTAAGATGGTGTTTATCGCTACTCCGATGGTATCACGCTTCAAAGGTCTATAATCTAAAACACTTAGCACCTATTGGTAGTCAATGCTCCTAATTTTTCCTATCTAACATGTATGCTTCCTATATCCAAACATATAGCATACATGTAGGGGGAGCCATTGCTATCAATTTGAATTCATGATCACATGTCCATAATTCTTACACATGGTAATATACTTGGACAATGTGACATGGGTTCAATCAAAATTTTATCATAATATCTTTGTGAAAGGGTTGTCACCAATTACCAACAAGGGGGAGATTGAAAGCTCTATGTTTGGTGTTGGTAATTAGTGACAATGCCTAAGTACTAATCCTATGCCTAAGTTGTTTGTAGCATATGAGGATTAGTACATTCCAAGGTTGGTGGCAAGATGGACATGGTGATCATGATGGCCACACTTGGATTTGGACGCAACCCTACGTGATCAAGGCAAAGGTATATGCTTAAGGGTTGTGTTTTAGTAACCAAGACACCTAGTGGGTGTGGTTACATTATAGGATAGATAGCCGTACTATAAAGAGGGGAATGACGTGGCTATTGAACTCCTAAGTGCCTCTTGGTGTGCATTTCATGTCATATGCATTTGGATAGAACTAATAACGCCTCGAAAAATGGTTGTGAAAATGCTAACACACATGCACATGGTGATGATCACTTGGTGATGTTAGCACGTTTGCGAAGGCGGTTGAGTTTGAGCGGTAGAGAGGGTTTAGGGTCCTCTCTCCCTCCCGCCGAGCTTGCGAGGCGAGATTCAGGCGTTTTCAAGGAGTTGAAACGACTATTTTCCACTACGCCGGAAGTCGGAAAAAGAAACGGAGGCGAACGGAGGTCACAGTAGTGACCGGACGCTGGACCGGACGCGGTCACTGTTTGACCGGACGCGTCCGGTTAGCGTTCAGCGTTTGCGCATGTCTCAGCGTTTTGATCGGACGCGCAGCGCGTCCGGTCACAGTCGACCGGACGCGTCCGGTCGTTCAGGGAGCTTACTCGACTCCAACCGGATGCGGGCACTGTGGCGTCCGGTCGGTTCACCAGCGTGTCCGGTCACTGTTTCATTAGAGCGCTGCTCTGGCCTGACCTGCGCGTCTGGTCCGTTACGGGACCGGCGCGTCCGGTCGTGACCAGCGCGTCCGGTCGTTGCGACCAGCGCGTCCGGTCGGTGTTTCGAAAAAGAGCCGTTGCGCGATCGGCGCGTCCGGTCCACGCGACCAGCGCGTCCGGTCAGCGCGACTGTGGCTGTTTAAGTTCCTAACGGCTATATTCGAAGGGGTACGTCTATATATACTCGTTGGCCGGCTCAAGGCTCTCTCTCTTGGACATTTGACATACTTGTGAGCACCTTGAGCTAAGCAACTCCCCTCCCACTCATATCTCTTGCTTCTTTGCATATTCGAAGTGAGATTGAGTGATCCAAGTGCATTTGCATTGTGAGATTGCATCTAGTTGGCACTTGGTGGTTGATTTGCTGCGGGATTCTTGTTTCTCTTGGTGGTTGCCGCCACCTAGACGGCTTGGAGCAGCTTGGAGGCGGTGGCAAGAGTTGGTGATTGTTCTTGGCCACCTCCGGTGATTGTGAGGGGTTTGTGCCTACCTCAGCGAAGCGCCAAAGGCAACATTAGTAAATTGCTCGTGTCATTGCAACCTTTTGCCATTTGGTAGGTTCTTATGGCGCCTTTTGAGAGGCTCGGTGTGAGACCGATTAGCCACCGAACCACGTGGTGAAGAGGGACACAACGGGGACTAGCGTGCCGGCAAGCACGTGAACCTCGGGATAAATCTTCGTGTCATCTCTTTCATATTGTGATTGATTGATCCCGGTGTTCGGTTGTTTTGGTTTTTATTGTTGATCATATTGGTTGGCTCAATACTTCGCCCCTCGGTGAAACCCTCCTAACTCAACTCCGCATTACTTTCTTAGTTATCTTTGCTAGCTAGTTTGCTTTGCTAGAGTAGCTCTTTTGTGTAGCTTGCTAGTTGTAGTTGTAGTTACCTTCTCGGTTTAACTTGTGCGGTTGAGTGCCAATATACTAGAATTGTGAATTGGATAGGTGGCTTGCAAACACCCCGTAGGCTAAGCAAAACTCGCATCTCGCTATTTGTTGTATTGATAAACTTGTTTAGCTTGTCTTTGTAGAATTTTTTAAAAGGCTATTCACCCCCCTCTAGCCATCAAGACCTTTCAGCGGCCCAAGAGCGGGAGGGGGAAAGAAAACAGGCCAGGCCGGCTGCACAGCAATAAGTTGTTTTTCTCTTTTTTTTCTATTTGTTTTCAAAACCTTTTAAATAAAGTTTCAAATCCAAATCAAATAAAATAAAGTCCACACCACAAAATAAAATAAATGCAACAGCATGAATGCATCATCAAATATTCTATCTAAAATTTTAAATCCTAATTCCCCATTAATTATTATCTAAATTATTTAAAACCCACTAATTCTAAATTTTGAAATTTTTGGGTGTTAGACTGACCTGCTAGCTCGCCCTGTTCCTCCTTCCCTCCCTCACTTGCTCTCTCTCTTCTCTCTGTTTCTCGCTCGATTGCGCGAATGGAGGATGGGGACAGACCGATGGTCGCTGGCATCCAATGCCGAGCCAGGCCACATCACTCGGTCTAATGGGAGCAGTGAGCACGCCGCCTCACCCCTTGGAGCCCACTTGGCAGCCGGCCGCCCCACTCTCTCTCCTGTTTTCCTTCAGTGGACACGGTTCATGTGAGCCACGGAGAGGAAGAAGGCAAGTCCACCGATTGGTGCACAGCCTAGCAGCAGCAGACAGCGCCCCACCAGTCTGGCCCACGCGTCAGCCAAAGCCACAGAAGAGAATTGCTAAGCATACATGGGAGATGTACACAGAATATTAAAATGTAAGCTTTTAGCTATAGAAAAATTCCCAGAAAAAATTCTAAAATAAACTAGAGTCACCCTAGATCATACCTAGATAATTGACACTCATTTATCATTAGCTAATATTGTAGAAATAAATTGCATGTTCCATTCCATTTGCGTTTAGCCAATAAACTTTAATAATTTATATCTTGTTCATCTTAATCCTAAATTGCGTAATTCTTTCACCATAAATCTTCTAAAATAAAACCCTACATGATTATACCCTCTTTCCTAATTTTTGGTGCCCATTTAAATTCTAGATATGATTGCTTTTCATTTCTTTATTAGCCTGTAGTTGCAACTAGTAGTTAAACCACCCCCCTAGTTGCATAGGTCCAAGTACATATATACACTATACTCCGTATATAATACATGGATAAACATAACATGTAAAGTAGTAATGTATTTGCACCCATATACGTGGTAGGAATATATATAAACCCATATATAATATAGGTGCCGATAGTTACACCTGCACTCTTCCACGTATAGATAATATAATACCCTCCGCCATAGTAGTGGTTAGCCCTATATATTCGCGTATGTGTATGCATTATGACACATACTCGAATATATCCGCACCCAATCACCTAAAATAATAGGATATCTATACATACATAGATATACCCGATGCCCGGGTATACGCCTATGTATGGCTAACCCTAGCAACCTAGTTACTCAATTCCATTTAATTGTGGGCATATACATATGGATGAGCATATATGCCGCTAACCCTAGCCATAACCTAGCCCCCCTAATTAACCCTAGGCACATACATATGCATGTGTGTTTGTGGCACTAACCCCGGTGGACCTGTAGAGGTCAGACGAGTCATCTATGATGACTTCGTCGGACTTTCTCTTTCAGGTTCACATAACAGGGAACCCTAATAATGTGGTCTGGTTTTCCATCAAATCAACCACCCACTTTAACCTAACTCGTAGAACCCTACCCTATGGATGGAATCCCTCCATCCAAACCTTACTTTAGATTGACGTAATAGTGATGACCATAGATAACAGCCCATTGCCCAATAAGGACCAACCCATCTAGGATCGTTTGTTTGTTTATGCTTGTTTTACATGTCTTGCTTGTTATTTTTCCTTGTTTGTGTTTCTTGCTTGTCGATGCTATACCACGTAGGATAGAAGACGTGAGAGAACCTAATGGAGTCCAGAAGACAGGAACATGAGACACAGGAATCAGAGAAAGATATAATCGTCAGCGAATGGAGGCAAGTCCTTACACCCACCTAACCCCTCCCTCTACACTACATGCCATCCCTTAACCACCTCCCTTGCACCACCACCATATATTGCTAGCCTCCCCCATAAACCCTCCACTATCCATCTCCACAAATTAATAACCCAACTAAATAACTTGAAACCCATTATGAACTAATAAACTATAATTATGAACTTGATTATGGTAATATGATAAGGTACCGGTTACCTTATTAATATGATATGAATATTATGAACTTGAGAACTATAAATATGGAACTTGAATGGTAAAATTTGACTAAACCCCGACATGGGGCGAGTAGGGGTAATTTATGGAGGTAAATTGCCTTGGCACGAATGCCTGGAGAGGAATCCTGTGGGAGATACTCGCCTCGATCACATAAGGACCGGTTTGTAGTCCCTCTCACCTAGTGAGATATTACGTACAGCCACATGTCTATATGGGTAGACTTGATATCACACCCCGTTAGATAGAAGTATAATTTCTACTAGGAGGCTGGTGTAGGCAGCGGAATATCAAGAGCTGACACGAGGATAGGTTTTCTTCCATGGTCCGATTGGCGTGGATGCTATGTGATCTTCCACGTTAAGCTTTTGGTTTGCCATGCTCGAGCCCTTGATTTTCTTGGCCGAGCCATGTCTTCTTTTGTGATGATTTGGTATCATCACGTTGGGGGGATTTGATATCTTCCCGGTTTTTGTGTTTCCAACCCGGCCTAAGAAGCCGTGGTAGAGTTATACGAAAAATCTAGGATAGCTCCCAAGCGGGTACGAGGTCTCGTTTGGCCTGTCGCGCCACTGGCCCTGGTGTTGACTACGCTTATCATGTGGGGAAATTTGTACACCTCTGCAAAGTTTTATAGAATCTATTCAAATAGCCACATCCTTGGAATGGGTAGATGCTAGGATGGGATACTATGATTAGATTTCTACAACTGTGATAATCTGGTAAGATGAATTTTACTAATTTGGTAATTATAATGAGTAACGGGAACTGGTGAGAATGGTAATACTCTGCCAGGGTCCAACCTATAATTATAACTACTTCACCTTACTACTTTTACCTCTACCTATCCACCCCCACCACCATAATCCACCTCCACCATATAGCCTTCCCCTTCCACCTCATCTCTACCCAAAGTTTAGGGCTTGCTGAGTACTTTATGTACTCAAGCCCCTCCATTCTATGTTTTTAGGCATGGAGTTACAGGAGCACCTACCTGGATGGAACTTTTGGAGCTACGCAAGGATAGGATACTCAGAGTATACTCAAAGATAGAGCCGTACGAGAGAGCTATGCTAGGACTACAACGATTGGAAATAGGGATACGCTGTAGGAATAAGTCTAAAGTTACGTCCGCACTCCAAGCTGCCTATAGGAATGGAGCCACGATGTCATAGGACTGCTATCTTAGAACTTTGATGTCTACTATATGGCCAGTGGCCCAAGCTATGTAAACCCAAACCATGTAATGTGTTTCCCCATTAGCAATAAAAGTATGGTTTTTGATATCAATCTTGTTCGAATTGTGCGTATCAGCTACTGATCCAGGGACTAATACATGATGCATAGAGGACCCTAAATTAGGGGCTCGACACGGTGTCACCAAGTCAGAAGGCTGCTATTGTTGGAGAAGAGGGGGACACCGAACAGCAACGTGTGCACCACCCTGGTCATCGCCCTAGGGGTGGCGGTGCACCACCTAGGGAGTGGCGCTACCACCACCCTAAAAATCTAGAGAGCAGCAAAAATGGGACACGAGCACCACCCTAGTCACTGCCCTAGGGGTGACAGTGTATCACCCTATGAATAGTGTCTCAATGGTTGGATGTCAGAGACTGAATGGCTAGCTGACGTGGCAGGCACCGCATTGTTCGGTGACCACACGGCGATGAGCATCTCGGGCACAATGGCTAGTTCTCCACTTTGGGGCTATAAAAGGGACCCCAACTAGCCATTTCATGGAAGAGGGAACTCAGGGAAGATAGTAGTGTGCTTATGCACCACTTTGGAGCTCTGCATTTGCATAGGGCTTAATAGATCACTTGGTGATTAGCGTAGGTGCTTTGCGAAGTGTTTAGGTTAGCTAGACCATGCTCATATGCGCTTGCCCTAGGTTTAGACCTAGTTTTTAGAGATGTTTGCACACCTCTTACCACTCGGTGATTGCACGCACAATTGTTGTACTCAGTGGGGCTCGTAGCCTTGCAAGACCACATCAACCGTGTTTGTGGTGTGGCAACCACCGTGTTCTAAAGGGAACAAGGCCCACGATGTTTCGGTCGGAAGCTTGATAGTGAAGATGGAGGGGAGCAGTCCTGTGGTAGAACCGCCTAAAATAACTCACTGCCGAAGGCACTTGTCTTCCATTAGACACTAAGCACCCCAAGGGTGAGCTAATTCAAACAGTTCTGTCGAGCACACCCCATGGGAGAACTTGAAAATCCGCATTTTTCATCAAGATCATAAATGAGAGAATAAAGCTTACAACATTCTTAGCCATTTCTTACATCACTTTTCATGCAACATCAGTGTATAATATCATAGCTTTGCCTCCAGCTGCTTCCTTCCCGACTGCTTCTCCTTCCTGAGCACTTGACGGAGGAGACCGATTCTACGCACTCTGCTTCAGATTTGGAGGTGGGATGGAGGGGAGGCGCGCAAGGTGGTATCTTATAGCTTAGCGGATGGGGGTGGTGGCATAGCGCACCAGGAAGTGGAGGCAGAGTGGAAGGGAGACACCAGTGGGTCACGAGGTGGGGAGAGCATCAGCCATGGTGCGCTCCTTGTGCGAGCTTGAGTAAGGGAAAAGATAGAGGATGGGGATGGGGTTCACTCGATGAGGAGGCGTGTGAGCGACGGTGCCCAAAAGAAGAGAAAGGAGGAGGGTCCAGTATGGGGATGAGGATGGGAATCGAGAGCTGACAATGGTGCCAAAAAGGAGGGGCTCACTGTGTAAAAGTACAAGGCGAGTGTGGCAGAACGCCGCGCCACGTGAGAGCGGCACAAGTGGGCCCTGCCACTGACGGCATTTGCAGGGCACGCAGCGATAGTGACCCGGCGTGCGTAGCATGGTCAAACCAGTCATAGGGACAACATCAAATCAGGTGTGTCAATCACCCTAGACTACTTGAGGACTAACTTTTCCTTGTCACTTTTCTTTCTCTTCCCCATTGCTCTTCTCTTTCTTCCAAAAACCATAGTAACTCAGTTACCTCGACAGAGCACAACTCCATCAACCCGTTGTGGATTTCCCATTAGACACAAAGATATTTTCCAAGGAGAATATTTAGTTGCAAGAAAAATGGTACGGCGGTGTAACTTGGTAAAGGTGCTTGGTCAACAACCTCGATACTAGCACGCGCCGAGTAGCGTCACCATGTGGCAATTGTGTAAGGTCCAAATGGCTAGAGGGGGGGTGAATAGCCTATTTGAAATTTTCTACAAGCTTTACTAAACAACAAGTTAGTAAATAAGATGGCGAAGCTAATTCTAGCACTAGCTCAACTACTTTTATGCAAGCCACATATACAATTCTAGTGCAAGGCTATGATCTCTAGTTCACACCAACAACGCTAAGTCTCTAAACTAATTACTCCTAAGTTATAAGCTATTCTACTCAAGCTAAACAAGGCAAAGAACAATAAGTAAAGGAGTGAGCTTGAATAGATATACCAACGTTGATGAGAAAAGATATGTCCAATGTACCAATCAATCAACGTGATCACATACACAAATGAAATCCTCAGCAATAAGATGACACAAGATTTTTTTACCGAGGTTCACTTGCTTCCCAGCAAGCTACTCCTCGTTGTGGCGATGCACCCACTTGATGGATCACGAGCTAATCAACTATCAAGAGTTGAACCCTCAGCGGGTGCCGCATATCCACTCACAAGATGGGGATCCTCCAAGCCACGAGCTCCACTAGAGTAGCCAATTTGCAAACTCCCGCGGGGAAGGCTCAAGAACCCCTCACAATCGCTTGGTGAGGCTCGAAACAATCTCCAATCACGAGCTCAACACCACCGCTGCTCCAAGCCGTCTAGGGTGTCGGGAAACACCCAAAAGTAACAAGAAATCCGCAGCCAACTCAATGGATCAAGTGCCACTAGATGCAACTCTCAATGCAAAGCACTTGAATCTCACTCAATCTCACTAGAATTATCAACCAAGCAAGGAGATGAGTGGAGGGAAAGTTCTCTAGCTCAAAGTATGTCTCAAGTGTTCAAAGAGTCAAGAGTTAGCCCCCCAAACCCGGCCACCATCTATATAGAGCGAAGGGGTAAGCAACTAGCTGTTATAAGACAACGCAGTGAAAAATGTGATGACCGGACGCACCGGTCAGGGTGACCGGACGCGTCCAGTCACTACAGGACAAACAGCAGCAATGTGCATCAGAGAGAGTCGTTGGCATGACCGGACGCGCTATACCATTTGACCAGACACGCTGCACCCGGCGTCCGATCGGAGTCCAGAGAGCTCCTCACGTGATCGGACGCGTCCGGTCGCATGTGACCGGACGCGCTGCACCCGGCGTCCGATCAGAGTCCACTAAGGGTCCACTCGTGATCGAACGCGTCCGATCGAACATGACCGGACGCGCCACCGTGTCCGATCAACCACGCGAACTACAGACCCTCTGAGCGCTTGACCAGACACGCCGGTCCCATGAGTGATCGGACGCGTCGGTGAAAAACCCTAGCCCGCACGCCTCTGCAATAGTTGCTACTGACCGAACGCGTCCGGTCAAACCGAGGCCACGTCCGGTTCAGCGTCCGGTTGGAGTTTTTCAGAGATAAACACTCCGGACTTTCACCACCTTTTCTCGTCTCTGGCGCAATGGAAAATAGGCATTTCATTTCCCCGAAAACGCCTGAAAAACGACCCAAACCCCTCTCTACCGCTCAAACTCCACCGCCTTCGCAATTGTGCTAACACCACTAAGTGTACACCATCATGTGCATGTGTATTAGCATTTTCACAATGATTTTTCAAGGCGTTACATTAGCTCTCTACTAGATCCTAATGCATATGCTCAATATGATGACCTAGTAGCACTTGATTCATGAGCTAACCATGATTGCCCCTCTTGATAGTCGGCTATCAATCCTAAACCCGGTCAATCACTTCTCTACTCATCTTAGACCGGCAAAAGAAAACCCTACGATTATACCTTTGCCTTGATCACTTTGTTCCATGTCCATCTCCACATGCTTGATCACCTTGATCATCATTTTATGTGCATCTCCACCTCTTGTGATCTTGTGGCCATCACTTCATGCCACATGCTCCTTCATCACGTGTGTTGCTTATGCCTAACTCAAACCACTTAACATATGACATTAGCAACTTGGTGTCATTAATTACCAAAGCCAAACTTGGGCTTTTAAGTTGTTCCACAGGGGCCCTCGGTTCCGTCACGGCACCATAAGCTATTAACCAGGCAACTATTACCAACTTACTCATAGTAAAGGCAGTGGAGTTGTAGACCACAGAATCAGAAAAGTATTGCAAGGGAAGATTCAGCCAACAAGGGTTCCTTTCAAAACAAGAAACAAGGAGATTAAATCCCAAGGCAGATTCAAGTTAAGGAAATTCAAATGTTCTACTAGGACATCCACAATTAGTTGATATAGTGTCCTCTGTTATCCAACCACGGCTGATCTGCTGCATCTGAATAATTGTTACTCTTGTAACCCGCTTGTTATCATCTCAAAAACCTTAAGCAGGCCTAACGAGGCCTAAGGGTAAATCGACGTAACAAACACAAAGAAATAAGCAAAATGTACATTTCAAACGCCCATAAACGGGTACCAATATACAGGCATTTGCTCTCACACCTCGTGACACATCGCTTGCTCCCTATAACTAGACGGCCTTAGCCGCTACGAACGAATTACAATGGAAGGATTACAACACTAGAGGACTGCGGTGAAAAGCACTACTAACTATGGGTACATCTCCCCCTAGGACAACTAATCTACTTCACCGAACCAGATGGCTTCATTCCTGGGCTCTTGTGGTTCCTCTACTGCACTGGGTTGTGGATCTGCTTCTTCTCATGGCGGTGGCTGGGTGAGGGGAAGGAAAGGCTCTATCTTTGAGGCTTCCGTGGGTGGAGGTGCTGGCGATGCTGCAACACCGGTTCTCCTTCTCTCTAGTGGATGGACAAGGATTCCCTCCAAGATCAAGGGTTCCTGCCTTGTGACGAGATAGGCGTCCTCAAGCTCCTAGGCATGTCGATCTTCATCCATCTTGAGTGCTTCCACCATGGCAGTCTCTCAACTCTCTGCGGCTGCCACATTGGCGTGCGCTTCAGCATGCTGCACCTAGAGCATCCTGATGAAGATCTTGGCTTCCTCGGCTTGGTGAAGGCACTCCCTCAGCTCTAAGGCCTACCGGTCGTACTGCTCATCCAGAGCAAGCAAGTACGTGGTCAGGTGCACAACGGTCAGGTTGTCTTCTTGCACGTCCCAACCCTGCAAAGCTTCCATGCGAGCCCTCCATACCCGCCGATTCTTGTCCAAAGGTGGAAAGAACCGCATGAGGGTACGAACATTGGGCTCTTCATAGATTTGGCAAAGATGTCGCAAGGCTTTGCGGGCCGTAACTTGGTAGGTGTCGTCAAAGCAAAACCCGGTTGCGGTCATATTCCAGGCTTCAGTGATGTCGGGGAACTCCTCACTCTTGCCAATTTATACAGTGAGCTTACATCGCTCGATGCCATGCTTTGTGTACTCACGGCCCTCATACTCGGGACGATCCTTAACTTGAGCTTTTGTAGGGTGGCATACAGGATTTTGGGGAAACCCTCGGTGTTCAGGCAGTAGCTGCTAACCCAGGCTCCTGCCATCCTAGGAGGGTGGTGGTTTCAAGGAAGGCTTGAGGGGAACTTGCTCAAGCGAAAAGGGCTAAGCGAGCTGGGAATGCACCGAGTGGTGATTCCAAGTCGCTGGGCTTGGCCCCCTTTTAATGGTAGAGCAGTCAGTGGTCCTGGTGCAGACCACCCTCGAGCCATACGCGGGGACCAGTAAAGTAAAACAGCAGGATTTTTATGCACACGAGATGAGCGGTGTCCGAGGCCATAAAGACTAGCACGGCTACAGGGTAGAGGTCTGACAAGAGCGCAGAAAGGAGTGCAGAAGACGTAAGCCACGACAGGCATGAATCACGGGTGAACGCGATGCACGAAGCCACAGTACCGCAGTAACTCATGGGACAAGGACGCGTGGTACCTACGAACAAGGCACCTGCAAGCAATACTGGCATGATGACTATGGCAGTAACAGCGCGTTTGACTTAAGGACCACATACTATGCGTGAGTTAGTTCACTAGACGAAAGCCTATTTAAACCTATTCTGAATACTTAACTATAATAATAGGGCTACTTATATAATTTCGTATGCAAACGCCCTAACCTTTTTGTAAAAATATGTTGTCAAATTTTAATTTAGAAAAAGATTTTGAAGCTTTATTTCCTCATTTATGCTTTGATACCACTTGTGGCAGAACCGTCTAAAATAACTCACTTCCGGAGGCACTTATCTTCCATTAGACACTAAGCGCCCCAAGGGTGAGCTAATTCAAACAGTTTTGTCGAGCACACCCCATGGGAGAACTCGAAAATCTACATTTTTCATCAAGATCATAAATGAGAGAATAAAGCTTACAACGTTCTATCATCACTTTTCATGCAACATCAGAGTATAATATCTATTGTTTATAACAGAATATAAAATATTATCAGAGTTTCAGCGGAAATAAAAATCATTTAATGACAAGTTAAACCGTAGCATGATGACTTTATGTACGTGAAATGATACAGGTTATATGTCTTTCCTTTGAAAAATATTTTTGGAGAAGTTTTAAATAAACTCTATACCCGCAACGTAACAGAAACCCTCACTGAGCCTACCAGGAGGTTTCCACACACAAGTACTAGCTTCACCTATTCTTGTCACCTGCAACAGGGTAGAATAAACCCTGAGTACTCAAATGTACTCCGCAAGACTTACCCGTCAGAAGGAAATAAAAGACTCCAAGGATATGCAAGGTTATCTGGCTTGCGGTTTTATTACATCTGCGGAAGCATTACTAAACGTGCATCCTTATATTCAATTTTATTAGCAGGCATCATTAGTTCATTAGTTAACCATTCTAACTAAGCATCTATGCTACTTTCAAGCAGGTGGTAAATCTCCTTCCATGTTTCGGTTCTTACTACGGTGCTGGACCATAGCCGTACCATCATGTAGAAAAGGCAATTCGCGAATCAATGTATCCCAGCTGGGTACCCTGAAACACACGCCTCAATTATATCCCAGGCACAAACAAGACCAACCCGTTTCACTCCTGTTAAGGGGTCCAGGTCCCCGTCCAAATTGGGACTCCAAGCCCCCCAACACCTGAGGCCCGGCCTCAGTGAGGTGCTTAGACCTCCACCCAATAATCGACCCATAACAGTCGGTCCGGAAAGAGTCGGAGCCGATGACAAGAGAGTAACAAGTTTACCCGCCCCATAAGCAAGTATGTGCTTAGGATAATAAGTCTGTGACCTGACTACCATCCACAGCAACGGACGGTCCTCAATCGACACAGGTGGGGACAAACACATCCAGAGCCTCGCTCGGATTGCCCAACCAAGTCCACGTCCAATTCCAAGTACAATCACGCCCGGTCTCCAATTATTATACAGATATATTGCATGTGATAGGAACATGATAATAGTAATAGTAATACATTTTCTATGTCTCGCGAGCGACAGGTAATCACTCGACTTCTACAGGAATCCTATAGCATAACAAGCTACACGAATGTAAAATAGCATTATAGGAACCGAGAAATTATAGCAAAAGAAGTTTTGACAGTAGTAGTTACCTCCTATATGTTCCCTTTAGGTTAGGGTGCTCAATCTTGTGAAAGCGAAGAATCATCATATTATCGATTGGAATTGTGGCTAGAAAGTATGATTTGTAATTGATGCAGTGCTGTCTCTTCTTAAAATATATCCATCATTTTTTATAGTTATCATTGGGCGGGGGTAATTTTCTTTTCAAGAATCGTTCTAATGTGTTTTGATTGCCTATCAAATTAGTCACATAATTAAACACTAAAGTATATAGATACTGATGGGAAAGCAGCCACATATATGATTAAAATTGAAAAAATCAATACTGTAACAGAAGCCATGCTGAAGTAGTCAATTCTTTGTTGCAACGCAAAGCAACAGAATCCTATCTCTGAATTAAGATTTTAGAACTTCAGATTATAAAACTGAAAGAAAAGAAAACCCAACTACCTCCAAAGACCCTACAATTTAGACTTGATAAATCAATAAATAAAGTGCAGACAGCAGACATCATTGTGATAGATCAAGAAAATAGATCATTATCAATCATAGAATCAAGTTATTTGATGTACCTCCCTCCAGGTGCATGAGTACGGATCGGAGAGCATATAGCGATATCACCGACGGCAACGGGCGCCGGTGCTGGCGAGTCGTGACTCTCGATCATCGCCGCCGCCAGACCAGATGCAGGTGGAGTTGCGATAGGAAAATGTGAGTTGTAGCATTGGAGACTCGGAGGCGACGTTTGGACTTTGTGGTGTTGCTGCCTGTAGACTTGTACGTAGGGGCATGAAGTTGAAAGTGGGACTTCGGGGTGGGCTTATTAGCCTGTACGTGCAAGCTCCTTGTATAATTGTTGCATGGGCGTGTAGACTTGGCCGATGGGCCGGAGCTACGACGCTGGACTACCAGGCTGACGGGGTCGCATGTACTTTTTACTGGGGTCTAAGCTGGTGAAAATCTATACTTCCTATAAAGCAAATATCCACTAGCCTATTTCTCTGGCTTCTTATTAGGCCACATCAACAAAATGATGTCATCTGCCCACTAAGTGACGTCATCCGCCCACTAAACCTCATTTATCTTCCACTAGCTATTTCTTTTGAAATAGAAAAAAGTCATAGCACCTAAACCAAGTATCGTAATTAAAATCCAATTGCAACATGGTGTTCCTCGCAATAAACTCTTCAAAACAAGACCCCACATGGATATATTTTGATAACTTTTTTGCAAACATTTAAACGGCCGTTCCTAAGAAAAACCTAGCAAAACTGTCGTTTCTAAGCAAAAACCTAGCAAAACTGCATATCACATGGATTACATGTGGTCCTCCGAAACATGCATGATTTTGTGAAGGAAAACTCCTAAAACTTTTGGGAGGGGGGATGGCCCTCAGGTATAGTAGGGGTGAGGGGTGAGGGTGGATGAGGTTAGCCTCCCGTATTGGCTGATCCTATAGGTTAGTGACCGTGTTTTCTTTGATAACCGTTTCTAAGCAAAAGCCTGTTTCTAAGAAAAACCTAGCAAAACTACATATCACATGGATTACATGTGGTCCTCCGAAACATGCATGATTTTGTGAAGGAAAACTCCTAGAACTTTTGGGAGGGGGGATGACCCTCAGGTATAGTAGGGGTGAGGGGTTCTGGTGGATGAGATTAGCCTCCCGTACTAGCCGATCCTATTGGTTAGTGACCGTGTTTTCTTTGATAGTTGTTTCTAAGCAAAAGTCTGTTTCTAAGCAAAAACCTAGCAAAACTACATATCACATGGATTATATGTGGTCCTCCGAAACATGCATGATTTTGTGAAGGAAAACTCCTAGAACTTTTGGGAGGGGGATGACCCTCAGGTATAGTAGGGGTGAGGGGTGAGGGTGGATGATATTAGTCTCCCGTATTGGTTGATCCTATAGGTTAGTGACCGTGTTTTCTTTGATATGGTTTTTGTTGTCTTTAGTTACACCTTTAACAAAAAAACTAAATTTGTTCTCTGCTTATATCGCATATATACTTATGTATTATACACCAACGAGATTCCTTCTACATCCTATTTCTCCTAACTCAATTCAAATTACTCTTGCATTCCCGCAGCAACGCACGGGGAATTCACCTAGTTTACTACGTACGTGAAGCCGGCACGAAACCGTCGGTGTCGGCTGACCCCAATCGCTGAACGTAGCTTCGCCACACGATCCTCACACACACACATATATAGTGTCCAATCATGGTCTAATTAGGCTTAAAAAATTCGTCTCGTGAATTTCGTCCAAACTGTGTAATTAGTTTTATTTTTTTATCTATATTTAATGCTTCATACATGCGCCAAAAGATTCAATGTGACGGGGAATCTTGAAAAATGTTGTAAACTTTTAGAAACTAAACATGCCCTCAGTACCCAGCGGCAGTCAGGCCTGACCCGCCGTTCGGGCCCAGCCCACCAACGAGGTCGAGCACAGCAGCTCCTAAGACTATCTGCACCGGAGACCTGTAAATGATCATGGAGGAGAAAACAAAGCTGCAGCGCTGTATGCTAAAGCATCGGGAATGGGAGGCCGTCTGCCAAATCTAGCGACTTCCAGGACGTCCGCTATCAGGCGTGGGCCCACGGGCAGACGCTGCCGCACGCGGAGAGGGAGACCAGGGGAGAGAGAGAGCGCATGCAAGGTGGGCCCCACTATTTCAACTAGCAAAAAAATACTATAACTCACAAACTAAAAACCCAAATTAAATTCCGATTGCACCATTAAATTCGTTTCAATAAATCCTTCAAAACTAGATCTCACATGGATATATTTAGATAAAGTGACAAGTAGGCCATAGAGGATGATATAGAGGATGAATGGGTGCGGAAGAAATGAGTACAGAGGAGAGAATCTTGATGACCAAGATGTATAGAGGATGAAAATAGAGGATCATGAGTGCAGATAGACTAAGCTCCCTCCACCCTCCCACGATTTTTTGTGGTTCCAATTTTCATACCCCGTCCGCTCGCACTACTACCGGCTCCACCCCGCACCCGACGGCGCCACGCCTCACCACCGCCCTCGCTGCCCCCTGCTCGCCGCCGCGCCCTGCCTCCAGTCCGGTCTCCTCCATCCCTCCCTCCGCCGGCACCGCCCGCCCGCACCTCACCCCAGCCCCACCGCCGCCGCCCTAACCCTACTAGCGTGTGATGCCCGCCCCCTCCACCTCCCCACCGCCGTCCCTTCTCCCGTCGAGTAGCAAGCGATGGTGGAGCGCCCCTGGGAACCGCTCATCTTCCTGCGGGCAGAAGTGGCGAGATCTGAGCGGGCGTGGTACCTGGAGGATGTCGGCGACCTCACGTGCCTCGACCTGCTCGACGCCTGGCTGCCGGTCAGGCGGTCGCCGAGAACCGCGGCAGCATCGCCTGCTGCACCGCCTTCCACTCCCTCAAAGCAACCTCGTCTTCCAGATGCTCCTCCCGCTCGCTCCCGAGCCTCGGATGGTATGCGACCAGTCACTGCCCCTTCCTTAACCCTTACTCTCCGCCTCCATTCTTCCCCCTCCATTGCTCTTGTTTCAAGTGAGCATAGCTGCTGCTACTGCTAGGATTGTATAAAAAAATCACAGTATAAAGCTCATGTTCATGGACTATTTTGGTCCCCTTTTTCTTTCTCTAATTCGAAGTTCGTTGAATTGTTGTAAGCATAGCATGTGCAACTTCGAACAAAATAATTTGAAGTTCGTTGTATTGTGGTAAGCATAGCATGCACATCATTCCTAACAGGTTCTTATCCGCATTATTTCTGCGCACGTAATATAATTTGATTTGATTTGATTGGTGGAGCTAGCTTACCTTACTCAACTTTGTTTATCATCTTTTATATTTGGTGGGTTATATATGCAATCCATGTCAGCTCATCAATGTACAATCAATCAGCACTATCAATGCGAGTATACTTATTTTCTGATGCACCAGCTGCTCTTTACTTTCATAATAAACACACACTAATCTGCTGCTGTATATAGCACAGATTAGTTTGTTTACCCCTTCTTTTGTACCAAAGAAGAAAAGGAATATCGATCACAGATTATTGTAGTAAAAGTTATTAGTCTAGCTTCTTTCTCGATGGAAAACAATAGTAAAAAGTCAAAGGATGCAACTCTGTTCTGAAGATATATAAATATTGGGAGAGAAATCTTTTTGTCATAATTTTTCTTTGTACTGACATATGCCCTTATTTTGGTACCCATATTTTCTTCTGTACATACACATGCATGCCTGAACATTTCTAAAGGTGCATGCATGAACTTTATTTTTATTTATATTGTCCCTAGTGATCTCATCTGCACTAGCACAGATGACTGGTCACCTGCAGACCTGTTACAGCGATACGTGTTTATTTCATAAGGGGTGCCTTGCCAAATCCGATTTCCAACTGCGTTGATTCCCAAAATGTTTACTACATGCTGTATCTGCCTTGCCACTTTGGAATACATTTTTTAGCTGGTATTGACACTTCCCATTATGCTGTAGTTTCCCATGTTGAATATGTGTCCCACAGGGTCTTTATGGTGCACTCTTTTGTCATTGGTTCTTGATAGTTTGCCTTGTGTTTGAGAGGCTTCTATTCATTTCTTCTCAGGTTTGAAAATTGTTAATTCGATCATAGTTAATCAGCTCAAGATAGTGTGTGGGAATATTCCATCAGGCAAAGGAGCATGATTGGTTAGTTTTTGGAAGAGATTTATGACAGTTTGATTTGTAGGTAGTTGGGAAGGGTTCTCCAAGTTGTTAATCTAATATTTCTTATCTTCTTGCAGGTACAAGCCAGATGTAAATTAAAGGGATATGTACTCAGTAAGGCCAGAAGTGATGGATTATTATTCTGGTAACTACTGTATTTTTTATATGTAGCATTCCTGGTTGAAAATGACATGCTAATGCTTGGTAGCTGAACCATAGTTGTCCTGCATTTAACAACTGTCAGTGGCACTTTCGATTGCACATGTATAAAGGATCAACGTTTTGCCATCTGCGTCCATGTGAATATGTTTGAAGTTCTCCTTTGCCTGGCAATAACGAACTGGATATTGAACCTTGATCTTTGTTCCCTCTGATTCCAACTGCAAGTTGTAGGATCTCTGTTGGTCAAATAGTCTATTCAATTAATCGTCAATATGCCAACGACTGGGTGGATTGAGAACATAGAATTAGTACTTCTAGATTCTTCATTGAAAACACATTTACATTGAGGGAGGGTTCTGTGGCCGGCTGGTCACAGGATGCAGTCTAGAGTGCTGCTGTTTGAGGCTGTGAGTTCAATTCCAGTAGGTAGCAACATTTAAGCCTTCTTGAAAGGTCGGGACTCTCTCCAGTCCCATTTTAAAAAAGTTAGTTACATTACCACATATGTATTTTTATTTGAGATTACATATATTCTTAGAAATCAAAAGTCTAAATGTCACATTTTAGACTGTGGTGTTGATGCAGGTTTCAGCAGATGAAAGAGCGGACTTGCGAGGTGGACGGCGGAAAGGAGATGCGAGCTGGTGACTGCTATCATGGACTGCTATCATGGTTACCTCGTGCAGCAGCTCTGTGGCCTATGCCTGCAAGGTGAGGTCGCTCCACATTATGGTCTGCCTTTTTCTATTTCCTTTTGAGCCGATGAGTTCACACATGTTGGGTCGATCAAATTGGGCATATCCATTGCTCCTTCTCATTTGGGTACATGGGAAATTATGCTAGATATACAGTCATAGCCGTCAGCTTTCTCCATGCTAATCATGAGTTTGGGAAGGATCTTAGTCCTTTGTGTTTAAGATTTGTCTGCAGTAGATTATTATATCCTTTATTCTGTGGTTTCATTACAACCATACACAATTGTAGACCATTGCTCTTTTTTATCTTGCTATATATATATTTTAATATGGTGCTACTGGTTGTCTGTTCTTGATTATTATTGCCTTTCTTCTCTGGTTTCATTAGTAATTACAACCATATATATTTTGTACAATGATATTTAGTTGATATACATAATTATTTTAAACCTAAAATTAAATTCATAAGTCATTAGGAGCTTTTTTTGTGCAGCCAGGATGTTCTCGAGCAGAGGCTCCTCTGCTTCCTGTGAGCGGTGGCTCCTTCCCTTTTCCTCCAGCGATGGCTGCTATTGCTCCCCTTATCTAGAGAAGCAGCATCGGATTCTCCCCAACTCTTTACAGCGGCTACCGCTCCCCATCATCCTGAGAGCTGGTGGTGGCCACACAACCGTTAGATGGCATCGGCAATCCAAATCTTGTCTGCAACAGCTTTTCCTCCATAATGTGCCGGATTTCTTCATATGAACTTCACAAATGAATCGAGTCAGGTAGCACACTAACCCTCCCTTTATTCGACCGTCCTGTTCTGTTTGTTGATCACCAACATTGGTGGCAACTGTTTGTGGTTATCGATTGTTTGGTGATGCTGATGCATGCTCCGTGTTTGTGTGAATGTTATTATATTGAGTTCTCTCACATGGTTAGTCCAAGAGTTAGCTTTTTTTTTACATTGGCAGATTGCTTCTAATATTAAATTTCCTGTTTAGAAAACAAATCCACAAGTTGTCATTAATCCATTTAGATAGTAATTAGGATTTATCCAAATGATAGCATATCCACTTTCAGTATGTGATTTCATCTTATATAGTCATCTGTTAGTTGCGTATCTCTCCCATTATTCTGAATTTTCATTTGACATGCCATGGCCTGAATTTGGGGACTGATACCTTTGTAATAATAATGCAGCACAATTACCTCTGTTCTGCTAGTTTGTGATGCTGCAATGTTGCGCCACTGGAGTTTTGGCTTGTAAGCTGGCATCCCCAACACAAGGTTTAAGCTCACATTTGCTTTCAATATAAGCACAACATTTCCAAAACATGAAATAGTTCAGGACATGGGACTAATATGAAACATACTACACTGATTGCAATATTCATGTATGCAAAACCTTCTCCATGCTCCTCTCAAGCTCGTGTAGTTTTACTTATTATACAGGGGAATTTTTTCTTTTCTTAGCTATCCATTTAAGTTGAGTCTCAAGAATGTTAGCCTGATTCAGTTCAGATTTTACTAGATAGGAACAGAAGTTGATATTGTATTTTTGTAACTCCTTGTCATTTTTCTTAGATTATATATCATATTGCTTTGATGCTTCTGTTTGTGAGTACAGGTTTTAACTAAATCTGCTGTCAACTAGCTTTTTTTCCCAATGGCTTTTTTAACCATGCAATCCACAGCTGATAATACAATGCATATATCATGCCCTGCATGTGGTGGGAAATAGTTATATGCCTCAATGCCAATTCAGCCTCCTTCATACTGGCATCATTAATCTAGGGTGTGTTCACTTCGCGAAAAGTGGGTGAAAAGTTATTGTAGCATCTTTCGTTGTTATTTGGCAAAATTTGTCCAACCATGGACTAACTAGGTTCAAAAGATTCGTTTCGACATTTACAGACAAACTATGCAATTAGTTATCTTTTTTACCTATATTTAATGCTCCATGCATGCGTCCAAAGATTTGATGTGATGGGTGGAAGAGGAAATATTTTGGGTTGGCATGTGAAGTGAACGCAGCCCTAGAGTGTTTGCACGGTTATTTTTTTTAAATCATAAAGCCATTATTTGTGACAAGGAAACTATATGATAGACTCCAAAAAATTTAAGTTTTTCTGTGCACACATGGGTGCTAGCTGTCACCATTTACATAGTATGATAAACTGCCTTTTTTCTTGAGTCACATTGAACATACCAATATTTTGAAGATAGCTAGGATTTTACATGCACATACTGACATTATTTGCCACTAGGAACCTAATTTTACCAAGTAGCAACCATGACATAACAACTCTGTCTTACAATTTGTGCAGGTTTGAGAAAGACATCACATAAGTGAAAATTGTGTGTTACTGTAGCTGTGCCTACATCATCCTGATGGCAACTAGAATGCAAGCATCACATAAGTATAATTGATCTCTTTTTATCTCTGTTCCTTTTTCGGTTCATCACATAAAGATTCTAAATTCATGACATGGTAGTTGCTGGTAGGATTATAAATACCTTTTTAAAATATGAACATTGATATTCATTGCTAACAAATAGTCTCTGGCTGGTGATGATCCGATGGCAGTGATGATTGCTTGAAGAATTTGGAAACAAATTGTAGCAGTGTTTACCATTGAATCTGTTCGATTTGATCATTATTGCTATACTGGGCTTAATCATCTGTCTAATTTCATACTGAATGTTCAAACAATACATGTTTTTATGGTTTCAAATACATTTGAACTTCATTAATTTAATCTGCATTCATGTATTTCTTCTATGAAAGTTGCACTGCCGTTTTGGTTCATGGGCTCCAGCCCCTCACCTTCCAGCTTATAGATGATTATTTTTTTTCCATGTCTGTCCTAGTTTAGTTTAATAATTTCATTAATTTGTGTCATTTGTCGTCCTATGATAGACTAGCCTCTTCAGTTCACAGGATACAAACAAGAAGATTCAAGGTGTTATTTTTGTTAACTTAAAATCACATTAGTAAAGAATATGGTGTTCTGTTCCTACACCTAAGATTATTTATGACTGAATTTATTCTTAAACGTAAACATTTATTTTTACATTATGGAAATATGCAAAAATTGATTTGTTTTGGAGTTGTTGGCTCATAGGACTCATTTTTCTGATGATATACTTTGATCCCATTCTAATGGATTTGGTATTTTTAAATCCAGGAACAACTGAAGTAACAACATAAGATGTTGATAGGTGGTGCGGATGCTTGTAAAGGATGTCTGTCGTCTCCTTGGGCTTCTGGTCCTTTCTTATGTGCCATCTGATGTGACGTTGGCTCTCTGTCTGCTCACTGGTTCGTCAATGTTCATAATTTTTTTATTTATTTAGTTTATTGTGTGATTAGTGCTAGTAGCTGTCCTGCTTATTGTTTCCCTGTTTTAGATATACTTTAGTGCATAGGTAAAATAAGTAACCTATTCAGGGCATGACCATGTGTCATTTACTACATATCTTACTAGTCATTGTTGGTGTTATAGAACAAGCTAAGGACAGCTTACAAGAACAGGTGAGATTTCCATTCTACTTTGACATTAAGATCTTTTTGTCTGTGCCTTCGTGCTGTATCTATGAATCCATCTAAACCATGGATTGCTGAGTTTTGAGCTCTCAACTGAAGATTATATCAGTCTATCTAGCTATCGTACAATCAGTTTCTATCCTGTTCTGTATTTTCCACAAATAATTATTGTTGTTGTGTGTATGGCAAAACGTAAAGTAGCTTCATTGTATCCTGATTTTTTGTATTAGGAGACAACTTTTCCATTATGCAATGCTATTGTTATATTGAATTTTTGTGCTTGGAGGCTTAGCCCTAATGATGAAATGTATATTGTAGGGCAAAGACACATGATGAAAAGTAATAGAAGCATGTCAGACAAATGATTTCCGAGGGAAAGGGTTCTGATGGGCATGACAACAATCTTGATGCCCTGAAGTGCTTCCATATGTGAAGTAGTGACTTTAATTATATTATTAGTTAATTATATTATTAGTTGTGGGATTGGCATCAAGTCAACCACCATAATTGCTAGTGATTGGTTACATTTTCAGTTTGTGTTGCTAAATGATGTCCATTGTGTTCATGGTCTTGCTGACTCATATATCAGCTGAAAAAGGTGCATGTGTGTCGAAATTGCTATGAGACAGGATGTGAATTAGCAGCTGCAGTAATTCTATGGTTTGAAAAACACATTGTGAGAAGCTTTGTTACGATCCTGTGAACAATATGTTGTGTTTTGCACAATTAAAACTTGTGATCATGTAAGGATTGGAGAATGGGTTCAAGAATTTTTCTTGAAGTACAATAAAATTTGCATCGCAATTTTTTATAATTGAAGTGCAAAACACTATGCGTCTATTTTGCAAGACCTTGAGAAATCATCATATGCATCTATCATAATAAGCCAAAAAATCTCCAACCCCACGTCCTTTTCTCTTTCCCATCATGCTACGTCCACATAAAAAAACAGTAACATCTTTTCTCCGGTCAACATTGGAACACACAAAAAACCGGACGTGGTCATCACTTTTTCCCAAAAAAAACCGGCTTGGGAAACCTGACATGTCTCACGGGCAGAAAAAAATCGGCTTGGGAAACCTGGCATGTCTCACGGGCAGAAAAAAAATCGGCTGAGATCATCTCATGCGCGCGCGTACGGGCCGTGGGCTCTGGGGCTGGTGCGGTGGGAGTGGGTACTGAATAAGGGCCGTGGGCTCTGGGGCTGGTGCGGTGGGAGTGGGTACTGAATAACTAAATACTACCCGGGTACCAAATAGGGTCATATATATAGGGAGAGTATACTCTATAGCTAGCTACAAAATAACTTATTCTATAGCCACCTCCCGGCATTGGCGGAGGCGGCAGCGGCACGGTTGGAGCTTGCTGTTGTGGAGGAGATTGGGCCGCTGGCGGCGTTGGAGTATGTCGTGGAGGAGATACGGTCAGCGGTGGGGATGCAGCCTTGTCTGCTTGTATGAAATCGTCGTCGTCGTGTCCCACGGCACTGTGGTCATGTGGTGAATGGATAGACGGACTTGGGAAGGTCCTGGATTTGAAAAAAAACGAATAAGGTATATACATGAGTGAACCGTAATTAGATACAGTACATAATTATTGAAAAGCAATTGCGTTCACAATCATCCACACCTAGGGTTCGGTTGTGGTGGCGACGCCCCAGGAATAATGATGTACCGTTTCTTCCAACATATGAATGTCTTCTTCACTTCACCTAGGGTCTTCTCCCCATCACCACCTTCGATATCCAGAGCCACATTTTTATGGCCTTTGACCACTCTATCCACTGAGACACTAGCTTATCCGGGTGGTATTGCGACCGAGTGGATCCTTGGTTTTTTGGTGGGGTCGATAGGAGATATAACACCGGTAGCCACCTTGACTGTGGCATTCCCCTCCGGAATATGCAGCTCACAAGACGTCAACGGAGCGGTGACGTCATCCATCGAGAAGCGCATCCCTGCGTCATTTTGCCTCACAGGCACCTCCGTAGAAGCACAACTGCTTTTCAACTGAGCTGAGCCGGGGCTGATGTTGGCGGCCGGCTCTGACAAGCTCTGGAGGCAGGAACTTACAACTTCCTCCACGGCCTTTCTAATTTGCTCATTTATAGTGGCCTTAAGTGCTTCCTCCCGCTCTAGTGCCTTACGAGCCACTTCACTGGTCTTTATAACAGCCAACTCCAACTGGCGTAGCCGTTCCGTGTCCTCTTCCTTCTTTCTCTGGTGGCTTCTATAAGTTTCACTGTCCTGAGGGAAGGCATGCTCCCACGACATGGAGTCATAGCCTCTCGTCCATCCACTGTGCTCAGGGTTCCCCAGGGCGTATGTCAGCTCATCTTTATCTCTGTTCGGCTGCCACTCTCCACTTTGAGCGATGGAGTGGGCTTGATGAAATCTTTCTGCTACAGCTTGGATGCGTTCCCCATACACGACCTTTCTGGTCTCTAGGTCCAGGCGTTCCCCAAATGCCTTGTCAGATATACCATTCTCTGCCTTCCACTGTAACAACTCTAGTGTCGTGCCTAGCTTTTTCTGCCCATCTTCGGCTGACGGGTAGAGTAACTTCTTGTGATCCTGTAGCATTTGGTCAAACTTAGCCTTCTCCTTTTCACTTTCACAATCTCTCTGTGCGTCATGAATGACATCACCAAGAGCATCGTCATCTTCAGCGATATTGTTTTCTGCATCCGCCTCTTCTTCAACTTCCTCCATCGCGAAGTCACAGTATTGAGCAAAAACATCTTCAGGGTCCGTTTCTTCTTCTTCACCTTCTTCCATCATAACCCCGGTCTCTCCGTGCTTGGTCCAACAAATGTAGTTTGGCATGAAACCCAACTTGAACAAGTGCAAGTGAATACTTCTTGAGCTACAAAATTCTTTTAAATTCATACACACGGCACATGGGCAGCACATAAAACCATCCCGCTTGTTTTCCTCTGCCACTCTGCAGAATTCTCGCATGCCCTCAATGAACTCGTTGGAGCGGCGATCGGCATTGTACATCCAATGGCGTGTCATTATTTGCATTATATGTCATCATATAATTAAAAGCCCAGCATGAGAAAAGAGCGTGGCACAACCTTGTCTAATTGAGTTCAAAATTTTATAAGGGCTTCGTATAAGTATTTTTCTATTAAAAGGTGTAATTTTATCTCTAAATAAAATTAATTTGAAGAATTTTTAAATTTAAAATAAATTTGTTTCAAAATTACAAAGAATCAACATTATTTAATATTTTAAAATGAGAACATGAACAAATTAAAGTAAAAAGTATCCTAAAAAGTCTATAATAGAACTAAACATTATATGTGTATACTACTTTCTAGGTACTATAATTAGCATCGTTCATAAAAATTCAAACATGAAAAGTGATTGGAGCTAGCAATATGAAATAAAATAGCCATATATAACATGGATTTACATATGGTGCTGCTAAAACATAGGAGGATGAAGCTAGCAACCTTTCAAACAAATCGACGACGGCGTAGAAGCATTTGAAGTGGATTGATCGCCGGAGATGAGACAAGCAAGAACAATGGAAGAACAAGCAACAAGAACATGAACAAGGAAGGGCTCGGGCAGGGAGGAAGAAGAGGGAGGTTCAATTTATAGGGGGAGGTTTTAATCCCAGCTGGTAACACCAACCGGGACTAAACCCAGTCCTATAGTCCCGGTCGGTGCCACGGACCGGGACAAAAGCTGTAGTCCCGGTCCGTGGCACCGACCGGGACTGAAGGCAGGGCTTTAGTCCTGGTTGGTGTTACCAACCGGGACTAAAGGTCCCTTCCGACAGCGCCTGACAACAGAGCAATTGGCGAGGGACCTTTAGTCCCGGTTGGTAACACCAACCGGAACTAAAAGTCTATTTAGTCCCGGTCGCCGAAATCGCCGAGACTAAAGGCATTTTGGGCGATCGACGAAAGGTCAGTTATGTAGTAATGTGGTCCTTCTTCACTTGATCTCCATAGTCTTCTTGCTGTGGATGGCCTCCAATCCTCCTTCTCCTCCTTGTGCTCTTGGGTGGTTTCTAGAGTGAGAGAGTGATGAACTAGGGAGAGGTTAGTAGTGGAGAGGGTGAGTGTTGCTGAGCTGAGCTCAAGAATAGGACAACTGTGCTAATAGGTGGGGCCAGGCAAGCCCCAATGAGGATACAACTCACCTTTGTGCATGAAGTGATCTAGCAGATGGTTCGTGAGGCACCGGATGGTCCATCAGAGCACTAAGTCCGAAAATTGCTAAGTCTGTGGACATGTTCTCTTTAATGGTCCGGATTGCACCGGATGGTCGGTGGGAACATGATAGAGCCTAGAAAATTCACTTTTATGCATATGTAGTTTTCAAATTTGAGATTAAGATGCATATGATGCTTATGAAAATGACCATGTCACGATCGGGTCTTGACAATCTAATTGAAATTGGAGAAATAACTAGCATGAGAATCAAGCAATCTAGCCATCAAAACAATTGAACAAGCTACAAATTCAAAGGAGTGGATGCTTGTTAATAACCTTAAAGCAAGAAGATCATGGCCATCCTTCAAAATCCAAGACCTTCCATGAGCATTTTAGTGAAAAATGGCCACAACATGGATGGAGAGGTGGAAAAAAGGTGCCTCCTTGGATGAGTGTTCTCGGGATGTGAGAGAGGACGGAGGAAGGAGGGTTTTGTACTGTACACATATCATTGTTGGTTCTAGCCAACCGTCGACAATGATAGGCTCTATATATCACTACTTGCTCAAAGCCACAAGCCAACAGTGACATATCACTAATAGGATCACTAATAGGCTCAGCATCACTACCGGCTCGTGGCTTCAACCAGCAGTGATATGACACTGCCTGCTTGTGGCTTGAGCCGGCAGTGATAGGGACCTTCACTGCTGGGACATTAAGACTCTAATCATTTTTTGAATTTTCAGCTAATGACCCAATAGTGAAAGGTTGTTATAACTATCGGCTCTTTAGAAACCGGCAGTGATGCAGTTCTGTAGTAGTGTTTGATGCATTTCCCCGTACTGATGTCGAGTTTCGATCTCGCCAGTTAGTGCGTGAGATAGGAGATGTCGCATCACATTGGAGGCCCCATAGGTACATGATCTTTACTACAAAAAATGGGTACATGATTGTTGATGCAAAAGTGGATCTGCAAACACAAAGGGCTAATACCCGAAATCGATATCCAAAGCGTGCCAGTCGATTTGACCTATTAATCGACAAGGATGAAGATACGAGCACTTTGGTCCTGACAACAGCGATACGCCCGGAAGTCACGGCCAAGAGGTACTCACGCGGAACTCGAGGATTGTCGAAGATCGCACTGAAGCGATGCAACTCGCCAAATCGATGAGAACTCGTGAAAAAGGAAAAATATGCAAATTGACGAAGTCGCCGAAAACTAAATAGATGTAAATAAGAGTAAAAGTTGGTTTTTGATATTGGTTGATTGATTCTCATTACATTTCCCTTCAATCTATATTTATACCCTGATCTACAGAAACATAACCAAATACGACTAGGACACTAAGTCCAAATCTAAGGAAACACGTGACTCTTATACAAATCAGACTCTAACAAACATAGAAAAAGGAAATTAATTCCTATCTATTCCCTTGTCCGCCTAAATTACGATGGAATTCCCATCGACCTCCTTTCCATCGGCACACTCCCTCTTTCATTGGCAGTAGTCTTCAAGCCTCCTTTCATCGGCACACTTCCTGTTTCATCAGCAGCAGTCTTCAAGCCTCCCTTCATCGGCATCGACAATAACATCCTTAACCTTATCGGCAACACCTCAATCCAAATTAACTTCTCCATACACCGCCTCCCTTCATCGGCAACCTTCTTTACAAGTTGTCTTTCATCAGCTATCAACATACACAATAATTTTTCTCCTGCTGATTAGCCCACTCTGACCATCTTGACATGTGCCAAAAAACGGTGTCAACACATGCCCCCCAATTTCGGAGTATAAAACACTGATGCTCCGAAATTTTCTCCAGATAATGCTTGCCTTTACCTATTTTTCTCAATCCATTCTCCAAGCATGACATAATCTGTTACTGAATCTAATCAAATCTAGTTCTGATTCACGCATCTCAGCAAATATCGCACAATTTCCAACTACTCTTGCCCTAATTATGGTTAAGATACCGAAATAACAACCCATCGGCAAGATCTTAACATAATAACGCCACCATTTTTAGAACCAAAAGATTCTGTACTGAGATGTCCTCTAAGTCATGATCACTTACCATCAAATCTCCTGTACAATCCCTTGATTGTCGTGCGAACAGTTACCATATCCATCTGAACCACCTCGACCTACACGCGTGCGGCATAGAGATAAGTCCAGAATACCCCTACTCCAAGCAGCCTATAAATAGATTTCTCCGAAACGCTCGTCTTCTACCCTCAGACTCCAACCTTTGGCATTCTCTCTCTCCGGCGGCGACCCTGACGAACAACCGCGCGACTTCAACCAACAAGAGCCCCTTCCAGCATCACCCTCAAGTTCCCAGCCTGTGCCTTCATCTTCCTCAGAGCAATGGCGATCAACTTCGACGTCCCTGCGGTTCATTCTACTTCCGTTACTTTTTACCTTGATTCTTTTGGTCTTTGCGAGTTCATACAGTTGGTAATTTTTCCCTCTTTTCTCATTCTTTCGATCCTCCAAACTTAGGAACTACGCAACAAACTGGTTATTCCAACCGACCAACCACACTTCCAATGCCTAGGTCCAATGGGCGACCCAGATCCAACTGATTTGATCAACGCAGAAGCTAACAGAATTCCCTTCAAAGCCCAAAATTTTTCTTTGAATCTATGGAAGAACGCATTCGATCCTAGCCCAAACCCACCAAAGGGTGGAAAGATTGGTATTTGAGGGTTAACAGGTCGATGCAGGTGTACTGGGTAGAGCGGAAAATAGACCAATGCATTAGGCTGTCTATTGCCGATATGCAGAAAAATGAATCCATGATGATCGCTGCTACTTATTTCTGGTCAGATACGACAAACACCTTCATGTTTTGTCATGGTCCAGCCGCCCCTACTCTTGCCGATGTATACATGCTTACTGGCTTGGACATCTCGACTGTCGATGAGGCTTCCATCTATGGTAGGAGAGCCGAACATAGAGTGAACACACGCAACATCGGCGGTTGGACAGGATATATCCAGGAATACCAAAGGACTAGGACCGTTAACCAGAGGGAACACGCCATATTCTTGAACATGTGGTTGGAAAAATTTATCTTCTGCGGTCGATCGGTAGGACCAACCAACGCCTTCCTTCCTGCAGCTGAACTCTTGGCCAATGGTGTAAGGTTCCCGCTTGGTCGATACCTTCTGAGCTCCACCTATCACCTCCTCCACCAAGTGTCCCAGAAGCTTTTGCTTGGTGAACCCATCGGCAATTTGGGAGGCCCATGGTGGTTTATCAATATGTGGCTAAATGCCCATATGCACAAACGTCTGCAGTGGGATTTCTTCGCCCAAGAATTCCCACGAGAAATCGCCGAAGATTACATTCTTGGGGACGAGGAATCGGCAACACGCCCCCCTCTCAACTTCGGTGAAGCCATAATTGTCCTCCCTGGAACAGAGGCAAATGAAGATCAAATCGGCAGATTCTTCCAGAACTTCTATAACGGTCTCCCTCACGATCATAGGGCTTGGGTACCCTATATCGATGAAGAGAACAAGTTCCCCCTTCTCTTCAACTTTGCCGATGACGAGCTGAACCAAGACAATGAGCTTATGATGGCCATCATCACTCCCAGGGCAATCCCGATGAACACATTTGGTAGTGGGAAAAATTCCAATACCACCTATGAGTTCTACAATCCATCGGTAGTATCCCGTCAACTGGCTTTTGGGTAACTGCCAATCAAGCTGTGCTTTGCCGATGTGATCAAGCCCAGAGAAACAATCACCAGCGGAACAGAATGGAGCAGGGTAGTGAGACTTGCCCCCGATGTCGATATCTCAGACGTTGATCTTTCCATCTGGTCACCAGCATCTTTCATCACCGAACCATATAAGCAATGGTGGCGAGAATGGAAGGAACAATTATTCGCAACATCCGCCCATACATATCGGCACATGATCGATCCTGACTACGCCATTCCCGATGATGCAGTAAATTTCTTTTAAATCCCTTCTATTTTTCCTTCTTCATATATCGGCAGCTAATCTTTCTTGTGACAGGCCGATGACCCAATACCATCCATAAGCAAAAGTGGGAAACCTTTCAACCTCCAACCTATTTCCCCAATATCATCGATCGGCTACAACGCCCCCACCTTAGTTGTTTTGACTTTCCAGAGGACCCGTGCTAAGACCATCACCTCCAGATCAAAACTAGCAACAGCTAGGGCTACTCCATTGGCTGCCGCTACAAGCCTAATCAAGGCTTTCAAGGTAATAACCTCGTTTATTTTTACTCATGCCGATACAAACTATATTAACATGCAACCATCAGGGTGTAAGAGCCGCTACTGGATCATCATCGACAACTCTTCCAACACCAAGCACTACTACCTCCAGCCAGCCTTCAGAGGTATTCTTTTAACTTTACATTTTATTTGTTAAACATCCAATCTTACACTTGTTTTGCAGCAACAAATGGGCACATCGGCAAGCATACTAGGCGCTCAAGCTCCACAATCAACAAGTGCCGATGTCCCCCAGCCAACTGTCGCTGAGACCCAAGTAAAGCGTAAAGCTTTAACTGATGCCGAGGCTTAGCAAAAACGACAGAGATCTATGCCAGTCCCCGCATCTGCCCCAACATCTACAAGCCAACCAACCGATGTAGCCGAACAAGTTGACGATTCTGCACAAAATGTATCGGCCATCATACCCCAAGGGCCAACTATTGATGAAGTCGTAGAAGACATCCCATCGGCAAGCTCTGCCGATCCTTCGCATGGCCCCCTTCAAGCTGCTCCTTCCAGCCAAGCCCAGGAAATCGCCTTGAAGCAGTTAAACCGATTGACCTAGTCGATTTATAATATCCATATCTATCCTTAGGTACGATCTCTGACTTCCTTTCCTCTCCGCAGGAACAAGATTCTCCCAATAGCTTGTTTTCTTTCGCTATCGACATTTCCGATGATGATGGAGAAGAAGCAAGTTCTTCCCTGGCACTGGGGATGATATCGGCAGAAATTTATGCTAAGCTAGAAGCCCTTCTGGATCTGTTACAACAAGATACTGCTCAGTTGGTGAACGATTCAGATCCTGCAAAGACCATCTTCAAGATAATCCGTGGCCAAGTTTCTGCCGATGTCGAAGAAACTCTCTTCCCAGCAGTCCATCTAGAGAGCCGACAACTACAATATCAACGGGCTGCTCATCGTATCGCCAATAGAGCAGCTCAAGCCCAGCTCAAGGAAGAGATGCTGTAGCTAAAACAAACTGCTGATGAGAAGCACAAGAACATCAGCAACTTGCAGACCTCGGGTGCCGATCTTAAGCAGAAGATTCTGGATTTATCAGCAAAGAGGGCAGCTCTTCTAGCTGAATTGGAAGAAGTTGAAACAGCCCTAGCTCACGCCAGGCAAGAAGAAAACCAGCTCCCTGACGTCATCAAGGCCCTTCAGCAAGAAAGGGATGTCCAAGCTCGCAAGGCCTTAGCTTTGAAGAAGAAACTCAAGCCTGTGGAGGGGGTTGCCGATGAAGATGCTAAAGAATTGAAGGAAGCCGATGAGATTCGCCTGCGTGCAATATCTGCAATCCAATCTTTGTTAAATCTGTAATTCTCATTTAGTGCATCGGCAATCTATGATACATTGATACTTTGTTTAACTCTAGCCGATAGGATTGTTATCGGTAATTATACTTTTATGCATCTATCCAGATACTAGGGTAATATTTCTTTAAATATTTTCCATTTAATGCTCTGGGAAACACAACCCCTTCGAGGGTTTCGAGAATATATGCATTACCAGGAACAGATTGATTTATCCGATATGGACCCTCCCAATTAGGCGACCATTTTCCAAACTTTGAACTTTTAGTCTCAATCGGTAAAATCAACTTCCAGACCAAATCCCCATCGACAAACTCCTTTATCTTCACCTTCTTGTCATACCATCTGGCTACTCTTTTCTTATTCTCTTCGATGCTAACTAAAGCCTTTAACCGATGACCTGCCACATCTTCCAACTCATCTTTCATAAGGGTATCATAGTCATCGGCTGTCAATTGATCTTGAGAATGTATTCGCCTAGAGCCAGTTTTAATCACCCAAGGCAACACTGCGTCGTGTTCATATACCAACTGATAAGGTGTTACCTTGGTTGCACCATGACATGACATCCGATATGACCACAAGGCTTCATTTAATACCGTATGCCACCTCTTAGGATTTTCTTTAATTTTGCGCTTAATGAGCTTGATAATTCCTTTGTTAGAAGCCTCAGCCTGACCATTAGGTTGGGCATAATATGGAGAAGAATTTAAAACTTTAATCCCCATACTTACAGCAAACTCATCAAATTCTCCCGATGTAAACATGGTACCCTGATCGGTAGTGATGGTTTGAGGAATACCAAATCGGTAAACAATATGCTCTTTCACAAAATCAATCATATTAGCCGATGTCACCTTTTTCAAAGGAATTGCTTCAACCCATTTTGTGAAATAATCGGTAGCAACCAGAATAAATTTATGCCCCTTGCTCGATGGCGGATAAATCTGACCGACGAGATCAATAGCCCAACCCCGGAACGAACAAGGCTTAATTATAGGGTTCATAGCCGATGCTTGTGCTCTTTGAATATTACCAAATTTTTGACATTCCTGACATCCTTTAAAATATTTAAAACAATCTTCGAGAATAGTCGGCCAATAATATCCATTTCTTCTGATCATCCATTTCATCTTGAAAGCCGATTGATGAGCCCCACATACTCCTTCATGAATCTCACCCATTAAGCTTTTTGATTCATCACTGCTAACACATCTGAGTAAAACTTCATCTATGGTTCGATAATATAATTCATCATCAAGGAGTACATACTTGGTAGCTTGGAATCTTATATGTCTTTCAACCTTTTTAGATGGATCCTTTAAATAATCAACAATTTCCTTTCTCCAGTCATCGGTATCGACTGCCGCTATTAATACTTCTTGAATAGGCTGATACCCTGAGGCATGCTGAGCTAATCGATTAGCCTCTTCATTATACAATCGAGAAACATGTTCCAGATGAAAATTCCTAAACCCTTTCAATAATTGCAGACATTTCTCATAATATGAAATTAAAACTTTACTTCGGCATTCATAAATCCTAGCCAACTGATTTATAACTAGCATAGAATCACCAAAGATTTCAACAGCATCGGCACGTATCTACTTAAGCAATTCTAACCCTTTTATCAAAGCTTGGTATTCAGCCTGATTGTTTGTCGATGTAGCAATAATCGACAATGAAAACTCATACTTCTTCCCCTGAGGGGAAATTAACACAATGCCGATACCTGCTCCTTCACCAGATGTAGACCCATCGAAAAAGTGTCTAAGGAGCAATCTCCAGAGAGTCCACTGTATTGCAATGTTGAGTGACAAAATCAGCCATAACCTGTCCCTTAACTGCCTTAGCCGATTCATAACGTAGGTCAAATTCTGATAACGCTAAAATCCACTTGCCGATTCTACCACTTAATATCGGCATCGACAGCATATATTTGACCACTTCGTCTTTGCATATGACAGTACACTCAGCCGATAGCAAGTAATGCCTCAACTTAATACAAGAAAAGTATAGACACAGACATAATTTCTCAATAGCCGAATACCTGGTTTCAGCATCCACTAACCGTCTGCTCAAATAATAAATAACACGTTCTTTCCCCTTAAATTCTTGAATAAGAGCTGAACCGATAACAATATCATCAGTTGATAAATATAATCTGAATGATTTCCCGTGTTGAGGTGGAACTAGCACTGGAGGATTTGTTAAGTATCTCTTAATTTCATCTAGAGCTAACTGCTGCTCATCTCCCCATCTAAATTTCTGATCGGCTTTCATTTTAAGTAATGGACTGAAAGCCTTGATCTTACCCGACATATTAGATATGAATCTCCTGATGAAATTAATCTTACCGATCAAAGATTGCAATTCAGTTTTATTGGCAGGAGCAACCACCTTGTTGATTGCCTCAATAGACTTCCTACTAATTTCAATGCCCCGCTGATGCACCATAAAACCCAAGAATTGTCTCGCCGATACACCAAATGCACATTTATTAGGATTCATCTTTAGTCCATGCTTCCTTGTGCACTCTAGTATCTTTCATAGATCGGTTAGATGCTTTGTGATATCTCCAGACTTAATCACTATATCATCGATGTAGATCTCTACTAATGTGTCGATGTATTCATGAAAAATAAAGTTCATAGCTCTTTGATAAGTAGCACCGGCATTTTTCAAACCAAACGTCATAACTATCCATTCAAATAATCCCACATGACCTGGACATCTAAAAGCAATCTTGGGAATATCTTCTTCAGCCATGAATATTTGATTGTAACCTGCATTACCATCCATGAAACAGATAATTTGATGTCCTGCTGCAGCATCAATCAACAAATCAGCAATCGGCATTGGATAACCATCCATTGGTATGGCTTTATTGAGATTCCTGAAATCAATACAAACATGAAGTTTCCCATTTTTCTTATAAACAGGAACCACATTAGAAATCCACTCCGCATATCGACACTGCCGAATAAACTTTGCCTCAATTAATTTAGTTATTTCGGCCTTAATATCAGGAAGTATATTAGGATTGCATCGGCGCGCTGGCTGCTGATGTGGCCAAAATCCAGACTTAATAGGCAACCGATGTTCAACTATCGATCGGTCTAATCCAGGCATTTCAGTATAATCCCAAGCAAAACAATCTTTATACTCGTTTAATAAATTGACTAATTGATGTTTACACTTGGAATCTAACTTAGCACTAATAAAAGTAGGCCTTGGCCTATCACCATCACCAATATCTACTTCTACTAAATCATCAGCCGATGTTAACCCTTGACCTAATTTTCCATCATCGGCAAACATATCCATTAAAATTCTTCTTTAGAACCGACTGCTTGGATCGGTGGAATTTCATAATCGGCAACCTCGAGGAACTCTTTTTCCCAAACTTCTCCTGATATGCACTTGGTTCGTTCATAAGTATCTGATTCTGCCGATGCGATGATGTAAGAAGAATCACCAGGAACAACTTCAATTTTATCCCTAATCCATTGTACGAGGCACTGATGCATTGTAGAAGGAACACAACAATTAGCATAAATCCAATCCTTCCCTAGAAGCAGATTATATGCACCTTTGCCATTAATAACAAAGAATGTCGTCAGTAAGGTTTTGCTGCCGATGGTCAACTCAACGCACACTGCCCCTTTAGCTGGTGACACATTGCCTTCAAAATTCTTTAGCATCATATCGGTTTTGGTTAGGTCTTGATCTCCCTTTCCAAGTTTTCGATACATAACATAAGGCATAATATTAATTGCAGCTCCTCCATCAATAAATATCTTAGATAAAGGTTGCCCATCAATTCTGTCTTTCACAAACAAAGCTTTGAGATGTTGTCTCTCATCATCGGTAGGTTTCTCAAAAACAGCCATCATTGGATCTAGCGTCAACTGAGCTACTTCGTCAGAGAAAACAACTTCTTCCTCATTATCAGATAGTGCCAAAAATTCCATCGGCAACATAAATACCATATTGACATCTGCCGATGGGCCCTTATTTTTGTACTTCACTTGCTACTGCTGATTGTCAGATCTCTCATTGGAGGAATTTTCCTCTCGTTATAAGTCCTCTTGACGCTCTCGCTGCATCCTCCTTTTCTGTGTCTTTGTCAAACCTTCTGGGCACCATTGAGGGAGTTTAGATTTCCAAACTGGCTGATAATAGGTCCTAGTTGACTCTACACGACGTATATTAGGATCCCCGTAAAATATTTCTTCATCGGGAACTCTTACGTTTGCCATCTCTTCAAGCTCCTCTTGATTCCTTAGAAAATATGCAGCACGTTTACCAAGCCTCTCATGTACACTAAGCCTACCCCCCAGCCAATCATGTACTGATGTTTTACCTCTGATCGGCTCATTGATAGATAAACCCTGATTGCCAGTTTGAAACCTCCTTTCTGACTGATTAACTCTATAATAACCATTACACTCTGGGCAATTTTCAACAGTAGATAATTTAATACCATCTTCCCAACAATGAATAAAAAACGGACACCTCCAATGATCCTTATGTCGATTCCACTCTTCTCGGCGTCTCTCTTCTTGCTGTTGTCGATATCGGTCCCTTCGCTGACGCCAGCCCTCCTGCTGTCTTCGATGGGTAATCACAATGCCAGATCGAGGAGGTTTTCCGGAACTGCTACTTTCTCTCAGTAGCCCCTTGCTTTTTGTATCATCGGTAGTTATCCGATGTTGGGGATCTACTGATGCATTTTTCTTAGCAGCTTTTGATGTCAACACCTTAGTCTTTCCTTCAGCATCCAACATATTTGCTAGAAAAGGATGTTGATCAATTTTCATCGGCTTCTGGATCTTGGAATTACCAAATTTAATTCTCCCAGATTCAATAGCTAATTGTAATTGTTGCCTAAACACTTTGCACTCATTTGTACTGTGTGAAGTTGCATTGTGCCATTTGTAATACAGCATTTTCTTCAACTCTTCTGCCGATGGGATCACATGATTAGGTGACAGCTTAATCTGGCCCTCTTGAAGCAGAAGATCAAATATCTTATCGGCCTTGGTGATATCAAAAGTAAACTTCTCTGGCTCTTTTTGACCAAAGGGACAAGATATCGGCTTTTTATTTTTAACCCACTCAGCTAAACCGATAACTGGCTCTTCATCTGAATCAGAATCTTCTACCTCTCCGACAAATGAAACCTTCTTGCTCCAATTCTTTTTGGGTTCAAAAATCCTAGTATCTTGATCAGAAATCCTTTGCACGAGATGACTCAGGCTTTCGAACTCTTGAGAAGCATATATGTCCTTAAGGTGTGACAATAATCCTTGGAAAGCCAAATCGGCAAGTTGCCGATCATCCAGTACTAGGCTATAACACTTATTTTTTACATCCCGTAACCTTTGCACAAAGCCTTCCACCGATTCATCATTACGCTGTCTCAATTTTACCAAATCGGTAAGCTTCTTTTCATGAACTCCAGTAAAAAAATATTTATGAAATTACTTTTCTAGATCAGCCCAAGTAATAATAGAATTTGGCGGTAATGAAATAAACCATGTGAATGCTGATCCAGACAAAGATGATGAAAACAAACGAACTCTTAATTCATCTCTGCTAGCTGCCTCTCCACATTGAATAATGAAGCGATTAGCATGTTCCATGGTTGATGTATCGTCTTGCCCAGAGAACTTAGTGAAATCTGGTACCTTGTACCGATTCGGGAGAGGAATTAAATCATATGCCGGAGGGTATGGAGTCCGATAAGAATAAGTGTTGACCTTAGGTTTTATCCCAAACTGATCCTTCATAATTTCTGCTATCTTATCGGCCCAAAAAGCATCAGCCTCTTGTTGACGATATGGCTGAATTTCTACAGGAGGTACTTGCTGATATCCCTCTACGTATCTTTGTGGCCCACGATCTCCAGCAATCGGCATATTTGCCATTACTTGTGGTCCATTAACCTGCTGGAAATGATTCATCGGCTGAGCTACCGATGCTTGATTCTGAAAATCAGCTTGCATATGACCTTGATGAATCCCTGCAACCTGCTGATTTTGCTGAATTGTATGTTGAGTAGGAAACTGCCCTAACCAACTATTATTAGCATTCATCGGTACAAAATTTGCCGATAGCTGGTAATTCGCTGGCATTGCTGGATAATTATAACCAGCTTGAGGCATGAACTGGACTCCAGGTTGACTTATAGCAAGAGCCTTCTGCTGCATCGGTAGCATGCTTACCGATGGACTTGAATTAGATGTTTGACCCAAGGGCATCTGAAAACTTCCTGGAGTTGGTTGCATGGTAGTTGCTGTAGTATATTGAGGTACTTGAACTATCGGCGAACCAGCCGATGGCAAAGGAGCTTTTCCTGCCGCATCAGACACTTGAGATAACCCAGGGTTAAAAGCAGATGACTTTAGAGGCATACCGTATCCCCACCAATTAGCAGGAAGCTGGTTATTCTGTGACACAGGGCCTGATAAAGCCGATGCCGATAGATCTATATTAAGCTGAACTCGTCCTCCTGGTAATACCGAGTCTGATCGCATTGGTGTAGATTGCACGTTAGGTAAACCTGCTGATACTGGGGGGAAGAAACTTTTGTACCCACAACGGCTGATGGAGCCGATGGAGTATTAACAGATACTGGTTCTGGCTGATGATAGGAAGGCCCAACGTAATGCGGTGACGCTTGCCCTTCTTTGAAAGTTCGAACCACAGCCTTATGAACAGTATTGGACAGCACATTGGAGTGATTAATTAAAGCATGATTTACTACAGAATTAACCATCTCTTGAAGTTTACCCGGATTAGAATCAAAGGTAACTTGCCGAGGCAACGGCAAATCTTGCTTCTGGATGACTTGTCCACTCTTGTTCAAGCTGAATGACTTCAAGCAAAGCTGTCTGTATTCTTCTATAACCTTTTTCATAGCCTGCTTCTGTTCTTCCTTAAGATCTTCTGATACCGCGATGATGTTCCCCGCATCGATCTCAGGATTGAACATATTGATCAGACCTGTCCCACCAGACGTGCCAAAAGATGTGTTGATGCAAAAGTGGATCTGCAAACACAAAGGGCTAATACTCGAAATCGATATCCAAAGCGTGCCAGTCGATTTGACCTGTTAATCGACAAGGATGAAGATACGAGCACTTTGGTCCTGACAACAGCGATACGTCCGGAAGTCACGGCCAAGAGGTACTCACACGGAACTCGAGGATAGATCGCACTGAAGCGATGCAACTCGCCGAATCGATGAGAACTCGTGAAAAAGGAAAAATATACAAATTGACGAAGTCGCCGAAAAGTAAATAGATGTAAATAAGAGTAAAAGCTGGTTTTTGATATTGGTTGATTGATTCTCATTACATTGCCCTTCAATCTATATTTATACCCTGATCTACAGAAATATAACCAAATACGACTAGAACACTAAGTCTAAATCTAAGGAAACACATGACTCTTATACAAATCAGACTCTAACCAACATAGAAAAAGGAAATTAATTACTATCTATTCCCTTATCCGCCTAAATTACGATGGAATTCCCATCGACCTCCTTTCCATCGGCACACTCCCTGTTTCATCGGCAGCAGTCTTCAAGCCTCCTTTCATCGGCACACTTCCTGTTTCATCAGCAGCAGTCTTCAAGCCTCCCTTCATCGGCATCGACAATAACATCCTTAACCTTATCGGCAACACCTCAATCCAAATTAACTTCTCCATACACCGCCTTCCTTCATCGGCAACCTTCTTTACAAGCTGTCTTTCATCAGCTATCAACATATACAATAATTTTTCTCCTGCTGATTAGCTTACTCTGACCATCTTGACACGTGCCAAAAAACGGTGTCAACAATGATCTTTAAATTAATGAGGAATGACCCTGAATTTATACATAAATTTTCTAAAACTTTGTATCTCTTAAATTTATTGACCTGTGCGACACAGCACGGCTTATTTACGGATTACTTTGGAAATTAACAGTCAAAAACATTCACATGTCCAAATAAAACACAAACGGATCGGAACTAGGGCCTCTCTCTCTCTCTTTGTGTTTTGAAGTGTTTTATCATTCAGCTCGTGATGACCTCCGATCCGGCCGGCAGCGGGAGGAGGATGGCGTGTGTTTGTTGCAAAGAAAAAGAGTGGGAGTGCATGGCATGGGAATAAAGCCGGCTGGGCTCGTAGCTACACAGAGGCTTCTGCATGCTGGTCATGTAGGAAAGGAAGGAATTGCTTGGGCTGGGTGGCGTCCATGATGTGGCGCCGTGCGTTCAGGGTTTTGGAACCGAATCAAACGGAGCACCACCGACGCACGTTCCTCACGGCTCTTTGCTTGCTTGGCTTTTTGTCGCTTCTATACTCTTGCATGCATCTGTTCATCGACACCAAAATTTACAAGATTGAATGACCCAATGCAAGGTTGAGACTTGAGAGCTGGGGTAGGTCGTCGCCCATTATTCTGCAGCTTGTTCAAGTAAGTCGGCCCCTCTCCTTGCTTGGAAAACTAAATGCCGATCGACATTATTCTCTCTTATTCTGCAGCTTAATTGATCTTTGGTCCTTTATTACATGCATCATCGTCATTATTGCGTCTGCAGCTTCTTCCGAGGAAGAAGAAGAGGCTAGCTATACTAGCTAGGGCCTAGGGGTATCATGGCGCGTCCAGGTTCCGGGAAGCAGCAGCCTTCTCCTTCCAAGGAGGAGGCGAGGGTGACTAAGATCGCGGAGGTACTAAGCGTGTTGGATCCCATTCGTGCAAGTATCTCTCAACAGCTGGGGCCTGCCGGCCCTCGTCGCGTCGTGACAGGTTACACTAGACGGCGCTGCTTGGCCTTTATGGAGACAGAGCTGAGCATCATTGCGGCGTTTCTCAAGACACTTAGCCTGCAACCTCTGGACAGCGATACGAGGAGATGGATGGAAGACTATGAGGGTGTCTTCCGTAGACTCAACAACGTCATCCACGAAGTTGATCCCTCACGCCGCACGCTGCTACGAACGCGATTGAGAAGAGCCACCCAGTGCTTCCTACTATGCAATAGGTCATATCCGTTTTCTGTTGACATAGCACGGCTTTACTATCGCAGCGAACATCCCTGCAGGTATAAGCTTCTTCTTCAAGCTAGTCCCGACGTCGACCATGGCCTTGCACCACCCCAACTGGCCGACACCGAGGCGAGTGCCCTCCCTCTTGTTGGCACCGACCACCCGGTGAAAAAGCTCCTCAGGTGGCTCACACCCCGGGAGGAGACGGACAAGAGCTTGAGAGTCATGTCCATTGTTGGACCTCCTGGCATGGGCAAGACGACTCTTGCCATGGAAGTCCACAACCGACTCAGGCACAAGATCACTTCTGGAGGGCGCTACTATTTCCAGTGCAACATTATGGCTCAATTCTCCAGGGGGGCCGACAGAAACAAGCTTCTTCTCCAAGACATCCTCTCTCAAATTTCAGATCATCGAGCAGCACCAGCATTGACATCTAGTCAGTCACAACGCAAGACAATGAAGCTGCTACTTCACCTCGTTTCTAAATGCCTGCGAGATAAGAGGTACCAGATGATGATAAGCTCTAACACACGGTCTAGAATCTTACATTGCATATAAGTATTTAGTTCAATGTTTTGTTGATAAATTTAGAACCTACAACTAATAAAAATCGTTTATCTTCGCCCTCGGTAATATTCATTTCCTAACATACTATCCATTTAGATACTCTACAATCTCGATTCAGTTGTCAAAAATTTATCAATCACTCTATAAGAGTTTTCATATATATCCTTTACATGGCATCTTTGTGGTTTTATTATGTATCTCTTTGAAATCTTAGCTTAAGTTATATAAGCTCTTGTTGCATCTTTTTGTAATATCTACATTTTAGTTTTCAACCTTTTATCTTATTAGTCACTGTATTTTCCTTATCTAGGTGTTAAGTTTAATGCTTATTGTATCTTTTACATACTAAATATTTGCTTTCATATTTATTGCAAAAACAGATTCTAGGTCTTAAACTCCACTCTTAGTGATTACAATGGCATAAATAGTTGTTTTAGCCCACCGCCACATTCAAGATGTTGACTATACTCTGACGAAGAATTATGTGTAATAGTATTATTTTATTAAAAAAATAGAGTGCTTATATATATATATATATATATATATATATATATATATATATATATATATATATATATATATATATATATATATATATATATATATATATATATATATATGTTTCAGTCAAAATGCATATACTTAACTAATATAACAACTAATTACAAATTTTATTTTCATATTTTTAATACATTTTACCATTGATATGTGGTTTGCTAATAAAACATTTTTCTTTACGGCTGATAAAATGTAAAAAATATGCATTCATCATAAATGATGTATGCATGTAAACTTGGTATGTGTGGGGACACTAACACATAGCATGTGTTTACTTCGAATTTAACGTTGGTAGAACTGGTTAATTTAGATGCAATGTATAATGTATTTTATATATGTAATTTGGACATGAATTTGAGGGATATTTTAGTTTACCTTTCATGATGCCAGACGTAGGTAATCTAGATGCAAATAAAGGAGTTACTTTACATTGTCATTCATAATAACATATATAGGTGGGTAATTTTAAAGCAAATTTATCTTTTGTAATGGTATAAGTTGGTATCTTATAAGTGTATTTGGGGTTATTTATATTCTTTTGTAATGGCAGAATTTGGATACTTTTCTAGAAAAAATAATGGATCTAAAGGTTATTATTTTCTATGATGATTAGAGTCAACCTGAAGTGATGGGCAAATTCTATGATTACCTTGGAAATTTCTCAGACCAATTTTTCTAATGCGTCTTCCAAGGTTGATGCGGAGGTTTCGTTGAGCTAGGGCCTCTAGTTATTAGTAATATTAATATATGCATTGTCATCTTTTCCTATGCACTACCATGGGTCTTCAATAAGTATTTAGTTGAAACAAACATTTAAGTTATATCAACTCTTGCGTTGCATCATTTTTGTGGCCTCATTAATTTATATTTTAACATTCAACTTTTGATCTTATTAATTGTTGCATTTTTCTTAAACCCACATGTTAAACTGAAACTAACTCGAATGCTTATTGTACCATTTATTCAAATTTGATGTTCTAGATGTTGGTGGAGTCTATAAACTTGATCAAAGTTAAAGAAGTTTGACTTAGGACAAAACCTAGATGAACTATAATTTACAATAGGAGGAGTGGCTTATATTGGTAGTTAAAAAGATTTGAGAGATATTATTTAATTATTTATTTGTTATAACAGTAGAGCTAGGTAACCAGATATAAATTAAAGTGGTTACTTTATATTATTCATCATAATAACAGACGAGGGTAATTTAAAAGGAAATTTATAATTTACTGCATTTTCTTTCATAATGGCAAAGGTAAGTAATTTAGATGAAAATTTAGGGGGTTATTTCAAATAATCTTCCATAATAATAGAGGTGGGTAATTTAGATGTAATTTTCGGGAGTTATTTTAAATTCTCTTTCCTAATGGCAGAGTGGGTGTATTAGATGCAAATGTAGGGGGTTTACTTTAATTTTTCGTAATGGCATATGTGAATGTGGATAATTTTTGATAAAAGAGAATATGTCTCCTAGCTATTCATGGCAATGATGATTAGAGTCTACCAAAATAAAGTCAAGATGTTTTGTTTTTAGAAATAATGTGATTTTATCATTTTACTTAGCACATCTCATGATGATTAACATAGAGGCTCATTGGAGGCATTCAATTAATAATATTAAGATTAAGATGCTGTGATCATGCACATTCTTTACAATCAAGTCAAGGTATAGTGTGTCTCATGAGGATTAACGTGGAGACTTTGTTTGATGCTCCTGCTAGGTACTTCATCATTATTGACGATATATGGGACTATTCAGATTGGAAGAAGATCAAGGGTGCATTTCCTAACAATAATCTTGATAGCAGAATATTGATTACAACACGTGTTACAAGTTTAGCATGGGCATGCTGCTCTGATTCTGATGATGGGCTTGTGCATGAGATGAAGCCTTTGAATCAGGTAGACTCAGAAAAGCTGCTTCTGGCAAAAGCCTTTGGTCCTGTGGATGACGGCCTGCTGGACAACGTGAAGCCATTGTGTGATGAAATACTGAGCAGATGTGAAGGTATACCATTGTTCATAATTGGTATGGCAGACTTGTTTAAGGAACAATTACAGCAACAGCAGAAGCAGAAGCAGAGAAAGGACGAGGATCAGAGGACCTTTGCAGTTTATAGCGAGGAGCAAGGCCCCCAACTACCGAAATGGATGGAACGAGCATTGTCCCCTGCTTATGATGACCTTCCTTATGAGTCCAAGTTACTATCAGTTTGGATGAGCATGTTTCCTTCTGGTTACAAGTTCAAGTGGGGCCGTCTCTTCTTCATGAAATGGAATGAAGATCAAGAGGCGATGCACGATACTATGTCACAGCTAATAGATAGGAATATCATCACCTGTGTAGGTGCTGGCTGTAAGCACTGTCCAGATGAAGCGGAGGCCTGCCACTGCCGGTGGCATGTCAATCATTTTATGCAGCAGTTCCTTGCCTCCAAATCTGCAGAGATGGGTTTCTTTTTCAGCGCCAGTAGCCTCAACTTACTAGGGGCGGCATCATTATCATCATCATCAGCAGCAGCAGCAGCAGGACACGGCGACCAAACTAGCAGGACACCACGAAGGCTAGCCCTTCACCATCCTGACCCAAATGTCCCATCGCTGCTTCAAAAAATTGATCTGTCTCAGACTCGTTCCCTGGCTGTGTCTGGTGCTGTCAGCGGCATCCCTATGGAGAAGTTCATCAACTTGGTGGTGCTGGATCTCGAAGGCTGGGAGAATCTCACGGATGATGACCTATTGAAGGTATGTAGAAGCAAGATGTATTTCCTGACGTACCTGAGTGTTAGGAACACTCGGATAAGCAAGATCCCACCGGAGATCAAGGAGCTGTGGAGTCTGCGGGCATTGGACGCGAGCTACACGCAGATAAGCGATGAGCTCCCGCTCCAAGTTTTCAAGCTAACATGTTTGGAGCACCTGGATCTGAGGGGCACACGGGTCAGGATAAGCAAGCTGCCCAAGAAGCAGATTGTGGGCAAAAAGGTTCCCTTGTCTAGCCTTCTCGTTGGTGGTGGTGAAGGAACGACCAATCCTGTGGAAACTGCGTCAAGAGTGACGCAGGATGTACGGCATCTCCTGGACCTCGAGACGCTGGCCACTGTTGACTTGACCGAGAACCCCGTGAGCTTCCTCCGGGCTCTCGGTGACCTAAAATATTTGACTGTGCTCGCAATTACGTGGTCCTTCCGCCAGTCCACTGACAGAGAGTGCTGTGTCGCACTTCTGTCGTCCATCGGCAAGTGGACCTACCTCGAGTCCTTGACCATTCACTGTGAACTCGGCTGCTCCATGGAGTTCCTGGGCACCCTCTCCTATCCGCCTGATATCCTTGGGAAGTTGAAGGTGACGACGGGCGTGTTTGCAAGTGTTCCCCGATGGATTAGTGTGCCTTCACAGTTCCTGTCTTTCATACAAATCACCATTTGCAGTATCACGGCGGATGATCTCAAGGTGCTTGCTGACCTGGCCCAGCTGCGGTGCCTGATACTAGGCTTGGATTTCACCCCCACAGAAGCTATAGTGATTGAGGATGGGGGTTTCCATCGGCTTCAGAGGTTCTTCGTCCGCTGCCCAATGCCATGGCTCACCTTCGAGATAGGAGCCGTGCCAAATCTCACATATCTTCAACTGGAGTTCGCTGCGACCCTGGCAAGCCAGACCAGGGCTCCATCAGGCATCGGCAACATCCACAGGATTACAGAGGTTGCTCTGTGCTATGGTGAACACTATGCCAACAGCCCCGGCGTCAAGATCATAGTGGAGGTGGTGAGGAAACAGATCGTTGAGCACCGCAACCCGATCGACCTTTTCATCAATGGCATTGAGCAAGATGATGTTCAAGCACTTGATGACATGACAGAAAATGCAAACACGACTCCGAGTGGAGCCGGATCCCAAGCACTTCATATGGAGGCTACAGTAGCAGTTCAAAGAGAGATCACTGAAGATGAAAGCTGATCTGGAGCTACGATGATACTCAGTCCGCAACATACACAAAGGTAATCACATACTCTATGGCCTGAAATTCTCCCTGCAGTCAGCACCATTTTCTTGACAGTTTCCATACACCAGGAATGACGACCGTACACAATCGCCCAAGGAAAGGACAAGAGCAAGAACTAGCAGCATATCAGCATGGCGGTCCATACCACAAGATGGTACTTTATTACATTCTTCAAAGAATGCCACTAGTGTTGGTTCCAAAAAGAACTCTCTGTGTAATTTGCATTGTTGTTTGCAACTTCATTTACATTGCTGTAATGGTGTTTGTTACAAGCTAGTTGGACTGTCATACACACAAGCCCAACTCAAATCAAGTATGTTTATGTATTCTTTTCTTTTTTACTATGTTGTGGATTTGTACTCAACAATAATGCAACAACTGGGGTTACTTGTCAGCCTCCTGAACTTCTACAGTTTGTATCTGCGAACACATGGTGGATATGTGCCCATGTGTGAGTAATGAGTGAATATCAAGAGGTGAGTGGAGCTTTAGTTAAGTGTGCGTGAGACTAACAGGTTGCAAGAACTTAAATACCAATCAGCTGAAGCAAATTTTTGAGATGTTTCAACTGAAGTATCTGAGCCTACGCGATATTACATCGAGAAGCCCCCATCAGAAATTGGAAAACTCCAATATTTGATATTACGGAGATGAGATTAGTAGGGGTTCAAGTTCAACTACAGACCTTGGAAGCATGCACAACCTTACCAAGTTGAAGAAATTAAGCATCTACAATCTAAGAGACCTTCATACCAGAAACGACAAATACAACGAGTTACTGCCCGCCATTGAGTACCTAAGTGGTTACTCCCTTAAGTCTCTTGCAATTGACGATGGCTTCACAGGCTTTCTTAATTCAATGGATGATTTATCCACTCCACCAAAATACATTCTCTCACTTGATCTTTCTAGCAAATTGCTTCGTGTGCCAAGATGGATAAAGGAGGAGGAGATTCTCGAGAAGTTAACTCACTGCGGACAGATGATTTGCACGTTCTTTCCAAGCTCCCTAAGTTGTTTTCTCTCACATTTTCAATCAATGCAGAAGGACAGGATAGCAGCGTTGTGGAGATTCTACAGAAGAATACAATGGATTCAGGAGGCAAGATCTTTGTGTTGGAACCGAGCTCTGCAGATCGAGCTCGGCAGCGGCGCGGCACCGGCAGGTGGTGACTGCGGCGACTAAAACCTACCCTGGAACGCGAGGAAGAAGAAAGACAGTGAACACACGCGATGGCAACAGCCCCAACTGGCACAGCGTTTTCTTAGCATTGATCTTTGATTTACATAGGCTTGAAGCCTTCCACCCTATCGCCACGACGCCCCCATGATCGCCCTTTTTTCCGGATCGCCATGGGACATGCACGAACGGCGTCGCGACGGGGCCTGTTAGAGTATGTTAGGGGCTTATTGGGCCTGGGTTGGCGGCATAGCCCATTAGTGTTAGGGCTAATTAGAGATAAAGGTCGCTTGCTTAAGGGTCAAGTAAGCCTTACTTGTAAGTCAATAAATCCTCTCTATATAAGGAAAGGAGGTGTATCAATTTAATCAAGCAAGAATTAAGAAGGAAAAACCTTCCCTCTTGCCCGGCCGTGGGCGAACGCCCCGCGGCCGGCTCTCTCTCGCCCTCGTAGCCCTAGCCCGTGAACACTATCCGTGGGTACTGTAGCACCGCGGATACTGTAGTGCAGCGCATCACTCTCCTCAACTCTCTCCCTCTCAACCCTAGCAACCACATAACAATCTGGTATCAGAGATGCCAGGTTACGATGAGCCGCCGCCGGTCACTTCCTCACCGATGACGATGGAGCAGGTGACCGTGGCCATCACCGATCGTGCTTGATCCATCACTGACATCTACTCGCGCCTCTCCGATATGGCTGCACAGCAGCAGTGGCCGATGCCACCGTCCCTCCCCTACGGGATGCCAAGCTACGGCATGACGCTGCTGCCGTTCCAGGACGTGCAGCCAATAGTGCTGCCGTTCCAAGGCGTGCACCCCACGGCGCCGCTATTCCAAGGCGTGCAGGTAACTGCCCCCGGTTCCTATCCATCATCTGCGGATGCTGCCGACTCCGTCTTACGTCATGGCATCGACGACGGGGTCGGTGTTCACCATGGCGAGCGCTCAGCCCTCCATGGCCACGATGACGATCGCCCCAGCGCCCACCACCGGCGCCGTTGTCCTTCACGGTGGGCCAACCCTCTAGCACCCATTCACTGATGGGATCTTCTGTAGGGGCACCGGCGTCCCGCAAATCCAAGATGAGGGCGAGAAGTCGTAGCAGATCGAGCATCTGACGGACATTGCGACGGAGCCAACGGGGAAGATCCTTACCCACCAGGTGTTGGCGGCAGTGCGGCTGTAGGCTACTACGCGCGGGCTCCTTGCACGTTGGCGGGTGCGGGAGATGCGCGATCTGCAGCAGATTAGGCCCTGCACCCCTTCGCAGCTCCTCCAAGTTGCGCTTCGCCTCGTGGAGGACTTCGATTCTGTCTGCTACGTCGGGGATCTTCGGCATACTGTTCCCCCCACGGGTGGTGGGCGTGCTGTTTTCCTCGCGGGTGGCGAACTCAAAGTCTGCGGCGTCGGCGGTTGGATGCCCTCCGCTCTTCTCTGTGTGGTGCAGACCAGCAGCCGTTCGGCGAGGAGAAGGCATGGTGTCACTAGTGAGAGCGCACCGCGTAGCACCACTGCATTCCGCCACTGGCCGCCGCGAGGGTGCCTCCGCTGGTCGCTGTTGCAACCACTTCCAAGTGGCCATACACATGAACCCCTTTCGTCCAGATGGCGTCCATGGGATCCAAGAGGCTGTACACGTGCAGGTTTGGCATGCAAACAGTGTCCACCTTATGTTCAGTCTATTTCAGGTTGAGAATAATAAAATAAGCCGAGATGTAAAAGACTTGTTTTTAGGTGTTAGAATTGTATCGAGTCGATTCATTGTTATAAGTTGGTTAGGTTGCAGCTCGAGGACGAGCTGCATGTCCAGGTGGGGTGCAGTGAGTATGTTAGGGGCCTATTGGGCCTAGGTTGGCGGCATAGCCTATTAGTGTTAGGGCTAATTAGAGATAAGGGTCGCTTGCTTAGGGGTCAAGTAAGCTTTGCTTGTAAGTCAAGAAATCCTCTCTATATAAGGAGAGGACATGTATCAATCTAATCAAGCAAGAATTAAGAAGGAAAACCCTTCCCTCTTGCCTGGTCGTGGGCGAACGCCCCGCGGCCGGCTCTCTCTCGCCCTCGCAGCCCTAGCCCGTGAACACTACCTGCGGTACTATAGCACCGCGAATACTATAGCAGCGCATCGCTCTCCTCAGCTCTCTCCCTCTCAACCCTAGCAGCCACATAACAGGGCCACACACCAGAACGCGGTCAGGCGTGGATCACACACATCTCTGACCCACCCGCGACTCTACGCGACATAAACCAAACAACTAAGTAACGTTTACAACAGGATTACATACGTGACAAATTTATTACGGTCTAACATATCACCCCCCTAATCCTGTTGCACCGGAACGACGCCAAGCTTCAGTCTGAACTCCACGAATTTGATTCTGCCAAGAGGTTTCGTCAGAATATCAGCCACCTGCTCGTCAGTCCCAACATGATCAACATCAATCATGTCCTTCTCTATGCAGTCTCGGATGTAATGATACCGAGTATCAATATGTTTACTCCTTTCATGAAACACAGGATTCTTGGCCAATTCTATAGCTGACTGTTTGTCAATTAGAAATCTGAACTTCTGTGCTTCTCCTCCAACCAGCTCTGCTATCAATCGACTCAGCCACACTCCCTGACAAGCACCTAGAGCTGCAGCAATATATTCTGCTTCACAAGATGATAAGACCACCACCTTTTGTTTCTGTGAAGCCCAAGTCACCAGATTTGATCCAAGGTAAAAAATTATCCCTGAGTGCTCTTTCTGTGAACAAGATCACCTGAGCAATCACTGTCAGTGTATCCCAACAGATTGAGACCAACTCCTTCCCCTTTCTGAAACTTGCAGCCATAGTCAAGTGTGCCAGAGATATACCTCACAATTCTCTTGACTACTGACCAATGTTCCTTTGCTGGTGCTTCTACAAATCTGCTAGTAATCCCTACTGCATAAGCTATGTCAGATCTTGTGTTCACCAGGTACCTCAAACTGCCAATTATGCTTCTGTATCTGGTGACATCAAGTTCAGTGCCTGGTTTTGCAGTGGTTAGCTTCACCCTTTGCTCCATTGGAGTATCACATGGATTACATCTTGTCATGTTAATCATCTCCACAATCTTTGCTGCATAAGCCTTTTGACAAACTGTAATCTGATGCTTCTCTTGCTTCACCTCCATACCCAAATAATAACTGAGTAGACCAAGATCACTCATACTGAAAATCTTCTTCATTTGTTCTTTGAACTCAGTTATTTTCAGGTTGTTTGGTCCACAAATGATAAGATCATCGACATATACTCCAACTAGCAAAAGAGAGTCTCTTGTGCCTCTTTTATAAACTGCATGTTCAACTATGCTCTTCTGGAATCCCAAAGCTTTGAGCTCTTGATCCAATCTAGCATTCCATGCCCTTGGTGCCTGTTTGAGCCCATAAAGGGCTTTGTTCAGTTTCAGCACCTTCCCAGCATGTGCAGCATCAGAAAATCCAGGTGGTTGGTGCACAAACACTTGTTCTTGGAGATCACCGTTCAAGAAGGCTGATTTAGCATCCATGTGATGCACTTCCCAATCCCCATGTGCTGCAAGAGCCAACAAGATCCTTACTGTTTCAATTCTTGCAACTGGTGCATACACCTCATCATAGTCCACCCCCTGTTTCTGAGCATACCCCTTTGCCACTAACCTGGACTTGTGTTTAACAATGTTCCCAGCAGCATCTCTTTTCACTTTGAACACCCATTTTAGACCTATTGCTCTGTGGTCCTTTGGCAGATCTGACAGAGACCAAGTGTTGTTGTCTCTAATAGCCTGCATTTCAGCTTCCATGGCATTTTTCCAACATTTTTTTCTCTAGAGCTTGCTCCACACTCACAGGTTCATCAGCTGCAAGTAGACACAGTCCACTATACTCATAATCATCCACCTCCTCAGTATGATCAAACAGCTCTGTCAGTGTTCTGTATCTCAGAGGAACTCCTTCAGAGTCTGCAGACTGACCTTGAGGTGGTGTTGCCCACTGAAAATCTGTTGGTGCAGTAGAGTTGGATGCAGGTGGTGTGTGAACATTTGTGGACCCCTTAGATCCTCCAGGAGATGGTTGGAACTGGTTTTGCACAGGAGAACCAACAACTGGGGTGTTAGGCACTGAATCAGCTGTTGTTTCCTCTATTGTCGGACCACCAACAGTAACTGGATGCTCAACAACAAAATACTCAGGCTGGTCATGGACAGATGGAGTGTCCCAAGCCTGATTTTCTTCAAATATGACATCCCTACTGATGTGTAGTGCCTTTGTAACAGGATCCAGCAATCTGTACCCCTTTGTTCCTTCCTCATACCCAATAAACACCATTTTCTGAGATCTGTCAGACAACTTTTTCATCCCTGGTCCAATTCTTTTCACATGACCAATGCTTCCAAAAACTCTCATATGATCTACTCTAGGTTTCTTGCCATACCAAGCTTCATAAGGTGTGACACCTTCCAGACATTTTGTTGGTGCTCTATTCAAGACATATACTGCTGTTGCTACTGCCTCACCCCAGTAGCAAGCTGGGACACATTTGCTCTTCAACATACACCGAGCCATCTCAACCACTGTTTGGTTTCGACGCTCCACTACTCCATTTTGCTGGGGTGTATATGGAGTGGTGGTATAGTGTCTGATGCCAAACTCATTACAGAAAACATTGAATTGAGTTGAGTTGAACTCACCACCTCGATCAGTTCTGATTGCTTTGAGTTTGCCTTCAAGTTCAGTTTCTGCTCTTGCCTTTACTTTTTTGAAATATAACAGTGCCTCATCTGTGGACTTAAGCATCTCCACCCACATAAACCTTCTATGGTCATCAACAACTAACAAAAAATATGACTTGCCACCAGGAGTTGGTGGATTGATCTGACCACACAAATCAGTGTGAAACAACTCTAGCCCTTTCTTAGCACGGTATGAGGAGACACTTGGGAATGGAGCTTTGTGCTATTTCCCAAGAACACAGCCATCACAAACCTGCTCCACACGATCAACAACAGTCATGCCTGACACCATCCCTCTCCTGCCAAGGTCACGCAGTGACCTGAAATTCAGGTGTCCATAACGAGCATGCCACTTCCAAGCCTCATCATCCATCTTTGTCAGTAAACAGACAGGTGGAACTTGACTGAACTTGACAGTATAAAGATGATTAGCAGTTCTAGGAGCTGAAATCAACAGTGTGTGTCCCCCGTGATCAAACACACTCAGTCTACCATTTTTCAGTGAAACTTCATACCCCTTTTCTTTTAGTTGACCCAGACTGACAATGTTACTCCTGAGCTTTGGGATGTAGTAAATGTCAGTGAGTACCTTGTGTTCCTGTTGTCATCCTTGGATCACCATGGACCCAAGTCCATGAATTTCGACGCTGGAACCATCACCAAAGTGCACTGTTCCCCGAATGCCTTCATCAAGATGTGAGAGCGCTGCATGAGTACCAGTCATATGGTTGCTAGCACCCGTGTCCAGCACCCACACACCTTCAGGGCACTCCACCGGCACCACATTCTTCTCCGAGAGATGGACCACCTGAGTTGGCGACCGTGTGATGTCGCTCACCACCGCTAGGAGCAAGGCTGGATTATGATCAGCCGCCCCCACAGCAACATTTGCCTCCTCGCGCTTTTCTTCTTTCTTCTGCTTCTTCGGGCGTTTACAATCTTCAGCCCAGTGGCCATAGATGCCACAGTTATGGCATCTCCCCTTTCGCCTCGGTGTGCCTTCAGAGGTGAGCTTGACAACACCTGACTTGCCTGAGCCACCTACATCAGGCCGATTTGGTGCCTTGCCTTTTCCCTGACCACCACCACTGCTACCTCCCTCCTTCTAATTGGATTGGAAACGGTGCTTGTATTTCTCAAGCCAATCTTCTTCAGCAAGCAGCAGACAGCCGGCTTTGTCAGTGATCCGCTCCACCTTGTCCACTAACCGATCGTCCGCCACACGCAACCGTCCCACCAGATCCTCCACCAACAGAGTTTTCACATCACAGAACATCTCTATGGATACTACAATCTGATTGAAACGGGATGGCGCAACACGAAGAAATTTCTTGACAACACGGGGATCATCAACTGTCTCACCGAGTGATCTGAGGTTGGCGATGAGGTTGGCGATCCGCATGCCGAAGGCCTCAACGCTCTCTCCTTCTTTGAATTCGATGTTCTCGAATTCTTTGAGCAGCTTCTGAATGCTAACCTCCTTCACCCGATCTGCTCCAACCCGCATGGTCTGCACCATCTCCCAAGCCTCCTTCAGCGTCTTCTTCGCGCCAAGAGTTCCCCACATCTCCCTGGGCACCGACCCATCAGTGCCCCCATGGCCTATCGGTCCTGAGACCGCTTGACGTTGGTGCCTAGATCGATCACCTCCTAGATCTCCATCGCCTCGTAGTTGATTTGCATCAACATCGCCCACTCCGCATAGTTCGAGGGAGTGAGCATTGGCTAGACCAGGGAACTCTCCTTGACGCCGCTCGACGCCGCGCTGGAACTCGGCCACTCGTCACCCATCTTCTTCTCCTCCTTCAGCTTCCTCGGACTCGCCTTGAATTTCTTCAATGCCGGTGATCTCGGTGGGCTGATAGACCCACTATAGAACATTCACCGGGCTCCGATGCCAGATGTTGGAACCGAGCTCTGCAGATCGAGCTCGGCAGCAGCGCGGCACCGGTAGTTGGTGACCGCGGCGACTAAAACATACCCTGGAACGCAAGGAAGAAGAAAGACAGTGAACACATGCGATGGCAACTGCCCCAACTGGCGCAACGTTTTCTTAGCATTGATCTTTGATTTACATAGGCTTGAAGCCTTCCACCCCGTCGCCATGACGCCCCCATGATCGCCCTTTTTTCCGGATCGCCATAGGACATGCACGAACCGCGTCGCGACTGGACCACACACTAGAACGCGGTCATGGCGGGGATCACGCACATCTCTGACCCACCCACGATTCTACGTGACGTAAACCAAACAACTAAATAACGTTTACAACAGGATTACATACGTGACAAATTTATTACGGTCTAACACTTTGTACCGGCTGGTGGATTCATCAGTCTTAAACTGCTAAGACTGTTGGCACCGGTGATACAGTTGCTGAGCTTCCTAGAAGGGTCAATGCCAAAACTTCAAAGACTTGAACTTCAGTTCAGGTTATCCGAAGGTGCTTACGGTTTGGAAAACCTTGCAAGTCTTCAACAAGTTTATCTAAGAGTCAGCCTGCAGGCTTCTGAAGCTAATAAGGAAAAAGTGTCTAATATCAGAAGTTCAGTAAGCATGCATTTGAGGAAACCCACAATAGTCGTTGATGAGTACTATGAGTGATGAACATTGAAACAGCTTGTGTAACCGTAATCCTTGCAATTGTCTGATTATGCCATTACTATGTTTGAATAACAGCCCGTCCATGTGTCCTCTGTGTGAAGTGTACATAGTATTGTTGATTTGCATTCGAATTGGCAAACCTATGTCATATGATGTATGAATTAGTGAAACTCAGCAAAAAGCTTTCTCCTACACGTACTTGTGTAAAACAAATAGTGCTGATGCTTCTGTTTTTCAGTTTTAAATCTGACTTGTTGGAGCATTTTTGTATTGTTGTTATTACGTTTCTGTGAGTTTTATGGGCTTCTGATTATGAACTGTGCAATCCTACTGGTGCAAGCCCTCATTGAAGGAAAACATAATCACAAGTGGGAACCAAATTGGGAGCTGGTGCAAGGCTGCTAATTTTTTTAAGAGTTTTCCCAGGCTCCCATATGAAATCCGTTGCAGTGCAGCAGAAGACAGGAAGAGCATATGAAATCCGTTGCAGTGCAGCAGAAAACAGGAAGAGCAGGGGCTAACCTGGAGTCTCCCTCTCGCGGCGGAGCTGGAGCGGGAGACCGGAGAGAGAGAAAGAGGCGGAGATCGGAGGTCCGGCAGAGGCAGCGGCGGGCCGGCGGCTACGGACGAGAGCATCAGCAGCAGCAGGCTCCCTCTTCCATCCTATACTCCATCCGCCCTTCTCTACAACATAGATCCATAGAGACGAGAAGTGAACTGATGACCAAAGTTGCCCAACACACGAATCCACAAACTGTATTCTTCGCTGCAGGATAAACACCATTAACCGATGAAGTAATGAAGAAATTACTTGGCGGATGCTGACGATATGGGGAGCCATTTGAAGCAGCATCGACTGCGAAATCCAGATGCGGCCCGTAGTACGACGGGGTTTCCGTTTCCCTTGAGGAGCTGGAACTGGAAGCGCGAGTGCGGCGCCAGGCAGCAAGGTGTCAAGGTGAGCACGATTGGTGCGCGGCGGCCGGCGAGGCTGACGAAACCGTATTAGTACAACAGAACTGCAACGGTCTTCTTCCTACCGCGAGTCCGCACTACCGACGCGCCCCACCATCCCCGTCTCGGTCGTGGCCACCACCGCACCACCGACGCGCGCAGCCCCTGCCCTCCTCCACCTCCAGCCAGCCCAAGCCATCGATGGCGCCCCCGGCCATGGCCACAACCATGGCGCCTCCTTTCCTCCGCCTCTCTTCCCCCGCCCATGGAGCCCTATCTTCTTCGCGCCGCGCATCCTCCACCGAGCTCGAGCTAGTCATGGCATGGCGAATGAGCTCACAAATCTGAGAAGGGCGAGGTGCGGCCAGCTCCAGCACGGCAGGTGGCCATGGCTCCAGGCGCGGCAGATTTGAGAAGGCCATGGGGCAGCGGCGCGCGGGCCGCGGTCAACTCCAGCGCAGCAGCTCCATGGCCGCGTCCATGGCTGGGTGGAGGCGGTCATGGCCGCTGTGGGAGCGCTGCCGGCGACGAGGTCCTCTCCAGTGGAGGCGGACTTGGGGAACCCCGCATTGGCGAACCGGTCCCACGACGGAGATGGAGGTGGAGTGGCCGGAATCTGCGCGGCCGGTGCCGCTGGATCCCGCGACTGAGACGGAGGCGCGATGCGGCCGTGCGTGAAGAGGTCACCGGCCGGCGAGAGCGCTGGGAGAGGGAGGCGAGAGGGAGGAGAGAGCACAATAACAGTTACGGTGGACCCCACTCTACGGAGAGATGCAACTCCCCTTTCATATTGGGAAGCTGTTGGTGGAAGAAATTTACCTCTGGGTGGTGTTGGAATTGCTGGAGATGCTCTAAACCCGTTTTCGTGATCAAGACACGTATTTCTGCTCCACCTGTATTCACGTTTTAACTTTGAAGGCGGTTTCTGTACGTCTCCGCTTCTTCAGGTGGAGCTAGAGACTAGAGAGGGAGAGGGGCGCCCTCTCCATTCAGACTGACAGAGATGCTCCCCCGCCATGGCCATGTCCGCCGCCTCCTCCTCCATCCCAAGCCCCTGCTCCTCACCACCAGCGCCACCACGTCCTTCTCACCTCCCGACCCCGCTCCCTCCTCCTCCGCCTCCGCCGCCGTCCCCACCGTCCCCGACCTGGCCTTGCTCGCCCCGGACGACGCCATCGCCTTGCTCCCGTCCGTCGCGGACTCGGAGGGCTCCGCGGCGGCGCTGGCGCTCTTCCGCCGCCTGTCCGCCCGCCCGGACCTCCGCCACCTCATGCGGCTCTACGCCACGGCCGCCACCGTATTCGTCGCGCGGGGGAACCTGCCGATGGCGCACGAGGCGGCGCGCGCGATGGTGGCCGCGTTCGCGGAGCGCGGCCGGCTCCGGGAGGCCGCGGACATGCTGCTCGAGCTGCGGACCCACGGGCTCCCGCTCGTCGTCGAGACCGCCAACTGGGTGCTCCGCGTAGGGCTTCGCCACCCGGGCTGCTTCGCCCACGCGCGCCAGGTGTTCGACGGAATGGCGCGCGCCGGCGGTGGTGGCGTGCGCCCCGATGGACGCAGCTTCCGGGCGCTCGTCCTCGGTTGCTGCCGGGAGGGGCGGTTCGAGGAGGCCGACGCCCTGCTGGCGGCGATGTGGGCGCAGGGGTTCTCCCTGGACAGCGCCACGTGCACGGTGGTCGTGCGCGCGTTCTGCCGGCAGGGGCGGTTCAGGGACGTGCCTGGGCTGTTCGGGAGGATGGCGGAGATGGGCACGCCGCCGAACGTGGTGAATTACACCGCGTGGATTGATGGTCTCTGCAAGAGAGGCTTTATCAAGCAGGCGTTCCGTGTGCTGGAGGAGATGGTCGCGAAGGGGTTGAAGCCGAACGTGTACACGCATACGTCGCTCATCGATGGGTTGTGCAAGATTGGGTGGACGGAGCGGGCGTTCCGGCTGTTCTTGAAGCTTGTTAAGAGTAGCTCGTACAAGCCGAACGTGCACACGTACACTGTGATGATTGGAGGGTACTGCAAAGAGGGGAAGCTTGCTCGAGCTGAGATGCTCTTGGGGAGGATGGTTGAGCAGGGACTGGCCCCGAACACAAACACGTACACTACGCTGATCGATGGGCACTGCAGAGGAGGCAGCTTTGATCGTGCCTTTGAGCTGATGAATAAGATGAAGCTGGAAGGTTTCCTGCCCAACATTTACACATATAATGCCATTATTGGGGGATTTTGCAAGAAGGGAAAGATTCAAGAGGCTTACAAGGTGCTCTGGATGGCCACTAGTCAGGGGCTGCATCTTGATAAGGTGACATACACTATACTGATAACTGAACATTGCAGACAGGGCCACATAACTTATGCTCTGGATTTGTTCAACCAGATGGCAGAGAACGGTTGCCATCCTGATATAGACACATATACCACCATCATTGCTATGTATTGTCAGCAGAGGCAAATGGAACAAAGTCAGCAACTCTTTGACAAATGTCTTTCCGTAGGGTTAGTGCCAACCAAGCAAACTTATACCTCGATGATTGCAGGATACTGTAGAGTTGGCAAATCGACCTCGGCTCTCAAGGTCTTTGAGAGCATGGTTCAACATGGATGTCTTCCTGACTCTATAACTTATGGGGCACTGATAAGTGGGTTATGCAAGGAATCAAGACTAGAGGAAGCAAGGGCATTATTTGAGACCATGCTTGATAAACATTTGGTGCCATGTGATGTAACTTGTGTCACTTTAGCTTATGAATATTGCAGGAGGGATAAGACAACCATTGATGTATCATTCTTGGATAGACTGGTCAAACGGCAACAGGCTCATACTGCAGATGCACTAGTTAGAAAGCTCAGTGCTGTTGGCAATTTGGATGCTGCTAGTCTTTTCCTTAAAAATGTTCTGGATAAGCATTATGCTGTTGGCCATGCAACTTATACAAGCTTCATCAATTCATGCTATGAAAGCAATAGATATGCTCTAGCTTCTGAAATATCTGAAAATATCTCAAAGCGGATTTCTGGCTTTAATAAAAAGGATGTTGCAGTTATTGCTTGATTTGCAAGAGCAATCCGAATTTCTCCCACTCATACAGCAAAGAAATCGCTCGATGTTCCTTTTTAGCACAGCTTCTATGCCTATCAATGGCTGTAAATGGTATGCCTTTCTTATTTGGTGCCATGAACTACAATATAAAGTTTTTTTAGTATTACTTTGTCAATTTTTTGCTCTTGCATACTTGATGATCTTATAAAATATCCATGTCAAGGTTAAGATGACCAGATATTGATTAATTGATTGGATAAGAGCTGCTTGAGGATTTGTATGGGGTCTGCTTTTGCATAAACCATGTGAGTAGAAAGAAAGTAAGTTGTTCATATGGGCACACAAATTGTTATATTGTCAGTATCTCATTTGAGCCTTATTTTCATTTCTTTGATGCAACTCTTGTGAATCCTTATATTTCTACAGGGTAACAAGTCTTTCTTCATACTCTGAAGATATCAATGTTATATGATCTGCATCATGTATGATGGAGTTAAGGTTAGTTTACCCATGGTACCTTGTTCTCAAAAATGTATTTGATATTACATTAATTGAAACTTCGCACAAGCAGATGCTTCTTATCTGTGTTCTACTCCCTTGGTCCCAGAAAAGATGCAATTCTAGGTCTGGTCCAAGCCGGCCTATCTTAACTTTGACAAGTTTTAAGTTTATAGAAAATAGTATCAACATTGATGACTTCAAAAAGGTATACTATGAAAATATATTCAATGATACATATTTAGTATGTTAAATATTACTATCTTTGTATTTAAATTTGGTCAAACTTAAGAAGATTTGACTGGACACTATTCTAGAATTGCATCCTTTCTGGGATGGAGGTAATACTTTCTAACTTAACTGTTGTTATGTGAACCTCGTTGATGGTGTCAGTCTTTAATAGTTCTAACTCCTAAGTCAATTCTTCATCCCCAGTTAGACAAATCTCTGTGATTGCTGGTATTTCAGCGAACCGTTGCTGTCTACACAAATACAGTGATTATTGATTGTGGGATTTCTCCATTTGCTAATTCTTAATTGAAGATGTCTTATGTTTTAGCTCTTTTTATGGGTCCTTATTGAATATGTTTGATTCTAAGTTCCACATGTTTATTTTCTGAAACCTCCATAGTCCATATGATCATTATTTGTTTCTTGTATTTTAAACTTACATACTATCTTAGTCGAAAGGGAAGTTACTGTATGGTGTCAATCTGGACAAGGTTCAATTCCACTGGTCCTGCCATACTTACTACTGATGGTTCTATTCCATTGTTATAAGATAACTGCAATACAGCACGCTGTGAGTAAAGTTCTCGTTATATGATTGCTGAAGTTTTTGTCTTTTTAAGCTAAATTTTGAATTCAAGGCTTTAAGTTTTACACACACACAACAGAGAATTTCAGAGTTATCCACTAATACAGAATGCAATTAAAATGTAGAACAGTCTATAGTCTTAATATACACATGGTCTGAGCTAGGTGTGGTCCTATCGTTGTATTAACAGCATATGGATGGAGTTACTTGTGCAAGCTATTACATCAGGACCTTATAGACTATTCCTATTAGTCAATATCTGTAGTGCGTACTCCTGAAATTTCCATATAGCCTTTCTACTTAAGGAACAAGTGAAAATCATGTCACTTTCTTATGACAGCTCATCTGCCAGTTGTCAACTCAATGGCTTCCTGGATGTTTAGAGACTCTTCACTGAAGTCGAATAGTTTTCCCTGTTGCCTCATCTCATGCTGTTGTCGTCGTTGGAGCTCAGCCAGCTGCCATTCCTCCCACCGCTCTGCTGGGACAATCTCTCCTTCCAGCATCTGCACGACCTCCGACATTGTAGGGCGTTGATTAGGTTCCATGTGGGTGCAGAGAAGTGCTATCTGGGTAACCTTCTCCAGCTCTTCAAGGTTGTAGACGCCACCTAGATTGCGATCTACTAGGTCGAGTAGTCGCCCTTCTTCCATCCATAGCTTGACCTTCACAATCGCAGTCATTTGAATCAACTCGTGAATTTAAATATTGTTTCCTTAAGAGGGGACAACTATGTGAACATGTGAACCAATGTTTGACCAGAAAATGTAAGATGATTGCATGGTTATACCTAGTTGCTACTGATACTAGATTTCAGATTACTACGGTTTGCAAAATTTCTGCTTAGAACTCAACATGCGTATCAGTTTTTCTTGGCCTCTCAGTAACACTATGCACCTGATATGTACCGATTTACTCGTACCAATAGGATCATGTAATTATCCTACCTGATCAATGAGCATGATCTCCCCTGCTTCTTCCATACGGTCAGGATGGAATGCAATTGCACGCTCTCCTGTCACAATCTCTAACAGCATGACACCATATCCAAAGATATCTGTCTTCACTGATGGCCTTCCTGTCTTTATGTACTCAGGAGCTATGTGGCCCATAGTCCCACGAAGCCCTGTTGTTACTGTATTTGTTATGGACGCTGTTGGGATGGGGAGAATTGAGGAAGAGAGGAGCGGCGGCGAGCTACAGTACCGCAGCGCTACAGTACTCGCGGGTACTGTTCACGAGCTAGAGGCAGAGGACCGGCGGCTAGGGCTTTGAGAGGCGCTAGGAACGCCGGTCGCGGGGCTTCGCCCATGGCCGGCAAGAGAGAAGGTTTTTCCTTCTAATCTCTTGCTTGATTAGATTGATATATCTGCTCTCCTTATATAGAGAGGATTTCTTGACTTACAAGTAAGGCTTACTTGACCCCTAAGCAAGCGACTAACTAACCCTAACGGGCTAAGGCCCAATAGGCCCTTGACTCTTCTAACAGCCTTACTTGTAAGTCAAGAAATCCTCTCTATATAAGGAGAGCAGATATATCAATCTAATCAAGCAAGAGATTAGAAGGAAAACCACCACCCTGCCACTGCTCTGATACCAGATTGTTATGGACGCTGTTGGGATGGGGAGAATTGAGGAAGAGAGGAGCGGCTGCGAGCTACAGTACCGCAGCGCTACAGTACTCGCGGGTACTGTTCACGAGCTAGAGGCAGAGGACCGGCGGCTAGGGCTTTGAGAGGCGCTAGGAACGCCGGCCGCGGGGCTTCGCCCACGGCCGGCAAGAGAGAAGGTTTTTCCTTCTAATCTCTTGTTTGATTAGATTGATATATCTGCTCTCCTTATATAGAGAGGATTTCTTGACTTACAAGTAAGACTTACTTGACCCCTAAGCAAGCGACTAACTAACCCTAACGGGCTAAGGCCCAATAGGCCCTTGACTCTTCTAACAGTATTCCTCCCTATGTCCATCATCTTGGCTAACCCAAAATCCCCTACCACTGCTTCGAAGTTCCCATCAAGCAGGACATTTGCAGCCTTGACGTCACGGTGGATGATCTTGGGATTGCAGTGCTCATGAAGGTATTCCAAACCACGGGCAGCACCAAGAGCAATTTGCATTCTTGTAGACCAATCTAATACTGGTTCATTTAGTTTTATATCTGCATTGCAATCATTATTAACATATTTGAAAATATGAAGGATACAGGGAAAATTACTATGTTACCTAAGTTGTTTGAAACTTTTATAGAATACTGGATAAAAGTTTGAGAAAATTCAACTATGTATCCTTTTTTTAATGCTGCATAGTTTCAGCATCAAGCATTTACTGCATTCACTCCTAGTCTTTGGCAATATGTTACCTCATTGATACAACTATATGCTTCAATGGATGATTGTGAGCGAAGGACAACCAAACAGACAAAGCCATGGCCCATGGCCTAGTATGATTAAGATATATAATGAGGAAGTGATGATCATAGCTTAGTTGTACCTCTTAAACGAGAAGCAACACTAAGATTCTCCATGAAAGGGTAGACCAAGAGCCTCTCTGTTGGTGTTGTACAGAATCCTATCAGCCTTAATATGTTCTTGTGCACTGCAATGCTTATCAATTCAACTTCTCTAAGGAAAGCCATTTCCCCTTCATGACTCTCCACATTGAATAGTCGTTTCACTGCAATCTTTATACTGTCTGGACCTGGAAGAACTCCTTTATACACCTTACCAAAACCACCCTTGCCAAGAACATTCTGTTCACTGAAATAGTTGGTTGCAATCTGAAGCTCTCGCCATGAGAACCGCTTTATTTGCCCAAACTCAAGCATATGATCATTCTGACCTGGAATTGTTGAACATGTTTATCTTTTATCAGATAAAAGAAATTACATATTTTCTTTCAGAATACGTAATATATTGAGCCATTTCAATCCATGGAAATATGTTTTCCTCATTGAAAATCACCACTATGGTAATTATTTAACAAACATAGTTACGCTGCTGGACAGACCTGACACGTCAATGAAGATTTCAGGCCGGTAACGCATTCTTTGCCACCATAGCAAAACTAGAGCTACAGTTACACAAAGAGTGACTGCTCCAGCAATGCTTCCAATAACCACCTTTAGCTTGGAATTTTTTGATCCACCTGAATGTATTAGCAAGCATTCATTCTGAGAAAAATGCCCTCAGTTCCCCTACAAATTTAGTCTCAATTTGTCACTATGGTTTACCAGTTTTTCTAGTAATTACCTGTCCTTGTGCTGCCTCCTTCACATGGAAATGAATTTTGGCCACAATTCAAGTGGTTGCCTGTAAAGCTGGGAAGCAAAAATCATCTACTAAGGATACTGTAAAGTAGCACACATGAAATGATGAATTTTGTTTCTGTAATCTGCTTTCCTACATATATATGACATACTTGTAATGAGCCGCCTGAAGTAGATGTTGTGGGATTTCGCCGCTAATATTATTATATGCTAGATTACTGCAAAATAAATTGAGTTATGTTACATGATAATTGAACAACTATTCACTTTCTTGAATGGACTAATATAATGGCACTAGCAAGTATGACAGCAGGTAAATTTGACAGGTTTTACTTTTACATCTTGTCGCCATGAAGGAAAAAAAACTTACATATCATTCAATGATGGAGGATTTGAGAAAGAGCTTGGGATATTCCCACTTAAATGATTGTGGCTTAGATCCCTGCACAAGTTATCAGTTATCACTCAGGGTTTCTTTATCAGTCATGATAATATGGGTCATGGCTGACTTACAGAATTTGGAGTTTAGAAAGTTGTCCAAGGGAGTCTGGTATCGATCCATTTAAATTATTTCTTCCAAGGTTTAGAATTGTCAAACTTGATAGGTTTCCAAACTCCAGAGGAATCCCTCCAGTTATGTTGTTGTTATCCAGTTTCCTGAAACATAGTATGTACCAAGCAGCAAGTTTATCCATCTAGTATGCAGACATAATTTTATGTATGATTGGACCTATTTTCATGGGCACCAAATGTTGGACACTCAAAAGAATACATGGGCAACTTACAGCTGCTGTAAAGTTGTTAGCTTAGCAATGCTGGGTGATAAGGTTCCTGTTAACCCAGACGAGCTCAAAGTTCTGCAAACTCATAATGAGAAACTAAGCAAATAGTTATGTGATCACAAGCACACAGCATTACAAGCTTGTAATAGTAAAATTAGGAAAGAATAGAGCATGAAACAATTCCATTCAAATGAAAACTCTTCTCCTTTACAAATGGTTGGGTTTAATCACTTTAGACATAGTCAATTGTTAGATTGGAGATTTCCTTATCTTCAATGACCATAATGTGAATTTTCTACCTTTGGCAGTAATGGAGTTCAAAGTCTAGAAAGCTGAGATGAATAGGCTGAACTTACATTGTTGTAACTTTGTTGTCTTGACAATTAACATATTCCCAGTAGCAGGGGCTCATTTGATTATTCTTCCAATCACTAAGGACACCACGGTTATCTACAAGTTGCATCTTCATTTCAACCAGTGCTTCGACTGCAGACAAAACAGTCTTATTTCTGGGGCCCAAGGTAGATTCAAGTTCTCAAAAAGTGAAATACTTCTTATTGAATCTATTCAGTGCCTCACATGCAATATGGAACCTGTAGCACTTAAATACACAGGGCATGGCAGACAATATTTCGACAATTGGAGATATATATATTTCAACCAAAGAAAATGAACAGTACTCAATAGAAGTGCTTTTATGCCCCTCTTTGTGAGAATATTACAAGGGCACTAATTAGTGGGGTCAAGCAGGTGGTCTGACCATTCCATTGGTATGCATTATTATCTATTGCGCAGATTTTTTTCTAGAGTTTCTAATTCAAACATTTGACCGGTGACATGGACAGGGAGCCAAATGTCTAAGATCCACTTCTGTGGTCAGTAGAGATAATCTAGTCCATAGCAAATAATTTGTATGCCTCTGATGGAAAGCTTGTCACTCAAAATCAAAGTTTCAGTTTAAATATATAAATTGCTTATCTAATGCCAGCTAATCAAGAACATCTTATTTGGCGAAAATGTTAAATGCCATAGCCATACCTTGGGATTCGATAGCGAGGGAAAGAGAAAGCTGTTGACATCCCCACAGAAGTAACACAAAAGCTAATAGATTCATTATTTCTGAATCTATCATCATGATTTTTTTTGTTTCAGGAACAGATGCGCCGCTGAATACTCTGATTCCGTTTACTTCAATAAAAAAGAAGCCCTTGTGAAGTGAAATTGCTGCTAGGCTGCTGCATCAATGGAACAAAGCGTGTAAGAGGAAAGCAAACAGAGAAGAATGGAAGACAGAAATACTCGGAGAAGAAAATCTGGCATGGTTCAGTACTGGAATTCTGGAAGCAAGATGGAATGGTATAACAACATGCCAAGAATCTACATCAGTTTGTTGTGATTATATCTACAGCAGTCAAAGTTTAGTTGACTTCTTGTATTAAAAAAAAGTGTATCATATTTGAGAGTGGAAAAAGATTTGTATGTGTGAAATGAGTCTCTGTGTGGTAACTAAACTTCAGTAGCTCACTAGTATGCAGCAGTCCCCAGAAGTTTCCTCTGTTGCATTTCTCAGAAAGAAAAGTTCATCCGGCATAGACATTTACATGTAAGTCCAGAATCCAGAGCCAGTGAGATTATCTGTATCTAATGAGACCTAATGACCCTACATACCTTGTCAGTTACTACAGCCAGCCCCTATATTCTCATACATGATAAATTATTTATTAATCACGTAGTGGAATGTACAGCAAAGCAGAATCGCTTCCAGCTGTGCCAGCATCAAGATGCGTTGAGCAGTAAGCATGTTTTTGTCTCCTTGTTTTTTGACAAAATGTTTTTGTCTCTCCTTTTTTGGCGCTTACATAGCTACTTCTCAAAGGTCACTTCCTAGCTCCTACTCTGTTTCAAGAACTATGCAGGTGAACTTTCTCACCCATTTCCTGTCCATTTTGCTATGCAGGTGGAAGCTTCCGGTCGCTAGAGGCAGTGTTTTCCTGTTTGGTAGTGTTTGGGCTGAAACGAAGCTTTACTATCCTTCCATTTGTTTTGCCACAAAAGGCAAAGGAAGAAGCAGAGGCGCCTACAAGCCCTGAAGCAGGGGAAACCGCTCTAATGGAGAGCAAGCAATCCAGTCAAGCAAACAGATACTCGAAGAAGACGACGACGACGAAGTCAAACAGGCAATACTTGTATCTGAGCAACTGAGCATGCAGCAAGGAAGACCGGCAAGAACTAGCAATCAAGTCAAGCAAACAGATACTCAAAGAAGACGACGACGGGCATGCATGCAGCAAGGAAGACCGGCAAGAACTTACCAAGAGGAGGGGGAAGAAGCATCAGGCCTGCGGTGCACCCAGCTTCTTAGAACTTTCTCTGAACCTCAGCAGTTTTAACGAACACTCAGTTGTTCGGAGACATGGAAAGAGGATAGCGGAGAGAAGCTTCAGCACTGAGCTGAGTGAGCCAGTGAGGAGACAATTGAAAGGTCAAATTTATGGGAGCGCTCCCTGAACGTCGAAGCAAGGAGGAGGTAATTCTGACCATCTCATTGGATCGCGCGCGAACGGCTTGGATTGGCCACCGTACAGATTCTCCACTTGTAATCCTAGGGCTGTCAATACCGGCTCACGTACCCATATCAGCACGGAGATCTTTATCCTACTAAATTATCCCACTAGTAGATCTTCTAATCTCATAACATGGTCCTACAGTCTTTTGGGCATAAGATTTTTGTTAGGAGTGGAGCAGGTTGAATAGGAGTAGAAAAGAAGAGGGAAGGTGAGCATCGCATAGGGTGCTGAATAAATAGGAATGGGGGTTTGAGCCTAAAAATTGTTTAAGACGACCATGCTTGCTCTCCCCCATTGACTTGCTAATGAACAAGGAAATTCACCCAAACCACCCTGATTTTTCCATATATTTTTCTGCAGCATCCAGGTCCCACACAATTATTATGAGACTGCACTCTGAAGAATATCGACGTGGATTTCAACCATGGCAGAAGTTTTAGTTTTAAAAAAATCAAAATTAGTGGAGCAAGTGAACTGAGCTGCGTAGTAGTTATGTTTCTTGAACAAAACTAAGGAGACCGTCAGTCGTCTAACTGTGACCACTGTACCTACTGATGCTGCTCCTTGCTGAGCCATTTAGACTACCCGCACTCATGGACTTCTATATTCATCCTCTATACGTCCTAGTCAGCAAAATTCTTTCTTCTATACTCAATTCTTCTGCACCTATCCATCCTCTATATCATTCTCTATCCACTCTATCCACTGTGGGACTCACTTGTCACTTTATCTAAATATATCCATGTGTTGATCTAGTTTTGAAGGATTTATTGAGACGAATTTAGTGGTGCAATCGAAATTTAATTTGGATTTTTGGTTTGTGAGGTATAGCATTTTTTTCTTTGTTTAGGTAGTGGGGTCCACCACTATAGAGTATAGAGTAAGCATTGTACTACTCTAAATATACACCATGTTCGGCTGAACTTATCAGCACGGCTTATCAGCCATGGCACAGTATTTTTCTCTCACAGCAAATCAGCCACAGCCGGCTTATAAGCCAAAAAATAGCCTGCCGAACAGGACCATAGAGTGAGAGAAAGGATAGAGTATCGTTTTAGAGTACGCAGTGCAGCAGTTTTTACTCTATATTCATACTCTAAAGCTTTAGAGTATCGTTCTAGAGTACCCACTCCCTAGTACTGAAACGACGAGACGTGGATGACAAATTACAGGTCGTCAGTCTTCCGCTCTCCGCGTGTTTATGTTTACTCGGCCAAAATGTACCTTTCATGATGACATGGGCCCATGACACTAAAGAGTGTTGAGTGTATGGATATGTCTGTTAGCTCCACTGGATTAGGGTTGATAATTGCGTGTTGTCATCCCTTCTTAGATTAATCGTGTGTTGTTATCAGTACAGTTATTAGCAAATTAAAGTGTAGCTAATTCTTCTAGAGTGAATTCATTCGGCACTGGCTGCCGGGCATAATTAACCGAAGACCGAACTAAACTAACCGAGACCGAGACCGAACTTTTCGGTCACTAGTTCGGTCCCTACTTCCAACTAACCGAACTTTGTACGGTTAGTTCGGTCATAGGTCTCGGGTAACCGAACTGACCGAATTAACCGAACATTTGAATTTTGTTGATATAATGTGTACTTTGGACTATTATTAGTGATATAATATTTATTCTAGTGGGTTTATATCAACCATCACTCTTATCACTTTATTTAATCTATATGTTATTGTTATTTTTGCCATGAAATAGAAAAAGTTTTGCTAAATTTTGCTACAAATTATACTACTTAGTAGATGTTTTGTAAAGTTCAGTTAATTCGGTCATGACCGAGACCGAACCGAACTAACCGAGATCGAACTTGCTCGGTCTTGAGTTTTGAAACTAACCAATCGGTCTCTGTTTTTAGATGACCAAACTTTTGAAATAACCGAAGACCGAGACCGATCGGTTCGGTCAGACCGAACGCCTAGGGCGATATGTTATTCTACTGCAAATTGGCAAATAACCTATGGTTGCAACGTTCCATGCTGTAAAATACAATATATATGTATAAAAATAGCGCTTTTGACCGTTGACTCAACTACAGAATCTTGTCCAGATCAGCTTTCACTGAGACTTAAACATGTCAAGCATACTACTGTTTTTATCAGTTTTCTTTCTCTATGATTGTGACTGTGAGTTATCCAACTCTGGGGTTCAACAACGCTATTGCTATATTAGTATCAAAGGAGCACCTTCTAGCACTGCTATATTAGTTGAAAATGGTCTGTCGATTATTGGCAGGTTAATGCATTCCTGGGCCTAATTAGTCTATGATTGGACACTAATTAACAAGTACTACAGTTCAGGTTATCCGAAGGTGCTTACGGTTTGGAAAACCTTGCAAGTCTTCAACAAGTTTATCTAAGAGTCAGCCAGCAGGCTTCTGATGCTACTAAGGAAAAAGTTACTAATATCAGAAGCTCAGTAAGCATGCATGGGAAGAAACCCACAATAGTTGTTGATGAGTACTATGAGTGATGAACATTGAATAACAGCCATTACTATGTTTGATTATGCACTGGAAGAAAACAGCTGTTGTTACTGTAATCCATGCAGTTTTCTGATTATGCCATTACGATGTTTGAATAACAGCCCATCCATGTGTCCTCTGTGTGAACTGTAAATAGTATTGTTGATTTGCATTCGAATTGGCAAACCTATGTCATATGTTGTATGAATGAGTGAAACTCAGCAAAAGTTTTCTCCTACCAAATGGTGCTGATGCTTCTGTTTTTCAATTTTAGATTTGACTTGTTTCAGCATTTTTGTATTGTTGTTATTACGTTTCTGTGAGTTTTATGGGCTTCTGAATTCTGATTATAAATTGTGCAATCCTACTGGGCGGCTACTCACGAGAGCATCAGCAGCAGCCTCCCTCTTTCCCTCATCCTATACTCCATCCTCCCTTCTGTACAACAATAGATCCATGGAGACGAGAGGTGAACTGATGGCAAAAGTTCCCCGACACACGAACCCAGAAATTATACTCTTCGCTGCAGGATAAACACCGTTAACCGATGAAGTAATGAAGAACTGACTTGCGGATGCTGACGATACGGGGAGCCATTGGAAGTACGACGGGGTTTCCGTTCCCCTTGAGGAGCTGGAACTGGAACTGGAAGCGCGGGTGCGGCGCCAGGCAGAGGCAGCAGGGTGAGCAGAGCACGATTGGTGCGCGGCCGGCGGCCGGCGAGGCTGACGAAAGCGCATCAGTACAACAGAGCTGCAACGGTCCAAATCCACAGCCGAAAACCCGTATTCGGGATCAAGAGACGTAGTTGGGCTCCATGAGTATCCACGTTCTAGCTGTGAAGGCGGTTTCTGCAGGTGAAGCCAGAGGGAGAGAGGCGGCTGAGAGGGGCGCCATCTCCATTCAGAGTGTCAGACTGACAGAGATGCTCCCCCGCCATCGCCATGTCCGCCGCCTCCTTCTCCTCGCCAAGCCCCGGCCTCTCTCCACCAGCGCCACCACGGCCTTCTCACCTCCCGACCCCGCTCCCTCCTCCTCCGCCGTCCCCGACCCGGCCTTGCTCGCCCCGGACGACGCCATCGCGCTGCTCCCGTCCGTCGCGGACTCGGAGGGCTCCGCGGCGGCGCTGGCGCTCTTCCGCCGCCTGTCCGCCCGCCCGGACCTCCGCCACCTCATGCGGCTCTACGCCACGGCCGCCACCGTATTCGTCGCGCGGGGGAACCTGCCGATAGCGCACGAGGCGGCGCGCGCGATGGTGGCCGCGTTCGCGGAGCGCGGCCGGCTCCGGGAGGCCGCGGACATGCTGCTCGAGCTGCAGACCCACGGGCTCCCGCTCGTCGTCGAGACCGCCAACTGGGTGCTCCGTGTAGGGCTTCGCCACCCGGGCTGCTTCGCCCACGCGCGCCAGGTGTTCGACGGAATGGCGCGCGCCGGCGGTGGTGCCGTGCGCCCCGACGGACGCAGCTTCCGGGCGCTCGTCCTCGGGTGCTGCCGGGAGGGGCGGTTCGAGGAGGCCGACGCCCTGCTGGCGGCGATGTGGGCGCAGGGGTTCTCCCTGGACAGCGCCACGTGCACGGTGGTCGTGCGCGCGTTGTGCCGGCAGGGACGGTTCAGGGACGTGCCATGCGATGTAACTTGTGTCACCTTAGCTTATGAATATTGCAGGAGGGATTAGACAACCATTGCTGTATCATTCTTGGAAAGACTGGACAAACGACAACAGAGGCTCATACAGCAGATGCACTAGTTAGAAAGCTCAGTACTGTTGGCAATTTGGATGCTGCTAGTCTTTTCCTTAAAAATGTTCTGGACAAGCATTATGCTGTTGACCATGCAACTTATACAAACTTCATTAATTCATGCTATGAAACCAATAGATATGCTCTAGCTTCTGAAATATCTGAAAAGATCTCAAAGTGGATTTCTGGCTTTAAGAAGACGGATGTTACAGTTATTGCTTTATTTGCAAGAGCAATCTGAATTTCTTCCACTCATGCAGCATAGAAATTTGAGAGTAACTCTCAATGTTCCTTTTTAGCAGAGCGTCTATGCCTATCAATTGGCTGTAAATGGTATGCCTTTCTTATTTGGTGCCATGAACTATAATATAAAGTTTTTATGTGTGCACTGACGGGTATGCTGCAGGTGAACAATGCTGTGTTTGAGGCGATGGAGGGGGACACTAGGAATGTCCGCTTGCGAGGCAGTTGACATGCCGAGATGCTTGTCAGCGGCAGCTATGGCTCCGGCCTCCGGAGTGACCTAAAGGTCTTTCCCATCTCACTGTGGTGGATGGCAGCCATCGCCAGGGAACTATTGGATACTCTTCGTCTGGCACAGTGACCAAGGAACAACAAAGCATTGCCAATTTCCATTTAATAGATGTGCTCCTCTTAATGCCCTGATGTCCATTCTTTTCTTTCGCACTGACGCTGTCGAAAACACTGGTAGTCTGTTTGTAACAACGGGCTAACACAAGCGCCGCGCGTCTACGCATGCAGACGGAAAGAGTATATTAGATAACGGAGCATTCAATTGGCCTGGCATTTGAGGAGCCACGAGCACTGGAAACGAAACAAAAATGGGAGAGAACTCTTAGACGATGTAGACTTTTGGAAAAGTGGATTTTTCTTAGACGATCTAGACTGTTGGACAGAGGGAGTATATCTTAAAAATATTTTTGTAAGAACACTATCTATCTTGTAAGCTTAAAATAATCAGCTCCAGACACCAGCTCTGCCATGTGTGTGGAGCCCAGACGCCGCCTCCTCCCCTCCTACCACCATCGCAAGGTCTTCACAATGAGTGGAGGCTTGATATGGCTCGTACCCACATGTTGATCGAGTCATGGTGCCCCCTCCCCCTCCGTAAGTTCTTTTCTCAAATGATTACATCTGCAGAATTTAATTTTCTTTATCAAATTTTTTCCATTAATCCTTAGTGCTTCAGATGCTTATGGATCTAATGGATTTTTTTTTAGTATGGGCAATTTCTATTTTGTTTATGGGCGACATGAGTAACAGTAAGCCAGTAACCTTGGGAACTATTGTCAGTGTGAGCATTAGATGCTTTGTTTATGTTCTCTCTCTGAGTAGGATTAACATTAGGAGGGGAATCTATATGTGAAATTTGTCCTGCAGAATTAGATGCTGTCATCTTCAGTGTTTCAAAGGCGTCACCATAGGCGATGCCTAGGCACCCAGGCATACCCAGCTCGCCTTGGGAAACAGTGGCGCCTTGTCGCCTAGGTGTCGTCTAGGCGTCAGGCGGACTCAGCACTCGCCTGGATGCCTAGTCACCTTTTAAACACTGGTCTTAATTAATAGTAACTGCAGTAAGTTTTTCAATCAGTAGCTATGATTGTTGCCTCTTGTGTAGCTACTCTAGCTACTCTAGATCTGCTTAGATGAGTTGCACAGTGTGCAATTACATTTTTGAACTAATTTTTAAGTAGAGTGGTGTCCTTTGGAAATTGTCATTGTCACCTTCATTGGGGTTGTAATTCTGGACTGTAGGTTCAAAAATGCACATGTCATTGAGTTCTCAAAGTTAAATGCTAGGATTTAACTGATTACCATATTTGGTTTTTCATCTGTCGTTTGATGCCCCTGATTAATGTTGCTCACCTTGATGCTGACGCAAAGCAGTTGATTGGTTGGAGGTTCTCTGAACCGTCCGTGCAGAGTGATATGAAGCTATAGTTGTTCAAGGTCGTGGCTAGCCCTGGTGAAAAGCCGATGGTCGTGGTTAGCCCTGGTGAAAAGCTGATGGTCGTGGTCAACTACAAGGGTGAGGAGAAGCAAATTATTTGCCAAGATGTAGGAGATCGTTGAGGCCTACCTTGGCTCCCTCATCAAGACCGTTGTGGTCACCGTGCCTGTCTATTTCAACGACTTCCGGAGAAGCAAATTATCTTCCAAGGATGTGAGGCCTATCCTGCAAGCACGAATATAGCTTACCTTGGCTCAAACAAGTTCAGGTACGTTATGTGGCTGGCGAATCACTGAAAAAGTCAAAATCAAATGTGAAACCTATCCAGCAAGCGTGAGTCCAGGTATGTAATAGTTTCTACTAATGTTCAGTCCACTGCTCAGTATCTGGCAATTGATTCAGTCTTTCGACTTTTAAGCTTTTAGCTTTTAATAGTTCAGCCTTTCAATCATCGTCAAGCCAATGTCTTCTGTAGTTAGAAATGGGCCTTCGATTTAGTTCAGTCTTTGTAGTTTGATTCAGGCTTGCTAACATTGCAGCACATTGAAAGTTTCTGATTCAGTCGATCTTTCCAAAATAACCCCTAAGCATCCAACTCTTGAACTTGCTGGTGATTCAGTCCTAGGCTGTAATATTTACTTGCTTGGTAAATTGTTCGTTTTGGTTGATTAGGTGGTAACTAGCTGGCAACCATGTATTTTACATTTACAAGTAGCAGACGGTGTTAATTTCTTCTACATCTGTTTATTTTGGCCAAGCTCCTTTAATTATGGACTCTATTAGTTGTACCACATCTCTTGTTGCTTTATACAATTGGCAATCCCAAGAAAAATGTGAAATAACTGGATGATTTCCAGTGCTAGCATGTATGATTTATGTAATTCCTGTACTCTTATCTCCCTTGATTCCAGGTGGTAACTTTTATTTCATTTACACAATACTTACACAACCACGCATACCAAAGAATAATAAAGAACGAACAAGTTACAATGAACACGTTACACTGCATATTTGGGGAAACAACACAAGCAAGCAACAAATTGAAGTAGACTACACGTAATTAAGCAATCATGCATGACGTGCTCACTTGACTTTGAAATGTGTCTTGCTTATAGCTTGTTGTACTCGTCAACGACCACACTGGGCTTCTTGGGATTCTTGCTTGCCAATGCCTTGATTTGAGACACCTTCATCTTGGCAACTTGGGGTGCGTGACTGCTGACGGTCAGGAGCACCTGTCGAAGACTCGCAAGGTTTTCCAGGCCATACACTCCCTCCATCGTTATGAATGTGAGCTCAAGACTCTCAAGCTTTCGCATTGCTCCTTCCAAAAAGCTCAGAGGTGGCAGCACTGGTGTTACAAAACGCAGCAGTTTAAGCTTTTCAAATCCTCCTGCTTGCACAAAGATCTCTCCCCTTGATTCCATTGCATTCTTCTGCAGAATCTGGAGCACACTCGTTTTCGTCATTGTAGAATCCATGGTAAAAATGAGAGAGAACAACTCAGGGAGCTTGCTAAGGACCAGCAAAGTACTCGCTGTGAGTGAAGTCAAGGACAGGGTTAGACTCTCAAGGTTGTGCAGATGGACAATCCAGTCAGGCACCTGCGACAACATGCCTGAGAGCCCAAGGGTGTGCAGGTGCTCCGGTGGGGCTTGTGAAGCATTGAGCGAGCTGTCAAGGAAGCCTGTGAAATCATCATCAATAGCAAGAAGCTTGAGGGAGCAGCTGCTGAGGTGCTCAATGGCAGACAATAGTAAAACGTTGTCCATGTCAGTGAAGGCCCGAAGTCTGTAAACAGTGAGCTTCTTCAGGTTTGTCAGATTCTCCAAGGCACGCAGTCCCTTAGTCAAGCCTGTACTAGCAGCCTTGCATATGAAACGTTTCTTGCATCGCCAGTGTCCACAATAACCAATTGTGGCTTTGGTGCTCACGGTTGTAGTGTGTGGCTGTGCCTTCTTCTCTGTTTCTTCATTACATCCACCCCTGGCTGCATTATTAGTAGAGCTTCCACAGATTTCAACCCCAGATAGTGTCTGCAGAGCCGTCATGTTTGTTATCCCTTCAGTTAATGCCAACCCAATCCGCTTGCTCTTGCTTCCAGCAAGAAGATGCACCATATGTTGCAGCTTCTCGACTGATGGAGGCAACTGCAAGATGTTTGTATCCCTTATGTCAAGTACCTGAAGATATTCCAGCTTACCGATCTCCTTTGGGATCTTCTCAATGTCTGTCCTTCGCAGACTAAGGTATTTGAGTTGATGCATACCACAAATTTTCTCAAGCTGATTGATCAAGGATATATCCTTGCAACTTTCAAGGTCCAGCACCTGCAGTATCTGAAACTTGAACAGGGTAGAATGAAGAGCTTTGAAACTCCCCAGTGCCGTCAGAGACCGGACATGTGATAGCTTCATCCTCTCTACTGTTAACTTCTCTTGTAGATCACTCTTTTGGACAGACAGTCGACGCACCTTATAGCATGGAAATGGTGTATGCCAGTGACCACCAACCACCGTGATGAAATTCTCATCATTTGATTTGACGACAATGTACTCGAGAACCATGTCATGGACCTGGCAGCTCTTCACCTTGCCGTTGCTGCTGTTGTTGATCGCTCGGATTAGGTTCCTGCTGATGAGTTCATTGAAGCAGTCCTCAGCGACTTCCTCAACTGTCTTCCCATGCTTTTCGGCGATGAACCCTTCAGCAATCCATCTTCTGATCAGACGCTTTCTACTGATGGAACAACCCTTGGGAAACATGCTCAGGTACAATAGGCAAGTCTTGAGGTCTGCAGGCAATTGGTTATAGCAGTGGTTCACTATCTCCGTGACTCCTTCTGTGGAGAGATTTTTCTCTAAATCTTCACTTAAATCCTTGCCCACTTGGACCATAAATTCCTCCAACCGTTCACTGATCTCATTGTCTGCTAGGGCCTTCTTCTTGTCCAACTCTTCACTTACATCCTTGTCCACTTGAGTCAAATGGTCCTTTTCTATATGGGTGATAACATCTGACCCTGATCTCAGTTTACTAGCCACTAGCCCTGCGACTAAAATTATGGCCAAAGGCAAACCTCCGCATTTCTTCAGAAGAGCTCTTGCACCATCAGAGGGTACATTAGGAGCACTCAAGATGATTTGACGGAAGAGTTTGTAGGAGCTATTCGCATGGAGTGGCTTGAGCTCATAGACTACGCTACTGCCCTTCTTGCCTTGTTGACGGCGGCAGGCTTCAGCTACAGATTTGAACCTAGTTGTCACCACTACGCTACTGTCCTTCTTGCTTTTTGGCAAAGAATCCCTAATGCTTTCCCATGCTGATACTGACCATATGTCATCGATCAAGATATGATACCTATTACAGTAGTTGTTTAGAACTAAGTCAGTATTCCAAGTGGTTAATACTCCACTAGCATTACCTTACGAAAGGTACTTATGAATTGAAACATTGCTTCTTTTGGCAATTACATTGATTTTTTAAAAGAACTTATCCACTAATGAGATAAAAATTAGGTACGTATTAAATATTCCATGGCTTCTTAAGGTTACGAGTTGGAGGCTCCAAAAGAGCCTCCACTTTAATCCTCGTGAGATGGGCTAGAAAAAATACATATAAATTTTAGAAATTCTTAAAATAATCAGTCTAACATATAGGATAATAATAATCATCATCGCCGCCACTAAAACTATCATTTTTCTTAAACAATTACCAACTTCTGCCATTCTATAAAATATATTAAGTAACCTTCTAAATTTGCATCTAAATTACTCAACTTAACCATTATGAAAGATAATTTAAAGTAACCTACTAAATTTTTATCTAAATTACCCACTTCTTGCATTGTAAAAAATAAGCTAAAATATATTTCAATCAACATATAAATACTAACATAAGCTATTATGGATAACCATAAAGTATGCCATATATGTTTACACACCCATATTAAATTAAAAGAAGCATAGTTGAATGCATTGAGCCCAATTGTTCAGATTTCAGTGATTGATGAGCACATCGAACGTGTGGCTAACATTGTTTTGCGGAGTAAATGATAAATGATTAGTCACGTTAAGGCTATTTGGTTTTTCTTGGTCCCAGAGATTACATTCAGCTCAGGGCACTTCCAACCTAAAACTACTCTAGAATCTGCAACTAGAAACTACACCTCCCAACCCATACATTTGCTTTGTGGGCCCCAAACCAAACGTAACCAATCAACGACGCTTCTTTTTCTGTTCATCTTTTTCCTGTTCTCTCTCCTGCATGTGATGATGGTTGGAGCGGATGGATCTGCGAGGGCGCCACAGTGGCAACGGACGGGGCCTGCGAGCCTGCGGCAGCCGGAGGAGCCCAGTGAGAGCGCCTGCGAGCGTGAGCGTCTACGGCTATGTGGCGGCGAGCACGAGCGCCTGCGGCCGTGCGGCGGCAAGCGCAGTGGCGAGCGTGAGCGTTTGCGGCCATGCAGCGGCAACCACGAGCTCCTGCAGCCGTCCGGCGGCAAGCGCGAGCACCTGCGAGTAGGGTTTTTTTTACCGACCGGTTTCCGGTAACCGCCGGCCTCCGGTAGCGGTAAACCGGCCTGGTTTACCGGTAACCGGCCGGTAACCGGCCGAATTCAAATTCAAATTCAAACGCTCCTTCAGTTCGGTTTGGGTCCGGTTTACCGGTCGGTTTGGAGCGGTAACCGGCCGGTTTGACCGGTTTACCGCTCGGTTTGAGTTTGGAATTTTCTTTTTTCTTTTTTTTTTCAAACTTCTATACGTATAAATAAATACTAAACGAACTCGAATTTGAAAAATTTTTACACCATTGGCTTCTATAAATCATGAACTATTTTTAGGAATTTTTTCAGTATTTTTTGTTTTTTTTTCAAATTTTAAATTTGAATTTGGGGGTCTTAACGGGCCGGGACCGGGATTTTTTTTCTTTTTTTTCAAACTTCTATACGTATAAATAAATACTAAACGAACTCGAATTTGAAAAAATTTTACACCATTGGCTTCTATAAATCATAAACTATTTTTAGGAATTTTTTCAGCATTTTTTTTCAAATTTTAAATTTGAATTTGGGGAATACCTAACCGGACCGGACCGGAACCGGACCGGCCCGGTTAGGGCGGTAACCGCGGTAAACCGAGCGGTATTTTTAACCCTGCCTGCGAGCCCGCGGCGACGGATAGCGCAAGTGCCTGCTTGCCACGGTAAGGAAGAAGAAGCCATGCGTCCCATAAAACTCGGAAGAAACCAGCACCTCTCCCCCAACGCTATTTTGCTCGTGTCTTCCATCATCGGATGAAGAGCCGGAATCCTTTCTCTTCGAGAAACGGTTTCCTCCTCTTTTACTCTATTTTCTCAATAAATTACGTGCCACATCAAATTTTTAGCCGACGTGACAGTCTATTAAATGTTATGAAAAACTACCAATAGTTTTAGGTTGGGACTGCCCTTACAGTGCAAGGATTTTCATAAATGCTAAAGACACGGTAGTGTCTAAGTGCAGAACTTTGTGTTCGGAGCACTTTTACTTAATGTTAGACACTCAACAAAAGCACCGCGTGCGTGCAAATCTAGACACTTTTAGGGCCTGTTTGGTTACAAGGAACTAGAGACTAGTGAGCTCATTTTAATCCCTTCTAGTCCCTAGTTTGCCAAACAGGAGGGACTTATGAGGGATTAATAGTCTCTAGTCCAGTTGTCCCTTGAGGGGAGCTATTTGGGACTTCTGGCTCAAAAGGACGGCCTATACCCCTCCCTCTCTCTCCTCCCGCGTGTCTCTCTCTCCTTCCTGCGCCCGCCTCAGGCCACCCCACCTGCCGCGCCGTGCCCGCCTCAAGCATGGGAAGACGAGAATGCCTCGATGGGAGCAAGAGGGCGCTGCCTTCATTCCTGTGCGCCCCCTATCTGGAAGCCGGTGCTGCCGTCATGGAAGATGGCGCCGCCACCAGATCCGCCATTTTCTTTGAGGGACGCCGCAGCCGGGTGAAGGGGAGGAGTCGCTGCGGCGCCGGATTGTGGGGACGGGCCAATGCTGGGGGCCGCCGTGCACGTGGGTCGGGCCACGCGCGCGCCGCCAAGGCGGTCCGGTGTTGAGGGCGGTGGTAGAGATGCCTGCCGCCGCCGCCCTGCATTGCGTGATGCAAACGGGGGAGGGGAGAGAATGAGGAAATGGGGAAGGAGGACTTGGACTAGGGACCTTTTGGTCTTTGTTCAGCAACTTTAATGCCTTTTAGTCCTTTGAACCAAACAGGCTATTAGTCCCTCTTTAAGTCCATGTTTTAGTCTCTAGTCTCTGGTCCATGGAACCAAACAGGCACTAGTTTTCTTATGATATTTCTGCACGGTACTCTTTGATTAGCAAACGATATTGTTATATTGTTAATATTTTTTTTACGTAAACTGATACTAATTTTATCTAAAACTAAGTTTTGAACTTTTAAACCTTATCTAGAGATATTTGTGCTTTGTATATATGTAGGTTTTGATCACCTCGAATGGAAACTTTACCTTCTATTAAAGTATAAAAGTGGAAGGGGAGTGCATGGAAATAGATGAGTATACGGGACCATGCTTGGGCCGGGGCCTGTATTTGGAGCCAAGCAGAATGCCTTTTTTTGTTTTGTAATTCAGCATGACAAAAGCATGGACAATATTACTACGAAACTCAAAATTTAGCTTACTGACTTTATTATCCAACCAATTAAAACAAAATGAAGCCAAACATCTCTCCAAGATTGGCGTTGATGTTTTTCTTACATGAGTTAATTCTACTACTATATTTCAATAATACTAATATTTTTAGTTTTTGAGAAACATTCACGCCTTGTATATGAGGGAATATAAAAATCATTTATGTGAACTAAATTTGTGCATCTTCATTTACAAAACAATTTTTAATTTTTTGTTATACGCATTAAAATTATTTGCTTGCATATGAAAGACTGTGCCGCTTGAAAAATAGTTGGCAAGACAATAATCTTTCTATCATAATTCTTTCTCACTACTATAGATTTCACATCACTGCCAGTTCAAAATCCCCATCACTACCGGTTTTTTGAACTGGCACAACCAAAATGGCAGCGATGAGGAGGCTCATCAATGCCGGTTCTAGAACCGGCAATGACGTGGTTTCTACAAAACCTAAAAAATGGGCTGAAAAATAGGAAAAACATGATTTTTATGTCAATCCCCATTTTATGTCAATCTGGTTTTCAATTGAGTATATGGAAACCTAAATGAATTCAAATGAAAAAAATTGTCAACTACAAAGTTTTATAACTTTTCGAGACCTATAACTTTGGTCTTAGTCATTTCTCCATCCAAGGTCGTTTGTTGAATTTGAATTTCAAATGTGAGGAAATTCAACTATAATTTTCCTTGTCTAGATGATTTCAAATGAAAAAGTTGTCAACTATAAAGTTGCACAACTTTTCAAGATCTACAACTTTTGTTTTGGTCGCTTCTCCATCAGAGATCCTTAATTACCACTACACACTCACTTATGACTATAGAACATGTGGATTTCTTTCGTATTAACTCTAAAATCTTTTGGTGTATATTTGGACATCTAGATCTAAAATCAAAAAAAAGTTGAACTACAAAGTTGTAGATCTCATCGAGTACAACAACTTTGGTATAAAGTTTGTTTTCATCGGACATCACACGGCAAAGTTAATGAAGTTTTTCATGAAACATATTACTACGATTCAAGCCATAGACCAGCAGCGATGGCCTAATATCACTGCCAGTTCAAGGCTAAAACCGGCAGTGATATGAAACAGTATTGATGACCCGAATAGCGGTGCTGGTTGGTTCTATCACTGTTAATTTTAGCCACAAACCGATAGTGATGTGCCGACAACGAAAGTCAGTTCTATAGTAGTGTCATTCTGTATGGAATGACACATCCATCCAAATGTGTTTTAAAAAATATTCTATTTTTACATGATTGATGGAAATTCTTCACGAGGCAGAAAAAAGGGAAAAGATCAAACTTTTTTTCACACGTTGTACACTAAGAAACACAGCGCTATACATAGAATTGAGTGGATGTGAGAGGAAGAGAGAGCAGAGTGAGAACAACCAGCCAACCTGAACAATGCTTCTAAGCTAGTTGTAAATAGTCATATTTTTTTAATAGAAAACATAGAGGAAAGCAAGCTCTTGCATATATTTTAAGGTTATGTGATAGTGTTACGTGGGGCTATACATGTTAAAAGTTATATCCTAAAAGTTAATATTATTGAAAAAGTTGTCTTAAAACTATTAACTAGCTCAAAACCATTGTGGGTGCCTGCGTGTGGACCGGTGCACCGGGAATTATGGTGCACCGTGTACTGCTGGCTGCAAGCTTTGTATAAAAAACCAACACAAGTGCTGCGAGAGCAAATGGATAAAGTACATGCAAACATTAACTGTTTTCAGCTTCTATGCATGTGGCTGTAAGACACGTGGCGTGGGTAGCTATCTAACCGGCCGGTTGGTTAGGGCCTTGTTTAGATCCCAAATTTGGGATCCAAACTTTGCATAGTAAATGTCCTATCACATTATAGTAATTTTGTTTTTATTTGGTAATAATTGTCCAAATATTGATTAATTAGGTTTAAAATATTTGTCTCGCAAAGTACAACAAAACTGTGCAATTAGTTTTTGATTTCATCTACATTTAGTACTCCATATATGTGCCGACATTTTGATGTGATGAATAATCTTCTTTTTGCATAGTTGAATTTGGGGGTGAATTTGAGTATCTAAACAAGGCCTAGCTGTTCCCGTCATAGCTGAATATAGCTTATTTTATGGTTATTAAATTATTTTCCATAACAGCTGTTGTTTATTCTTTTTAGAGAGTTGTTGTTGTTTATTTTTGATAATAGAAAGGTGGATAATTTAGGTGCAGACTAAATGTGTTACTTTTATTATCTTTTATAATAGCATGTGTGGGTAACTTATATGCAAGATTAGTGGTTCATTTGCATCATCTTTCGTTATAACACAGGTCAATAAGTTTATATATAAATTTAGGAGTTATTCCAAATTATCTTTTAAAATAGGTACAAGTGGGTAATTAAGATACAAATCTAGAAGGTTTTCTTGAATTATATTACATAATATAGAGGTGGATAATTTTTATGCAAACTTAAGTGTTACTTTTATGTATTTTTTATTAGGGCATGTTGGTAATTTTTTATAAAATAGAATGGATCCGATCGCTGTCATTAGCGATGATGTTTGGAGACTATTAAATTGAAGGTCTAAATTTCTTAAATTAATCCTTTTCTCCTAGTACATCTTGCGAAGATAACGAGGAGGCTTCTAATTAGTAATAGCTGCAATCGCACACATGCCCTAACTAGAATTTAGGTAATTAAAATCTTGTAAACTAGGTAGGAAATAAATAAAAAACTTAGAACGGGCCTCCACATTACCTCTTTTCTTGTAGCTGACGGGCGAGGACCTGTTTGAGCGCTTCTTGTCCCAATTCCTCAATCCTGATGTCATTCTTGGAATCACCAGCAGCCTGCTGGTCGTGAAACTGCTTGATAAGGCTTCTGAGAACCGTCTGGAGATGGAACTTCTGTGACGCCAACACGGATGCCCTGCAATCAAACTCATGTCCAAATTCGCGGTACAAGGCCTTGGCAAGAGTGGTTTTGCCAAGGCCACCAAACCCTACAATGGCATGGAACCTCGGCTGATCATCATTAGCAGGCTGCTTCGCCTCCTCCGTGAACTTGAACCATGACTTGAGCTCCTCCTTGGCTTCCTCGATGCCCACAGGTGCCATGGCACAAATGAACTCGGGAGGAGGTGCTGGGCGGTCAATAATGGGGGAGTTCGCCAAGTCCGACCCACCACTGACCAGTTTTCCCGGATTCTCCACCCCATACCTGGTGCGCCGCTCGCTGACGTTCTGCGCCCGTGCCTTGAGGTTGCTGATCTCAGTGGCGATGCAGTGGCGAGCGCGCAGTGTGGTGAGCAAGTACCATGCCCTCTTGAGGCTGGCCAGCCTCCCACTGCCGCGGGGCTCGCCACTGAGACGATGGCGGGCGTTGTCGACGCAATCTTCTATGTCGTAGGCCACCTCCCGAACTTGCTTCATCCAGTCCTGGCGCTGCTCATCATGCTTGGCCTCCTGTTTAATCCTGTTAAGGAAGGCTTGCATGCTGGCCAGCTCATCGTTGATGTACTGGATGTCGTCGCTGACGCCTCCGATCAAAGTGTACTCCTGGGCCAGGAGGCTCCCGAGCTTGTTCACTAGGGATTTCACGGCGTCGTTGGAGGCGCCGACCACGAGGTCCATGGCTAGCTGCCTCGCTCGCTCGCTCTTAGTGCACTCACTCGTCGAGATGAGATACAATGCAACTCATCATCAGGCGCGCGAGCGCGGGTAGTAAGGAGCTTTTGGTTGTTGCCTCATGGAAGCTTTTACAATAATGCAACTCATGGAAGCAAATAAGCCTGGACACAAAGAGGACATGGCATGGCTTTGTGGAGAAGCAAAGGCACGCGTGCACGGGAATAAAGTCCCTAAGAGAATGCATGCACGATGATGCACGAACGGAATTAGAGACAGATGCTGTGCGTGCAGCCTTCACAACGAATCTGACACTTTGCTTATGTAACTCATCAGAGGTTGAGATATGCCCTTGCCATGTAGCGACGAGTGATTTGTCAAATTCTGTGAAATTCTTTAGTTTAAGTTCTTCCTTATGACTAAGCGGAGTCGAAGTGGTGGTGGTGGTGCACAAATGTCTCTTGGTTTAATTTGTGTATGTGTGTGAAAGTGGGTGGAATGAGATACCTCGCTAGAAGTCTCGGCTACATGTTATATGGGCACGCGAACAGCCCCCGGCGTGGCTTGTACAACAAACAAGGATTATAACAGATATTCACGAAAGAAAATAACTCATCTACCTTGGACTACAAGCCTGCAACAACCTAGCCGATAACACATATCTTAATACCCCTTTCAATCTCAACCGGTCATTAGATTGAGATTGCTTCTAAATTGAGCCAGCTTGGATGCCACTATTGGTTTGGTGAAGCCATCTTCCAATTGATCACCCAAATGTATGAATCAAATGTCCAGTAACTTTTGAGATACCCTTTCTCGAACAAAATGAAAATCAATTTCGATGTGATTTGTCCGAGCGTGAAACACTGGGTTCGCTGACAAATAAGTGGTTCCAATTGTCACACCATAACCGACCTATAGAAGGATGTTGTATGTGTAGTTCTGTCAACAATTTCTGAACCCACATCATCTATCTGTAGTTCCTTGTACTCGGCTTCTGTATTTGAGCGAGAGACTATCGCTTGTATCCTAGCACTCCACGAAATCAGATTAGAACCAAGGAATACAAAAAATCCTCTAGTGGACCGACGATCATCTACACAACCCACCCAGCCGGCATCCGAGAAGGGACTCACCATCATAGACTTGGATCTCCTAATGTTGAGTCCAAGTTTCAGTGTTCCATGTAGATAGAGCAGAATTATCTTTACTGCACTCCAATGTACAGTAGTACGAGCATGTAGGAATTGACACACATTGACCACAAAAGAAATATCAGGTCGAGTCAAAGTAAGATACTGTAACACCTCAGTGTTAGGCTTGCATTAGCATTTGCAAATCATGTGCATAAGCATAATCATGCATTGATAAGCATCACATGAAATATAGACTTGAAACATGTTATCGAAACATGCATGTCGCAATATGTTGTTTCAGTAGATTTAAAATTTCGTTGATGCTTGTTAGGACTTGTATGTGCTTGTTTGAGTAAATAAACAACTTAGAAATGTTTAGCAAACAATTTGGAGAAAGGTTTGTATTCAAAACTTTCTCAAATTTTGCTTTAAAAATAATCTTAGAAAATAGAGTTTTGATTTAATTATCAACTTTAAATCCCTAGTTCAAAATCTATTGGGAATTTGAGTTTACTCCTTTTAGCAAAGTTGAAGATCTCAAAATTTAGAACAAATTTTCTTTTGGAGTCACTTTTTAAAAATGAGTTTTTGGGGTTCAAAATGGAGTTTTTAGCTGTTGAACATTTAAAAATAAAAATAAAAAGGCTTTTCTTTTCTTCTCAGGCCGCCACCCCACTTCCGGCCCGCTTGCGAAGTCGGCCCGACCAAGCTCCCGCGTCCGCCCCGTGCTCATGCCCGCGCACGCGTGCCTGCGCCTGACCGCATCAGGAGGACGCCACCACGTGGCCGCCATGCGCCGGCGACGGTGGCAGCTGGCGCTCCGGCGGGCCCCGCACCCGCGCCCTTGCCTTACCAGCCGCTCGCCCGAGCTCCTCCCTCGCTCCTCCACTCCATTCCCTCCTCCTCGCTCTCTCTCTGTTTTGGAAAAGCCGAGCGGGAGCTCACGCAGCCGTGCCACCCACCGGCGTCGTGCTCCGCCACCGCACCACCATTCCCCGATTCACCTTGCACGCAGCCTCGCCTTCCTCCTTCCCGTGCTCGCGCTCCCGTCGCCGTTCACGCTTTGGTAAGGCCCATTTGGGCTTCTCCTCCGCCACGGCGCCATGGCCACCGTTCACGGCCGCGCGTGGCCGGAGCCCCCTCCGCTCTCTCTCTCTCTTCTGTCCTGAGCACCGTGGTCGTCTTCGCACCACGAAGCTCGTGCTCGCACCCGCGCGCCCTAACGTGGCCGGTAGCCGTGGGTTGCCGACGGGCAACGCCGCCGCTCCGCCATCGCCGCTGGCGAGCCCGTACCGGCGCTCCACCGGCCCGTCTGGTGCACATGACTTGCCTCATTGTGGAGAGCACAGTGGTGCTCACCCCGAGGCCGGAGACCTCACCAACGGCGAGCTCTCGTCGCCGGTGATCTCCCCCCTCTCGGGTGAATGACATGTGGGGCCTCAAGTCCCACTGTCAGCCACGGTTACCAGTTTGGGTGCACTGCACCAGGTGCGCGTAGCACTTTAGGGCGAGATTTTGAAAAGAGAATTAGAAAATGAATTTCCAAAAAATGTTTAAACACTTCAAAAATTCTTATCTTGGTCAATTTAGCTCCAAATTTGATGAGACCAATTTTGTTAGACTTCTTGTGACTAGAGCTAGCTGTTAAAAATATGACATGTTGATTTTGTGATACTTTTATATATAGCTTTATTTAAATGATTAAAATGCTGATTTCTTAGAAAATGCATAGTAAATAGAATATAGGTCAGAAAAATGTGAAACTTGTTTTGTTGATCTAGTCATGTGATGCACTTTGTGTGAAAAATATATAACATGCATGCCCTATAGAAAAATATGGCTATCTAATTTATGTGCATTTATTTGCTATTTCTTGTAAAATTTCTAGAGCCAAAAATATGAATAATACATGTAGGTGAAACTTTTTCTATAATGTTCCTATACTATGTAGACCATGGGAAAAATATAAAATCTGTTGTTTGATACTTTTCATAGTACAAAGTATTTTCATGTTCATTTATCCATCATAGCTTGTCATTTTTGTATAGGCTATCATACTTATCCCAACGTAATGAAAATTTTATGGTAGGCTATCTTCAACATGACTATGCTACTGTAATTTTTCTAGATTTTTCTATGCACCAGAAATACATGTTGCTGTTGTAACCTTAGTTTAAAGTGAAATAAAATAACATTCTTTATGCATGATGAGTTTAATTATGTAGTTTTGGTGTATCTTTGAAGCATCAATTAACTTGCTACTATGACTTGACATGCTAGGGTAGCACTTGTGGTGTTAATATAATAGTGCCTGTGTTTGTGGTTACATAGTGGTTAGTGGTATATGATGGTAGTTAGTAGTAGAAGAGAATACAGTAGATGACATGTGCTTAGGGTACATATTCTTGGATGATGTTGACTACCTAGTAGAAGCGTTTTATACCTACTCTGTCAAATAAACTTAAACATGTTCATCTACATTGCACCCAATCATGAGAATCATATGCCATCTCATCTGATGCACCAGGGCATAATTACTTATACAAATGCATCATATAGGATCGTAGGAGGAAGTAAAGTATCGGTACAAGAGGAGCAGGTCGGGGCCGACCCACAGGAAATCCGGGCACAGGAGGTGTCCGAGGCCGAGGAGCAAGGAGAGGATCTGCCCGAGTGCGTGGACCATCAGCCTAATTCCTTCGAAAGAGACAAGCCCCGGAGCATTCTAAGTCTCCTACTTTATAAAAGCAATTAATTATATAAGTTCTATATATATTGTTGCATTAAGTTGTAGAAGTTGAGTGAAACCATTGATGCATTTATTATATCCTTGCTACCTTGTTATATAGGTATACCCTGATAAGTCTAGGACCGTGTTAAATGCTTAACCCTGCTTAGACCGGTAGTAGTCGGTGATTTCCTGTCACCGGCAACTATAGGTGGTTACCAGAATATTTTAGCTATGGAATAGATGATATCCTGGAGATAACCAAGTGTTGATGGATAAGTGGAGATCGAACGAAATAAATGTTGGGGCAACCAGACAGGGTTCTAGGGTGCTTATAGTTTCCGTCTATGTCGGTTAAGGACCGATCGTTGCTCGTCCCTCTTGTCATGTTGAACGCATGCCTTACATTTAGCTGGCCTAATAAAGTACCTTTCAACCGCGAAGCTAGTGGCACTATTCGGGGATATGACAGGGATGCGAAGAGTGAGCCCAAGGACAGGCGAGGCCTGATTCTTGGTAGTCGGGCGGTCCCTGGGTACTGCAGCTCCAGTTTGTCTCACGACGTTTACTGAAATAGTGTCATTGGTGACCTGTAGTTCACTTGATCGGTAAGTGTGGTTCGTGTGAGGAATAAATCATCAGTTGGTTAGGAATCGATTCGAATCACCATTGCTCTTGGATAGTGAGCACTTGACTCGAGTTACGGTATCGTAGTAATGATGATGGAACACGGATGGTTATATGGGTGATGTTGAAAATGCTAAACCTGTGATGGTAACTTGATGTGAATGGTTAATCAAATGATTGCTATAGCATAGGTGCTTACCTAGAGTGACAGGTTATAATAAGGATGATGCTAATAATAAAATGGTCTATTCAAGATAAAGTATGCTTTTCGCAAAAGAGTCAGCTAGCCACTAAAATAAAGCCTTGCATACACCTTGGTGTCACTTTATTTCCATTTAAGACGGGTAAGTCTAGCTAAGTACATTCTTGTACTCAGGGCTTTGTTTCCATTGTTGTTGCAGATGGCCAGATGTATTATGGATATTGCATCAACTGTCTGTATCCCGCGATGGGCGACAATTAGGACCCAAGGGCATGGTCGCTCCGTACGTCTTACCTGATGCTTTTGTTGGACATGACTACTATATGACACTGTAATCCAAACTAAGTGTGTGTGTGTGTGAAGTCTCAAAACTATTGCTTCCGCTACTTTATTATGAACTTGGTTTGTAATAACTTTATGTTCCGAACTCCAATGTATTCGAAATGACATTGTGAACTTTATGTAATATGTGATTGTGGCTGCTAAACTTGTACGGATCTTGGTTTGTATGTTGGTTGGTTTGAAATCCTTCGTGGTTTCACGGATTACCGGGTTATACGGACTTAAGTTTGCTAAATTACCTGCTCCGGCGATGATTTTCTTACTTAATTTCGTATAATTGGTCGGTTCTGTTACATATACTACATAGCCCCTTCTATACTTTTGTACCGTGTGAAATCCTCTGGTCCAAGCTTATCCCCTTCTATAGCACTAAGTTTGTCCACACTGGACACTGGAGTGCTAATCGACTTGCATTGACTCATCCCGGCTCTCTTGATGACATCTTCAGCATACTTCTCTTGAGAAAGTATCAACCCGTTCTATGATATCTTGACCTCAATTCTAAGGAAATAGTGAATATAGCTGCCAAGATCTTTCAAAGCAAACTCTTTCTCCAAATCTTTGAGCAGTGCATTTGTAGCATCTTGAGAAGAGCTGGCTACAATGATGTCATCTTCATAAACCAGAACAAACAAAGTGTGCTTGCCTTTGTTGTAATAGAACACTGAAGTATCAGCTTTGGATGGTATAAAGCCAAGTGCCTCAAGTTTACCACACAACCAAGTTTGCCAAGCACGTCGTCCTTGTTTAAGTCCATAGATTGCCTTATCCAGCTTGCAAACAATGTTCGGTCGAGACTTGTCCTCATACCTAGGCAGTTATCTCATATAAACTTCTTCTAAAACACCATGAAGAAAGGCATTTTGAACATCGAGCTGCCTCAATGACCACCCCTTAGAAACTATAATCGAAAGAATGAAACGATAGATAGTAGTAGCCTTGACGATAGGACTAAAAGTGTCATCGTAGTCTATCCCATAACGTGTTTATATCCTTTCGCAATGAGCCGAGCCTTATATATGTCAATTGTACCATCTGCCTCCTTATATATGTCAATTATACCATCTGCCTTCTTCTCAATTTTATATACCCACTTGCAATCAATGATATTCTTGCCCTTAGGAGAAGGAACAAGATGCCAGGTCATGTTATGCAACAAGGCTCAGTGCTCACTATCCATGGCCACAACACATCTCTGATCACACAACACCTCCTCAACCAAAACTAGTTCTCCTGTAGTACACGTACGTAGCAGACCCCATCGAACAATACCATCAGTATAGACTTTAGGTTTGGGTATACCGCGCTACAGCCGAGTCACTTGACGTGAGACGAAGCTAGAGAAGTGGTGGCCGCAGGTAAAGAAGCAGATCCATCAGCCATAGAGGATCCGGGGGAGAGATTCTCTTGCATGGAAACAACGATTGTCCCTCCTTGCTCGGATCCAACTGTGGCAAGTCGATGAGTGTAGCAGACGGTGGCGGTGGCAAAGCAGACATAGAAGATCCGCCCGACACGTGCACGGATGAAGGCATATCGGGCGTTGATCTCGAATATGATCTTTGCGCAGGGGAATCGTGGCCACTAGGCGATTCAAGCTTGTGTCTCGCGCTGGGCGTGACACCGGCCAGGAAACACGTGAAATTCCGATCATTTTGCCCTGAATTTTCTCCAGAAAAATTCTATTGTCTCCCTGCATGGCTACATCCATCACACCACTTCTAGAATTGGAAACACAGTTAGTAGGCATGGAATTAGTAGCACATTGGTCCTGCAATTTTGCATCCCAAAAGTGGCATTAGGATTGAGAAGAATAATATCAGGAAGAAGGGCGAGTTCAACATAGAGCCATGCACCAGCATTCGGGTGAAGAAGCGTAAAAGGAAACACATGCTCATCTAAAACGGCATCACGTGATATGTAAACATGCCCTTCAGATGGATCTAAGCATTCGAATCCTTTGTGCAACTTACTATATCCAGTGAACACACACTGCTTAGAGTAGAATTGAAGTTTCCTAGTGTTGTAGGGGCATAAATTTGGCCAGCAGTCGCAACCAAAAGTGCAGAGAAATGAGTAATTGGGTTGCTGTTTAGATAGGCGCTCATATGGTGTTTCATTGTGGATGACTGGAGATGGAAATCGACTAATGAGAAACACAGCCGTAATGAAAGGCTCATCCCAAAATTTGAGTGGCATGGAGGCATGAGCAAGAAGAGAGAGACCTATTTCAACAATATGGCGGTGGCTTGCGCTCGGCTGAGCCATTCTGTTGATGGGCGTGGGGGCAAGAAACATGACGTGCAATGCCTATGTGTTGGAAGAATGAGTTCAAAGTTGATACTCACCTCCCCAATCGATTTGAATGGCTCGGATTTTGCAATTAAATTGTTGTTCGACAAGGTTCTAAAAATCACGAAAGCACTGAAAAACTTTGGATTTGTGATGCAAAAGATAAACCCATGTAAACTTGTTGTACTCATCGATGAAACTAACATAATAATTGTTTCGCCCAATTGAGGTTGGAGCCGAACCCCATACATTAGAAAAAATAAGATTCATAGAACTAGCAGACACACTAGTGGGTCAAGGATAGGGCAACTGATGACTCTTGCCCTTTTGACATGCATCACAAATCATGTTTTTATTAGAATCCCTAACAAAAGGAAGCCTATGACGATTGAGGACTTGCTGGACTACTAGAGTGGAAGCATGCCCTAATGTGTAGTGCCACAGGGAGGTAGAAGGCTTGGCGATGCCAAGCACATGTTTATTCTAGACCAACTTCAAGGGATAGAGACCTCCTTCACATCTGCCTTTGTGGAGGGTCTTCCTTGTCCCCTGTTCCTTGATAGAAAATGATTAGGATGAAACTCCAAAAAGGCATTGTTATCGTGAGCAAGGGGCTTAACACAGATAAACTTTTGCTGGCTTTCAAAACATGCAGGATAATTTTATGATGAATCTTGCTAGTGTAGGTATGCAAAACGCTAGAACCAACATGACTAATTTTCATACCTATTCCACTGGCTGAGTTATGTGATGAATTTGGAATTAGACATCATTTTTCGGCCAAGTGCACTCCACAATCAAATGACCTTGTTGAGAGGAAGAATAGGACTCTGATTGATATGGCAAGGTCTATACTTAGTGAGTACAATGTTAGTCATATTCTTTTTGGGCCGAAGCTAGCAACATGGCTTGCTATTGTAGCAACCATCTCTATTGTCACCCATTGATGGAGAAGACACCATATGTGCTATTGAATGGAAGAAAGCCTAATATTGCATACTTTAGAGTGTTTGGTTGCAACTGCTATATTCTCAAGAAAGGCAGCATATGGAGTTTGGAATTTGGCTGGTGGCACACTTGAGGAAGTGCATGATGTTGAGTTTGATGAAACCAAAGGCTCTCAAAATGAAGATGAGAACCTAGATGATGGAAGAGTTACTCAATTGATAAATACAATGAAGAATATGGATATAGGTGATATTCAGCCTAGAGAGGTAGTTGAAGTGATAAATGACAAAGATCAAGTGCTTCCTACCTCCAATGTGCAAGCTAGTGGTTCTCATGATCAATCTTAAGTCCAACAAGTACAAGATCAATAAGTGGCTAGTTCATCTCAAGTAAGTCAATCTGTCACACCCATTTAAAGACCAAATGGAATGCATACTCTTATGTGTGCCCAGAGATCAATCACACATAAGTTAACAAATTATAACGGAAGTATCATCATAAATGTTATTACATCACGATATTTAACACATAGTCTTTACACAAATATAGCGGAAGTAAAAATTATAAATCTCTCGTGGTAGCTCCAATCACAGGCACATTGACTGGTTGACTGCAAGTCTAGTAATCTTTAGGGAAGTAGGAGTAGTAGTCACTATTAGCACCATCTATTACCCATCCGGGATTTTTATCCAAGTAAGAAAAATAAACAAGCGTAAGTACATCTCGTACTCAACAAGTGTAACATGGGGTTCATGAGGCTCAAAGGCATAACATTGGTTTATCAGCATGTAGCTTTTAGTTAGCATAATTTTAGCATATCAATAGCATCAAGATGTCTCAATGTAAACAATAAACATATGATCCATGTGAAAATGATGATGAATAGCAAAAACATAACCATTAATAATTATCAACTATTCCATAAGGGTCCAAGGCCACTCGTGACCGTAAGCATGACTGTTATAACAGTTTTACACTCTGCAGAGGTTGTACACTTTCACTGTGAGTCGTGTTGCCCATATGCCCGGGTTAATTACTCCCAAAACACTCCCAAGGTGAGCAGGCAGGGAAACACTATGAAGTCTTTCGAAGGTTCGTCTAACAAGTTAGGGCCATTAGATTCACTCGGCAAACAGATGTAGAGCCCCCCTTCCAAATGGTACAATAACACGCAGCCTATACACATAAGGACAGAGGCCGCACTATACCCGATTCGTCAAGCCATTCTTACGCCAAAAAGGTTACCACTAACAAGCTAGAAAAGGTCCTTCTATATGACTAAAGTCAGAGCCATATAGCCCCCATAGTTGTACTGTAAATCCCGGATGTTCACTTATAGATGAGTCCTTATGGAGAGTAATTAGAGCATCAAAAATAACCCCATGCTCTAATCCCCTTTAAACATTAATCAAAATCATCTTTTATTGTTTGTTGCATATTCCATTAATCAATTTATATGATCATAGTCCATGTTTAAGCACTAGCCATACTACTCAATGCAATATAATAGGTATCAAGGTATAAGATCAACACTAAGTCATCCTTAACAAGGGAATAGATGCATAATGATATTATTTGCATATTGTGAATATGACAACAAGGATAATCCCATGCTATACTTGCCTTACTCAAACTGGTCCTGAAGATCTTGCTCATAGAAAGACTCTTGATCCCCAACGAATTGTTCACCGTCTATACTCGATCAACAACAGCAACAACATACATCCAGAGGCAATCATACATAAACAAACAAGACTATAATTAGAACAGTACACCAACAGTAAGAAAATAAGATAAAAAGTCTTTAAAACGAATCTACAAATCGCTAGGATCACACAGACGCAAAGATCATGAAAAACAGAGCTAAAACGACGAAGTTATGAATTTACGAAGATTTCCTATAGAAAAATAAATACTTTAATATAAACTCGAAAATAAATTATCACAAACCTACTGTACAGTACTACCAACATGTAGAGCTCGCAAATATGAACCTAACGCAATTTGAACGGGTCAAATCAGAGTTAAAACGGAGATTCTACGCACAAATTAACATAATGGCAATTCTATAAATAAGTGGAAACGTATTTTCTGAAGTTACGCGATCAAAATACGCTTTACGAAAAAGAAAACGTAAACTGAGAATGCGCTTTGGACAGCGGGTTAAGAACTTAAAAATTACAGGGTCTCTTTAGCAAAATTGCCGGCCGAAGGGGTATCGTGTATTATCAGCCGTTGGATTTGAAATAGATGGCTCGGATCTAATCGGGGGAGGGATAAGCGGGCCGCGCGCTTGCGCGAGCTGGGCTCGGCCCGTGACGCGAAGCGGGGCGGATTCCGAGCGCCCTGCACTGCTGGGCCACGGCGGCTCGGCCCAAGGCGGCTGGGGAAACGGCCGCACTGACCGCGGCTCGGGAAAAGGCCGAGCGGGCCAAGAAGAGGCGGGCTGAATTCCAAGAAGAGAAGAAAAACATTTTTTCTTTTTCTTTTCTAGTTTTTCAAAACCATTTTCCAAAAGATTTTGAAATCCATTTTGAATTTAATTCAAACCACTCAATATAAAATTTCAAATGCAGCAGCATGAATGCTCAATCATGTTTCTACCCTTATATTTGATTTTAAATTTATAAAAATTATTATTATTCTAAGTTTGCATGCTCACAAAAATACATAAAAATCATATTTTTCCTATTTTTATTTCTTTCAAAATTTTAGGGTGTTACAATTCTACCCCCATTAAGATGAATCTCGTCCCGAGATTCAACTGATGCTTACTCAAACAGTTGCGGGTAGGTTTTCCTCAGATCCTCTTCTCGTTTCCAAGTAGCCTCTTCTGCAGTGTACCGATTCCACTGTACCTTACATATTTTGATTATTCGACTCCTCGTGACCCTGCCAGCAGTCTCTAAAATTTTAACCAGAAACTCTTCATATGTAAAATCCTCCTTAACAGTGAGTTCCTCTAACGGGATCTGTTCCTCTGGTACTCGCAAACATTTCTTAAGTTGGGACACATGGAACACATCATGTACACCTGCCAAACTCTCGGGTAATTCCAACTGATATGCCACTTCACCACGTCTCTCTATGATCTTGAAAGGTCCAATATATCTTGGTGCCAATTTACCTTTCATGTTAAACCTTTTCACACTCCTCATGGGTGATACTTTCAAGTAAACATAATCCCCTACCTCAAAAGTCAACTCTCTTCTACGAGTATCAGCATAACTTTTCTGTCGGGACTGTGCTATTTTCAGATTATCTCTAATCATCCTCACTTTCTTTTCAGCATCCTTGAGTATATCAGGCCCAAACACTTGACACTCCCCTGTCTGATTCCAGAACAACGGGGTCCTACACTTTCATCCATACAGAGCCTCAAATGGTGCCATCTGAAGACTCTTCTGATAACTATTGTTATAAGAGAACTCTGCGTAAGGCAAGCTCTTATCCCAGCTAGTACCATATTGTAAAGCACAAGCTCTCAACATATCTTCCAATATTTGATTAATTCTCTCCGTCTGTCCATCTGTCTATGGATGGTAAGCTGTACTAAAGTTCAGCTTGGTTCCCAGTGATTCATGTATCTTTTGCCAATAATGAGATGTAAACTGAGTACCCCGATCAGACACAATCTTCTTAGAAACTCCATGTAGACTCACTATTCTTTCCATATACAACTCAGCCAATTTTGCACTACTATATGTAGTCTTCACTGGCAGAAAATGAGCAACCTTAGTCAGACGATCCACTATCACCCAAATTGAATCATATCCTCTCTGAGTCTGTGGCAACCCAATTATAAAATCCATACCAACTTCTTCCCATTTCCACTCGGGTATCTGCATAGGCTATAACAATCCTGCAGGTCTCTGATGTTCAGCTTTCACCCTTTGACAAGTGTCACACAAAGCAACATATTCAGCAACATCTCTCTTTAAACCATACCACCAATATTTTTCTTTCAGATCCAGATACATCTTAGTACTCCCCGAATGTATGGAATAAGCTGACTCATGAGCTTCACACAGAATTGCCCCTCTGATATTCTTATCCTCAGGCACACACAGCCTTTTTCCAAACCATAGCGTACCATTATCATCCTTACGGAATCCTGGTCATTTGCCTTTCGCTATGTTCTCCGTTATCTCTCTCAACTTTTCATCTTTCAACTGACCCTTGCGGATTTCTTGCTCCAGAGTAGGCTCTAGTACTAATTCCACTGCATTGGTGGTAAACCCTAAGTTCAGATGCTTACATTCAGCACACAACTCTTTTGGCATAGGCATTACTTGTATTTCATTAGCGTAGCTTTTCCTACTAAGAGCATCAGCAACGACGTTGGCCTTTCCTAGGTGATAATGCACCTCTAGATCATAGTCCTTTATCAACTCCAACCATCTACGCTGTCTCAAGTTCAGATCTATTTGAGTGAAGATATACTTTAGACTCTTGTGATCAGTGTATATATCACTCTTGTGTCTAATCAAATAATGTCTCCATATCTTTAGTGCATGAACCACTGTAGCTAATTCCAAATCATGAGTAGGGTAATTCAATTCATGCTTCCTCAACTGTCTCGATGCATATGCCACAACTCTACCCTCCTGTATAAGAACACATCCCAAACCCAATCGAGATGCATCACAGTAGATAGAGAAGGGTTTATTCAGATCTGGCAAGACTAAGACTGGTGCCGTAGTCAATCTTTTCTTCAGTTCCTCAAAATTAGCCTGGCACATTTCAGACCACACAAACTTGGCATTCTTCTCTAATAATGCAGTCATTGGCTTTGCAAGCTTGGAAAATCCCTCTATAAATCTCCTGTAATAGCCAGCCAATCCCAAGAAACTACGGATCTCACTTACATTGATTGGTGGCTTCCAGTTCAATACATCTTTCACTTTGCCAGGATCTACTGATATTCCTCCATTTGAGACAATATGACCCAGAAAAGAAACTTCCTTCAACCAAAACTCACATTTACTCCTCTTGGCATATAGTTGGTGTTCTCTGAGCTTTTGCAAGACCAACCTCAAATGTTCAGCATGTTCTTCCTCAGTCTTGGAGAATACCAAAATATCATCAATGAATACCACTACAAACTTGTCCAGATATTCCATGAACACCTTATTCATTAAATACATGAAGTATGCAGGGGCATTAGTCAGACCAAAAGACATCACTGTATACTCATATAAACCATACCGTGTGGTAAAAGCTGTCTTTGGTATATCACTGGCACGAATCTTCAATTGATGATATCCAGAACGAAGATCAATCTGGAGAATACACAAGCTCCTCTCAACTGATCAAACAAGTCATCAATTCTAGGCAATGGGTACTTATTTTTTATAGTGACCTCATTGAGAGACCGATAATCTACACACATCCTCTGAGATCCATCTTTCTTGTCCACAAAAATCACTGGTGCTCCCCACGGTGAAGAACTAGGACGAATAAAACCCTTATCCTGCAACTCCTTAATTTGTTTCTTAAGTTCTTCTAATTCATTTACTCCCATTCTATATGGACGCTTAGCTATGGGTGCAGTTCCAGGTAATAATTCAATAATAAATTCAATGTCACGGTCTGGTGGCATACCTGGCAATTCCTCAGGAAACACATCGGGGAACTCCTCCACAACCGGGTCCTCCTGGTTGGCACCATCATTAAGCTGGTTCACTGTAGCGGTCTCCTGTTTCTGCACTTTCACCTCAACCTTGATTCTATCTCCCTTTGGCGTTGTCAGTACAACTGATTTATCCTTGCACTGAATCTCTGCTTGTTGTTGCATCATCCAATCCATTCTCAATATAAGATCAATCCCAACTGTTCTCAATACTATAGGACTCACTGTAAACTCTACCCCCCTTAATTTGAGACTAATCGGAAGACAGCGATAAGATGCTGGCATGCTTCCACCAGGTGAGTTTACTAATATAGGGTTCTTCATGGCACACAAATGAATTCTATGTATTCTAACAAATGATTGTGATATGAAAAAATGTAATGCTCCAGAATCAAAAAGAACAGTGGCGGGAGTGGAATCGACATCAAACGTACCAAGCATAACTTCTGGCTCCTCCACTGCAGTCTCTTGGGACAAGTGATTCACCCTTCCAGTGTTAGGTGCTAGCTTCTGGTGGTTGCTCTGCCTCTGGAGAGTCTGCTGGTTGGGCTTCTCAGGACAATTGTAGGACAAGTGACCTTCTTTCCCACATCGGAAACACCTATTGGGGGTACTGGGAGCACTAGTCTTCGTGGGAGTATTATTGGAAGGGCCCTGACGCTGTGCTTGATTCCCACTCTGCTGCGGAGGACGTTGGTTGCTATTCTGCGGTTGGAATGGGGGACATTGCGGGAACTGACCGCGGAAAGGGACCTGACCACGATTCCACTGACCAGAAGGAGGCCTCTGTTGATTATTCTGCTGAAAACCAGTACGTGGACGAGTGTTGCTGCCGGAGGCTTGTCCCTGTAACCTTTTCCTCTTAGCATCCATCTCCTTGCGCTTGTTATCCACCACGATAGCGCGGTTCACAAGCGTCTGAAAATTAGGATAGGTATTGGACATTAACTGTAATTGTAGCCCATCATACAATCCCTTCAGGAAGCGGCGCTGCTTATCATTGTCATTAGCCACTTCATGTGGAGCGTATCGTGACAATTGAGCAAACTTGTCACGGTACTCAGCTACAGACATTGACCCTTGGGTCAAGTTCCTGAATTCCTCCGCCTTGAGTTCTATCATTCCTTCAGGTATATGGTAAGCTCTGAAGTTCTCTCTAAACTCCTGCCAAGTGATTGCGGGAGCATTGGCGGGGCGACCATACTCATACGATTCTCATCAATCCTGAGCTTCTCCCTGGAGTTGTCCAGAAGCAAACAACACCTTCTGCCGGTCATCACATTGTGCAATATTAAGCTGCTTCTCCACAGCACGAAGCCAATCATTGGCTTCCAAAGGATCAGCGGCATATGTGAACACTGGGGGACGACCCTTCAAAAATTCACCACGCTTATCACGTGGTTGAGCGCCAGCAACTGGCTGATTTTGCTGATTCTGCACCAGTTGTTGCATAAGCTGCGTCTGCACTGCCAACAGTTGCTCAATAGTTGGTGGCGGTGGTGGTGGTGGATTTGGGGGAACACTTTCACGACCCCTGCCTCTTCCTCTTCCGTCCATCTGCCATCCATAAAAATGCAAACTTTAAGAATTCCACGTTATCAACCACTTATAAGATAAAGAATGAGATCTGAAAGTTTTCTGGACGAGTAGCAATATTGACAGTTCAGTATTTCAATCATATCTCGAGCTACAGAAGTCCAAAAGAAGCGTGCTTTATATGGTTGGAAATCTTATGAAATTATCCACAACTTTTATTCAGACCTCAAGATCAGATTCTGTCGTTAAGTTAATGAAAAATAAGGCGTAACAGAAATTGTTCCAGATTCCTGACTGTGCAGAAACTTTAAATTGTGACAATTATATATCTCGAACCAGATCAGATAAAAAGGTGATTCCAGTGGTATTTGAAAGATGCTTAAGTCTAGTTTCTCTCATAAAAATTTCATAAATATTGCACGAACCGTTTTTGAACCATAGTAGAAATATGACAGACTGCTCCAGAAAACAGTAAGGACAGAAACGTGATAATACCAAACCCACTATTATTCCCTTGACTATTAAACTTATTATTCTTAAAAATGGAACTTGTAGACATGCCTACAAGCCCCAACACTCATAACAAAAATCCAACTCACACTTAAGCATAATAATAAAGCAACTAACACACCAAAGTTCAAACCACACGACAGACTCGATGACTCAACTGACGTTACTAAGAACGTTTTTATTACATAAAGGACTCCTATTTCCTAAGGACGTGGCTCATGCTCTAATGTCTCATAAATCTTGGCCATGCCTTGGTTTGCTCGGAGTTCATCAATGGTTGCCTGGCACCTCTTGATGGTCTTCCCTTGTGCCTTCACCATCTCCTCTAACTGCAGCTTCCTCTCCATCATATCATAGACAAGGTTCACCATCACCCGAGGTAGTGGTTCTAGCTGCACTGGATTTGTCATAGCCCATCCAAGGTCGGGGTGTGCACGAGGGAAGTAGCGATGAATGTCATGCTTCATGCTGTTAAAGCGAAGGTAGCGGAGGCCCATACATATTTCAAAAGCGGCATCTTCAATGCTATCCTCCATGGTAGCTCGATGACCCATGTGAGAAAACATCCTGTCCAGCTGATACGCCCCTTTTTCTTGTTTATGTGTAAAGATACTCGCCCTTGCCTTCCAGTATGTGTCCTCCAGCGGATGAGTGTACTCCCAGCAGACGTACTCCACAGCTGGATGCCAATCCGTGAAGTAGGCAGTGAGCATCCCCACAAGTCAAAGATGAGAGACAACATTCCCTCCATTCTTGTGGTAGATCTTCACAGTCCACCCCATTGGAGGAGGTGGCACATCTCCAGCAGCTTCATGATGCGGTGGAGACGGGGGTTGCCCTCCTCCATTAGCCTCCTCTTCATCATCTTCAATCTCAATGATCTCCGGATCTTCTTCAGGCTCAGGCTCTTCCTGGGGAGGTGTTGGTGCTTGGATTGATGCTTCAGGGGCCTGCTCCTGTTCTTGGGGTGCTTGCTCTTGTGGCTCTTCAGGTGCAAGCAAAGCACGAGGTGGGTAGTATCCTCCAGAGCTGATGCGGGCAGTCTTAGGGTCACGAACCATCTACAGAATTTTTAGATGTAGTTAGAATAGAGGCAAAATTTCATAATAGAATGAGACATAAGAAGCATAAAAATTTATTAAATAACAAGAGCAAGATAATAAGCATAAAAATAGTGTAAAGAAGATACTAAATCGACCATTTCTAGCTAGGCTTGCATCCTACAGTCAACAAAAGCTCTGATACCAATTTGTCACACCCATTTAAAGACCAAATGGAATGCATACTCTTATGTGTGTCCAAAGATCAATCACACATAAGTTAGCAAATTATAACGGAAGTATCATCACAAATGTTATTACATCACGATATTTAACACATAGTCTTTACACAAATATAGCGGAAGTAAAAATTATAAATCTCTCGTGGTAGCTCCAATCACAGGCACATTGACTGGTTGACTGCAAGTCTAGTAATCTTCAGGGAAGTAGGAGTAGTAGTCACTATTAGCACCATCTGTTACCCATCCGGGATTTTTATCCAAGTAAGAAAAATAAACAAGCGTAAGTACATCTCGTACTCAACAAGTGTAACATGGGGTTCATGAGGCTCAAAGGTATAACATTGGTTTATCAGCATGTAGCTTTTAGTTAGCATAATTTTAGCATATCAATAGCATCAAGATGTCTCAATGTAAACAATAAACATATGATCCATGTGAAAATGATTGATGAATAGCAAAAACATAACCATTAATAATTATCAACTATTCCATAAGGGTCCAAGGCCACACATGACCGTGAGCACGGCTGTTATAACAGTTTTACACTCTGTAGAGGTTGTACACTTTCACTGTGAGTCATGTTGCCCATATGCCCGGGTTAATTACATCCAAACCACTCCCAAGGTGAGCAGGCAGGGAAACACTATGAAGTCTTTCGAAGGTTTGTCTAACAAGTTAGGGCCATTAGATTCAATCGGCAAACAGATGTAGAGCCCCCCTTCCAAATGGCACAATAACACGCAGCCTATACACATAAGGACAGAGGCCGCACTATACCCGATTCGTCAAGCCATTCTTACGCCAAAAAGGTTACCACTAAAAAGCTAGAAAAGGTCCTTCTATATGACTAAAGCCAGAGCCATATAGCCCCCATAGTTGTACTGTAAATCCCGGATGTTCGCTTATAGATGAGTCCTTATGGAGAGTAATTAGAGCATCAAAAATAACCCCATGCTCTAATCCCCTTTAAAAATTAATCAAAATCATCTTTTATTGTTTGTTGCATATTCCATTAATCAATTTACATGATCATAGTCCATGTTTAAGCACTAGCCATACTACTCAATGCAATATAATAGGTATCAAGGTATAAGATCAACACTAAGTCATCCTTAACAAGGGAATAGATGCATAATGATATTATTTGTATATTGTGAATAGGACAACAAGGATAATCCCATGCTATACTTGCCTTGCTCAAACTAGTCCTGAAGATCTTGCTCGTAGAAAGACTCTTGATCCCCAACGAATTGTTCACCGTCTATACTCGATCAACAACAGCAACAACATACATCCAGAGGCAATCATGCATAAACAAACAAGACTATAATTAGAACAGTACACCAATAGTAAGAAAATAAGATAAAAAGTCTTTAAAATGAATCTACAACTCGCTAGGATCACACAGACGTAAAGATCATGAAAAACGGAGCTAAAACGACGAAGTTATGAATTTATGAAGATTTCCTATAGAAAAATAAATACTTTAATATAAACTCGAAAATAAATTATCACAAACCTACTGTACAGTACTACCAATATGTAGAGCTCGCAAATATGAACCTAACGCAATTTGAACGGGTCAAATCGGAGTTAAAACGGAGATTCTACGCACAAATTAACATAATGGCAATTCTGTAAATAAGTGAAAACGTATTTTCTCTAGTTACGCGATCAAAATACGCTTTACGAAAAAGAAAACGTAAACTGAGAATGCGCTTTGGACTGTGGGTTAAGAACTTAAAAATTACAGGGTCTCTTTAGCAAAATTGCCGGCCGAAGGGGTATCGTGTATTATCAGCCGTTGGATTTGAAATAGATGGCTCGGATCTAATCGGGGGAGGGATAAGGGGGCCGCGCGCTCGCACGAGCTGGGCTCGGCCCGTGACGCGAAGCGGGGCGGATTCCGAGCGCCCTGCACTGCTGGGCCACGGTGGCTCGGCCCAAGGCGACTAGGGAAACGGCCGCGCTGACCGCGGCTCGGGAAAAGGCCGAGCGGGCCAAGAAGAGGCGGGCTGAATTCCGAGAAGAGAAGAAAAACCTTTTTCTTTTTCTTTTCTAGTTTTTCAAAACCATTTTCCAAAAGATTTTGAAATCCATTTTGAATTTAATTCAAACCACTCAATACAAAATTTCAAATGCAGCAACATGAATGCTCAATCATATTTCTACCCTTATATTTGATTTTAAATTTATAAAAATTATTATTATTCTAAGTTTGCATGCTCACAAAAATACATAAAAATCATATTTTTCCTATTTTTATTTCTTTCAAAATTTTAGGGTGTTACACAATCCAATGACCAACCAAGTGCAAGCAATCAAGTGCAAGTCCTCCAACCAACTAATATTGCAAGAGATCATCCTTTAGATCATATAATTGGTGATATTGGAAGTGTTGTGCAAACTAGATCAAGATTGGCTTCATTTTGTGAGCATTATTCATTTGTGTCATCATTTGAACCAACCAAGATAGATGAAGCTTTGATGGACGTTGATTGGATTAATGCTATGCTTAAAGAGTTGAACAACTTCACTAGAAATCAAGTATGGGAATTGATAGAGAGGACTAAGAATAATAATGTGATTGGAACCAAGTGGGTATTTTGGAACAAACAAGATCAAGATGGGATAGTTATAAGGAACAAAGCAAGATTGGTAGCACAAGGCTATACACAAGTTGAAGGTCTTAACTTTGATGAAACATATGCCTCGGTTACAAGATTGAAAGCAATTAGGATCTTGTTAGCCTATGCTTATGCTCACAACATCAAGTTCTATATATCAAATGGATGTGAAGAGTTGGGTACATCAAGGAGTTGGTTTATGTTGAGCAACCACCAAGTTTTGAAGATGATAAGAAGCCCAACCATGTTTACAAGTTGAAGAAGGCATTGTATGGTTTGAAGCAAGCACCTAGAGCATGGTATAGGAGGTTGAGGGATTTCCTACTCTCTAAAGGGTTCAAGATGGGCAAGGTTGACACCACTCTCTTCACTTTGCAAATATATGTTGATGATATTATCTTTGGATCGACCAATCAAGATTTTTGTGAGGAGTTTGGAAACATGATGGCAAATGAGTTTGAGATGTCCATGATTGGAGAGCGTAGTTATTTCCTTGGTCTTCAAATCAAGCAAATGAAGAATGGCACATTTGTGAGTCAAGGCAAGTACATCAAGGACATGCTAAAGAAGTTTGGTCTAGATGAAGCTAAAGCAATTCACACACCTATGGGGACAAATGAGTATTTGGATGTTTATTCTAGTGGCAACATGTTGGATCAAAAGTTGTATCGGTCTATGATTGAAAGCCTACTCTATGTGACCACATCAAGGCTGCATGTCATGTTTAGTGTATTCATGTGTGCAAGGTTTTCAGCCTCACCAAGAGAAAGTCATTTGAAAGCAATAAACAGAATATTGAGGTATTTAAAGCATACACCAAATGTTGGATTGTGGTATCCTAAGGGGTCAAACTTTGAGTTAATTGGATATTTGGACTCTGATTATGCGGGATGCAAAGTGGATAGAAAGGGCACATCAGGCACATGTCAATTGTTTGGAAGTGAAAGCATCTAGGCCCCTAGTTGGATTTTGGTGATCAATGATGACCTAAGATTACTGTGACCAACGTGTGTTTTACAGAGGCATTATAAGTTAGGTCATAGTAATGGTGATTGATTGGACACTTATGGTATTCATGCCCTTGTTGATGGAAATTGTTTTGGTTTTCAAAGGATGGACGACAAGGTGGACTAGGTCTAAGTGTCGTTTGGTGTTGAGAGACACTTAGATTAGTTTAGGACTTTGTTTTTCCTTTGGGCATACTATAAAGGGGGCATGGATGGGTAGCTTGACATAGGAGAGTCTAGTGAGAAGAATGTGGTGCACATTTGTTTAGCACTAGGTAGCTCAGATGAAGCCCAAGATCATCAGGAGTTTGAAAATGATTTGAAACGGCGTTTGAATTGGAGGGCAGCAAAGCTGGTGGCAGCGGATAGGGCGGTGTACACTGCCCTGGTCATCGCCATGGGGGTGGTGGTGCACCACCCAGGGGGTGGCGGTGCCATCACCCTATTTATCTGGAGACTACCACTTTGGGATTTTTCTCTTAGGATGTCACTGGACAGGGGTGGCGGTGCCCACAGCAGTGCACCGCCCCCTTTTATCTAGAGAGTGGGGAAAACAGGGTTTGGTCACTGCCCTTGGGGTGGCGGTGCCCAACCCATCAACTAGCCATTGGGGTGGCACTAGACATGAGGTGGCGATGTGCCACCTTGCTGTCCGGTGGCACCGGACATGAGGTAGCCTATATGTTGTAGACTTCTTGTTGTGTGAGATGGAGGATACAGTGATGGTTGGTTGTAGAGCTCGTCATCAGCTTCCCTATGCTCACTACCTATCACATATCTTTCAGAGGTTGATTAACCATCCTCAGTGGGTTCTCACGGCACAAGCAGACACTAGAGCCTTTGGGACATACATGCCAGTGCCATTTGGATGTGATGACAGACACAGAGAGCCTAAGCCAGCTAGATAGCTAGAGGCAAAGGACCCTCCGGAAGTGGTCATCAGAGACACAAACCCGCTATTTGATGATGATTTTGAGGATGATGATGATGAGGATGAGTTACCAGGGCCTACACCAGTACCTCTGCCTAATCCACCTCGCCCTCATGACTATGAGGCTAGTGGTTCCCACTCTACTCCACCTTCAGTACCTCTAGCTACATACCCCACTCTTGCAGCTTTACTAGGGTAGATGATAGCTGAGTAGTAGAGATATAGGACATTGAGCTACACCGGTAGGCAACAAAGCAATTAAGGATAGCAGCTAAGCAGCAGTGTTTAGCCACCGAGCTGGCACACCGAGAGATAGAGGCCCATACCGAGCAAATCAAGCTCGGTCAGCATATGCTCACCTGTTTGGGAACATACAGGCCCGGTAGGATCAGTTTCAGCAGTTGATGCTTGCTAGTGAGGCGCATAACTTCACATACTTCTAGCATATTCTGCAGTAGACAGGAGTGTCACCACCACCGCCTCCAATTTAGATAGCCGCTCCTACACTAGTTCAGGTGTCCTTGGCCCTAGCTATACAGTACAGCGTACTTCAGGGCTAGGGTGTTCCCCAGGTGTCTCTGATCCACCCCACGACACTTGACTTCTCCTCTTTAGGATAGGGTATGGATTTGAGGTTACCGGCATGTCTCAGTCTCTCTCGCTTACAGCTACATAGACACAGTCGGTGATCATGGCAACTATAGCTTAGACTTCTTAGACAGTATCTACCACACACAGCTAGGTCACGATAGAGTCCTCTGAGGTAGTGCCATCTTCTTCAGCTCATGTGCTACCTACAACTCCACTTCAGGCAGGCACTAGCAACACTATGCCTTCTTCAAATGCCTCGTCCAACCTGCAGCAGTAGCAGACAGTTACAGTGAGTCAACCTCCTCCACTTGCTACTATATAGGTTCCAGTGACAGTGTCAGTTGCACCGACGATAGTGGCAGCTCTAATTCAGTTAGTTCTAGTCTCAGAGCCTGTCGGTCAGTTAGAGGATAAACAACTCAGAGTTCTGATTCAGATGTTGACTACACTCAATTTGAGCTTTCATCGTGCACCTTGGCACCTGGCACTACTGCTACTACCCCACCATAGGACCCTTAGGTTTTGGCACTTGACGCCAAAGGGGGAGAGAGTGAGAGAATGTGAGATAGAGGGAGAGTTGTGAGAGGAATTTGATATCTTTGTGTGCTACTCCCATTCTTTTGCATGCATGTTTACATTTCCATTATGCATTGTATTACACGTGTGCTTGCATGTGTGATGACATTGTGAGACATGACTTATTGTTTCATTTGTATATCATGTCTCGTGTTGCTCGTTTATTATGCTTCCGCCATACTCTGATGTTAAATGAGCTTCTTTTCATGTACTCATGTTTAATTCTTATATATTGAGTACATATTGTGGTCTTGGTATGCAAGGACTTGTTCTAACCCCTTTGATCTTATTGTCACAAGTCCATGCAAACAAAGCGGTTGAAAACCCCAAATCTCTCTTGTAAGGGAAATGGACCTTTGCCCATTTTAGTTTGGATTTTGGTGTTTGATGACCAACACAACCAAATTGGACTAATATGTTTGCAAGTGTTTTTTGTATTCCAATAGGGTGCAAATGTGACTTGGACAAAGGTGACATGGTGATCCGGATGATCAACACCTTAAGCAAGACCTTAGAAGCATCATAGAAGACCTAAAAGATCAAGCAAGGTTCAAGCATGAAGATGAAGAAGCCCGGATGTTAAAACACGAAGAAACAGAAGGAAGAGGGGGCACCACCCTGGCCACCGCCCTAGGGGTGGTGGTGCACTGCCAAGGGGTGGCGGTGCCACCAAGTCACAGGGCTGCTGCTGCTACTGCTAGAGAAGAGGGGGGCACCAGACAACAACGTGTGAAATGCCCTAGTCACCGCCCTAGGGGTGGTGGTGCCTCGCCCAGGGAGTGGCGCTACCACCACCCTAAAAATCTAGAGAGCAGTGAAAACGGGACACGGGCACCACCCTAGGGGTGGCGGTGCACCACCCTGTGAACAGGGTCCCAACGGTCGGATGTCAGAGACTCAACAGTGTCCCAACTACGTTTGTGGTGTGGCCGCCACCACGTACCAGAGGGAACAAGGCCCATGATGTTTTGGCCGGAAGCTTGATAGCGAAGATGGCGGGGAGCAATCCGAGAGAGGCTTGCCAGAAGGCACACCGGAGACCCACTTACGCGTGGAGAAGGCCTGGGGCTATCTACGGAGTTACTTGATCGGGAGCTTGGCACTTGTGAGGGATTCCTTGCGAGGGGTTCCAACGAGGACTAGGGGGAAGCTTGTACACTTCTCGACACCTTAGTAAAAATACCGAAGTCATCGATGAGAGTTTACATCTCTACCTCATCTTTAGCTTCCGCATTTATATTGCTACCTTGGTTGTGTGCTTTACTTTCTTAGCTTAGTTGATAGGCTAGTTGATAGGATTGGAACCTAGGTTGCATAACTCTTTTGTGGTAGAGATAGCAACACACCTAGTAAAACTATAGTTGCACATTTAGATAGATTACTTTGTTGCATAGGTTTTGACTAGGTGGGATTAGAGGCCATAGTTTAGAATTATATTTTTAAGTTGCCTAATTCACCCCCCTCTTAGGCATCATGGTCCCTACAAGTGCTATCAAAGCCAGTCGGCTCAATTTGGACTTTTGGCTTCACCGTCATTGAGCTGACGCTATTTAGACTGATTAGGATGGATACCTCTAGGCCTTCGTACTTTAACGACACTAATCTCCCCTACTATAGTGCTAGAATGGCTTGCTACCTAGAAGCAGTTGATCTAGGTGTTTGAAGAGTCACCCACAATAGGATGAACCCCCTCAAAAATCCCGAGAAACAAACTAAGGGTGACAAGAAGAAATTCATCTAAATGCAAGAGCTAAAAATTGCTTGTTTGAATCTTTTAGCATGGATGTGTTTAACCAAGTGTTCACCTCAAACACTGCACATGAAACTCATGAGCTCCATGACGGCGCAAGTAATGTCCATGAGCAAAAACATTGCCTAGCTAAACAAAGTTATGATTCTTTTAAAATGAAAGATAATGAGCTTGTTCGTGATATGTATTCTTGTTTGAATCTAATTATCAATGAGTTCAACTCTATAGGATTGATAAAGCTAGGTGATGCGGACATCGTGAGGAAGATCATCTCCGTGCTACCACAATGGAAATATGCAAGCATCATCACCATCCTCCACAACATGGAGGACTCTAGCAACATGACTCCGGCCATTGTGATTGGCAAGCTTGTGACATTTGAGATGTCATGCAAGATGGGTCAAGAAGAAGCCTCTTCATCAAGCAAAGGCAAAGCTCTCACATGTAGTGAGAAAAAGAAGATGAAGGGCAAGCAAGTTGAGACAAGCTCAAGCTCAAGCGCCTCAAGTGAAGATGAAGAAGAAGAAGATGGTGATGATGATGATGAAGAAGAATCAAGTGATGATGATCAATCTTCCTCCTCCACCTCTGACCTTGATGAAGAATCAATCAAGCTTATCAATAAGGTGGAGAATATGATTCAAAAGCTCAATGTCAAGGGTGTGCCCATCCAAATTCAAGATTTCATCTTCACCAATCAAAAAAGAGAGCAAAGGAAGAAAGGGTGCTATGGATGCGGTGAGTCGGGGCACTTTGTGGAAGTATGTCCAAACTTGCCACACCCAAGACAAAGAAGAAGGAAATAAAAGCAAAGCACCAAGCCCTCACAACAATCAAGACTTGGGATGATTCATCAAGTGAAGATGAAGCCCAAGACAAGAGGCAAGGTCGCAAGCACTCATCATCAAGCACTTCACATGTGTGCCTATGGAGGTAATGAAAGTTCTAGCTCAAGTGATAGTCATAGTGATGATGAGATACCTTCTTATGAGCAACTTGTGCAACAAAATATTAATTATGCTAAAAGTTGTACTAGCCAACAAAAGAAGATAAAATTATTAAAAGAAAAATTAGATAGCTCACAACAAACTTATAATGCTTTGCCTGAACATATGCAACCTTTGCCAATCTTAATGTGGAGCTATCTTCTAAAATTGAGCAACTTGAAACTAGTGCAACAAATGAATGCACAAGTAATGATGAGCAACTTTTGAAGAAAAATGAAAAATTAAAAGAAAAGTTAGCTAGCTCACAAGATGCTTATAAAAGTTTGCTTGCTAAAATGGAAACCATGTGCAAACATTGTGTTGAGCTAACCAGTAAAGTTGCTAATTTTAAAGCCGTCAGTTCAACCCCCATTGAGGCACATAAAAAGAAAAGTTCAATTTTTGAAATGACTAAAAAGGATGCCTCTACTTCTTGCAATGATTTGATTTTAGACTCACCCATATGCAACCAAGTTCGTGTCAAGAAAATTGTTGTAGAAACATGCATGTACACAAGATGTTGCAATGGAGAATGAGCAACTCAAGCAAGAAGTGACTCGCCTCACCAGGGATTAGACTCAAGTGCAAGGCAAGATGAAGCAAACCCATCTTCATCAAGATAACACCGCTAAGGGAGTGAAGAAGCTTGATGAAGGACAAACCGTGGTTTGCTACGTGTGCCACAAGGAAGGCCACAAGTCCTATGAGTGCAAGGTAAAGAATGGGGGAGGAGCAAAGAATAAAAAGAAGAAGCCAACAAGCAAGCTTTCCAACACCTACACCAACAACATAGACAAGAAGGCCTCCACACCTTATCTCTTGAAGAAGAAGAAGAAAAATGACAAGGTGGTGGCCATCAAGGTGAACAAGCAAGCCAACAATGGGGTCAAATGCTTTTGGGTGCCAAGGAGATTATTTCCAACATGAAGAGCACCAAGAAGGTTTGGATCCCGAAGGGGAAGTGAGAAGTCCAATGGACTTCAGGAAATTTGGAGAATTGGCAAAGCTTGGGTGCATTGGTGCATCACATTTTACAAGGGTATTGCCAAGTGGGTTAGTGAATATTATGGGCCAAAATTCCCCCTCCCATGTTTGGTAACTAGATTTAAATTCTTGCAATTTCAATAAACATCTAGTTCCTTTTCATGTCTAGGTTTGCATTTGCACGTTTAATCTGTTGTCATGCATACACTAGGCAAATCATATGGTAGGGTTGCTCGGTTTCACTCTTACCCTTGGAGCAAACCTACATGGTTTAAAAATGTTTAGGAGCATGACACATAGCTCATCTTACAAGTGGTTTAAATTATTTTACAAGTTTGTATCCAATATGTGCCAAAGTGTCCAAATTGTAGATAATTTCCCCCGAATATCATATATGAAAGTGACTCTTACCTCCAAGTGGTGTCATCTTTCGAGTGGTATTTTTGACGTAAAAAGTCAATGTGCATGTATCCTACAAGTATTCAATGCTTGTGTGCACAAATTTAGGGGGAGGTTACTCTACAAGTTGGATGCTTTGAGACTAACACTATTTCAAGCTTATCATGTGTGTTGTGGTCTCATTGCAAGGAAAATGGGGTCCCTGGAGATAAGCATCATGCTTCAAACATCCGCCACTGATTACAAATGATCTTCTTACAAGTGACATCATTACAAGTGGTGATATTCCAAGTGGTTTCTACATGTGGTATTTCTAAACCGATATCATCATGTTGACTTCATTTGGTATTTATATGCTTTCTCCATACATTATATAGATTAAGCTCCCTTGTGCATTAATTTGCCAATTATGCATATAATTCACCTTCCACCATATGTATGCATATTTTTAAGGGGAGCTTAGTCTATGTAATATGAGAGTCAAGTTTGTGATCAATTCCACTCCACATTCAAAGGATCACAAAATTTGACCCTCCCTTGTGTGCTACTAATGTCTTCCTTTTCGATGTTTGATTCCAAAGGGGGAGAAATTGTAGGACCATAAGCAAGGTGGAGATTGTTATTATTTGCTTGCTTTGGTCGTGTTGTCATTAATCACCAAAAAGGTGGAGATTGTAAGCAAAATGGACCTCGACCCATTTTAGTTTGGATTTTGGTGTTTGATGACCAACACAGCCAAATTAAACTAATATGTTTACAAGTGTGTTGGTATTTATGAGTGCAAACTAAAATATAAGACTTCTTGTCGGTGTAAGAAACGGTGGTTCTAGCACCAACGAGTAATATGTGTTTGCGCGTTGGGGATCCGGATGGTGTGCAAGAAGAACACAAGCAATTTATACTGGTTCGGGCCGAAGAATGCCCTACGTCCAATGGGGGAGGGGAGTCTTGTATTATCTTGCACCGAAGTGCTTGTAGTAGGGGTTACAAGCGGGTGAGAGAGAGAGGAGCTCCTAGGTCTCAAGATGTGAGTGGAGGGAGTGTGTGTGTGTTCGCCTCTGATGAGTCAAACGGCCTATGGATTTGCCTTCTATCTGTTTTTTTCTTGTCCTCCCTTCGAATGGTCCCTGCCCTCCCCTTTTATAGATGCAAGGGGAACGCAGAGTTACATGCATGTGCTACGTGATATTTTTCCTGGGAAGGAAGATCCGAGGCCTCCTGTAGTTGGTGGCGTATTACTGTTAGAGGAGTGACTCCTGTCCTTTGATGCTGTAGCGACGTGTCCTGCCATACGTAGCCCTGTGAACGACGCAGCTACGACGCGTAGAGTCGTGATTATCCCTGTGGCGACGTGCCTGTCCTTCTGTTTGACTGGCATAGAGGGCCGAGGCCTCGGAGGCATGAATCATGGCATGATTTTGCTCCATTCGAGGGAATAGTGGCCTAGAGCGGCGTTTCGTACGTCGCGCAGGCATGGATCGTGCGTATAGTGCCAGTATGGGTGGCATAGTGACCAGCAGCTCTTCCCCATGCTTGTTATGGGCGACGGCATCATGATTTGACCCCTGTCATTCCTGGCTTGTCCAGTTGGGTAGACGCAGGAACATGGGCGACGTCGCGGGGGGTCTCGAGCGTGCCAATGGGGGAGCGGCGTCAGAGGTCGGTCTCGGGCGAGGCGGAGACAGATAATGTCGTCTTTGGGGCTCGGACGAGGCGGTAATGATGTTGTGGGTTGGCCTGTGCCCGAGACCCAACGCTGAGGTCTCGGGCGAGTCGGAGGTGTTCCGAGACCCCCTGTGTGAGGCCTCAGCTGAAGTGGGGAGATGGGCTGGTGTGCTCACGCGGCTTGCTGGAGGCCCAGCAAGGGAGAGTTTAGCCCATAGGTCTCTTTAGTTGATTTTTCCCTTAGACGGGGCAGATTAATCATTTGTTTTTTGGGGGGGTGGTTTTCCACCTTAATTTGGGTACCCCTAATTGTGGTACCCGACACTTCTGCAAGAGCACAGTGTAGCATTTCACTAGGAGTATTCCAGGTATCGTTATTTATATTTTACCATAGGGAAACAATGGAATAAAGATTATAATAACAAAGGAGTATCTACTAACATACCAACATAACTAGAATAGGGGGTAATTATAGAAATTATGTAGAATGACACAAAGGGGATAAATCTATAAAGATAATGTAAACTAGTTAACTCAAGAGAACAATGGGTGAGGTAGATTCCTATGATATTCTTATTACACAATCAAAGTATATATATATATATACCCGACTTTAGCTAAGACTCACTCTACTCTTGTGCACTTTGGGACGCCGCTAGACAGTAGACCACCACAAAAGATAACTCTACTGACACGACTACAGTCCTACAATTTAAGAACTTGCTCAACATGGGGTGCACTACAAAGGATAAACGGGGCTGTCACCACTCGCTACCTACCACACAACTAGGGAACAGGGTGCACTCACAGGCAGAGCATTGTGTAAGCACCACGCTTACACGAGGCTCGGTTACTCAGCCCAGTCAACAAACTAGCAAGCTAAGCGCTCTATGAACCCGCACACATAAGTAAAGATAACCTTAACTAAGCAAGATATATATTCAAAGTAAGTATAGCCATGTAAATAAGAATGATATAATGATAATGAATTCTCACAAGATATGTAAGTGAAGATACAATGGCTTTACCGAGCCTCCGAGACTTGATCCGGAACCTGGACATGAGCCCGACTCGACCCTCACTCCCGAGCTACTAATCTACTACATTGAAGAGCTCTAAACCTATTCCTCCTTGTGTATCTTGATCTGAATGAGATTGCTCTCAATGGATGGCCTTCTAGAGGAGGTCAGGGGGTCCTTTTATAAGGGGAGATGGAGTAGGGGGCAAGGCATTGCCACATCATCAATCCGCATCAACTCCCTCGACCATCGTTAGAGAACCAACTTCAAACTGACCTTCTTGCATGGTGGAGGTTGAACCTCAGAGGCGGTGGAGAGTCCACATCGAAGAAGGGCCCGATAGGCAGGGCCCATAGGCGAGCAGGCCTAGGGGTGGGGCCAGACGGCCCCCCTGTTAGCCTCTCGGCCTGATCTTTGGCGTTAAATCTTGTTTGATGGTCTTGAGGCCATTTTGGGCTGGGTCCGTCGTGGATCATCAGTATTACTTCACGTGTTATGTCTCATTTTGGCCTGTAGAATAGCTAAGCTCACCTGTATGCAAATATTCACAAAGACTTGTGGAATTCGTTAGTTTAAAGCTTCTAGACCTATTGTGATGTTTGATTTTAAGGATTTGAGCAAGTAAAATTGTTGGTTTGTTTTGGAGGTAGAGACCGTCAACAAAGTGTTTGTTTTGTAGTCCAATACGGTGCAAATGTGACTTGGACAAAGTTGACATGGTGATCTGGATGATCAACACCTTAAGCAAGACCTTAGAAGCATCATAGAAGACCTAAAAGATCAAGCAAGGTTCAAGCACGAAGATGAAGAAGCATGGACGTTGAAACATGAAGAAACGGAAGAAAGAGGGGGCACCGCCCTAGTCACCACGCCCTAGGGGTGGTTGTGCACTACCAGGGGGTGGTGGTGTGTAACATCCGTGTTTTTGCATCATAATAAGAACCACTAAAAATTTGATCTTTTTAAAACTTTACAGCAAATTAAAACTTAATTAGTTTATTTTCCCGCAAAACTCTTTTTAAAATAAAATGCTTTCTGAAAACCCTGCATCAAAATCCACCATATGCATTTGTGTGTCATGTAGGAATTAGTTGTAGCGCTAGGAATAATGTCTAGGATTAGAAAATCGCTTCGTATTTAAATTGCATTGCGTGCACCATGGTTGAGTGAATGCTTGCGTGATTGTTTGAATGCTTGTATGTTTGCTTGCATGCTTGTATTATTGCTTTTCTAGAATTTAATTGTGGCACCAAAATAACCTCCCTTAATTATCAATTGCATTCTTGAATTATTTAAAACATTTTCTTTATTTTCTAGAGGTAGAAAATGCATCAAAGATATAAATAATATTTTATTCTCCTCTTAATTAACTAGGAATTATAATAGCCATCGCATTAATAAAATTATAGGTTTAATCTTTCTTTGCAATATTCCTCTCAATTTACATTTAGTTAATAGGAAATATGAAATCATTAATTTCTGTCATAGTTAGAAAGTATTATATAATATCTAGGAAAATATATCATATTAAATACATAGTTACATTATCGTAGATATATAGAACTATATCATGGATACGATATTATACTTGTATTTCCTTGAACTAGATAATACGTCAATATCTGATTCTCATCTTAATCATCTAGGAATTAATATAGTAGTTGACATAATATATACTTTCTTAATATTTACGAAATTCATCATTTATCTATGATACATATGGGCAAATATATATACATGCATTGTTACGTTGTCTGTTTATTATTTACAAAAAAGAATAGAAATGTCTCCACTGTGTACTCCCTTCCCCTCCGGTGCTGCCGCTCGGCCCAGCATGGCCGCAGCCCCTCTCGGCTTGGCCCAGCCAGCTCGGCCCGTCACGGGCAACGGCCTTGCCCGCGCCGCGCCGCACCACGATGCCGCGTCTGCGCCCAGAGCTGTGGAGCCGCGTCGCCTTCGCGTGCGCCGCATCAACACTGCGTGGCTGCCGTCCATCTCGAGCACGCGAAGAACGCCGCGGCCAACACCTCACCCGCTGACTTACTGTGCCGAGGTCGCCATGGCCGCCGACCGCTGTGCCGACCGACGTACTGTGCTCCGCTGGCTCCCTGTGCCGAACCGACCTTCCCAGTTGTCGCCTCGCCATGGCTGCCGGAAAAGATCTCCGTTGCCAGAGATATTTCCCCTGCCGCGCACCTATAAAAGGGCGTCGAGGTCGCCATTGGGGAGCCACCGGTGGAGCTGAGTTTGAGCACGCGATGGAGATGCCGACGGAGTCGGAGTCGCTGCCGAGCTCTTCTACGCCGAGGCCGCCGCTGTCCGTCCACTCGCCGGAGTACCACGCCTCCGCCTCCTGTTGGGGAATTAACTTCGTCCAAAAAACTCAAGCCCAAACTTTGGAGTATGAAAGATATAAAAATATTCTAATGAAATTCACTTGCAGGAAAAAATATAGCGAAAAATGTATTTCGACTTCGTCGTCAAGAATTCAACTTCGCCTATCGACTTCGTCGTTCAACTTCGCCTATCGACTTCGTCGTTAAGAATTCAACTCAAGAATTCAACTTCCCCTGTCGACTTCGTCGTCATGAAATCAACTTCGCTGGATAGAGAAGTAGACGAGAAGCAAGAGATAATCTGAAGAAGACAAGTTCATTGAAGGAAAAGAAGATTGAACGCGAAAAAGAAGACTGAATCGGGAGAAAATGACTACTTCGCCCTTACATGGATGAAGGGTTGTAAATATTTAGATCAGGGGTAAAATAGTCATTTTATATAAAATACGAAGATTAGGGCCCTATAAATACCCCCTCTGACATGTATAGTATGATCATGAAATGAATACAACTTTGCATGCAATTTTGTCTTGACTGAAATTTTTTCTGATGATTGTGTGAATTGAGTCGTCCGACCTGAACTTTTCACCCAACATCTGGCGCCCACTATTTGTGCGTGCATCTAAAGATCTTCATGACCACAAGAAATAAAATGGCAAGACCAAACAAGAAGACCGCCAATGAAGAAACCAAAGACGAACAACCACTCGGCGAAGACAGAGGTCTTACAAAAGAAGTCTCTCAAGGTGCAAACTCTTCAAGAACGAGCGAAGCTGAAGAACAAAGACTCAAAGAACATGAAGAACAAGTTTTACGAAGGCAAAAAGAACTTGAAGAATGTCGCGCAAGAGCACGAGAAAAAGACACTCAAACAAAGAATAGAAGAGGCCGAAGCTACCCTTCGCAATTTAAATGAGCAACTGCAAAATGCAAATCATGAAGTTATGAATCAAAAAGAATCGCATCCAGCAACAAGAATCTCTCATGAGAGAAATATTCAGAAATCATTCATATCAATTGATACAAGCTCCCCACTGTCAACAAATTTGCAGCTAGCTCAATGGCCTATAGGGTATAAATTCAACATGATACCAACATTCGATGGTGAATCAGAACCAAGACAATTCTTAATGAGTTTTGAAGCCGCAGTAATTGCAGGTGGTGGAGACGAAACCACACTTGCAAAGTCACTTGTCATGGCAGTAAAAGGTCCAGCACAATACTGGTATTCATCTCTAAAAGCAAGATCCATACATTTATGGGAACAATTAAAGACAAATTTACTTGTTGCCTTCCAAGGATTTCAACCAACTGGTCTTACAGACATGGATTTATTCAACTGCAAACAACAGCCCAAAAAACCTCTAAGTCAATATTACAAGAGATTCATTCAAATCAAATCTCAAATCACAAATATCCCAGACGAAGTTGTCATAATTGCAGCAATCAAGGGACTTCAGGCAGGACAATGTGCAGCACACCTTACTCGAGAAAAGCCAACTTCACTAGCTCAACTTTACGAAGAAATCTAGAAGTACTGCAAGTCCGATGAAGATTACAGAAAAAGAATTGAGGAAGAAAACAGCTTCAGAAATCAAAACAAAAGCAGCAATTTTCATCCCCAAAGCAAAACAACTATGAGCGAAGACACTTCATCCACGTCAGTCAAGTTGAAAACAGCAATTCAACTACTGAAATAAATTTTCAACCTCAAAATCAATACAACAGTCAGTACAACCAAAGGACATTCGAAAGAGGTGGCTTCAATTCAAGAGAAAGAGGAGGACGAGGAAGAGGAAGAACACCCCTAAGACCAGAAGAGATGTATTGCATCATTCATGGCAAAGGGGCTAGACACACATCAAAAATGTGTCCAAAAGTAAAGAAAAACATCGAAGAAATACAAGAAGAAAACAAAATCTCAAATCAATCAAAAGCTGTCAACCATATGATTCAAGGCCAACAAAACTCTTATTACCCAATTCAGTTTGGACACTCCCAAGCAATGATTTCAGGCCCATCGCCATCGTATAGCTATGGACCAGTAGCAATGTACGATCCAAATCAATGGAGACAAAATCAACAACAAACAAATTTTTAAATACAACCCGAATCCTCTGTGGCAAACAACAATCCACAAGGGAACAACAAACAGGACAACTCTCCATCAACTTCAATGGCAAGCAAAGGAAGAATCATGACAATCATCGGAGGAAACAGTATTGATCATGAAAACAACAATCAAAAAAAGAATTACTTTCGAAGAGTAAACTCTATCTCAACAGAAGGCCCATACAAAAAGACAAGATGGTCTCATCTACCAATCACATTCTCAGAAAAAGATTTGCAACTGAAAGACTATCCACACATGGATGCAATGGTAGTTGAAGCAAATATTGATGGATGGGCTGTCTCAAAAATTCTAGTTGACGATGAAAGTTCTACAGACATTATATTCATAGCAACAATTGATGCCATGAAAATTGATCGCAAACTTTTAGGAAGAGCTGAGCACCCACTCTACGGCTTCGGTGGGAAGCCAATTCACTCAATAGGAAGAATAGTTCTTCCTGTATCATTTGGAACAGTAAATAATGCAAGAACAGAACAAATTGCATTTGATGTAGTGGACATCCATTATCCTTATAACGCACTTTTTGGAAGGGGAACTTTGAATGCATTTAAGGTAGTAATAAGCTACTCTTACTTATGTATGAAGATGCCTACAATAAATGGAGTTATCACAGTCCATGGAGATCAAACCGAAGCAAGAAACATTGAAAAAGAATACACTCCTGATCGGAAAAATGTTCATACATTCAAGGAAGAAGAGAAAGAAGAAACAGAAAATGCGAAGCCACAAGCAAAAGCTCAAGCAGTCGAAGAAACAAAGAAAGTACCCCTTGACTCATTAGTCCCAGACAAACAAGTAATCATAGGGACAGGACTTTCTCAAGAAGAAGAAAACAGACTCATAGAATTTCTTCAAAGCAACAAAGATGTCTTCGCATGGACATCCAATGATTTAGGAGGAGTCAGCAGAGATATAATTGAGCACAAACTTGACATCAACCCAAACTTTAGACCCAAAAAGCAGAAACTGAGAAAATTAGCTGAAGACAGAATACATGCTGCAAAAGCCGAAGTCCAAAGGTTGCTAGATGCTAAAGTTATAAGAGAAGTCCAATTCACAACTTGGCTAGCAAATATCGTCATGGTCAAGAAAAAAAACGGAAAATGGCGAATGTGTATCAATTTTACAGATCTCAATAAAGCATGCCTAAAAGATAATTTTCTACTACCAAGAATCGACACACTAGTTGATCAAGCAGCTGGAAGTGAAATGCTAAGTTTCCTAGATTGTTTCTCAGGATATCATCAAATCTAGATGAGAAAAGAAGATGAAGAATTTACAAGTTTCATCACACCATTTGGAACATACTGCTTTGTAAGAATGGCAGAGGGGCTTCGCAATGCAGGAACAATATTTATCAGGATGACTTCAACAGTGCTCAAAAGTCAGATTGGCAAAAACTTGCTAGCTTATGTTGACGACATAGTTGTCAAGAGCAAGAAAAGACAAGATCATATTCAAGATCTCCAAGAAACATTCTCAAATCTGAGAAAAGGAAATTTGAAACTAAATCCCAAAAAATGTACCTTTGGAGTACAGAAAGGAAAAATCTTAGACTGCATTATATCAGCAAAAGGGATAGATCCAAACCTAGACAAAGTTCAAGCAATTTTGAACATGAGAATTCCTGAAAACATAAAAGATGTTCAAAAATTGACTGGAAGACTTGCAGCTTTAAACAGATTTATCTCAAAATCAGCAGAACGAAACCTACCAATATTTCAGGCACTCAAAGGATCTAAAAGAGACTTCGTATGGGGACCTTCGCAGCAACATGCATTTGAAGAAATAAAAAAGTATCTATTACAGCCAAACACATTGATTTCACCAACACCAGGAGCAGATTTACTATTATATGTCTCAGCCACAGAAAAAGCAGTAAGTGCAGTACTAGTCCAAGAACAAGAAACAAATCATTCAAAATATCAAGTACTAGTCTACTATGTTTCAGAAGCATTATCCGGATCAAAAATATACTATTCTGAGATTGAGAAAATCGCATACACAGTGTTAACAGCATCAAGAAAATTGAAGCACTACTTTCAGGCCCACAAAATCAGAGTTCTCACAAATTACCCTCTGAAAGAAGTACTACAAAGTTGCAGAACAACAGGAAGACTAGGAAAATTGGCAGTAGAATTATCTCAACATTTTATAGACTTTGAAAAGAGAACATCAATAAAATCTCAAGTCCTAGCAGACTTCATAGCAGATTGGACACCCTCCCAAAGTTCAAGAGAAGACAAGAAGCAACCAGAATGGACAATATATTGCGATGGCGCATGGGGCTTTGCAGGGGCTGGAGCAGTTGCAATAATCACCTCGCCTTCAGGCATAAAGATGAAATATGCTGCAAGACTAGAATTTCAATGTACAAACAACATAGCAGAATACGAAGCCGTTTTACTGAGACTTCGCAAAGCAAAAGCAATGGGGATCCAAAGATTAGTTATCAAAACAGATTCACAAATTGTAGCAGGACACATTGAAAAAGACTACAAAGCAAGAGATCCAGAATTAGCAAAATACTTGTAATTTCTCAGAGATCAAGAGAAACATTTTAAATGTTTCACAGTCAAAAACATCTTAAGAAATGACAATTCAGATGCAGACGAACTAGCAAAAGCTGCAGCACAAAATACAAGCCTCCCTCAAGATGTTTTCTATCAAATCTTGAAACAAGCATCCATCAAAGCAGTGCAAGCTACACCCAGAGAAGTCCATATAATACAAAGTGAAGACTGGATAGCCCCAATTATGGCTTACCTTCGTGGGCACTATGAGCCTGAAAACGAAGTCAACAACATAAGAATGAAGCAAAGAACAATAAATTACAAGATCATCAACAATCAGCTATACAAACAAGGAATATGTGCACCATTACTCAAATGTATATCAGTAGAAGAGGGGAAAAAGCTACTATCAGAAATACACGAAGGAATTTGCGGCACACATCCTGGAGCAAGAACAACGGCAGGAAAAGCATGTCGTCAGGGATTTTATTGGCCATCAACCCAAAATGACAGCAAAGAAATTATCAAATCTTGTCATAATTGCCAAATGTCTACAAGCAAAATAAAGGCTCCAGCAACAAATTTACAAACAATAGAACCAACTTGGCCATTGGCGAGATGAGGAATTCACATCACTGGAAAGCTACCTACAGCACAAGGAAACCTTCAATATGCAGTAGTGGCAGTGGAATATTTCACTAAGTGGATCGAAGCTAAACCAGTGACAAACATGTCATCCTTCACAATGAAGAAATTTCTTTGGCAAAACATCATTTGTCGTTTCGGAGTTCCAAGGCACATAACAGTAGATAATGGAACTCAATTTGACAGCCAAAATTTCAGAGAGTATTGTGAAAGTCTGGGAATTTAGTTATGTTTCGCATCAGTAAAACACCCACAGTCAAACGGTGCAGTCGAACGAGCAAATGGAATTATATGCATAGGAATATCAAAATGCCTCGTGGGGCTACCGAAAGGCAAATGGGTGGATGAGTTACCTAAAGTTGTTTGGGTACATAACACCATAGTTTCAAGATCAACAAACTTCTCCCCTTTCAAATTACTTTATGGAGAAGAAGCAATGACGCCTGAAGAGATACAATTTCAAGGACTAAGAACAAATATTGAAATAATAGATGAAGACCAACAAATAACAAGCAAAGATTTACTAGAGGAAGAAAGAATGAAGCCGATCCAGAATCTTGAGAAATATCAAAAGAAAACAGAAAGTTGGTACAATAAGAAAGTCAAACCAAGACAATTATCACCAGGAGACTTTGTCTTGAAAAGAAAAAGAAATGAAGACACAGTCAAAAAATTTCAGCAAAAATGGGAAGGACCGTTCCTCATCATAAGAACCAACAAGTCAGGAGCATTTCACCTAGCAGACATGAGTGGGAAGGAAATTGATCACACATTCAATATTCAAGACCTACGAAGATACTATCCCTAGAATTTATTTTCATCTTTGTACAAAATAGATTAGCTTTTACATTCTGAAAAATTTCAATTCAAATGTAAACGAGCTACACTCTTTTTCCACTCAAGGGAAACCCTTCGCAGGGTGAGTGGTTTTTTAACGAGGCAGTCTCCATTATAAATTCTCATCAAAGTATAAATAAGAAAGCTAGTTTCCCTAAAAACAATCTTATCAAAGGCCGAAGAGTATACTTCAAATATACTCATGTATCGGCAAAACACCCAAAGTAGGTAGCATCATTATTCGAACAAGCAAAAAACGATGCTAACCTATCAAAAGAATCATAAAATATATTCACTAAGGTGAATTTTTGACTTCAAAAATGAAGTCTGAAAGAGCGAATAATATTTTCAAATTCACTAAGGTGAATTTTGACTTCAAAAATGAAGTCTGCATGTTATCTTCGCCAGAAAGAGCGAATAATATCTTCAAATTCACTAAGGTGAATTTTGACTTCAAAAAATGAAGTCTGAAACAGCGAATAATATTTTTAAATTCACTAAGGTGAATTTTGACTTCAAAAATGAAGTCTGCATGTTATCTTCGCCAGAAAGAGCGAATAATATTTTCAAATTCACTAAGGTGAATTTTGACTTCAAAAATGAATTCTGCAAGAGCGAATAATATTTTCAAATTCACTAAGGTGAATTTTGACTTCAAAAATGAAGTCTGCATGTTAACTTCGCCAGAAAGAGCGAATAATATTTTTAAATTCACTAAGTTAAATTTTGACTTCAAAAAATAAACTTCGCTAGAAAGAGCGAATAATATTTTCAAATTCACTAAGGTGAATTTTGACTTCAAAAAATAAAGTCTGTATGAGCGAATAATATTTTTAAAATTCACTAAGGTAAAAATTGACTTCAAAAATGAAGTCTGCATGTTATCTTCACTAAAAAGAACGAATAATATTTTCAAATTCACTAAGGTGAATTTTGACTTCAACACTAAGGTAAAAATTTGATTTCACAAAATACGAAGTCAATTCATCACCTTCGCTTAAAAAGTGAGGGGACGGTGTTTTCAAATTTACCTAAGTGAAATTTGATTTCACAAAATACAAAGTCAATTCATCGCCTTCGCTTAAAAAGTGAGGGGACGGTGTTTTCAAATTTACCTAAGTGAAATTTGATTTCACAAAATATGAAGTGAATTCATCGCCTTCGCTTAAAAAGTGAGGGGATGGTGTTTTCAAATTTAATACGAAGTCAATTCATCGCCTTTGCTTAAAAGTGAGGGGACGGTGTTTTCAAATTTACCTAAGTGAAATTTGATTTCACAAAATACGAAGTCAATTCATCGCCTTCGCTTAAAAAGTGATGGGACGGTGTTTTCAAACTTACTAAAGAAAAATTTGACTTCACAGAATACGAAGCCTTTGCGTTGCCTTCGCTTAAAAAGTAAGGGAACGATGTTTTCAAATTCACTAAGGTAAAATTTGACTTCACAAAATACGAAGTCAACACACTGCCTTCACTTAAGGGTATGTCTTCACAAAATAACAAAGTCTATGTGTTGCCTACGCTTAATAAAAAATAAAAAATTTGTGTTTCGCCTTCGCTAAAAAAATAAAGGGACATCATTCATTTCACTTAATAAATCATATTACATAAAAATGTCTACACAAATACACACATAAAAACACTTTATTGTGTCAACAAATATACATATCAAATATTTTCTGAAGCAACAATAGCTGCTGCTTCATCAATCAAATCTTCAACAACTCTATCTAAAACATGATCCACCTCCGAACTAAGATAGTCTTCGGAAATATAGCTCGGCGAAGCACTTGAACACGAAGACTGAAAACACACAAGGAAAATGCCATCAAAATTTGCTTTACATATGTCTCCACATCACAACATAAGCATAAATACCTGAGAAAATTTACTGCAATCAACAACACGAGGCAAACATCTCTCATTTTCAGCAATAGAGAATTCAGTCTCAAATTCTAGAAACAAGCATATCCCATCAGGAAAAAATATATATATATAAAAACCACAAACAACAAAATTTATGTTCGCTTACGTTTCACAAACACATTAAAAGAAGATTTTGCCTCTTCAGTAGCATACTCCAACCATAAAGTAGGCTTAGCAACAAAGTTACCTTTACACATTAACAAGGGCATAACCATAACTTCATCCTGTCCAAAGTTCAACATTTACAAAAACGTTAAAAGTTTTTCAAAACCTCACCTCGCGAATCTAAAATCTAAACTACGACAAACTAAAGTACATGATCTCGAGCATCATCATCCCTCATCCTCTCTTGTTCAAGTCTTTCTTGCCTCCTCTCTGCCTCCACATCAGAAGCAAGTCTCTTTTCAAGCGGCTACAACAAAGCAAAATAAAACAACAGATAAGAAAAAACACAAGGAAAAAACAACGAATCAAAATCACATATAGATAACATACTTTTTCCATCTTTTGCTTAGCTTTCATAAAGACATGCTCCCTTCCACCTTGATTCTAGTATTCATGAACATACTTCTTGCAAAGCATTTGAGTATGAGAAGAAACTTGGTTAAGAGATTCCACTGAAGGAAACATGTAACTTTGATCATACAGTTTCTCATACAAAGGATCATTAGCCTCCTTCATCAAGTGAAAAATGGCACGACTTGAATACATACAACTCAAACCAGCAGAAGTCTGTAAAATAGTAGGCAAATCTTCATATTGGCGGCAAAGCCAAGCAAAGAACGGATCGAATTCTCCAAGCTCCCAACAAGGATCTTCTGGCTTCGTACCAAATTTATCATAGCAATTTTTGTAAAGTTCCCACAAGCGATTGCACTTATTATGAAAATTCTGATCCTTTTCAAGAGATTTTTTCTCAAGATAATTCTTCTCTCTCACAACTTTCTCAAGATCTTTCTTCAAATTATCGTAATCTCCAGTCTTCGTTTCAAGTTTAGCTCCGACAGAAATACATCTAGACTCCATATTATGAAGAGCTTCAACTGTTTCTATTCTTTCTTTCTCCTTAGCAGCAAGTTGAGATTTCAGAGAATTAATCTCTTCATCCAAACTTTTTTCATGAAGTGCAGTATTTTTGCATCATCTTCAATCGATTTACGCAAACTCCTTTGCAAAAGTGCATTCTACATAAGAAGTCAAAAATATATTACAAATTGAAATAACAAATCTAAAATAAAATTTACGCAATAAAGATGACAGTCAAAATGATCGAACCTTGTAAATCATGGAAACACTGGCATTCGCCAACTCAAGGGAAGATTTGCCAACAAGTTCGACCTCCGCATCAGGAACTGCGAAGGCATCATCAATGCACTTTGACAACTTTAATTCTGGTTTCTTCGGCATAATACGAAGTTCGTCCAAACCAATCCCAACAAATTTGAAAGTGTCTAAGTTCACGCCTTGAGCCTGGCAGTATTCTATACAATGTTTATAAGCTTCAAGATTTACACCATCAGGAACTGTTTCCAAAACTTCAGCTGGAGTCGCAAGTTCCTGAGCAACTTCTTTCATCTTTCCAATATCAACAGTTGTCTCCCTCTGAGAAGAAGAATCAGGGAAAAATTTCTCTGCGAAGACAAAAAACAAGAATTAAAAGAAGACAAACAAAACAAAAATACGCGAAGTAAAAAAATCACCTGTAGAAACACCCTTTTCAAGCTGGAAAGACACCCTCTCACCAGTAATCACATTGATAGTAGACTCGGAAAGACGAGAAACACGGTCATGTTCAGCCTCCTAGTCATGAACTTCATCATCAGATTCATCAAAATCAAGGGCGAGAGTCATGGTACCCTTAATTTTTTGTGTCTTCGCACCAGGCACAACAACTTCAGAAGCACCCTTTTCACCACCAACTGTAGCATCTTGCTCTACCCGCAAAACATTCTCTAAAACTTCACAACCTAAGTTAGCACCTCCAGATGAAATTATAGCTTCTATCTCATCACCAAATTTTCTTGGATCATCCCGGGGAGTTTCAACAGAAAATCTTTGAGAGGATGGCCCAGTAGTCTCCTACGAAGCCAACACCTCAGCTTCTTCTTGTGACCCACCAACAGTGGCGGCCATAGTCACCGGAGAAGAAACCGGATTCACTAGATCAGAAAGAATATCTTCGCCAACATTTTGTTGCGACGAAGTCAAGATAGCTTCAGCAACACCACCATGGGAAATGTTGGCCATCAAATTCTGAAAATAGTTATCAAGTGGAGTCAACATAGGAGGAGTCAACCCACTAGAATCAAAAACTAAACTAAACATTTTCACCTCATCATCACAAGACATTTTCTTCAAAGCTTCATCAACAAAATTTTCTGACAATTTAGAATCAGAAAAATCAGCAGTCTTCGCTTTCTTCTTTGAAACTCTTTTAGTAAGCGGAGGCCCACCCCTCTTTTTCCTAGTAACATTATCGATACTAGGCTTCGCACTTCTAGCATAAGCCGGAGCTGGCCTTTCACCATATTCTATATGAGCAATATCAAAAACTCTATTCAGTCTCTTATAATCTAAACCAAGGATTTTATCCATCAGATCTTTCTCTTTCTTCAAAAATTTCCCAAGAATCTCAACAGCTTTAATTTCAAAAGTATAAACAAATTCTTTGTCTTCGGTATACTTCTTTGGACAAAAAACTTCATTATCTGGAAAGATATAAGTTTTCCCCCTAACTACCTTTTCATGAAATAGAACAAAGCTCCAACCTTTCTTCAAAGGCCAAATCTGAGCAGCAATATACTCTTCGCAAAAATCTCAAGCACTTTGCATACTTGCAGCAAGCTTATAAAACTTCTCACAAGATTTAGAACTTCTCGAACTTTGAAATTCAGGTTTACAGTCAAAACTGTTCTTGTGCATCCTTGCAGCCAAAGGATATCTTCTAACAACTTTGTTAGCTTGATTCTTCTCCTCGACCAAAGGAACTTTATGGTAAAACCAAGAGCGATACCAATTTTCAACCCACTTATTTTTTGAAGCAGGAGCTATCTATTTAGCACCGCGAGCTTGCTTAAAACTACAACATCCAAAATATTTGATGATACTTTTACCATCAACCATTTTACTCCGAAATTGTATATGCATCTCATGAATAGAACAAAAAGCTCCAATATCCAGATTTCCTCTCTGAGATTTCACTGCCTAAATAAAAAGAGCGATTTTTGCCATACCATTTGGAGTCAAATGATGCATCTCAATGTTATAAGCTTTCAAAATTTCTTTAACAAAATCTTGACATGGCATACGAAGACCAGCTGCAAAATAGTCACGAAACACAACACATTCATCAGATTCTGGCCTAGGAACTGTCTCATTCTGTGGAGGTAATCTAACATCAGCTTTTTCAAGCATTCTATTTTTAACCATCCACTGCAATTCAGACTCATCAAACAAGGATTTCCCAAAGTTCAGAGACTTCGTATCATCACCAACAAGCTCCGACTCCGATGCAGAAACATTAGACAAATCTTCATCAGAAACAAAATGCTCAGATTCAGCTGGCAAATTTTTAGAAGCATTCTTCTCCATGTCTAGCATCTGAATACAAAATATATATATATAAATAAATATATAAAAAACAATATATAAACAAAAATAAGCATACGAAAGTACAAAACATAAACTAAAAACATCAACCTCAGAAAAATTACCTTCGCAACAAAAGAAGAAACGAAGGAATAAAGTGACTTCGGCGAAAATCGACTTCGCGGAAACTTAAAATTTCAGCAGCACCTCCCCGTCTTCGATCGCGTACCCTGAAGAGGGGAACACAGCGCAGTATATATAGGCAGCTTCAGAAATTAACCGTTAAAAAACACTGTTCATAGCATAACGGTCATAAATGGCCAGCTCCAAAGTTCGGGACGGTGTTTTTTGTGACTTCGCTTTAAAAAATTCAAAATTCACGAATTTCAGACCTTTGGAGTAGGCCTTCATTCGCGAGGAGCTACTGTTGGGGAATTAACTTTGCCCAAAAAAACTCAAGCCCAAACTTTGGAGTATGAAAGATATAAAAATATTCTAATGGAATTCACTTGCAGGAAAAAATATAGCGAAGAATGTATTTCGACTTCGTCGTCAAGAATTCAACTTCGCCTGTCGAACTTCGTCGTCAAGAATTCAACTTCGCCTGTCGAACTTTGTCGTCAAGAATTCAATTTCGCCTATCGACTTCGTCATCAAGAATTCAACTTCGCCTATCGACTTCGTCGTCAAGAATTCAACTTCGCCTGTTGACTTCGTTGTCATGAAATCAACTTCGCTGGACAGAGAAGTAGACGAGAAGCAAGAGATAATCTGAAGAAGACAAGTTCATTGAAGGAAAAGAAGATTGAACGTGAAAAAGAAGACTGAATCAAGAGAAAATGACTAATTCGCCCTTACATAGACGAAGGGCTGTAAATATTTAGGTCAGGGGTAAAATAGTCATTTTATGTAAAATACGAAGACTAGGGCCCTATAAATACCCCCTCTGACATGTATGTGAAATGGATACAACTTTACACGCAATTTTGTCTTGACTGAAATTTTTTCTGATGATTGTGTGAATTGAGTCGTCCGACCTGAACTTTTCACCCAACACCTCCTCCTGTGCTTCTTCTTCTTCTTCTTCCCTCCCTCCGCCCAATTCGCCGGAGACGCCATGGCCTCTGCCGCCCTTCCGCCGCCATGCTGCCACCCTGCTCCCTCTCCCTCTCTCCATCTCTTCTCTCTGCCTCGCTCCTTCTCTTCTCTCTCGCGCCGCGCGACGACGTTGCCGCAGCCCAGTGCCGTCGCCCTAACTGTCACACCCATTTTTAAAACACAAAAATAGGATGCATAAAAGACTCATGTGCGCCCCAGGACATGATCGCACACACAAGTAGACAAATTACATAGTATCATCACAGTGCTTATTACATAGCGAATAAGTATTTAACACATAGTCTTGAACAATAAGTAATAATAACTAATAGTAGATCTCCAGCGGAAACTCCAAACACAGGGACACGGTTGACTGGTTGACTCCAAGACTAGTACTCATTACGATAATCTTCCTCATAATCTTCATCTGTTATGGTGTAAATAGCAAGGGTGAGTCCATGTCGAACTCAATAAGTATAACATAGGGTTTATGAGGCACAAAAAGGCTAGACACTGTTTAACTGCGTTTAGCTTTTAATCGTCATATAATTTAGCAATTAGGTAGCATCAAGATAATCCACTTCCCATTAATGAACCAATGATCATTTGTAATAAGGATAATGAATAGCATTAACATGAGCATAATAATAACAACAGAAATTAAGCATGATATAACAATTATGATCAACTATTCTGTAAGAATCCCCAAGGCCGCTCGTATCCGTGAGCACGGCTAGTATACCAGTTTTTAACTCTGCGCAGAGGTGTATACTTTCACTGTGAGTCATGATTTCCAAATGCATGGGTTTGCGACTCCCCAAAACACCAGAAATCATATAAAGCCACTTAAAGGTTCGTCTAACAAGTTAGGGCCATTAGATTCACTCGGCAGGCAGATGTATGAACCCCCTTTTCAAATGGCACACTTTCTTCTCAGCTATACTCATTGACTAGAGGCTGTCCTACACCCAACGTGGCAAGCCGTTCTTACGCCATTTAAGGTAACCACTAACAAGCTAGAAAAGGTCCTTTAAGCAACTAAAGCCAAAGCCATATAGCCCTCACAGCTGTACTATATATCCCGGTTATCACTTACAGGTAAGTCCTTATGGAGAGTAACTAGAGCGACAAACAATCAACACAACACAACGCTCTAGTCCCCTTTGTCAACAATAATAAAATCATCTTAATGATTGGTTACCGAATTCATTAATCAAATTACACGATCATTGTTCATAATTAAGCACTAGCAACAGCTACCCAAATTCATAGCCCATAGGTAACAAGGAATCAGGATACCAATCACTAAGTTATAATCTCTAAGGTTGTCAAGGAAAGCACATGCATATGTATGATAATTTCAGTGAATAGGTAACAAGGATAGTCCCATGTTATACTTGCCTTGATCAAAGCTTTCCGGATGATACTGCTGATCTGGCTCAAAGTTATACTCCTGATCGTCCAGAAACTGCTCACCGTCTAAACCCGATCACCAATCAACAACATACATGCAATCAAGCAAACATACACGAAGCAAACAAAGAGATATAATTAGAATAGTACACCAACAGTAACAAAACAGTAATAAAAATTTATAAAACTCTTCTACACATTCCTACGATCACACAGACGTAAAGATCACAAAATTCGGAGTTAAAACGTGAAAGTTATGAATTTTATAAGATTTCCTATAGATAAATAATTACTTTAATATAAACTCAAAAATTAATTTTCTTAAACCTACTGTACAACTATACTAACATGTAGAGCTCACAAATACGAACCTAACGCAACTTGAACGGATCAAATCGGAGTTAAAACGAAGATTTTATGACTAAAACAAATTTAGTGGCAAAACTGTAAATACCAGAAAACGTATTTTTGATTTTCCGAGAAGAAATACGCTTTCAAAACACGGAAGCGTCTTTCGGAAATTACGCCAAGGGACTGCGGGTTATATAAAGAAAAAGGCCAGGGACTCTTTAGAAAAACTACCCACGAAGGGGTAAGTTCTAATCTCGGCCGTAGATCACGAGATGGACGGCTCCTATTCAATCCAGATCACTGAGATGAAGAAACCGGTCTCCTCCCTCAACGCCGGCCGGTGGCCGCCATGGCTGTCGCGCCCTACCTCGCCGGAGACGGCGGTTTCCCCTACCTAGACCACCAAACAGCCCAGGACTTGCTCAAATCGAACGAGAAGCTCAACCCGACCTCCTCTACACGGTTTATGAACGCCACAATGTCCCGAGGAGAGAGCGCGTCTAGGGGAGGGACGGCGGCGCCATTGCCGACCACGGTGAACCCCCATCCCACGGTATAAAGTGCAAAAATTCAAAAGAAAAATATGGGGAGGGAGAGGAGAAGATGACGAGCTCACCAACGCGAAGAAGAGAGGCTCAATTCAACCGGCAAGCCCCGATGACGAGCAACCGAAGTTCCTAGGGTTTTCAAGCTCCTACTCTCGGTTCCACGCGATTTAGCTCGGACTTTAGATGGAAAAAGGGAAGAGGGAACATACAGCTACCCATTTATAGCTTCACATCACCGTTTTCAGTTAGGAATCCCGAGATACGTGATTCGATTCGGGTAGGGCGGCGTCGGTCTCCAGCTCAATCACGGCAAGAGGAAGAAGGTGCAGCTGACGTGTGGCCCCCACTCATCAGCGAGATGAAGAAGGGAGAGGCGCACGGCCGCGGTACCTGGGCCGGCCCACGCGCGCGGAAAGGAGAAGCGGGGCAGCGGCTTCGGCCCGATTCGGCGGCTGAAAGCTCTATGTTTGGTGTTGGTAATTAGTGACAATGCCTAAGTACTAATCCTATGCCTAAGTTGTTTGTAGCATATGAGGATTAGTACATTCCAAGGTTGGTGGCAAGATGGACATGGTGATCATGATGGCCACACTTGGATTTGGACGCAACCCTACGTGATCAAGGCAAAGGTATATGCTTAAGGGTTGTGTTTTAGTAACCAAGACACCTAGTGGGTGTGGTTACATTATAGGATAGATAGCCGTACTATAAAGAGGGGAATGACGCGGCTATTGAACTCCTAAGTGCCTCTAGGTGTGCATTTCATGTCATATGCATTTGGATAGAACTAATAACGCCTCGAAAAATGGTTGTGAAAATGCTAACACACATGCACATGGTGATGATCACTTGGTGATGTTAGCACGTTTGCGAAGGCGGTTGAGTTTGGACGCGTCCGGTCAGCGTTCAGCGTTTGCGCATGTCTCAGCGTTTTGATCGGACGCGCAGCGCGTCCGGTCACAGACGACCAGACGCGTCCGGTCGTTCAGGAAGCTTACTAGACTCCAACCGAACGCGGGCACTGTGGCGTCTGGTCGGTTCACCAGCGCGTCCGGTCACTGTTTTGTTAGAGCGCTGCTCTGGCCTGACCTGCACGTCCGGTCCATTACGGGACCGGCACGTCCGGTCGTGACCAGCGCGTCCGGTCGTTGCGACCAGCGCGTCCGGTCGGTGTTTCGAAAAAGAGCCGTTGCGCGATCGGCGCGTCCGGTCCACGTGACCAGCGCGTCCGGTCAGCGCGACTGCGGCTGTTTAAGTTCCTAACGGCTATATTCGAAGGGGTACGTCTATATATACTCGTTGGCCGGCTCAAGGCTCTCTCTTGGACATTTGACATACTTGTGAGCACCTTGAGCTAAGCAACTCCCCTCCCACTCATCTCTCTTGCTTCTTTGCATATTCGAAGTGAGATTGAGTGATCCAAGTGCATTTGCATTGTGAGATTGCATCTAGTTGGCACTTGGTGGTTGATTTGCTGCGGGATTCTTGTTTCTCTTGGTGGTTGCCGCCACCTAGACGGCTTGGAGCAGCTTGGAGGCGGTGGCAAGAGTTGGTGATTGTTCTTGGCCATCTCCAGTGATTGTGAGGGGTTTGTGCCTACCTCGGCGAAGCGCCAAAGGCAACATTAGTAAATTGCTCGTGTTATTGCAACCTTTTGCCATTTGGTAGGTTCTTGTGGCGCCTTTTGAGAGGCTCGGTGTGAGACCGATTAGCCACCGAACCACGTGGTGAAGAGGGACACAACGGGGACTAGCGTGCCGGCAAGCACGTGAACCTCGGGATAAATCTTCGTGTCATCTCTTTCATATTGTGATTGATTGATCCCGGTGTTCGGTTGTTTTGGTTTTTATTGTTGATCATATTGGTTGGCTCAATACTTCGCCCCTCGGTGAAACCCTCCTAACTCAACTCCGCATTACTTTCTTAGTTATCTTTGCTAGCTAGTTTGCTTTGCTAGAGTAGCTCTTTTGTGTAGCTTGCTAGTTGTAGTTGTAGTTACCTTCTCGGTTTAACTTGTGCGGTTGAGTGCCAATATACTAGAATTGTGAATTGGATAGGTGGCTTGCAAACACCCCGTAGGCTAAGCAAAACTCGCATCTCGCTATTTGTTGTATTGATAAACTTGTTTAGCTTGTCTTTGTAGAATTTTTTAAAAGGCTATTCACCCCCCTCTAGCCATCAAGACCTTTCAAGTGGTATCGGAGCCGTGGTCACCGTTTGTAAGGCTTAACAACCTCGGTGTAAGATGGCTCAAGTTATGTTCAATCATGTTAATGGGAAGCCTCCATTCTTTGATGGCGTCTCTTCCTTTGATCATTGGAAAAGGAAGATGAAGCAATATCTAGGCAATATACATGAGAAGGTTTGGGAGGTGACCAAAGAAGGATACATCATTCTTGATGAAGAAAATCTCACTCCAAATGACCGCATCAACAAACAATGCAACACGGCGGCACTTGACACAATCTACCGTGCCATTGATGACAAAGTATTTGAGCAAATCAAAGATCTTGAAAAGGCAAATGAGCTTTGGATAAGGCTTGAAGAAACATATGAAGGCACTTCAACGGTAAAAAGTGCCAAGCTATATATGCTTAAGGACAAGTTCTCCACTTTCAAGATGAAGGATGATGAATCCATCCCGGAGATGTTCTATAGGCTCTAAGTCATTGTCAATGATCTCAAGGGGCTTGGAGAGAAGGTTGAGGACAAGTACTTCTCACACAAGTTCTTGATGTGCTTACCCAAGAAGTTTGCCACCTTGAGAAGAATGATCTTTAGAGAGGGATTGGACAAGGTCAAACCAACCGATGTGCTTGGAGATATAATGACCGATGCCCAATACAATGATGATGAAGATGAGGTAGAAGGGAAGAAGGAGACCAAGGTCAAGCAAGAGAAGCCCATTGCATTCAAGGCTTCATCTTCTAAGGGCAAGAGCAAGGTAGAGAGTGATGATGATGATCCATTCGATGATGAGACCATGGCCCTCCTAGTGCACAAGATGGGGAGGTTCATGAAAAAGAAAGGATATGGGGCAAGGAAGAGAAGGGACTTCATGAAGGCAAAGGAGGTGCTTTGCTATAATTGCAATAGCCCCGATCATGTAGTGGCAAAGTGCCCCTATGAAGACAAAAGATATCATGATGGGGAGTTGAAGTTGAAGAAGAACAAGAAGGACAAGAAGGAGAAGAAAGAGAAGAAGAGCTTCACTATCAACAAGAAGAAGGGTGGTGGTTATGTGGTCACTTGGGATAGTGACAACTCCGATAGTGATGATGATGAAAGCTCTAGTGATGATGAGAGGACCACTCAGCGAGCCATTGCAAGCATCGCCCTCTCCAACAAGTCATCCATCTTCGACTCTACATCGACATGCCTTATGGCCAAGTCTACCAAGGTAAAATATGATGATAGTGATGATGATTCTTGTGCTAGTGATGGTTGTAGGAGTGATGATGAGGAGGATGAGGACTACTCCAAGGATGATCTATTGGGCATAATAGATCAAATGAGCAAGGGCTACAAGAGGACAACTAAGAAATACAAAATCTTGGAACAAGAGCTCATTGTCAAGAGCAATGAAAATGATGCCTTGATGGAGGAGCTTGTTGCTCTCAAAAAGAGTAAGGAGTGCAAAGGAATTGAACAAGAGCTCAAAGCTCTTAGGAAATCCTTTGATGAGCTAGAGGCCTCTCGTGAGTGTCTAAAGGAAGACCACGAGGACCTTGGAGTTGCTCACACTAGGCTTAAGGAAGCCCACTCCTCTCTACTTGAGCTCATCAAGGAGAAGGACCTCAAGTTGGAGAAGCTCATGAAGGAAGCTAAGGAGGAGCAAGTGATTGTCACTTGTGATATTGGACTAACATGTGATATTATTGATGATTCTTTATTTGTTGGTCCTACTAATGCTTCATGTAGCTCATCATCATCCACCACAACCAACTCTATCTCTACTACTAGTGATTCATCACTTGTGGTTGAGAATGAGACTCTCAAAAGAGAGGTGGATGATCTCACCCGCGCATTAGGCAATGCCTATGGTGGGGATGCCCGCTTGCTAAAATGCTTGGGTAGCCAAAGGTTCTCTCTTAACAAAGAGGGTTTGGGCTATACTCCCAAGAAGGGCAAGGCGGCCTTTGCTACTCCAAAGTCTCGCTTTGTGAAGAGCAACAGTCGTTATTGCAATAGATGCAAGCAAGTTGGGCATCTAGAGATTAATTGTAATAAAATAAACAAGAACAACAACAAGTTTCATGCTAAAATGGATTACATTCCTTTTGATTCTTGTTATGTGCTTACCAAGGGTGAGAAAGGTGTGCATGCTAGGTTTGTTGGTACACCAATTGTGGGTCCAAAGAGGAAGGCCATTTGGGTACCAAAGAGCTTAGTGACTAACTTCCAAGGACCCAAACAAGTATGGGTACCTAAGAAACATTAATTTGTCTTGTAGGTTAATTACAAGGCCGGAGGAAGGCATTGGGTGCTTGATAGTGGGTGCTCTCAACATATGACCGGTGATTCAAGAATGTTCAACTCTCTCAAATCAAATGATAGTGGCATTGATAGTATCACATTTGGTGACAATAGCAAGGGTGATGTAAAGGCTCTTGGAAGGATTGTAATCTCAAATGATCATAGCATTTCCAATGTGCTCTTAGTTGAAAAGTTGAACTTCAATCTTCTCTCGGTTGCTCAATTGTGTGATCTCGGTTTCAAGTGCATATTTGGTGTTGATGATGTGGAGATAATTAGTGTTGATGGCTCTAATTTGATCTTCAAGGGTTTTAGATATGAGAATCTATACTTGGTTGATTTCAATGCTAATGATACTCAACTTTCAACATGCTTGCTCACCAAATCAAGTATGGGTTGGTTATGGCATAGAAGACTTGGTCATGTTGGCATGAAGCAATTGAACAAGTTAGTGAAACATGACTTAGTTAGAGGCTTGAAGGATGTCACATTTGAGAAGGATAAGCTATGTAGTGCATGTCAAGCCGGAAAGCAAGTGGGCAACACTCATCCATTGAAAAGCATCATGAGTACTTCCAAGGCATTTGAGTTGTTGCACATGGATTTATCTGGGCCAACTACATACACAAGCATTGGTGGCAACAAGTATGGCTTTGTGATTGTGGATGATTTCACTATATATACATGGGTATTCTTTCTTGTGGACAAGAGTGATGTATTTGACATATTCAAGAAGTTCATCAAGAGGGTACAAAATGAGTTTGAGACCACAATCAAGAAAGTAAGAAGTGACAATGGAAGTGAGTTTAGAAACACAAGAATTGATGAGCTATGTGATGAGCTTGGAATCAAACATCAATTTTCGGCCAAGTATACACCTCAATCAAATGGCTTAGTTGAGAGGAAGAATAGAACCTTGATTGATATGGCAAGATCAATGTTGAATGAGTATAATGTGAGTCATTCATTTTGGGCCGAAGCAATCAACACGGCTTGCTTCTATAGCAACCGCCTCTATTGCCACAAGTTTCTAGAGAAGACACCATATGAGATCTTAAATGGAAGAAAGCCCAACATTGCATACTTTCGGGTATTTGGTTGCAAATGCTACATCTTGAAGAAGGGCACTACAACTGAAGTTCTCATGTACTTAAATAACAAGATTGTGAGCAAGTTTGAGAAGAAATGTGATGAAGGATTCTTACTTGGTTACTCCACTACTAGCAAAGCTTATAGAGTTTGGAATTTGGCTAGTAGTTTACTTGAGGAAGTTCATGATGTTGAGTTTGATGAAACAAATGGCTCTCAAGATGAGGAAAATAACTTGGATGATGTGAGAGGAACTCAATTGACCAATGCTATGAAAGAAATGGATATTGGTGATATTAGGCCAAAGCAAGTGATTGATGTGGATGACAACAAAGATCAAGTGCTCCAAAGTCCAATTACACAAGCTAGTGGGTCTCTAATGCAAAATCAAGCTAGTACATCATCTCAAGTGCAACAAGACCAACAAGTGGCTAGTTCATCATCTCCAACTCATGATCAACATCAACATCCAAGCAATCAAGTGCAAGTGCTTCAACCAACCAATATTGCAAGGGACCATCCATTGGATTCCATCATTGGTAACATACAAAGGGGAGTTCAAACTAGATCAAGATTGGCATCATTTTGTGCTCACTCTTATTTTGTGTCAATGGAAGAACCCAAGAACATTGATAAAGCATTGAGAGATCCGGATTGGGTAAATGCAAAGCATGAAGAGCTCAATAACTTCAAAAGAAATGAAGTATGGGAACTAGTTGAGAGGCCTAAGGATCACAATGTCATTGGAACAAGATGGGTCTTTCGCAACAAGCAAGATCAAGATGGAATAGTAGTAAGAAACAAAGCAAGACTAGTGGCTCAAGGTTACACACAAATAGAGGGTCTTGACTTTGGTGAAACTTATGCCCCGGTTGCTAGATTGGAAGCAATTAGGATTTTACTTGCCTATGCTTGTGCTCACAATATCAAGCTATATCAAATGGATGTGAAGAGTGCATTTCTAAATGGGTACATTCAAGAGGAGGTGTATGTGGAGCAACCTCCCGGTTTTGAAGATGACAAGAAACACAATCATGTCTACAAATTGAGAAAAGCTTTGTATGGATTGAAGCAAGCACCTAGAGCATGGTATGAAAGATTGAGGGACTTCTTGCTATCCAAAGGATTTGTCATGGGCAAAGTGGATACTACTCTCTTCACCAAGAAGATTGGGAAAGACTTATTTGTATTGCAAATATATGTTGATGATATCATTTTTGGTTCAACCAATCAAGATTATTGTGATGAGTTTGGGAAAATGATGACAAAGGAATTTGAAATGTCAATGATTGGTGAACTTAGTTTCTTTCTTGGACTTCAAATCAAGCAAATGAAGGAAGGAACATTTGTGAGCCAAACCAAGTACATCAAAGATATGCTCAAGAAGTTTGGCATGGAAGATGCAAAGGGCATTACAACCCCAATGGGCACTAGTGGAAGCTTGGATAGTGACAAGAGTGGCAACATGGTGGATCAAAAGCTATATAGATCAATGATTGGTAGCTTACTCTATGTGACGGCATCAAGACCCGATGTGATGTTTAGTGTATGCATGTGTGCAAGATTTCAAGCCTCACCAAGAGAAAGTCATTTGAAGGCAACAAAGAGAATATTGAGGTATTTGAAGCATACACAAGATGGTGGATTATGGTATCCCAAAGGTGCAAGCTTTGAGCTAGTTGGATATTCGGATTCCGACTATGCCGGTGACAAAGTTGAGAGAAAGAGCACCTCCGGGACTTGTCAATTGTTGGGAAGATCACTTGTGTCATGGTCATCCAAGAAGCAAAATAGTATTGCACTATCTACCGCCGAAGCCGAATACATCGCCGCGGGTAGTTGTTGTGCACAAATCTTGTGGATGAAGGCAACATTGAAGGATTTTGGAATCAATTTCAAGAATGTGCCATTGCTATGTGACAATGAAAGTGCCGTGAAACTAACCAACAATCCGGTTCAACATCAAAGAACAAAGCATATTGATGTTCGTCATCATTTCATTAGAGATCATCAACAAAAGGGTGACATTGCTATTGAGAGTGTGGGCACCGAAGATCAATTAGCCGATCTATTCACCAAGCCACTTGATGAGAAGAGATTTCACAAGCTAAAGAATGAGTTGAACATAATTGACTTCTCCAACATGAGTTGATGCACCCCAATGTTATGACATGCCTCTCCTTCGAGCCCCAAGGTACAATTGGTTGACATGTCATACATTCTATGCTAAGGAATTGTTTAGTGCATCTAGTCATAATTTACATGTTCTAGGCTCATTCATGAAAATCAAATGACTTTGAAGTTTATATGGTGCCACTATTGTTTCCATGACTTGTATGATCTAGTGGTAGCATATAATTTGTTTAAAGTAGCTTGTGATCCTAAGTGTTTAATCTAGATCACTTGTCTAAATAATTGCTTCAACATGGTGCATGATAACCCTTCTAGTGAGGGTGTGAAGAAGCTTGCCCTTGGATCAAACCGAAGCATTTTATTTATGTAAGCAATCTAGGTTGAATCACAAACTTGATCCTCACCCCATAATTCAACATGATAATCTATCTAAAATTGATCCCTTGTGGTCATTGGTGCCAAAGGGGGAGAAAAATATTGTTCACAAAGATAGAACTCAAAGGGGGAGAAGCACAAAGGGGGAGAAAAATGTTGTTCACAAAGTGAGAAAACCTAAAGGGGAGAATTGATAAAAGAAGGGGATCAACTAAAATTTTGAGCACACAAGTAGGGGGAGCAAGCTCTTAAACATGAATGTTGCATTTTCATGTGCACTTCATATGTATGATGCATAGTTATGCTTTTCTTTTTCTCCGATACATTGCTTGTGTGGTGACTTGTTAGTATACAATTGAATGGTGTATTGAAGTACTAGCATGAATAGGAAGTAGTTAGATTTCTCTTGCTTCATGTTTTTCAAAGCGGTACTAGAACCTTGCTTATAATGTTGATCTCACGAGGTTTCTAGTTATGTTTGTGCTTTTCCAAGTGATATCTAACTACACAAGGTGCTAAGATGGTGTTTATCGCTACTCCGATGGTATCACGCTTCAAAGGTCTATAATCTAAAACACTTAGCACCTATTGGTAGTCAATGCTCCTAATTTTTCCTATCTAACATGTATGCTTCCTATATCCAAACATATAGCATACATGTAGGGGGAGCCATTGCTATCAATTTGAATTCATGATCACATGTCCATAATTCTTACACATGGTAATATACTTGGACAATGTGACATGGGTTCAATCAAAATTTTATCATAATATCTTTGTGAAAGGGTTGTCACCAATTACCAACAAGGGGGAGATTGAAAGCTCTATGTTTGGTGTTGGTAATTAGTGACAATGCCTAAGTACTAATCCTATGCCTAAGTTGTTTGTAGCATATGAGGATTAGTACATTCCAAGGTTGGTGGCAAGATGGACATGGTGATCATGATGGCCACACTTGGATTTGGACGCAACCCTACGTGATCAAGGCAAAGGTATATGCTTAAGGGTTGTGTTTTAGTAACCAAGACACCTAGTGGGTGTGGTTACATTATAGGATAGATAGCCGTACTATAAAGAGGGGAATGACGTGGCTATTGAACTCCTAAGTGCCTCTAGGTGTGCATTTCATGTCATATGCATTTGGATAGAACTAATAACGCCTCAAAAAATGGTTGTGAAAATGCTAACACACATGCACATGGTGATGATCACTTGGTGATGTTAGCACGTTTGCGAAGGCGGTTGAGTTTGAGCGGTAGAGAGGGTTTAGGGTCCTCTCTCCCTCCCGCCGAGCTTGCGAGGCGAGATTCAGGCGTTTTCAAGGAGTTGAAACGACTATTTTCCACTACGCCGGAAGTCGGAAAAAGAAACGGAGGCGAACGGAGGTCACAGTAGTGACCGGACGCTGGACCGGACGCGGTCACTGTTTGACCGGACGCGTCCGGTTAGCGTTCAGTGTTTGCGCATGTCTCAGCGTTTTGATCGGACGCGCAGCGCGTCCGGTCACAGTCGACCGGACGCGTCCGGTCGTTCAGGGAGCTTACTCGACTCCAACCGGATGCGGGCACTGTGGCGTCCGGTCGGTTCACCAGCGTGTCCGGTCACTGTTTCATTAGAGCGCTGCTCTGGCCTGACCTGCGCGTCTGGTCCGTTACGGGACCGGCGCGTCCGGTCGTGACCAGCGCGTCCGGTCGTTGCGACCAGCGCGTCCGGTCGGTGTTTCGAAAAAGAGCCGTTGCGCGATCGGCGCGTCCGGTCCACGCGACCAGCGCGTCCGGTCAGCGCGACTGTGGCTGTTTAAGTTCCTAACGGCTATATTCGAAGGGGTACGTCTATATATACTCGTTGGCCGGCTCAAGGCTCTCTCTCTTGGACATTTGACATACTTGTGAGCACCTTGAGCTAAGCAACTCCCCTCCCACTCATATCTCTTGCTTCTTTGCATATTCGAAGTGAGATTGAGTGATCCAAGTGCATTTGCATTGTGAGATTGCATCTAGTTGGCACTTGGTGGTTGATTTGCTGCGGGATTCTTGTTTCTCTTGGTGGTTGCCGCCACCTAGACGGCTTGGAGCAGCTTGGAGGCGGTGGCAAGAGTTGGTGATTGTTCTTGGCCACCTCCGGTGATTGTGAGGGGTTTGTGCCTACCTCAGCGAAGCGCCAAATGCAACATTAGTAAATTGCTCGTGTCATTGCAACCTTTTGCCATTTGGTAGGTTCTTATGGCGCCTTTTGAGAGGCTCGGTGTGAGACCGATTAGCCACCGAACCACGTGGTGAAGAGGGACACAACGGGGACTAGCGTGCCGGCAAGCACGTGAACCTCGGGATAAATCTTCGTGTCATCTCTTTCATATTGTGATTGATTGATCCCGGTGTTCGGTTGTTTTGGTTTTTATTGTTGATCATATTGGTTGGCTCAATACTTCGCCCCTCGGTGAAACCCTCCTAACTCAACTCCGCATTACTTTCTTAGTTATCTTTGCTAGCTAGTTTGCTTTGCTAGAGTAGCTCTTTTGTGTAGCTTGCTAGTTGTAGTTGTAGTTACCTTCTCGGTTTAACTTGTGCGGTTGAGTGCCAATATACTAGAATTGTGAATTGGATAGGTGGCTTGCAAACACCCCGTAGGCTAAGCAAAACTCGCATCTCGCTATTTGTTGTATTGATAAACTTGTTTAGCTTGTCTTTGTAGAATTTTTTAAAAGGCTATTCACCCCCCTCTAGCCATCAAGACCTTTCAGCGGCCCAAGAGCGGGAGGGGGAAAGAAAACAGGCCAGGCCGGCTGCACAGCAATAAGTTGTTTTTCTCTTTTTTTTCTATTTGTTTTCAAAACCTTTTAAATAAAGTTTCAAATCCAAATCAAATAAAATAAAGTCCACACCACAAAATAAAATAAATGCAACAGCATGAATGCATCATCAAATATTCTATCTAAAATTTTAAATCCTAATTCCCCATTAATTATTATCTAAATTATTTAAAACCCACTAATTCTAAATTTTGAAATTTTTGGGTGTTAGACTGACCTGCTAGCTCGCCCTGTTCCTCCTTCCCTCCCTCACTTGCTCTCTCTCTCTTCTCTCTGTTTCTCGCTCGATTGCGCGAATGGAGGATGGGGACAGACCGATGGTCGCTGGCATCCAATGCCGAGCCAGGCCACATCACTCGGTCTAATGGGAGCAGTGAGCACGCCGCCTCACCCCTTGGAGCCCACTTGGCAGCCGGCCGCCCCACTCTCTCTCCTGTTTTCCTTCAGTGGACACGGTTCATGTGAGCCACGGAGAGGAAGAAGGCAAGTCCACCGATTGGTGCACAGCCTAGCAGCAGCAGACAGCGCCCCACCAGTCTGGCCCACGCGTCAGCCAAAGCCACAGAAGAGAATTGCTAAGCATACATGGGAGATGTACACAGAATATTAAAATGTAAGCTTTTAGCTATAGAAAAATTCCCAGAAAAAATTCTAAAATAAACTAGAGTCACCCTAGATCATACCTAGATAATTGACACTCATTTATCATTAGCTAATATTGTAGAAATAAATTGCATGTTCCATTCCATTTGCGTTTAGCCAATAAACTTTAATAATTTATATCTTGTTCATCTTAATCCTAAATTGCGTAATTCTTTCACCATAAATCTTCTAAAATAAAACCCTACATGATTATACCCTCTTTCCTAATTTTTGGTGCCCATTTAAATTCTAGATATGATTGCTTTTCATTTCTTTATTAGCCTGTAGTTGCAACTAGTAGTTAAACCACCCCCCTAGTTGCATAGGTCCAAGTACATATATACACTATACTCCGTATATAATACATGGATAAACATAACATGTAAAGTAGTAATGTATTTGCACCCATATACGTGGTAGGAATATATATAAACCCATATATAATATAGGTGCCGATAGTTACACCTGCACTCTTCCACGTATAGATAATATAATACCCTCCGCCATAGTAGTGGTTAGCCCTATATATTCGCGTATGTGTATGCATTATGACACATACTCGAATATATCCGCACCCAATCACCTAAAATAATAGGATATCTATACATACATAGATATACCCGATGCCCGGGTATACGCCTATGTATGGCTAACCCTAGCAACCTAGTTACTCAATTCCATTTAATTGTGGGCATATACATATGGATGAGCATATATGCCGCTAACCCTAGCCATAACCTAGCCCCCCTAATTAACCCTAGGCACATACATATGCATGTGTGTTTGTGGCACTAACCCCGGTGGACCTGTAGAGGTCAGACGAGTCATCTATGATGACTTCGTCGGACTTTCTCTTTCAGGTTCACATAACAGGGAACCCTAATAATGTGGTCTGGTTTTCCATCAAATCAACCACCCACTTTAACCTAACTCGTAGAACCCTACCCTATGGATGGAATCCCTCCATCCAAACCTTACTTTAGATTGACGTAATAGTGATGACCATAGATAACAGCCCATTGCCCAATAAGGACCAACCCATCTAGGATCGTTTGTTTGTTTATGCTTGTTTTACATGTCTTGCTTGTTATTTTTCCTTGTTTGTGTTTCTTGCTTGTCGATGCTATACCACGTAGGATAGAAGACGTGAGAGAACCTAATGGAGTCCAGAAGACAGGAACATGAGACACAGGAATCAGAGAAAGATATAATCGTCAGCGAATGGAGGCAAGTCCTTACACCCACCTAACCCCTCCCTCTACACTACATGCCATCCCTTAACCACCTCCCTTGCACCACCACCATATATTGCTAGCCTCCCCCATAAACCCTCCACTATCCATCTCCACAAATTAATAACCCAACTAAATAACTTGAAACCCATTATGAACTAATAAACTATAATTATGAACTTGATTATGGTAATATGATAAGGTACCGGTTACCTTATTAATATGATATGAATATTATGAACTTGAGAACAATAAATATGGAACTTGAATGGTAAAATTTGACTAAACCCCGACATGGGGCGAGTAGGGGTAATTTATGGAGGTAAATTGCCTTGGCACGAATGCCGGGAGAGGAATCCTGTGGGAGATACTCGCCTCGATCACATAAGGACCGGTTTGTAGTCCCTCTCACCTAGTGAGATATTACGTACAGCCACATGTCTATATGGGTAGACTTGATATCACACCCCGTTAGATAGAAGTATAATTTCTACTAGGAGGCTGGTGTAGGCAGCGGAATATCAAGAGCTGACACGAGGATAGGTTTTCTTCCATGGTCCGATTGGCGTGGATGCTATGTGATCTTCCACGTTAAGCTTTTGGTTTGCCATGCTCGAGCCCTTGATTTTCTTGGCCGAGCCATGTCTTCTTTTGTGATGATTTGGTATCATCACGTTGGGGGGATTTGATATCTTCCCGGTTTTTGTGTTTCCAACCCGGCCTAAGAAGCCGTGGTAGAGTTATACGAAAAATCTAGGATAGCTCCCAAGCGGGTACGAGGTCTCGTTTGGCCTGTCGCGCCACTGGCCCTGGTGTTGACTACGCTTATCATGTGGGGAAATTTGTACACCTCTGCAAAGTTTTATAGAATCTATTCAAATAGCCACATCCTTGGAATGGGTAGATGCTAGGATGGGATACTATGATTAGATTTCTACAACTGTGATAATCTGGTAAGATGAATTTTACTAATTTGGTAATTATAATGAGTAACGGGAACTGGTGAGAATGGTAATACTCTGCCAGGGTCCAACCTATAATTATAACTACTTCACCTTACTACTTTTACCTCTACCTATCCACCCCCACCACCATAATCCACCTCCACCATATAGCCTTCCCCTTCCACCTCATCTCTACCCAAAGTTTAGGGCTTGCTGAGTACTTTATGTACTCAAGCCCCTCCATTCTATGTTTTTAGGCATGGAGTTACAGGAGCACCTACCTGGATGGAACTTTTGGAGCTACGCAAGGATAGGATACTCAGAGTATACTCAAAGATAGAGCCGTACGAGAGAGCTATGCTAGGACTACAACGATTGGAAATAGGGATACGCTGTAGGAATAAGTCTAAAGTTACGTCCGCACTCCAAGCTGCCTATAGGAATGGAGCCACGATGTCATAGGACTGCTATCTTAGAACTTTGATGTCTACTATATGGCCAGTGGCCCAAGCTATGTAAACCCAAACCATGTAATGTGTTTCCCCATTAGCAATAAAAGTATGGTTTTTGATATCAATCTTGTTCGAATTGTGCGTATCAGCTACTGATCCAGGGACTAATACATGATGCATAGAGGACCCTAAATTAGGGGCTCGACACGGTGTCACCAAGTCAGAAGGCTGCTATTGTTGGAGAAGAGGGGGACACCGAACAGCAACGTGTGCACCACCCTGGTCATCGCCCTAGGGGTGGCGGTGCACCACCTAGGGAGTGGCGCTACCACCACCCTAAAAATCTAGAGAGCAGCAAAAATGGGACACGAGCACCACCCTAGTCACTGCCCTAGGGGTGACAGTGTATCACCCTATGAATAGTGTCTCAATGGTTGGATGTCAGAGACTGAATGGCTAGCTGACGTGGCAGGCACCGCATTGTTCGGTGACCACACGGCGATGAGCATCTCGGGCACAATGGCTAGTTCTCCACTTTGGGGCTATAAAAGGGACCCCAACTAGCCATTTCATGGAAGAGGGAACTCAGGGAAGATAGTAGTGTGCTTATGCACCACTTTGGAGCTCTGCATTTGCATAGGGCTTAATAGATCACTTGGTGATTAGCGTAGGTGCTTTGCGAAGTGTTTAGGTTAGCTAGACCATGCTCATATGCGCTTGCCCTAGGTTTAGACCTAGTTTTTAGAGATGTTTGCACACCTCTTACCACTCGGTGATTGCACGCACAATTGTTGTACTCAGTGGGGCTCGTAGCCTTGCAAGACCACACCAACCGTGTTTGTGGTGTGGCAACCACCGTGTTCTAAAGGGAACAAGGCCCACGACGTTTCGGTCGGAAGCTTGATAGTGAAGATGGAGGGGAGCAGTCCTGTGGTAGAACCGCCTAAAATAACTCACTGCCGAAGGCACTTGTCTTCCATTAGACACTAAGCACCCCAAGGGTGAGCTAATTCAAACAGTTCTGTCGAGCACACCCCATGGGAGAACTTGAAAATCCGCATTTTTCATCAAGATCATAAATGAGAGAATAAAGCTTACAACATTCTTAGCCATTTCTTACATCACTTTTCATGCAACATCAGTGTATAATATCATAGCTTTGCCTCCAGCTGCTTCCTTCCCGACTGCTTCTCCTTCCTGAGCACTTGACGGAGGAGACCGATTCTACGCACTCTGCTTCAGATTTGGAGGTGGGATGGAGGGGAGGCGCGCAAGGTGGTATCTTATAGCTTAGCGGATGGGGGTGGTGGCATAGCGCACCAGGAAGTGGAGGCAGAGTGGAAGGGAGACACCAGTGGGTCACGAGGTGGGGAGAGCATCAGCCATGGTGCGCTCCTTGTGCGAGCTTGAGTAAGGGAAAAGATAGAGGATGGGGATGGGGTTCACTCGATGAGGAGGCGTGTGAGCGACGGTGCCCAAAAGAAGAGAAAGGAGGAGGGTCCAGTATGGGGATGAGGATGGGAATCGAGAGCTGACAATGGTGCCAAAAAGGAGGGGCTCACTGTGTAAAAGTACAAGGCGAGTGTGGCAGAACGCCGCGCCACGTGAGAGCGGCACAAGTGGGCCCTGCCACTGACGGCATTTGCAGGGCACGCAGCGATAGTGACCCGGCGTGCGTAGCATGGTCAAACCAGTCATAGGGACAACATCAAATCAGGTGTGTCAATCACCCTAGACTACTTGAGGACTAACTTTTCCTTGTCACTTTTCTTTCTCTTCCCCATTGCTCTTCTCTTTCTTCCAAAAACCATAGTAACTCAGTTACCTCGACAGAGCACAACTCCATCAACCCGTTGTGGATTTCCCATTAGACACAAAGATATTTTCCAAGGAGAATATTTAGTTGCAAGAAAAATGGTACGGCGGTGTAACTTGGTAAAGGTGCTTGGTCAACAACCTCGATACTAGCACGCGCCGAGTAGCGTCACCATGTGGCAATTGTGTAAGGTCCAAATGGCTAGAGGGGGGGTGAATAGCCTATTTGAAATTTTCTACAAGCTTTACTAAACAACAAGTTAGTAAATAAGATGGCGAAGCTAATTCTAGCACTAGCTCAACTACTTTTATGCAAGCCACATATACAATTCTAGTGCAAGGCTATGATCTCTAGTTCACACCAACAACGCTAAGTCTCTAAACTAATTACTCCTAAGTTATAAGCTATTCTACTCAAGCTAAACAAGGCAAAGAACAATAAGTAAAGGAGTGAGCTTGAATAGATATACCAACGTTGATGAGAAAAGATATGTCCAATGTACCAATCAATCAACGTGATCACATACACAAATGAAATCCTCAGCAATAAGATGACACAAGATTTTTTTACCGAGGTTCACTTGCTTCCCAGCAAGCTACTCCTCGTTGTGGCGATGCACCCACTTGATGGATCACGAGCTAATCAACTATCAAGAGTTGAACCCTCAGCGGGTGCCGCATATCCACTCACAAGATGGGGATCCTCCAAGCCACGAGCTCCACTAGAGTAGCCAATTTGCAAACTCCCGCGGGGAAGGCTCAAGAACCCCTCACAATCGCTTGGTGAGGCTCGAAACAATCTCCAATCACGAGCTCAACACCACCGCTGCTCCAAGCCGTCTAGGGTGTCGGGAAACACCCAAAAGTAACAAGAAATCCGCAGCCAACTCAATGGATCAAGTGCCACTAGATGCAACTCTCAATGCAAAGCACTTGAATCTCACTCAATCTCACTAGAATTATCAACCAAGCAAGGAGATGAGTGGAGGGAAAGTTCTCTAGCTCAAAGTATGTCTCAAGTGTTCAAAGAGTCAAGAGTTAGCCCCCCAAACCCGGCCACCATCTATATAGAGCGAAGGGGTAAGCAACTAGCTGTTATAAGACAACGCAGTGAAAAACGTGATGACCGGACGCACCGATCAGGGTGACCGGACGCGTCCAGTCACTACAGGACAAACAGCAGCAATGTGCATCAGAGAGAGTCGTTGCCATGACCGGACGCGCTATACCATTTGACCAGACACGCTGCACCCGGCGTCCGATCGGAGTCCAGAGAGCTCCTCACGTGATCGGACGCGTCCGGTCGCATGTGACCGGACGCGCTGCACCCGGCGTCCGATCAGAGTCCACTAAGGGTCCACTCGTGATCGAACGCGTCCGATCGAACATGACCGGACGCGCCACCGTGTCCGATCAACCACGCGAACTACAGACCCTCTGAGCGCTTGACCGGACACGCCGGTCCCATGAGTGATCGGACGCGTCGGTGAAAAACCCTAGCCCGCACGCCTCTGCAATAGTTGCTACTGACCGAACGCGTCCGGTCAAACCGAGGCCACGTCCGGTTCAGCGTCCGGTTGGAGTTTTTCAGAGATAAACACTCCGGACTTTCACCACCTTTTCTCGTCTCTGGCGCAATGGAAAATAGGCATTTCATTTCCCCGAAAACGCCTGAAAAACGACCCAAACCCCTCTCTACCGCTCAAACTCCACCGCCTTCGCAATTGTGCTAACACCACTAAGTGTACACCATCATGTGCATGTGTATTAGCATTTTCACAATGATTTTTCAAGGCGTTACATTAGCTCTCTACTAGATCCTAATGCATATGCTCAATATGATGACCTAGTAGCACTTGATTCATGAGCTAACCATGATTGCCCCTCTTGATAGTCGGCTATCAATCCTAAACCCGGTCAATCACTTCTCTACTCATCTTAGACCGGCAAAAGAAAACCCTACGATTATACCTTTGCCTTGATCACTTTGTTCCATGTCCATCTCCACATGCTTGATCACCTTGATCATCATTTTATGTGCATCTCCACCTCTTGTGATCTTGTGGCCATCACTTCATGCCACATGCTCCTTCATCACGTGTGTTGCTTATGCCTAACTCAAACCACTTAACATATGACATTAGCAACTTGGTGTCATTAATTACCAAAGCCAAACTTGGGCTTTTAAGTTGTTCCACAGGGGCCCTCGGTTCCGTCACGGCACCATAAGCTATTAACCAGGCAACTATTACCAACTTACTCATAGTAAAGGCAGTGGAGTTGTAGACCACAGAATCAGAAAAGTATTGCAAGGGAAGATTCAGCCAACAAGGGTTCCTTTCAAAACAAGAAACAAGGAGATTAAATCCCAAGGCAGATTCAAGTTAAGGAAATTCAAATGTTCTACTAGGACATCCACAATTAGTTGATATAGTGTCCTCTGTTATCCAACCACGGCTGATCTGCTGCATCTGAATAATTGTTACTCTTGTAACCCACTTGTTATCATCTCAAAAACCTTAAGCAGGCCTAACGAGGCCTAAGGGTAAATCGACGTAACAAACACAAAGAAATAAGCAAAATGTACATTTCAAACGCCCATAAACGGGTACCAATATACAGGCATTTGCTCTCACACCTCGTGACACATCGCTTGCTCCCTATAACTAGACGGCCTTAGCCGCTACGAACGAATTACAATGGAAGGATTACAACACTAGAGGACTGCGGTGAAAAGCACTACTAACTATGGGTACATCTCCCCCTAGGACAACTAATCTACTTCACCGAACCAGATGGCTTCATTCCTGGGCTCTTGTGGTTCCTCTACTGCACTGGGTTGTGGATCTGCTTCTTCTCATGGCGGTGGCTGGGTGAGGGGAAGGAAAGGCTCTATCTTTGAGGCTTCCGTGGGTGGAGGTGCTGGCGATGCTGCAACACCGGTTCTCCTTCTCTCTAGTGGATGGACAAGGATTCCCTCCAAGATCAAGGGTTCCTGCCTTGTGACGAGATAGGCGTCCTCAAGCTCCTAGGCATGTCGATCTTCATCCATCTTGAGTGCTTCCACCATGGCAGTCTCTCAACTCTCTGCGGCTGCCACATTGGCGTGCGCTTCAGCATGCTGCACCTAGAGCATCCTGATGAAGATCTTGGCTTCCTCGGCTTGGTGAAGGCACTCCCTCAGCTCTAAGGCCTACCGGTCGTACTGCTCATCCAGAGCAAGCAAGTACGTGGTCAGGTGCACCACGGTCAGGTTGTCTTCTTGCACGTCCCAACCCTGCAAAGCTTCCATGCGAGCCCTCCATACCCGCCGATTCTTGTCCAAAGGTGGAAAGAACCGCATGAGGGTACGAACATTGGGCTCTTCATAGATTTGGCAAAGATGTCGCAAGGCTTTGCGGGCCGTAACTTGGTAGGTGTCGTCAAAGCAAAACCCGGTTGCGGTCATATTCCAGGCTTCAGTGATGTCGGGGAACTCCTCACTCTTGCCAATTTATACAGTGAGCTTACATCGCTTGATGCCATGCTTTGTGTACTCACGGCCCTCATACTCGGGACGATCCTTAACTTGAGCTTTTGTAGGGTGGCATACAGGATTTTGGGGAAACCCTCGGTGTTCAGGCAGTAGCTGCTAACCCAGGCTCCTGCCATCCTAGGAGGGTGGTGGTTTCAAGGAAGGCTTGAGGGGAACTTGCTCAAGCGAAAAGGGCTAAGCGAGCTGGGAATGCACCGAGTGGTGATTCCAAGTCGCTGGGCTTGGCCCCCTTTTAATGGTAGAGCAGTCAGTGGTCCTGGTGCAGACCACCCTCGAGCCATACGCGGGGACCAGTAAAGTAAAACAGCAGGATTTTTATGCACACGAGATGAGCGGTGTCCGAGGCCATAAAGACTAGCACGGCTACAGGGTAGAGGTCTGACAAGAGCGCAGAAAGGAGTGCAGAAGACGTAAGCCACGACAGGCATGAATCACGGGTGAACGCGATGCACGAAGCCACAGTACCGCAGTAACTCATGGGACAAGGACGCGTGGTACCTACGAACAAGGCACCTGCAAGCAATACTGGCATGATGACTATGGCAGTAACAGCGCGTTTGACTTAAGGACCACATACTATGCGTGAGTTAGTTCACTAGACGAAAGCCTATTTAAACCTATTCTGAATACTTAACTATAATAATAGGGCTACTTATATAATTTCGTATGCAAACGCCCTAACCTTTTTGTAAAAATATGTTGTCAAATTTTAATTTAGAAAAAGATTTTGAAGCTTTATTTCCTCATTTATGCTTTGATACCACTTGTGGCAGAACCGTCTAAAATAACTCACTTCCGGAGGCACTTATCTTCCATTAGACACTAAGCGCCCCAAGGGTGAGCTAATTCAAACAGTTTTGTCGAGCACACCCCATGGGAGAACTCGAAAATCTACATTTTTCATCAAGATCATAAATGAGAGAATAAAGCTTACAACGTTCTATCATCACTTTTCATGCAACATCAGAGTATAATATCTATTGTTTATAACAGAATATAAAATATTATCAGAGTTTCAGCGGAAATAAAAATCATTTAATGACAAGTTAAACCGTAGCATGATGACTTTATGTACGTGAAATGATACAGGTTATATGTCTTTCCTTTGAAAAATATTTTTGGAGAAGTTTTAAATAAACTCTATACCCGCAACGTAACAGAAACCCTCACTGAGCCTACCAGGAGGTTTCCACACACAAGTACTAGCTTCACCTATTCTTGTCACCTGCAACAGGGTAGAATAAACCCTGAGTACTCAAATGTACTCCGCAAGACTTACCCGTCAGAAGGAAATAAAAGACTCCAAGGATATGCAAGGTTATCTGGCTTGCGGTTTTATTACATCTGCGGAAGCATTACTAAACGTGCATCCTTATATTCAATTTTATTAGCAGGCATCATTAGTTCATTAGTTAACCATTCTAACTAAGCATCTATGCTACTTTCAAGCAGGTGGTAAATCTCCTTCCATGTTTCGGTTCTTACTACGGTGCTGGACCATAGCCGTACCATCATGTAGAAAAGGCAATTCGCGAATCAATGTATCCCAGCTGGGTACCCTGAAACACACGCCTCAATTATATCCCAGGCACAAACAAGACCAACCCGTTTCACTCCTGTTAAGGGGTCCAGGTCCCCGTCCAAATTGGGACTCCAAGCCCCCCAACACCTGAGGCCCGGCCTCAGTGAGGTGCTTAGACCTCCACCCAATAATCGACCCATAACAGTCGGTCCGGAAAGAGTCGGAGCCGATGACAAGAGAGTAACAAGTTTACCCGCCCCATAAGCAAGTATGTGCTTAGGATAATAAGTCTGTGACCTGACTACCATCCACAGCAACGGACGGTCCTCAATCGACACAGGTGGGGACAAACACATCCAGAGCCTCGCTCGGATTGCCCAACCAAGTCCACGTCCAATTCCAAGTACAATCACGCCCGGTCTCCAATTATTATACAGATATATTGCATGTGATAGGAACATGATAATAGTAATAGTAATACATTTTCTATGTCTCGCGAGCGACAGGTAATCACTCGACTTCTACAGGAATCCTATAGCATAACAAGCTACACGAATGTAAAATAGCATTATAGGAACCGAGAAATTATAGCAAAAGAAGTTTTGACAGTAGTAGTTACCTCCTATATGTTCCCTTTAGGTTAGGGTGCTCAATCTTGTGAAAGCGAAGAATCATCATATTATCGATTGGAATTGTGGCTAGAAAGTATGATTTGTAATTGATGCAGTGCTGTCTCTTCTTAAAATATATCCATCATTTTTTATAGTTATCATTGGGCGGGGGTAATTTTCTTTTCAAGAATCGTTCTAATGTGTTTTGATTGCCTATCAAATTAGTCACATAATTAAACACTAAAGTATATAGATACTGATGGGAAAGCAGCCACATATATGATTAAAATTGAAAAAATCAATACTGTAACAGAAGCCATGCTGAAGTAGTCAATTCTTTGTTGCAACGCAAAGCAACAGAATCCTATCTCTGAATTAAGATTTTAGAACTTCAGATTATAAAACTGAAAGAAAAGAAAACCCAACTACCTCCAAAGACCCTACAATTTAGACTTGATAAATCAATAAATAAAGTGCAGACAGCAGACATCATTGTGATAGATCAAGAAAATAGATCATTATCAATCATAGAATCAAGTTATTTGATGTACCTCCCTCCAGGTGCATGAGTACGGATCGGAGAGCATATAGCGATATCACCGACGGCAACGGGCGCCGGTGCTGGCGAGTCGTGACTCTCGATCATCGCCGCCGCCAGACCAGATGCAGGTGGAGTTGCGATAGGAAAATGTGAGTTGTAGCATTGGAGACTCGGAGGCGACGTTTGGACTTTGTGGTGTTGCTGCCTGTAGACTTGTACGTAGGGGCATGAAGTTGAAAGTGGGACTTCGGGGTGGGCTTATTAGCCTGTACGTGCAAGCTCCTTGTATAATTGTTGCATGGGCGTGTAGACTTGGCCGATGGGCCGGAGCTACGACGCTGGACTACCAGGCTGACGGGGTCGCATGTACTTTTTACTGGGGTCTAAGCTGGTGAAAATCTATACTTCCTATAAAGCAAATATCCACTAGCCTATTTCTCTGGCTTCTTATTAGGCCACATCAACAAAATGATGTCATCTGCCCACTAAGTGACGTCATCCGCCCACTAAACCTCATTTATCTTCCACTAGCTATTTCTTTTGAAATAGAAAAAAGTCATAGCACCTAAACCAAGTATCGTAATTAAAATCCAATTGCAACATGGTGTTCCTCGCAATAAACTCTTCAAAACAAGACCCCACATGGATATATTTTGATAACTTTTTTGCAAACATTTAAACGGCCGTTCCTAAGAAAAACCTAGCAAAACTGTCGTTTCTAAGCAAAAACCTAGCAAAACTGCATATCACATGGATTACATGTGGTCCTCCGAAACATGCATGATTTTGTGAAGGAAAACTCCTAAAACTTTTGGGAGGGGGGATGGCCCTCAGGTATAGTAGGGGTGAGGGGTGAGGGTGGATGAGGTTAGCCTCCCGTATTGGCTGATCCTATAGGTTAGTGACCGTGTTTTCTTTGATAACCGTTTCTAAGCAAAAGCCTGTTTCTAAGAAAAACCTAGCAAAACTACATATCACATGGATTACATGTGGTCCTCCGAAACATGCATGATTTTGTGAAGGAAAACTCCTAGAACTTTTGGGAGGGGGGATGACCCTCAGGTATAGTAGGGGTGAGGGGTTCTGGTGGATGAGATTAGCCTCCCGTACTAGCCGATCCTATAGGTTAGTGACCGTGTTTTCTTTGATAGTTGTTTCTAAGCAAAAGTCTGTTTCTAAGCAAAAACCTAGCAAAACTACATATCACATGGATTATATGTGGTCCTCCGAAACATGCATGATTTTGTGAAGGAAAACTCCTAGAACTTTTGGGAGGGGGATGACCCTCAGGTATAGTAGGGGTGAGGGGTGAGGGTGGATGATATTAGTCTCCCGTATTGGTTGATCCTATAGGTTAGTGACCGTGTTTTCTTTGATATGGTTTTTGTTGTCTTTAGTTACACCTTTAACAAAAAACTAAATTTGTTCTCTGCTTATATCGCATATATACTTATGTATTATACACCAACGAGATTCCTTCTACATCCTATTTCTCCTAACTCAATTCAAATTACTCTTGCATTCCCGCAGCAACGCACGGGGAATTCACCTAGTTTACTACGTACGTGAAGCCGGCACGAAACCGTCGGTGTCGGCTGACCCCAATCGCTGAACGTAGCTTCGCCACACGATCCTCACACACACACACACACATATATAGTGTCCAATCATGGTCTAATTAGGCTTAAAAAATTCGTCTCGTGAATTTCGTCCAAACTGTGTAATTAGTTTTATTTTTTTATCTATATTTAATGCTTCATACATGCGCCAAAAGATTCAATGTGACGGGGAATCTTGAAAAATGTTGTAAACTTTTAGAAACTAAACATGCCCTCAGTACCCAGCGGCAGTCAGGCCTGACCCGCCGTTCGGGCCCAGCCCACCAACGAGGTCGAGCACAGCAGCTCCTAAGACTATCCGCACCGGAGACCTGTAAATGATCATGGAGGAGAAAACAAAGCTGCAGCGCTGTATGCTAAAGCATCGGGAATGGGAGGCCGTCTGCCAAATCTAGCGACTTCCAGGACGTCCGCTATCAGGCGTGGGCCCACGGGCAGACGCTGCCGCACGCGGAGAGGGAGACCAGGGGAGAGAGAGAGCGCATGCAAGGTGGGCCCCACTATTTCAACTAGCAAAAAAATACTATAACTCACAAACTAAAAACCCAAATTAAATTCCGATTGCACCATTAAATTCGTTTCAATAAATCCTTCAAAACTAGATCTCACATGGATATATTTAGATAAAGTGACAAGTAGGCCATAGAGGATGATATAGAGGATGAATGGGTGCAGAAGAAATGAGTACAGAGGAGAGAATCTTGATGACCAAGATGTATAGAGGATGAAAATAGAGGATCATGAGTGCAGATAGACTAAGCTCCCTCCACCCTCCCACGATTTTTTGTGGTTCCAATTTTCATACCCCGTCCGCTCGCACTACTACCGGCTCCACCCCGCACCCGACGGCGCCACGCCTCACCACCGCCCTCGCTGCCCCCTGCTCGCCGCCGCGCCCTGCCTCCAGTCCGGTCTCCTCCATCCCTCCCTCCGCCGGCACCGCCCGCCCGCACCTCACCCCAGCCCCACCGCCGCCGCCCTAACCCTACTAGCGTGTGATGCCCGCCCCCTCCACCTCCCCACCGCCGTCCCTTCTCCCGTCGAGTAGCAAGCGATGGTGGAGCGCCCCTGGGAACCGCTCATCTTCCTGCGGGCAGAAGTGGCGAGATCTGAGCGAGCGTGGTACCTGGAGGATGTCGGCGACCTCACGTGCCTCGACCTGCTCGACGCCTGGCTGCCGGTCAGGCGGTCGCCGAGAACCGCGGCAGCATCGCCTGCTGCACCGCCTTCCACTCCCTCAAAGCAACCTCGTCTTCCAGATGCTCCTCCCGCTCGCTCCCGAGCCTCGGATGGTATGCGACCAGTCACTGCCCCTTCCTTAACCCTTACTCTCCGCCTCCATTCTTCCCCCTCCATTGCTCTTGTTTCAAGTGAGCATAGCTGCTGCTACTGCTAGGATTGTATAAAAAAAATCACAGTATAAAGCTCATGTTCATGGACTATTTTGGTCCCCTTTTTCTTTCTCTAATTCGAAGTTCGTTGAATTGTTGTAAGCATAGCATGTGCAACTTCGAACAAAATAATTTGAAGTTCGTTGTATTGTGGTAAGCATAGCATGCACATCATTCCTAACAGGTTCTTATCCGCATTATTTCTGCGCACGTAATATAATTTGATTTGATTTGATTGGTGGAGCTAGCTTACCTTACTCAACTTTGTTTATCATCTTTTATATTTGGTGGGTTATATATGCAATCCATGTCAGCTCATCAATGTACAATCAATCAGCACTATCAATGCGAGTATACTTATTTTCTGATGCACCAGCTGCTCTTTACTTTCATAATAAACACACACTAATCTGCTGCTGTATATAGCACAGATTAGTTTGTTTACCCCTTCTTTTGTACCAAAGAAGAAAAGGAATATCGATCACAGATTATTGTAGTAAAAGTTATTAGTCTAGCTTCTTTCTCGATGGAAAACAATAGTAAAAAGTCAAAGGATGCAACTCTGTTCTGAAGATATATAAATATTGGGAGAGAAATCTTTTTGTCATAATTTTTCTTTGTACTGACATATGCCCTTATTTTGGTACCCATATTTTCTTCTGTACATACACATGCATGCCTGAACATTTCTAAAGGTGCATGCATGAACTTTATTTTTATTTATATTGTCCCTAGTGATCTCATCTGCACTAGCACAGATGACTGGTCACCTGCAGACCTGTTACAGCGATACGTGTTTATTTCATAAGGGGTGCCTTGCCAAATCCGATTTCCAACTGCGTTGATTCCCAAAATGTTTACTACATGCTGTATCTGCCTTGCCACTTTGGAATACATTTTTTAGCTGGTATTGACACTTCCCATTATGCTGTAGTTTCCCATGTTGAATATGTGTCCCACAGGGTCTTTATGGTGCACTCTTTTGTCATTGGTTCTTGATAGTTTGCCTTGTGTTTGAGAGGCTTCTATTCATTTCTTCTCAGGTTTGAAAATTGTTAATTCGATCATAGTTAATCAGCTCAAGATAGTGTGTGGGAATATTCCATCAGGCAAAGGAGCATGATTGGTTAGTTTTTGGAAGAGATTTATGACAGTTTGATTTGTAGGTAGTTGGGAAGGGTTCTCCAAGTTGTTAATCTAATATTTCTTATCTTCTTGCAGGTACAAGCCAGATGTAAATTAAAGGGATATGTACTCAGTAAGGCCAGAAGTGATGGATTATTATTCTGGTAACTACTGTATTTTTTATATGTAGCATTCCTGGTTGAAAATGACATGCTAATGCTTGGTAGCTGAACCATAGTTGTCCTGCATTTAACAACTGTCAGTGGCACTTTCGATTGCACATGTATAAAGGATCAACGTTTTGCCATCTGCGTCCATGTGAATATGTTTGAAGTTCTCCTTTGCCTGGCAATAACGAACTGGATATTGAACCTTGATCTTTGTTCCCTCTGATTCCAACTGCAAGTTGTAGGATCTCTGTTGGTCAAATAGTCTATTCAATTAATCGTCAATATGCCAACGACTGGGTGGATTGAGAACATAGAATTAGTACTTCTAGATTCTTCATTGAAAACACATTTACATTGAGGGAGGGTTCTGTGGCCGGCTGGTCACAGGATGCAGTCTAGAGTGCTGCTGTTTGAGGCTGTGAGTTCAATTCCAGTAGGTAGCAACATTTAAGCCTTCTTGAAAGGTCGGGACTCTCTCCAGTCCCATTTTAAAAAAGTTAGTTACATTACCACATATGTATTTTTATTTGAGATTACATATATTCTTAGAAATCAAAAGTCTAAATGTCACATTTTAGACTGTGGTGTTGATGCAGGTTTCAGCAGATGAAAGAGCGGACTTGCGAGGTGGACGGCGGAAAGGAGATGCGAGCTGGTGACTGCTATCATGGACTGCTATCATGGTTACCTCGTGCAGCAGCTCTGTGGCCTATGCCTGCAAGGTGAGGTCGCTCCACATTATGGTCTGCCTTTTTCTATTTCCTTTTGAGCCGATGAGTTCACACATGTTGGGTCGATCAAATTGGGCATATCCATTGCTCCTTCTCATTTGGGTACATGGGAAATTATGCTAGATATACAGTCATAGCCGTCAGCTTTCTCCATGCTAATCATGAGTTTGGGAAGGATCTTAGTCCTTTGTGTTTAAGATTTGTCTGCAGTAGATTATTATATCCTTTATTCTGTGGTTTCATTACAACCATACACAATTGTAGACCATTGCTCTTTTTTATCTTGCTATATATATATTTTAATATGGTGCTACTGGTTGTCTGTTCTTGATTATTATTGCCTTTCTTCTCTGGTTTCATTAGTAATTACAACCATATATATTTTGTACAATGATATTTAGTTGATATACATAATTATTTTAAACCTAAAATTAAATTCATAAGTCATTAGGAGCTTTTTTTGTGCAGCCAGGATGTTCTCGAGCAGAGGCTCCTCTGCTTCCTGTGAGCGGTGGCTCCTTCCCTTTTCCTCCAGCGATGGCTGCTATTGCTCCCCTTATCTAGAGAAGCAGCATCGGATTCTCCCCAACTCTTTACAGCGGCTACCGCTCCCCATCATCCTGAGAGCTGGTGGTGGCCACACAACCGTTAGATGGCATCGGCAATCCAAATCTTGTCTGCAACAGCTTTTCCTCCATAATGTGCCGGATTTCTTCATATGAACTTCACAAATGAATCGAGTCAGGTAGCACACTAACCCTCCCTTTATTCGACCGTCCTGTTCTGTTTGTTGATCACCAACATTGGTGGCAACTGTTTGTGGTTATCGATTGTTTGGTGATGCTGATGCATGCTCCGTGTTTGTGTGAATGTTATTATATTGAGTTCTCTCACATGGTTAGTCCAAGAGTTAGCTTTTTTTTTACATTGGCAGATTGCTTCTAATATTAAATTTCCTGTTTAGAAAACAAATCCACAAGTTGTCATTAATCCATTTAGATAGTAATTAGGATTTATCCAAATGATAGCATATCCACTTTCAGTATGTGATTTCATCTTATATAGTCATCTGTTAGTTGCGTATCTCTCCCATTATTCTGAATTTTCATTTGACATGCCATGGCCTGAATTTGGGGACTGATACCTTTGTAATAATAATGCAGCACAATTACCTCTGTTCTGCTAGTTTGTGATGCTGCAATGTTGCGCCACTGGAGTTTTGGCTTGTAAGCTGGCATCCCCAACACAAGGTTTAAGCTCACATTTGCTTTCAATATAAGCACAACATTTCCAAAACATGAAATAGTTCAGGACATGGGACTAATATGAAACATACTACACTGATTGCAATATTCATGTATGCAAAACCTTCTCCATGCTCCTCTCAAGCTCGTGTAGTTTTACTTATTATACAGGGGAATTTTTTCTTTTCTTAGCTATCCATTTAAGTTGAGTCTCAAGAATGTTAGCCTGATTCAGTTCAGATTTTACTAGATAGGAACAGAAGTTGATATTGTATTTTTGTAACTCCTTGTCATTTTTCTTAGATTATATATCATATTGCTTTGATGCTTCTGTTTGTGAGTACAGGTTTTAACTAAATCTGCTGTCAACTAGCTTTTTTTCCCAATGGCTTTTTTAACCATGCAATCCACAGCTGATAATACAATGCATATATCATGCCCTGCATGTGGTGGGAAATAGTTATATGCCTCAATGCCAATTCAGCCTCTTTCATACTGGCATCATTAATCTAGGGTGTGTTCACTTCGCGAAAAGTGGGTGAAAAGTTATTGTAGCATCTTTCGTTGTTATTTGGCAAAATTTGTCCAACCATGGACTAACTAGGTTCAAAAGATTCGTTTCGACATTTACAGACAAACTATGCAATTAGTTATCTTTTTTACCTATATTTAATGCTCCATGCATGCGTCCAAAGATTTGATGTGATGGGTGGAAGAGGAAATATTTTGGGTTGGCATGTGAAGTGAACGCAGCCCTAGAGTGTTTGCACGGTTATTTTTTTTAAATCATAAAGCCATTATTTGTGACAAGGAAACTATATGATAGACTCCAAAAAATTTAAGTTTTTCTGTGCACACATGGGTGCTAGCTGTCACCATTTACATAGTATGATAAACTGCCTTTTTTCTTGAGTCACATTGAACATACCAATATTTTGAAGATAGCTAGGATTTTACATGCACATACTGACATTATTTGCCACTAGGAACCTAATTTTACCAAGTAGCAACCATGGCATAACAACTCTGTCTTACAATTTGTGCAGGTTTGAGAAAGACATCACATAAGCGAAAATTGTGTGTTACTGTAGCTGTGCCTACATCATCCTGATGGCAACTAGAATGCAAGCATCACATAAGTATAATTGATCTCTTTTTATCTCTGTTCCTTTTTCGGTTCATCACATAAAGATTCTAAATTCATGACATGGTAGTTGCTGGTAGGATTATAAATACCTTTTTAAAATATGAACATTGATATTCATTGCTAACAAATAGTCTCTGGCTGGTGATGATCCGATGGCAGTGATGATTGCTTGAAGAATTTGGAAACAAATTGTAGCAGTGTTTACCATTGAATCTGTTCGATTTGATCATTATTGCTATACTGGGCTTAATCATCTGTCTAATTTCATACTGAATGTTCAAACAATACATGTTTTTATGGTTTCAAATACATTTGAACTTCATTAATTTAATCTGCATTCATGTATTTCTTCTATGAAAGTTGCACTGCCGTTTTGGTTCATGGGCTCCAGCCCCTCACCTTCCAGCTTATAGATGATTATTTTTTTTCCATGTCTGTCCTAGTTTAGTTTAATAATTTCATTAATTTGTGTCATTTGTCGTCCTATGATAGACTAGCCTCTTCAGTTCACAGGATACAAACAAGAAGATTCAAGGTGTTATTTTTGTTAACTTAAAATCACATTAGTAAAGAATATGGTGTTCTGTTCCTACACCTAAGATTATTTATGACTGAATTTATTCTTAAACGTAAACATTTATTTTTACATTATGGAAATATGCAAAAATTGATTTGTTTTGGAGTTGTTGGCTCATAGGACTCATTTTTCTGATGATATACTTTGATCCCATTCTAATGGATTTGGTATTTTTAAATCCAGGAACAACTGAAGTAACAACATAAGATGTTGATAGGTGGTGCGGATGCTTGTAAAGGATGTCTGTCGTCTCCTTGGGCTTCTGGTCCTTTCTTATGTGCCATCTGATGTGACGTTGGCTCTCTGTCTGCTCACTGGTTCGTCAATGTTCATAATTTTTTTATTTATTTAGTTTATTGTGTGATTAGTGCTAGTAGCTGTCCTGCTTATTGTTTCCCTGTTTTAGATATACTTTAGTGCATAGGTAAAATAAGTAACCTATTCAGGGCATGACCATGTGTCATTTACTACATATCTTACTAGTCATTGTTGGTGTTATAGAACAAGCTAAGGACAGCTTACAAGAACAGGTGAGATTTCCATTCTACTTTGACATTAAGATCTTTTTGTCTGTGCCTTCGTGCTGTATCTATGAATCCATCTAAACCATGGATTGCTGAGTTTTGAGCTCTCAACTGAAGATTATATCAGTCTATCTAGCTATCGTACAATCAGTTTCTATCCTGTTCTGTATTTTCCACAAATAATTATTGTTGTTGTGTGTATGGCAAAACGTAAAGTAGCTTCATTGTATCCTGATTTTTTGTATTAGGAGACAACTTTTCCATTATGCAATGCTATTGTTATATTGAATTTTTGTGCTTGGAGGCTTAGCCCTAATGATGAAATGTATATTGTAGGGCAAAGACACATGATGAAAAGTAATAGAAGCATGTCAGACAAATGATTTCCGAGGGAAAGGGTTCTGATGGGCATGACAACAATCTTGATGCCCTGAAGTGCTTCCATATGTGAAGTAGTGACTTTAATTATATTATTAGTTAATTATATTATTAGTTGTGGGATTGGCATCAAGTCAACCACCATAATTGCTAGTGATTGGTTACATTTTCAGTTTGTGTTGCTAAATGATGTCCATTGTGTTCATGGTCTTGCTGACTCATATATCAGCTGAAAAAGGTGCATGTGTGTCGAAATTGCTATGAGACAGGATGTGAATTAGCAGCTGCAGTAATTCTATGGTTTGAAAAACACATTGTGAGAAGCTTTGTTACGATCCTGTGAACAATATGTTGTGTTTTGCACAATTAAAACTTGTGATCATGTAAGGATTGGAGAATGGGTTCAAGAATTTTTCTTGAAGTACAATAAAATTTGCATCGCAATTTTTTATAATTGAAGTGCAAAACACTATGCGTCTATTTTGCAAGACCTTGAGAAATCATCATATGCATCTATCATAATAAGCCAAAAAATCTCCAACCCCACGTCCTTTTCTCTTTCCCATCATGCTACGTCCACATAAAAAAACAGTAACATCTTTTCTCCGGTCAACATTGGAACACACAAAAAACCGGACGTGGTCATCACTTTTTCCCAAAAAAAACCGGCTTGGGAAACCTGACATGTCTCACGGGCAGAAAAAAATCGGCTTGGGAAACCTGGCATGTCTCACGGGCAGAAAAAAAATCGGCTGAGATCATCTCATGCGCGCGCGTACGGGCCGTGGGCTCTGGGGCTGGTGCGGTGGGAGTGGGTACTGAATAAGGGCCGTGGGCTCTGGGGCTGGTGCGGTGGGAGTGGGTACTGAATAACTAAATACTACCCGGGTACCAAATAGGGTCATATATATAGGGAGAGTATACTCTATAGCTAGCTACAAAATAACTTATTCTATAGCCACCTCCCGGCATTGGCGGAGGCGGCAGCGGCACGGTTGGAGCTTGCTGTTGTGGAGGAGATTGGGCCGCTGGCGGCGTTGGAGTATGTCGTGGAGGAGATACGGTCAGCGGTGGGGATGCAGCCTTGTCTGCTTGTATGAAATCGTCGTCGTCGTGTCCCACGGCACTGTGGTCATGTGGTGAATGGATAGACGGACTTGGGAAGGTCCTGGATTTGAAAAAAAACGAATAAGGTATATACATGAGTGAACCGTAATTAGATACAGTACATAATTATTGAAAAGCAATTGCGTTCACAATCATCCACACCTAGGGTTCGGTTGTGGTGGCGACGCCCCAGGAATAATGATGTACCGTTTCTTCCAACATATGAATGTCTTCTTCACTTCACCTAGGGTCTTCTCCCCATCACCACCTTCGATATCCAGAGCCACATTTTTATGGCCTTTGACCACTCTATCCACTGAGACACTAGCTTATCCGGGTGGTATTGCGACCGAGTGGATCCTTGGTTTTTTGGTGGGGTCGATAGGAGATATAACACCGGTAGCCACCTTGACTGTGGCATTCCCCTCCGGAATATGCAGCTCACAAGACGTCAACGGAGCGGTGACGTCATCCACCGAGAAGCGCATCCCTGCGTCATTTTGCCTCACAGGCACCTCCGTAGAAGCACAACTGCTTTTCAACTGAGCTGAGCCGGGGCTGATGTTGGCGGCCGGCTCTGACAAGCTCTGGAGGCAGGAACTTACAACTTCCTCCACGGCCTTTCTAATTTGCTCATTTATAGTGGCCTTAAGTGCTTCCTCCCGCTCTAGTGCCTTACGAGCCACTTCACTGGTCTTTATAACAGCCAACTCCAACTGGCGTAGCCGTTCCGTGTCCTCTTCCTTCTTTCTCTGGTGGCTTCTATAAGTTTCACTGTCCTGAGGGAAGGCATGCTCCCACGACATGGAGTCATAGCCTCTCGTCCATCCACTGTGCTCAGGGTTCCCCAGGGCGTATGTCAGCTCATCTTTATCTCTGTTCGGCTGCCACTCTCCACTTTGAGCGATGGAGTGGGCTTGATGAAATCTTTCTGCTACAGCTTGGATGCGTTCCCCATACACGACCTTTCTGGTCTCTAGGTCCAGGCGTTCCCCAAATGCCTTGTCAGATATACCATTCTCTGCCTTCCACTGTAACAACTCTAGTGTCGTGCCTAGCTTTTTCTGCCCATCTTCGGCTGACGGGTAGAGTAACTTCTTGTGATCCTGTAGCATTTGGTCAAACTTAGCCTTCTCCTTTTCACTTTCACAATCTCTCTGTGCGTCATGAATGACATCACCAAGAGCATCGTCATCTTCAGCGATATTGTTTTCTGCATCCGCCTCTTCTTCAACTTCCTCCATCGCGAAGTCACAGTATTGAGCAAAAACATCTTCAGGGTCCGTTTCTTCTTCTTCACCTTCTTCCATCATAACCCCGGTCTCTCCGTGCTTGGTCCAACAAATGTAGTTTGGCATGAAACCCAACTTGAACAAGTGCAAGTGAATACTTCTTGAGCTACAAAATTCTTTTAAATTCATACACACGGCACATGGGCAGCACATAAAACCATCCCGCTTGTTTTCCTCTGCCACTCTGCAGAATTCTCGCATGCCCTCAATGAACTCGTTGGAGCGGCGATCGGCATTGTACATCCAATGGCGTGTCATTATTTGCATTATATGTCATCATATAATTAAAAGCCCAGCATGAGAAAAGAGCGTGGCACAACCTTGTCTAATTGAGTTCAAAATTTTATAAGGGCTTCGTATAAGTATTTTTCTATTAAAAGGTGTAATTTTATCTCTAAATAAAATTAATTTGAAGAATTTTTAAATTTAAAATAAATTTGTTTCAAAATTACAAAGAATCAACATTATTTAATATTTTAAAATGAGAACATGAACAAATTAAAGTAAAAAGTATCCTAAAAAGTCTATAATAGAACTAAACATTATATGTGTATACTACTTTCTAGGTACTATAATTAGCATCGTTCATAAAAATTCAAACATGAAAAGTGATTGGAGCTAGCAATATGAAATAAAATAGCCATATATAACATGGATTTACATATGGTGCTGCTAAAACATAGGAGGATGAAGCTAGCAACCTTTCAAACAAATCGACGACGGCGTAGAAGCATTTGAAGTGGATTGATCGCCGGAGATGAGACAAGCAAGAACAATGGAAGAACAAGCAACAAGAACATGAACAAGGAAGGGCTCGGGCAGGGAGGAAGAAGAGGGAGGTTCAATTTATAGGGGGAGGTTTTAATCCCAGCTGGTAACACCAACCGGGACTAAACCCAGTCCTATAGTCCCGGTCGGTGCCACGGACCGGGACAAAAGCTGTAGTCCCGGTCCGTGGCACCGACCGGGACTAAAGGCAGGGCTTTAGTCCTGGTTGGTGTTACCAACCGGGACTAAAGGTCCCTTCCGACAGCGCCTGACAACAGAGCAATTGGCGAGGGACCTTTAGTCCCGGTTGGTAACACCAACCGGAACTAAAAGTCTATTTAGTCCCGGTCGCCGAAATCGCCGAGACTAAAGGCATTTTGGGCGATCGACGAAAGGTCAGTTATGTAGTAATGTGGTCCTTCTTCACTTGATCTCCATAGTCTTCTTGCTGTGGATGGCCTCCAATCCTCCTTCTCCTCCTTGTGCTCTTGGGTGGTTTCTAGAGTGAGAGAGTGATGAACTAGGGAGAGGTTAGTAGTGGAGAGGGTGAGTGTTGCTGAGCTGAGCTCAAGAATAGGACAACTGTGCTAATAGGTGGGGCCAGGCAAGCCCCAATGAGGATACAACTCACCTTTGTGCATGAAGTGATCTAGCAGATGGTTCGTGAGGCACCGGATGGTCCATCAGAGCACTAAGTCCGAAAATTGCTAAGTCTGTGGACATGTTCTCTTTAATGGTCCGGATTGCACCGGATGGTCGGTGGGAACATGATAGAGCCTAGAAAATTCACTTTTATGCATATGTAGTTTTCAAATTTGAGATTAAGATGCATATGATGCTTATGAAAATGACCATGTCACGATCGGGTCTTGACAATCTAATTGAAATTGGAGAAATAACTAGCATGAGAATCAAGCAATCTAGCCATCAAAACAATTGAACAAGCTACAAATTCAAAGGAGTGGATGCTTGTTAATAACCTTAAAGCAAGAAGATCATGGCCATCCTTCAAAATCCAAGACCTTCCATGAGCATTTTAGTGAAAAATGGCCACAACATGGATGGAGAGGTGGAAAAAAGGTGCCTCCTTGGATGAGTGTTCTCGGGATGTGAGAGAGGACGGAGGAAGGAGGGTTTTGTACTGTACACATATCATTGTTGGTTCTAGCCAACCGTCGACAATGATAGGCTCTATATATCACTACTTGCTCAAAGCCACAAGCCAACAGTGACATATCACTAATAGGATCACTAATAGGCTCAGCATCACTACCGGCTCGTGGCTTCAACCAGCAGTGATATGACACTGCCTGCTTGTGGCTTGAGCCGGCAGTGATAGGGACCTTCACTGCTGGGACATTAAGACTCTAATCATTTTTTGAATTTTCAGCTAATGACCCAATAGTGAAAGGTTGTTATAACTATCGGCTCTTTAGAAACCGGCAGTGATGCAGTTCTGTAGTAGTGTTTGATGCATTTCCCCGTACTGATGTCGAGTTTCGATCTCGCCAGTTAGTGCGTGAGATAGGAGATGTCGCATCACATTGGAGGCCCCATAGGTACATGATCTTTACTACAAAAAATGGGTACATGATTGTTGATGCAAAAGTGGATCTGCAAACACAAAGGGCTAATACCCGAAATCGATATCCAAAGCGTGCCAGTCGATTTGACCTATTAATCGACAAGGATGAAGATACGAGCACTTTGGTCCTGACAACAGCGATACGCCCGGAAGTCACGGCCAAGAGGTACTCACGCGGAACTCGAGGATTGTCGAAGATCGCACTGAAGCGATGCAACTCGCCAAATCGATGAGAACTCGTGAAAAAGGAAAAATATGCAAATTGACGAAGTCGCCGAAAACTAAATAGATGTAAATAAGAGTAAAAGTTGGTTTTTGATATTGGTTGATTGATTCTCATTACATTTCCCTTCAATCTATATTTATACCCTGATCTACAGAAACATAACCAAATACGACTAGGACACTAAGTCCAAATCTAAGGAAACACGTGACTCTTATACAAATCAGACTCTAACAAACATAGAAAAAGGAAATTAATTCCTATCTATTCCCTTGTCCGCCTAAATTACGATGGAATTCCCATCGACCTCCTTTCCATCGGCACACTCCCTCTTTCATTGGCAGTAGTCTTCAAGCCTCCTTTCATCGGCACACTTCCTGTTTCATCAGCAGCAGTCTTCAAGCCTCCCTTCATCGGCATCGACAATAACATCCTTAACCTTATCGGCAACACCTCAATCCAAATTAACTTCTCCATACACCGCCTCCCTTCATCGGCAACCTTCTTTACAAGCTGTCTTTCATCAGCTATCAACATACACAATAATTTTTCTCCTGCTGATTAGCCCACTCTGACCATCTTGACATGTGCCAAAAAACGGTGTCAACACATGCCCCCCAATTTCGGAGTATAAAACACTGATGCTCCGAAATTTTCTCCAGATAATGCTTGCCTTTACCTATTTTTCTCAATCCATTCTCCAAGCATGACATAATCTGTTACTGAATCTAATCAAATCTAGTTCTGATTCACGCATCTCAGCAAATATCGCACAATTTCCAACTACTCTTGCCCTAATTATGGTTAAGATACCGAAATAACAACCCATCGGCAAGATCTTAACATAATAACGCCACCATTTTTAGAACCAAAAGATTCTGTACTGAGATGTCCTCTAAGTCATGATCACTTACCATCAAATCTCCTGTACAATCCCTTGATTGTCGTGCGAACAGTTACCATATCCATCTGAACCACCTCGACCTACACGCGTGCGGCATAGAGATAAGTCCAGAATACCCCTACTCCAAGCAGCCTATAAATAGATTTCTCCGAAACGCTCGTCTTCTACCCTCAGACTCCAACCTTTGGCATTCTCTCTCTCCGGCGGCGACCCTGACGAACAACCGCGCGACTTCAACCAACAAGAGCCCCTTCCAGCATCACCCTCAAGTTCCCAGCCTGTGCCTTCATCTTCCTCAGAGCAATGGCGATCAACTTCGACGTCCCTGCGGTTCATTCTACTTCCGTTACTTTTTACCTTGATTCTTTTGGTCTTTGCGAGTTCATACAGTTGGTAATTTTTCCCTCTTTTCTCATTCTTTCGATCCTCCAAACTTAGGAACTACGCAACAAACTGGTTATTCCAACCGACCAACCACACTTCCAATGCCTAGGTCCAATGGGCGACCCAGATCCAACTGATTTGATCAACGCAGAAGCTAACAGAATTCCCTTCAAAGCCCAAAATTTTTCTTTGAATCTATGGAAGAACGCATTCGATCCTAGCCCAAACCCACCAAAGGGTGGAAAGATTGGTATTTGAGGGTTAACAGGTCGATGCAGGTGTACTGGGTAGAGCGGAAAATAGACCAATGCATTAGGCTGTCTATTGCCGATATGCAGAAAAATGAATCCATGATGATCGCTGCTACTTATTTCTGGTCAGATACGACAAACACCTTCATGTTTTGTCATGGTCCAGCCGCCCCTACTCTTGCCGATGTATACATGCTTACTGGCTTGGACATCTCGACTGTCGATGAGGCTTCCATCTATGGTAGGAGAGCCGAACATAGAGTGAACACACGCAACATCGGCGGTTGGACAGGATATATCCAGGAATACCAAAGGACTAGGACCGTTAACCAGAGGGAACACGCCATATTCTTGAACATGTGGTTGGAAAAATTTATCTTCTGCGGTCGATCGGTAGGACCAACCAACGCCTTCCTTCCTGCAGCTGAACTCTTGGCCAATGGTGTAAGGTTCCCGCTTGGTCGATACCTTCTGAGCTCCACCTATCACCTCCTCCACCAAGTGTCCCAGAAGCTTTTGCTTGGTGAACCCATCGGCAATTTGGGAGGCCCATGGTGGTTTATCAATATGTGGCTAAATGCCCATATGCACAAACGTCTGCAGTGGGATTTCTTCGCCCAAGAATTCCCACGAGAAATCGCCGAAGATTACATTCTTGGGGACGAGGAATCGGCAACACGCCCCCCTCTCAACTTCGGTGAAGCCATAATTGTCCTCCCTGGAACAGAGGCAAATGAAGATCAAATCGGCAGATTCTTCCAGAACTTCTATAACGGTCTCCCTCACGATCATAGGGCTTGGGTACCCTATATCGATGAAGAGAACAAGTTCCCCCTTCTCTTCAACTTTGCCGATGACGAGCTGAACCAAGACAATGAGCTTATGATGGCCATCATCACTCCCAGGGCAATCCCGATGAACACATTTGGTAGTGGGAAAAATTCCAATACCACCTATGAGTTCTACAATCCATCGGTAGTATCCCGTCAACTGGCTTTTGGGTAACTGCCAATCAAGCTGTGCTTTGCCGATGTGATCAAGCCCAGAGAAACAATCACCAGCGGAACAGAATGGAGCAGGGTAGTGAGACTTGCCCCCGATGTCGATATCTTAGACGTTGATCTTTCCATCTGGTCACCAGCATCTTTCATCACCGAACCATATAAGCAATGGTGGCGAGAATGGAAGGAACAATTATTCGCAACATCCGCCCATACATATCGGCACATGATCGATCCTGACTACGCCATTCCCGATGATGCAGTAAATTTCTTTTAAATCCCTTCTATTTTTCCTTCTTCATATATCGGCAGCTAATCTTTCTTGTGACAGGCCGATGACCCAATACCATCCATAAGCAAAAGTGGGAAACCTTTCAACCTCCAACCTATTTCCCCAATATCATCGATCGGCTACAACGCCCCCACCTTAGTTGTTTTGACTTTCCAGAGGACCCGTGCTAAGACCATCACCTCCAGATCAAAACTAGCAACAGCTAGGGCTACTCCGTTGGCTGCCGCTACAAGCCTAATCAAGGCTTTCAAGGTAATAACCTCGTTTATTTTTACTCATGCCGATACAAACTATATTAACATGCAACCATCAGGGTGTAAGAGCCGCTACTGGATCATCATCGACAACTCTTCCAACACCAAGCACTACTACCTCCAGCCAGCCTTCAGAGGTATTCTTTTAACTTTACATTTTATTTGTTAAACATCCAATCTTACACTTGTTTTGCAGCAACAAATGGGCACATCGGCAAGCATACTAGGCGCTCAAGCTCCACAATCAACAAGTGCTGATGTCCCCCAGCCAACTGTCGCTGAGACCCAAGTAAAGCGTAAAGCTTTAACTGATGCCGAGGCTTAGCAAAAACGACAGAGATCTATGCCAGTCCCCGCATCTGCCCCAACATCTACAAGCCAACCAACCGATGTAGCCGAACAAGTTGACGATTCTGCACAAAATGTATCGGCCATCATACCCCAAGGGCCAACTATTGATGAAGTCGTAGAAGACATCCCATCGGCAAGCTCTGCCGATCCTTCGCATGGCCCCCTTCAAGCTGCTCCTTCCAGCCAAGCCCAGGAAATCGCCTTGAAGCAGTTAAACCGATTGACCTAGTCGATTTATAATATCCATATCTATCCTTAGGTACGATCTCTGACTTCCTTTCCTCTCCGCAGGAACAAGATTCTCCCAATAGCTTGTTTTCTTTCGCTATCGACATTTCCGATGATGATGGAGAAGAAGCAAGTTCTTCCCTGGAACTGGGGATGATATCGGCAGAAATTTATGCTAAGCTAGAAGCCCTTCTGGATCTGTTACAACAAGATACTGCTCAGTTGGTGAACGATTCAGATCCTGCAAAGACCATCTTCAAGATAATCCGTGGCCAAGTTTCTGCCGATGTCGAAGAAACTCTCTTCCCAGCAGTCCATCTAGAGAGCCGACAACTACAATATCAACGGGCTGCTCATCGTATCGCCAATAGAGCAGCTCAAGCCCAGCTCAAGGAAGAGATGTTGTAGCTAAAACAAACTGCTGATGAGAAGCACAAGAACATCAGCAACTTGCAGACCTCGGGTGCCGATCTTAAGCAGAAGATTCTGGATTTATCAGCAAAGAGGGCAGCTCTTCTAGCTGAATTGGAAGAAGTTGAAACAGCCCTAGCTCACGCCAGGCAAGAAGAAAACCAGCTCCCTGACGTCATCAAGGCCCTTCAGCAAGAAAGGGATGTCCAAGCTCGCAAGGCCTTAGCTTTGAAGAAGAAACTCAAGCCTGTGGAGGGGGTTGCCGATGAAGATGCTAAAGAATTGAAGGAAGCCGATGAGATTCGCCTGCGTGCAATATCTGCAATCCAATCTTTGTTAAATCTGTAATTCTCATTTAGTGCATCGGCAATCTATGATACATTGATACTTTGTTTAACTCTAGCCGATAGGATTGTTATCGGTAATTATACTTTTATGCATCTATCCAGATACTAGGGTAATATTTCTTTAAATATTTTCCATTTAATGCTCTGGGAAACACAACCCCTTCGAGGGTTTCGAGAATATATGCATTACCAGGAACAGATTGATTTATCCGATATGGACCCTCCCAATTAGGCGACCATTTTCCAAACTTTGAACTTTTAGTCTCAATCGGTAAAATCAACTTCCAGACCAAATCCCCATCGACAAACTCCTTTATCTTCACCTTCTTGTCATACCATCTGGCTACTCTTTTCTTATTCTCTTCGATGCTAACTAAAGCCTTTAACCGATGACCTGCCACATCTTCCAACTCATCTTTCATAAGGGTATCATAGTCATCGGCTGTCAATTGATCTTGAGAATGTATTCGCCTAGAGCCAGTTTTAATCACCCAAGGCAACACTGCGTCGTGTTCATATACCAACTGATAAGGTGTTACCTTGGTTGCACCATGACATGACATCCGATATGACCACAAGGCTTCATTTAATACCGTATGCCACCTCTTAGGATTTTCTTCAATTTTGCGCTTAATGAGCTTGATAATTCCTTTGTTAGAAGCCTCAGCCTGACCATTAGGTTGGGCATAATATGGAGAAGAATTTAAAACTTTAATCCCCATACTTACAGCAAACTCATCAAATTCTCCCGATGTAAACATGGTACCCTGATCGGTAGTGATGGTTTGAGGAATACCAAATCGGTAAACAATATGCTCTTTCACAAAATCAATCATATTAGCCGATGTCACCTTTTTCAAAGGAATTGCTTCAACCCATTTTGTGAAATAATCGGTAGCAACCAGAATAAATTTATGCCCCTTGCTCGATGGCGGATAAATCTGACCGACGAGATCAATAGCCCAACCCCGGAACGAACAAGGCTTAATTATAGGGTTCATAGCCGATGCTTGTGCTCTTTGAATATTACCAAATTTTTGACATTCCTGACATCCTTTAAAATATTTAAAACAATCTTCGAGAATAGTCGGCCAATAATATCCATTTCTTCTGATCATCCATTTCATCTTGAAAGCCGATTGATGAGCCCCACATACTCCTTCATGAATCTCACCCATTAAGCTTTTTGATTCATCACTGCTAACACATCTGAGTAAAACTTCATCTATGGTTCGATAATATAATTCATCATCAAGGAGTACATACTTGGTAGCTTGGAATCTTATATGTCTTTCAACCTTTTTAGATGGATCCTTTAAATAATCAACAATTTCCTTTCTCCAGTCATCGGTATCGACTGCCGCTATTAATACTTCTTGAATAGGCTGATACCCTGAGGCATGCTGAGCTAATCGATTAGCCTCTTCATTATACAATCGAGAAACATGTTCCAGATGAAAATTCCTAAACCCTTTCAATAATTGCAGACATTTCTCATAATATGAAATTAAAACTTTACTTCGGCATTCATAAATCCTAGCCAACTGATTTATAACTAGCATAGAATCACCAAAGATTTCAACAGCATCGGCACGTATCTACTTAAGCAATTCTAACCCTTTTATCAAAGCTTGGTATTCAGCCTGATTGTTTGTCGATGTAGCAATAATCGACAATGAAAACTCATACTTCTTCCCCTGAGGGGAAATTAACACAATGCCGATACCTGCTCCTTCACCAGATGTAGACCCATCGAAAAAGTGTCTAAGGAGCAATCTCTAGAGAGTCCACTGTATTGCAATGTTGAGTGACAAAATCAGCCATAACCTGTCCCTTAACTGCCTTAGCCGATTCATAACGTAGGTCAAATTCTGATAACGCTAAAATCCACTTGCCGATTCTACCACTTAATATCGGCATCGACAGCATATATTTGACCACGTCGTCTTTGCATATGACAGTACACTCAGCTGATAGCAAGTAATGCCTCAACTTAATACAAGAAAAGTATAGACACAGACATAATTTCTCAATAGCCGAATACCTGGTTTCAGCATCCACTAACCATCTGCTCAAATAATAAATAACACGTTCTTTCCCCTTAAATTCTTGAATAAGAGCTGAACCGATAACAATATCATCAGTTGATAAATATAATCTGAATGATTTCCCGTGTTGAGGTGGAACTAGCACTGGAGGATTTGTTAAGTATCTCTTAATTTCATCTAGAGCTAACTGCTGCTCATCTCCCCATCTAAATTTCTGATCGGCTTTCATTTTAAGTAATGGACTGAAAGCCTTGATCTTACCCGACATATTAGATATGAATCTCCTGATGAAATTAATCTTACCGATCAAAGATTGCAATTCAGTTTTATTGGCAGGAGCAACCACCTTGTTGATTGCCTCAATAGACTTCCTACTAATTTCAATGCCCCGCTGATGCACCATAAAACCCAAGAATTGTCTCGCCGATACACCAAATGCACATTTATTAGGATTCATCTTTAGTCCATGCTTCCTTGTGCACTCTAGTATCTTTCATAGATCGGTTAGATGCTTTGTGATATCTCCAGACTTAATCACTATATCATCGATGTAGATCTCTACTAATGTGTCGATGTATTCATGAAAAATAAAGTTCATAGCTCTTTGATAAGTAGCACCGGCATTTTTCAAACCAAACGTCATAACTATCCATTCAAATAATCCCACATGACCTGGACATCTAAAAGCAATCTTGGGAATATCTTCTTCAGCCATGAATATTTGATTGTAACCTGCATTACCATCCATGAAACTGATAATTTGATGTCCTGCTGCAGCATCAATCAACAAATCAGCAATCGGCATTGGATAACCATCCATTGGTATGGCTTTATTGAGATTCCTGAAATCAATACAAACATGAAGTTTCCCATTTTTCTTATAAACAGGAACCACATTAGAAATCCACTCCGCATATCGACACTGCCGAATAAACTTTGCCTCAATTAATTTAGTTATTTCGGCCTTAATATCAGGAAGTATATTAGGATTGCATCGGCGCGCTGGCTGCTGATGTGGCCAAAATCCAGACTTAATAGGCAACCGATGTTCAACTATCGATCGGTCTAATCCAGGCATTTCAGTATAATCCCAAGCAAAACAATCTTTATACTCGTTTAATAAATTGACTAATTGATGTTTACACTTGGAATCTAACTTAGCACTAATAAAAGTAGGCCTTGGCCCATCACCATCACCAATATCTACTTCTACTAAATCATCAGCCGATGTTAACCCTTGACCTAATTTTCCATCATCGGCAAACATATCCATTAAAATTCTTCTTTAGAACCGACTGCTTGGATCGGTGGAATTTCATAATCGGCAACCTCGAGGAACTCTTTTTCCCAAACTTCTCCTGATATGCACTTGGTTCGTTCATAAGTATCTGATTCTGCCGATGCGATGATGTAAGAAGAATCACCAGGAACAACTTCAATTTTATCCCTAATCCATTGTACGAGGCACTGATGCATTGTAGAAGGAACACAACAATTAGCATAAATCCAATCCTTCCCTAGAAGCAGATTATATGCACCTTTGCCATTAATAACAAAGAATGTCGTCAGTAAGGTTTTGCTGCCGATGGTCAACTCAACGCACACTGCCCCTTTAGCTGGTGACACATTGCCTTCAAAATTCTTTAGCATCATATCGGTTTTGGTTAGGTCTTGATCTCCCTTTCCAAGTTTTCGATACATAACATAAGGCATAATATTAATTGCAGCTCCTCCATCAATAAATATCTTAGATAAAGGTTGCCCATCAATTCTGTCTTTCACAAACAAAGCTTTGAGATGTTGTCTCTCATCATCGGTAGGTTTCTCAAAAACAGCCATCATTGGATCTAGCGTCAACTGAGCTACTTCGTCAGAGAAAACAACTTCTTCCTCATTATCAGATAGTGCCAAAAATTCCATCGGCAACATAAATACCATATTGACATCTGCCGATGGGCCCTTATTTTTGTACTTCACTTGCTACTGCTGATTGTCAGATCTCTCATTGGAGGAATTTTCCTCTCGTTATAAGTCCTCTTGACGCTCTCGCTGCATCCTCCTTTTCTGTGTCTTTGTCAAACCTTCTGGGCACCATTGAGGGAGTTTAGATTTCCAAACTGGCTGATAATAGGTCCTAGTTGACTCTACACGACGTATATTAGGATCCCCGTAAAATATTTCTTCATCGGGAACTCTTACGTTTGCCATCTCTTCAAGCTCCTCTTGATTCCTTAGAAAATATGCAGCACGTTTACCAAGCCTCTCATGTACACTAAGCCTACCCCCCAGCCAATCATGTACTGATGTTTTACCTCTGATCGGCTCATTGATAGATAAACCCTGATTGCCAGTTTGAAACCTCCTTTCTGACTGATTAACTCTATAATAACCATTACACTCTGGGCAATTTTCAACAGTAGATAATTTAATACCATCTTCCCAACAATGAATAAAAAACGGACACCTCCAATGATCCTTATGTCGATTCCACTCTTCTCGGCGTCTCTCTTCTTGCTGTTGTCGATATCGGTCCCTTCGCTGACGCCAGCCCTCCTGCTGTCTTCGATGGGTAATCACAATGCCAGATCGAGGAGGTTTTCCGGAACTGCTACTTTCTCTCAGTAGCCCCTTGCTTTTTGTATCATCGGTAGTTATCCGATGTTGGGGATCTACTGATGCATTTTTCTTAGCAGCTTTTGATGTCAACACCTTAGTCTTTCCTTCAGCATCCAACATATTTGCTAGAAAAGGATGTTGATCAATTTTCATCGGCTTCTGGATCTTGGAATTACCAAATTTAATTCTCCCAGATTCAATAGCTAATTGTAATTGTTGCCTAAACACTTTGCACTCATTTGTACTGTGTGAAGTTGCATTGTGCCATTTGTAATACAGCATTTTCTTCAACTCTTCTGCCGATGGGATCACATGATTAGGTGACAGCTTAATCTGGCCCTCTTGAAGCAGAAGATCAAATATCTTATCGGCCTTGGTGATATCAAAAGTAAACTTCTCTGGCTCTTTTTGACCAAAGGGACAAGATATCGGCTTTTTATTTTTAACCCACTCAGCTAAACCGATAACTGGCTCTTCATCTGAATCAGAATCTTCTACCTCTCCGACAAATGAAACCTTCTTGCTCCAATTCTTTTTGGGTTCAAAAATCCTAGTATCTTGATCAGAAATCCTTTGCACGAGATGACTCAGGCTTTCGAACTCTTGAGAAGCATATATGTCCTTAAGGTGTGACAATAATCCTTGGAAAGCCAAATCGGCAAGTTGCCGATCATCCAGTACTAGGCTATAACACTTATTTTTTACATCCCGTAACCTTTGCACAAAGCCTTCCACCGATTCATCATTACGCTGTCTCAATTTTACCAAATCGGTAAGCTTCTTTTCATGAACTCCAGTAAAAAAATATTTATGAAATTGCTTTTCTAGATCAGCCCAAGTAATAATAGAATTTGGCGGTAATGAAATAAACTATGTGAATGCTGATCCAGACAAAGATGATGAAAACAAACGAACTCTTAATTCATCTCTGCTAGCTGCCTCTCCACATTGAATAATGAAGCGATTAGCATGTTCCATGGTTGATGTATCGTCTTGCCCAGAGAACTTAGTGAAATCTGGTACCTTGTACCGATTCGGGAGAGGAATTAAATCATATGCCGGAGGGTATGGAGTCCGATAAGAATAAGTGTTGACCTTAGGTTTTATCCCAAACTGATCCTTCATAATTTCTGTTATCTTATCGGCCCAAAAAGCATCAGCCTCTTGTTGACGATATGGCTGAATTTCTACAGGAGGTACTTGCTGATATCCCTCTACGTATCTTTGTGGCCCACGATCTCCAGCAATCGGCATATTTGCCATTACTTGTGGTCCATTAACCTGCTGGAAATGATTCATCGGCTGAGCTACCGATGCTTGATTCTGAAAATCAGCTTGCATATGACCTTGATGAATCCCTGCAACCTGCTGATTTTGCTGAATTGTATGTTGAGTAGGAAACTGCCCTAACCAACTATTATTAGCATTCATCGGTACAAAATTTGCCGATAGCTGGTAATTCGCTGGCATTGCTGGATAATTATAACCAGCTTGAGGCATGAACTGGACTCCAGGTTGACTTATAGCAAGAGCCTTCTGCTGCATCGGTAGCATGCTTACCGATGGACTTGAATTAGATGTTTGACCCAAGGGCATCTGAAAACTTCCTGGAGTTGGTTGCATGGTAGTTGCTGTAGTATATTGAGGTACTTGAACTATCGGCGAACCAGCCGATGGCAAAGGAGCTTTTCCTGCCGCATCAGACACTTGAGATAACCCAGGGTTAAAAGCAGATGACTTTAGAGGCATACCGTATCCCCACCAATTAGCAGGAAGCTGGTTATTCTGTGACACAGGGCCTGATAAAGCCGATGCCGATAGATCTATATTAAGCTGAACTCGTCCTCCTGGTAATACCGAGTCTGATCGCATTGGTGTAGATTGCACGTTAGGTAAACCTGCTGATACTGGGGGGAAGAAACTTTTGTACCCACAACGGCTGATGGAGCCGATGGAGTATTAACAGATACTGGTTCTGGCTGATGATAGGAAGGCCCAACGTAATGCGGTGACGCTTGCCCTTCTTTGAAAGTTCGAACCACAGCCTTATGAACAGTATTGGACAGCACATTGGAGTGATTAATTAAAGCATGATTTACTATAGAATTAACCATCTCTTGAAGTTTACCCGGATTAGAATCAAAGGTAACTTGCCGAGGCAACGGCAAATCTTGCTTCTAGATGACTTGTCCACTCTTGTTCAAGCTGAATGACTTCAAGCAAAGCTGTCTGTATTCTTCTATAACCTTTTTCATAGCCTGCTTCTGTTCTTCCTTAAGATCTTCTGATACCGCGATGATGTTCCCCGCATCGATCTCAGGATTGAACATATTGATCAGACCTGTCCCACCAGACGTGCCAAAAGATGTGTTGATGCAAAAGTGGATCTGCAAACACAAAGGGCTAATACTCGAAATCGATATCCAAAGCGTGCCAGTCGATTTGACCTGTTAATCGACAAGGATGAAGATACGAGCACTTTGGTCCTGACAACAGCGATATGTCCGGAAGTCACGGCCAAGAGGTACTCACACGGAACTCGAGGATAGATCGCACTGAAGCGATGCAACTCGCCGAATCGATGAGAACTCGTGAAAAAGGAAAAATATACAAATTGACGAAGTCGCCGAAAAGTAAATAGATGTAAATAAGAGTAAAAGCTGGTTTTTGATATTGGTTGATTGATTCTCATTACATTGCCCTTCAATCTATATTTATACCCTGATCTACAGAAATATAACCAAATACGACTAGAACACTAAGTCTAAATCTAAGGAAACACATGACTCTTATACAAATCAGACTCTAACCAACATAGAAAAAGGAAATTAATTACTATCTATTCCCTTATCCGCCTAAATTACGATGGAATTCCCATCGACCTCCTTTCCATCGGCACACTCCCTGTTTCATCGGCAGCAGTCTTCAAGCCTCCTTTCATCGGCACACTTCCTGTTTCATCAGCAGCAGTCTTCAAGCCTCCCTTCATCGGCATCGACAATAACATCCTTAACCTTATCGGCAACACCTCAATCCAAATTAACTTCTCCATACACCGCCTTCCTTCATCGGCAACCTTCTTTACAAGCTGTCTTTCATCAGCTATCAACATATACAATAATTTTTCTCCTGCTGATTAGCTTACTCTGACCATCTTGACACGTGCCAAAAAACGGTGTCAACAATGATCTTTAAATTAATGAGGAATGACCCTGAATTTATACATAAATTTTCTAAAACTTTGTATCTCTTAAATTTATTGACCTGTGCGACACAGCACGGCTTATTTACGGATTACTTTGGAAATTAACAGTCAAAAACATTCACATGTCCAAATAAAACACAAACGGATCGGAACTAGGGCCTCTCTCTCTCTCTTTGTGTTTTGAAGTGTTTTATCATTCAGCTCGTGATGACCTCCGATCCGGCCGGCAGCGGGAGGAGGATGGCGTGTGTTTGTTGCAAAGAAAAAGAGTGGGAGTGCATGGCATGGGAATAAAGCCGGCTGGGCTCGTAGCTACACAGAGGCTTCTGCATGCTGGTCATGTAGGAAAGGAAGGAATTGCTTGGGCTGGGTGGCGTCCATGATGTGGCGCCGTGCGTTCAGGGTTTTGGAACCGAATCAAACGGAGCACCACCGACGCACGTTCCTCACGGCTCTTTGCTTGCTTGGCTTTTTGTCGCTTCTATACTCTTGCATGCATCTGTTCATCGACACCAAAATTTACAAGATTGAATGACCCAATGCAAGGTTGAGACTTGAGAGCTGGGGTAGGTCGTCGCCCATTATTCTGCAGCTTGTTCAAGTAAGTCGGCCCCTCTCCTTGCTTGGAAAACTAAATGCCGATCGACATTATTCTCTCTTATTCTGCAGCTTAATTGATCTTTGGTCCTTTATTACATGCATCATCGTCATTATTGCGTCTGCAGCTTCTTCCGAGGAAGAAGAAGAGGCTAGCTATACTAGCTAGGGCCTAGGGGTATCATGGCGCGTCCAGGTTCCGGGAAGCAGCAGCCTTCTCCTTCCAAGGAGGAGGCGAGGGTGACTAAGATCGCGGAGGTACTAAGCGTGTTGGATCCCATTCGTGCAAGTATCTCTCAACAGCTGGGGCCTGCCGGCCCTCGTCGCGTCGTGACAGGTTACACTAGACGGCGCTGCTTGGCCTTTATGGAGACAGAGCTGAGCATCATTGCGGCGTTTCTCAAGACACTTAGCCTGCAACCTCTGGACAGCGATACGAGGAGATGGATGGAAGACTATGAGGGTGTCTTCCGTAGACTCAACAACGTCATCCACGAAGTTGATCCCTCACGCCGCACGCTGCTACGAACGCGATTGAGAAGAGCCACCCAGTGCTTCCTACTATGCAATAGGTCATATCCGTTTTCTGTTGACATAGCACGGCTTTACTATCGCAGCGAACATCCCTGCAGGTATAAGCTTCTTCTTCAAGCTAGTCCCGACGTCGACCATGGCCTTGCACCACCCCAACTGGCCGACGCCGAGGCGAGTGCCCTCCCTCTTGTTGGCACCGACCACCCGGTGAAAAAGCTCCTCAGGTGGCTCACACCCCGGGAGGAGACGGACAAGAGCTTGAGAGTCATGTCCATTGTTGGACCTCCTGGCATGGGCAAGACGACTCTTGCCATGGAAGTCCACAACCGACTCAGGCACAAGATCACTTCTGGAGGGCGCTACTATTTCCAGTGCAACATTATGGCTCAATTCTCCAGGGGGGCCGACAGAAACAAGCTTCTTCTCCAAGACATCCTCTCTCAAATTTCAGATCATCGAGCAGCACCAGCATTGACATCTAGTCAGTCACAACGCAAGACAATGAAGCTGCTACTTCACCTCGTTTCTAAATGCCTGCGAGATAAGAGGTACCAGATGATGATAAGCTCTAACACACGGTCTAGAATCTTACATTGCATATAAGTATTTAGTTCAATGTTTTGTTGATAAATTTAGAACCTACAACTAATAAAAATCGTTTATCTTCGCCCTCGGTAATATTCATTTCCTAACATACTATCCATTTAGATACTCTACAATCTCGATTCAGTTGTCAAAAATTTATCAATCACTCTATAAGAGTTTTCATATATATCCTTTACATGGCATCTTTGTGGTTTTATTATGTATCTCTTTGAAATCTTAGCTTAAGTTATATAAGCTCTTGTTGCATCTTTTTGTAATATCTACATTTTAGTTTTCAACCTTTTATCTTATTAGTCACTGTATTTTCCTTATCTAGGTGTTAAGTTTAATGCTTATTGTATCTTTTACATACTAAATATTTGCTTTCATATTTATTGCAAAAACAGATTCTAGGTCTTAAACTCCACTCTTAGTGATTACAATGGCATAAATAGTTGTTTTAGCCCACCGCCACATTCAAGATGTTGACTATACTCTGACGAAGAATTATGTGTAATAGTATTATTTTATTAAAAAAATAGAGTGCTTATATATATATATATATATATATATATATATATATATATATATATATATATATATGTTTCAGTCAAAATGCATATACTTAACTAATATAACAACTAATTACAAATTTTATTTTCATATTTTTAATACATTTTACCATTGATATGTGGTTTGCTAATAAAACATTTTTCTTTACGGCTGATAAAATGTAAAAAATATGCATTCATCATAAATGATGTATGCATGTAAACTTGGTATGTGTGGGGACACTAACACATAGCATGTGTTTACTTCGAATTTAACGTTGGTAGAACTGGTTAATTTAGATGCAATGTATAATGTATTTTATATATGTAATTTGGACATGAATTTGAGGGATATTTTAGTTTACCTTTCATGATGCCAGACGTAGGTAATCTAGATGCAAATAAAGGAGTTACTTTACATTGTCATTCATAATAACATATATAGGTGGGTAATTTTAAAGCAAATTTATCTTTTGTAATGGTATAAGTTGGTATCTTATAAGTGTATTTGGGGTTATTTATATTCTTTTGTAATGGCAGAATTTGGATACTTTTCTAGAAAAAATAATGGATCTAAAGGTTATTATTTTCTATGATGATTAGAGTCAACCTGAAGTGATGGGCAAATTCTATGATTACCTTGGAAATTTCTCAGACCAATTTTTCTAATGCGTCTTCCAAGGTTGATGCGGAGGTTTCGTTGAGCTAGGGCCTCTAGTTATTAGTAATATTAATATATGCATTGTCATCTTTTCCTATGCACTACCATGGGTCTTCAATAAGTATTTAGTTGAAACAAACATTTAAGTTATATCAACTCTTGCGTTGCATCATTTTTGTGGCCTCATTAATTTATATTTTAACATTCAACTTTTGATCTTATTAATTGTTGCATTTTTCTTAAACCCACATGTTAAACTGAAACTAACTCGAATGCTTATTGTACCATTTATTCAAATTTGATGTTCTAGATGTTGGTGGAGTCTATAAACTTGATCAAAGTTAAAGAAGTTTGACTTAGGACAAAACCTAGATGAACTATAATTTACAATAGGAGGAGTGGCTTATATTGGTAGTTAAAAAGATTTGAGAGATATTATTTAATTATTTATTTGTTATAACAGTAGAGCTAGGTAACCAGATATAAATTAAAGTGGTTACTTTATATTATTCATCATAATAACAGACGAGGGTAATTTAAAAGGAAATTTATAATTTACTGCATTTTCTTTCATAATGGCAAAGGTAAGTAATTTAGATGAAAATTTAGGGGGTTATTTCAAATAATCTTCCATAATAATAGAGGTGGGTAATTTAGATGTAATTTTCGGGAGTTATTTTAAATTCTCTTTCCTAATGGCAGAGTGGGTGTATTAGATGCAAATGTAGGGGGTTTACTTTAATTTTTCGTAATGGCATATGTGAATGTGGATAATTTTTTATAAAAGAGAATATGTCTCCTAGCTATTCATGGCAATGATGATTAGAGTCTACCAAAATAAAGTCAAGATGTTTTGTTTTTAGAAATAATGTGATTTTATCATTTTACTTAGCACATCTCATGATGATTAACATAGAGGCTCATTGGAGGCATTCAATTAATAATATTAAGATTAAGATGCTGTGATCATGCACATTCTTTACAATCAAGTCAAGGTATAGTGTGTCTCATGAGGATTAACGTGGAGACTTTGTTTGATGCTCCTGCTAGGTACTTCATCATTATTGACGATATATGGGACTATTCAGATTGGAAGAAGATCAAGGGTGCATTTCCTAACAATAATCTTGATAGCAGAATATTGATTACAACACGTGTTACAAGTTTAGCATGGGCATGCTGCTCTGATTCTGATGATGGGCTTGTGCATGAGATGAAGCCTTTGAATCAGGTAGACTCAGAAAAGCTGCTTCTGGCAAAAGCCTTTGGTCCTGTGGATGACGGCCTGCTGGACAACGTGAAGCCATTGTGTGATGAAATACTGAGCAGATGTGAAGGTATACCATTGTTCATAATTGGTATGGCAGACTTGTTTAAGGAACAATTACAGCAACAGCAGAAGCAGAAGCAGAGAAAGGACGAGGATCAGAGGACCTTTGCAGTTTATAGCGAGGAGCAAGGCCCCCAACTACCGAAATGGATGGAACGAGCATTGTCCCCTGCTTATGATGACCTTCCTTATGAGTCCAAGTTACTATCAGTTTGGATGAGCATGTTTCCTTCTGGTTACAAGTTCAAGTGGGGCCGTCTCTTCTTCATGAAATGGAATGAAGATCAAGAGGCGATGCACGATACTATGTCACAGCTAATAGATAGGAATATCATCACCTGTGTAGGTGCTGGCTGTAAGCACTGTCCAGATGAAGCGGAGGCCTGCCACTGCCGGTGGCATGTCAATCATTTTATGCAGCAGTTCCTTGCCTCCAAATCTGCAGAGATGGGTTTCTTTTTCAGCGCCAGTAGCCTCAACTTACTAGGGGCGGCATCATTATCATCATCAGCAGCAGCAGCAGCAGGACACGGCGACCAAACTAGCAGGACACCACGAAGGCTAGCCCTTCACCATCCTGACCCAAATGTCCCATCGCTGCTTCAAAAAATTGATCTGTCTCAGACTCGTTCCCTGGCTGTGTCTGGTGCTGTCAGCGGCATCCCTATGGAGAAGTTCATCAACTTGGTGGTGCTGGATCTCGAAGGCTGGGAGAATCTCACGGATGATGACCTATTGAAGGTATGTAGAAGCAAGATGTATTTCCTGACGTACCTGAGTGTTAGGAACACTCGGATAAGCAAGATCCCACCGGAGATCAAGGAGCTGTGGAGTCTGCGGGCATTGGACGCGAGCTACACGCAGATAAGCGATGAGCTCCCGCTCCAAGTTTTCAAGCTAACATGTTTGGAGCACCTGGATCTGAGGGGCACACGGGTCAGGATAAGCAAGCTGCCCAAGAAGCAGATTGTGGGCAAAAAGGTTCCCTTGTCTAGCCTTCTCGTTGGTGGTGGTGAAGGAACGACCAATCCTGTGGAAACTGCGTCAAGAGTGACGCAGGATGTACGGCATCTCCTGGACCTCGAGACGCTGGCCACTGTTGACTTGACCGAGAACCCCGTGAGCTTCCTCCGGGCTCTCGGTGACCTAAAATATTTGACTGTGCTCGCAATTACGTGGTCCTTCCGCCAGTCCACTGACAGAGAGTGCTGTGTCGCACTTCTGTCGTCCATCGGCAAGTGGACCTACCTCGAGTCCTTGACCATTCACTGTGAACTCGGCTGCTCCATGGAGTTCCTGGGCACCCTCTCCTATCCGCCTGATATCCTTGGGAAGTTGAAGGTGACGACGGGCGTGTTTGCAAGTGTTCCCCGATGGATTAGTGTGCCTTCACAGTTCCTGTCTTTCATACAAATCACCATTTGCAGTATCACGGCGGATGATCTCAAGGTGCTTGCTGACCTGGCCCAGCTGCGGTGCCTGATACTAGGCTTGGATTTCACCCCCACAGAAGCTATAGTGATTGAGGATGGGGGTTTCCATCGGCTTCAGAGGTTCTTCGTCCGCTGCCCAATGCCATGGCTCACCTTCGAGATAGGAGCCGTGCCAAATCTCACATATCTTCAACTGGAGTTCGCTGCGACCCTGGCAAGCCAGACCAGGGCTCCATCAGGCATCGGCAACATCCACAGGATTACAGAGGTTGCTCTGTGCTATGGTGAACACTATGCCAACAGCCCCGGCGTCAAGATCATAGTGGAGGTGGTGAGGAAACAGATCGTTGAGCACCGCAACCCGATCGACCTTTTCATCAATGGCATTGAGCAAGATGATGTTCAAGCACTTGATGACATGACAGAAAATGCAAACACGACTCCGAGTGGAGCCGGATCCCAAGCACTTCATATGGAGGCTACAGTAGCAGTTCAAAGAGAGATCACTGAAGATGAAAGCTGATCTGGAGCTACGATGATACTCAGTCCGCAACATACACAAAGGTAATCACATACTCTATGGCCTGAAATTCTCCCTGCAGTCAGCACCATTTTCTTGACAGTTTCCATACACCAGGAATGACGACCGTACACAATCGCCCAAGGAAAGGACAAGAGCAAGAACTAGCAGCATATCAGCATGGCGGTCCATACCACAAGATGGTACTTTATTACATTCTTCAAAGAATGCCACTAGTGTTGGTTCCAAAAAGAACTCTCTGTGTAATTTGCATTGTTGTTTGCAACTTCATTTACATTGCTGTAATGGTGTTTGTTACAAGCTAGTTGGACTGTCATACACACAAGCCCAACTCAAATCAAGTATGTTTATGTATTCTTTTCTTTTTTACTATGTTGTGGATTTGTACTCAACAATAATGCAACAACTGGGGTTACTTGTCAGCCTCCTGAACTTCTACAGTTTGTATCTGCGAACACATGGTGGATATGTGCCCATGTGTGAGTAATGAGTGAATATCAAGAGGTGAGTGGAGCTTTAGTTAAGTGTGCGTGAGACTAACAGGTTGCAAGAACTTAAATACCAATCAGCTGAAGCAAATTTTTGAGATGTTTCAACTGAAGTATCTGAGCCTACGCGATATTACATCGAGAAGCCCCCATCAGAAATTGGAAAACTCCAATATTTGATATTACGGAGATGAGATTAGTAGGGGTTCAAGTTCAACTACAGACCTTGGAAGCATGCACAACCTTACCAAGTTGAAGAAATTAAGCATCTACAATCTAAGAGACCTTCATACCAGAAACGACAAATACAACGAGTTACTGCCCGCCATTGAGTACCTAAGTGGTTACTCCCTTAAGTCTCTTGCAATTGACGATGGCTTCACAGGCTTTCTTAATTCAATGGATGATTTATCCACTCCACCAAAATACATTCTCTCACTTGATCTTTCTAGCAAATTGCTTCGTGTGCCAAGATGGATAAAGGAGGAGGAGATTCTCGAGAAGTTAACTCACTGCGGACAGATGATTTGCACGTTCTTTCCAAGCTCCCTAAGTTGTTTTCTCTCACATTTTCAATCAATGCAGAAGGACAGGATAGCAGCGTTGTGGAGATTCTACAGAAGAATACAATGGATTCAGGAGGCAAGATCTTTGTGTTGGAACCGAGCTCTGCAGATCGAGCTCGGCAGCGGCGCGGCACCGGCAGGTGGTGACTGCGGCGACTAAAACCTACCCTGGAACGCGAGGAAGAAGAAAGACAGTGAACACACGCGATGGCAACAGCCCCAACTGGCACAGCGTTTTCTTAGCATTGATCTTTGATTTACATAGGCTTGAAGCCTTCCACCCTATCGCCACGACGCCCCCATGATCGCCCTTTTTTCCGGATCGCCATGGGACATGCACGAACGGCGTCGCGACGGGGCCTGTTAGAGTATGTTAGGGGCTTATTGGGCCTGGGTTGGCGGCATAGCCCATTAGTGTTAGGGCTAATTAGAGATAAAGGTCGCTTGCTTAAGGGTCAAGTAAGCCTTACTTGTAAGTCAATAAATCCTCTCTATATAAGGAAAGGAGGTGTATCAATTTAATCAAGCAAGAATTAAGAAGGAAAAACCTTCCCTCTTGCCCGGCCGTGGGCGAACGCCCCGCGGCCGGCTCTCTCTCGCCCTCGTAGCCCTAGCCCGTGAACACTATCCGTGGGTACTGTAGCACCGCGGATACTGTAGTGCAGCGCATCACTCTCCTCAACTCTCTCCCTCTCAACCCTAGCAACCACATAACAATCTGGTATCAGAGATGCCAGGTTACGATGAGCCGCCGCCGGTCACTTCCTCACCGATGACGATGGAGCAGGTGACCGTGGCCATCACCGATCGTGCTTGATCCATCACTGACATCTACTCGCGCCTCTCCGATATGGCTGCACAGCAGCAGTGGCCGATGCCACCGTCCCTCCCCTACGGGATGCCAAGCTACGGCATGACGCTGCTGCCGTTCCAGGACGTGCAGCCAATAGTGCTGCCGTTCCAAGGCGTGCACCCCACGGCGCCGCTATTCCAAGGCGTGCAGGTAACTGCCCCGGTTCCTATCCATCATCTGCGGATGCTGCCGACTCCGTCTTACGTCATGGCATCGACGACGGGGTCGGTGTTCACCATGGCGAGCGCTCAGCCCTCCATGGCCACGATGACGATCGCCCCAGCGCCCACCACCGGCGCCGTTGTCCTTCACGGTGGGCCAACCCTCTAGCACCCATTCACTGATGGGATCTTCTGTAGGGGCACCGGCGTCCCGCAAATCCAAGATGAGGGCGAGAAGTCGTAGCAGATCGAGCATCTGACGGACATTGCGACGGAGCCAACGGGGAAGATCCTTACCCACCAGGTGTTGGCGGCAGTGCGGCTGTAGGCTACTACGCGCGGGCTCCTTGCACGTTGGCGGGTGCGGGAGATGCGCGATCTGCAGCAGATTAGGCCCTGCACCCCTTCGCAGCTCCTCCAAGTTGCGCTTCGCCTCGTGGAGGACTTCGATTCTGTCTGCTACGTCGGGGATCTTCGGCATACTGTTCCCCCCACGGGTGGTGGGCGTGCTGTTTTCCTCGCGGGTGGCGAACTCAAAGTCTGCGGCGTCGGCGGTTGGATGCCCTCCGCTCTTCTCTGTGTGGTGCAGACCAGCAGCCGTTCGGCGAGGAGAAGGCATGGTGTCACTAGTGAGAGCGCACCGCGTAGCACCACTGCATTCCGCCACTGGCCGCCGCGAGGGTGCCTCCGCTGGTCGCTGTTGCAACCACTTCCAAGTGGCCATACACATGAACCCCTTTCGTCCAGATGGCGTCCATGGGATCCAAGAGGCTGTACACGTGCAGGTTTGGCATGCAAACAGTGTCCACCTTATGTTCAGTCTATTTCAGGTTGAGAATAATAAAATAAGCCGAGATGTAAAAGACTTGTTTTTAGGTGTTAGAATTGTATCGAGTCGATTCATTGTTATAAGTTGGTTAGGTTGCAGCTCGAGGACGAGCTGCATGTCCAGGTGGGGTGCAGTGAGTATGTTAGGGGCCTATTGGGCCTAGGTTGGCGGCATAGCCTATTAGTGTTAGGGCTAATTAGAGATAAGGGTCGCTTGCTTAGGGGTCAAGTAAGCTTTGCTTGTAAGTCAAGAAATCCTCTCTATATAAGGAGAGGACATGTATCAATCTAATCAAGCAAGAATTAAGAAGGAAAACCCTTCCCTCTTGCCTGGTCGTGGGCGAACGCCCCGCGGCCGGCTCTCTCTCGCCCTCGCAGCCCTAGCCCGGTGAACACTACCTGCGGGTACTATAGCACCGCGAATACTATAGCAGCGCATCGCTCTCCTCAGCTCTCTCCCTCTCAACCCTAGCAGCCACATAACAGGGCCACACACCAGAACGCGGTCAGGCCGTGGATCACACACATCTCTGACCCACCCGCGACTCTACGCGACATAAACCAAACAACTAAGTAACGTTTACAACAGGATTACATACGTGACAAATTTATTACGGTCTAACATATCACCCCCCTAATCCTGTTGCACCGGAACGACGCCAAGCTTCAGTCTGAACTCCACGAATTTGATTCTGCCAAGAGGTTTCGTCAGAATATCAGCCACCTGCTCGTCAGTCCCAACATGATCAACATCAATCATGTCCTTCTCTATGCAGTCTCGGATGTAATGATACCGAGTATCAATATGTTTACTCCTTTCATGAAACACAGGATTCTTGGCCAATTCTATAGCTGACTGTTTGTCAATTAGAAATCTGAACTTCTGTGCTTCTCCTCCAACCAGCTCTGCTATCAATCGACTCAGCCACACTCCCTGACAAGCACCTAGAGCTGCAGCAATATATTCTGCTTCACAAGATGATAAGACCACCACCTTTTGTTTCTGTGAAGCCCAAGTCACCAGATTTGATCCAAGGTAAAAAATTATCCCTGAGTGCTCTTTCTGTGAACAAGATCACCTGAGCAATCACTGTCAGTGTATCCCAACAGATTGAGACCAACTCCTTCCCCTTTCTGAAACTTGCAGCCATAGTCAAGTGTGCCAGAGATATACCTCACAATTCTCTTGACTACTGACCAATGTTCCTTTGCTGGTGCTTCTACAAATCTGCTAGTAATCCCTACTGCATAAGCTATGTCAGATCTTGTGTTCACCAGGTACCTCAAACTGCCAATTATGCTTCTGTATCTGGTGACATCAAGTTCAGTGCCTGGTTTTGCAGTGGTTAGCTTCACCCTTTGCTCCATTGGAGTATCACATGGATTACATCTTGTCATGTTAATCATCTCCACAATCTTTGCTGCATAAGCCTTTTGACAAACTGTAATCTGATGCTTCTCTTGCTTCACCTCCATACCCAAATAATAACTGAGTAGACCAAGATCACTCATACTGAAAATCTTCTTCATTTGTTCTTTGAACTCAGTTATTTTCAGGTTGTTTGGTCCACAAATGATAAGATCATCGACATATACTCCAACTAGCAAAAGAGAGTCTCTTGTGCCTCTTTTATAAACTGCATGTTCAACTATGCTCTTCTGGAATCCCAAAGCTTTGAGCTCTTGATCCAATCTAGCATTCCATGCCCTTGGTGCCTGTTTGAGCCCATAAAGGGCTTTGTTCAGTTTCAGCACCTTCCCAGCATGTGCAGCATCAGAAAATCCAGGTGGTTGGTGCACAAACACTTGTTCTTGGAGATCACCGTTCAAGAAGGCTGATTTAGCATCCATGTGATGCACTTCCCAATCCCCATGTGCTGCAAGAGCCAACAAGATCCTTACTGTTTCAATTCTTGCAACTGGTGCATACACCTCATCATAGTCCACCCCCTGTTTCTGAGCATACCCCTTTGCCACTAACCTGGACTTGTGTTTAACAATGTTCCCAGCAGCATCTCTTTTCACTTTGAACACCCATTTTAGACCTATTGCTCTGTGGTCCTTTGGCAGATCTGACAGAGACCAAGTGTTGTTGTCTCTAATAGCCTGCATTTCAGCTTCCATGGCATTTTTCCAACATTTTTTTCTCTAGAGCTTGCTCCACACTCACAGGTTCATCAGCTGCAAGTAGACACAGTCCACTATACTCATAATCATCCACCTCCTCAGTATGATCAAACAGCTCTGTCAGTGTTCTGTATCTCAGAGGAACTCCTTCAGAGTCTGCAGACTGACCTTGAGGTGGTGTTGCCCACTGAAAATCTGTTGGTGCAGTAGAGTTGGATGCAGGTGGTGTGTGAACATTTGTGGACCCCTTAGATCCTCCAGGAGATGGTTGGAACTGGTTTTGCACAGGAGAACCAACAACTGGGGTGTTAGGCACTGAATCAGCTGTTGTTTCCTCTATTGTCGGACCACCAACAGTAACTGGATGCTCAACAACAAAATACTCAGGCTGGTCATGGACAGATGGAGTGTCCCAAGCCTGATTTTCTTCAAATATGACATCCCTACTGATGTGTAGTGCCTTTGTAACAGGATCCAGCAATCTGTACCCCTTTGTTCCTTCCTCATACCCAATAAACACCATTTTCTGAGATCTGTCAGACAACTTTTTCATCCCTGGTCCAATTCTTTTCACATGACCAATGCTTCCAAAAACTCTCATATGATCTACTCTAGGTTTCTTGCCATACCAAGCTTCATAAGGTGTGACACCTTCCAGACATTTTGTTGGTGCTCTATTCAAGACATATACTGCTGTTGCTACTGCCTCACCCCAGTAGCAAGCTGGGACACATTTGCTCTTCAACATACACCGAGCCATCTCAACCACTGTTTGGTTTCGACGCTCCACTACTCCATTTTGCTGGGGTGTATATGGAGTGGTGGTATAGTGTCTGATGCCAAACTCATTACAGAAAACATTGAATTGAGTTGAGTTGAACTCACCACCTCGATCAGTTCTGATTGCTTTGAGTTTGCCTTCAAGTTCAGTTTCTGCTCTTGCCTTTACTTTTTTGAAATATAACAGTGCCTCATCTGTGGACTTAAGCATCTCCACCCACATAAACCTTCTATGGTCATCAACAACTAACAAAAAATATGACTTGCCACCAGGAGTTGGTGGATTGATCTGACCACACAAATCAGTGTGAAACAACTCTAGCCCTTTCTTAGCACGGTATGAGGAGACACTTGGGAATGGAGCTTTGTGCTATTTCCCAAGAACACAGCCATCACAAACCTGCTCCACACGATCAACAACAGTCATGCCTGACACCATCCCTCTCCTGCCAAGGTCACGCAGTGACCTGAAATTCAGGTGTCCATAACGAGCATGCCACTTCCAAGCCTCATCATCCATCTTTGTCAGTAAACAGACAGGTGGAACTTGACTGAACTTGACAGTATAAAGATGATTAGCAGTTCTAGGAGCTGAAATCAACAGTGTGTGTCCCCCGTGATCAAACACACTCAGTCTACCATTTTTCAGTGAAACTTCATACCCCTTTTCTTTTAGTTGACCCAGACTGACAATGTTACTCCTGAGCTTTGGGATGTAGTAAATGTCAGTGAGTACCTTGTGTTCCTGTTGTCATCCTTGGATCACCATGGACCCAAGTCCATGAATTTCGACGCTGGAACCATCACCAAAGTGCACTGTTCCCCGAATGCCTTCATCAAGATGTGAGAGCGCTGCATGAGTACCAGTCATATGGTTGCTAGCACCCGTGTCCAGCACCCACACACCTTCAGGGCACTCCACCGGCACCACATTCTTCTCCGAGAGATGGACCACCTGAGTTGGCGACCGTGTGATGTCGCTCACCACCGCTAGGAGCAAGGCTGGATTATGATCAGCCGCCCCCACAGCAACATTTGCCTCCTCGCGCTTTTCTTCTTTCTTCTGCTTCTTCGGGCGTTTACAATCTTCAGCCCAGTGGCCATAGATGCCACAGTTATGGCATCTCCCCTTTCGCCTCGGTGTGCCTTCAGAGGTGAGCTTGACAACACCTGACTTGCCTGAGCCACCTACATCAGGCCGATTTGGTGCCTTGCCTTTTCCCTGACCACCACCACTGCTACCTCCCTCCTTCTAATTGGATTGGAAACGGTGCTTGTATTTCTCAAGCCAATCTTCTTCAGCAAGCAGCAGACAGCCGGCTTTGTCAGTGATCCGCTCCACCTTGTCCACTAACCGATCGTCCGCCACACGCAACCGTCCCACCAGATCCTCCACCAACAGAGTTTTCACATCACAGAACATCTCTATGGATACTACAATCTGATTGAAACGGGATGGCGCAACACGAAGAAATTTCTTGACAACACGGGGATCATCAACTGTCTCACCGAGTGATCTGAGGTTGGCGATGAGGTTGGCGATCCGCATGCCGAAGGCCTCAACGCTCTCTCCTTCTTTGAATTCGATGTTCTCGAATTCTTTGAGCAGCTTCTGAATGCTAACCTCCTTCACCCGATCTGCTCCAACCCGCATGGTCTGCACCATCTCCCAAGCCTCCTTCAGCGTCTTCTTCGCGCCAAGAGTTCCCCACATCTCCCTGGGCACCGACCCATCAGTGCCCCCATGGCCTATCGGTCCTGAGACCGCTTGACGTTGGTGCCTAGATCGATCACCTCCTAGATCTCCATCGCCTCGTAGTTGATTTGCATCAACATCGCCCACTCCGCATAGTTCGAGGGAGTGAGCATTGGCTAGACCAGGGAACTCTCCTTGACGCCGCTCGACGCCGCGCTGGAACTCGGCCACTCGTCACCCATCTTCTTCTCCTCCTTCAGCTTCCTCGGACTCGCCTTGAATTTCTTCAATGCCGGTGATCTCGGTGGGCTGATAGACCCACTATAGAACATTCACCGGGCTCCGATGCCAGATGTTGGAACCGAGCTCTGCAGATCGAGCTCGGCAGCAGCGCGGCACCGGTAGTTGGTGACCGCGGCGACTAAAACATACCCTGGAACGCAAGGAAGAAGAAAGACAGTGAACACATGCGATGGCAACTGCCCCAACTGGCGCAACGTTTTCTTAGCATTGATCTTTGATTTACATAGGCTTGAAGCCTTCCACCCCGTCGCCATGACGCCCCCATGATCGCCCTTTTTTCCGGATCGCCATAGGACATGCACGAACCGCGTCGCGACTGGACCACACACTAGAACGCGGTCATGGCGGGGATCACGCACATCTCTGACCCACCCACGATTCTACGTGACGTAAACCAAACAACTAAATAACGTTTACAACAGGATTACATACGTGACAAATTTATTACGGTCTAACACTTTGTACCGGCTGGTGGATTCATCAGTCTTAAACTGCTAAGACTGTTGGCACCGGTGATACAGTTGCTGAGCTTCCTAGAAGGGTCAATGCCAAAACTTCAAAGACTTGAACTTCAGTTCAGGTTATCCGAAGGTGCTTACGGTTTGGAAAACCTTGCAAGTCTTCAACAAGTTTATCTAAGAGTCAGCCTGCAGGCTTCTGAAGCTAATAAGGAAAAAGTGTCTAATATCAGAAGTTCAGTAAGCATGCATTTGAGGAAACCCACAATAGTCGTTGATGAGTACTATGAGTGATGAACATTGAAACAGCTTGTGTAACCGTAATCCTTGCAATTGTCTGATTATGCCATTACTATGTTTGAATAACAGCCCGTCCATGTGTCCTCTGTGTGAAGTGTACATAGTATTGTTGATTTGCATTCGAATTGGCAAACCTATGTCATATGATGTATGAATTAGTGAAACTCAGCAAAAAGCTTTCTCCTACACGTACTTGTGTAAAACAAATAGTGCTGATGCTTCTGTTTTTCAGTTTTAAATCTGACTTGTTGGAGCATTTTTGTATTGTTGTTATTACGTTTCTGTGAGTTTTATGGGCTTCTGATTATGAACTGTGCAATCCTACTGGTGCAAGCCCTCATTGAAGGAAAACATAATCACAAGTGGGAACCAAATTGGGAGCTGGTGCAAGGCTGCTAATTTTTTTAAGAGTTTTCCCAGGCTCCCATATGAAATCCGTTGCAGTGCAGCAGAAGACAGGAAGAGCATATGAAATCCGTTGCAGTGCAGCAGAAAACAGGAAGAGCAGGGGCTAACCTGGAGTCTCCCTCTCGCGGCGGAGCTGGAGCGGGAGACCGGAGAGAGAGAAAGAGGCGGAGATCGGAGGTCCGGCAGAGGCAGCGGCGGGCCGGCGGCTACGGACGAGAGCATCAGCAGCAGCAGGCTCCCTCTTCCATCCTATACTCCATCCGCCCTTCTCTACAACATAGATCCATAGAGACGAGAAGTGAACTGATGACCAAAGTTGCCCAACACACGAATCCACAAACTGTATTCTTCGCTGCAGGATAAACACCATTAACCGATGAAGTAATGAAGAAATTACTTGGCGGATGCTGACGATATGGGGAGCCATTTGAAGCAGCATCGACTGCGAAATCCAGATGCGGCCCGTAGTACGACGGGGTTTCCGTTTCCCTTGAGGAGCTGGAACTGGAAGCGCGAGTGCGGCGCCAGGCAGCAAGGTGTCAAGGTGAGCACGATTGGTGCGCGGCGGCCGGCGAGGCTGACGAAACCGTATTAGTACAACAGAACTGCAACGGTCTTCTTCCTACCGCGAGTCCGCACTACCGACGCGCCCACCATCCCCGTCTCGGTCGTGGCCACCACCGCACCACCGACGCGCGCAGCCCCTGCCCTCCTCCACCTCCAGCCAGCCCAAGCCATCGATGGCGCCCCCGGCCATGGCCACAACCATGGCGCCTCCTTTCCTCCGCCTCTCTTCCCCCGCCCATGGAGCCCTATCTTCTTCGCGCCGCGCATCCTCCACCGAGCTCGAGCTAGTCATGGCATGGCGAATGAGCTCACAAATCTGAGAAGGGCGAGGTGCGGCCAGCTCCAGCACGGCAGGTGGCCATGGCTCCAGGCGCGGCAGATTTGAGAAGGCCATGGGGCAGCGGCGCGCGGGCCGCGGTCAACTCCAGCGCAGCAGCTCCATGGCCGCGTCCATGGCTGGGTGGAGGCGGTCATGGCCGCTGTGGGAGCGCTGCCGGCGACGAGGTCCTCTCCAGTGGAGGCGGACTTGGGGAACCCCGCATTGGCGAACCGGTCCCACGACGGAGATGGAGGTGGAGTGGCCGGAATCTGCGCGGCCGGTGCCGCTGGATCCCGCGACTGAGACGGAGGCGCGATGCGGCCGTGCGTGAAGAGGTCACCGGCCGGCGAGAGCGCTGGGAGAGGGAGGCGAGAGGGAGGAGAGAGCACAATAACAGTTACGGTGGACCCCACTCTACGGAGAGATGCAACTCCCCTTTCATATTGGGAAGCTGTTGGTGGAAGAAATTTACCTCTGGGTGGTGTTGGAATTGCTGGAGATGCTCTAAACCCGTTTTCGTGATCAAGACACGTATTTCTGCTCCACCTGTATTCACGTTTTAACTTTGAAGGCGGTTTCTGTACGTCTCCGCTTCTTCAGGTGGAGCTAGAGACTAGAGAGGGAGAGGGGCGCCCTCTCCATTCAGACTGACAGAGATGCTCCCCCGCCATGGCCATGTCCGCCGCCTCCTCCTCCATCCCAAGCCCCTGCTCCTCACCACCAGCGCCACCACGTCCTTCTCACCTCCCGACCCCGCTCCCTCCTCCTCCGCCTCCGCCGCCGTCCCCACCGTCCCCGACCTGGCCTTGCTCGCCCCGGACGACGCCATCGCCTTGCTCCCGTCCGTCGCGGACTCGGAGGGCTCCGCGGCGGCGCTGGCGCTCTTCCGCCGCCTGTCCGCCCGCCCGGACCTCCGCCACCTCATGCGGCTCTACGCCACGGCCGCCACCGTATTCGTCGCGCGGGGGAACCTGCCGATGGCGCACGAGGCGGCGCGCGCGATGGTGGCCGCGTTCGCGGAGCGCGGCCGGCTCCGGGAGGCCGCGGACATGCTGCTCGAGCTGCGGACCCACGGGCTCCCGCTCGTCGTCGAGACCGCCAACTGGGTGCTCCGCGTAGGGCTTCGCCACCCGGGCTGCTTCGCCCACGCGCGCCAGGTGTTCGACGGAATGGCGCGCGCCGGCGGTGGTGGCGTGCGCCCCGATGGACGCAGCTTCCGGGCGCTCGTCCTCGGTTGCTGCCGGGAGGGGCGGTTCGAGGAGGCCGACGCCCTGCTGGCGGCGATGTGGGCGCAGGGGTTCTCCCTGGACAGCGCCACGTGCACGGTGGTCGTGCGCGCGTTCTGCCGGCAGGGGCGGTTCAGGGACGTGCCTGGGCTGTTCGGGAGGATGGCGGAGATGGGCACGCCGCCGAACGTGGTGAATTACACCGCGTGGATTGATGGTCTCTGCAAGAGAGGCTTTATCAAGCAGGCGTTCCGTGTGCTGGAGGAGATGGTCGCGAAGGGGTTGAAGCCGAACGTGTACACGCATACGTCGCTCATCGATGGGTTGTGCAAGATTGGGTGGACGGAGCGGGCGTTCCGGCTGTTCTTGAAGCTTGTTAAGAGTAGCTCGTACAAGCCGAACGTGCACACGTACACTGTGATGATTGGAGGGTACTGCAAAGAGGGGAAGCTTGCTCGAGCTGAGATGCTCTTGGGGAGGATGGTTGAGCAGGGACTGGCCCCGAACACAAACACGTACACTACGCTGATCGATGGGCACTGCAGAGGAGGCAGCTTTGATCGTGCCTTTGAGCTGATGAATAAGATGAAGCTGGAAGGTTTCCTGCCCAACATTTACACATATAATGCCATTATTGGGGGATTTTGCAAGAAGGGAAAGATTCAAGAGGCTTACAAGGTGCTCTGGATGGCCACTAGTCAGGGGCTGCATCTTGATAAGGTGACATACACTATACTGATAACTGAACATTGCAGACAGGGCCACATAACTTATGCTCTGGATTTGTTCAACCAGATGGCAGAGAACGGTTGCCATCCTGATATAGACACATATACCACCATCATTGCTATGTATTGTCAGCAGAGGCAAATGGAACAAAGTCAGCAACTCTTTGACAAATGTCTTTCCGTAGGGTTAGTGCCAACCAAGCAAACTTATACCTCGATGATTGCAGGATACTGTAGAGTTGGCAAATCGACCTCGGCTCTCAAGGTCTTTGAGAGCATGGTTCAACATGGATGTCTTCCTGACTCTATAACTTATGGGGCACTGATAAGTGGGTTATGCAAGGAATCAAGACTAGAGGAAGCAAGGGCATTATTTGAGACCATGCTTGATAAACATTTGGTGCCATGTGATGTAACTTGTGTCACTTTAGCTTATGAATATTGCAGGAGGGATAAGACAACCATTGATGTATCATTCTTGGATAGACTGGTCAAACGGCAACAGGCTCATACTGCAGATGCACTAGTTAGAAAGCTCAGTGCTGTTGGCAATTTGGATGCTGCTAGTCTTTTCCTTAAAAATGTTCTGGATAAGCATTATGCTGTTGGCCATGCAACTTATACAAGCTTCATCAATTCATGCTATGAAAGCAATAGATATGCTCTAGCTTCTGAAATATCTGAAAATATCTCAAAGCGGATTTCTGGCTTTAATAAAAAGGATGTTGCAGTTATTGCTTGATTTGCAAGAGCAATCCGAATTTCTCCCACTCATACAGCAAAGAAATCGCTCGATGTTCCTTTTTAGCACAGCTTCTATGCCTATCAATGGCTGTAAATGGTATGCCTTTCTTATTTGGTGCCATGAACTACAATATAAAGTTTTTTTAGTATTACTTTGTCAATTTTTTGCTCTTGCATACTTGATGATCTTATAAAATATCCATGTCAAGGTTAAGATGACCAGATATTGATTAATTGATTGGATAAGAGCTGCTTGAGGATTTGTATGGGGTCTGCTTTTGCATAAACCATGTGAGTAGAAAGAAAGTAAGTTGTTCATATGGGCACACAAATTGTTATATTGTCAGTATCTCATTTGAGCCTTATTTTCATTTCTTTGATGCAACTCTTGTGAATCCTTATATTTCTACAGGGTAACAAGTCTTTCTTCATACTCTGAAGATATCAATGTTATATGATCTGCATCATGTATGATGGAGTTAAGGTTAGTTTACCCATGGTACCTTGTTCTCAAAAATGTATTTGATATTACATTAATTGAAACTTCGCACAAGCAGATGCTTCTTATCTGTGTTCTACTCCCTTGGTCCCAGAAAAGATGCAATTCTAGGTCTGGTCCAAGCCGGCCTATCTTAACTTTGACAAGTTTTAAGTTTATAGAAAATAGTATCAACATTGATGACTTCAAAAAGGTATACTATGAAAATATATTCAATGATACATATTTAGTATGTTAAATATTACTATCTTTGTATTTAAATTTGGTCAAACTTAAGAAGATTTGACTGGACACTATTCTAGAATTGCATCCTTTCTGGGATGGAGGTAATACTTTCTAACTTAACTGTTGTTATGTGAACCTCGTTGATGGTGTCAGTCTTTAATAGTTCTAACTCCTAAGTCAATTCTTCATCCCCAGTTAGACAAATCTCTGTGATTGCTGGTATTTCAGCGAACCGTTGCTGTCTACACAAATACAGTGATTATTGATTGTGGGATTTCTCCATTTGCTAATTCTTAATTGAAGATGTCTTATGTTTTAGCTCTTTTTATGGGTCCTTATTGAATATGTTTGATTCTAAGTTCCACATGTTTATTTTCTGAAACCTCCATAGTCCATATGATCATTATTTGTTTCTTGTATTTTAAACTTACATACTATCTTAGTCGAAAGGGAAGTTACTGTATGGTGTCAATCTGGACAAGGTTCAATTCCACTGGTCCTGCCATACTTACTACTGATGGTTCTATTCCATTGTTATAAGATAACTGCAATACAGCACGCTGTGAGTAAAGTTCTCGTTATATGATTGCTGAAGTTTTTGTCTTTTTAAGCTAAATTTTGAATTCAAGGCTTTAAGTTTTACACACACACAACAGAGAATTTCAGAGTTATCCACTAATACAGAATGCAATTAAAATGTAGAACAGTCTATAGTCTTAATATACACATGGTCTGAGCTAGGTGTGGTCCTATCGTTGTATTAACAGCATATGGATGGAGTTACTTGTGCAAGCTATTACATCAGGACCTTATAGACTATTCCTATTAGTCAATATCTGTAGTGCGTACTCCTGAAATTTCCATATAGCCTTTCTACTTAAGGAACAAGTGAAAATCATGTCACTTTCTTATGACAGCTCATCTGCCAGTTGTCAACTCAATGGCTTCCTGGATGTTTAGAGACTCTTCACTGAAGTCGAATAGTTTTCCCTGTTGCCTCATCTCATGCTGTTGTCGTCGTTGGAGCTCAGCCAGCTGCCATTCCTCCCACCGCTCTGCTGGGACAATCTCTCCTTCCAGCATCTGCACGACCTCCGACATTGTAGGGCGTTGATTAGGTTCCATGTGGGTGCAGAGAAGTGCTATCTGGGTAACCTTCTCCAGCTCTTCAAGGTTGTAGACGCCACCTAGATTGCGATCTACTAGGTCGAGTAGTCGCCCTTCTTCCATCCATAGCTTGACCTTCACAATCGCAGTCATTTGAATCAACTCGTGAATTTAAATATTGTTTCCTTAAGAGGGGACAACTATGTGAACATGTGAACCAATGTTTGACCAGAAAATGTAAGATGATTGCATGGTTATACCTAGTTGCTACTGATACTAGATTTCAGATTACTACGGTTTGCAAAATTTCTGCTTAGAACTCAACATGCGTATCAGTTTTTCTTGGCCTCTCAGTAACACTATGCACCTGATATGTACCGATTTACTCGTACCAATAGGATCATGTAATTATCCTACCTGATCAATGAGCATGATCTCCCCTGCTTCTTCCATACGGTCAGGATGGAATGCAATTGCACGCTCTCCTGTCACAATCTCTAACAGCATGACACCATATCCAAAGATATCTGTCTTCACTGATGGCCTTCCTGTCTTTATGTACTCAGGAGCTATGTGGCCCATAGTCCCACGAAGCCCTGTTGTTACTGTATTTGTTATGGACGCTGTTGGGATGGGGAGAATTGAGGAAGAGAGGAGCGGCGGCGAGCTACAGTACCGCAGCGCTACAGTACTCGCGGGTACTGTTCACGAGCTAGAGGCAGAGGACCGGCGGCTAGGGCTTTGAGAGGCGCTAGGAACGCCGGTCGCGGGGCTTCGCCCATGGCCGGCAAGAGAGAAGGTTTTTCCTTCTAATCTCTTGCTTGATTAGATTGATATATCTGCTCTCCTTATATAGAGAGGATTTCTTGACTTACAAGTAAGGCTTACTTGACCCCTAAGCAAGCGACTAACTAACCCTAACGGGCTAAGGCCCAATAGGCCCTTGACTCTTCTAACAGCCTTACTTGTAAGTCAAGAAATCCTCTCTATATAAGGAGAGCAGATATATCAATCTAATCAAGCAAGAGATTAGAAGGAAAACCACCACCCTGCCACTGCTCTGATACCAGATTGTTATGGACGCTGTTGGGATGGGGAGAATTGAGGAAGAGAGGAGCGGCGGCGAGCTACAGTACCGCAGCGCTACAGTACTCGCGGGTACTGTTCACGAGCTAGAGGCAGAGGACCGGCGGCTAGGGCTTTGAGAGGCGCTAGGAACGCCGGCCGCGGGGCTTCGCCCACGGCCGGCAAGAGAGAAGGTTTTTCCTTCTAATCTCTTGTTTGATTAGATTGATATATCTGCTCTCCTTATATAGAGAGGATTTCTTGACTTACAAGTAAGACTTACTTGACCCCTAAGCAAGCGACTAACTAACCCTAACGGGCTAAGGCCCAATAGGCCCTTGACTCTTCTAACAGTATTCCTCCCTATGTCCATCATCTTGGCTAACCCAAAATCCCCTACCACTGCTTCGAAGTTCCCATCAAGCAGGACATTTGCAGCCTTGACGTCACGGTGGATGATCTTGGGATTGCAGTGCTCATGAAGGTATTCCAAACCACGGGCAGCACCAAGAGCAATTTGCATTCTTGTAGACCAATCTAATACTGGTTCATTTAGTTTTATATCTGCATTGCAATCATTATTAACATATTTGAAAATATGAAGGATACAGGGAAAATTACTATGTTACCTAAGTTGTTTGAAACTTTTATAGAATACTGGATAAAAGTTTGAGAAAATTCAACTATGTATCCTTTTTTTAATGCTGCATAGTTTCAGCATCAAGCATTTACTGCATTCACTCCTAGTCTTTGGCAATATGTTACCTCATTGATACAACTATATGCTTCAATGGATGATTGTGAGCGAAGGACAACCAAACAGACAAAGCCATGGCCCATGGCCTAGTATGATTAAGATATATAATGAGGAAGTGATGATCATAGCTTAGTTGTACCTCTTAAACGAGAAGCAACACTAAGATTCTCCATGAAAGGGTAGACCAAGAGCCTCTCTGTTGGTGTTGTACAGAATCCTATCAGCCTTAATATGTTCTTGTGCACTGCAATGCTTATCAATTCAACTTCTCTAAGGAAAGCCATTTCCCCTTCATGACTCTCCACATTGAATAGTCGTTTCACTGCAATCTTTATACTGTCTGGACCTGGAAGAACTCCTTTATACACCTTACCAAAACCACCCTTGCCAAGAACATTCTGTTCACTGAAATAGTTGGTTGCAATCTGAAGCTCTCGCCATGAGAACCGCTTTATTTGCCCAAACTCAAGCATATGATCATTCTGACCTGGAATTGTTGAACATGTTTATCTTTTATCAGATAAAAGAAATTACATATTTTCTTTCAGAATACGTAATATATTGAGCCATTTCAATCCATGGAAATATGTTTTCCTCATTGAAAATCACCACTATGGTAATTATTTAACAAACATAGTTACGCTGCTGGACAGACCTGACACGTCAATGAAGATTTCAGGCCGGTAACGCATTCTTTGCCACCATAGCAAAACTAGAGCTACAGTTACACAAAGAGTGACTGCTCCAGCAATGCTTCCAATAACCACCTTTAGCTTGGAATTTTTTGATCCACCTGAATGTATTAGCAAGCATTCATTCTGAGAAAAATGCCCTCAGTTCCCCTACAAATTTAGTCTCAATTTGTCACTATGGTTTACCAGTTTTTCTAGTAATTACCTGTCCTTGTGCTGCCTCCTTCACATGGAAATGAATTTTGGCCACAATTCAAGTGGTTGCCTGTAAAGCTGGGAAGCAAAAATCATCTACTAAGGATACTGTAAAGTAGCACACATGAAATGATGAATTTTGTTTCTGTAATCTGCTTTCCTACATATATATGACATACTTGTAATGAGCCGCCTGAAGTAGATGTTGTGGGATTTCGCCGCTAATATTATTATATGCTAGATTACTGCAAAATAAATTGAGTTATGTTACATGATAATTGAACAACTATTCACTTTCTTGAATGGACTAATATAATGGCACTAGCAAGTATGACAGCAGGTAAATTTGACAGGTTTTACTTTTACATCTTGTCGCCATGAAGGAAAAAAAACTTACATATCATTCAATGATGGAGGATTTGAGAAAGAGCTTGGGATATTCCCACTTAAATGATTGTGGCTTAGATCCCTGCACAAGTTATCAGTTATCACTCAGGGTTTCTTTATCAGTCATGATAATATGGGTCATGGCTGACTTACAGAATTTGGAGTTTAGAAAGTTGTCCAAGGGAGTCTGGTATCGATCCATTTAAATTATTTCTTCCAAGGTTTAGAATTGTCAAACTTGATAGGTTTCCAAACTCCAGAGGAATCCCTCCAGTTATGTTGTTGTTATCCAGTTTCCTGAAACATAGTATGTACCAAGCAGCAAGTTTATCCATCTAGTATGCAGACATAATTTTATGTATGATTGGACCTATTTTCATGGGCACCAAATGTTGGACACTCAAAAGAATACATGGGCAACTTACAGCTGCTGTAAAGTTGTTAGCTTAGCAATGCTGGGTGATAAGGTTCCTGTTAACCCAGACGAGCTCAAAGTTCTGCAAACTCATAATGAGAAACTAAGCAAATAGTTATGTGATCACAAGCACACAGCATTACAAGCTTGTAATAGTAAAATTAGGAAAGAATAGAGCATGAAACAATTCCATTCAAATGAAAACTCTTCTCCTTTACAAATGGTTGGGTTTAATCACTTTAGACATAGTCAATTGTTAGATTGGAGATTTCCTTATCTTCAATGACCATAATGTGAATTTTCTACCTTTGGCAGTAATGGAGTTCAAAGTCTAGAAAGCTGAGATGAATAGGCTGAACTTACATTGTTGTAACTTTGTTGTCTTGACAATTAACATATTCCCAGTAGCAGGGGCTCATTTGATTATTCTTCCAATCACTAAGGACACCACGGTTATCTACAAGTTGCATCTTCATTTCAACCAGTGCTTCGACTGCAGACAAAACAGTCTTATTTCTGGGGCCCAAGGTAGATTCAAGTTCTCAAAAAGAGAAATACTTCTTATTGAATCTATTCAGTGCCTCACATGCAATATGGAACCTGTAGCACTTAAATACACAGGGCATGGCAGACAATATTTCGACAATTGGAGATATATATATTTCAACCAAAGAAAATGAACAGTACTCAATAGAAGTGCTTTTATGCCCCTCTTTGTGAGAATATTACAAGGGCACTAATTAGTGGGGTCAAGCAGGTGGTCTGACCATTCCATTGGTATGCATTATTATCTATTGCGCAGATTTTTTTCTAGAGTTTCTAATTCAAACATTTGACCGGTGACATGGACAGGGAGCCAAATGTCTAAGATCCACTTCTGTGGTCAGTAGAGATAATCTAGTCCATAGCAAATAATTTGTATGCCTCTGATGGAAAGCTTGTCACTCAAAATCAAAGTTTCAGTTTAAATATATAAATTGCTTATCTAATGCCAGCTAATCAAGAACATCTTATTTGGCGAAAATGTTAAATGCCATAGCCATACCTTGGGATTCGATAGCGAGGGAAAGAGAAAGCTGTTGACATCCCCACAGAAGTAACACAAAAGCTAATAGATTCATTATTTCTGAATCTATCATCATGATTTTTTTTGTTTCAGGAACAGATGCGCCGCTGAATACTCTGATTCCGTTTACTTCAATAAAAAAGAAGCCCTTGTGAAGTGAAATTGCTGCTAGGCTGCTGCATCAATGGAACAAAGCGTGTAAGAGGAAAGCAAACAGAGAAGAATGGAAGACAGAAATACTCGGAGAAGAAAATCTGGCATGGTTCAGTACTGGAATTCTGGAAGCAAGATGGAATGGTATAACAACATGCCAAGAATCTACATCAGTTTGTTGTGATTATATCTACAGCAGTCAAAGTTTAGTTGACTTCTTGTATTAAAAAAAAGTGTATCATATTTGAGAGTGGAAAAAGATTTGTATGTGTGAAATGAGTCTCTGTGTGGTAACTAAACTTCAGTAGCTCACTAGTATGCAGCAGTCCCCAGAAGTTTCCTCTGTTGCATTTCTCAGAAAGAAAAGTTCATCCGGCATAGACATTTACATGTAAGTCCAGAATCCAGAGCCAGTGAGATTATCTGTATCTAATGAGACCTAATGACCCTACATACCTTGTCAGTTACTACAGCCAGCCCCTATATTCTCATACATGATAAATTATTTATTAATCACGTAGTGGAATGTACAGCAAAGCAGAATCGCTTCCAGCTGTGCCAGCATCAAGATGCGTTGAGCAGTAAGCATGTTTTTGTCTCCTTGTTTTTTGACAAAATGTTTTTGTCTCTCCTTTTTTGGCGCTTACATAGCTACTTCTCAAAGGTCACTTCCTAGCTCCTACTCTGTTTCAAGAACTATGCAGGTGAACTTTCTCACCCATTTCCTGTCCATTTTGCTATGCAGGTGGAAGCTTCCGGTCGCTAGAGGCAGTGTTTTCCTGTTTGGTAGTGTTTGGGCTGAAACGAAGCTTTACTATCCTTCCATTTGTTTTGCCACAAAAGGCAAAGGAAGAAGCAGAGGCGCCTACAAGCCCTGAAGCAGGGGAAACCGCTCTAATGGAGAGCAAGCAATCCAGTCAAGCAAACAGATACTCGAAGAAGACGACGACGACGAAGTCAAACAGGCAATACTTGTATCTGAGCAACTGAGCATGCAGCAAGGAAGACCGGCAAGAACTAGCAATCAAGTCAAGCAAACAGATACTCAAAGAAGACGACGACGGGCATGCATGCAGCAAGGAAGACCGGCAAGAACTTACCAAGAGGAGGGGGAAGAAGCATCAGGCCTGCGGTGCACCCAGCTTCTTAGAACTTTCTCTGAACCTCAGCAGTTTTAACGAACACTCAGTTGTTCGGAGACATGGAAAGAGGATAGCGGAGAGAAGCTTCAGCACTGAGCTGAGTGAGCCAGTGAGGAGACAATTGAAAGGTCAAATTTATGGGAGCGCTCCCTGAACGTCGAAGCAAGGAGGAGGTAATTCTGACCATCTCATTGGATCGCGCACGAACGGCTTGGATTGGCCACCGTACAGATTCTCCACTTGTAATCCTAGGGCTGTCAATACCGGCTCACTCGTACCCGTATCAGCATGGAGATTTTTATCCTACTAAATTATCCCACTAGTAGATCTTCTAATCTCATAACATGGTCCTACAGTCTTTTGGGCATAAGATTTTTGTTAGGAGTGGAGCAAGTTGAATAGGAGTAGAAAAGAAGAGGGAAGGTGAGCATCGCATAGGGTGCTGAATAAATAGGATCGGGGTCTGTGCCTAAAAATTGTTTAAGACGACTATGCTTGCTCTCCCCCATTGACTTGCTAATGAACAAGGAAATTCACCCAAACCACCCTGATTTTTCCATATATTTTTCTGCAGCATCCAGGTCCCACACAATTATTATGAGACTGCACTCTGAAGAATATCGACGTGGATTTCAACCATGGCAGAAGTTTTAGTTTTAAAAAATCAAAATTAGTGGAGCAAGTGAACTGAGCTGCGTAGTAGGTATGTTTCTTGAACAAAACTAAGGAGCCCGTCAGTCTAACTGTGACACTGTACCTACTGTTGCTGCTCCTTGCTGAGCCATTTATTATTCCCTGATACTGAAACGACGAGACGTAGATGACAAATTACGGGTCGTCAGTCTTCTGCTCTCTGCGTGTTTGTGTTTACTCGGCCAAAATGTACCTTTCATGATGACATGGGCCCATGACACTAAAGAATGTTGAGTGTATGGATATGTCTGTTAGCTCCACTGGATTAGGGTTGCTAATTGCGTGTTGTCATCCCTTCTTAGATTAATCGTGTGTTGTTATCAGTACAGTTATTAGCAAATTAAAGTGTAGCTAATTCTTCTAGAGTGAATTCATTCGGCACTAGGTGCTGCCTATGTTATTCTACTGCAAATTGGCAAATAACCTATGGTTGCAACATTACGTGCTGTAAAATACAATATATGTGTATCAAAATAGCGCTTTTGACCGTTGACTCAACTACGGAATCTTGTCCAGATCAGCTTTCACTCAAACTTCAACATGTCAAGCATACTACTGTTTTTCTCAGTTTTCTTTCTGGATGATTGTGATTGTGAATTATCCAACTCGGATTCAAGAATGCTATTGCTATATTAGTATCATATATAGGTGCACCTTCTAACACTGCTATATTAGTTGAAAATGTTCTATCGATTATTGGCAAGTTAATCTATTCCTGGACACTTTTGTTCTTAACATTTTTTTCCTCAGCACAAGAGCATCTCCAATAGTTCATGAAAAAATGGTGAATCAATGAGTTTTCCAAGACACTAAAAAAGTAAAAAGCATATTTGTTGGCTTTCTCCAACCATTTTCAATATCTCACTCCTAAAAGCTAAAATACACTTTTGCATCAGAAATCTAGACCATTTACAAATCATCCTAGCCACTTTTATACTTTCTTTCGCTCCTGTACATTTGTATTGGGAGTCCTGTCCTTTCTCCTTATTCTTCCCCACGTCCAGATGTCCTTCCGCCTCTAGATCGGTAGATTGATACACACGTATATTTTCGTGCGATTGGATCGATTTTCCAAAGTGGAGAAAGATTGAGAGTTGCGATAATAAGGACCTGCTGAAGAGAGGTTTTTTCAATCTTGTCAAAAAATCAAGATTGAGTGGGTTTTGGAGACTCTTAGACATCCTCTGACCAAGAAAAGTTTGTTCTTCCACTCTAGGAAAAAGAAATAAAAAAGGAAAAGAATCTGCTTTAATTTGCCATCTCATTTTATTCCTTTTCACAGCTGGTGATAACCTATTGTTTGTCTCGTCGATTTATCCTGATGTTTACATGTATTCTTAATAAAAAAGTTCTAAGCACCAAATTTATCCACAAACTTCCAATGTTCATGTGCCTTTTTTAAAATACATGTCTCGTAAAATTGCTTCGTTGTGTTTGTGTAGGAGCATATATAGGTTGATGGGCTAATGCTTCATAATTCATGTACATGCTTTGTTTTATCAAATGAAAAGGAAGAAACACATGCCTAAAATTTATTTTATTTGTATAGCAAAAGGCTACCTGCAAGTGTGGAATAAGAATGCTTTACAATGAAGAAACGTTTGGACATTAAACAAGAAAGAGAGAACTATTCACGAAAAAGGTCAAACAAGTGTGCTACAGCTCAAAGATTCAATCTTAGCCTCTAACTTGAGATTATTGTACACAAAAGTTGAAACTACCAACAAGTATGGAATGTATTGTTTACACTGCAGAAATAGCTAGATAGATAACACAACACTAAAGCAAGAGTTATATATGTTCTTTGCATCGATGCCCAAATCGGTGGCCTACACCTCATAGATTCAAGGTTAGCCACTAGATCACCATCACAGCTTAACAAAAAACAATGACCAACAAAATCTTTTGCAAAACCGAAAGGTCTACAAAATCTAGTGAACAGTGATGGGGGAGGGGGAGGCATATATTCTCTTCCCACTTCAGGCTAGGCCGTGCCTCACATTGCTCCAAAGCCATCCTCATCCAGCTCCTCTCGCCTGAAAGCAGTCATCCATGGCCTATTCGTCACTTCAGAGTTGCACTGTCGTCCTGAGAATACGCTGGATTCCATGTCCTTTGGTTGGTTTCTTCTTCCAAGCTTTCATGGCACACTCACAGAAAGTGAGAGTCCTGATGCTATTGGCAGAGAGAGACAAGATCGAAGGGCCGGGGCAAGGGAACCCAAGGACAGGTATATCAGGGCATGCAGGTATGGATCGAGCAGACAACAAGCCATGGCACACGTTCAGCGTGTCAAACCAGTCACCCAGCTAGTCTTGCATGACTGTGTGTGGGGCTGGTGTAAAGGCTGCTGCCTTTTGAACTTCTTTGAGACAACTTTGAGGGTCGGTTGAATACGAATCACTGGTATGTATTTAGTACAGATTGGGCACAAAACCATACGATTTATTCAAATTTCAACTTGAACTAAATCATAGTTAACGAAGCAAATCCTCTTTTAAAATTATAGAGGTTCATGAGCCAACCTCTCCCCCATACACAATTTCCTTCATTAATAGTGCAAAATTTCCTTCACTAGAGCAAAATGGAATTGTTGGTGTATGCAGGAACACAGGGAAATGGCATGTGTGAAAGGCACCTCCAAGTCTCCATCTAGTTGCCCTCCTTCATACGGTGAAGTGCTTAGGATGTCCTTGTCTGATGGTGCAATGATAAACCCTCTGCTTTTCGAACTATCAGTGATCTGTCAAGATTCTGCTTTTTTCCCCCTCAGCAAACAAAATTTATTTTTCTAAGTGTGAACTAAAGCACTTGGATACGCCCAATTAGGTTGCAGCTTTTCCAAGAACGGCTAGACTCAAATCCCATACAATATATGGATAAGGGCAATGAATTACAACGTTTTTCCACTCACTTATTTGGAGGGTTGAATAAACAAAATACGGTAGTGGAACTAATTAAATGTTTTTGTCTCCCATCAATGCACAATTGCTCACGCTCAATGTGTCAAGCTAGTCACTGTGAGCCATGTCTCACTGTGTGTGGACCTGCATAAAGAGTGGTCCCTTTTGAAGTTCTGTTTTAGCCCGTGCATTGGGATGGTATTGAGGCCCTAAGACAGAGACCTTCTTTTTTTTCCCCTTTTGAGGGGAAGACAGAGAACCTTCTTGCATATATAAGGAGTATGATTTAGAAAGTATACTACGAAAAGTTACACGAAAAATCAGGACAGTGAACCACAAAGATGGATTTGAGAGGTCAGTAGTACAAAGTTTTCTTATGCATACCTGCTCATTATTTGAATTTAAAGAGGAAGCCGTCCTATCCAGTACTACCCATGTCTTTGGTCACTTCAATTATTGTCAGCTGTTCTGTCGTAAACAGAACACTGGATTCCATTGCTTCAGGCCTCGTTTAGATTCCAAATTCGGGATCCAAATTTTGCATAGTAAATGTCCCGTTACACTGTAGCAATTTTGTTTTTATTTGATAATAATTGTCCAAATATTGATTAATTAGGCTTAAAATATTCGTCTCGCAAAGTATAACAAAACTGTGCAATTAGTTTTTGATTTCATCTACATTTAGTACTCCATATATATGCCGACATTTTGATGTGATGGGGAATCTTCTTTTTGCATAGTGAAATTTGGGATGAATTTGGGTATCTAAACAAGGCCTCAATTATTGGCCGTGTTTAGTTCATCGGAATCGGCGTTTGCCGAGTTACTATGTAGTACTGTAACATTTTATTTTTATTTGGTAATAATTGTCTAAACATTGACTAATTAGGCTTAAAACGTTCGTCTCGCAAAGTACAACAAAACTGTGCAATTAGTTTTTGATTTCATCTACATTTTGTACTCCATGCATGTGCCGACATTTTGATGTGATGGGAATCTTCTTTTTGCACAGTGGAATTTGGGAGGCAAATTTGATATCTAGGCCATTGTCATTCACATCTCTTCGTGTCAGAAGTTGAGCCTAACCCCAGTGCGTGTACAATATCACGAGTGCAAAATGAGCGGATGCAAATTAGCATGGACTGTAGCCAACGACTGTCGATGCTCACAAAAACCAAGAAGCGGTGACAGGTTCAGAAAGAATATGCTTTTGAAAGCAAATTTCAGAAGCAGCTTAGGAAGTCTTGTTACGCAATACTGGTACATGATATGTGCAGGTCGTTGTCCCTACTAGCGTTTTCTGCCCGTGAGAGTAGATTCTCATCAGTCCAAGTTGCTATCTGAAAACAAGGACAGAAGCTGGAAGATTTGCAGAAGCTTCCAAATGAGCTGTAATTGCTCTTTGAAATGGGTTTGCAGACATTATTGACATGCATGGTTGGAAATGTAGTGGTGACTTCCTGTTCGTGATGTCCACATATCCATATTTAACATGTCTATTAATCTGTTCAACCTGCAATCTGATCTGAATACTTCCAGATTACGTCAGTTTCACACGTTCCGCTCCTGAATATTTTGCCTCTGATTGGTACTGCAAAGCGTCATGCATACATCATCTTGCGACGTCACCCAGTTTGGAAGTTTGTAAGGCTATCCAGGAAATGTCTTTTTCCAAATCATTCCGGACGCAATCGTTATTTAAAATCCTGAAACATGCATGATATTGATGTAAAAGTGGACATGACAAGTTCCGGATTAGCAACGTTTTCAGGCTTGATTAAGCTAGGGATGGAACAGCATGTATAGACCAAGCTGTAAAGCAGCAATCGGAGATCAAGTGCGAGCTCAGGACCCAAGGTCGTCAGCACCTTGTCCTCATCTCCTCACTGCAACGGGTACACTGATAAGTGACAGGATTTGTAATCATTCAAAGTTTTTTTTTTTTGACCCCAAAGTTTGGCATCCTGTTTTCCAACCAAATTTTGAAATTTGATTGGAAAACAGGATGCCAAATTTTAGGGTCAAAAAAAACTTTTTAAGTCTGACATCTTTTCAGTAGTTTTAGATACATGTCAAAATTTGTGTGTCAGCTATATGAAAGGACAGGTTTGCCCCTATTAAATGCTTCAATTGCCCCCAATAAATAATAGCCATGCAGCCGGCTACCTTGCATGTTTATGCAGCTTGCTTGCATTCTGCATGCACGGTGCCAGATCCATGCATGCATTCTGCATGCAAGCTGGCAGCTCCTTGCACCATTGATATAAAACATTTGATTCAACTCACAAACTCAAATTGTTTGAATCATTACAAACCTGTTTGAAAGAATACAAAACTGTTTGAAACAAAAACAAATGCTCATACAATTACAACACCAAATACATGACTTGAACCAAACACAATTATAAACTGGCTTCGAACATCTGGAGTGCAATGGAATCACGAAATTCATTCATCTGTCGACTGTCTAATATAATAGGCAGCTGCTCAGTTGGAGGCTGATCGACCGAGGCTACAGATGGCACATACCTCGGATCACGGTCACAACGACCAAAGTCTCGATCACGTAAACCACTCAACCTGATGAAGTTATGAAGTGTCATGCAAACAACTATAATATGTGTTTGTGTTTGCACAGGATAACTCAGGAGGTTCATCAATATTAGTCACTTCTGCTTTAGCACTCCAAACGCACGCTCAATGTAGTTTCTAAGTGAAGAATGTGCATAGTTGAATAACTCTTCTTTACCTTGTGGTTCTTCTGCGTTTTGAAACTCTTGAAGATGGTACTTGGTCCCCCTGTACGGCGCAAGGTAGCCTGGACGGTTGGCATACCTGGAGTCCACCAAATAGTACTTCCTTGCAGCAGCAAGCACCTGTAAGTATCAAATACATGTAATTAGAACTCTGAAAGACACAACAGGTAGCTGCGTACCTGGAGGTGGATGAGGAAACACATTTGTGTACTTATTCATTGCATTATTAAACACCCTCATGTCATGGACTGAACCAAGCCATCCAGCCAGTACAAATGTGAAGATCAAATCAAAGTCATAGTAGGCCATCACATTTTGGGTAGTTATGTTCTTATGACACATGTACTGAACCACCAGGTCTTTGGAGACAACACAGGGAATGTGAGTGCCATCAATTGCCCCAATACAGTCCTTGAAAAAGGGATAAAACCTAGGGTTGTCCAGTCTGGAATGCATGGTTCTAAACTGTGGATCTCTAGGTTTGATGATGTCGTCAACTAGCTTGCGCAAATAGTTAAGCACTTTGTAAAAAACTTTATGAACAGTGCCCAGTGATCTCTCAAATCTGTCATCAGCTTGCCTAACTGATTGTGGAGCCTCAACCATCCAAAGGAACATTCCTAAAGCCTCAATTGAGGAAGACTTCTCACTAGATTCCAGCCCATAATTATTACGCAACAGATCATGGAGCCTATAGAACATAGTGGGGGTAATTCTAAACATCTTATAGCATGCCGTGGGATTTTTAAGCTTCCTCTCAATCCACTCCAAAACACTTAAACCTGGTCCTACCTCCCTATACTCAGATCTGTTGCAGTACTTGTCAAGATGCATAGCAACTACGGACATATCGTACATTGCAGCTGCAGCAGCAGCTTCTTCCTGCATCAGATTGGCTATTAGGAGCTGGTCAAACTCTTCATCACTGTCGTCAGCATCGTCATACTCTTCGGCATTGTCACTGTCGTCGGCCACGATTGAGGCTGCAACATCGTCCTGTTAACAAAACAAACAAAGGTAGGCAATCAGTTACAAATATGAGGACATTGAACTTCATGCAGCCCTACAAACTCGACATATACACAAACAGGAAGACGACAACTCATAACATGACACACACATCTGGAATTCAAATCACACACATAGTAGTTTTTTAGTTGTTCAACAGACAAACATGACACACCCATCACAAACAAAGTTGAAATGACAACAACGATACATGAATGGATAAGAGGTCTAGGTCTAGACTCGTGCGTAGTACTCAATGGTGGTCCTCTTTCCCACGTTGTCAGAAGCAAAGAAGAAGGATATGCCCGTTTCATCTTTCATTAGCTTCAACACACCAATCCATGATGGGTTGCTTTCGTTGACGCCGCACTCTCTAGCCAACCGCATGATGAGCTGCCTCCTCTCCTCCTCCTGCTTGAGCTTTTCCTTCTCCTCCTGCTTGGCTGCCTCCCTTGCTGCCTCCTTTTCAGCTCTACGGCAGTTGATGATGCCCTGGTAGAATACACGGCCGTCAGCAATTTCATTTCTGATGCCCCTGATCTCCCCAACCATGGCCTTGACTGTTGGGCTCTTCATCTTCTTCTTGGGACTGCTTGCAGTACTATGTAAGCTGTGTGTGCTGCGTGAGCTGCTGCTCCTCTTGCTGCCAATGCTGAGTGGTGTAAGCACATCTTCTTCTTCATCATCATCTTCTTCTTCTTCTTCTTCGTCACTGAGAATGTGCTCAATTGTGTTGGATTGGCCAGGAGCATACGAGGTGGACCCATCAGCTACATAGCCAGTGAACATTTTGTCCATCTCCTCAAGGTAGCAAGGCCAACCATCCTTGAGTGCCATTAATTCCTTGTTGCCCTAGTAAATGTGCACAACATCAGCTAACTTAAACCAAAAACTAGGCAATACATGGCATGAAGGACAACACTTACCCCTGTCTTATCCGTCCACCAAGCATCAGAAGCCAACACTGATTGGTCTTCTCTGCGGCCCAAACCAGATCCTTTCCTCAACTTCTCATCTATGAATCTCCACACTTTTTTCAACCCCCTATACCAGCTACCAAATTGCTCACTATCATGAAGCAAATCTGTGGCAGCATAGAACCTCTCTGAGATTTCCTTCCATCCAGCCTTGCTCATATGGCCCCTTATGCAATTGCCATTGTCAATTTGTTCACAATACAGCACACAAAACAGCTTCGTATGTGCAGGCGTCCATTGACACCTGTTGTTGTCCTCCTAAACGACACATAATAAGGGTATGAAATGAACAGAATGGGACCTTTTGGCGTAACAAAATATTCATGCATCACGGGAAAGAGGGAGGGAAGAGTAGTTTACCCCAACACGACGACGTCCTCCGTGACGCCTGCCTCCGTGGGTTCCTCTCGATGAAGATCCACGACCGGTGGGCGTCGGCGACATGAAGCCCCGGCGAACGCCGATCCGCCGCCACGGACGCAGTTCCGCCGGCCACGGACACAGATCTGGCGCCTCCTCGCCCGCCGTGCGGGCCATGCAAGCCGAGGGTACCCCTACCGCTGCGGGCGGGAACGCGTATGGGAGGCGGACCGTGGCTGCCATCGACTCCCTCGGAACGAAGGAGTTCTTCGTAGCCTAGCATGGCTGCCCAGTCCGAGCCGGAGTTGAGGTCGAGCCCACCAAAGTCAAGCCGACTCGGGTTAAGACTGCTCGAGCTCGCCATGCCGTACGCATTGGGTTTGTACGCAGCGGCGGAAGAAAAGGTCATCGGCCGGGATAGGAAATCCCTGGTGGGGATGCCGTCACCGTCGGCACCATCGTCGCCGTAGGCATCATCGTTCCCACCGCCGTTGTACCCGTCCATCCCAGTGGATCTAGGGGAAGCTATGGTGGATCTGGAAGAGGAGGTGGTGGATCTGCCGGAGGATGAGGTGGAATTGCGCGGCGGTGGCGAGAATGTAGGCGGGGGAGAGACAAAGGGAGAGCGGTGGACGAGAGCGACCGAGCTAGGGTTAGAGGATGCGGCAGCTGCGGTGCGGCGCAGGTGGATAAGGCAGCTGTGGGTGGGGGGACGGCGCAGACGAGGGGTATATGGAGTCCAAACATGGGCCAGACACAATGATGGGCCTCCTGCAACCAAATGTCAAAAACACTGTTCTAAATTGAAAAATAGACCTGTTTAGTTCCAAACTGCAAAAAGTGTACCAAATTCCAAATTTCAAGTGAACTAAACACAACCATAGAAAAGATTTCATGAGAATACAATGTTGGCAAGTACCCTTGTGTGTTCGTTTTGTGATGAGTGATTGTCAATATGATCCACGAAGTAGGTTGAGTGGTGACTAACCCTACCATGATGAAAGCTATGTGTGCGACATATCTCTGGGCTTATGTTGTGCAGGTGTGGAGCTCGGAGGCGGTGGTCGACGGTGAGGTGAAGGTCAAGTAGAGACGTGCCGTGCCGACGGACTGGAAGCGGCGAAGGACGGACGTGAGGCTTGGACCGAGGGACCCGGAGGCCGGGTGACTAGCCGCGATGGCTAACACTTGGGACATCTACAAGTGCGAAGAAGACATGGGAGTGACGGTGTTGACCGAGTCAAGACGGCGGACGTGCGGGTCGAGCGAGGCTCAGGAGGACTTGGCATGCTGACTGGTCGAGGATGGCGGTGACACGCGTCGAGGCGGGGGACGCGTATGGAGTACGCTACTCGCGAGCGGGTTTGGTGGTTGAAAGTTGTAAGTGCAATCAAGCCCTATTTGTGGGTTTTGATGATAATGACCACACGATTAGAGGACTAATGAGATTTATCGAGATGACAAGCAGGCAAAATAAGAATGAGGATAATGCATGAGATGGTGAAGCCCGAGTTACAAAATGACGCGGTAATGGACTCAAAAGCGTTTAAATTCTTTGATATTTGATCTTGAGTTTAGGTTATGCCGCACTATAAAGGGGGATGCAAATCTAGTTGGTTTGAGGAAGATAGAGTGCTCAAGTATTAAAACTAAATCATAAGAGAGACACTCTAGCACTTCACGAACACATATAATAATTTTTAGTGACTTTTGGCGTCGGAAGTCCCGACGTACGTCGGAAGTCCCGACGTATGTCGGAAGTCCCGACGTATGTCAGAAGTCCCGACTGTCAGCAGTCCCGACGTACGTCAGAAGTGCCGACGTACGTCAGAAGTGCCGACGTATGTCAGAAGTGCCGACGTACGCCAGGAGTTCCGACACTAGGCCCCTCGGCTCGCTCTGCTGACTGCTACGTCGGAAGTTCCGACGTACGTCGGAAGTTCCGACGTACGTCGGAAGTTCCGACGGTCAGCAGTTCCGACGTAAGTCGGAAGTCCCGACGTTGACTTTGCGCAGTGTTTATAACCTTGCGTGAACAGTACTTTCTCTCTACGTCGGAAGTCCCGAGATCTACGTCGGAAGTTCCGACGTAGATCTGAACGGTTAGATTTTTACTTCAAGTATAAATAGCCATCTCTTCACTTCTAACCGTTACCAACTCATTTCACTCGACCAAACCTTCAGTGAAAGTGCTCTCTAGCTCTCAAACTCCCCCCTTCTTCTCCTCTTTGCTCCTAGATTCAAATCTTCCAAGAGATTGAGTTGAGAGAAGGGATTTGGTGAGAGAAACATTGATTCAAAGCTTGAGCACTTGATTTCTTCGTCAAGCCGGTTGGATTTGCGTTTGTTACTCTTGGGTTCTTGAAACCCTAGCCGGCTAGGCGTCGCCCAAGAGCTCCCGATCTGTGGGAGAACCTTGGGAAGTTTGTATTACCCTTGATTTTCTAGTGAAGAACTCAAGTTTACCTTTGTGGTTGCTTGAGAGAGGCAAGGAGGTGAAAGAGACTCCGACCTTAGTGGTCACCTCAACAACGAGGACGTAGACAAGCCTTAGTGGCGAGTTGAACCTTGGGATAAATCCTTGTGTCCCGCGTGCTTATTGTTGTTGTGATTACTTGAGATTATTTGGTCTTTGTTGTCTCTCTCTCTCTCAAGCTATTTCTTAGGTTTTGGTCCCGATCTATAAATTGGTGGTGCTCCAAGGGCAAGGAAACACTTGGACAACTTCATCTTACCACTAGGAAGTGGGGTTGTAAGTTATTGGCTTCACAAAGTTCATTTGAGCACTTGTAGTTTATTCCACGCAGGCGTCGGAACTGCTGACAGCTGACGTCGGCACTTCTGACGACGTCGGAAGTTCCGACATAATCTGTCGGGACTTCCGACAGTTGCTGACAAGTGACTTTGAGTTTTGTGTAGAATTTTTTAGATACGCCTATTCACCCCCCCTCTAGGCTTACCAGGGATCCTTACAAGTGGTATCAGAGCCGGTTACCTCGCATACGCTTCACCGCGTGAGGTATGAAGCCCGGAGGAGGAACTAGCGGTGTGAAGCCAGTGGATGTCGATCCGGAGCGAGTTGAGCTGCATGACACTGATAGCAGCGAGCTAAGCGTGTCGACAGCAAGTGTCTCCACGCTCCCACATCTTGAGGCTACCGATGCCGAAAGAGTTCTTAATGAAGAAGAGAAGAAAAAGAGAAGAGAAACAAGAAAGCTCAAAAGAGAAGCACGAGAGAAGAAGAAGGAGCAGCAGCGGCTAGATGAAAAGAAAGCAAGAAAAGAAGCTAGAAGGCTTAAGAGAGAAGAAAGAAGAAAGAGAAGGGAAGCTAGAAGGAAGAAAGAAAAAGAAGTCAAAGCTTCCAACCCATCTTCTAGTGAGCTCTCTAGCAGCTCCGAAGACGGTGATGATGATGAGTCCTATCAAGTGCATAGCAAGAAGGACAAGAAAGGAAAGGGCAAGAAGAACGACGACAACAAATATGCCGCCGTATCCTTTAATTATTCTTCTATGTCTATGACTAACCATGATCGCAAGTCTTTCATCAATGTGCCCGCGGGGAAGTTACCTCATTTCGATGGGACTAACTTTGCCAAGTGGAAGCACTTGATGAGAGCTTATCTTATAGGTCTCCACCCCGGCATTTGGGAGGTTGTTTGTAATGGATTTGAGCCACCGGTTGATCCCAAGAATCCAACACTAGAAGAGATGAGAATCATTCACCTAAATGGTCAAGCCACAAGTGTGTTGCTTAGTGCTTTGGATGGTGATGAGTACAATAGAGTGATTGGTGTGGATGTTGCCAAGCAAATTTGGGATACTTTGCATCTTGCACATGAAGGGGTTGACAAAGTGAGAAAGGCAAGAATTGATTTGATGATGTCCAAGCTCAACCGGTTTGTTATCTTAGATGGAGAAGGGCCACAAGAGATGTTTGATAGGTTAATGACCATGGTGGGCAAGATTAGAGGCTACGGGTGTGATGAGCTAGATGATCACAAAGTTGTCAAGATTATGTTAGAAGCTTACTCACCAAGAAATGAGACCGTAGTGACTCTAATTAGAGATAAGAAGAAGTTTGAGTACTTCACACCAAATGATGTACTTGGAAGGATCTTGACATTTGACATGCAAAGAGAAGAAGCAAATGAAAGAAAGAAGCTTGGCGAGTTGCAAGCAAAGCTAGAAGGCATCAAGATCAACGATGATGTAGCTCTCAAAGCCAACAAGTCAACCAAGCAGTCCTCTACAAGCAAGTCCAAGTCCAACAAGCAAGCATCAACTAGCAAGCCCAAGGCACCGAAGCAAGTCAAAGAAGAAGTAGAGACAACATCATCAAGTGAAGATGAAAGTGATAGTGAACAATATGAGAAAGTGAAAGATGTTGCTCTCTTTTTGAGGAGATATCAAAAGGGACTCAAAAAGCAAGGCTACAAGGTAGTGAAGAGAAAGTTCCCAAACAAGAAGAAGAGGCTATGCTACAACTGTGGAAGCACCGAACATCTCATTGCTCATTGCCCTCATGAAATCGAAGACAACAATTACAAGAGAGACAAGAAAGAGAGCAAGACCGACTACAAAAAGAGCAAAAGGAACATGGGAGAGGCTCACATTGGACATGAATGGGACTCAACAAAAGATAGCTCAAGTGAGGAGGATAAGAAGATTGCAACCGTGGCCATTCACAAGCCATCCTCCACACCAAGGCTCTTCAACAACATGTCCGATGATGACTACTACTCCCCTCACATTTGTCTCATGGCAAAGGGTGAGAAGGTAAAACCAAAGGCTAAATCTCATTCACCTCCTAGTGACATCTCTAGTAGCGAACTTAGTGATAGCTCTAGTGATGATGAACCTAGTGATGAAGAGATTGATAATGTAATTAAAAATTTAGATCCTAAAACCAAACTCTTCATCTCTAAGCTAATGGAGGATTTAGAGAGTGTCCAAGCTGAGCTAGCAACTAGAGATGATGATCTTATTGCACAAGAAAATATTTATATTGATAGCAAGGAAGCTCTTGCATTAGAGAGAAGTGAGGTGGCCTCCTTGCGCAAGGCTTTGGCCAAAGAGCAAGAAGACCATGCTCTCACAAAGAAGGTAAATATTGCTCTCAACCAAAAGTATTGTGACTTAGATGAAAAGCACAAAGAACTTGGGCAGCAATATAGTCTTCTTTGGGAGAGCACCCCACAACCCTCTAATGCAAAGGACATCTCTACTCCCTCCACTAGTCAAGATTGTGGAAAATGTTATAATCTTGATTTAAATGCTTATTCCACTAACCTTGCAAACATGGAGGCAATGAGAAAGGAGATTGCTAGACTCAATGAGATCATTGGCAAGGGCTGCTTGAGTGGTAAGGCTCAAGTAAGTGACAAGAAAACAAATGATTCAAGAGTGCCTCAATTCAAGCAAGGGAGACACCCCTCAATCAAGCATGGGCTTGGGCACACTGCAGGAGCCAAAACAAATGGAAGAAAGGTCATTAATGGATATGAGTGTGTCCAGTTCATGAGCAAGGGAAAAGTAGGTACAGAACAGCCTGCACAGAAGGTGGCACAAAAGCAGCCCCGAGCAGCACAGCCAGCCCAGGGCAGCAGTGCTGCTGTGAAGGGCGGCAGTGCCACCCCCCATAGAAAAGGGAAGGCTACCTCTTCTTCTTTTGCTCTTGTAAAGCCCAAAAAGAAGGTGTATCAACCAAAGCAAGAGCCCCAGAGACCAAAGAAATCGATTTGGGGTAATCCTAACAAGTATGCTTATCAACCGAAGGCTCATGCACCTCGACAAAGCTTGAGTTCTTGCTTTGTGTTGAAGAACAACAACAAGGGAGAAGTGATTGCCAAATATATTGGCAATAATAGAAATTTTTATCATAACACTTCCATTTGGGTTCCTAAGATTCTTGTGACTAACATGCAAGGCCCCAAGAACATTTGGGGACCTAAATCAAGGAACTAAACTTGTTTTGCAGGCATACTCCTCCGGTGGATCAAGTTGGGTGCTTGATAGTGGATGTACAAATCATATGACCGGAGAAAGAAGTATGTTTCAATCATATTCCCCAAAGTTGGACTCAAATGAAAATATTGTCTTTGGAGACAATTCTAGGGGGGATGTGCTTGGTCTCGGTAAAGTTGCTATAACCCTTGAGCATTCAATTACAAATGTTTTACATGTTGATTCGTTGAGTTACAATTTGTTGTCCGTTTCTCAACTTTGTGAGATGGGCTACAATTGTCTCTTTACGGATAAGGGTGTGGAAGTCTTTAGAAGGGAGGATTCCTCTATTGTCTTTACGGGTCAATTAAAGAATAAGCTCTACCTAGTTGATTTCAACAAAGGGAAAGCTAATCTTGAGACTTGTTTAGTGGCAAAATCTAGCATGGGTTGGCTATGGCATCGCCGGCTAGCTCATGTTGGGATGAGGAATTTGGCCAAACTTCAAAAAGACGAACACATCCTTGGACTAACAAATGTTCACTTTGAGAAAGATAGGATATGTAGCGCTTGTCAAGCCGGAAAGCAAGTTGGCGTACCTCATCCACCAAAGAGCATCATGACCACCACTCAACCATTGGAGCTCATCCATATGGACCTCTTTGGACCGGTCGCCTACCTAAGTATCGGGGGTAACAAATATGGTCTTGTTATTGTTGATGACTATTCCCGTTTCACTTGGGTATTTTTCTTGTTTGATAAGTGTCAAGTCAGGGACAAGGTGAAGACATTTGTTAGAAGAGCTCAAAAGGAGTTTGGTCTCCCCATCAAGAAAATGAGAAGTGACAATGGGACCGAATTCAAGAACACTCAAGTTGAGGAGTTTCTTGATGAGGAGGGCATCAAGCATGAGTTTTCAACTCCATACACCCCTCAACAAAATGGTGTAGTAGAGAGGAAGAACCGTACACTCATTGATATGGCTAGGACAATGCTAGATGAGTACAAGATTTCAGATTTATTTTGGTGTGAAGCCGTCAACACCGCTTGTCATGCCATCAATCGCCTCTACCTACATAAGAAGTTGAAGAAAACTTCATATGAGCTTCTAACCGGTAACAAACCAAAGGTGTCTTACTTTAGAGTGTTTGGGTGCAAGTGTTTCATACTTAACAAGAGACCCAAAACCTCTAAGTTTGCACCTAAAGTTGATGAAGGTTTTCTTCTTGGTTTTGGATCAAATGAGCATGCCTATCGTGTTTTCAACAAAACCTCCGGTAGAGTTGAAATAGCGGTAGATGTGACATTTGATGAATCTAATGGCTCTCAAGTAGAGCAAGTTGATGCAAGTGTTGTAGGAAAGGAGGATCCACCATGTGAGGCAATCAAGCAATTAGCTATCGGTGATATAAGGCCACAAGAAGATAAAGCCACTGATTTGGTGGTTCCCCTAGCTGCTGATGAAGAAGTTTCCGCTGACGTACCTGATGCTGAGGGGGAGCAAACCCCTGCTGCAGTCCAGCAGGGCGGCAGTGATGCACCTAGGAGCGACAGTGCCACACCTCCTCTAGGAGCAGCAGCAAGTCCAACTCCGATTCGAGGACAGAACCTGCAACCAATCTTTGAAGAAGAAGAAGTTGAAAATCCAGAAGATAATCAAGAGGCCATTGAGCACCCAAGACTCAAGCAAACCATTCAAAGAGATCATCCCGCTGACAATATTCTAGGGAGTCTTCGAAAGGGGGTATTGACACGTTCACATTTAGCAAATTTTTGTCAATATTACTCTTTTGTCTCTCCTGTGGAACCAGTCAAGGTAGAAAAGGCACTTGAGGATGAGGATTGGGTGATGGCCATGCAAGAAGAATTGAACAACTTCGAGAGAAACCAAGTGTGGACATTGGTGGAAAGACCCGAGACAAACGTGATTGGCACCAAGTGGGTCTTCCGCAACAAGCAAGATGAGAATGGCGTGGTGACAAGGAACAAGGCAAGATTGGTCGCTCAAGGTTTCACTCAAGTGGAGGGCTTAGACTTTGAAGAAACATATGCACCGGTGGCAAGACTTGAAGCAATCCGAATGCTTCTAGCCTTTGCTGCCCATCATGACTTCAAGCTATATCAAATGGATGTCAAGAGTGCATTCCTCAATGGCCCTATACAAGAACTTGTCTATGTTGAGCAACCACCGGGTTTTGAAGATCCCAAGTTCCCCAACCATGTCTACAAACTCCAAAAGGCGCTCTATGGACTTAAGCAAGCACCAAGAGCATGGTATGAATGCCTTAAGGAATTCTTGCTCAAGCAAGGCTTTGAAATAGGCAAAGCCGATCCTACCCTCTTTACTCGTAAAGTCAATAAAGATATATTTGTGTGCCAAATATATGTCGATGACATAATATTTGGTAGTACTAACCATGAATTTTGTGAAGAGTTTAGTAGGATCATGACCAAGAGATTTGAGATGTCTATGATGGGTGAATTGAAGTTCTTCCTCGGTTTTCAAATCAAGCAATTGAAGGAAGGGACTTTTATTAGCCAAACAAAATACACCCATGATATGCTCAAGAAGTTTGACATGGCGAATGCAAAGCCCATCAAAACTCCCATGCCAACCAATGGACATCTTGATCTCAATGAGGAAGGGAAAGCCATCGACCAAAAGGTATATCGCTCCATGATCGGCTCTCTACTCTATTTGTGTGCATCTAGGCCCGATATTATGCTTAGCGTGTGCATGTGTGCTAGATTTCAAGCTAACCCGAAAGAGTGCCACTTGGTGGCCGTTAAGAGAATCTTGAGATATTTAGTACACACTCCTAACCTTGGCTTGTGGTATCCTAAGGGCTCTAAGTTCGATCTACTTGGGTATTCGGATTCCGATTACGCCGGTTGCAAAGTAGATCGAAAAAGCACTTCAGGGACGTGTCAATTCCTTGGACGGTCCCTAGTGTCTTGGAGTTCTAAAAAGCAAAATTGTGTAGCCCTTTCCACCGCCGAGGCCGAGTATGTTGCAGCCGGTGCATGTTGTGCTCAACTACTTTGGATGAGGCAAACCCTTCGTGATTTCGGATGTCGCTTTACCAAAATCCCATTATTGTGTGACAATGAAAGTGCCATAAAGCTTGCAAACAATCCCATAAGCCACTCAAGAACTAAGCACATAGACGTCCGACATCACTTCTTGAGAGACCACGAAGCCAAAGGAGATATCGAAATTCGCCATGTGAGCACCGATAAGCAACTAGCCGATATCTTCACTAAGCCTCTCGACGAGTCAAGGTTTTGTGCTTTGCGTAGTGAACTAAATATACTTGACTCTCGTAATGTGGTTTGAATTGTTGCACACCTTGTTTGATCAACTAGTATCTAGGCAAAAGGTTTGCAAAAAGTTAATAATGTGTTTTAAAATGCTTTATCAAAAGAGAACTTGCACTTTATGGTCACTGCTTGTTTTTGATTATCTGTTGTTGACCATAATTTTGTCAAGTTTGTTGTATCCCTCTTCCTTCTTTTTCCGCTTTTTGGTGCTTGTTGCCAAAGGGGGAGAATGTGAGGGGGGTACAATTTTATTTTTTCGTCGCCTTGGTTGCTTATGTGCACACTTGTCATATGCATCACGTATATTCTTGTGACACTATGTGCAGCATCCCACAGAAGCATGGATGTAGGGGAGCCCCATCACTTAACTCTATATGTGAATTTTGGCCTCTTATGCCAATTTGAGAATTCATTTCTCTATTCACATATTTAGGGGGAGTCTCTACACCCATGGCTTGAAAATCTCAGTTTCATTTCAAATATTGTTGTAAGCTCTAATTGTGTTGTCATCAATCACCAAAAAGGGGGAGATTGTAAGTGCAATCAAGCCCTATTTGTGGGTTTTGATGATAATGACCACACGATTAGAGGACTAATGAGATTTATCGAGATGACAAGCAGGCAAAATAAGAATGAGGATAATGCATGAGATGGTGAAGCCCGAGTTACAAAATGACGCGGTAATGGACTCAAAAGCGTTTAAATTCTTTGATATTTGATCTTGAGTTTAGGTTATGCCGCACTATAAAGGGGGATGCAAATCTAGTTGGTTTGAGGAAGATAGAGTGTTCAAGTATTAAAACTAAATCATAAGAGAGACACTCTAGCACTTCACGAACACATATAATAATTTTTAGTGACTTTTGGCGTCGGAAGTCCCGACGTACGTCGGAAGTCCCGACGTATGTCGGAAGTCCCGACGTATGTCAGAAGTCCCGACTGTCAGCAGTCCCGACGTACGTCAGAAGTGCCGACGTACGTCAGAAGTGCCGACGTATGTCAGAAGTGCCGACGTACGCCAGGAGTTCCGACACTAGGCCCCTCGGCTCGCTCTGCTGACTGCTACGTCGGAAGTTCCGACGTACGTCGGAAGTTCCGACGGTCAGCAGTTCCGACGTAAGTCGGAAGTCCCGACGTTGACTTTGCGCAGTGTTTATAACCTTGCGTGAACAGTACTTTCTCTCTACGTCGGAAGTCCCGAGATCTACGTCGGAAGTTCCGACGTAGATCTGAACGGTTAGATTTTTACTTCAAGTATAAATAGCCATCTCTTCACTTCTAACCGTTACCAACTCATTTCACTCGACCAAACCTTCAGTGAAAGTGCTCTCTAGCTCTCAAACTCCCCCCTTCTTCTCCTCTTTGCTCCTAGATTCAAATCTTCCAAGAGATTGAGTTGAGAGAAGGGATTTGGTGAGAGAAACATTGATTCAAAGCTTGAGCACTTGATTTCTTCGTCAAGCCGGTTGGATTTGCGTTTGTTACTCTTGGGTTCTTGAAACCCTAGCCGGCTAGGCGTCGCCCAAGAGCTCCCGATCTGTGGGAGAACCTTGGGAAGTTTGTATTACCCTTGATTTTCTAGTGAAGAACTCAAGTTTACCTTTGTGGTTGCTTGAGAGAGGCAAGGAGGTGAAAGAGACTCCGACCTTAGTGGTCACCTCAACAACGAGGACGTAGACAAGCCTTAGTGGCGAGTTGAACCTCGGGATAAATCCTTGTGTCCCGCGTGCTTATTGTTGTTGTGATTACTTGAGATTATTTGGTCTTTGTTGTCTCTCTCTCTCTCTCAAGCTATTTCTTAGGTTTTGGTCCCGATCTATAAATTGGTGGTGCTCCAAGGGCAAGGAAACACTTGGACAACTTCATCTTACCACTAGGAAGTGGGGTTGTAAGTTATTGGCTTCACAAAGTTCATTTGAGCACTTGTAGTTTATTCCACGCAGGCGTCGGAACTGCTGACAGCTGACGTCGGCACTTCTGACGACGTCGGAAGTTCCGACATAATCTGTCGGGACTTCCGACAGTTGCTGACAAGTGACTTTGAGTTTTGTGTAGAATTTTTTAGATACGCCTATTCACCCCCCCTCTAGGCTTACCAGGGATCCTTACAAAAGTCCTATGTTTGGTGTTGGTAATTAGTGACAATGCCTAAGTACTAATCCTATGCCTAAGTTGTATGTAGCATATGAGGATTAGTACATTCCAAGGTTGGTGGCAAGATGGACATGGTGATCATGATGGCCACACTTGGATTTGGACGCAACCCTACGTGATCAAGGCAAAGGTATATGCTTAAGGGTTGTGTTTTAGTAACCAAGACACCTAGTGGGTGTGATTACATTATAGGATAGATAGCCGTACTATAAAGAGGGGAATGACGCGGCTATTTAACTCCTAAGTGCCTCTAGGTGTGCATTTCATAATCATATGCATTTGGATAGAACTAATAATGCCTCGAAAAATGATTGTGAAAATGCTAACACACTCGCACATGACGAGATCACTTGGTGGTGTTAGCACATTTGCGAAGGCGGTGGAGTTTGAGCGGTAGAGAGGGTTTGGGGTCCTCTCTCCTTCCCGCCGAGCTTGCGAGGCGGGATTCAGGCGTTTTCGAGGAGTTGAAACGACTATTTTCCACTACGCCGAAAGTTGGAAATCAAACGGAAGCGAACGGAGGTCACAGTGGTGACCGGACGCTGGACCGGACGCAGTCTCTGTTTGACCGGACGCGTCCGGTCAGTGTTCAGTGTCTTCGCGTTTTTCGGTTTATCGATCAGACGCGGTGGCGCGTCCGGTCACTGTCGACCGGACGCGTCCGGTCGTCCAGGGAGCTTACTGGACTCCAACCGGACGCGGGCACTGTGGCGTCCGGTCAGTTCTCCAGCGCGTCCGGTCGCTGTTTCGTTGTGCGCTGCTCAGGCTTGACCAGCGCGTCCGGTCCATCACGGGACCAGCGCGTCCGGTCGAGCCCAGCGCGTCCGGTCGTTGCGACCAGCGCGTCCGGTCGGTGGTTCGTGAAAGAGCCGTTGTGTGATCGGCGCGTCCGGTCAGTTGGACCAGCGCGTCCGGTCAGCGCGACTGCAGCTGTTTCAAGTGCGTAACAGCTATATTCGAAGGGGTACGTCTATAAATACTCGTTGGCCGGCTCAAGGCTCTCGCTCTTGGACATTTTGACATACTTGTGAGCACTTTGAGCTAAGCAACTCCCCTCCCACTCATCTCTCTTGCTTGTTTGCATATTCGAAGTGAGATTGAGTGATCCAAGTGCATTTGCATTGTGAGATAGCATCTAGTTGGCACTTGGTGGTTGATTTGCTGTGGGATTCTTGTTTCTCTTGGTGGTTGCCGCCACCTAGACGGCTTGGAGCAGCTTGGAGGCGTTGGCAAGAGTTGGTGATTGTTCTTGGCCACCTCCGGTGATTGTGAGGGGTTTGTGCCTACCTCGGCGAAGCGCCAAAGGCAACGTTAGTGGATTGCTCGTGTCATTTGCAACCTTTTGCCATTTGGTAGGTTCTTGTGGCGCCTTTTGAGAGGCTCGGTGTGAGACCGATTAGCCACCGAACCACGTGGTAAAGAGGGACACAACGGGGACTAGCGTGCCAGCAAGCACGTGAACCTCGGGATAAATCTTTGTGTCATCATTCTTATTGTGATTGATCGATCCCGGTGGTTGTGTATTATGGAATTCATCTCTTAATCTTATTGTTTGGTTGGCTTAATACTTCGCCCCTCGGTGATACCCTTCTAACTCTCTCTTGTATTATTTTCTTAGTCACTTTGCTAGAGTAGCTCTTTTGTGTAGCTTGCTAGTTGTAGTTTCCTTCTCGGTTTGACTTGTGCGGTTGAGTGCAAATATACTAGAATTGTGAATTGGATAGGTGGCTTGCAAACACCCCGTAGGCTAAGCAAAACATGCATCTCACTATTTGTTATATTGATAAACTTGTTTAGCTTGTCTTTGTAGAAATTTTTAAAAGGCTATTCACCCCCCCTCTAGCCATCTCGACCTTTCAGTGGTTTGGGCCTCAAAACCATCGGTGACGGGTTTATGGGTTGAGGCCTCAAAACCCGAGCGGAGGTTTCGAGAAGGAACGGACAGCACATGGCGGCATCGAGGAGTTCGCGTCGAGGCGAAGCTACTGATGAGGAGGCGCGGTGGCCGTCGGATGAAGATGAGACCGGGTTGGACCATAATGCCCTTAGGCTAAGTGGTTTGACTCAATTGTATCCAGGGGCAAAACTGAGATTGTGCAATAGCCCTGTTAAATAGAATGAGGGAGCCCCCATCTCCCTCACCTCCTCCATTTTTCTTTCATCCTTTGTTAGGGTTTCCCCCCTCTAGTTGCTTGTGTGAGAGAGAGGTCCACTAATCCATGTGTTTAGTGTAAGAACCAAGAATTCAAGTGGGAAAGGAGGTCCCAAATCCTCCTTGCGTCCTTCAGGATTTGGAAGAAGTTTTGCTCTTGTGATTTGTGATGTGTTCTTTGCGTTCTTCTTCTTCCCCCTCTCGTTCTTGAGCCGATTCTTCGTCTCTAGACCATTTTGCTTCGTTCTTGTTGCCTTGATTTGAGCTATGACGTGAGTAGAGCCTTTCCACCGAAGGAAATCAACCAATTCCTCACGGGCTCGTAGATTGGGCGATTTCTTGGTCTAGGCCTCAAGAACCGGTGTTTTTTTGTTCTCCTTCGATTTCCCGTTGATGGACTTGAAATTGGGTGTTGATGTTTTGAAGATATCTTCTCAACATTCCCAAGAAACTACCTGCAAAGTTTCAAGTCAATCCGAGTTGTTTTGACCGAGTTTTGACCCGTTCTTCTCTGGTTCGTGCTGCTGTTTCTGGATAGCGCGGAGCCTCTGCAAAAAACGCGGAACCTCCGGAAATCTTCAGACCGCGGAGCCTCCGGGCAAAAACGCGGAGCCTCCGCACCCGTATGCTGAAAATTTGTGTTTGGGCTCTCTGAGTGCTCGTTTTTAGATCCGTCTTTTGCATTGATTTACTAGCGTCTCAAGGATCTTTTTCTAAGTACTCTTGTCACCAGTTCGCATGGGTAGTTTGGGTTGAGAACTCGCTTCCTCTCCATAGGAGTTGAGTATCTCTTTTTCGTCCCTCGGTTTAGTTCTTGTTCCGTGCCTGTTTATGGTGTCCCGCTATGTTCCTAGGGAACATCCACCTACTAGTTGAGTCGTGGATATTGTAACAGAACCGCCCAATTATACGAGATTAAGTAAGAAAATCATCCAACGGAAGGACAATTTAACAAACTTAAGCCCGTATAACCCGGTAGTCCGTGAAATCTCGACGGATTTCAAACCATTCACATCACAGCCAAGATCGTACTAAGTTTAGCGGTCACCGTCATAAGTTACATAGAAGTTCGTGGCACAAAATGCATCGGAGTTCAAACATAGTTATTACAAACCAGTTTCGAATAAAAGTAGCGGAAGCATTAGTTTAAAACACGCACACACACATTATTTTGAGATAAAGTGCCAGCTTGTGATCATCTCCAGCAAAAGCATCAGACGAGAAGTAGTGATTGACCATTGCCCATGGTCCTAAGCTTCGCCCATCGCAGGGTAGAGACAGTTGATACAATAACCATAGTACATCTGTCCATCTACAACAAGTGGGAACAAAGCCCTGAGTACGAGAAGGTACTCGGCTAGACTTACCCGACAGAACCAAAATAAAATGACACCAAGGATCATGATAGGCTTTTTTGGTGGGGTAGCTGACTCATTTGCAAGAAAAGCATTTTTAACTTATCAGTTCTTTTTACAAAAGCATGTAGTATTTTAAATCTTTATGACCCTGTCAACTATGTTTGTACTTATGCTAAAGTAACCATGTAATTAAGCAAGTAAGGATTACCATTGATCATTAACAATAATTACCATGTCATTTTCCACATAACTATCCAAGTATTTCATCAATATTACTACGATGAAGTAGCTCAAGTCAAGTGTTCACTATCCAGTGAACGATGGCGATTCGAATCGATTATTGACCAGCTGGTAATTTATTCCTCACACAAACCTCACTCACCCGCTAAAGTGAGGTATTGGTCACCGAGTCAACCATTCAGGTAAAGTCACGAGCTTGCCAGGAACCACATGTACCCGGGGGCCGCCCGACTGCTCTTTGGCCTTATCATCGCGCCCCCGTTTCCTGCCACTACTGCCTCCGGTACAGTGCGTTGCGGGCAATCCACTCGGCCCGAATAATCTCCTGGCTTCGCGGTCGAAAGGTACTTTATTCGGCCAGCTAAATGTGAGGCATGCGTTCAACATGACTCGAGGCCCGACAACGGACGGTCCTTAATCGACACAGACGGAAGACACTACAGTCCAGAACCCTGCAAGCTTCCGCCCGGTCTCAGATTCATTTCGACACTTAGTTATTCTCACATGACATTCTTTCACACAAATCCAGGTAATCTCTTATAGCTCGCGGATGACAGGCAATCACCCGACTTCTACCGGTCTAAGCAAGCTAAGCAATTATTGACCGCGGACACCAGGGTAACAAGGATCGGGTAAAGCAAGGTGAAACAAGGTATAATACAGCAACGTTTGCAAACAACTCCTAAACGTAATGCGTCAAATTAAGTAAAGTTAATAATAAATCATTTGCAAACCGGGGGAGAAATGCTCCGGGGCTTGCCTCGCTCAAAGGAGCTCGGACGATGGTCGGGGCACTCCGGAAGCTCTTCACCGGCCTCCTCTTCTGCTTCTGTCAACTCCGGCTCTGGCACCTCGGGCTGCTCCTCTGTGTCCTCGGGAACTACTGCCGGGGTCACTTCCTGCGATCCTGTATGATGCAGAAGTATGAGTGCTCATGCATAGGTGCATTACAGGGGTCACATGAGATGATGATGATAATGAATGCATGTGATGTAATGAGCATGTTACGTTATTGGATTACGTGGAACTTACGACTCTTCTACAAGGTAGTCTACGTCATCCAAGAACATGTACTCGAAAACTACCAGCATTATTCTCTACCATGCAAGGGCACTTTAACACTCAAGATGCTTCAAAGATACACCAAAGTATAGTTTACTAACTCTTTTTGCATTAAAGAATGCATGTAAACTCTAATTAGCTCTACAAATGAACAGCAACACATAGTTTAGTAGCACAGAAAAATCTTAGAAAATTACAGTTGATTACTAATATCAAAACTAGCCTGACACAAGATTTTTACTGCATTTGGATTACTAGAACTGACTATACAAAAATAACAAACTAAGGCCTAAAATGAATATTTAAAATACTTTACATTATGAAAAGTATCAAACAACAGATTTAGAAATTTTCATACTTTCTACACACTAAACAAACACTATAGAAAAATTATCACTTGCATGTTATATTCAAATTTATTTAAATAACAAAAATAACAAATATTAGTGATAGGAAGCATTTGAACTACACCTACACATTTTTCTACAGAACAGGCATGAGATAAAATTTTCCTAGCAAGTACATGGCACAAAAAGATTAATAAACTTGGAATCATATTTTTCTGATTTTTCTAGGATTTATTAAACATTTAACAAGAAAACAGCCATTTCACTAGTTAATTAAAAACTCTACAGAAAAGTATCTCAAATTTGACATGCAACAATTTTATATCATAGATCTGGTTCTAGGGCATCTAGAGAAATTTATTTCATAATTTTTGGAGCTGAAATGACTGCTAAAATATTTTCCAAAGCATTTTTATCAAGAATAATAAAAAGAAAATGGAAATGGATTTCTTTATACGGCGCTGGGCCGGCCCGGGAAAAACAAGCGGCCCATGGCTGTCGTGGCCCAGCTTGCGCGCGCGGGGGAAATGACCGAGCCGGCCTGCTCGGGGCTCGGCCCACAGGCGCGGTCCAGCCCACCGAGGGGGGGAGAAACCCGAGCGTGGTCGCCGGCGTCCACAGGCTCGACGTCGCGGCGGCGGTCGCGGCCAACGGCCGGCTTCGGCCAACCCGTGACCAACCAAGACGCGCAACACAGTCGCCAAGGAGTGGCCAACACGCGAAGGCGGTGCGGGAGGGCAGAGAGATGGCGAGTGAGGCGGTGGAGAAGCTCGGCTCGGCGGCACCGTCGCGGTGGCGCGGCGAGGCGGGGAGAAATTGGGCCCTACCGTGGCCAACGAGGGGATGGCGATGCTTGTTCGGAGGAGGGGAGGACGGGGCGGAGCTTCGGGCACAGATAATTGGACGGAGGCGGTTGGTCGGCGTCGGAACGGAGGAGCGGAGTCGGAGCTCGCGGCGGTGAGCCGTTCGCCCGCTCGGTTTTGGGAGAGAGGAGCGGCTGGCGAGCGAGGGTGGGGGTGAGGGAGCGAGGAGGGCTCGGGCAGGCGGTCTTGAGCGCGCTCGAGCTGGCGGGAGGGCAGAGCGGAGGCGACGCGCGGCGAGCGGCGGCAGCGCATGGCTGACACGCGGCGAACGCGCCCTGTCGCGGCGGCCAGCGAGGCGCGCGGCGCGCGGGAGGAGGAGGGAGGCCGGGTGGTCGTGGGCCGGGCCGCCTGCGTCGCGCGGGCGCGCGCGCGGAGAGCGGCGCGGGCCGATTCGGCCAGCGGGCCGAATCCGGGGCGGCGGCCTGTTAAGCCGTTTTAAAAATTTTTGAATTTCCCAATTTCAAATCAAATGAGAAACAAACTTCAAACTATATTTTGAACAAGAAGAAGACATTTTCTGGAATTGACCCAAAAATAAAAGTTGCTTAGAATTAAATTCTCTACAACTTTGATTAAGGGGCCAACTGAAAATTCTTAATAGATTTTGAATGGCAGAATAAAAGCTAAAATAGGGGATATTTTTGAATATTTTTAATCAATATTTTTGAACAAGTTTTTGACAAAATTTGAGTCATCTAGCTGCTCCAAAAATTGAACTAAGGTTCCAAGTGATGTAAAACTCATAGTTGCAAGATTTTTGGTGTAATGTGATTATCATATTAATATATTTCATCACATATATCATTTTCAAGCTTTTATTTTATTCCAGTTATAACATTATCACACATGATTAAGATGATATGAAATGCCATGCAACATGATTGCCATGCAAATGCATTGCGTAACACCGGAGTGTTACAGACATCACGGTGTTTTGTTCACGCATTTGGTGGTGATTTTGGTATAGTAGCCAATTATTTTCAAAAGAATTTTTCGGGCTCCCATTCACCCCCTCTGGTCGCCGTTTTCGGTCCTTCATTTTCCAGAAGCAAGAACTGAGAAAGTGCTAAAACATCTGAGATGGGTTCTCATTTATTGCAATATCGAAATATCTCAATGATGTATGGTCACTAATCTAATCTCTGACTCAGGACCCTAGCAAGGCACATTGGATGGTTCCCATGCATATCCCCGTCAAAGCATTAAAAGATGTACCACCACTTAAGCCGCTTATGCTGTCAAAAAATTGTACCTAAGAGCTGATTGTGCTGGAGGCACCACAATCCAATTTAGTCCATGTTACTGTCAGAGTAATTTTTGTTTGATTGCTCCTTGTCAATTTGGACTAAATTGTATACTTTGGCCTTGTTTAGATGCCATCAAAATTCTAAGTTTTTTCACTCTCTCTCCATCACATCAATTTTTAGCTGCTTGTATGGAGTATTAAATGTAGGTAAAAAAATAACTAATTACACAGTTTAGTTGGAAATCACGAGATGAATCTTTTGAGCCTAGTTGGTCCACGATTGGACAATATTTGTCAAATAAGACGAAAGTGGTACTATTCATCGGATCAAAAAATTTGCAAAGTCAACCCGGCCTTTGTTCGTGTCCTGATTCAAGGAGCAATGGCCCTGTCAAAAAGGACTGTTATTGCAATGTACTCGCGAGAAACAATGGCCAAAATACCCCAAAAATCAAGTGAATACTATAGCCAACCGTCCAGCTCCAGCACCCAGACATGACTCTGGTACCCTCTGTCACGTCATCCAAAGAACTACTTCCTCCGTCCGTAAAAATAAGCAATTATGGGTTGCGTGCCAGAAAAAGTAGTTTATGTTTGACCAAGTTTATAGTGAATAGTATTTATATTTATGGCTCCAAATCAATTTATTATGAAAATATATTTCATAATTAATCTAATGATATTTATTTGATATCATAAACATTGATACTTTTTAATCTATAATTGGTCAAAGTTAAGATACTAAAACGTGACACTGTACTAGAATTGCATGTTTTCCTGGACGGAGGGAGTATGTTGGTCCATATTGATATCTGAAAACAAGGGAAAAAAAGCTGGAAAGTTTTCTGAACCATCCAAATGTATGAGTTGGAACCTGAGCCTTGTTTAGATGCCACTCAAATTCCAAATTTTTATGCTCTCTTTTTATCACATCGAATTTTTAGACACATGTATGAAGTATTAAATATAGATAAAAAAAATAACTAATTGCACAGTTTGGTTGTAAATTACGAGACGAATCTTTTGAGCCAAATTAGTCTATGATTAGACATTAATTGCTAAATACAAATGAAAGTGCTACAGTAGCTAAATTCTAATTTTTTCCATCTAAACACCCCCTTGAAGTGATCTTTGACATGAATCTGTAAACAGGATTTGTGTCAAAATCAAACGGCTGACACGCGCGCGCGCCTCGACTCCCGTGGCATTTTGCATGTGCAGCGTCAATGTCAACAGTTGCAAGTTGTTCCGTGTAACGATTGCTGCATTCTGTCAATTTCATGTTCTACTCTTGGTCCTGGCTTCTGGCTCCTGCCCAAAATAGAAGTTATTATCGCTTTTTGAGAAGTCAACTTTTTTAAATTTTGACCAATTATATATAAACGAATAATAATATTTATAATATATAATTAGTATCATTAGATAGATCGTGGAATATATTATCATAATAAATTTATTTAGAGATATAAATATTGCACATATTTTTTACAAATCTAGTTAAAGTTGAGAAAGTTTGACCAGCACGCATCCCATAACGTCATCTGTTCTAGGAGGGAGGGAGTATTTCCCATTGATAGATACTGAAATACATCATGCACAGTCATCGTGCAACCCAGTATATAGGATACCCAAGAGATAAGGATGGGAACTCTGCAGGGCATAGCTTGGGGAAGGCAAAAGCAATCCTGAACATGGTTGAGATGTAACGCAGACATGGCACCACCAAATGAAACTCTGGATCAACCGTGGTCGAACTGGTGCACGGTTTGAATACTAATATACAGTCATACATGCCAAGCTTGATAGCTAAAATTATAGAGCCAGTGGGAGCGAGCTCATAACTTAACTGTTGTCAACACCTTGCCCCCTAAAAATATGATCAGCGAAACATGTTTCATTGATAGGAGACCAGGTTCATCCTCAGTCATAACTCGTAAGAAACATGCTTATTTTGTACTTCCTCCATTGCAAATTGTTAGGTAATTTTGGCTTTTTTTTTTTTGATACATAGCTTTTCCTATGCACCTATATATATAAATTATATCTAGATATATAGAAAAAATTATGAGTCTAGAAAAGCCAAAACGACTTTCAATTTGGAAACAGGGTGAGTAACAAAGATGTCAGTAGTCAGAGAGAAAGAACACTGAGGGGGTGTTTAGCTCGAATTTTTTTTATTTTTAACACTTTTTAAAAACTATTTTCAATTTTAGCACCGAAATTTTTTTATATCTAACACTTTTGGCCGCTCCCCACGCGAGGGAGCGGCATTTGAACTTTGCCGCTCCCCACGTGGAGGAGCGGCAATGCTGCTGACCTGGCATCGCTGACACTTGGCCAAGGGCTGCCGCTCCCCCCTGGAGGAGCGGCAAGGCTGCCGCTCCCCAGATCAGGGAGCGGCAAGCCTGCCGCTCCTCCAGGGGGGAGCGGCAGCCCCAGGCCAGCTTGTCAGCGCTGCCAGCTCAGCAGCATTGCCGCTCCTCAGATCAAGGAGCGGCGGGCGCAGAACACCTTTTATTCTCTTCTCTTGAGCTGTTGTCATTCGTCGTTTCGACGCCGCGCCCCCTCTCCCCCCCTCACGGCCATCACACAAGTTATTTTGTTGTTTAGTTGTAGTTCAAATGTCGGGCGGAAGTTCGTCGAGCAGAGGTAGAGGAAAGGGAGTGAGGAAGGGACATCCGATTGTGTGGGAGGGTTCTCTGGGTCCTGATTCTTTTGAGGAACCTATAGAACAATTTCCTTTGGAGAGCAAGAGTGACTTCACCCGCGAGAGACCTCTTAGATCATACGACAACCGCACAGAAGATTGGCCAAAATGTCGCCACGGTGAGGATTGCGTCGTGCAGATGTACAACGACTGTGACGGCGGAGGCCGTCGTTTCTTCAGATGCCCGCGAGGATTTGTATTTCCTTTTAACTCTCATTTTTTTCTGATTTGCATTTGGTTTGTAGAAGTACTTATTGGTAGATGCATTTTCAGGATTCAAGCTGCCCAGAAAACTGTGGGTTCACTCGATGGGTCGATCCTCCTCCTATCTATCCCCATCAACAATACATCACATATCTACAGGGACGCATCTTTGATCTAGAGTATGGCCCTGGAAGTGGTAATAGGGACATGTCGGAGGACGACAGCATCAACGATGCAGAGGAGCCAGTATGCAACAATCCATACTGCCAGTGCCCGTACCATAAGAAGCACGGGCCTCTTTCTCCGCCGCCACCGCCACCGCCACCGCCGCCGTCAATAGGAGGTTACTATGGGGAAGGCGCAACTCAGTTCAATATGTGGTACCATTATTAGGCATGTTAGGTTTAGTTTGCAACATGTCATTGTTTAGTTCGTTAATATCAGTGTTTGAGTTTGAACTATGTTTATGTTGGAGCAAGTGGTAGTGAAACTGTTGAACCTTGTAATAAGTGTGTACCATGTGCCTACTGTTTTCCTCGATCGTGCAAGTATTTTATTTCCAACATGTGACTTTCCAACATGACCTAGTATTATAAACAAGTACATGTGGTCGAGGTTACCGATCAAAGCACTCTATGTCCCAGTATTTTATTTCCAACATGACCTAGTATTATATTTCCAACATGACCTAGTATTTTATGTCCAAGTATTTTATTTCCAACATGACATAGTATTATAAACAAGTACTTGGATACATAAATGGCGACATAGAGTGCAACAAAGGGTCTCCAACTTCATCCTGCAATGAAAATGACCAAGTCTACATGCACTCTATGTCCCAGGAGTGTAAGGCTCCCTCGGCCGCCTCCGTCTCTTCGGATTGGTAGGCACCACGTTGGGGGTGTAGCCAACGTTCGTGTGGTCCCGATGATGGTGCTGCCGTCCTTGCCCCTACGCATGGCAGGTCCCCTGTACATAGGTCGGCCCCTGCTAAACAATTAAACTAACTAATTATACTAACAATATTAAATAAACTAATCTAACTAACAATTATAATACATAAAAAAACGAAATTACCGCTCGCGGGGGGTGCTGTCGGCTGCTCGGGGAGGCTGCTGCCTCCGGCCGCGCGGGGGGAGGGGCGCTGCTGCCTCCTGCAGCCGCGCAGGAGGGGCGCCTGTGCCGCGGGGGGGGGGGGGCCTGCTGCCGCTGCCGCTGCCGCACCGGGGGAGGCGCGCGCGCCTGTGCCGCGCGCGGGGGGAGGGGCCGGGCGCTGCCGCCGCGCGGGGGGGGGGGGCGCTGCTACAGCCTGCTCGCGCGGGGGGGGCCGGGTGCTGCCGCCGCGGGGGGGGGGGGGGGGGGCGGGCGCTGCTGCCGCCTGCTCGCGGGGGGGGGCGCTGCTGCTTGCTGGCGCGGGGGAGGGGGGGGCGCTGTCCGCCGGGGTGGCCGCGTCGAGCGAGTGGTTGTGTGTGTTGTGACTTCCTCAGCCGAAACAAAACGACCGCGCGACCCCCCCGCTGTCGCTCCTTGATCTGGGGAGCGGCAGCCCCAGGCCAGGTGTCAGCGATGCCAGGTCAGCAGCATTGCCGCTCCTCCACGTGGGGAGCGGTAAAGTTCAATGCCGCTCCCTTGCGTGGGGAGCGGCCAAAAGTGTTAGATATAAAAAAAAATTCGGTGCTAAAATTAAAAATAGTTTTTAGAAAAGTGTTAAAAATAAAAAAAAATCTTTAGCTCCCGGGGTGTAAAGTTTTTGAGTGTCACATCGGATGTTTCGTGGGATGTCAGAAGGGGTTTTCGGATACCAACGAAAAAAACTAATTACGGAACTCGCCTGTAAACTGTGAGACGAATTTATTAAGCCTAATTAATCCGTCATTAGAGCATTTGTTACTGTAGCAGTTTAGTGTCTAATCACGGCCTAATTAGGTTCATTAGATTCGTCTCGCAATTTACAAGCAAACTGTGCAATTAGTTTTTTATTTTATCTATATTTAATCCTCTATGCAAGTGCCGCAACCATTCGATGTGACTGGAATTTTGAATTTTGGATCTAAACACTGAGGCTGTGTTTACTTCCTCAAAAAAAAAGTACTGTGCAGAAAAAAGATTCCCCGTCACATCAAACTTGCGATATATGCATGGAGTACTAAATGTAGATGAAATAAAAAACTAATTATACAGCTTGGTTGTACTTTGCGAGACGAATGTTTTAAACCTAATTAGTCAACAGTTGGACACTATTTACCAAATAAAACCAAAACGTGCTACAGTACTTTTTTTTACACGTTTTCGTGGAACTAAACACACCCTGACTGAGCAAGGTGTGGTACAGAGTTGAACACAGACACTAATTGCATTAATGCATTCCTCTGCAGCTCTGCTCAACAATGCTGTCATTGCCGGACGTGGAAAGCAGTTCCCTTGGGGTGTTTAGTTCCCAAAAATTTTCACCCTAAAATATCACATCGAATCTTGCGGCACATGCATAGAGCATTAAATGTAGACGAAACAAAAAAACTAATTGTACAGTTCACCGTGAAATTACGAGACGAATCTTTTAAGCCTAATTAGTCCATGATTGAACAATAATTATCAAATAAAACAAAAAGCTACAGTACCCGAAACCAAAAATTTTCCCGAAAGTGTTAGAGAAGTTACAGCATTTGGTAACAAAAGGCTCCAAATGTACCAATTGTTCCAGAAAGTTTCACCATAACTTCAGACGTGCCAAAGAAGCTGAGTCTGCAGGACAGCAGAAAAAGCCCCCAAAAAGTTACAGCATGTGGAAATATATATTTTAGGCCTTGTTTAGTTATCTTCCAAATTCTAAATTTTTACACTCTCTCACATCAATCTTTAGACGCATACATGAAGCACTAAATATAGGTAAAAAAATAATTAATTACACAGTTTGTCTGTAATTTGCGAGACGAATCATTTGATACTAATTAGTCCATGATTGGACACTAATTGTCACAGTAGCCTAAATTACAAAAAATTACAATCTAAACAAGCCCTTAGTCAAAGCAGTACTAGTAGTCCAGACCGCCAGACGAGATGATGGGGTTGTTTAGTTGGTAAAAAAGTTTGGGTTCGGCTACTGTAGCACTTTTCGTTTTATTTAGCAATTTGTGTCCAATCATGGACTAATTAGGCTCAAAAGATTTGTCTCGTGATTTACAACTAAACTGTGTAATTAGTTTTTTTCTTTCGTCTACATTTAGTACTCTATGCATGTGCCGTAAGATTCGATGTGACGGGTACTGTGCAAACTTTTTTGTGTTGCATGGGCAACTAAACAGGCCCGATGACAAATTGATAATATACATGATATATGGGTCGTTGTCCCCGCTAGCTTTTTCATGGGGACGGACGATATCTGAAAACAAGGATGAAAACTAGAAAGTTTTTAGAAATCCGACGCATGGTTCCGAATCTTGATGCTCTTCTGACACCCACGTACTGCACTGCCTTGCCTTGCCCTTGCAGGGAAAACTACTACTGTTGAAACTGCAACTTGTTCTGAATGCCACGGATCCACACCACAGCAGTTCTCCTAACGAGATTTACATCACTCGGTGAAACTGGATTATTGAAGATAGCTGAAGTACGGAACACGAGACAAAATCTGGAAAGTTTTCAAAATTTTGAATCAATCTGGAGCTGCTCTATGACCATATGCTGTTCTTCTGGTGTCCACAGATCTATGCATATGGTGCCATTATTATATGTTATTTTTTTGCACGTGTAGTGTCAATTTGCCCACATTCACAAGCTGTTCTGACTTCTGAGTAGTGACTAGTGAATGGTGGACACTAGAAAATTTAATTACAAGCTATTACGCCTTTAAGCATATGCTTGCAGAATTTAATTTAGGTTACGTAGTTAATGACCTCATTTAATTGTATGTTTTGAGATCCTTCATATGTTCTGTGCTTGAGTGCTAATCCAAAAGATAAATAAGAAAAGAGAAAAGATCAAAGTGTCCAACGGGCCTAAACTCGTCCCCATCGCACGTGCATTTAGGCCCCCCAGTGGCCTGTTACCGCACACCCACTTCATTTTTTTTCGCTCGCAGACATGTGGACCCTACACCCTCGTTCCACTTTCACTTACTCGTCACGGAAAAAATTCTATGGAAACTGTATCCACAGTTGCGCCATGCATACATGCGTGGATGCATGACACGTGTTGATTTTTATGGTGCATGCGGACATGCGGCAAATGGACGTGGCTGCGTGAATGAGTCTGGCTAGAGCCGAGTTTATTTTTAGCGAAGGACCACTCCTTAGCGTTGGATCATTAAAGTCTGACGGTATCAGGCATCCACACCATGTATGCATGGCGTAGCTACATAGAATTTTTTTCCGTCAACGCCGTGTGGACATGCCAGTGGCCACTCCCTGCTGACACACGGACCCCACATTGCGAGGGCCGCCTGCCAGCCTTCCCCCTACTCTTTCCTTCCCCTTCCTCGGAGAACAGAGCGTGCCTGTGTTTGTGCAGGAAACAGAAACACTACTGCAAACATCGACTCACATACAGAAAGTGAACTATGGAGCCAATGCTCAGTATTCACTATTCAGTCAATTAGCTAGACCGGTGCACACGATGAAGCGTCCTGATGTACTTCAGTATACAGCAGGTAATTGCCAACAATTTGGCTCTCTTCCGTAACCAATAAGATAAGATACCGATGATCATGGAGAAACAATACTCAAGAGTACAGTACAGGTTTTGGTTACAGAGTACGAACGTAGGCGCCAATTGCTTCGATATAATTGCCCCCGTGCGCGAAGAAGCCAACAATCCTGCTGTTGCTCCGCACCGGAACGTGGAAAGCAGCTCCGATCTGTGTTCCGAAAGGCCCATGTGTTTTGGCTGTACATGCGTTGGTGACGAGGGGTGTTTAGTTTTTTTTGGGTGAAAAATTTTAAGGTGTCTCGTGGGATATCGAAAGGGGCGTTTAGATACTAATAAAAAAACTAATTACATAACTCGTCTGCAAACCGCGAGACGAATTTATTAAGTCTAATTAATTCGTCATTAGCACATGTTACTGTAGCACGACAAATCATGGATTAATTAGGCTCAAAAAATTCGTCTCGCAAATTTATTGCAATCTGTGTAATTAGTTATTTTTTCGTCTACATTTAATACTCTATACATGTGTCCAAATATTCGATGTGACGGGGTGAAAAATTTTGAGCAGGAACTAAACACCCCCTAAGAGAAGATACAACATTCGGTATTGATTTGTCCCATGCACATGGATGAAATGTTCCAGAAACTTTCACTATAAACTCTTCAGGGTCAAGATGGATCTGCCAATAGGAACAGAGAAAAAAAAGTAGCACTGGTTTAACTAAGCTGATGTTTATACATTTTAATTTGGACATGGTGCGCTGCATGTCGTTTATATATATATAATATATACTGGGGGGGCGTGCTTTGCACAGGCGAAGGTAGTTGCACCAAAAAAAAAAAAGAAAGAGAGGACGGTACAGTGACAGGCGCCGGTGAACAGTATGGGAAACAATAACGGTACGTACTGTTTACGTGCCCTGGCACTGTGAAATAACGGGTAAAAACACGGTTCACAGGTAACGGGCTATTACTGTTCACTGACGGGTGAACTACAGTAACAGGTATTACGGTTGATGAATAGGAAAATAGGAGTGGGAAATGTCTGTTACTGTGTACTACAGTACCAATCGCACCCGTTACTGTGTACCTACAGTACCCATCACCACTTTTAAAGATCTATAGAGATATATATAAAAAAATAAGAAAAGTTGGACCATATGGATTACAGATATCTCGTTCTACTGCTACTACTACTGTATAAATAGTATAAGCTAAGATTTCACTGGCCCATTTGGAAATTTCTAAGGCCACCCTGGAGTTAAGGATGGAAACACTCTTTTCCAGATCATTTCCGGACGGAATCGTCATTTAAAAATCCTGAAACATGATTGATGTAAAAGTGGACATGACAACACTAACTGAAATTCCGGATTAGCAACAATATGCAGACACGTTTTCTGGGATAACTAGGGCTGCGTTTAGGTCACGAAAAGAAAATTTTTAGAAAGGATATCGGGTTTTCGAATACTAATAAAAAAACAAAAGACAGAATCCGTCAGAAAACTGCGAGACGAATCTAATAATACTAATTAATCCATCATTAACACATGTTGGTTACTGTAACACTTAAGGCTTTTCATGAACTAATTAGACTTAAAAGATTCATCTCGTGATTTTTTCAAGAACTGTGCAATTATTTTTTTTTGTCTACGTTTAGTACTCCATGTATGTGTCCAAATATTTGATGTGATAGGTGGAGGCAAAAAATTTTCTAAACTAAACTATGCGGCTAGGGATGGAACAGTACGTACTCCCTCCATCCCTTTATGTATGTCGTTCGGGAAATGTGTTTGTGAGGGAAATATGATTTTCTAGAGATACATATTAAGGTACAGAGGAAGTATAGACCAAGTTGTAAATCACCAATCAGAGATCAAGTGGGAGCTCAGGACCCAAGGTCGTCAGGACCTTGTCCTCATCTCCTAACTGCAATGGGTACACTGATAAGTGACAGGATTTGTAATCATTCAAGAAAAGATTCCTAAGGCCATGTTTAGTTTCTCAAATTGGAGTCCAAAATCTACTATGCAAAAAGAAGATTCCCCATCACATCAAAATGCCGGCACATGTATAGAGTACTAAATATAGATGAAACCAAAAACTAATTGCACAGTTTTATTGTCCTTTGCGAGACGAACATTTTAAGCCTAATTAATCAATGTTTAGACAATTATTACTAAATAAAAACAAAATTGCTACAGTACCAAATAGTAATTTGACACTCCCAAAGTTAGAGATCTAAACAAGGCCTAAGAGCAGCTCCAGTGTTATATCGAACTGAACTGGCACGGACTGACACGGTTCGGATGGGTTTGTAAGAGCCGCAGTATTGCGTCGCTTGTTGCTCCAAAGAAACAATAAATAAATTGGAAGTGACCTTGGCTGCCGACAACACCATCAGTGATCTGTCCTATACAAAGATTTTTTTATTCGATAGCCACGGCACGGTTCGACGCTTCAGTTTGGTTCGCTTTTAGTTCTGACAAGGAGCAGTCGAACCGTGTAGTGTTCTCGGTTCGCTTTGCTTATCCCTCGGTTCGCTTTTTGCAGCACACTGCAGGTGCCCTAAGAGCATGGTTAATAATAAAGCCAATTGCTTGGCTATAAGTAAAGTCACAAGAGCCAAGCTATACAATAGTTGTCTCCTATTTGGCTTTAAAAAAATTTTATTATTACGTGGTATTATGTCTTACTTTCTCTTTCCTATTCCTCCTCACATATATTTTTGTTTGGGCCCACATATGCCTATGGTTCTATGCCCAGCTTGTTGCTTATATAAGAGCCGAGCTCTCTTCTCTTTCCTCTTCTCTCTCCTTCACATCAGCAAAAATACTGACTAGCTTGGCTATAAACCCATTATTGTACCTGCTCTAAGAAGCAAAATTTGGGAAAGACTTAAAACATCCGAGGCCCTGTTTGGAACACAGAAATTTTTCTCTGTTCCTGTATTTTTCTGTGAAAATGAACTGATTTCTGTGAAATTCCTACATAATTCTTGTGAAATTCCTGCGTTTCAAATAGGCCCTAAGATGGTTCTCTTTCCTGTCAAAGCATTAAATGATGTACCACCACTTAAGCTAATTATGCTGTCAAAAATTGTACCTAAGAGCTGATTATGCTGGAGGTGCGACAATCCAATTCAGTCCATGTTACTGTCAGAGTAATTTCTGTTTGATTGCTCCTTGTCAATTTGGACGGGCTTGTTTAGATGCCTTCAAAATTCAAAATTTTTATTTTTTTGTCCCATCACATCGAATCTTTGACACATAGCCCCGTTCGCCTGTACTGATAAGCCGGCTGAAAAACACTGTTGGCTGATTTGTTATGAGAGAAAAATAATGTTCCGGCTGAAAAAACAAGCTGAAAAAAATACATGGAGCATTAAATATAAATGAAAAAATAACTAATTGCACAGTTTGGTTGTAAATCACGAGACGAATCTTTTGAGCCAAATTAGTCCATGATTGGACACTAATTGCCAAATACAAATGAAAATGCTACAGTAGCCAAATTCCAAAAGTTTTTGCATCTAAACACCCCCTAAATTGTATACTTTGTGTAACACCCCTAGTGTTACACGCTTGCTTAGCACCTCGATTAGGATCTAAAGAAAATAAGTAAACAAATCCTTGGGTTTCTTTTTAAAATCTTTTACCTCACGTAAATGATAAGCGGATAATGTCGGTTAAGTGGTTCTATGGAAAAGCACGCTAATGGGACTATAATAAGAAAATAGAACTATAGGACGATCTAACTGTTTGGCATGAAAAACAATTTTTATAAACGGAAATAAAAACGTAACTTGAGCATGTCACGTAAGTAAAAAGTTATGCGTAAGTTGCGTAGATGGAAGTGCAACTTACATGTTTGGAGAATAAATATGGTAGCCACCATTTTTGCAAGCTCAAAAAAAAATTGGATTCGTAATTCGATCCTACCTAACCTTAGATCGCGTCTATGACATAGTGAGGTAATGACAATACCTTTTCGACGTTTAAATTTCAACGTAAATGCTTAAGCACTAACATCAAGTTTTTCCATGGTTGGTTGCTTCTAAGTGCGTTCTCGGGACTGGTATAGGTGGCAGGCATGTTCATTGTCACGTTGCTCCCGTAAAAATTTGCCAAAACTACCTAGAACGCGCGGTGAACCATGTTCCTTGCTCTGTTCGCGAACTGGCTCTTGGCCTGACGGACGCATCTTGGCGCTTTCTCATCTTTTCCTCGGGTCACTCTCGGGCCGTGTCGGTGGCTTCTATAGACAGTTGTTGGTGCGACCACTGGTGCACAAAAACTGGTTGAGCCTTACTCCGATGAATCGATGATTTTTGCTCCGCTTTAATATTTGTGCTCGTCAACTCTTGCTGGTGTCGACCGGCATCCGTGGTCACCTTTGCGTGCACGCCGTCATGCTGGGGCCGGCCGGCTGGCTGACGCTCCCGCGCTGTGCTGGCCGCAGCAGCGCCTCGCGAGGCCGTGCAGCCGCTGGGCCGCTGTGGCAGGGTCAACGCGCGCGCTGCCTCCTCTGTCGCGCACGGGCCTGGCCGTAGCCGCAGTCCTGTCGCTGCCGTCTCTGCTCCGCTGCTGCGCTACCAACGCCGTTCGTTGGCCGCAACCGCCAAGCTGCGGTGTGCGTTCGCGGTCGCGTCGGACTGCTGCGCCATCCACGGCTGCCTGCTCTGGCCAGCGCCATCACGTCACCTTGCTTAATGTTGCGCTTGGTCGTGGCCCCGACCGACTAGTCGCGTCTATCCTTAACGTCGGCCATGTTACCGCGCCGAGCACCACCTGGGTAAAACCTTGCGCTACCGCGCGCTAGTAGCCAACCGAGCCATGGCCGACCACTTGCAGGCTCGCTCGACCCCCCCCCCCCCCGGTGGCCCTCCTAGACCCTTCCGTGCCAGCACCGCTTCGACGCGCGCAGTCGAGCTGTCATCGTCGGCATGAATGGCCAGTCAGCGATGTTACCCTCGGCGCGGTCGATTTGGGCAGCCCAAACTTTTTCTCTCCGGGACAACTCGCCTGCAGTTTTTCCCCGTAACCAGCTAGCTGCCCAGCCCCGGTCACGAGGCGGTAGTGCGCCTTCACCGGCCTATTTCGAGTTTCTGAGCCGCCGGTCATCGCGCTCTCGGAGCAGAGCATGGATTGGGGGTAAGCCCCTCCTTCGCTTGTGGTTCTAATTAATTGGTATATATAGTTTCACCTTGACCTCCTCGTTTGGGTGCTCGCCTCATCCAGGTCCGAACCCTCACCGGCGACGTGCTGACGCGGCACGCCACGCTCGGAGCGCCGCCGCCCTCACTGCACGCGCGCGGCCAAGTCACCCCGGTACCCCTCCGCGCCAACGGTCGCCACCGCGGGCATCTTGGTGAGCCCCTATTGCTTTTCCGCCACCGCGTTAATCCCGTTAGGGCCTTAGCCTGCCGGTACGGCCGCGCCGCCGGCGTGAATCGCCGCTCATCGCTGCAGCGCGCGCTCGTACGCGTCCCGGTGTCCCGCGGCCACCCAGCATCGTCGCTCGAGCCGTAGATGGCGGTCGGTTTCTTAGTTTTGTCTGAGTGGGTCCCTGGTCGCCGGCGCAACCGTCCCATGTCAGCCGACGTCGCGCCGGTGGGCGTGGGAACGGCGGGGACCCGCCGTTGTGAAGACAGGTTTCTCCGAGGGGCTGCCTGCGAAGCATCTCTCTGCATGAATAGTGTGAACGGTAGGAGCCAATTATGCTTGGTCACAGGGATCTCTCTGCAAAAAGAACGTTTACGCGTGGGCTCCTTGGCCTTGGGCCCCGGGTCCCGCGTGGGCCGCAGTTCGTGCTGGGTCAATTGGTCGCCGCCGGCCCTTCCCTTTTTCAAAATGTTTTGCTAATATAGGTTACTAGTTAACTTGTAAAACCAATATCTAAATATGTAGGAATCCTAAAATTATGAAACCAATTTTGTTAGTTTCCTAAAAACCTGATCTAACTGTTAGTATACTTTTATCTGCATAGTTGTATAATATTTTTAGGAGTTCGCTAATTATTCTAAAATGTTTAATGTTGCTAAGAATAAACTTGTGAGAATTTTTGTGAGGAAATGGTAAAAGTGTTGGCTTTAAAACTTTTACAGTAGGCTCCAACTATTTTTATATGCTCGCTGTAATTTTTGGTAGCTCTAGAATAATTAGTTGCTAAGATCGCTTATGAGCCCTAGTTCTAGGGTATATTAAAACTGACAAAATAAGTAAAGTGAAACCTTGGGTTTGTATAGCTAAAATACTTGTCGGAAAATAGCGTGTTACTGGTAGCAGGGGTACGGGGCTTAGTACGTTAGTCTCTACGCTAGTTCGTTAGCTTGAGAGACGAAATCAGATCCTAAATTGCGACCGTCATGTTTATTTACATCTCTACATTTCATCCACGAATGTCATAATAGGAGCGTTGAAGGATTGCGGAGTCATCTAGAGCAGCAGAGAAGATGGGGCCTTGAGGATCGTGTCATCGTGATGGAATGCTAACTTTTGGTTAAATCTTTACCCAGGCAAGCCCCGGTGCATAACCCCTATTATTCTGCACTTTATTTTATGCTTGTGCATTAAGTTAAAGGAGTTGAATGAAACCCACTTGCATATAAATATCCTGATCCCATGAGTCTTACTAGTATGTCAGGATCGTGTAGATTGCTATGCTACAGGACTCCGGTAGAAGTCGAGTGATTTCCTGTCACTCGCGAGAGATAGGGATTATAATATTGCTACTATTATCCTGTTACTATCACATAAAATATAAATGTATATGGATAATTGGAGACCGGGCGGAACGGGTTGGATGGACTTGGACCTGGTTGGGCAACAGAGCGGGGCTCTGGGTGCATTTGTTCCGCCTGTGTCAATTAAGGACCGTTCGTTGCATGGACCCTGGTCAAGTCACAGATTTATTGTCCCGAGCATATACTTGCTTATGGGAGCGGGAAGACTTGTTTCTCTCCTGTCGTGGGTTCCGGCTCTTTCCGGACCGGCTTTTTAGGGTGGTTATATATATTGGGTTGAGGAGGTCTAAGCACCATACTGAGGCCGGGCCTGCAGTGTTGGGGGCTTAGAGTCCGAGCTTGGACGGAGACCTGGACCCCTTGACAGGAGTGGAACGGGTTGGTCTTGCTTGTGCCCGGGGTACAAGCAAGGCGTGTGTTTTTGGGGCACCCAGCTGGGCACATTGATTCGCGAATCGCCGTTTCTGCGTGACGGTACAGCTTGACTACGCTCTGGCATCGTAGTAAGAACTGGCAGTTGAAAGAGAAAGAAATGGTTTCCGTTGCTCAACCCTGCTTGATTATAGACTAGGTGCTTACATAGAAGGTTGGATATGAAATAAAATACGGCTATCCAAAGTAAGAAATTAAGGACCCACTCTTAGTTGCTGCTTCTTGCAAACAAGAAACCCCCAAGCCAGAAAGCCTTGTATAATCCTTGAAGTCTTTTTCTTTCCTCCTGACGGGTAAGTCTTGCGGAGTACAATTGAGTACTCAGGGTTTGTTCTACCCTGTTGCAGGTGATAGGTGCTGTTAAGCTGACACTTGTGTGTGGAAACCTCCTGGTGGGCTCAATGAGGATTTCCTTTGCGATGCGGAGTAGAGTTATCTATTGAAACCCTCACTAAAAGTTTTACAAGGAAAATATTAGTAATCTGTTGTCATTCATGCATTTAAACGTTCTTCGAGTTAATGTTTAACTTGTCATTCAAATGGTTTTATTCCCGCTGAACTCCGATAACGTTTCTTTTCCGCTGTTATAATTACATAACGAATTACTCTGTTGATGTACTAAAGGTGATGTAAGAAATGTTAAAGATGTTGTAAGCTTTACTCTCTCATTTGTGATCCTGATGTAAAAATGTGGATCTTCGAGTTCTCCCTTGCGGTGTGCTCGACGGAATCGTGTGGTTTAGTGTTCTCCCCTGGGTACTTAGTGTCTAATGGAAGACGAGTACTCTTGAGAGGATATTAGATTAGACGATTCTGCCACACTTTGTTCTCGTCCTGATTCAAGGAGCAATGTCCCTGTCAAAAAGGAGTGTTATTGCAATGTACTCGCAAGAAACAATGGCCAAAATGCCCCAAAAATCAAGTGAACATGGGGAATTTGGTGAATACAAATACAAATATTATGGCCGTGTTTAGTTCGGCTGAATTGGGAGGCGCCGATTCTATACAGTGGAATCTTCTCAACTGTAGCATTTCGTTTGTATTTGTGAATTTTTGTCCAAACATTGACTAATTAGACTCAAAATGTTCGTCTCGTAAAGTACAACAAAACTGTGCAATTAGTTTTTGATTTCATCTACATTTAGTACTCCATACATGTGCCGGTATTTTGACGTGACGGGTAATCTTCTTTTTTATAGTGGAATTTAGGGGAAAATTCGACATCTAAACGAGGCCTATAGCCAACCGTGAGCACCCAGACATGCAATGAATAAAGGTCCCTGTGTCTCTGGTACCCTTTGTCATGTCATCCAAAGAACTAGTACTATGTATGCTGATATCTGAAAACAAGGAAAAAAGCTGGAAAGTGTATGTGTTGGAACTTGGAAGTGATCTTTGACATGAATCTGTAAACAGGACATGTTTCGAAATCAAACGTACACACGCGCGCGCCATGACTCCCGTGTCATTTTGCATGTGTAGCATCAATGTAACAGTTGCAAGTTGTTCTGTGTAACGATTGCTGGATCCTGTCAATTTCGTGTTCTACTCATGTCGTGCAACCCAGGGCCGGTTTATATCCAATTTTTTTTTTTGCAAAACGGCACTGTAGCTCTTTTCGTTATTATTTGGCAAATATTGTTCAATCATGGTCTAATTAGGCTTAAAAGATTCGTCTCGTCCATTTCATCTAAACTGTGTAATTAGTTTTATTTTTTATCTATATTTAATATTTCATGCATGTGTCCAAAGATTCGATGTGACAGGAAATCTGAAAAATTTTGCAAAATTTTCTGGGAACTAAACAGGGCCCCAGTTTGGAAGGACTAGGATACCCAAAAGATAAGGATGGAAACTCTGCAGGCCATAGCTTGGGGAAGTCAATGGCCCTGTTCGGCAGGCTGTTTTTTTGGCTTATAAGTCGGCTGTGGCTGATTTGCTGTGAGAGAAAAATATTGTTCTATGGCTGATAAGCCGTGCTGATAAGCTCAGCCGAACAGGGGGAATAACAATCCTGAACATGATTGACATGTAACAGCAGACATGGCACTTGCAATTGGAACTCTGGGTCAGCCGTGCTCGAATTGGTGCAAGGTTTGAATACTAATATACAGTCATACTCCCTCCGTCCCATTGAAAGTGTCGCCCGGGAAACGTGTTTGTGAGGGGGACACGGTTTTCCAACGACACTTTCAATGGGACGGAGGGAGTACATACCAAGCTTGCTAGCTAAAATCATAGAGCAAGTGGGAGCTCATAACTGAACTGTTGTCAACACCTTGCACCCATTGATCAGTGAAGCATGTCTCATTGATAGGAGACCAGGTTCATCCTCAATCATAACTCCTAAGGCCAGTTTTAATGGGGTTTCATCAGAGTTTTATGGGCATTAATTATGCTAATGTGGCACCATATTAATGAAGAGAGAGATGATAAGAGTTTTATGGGAGTAGAGAGAGTTTCATGGGGATGAAACTCTTCTGCACTGTTTCCAAAATCTAGATGTGTTGGAAACAGTGATATGAAACCCCCACTGAGACTGGCCTAAAAAACGACATGCTTATTTTGTATTCTATATAGTAAAAACTATGACTCTAGAAAAGCTAAAACTACTTACAATTTGGAGCAGTGGAGTAACAAAGATGTAGTCAGAGAGAAAGAACACTGAGCAAGGTGTGGTACAGACACCAATTGCAGTGATGCATTCCTCTGCAGCTCTGCTCGTGCAGTCATTGCTGGACGTGGAAAGCAGTTCCCTCCTGACCTCCTCGTCCAAACAGCCAGGGGTGTTTAGTTCCCTTCAAAATTCCAAATTTTTACACTCTCTCTCCATCATATCAATCTTTAGACGCATGCATGAAGCACTTAATGTAGGTAAAAAAATAACTAATTACACAGTTTGGTTGTAAATCACGAGACGAATCTTTTGAGCCTAATTAGTCCATGATTAGACACTAATTGCCAAATACAAACGAAAGTGCTACAGTATCAAAATTCCAAATATTTTGGATCTAAACACCCCCGTAGGCCCCCAAATGTACCAATTGTTCCAGAAAATTTCACTATAGCTTCAGACGTGTCAAAGAAGCTGGATCTGCACGACAGTAGAAAAGCCCTAAAAAGTTAAAGCATTTGGGCTGTGTTTAGTTCCGCGAAAAGGCGTAAAAAAATACTGTAGTACGTTTTGGTTTTATTTGGTAAATAGTGTCCAACCGTTGACTAATTAGGTTCAAAACGTTCGTCTCGTAAAGTACAACCAAGCTGTACAATTAGTTTTTTATTTCATCTACATTTAGTACTTTATGCATGTATCGCAGGTTTGATGTGACGGAGAATTTTTTTTTGCATAGTGTTTTTTTTGTGGAACTGAACACAGCCTTGGTGGAAATAACAGCAGGGACACAATGCTAGAATCACAATCCCCCTGTTCGGCTGAGCTTATCAGCATGGCTTATCAGGCGTGGAACAGTGTTTTTCTCTCACAGCAAATCAGCCACAGCCGGCTTATAAGCCAAAAAACAGCCTGCCGAACAGGGCCAATATGGGTGTTTGCTTCAGGGTGTTGAAGTTTAGCATCTATCACATCGGATGTTTGGACACATGCATGAAGTATTAAATATAAATTAAAAAAATAACTAATTGCACAGATTGCGACTAATTTGCGAGACGAATTTTTTAAGCCTAATTAGTCTATGATTTGACAATATTGTGCTACAGTAAACATATGTTAATGACGGATTAATTAGTCTTAATAAATTCGTCTCACGGTTTACTGACAGAATCTGTAATTTGTTTTTTTATTAGCCGAACACCCCATGCGACATCCCATGTAACATCCGATGTGACACCAACTAAACTTTAATCCCTGCATCCAAACACCCCTGAGCCTGAGCCAGAAAGAAGGCTTCAACATAAAGTTGAGTTCAAGGGGGTCCATTGCACAATGCATAGTGACTTTATCCTTCCGCCAAGGCGGTACGGAGCAGGATTCTATCTTAGGAGCACTTCGATGGACAATTGATCCTACCAACTCAGGATCTGTGACAGTTCAGATCATGGTGTGAGGAGGCTAAAACTAAGATAGCCAAGGAAGAAAGAAGACACTTCAATGTTTGGTGATCTTCACATTATAGAACTTATGGAAAGAGAGGAATAGAAGGGTCTTCAACAATGCTCATGAATCGGCACTACAAGTGGCCTCAAGGATCAAAGATGACATAGAGCAAAGAAAAAGGGCTTTATCCAGGAGTGGGTAATTAATAGGGGCGATTTGTAGTCCTTTTACTCACTACTACATAAAATCTTTTTGGAGGCGTTTCTATTTTTTTAACCGTGGCGGGCAGGCCTGTAAACTGCCTCGGTTAATCCCTCGATTAACCGAGGCGGTCACTTTTTTTATTAACCGAGGTGGTTACAAACAACCGCCTCGCAAAATATATTAACGGATGCGGGCACCCTAAAAGTGTCTGCCTCGGTAAATATATTTACCGAGGCGGTCATCCTAACATAACTGCCTCGGTTAATCATTAACCGATGCAGGCTTTCTATCCGTAACCGCCTCGGTTAATATTGGCCCATTTCAGCCCATCTAGGCCCGTTAATGGGTTTCTAGTATATATACTTAAAGGCTAGGGTTTCAGACTCAGTTCTCACTCCCTCATCTCCTCAGCCGCACTCCTCTCTCCCCTGGCGCACTTCTCTCACGAGCGCTCACTTCTCGCGTGCGACGCCCGACGCCCCGTCTCCTCTCCTTCCGTCGCCCATCCCCTCCTCCCCCACCGGAGCCCCTCCCCTCCCCAGCAGTGGCGGCGCCCCCTCCTCTCCCCTCCTATCCGAGGCGGCGCGGCCTCACATGGACACCGGCCTCGCGTGGACACCGGCGGCCTCGTGCGGACACCTCCGAGGCGGATCCTGGCTTCCCGGGGCGAATCCGGGCAGTGGCGAGCCGAATCCCGGCGGCGTGGGACGCAGCTCTGGAGCGGCGGATCTGGCGAGCGCCCCCTCCAGTTGGGCGCTTCGGCAGTGGCACGGGCCAATCCGGCACCGAGAGCGGCGAATCCGGCACCAGGAGCGGCGGATCCGGCGAGCGGTGGCTTATTCCAGCAAGATTCTGGTGGCGACGGTGCTGATCTGCGGGCCGCACAGCAGTGGTGGCGCGGGCATGGCAGGTGCAGCGGCGCTCGCGTTTGGGGCTCCTTCCTCTACCTCTTATTCGTCAGCTCCGGCGCTGGGAGGCCGGATCCGGTGGCTGAGGATGCCGGATCCGGCGAGGAGCGGCGGCGGCGCCCCGTGAATGGGCTCGGCGGGCCCATGGATGGGCTCGGCGGGCTCATCACAGGTTTTCTATTTTTTTAGTTTTTTTACTCGATTTACCGTGGCGGGCTGCAAACCGCCTCGGTGATCCGAGGCGGTTGCAAAAACCACCTCGGTAAATCTGAAGTGCCCGCCTCGGTGTTTTTTATGTAGTAGTGACTCTCTCTGGCTTTTCTTTTTTCTAAAGCAGGCTGCGCCCCCTCTGTACACTGGCTTTTCTTTTTTCTAAAGTGGGCTGCGCCCCCTCTGTACATAAACCTCTTTTTCCTCTCTTAATTGAAAGGCAGCGCTCTTGCCTATGCATTGAAAAAAAACATAAAGTTGAGTTGGAAAAATGGCTCTAAGAGCGATATCAGATGAAACTGCGTAAAGTGTTGTTCTGCTGTGTTCTCGTAGGAAATCAATTGCAAAATGACGAAATCTCAGGTAAAACAGGGACCTTTTAGTCAATAGGCCAAAGGAGTACTAATAGCCCAGATCGCCAGATGAGATGATGATAAGATATACATGATATATGGGTCGTTGTCCCCGCTAGCTTTTTCATGGGGACCGACGATATCTGAAAACAAGGATGAAAACTGGAAAGTTTTCAGAAATCATACGCATGGATTGGAAGCTAAGGGCTATTTAGTTCTCACTCAAAAACTTTTTACTTTATCATATTAAATGTTTGGACATATACATGGAGTACTAAACGTAAACGGAAAAAAACTAATTGCATAGTTTAGTTGGAAACCACGAGACAAATCTTTTAAGCCTAATTAGACCATAATTAGCCTTAAGTGCTACAGTAACACACATGTGCTAATGACGGCTTAATTAGGTTTAATAAATTCGTCTCGCGGTTTCCAGACGAGTTATGTAATTAGTTTTTTTATTAGTATCCGAAAACCTCTTCTGACATCCAATAAAATATCCGATGTGACATCCAGTGGCGGAGCTCGTCCATTTTGACACCTAGGGCCACTTAGAAACTGTATATACCGTCTTTATCCAATTAAAATACCGCTTATACCGGGTCTAATACCAATAGATAATAAAACTAGCTCACAGATACATTGCACAACTCTACAGACTATAAAAATTGATATACTTAATTAATTATCACGGTAAATTTCTACTAGATCAAAAAGACTTCAACATTAATAAAATAGAATTTAGATTAGAGAACGCGTCTTCAGTGGAATCCAAGCATGAAGCAAATGAATGATCATCTAAAAATCATCCAAAGTTGAATGCATCTTCTCAGCTTCCGTCCTCAGCGGATACCGAGTAAAACACGATAGGCTGTGTGCTGCTGCCCGCCTAGCCGCATAGCCCGCTATTCAAGGGTTTGGTGACCGAGCAAGCTAACAAGGAATTGGAGAGATGGCCTACGGCCAGATGGGCCTCTCAAGCAAACACAACCAAGAGGAATGCATGAGAAAGGTAGTTGGCTCAGGTAGGCTAATGTGCGAGATTGGCTGAGACCTTCGCTGCTGGGCCAACGATGGCTAGGGCCACTCCATAGTAAGCCAGGCTAGGCCATGGAAATTCAAGAGAGGTAAGAGGGAATTTGGGCCACGCCTAGGGCCATGGCCCTAGTGGCCCTATGCCCAAATCCGCCCATGGTGACACCTAAAAATTTTTCACCTGCCAACTAAATACCCCTAAATGACGACATGATGCTCTTCTGACATCCCCGTACTGTTGCAACTGCAGCTTGTTCCGAATGCAACTGATACACTCACTTTCGTGAGGACCACATGGCAGCAGTTCTGCAAACGAAATTTATATCCTTTGATAGGTTTTGTTTTAACTACGAAGGGGAGAGGATCCTCGCCGGGACAGTATTGATTTATCATCAACAGCCTCGTTTTTAGAGAACGAGACAAAAACCCTACGTCCGGTTAACTTTTGAAAATCAGACTAAAGCCAATACAGAGACCCCAGCATAAGAGCTACACTGTAGCAACGTCACTCGGTGAAACTGGATTACTGAACATAGCTGAATTACTAAACACAAGATAAAATCTGGAAAGTTTTCAAAATCTTGAATCTATTTGAAACTGCTCTATGACCTTATCAGATTGGTGGCGAGTTGTTCTTCTGGTGTCTACAGATCTATGCATATGGTGCCATTGTTAGGGGGTGTTTAGTTGGGGAGAATTTTTTTTTTTGTGTCATATCGGATGTGTCGGAAGGATGTCGGGAGGGGTTTTTGGATACTAATAAAAAACAAATTACAGAACCCGTCAGGAAACTGCGAGATAAATTTAATGATACTAATTAATCTGTCAGTAGCACATGCAGGTTACTGTAGCACTTAAGGCTTTTCATGGACTAATTAAGCTTAAAAGATTCGTCTTGCGATTTTCCCGGAAACTGTGCAATTAGTTTTTTTCGTCTATATTTAGTACTCCGTGCATGTGTCCAAACATGTCCTTTTACTTTAGAAGGCAAAAATTTTTAGGAACTAAACACTACCTTACATGTTAATTTTTTGCACGTGTAGTGTCAATTTGCCCACATTCACATTTACACACGCTGTTCTGACTTCTGAGTAGTGAATGCAGCCATGGTGGACACTACAAAATCTAATCACAAGTTGGTACGCCTATAAGCATATGCTTAGTGCTTGTTTAGTTCCCAAAAAGTTTGTCAAAAAATGCTACGGTAGCCATCCATACTTATTGGCCCTGTTCGGCAGGCTGTTTTTTGGCTTATAAGCCGGCTGTGGCTGATTTGCTGTGAGAGAAAAACACTGTTCCACGGCTGATAAGCCGTGCTGATAAGCTCAGCCGAACAGGGGGATTAATTCCATTCCGGTGGCCATTCCGGTTTTGCTCTTGGAATGGATCACGCCGGTACCGGTTCCGGATTTGATATAATTAATAATAATCAGATTTTTGTTAAGAGATATAATGCATATTAACTTTGGAGTGTTGAACTGCTAGTGAGCTGGAGGCCCAGAAGCGGCCCAAGTAGATGACCCAATATATATGCAACTCAGTCTCCAGGTCTCCAAAGAAGGACATCCACATCCACGCATCTTACCTTATCTCTTCCTTTTTAGCCGTCACTTGGGCTTGTTTAGATACCAAAATTCACCTCCAAATTTCACTATGCAAAAAAAAGATTCCCTATCACATAAAAATGTCGGCACATATATGGAGTACTAAATGTAGATGAAATAAAAAACTAATTACACAGTTTTGTTCTACTTTGCGAGACGGATATTTTAAGTCTAATTAATCAATGTTTGGACAATTATTACCAAATAAAAACAAAATTGCTACAGTGTGACGTGATGTTTACTATGCAAATTTAGGCTTCCAAATTTGGCATCTAAACATGGCCTTGCACGGCAGCAGAACGAAAAGGGCGTCAGGTGGCCGGCGGCGGCGGCGACGGCAACTACACCAGCGGTGCACATGTGCTTGATGCCCCCCAACTCCGTACACCCCCACCGTAGAGATCTGGGCACCTGACTCCTTCAACCTAGCTGAACTCGTTCATCTCGGAGAGCTCGCAGGAGCAGTAGGCCATGGTTCCTTGTCTTGCATCTTTTCCCCTCTCTTTTCATTCTTAGCCTTAGAGGCAATTGTTTCTATTGATTTATTGATTCATGGTCTTCAAGATGGATCCAAAAACTGATTGCGTTTCTTGATTTCCTCACTTCTATTTTTCTTCGATTTATTCTTTCCTTTAGATCGGGAGAATGAATTGGCGGCGGTACCGAGATGAGTGGTAAGCATGATACCGGCCGGAACGCCCGGAAGTGGCCGGAACGGCCGGAACTGGCCGGAATAGAGGCCGGTACGGGATGCAGCATGCCTTGTGCCGTTTTGGGCTGCGGAACGCCGGGCATTCCGACCGGTACCGGAATGGAATCGATAACTACGTAGCCATCACATTAGATCTTTACATATGTAAGGAGCATTAAATATAGGTAAAAAAATAATTAATTATATAGTTTGTCTGTAAATGTCGAGATGAATCTTTTGAGCCTAGTTAGTCCATGGTTAAACAAATTTTGCTAAATAACAATGAAAATGCTACAGAAATTTTTTTCAAAAAATTTTAAGATCTAAACACGGCCTACGTAATTTAATATAGGCTATTATGCATTCCGTACTTGTAAAGTCCTGATGTAGGCCTTGTTTAGTTCCCTCAAAATTCCAAGTTTTTTCACTCTCTTTCCATCACATCAATTTTTAGCCGCTTGTATGGAGTATTAAATGTAGGTAAAAAAAATAACTAATTACACAGTTTAGTTGGAAATCACGAGATGAATCTTTTGAGCCTAGTTGATCCACGATTGGACAATATTTGTCAAATAAGACGAAAGTGGTACTATTCGTCAGATTGAAATTTTTTTCAATCTAAACAAGGCCGTACTTCCTCTCCCAAAAATATTATAATCCTACTATTCAAATTTTGTCAGAAAAAAATGCACACATACAAAGTACAGGTACCATGTCAGCGAGTGGGACCCACCCTGAGAAAAACCAGTCGTCCACTCGTCTTCTGTACTAGCTGCTGCATCGGAATCGGAAGCTGTTTAAAACCCACTCCATTCCGCTCGCACCTCAGAAATCGGGGCACGGGTGGCTCTTCCGAGAGTGGACACGTGGTTCTCTTCATTTTGCAAAAAGGCCCTCAAAATTCTTATAATTAACCCGTGGTCGAACTCCTTTGCCAAGAACAGTAAATGTGTTCTAGGCCTTGTTTAGTTTCCCAATTCTCCTCCAAATTCCACTATGCAAAAAGAAGATTCTCCGTCACATCAAAATGTCGGTAAATGCATGGAGTACTAAATGTTGATGAAATCAAAAACTAATTGCACAGTTTTGTTGTACTTTGCGAGACGAACATTTTAAGCCTAGTCAAAATTTGGATAATTTTTACTAAATACAAACGAAATGCTACAGAAATTCTGATACAGTGTTTTTCTCCCCAATTCTCTCATCTAAACGAGGCCCTAATATGAAAAATTCTGAAAACAGGTCGTTGTTTCGAGAAGCCCCTCGCAGTTTTTCAGAAACGCCCCGCTCCCATCCCGCACCAGCAGCCCTCCCCAACCTCGTGCTCTCTCTCCCTTCTCTCCTCTCCCCGCCGCCCCCACCTCCGCCCCTCTCCTCCCCGCCGGCACTCAAGCATGGAAGTCGCATGGCCTCTGCAGCACGGGGGAGCGCGTTGGGTGGGCGTGGATCGGCCAGATCTTGCCAGTCCCCACAGCAGCCATGGTCGGTGGAGGTAGAAGCGCTAGCCCCTCCGTGCCCTCTCCTCCATGCATGGCCTCTATGCTGGCACGAGTGCCGTCGTAGGCAGAGCATGGGAAGACGCGTGCCCTTTGTAGCGTGAGGGAGTATGTGGAGCCGTGCGGGATCTGGCGGCGCGCAGATCCGGCAGCGTGCGAGATCTGGTGGAGGAAGAGGTGGAAGCTCTGATTAGTTGTAAGTTTCCTCCTCTGATTAGTGTGGTTACCTGTTCATACCCATACCCATACCCATACCCATACCCATACCCATACCCATGCCGTACCCATCGCCCGCATCCCCCATCGACAGAACGTCCGAGACCTCCGCTGCGGCGACTGGTGCAGGACTCCTCCGCCAAGGGCAATCCCACCTGGGGGAGGTACGCTGCTGTTGTCTTCGGCTGCTAAAGTGCTAATCCGATGGCGACACAGCGACATTCATCTCATAAGATCCGCATGACAAGATGTGTTCATCTTTGGATTTCTTTGTAATTTGGTTTCGGATTTTCTCATTTTAATCTGTGCTTCTGATCAATTTCAGATGTAAATAATTGAGTGCTGAGAGAAGGCAGAGCAAAGGGGCCAGAAGAGTGGCGTCTTTGATTGAAGGTTGGCGAGAACAAACTCAATCCTGCAGTTCTTTGTGCTGCGCAGATTTGCCTCGGTTTTTGTGATGGCCTGGAACAAGATGCTACATCTCAATTTTCTGATCCAATCCAAAGCGTTTTTATTTGTCTGAGATTGAATTATCCGTCTGTCCTTTTTATTATATTATAAATAGGCCCTTGTTTAGTTCTCCCAATATTGTGGGAAATGTAACTGTAGCGCTACTGTAGCACTTTCGTTGTTATTTGGCAATTATTGTCTGATCATGGCGCCTAACTAGGCTTAAAAGATTCGTCTCGTCCATTTCGTCTAAACTGTGTAATTAATTTTATTTTTTATCTATATTTAATGCTTCATGCATGTGTTTAAAGATTCGATGTGACGGGAATCTGAAATATTTTGGAAAATATTTTGGGAACTAAACAAGGGCCAGGTTGCTCTGATGCACAAGAGTTGAAGAGGTATTGTTTTTAGAATAATAACCGATTGGTTAGTTTGATAATGAATGCTTTGCCCTATATGTCTTTGATTATTAATAAACAAAACATTGGTTATCTATCTTCTTCTTATATAGTATTAAATACCATGCTCAATTTACATTATAGGTGGCCAGCGGAAGCAGCTTTGTAGGATGGGAGCAGACTGTACTGGTGATTGGAATGCCGGTTTAATTTAGCTCCACAAATTATCCATATGCTGCGTTCAAGGTGGTTGATGCAGCTCCTCAGGAATAAATTATCTTGGAATGTCTCCAATTGGTACAAAAATTTAGGTAAAGATCTAGATCAAGAAGTTCTCCAACGTCCATGACTGAGCATTCATCACGCATTCACGCTGCAATTTATATTTGTCAATATCCACAGCTAAGCGTTTTTCATGATGTAGTTTAGATGTCTCTGAAAGCTATGTGCACCGTGCATGGCTTCCTAGACACCAATTTATGGCCTGAAAGTTTTGCATGTTCTTAAAGGCTTCCTGAACACACATTTATGGCTTGAAAGTTTTGCAGCTACAGATTTTGTACAGGGACAACAAAGAGTATTTTTACATAGACGTATTGTTTTGTTTGTAGATTATTACTGAATATCTAGGTTGCCAAATGTATAGCTTATGGTGCAAAACATATTGCCTGGAGCATTGACTGAAATTACTTCTACCCACACCAGATTATGATCTCTTTAATTATCCTACTGTGTTGTTTGGTCAATAGCTTATTGATGAATATATAGGTTGCCAAGAGTATAACATGTGTTGCAAAACACGTTGCCTGGATCATGATTGAACGGATTTACTACCACTCTAGACTACTGATTGTGTGAGGGCTTGTGTTTTATACACCGGCTCTGAAGCTCTCGGTGCACTAATATTGTATCTTTTCCTACCTGACCGATCAGATTTAAGCATTGCACAAAATATTTACCCTGATTCCTAAGATGTTTTCAAAAAATGGAACTCTTGCTTCTCATTTAATTGTTATTGTTATTGTTGTGCTGGGATTTTATAATTTGCTTCCTTCTTTGAGTGTTTGAAGCATAATAGTAATATTTTTACCATGCTTCATTGCAGCCCACTGCTATAGATGCTGGCATCAATACAAATTCTCCTCGCCATTCGATGGTCAAGACTTTGAAATCTCTTCTAGGATGTCGCTTTGGTCGGTTGTTGAGATTTTCCAGTTAGTGTGTTTAAGTTACGTGATGCTTAGTTATCCATGTTTCATATATTTCTCATCTGCAGCATATACAAGCATTCTTAGACGCAAAGAAACATTCCTTTTGTAATATGCCAGATCGCCTATTGCTCACCATCTCTGTTTGGCATTGAAAAAACTTATATTACTGTATTAGTCAACCAGATACTTCGGTGAGTTATATAAATGACACCTGCTTCATGGCATCCGTGGTTAAATATTGGCCCACAGTAAAAAAAATATTATTGGGATTTTTCATTTCCTTTGAAAATTAGGACATGCAGGATATGTGGTTGCACTATTTTGTGTAATATGCATGTCTCTATATATAAATATATGTCCTTAGATTTTAGCTACCACAATCCATGGCCCTGTTCGGCAGGCTGTTTTTTGGCTTATAAGCCGGCTGTGGCTGATTTGCTGTGAGAGAAAAACACTGTTCCATGGCTGATAAGCCGTGCTGATAAGCTCAGCCAAACAGGGGGCATATGATGAAGTGAGGATAATGGTTCGTTTTCTTTAATTCATTGTAAGGCGCCCGAAGGACTGGTGTTCTAGTGAAGATTACAAAAAATCGGATGCAGCTCCTCGTCCACTGATTCCCGTATTCCAGAACACTCCCGTACAAGCTCCTTCTGTCAGCGAACTGTATCTCTGTCAGTTGGGACTGAACTGTGTAGGGGTATTATTGTAATTCAGCATGGTTTCTTCGTATGCGGGACGGAGGAAGTATGTACTATATTACACAACAGCTAATCGCTAGTAACATTTTGGGTTTCTCTTTCGTAACCAGTAAGATACCATGATCATGGAGAAACAATATACTCAAGAATACAGTGTACAGGCTTTGGTTACAGAGTGCGAACGTAGGCGCCAATTGCCTCGATGTAATTGTCTCCGTGGGCAAAGAAGCCAACGATCCTGCTGTTGCTGCCCACCGGAACGTGGAAAGCAGCTCCGAGCTGCGTGCCGAAAGGCCCATGTGTTTTGCCTGTACTGGTGACAAGCGTAAGAGAAGATACAACATTCGGTATTGATCTGTCCCGTGCAAATGGATGAAATGTTCCAGAAACTTTCACTATAAACTCTTCAGGGTCAAGATGGATCTGCAAAAAGGAACATATAGAAAGAAAAGCAGCACTGGTTAATTCAGCTGATGTTTGTATGTTTTAATTTGGAGAAGGTGCGCTGCATGTCTTTTCCGTGTTCACCGCCGCACGACCGTGCTGAGAACAACCATTGATTTTATTTGATGTCCACGTGGCAGCAGATTAGCCTATGTATGCACTAAGCCTCGGTGCATCCAGTATGCACTGGATTTTTTTGAATTTCTGTCACCAGGTGGAGTTCAATGATTGGCTTGGAAAATTTAGTGGTGGCTGACAGTAAAAAACCTGGGCATGCATGAGCTTTTATTTCACACTACCAGGAGATAAAAGAACTAGGTTCCCAGGCATGGTACACATCTAAGCTTGTTGTTGGTCATTTATTATTTTTATATAAAAAATAGATAAGTTATGGACCACATGGATTGCAGATATCTCTTACTACTATATAAAATATATAAGATAGATTTCACTACCATTGAGGCTCACCTTTCGACCATTTCCTCCACAGCCGCCCCATGGACCGGCAGTGTGCTGCTGCCCACAGTGGTCACTGTATATATACTCAAGTGAATCTATGATAGTCCCACTGAAAATTGTCACTCTTTGCAGGTGACGTGGTTTTTCTGTGATGTCATGAAGAACATTTCCATCTCCGCCCCAAGGTCCAATCCTGGCCACCTCAGCCTGCAATTAAAAAAAACGATTCAGTAAAAAATTAGAACGAACGAACCAACAAGAAGACAAATTTCAACTAAAATTAATATGGAATAATAAATTAGTACCTCTTCTTTCCTAATTAATTTTAACTCAGGATTCGTGTAGACACCGATTGCATTGAGATATCGTCCAGAACGCCCAAAGAAACCAACAATGCAGCCATTGCCCTGCATTGGAATGTGAAAAGATGTTCCTCTCCCTTTTCCAAATGGTCCGTAGCTACGAGCGTTGGTGACAAATGTAAGAGACGTTATTACGTTTAGTTGACTATTGAATGTACCGATTGATCCGGATACTCCTATAAGAAACTCCGAAGGCCCTAGCTGAAACTGCAAGAAAAACAGAAATTATTTCTCACATTGAAATATACACCCCCAGGTAATTATGAATACCTAGGCTCAGGTAGTAACTTTTAGGGCCCTTTGAAACGTAGGAAAGGAATTGTACAGGAATCAGTTCATTTTCACACGAAAAACACATGAAACAAGAAATTTTCCTCCATTCCAAAGGGGGCCTTAGTGGTACCATGCCTTTGGGGAGGTATTTATCAAGATTTACCATACATTAGTATAACATATGAGGTACACAAAACTATTGTCATCTTATGTACAACTTTTAGCACCTTAAATTAGAATTTAGGAATGTCTTAAAAAACCCTAATTTATTAGGGAAGATCCAACTTAGAAACTATGAGATGGTTTTCTTACCAAGTCAGGTAGACACTACAATATAAACCACATTCTGAATGGATAGTTTCTTCAAAATTATATTTCGTGTTTGCATGTACTACATGAGAGTTTTGGAGAGAGTGGCATTACAATTTAGCAGGGACGACAATGTTAATTAGGAGTCATAGTATATAGCTAGTTATCTGTCTCTAGTTAGTTCTCTCTGCATGTGCATGTTGGCATGTATTGGGATGTAGTCCCCCAAATTTAAAACAATAACCATGAACTTCATAAATGCAAATTTAACTTTGTGTTGCACACATCTAAACAATATAATTCATATTGGTACAGGAAAGATTTATTCTGTTCATCACACTCACAGAGTTTTCGTCTCCTCCATGGCCGCCCCAAGGGCCTGTAGTGTGGTACTGGCCATCGTGGTCGGTGTATGAAAACTCAATTGAATCGATAATAACTCCGCTGCTAATTTTAACTCTATCTAAATGGTAGGGTAGCATTTTGATGTCCCGTGGCTTTCCTCCATCTCCACCCCATGGGCCAAATTTGGCATACACATCAGGCTGAGGAATAGGAATTAAGACTAGAAATTAGGAAAGTTATCTTGAGAGTCGAGAGCTAGATTTCATAACGATTAATGATCACCTTATGATCGCTACCTCCACATTCTCCTGATGGACCTGCACTATGCTGCTGCCCATTGTGATCCTGGATAAAAACTCAAGAGTGAACTCATGATAGTTCCATTAAAAATTGCCATTCTTACTAAGTGATGTGGTTATTAATATGATGTCATGAAGAACCCCTCCATCTCCACCCAAAGGCCCAATCCTTGCAACCCTAGCCTAGAAGTGAACTGATTAAGTAAAGTTTTGAATGAAAACATAGATAAAAAACTAGTATGGACTAAATTTGTAGTACATCTTGGTTTGTGTAGACACCAATCGCATTGAGATATTTGTTGGAACGACCAAAGAAACCAATAACCCGGCCATTGTTTTGCATTTGAATGTGGAATTGTGTTCCTCGGCCTTTTCCAAATGGTCCATAGCTACGAGTGTTGGTGACAAACGTGAGAGATGTTATAACGTTTATTAGACTTTTGAATGGGCCGATTGTTCCAGATACTCTTGTAAGAAACTCCGAAGGACCTAGTTGAATCTGCAAGAGAAAGAGAAACAATATTTCACATTGAAATATCCTATAGACAATCATGACTAGTTAGATACTGCCTTGGAGAGGTATCAAGATTTACCTTTACTACAACATAGGAGGTACGTGAAATTGGCATCTCGAGTACCAAATTTTAGTACTTTAAATTATAACTTGGGAATGTCTTCAAAATCCCTAGTTTACTTATGATTCTTTATAGAATTATATATGAGTCCAAATGTTACCACTAGGCTACTCTAAATCCATTCTTTCATAGGAAGTTCTACAAAGATGACATGCTTTATGAAGAGGGATGATATACCCTTATAGTAGTACTATCATGGTGTTCTTACTCAGTAATTAGAAGTCAATTAATTGTTGTATGAATATGGATATGAGAAGGTAACCAAGGTGTGTTCTCAAAGAAATGTTTTCATGCCCAAGGTGTACCTCAATGACGGCCTTTTTTACCTCACTTATGTCATTACAGTTTTACCATGTCAACAAATGTCCTAGCAGCAACAATTTAATGCCTACTACCTCCATCACACAAAAGAGTGATGGTTTAACTTTTGTGCTAAGTGAAACTATCTCAAGTTTGGCTAAGATTTTATAAAAAACTAACATTTATGATATCAAATAATTGTCCCTGAGTTCACCATGACACATACTTTCAAATTAACCTATTTCATGTTATTAATTGATATATTTTTCTATAAACTTGGTCAAGCCTAGCATAGTTTGATTTAGGACAAAGATAGATGACCGCCACCTATGGTTTTACCTGATTTAGCATTGGAATTAAAGAAAGAGAGAAAAGTAGTGTCATCCTAGTGATATAGCTTGGTCTCAATATCCGAGGTAGGAAACTACTCAGACATGACAGGCCACTCACAGCTTTGGGTCCCATGTGTCAGGCATTCTCTTGTGTGGTAGTCGAGTCATTGTGTTATATATTTCCCATGGGAACTATGAAAATTTTGCCATTTGTGAAGGGGTGGTGTGAATCAATCCTACCTTGTTAGAGGTATATACAATAGATAATTTACAAGAGGTTATAAAACATCACTAATAGACAACACATTGGATGGGTTGTATTGCTTGTACTTGTATTTATATGAAACGAGAGTTTTGGAGAGAATTTTTTGGAGTCATATAATCATGCTAGCCACCTGTATTTGCCTATGCATGCTGGCATGTCTTGATCAGATGTAGTCCCCCAAGCTTAAACAATGATTACATCCACAAGTGCAAATTTAACTTTGTGTTGCACACATCTAAATAACATCATTTATATTTGTATAGAAAGCATTATTCTTTTCATGCTCACCTTATTCTTACCCTCCTTACCGCCCCAAGGCCCAATAGTGTGGTGCTGTCCATAGTGGTCAGTGTATGAAAACCCGATAGAGTCGATAATAGTTCCACTGCTAATTGTTATGTTGTCCAAGAGGTAAGGCACCATTTTGATGTCTCGTGGCTTCCCTCCATCTCCACCCCATGGCCCAAATTTGGCAAGCTCAAGCTGTGGCACACCAATTAAGATTAAAAATCCGTAAACTGAAAAAATAAGATTAATTGACACTGCCATAGAAATATACGAACAAGTGTGTTTATATAATGGAAAGTTAATTAATCCATATTAGTCTATTATTTATTCTCTCAGTCCCTAAATACAAGTATTTGAAGCTTTCAAATTCATCACTAAGTATGAAACATTTGAAGGATGAAATTGCTCAACACTACAAATAATTAACTAAATAGATCATTTGATGCATCCATTAGCAGAACGCATTGCCTACAATTATGGCAATATGTGGGCATTCCCAAACCAACAAATGATTAATTAAGCCTACCATTTATACTGCATTGATTAACCAAAAAATAAAACTGCAATTATACCAATCGAGTGTGGTTATAGCTGTTTAGTTAGTACATTATGGATTTTTTCTCTTCTCGCTTAATTTGTCCCGAAAGCTAGATGTGTGTATATTTAGGGACAAATGGAGCATACAAATGTGCACTTTTTATATGTGTAATGACGTGTTGTTGGCTTGAAATTAAATATAGGTAAGTATATGAAATATGTAATATTTGTACGAAATGTGGCAATTGAATGATGTAGGGGATGAACATTGTTTGTATAAAATGTGGCTTAATTTGTAAATGTGATTTATATATATGGATTAATATGCAAAGATGTATGGAATAAGCTTACAGAGAGGTTCCATACATAAAAATGTATATTGTGGAATTTAAACGGTTCACACAAAATATGCCTATGTTGCTATCTTACATATAGTGAAAATGTCTAATATATTATCCCGATAAGTATGTACATACCTGACAGGCATTTGGAGTTGGCCCAGCGACCAATTTGACCCTTGCTTCTGTTTCCTCCAGTGTAAGTAGGATATCCTCTGTAGTTGGCCTATCCTTTGGTTCAGGCCGCGTGCACCTCTGTAATATCTTGAAGCACACTTTTATTTGCTCTTTGTAGCCTATTTCCAATAATTGGGTCTGCTGCCTCATTTGTGATGAATCCTTTTCCAGCCTAATCATCCAGCTCTCCAGTACCTGGCTAACAATGTATCTCCTTATTATTACAAGAATATACATATACACACACAAAATCTTATATATATTTCTTCTTCAACATACATCTTGATCAGTGGTATCTGCCGAGTTACGTCCCTTCACCATGTGTCTGATTATCACACCCAAGCTATATATGTCTGACTTGATTGTGATCACTCCATCTTCTAAGTACTCAGGTGCCATGTAACCCCTGCATGCATGAACACTGATAATGTCACGGCTGACAACGGAGAAAAAAACATTTTGATATCTTTGATTTAGAAAACGACCTGCAAGAATAATATCCCTAATTTTTTGGTATATACATAGCTCACCGTGTTCCGCGTCTTAGTTGCGTGATCGTGCGGCTTTTTTCATCCCCCAAGAGCCTTGACAAACCAAAATCTGCAATTTTAGGCACCATGCCATCATCAAGCAATATATTGTCCGGTTTGAGATCTAAATGAATTATGTGCTTCTCGTGGAGATAGTGCAAGCCCAGACAAATTCCTTTTATTATTTGGTAACAAACACGCCATGGAAGCCCACATGGTCCAGCTGAAAAACATAAATATCACTCATTGTACGTCAACAATAATAATAAATAAAATAAATCCTCAAATCAACAATGGAAATAGTACATAAAAATGCATTCTATTAAAACTTCATATTGTATTTTGCTCTCTCTATCATAGTTTACTTTGACCAAAATTAGGCCTTCTGTAATTTTTACCAAGTTTTTAGAAAATATATATTAACATCTGTAGGTTTCCAAATAAATGTACTATCATGACCTTTTTTTCATGGAGAATTTACTGAAACTAATTTCATGTTGTAGATGTATGTGCACTTTTCTTGGTCAAAATTAAATAGTTACATCATTTTCTTGTACACACAGATGGGAAATAGAACATTCATAATGGTGTATTCTATAATGTTGCATCATTTTGCAAAGTTTCTTATGCATGGAGAAGAAACATTCATAATAGTGCTTTCCCCTGTTCCAGTGTCTCATGGAACAAAGCCACTTGTTTGTGCAGTAATGTAGACATAACCGATTGGTCAAGTGTCTTGTGAATAAAACCTCATTGCAGTGTGCTCTAAAACAAAATTTCCATTTGTTTTATACAATTTTACATCACAGTAGCTTTTGAATGTGTCCTACTAACCAATATAATTATGGTTTCTAAAGCTTATGCTGATGTATACTCCACACATCTACTGCTCTAGTCTTACAACATTTTGAACAGAATATAATTAAACTTGTTGAACTTGATGATCAATAACTTTTAAGATATCTACTCTAAAAAGTAGTTACGAGTGCATTTTTTTCTTGGAAAGTGCAACCACAATCTCATAAATTCATTACATATTTCAAACACATGGAAGACCATGCTAAATCAAAAGCGCAACATATTTTGGGCTCAATGGAGTACTAAGATGGGAAAGCCCATCCATTTCGAGTAACTGGATCACATTTTAAATTTATTCCACAATCATACCAGTAAGATGCTTGTGAAGGCTTCCATTACGCAAATACTCAAAGCAAAGCAACCTTTCTCGTTTTTCCGCAAAAATATTTTTCCCTTCTTGATGCATGACGACTTCCTGTGTTTCAGCACAGTACCCAACAAACAAGACTATATTGTGGTGCCTAATATTCATTAGACAATCAACCTCGCGATGAAATGGTTCGTCGTCAATTGCATGAGCTGAGTATAACTTCTTGACAGCAACAAGGCCATCTTCAAGCACTCCCTGTAAGTTTTGAACTACTCTCCTCAATTTTTTATATAATAATTCCACAAGCATGTATCTATTTAAGAGTAAAAATGTACAATGGCTAGAAAAAAAGAAATAATCTATAAATTCTGATAGAATATTTGTTCATTTATTTTTGTGGATGCCCTGTGAGATTAAATCATAACTAATTATTTAAATAAACTCGATGTGTGTAGCACCCTAAATTTTGCTTTGTTTTAAAATAGCTAAATATGATTTAATTATGTATGTATGTGTGCATTTCACATATAGGAAACAATAATTTTTGTGAAAATAAAATCAATCATAAGATTAGCAACTTGCCTATGCACTCATGCTGCTGCACTTTAATTTATGTGATGTCTGGTTTTAACCAAAAGCCATTGGGATTCAAAAATCTTTTGGAAATGTATTAGGAAAATCTTTACAGAAAAAGAAAAGAGAAAATCTTTACATCTCCCTCCCTTCCTTGCTTTTGGCCCGCTAGCCGTTTTCCTTTCCTGGCCCGCTCGATCTCCCCCTCCACTCCTTCCTGGGCCGGCCCATCTCGGCCGCAACCGTTGCCGCCGCGCCCTTCCTTCCTCTGAGCCGCTGACTGCCTGGGCCCGCCTGTCGGCGCCCTCTTCTTCCCCTCTCCTTCCTCCGATTTGAGCGCAGTCAAGCTGCAACCGCCGCCGCGCCCACGTCTTGCATCGTGGGAGCCTCCCCTGCGCCCGGCCTTCAAAGGGAGACCTGCACCTGACGCTACTCCCCTGTTGCCCCTCCCCGCTCCATTTTCACTCACGGAACTGCACCCACCACGTGGCAGCGATCCACCGGAGAGGCCGTCCGCCCCCACCGCGTCGACCATCATCCCCGAGCCGCCTCCGCCCCGTGGTTTCACTTGGTGAGCTCCGCCTTGACCTCCTCTTCCTTTCTATGCTCTCAATTTCTCAAATTGTCGACGTTTGTGGCGTGTCCCCGCTAGCTCCGATGATCTTCTCGTCGTCGTACATGGCGGGTGCCACTCGGGTTCTTCCCCGACCGCGCTAAGGACCTAAGCAAGATCGCCTTGTTCCCCTCTCTCTCACGGTGCCTTCAATTTGGTGAGCCGTGGCCGCTGGGGCCGTATTCCAGAGCACCGGTGAGCCTCCCACCGCGGACCATGGCGCGCATGCCGCGCGGGCCACTCTGCAGCCACGTTTTGTGCCGGGGTGAGCTCGCCGTCTCCTCTGCATCGTCCCAGTGTCCTCAGTGGTCAAAACCATGGCCCGTAGGGCCCTAACCAGTCATGCCGGCGACCTCCTCGCCGTCGTCCATGACGCGCCGCCGCGGCTGCCACTGTTCCCGGCCGGCGCCTCCCTCTCCTTTTCTCCCCCATCAAATCTGAGCCGTCCATCTCGGATCAGACGGCCCAGGATCACCGATACCCCTTCGTGGGGAATTTTGCTAAATAGACCCCCATCTTTCTCGGAATGGAACCCGCGGTCCTTGGTCCAAATTCAAATATGAATTTCTATTTTGATTTATTTAAATTCGAAAATGTATTCAATCTATTTACAGAAATGCCATTCCACTGTTTTGCTCATAAAAACTCCGTTTTAGCTCCGATTTGACCCGTTCAACTTGCGTTAGGTCCGTAATTCCGTAATCTATGCAATGATGCTACTGTTGGACCTGTTAGCCGCTTTTAAATTTCAGGGTTTAGTATAATTAGTTTAATAGCTATAGGAGAACTTGTTTAGGTCGTAACTATCGTGTCCCAGCTTCGATTTTCGTGAACTTCGCGTCGATGTGATTGTAGCAAGACGTAGATGCTTTTCGTAAACTCTTTATCTTTATTTGTTTACTGCTGGTGTACTATTCTAACCATAGGATTGTTTTGCTTGTATGTTTATTTTCGGAATGTGTGTTGTTGGACCGTGTTGATTGAGTTCAGACGGTGAGGAGTATTTCGGGAATCCGGATTCTTTCGAGGGGCAGCAGGACCAGCAGGAGTGTGTGAACCAAGACAAGTATAGCATGGGCTTACCTTGATGTCCTATTCATTATATAATCTACTAATTATGCATGTGTCTAATATTGCTCGACTATAAGGACATCCTAGCCATTGATGACTTGTACCTTGATCCCTATGGGTTTTATTGCACATGGGTAGAATGCTAGTGCTCTAACTAAACATGATCTACACTATGACTAATGGAACCAACGGATAAACATGATGGCAACAATCGAACTATAGGGTGAAGGTGCAAATGATGTTGATCATGTTGCCCTAAACCCTCCGTAAGGACTTATCTGTCGGCAAAAGCTGGGATTGACAGTGCAACCGTGAGAGTCACATGGCTCTTGCTGTAGCTCAGTAATAAGATCTTTTCTAGCTTGTTAGAGGTTACCTGAAAGGGCGCAAGAGGGGCTTGCCACTTTGGGTATAGGACTGCCCCTGTTCTTATGTGTATAGCCGCGAAGGATTTGTGCCATAGAAAGGGGTTCCTACATCTGCCTGTCGCGGAAGCCTCGCGGCCCTAACATGTTAGAGAGACCAATGGAAGGCTTTATAGTGTACCCGGCCTGCTCACCTTGGGAGTGTTAGTGGGTCGACGGGCCCCGGGCATTTTGGGCAACACGACTCACGGGTAAAGATGCACAACCTCTGCAGAGTGTTAAAACTGTTATAACAGCCATGCTCACAGTCACGAGCGGCCCAAAAAACTCACAGAATAAATGGTTACCTGTTATGTTGTTTATTTATAATGATGATGATGGTGATTTTACAATAATGTTCAATGACTCTATTTGAATCTAGTATTTGATCATGTGGGTTAATTTGGGAGCTTAAGCATAACTTGATGTTAACCAATGATAAAATGTTGACTTACTAAAATGCTAAATGCAGTAAACCGTGTCTACCTTTTGAGCCTCATGAATCCCCATGTTATGCTTGTGGAGTACGAAATATACTCACGCTTGTTCATTTTTTATTTTTGGATAAAAATCCTAGATGGGTAACAGATGGCAGTTGGTATGAAGATTATCCAGAGGATTTCTAAGTTTGTGTCAACCAGTTGGCTGTCCCTGTGTTGGAGCTACCACGTTCGAGAGTTATCTTTTATTTTTTTCGTTTGTGTTGTATATAACTAAGTGATGTATTAAACGTGATGTAAGATACACCGTGATGATACTTTCTGTAAATTGTTGACTTATGTGTGCGACTGTCCTTGGGGCGCACATAAGGTTTATGCACTCTATTTTGTCCTTGAAATGGAGTGTGATAATTGGTATCAAAGCTATGTCGACTGTAGGATGCAAACCTAGGTAGAAAAGGCCGTTTCTAGGTTTTCTGTTTGATTTATTTATTGCTTCTACCTCAGTGTTGTTATTTTTATTAAAATTTTTATGCTCTTATTCCTTATTCCATTGCATAAAATTATTGATTCTAATGATATTTTAATTTAAAATTATAGATGCCTCACCTCAGCGCTGCAGCTTACCGCGCTCAGTTCACCCTAGCACCACGGGTGGAGCCAGAGGTTGTGGTCATCCCCGACAAAGAGGATGAGGCGCCCATGGAGGTGGAAGTGAAGCCGCCTACCCCAACGGATGTATCTGCTTCTACACCAGTGGCTGTACCCATCCCTCCAGTTGATGCACCGGTTCCCGCTGCTACACCTGCACCGACGTCATCCGCAGCTTCTGCATCGACACCAGTGCCACCCTCAGCAGGTCCTGATGCACAGGAAGAGATGGGGTGGACCACTAGGAACAAATTTAAGGACGCCCCCGAGGATGCTCACTACCACAACTTGCTCACTACTGTGCTGGCTGAGTACTACCCAGACCTTGCTGCCATCGTCAAGTACTACTGTGCGGAGCACCAGCACCCTGTGGAGGCAACATATTGGAAGACCAATGTGATCGTCACGGCCTTAAACAACACCGATAACTCACATGATGTGGAGACCACCCATAGCCACAGGTTCAGGCGTGCTAGTGCCTATGACAGCATGGAAGATGCTGCGCAGGAGGCTTACCTGTACTACCATGGCCGTCGCTTTGAGGGCATGCAGGAGAATTGTTACAGGTTCCTCCCACGCTACGACCATGTGGAAAGGACATGGGCGGTGTTGGCTCCCTCGGCGACTGATCCGACCTTGGATACCACGGTGAGACACCTCTATGCCATGCAGGAGGCCAATGAAGCACTCAAGGAGGAGCTTCGTGCGGCGCAGAAGTCCGAGAAGCGCCTTCAGAAGCAGATCGATGACATGGCCACGCAGCTTGGGCAGCCCGCCATCTACCAAAAGAAGGATAGGAAGTTCACTATGGTTGATAGAGCCCCATAGATGCCTTGATGCCCGCTAAAGTAAAAACGTTGCTAGATTGCGAGTCTTGTTGAGTTAATATGTGTCTTGTGAACCTTTAATTGCTTAGATGTTTGTGTTTATGAACATGCTTGATTTAGAGTTTGTTTGATTGCTGAGAACAGTGTGGGCATGTCCGCATGCTCTAAAGTATCGAAACCTTAAGTTTAGCCTTTGTTTAACATAGTTCGGTTTGATAATTCGTATCTCTGCTGTGCTGATTTTCGGAGCAGCCTATGATGTTTATCTCGTATCTCTGAATCCCTGCATCCAAAAATTATGAAATTTTTGTGGAAGAAACTAGATCTATGTATCTTTCATTTCCCACTAGAATCACCTAATTATCAGTTTTGGTTTGAGAGATACATCTGTTACAATCTGACAATTCTGCGCAGTCTGTGACCTGGTACAGAAATTGTTTAGCCCAGTTTTTGATGATGTTGCCGTCAGAATCTGTGAAAAAGTTCTATATAAAAGTTGTAGTAGACTTCTTAAGCTTTCCAACGGTGTATGCCATGCCTCTTTTGGATCTCTGAAACTTGAGTTATACCTCAATTTCTGATCTGCTGTTGTTGACACCCGTCCAGAACTTTTCAGCTATGCTATTTTCCTTTTGTAAGTAATTTATGAATTTTTGGAAGTTCTCTAAAAATCTTGCACATTTGTTTGGAAGCAGATGACTGCCAGAGGAGGAAGAGGCCGAGGGCGTGGACGTGGTCGTGGACATGGCGCTCTCATGGATCCACCACCGCCACCGTCGGTGACTATTGAACAGCTTATGGGGATGTAGGCACAACTCATGCAAGTGGTGATGGACCGCCTCGACAATCAGCCCGCAGGAGCACCCCCGCCAGTCCAGGTCAGGGACAAGCGTGAAGAGTTCATGAAGGGACGTCCACCAGTGTTCACGCATGCCTCCGATCCCCTGGAGGCAGATGACTGGTTGAAGGAGGTGGAGAAACAGTTAAACATAGCCCAGTGCAGTGATCTGAGAAGGTCTTGTACGTTTCTGGCCAGCTGCAAGGAGCCGCGCAAGAATGGTGGGAGTCTTATCAGTATGGATGCCCAAACAACGCTCCACCCATCACTTGGAAGGAGTTCACTGACAGCTTCAGGTCCTACCATATTCCTGAGGGACTCATAGAACTGAAGCAGGAGGAGTTTTGTGCTCTCAAGCAGGGATCTATGTCTGTGGCGGAATATCGTGACAAGTTTGCTCAATTGTCACGTTACGCTCCTGATGAGGTGGCGAAAGATTCTGACAAGCAGCGTCGCTTTCTGAAGGGATTGTATGATGATCTTCAGTTGCAGCTGATGTCCAATGTCTACCGCAGCTTCCAAGAATTGGTGAACCGTGCTATTATAATCGACAATAAGTGCAAGGAGATGGATGCCAAGAAGAGGAAGCTCCAAGGGCAGGCTTCTGGAAGCAACACCCGCCCGCGTGCCTATCCGCAATAGGGTTTTCCACAGAGAAACCAGGGAACACTCAATCAGTGGAACCGTGGCCAGTACCCTCAGCGGAACCAAAACCAGCAACGTCCCCAATACCCACAGCAGTATGGCAATCAGAATCAACAGCGCCCCCTGCAGCAGTCTGGCAACCAGGCACCATGTCAGGGAGTGCCCAACAATGTTCCGGTGAAGAGTGGTGCACCCAACAACAACCCCAACGCTTGCTACCGCTGTGGAGAAGTTGGACACTATGCTCATCAGTGTCCCAAGAAGCAGAACTAGCAAGCTCCACAAAACCAGAACAACAACCAGAGGCCCAATGCTTGACCTCCTTACACTAGGAAAGTGAACCACGTGTCATCTGATACAGCTCAGGAGGCGCCTGAGGTTATGTTGGGTACGTTCAGCGTCAACTCAATCTCTGCCACAGTACTTTTCGATTCTAGTGCTTCACATTCTTTCATTTCTCAAACCTTTGTTAGAATGCATAGCATACCTTTATGTGCAATGAAAAACCCCATGCTAGTAAATTCACCGAGGGGTAGTATGCCAGCTTCTTACTGGAGTCCCTCTACTAGTATATCTCTAAGGGGGGTAGCTTTTAAAGTGAACCCAATTGTGTTGAGAACCGCCGGAATTGATCTTATCTTGGGTATGAACTAGATGAAACAACATCGGGCAATGATTCAGTACCAGGAGAAAGTAGTTGTTGTGACATCCCCTAGTGGAGACAAAATCAGTATTGAAGTGGCAGTGCAAGCACAGCCGACTGCCACCGTGAATCAGTTGGGAGATGATGCCAACCAAGAGGATCCAGTGGTGGATGAATTTTCGGATGTGTTCCTCGATGAATTGCCAGGTATGCCACCTGATCGCGATATTGAATTCCTTATTGAGCTTTTACCTGGAACTGCACCTATAGCTAAAAGGCCATATAGAATGGGGGTAGATGAATTAGAAGAACTTAAGAAACAATTTAAGGAGTTGCAAGAAAAAGGTTTTATTCGCCCTAGTTCTTCACCCTGGGGAGCACCAATTATCTTTGTTGATAAAAAAGATGGCACACGGAGAATGTGTGTGGATTACCAGTCACTTAATGAAGTAACTATCAAGAACAAGTACCCTTTGCCTAGAATTGATGACTTATTTGATCAGTTGAAAGGTGCTTGTGTGTTCTCTAAAATTGATCTTCGTTCTGGCTATCATCAATTGAAAATTTGTGCATCTGATATACCTAAGACAACATTTACTACAAGATATGGCCTGTATGAGTACACAGTTATGTCATTTGGGTTAACTAATGCACCTGCATACTTTATGTACCTGATGAACAAGGTGTTCATGGAGTTTTTGGATAAGTTTATGGTGATATTCATAGATGATATCTTAGTATTCTCCAAAACTAAAGAAGAACATGCTGAACATCTGAGATTAGTCTTACAAAAGCTCAGAGAACATAAATTGTATGCTAAGAGAAGCAAGTGTGAATTTTGGTTGAAAGAGGTCTCTTTTCTGGGTCATGTTGTCTCTAACGGTGGAATAGCAGTAGATCCCAGTAAGGTGCAAGATGTGTTGAACTGGAAATCCCCAACTAATGTTAGTGAAATTCGTAGCTTTTTAGGTTTGGCTGGGTACTATAGAAGGTTTATTGAGGGATTCTCTAAGCTTGCTAAGCCTATGACAGCTCTGTTAGGGAAGAATGCCAAATTTGTCTGGTCGGATAAATGTCAAGCTAATTTTGAGGAGTTAAAGAAGAGGTTGACAACAGCTCCAATGTTGACCTTACCAGATTTAAGCAAGAGTTTCTCTATCTATTGTGATGCATCTCGCTTAGGCCTTGGATGTGTGCTTATGCAAGAAGGAAGAGTGGTGGCATATGCATCAAGGCAGTTGAGAAAGCATGAACTGAACTACCCTACTCATGATTTGGAATTAGCCACTGTTGTCCATGCTTTGAAGATCTGGAGACATTATCTAATTGCACACAAGAGTGACATCTATACAGATCACAAGAGTCTGAAGTATATTTTCACACAGTCAGATCTAAATCTGAGACAGCGTCGTTGGTTAGAGTTGATCAAGGACTATGATTTGGAGGTGCATTACCATCCTAGAAAAGCAAATGTTGTGGCTGATGCACTTAGCAGGAAGATCTATGTCAATGGACTTCAATTGACATTCATACCTGCAGAAGTTGCGTGCTGAAATAGGACATCTCAAATTAAGTTTTGTCAATAATGTAATGGAATTGGCAATAGAGCCTACGTTGGAGCAAGATATACGCAAAGGTCAGTTAGAGGATGAGAAACTAAAGGAGATTGCAGAGAATGTAGTGCTTGGAAAGGCACCAGGCTTTAGGTTGGATGAGAATGGTACTCTATGGTTTGGGAAAAGGATATGTGTACCGGAAGTGAAAGCTATCCGTGATACAATTCTATAAGAGGCACATGAGTCTGCTTATTCAATACACCCTGAAGCACCAAGATGTATTTAGATCTTAAAGAGAAGTATTGGTGGTATGGGTTGAAAAGAGATGTGGCAGAGTATGTGGCCATATGTGATACTTGTCAAAGGGTAAAAGCTGAACACCAAAGACCTGCAGGATTGCTGCAACCAATGAAAATACCTGAGTAGAAGTGGGAAGAAGTTGGTATGGACTTTATTAGTGGATTACCTCGCACTCAACGCGGATATGTTTCGATCTGGGTAATAGTGGACTGACTCACTAAGGTTGCTCATTTTCTGCCAGTCAAAACCACCTATAATGGTGCAAGACTAGCAAAGTTGTATATGGAGAGGATAGTGTGTTTACATGGAGTCCCAAAGAAGATTGTGTCTGATCGAGGTACTCAATTCACGTCACAATTTTGGCACAAGGTACATAGATCTTTAGGGACAAAGTTGAATTTTAGTTCTGCATATCATCCCCAAACCAATGGACAAACAGAAAGGACCAATCAAATCTTGGAAGACATGTTAAGAGCTTGTGCTTTACAATATGGTACTATCTGGGACAAGAGTTTGCCATATGCTGAGTTTTCATATAACAACAGTCACCAGAAAAGTCTCAAAATGTCACCATTTGAAGCGTTATATGGACGTAAGTGTAGAACACCTTTATTCTGGAATCAAACAGGTGAAACTCAAGTGTTTGGACCTGATGTTCTACGTAATGCAGAGGAACAAGTGAGAATGATTAGGGACAATTTGAGAATAGCACAGTCCAGACAAAAGAGTTTTGCTGATACTCGAAGAAGAGAGTTGAGCTTCAAAGTAGGTGATTATGTGTATTTGAAGGTGTCACCAATGAGAAATGTGAGAAGATTCAATATGAAGGGCAAGTTAGCACCGAGGTATGTGGGACCTTTCAAGATTCTGGAGCGACGTGGAGAAGTGACCTATCAATAAGAACTGCCAGAAAGTTTGTCAGGTGTGCATGATGTGTTCCATGTATCTCAGTTGAAAAAGTGTTTGCGGGTACCAGAAGAGCAGATATCTTTGGAAGGGCTTGCTGTTAAAGAAGATCTCACATATGAAGAGTATCTGGTAAAGATCTTGGAAACTGCAAAAAGAGTCACAAGAAGTAAAACTATAAAGATGTGCAAAGTACTGTAGAATCGATATTCAGAAGACGAGGCTACTTGGGAAAGAGAAGAGGACCTAAGAAAATCTTATCCACAGCTGTTTGAGTAAGCATCACCCAATCTCGAGGACGAGATCATTTTTAAGGGGGGTAGATTTGTAGCACCCTAAATTTTGCTTTGTTTTAAAATAGCTAAATATGATTTAATTATGTATGTATGTGTGCATTTCACATATAGGAAACAATAATTTTTGTGAAAATAAAATCAATCATAAGATTAGCAACTTTCCTATGCACTCATGCTGCTGCACTTTAATTTATGTGATGTCTGGTTTTAACCAAAAGCCATTGGGATTCAAAAATCTTTTGGAAATGTATTTGGAAAATCTTTACAGAAAAAGAAAAGAGAAAATCTTTACATCTCCCTCCCTTCCTTGCTTTTGGCCCGCTAGCCGTTTTCCTTTCCCGGCCCGCTCGATCTCCCCCTCCACTCCTTCCTAGGCCGGCCCATCTTGGCCGCAACCATTGCCGCCACGCCCTTCCTTCCTCTGAGCCGCTGACTGCCCGGGCCCGCCTGTCGGCGCCCTCTTCTTCCCCTCTCCTTCCTCTGATTTGAGCGCAGTCAAGCTGCAACCGCCGCCGTGCCCACGTCTTGCATCATGGGAGCCTCCCCCGTGCCCAGCCTTCAAAGGGAGACCCGCACTTGATGCTACTCCCCTGCTGCCCCTCACCGCTCCATTTTCGCTCGCGGAACCGCACCCACTGCGCGGCAGCGATCCACCGGAGAGGCCGTCCGCCCCCACCGAGTCGGCCATCGTCCCCGAGCCGCCTCCGCCCCATGGTTTCGCTTGGTGAGCTCCGCCTTGACCTCCTCTTCCTTTCTATGCTCTCAATTTCTCAAATTGTGGACGTTTGTGGCGTGTCCCCGCTCGCTCCGACGATCTTCTCGTTACCGTACATGGCGGGTGCCACTCGGGTTCTTCCCCGGCCGCGCTAAGGAGCTAAGCAAGATCACCATGTTCCCCTCTCTCTCATGGTGCCTTCAATTTGGTGAGCCGTGGCCGCTAGGGTCGTATTCCAGAGCACCGGCGAGCCTCCCGCCGCCGGCCATGGCGCGCACGCCGCGCAGGCCACTCTGCGGCCGCATTTTGTCCCGGGGTGAGCTCGCCGTCTCCTCCGCATCGTCCTACTGTCCTCAGTGGTCAAAACCATGGCCCATAGGGACCTAACCAGTCACACCGGTGACCTCCTCGCTGCCGTCCATGGCGCGCTGCCGCGGCTGCCATTGTTCCCGGCTGGCGCTTCCCTCTCTTTTTCTCCCCCATCAAATCTGAGCCGTCCATCTCGAATCAGACGGCCTAGGATCGCCGATACCCATTCGTGGGGAATGTTGCTAAAGAGACCCCCACCTTTCTCAAAATGGAACCCACGGTCCTTGGTCCAAATTCAAATCTAAATTTCTATTTTGATTTATTTAAATTCAAAAATGTATTCAATCTATTTACAGAAATGCCATTCCACTGTTTTGCTCATAAAAACTCCGTTTTAGCTCTGATTTGACCCGTTTAACTTGCGTTAGGTCCGTAATTCTGTAATCTACGCAATGATGCTACTGTTGGATCTGTTAGCCGCTTTTAAATTTCAGGGTTTAGTATAATTAGTTTAATAGCTATAGGAGAACTTGTTTAGGTCGTAACTATCGCGTCCTAGCTCCGATTTTCGTGAACTTCGCGTCGATGTGATCGTAGTGAGACATAGATCCTTTTCGTAAACTCTTTATCTTCATTTGTTTACTGCTGGTGAACTGTTCTAACCATAGGATTGTTTTGCTTGTATGTTTGTTTCCAGAATGCGTGTTGTTGGACCGTGTTGATTGAGTTCAGACGGTGAGGAGTATTTCAGGAATCCAGATTCTTTCAAGGAGCAGCAGGACCAGCAGGAGTGTGTGAACCAAGGCAAGTATAGCATGGGCTTACCTTGATGTCCTATTCATTATATAATCTACTCCAGGGGCGGATCCAGGATGAAGCACCTGGGGGGGCTAAATAATGAAGGATTAGACCTCAAGCTGTTGATCAATGGTGGATTAGAGGCTAAGCTACAGTGTTTTATAGGTAAAATCAAGCCCCCCGGGGGGGCTGCAGCCCGTGCCGTGGATCCACCACTGATCTACTCATTATGCATGTGTCTAATATTGCTCGACTATAAGGACATCCTAGCCATTGATGACTTGTACCTTGATCCCTATGGGTTTTATTGCACATGGGTAGAATGCTAGTGCTCTAACTAAACATGATCTACACTATGACTAATGGAACCAACGGATAAACATGATGGTAACAATCGAACTATAGGGTGAAGGTGCAAATGATGTTGATCATGTTACCCTAAACCCTCCGTAAGGACTTATCTGTCGGCAAAAGCTGGGATTGACAGTGCAACCATGAGAGTCACATGGCTCTGGCTGTAGCTCAGTAATAGGATCTTTTCTAGCTTGTTAGAGGTTACCCGAAAGGGCGCAAGAGGGGCTTACCATTTTTGGTATAGGACTGCCCCTGTTCTTATGTGTATAGCCGCGAAGGATTTGTGCCATAGAAAGGGGGGTTCCTACATCTGTCTGCCGAGGAAACCTCACGGCCCTTACATGTTAGAGAGACCTATGGAAGGCTTTATAGTGTACCCGGCCTGCTCACCTTGGGAGTGTTAGTGGGTCGACGGGCCCCGGGCATTTTGGGCAACACGACTCATGGGTAAAGATGCACAACCTCTGCAGAGTGTTAAAACTGTTATAACAGCCGTGCTCATGATCACGAGCGGCCTAGAAAACTCACAGAATAAATGGTTACCTGTTATGTTGTTAATTTATGATGATGATGATGGTGATGTTACAATAATGTTCAATGACTCTATTTGAATCTAGTATTTGATCATGTGGGTTAATTTGGGAGCTTAAGCATAACTTGATGTTAACCAATGATAAAATGTTGACTTACTAAAATGCTAAATGCATTAAACCGTGTCTACCTTTTGAGCCTCATGAATCCCCATGTTATGCTTGTGGAGTACGAAATGTACTCACGCTTGTTCATTTTTTATTTTTGGATAAAAATCCCGGATGGGTAATAGATGACAGTTGGTATGAAGATTACCTAGAGGATTTCTAAGTTTGTGTCAACGAGTTGGCTGTCCCTGTGTTGGAGCTACCACGTTCGAGAGTTATCTTTTATTCTTCCAATTGTGTTGTATATAACTAAGTGATGTATTAAACGTGATGTAAGATACACTGTGATGATACTTTCTGTAAATTGTCGACTTATGTGTGCGACTGTCCCTGGGGCGCACATAAGGTTTATGCACTCTATTTTGTCCTTGAAATGGAGTGTGACAATGTAAACCAACAATTCAAATAGGTATGCACAATTGCCAACATCTAACTTAAGAAAAGGCTTATAACGAGGATGTACTCACCCTAGTTATAAATACTTGACATTTTGGACAAGATCTGGTCAAACATGTAAAGCAGCGACAAACCATAACTCTTATAAATTTATATTTTGGAAACATGAAAGTCACATAGTTATATCTATCTTAAAATAATTTGAAGTTGTTGTAATTTGGTGTTTGACTTAGTTATACATACTTATTTTCTACAGTTTAGCTTATATGAGGTGGAAAACAAGTATGTACATCTTACCAAAATCTGCTAGTATAAGTGCACCTGATTTCTACATGCTAATTAATCAGGTTAACGGTTTGAACCGTGGGAAATAATCACTACAGTAAAATAGTCTTCTTCCTCTCTGAGCTCTGCCAATGTTTAGACCGTGCTGCTATATGTCCGAAAAATAGTGAGCTCAAGGGAGGTGGATGTAGTTTTGCTGGTATGAAAGAGGAAATCCAACTTTGGTGCCAGAAACATTTCAATCGTGGATCCAAGTTGCAATATCTTAGCAAGCTAGGTGTATCGATGATTTTGTAAATTAGCTAAAGTGACATCAATTATATTGCATGGCTAGGTTTTGGTTAGATGGAGGATAGATCTATACTATATAGACCTAGAGCTTCAACAAAATTGGTAGAGAAGTATGTGGCTGTATATATATCTTGCTAGTTGTCCTCGAAACAAATTTAGTTAATTTCATTAATATTTTAAGGTGTCAACACAATGTTTTCAAATTCCAAGGTCTGCCTTTTTACTTGGGTCACACATTTAAATCGAGCTATATATTATCTGAAAGAAGTACCTAAATATCATAATGTGCCATATCAAATAAATTTTTAGTGAATTTCTTTAAAATTTCATTGTGTGAATGTGACATTTAGTTGCAGGTGCTCGGTTTTAACATGGATCCGCACATATATCTAGACTCCCTTATTTGCATCCATTAGCTTTGTGAAATTTGCTAAATTTTTAGATGTGAACACTAGATTTTAATTCCAAGATCTAGTTTTTGACATGGAACCACATGTAGATATACTGATTCTGTTGTTATTAGATCATCATTGATTGTCTTGGTCTTAAAAGTATTGGATTATACATTAGTCAATTTCCACTGAGTTTAGAATGGATTACAATTGAACATTCTTTTCCTTACATGTTATCATCAACTGGAATTTTGTATTCATAGTTGGAACAAAATCCGGTTTTGGCTCTACGTCTAAGGAATTTCGTAAAGTTGGTCACGTGTGTGGCTCTATAATGTGTTGCATGAGGTCATTAGCACTGATTTCCACTGTGAATTCCAAGATCGATATCAAGCACCCCCCTCTATGGCATCGTTCTATTCAACCACCTTATAGCTGCCCCTATATATCATTTGAGTTATATTGTTTCCTTAAGCAGTATTCATCTCAGTAGCCATAGTGGCCAATCCAAATGGGTGGATATTTTGTTGATTCTAAGAGCATCTCCAAGAGTTTCCAAAACCCAATTCCAATCTTGATTTTTTTGGCAAGATTGAAAAAAACATCTCCCACAACTCCTCATCTGAACTCCCAATATTTCTACACTTGGCAAAATTGATCCAATTGCACAAATATATACATGTCTATATCCAATCGGCCGATCTATTGGTGGGAGGATGCGGCGAAGAAGGATAGGGTTCACAATGCAAATGTACAAGAGAAAGAAAGTATGCAAATGTAGAAGAGAAAGAAAGTATAGAAGTGGCTGGGATGATTTGAAAATAGTCTAGGATTTCGGATACAAAATTGCCTTATAGCTTTTAGAAGCGAGATGTTGGAAATGGTTGGAGTAAGAAATAAATATGCTCCCTAATTTTTTTAGTAACAAGGAAAACTCATTGATTTACTCATTTTTTTGGGAACAATTGGAGATGTTGTAAGAGGGCCACATCATTTAGAGCTATTGCATTGATGAATTAAACCACAACTTCCAATGCATAGTTTTAGTTTTGTTTTATTGGCTAGTCATAGAATTTAATGTGCCCAATGCTAGTGTGGAACAATTTCCATGTTTTGAAAGTGTACAACGAGTGGCATCTAGATTAAACCACTCCTTCTGCATCTCTAATGAAAATGAAACCCTTCACTTAGAGGAAGAGTAGCAATGGTCAGCGGCATGCACTATAGGAAGGAAGACATTGAACAGTTCAAATCTTGAGCTTCTCTAGTGCAACTTTGAAGGGAACCATCCCTCAGCGTGTAGTAGGAGTGGATCCCAATTGTCTTCTAGCCTACACAATGCCCCTTTGAGTACATGTGCTCGTGCAAGGCTTTGTCATGGCAAGGCACGATTGCATCATCCACGACAGTATCGAGTATTAGGAAAGGAACAAAGATGCAAATTGAGCGTAGCTGAGATGGTTAGGTTCCTTGTGGTGGAACCTATCTACCCAAGTTCATGCTCTCGACTTCACATGGGTGCTCACATTTTTCAAAATTTTATTTCAGGACTCAATTATGCAATTCTTTCAGTGGTAGGCAACAACATTACTTGTGGTTGAACATGTCTACCCAAGTTCACGTTCTTGACACGGGTGCTGAAAAGTTTTCAAAATTGTAGTTATGATTTTTTTGATTGTGTGACAAAATGACAAATGGGACTAACAACGTGTGCTAGTATAAAAGGACTTAGGCTGACATATGCAAGCTGATATACTTGGGAGAGTGCACCTCAACGGAAGACCAAGTGTATGTGATGAAGACTCCAAAACATCAGAGCAAACAACCCATCATGAAGAAACAAAATTAAACAAAGAAATATAGACCACCAGAGCTTTGAACAATAGCACCAGACTCATAGATCAAGACCACCACATTAATTGTTCAGCATCATGAGGACCTTATGAAATGCTTCATTGGATGATCTTGTGATGAACTTGAGCCATTAGAATATTACTACTAGAGCTTTGTTTTAATGATTAGGAAAAAGGCATGCCAGGATCAATGGAAGGTTCAGTGATAGGAGAAACCTTACGCCCTAGTTATTTGATGACTACAAAAGCAGACCAAAGATATAGTGGGAGGCACCGAAAGGTCTAGTTCCCATTAAGAATTTTCTTTGGACCATGTTGTGATGTGTACTAGGGCACAACTACCAATTGAGTGCAACCCATCGGATGTTCTAGTGATATCCATTACAGCCACTGGAAGATCTAATGATTGCATAATGTGTGAAATTGTGTGCAACAAACTAGTTGTGTACTCGAGGCTATTATACATATGGATTCAGCTCATTCCGAATTGTTGTAGTGGGATTATATGTAGACACACATATTTGTGGTCTCTAGCATCAAAAGTGTTCAAGAGAAGGTTAAGTCTTTAGTGCTAATGATTAGTTCTCATTTAGGACTAGTTAGCGCATTTCTTTAGGTATTACCATAGTGGTAGGCTAGGTTTGCATATCTCTTTGCTTGTTATGCTTGCGTGCACCAAATGTTGTAATTTGTAATCTGGGGCTTGCACGTCTTCTACTATTGTGAGACCCTCAAATATCATTTGTTGTGTGGTCGCCGTTGTGTGAGAATGAGAGGCCCTTGGTTTTAGCCAAAACCTCTACTGAGTGAAGAATATAGAGAGTCTTTTAGATGAGGCAATTTGAATACCCACCTATGCATAGTAAAGCCCTTTGGCTATTTGCATGGTGTTACTCGACTGAGAGCTTGGCCCTATAAGGGCTTCCTTACTAGGGACTCCAACAAGAATTAGTGAAAAGGGTGACCTTTTCAATACATTTGTAAAAAGCTGCCATGCAGGAGTTTGCATTTTCCATAACTCTTTATATACCCATTGTATTCTTAGACCTTGCATGTATTGATTGCTTTACTTTCTTAGAATAGTTAATAGGATTGGAATCTATGCCACAAAACTTTTGTGTGATAGAGATATCATCATAAGCAGAAACCTAGTGCACATCTAGATTGACTTATGTAGGTGTTTATATGTGCAATGTTGTCCTAGTTTTAAGAGACCCTAGCTAATCCACCCCTTCTAAGGGTTTCATAATCTGTTAGAAAAGTGTTCTCATTACTGAATAAATACGTAGTGAAATACTTTTTATATTTTATTAGGTTTTGAAATGCTTTTGTGACTTGAAATAGAAAAAGTCCCACATACCTTGTATACTTCCCCATATCCGCCACAGCCAATAAGGTTGTCCTTGGAGAAGTTGTTTGTGATGGTTTCCAAGAAGTGTTGCTTAAGACTCAATGGCTCTCCTATTTTATCACATAGCATGTACTCGAGAGTGCGATATGTATCATCTTGAGTGGCCATTTCTTATCTGTTGTACTTTTCTAGAAGATCAAATATGTTTCCCTACTACACAAAATAAACAAGATGGAAGTTAACCTTATAGTAGAACAGGGGGTATATATGGAGAATATTTTGAAAAATCAATCCACTATAACAAACAATAAGTGACATCACATCATATTACTAAATATTTGTTAAGAAACATTAGGTGAAACATGAGCTATTCACCTCTAGATCCCTATTTGCAGAGCTATTCAGAGGATATTCCTTTTGTATACCTCTCATGTTTGCAATAGACTCTCCAATTTTTGTTCTCTATACTCCAATAGATTATAAAAAAATTCCTTGTGTGAAAAAATCATGATAAAGCTAATATATATTGCATTAGATGTATGCCCATTGCACTAGGACCATGATTTTTTGGACTCTACCTTAGTAATTGGATGCAGACACGTGAGCTATGGGGACTTTGTATCGGACGTGGACATGTGGATCTAGTCTTCATATTGGAAATGGGTAGGATGCGGATTCGTGAGCCCCAAGTGGAGGATGATTCGTGTTGGACGTAGATACATGAGCAAGATCAAGATTTGGTATCACCGGGTAGATGATGACGTTACAATCTTTTTAGGTGTATAGATAGATATAGATTTACAGAGTAATGTTGCCTTTCAAAAGGGAGAGCGAGAAGGGTGGTTTTTGGAGGGTGGAAAAGATGGAGAGTGGTGTAGAGAGTCTATTGGAGCATGTTTTTTTATTTGTTTTCTAAGTTTATGATAAAGAGCGAGAAGGATGTTTCTTAAATTCGTGTGAAAACTACCATGTATTGTATTTTGTGTTAGAGTACCTCTTGGAGATGCTCTAAAGCAGTGGGAATATCATTTCCAAATCTGTATGATAGGCAACATGAACACAATTATAATTTTCCTAATTGAAGACTTATGTTTTAAAAAATGAGTTAGGTAGAGAAAAGTCTGATTAAAGACTCCAAAGAAGATTCCATGTTAGTCCTTACAAGATGTGCTTGGAAAAATAAATCGCGGAAATTCTAAAAAGGTCAGAAACTTAACATTGACTCTATTTGACCTATTTTGTCTTCTAAAAGAATACCTATATCTATGAGCCGGACCAAAGGATGATTAAAAATGATTATTATAATAAGTACTATATCTAAAAGAATACCTATTTTGTCTTCTAAAATTAAAAATGATTATTATAATAAGTACTATGAGAAACAAAATATGTGTTACAAAACTAGCTTAGGCATGCATAAACATCGACACATATTAAGCCGGCCTCAACAACCCTGAGGGCGCGAGGTCCTCTTGCCCAAAATATACAAGGTATACTGGTGAGGATTTTCACAACCACCATTTGAATTGAAGAAATAGCAAGAATGAAAAAAAAATAAAGTGGATTAGCGCCACCCCAGACTAGATCTTGCTTGTCCCTATATCCATGTGCAATAATATCCTTTTTTTTATTAATATGCAGTAGCATGATTAGAGCAAGAGAGTCAATTACTTGTAAGCCATATCAGCAAAATTAGAGCCAATTCCTACGATAACTTGTCTCTTGATATTCTCTAACAGCCATATTAATATTTTTTATTTTATTTCTTCCTCCCTTCTCTCATCCAGCTCAACCACACGAGCTGACATGCTCGGTGTCACGCCCATTTCTATACTTGCTCTTATTGTAAAAGTAAGTTTGTTCAAAATCTTCTCCAAGAATTGTTAAGAATAGGATACTAGGTACGCTGACTTAGTTTTTTGCCAAGCAGAAGCAGTATTGTAAGTTTTGGTTTTGAGCTGATTTGATATTTATAGTAGAATACATTGAATTGAATATATAAAAAGTAGTTTAAGAAAATAAAATTCTCCACGCTAGTAGTCTATGACTCTATTCCTTGTGGGCAGGGATGTCAACGGCAATTCCCCGTCGGTGGATGGACGGGAGAAAAAGGTGGTTGTGCTCATCCTTTGAATTTTATGAGTTTTGGGTATGGATTCCTTTCGAAAAACCCAACGTCGCTGTGGCAATTATCAAAAAAAAAAAAGTCGCTGTGGCCGTGGTTGTCCGTGAGTAATAATTAAGCAAACAGCTTGACAGGTAGTACTAGTACACGGCCACGTGCGTGAGCGCCACTTGGATAGTTGGGTCACTTGGGCCTTGTTAAGGTACTTTCCAAATTTCAAATTTTTACATTCTCTTCGTCACATCAATCTTCACATGCATAGATCACTAAATGTAGATAAAAAAATAACTAATTACACAGTTTGTCCGTAATTTACGAGACGAATCTTTTGAGCCCAATTAGTCCATGATTGGACACTAATGGTCAAATACAAATAAAATGCTACAGTAATTCAGATAGTAAAAAGTTATAATCTAAACAAGGCCTTGTTCTCCGTCCTAGCTCGTCTCTCTCTGCTGAAGCTAGAAGAGCGCGGCCCTCTCCATCTCCACACCAGTCGATGATATATATGATTGATCCCAATCCTGTCTGCGTGCACAGCTTGGTGCTCTCTCTACCTAGCTAGCTAGCTACCTCGGTTTCTCCACTACTGTCTGCGATCGGCCGGCGAGCTGTAATAAGAACTTCAAAAGGAATCTTAACATTTTCTCCGTGGAACTCGGTTTTATATATAATACGTTCCCCAACCATGCATGCGCAAATTAACATTCAACTATGCTGCAGACTCATTTCGTAGGCATATCTATGCACATGGGGATCGGGCAAGTTGTATACGCACGTACGTACGTCGAACAACAAAGTATAGAAACGACGACAAGGAACAAGCTAGCGATATCCTAAATTAATAAAGGACTTACTTAATTCGTGTGTGCTAGCTAAATTTAGAAACAAGATACGTATATACAAGACAAAAGGACTCACCGGCTGGGCAGGGCACCGGAGGATTTGCACGTCGTCGGAGGGATCGATTATCGGAGGGGACGGAGGAAGAGCGCACCACGGGCATGCAGGAAACCCGGAGTAAAGACGGCGAAGACGACGATGCAGGCGGCCGAACCTGCATGTCCTTAAATCGAGGCTAGGCGCAGAAACGCGGTGCGGCACCTAACCTAGGCCCCGTTTAGTTGTGAAAATTTTTGGAAAAAAAATTCTTGTAGCACTTTTCGTTGTTATTTGGTAAAATTTATCTAACCATGGACTAACTAGGCTCAAAAGATTCGTCTCGACATTTACAGATAAACTATGCAATTAGTTATTTTTTTACCTACATTTAATGCTCCATACATACATTCAAAGATTCGATGTGACAGTTACTATACAAAAATTTTTGGCACTTTTGGGCCATCTAAACAAGGCCCTACTCTATTCATATTACACTACTAGAATCAACAAGTTCCCCTAGGGTTTATTTCTTTCCCTACCGTTTTCCATCACCCTAGCGAAAGATAAGTTTCCCTAGCGTTTGATGAATAAACCCTAGGGAAACATCCCTTTCCCTACGAAATCCTTGTTTTCCTCGGGAAGGAGTGAACCATCTCCTCAGGACCGATCCAAAGAGTGAACTCATCGGCGCCAGGTGTCTTGTTTCCCTAGGAAAGTTATGCATTCCCTAGGAAACGCTGAACCCAACCAAAAAATTTCCCCGTGAAATTTTGTTGGCACCCGTGAAACCCTTGGCGCCGCCACTCCCTCAGACTCCCGCGAGGCCACGACTCCATCCACGCCGCCTGTCCCTCAGCCGCCGCAGCTCCCTCTGTCCCCGCGGCGCGCCGCCCCTCCATCCGCGTGCCCCTAGCGCCACCCCTCCATCCGCGTGCCCCCAGCGCCGCCCCTCCATCCGCGTGCCCCCAGCGTGCAGCAGGCGTCGCGGCTTCCTCCGTCCCCCCCGCCGCGCCGCGACTTCCTCGGCGTGCCCCGCGCGGAGCAGGCGCAGCGGCTCCCTCCATCCCCGCGCCACGCCGCGACTCCCTTGGATTGCCCCCGCGCGGAGCAGGACGCCGCAGCTCCCTCCATCCCCACGCCGCGTCGCCACTCCCTCAGGCCGCCGCAGCTTGCTCCGACTTCGGCGCCACTCGGACCTTCCCCTCCGCCCGTGCTGCAAGGATCTCTGCCCGCACGTTGCACGGATCTCCCGCCCCACGCGACTCTTCGTTGGAGCCTGGTAATTTTCCTCTACCACTGCTGTAGGAGGCTTTAGATATCTACCAATAGCCCCCCTGTTGCTTGGTCCCATTGCTTTGGCCATCGTCAAGAGCGCAACAAGAAATTTCTCCAGACAGAATGTAGTCGGTGAAGGTACTTTTGGCATAGTATATGAGGTCCGGTTTATCTCCAACAGATGAAAAAGTTTATTACTGCTTCTTTACGATCACAAATAAAATCCCTTTTTTTTGTCCGAAGTCACTTTTTTTAAAAAAACTTTGATTATCAATATATAAAATTTTATATCGCAATACAATTGACATTTCTAGGTTTGCTGTAAAAATTATTTTGTAATAACATTTAACTCTTTTCATATAACACATTACTGCAGAATGAGTTGAACATTTAACTCTTTTCATATAATATTGTGAGCAGCTCAACATTACTGCAGAATGAGAATGAGTTGAACAAGTAACTAATGTTGCATAGATCACATTGCCTTGCCATAAGTAACTAATGTACATTTGCATTTTTTATATGCACATTTCAGATTCAAGTGTGGGGGAAGATCTTGACATTTGCAAGGAAGACTTGAGGGGGATAAAAAAGACAGCGATCTGCTCATCTGCATTTGTGCTGCTGTGCAAGCAAATCTTGAAGGTGAGAAGGAAATTTATCTTGCCTCATGTCTTCCGTACATTGTGCTGTTAATTGTGCTGCTTGTAATAGCACTGCTATTTTTGGGTTTCATAAGGCTTTTAGATATTGAACAGGGGTTTGTCCTTGCTACAATAACTTGACATGTCAGTAGAAGACCGTAGTTGGATGTACCATGGCTGGAATGACAATGGTTGTCATTCACAGGAGTGGGTGCGAAACACAAATGCTTTCATAGATCGTGCTTTCAATGCTGTCCATAATTCTAAAAAAAACTAGTACTTTGTCCGTGTGCGGAGTGTGGAAATAGAGTTAGACGGAGGAGAGCAGTCATGACCATGCATTTGTGTAAAAGAGGACTATATGGACCAAACATGGAGAGCAACCTTATAATGAGCCTACTTTGGAACATGCCAATGATACTGTCGATGGTTTAGATGAAATGCTAGCTGACTATGGTGATGCAATGCACAAAGATAGTATAGAAGATGAACCAACAACTGATGCAAAGGCATTTTATGCCATGTTGGAAGCTTCACAAGAGCCACTCCATGTTCACACTAGTGTTGCACGACTAACCGCAGTGACACGCTTGATGGCAGTTAAGTCACAACACAACCTTAGTATGGAATGCATTAATAAAATATTGAATCTATTTGATGATGTCCTGCCTCAGAACCATAAAATGCCAAAAACATTGTATGAGTGCATGAGTTAAAGGTCCCAAGATGCCATATATTAAGATAGATGCTTGTGAAAACAATTGTATGATATACTGGGTCAACGTTCAATGGCTATGGGCGGTCCACGTATAGAGAGAGGGGCCTACGAGGCTCGAGGCTATGACGACGAGAGTCAAATGAACGGTTAGGCCAGTGTGAGTGGAAGTTTTATCTGAGTTTTATTTGTATTAAATAGGTTACCATATCAGCTCGTGTATTAAATAGGTTACCATATCTTCTTAAATGCACTGTCATGTCACCCAAAATACTTACTCTCGTCGTCACAAATAAAACTATTTAATACACACGAGCTGAACTGCTCCGTTGCCTATCGAAGATTGAAAAAAACAGTAAAGAGACAACAAAGGAAAGGGAAACCTGCAATCACCCTCGTCATACAAGGCTTTGAAGATTGACAACGAGATCTAGGATCCACTAAAAGAATATCGGCTGGAGGAACCTTCCAAGGAACGTAGGCTTACAATCTTTCACCATCAGATCAGAAGTATTGGAGATGTTAGACCTTGCAATAGAACAAACCAAAAGAAGAGGTCAAAGTCACCGTGAAGAGAGCCAACTGACTGCTTCTTCCCCGGCTAAACACTCCAACTGCCACCAAGATCTGAAGAAAACCAATAGACCAAACTCTCACTGTCCTTCGTCAACGCCGGATCGAACATTGACGAGGAAGGGAAAGGTTGGAGAGACATTATTCCAACTCTTCATCGCTGCCACCACCACATCGATGATGCCAGAAACCAAACCCTAGAAGAAGGATCAATGAAAAACTAAAAACTACTAAGGGATCTGGTCCCCACTCCTCTTGCCACCGACACGGTTAGGCCTGTGGTGACTTTGTCAATCTCGATTTGCGTGCGTGCGTTCGTAGGGTGAGTGTGCATCGTGTATGTGAACGTCTGCGTCTGTAACTGGATCTCGCAAAAAAAAGTATGTAATATATTGTTTACACTGTAGAAACAGATAGACAACACAACACTAAAGCAAGGTTATGTTCTTTGCGTTGATGCCCAAATTGGTGGCCTACACCTCATAGATTCAAGGTTAGCCACTAGATCACCATCACAGCATAACAAAAAACAATGACCAACAAAATCTTTTGCAAAACCGAAAGGTCTACAAAATCTAGTGAACAGTGTTGGGGGAGGGGGAGGCATATATTCTCTTCCCACTTCAGGCTAGGCCGTGCCTCACATTGCTCCAAAGCCATCATCATCCAGCTCCTCTCGCCTGAAAGCAGTCGTCCATGGCCCGTCACTTCAGAGTTGCATTGTCGTCCTGAGAATACGCTGGATTCCATGTCCTTTGGTCAGTTTCTTCTTCCAAGCTTTCATGGCATACGCACAGAAAGTGAGAGTCCTGATGCTCTTGGCAGAGAGAGACAAGATCGAAGGGCCGGGGCAAGGGAACCCAAGGACATGTATATCAGGGCATCCAGGTATGGATCGAGCAGACAACAAGCCCATGGCACACGTTCAGCGTGTCAAACCAGTCACCCAGCTAGTCTTGCATGACTGTGTGGGGCTGGTGTAAAGGCTGCTGCCTTTTGAACTTCTTTGGGACGACTGTGAGGGTCGGTTGAATACGAATCACTAGTATTTAGTGCAGACTGAGCACAAAACCATACGATTTATTCAAACTTAATTTGAACTAAATCGTAGTTAACGAAGCAAATCCTCTTTTAAACACTTGAAATAAACTACAGAGGTTCATGAGGCAACCTCTCCCGCATACATTCCAGGGGTGTTTAAGTAAACGGATGTATTCTTCCGCAAAATTTCCTTCACTAGAGCAAAATGGTTGGTGTAAGCAGGAACACAGGGAAGGGGCATATGTGAAAGGCACCTCCAAGTCTCCGTCTAGTTGCCCTCCTTCATACGGTGAAGTGCCTAGGATGTCCTTGTCTGATGGTGCAATGATAAACCCTCTGCTTTTCAAACTATTAGTGATCTGTCAAGATTCTTCTTTTTTTCCCCTCAGCAAACAAAATTTCTTTTTCTAAGTGTGAACTAAAGCACTTGGATACGCCCAATTAGGTTGCAGCTTTTCCAAGAACGGCTAGACTCAAATCCCATACAATATATGGGTAAGGGCAATGAATTACAACGTTTTTCCACTCACTTATTTGGAGGGTTGAATAAACAAAATACGGTAGTGGAACTAATTAAATGTTTTTGTCTCCCATCAATACACAATTGCTCACGCTCAATGTGTCAAGCTAGTCACTGTGAGCCATGTCTCGCTGTGTGTGGGCCTGCATAAAGAGTGGCCCCTTTTGAAGTACTGTTTTAGCCCGTGCATTGGGATGGTATTGAGGCTATCCGCACTCATGGACCTCTATATTCATCCTCTATACGTCCTAGTCAGCAAGATTCTCTCCTCTATACTCAATTCTTCCGCACTCATCCATCCTCTATATCATCCTCTATCCATTCTATCCACTGTGGGACTCTCTTGTCACTTTATCTAAATATATCCATGTGCAATCGAAATTTAATTTGGATTTTTGGTTTGTGAGTTATAACATTTTTTTTCTTTGTTTAGCTAGTGGGGCCCGCCACTGCACACTATAGAGTAAGCACTGTACTACTATAAATATAGAGTGAGAGAAAGGATAGAGTATCGTTTTAGAGTACCCAGTGCAGCAGTTCAGCAGTTTTTACTCTATATTCATACTCTAAAGCTTTAGAGTATCCCTTTAGAGTACCCACTACGGGTAGTCTGAGGCCCTATATTTAGAGTATTATTGTCACCTTCTTTTTTTTTCCTTTTGAGGGGAAGACAGAGAACCTTCTTGCATATATAAGGAGTATGATTTAGAAAGTATACTACTACTCCATCCGTTCCAAAATATTTCATATACTGGGATTCAAAAAAATGTCCCAAAAACACTTCGGCGGTTTGAGCATCTCCACTAATCCCGTCGCATCCATGGCTGTTATGCCACCTAATTTTTCAAGGCCACGCGTGGCCAGTATTCTATTCGCAGCAACAATGTGCTCGTGGCTGCTAACCCATGAGGCAGCCCACTTGTATTCATTCCGTCCCAAAATAACGACAATAATATATCTTTTTTTAAAAGTCATTTATTAAAAACGATAATGATAAGTCACGGTCGTCCATCCTGACTCCCATCCAGACGTGGCTTCGCAGGAGCAGGCCCCATCTCTCCATCTGTCTCAGAAATAGAATAACGAATCCCCACTCGCTCGTCCTTATCCACCGGCGCCCGACACAACAGCGTGACCGCTCATTCGTCCGTGCTACTTCCCACACTGTGCACTCGTCGGTTGCTGCGTCGTGCCCCACCACCCCGCGCCCCATCACCGGTCGCGTGGCGCGCCCGTCCCAGAAACCTGTGCCGCTCACTCCCTCGCCATTCGTCCGTCCGTCTCCCATTGCCATCGTGCACGCCGCAGACCCTGTCATGGCCGCTGGGGCGCATGTGGCGTGGTGCCACAGGTCTCCCCCGGCCAAGCCAAGGGCACCCACTAGCACGAGCGGTGCTGGTGGTGCTCGCGCGCCGCGGCTTGCCGCCGCCTGCGACCCTAACGGCGTGAATCGACCAGCCTAGCCTTTCCCTCCCATATGTTGCATATGTATGTTTTCAAGTGTTTCAGGCATTTCAGATGTATGTTGCAATTGTTTCATCTTGATGTTGCAAAAGTAGATCGAGGGATGTTGCAAGTGTTTCAAAGGCATGTTGCAAGCGTTTGTTCAAAATGTTTCATCTATTTTTAGATGTATGTTGCAATCATTTTTTATTTGGATGTTGTATATGTTGCAATAGTATATTCTAAATGTTTCAGTTGTTTCATTCTTATATTGCAGTAGTAAATGTTTTCATGTAGCAAGTTGTAAGTGTTTTTATTTTTATGTTTCATGTGTTTCACACACATGTTGCAAGAATATGTTGCAAATGTTTAATCTGTTTCTAGTCTTATGTTGCAAGTGTTTTATGTTGTTTGGCTGAGGACGAGCTGGGGGCTGACGGACGAGGGCGTTGGGGTCGACGAACAGGGTGCTACAGATCAAGGCGCGCTGGGGGTGTGCTCGTCCTCAGCTGCTCATCTCGGCTCCCGTGTGTCGCCCGCGTAGAGAGTCGGAGGGAGAGGTGGGGTTAGGGTGAGGACCGGCGGGTGCGGAGACAGGGGCGAAGCACACTCGTGGGCGGGGCGAAGGCAGACGAGGGCGGGCTGCACGGGAGTCCAGAAGCGCGCGTCCGTCCGGATATCTAGGGGCTAGCCACGCCTACTTTTAAAAATGATCAGATTTAGAAAAGATATTATCAACATTTGTATCTCCTAATCCTAATATGTTTATTATAAAAATATATTTCACTATTAACCTAATAATATCTATTAGGCATTATAAATATTGTATACACTTGGTGTAACATAAGAACGTTTGGCTTCTCGAAAAACGATATGTGCAATTATTTTGGGTCGAAAGGAGTATGGGAAACTCTTCTAGTAAATAGGGGTCCTAGCGTTATTTCTCCTTTAGAATAATTTATCTGAAATCTTAGGACATCGAATATTTTAAAACCGAGTGTGAAAAATTCCTAGAGCAACCCCCTGCATAACTGCACGTATTGTCTGCATGCTTTCACTTGGTCACACACGTGACAAAACAAAAATAGAAACATTGAAATGATTATTTTTTTGGGGGAAGTAAAAATGGTTGTTCAAAAGGGACCTTTCTGTCACTAGTTCTTCACCACATTGAGACATATTGTTTGATTTTCTAAACAGAGAGAAAATGGCATGAGTGAAAAAGGCAACCAACCTACCAACCAACTAGTTGCCCTCCTTCATAGGGTGAAAGACTTGGGATGCCACTTTATGATGGACCTATATGGCTATATGCACTGCGATAAAAAGCAAACAAACATTACTATCATACTAGATGTATGCGCCACAAACTTTAACCCTTTTGTTCTTGCAAAAGATCTTCATAACTTTAGTGCAAATCATCCTTTTAGATTACATATACTCATTGATGGGTTGAAGAAACACAATAGCCCATATCGAAGAAAAAGTTACACAAAAAATCAGGACACTGAACCACAAAGATGGATTTGAGAGGTCAGTAGTACAAAGTTTTCTTATGCATATGTGCTCATCATCACAAGAAACATAGCACTGATCATTATTTGAATTTAAAGAGGAAGCCGTCCTATCCTGCAGTACTATCCATGTCTTTGGTCACTTCAATTATTGTTTGCTGTTCTGTCGTGAGAACAGAACACACTGGATTCCACTGCTTTTGGTCTATTCATTCACATCTCTGTGACAGAAGTTGAGCCCGTAGCCCCAGTGCATGTGTACAATATCACGAGTGCCAAATGAGCGGATGCAAATTAGCATGGACTGTGAACTGTGGCCAACGACAGCCGTTGCTCACAAAACCAAGAAGCGGTGACAGGTTCAGAAAGAATATGCTTTTGGAAGCTAGTTTCAGAAGCAGATTACTAAGTGCTGTTATGCAATGTTCTCTCAAGAAACAATGACAATTTGGGAAAATCTAAAGCAAAAGATGGGCTTTTGGTCAATATGTCAGAGCACTACTACTTGTGAGAATAGATTCTCATGGGTCCAAGTTGCTATCTGAAAACAGGGGCAGAGGCTGGAAGATTTTCAAAAGCTTCCAAATGAGTTATAATTGCTCTTTGAATTGAGTTTACAGACATTATTGACAATTGACATGGATGGAAATGTACTGGTGACTTGCTGTTCGTGATGCCCACATCCATATTTATCATGTCCATATAATCTGTTGAACCTGCACTCTGGTCTGAATGCTTCCGGATTATGTCAGTTTCACATGTTCCGATCCGCTCCTGAATATTTTGCATCCTGCTTGATAGGTACTGCAAAACGTCATACTACATAGGTCATCTTGCAACGTCACCCAGTTTGGAAATTTCCGAGGATATCCAGGAAATAAGGATGGAAACACTCTTTAACTAATCATGTCTGGACTCAATCGTCATTTAAAATCTTGAAACACCCATGATATTGATGTGAAGGTGGACATGACAACACTAACTGAAATTCCGGATTAACAAGCAACATATGCAGACACGTTTTCAGACTTGATTAGGCTAGGGATGGAACAACATGTATAGACTAAGTTGTAAAGCAGCAATCGGAGATCAAGTGGGAGCTCAGGACCCAAGTTGTCCTCATCTCCTCACTGCAATGGGTACACTGATAGGTGACAGGATTTGTAATCATTCAAAAGAGACAGAGAAAAGATTCCTCACAAACAAAAACTGAGAAAGAGCTAAAACATCTGAGATGGTTCTCATTGATTGCAATATCGAAATATCTCAGATGTATGGTCACTAATCTAATAACTGACTCAGTACCCAGCAAGGCACATTGGATGGTTCCCAGGCTGAAGATCATTAACTTCATAATCACTATCCAGCTGTTATTTTGCTTACTTTTGATGCATATCCCTGCCAAAGTATTAAAGAAAATGTACCACCACTTAAGCTGTTTATGGCTTTATATGCTGTCAAAAAATTGAACCTAAGAGCAGGTTATGCTGGACGTGCCACAATCCAGTTTAGTCCATGTTACTGTCAGAGTCAGAGCAATTTCTGTTTGCTTGCTTCTTGGCCATTTGGACTAAATTATATATTTTAGTTCTTCTCCTGATTTAAGGAGCAATAGCCCTGTCCAAAATGACTGTTATTGCGATGTACTCCAAAGAAACAATGGCCAAAATGCGAAGTGAACATGGGGAATTTGGTGAATACGAGTACTAGCCAATCGTCCAGCACCCAGATATGCAATGAATAAGGTCTCTGTTTCTGGTATCCTTTGTCAGGTCATCCAAAAAATTCTCTTGGTCCATATTAATATCTGAAATCAAGGAAAAAAGCTGGAAAGTTTTCTGAACCATCCAAAAGTATGTGTTGGAACTTGGAAGTGATCTTTGACATGAATTTGTAAACAGGACATGTGACGAATTCCAACGTGTTGTATACATTATATGTCCCGTGTCATTTTGCATGTGTAGCATCAATGTCAACAGTTGCAAGTTGTTCCGTGTAACGGATTGTTGGATTCTGTCAAATTCATATTCCTCTCTGATAGATACTGCAAAACATCATGCACAGTCATCGTGTAATCCAGTTTGGAAGTATATAGGATATCCAAGAGATAAGGATGGAAACTCTGCAGGGCATAGCATGGGGAAGTCAATACAATCCTGAACATGATTGAGATGTAACAGCAGGCATGGTACCACCAATTGAATCTCTGGATCGAGCGGGCTCGAATTGGTGCAAGGTCTGAATACTAATATACAGTTATACAGACCAAGCTTGATAGCTAAAATCATAGAGCAAGTGGGCGCTCATAACTGAACTGTTGTCAATACCTTGCTCCCATATGATCAGTGAAGCATGTTTCATTGATACGAGACCAGGTTCATCCTCAGTCATAACTCGTAAGAAACATGCTTATTTTGTACTCTATTGTAAAAACTATGTATAGAAAAACAAAAACTACTTACAATTCGAACCGGGGAGTAACAAAGATGTCAGTAGTCAGAGTGAGAGAGAGCACTGAATATGGTGTGGTAGTGGTATAGAAACCAATTCCCCTGATGCATTCCTCTGCAGATCTGCTCGACAATGCTGTCATTGCTGGACGTGTAAAGCAGTCCCCTCCTGACCTCCTCGTCCAAACAGCCATACCAAGTGTTTCAGAAGTTTCAGCATTTTTTTTTTGAGCAACAGAAGTTTCAGCATTTGGTAAGCCCCAAATGTACCAATTGTTCCAGAAAGTTTCACCATAGCTTCAGACGTGTCAAAGAAGCTGAATCTGCAGTAGCTAGAATCACAATACTGAGCCTAAGCCAGAAAGAAGGCTTCAATATAAAGTTGAGATAGAAAAGTGTCTCTCTGTGAGAGAGAGAGAGAGAGAGAGAGATCAGATGAAACTGTGCAAAGTGTTGTTCTGCTGTGTTCTCGTAGGAAATTAGTTCCAAAATGATGAAATCTCAAGTAAAACAGGGACCTTTTAGTCAGTAGGACAAAGTAGTACTACTAGCCCAGACCGCCAGACAAGATGATATACATGATACTATATATTGGTCGTTGTCCCCGCTAGCTTTTCATGGCCACGATATCTGAAAGCAAGGATGAAAACTGGGAAGTTTTCAGAAATCAGAAGCATGGTTCGGAATCTAAATGGCGACTTGATGCTCTTCTGACATCCACATACTGTTTGAACTGCAACTTGTTCTGAATACGACGGATCCATTCATTTTCGTAAGGACCACACCACAGCAGTTCTCGGAACGACGGATCCATTCATTTTCGTAAGGACCTCCACGCGGCTCCAAGAGTGGACGTGCCAGCGCCCTCCACAGTCCACAGCTGACACGTGGACCCCACTCTCAGGCCCGCCTGTCGGCCACGCACAGCCTTTCCCCTCCTCTCCTTCCTCTCGCTCACACCACCTCTCATCCTTCCTCTCCCGGTCTCCCCGCCGACAAATCCCGCGCGACATCTGCATAGGGCCTGCTCGCCCTGTCATCCGGAAGGGTGGATCGCGGCGAGTGCAGAGAACAGAGCACCCTGTGTTTGTGCAGGAAACAAAAACACTACTGCAAACAGCAACTCGCCTGCTGGCTACTGTACATACAGAAAGTGAACTATGCAGGTAGTGCTCAGTATTCAGTCAAATGGATACACACGATGAAGCGTCCTGATGTACTTTACTATACAGCACGCAATTGCCAACAATTTGGTTCTCTCTTTCGTAACCAAGACAAGATACCGATGAATCATGGAGGAACAATACTCAAGACTACTGTGTACAGGCTTTGGTTACAGAGTGCGAACGTACGCGCCAACCGCCTCGATATAATTGTCTCCGTGGGCAAAGAAGCCAACGATCCTGCTGTTGCTCCCCACCGGAACGTGGAAAGCAGCTCCGAGCTGCGTTCCGAAAGGCCCATATGTTTTGCCTGTACTGGTGACAAGCGTAAGAGAAGATACAACATTCGGTATTGATCTGTCCCGTGCAAATGGATGAAATGTTCCAGAAACTTTCACTATAAACTCTTCAGGGTCAAGATGGATCTGCAAAAAGGAACATATAGAAAGAAAAACAGCACTGGTTAATTCAGCTGATGTTTGTATGTTTTAATTTGGATGGAAGAAGGTGCACCGCGGATCTGCAAAGCGCCCTCTACGCCACAGCTACCGTCCGAATATCGCTGCACCGCGGCACGCTAACACCGACGCTATCCTAGAGGTGGCTACAGGGAAACGGCACAGGTAGAGGTGGAGAAGAGGAACGCTAACACGGAGCGATGCGGGGCGCTTTTTTTTTTGAGCGGTTGGCGCTCCAGATAGCGGTTGGCGCGCGGCAGCCCTCTCAACTGTATCGCGCCTGTGCCGTGGGCTCCATCTTCTTTTAGCGCGCGCGATGCAGGCAGCTGGGTGCGGATAGCCTTAGTCACCAAAGCCTTCGGAAAAAATTCCAGTGCATCCCGGATGCACACACCTGACTATGCAAACATACCTTGGATGTGCCCACCCACAGCATCCGATGTGCTGCGAACAACCGTTTTGCGGCAGATACGGACGCACTGGAGCTCGGCTCTTTTCTTTTCCGTGTTCACCGCCGCACGACCGTGCCGAGAACAGCCATTGATTTTATTTGATGTCCACGTGGCAGCAGATTAGCCTACGTATGCACTAAGCCTCGGTGCATCCAGTATGCACTGGATTTTTTTTTGAATTTCTGTCACCAGATGGAGTTCAACGATTGGCTTGGAAAATTTAGTGGTGGCAGATAGTAAAAAACCTGGGCATGCATGAGCTTTTATTTCACACTACCAGGATAAAAAACCTGCTTGCTGCTAGTTTTTTTTAGATAAAAGAACTAGGTTCCAGCGTCTACTTTCCAGGCGTGGTACACATCTAAGCTTGTTGTTGGTTATTTATTATTTTTATATAAAAAATAGATAAGTTATGGACCACATGGATTACAGATATCTCTGACTACTATATAAAATATATAAGATAGATTTTTTCACTACCATTGAGGCTCACCTTTCGACCTTTTCCTCCACAGCCGCCCCATGGACCGGCACTGTGCTGCTGCCCACTGTGGTCACTGTATATATACTCAAGTGAATCTATGATAGTCCCACTGAAAATTGTCACTCTTTGCACGTGATGTGGTTTTTCTGTGATGTCACGAAGAATATTTCCATCTCCGCCCCAAAGTCCAATCCTGGCCACCTCAGCTTGCAATTAAAAAAACGATTCAATTAAAAATTAGAACGAACAAACCAACAAGAAGACAAATTTCAACTAAAATTAATATGGAACAATAAATTAGTACCTCTTCTTTCCTAATTAATTTTAACTCAGGATTCGTGTAGACACCGATTGCACTGAGATATCGTCCAGAACGCCCAAAGAAACCAACAATGCAGCCATTGCCCTGCATTGGAATGTGAAAAGATGTTCCTCTCCCTTTTCCAAATGGTCCGTAGCTACGAGCGTTGGTGACAAATGTAAGAGACGTTATTACGTTTAGTTGACTATTGAATGTACTGACTGATCCGGATACTCCTATAAGAAACTCCGAAGGCCCTAGCTGAAACTGCAAGAAAAACAAAAATTATTTCTCACATTGAAATATACACCCCCAGGCAATTATGAATACCTAGGCTCAGGTAGTAACTTTTAGGGCCCTTTGAAACGTAGGAAAGGAATTGTACAGGAATCTGTCATACCCATTTTTAAGGAGCAAATGGAATGTATAATCTTATGTGCGTCCAGAGATCAATCACACATAAGATGATAAATATAAATAGTATCATCACAAATGTTTATTACATAACAAATAGTTTCACAGAGTCTTCACGTAATTAAGCGGAAACATAAGATAGTTCTCGTGGTAGTTAGCTCCATAGCACAGGCACGTCAACTAATTGACCACAAGTCTAGTAATCTTCGGGGAAGTAGTAGTAGTAATCACTATTTGCACATTTGGAAGTCCATCCTGAGGTGTGGGGGAATGCAAGGGTGAGCACAAAAGTACTCAACAAGTGTAACATGGGGTACATGAAGCTCAAATAGGATAGACACAGATTTAACTACATGTAGCTTTTAGTTATTCATATTTTAAGTAATTGAGTAGCAACAAATAGGTGATGTTCCCATAATAAACACATGATCATATAAAGAGAATAATGAATAGCAAGAACAAATAAATTAATAGTGATCTCTATTCCGTAAGGGTCCAAGGCCGCTCGTGTCCGTGAGCACGGCTAATATACCAGTTTTACACTCTGCAGAGGTTGTACACTTTCACTGTGAGTCGTGATCCCCAAAGGTCCGAGGTCATGACTCCCCATTGGACAGTTAAGTTTCACTATGAAGTCTTTCCAAGGTTCGTCTAACATGTTAGGGCCACTAGGTTTCTATGCCCCGCAAATATAGATCTCCGCTTTCGTATGGCACAATGACATGCAGCCTATACTCATAAGGACAGAAGCCGCACTACACCCGACCCGGAACACACCCCTCTTGCGCCATAAAGGTAACTACTAACAAGTTAGAAAATGTCCTTTTATATGACTAAAGCCAGAGCCATGTAGCCCTCACAGCTGTACTGTAAGTCCCAGAATCTAGAGAAAACTCTAGCCCTCTTGTTCCCTGTTGCTAAAAATCATCTTTTAGTGTTATTGCATATATCATTAGTCAAATTACAAGATCATTATTTATGTGAGCACTAGCAACTACCCAATGCTATAACCATGGGATTCAAAGAACAAGATCAATACTAAGGCATCCTTAACAAGAAGACATATGCATCATGAATTAAGTGAATTAAAGTGAATAGGTAACAAGAATAATCCCATGCTATACTTACCTTGATCTAGCTGATCCTATTGATCCGGTTCGTAATAGTACTCTTGATCACCAATGAACTACTCACCGTCTACTCTCGATTAACACATCAACAAAAATCATTCAAGAGGAATCATGCAAAGCAAACAAAGCTACAATTAGAACAGTACACCAATCATAGTAAAATAAGATGAAAAGTTTGTAAAATGAATCTACATCTCACTAGGATCACATAGACACGAATTGCACGTAAATCGGAGCTAAAACGGAAAAGTTATGATTTAAACGAGATTTACTTTATTAAAGTAAAAGATTAAATCTAATCTCAAAATTTAAAAGTTGAAAACCTACTAAACAATAGTACCAACATGAAGAGTATGAAATTATGAACCTAACGCAACTTGAACGGGTCAAATCGGAGTTAAAACGGAGATTTTATAAGCGAAATAAGATTGAAATAAATCCTATAAATATTAAAAACGTATTTTCAATTAAACCAACCGAGTTTACGCTTTCAAACGGATAAAGCGTAATCTGGCTTTACGCTTATGGACTGCGGGTTTGATTTAATAGAAATCGGGGTCTTTTTAGCAAAAGTGGCAGCCGAACTGGTATGGTTCAATCTGAGCCATCAGAGAGGGGCGTCAACCAGAGAGGGGCGGCTTCGGCCGACTGGTTTGCTCGGCCGGCCCACTGCACGGCTCGCGGCCAGGAAGATAGCTGGCTCGCCGGGCTTCGAGTGAGGAGGCCGAACGGGCCAGCAAAGGAGGGTAGCAGCAGCCTTCGGGCCAAAAGCTAAGAAGGAAGAATATTTCTATTTCCTTTTCGTTTTCTAATATTTCAAATGCATTTTCAAATAGTTTTTGAAATCATTTTCTTCTTGTAATAAAACCCAATCAATATAAATAAAATATGCAGCGGCATGTATGCACAAGCATGTATCTAACCTTATAGTTGATTTTAATTTTTTTGAAAATTATTATTTCTATAAGTATGAATGCTCACAAAATTGCGTAAATAAATCCAATTCTCCTATTTCAAAATAATGCAAATTTTAGGGTGTTACAATTTTACCCCCCTTAAAATGAATCTCGTCCCGAGATTCAGACGATGCGTACTCAAACAACTATGGGTACGCTTTTCTTAAATCTTCCTCTCTTTCTCATGTAGCCTCTGCTTCCGAATATCGGCTCCACTGAACTTTACACATCTTTATAACTCAGCTCCTAGTAACTCTTTCCGCTGTCTCCAAGATCTTTACTGGATACTCCTTATAAGTGTGGTTTTCCTTAACAGTGAGTTCTTCCAATGGTATTTGTTCTTCCAGTACACGCAAACATTTCTTTAACTGAGACACATGGAACACATCATGCACACCTGCTAAGCTCTCAGGCAATTCCAATTGATATACCACTTCACCACGTCTCTCCAAGATCTTAAAAGGACCGATATACCTCAGTGCTAGCTTTTCTTTCTGGTTGAACCTTTTCACACCTCTCATAGGTGACACCTTCAGGTAGACATAATCTCCTACTTCAAAAGTCAATTCTCTCCGTCGAGTATCGGCATAACTTTTCTGTCGTGACTGAGCTGCTTTCAAATTGTTTCTAATCATTCTTACTTGTTTCTCAGCATTCTTAAGCACATCGGGACTGAACACTTGACTTTCTCCTGTCTGATTCCAGAACAATGGAGTTCTACACTTCCTACCATACAAAGCTTCAAAAGGTGCCATCTGTAGACTTTTCTGATAACTATTATTGTAGGAAAACTCTACATATGGCAAACTCTTATCCCAACTAGTACCATACTGCAAAGCACAAGCTCTCAACATGTCTTCCAATATCTGATTTATCCTTTCTGTCTGCCCATCCGTCTGAGGATGAGATGCTATGCTAAAATTCAGCTTAGTCCCTAATGACTCTTGTACTTTCTGCCAGTAATATGATGTGAATTGAGTACCTCGATCTGACACTATCTTCTTTGGAACTCCGTGCAAACTTACTATTCTTTCCAAATACAGTTCAACCAACTTTGCACTGGAATATGTTGTTTCGACTGGTATAAAGTGAGCAACTTTCTTCAAACGATCCACTATAACCCATATTGAATCAAAACCTCTCTGAGTACGTGGTAACCCCACTATGAAGTCCATACCAACTTCTTCCCACTTCCACTCAGGTATCTGCATCGGTTGCAACAATCCTGCAGGTCTCTGATGCTCAGCTTTAACCCTCTGACATGTATCACATAGTGCAACATACTCTGCAACATCTCTTTTCAAACCATACCATCAATACCTCTCTTTCAAATTCATATACATCTTGGTACTTCCAGGATGAATAGAGTAAGCGGACTCATGAGCTTCACGTGGAATTGCTTCTCTTATAACTTTGTCCTCAGGCACACATAATCGTTTCTCAAACCATAGAGTTCCTTTATCATCCAAATGGAATCCAGGTGCCTTACCTTTCGGTATATTCCCCACTATCTCCTTTATTTTGTCATCTATCAACTGACCCTTGCGTATCTGTTGCTCCAATACAGGCTCTATCACCAATTCCACTGCATTAATGGCAATACCCAAGTTTAAATGCTCAATCTCAGCACACAACTCATTTGACATAGGCATTACTTGTACCTCATTAGCATAGCTCTTTCTACTAAGAGCATCAGCAACAACATTAGCCTTGGCCGGATGACAATGTACCTCCAAATCATAATCCTTAATCAACTCTAACCATTGACGTTGTCTCAAGTTTAGATCTGACAGGGTGAAAATATACTTCAAGCTCTTATGATCAGTGTAAATATCACTCTTATGCCCAATCAAATAATGCCTCCACATTTTCAAAGCATGCACCACTGCTGCTAACTCTAAGTCATGAGTAGGGTAATTTAACTCATGCTTCCTCAACTGTCGAGATGCATAGGCCACTACTCTGCCTTCTTGCATAAGCACACAACCAAGACCCAAACGAGATGCATCACAATAGATAGAGAAACTCTTACTCAAATCTGGCAAAACTAACACCGGGGTTGTTGTCAATCTTTTCTTCAGTTCCTCAAAATTAACCTGACACTTATCAGACCACACAAACTTAGCATTCTTTTCTAATAATGCTGTCATTGGCTTAGCAAGCTTAGAAAACTCTTCAATAAATCTTCTATAATATCCAGTCAATCCCAAGAAACTACGAATTTCTCCCACATCGGTTGGTGGCTTCCAATTCAACACATCCTTTACCTTGCTAGGATCCACTGAAATTCCACCATTAGAGACCACATGACCTAGAAAGGCAACTTCCTTCAACCAGAACTCACACTTACTATGCTTAGCATAGAGCTTATGCTCTCTGAGCTTCTGCAAGACCAACCTTAAATGTTTAGCATGTTCTTCCTTAGTCTTGGAGTATACCAATATATCATCGATGAATACTACTACAAACTTATCAAGATACTCCATGAATACCTTATTCATCAAGTACATAAAGTATGCAGGAGCATTAGTCAAGCCAAAAGACATTAGTGTATACTCATACAAGCCATACTGTGTTGTGAATGATGTCTTTGGTATATCAGTAGCACGAATCTTCAATTGATGATAACCAAAGCGAAGATCAATCTTAGAAAACACACAAGCACCTCTCAACTGATCAAATAAGTCATCAATCCTTGGCAGTGGATACTTATTCTTAACAGTTACCTCGTTGAGTGACCGATAATCAACACACATCCTTTGAGAACCATCCTTCTTGTCAACAAAGATCACTGGAGCCCCCCATGGTGAAGAGGTAGGAAGAATAAAACCTTTCTGTTGCAACTCTTTTATTTGTTTCTTAAGTTCCTCTAATTCATTAACCCCCATTCTATATGGACGCTTAGCTATAGGTGCAGTTCCAGGCAATAATTCAATAATAAACTCAATGTCGCGGTCGGGTGGCATACCTGGCAATTCGTCGGGGAACACATCCGGAAATTCATCCACAACTGGATCCTCCTGATTAACATTATCATCAAGTCGATTCACTGTAGCTGTCTGCTGCTTTTGCACTACAATCTCCACACTAATTCGATCTCCCTTCGGTGTTGTCCGGGCTACTACCTTTTCCTTACATTGAATCACTGCCTGATTTTGCTTCATCCAATCTAGTCCCAGAATAAGATCAATCCTAGTTGTTCTCAACACTATAGGGCTCACTTTGAACTCTACCCCCTTAAAATTAAACTAATAGGGAGGCATTGGTAGGAAGCTTGCATACTTCCCCCAGGTGAATTGACTAGTATGGGGTTTTTCATGGCACATAAAGGGATGCTATGTGTCTTAACAAATATTTGAGATATGAATGAATGTGAAGCTCCAGAATCAAAAAGAACAGTGGCAGGAATGGAGTGGACATCGAACGTACCGAGCATAACTTCAGGTTTCGCCATTGCAGTTTCCTCATACATGTGAGTCACCTTTCCGTAGTATGGTAGCTTTTGGTTACTGTTCTGCTTCTGGGGGGTTTGCTGATTAGCCTTCTCAGGACAGTTATAAGACAGGTGACCTTCTTTCCCACAATAGAAACACTTGGTTGGAGTATTAGGAGCACTAGTCTTCATTGGGGTGTTGCTAGGGGTACTCTGACGTTGATTCTGGTTTCCATTCTGCTGCTGAGGGCATTGATTGCCATTCTGCGGATGATAAGGAGGACGTTGCAGAAATTGATTACGTGGAGGAAGTTGACCACGGTTCCATTGGTTAGGCGGATATCTCTGCTGATAGCCTTGCTGAAAACCAGTGCGCTGGCGAGTATTGCTTCCAGATACCTGTCCCTAAAGCCTCTTCCTCTTGGCATCCATCTCCTTGCGCTTGTTGTCCACCACAATAGCACGATTCACTAATGTTTGATAATCTGGGTAAGCATTGGACATCAGTTGCAATTGAAGACCATCATGTAGACCCTTCAAGAAAAGTCGCTGCTTATCGGCATCATTAGCCACCTCATTCAGCGCATAACGTGACAACTGAGCAAACTTGTCTCGATACTCAGCTACAGGCATAGATCCCTGTGCCAGATTGCGGAATTCCTCTGCCTTCAGTGCCATCACTCCCTCTGGTATATGATAGGACCTAAAACTTTCTATAAACTCCTGCCAAGTAACGGCGGGAGCATTTGCAGGACGACCATACTGATATGAATCCCACCAGTCTTGAGCTGCTCCTTGAAGTTGTCCCGAAGCAAACAACACCTTCTGTTGATCATTACAGTGAGCAATGTTGAGCTGCTTCTCCACCGCACGAAGCCAATCATTGGCTTCCAATGGATCAGTGGCATGAGTGAACACTAGGGGATGACCCTTCAAAAATTCACCACGTTTATCACGCGCAGGTGCTCCTCCAACTGGCTGATTTTGCTGATTGTTCACCAGAGCCTCCATCAACTGTGTCTGTATTGCCAAAAGCTCATGAATAGTAGGTGGTGGACCAACTCCACGACCACGGCCTCGACCTCGTCCTCTTCCAGACATCTGTCATCCAATACAATATCAAATCTTAGATATTACCACATTATAGACAATTCTAGAGATAGAGAACGGAATCTGATAACCTTCTGGACATATCCCAATTTCAGTGGTTCGGTAAAACAGACCTATCTCGAGTTACAGATATCCAGTAGAGGTTTACTTTATACTTGGAAAGCTTATGAAATTATCTAAAACTTTTATTTAACTCACAAACCCAGATTCTGTCACGAAGTTAACCAAAAATAGGACACAACAGAAACTGTTTCTGATTTTCAGACTGCGCAGAAACTTCATCTTGTAACGATTATATCTCATGATCAAGAACAGATAAAAAGGTGATTCCAGAAACATTTGAAAGCTACGTGGGTCTAGTTACTCTCATAACAATTTCAGAATTTTTCGCTGAACGGTTAATTTCGAGCATAAAAGGAAAGGCAGACCGCTCCAGAAAGGACAGAACAGAGAGAAAAGGTTAACCCAACTAAACTATTTATTTATCACACTTAAACTTAGTATCTTTGACTAGGAACTTTTGTAGACAAGCCCACAAAGCTCCAGAACTCATTACATGGAAAAACCAACTCACACATAGGCACAATAATAACTCAACTAACCACACAAAGTTCACACAACACCACAAAACTCAACTTAACTCGACACTACTCGTACTATCGTATTATTACATAAATGGTATTCCAACTCCTAGGGATGGGCTTGATGTTCATGATAGTCATAGATCGCCTCCATGCCTTGATCAATCCTTAGACCATCTATCACCTCTTGGTACCTCTTGACGTCTTTTCCCAAAGCTTTAACCAGGGCTACCAACTGACGATTCTTCACCATCATGTCATGACCAAAATCCACCATGACTCGAGGGATTAGTTCCAAATTCCCAGGGTTCATCATTACCCATCCTTGCTTCGGGTCTCCACAGGGAAAATAGCAATATTGATCATCTTGCATAACATCATAGCAGAGGTGACGAAGTCCCAAGCATGCTTCAAAGGCTGCATCTTCTATAGTGGCACGACGACCACTATGGGAAAAGCACCTGTCCAGCAGATAAGTATCCATCTCTTCGTTCTTAACGAAGATATGCACATTGCACTTCCAGTAAGTAGCTTCCAAAGGATGCTTGTGCTCCCAGCAAACATACTCAAACGCAGGATCCTAATCTATGAAGTAGGTACTAAGCATGCCAACCAGTCGGTGGTGTGAAGGAGTGTCATAGCTTGACTTGTGATGGATCTTTGTAATCCAACCCATAGGAAGGGGCGGCACACCAACTTCAGCGGAACCATCTTGTGGAGACGACGGGGGCTGTTCTGCATCTTGGGCAAGCTCAACATCTTCATCATCACTCAAATAGATAACCTCCTCTTTAGGTTCAAGTTCTTCTTGGGGCAAAACTAGTTCTGGCGCCTGATCTAGTGATGGTGGCGGGGTTGGTGCAATGTCTTCTGGTTCCTCCTGAGGCTCCTCTGGTTCGTACAGGGAACGGGGTGGAAAGTAGCCTCCAATGGTGATACGGGCAGTCTTGCGGGCACGAGGCATCTACAGAATTTAGGCCAAGAGTAAGTTAGAATAGAAGTAATATTTTCACAATAGAATGAGGCGAAAGGAGCATAACAATTTAGCAATTATCAAGAGTAAGGTGATAAGCATGAAACAAGTGAAGAAAAAAGTACTAAGACGACCATTACGAACTAGTCTTGCGTCCTACAGTCAACATGGCTCTGATACCAATCTGTCACACCCATTTTTAAGAAGCAAATGGAATGTATAATCTTATGTGCGCCCAGAGATCAATCACATATAAGATGACAAATATAAATAGTATCATCACAAATGTTTATTACATAACGAATAGTATCACAGAGTCTTCACGTAATTAAGCAGAAACATAAGATAGTTCTCGTGGTAGCTAGCATCATAGCACAGACACGTCAACTGGTTGACCACAAGTCTAGTAATCTTCGGGGAAGTAGTAGTAGTAATCACTATTTGCACATTCGGGAGTCCATCCTAAGGTGTGGGGGAATGCAAGGGTAAGCACAAAAGTACTCAACAAGTGTAACATAGGGTTCATGAAGCTCAAATAGGATAGACACAGGTTTAACTGCATGTAGCTTTTAGTTGGTCATATTTTAAGCAATTGAGTAGCAACAAATAGGTGATGTTCCCTTAATAAACACATGATCATGTAAAGAGAATAATGAATAGCAAGAACAAATAAATTAATAGTGATCTATATTCCGTAAGGGTCCAAGGCCGCTCGTGTCCGTGAGCACGGCTGATATACCAGTTTTACACTCTGCAGAGGTTGTACACTTTCACTGTGAGTCATGATCCCCAAAGGTCCGAGGTTATGACTCCCCATTGGACAGTTAAGTTTCACTATAAAGTCTTTCCAAGGTTCGTCTAACATGTTAGGGCTGTAAGGTTTCTGTGCCCTGCAAATGTAGAGCTCCCCTTCCGTATGGCACAATGACACGCAACCTATACTCATAAGGACGGAAGCCGCACTACATCCGACCCGGAACACACCCCTCTTGCACCATAAAGGTAGCCACTAACAAGCTAGAAAATGTCCTCTTATATGACTAAAGCCACAGCCTTGTAGCCCTCATAGCTGTACTGTAAGTCCCGGATGTTCGCTTACAGATAAGTCCTTATAGAGAGGAATCTTGAGAAAACTCTAGCCCCCTTGTTCCCTGTTGCTAAAAATCATCTTTTAGTGTTATTGCATATATCATTAGTCAAATTACAAGATCATTGTTTATGTGAGCACTAGCAACTACCCAACGCTATAACCATGGGATTCAAGGAACAAGATCAATACTAAGGCATCCCTAACAAGGAGACACATGCATCATGAATTAAGTGAATTAAAGTGAATAGGTAACAAGGATAATCCCATGCTATACTTGCCTTGATCTAGCTGATCCTGTTGATCCGGTTCGTAATAGTACTCTTGATCACCAACGAACTGCTCACCGTCTACTCTCGATTAACACATCAACAACAATCATCCAAGAGCAATCATGCAAAGCAAACAAAGCTACAATTAGAACAGTATACCAACCATAGTAAAATAAGATGAAAAGTTTGTAAAATGAATCTACATCTCTCTAGGATCACACAGACGCGAATTGCACGTAAATCGGAGCTAAAACGAAAAAGTTATGATTTAAACGAGATTTACTTTATTAAAGTAATAGATTAAATCTAATCTCAAAATTTAAAAGTTCAAAACCTACTAAACAGTAGTACCAACATGTAGAGTATGAAATTATGAACCTAACGCAACTTGAACGGGTCAAATCGGAGTTAAAACAGAGATTTTATAAGTGAAATAAGATTGAAATAAATCCTATAAAAATTAAAAACGTATTTTCAATTAAACCGACCGAGTTTACGCTTTCAAACGGATAAAGCATAATCTAGCTTTACGCTTATGGACTGCCGGTTTGATTTAATAGAAATCGGGGTCTTTTTAGCAAAAGTGGCAGCCGAACCGGTATGGTTCAATCTGAGCCATCGGATCAAGGGTGGACGGTTGAGATTAGAAGATAGGAGGGGGAAAAGAGAACGCCGGCCACCAACAGTGGTCTCATGGCGGCAAAACGGCCAGCGGCGAGCAATTGCTAGTCGGCGTTGTGCAATCCAGCGATTTATCGCACCATTCGATGCACAAAATGCAGGGGAGGGTAGAAGGGAGGACCGCGAACTCACCTAGCTGCTTTCCAGGGACCGGAATCAACCGAGGAAGGCGGGTGGCAATGCACTGTGCACGGCAACAAGACGAATTAACAATCTAGATTGAAAATTGAGAGAGGATAAAGCTTAACGAGTTCGTGCCGATGATGCGAAACTTCGTGACAGCTTACAGAGCTGACCAAGTCAGCGAATTCGACGGATGGCTTCCGCGCTTGAGCGGCGGCTGCTCGGTTGCGGCGGCTAAAGCTCGATTCAAGGGTGTGGCTCGCGGTTAGGGTTGTGGAGAGGCGGCGCGAGCGCGGCGGCTATTTATGAGGGGACTCAACGTGTGGGACAAGGCAAAAGGAGGGTCGGCCGGCGTCGAACTCTACCATCGAGTCCGTGTCGACTACGAGCGAGGGAAGAAGATGGCACCGACAAGCGGGCCCCAGACGTCAGCCAGAGAGGGACGTCAGCCAGAGAGGGGCGGCTTCGGCCGACTGGTTTGCTGGGCCGGCCCACTGCGCGGCTCGCGGCCAGGAAGATAGCAGGCTCGCTGGGCTTCGGGTGAGGAGGCCGAACGGGCCAGCAAAGGAGGGCAGCAGCGGCCTTCGGGCCAAAAGCTAAGAAGGAAGAATATTTCTATTTCCTTTTCTTTTTCTAATATTTCAAATGCATTTTCAAATAGTTTTTGAAATCCTTTTCTTCTTGTAATAAAACCCAATCAATATAAATAAAATATGCAGCGGCATGTATGCACAAGCATGTATCTAACCTTATAGTTGATTTTAATTTTTTTGAAAATTATTATTTCTATAAGTTCGAATGCTCACAAAATTGCGTAAATAAATCCAATTCTCCTATTTCAAAATAATGCAAATTTTAGGGTGTTACAGAATCAGTTCATTTTCAGACGAAAAACACATGAAACAAGAAATTTTAGGTGTAAAGATAGATATAGATTTACAGAGTAATATAGCCTTTCAAAAGGGAGAGCGAGAAGGGTTGTTTTTGGAGGGTGGAAAAGATGGAGAGTGGTGTAGAGAGTCTATTGGAGCATGTTTTTTTTATTTGTTTTCTAAGTTTATGATAAAGAGCGAGAAGGATGTTTCTTAAATTCGTGTGAAAACTACCATGTATTGTATTTTGTGTTAGAGTACCTCTTGGAGATGCTCTAAAGCAGTGGGAATATCATTTCCAAATCCGTATGATAGGCAACATGAACACAATTACAATTTTCCTAATTGAAGACTTATGTTTTCAAAAATGAGTTAAGTAGAGAAAAGTCTGATTAAAGACTCCAAAGAAGCATCCATGTTAGTCCTTACAAGATGTGCTTGGAAAAATAAATCGCAGAAATTCTAAAAAGGTCAGAAACTTAACATTGACTCTATTTGACTTATTTTGTCTTCTAAAAGAATACCTATATCTATGAGCCGGACCAAAGGACCTTTATATAAAATTAAAAATGATTATTATAATAAGTACTATGAGAAACAAAATAGGTGTTACAAAACTAGCTTAGGCATGCATAAACATCGACACATATTAAGCCGGCCTCAACAACCCTGAGGGCGCGAGGTCCTCTTGTGCCCAAAATATATAAGGTACACTGGTGAGGATTTTCACAACCATCATTTGAATTGAAGAAATAGCAAAAATGAAAAAAAATATAAAGTGGATTAGCGCCACCCCAGACTAGATCTTGCTTGTCCCTATATCCATGTGCAATAATATCCTTTTTTTATTAATATGCAGTAGCATGATTAGAGCAAGAGAGTCAATTACTTGTAAGCCATATCAGCAAAATTAGAGCCAATCCCTACGATAACTTGTCTCTTGATATTCTCTAGCAACCATATTAATATTTTTTATTTTATTTCTTCCTCCCTTCTCTCATCCAGCTCAGCCACACGAGCTGACATGCTCGGTGTCACGCCCATTTCTATACTTGCTCTTATTGTAAAGGTAAGTTTGTTCAAAATCTTCTCAAGAATTGTTAAGAATAGGATACTAGGTACGGTGACTTAGTTTTTTGCCAAGCAGAAGCAGTATTGTAAGTTTTGGTTTTGAGCTGATTTGATATTTATAGTAGAATACATTGAATTGAATATATAAAAAGTAGTTTAAGAAAATAAAATTCTCCTCGCTAGTAGTAGGCTAGTAGTCTATGACTCTATTCCTTGTGGGCAGGGATGTCAACGGCAATTCCCCGTCGGTGGATGGACGGGAGAAAAAGGTGGTAGTGCTCATCCTCATCCTTTGAATTTTATGAGTTTTTGGTATAGATTCCTTTCAAAAAACCCAACGTCGCTGTGGCAATTATCCAAAAAAAAGTCACTGTGGCCGTGGTTGTCCGTGAGTAATACCCCTCCTTTTCAAATTATAAGGCATTTCAAGAATCTTAGAGAGTAAATGCATCTTAAGTTTGACCAAAATTATAAAGAAAATTACAAAAATTTATAACATTAAATAGGTATACTATGAAAATATAATTAATGAAGAATCTAATGATAATTAATTGGTATCATAAATATTATTATTTTATCATATAAATTTAGTAAAGCTTAAAATCTTTTGATTCTCCAAGATTCTTAGAATGCCTTATAATTTAAGATGGAGGGAGTAATTAAGCAAACAGCTTCACAGGTAGTACTAGTACACGGCCACGTGCGTGAGCGCCACTTGGATAGTTGGGTCACTTGTTCTCCGTCCTAGCTCGTCTCTCTGTCTGCTTCATCGAGTGGATAAGGATTCAGATACAGGAAGAAGAGCACGCAGCCGCGGCCCTCGGTGTCCACACAAGTCGATGATATATATGATTGATCCCTAATCCTGTCTGCGTGCACAGCTTGATGCTCTCTCTAGCTAGCTCGGTTTGTCCACTACTGTCTGCGATCGGCCGGCGAGCTGCCTTTCCTTCAGTTTGCTTCCTCCACCGGTACCGGCCGGCGATTATGGGATTCCAAGAAGGAGCGGGACGCCAGAGGGTTCCTCATCTCTGATCCCATTCGGGCCTGTTCCCCGGTGCATGCCCTGTGTTAATTTGGTCATCCATGCGATGCGAGTGGCTGCAACTGCAAGCTAGTCTCTATACCTAACTGGTTATAATAAGAACTTCAAAAGGAATCTTAGCATTTTCTCCGTCGAACTCGGTTTTATATATAATACGTTCCTCAACCATGCACGCGCAGACATTAAACTATGATGCAGACTCATTTCGTACGCATGGTGGTGACCGATGGAAAGGGTGTCGTTTGACTTGGACTCAGAGGCATTGTTGGTAAGATCGATGTTATTGCCGATGTCGATGAAGGGATATCTAAAGACTATTGCCGATGAAGCTTGTGATGACAGAAAGCATGCCGACGGAGAGGAGGTCGATGAAAATTTCATCGTAATTAAGGCAGACAGGGAAGTAGATAGGTGTTGATTTTCTTTTCTATATTTGTTAGAGTATGATTCATGTAAGAGTCACATTTTTTCCTTAGATATGGATTCGGTGTCCTAGTTGTGTCTAGTTATGTCTCTTCAGATCAGGGTACAAATATAGACTGAGGGACAATGTAAAATCAATCAATATCAAACCAATTTTACTCCTATTTGCATCTACTTACTTTTCGGCGACTTCGTCAGTTTGCATATTCTTTTTCTTTTTACGAGTTCTCATTGATTCAACGAGCTGCATCGCTTCAGTGCGACCTTCGACGATCCTCGAGTTCCGCGTGAGTACCTCTTGACCGTGGCTTCAGGGCATATCGCTGTTGTCAGAACCAAAGTACTCGAATTTTCATCCTTATCGATTAACAGGTCAAATCGACTGGCACGCTTTGAATATTGGATTAGGTATTAGCCCTTTGTATTTGCAGATCTACTTTTGTATCAACAGACCTATACTCTAATTTTTGGTGCCAGAGAAAAAATTTAATCCAATAGGACCCTTACCCGACCTCTTGCTTTATGAAAAGCCTCAAATCTTCCCCTTATCCCCATCTCCCACCGGTATAGATGGGCAACGGGCTAGCCCGACACGACACAACACGGGCCCATGCCATAATTCCTGGGAAATATTACGATAGTTTGGACCATCTACTATGTTACAAATGCTCTTCAGGAGCATGTATGGCCAAACCTTTTGAAATAAAGACGATACATGTAGACATCGCGTGACTTTATGGAGACTACTGCATGTCCCCAAATAGATAAAAGTCACTCCTAAGAAGGTCGTCTTCGCTTTAGTCCATTTAAACATCACCACCATTCGGGTCAATAGGCGCGCTGTCGTGCCTTTCAGGCTGAGCTTTAGGCTCAGTGGTGAAGTGAGACTTGTGTTGACCATTATTCTTGTTTTTGCTTTGTTGATAAAGGTCAACAGGTGCTGGGGGTGCAACATGAATGGGACCAATGCCCCTTTGCCCTGCATCTAAAGCAATCATTTTTCTCATCCCCGTCGTTATCACCTTTCCCCTTCTTAGGTTTGGGCTTGCCCCTGGGCTTTCCATTTCCTTTGCCCTTAAACATAGCACCTCTCTTCCCCTTCCACTTTCCCTTCCCATGGCCCCTATTACGGTTGCGAGAACTCTCGGCAACGTTGGCATGCACTTCAGGCGTGGCCATGGAACCAGTGGGCCGGGCAGAATGATTGTTTATGAGAACCTCATTCTGTTGCTCGGCGAGTGAGAGCACCTCACTCAACTCAGAGTACTTCTGGTACTTTGAGTTTCTGTACTACTGTTGCAGCACTATGTTGCCGGGGTGGAAGGTGGATAGGGTCTTCTCGATCATATCGGCGTCGGTGATCTGCTGGCCACATAGACGCAGCTTGGTCGTAATCCTGTGCAAAGCGGAGTTATACGCTGCTACATACTAGAAGTCTTGGAAGCGTAGGTTGATCCAGTCCTGTTGCGCTCTGGGGAGCACAATCATCAGCTGCTGGCTAAAGCGGTCCTTCAGGGACTGCCATAGGACCAGTGGATCCCTTTCCGTCATATATTCACACTTTAAGTCGGGGTGAATATGGTGTCGCAAGTAATGCAACGCCTTTGCTTTGTCAGGTTTTGTGCACTCGTCATTGCTAGCTTCGGGCTGGACAATGGTATGATCGAGGCTCATGCTGTCGAGTCTGATCTCAACGTCGGGAGCCCAAGTGAGGTAGTTGCTGCCATCCACGGCGAGCACCTCGAAATCCCTCTTCGTGATGTCCGACATGCCTGCACAATAAGTGCGCAAGTTTTAGTGTCGGTGCGTAATCCTCAGGATCACGATCGCGTGTGGTCTTCGGGACCGCATGAGAATTCCCAGGAGTAATCTTTAGGATTACTTTAATAATTAAATGTCTCATGATATAAATTGCAATAAATAAATCAACAAGATTTAAATAATTACAAGAAATAAATTATAACAAATGTAAATTACCATAATAATATATTGCAATTAATTAAATCTTCAGGATTTAAATAATTGCAAGAAATAAAATATAAATTTCTATAATAATTAATTGAAACTTTAGGATTTAAATAAATACGAAAAGTTAATTGCAATAAGTAATAAAATGTAGTAATAATAAATAGAATTTGCAGTAGGCTTTAGGCCACTGTTTTTACGCAAAGGAAAACTTTTGCGCAGCCCAATCATCAATGGGTCGAAGAGGGGCTCATCCCAACACCTTGTTGGGCCAGCCTGCTAGGGCCCCAGCCGTTCCTAGCCGTCCATCGAGATGGACGGTCCAGAACCGCCCATCCCTCATATATAAAGGGAAGAGAAAAACCCTAATCCCCTTCTCTCATTTTTCCTTCCTTCATTCTCTCTCTTTCTTATCTCTTTCTGAGAGACAGAACAGAGGAGCCCCAGGGGGTGGGGGCGCGCGGCCAGGGGGGGCGTGGCCCTGCCTACCCACTCAACCGGCTCCCCCCAGGAGCAGTGCTCGCCTAGGGGCAGGCGGCTTGGCCAGCGGCCTGGAGCACGCGGCGGGGGGCGCGGCCCCCTGCCCGGTTCGGCCAGCAAGGGCAGAATAGGGGTGGGGCATGGCCCCCTGCGAGCAGCACTCAACCATGGGCTAGGGCGCGGCCCCCCTGCCCGGCTCCAGCGCGGTCGTGGGGTGGGGGGCGCGGCCCTTCCGTGCCCGCTTGGCTTGCCTGACCTCCCAGGGGCGGCGTGGCCGGCTTGCCAGCACAGCCGAGGCCGGGGATGGCCCGATCTGCCCGTTTTTCAGTGTTCTTGTGATTTTGTGATTGTGTATTCAGTAAAAACTGATTCCCAAACCTTTCTTACCTTCCTAGCTTGGTAGAAGTCGTGCTGATAATGTGTTAGGAATCACGTTCTCTGAATCAGACTCATAAACACACAAGAACAGAGAAATAGGAGGAGAAAGAGTTCTTTCTTTGATTCACTTTTCCTGAGATGATCTTGTTACACTGAAAGGGACTCTCTATTTATAGAGGAAGTCCAGCAATATGAATATGAGTTACAGGGTTTGAACTTCTCAGAAATTTCCTCCTCTTCATTTAATTTGGCCGCACTTCAAAGTCTTTTTTTCATATACTGTGCAAAGACTTTGATTTTCAACACGTTCCTATGAAAAGTTTTTTTGCTGATTTCTCCGTTGTTCCAAAGTCGCATTCATTCGTAGTGGGTCCTCAACTTTGATTGTAGCCATCCCCTGATACTAAAACAGAGAATGCTAGGAGAGGTGCCCGTGGTTAGCTTACACTGAAAATGTAGAACGCTGTATATTTAAGAACAGGGAGTTTTTTTTAAGACGGCACTAGTAACAGTAACTGCACCTGCTCCAAATTTCTCCAGGGAGAAAAAAAAGGTCCTACGATATATTGTACACTAGATTTTAACTAGCTATAACAAAGTCCTCGAGCAGATACTCGCCGCCTGGGGGTCTGTTTGGAACAAAGGAATAGAGAACACAGGAATAGAAGAAAATATAGGTATAGGAAAGGAAACTATTTACTAAATTAAGGTGAAAAAAACACAGGAAATTTTCAAGATAGGTCGTCTGGAATGCAGAAACAAAGGCAGTGTAAGAAACATAAAACTTGATATATCGTTAACTTTTTTCTACTATTTGAATATTTCAGAAAATACACACTAATTCAGAAGAACAGTTTTGAGAGAAAGCCCATACAATCGTATGGAGCTGTTGGATCCTCCCACATCTTATCCATCTCTCTCGTCGCTTCGTTTTCTTCAAAAGGCAAGTTCTGTCCATAGATTGAGCTGCAGCAAGAAAGCTCTACTAAGAATGTTTGCAGAGGGAGCGAGCTGAGCGAAAGGGCACAGGAAAGTTCCCTTTGCTTGGAGCTCTTTTTCTCCCCTCCAAAAGTACATGCTTTTGAGCATCACTCAAAACCATATGCACTCGCCGGCGCTCTTGAGCATCGGCACCAGCTTGCCACTGAGATGGAGCGACATGACATTGTTGGCGCCGCCGACGAGCCTGCCGCCGATGAAGACGGCTGTGAGGGGCCGCCCCCCCACGCCGTGCATTTTAAGCAGCGCGCGCTCCATCTCTCTGCCACTGGGATCTCTGTCTAGCTCGTGCACCACAGCGTTCACGCCCAGGCTCGACATCAAGGGCGTGATTGGTAGGGTGCACGACCCTCGGCCAGGCCGGCGGAAGCAACCAGGCCCGAGTTATCCTGGCTCCTATCGTGCAGTGCGGTCTTGTTTGTTAGCCTGTTTCATCTCATGCAAGCTAGCTAGCGCACTTGATTGGTTGCTTGCTTGGATTGCCTACTTCCGGTTGCCAGAGACTCAGCGTGGGTCGGTTGGCCCACCTGCAGGAACGTCCGTGCGCTCGGCAGAGCCAGGCTCGCCAGGAACGCAAGAAATCTGCGTTTCCACACAGCCTGGCCACGGGGCCTCTTTTGCACGAGTTGGGCCAGGTTAGATGAGAAGACCAGCCAACCAAACACGAAGAAAAGGTAAAGATGCTGTATCCCGTCGCCCATGCTGAGCCGGGGGCAGTCTACCAATCACGCCCCAAACTCCTCACCGCGTCGCCCATGCAGCAGGAGCTGAGCGTGAACACCACCACCGCACGCTCCGACGCCAGCTTCATTACTCTATAATCATATAAGTCGAGGAAAGATTAGTGACACGCGCTGCACAAAAGCACGTTTAATTTCATAGGGGCAGCGGCCAAGACGGATGGATTTATGCACATGCGCAAATGCGAGTATAGATATGCATTTCTTGGATTCAGATAGAAACAAATATGGTTCCCTGTCCCTGGTGAAATTGATTATTGACATATGTTCATAGTTTCTCTGTGCGAAGAGTCCATACCTGCCAGTAGCATGTTTCATCCTATCTTCCTTGTGCGCCCCATGTTGTATCTTTAGGATTTCATCTCGCTCATCTGAAATCTCTATCTCTTCGGCCCAGCTCTTCTCTATAGGATCATCAAATTCTCCATGATGGCAATATGTGTTTCCAAGGCAGACGTTCTTCAATCTCGGATGACAGTAAATATCCGATGGAACACCAGCTACACTTTCATGTATTTCAAGTGTTTCCAAGTGTTTCAGACATCCGATCTGGTCTGGCAATACTACAGTGACGTTGCATCTCACCTGCAAGTATCTCAACAACAGCAGCTGACAGATTTCTGTGAGGGGGAAACTTGTGCCTCCATTGTCGACCAGAACATGAAGGATTACAACACGAACAAGCTTAAAATCCACAAGTGAAGGCATACAGTTTAATAGTCCCATAAAACAAAGTGATCGAACTTGCAGCAGCCCGATACTCTCCGGTATAGTTGCATATGTTGCACTACCGAAGTGGAGTGACAGTCGACGAATCTTTTCAGTGAGTGCAACTGTCGACTGAGAATAATCAATAATATTGATGAAATTATCTTCTATGGACTTGCATTTTATAAACTCAAATACTACAGGGTGGACTAAATATGACATCCCGTTTTCTTTGAAGAAACATTCGGGGCAAGCCCCTACTGGAGACATCTCATTCTCGTTATAGTTGATATGCATCCTTTGGACTAGACCTAAACTGACGAGCTCGTCAAAATAGCTGCTGGCAACTTCAACAATGTTCTTATTCTCCATCGGACAGATAAAATCTTCAGCTACCCATTGCCTCACCAAATCATCTTTCAGAATTAAGTAGTTTTCAGGATATACACTAAAGTACAGTAGACATGTCTTCAAAGTATGGGGAAGACTAGTGTAGCAGATACTCAGTACTTGCTTTAGAATTTCCTCAGAAGTTGGGTTTCTTCTCAATCCGTCACAGAGAAGGTTCTGTACATATTCCCATTGATGTACTATTTGGGGTTTGGTTGCTAGGAGTGAAGCTATGCAGGTAATTGCTAGTGGCAAACCACAACATGTTCTTGTAATCTTATCTGAGACATCATGGAATTGTTGTGGACATTCTTTTTCAGAGCCAAAAACTGTTCTGATAAATAGGTCTTTAGAGTGATCGTAACTGAGAGGTTTCATCTTGAATACATGTTCCGGGTCATAACTGCAACATGCCAGGGCTACATCCTCAATTGTTGTTGTTGTTATTATTCTGCTGCAACAATTACCCTCAGGAAAAGCACGGCTAATAGTTTCCCATACTGACACAGCCCATAAGTCATCTACCATAATACAGTACCTAACATTTTAAAAAAAAAGAATGTTAACATGGTTTACAAGATTCAAAGCTACCAGAAATAGAATTTTTAAGAACTAATTCATACAGTCTGTAACAATAAGTGGGAAGGGTTAGAATATTTATTCCCATTTTTTTAGATAAAGGATAGATAGTCTATCCGGCTTCATTCACCCGAAACTGGATGAACTCAGGCCATAACCTTTCTCAGATCTACATGTGGCTGCAGACAGGGATTACAGATGCTGAGACTGAGACTAATTAATGCCAAACCTATAAAATGATCTACAAAAACAGTTTTTCCAATGTGACTACTTTAATTATGAAGCTAGCATAAGCCACAAATAATCTGTCCACTGGATGGACATTCGGTCAATGAAACTTACGAATCTACTTTCCATTAGTTCAAGAACTTGTGGTCACGAAACAGTCAAGAAAAAACCTCTTATCTTGGAGAGCCAAGAGTGCATATATAATGTGATATGAGAGCCAAGAAAATACCTCTTATCTTGGAGATGCCTGCTGATATCTTGAATGAGATTTGGCACTCGGCAAACTTCGGGTGGATGATTTGGGCGGATTTGTAAGAGTATGTTTCTAAGAATCAACCTCATATTAGGTTTTTTTGCCGCATGTACAAATGCGCGGCATTCAAACTCTCCCGCCAAAAACCATAGTTTTTGGACAATCGCGCTCTTACCGACTCCTTCGACGCCAAAAATGGATACAACCGTGAGCTGCAGCTCGCTTTCATCACCACCATTATTTGGCTTCAGCCACCCAAGTAGCTCATTTAATGGGCATTCCACGCCAACGAGTGCGACAGGATTAAGATGCTCAGAGGTCATTTCAAGACGGGGGCATGTAGGATGACTACTAAGGGCAACAGGATTTACTGTAGTGTTTGTGACTGTAGGACGACTACTATGGACGTATCCAAGCTTGAACCTGTGGTACCGTTCCATCACCTCCTCCACACGAGTCCTGAATCCTAAGATCTCGTCGACCAAAGCCATCTGGGCATCTGACTCTGACTCTGATTCGGCAAGGTCGACGAACTGGTCGACACAGTCCTCCATATCGTAGGACAATTCGCGCGCCTCTTTCATCCAGTAATTCACAGTGAAGGGAGGGTCATGTACATCTGATAGCTTCACCAGCTCGGTGATTATGCTGCCAACATCCTCTATGAGTTGTCCAATAATAGGTGCCCTGTCTACATTATGCAGAACCTCATGGAGCTTCGTGAGGAGGGAGCCCATGGCACCAAGTGATGCACTATTCAGAGCTTCCATCTTTCTATCTATATTGAAAATGGCACCAGGATCAGTATTAGCTAACTGGAGATGTAGGGGGATAAAAATGTAGTATATGTCACCGCAATTGGAAGGTTACTGCCTGAAGAACTCAGTACCTCACCGAAGTGATCCAGCAGTCGCGGAGGGACATGATGCTACGATGAAAAAAGACAAAATAGCAGTCATGTCCAGGTTCTTGGAATGGGTGGGGAATTCATATAGTTGTTACTCCTTTCCTGTAAGAACAAAAACCTTTTTAAGTATAACCGAAAATAAGGATGGCAGTCGAGCACATGAGGGGTGTAGCGAATTAGTGATGTTGGCAAACAAGCCATATGCTTGCCCCGTTAGCAGCAAAGTACCACTCCAAGATTCATAATGAATACACTACAATAGACGAGTACAAGAATGGTGTCAAGCTAACCAGTGCTGTGTACTATGTACATCTTCGGTTGTATATGTCGGGACATAGCTTTTCAGTGGATATTTTTAGATAATTTCAGTGGATTTGACTATATCTTAAAAAAGAGAACTAATCAGTTTGATCCCAACCAGCCATATCTGAATGAACAAATAAAACTCCAAGCTGCTTCGATGCACCAAAAAGGGAACCAAGGCAATGACCGAACAGAAAAGGAATTGAAATCAAGCCCTGAATCTAGAACTACACCACTAATAGAGCAAGATCAGGAGGAGCGGGGCAGGATTCATCTGTGGGCAGAGAACTAGATAGGAGGGGAGGAAGAAGATATGGGGCCAACGCTCACCACTTTAGGCAGAGGAACCACAGGAGGGAGAACGATGGCAGAGGAACCACTGTCTGCATGTCGTGGGAACAAAAATGATTTTGAGTGAACTAGTGAAGGCCGGCAACTCAAGGTGTGATCCGCAGCTAATAATATCGTTGGACTATTTCTATTATCATATTTATTTCCAGCTGCTGGTGGAACTTCTGTTTTGGTGGAACTTCACCAACCTCTTGATATTCTCGAACCACGCACCAGTGCACGCAGCACAAAGAGCTTTTTTCACTTATTCTACTACTGTTGGAATAAAGGAATCCCGAATATTGTGGAACAAAAGGAATCTTGTGCATCATTAGTTGGTTACTGGTCCCTCTGTTCACAAAAGAGCATCGTTTTGAGCTATGTGCACTCGCACATGTTTGAAATTTGATTTTACCATCATATCTTTTTAAATGTTTCTATTGAAATTTTAAACTTTGAAAATAATACAACTTTCCGGTATTTTCGTATATATTCTTGAGAAGACATGGTGGATATGTGCCCATGTCATGGATGTGCTGACGCAAAATCAGTCACTGCACGCACATCACAAGGAGCTAGAGCACTTAGATTGCAAACGGGTCGAGGCGTTGTGATTCTAAAAAGTGTGTTGATGCAAAGATCAGTCACACACCACAAGGAGCTAGAACGCTGGAGTCACAAATGGATCGAGGAGGCATGATGCTATCAAAAAGACCTAGCTGGTTTTAGAAATCAGCCTAACTGGTTGCTAGGGGTCGCCGAGGAATGCCTAGGAACGATAGCCAGCACGTTTACGTGGTGAAGAATGACATGGGTTTATGAGCAAACTAGCAAAGGATAACTTATCGTACTTACATGATGAAGAACAGCTAGTTTCCAGTAAAATAGCAGATGAACCAGCGAAGCTCTCATCTAGGAGGGACCCCATCAGGGGGTTGCCGTAGGTCGGTCATCAAGCCTAGGGTGGCACTCTTGGTCATCGGATCCCGAAAGGAGCAGCATGATAGGGTTGGAAGAGAGTTTAGGCAAAAGAGAGCCCGACGGAGGCGAGCGTTGCAACTGCCTCTATCTAAAGGTCTCGGTTAATCTAGACCTATGGAGACGGTTGCTTTGCCTGCCTCAGTTAACCAAATTGAAAAAAAAAGAAGATGAGCCCAAACGTGAGCCCATCCAGGGCCCAGCGTCAAGCCCATCTGCCGCCGCCTGTGTCATGCCCGCGCCACCGTCGGGTGTGGCCTGCCACTACTGTCGAGCTCAATGGAGCCAGATCCGCGCGCTGTCGTCGAGCTCGGTGGTCGCTGGATATGCCTCCCCTGCTCCTCTGGCTGGCCCCTCGCCGCCGTGGAGCTCGGTGGAGCTAGATCCACCACAGTGGACTCAGTGGATCCATATCCACCTCCGTCAAGCTCGGTGGAGCCCGATCCGCCACCGTGCAAGCTCGGTGGTGGCCAAATCTGCCTCCCTCGCTCCTATGGTTTTGGCCCCTGCCGCCACTCGGGCTTGGGAGAGGGAGAGACGCTGCTACCGCTCAGGCTCAAGAGAGGGAGAGGCGCTGCCGTTGCCGCTCTCAGGGATAGGGAGATGCGTCGCTGCCACTGTGGGGGAGGGGTGCCACGCCCTACATCCCACTATGGGGGAGAGGGAGCCGGTCTTGATGTGGGGGAGGGAGGGGCACTGATGTGGGTGAGAGGGGGCTAGTTGTGATGTGGGGGAGGAGAGGCGAAGCGACTATCATGATGTGGTCGCGATGTGAGAGAGAGGGAGCCGGTTAGAGGAGAGGAGGGAAACCCTAAGTTACGTATTTATACTCGAACGTGCCTATCAGGCCTTGACCGGGCCTCTTGGGCCTTGGCCCTTTTTTCCCACGCAGGCCTCTTAGGAGGTCCACCTCTGAAAATGGCCTCTATTTTTGGAGGCAGATTCGTAGACCAATTTTAGGAGGTGGAGATTTTCCGACCGCCTCTGTAAATAAAATGACTGCCTCCGTTAATCGATTTTGCGAGGCGATCATTTTTTGATGCCTCGGTAAATAAAATGATCGCCTCCATTAATCGTCCAACATTTTCCGACACTACTACATTTGCATCCTCCATAGCCGCGTCGTAACCCCCATCAAAGTCCAATTTCGGCCTCAGCAGTAAGTTGTCAGCCATGACAGTTGTAGTCATCACCGTCGCTATCTGAGACCGTCTGCGGTGTACACTCACACCGCCGTATTGGCTTATGATCCGTCCGTGATAAGGTCCTTACTTCCGTTGCATTGGAGCACATCCTGGCTATGTTGGTATACACTAACACCGCCATGTTAGCTTATGATCTGTCCGTGATCAGGTCATTGTTTCCATCACATTGGAGCACCACCTGCCTGTGTTGGTGTACACTAACACTGTCATGTTGGCTTATGATCTGTCCGTGATCAGGTCGTTGTTTCTATCGCGTTGTACCACGACCCACATGTGTGGGTGTACACTAACACCACCGTTTTGACCAATAATCAGGATCACAGGCGCCTTGCACAACGACCTGATTGCGTGCAGTGCATGTTCTTTGTAGCTTTGGCGCCCAATGCGTCTGTGTCGAGGTGGACATCACCACCACTTTAGCGTATGAACCATCTGGTCATTGGTAATGGTCACCGTCACATTACAGTACGATTCGGCGGTGATACACTATTGACCCTTGCCGCACGAGATGAATAGTGGTGGTGCTGGTCATCTGCTTCACCAATGGCTTGTGTTACGGTGGTGATGACAAAACAGACAATGACCCTTACATCCGATGGTGACAGAATTGCATCCGGTTTTCATAATTTATTTACTAATTTAGATGGGCCTTAATAACTTACTGAACACACACCGTATAGATATAATCATTACACACCATTCATCATGTCCATAACGAAGACTACTTTTTTTATAATAAGAAGTGACACTAACATAGCAACGGTGTCAACTCAAGAATTAACACAAGCGGTACATAGATAGTAGAATAAAGGTTCTGCTCACTACAAACTTACATAATGAAAATGAGGTAGATGTGCTCTGCTCCTTCAGATTGGCACTCCAGCTTGCAAGGCAAAGCTTCCTTTAGCTTGGTAGCCAATGCACCATAGAAACCCTTTTCTTTCTCTCTTAGCCATTGTAGGAAAACCATTCAAAAGCACTCATACTCCACAACCTGCACAAAGCAGCGACATTAATAATATTCAACATACAATTGTTTTAGTTACCAAGGCAAAATTGGACTATATAAAGAATCAAAATAACTCCCTACCTGAAGAAAGAACAGCATATGCAACTTTACTGCTCTCCTACTGGCTCCTTGAACAAGGAAACATAAGGAAGATAGTGAGGTCCCTCTAGACGTAGCCTCCGGGTAGGTCTACAATACTGCATGACTTGGGCAGGGAGGACAAGAACTTTTCTGAGGTTCATGTCATATGCAATCAGTTTTTTGTCCTCGCCAACAAGGAAAATCAAATTCTATTCTAGGTGAACTTCAATCACTCTATAGTCCACATCACAAACATCGTAACCAAATTGAATATTGTTCCATCCAAATATCTCCAGCGTGGTCACCATATGCTTCAATGTCTAGTTATCGGTACCATAGTCTTCTAGGACCCAAAATGAAAGTTGATACTTCCTAAACATACTAGCAGTATATACAAAAAACTGACCCTGAGCTTCATGGATGGAGATTGCTTCACCACATGGCCTACAAATTTTCCTCCATGTCTTTCCCTGCATATCAACAACAACTATCTGGGACAACTCCAACTAGTGCATACAACCATTAAGAAACACACTTGTCGAATATGTGCATACAACACACTCGCCCCATTCGGATTCTTAAACATCCATGTTGCACTATTAGATGAGTAGATGCTCTACGGACTCACTGGCCCTCTTCTTCCCATATTCAATCACACGGAAGTGCGAGAAGACTGTCAGATCAAACCCCAAGCGAGATGAACCAAAAGAATGGTTGTTATCCGGTAGTAACCACCATTTGTTAGTCATCAGATTATAGACAACATAGCGAAACCCAACACACCAGCATAGGATGAGCCCGCAGCAGCAATCTGAGATCACAACATCCTCAATGGGGAAGGGCAAGAAGGTCAAGGAGGGGTATTCACCGTTGATGCTGGTGAACTTGCGTTTGCCTTTCTAGCTGCGATAGAAGAATCCAGCGATAATCTGGGGCAACTCCTTACGGTACTCAGATTCAGAGATGAGATGATTCCAAGAGTGACAGACACATTTATAGTTGCACAAGGTGCAGGCGGTGAGGCATTAGAGGATGAGGACCAAGACATGGTCTATGACGAAGGCAACTTTGTTCCTCTTGTTGGGGACCTCCTCCTCCATCTTGAGTTCTTGACCAGGATCTGGGGGAGCAAGGCCGACAATGGAAGCAGTTGTGCTGTCGCCTGAATCAGAGAAGGAGCGCCTACGGAGATTGGATCATGAGCTCAGATCATGAGCTCCTTAGTATACAGATGGAAGCTTGTTTCTTACTCGAATGAGTGAAGAGGGGAACAAAAATCCAAGAAAGATGGAGAGAAGTGCAAAAGAATTATCATTGCCTTTGGATCTTGCAGGATTGGCAGCCATGGCGGTGATGAGTAGCATCCTAGTCATGGTAGATCTGTGCGGGCCCTGCCGGTGAGGCATACCATCACGGAGTACTAGCTTGTCGGTGGTGAGTGGCGGCTTGCACCCAGCTGAGTAGGGGCAGTCACATAGTTCAGCACTGGGGAGCAAGGAGCAGCGATGAGGAACAAAAGCTATGGGTGAGGAGAATTTAAGACACAAGGTGGGGAGCATGCTTTGTAAGCAACCGTTTCAGACGTGGGAATGGAAATTATGCAAAAATTTGTAAAAAATGCATAGTCTTGGAAATGGACGAAAGTGTTACCATCCAGACCGTATGCAGGCGGCGGTGAAGGCTACCAGCGGTGGTGAATGGGTCATACAAAGATGTTCCAAGAGCCACCGTGCCACTGTTGCCACGGACGACAGTGATTGTTGCCTAATTAAGGGCGTCACTCATTCTACCCGATTGTAAACCGTCACTCGTTCTACTCGATTGTAACTAGAAAAATGTTAGATTAAGGGCCTGTTTGGTTTCCTCCTGCTAAAGTTAAACTTTAGTCACTTTAGCCACATAAGCGCTTTTGATTATGTGACATGGATTTTAAGAAGAGAGAGAAGTGAGTTTCATGGGGATGAAACTGTCTTGGCACGAATACCAACTCTCTATGAGTCTTGAAATTAAATGTCTATGAAACTCTGCAATGAAACTCTCCATTGAGAAGTGGTGTTTCATCCATATTTCATTTTATTCTACATGACGTGGCCATCTTAGAAACAATGTAATGAAACTCTCCACTGAGACTGGACTAAGTATGAAATAAACTAGAACTAAGTCCAACATTCAACAATAAATCTTTCATTTATATCTTATACCCTACATACAATCTATGGGTCCAAGAGTTGAAATACAACATTCCAATGATCCTCATAACTTGCTTTGCTTTGGATAAGGGTCATTTGCATCTATCTCCTTAATACATTCACAATCAATTATGGAGCTAGATGCAACAACATTCTTCCATTTGCAAAGACCTTACTTGACTAAATAGGAGAATGGAGATGGGGAACAACCTCATGAAACTTCCTCTAACATCCCCCTAGGAGTAGTGGGAGGAAGAGGAGAAGCAGAGCAACGAGGATATCTATTCCCACACCTGGAATGCATTCGTAAGCTAGAACTGCTCTGGCTCACAAAACCAAACTAGATGATGCTCGGGCCCTTGCTCTTCCACCGGTGCTAGGGCCCTTGCTCCAATGAAACCTCACCATGGTTTTGATTCTGTGTTCTCTAACCGTGGATGGAGATCAGTAGCGAGACCGTACTATGGAGGCGTTCCTCTCTACCTTCGCGAAACATCCTCTAACACTTAGGACAAGTAGACATAGCTGCGCCTAGGTGATGGTGGAAGCTGATCTTGAAGGGCTTGTCCTAGTGGCGCCGGAGTCGATGGAGGTCTAGGGTAGCCATGGTGACAGGAGACTATGAGCAAATGAAGGGTTTCTCAGGTTTGTCCGATGGTAAGGGAGGAAGAAGGTTGGGATTGGAGTGCACTTAAGAGGCTCGCCTTACCTTTGCTTAAATAGTCCCACCTCAAGACACAAGCAGGAAAGGAACCATCAAGATCCATGACTTGCGTGGTCACCCACGCGGGTCATGAGCGACGGCGCGGCAAAGATGATGGGAAGTGGAAAACAAGGCGGTTTACATTCACTTGCACATTTCAAACTATCTAAAGGCCAGACTTAGTGGGACTTTCATTTTCATTAAATAGGCCATGTCTCCCACACGATCTTAGTGGAGCACACTTCTCCTAGAATGGCGTTGGAAGTTGGATGGAGAAAATTGACTGCACCATGTAGCTAGTTGCAAGTTCCCACGCCACTTCATAGAGGGCATTAATTTAGCCCTCGCTCGGCTGCCTCCCGTGCCTCCTCCTCAATCAATGTACATCGATGGCTCCGCTCTGCCTCTCCAGCCCTCCAGCTTGCTACCATCCACACACCGTAGCTCCATCACGTCGCCGCATGAGCCCTCGATAAGTTGGCCTCATCGTGCTCCGCATCGTGCAACGTCGATGCCGGTAATCATGGTGACGAAGCGACACCCCACGTCGCTGATGGTGCTCCCTACCAACCTGGCCATTAAGATCATAGCCACCTCGCTCTGACCTCGGAGCGGCCCACGGATGACGTCCGCAGCGTAGGGGCAACCTACTCATCCATGCGATGCATCTGCGGCAACCCCGCCATCGGTCGGCATCTATCACTGGTTCGATTTAGATGCGGCATGATGTAGGACGACCCCATCGACTACGAAGCCCTCCTTGCTAGCTTGACCCAACTCGGCAACCCAGAGGCTTGCTTCTTCACCGGGATACAAACCTTATTCATGGAAAACCACAGCCCCCGGCGATGCCTCGACGATCTCGCCCACTGCTGATGGCGGGCACAATCTGGCAGCTTATCTAGTCGCCCTATTGCTCTATAGGCACAATGGCGCTGCCGACGACGATGACACTGTGAGGCGGTACATGAGATGGGTTGAGGGTGACGAAGGATCACGGGTGGCGATGGTGGGCGGCGGCGGTAGACCAACAAGTAGGTGGCTATGCAACAATAGGTGTGTGTTGTGTCGCCGCCTGGCTATCAAGCTGATCTAGCAATCGACGTCGGGCATGTTGTCATTGCCACCGCCAGCACAGGTGCGCGGCGATCTTCGATGCGTAGGTGGCATTTGCGGCAATATTGTATACAAATGGGAACTTAGGGCTCTGTATTGTAGCGAGGACGGTAGGCTTCACCAAGAAATCCATTTTTTCGAATGGGATTTTTTGAATGCGAATTTTGAATAAGAGACTAGTAATATAATTCACTCTTTACGCGTGAGAGTGAATTACTCCCTTAGTCCTCAAATGTAGTGTTTTCTGGCATTAGAAAATTGTCCTCAAATATAGTGTATTCTGCAGCTTTTGATTTTCTATTGCTTTTCCTTAATTAATGCATAGAATAAAAATAGGAATATGAGTAGCATGACAATAGCAACTGTTAAAAAATGAAACGATACATGCAAGACTCACACGCGGACTTGGAAATTGACATAAAGTGTTACCATCCACACTGTCTGCAGGCGGCAGTGAAGGCTACCGGTGGTGTGAATGGATCCTATGGAGATGTTACCACCTAATAACGATGGCTGTGTCATACGGTGTCATACGTGTCAAAGGCACAGAAATAGAACATTCCAGGCAATAGTAAACACAAATATGTTCAAAGTTCAGACTCATAGTAAATAGTAGTAGTATGAACAATTTTTGTATAAGATGTAGAGGCAGATTACAATCCAACTACTCGTGGGGAGCATTAGGAATGATGTCTGGTACATCCTTCATGGCCAAGACAGCCTCGGCCACTGGCTGAAAGTAGATGACAAGGTCCTCTTGGTCGTGAAAGGACGACTGTGGCGGGAACCCTGGCTCTAGCCCACACAGGCCCTCACGCCGAAGCTGGGAGGCGGCGAGGGCCCCAACGGCCACTTGGCGAATGCCGTAGTTGGTCACCTCGACGACCCACACTGGCAAGGCGCGGAGACGCTCCTCCACTGTCACCCCCGCAGGTGCCATCGCACAAACAGCGGTGACTGCTACCTGGTTGAGGGTGTTAAAGCGGCAAGTATTTTCCATCGACAACTAGACGATGACGCGGGTGTTGTCATCGGCATCCCAGTGAAGGAGGATCGCCTCCACCGTTTGCCAAGCCAGGTCATCATTGGCCCGATGCAACTGCGCTGCCTCGACCTATGGGGCGTGGAGCTGCTCCTCGATGACTGAAAAAGGTTACAACAAAACCCTACAACTGAACACATGACGTCGCATCGCACGAAACAAAAGAGCAAGATCGTGCCTAATATGACTTACTAGTGAGCCGTGCCTAGGCCTCGGCGGCCGCAGCCTTCGCCGCAGCCATTTCGTGCTCCGATGCAACAAGCGCCATCTACACGGCATTGAGGCAAAGCTACAGCCAGTGTAGCACTGTACAAAGGGGACGCATCAAGACCACTGGTGTAAGATCCATACTTAATTACCCATACTCCCGTTGCAAACTGTCACAAAGGAGGGGGGGACCTCCGAACACCCTCTCCTCTAGCGAGTCTTCCCTTAACGATTCTACCGCTCCGCCATTGGATGAGATTTGGAAGATGGGGTGTGTGGGTGGTAATTAAGTGTAATGAGATTAGAAAGCAATCGTACTTGCTACCCTCCTTTTATCGAAGGATATATAGGTGAGCTAGGCATCCGTTGGATTTCCCTACAATTGCATTGAGCAAGAGCAAGAGTTAAGGCAAGCTAGGTGTCTCCCACAATCTTAGTGGAGCACGCTTCTCGTAGAACTACGTTAGAAGTTGGACGGGGAAAATTGACAACACCACGTGGCTTGTCTAAAGGGTCTCGTCCACCTGGTTGCCCGCCGCCGATGTAGAATAAAAATAGGAATGTGAGTACCACAACAACATGAGCCAACATTTCATTAAAAAGGTAAATTTTATTCATAAGTCCAATAGGTTACATTCGATAGGTGTATAATAACAAAAATGTATATCGAAGACTACTGGGTGTACAATAACAAAAACCTATTGAGTACATAAAACATCCTATACTCGACTGTGACATTGCAAAGCTTCCACTAACATGACTGCTGGGTATCAAAATACCTAGGGTACCCAATAGGGGGTAAAATATGGCACCCCATACGAGTGATAAAGAAGCCCTGCCATAGGGGAGCCAAAGAGCACTGACAGCATGTCAGCCGCTCAAAGAACGAATAGGCAAACACTATCTCGCTCGAGCTTTGCGGAGAGGCCTCGAGCATGATAGGGCGTCTCACGACATCTCTCCGCCTCGCTTGAGCCCCCCAGCGTCATCAAAAGCGCCCGACCCCCCGCAGCACGTTTTCGCCTTGCCCAAGGGGCATGTGGAACCCATAGGCAAGGCAGAGAGCCATGGGGGCCCTCAACACGGAGCTCGCTCCATCGACATGATGGAAATGACCGTGCACAGTCAATAGGAACACGGAAACTGCACCCTAACTTGATATGACTCTGGTCATTCTACCATGGCGATATCCATGCCTCACAGCGACGGGGGAGATGGCAACTGTGCCACCTAACCTCCTCACTATGAAAATCCGGGCACACGCGCCGCCCATCCTCACGACATAGGGACGAACAGGTCAAAGCATGGCCATGGTATGTTGCACCAGTGGATGGAGAGGCCAAAAGATCAACACCCTGCACGTCTCCACACTACAGGGGAACTATTCCCACCGGATAAGGAGGAGGACGGCTACGTCCAGGGCCACCTTTTTTTGTTTTTCTCTTTCATTCTCTCTGTTTTCACCCCTTTACCATGAATATAATCCGAGCCCTCCCATTGGAAGTTATAAAATGGGAGGCAGAGGCAAAAAAAAGGAAAAAAGGCAACAACACCTAGAACCCACCTCAATCGAAACCAGACTTCACGCACCACCACTCACAAGAGACCTGGGATGTGCTCCCTCTCTCAAAAAGCTTGTAACCCCTAATACGAGCACCTTGGTGCAAGGCAACATGAACCGTAGCTACACCCACTGGACATAGGGCCATTCATGCCTGATCCAATATACATCCTTGTGTCCATTTTGCACACCATCAGGGTCTAGACGCGCAGATACAAATTCACTAGTCACTCTGTTTAGACACCCGGTCCTCTAGACACCGATAGTTGGCATGCCAGGTACGGGCCTTCTGCGTGTCACGATCCATCTACTAAATCTTGATGGCCAATCCCCGCATCCACTTCGCCTTAGGCTCCCATGTCTGGTTTGGGAACCTAGATTTCATCTGCACGGGAGTGGACTATGATCTGGTCCTTCTCCCTCCTAATGTCGATGTCGATGCCATCTCTAAGGCCCTATCCAGTCTCCGTCTGGTAATGGACGAGGGGCAGGCCCTCGAGAACAACCACCTAGGAGGTTCCCGAAGCAGAACAAGGCCAGTTGGTAAGCCACACAACCACGGGAGGACCCATGGCCAGTCTTCGACTGCAATTCATTTTGATCCGTCTGTGAGAGAGATTCCCATAGATCTGTCGACTCACCATGCGTAGGCTATCGCGGAGGTACTTGCGACTACCGAGACAACTTCTAGTGCCAGCTCTGACGAGGATGACAATAGCTGGGCTAGCGCCGACTTCTTCGGGCTTGACCTGGGAGCTCTACGTCATTTCATCGGTACCTGCGACTACCTCCTCGACGATGGCGGCTATGAGCTCACATGGCCATAGCGCTGGAGGGTGGAGGCCGCACACAGCGATGACACGCCATGATCGGCAGATCACTGCATCACCCCCTGCCCATGATCTATTGTTTTGTTTGAACGTAATCTTTTTGTACTGGTGAAACCGTTGCATGTTATCTGCTACAATTTATCTCATTATTTACGCGTTAAATCATGAGTTGCATATTCAGTAATAATTATGCGATAGGTTTCACTTTATCAGCAATAATTATGCGATACGTTTCATATTATCGTCGATAATCACGCGATACGTTTCCGTCTCTTACGGTCCGAACACAGCATGGAGTTCGAAGGCTGGCCCGTGAAGGGTTCGACAGCCGCTCCGAGCTACCTGAGTGAGGGATGGTATGAGAAGGGGCAACGCACGACCAGTACCTGAACGCATGAAGCGTCATGGGCCTTTTTGAACCATGTTCAAGTCTAGGCCAGTTTATGGTTCGGGAGATTTTTGAAAAAGGCAGCGAGCCCTCAGGGATGGTCAAATGACCCCGGGAACTCCTCGAATCAACCGCCAGGAAATTTTGAAGCCGGTCGCTAGCTTATCTCCATCGAATCCCCACAAACGGGAACTGGGGCTTCACTTGAACCGACTCGATTGCAACTCAACAGGCACCACGACTCGACCCAGCTAGGGAAGCCGTGGCGTTGCCTAACCCTCCTCTTTGCAAAAATGATGTGTGAGGGATATACTAATAAAGTCCTTACTGACCCCATGCGCCAGTAAGGACTTCAAAGGACCTAGGGGCATAAATGCCCGACCCCTGCTCGGGGGTATAGGACCTAGGGGCAGAAATGCCTGACCCACGAACGAAGTTTTCCCGAGCGTCCAAATGGGCCAGCGATCCTAAGACTTAGGCGAAAGAGCCCGATCCCTACTCGGGGGTATGGGACCCGGGGGTAGAAATGCCTGACGCACAAGCAAGTTTTTCCTGAGCGTCCCAACGAGCCAGCAATCCTAAGCCTGACCCCTCCTCGGGGCACGGGACCCAGGGGTAGAAATGTCTGACCCACGAGCGAACCCTCCCGTGTGTCCTGACGCACCTTCAATCCTAGGTAATGGCAGAAGCCTCAGTGAGGACACATCTGACCTAGCCTCGGGATGCGGGAAACTGCTACACTGAAACGTCCAATCGATCTAAACACACACAAGTTGGTTCCTCCCTAAGGGAAAACCATCGATTGGCAGGGTCTCGGTGATCTCGCCAAAACCGCTATTAATAATCAAGCAAGAAACAAAATGATAGCGTTGGGGAGATAGAACGCGATAATGATTAAACAAACGAACTGATTTCATAGATAGATCATTTTTACATTAGGGAGTCCTAGACTAGCCCTACAGGTCTCGTTGAGGACTTGGTCCGTAGGAACTAGAGCGGTGACGACATTCGTCGCTAGTTCAAAGCCCTCGAGGAGGTCCTCATAGTCTCCAAGCCCCTCTCCCATCGGGAAGCCCTGGACGTCCTGGATCTCCACATCCATGGCCGGCTCAACCATTGTCAATGCAACGGCCACCCCTCGATGAACGCCGCGCTCGATCGCCGCTCGGATCAGCGCTCGCGTGCTGAGAAGGCGCTCCTCCCGGCGCCCCACCAGAGCGCTGACAAAGTCTACCAAGACATCGGGGCATCACGGAGGGGCTCTACCTCCGCGAGCAGTTCTTCCCAAAATGAACGACGAGCATTAGACTTAAAGATCGACCAAAAAGTGAAAAAGAGGACACAGTAAGGCACTCACCCGTGCACTGGCGGTTGGACTTCGTTCGTTGCGCATAGGCAAGCACAGCCTCCTCCTCCAGGGATGTCACCACCGCCTTCATGGTGGCCAACTCCTCCCGCGCCTCCTGCAGCGGGGTAGGAATGCCCCAGGCCTCAATGTTCCAGGCCTGCCCATACCCCGATGAGGAAGCAATGCCAGGGTTAAGACGACAGTGGCGAGAGGGCGATCCATCCCCCTCTCTGGTCATGCTCATGCGGGAGCCCCTGGACGACTCCCCATGCTCCATTGCTAAGGTGGCAAAGAGAAAAGAACAAAGAGCAATGACAGAATAAGAGAGATGCCAGGGTCGGGCACCCCAACTCAGGTTATAAAGGGCCCCAGGAAGGCCTCTCAACTTCAGACATTCAATATGCCCAACTACCCCGCTCATTTCCCTTGGGAACCGCATCGGTCTCGCGCCACACCTCGAGAAAGCGAACCATCGCAGCCACGTGCGGTTTACACCCATCCCGCTCCATGGGCCAGCACCAGGCCCCAAAAGATAACTGGTCGAGCACAAACCACCCACCTTTTCGCACACCACAGTAACAAGCATCATGACAGTTACAGCCCCTTTATGATCCTTCGTCATCCCCAAACAGGCCCACCTGCTTAATTCAAAGCCCTTGGAGGGATAACTCATCCCTCCAAGGCCTCGGGGGCTACACCCGGTGGGTGCGCTCATGCGCACCCACCGGATAGTCTCCTTAGAATCAAACAAAACCACAATAAGGCCCAAATGGGGTGACAAGGGCCCACGCATACCCTTCCATTCTAAAAGAGCGTAAGGGAAATGACATGATAGCCGAGAGGCCATCCGGTCAGTCCCTTGCAGCGCACAGGGGCTCGAGGGCTCCTCTGGCATCCCGACCTAGTGAATGGTCCACGCCAAGGCCGCGAGGGCCCCACCACCCGACCCACGGTCATACTAGTAACACTACACTTGCTCGATTATAAGCCCTTGAAGGGATAACCCACCCCTCTAAGGCCTCAGGGACTACACCTACCGGGTGCGCTCGCGCGCACCCACTGGATAGTCCTTCCAAAAACAAAAATGAATCAAAAAGTACCTACAGTCTCTCGTTCTCAAGCCTTTGAAGGAGTGCCCCACTCCTCCATAGGCTCGGGGGCTACTGTTGGGTATCAAAATACCCAGGGTACCCAACAGGGGATAAAATACGGCACCCCGTACGAGTGATAAAGAAGCCCTGCAGTAGGGGACCCAAAGAGCACTCACTGCATGTCAGCCGCTCAAAGCATGAACATGCAAACTCTATCTCACTCGGGCCTTGCAAAGAGGCCTCGAGCACGATAGGGCATCCCAAACGACATCTCTCCGCCTCACCCGAGCCCCCCGGCGTCATCAAAAGCGCCTTACCCCCCGCGGCACATTGCCGCCTCGCCCAAGGGGCACGTGGAACCCTTAGGCAAGGCGGAGAGCCACGGGGGCCCCAACATGGAGCTCACTCCATCGACGTGATGGAAGTTACCGTGCATAGTCAACAGGAACACAGAAACTACGCCCTGACTTGATATGACTCTGGTCATTCTACCATGGCGATATCCATGCCACATAGCAATGGGGGTGATGGCAACTGTGCCACCTAACCTGCTCACTATGAAAATTCGGGCGCACGCGCCGCCCGTCCTCACGACACAGGGACAAACAGGTCAAAGCATGGCCACGGCATGTCACACCAACGGATGGAGAGGTCAAAAGATCAACGCCCTGCACGTCTCCACGCTACAGGGGAACTATTCCCACCGGATAAGGAGGAGGACGGCTACGCCTGAGGCCATCTTTTTTGTTTTTCTCTTTCATTCTCTCCGTTTTCACCCCTTTACCATGAATGTAATCCGAGCCCTCCCCTTGGAAGCTATAAAAGGGGAGGCAGAGGTGAAAAAAAGGAAAAAAGGCAACAACACCTAGAACTCACCTCAATCGAAACCAGACTTCATGCACCACCACTCACAAGAGACCTGGGATCTACTCCCTCTCTCAAAAAGCTTGTAACCCTACTACAAGCACCTCGGTGCAAGGCAACACGAACCACAGCTACACCGACTAGACATAGGGACATTCATGCCCGAACCAATATACATCCCTGTGTTCACTTTGCACACCATCAGGGTCTAGACGTGCTGATACAAATTCACTAGTCGCTCTGCTTAGACACCCGGTCCTCTAGACGTCGACAGTTGGCACGCCAGGAAGGGTTGATGCGGTGATCTACTGATCATGGCGTGTCGTCACTGTGCGCGGCCTCCACCCTCTGGCGCAACGGCCACGTGAGCTCGTAGCCACCGTCGGCGGAGTCACCATCGTCGAGGAGGTAGTCGTAGGTGCCAATGAAACGACGTAGAGCTCTCGGGTCCTTAAGCCTGGAGAAGTCAGCGCCAGCCCAACTGTTGTCATCCTTGTCGGAGCTAGCACTAGAAGTTGTCTCGGTAGTCGTGAGTACCTCCATGATAGCCTAGCCCCCATGGCTCTCCACCTTGCCTAAGGGTTCCACGTGCCCCTCAGGCAAGGCAGAAATGTGCCGCGGGGGCTTGGGCGAGGTGGAGAGATGTCACTCGGGACGCCCTATCTTGCCCGAGGCCTCTCCGCAAGGCTCGGGCGAGATAGAGTTTGCTTGTTCATGCTTTGAGCGGCTGACATGCTATCAGTGCTCTTTGGGTCCCCTACGGCAGGGCTTCTTTATCCCTCGTACGGGGTGCTATATTTTACCCCCTGTTGGGTACCCTGGGTATTTTGATAAACGCCGAGGTGTAGGTTTTTTTGGAATCTAACCAATCTAGCCCGAGAGACTCTTTGCTTTCTAAAAATATTTGCGCGCTTGAACGGTGCCACTGGGGTCGGGTACGAAAAAATTTCCCAAAAGTTGCGGTAATTTTGAAACGTCGACGGGGATTTTGCCCCCTTGTTTAGCCCTCAAGGGAGGCCCAACCCTAACTGTGGGTAGGGTCAGGACTCCCTTAGAGGGAGAGAAAGTAAGTAGGAACAATCGAGTGTTTTTTTATTATTTTGAGATCAAATATGTACATAGCCTAGAAATTTAAGGGTAGAAGCGACATAGCTGTTCGATGTTCCAAACGTTGGTGAAGACTTTGCCTTCTGCGGTAGCTAGCTTGTAGGTGTCGGGTTGGAGAACCTCTGCAACGATGAATGGGCCCACCCATGGTGGCGTCAGCTTGTGGTGGCCCCTGTTGTCCTGTCTGAGGCGAAGTACCAGGTCCCTGACGTCGAATGCCTGACCCCGTATGCGGCGATGGTGGTACCATCATAAGGCTTGCTGGTACATGGCGGAGTGATGTAAGGTGACATCATGTGCCTCCTTGAGTTGATCCACGCCTTCTTCCAGGGATGCTTGGTTCCCTTGGTCATTGTACGCTCTGACTCTCGGCGCTCCATACTCCAAATCTATGGGTAGGATGGCCTCGGATCTGTAGACCATGAAGAAGGGCGTGAAGCTTGTCACCCGGCTCGGGGTCGTTCTTAGACTCCAGAGGACCGCGGGAAGCTCCTCGACCCATCGACAGCCAAATTTGTTCAACTAGTTAAAGATCCTTTGTTTGAGTCCCTACAAGATCATGCCGTTGGGGCGTTCGGCCTGCCCATTCGTCTGGGGGTGCGCCACAGCTCCCCAATCCATGCGGATATGGTGATCATCGCAGAAATTAAGGAATTTCTTGCCGGTGAATTGTTTGTCGTTGTCGGTGATGATGAAGTTTGGGACCTCGAAGTGATGGACAATATCAGTAAAGAAGAGCACCGCCTGCTCAGATTTGATTTGCGTGATTGGCTGAGCCTCAATCCACTTTGAGAATTTGTCAATGGCATCTAGCAAGTGGGTGAAGCCCCCAGGCGCTTTCTGGAGCGGCCCGACCAGGTAGAGACCCCAGACCGTGAAAGGCCAAGTGATGGGGATTGTCTAGAGTGCTTGGGCTGGTAGGTGAGTTTGACGAGCATAGTACTGACACCCTTCGCAGGAGCATACTACCTCGATGGCGTTGGCCACGGCAGGGGGCCAGTAGAAACCTTGCCAAAATGCGTTATTGACAAGGGCATGCAGTGCCGTGTGGTGGCCGCAAATGCCCCCATGGATGTCCTGCAATAGCCGCTTTCCCTGTTTGATGGTGGTACAACATTGTAGGATTCTAGTGGGGTTCCGCTTATAAAGTTCTCGACCTAGCAGGACAAACGACTTGGCGCGGAGCACAAGGCATCGGGCCTCAGTCCTGTCAGGTGGGAGTACATCGTGAACTAGGTACTCGAGGTATGGGATTCTCCAGTCCGGCAGGGGGTCGGGCCCTGCATGTGGCTCTTCCTCAATGTCCATGACTTCAGGATCCATGGGGTTCGAGGATGGCGCAGCCCCCGAGCCTGGCTCAGGTAGTTCATTATCATCCTGTGCCGACCCCTGCTAAGTAACCTTGGGTTTATGCAGATCGCTAGCGAAGACACCAACGGGAGTTGGTGCCCATCCGAACGCTAGCTTCACGAGCTCGTCCGCTGCCTCGTTGGATCATCGGGCAATGTGGTTGAGCTCGAGGCCGTCAAACTTGTCTTCTAGGAGGCAGACCGCCTAGTAGTATGCCGCCGTCTTAGGGTCATGGCAGCTTGACTCTTTCATGACTTGGTCTACGATCAACTGAGAGTCACCTTGGACGTCGAGCCATCAGATCCCAAGCTCGGAGGCAATTTGTAGGCCGTTGACAAACACTTCATACTCAGCGACATTGTTAGATGCTGGAAAATGAATTCGGATCATATACTTCATTCGCACGCCAAGGGGGGAAACAAAGAGAAGCCCTGCTCTAGCTCCGCTCTTCATCAAGGATCCATCAAAATACATCATCTAGTATTATTGTTCTACCAGCGCCGGTGGTGTTTGAGTATCGGTCCATTCTGCCACAAAGTCGGCCGACACTTGGGACTTGATGGCCTTCCAGAAGGCGTAGGTGATGCCCTCTCCCATGAGTTCAACCGCGCATTTAGCGATCCTTCCTATCACCTCACAATTCTGAATCACCTTCGTGAGGGGGAAGGATGAGACGATCATGATTGGGTGAGACTCAAAGTAATGTCACAGCTTCCATCGGGTGATGAGGACAGCGTACAAGAGCTTCTGGATCTGTGGGTAGCGTGTTTTAGTGTTGGAGAGGACTTCACTGATGAAGTAAACTGGACGCTGGACCTTAAGGGCATGCCCCTCCTCCTGCCATTCCACTACAACGACAATGCTCACTACCTGAGTAGTGGCCGCGACGTATAGCAGGAGTGGTTCCCCTTGAGTCGGGGGCACGAGAATCAGGGCTTTTGTCAAAAATGCCTTAAGCCTGCCTAACGCTTCTTGGGCCTCGGGGGTCCAGACGAACCGGTCCGTCTTTCTTAGAAGCCGGTACAGGGGAAGGCCTCGTTCACCGAGGCGTGAGATGAAGCGGCTTAGTGCCACCAAACATCCCGTGACTCGCTATACCCCTTTTAAATTCTGGATTGGACCCATGTTCGTGATTGCAGAGATTTTCTCTGGGTTGGCCTTGATGCCCTGCTCAGAGATGATAAAGCCAAGTAGCATCCCTCTTGGAATTCCAAAGATGCATTTTTTGGGGTTGAGCTTGATATTCTTGGCTCGCAAGCATTTGAATGCTTTATCAAGATCGGCAACAAGGTTGTCAGTTGTTTTGACTTGACTATGATGTCATCTACGTAAGCCTCAACGGTTCACCCGATGAGATCCCCAAAAATGGTGAGCATACAACGCTGGTATGTGGCCCCCGTGTTCTTGAGGCCAAACGGCATGGATATGTAGCAATCGGTCCCAAACAGGGTGACAAAAGAAGTCGCGAGCTGGTTGGACTCTTTCATCGCGATTTGGTGATAACCGGAGTAAGCATCGAGAAAAGAGAGAGCTTCACAACCCGAAGTGGAGTCAACTATTTGGTCAATGCATGGTAGAGGGAAAGGATGTTTAGGACAAGCCTTATTAATGCCAGTGTAATCAACACACTTTCTCCATTTACCATTCTTCTTTTTTACAAGCACATGATTAGCTAACCACTCGGGATGGAACACCTCCTTGGTGAATCCGGCTACTAGTAACTTGTGGATCTCCTCCCCGATTGCTCTGCGCTTCTCCTTGTCAAAGTGGCGCAGTGATTGCTTTACGAGTTTGGAGCCGGCCTAGATATCAAAGGAGTGCTCGGCGACTTCCCTCGGGATGCCCGGCATGTCCGAGGGACTCCACGCGAACATGTCGCTATTTGCGCGGAGAAAGTCAACGAGCACTACTTCCTATTTGGGATCCAGGGCGGTGCCGACGTGCACCATCTTGCTGTTAGAGCCACTGGGGTTGAGGGGGACTTCCTTGACCCCTTCGGCAGGCTCAAAGGAGCAGGTGGTCCGCCTGGGGTCGGGCGTCTCCTTGACGCACGCTTCTAGTTCGATCGCAAGTGCCCTCCGACTCGATGATGGCCTCGGCGTACTCACAACACTCCACGTCGCATTTGTATGCGTGCTGGTAAGTGGTGTGGACAGTGATGACCCCATTGGGCCCCAGCATCTTGAGTTTGAGGTAGGCGTAGTTTGGGATGGCCATGAACTTCGTGTAACACGGCCGCCCCAACACAGCGTGGTAAGTGTTGCGGAACCCAACCACCTCAAAGGTGAGGGTTTCCTTTCTAAAGTTGGAAGGATCCCCAAAGGTGACGAATAAATTGATCTACCCAATGGGCAGGGCATGCTTTCCTGGTATGATACCATGGAAAGGTGCTCTACTCGGGCGGAGCCGGGATTGATTGATTCCCATAGCATCGAGGGTTTCGACGTACATGATGTTAAGGCCGCTGCCCCCATCCATCAATACTTTGGTAAGCCGCGTGTTGCCGATGATGGGGTCAACAACCAGCAGATATCGGCCCAGCTAGGGGACACGATCTGGGGATCATCCTGATCGAAAGTGATGGCCGATCCGGACCAGTCAAGGAAGAATGGCATGGCTAGTTCAGCAGCGTAGACCTCTTGGTGTTCCAGCTTATGCTAGCGCTAGGAATCGTAAGCTGCTTGGCCACCAAAGATCATGAAACAATTATTGATGACAGGGAAATTATTGACTTTTTCCCTGCCATTGCCCCTGTCATCCTCGGGCCCTTTGCCAATATCGCCTTTCCCCTGAGCACCCCCAGAGAAGTAGCATTTCATCATGCCACACTCCTTGAGGGTGTGCTTGACCGGGTACCGGTGGTACGAGCACGCTTTGTCGAGCATCTCGTCGAAAACTCCCGAGCGCCCCTCGGGAGGGGCTTTAGGGTTTTTGCGCTCGGCGGCGGCGACAAGAGGACCTTGCGTGACTTCTTAGCTTTCTTCTTCCTTTTGAAGTCACGGCTGGAGCCACCTTCATCGGCGTTCTCCTGTCGCTTCTCCTTTCCCTAAGTGTCGTGGAAAATCACCCCTACCGCTCCCTCGCCAGATGCAAAGTTGGTGGCAATGTCCAGGAGCTCTCTGGTGGTGCATGGGCCCTTGCGTCCTAACTCATGGATGAGTTCCTTGTGAGTGGTTCCCGCGAGGAATGCCCCAACGACGTTAGCGTTAGTTATGTTGGGCAGCTCAGTACACGGCCGCGAGAAGTGCCGAATGTACTCACGAAGAGTCTCATCCGGCTTTTGGCGGTAGCTCCTGAGATCCTAAAAATTACCAGGGCGAACATAGGTACCCTGGAAGTTTCCCATGAAAACCTTCACAAGGTCAACCCAGTAGTGGATGCGTCGGGGCGGGAGATGCTCCAACCAAGCTCTCGCTGAGTCAGCAAGGAATAGAGGGAGATTGCGGATGATGAAACGATCATCGTTCGCACCACCTAGCTAGCAGGCGAGGCGGTAGTCATCAAGCCATAGCTCAGGGTTTGTTTCCCCAGCATATTTGGTGATGTTGGTAGGTTGCCGGAATTGTGCCGGGAACGGTGTGTTGTGGATGTCTCGACTAAACACTCGTGGTCCCAAGGGTTCGGGGGAGGGGCTTTGGTCTTCCCCACTGTCGTAGCGGCCGCCCCGTCGAGGGTGGTAACCACAGCTGGCCCCATCCTCCTTATGCCTCTTGCGCGCGTTGAGGACGTTGCGTGCATCGTAGTTGTAGCCAACGCGGGCGTGAACAGATGGGGGCTGGTCCCTTGCACTCGGTTGTTCTAGGTGGACCGAGGCTTTTTTTTCAAGTGCCGCCGATGGTGTGGGCTGGTTAGGCTCGGGTCTGCATCATTGAGACGCGGAGCTTTCGACCTGCTATACTGCGGCGCACTCCAGAAGGGCACGCAACTCTCTGTGCACTTGCCGTCCCTCCAAAGTCAATGGTTCGGGCATCCTTCAGATGAGGATTGCCGCAGTGGCGACATTTTGGCTTGCCCTAGCAAAGGGGGAGGATAATCTCTGTCCTAGTCATTGTAGATTCGGTGGTGGACGTCGCGAGCTCTGCGTTGAGCTATGGCACCGTCACCGCGATCCCCGAGCTCTTGCTCGGGGGTCGTGCGCAGTTGCGCCAGCCGCCGTTGCTCTTCTTCGAGCTTTCTCTCAAGCTCTTAGAGTTGCTCCAGCTAGGCTATGCTCGGCCCAAAGGTGGTGGCATGGCCACGCGTGAAGCGTTTGGGTCGTTGGGCGGGGTGCGCTCACCCTCATTTTCGTTGGGGGTTCCATTGTGGACTTCCCCATCGCACATGAAGCACTCACGAGACGGGTCATGACTCCCATTCTCAGAGTTGACACCCTCATCAGGGTAGTTGCCTCTGTGAGGGAACTAGAACCGGGTTCCTAGGTGGTTAAGCCTAGGGAAGTTAGCATCGGCCCTGATGCCATCATCCTCCTAGGAGTCGGGACTTGAGGGTGTGTCTGACATCGTGAGGAGCTTCAAAAGGGATGCTTAGTGGTACTACGGCCTGCCCGCAGAGGAGTCTCCTACAGGCCAGATGAAGTCGCTATAAATCCTTGCAGTGTTTTGTAGCCCATAAGGCCATGCCATCTGTGTTGGCACGGCGCTCATATCTGGGAGCCGCTGCAAGTGCCTTGAGGCGTCGGCGGTGTCAGCGCGAAGCTGAAGGAGATCTTTGAGGGCCCGATGTGGTCCCTAGATGGTGTCGTGCTAGTGCTCCAACCCCGTGTGGTCAGATCTGTGGAGCTGGAGGCCCTGAAAGCCTGTGCCTCGTTGGCATGCAGGCATAGGCCACCCATTGATTCGGAGATGAAGTCATCATTGGGGAGCGTGTCAGGTGGCTCAATAGACGGAGTGCTCTCCCCTCCCACATCACTGAGATCCAGGCTTCCGACGCACTTGCCGGGGCCCAGAAGAAAAGCATGACGAGTTGACGCGGAGGGGGAGAGCTGGACCAGATCGTGATCCACTCCCGTGCAGATGAAGTCCAAGCTCCCAAACCGAATGTGGAAGCCTAGAGTGAAACAGATGCGGGGATTGGCCATCAAGATATAGTAGATGGATTGTGACGCGCAGAAGGCCCCTACTTGGTGCACCAACTGTCGGTCTTTAGAGGACCGGGTGTCTAAACAGAGCGACTAGTGAATTTGTATCTGCGCGTCTAGACCCTGATGATGTGCAAAGTGGACATAAGGATGTATACTGGTTCGGGCATGAATGACCCTACGTCTAGTCGGTGTAGCCGCGGTTCGTGTTGCTTTGCACCGAGGTGCTTGTAGTAGGGGTTACATGCTTTTCAAGTGAGGGAGCAGATCCCAGGTCTCTTGTGAGTGGTGGTGCGTAAAGTTTGGTTTCGATTGAGGTGGGTTCTAGGTGTTGTTGCCTTTTTTCCTTTTTCTGCCTCTGCCTCCCCTTTTATAGCTTCCAAGGGGAGGGCTCGGATTACATTCATGGTAAAGGGGTGAAAACGGAGAGAATGAAAGAGAAAAACAAAAAAAGGTGGCCTCGGGCGTAGCCGTCCTCCTTATCCGGTGGGAATAGTTCCCCTGTAGCATGGAGACATGCAGGGCATTGATCTTTTGGCCTCTCCATCCGCTGGTGCGACATGCCGTGGCCATGCTTTGACCTATTTGTCCTTATGTCGTGAGGATGGGTGGCGTGTGCACCCGGATTTTCATAGTGAGGAGGTTAGGTGGCACTGTTGCCGTCACCCCTGTCGCTGTGAGGCATGGATATCGCCATGGTAGAATGACTCAAGTCATATTAAGTCAGGGCATGGTTTCCATGTTCCTATTGACTGTGCACAGTCACTTCCATCACATTGATGGAGCGAGCTCCGTGTTGGGGGCGCTCGTGCCTCTCCGCCTTACCTAAGGGTGCCATGTACCCCTCGGGTGAGGCAGAAACGTGCCGCGCGGGGTCGGGCGCTTTTGATGACGCCGGGGGGCTCGGCCAAGGCGGATAGATGTCGCTCAGGACACCCTATCATTCGCGCGGCCTCTCTGCAAGGCTCGAGCGAGATAGAGTTTGCCTACTTGTGCTTTGAGCGGCTGACATGTTGTCAGTGCTCTTTGGGTCCCCTACGGTAGGGCTTCTTTATCACTCATACGGGTTGCCGTATTTTACCCTCTGTTGGGTACCCTGGGTATTTTGATACCCGATAATGACCCAAGAAGGGCCATGGAGTGGAGTTTGAAAAGATAGAGTTATAGTCATAGGCTACTCCGATGAAGAGAGTCGATGCGATGCCCACCTCACAAATCTTCCACTTGCATCCCCACGTAGGCAAGGGTTGCAGCGAAAAGCACGAGGAGACCTACCTGCATGTCCGACTCCTCCACCGAAATGGAAGAGAGGATCACCCCCAGACATACCAAAGGCGGTGATCCTCCCTATATCTTCACAAAACTTCCACTAGCACCGAGGACAAGCAGCCATAGCGGCACCCCAAATGTGGAAGAAAGCCAATCTTCAAGGCCCTATCCCATCACTTTTGCTGCTGCTAGAGAAGTTGAAGAACGAGCTCCATGGGGATGGAGATGGATGACAGGCTCAAAAGCTTCCTTTCACTAAAATTAAAGGTGGTTCTTGGAGGAAGAAGGTGTGTGGAATGAGCACAACTGATGGCAAACTAGCTTACCTTAGCTTAAATAGTCCCACCTCAAGACACGTGCGAAAAAGGCAACAGTCAAGGTCTGCTACATCCGCGACCGCCCACGCGAGTCACGAGCGATGGAGTGGTGAACACAATGCGGTTCAGATTCCCTGGCACATTTGATTCCCTACCACATTTCATCCTCATCTAAAACTGGACTTAATGACGACGTGTACTCAACCGTATGATAAGATAGGAGCGGGGAAGGCAATGGTCAAGGTCTGTGATATCCACGGCCACCCACGTGAGTCACATGGGCGACAAAGCAGGGTAGATCCCTGCCAAATTTGAGGCGCATCTATAACGCGGGTGCATTGTAGTGCTTTTGAGGTGTCATTTTTGTGTAGTATTTTGGAGTGCCCTCAAGAGCATTCCCCATGCACCCATAAGATTATAAATCAATATAAGTATTCTACTACTACAGTACTTCTTCCTTCTTCATTGTCATGCAGGCCTTCCTCCTCTCAGAGTAGGGCAATGTCACACTAACGCTGAATCACCGTATAAAACAACGACGGGAGCTGTAACATCACCATAACATACTATTCATTCGAGAGAAATAAACCAATTTGGAAACACAGCAAATTAAGATGGCACACTAGTTTAGCTACAATAACGACAACATCCATCCTATACGAAATTAACATAGCCATAGACAATCAAACAACATTGGTCCAATTGAACATGTTGTAACACAGAGATACATCAAATGGAGCTTTATTCACTACTCCACTAATGACTCCAAGAACAAGAACAAGGGAACATAAGGAAGAAAGTAAGGTCTGCTCATGAACCGTGCTAGGACTTTACATCTATTAGGGATGACATGAACTTTTCTTCGGTCCATGTCATATGTGATGATTGTTCTTTCTGACCCAACAAAGAAAATTAAATTCCATTCTGGGTGAACTGTAATCACTGTGTAGGCTGAATCATAATCTACGTAACCAAATTAAATATTAGTCTTTTCAAACACCTTTATTGTGCTGATAGTATGCTTCAATGTCCATTTATTAGTAGCATAGTCTTCAAGGATCCAAATTGAAAGTTGGGACATATTTTGACCACTAACACCGCCATGGGCAAGCTCCCTAGACACTCTAATTCGCTCTGTTGATCCCTCCATCGAGTTCCATGGAACCACCCGGTGCTCTTGAGCCTACAAGCTTCGCCCGTGAAGCCCCAGAGCGAGAGCTCGGCCGCTCGCCGCCGGTCAGAGCGCGGCTGGTAAAGAGGAAGCAAGGGGAGGAGCTGAGACAGCGGCTACGTGCACTCGGTGCACCGTGGGCCAAGAGGAAAGGGAAGAGGATGAACCGGGTTCACCGTGGACCGTGATTAGAAACCGTAGACCATCCACGCTAGACCACCATGAGCCAAGCTCACCAGCCTGAGCCCAACTTTTGAATCCAGAAAGGTGACGTGGCAGCACCAGCACCTGACATGTGGTGGGCCCAGCCCGGCCCAGTTCGGCCCAGATCCGGCCCAGCCCTGGCCCACCGAGGCCTGGTCAGAGTTGACCGTTGACCAGTCAAACGGGCCCACATGTCAGTGACTCGCACTGTTCCATCCAATCAGAGCTTGACACGTGTCACTCCCTGGATTTTTCCTTTTCTTTTTCTTTTTTAGAAAATCATTTAATCTTAGAAATTCATAACTAATTCATTTTAACTCAGAAAAATACCAAACCAGTTTCTAAATTTTTCTAAAAATGAGCTCTACATCTTAGGCTTGTGCTTGAGTGCATTTGGATCTTTTGAAATTTTGTTGCTTCTTTGTGCACCTCTATAGGAGTCATTAATGCGACTCTACGTTACGTTTAACAGAGCCAGAGGATCTGTCGACTGAGGAGTACGACCCCGACTACGGCGAGAACTTGGGTGATGACCTGCCAGGTGCCACGCCCCACCCATCTCCGTAGAACCTATTACGCATGCAAATATAGAATTGCTAGCGCTTTACTTTTTATGAAATAATATGATGATAGGCTGCATGGTAGATGCTTGACTTTGAGCCCTTTTCCTCGTTGTAACCTTACTCCTGCTCACCCTGCTGTTAGGCTAGATGCTCGCATGTTACATATTACTACTTTTACTCTTACTCGCATTATATCTGTGATGTGATGCCGGTGAGTGAGAGACGTATATGTATAAGGCACGTAGTGCCGAGAACTTGGTAAACCTGATAAAAGAACTGGGGAGCTCTTGGTGTGCATCTTGGGTGAGTGGTGAGGATTGAGTCGATCGGACAGGATCCTACGACGAGACTTTGGGGCAAGTCTTGCTGGAGGGGTGCAACCTGGGCATCCCTCACGAGAGATACCTGTGACGGGTATATTGTGAGGTGAACTGGGGTGTTGGTCATCCCTGGTGGAGGTGCTGTCGTGGCACGGGGAAGACGGTGTTCCCCTTTGAGAAGATATCCTCTCTGGTCCTCCTAAGGACTGGTATGTCTTGAGAACCGGAACCATGGGACTTTCGTGCACACCACTCGCTCCCGATGGGCGGGAGACGATTACCCAACTGACTAGGGCAGTACCACTACTACTTGGTTGGAAGGTGATAGTGTAGGGAGGTACGGGCATGGGGACCCACACCCTCTTAAGACAGCATAGTGACCTTGGGGGCCCGGTACTATGTCTCATAGTCTCAGCGTTTCGGTGGACACCGGGGTGGCCCAGGGCTGAGTGGTAGGGTGGTACTATACCGGTTGGGAGGCAGTCGGAATCAGCCTAGATGAGCCGGATCATCGAGGATGGCGATCTTGTGGATTACTAGGTGTACACACTCCACAGAGTTGATCGATCTATACGTATAGCCGCGTCCGCGGATATGGACATTCCCATGACCTACGCTTCACTTGATTAGAGAGATGAGTCCTTTCTACCTTCCTCCGGGTTGTGTTGCTTTCCGGCTTTGGGTGTTGAGACGAGATCTGAGCGGGAGTCAATCTCGTCGCCTAGAGAGAGAGTGAAATGAGAGGTGTTGTGTGTGATGGGAATGGGAAAAGTGTGTGACTAAGTTGGGTTAAAAACTAATGAACATCTTATTGTTAAAATATTAATGACTAGCATAGGAAACCCACAGCCTAAATAGGTCTCTTTCTACTTTCCCCGATGCATTCCACCTTCCACAAAGCATTACAAGCATAGGGTGGGCGATGCGTGGCCAGTACCAAGAGTACTAATAGATTTTTGACAGGTTCAGAGCCCGAGTACAACTACGAGGGCGACGATTGGGAGGACTAGAGGGTCTGTTCTACGCTCAAGCTGGTTCCAGAAGATCATTTTCCGCTGCTATCTACGTCGAATGCTATTCCGGATGCTTGTGTGAGTGTGTTCCGCCCTGCGAGGCGATGATAATAAGTTATGTAAAACTCTCTATTGTACTCTGATATTCATGCATGACTTTATGTATCACTGAGATTTGGGTAAATTGACGGAATGTTTCGTCATTTTACACTTCGTTTCTGTGGATTTCCCTTCATGGAAATCAAGGACGTTTCAGTTGGTATCAGAGCCATGCTGACCCTAGGATGGACCCATAGGATTGGACAATAGAATTAGGAGAGATCTTGACACTTTCGGTTATGTTACCGACCGTGCTGCATTTTCGTGCACGACTTATCTCAATTTCACACTCTCTTACCTATATTTCGTTCTACCTTACCTATCACATCGCTCCGTTCCACCCTGAATCACCCTGTTTCACCCAAGACTTATCAAGTATCACTCTGAGTTACATAGTTTCACCTTGTCTTATCAAGTTTCACTTCGTAATACTCAAGTTGTTACACACACAACAAGGTACTGACTCCGTCTTACGGTTAATTTGCAGATGGCCCCTATTGTCGAGCTTCCTGTGGATGAACTGGCCTACCATGGGTTCGCCATGATCCTTTATGACGTGCTGGACTCACTAGGCGTTCCCACAGAGCAGATCGAGTACGTATGCCGGGGTGAGCCTGGACCTGACGGGTTCAAGGGCCACATCGTGGTCCACCTCAAGGTTCCTGCCAGCGAGTTCATACCCGTGTTGCGTGCCTTCGAGACACTGGAGGTGGAGAACTCTGTTGCTTCGTGCGTACAGTCTGTCTCACGCACATCTCTTCGCAGTGTGATGCGTGACGCACACGACTACCTCAAGACGGGACCGTACCGTTTGCTGCCTGCCGTTCTGGACCTCAATAGGTTCTTGGAGCCGCAGATCACTGCTGCAGACCGTGCTGCATGCGACGAGGTCGACCCCTGTTTGAGGGCCAACGCGCAGTACATCATCGCCCAAGATCGCTACATCATGGATGTAGAAATGCAGAACCGCCGCTATCGAGACCTCCTATTCCGTTGCAACGAGGAGTTCCTCAAGGTGGAGTGCAAGGAGGGGGAGATGGTCAGCAAGCTCGAGGAGGAGCGCATGGGCTATGATAGGATGAAGACCTTCTACGAGAACCATGAGCAATCACTTCGGAAGGAGATCGCCAATCTCAAGGACAAGGTTGGGGAGGCTGAGCTTCGCCATGACTACCTTGAGTCCAAGGTGCTTGAGTGCGAGGATCGAATTGAGCATTAGAGGCTTACCCTGAGGGAGTTCCACGAGAAGGACAAGCAGTGTGGCATCAGGAAGCTTGCCCTGGAGGCCTGTTGCAACACAATGGAGAAGCTAGCTGTGGAAGCTGCCGTTACCACCACCTACAACATGCACCACCTAGTTAACTACATCAAGAGCACCGAGTACCTTCAGGACAAGGTGAACCGCATCAGTCAGGCTTGGATCGACGCTGATCGCAAGCGCGTCTAGGAGATCAGGAAGGTCCAGGACGTCCTCTTACCTAGGATGCGCAAGAAACCGCGCAAACAGCCTTTCCACGTTGAGGCCACCAAGCTCAACTTCAAGGCTTGCCCAACTGAGGGTTACTCAGAGGTTCTGAGGACTGAGATGCTGGACTATGCGCTCACCTACGTCATGAGGATCCACCACTCCGACGATGAGCTTCGTGCCATGGAGGGCACTCCCGAGGCTTCCACTGCTGGTCCTTCCACACCACCCACCACTCCCAGACAGGAGTAGTTACCTTTTCACATAATCATGTAATAAGGTAGTAGTAGATATGTTGAGCCCTACATGGCCAGAGTTATGATGATGCACTGATGGAGTAATGTAGGATGTCCCACTTTTGGAGCTGCCTGCGAGTAGCACGATTCCCACGAATCTGTCAGTGTAGCTACTGGAGATATCGCTATGTAATAAATTAATGTAATGGATGTTTGGATATTATTGCATCTTATGGTTCTTATTTGCATCTTTGTATGAGTGTTGGATAGTTACTTTTTTTAAAAAAAATTAATAAATCGCTTAACCATGCACCTAATGAAAATGTTAAACAATGATTTGACCCTGTAGAGAAATGTCTTGCGGCAGATCCGCTCGTCTAAACAACCGCTCGCTTTCCCCGTGTCTACGGCCCGTGGTCGTGGTTGAAGCCGTGGAGGAGGCCGAGGAGTTCCCTTCGGTGCCATGGAGGAGCCTGCACCTAAGGAGCCTGCACTGGGGGCGGGTGTCGCCCAGCATCCTAAAGGAGAAGCACCACCGCCACCGCCACTACCACAGTTGGTGGAGGTGATGGACCGCCAAACCCGCCACTTGGAGACACTAGCTCAGGGAATGCTTCACCGCCATGGGCGTCCTCCCAATGACTTCTAGCGGAAGTTGGAGGGTTTTCTCAAGCTGAGGCCTCCTACTTTCGACACCTCCGACGATGACCCCATTGCCGCCGAGGACTGGCTCCGTGAGATAGAAAAGAAGCTGGATCTCACCACCTGCACTGATGAAGAATGCGTGGGGGTAGCTGCCCACCAGCTAACTGGCGCTGAACACGCATGGTGGGACAGCTACTGCGACACCCACGAGGACCCGCGGAGTATCTCTTGGGAGGAGTTCGCCGAGGCTTTTCTTGAGCAACACGTGCCTGAGGGCATCATGGATGCCAAGGTGGAGGAGTTTCGCAACATCTCCCAGGGCTCCCAGAAGGTTCAGGAGTACACTACTCGTTTCACCCGCATGATGAAGTATGCTCCAGGTGAGACCGATACTGAGAAGAAGAAGATGTACTGTATCAAGAAGGGGCTGAACTCTCGTCTAAAGGTGGCCCTCTCAGGTCATGCTTGTCGCACCCTTCGCGAGATGGTCAACAAGGTTCTGGAGATGGAGAGAGATCGTCTAGAGGCGGACACCCTCCACAAGGAGAAGAAGTGCCGGTTCGAGAGTTCCTCTCGTGGCCTGGCCCCGCAGAGGCCACGTGCTCACATGCTTCCTCAGCCCCGCTCTCGCTACACCCAGGGGGCAGTGACTGCTCCGAGCCGTGGAGGTGGTACCTACACCGCCAACTACCACCGCCCCGCTCAGGGTTGTCCCGCTCTGAGTCGCCCCACTCAGGGAGCTGGCACATGGAGGACCGCTACGCCTACCCCCACAAGTAGCGCGCCCTTCACCTGCTTTGGTTGTGGCCAGCCAGGTCAAAAGATCGCTGAGTGCCCCATCAAGAATGGCACACCGCCTGCTTCGACCCAGATAAGACAGACTGCTACACCTGCTGCTCCGCGCAAGAACGTTGCTGGGGCTGTCCGTAGTCGTCTCAACCACATGACCGCAGAGGACGCTCAGGACGCTCCCGACGTGGTGTACGGTATGTTTTTGGTACAGGGAGTTATAGCTTCAGTCTTGTTTGACTATGGTGCTACTTGTTCTTACATTTCCACCAAGTTTGCACGAGAACATAGTATACCAGTGACTCCCCGCAGGGAGCCCATTGACACTAGCTCACCTTTAGGTCGCATTATATGCACCAAGAGGTGTCAGGGAGTGAGTATCACCATTGAGGGCTACCCTTTTCTAGCCGATCTCACCTTACTTCCATCCGAGGGGCTAGATGTCATACTGGGAATGGATTGGTTGACACAACATAAAGGAGTGATATCTTGTTCACCAAGGTATGTGGAGATCACACACCCGAGTGGCCACATAATCCGCTATAAGCCAAATCAGGGAAAGACAGTCTCTAAGTTGTGTGCCCTAGAGGCCAAGACAATCAAGGAGGTACCCATTGTGAGAGAGTACCCTGACGTGTTCCCTGAGGAGTTGCCAGGCATGCCACCTGATCGGGATGTGGAGTTTGTGATTGACCTTCTGCCTGGTACCGGGCCTATTGCTAAGAGGCCCTACCGCATGTCAGTCGATGAGCTAGAGGAGCTGAAGAAGCAACTCAAGGAGTTGTCAGACAAGGGATACATCAGACCTAGTGCTTCACCCTGGGGTTCCCCTGTTTTGTTCGTGAAAAAGAAGGATGGATCTATGAGGATGTGCATTAACTATCGGAATTTGAATGTCATGACAGTCAAGAACAAATATCCTCTGCCTAGAATCGATGACCTCCTAGATCAGCTAAAAGATGCAAAATTCTTTTCCAAGATCGATCTCAGGTCTGAATATCATCAGATGAAAATCAGACCCGACGATATTCCTAAGACAGCTTTTGTCACCAGATATGGGCAATATGAGTTCACAGTGGTGTCCTTCGGACTCACTAATGCTCCGGCTTACTTCATGAACATGATGAATAAGGTATTCATGGACGAACTGGACAAGTTTGTAGTGGTGTTCATTGATGACATCCTTATCTATTCCTCCACCGCCGAAGAGCATGAACAACATTTGATAGTGGTTCTGGAGAAGTTGAGGCAGAATCAGCTGTATGCCAAATTTAGCAAATGTGACTTTTGGCTTGAAGAAGTTGCCTTTCTTGGTCATGTTCTCACTGCTAAGGGAGTCCCTGTAGATCCCGCAAAGATTGACGCAGTGAAAGAGTGGGAACAACCCCGCAATGTGACCGATATCTGCAGTTTTCTTGGATTAGCCAGGTACTACCGCAGATTCATCGAGAACTTCACAAAGATAGCCAAGCCCATGACCAACCTACTGAAGAAGACTAATGAGTTTGAATGGACGCCTGAGTGTGAGCATAGTTTCCAGACTCTGAAACAGAAGCTCACCACCACTCCCATCCTTGCCTTGCCTGATATCCAGAAAGACTTCATGGTCTATTGTGATGCATCCAGACAGGGACTCAGCTGTGTTCTGATGCAGAGTGGAAGAGTCATTGCCTATGCGTCACAACAGTTGAAGGACCATGAGCAACGCTACCCAACCCATGATCTGGAGCTTGCCGCTGTTGTGCATGCTCTAAAGATTTGGAGGCACTACTTGATCGGAAACAAGTGTGATATATACACCGATCACAAGAGCCTAAAGTATTTCTTCACTCAAGAGGATCTAAACATGAGACAGCGCAGATGGCTAGAGCTTATTAAGGACTACAACCTGGAGATTCACTATCATCCGGGAAAAGCTAATGTAGTCGCTGATGCTTTGAGCCGAAAGAGTTATTGCCACAATATGTCCATGGAAGCTGTACCACCTGAGCTATGTCAGGAAATGAGCAAACTTCATCTCAAAATCCTACCCAAGGGTATGTTGAACGAGCTTTGAGTACAATACAACCTCAAGGATCGGATCTGCAATGCTCAACTGGAGTGTCCAGAAATTTGGGAGATCCGAGAATCATGAAGAAGGGCAAGTGCCCCGAGTTCAGAGAGGATGTACAAGGAGTGTACTGGTACAAGGACAGAATCTGTGTACCATCTGATTCTGCCATGCGGCGAGAAATTTTGGAAGAGGGTCATGACTCCAAGTATTGTATTCACCCGGGAAGCACCAAAATGTACGCCGATCTAAAGAAACAGTTCTGGTGGAAGAACATGAAGGCAGATATTGCCGGGCATGTCGCATGATGCGACATCTGCAATAGGATCAAGGCTGAGCACCAAAGACCAGTCGGGTTGCTTAAACCCTTGGACATCCCGATGTGGAAATAGGAGAGTATATCCATGGACTTTATAGTAGGTTTACCCCGAACCCCTAAAGGCCATGACTCGATTTGGGTGATCATCGATCGACTGACCAAGGTAGCTCACTTCATAGCTGTGAGGACTGACTATAGAGTTGAGAAGCTAGCAGATCTGTACATCGAGCACATTCTCAGACTCCATAGAGCCCCCACCAGCATAGTGTCTCATCGTGGTACACAGTACGTGTCCAAGTTCTAGAAGAGTCTCCACAAGGTTATAGGAACTCGACTTGATTATAGCACCGCATACCACCCACAGACAGATGGCCAAACAGAGAGGGTCAATCAGATTTTGGAGGACATACTCTGAGCTTGTGTCTTGAAGTATGGGTCTGATTGGGAGAAAAGTTTGTCCCACGCAGAGTTCTCGTACAACAACAGCTACCAAGCTAGTCTCAAGATGTCACCGTTTGAGGCCTTGTATGGCAGGAAGTGTAGAACCCCTCTGATGTGGTTAGAAGTGGGAGAGAGATCATTCTTTGGTCCCGCAAAGATCAAAGATGCCGAAGGAGTTGCCCAAGTGCGAGAAAACCTGAGGATTGCCCAGAGTCGACAAAAGAGTTATGCAGATAACCGTCGGAGAGACCTCGAGTTTCAGGTTGGGGACTATGTCTATCTCAAAGTCTCCCCACTCCGAGGTACCATCAGATTTCATGTGAAAGGAAAGTTGGCACCTAGGTACGTGGGACCATACAGGATTTGTCAGAGGATTGGCAAGTTGGCATACAAGATAGAGTTGCCCGAGGAGTTGACAGGAGTACACCCAGTGTTTCACGTGTCTCAGCTGCGCAAGTGCTTGCAGTTGCCAGAATAAGAGGTACACATAGATGCACTGGATATCCAGGACACTCTGGAGTACAAGGAGCACCCGATCCGGATACTAGACAAAGCTGAGAAGGAGACTAGAAGCACCGTGATACCCATGTGCAAGGTTCAGTGGAGTAACCACACAGAACGGGAAGCTACATGGGAGAAAGAGTCCGAACTCCAGATACTTTACCCCTACCTCTTCGAAAGGTATGTCACACCATAAATCTCGGGACGAGATTTCAGTGAGGGGGAAGGACTGTAACAACCCAGAAATTCCAACAGACCAAAAATCACAACTACAAATTTTTTTTCCAAAAACAACCTATGATTGGTGAGTGGCATGTAGGAAAACTACTACCTAGTTGCACCAATAGACCCTAAAGTAGATTTTACAATTCTTTTTGCATTTAATTAAATATTCATGAGTTGGTTTTTATGTTCTTTGTATTGTTAAATAAAAGCGACCACCTTTATTTAAATGAGATCCAAATTAAATAAATGTATTAATACAATCTCGTGATCTAGTATAAACCCTAAGATACATCTTGTGGGCCCCATGGTGGTAACCAAGTGGAGGCAATATATATTTTGTATGCATACAAAAGCTTTGTCTTGGTTGGAATAAAGAAATACAAAATGGAAAAAAACAAAACAAATAAAAGGAAATGGAAAGGACCTTTCCAGCCCATCCAACCACAGCGGCCCGGCCCAAACCGCAGCTACACGCCTCTCTTCGCGCATCCACGCGCACGTGCCCACGCGCGCGCGCCCACCACATGGGCCGGCCCAACCTGCCGAAGGCGCCCGGCCTACAAAAGCCAAGAGCGGCTCGCCCCTCTTCTCTTCCGCGGTCGCTGACGAGAGGGTCCCGCATCGTCATCCCCTTCCTCCCGAAATCCCCTGCTCTCTGCTTCACCTGACGAGAAGGAGAAGAGGAGGGTAGCAGCATCACGGTTTTGGCGTGGGAAAGATTCCCTTTGCCCCTCCCTTTTGCTCTACCGTGTGCGCCAAGAAGCAAACCGGTCCCATTTGCCAGCCGCTGGTGCTTGCTGGTTCCACACCGTGAGCACGCCCGCAGCCGCGCGTGATTGCGCCATGGTCCCTACCGAGCTCTGCCGCCCTCTGACACCACAAAACCGTCGCGGAATCGTAGCTGGCACAACCGATTTCGAATCACGCCAACCCCACGCGCTTAGGATCCTAGCCAAGGGGCATGGATCACCGCCACATGGCATGGATGCCCCATCACCGTCCGTCCACCATTGTTGAGCTCGGACTATAAAGTCCCGAGCCAAACTCTAGCCCCTTCCATGCTCCACACGCCACCGCCCTAGTGGTTTCATCGTACCACACTGTTCTAGAGAGGAGGAAGGGAGGAAGGAAAGGAGGAGCCACAAGGAGGAACCGGGACCACGGGGGGGCACAATCCGACCTCGTCAGAGACAAAGGCGGCGCTGCTCGACTTCTTCTTCACCGAGGGTCTCCTCTACACTGCACGGCAACGACTCTTCACGGCTCCGAATCACCACCACACCGCCATCCTACTACCGCAAGCCCAAGGTGAGCCGCCCCGCTCATCACCCTCCTCTGCTCGCCATCGTGTGCACGTTGGCACCGCCGTGACCATTATCATACCGAGAACGGTCATGGCCGGTGCCTAATCATCGTTTGCACCTACACACACTCATGGGAACACGCTTGCACACAACGCGGCCTTACCGAGCCATTCCGGCTCAGGAACGCCACCATCGCAGCGACACTCAGAGCGTGCCCGCCATGGCCAGAGCACGGCCATGGCGAGGCCGTTCCTTGTTGACTCGAGACGGTAGAGACGGGAGCAAGGGGTCCAGCAGGTACGCCTAGGCGAAGAACACACCATGCGCTCCTTAGAAGAAGAAGGGACCCCCGGTAACATGGCCAGCGGCGCTTGGCCCGGTCGGAGGCGTCAAGCTGCCACCACCGCGGAGGTTTCTGCTCAAGCTCAGTTTCGTCGTTTTGACCCCACCTTCGTACTCTTTTTGTGGTCGCGAATCAGTAGAAAACCTCACCAACCGAGCCAAGTCACCGTGGAGGCTTTGTCATCGCTCACCGCACCGGTCAAGCCGCCACCGCCATGGGCAAGCTCCCTAGACACTCTAATTCGCTCTGTTGACCCCTCCATCGAGTTCCATGGAACCACGCGGTGCTCTTGAGCCTACAAGGTTCGCTTGTGAAGCCCCAGAGCGAGAGCTCGGCCGCTCACCGCCGGTGAGAGCACGGCTGGGAAAGAGGAAGCAAGGGGAGGAGCTGAGACAGCGGCTAGGTGCACTCGGTGCACCGTGGGCCGAGAGGAAAGGGAAGAGGATGAACCGGGTTCACCGTGGACCGCGATTAGAAATCGTAGACCATCCACGCGAGACCACCGTGAGCCAAGCTCACCAGCCCGAGCCTGACTTTTGAATCCGGAAAGGTGACGTGGCAGCACCAGCGCCTGACACGTGGCGGGCCCAGCCCGGCCCAGTTCGGCCCAGATCCGGCCCAGCCCAGGCCCACCGAGGCCCGGTCTCGTCCCGGTCAGAGTTGATCGTTGACAGTTGACCGTTGACCAGTCAAACGGGCCCACATGTCAGTGACTCGCGCTATTCCAGCCAATCAGAGCTTGACACGTGTCACTGCCTAGATTTTTCCTTTTCTTTTTCTTTTTTAGAAAATCATTTAATCTTTAGAAATTCATAACTAATTCATTTTAACTCAGAAAAATACCAAACCAGTTTCTAAATTTTTCTAAAAATGAGCTCTACATCTTAGGCTTATGCTTGAGTGCATTTGGATCTTTTGAAATTCTGTTGCTTCTTTGTGCACCTCTATAGGAGTCGTTAATGTGACTCTACGTTACGTTTAACAAAGCCGGAGGACCTGCCAACTGAGGAGTATGACCCCGACTACAGCGAGGACTTGGGTGACGACCTGCCAGGTGCCACACCCCACCCATCTCCGTAGAACCTATTACGCATGCAAATATAGAATTGCTAGCGCTTTACTTTTTATGAAATAATATGATGATAGGCTGCATGGTAGATGCTTTACTTTGAGCCCTTTTCCTTGTTGTAACCTTACTCCTGCTCACCCTGCTGTTAGGCTAGATGCTCGCATGTTACATGTTACTGCTTTTACTCTTACTCGCATTATATCTATGATGTGTTGCCGGTGAGTGAGAGACGTATATGTATAAGGCACGTAGTGCCGAAAACTTGGTAAACCTGATAAAAGAACTGGGGAGCTCTTGGCGTGCGTCTTGGGTGAGTGGTGAGGGTTGAGTCAAGCGGACAGGATCCTATGACGAGTCTTTGGGGCAAGTCTTGCTAGAGGGGTGCGACCTGGGCATCCCTCACGAGAGATACCTGTGGCGGGTATATTGTGAGGTGAACTGGGGTGTTGGTTATCCCTGGTGGAGGTGCTATCGTGGCACGGGGAAGACGGTGTTCCCCTTTGAGAAGATATCCTGTCTGGTCCTCCTAAGGATTGGTATGTCTTGAGAACCGGAACCATGGGACTTTTGTGCACACCAGTCGCTCCCGATGGGTGGGAGACGATTACTCGACCGACAAGGGCAGTACCACTACTACTAGGTTGGAAGGTGATAGTGTAGGGAGGTACGGGCATGGGGACCCACACCCTCCTAAGACAGCGTAGTGACCTTGGGCCCGGTACTACGTCTCACAGTCTCAGCGTTTCGATGGACACCGGGGTGGCCCATTGCTGAGTGGTAGGGTGGTACTGTTCTAGCTAGGAGGCAGTCGGAATCAGCCTAGACGAGCCGGATTGTCGAGTATGGTGATCTTGTGGATTACCAGGTGTACACACTCTGCAGAGTTGATCGATCTATACGTATAGCAGCGTCCGTGGATATGGACATTCCCATGACCTAGCTTCACTTGATTAGTGAGATGAGTCCTTTCTACCTTCCTCCGGGTTGTGTTGGTTTCCGGCTTTGGCCGTTGAGACGAGATCTGAGCGGGAGTCAATCTCGTCGCCTAGAGAGAGAGTGAGATGAGAGGTGTTGTGTGTGATGGGAGTGGGAAAAATATGTGACTAAGTTGGGTTAAAAACTAATGAACATCTTATTGTTAAAATATTAATGACTTGCATAGGAAACCCACAACCTAAATAGGTCTCTTTCTATTTTCCCCGATGCATTCCACCTTCCACAAAGCATTGCAAGCATAGGGTGGGCGATGCGTGGCTAGTACCAAGAGTACTGATAGATTTTTGACAGGTTCAGAGCCCGAGTACGACTACGAGGGCGACGATTGGGAGGACTAGAGGGTCTGTTCTACGCTCAAGTTGGTTCCAAAAGATCATTTTCCGCTGCTATCTACGTCGAATGCTGTTCCGGATGCTTGTGTGAGTGTGTTCTGCCCTGCGAGGTGATGATAATAAGTTATGTAAAACTCTCCATTGTACTCTGATATTCGTGCTTGACTTTATGTATCACTGAGATTTGGGTAAATTGACAAAATGTTTCATCATTTTACACTTCGTTTCTGTGGATTTCCCTTCGTGGAAATCAAGGACGTTTCAGTTTGTCCTGGGGAACCTCTGCAGAGGTGAGATACCTAATGAATGGCTCTCTCCAGTCGGTGCCGGTGGTCGGAATCTCAGTGACCAGCTATTCTGCAGATGGCTGTTCAGCCACAAGCTTCTCTTCTTCCATGATGGATGGCTTAACAAGGTCATGAATGAAAACTCCATGGGGGATCAGTGCTCGGTTGATCCTAGCTTCGACAACTTATCAGTTGCCTCATTGTCAGCTCGGACCACGTGATGAAACTCCAGGCCATAAAATTTGTTCTCTAGTTTTCAAATTTGTGCGTAGTAAGCATCCATCCTATCACTGGTACAGTCCCAGTCCTTGTTCACCTAGTTTATGACAAGAGCAAAATCACTGAACACCATGAGCCTTTTTATGTCGAGCTCAACGGCGATGCAAAGGTCGTGCAGAGCTGCCTCATACTCGGCGGCGTTATTGGAGGCCTTGAAGTGGATCCGGAGGACATAGCTCAGCCTATCCCTTGATGACGAGATGAAGTACACCCCTGCCCCGACACCGTCGATATTGAGGGAGCCATCAAAATAGATCTTCCAGTGCTCGGGGGAGCTGTCAGAGAGGGTGTATTCTTATCTGTCCATTCGACAATAAAGTCGACCGGTGCCCATGACTTGATAGTCGTGCGGCTTTGAAATTCCAGTGAATATTGGCTAAGCTCCAATGCCCACTTGATAATATGCCCATTGGCGTCTTTATTGCTCAAGAAGTCCCCCAGCGGAAACCCGGTGACTACTTCAATGGGGGTAAGTATCAAAATAATGGCACAATTTGCGAGAGGTGATCAGGATGGCATAGAGCAGCTTCTGGACCTAGGGGTAATAGGTCTTGGACTCGTTGAGTACCTCGCTGATAAAGTATACTGGTTGCTGGACCTTGTACACATGCCTGACCTCCTCACGCTCGACAATGATGGCAGTGCTGACTACCCGATTGGTTGCCGCAATGTAGAGCAGCAAAGTCTTGCCTTCCTTAGGCGCCGTCAGAACCGAAGGAGATGTGAGAAACTGCTTGAGCTCTGCAAAAGTAATATCAGCTTCCTCCGACCACTCGAACTTCTCCTGTGCCTTGAGGAGTTTGAAGAATGGCAAACCCTTTTCTCCGAGCCACGATATAAATCGACTCAGAGCAGCCATGCACCCGGTTAGCTTCTGGATGTCCTTGATGCACTTGGGCGGTTTCATCTTCATGACTGCTTTGACTTTTTCTAGCTTAGGCCATATGCCATCACGGCTAACTATGTTGCCGAGCAGTATGCCAGATGTCATGCCAAATATGCATTTCTTGGGATTCAGCTTCCAATGAAACTTATTGAGTGCCTTGAAGGTCTGATTGAGGTTGTCGACCAGGGTAGAGGCTACTTTGGTCTTCACCACTACATCATCAACATATGTCGCAATGAGCTGATCTCTGATCTGGTCCTTGAGGCACTACTGGATGGCTTGTTGATAGGTTGCACCAGCATTTTTGAGACCAAACGACATGGTCATGTAGCAGTAAGCACCGAATGGCATGATAAATGACGTCTTGATCTGGTCTTCCTCTCAGAGAGAGATCTGATGGTAGCCAGAGTAATAATCTAGGAAAGATAAGAGCTCACAGCCAGCGGTAGAATCTACGACCTCATCTATACAAGGTAGGCCGAAGGGGTCCTTAGGGTAGTGTTTGTTGAGATCGGTGTAATCAACGCACATTCTCCATTCATTATTATTTTTTCTTACAAGAACTGGGTTGGCAAGCCACTCTGAGTGATTGTTGGTATAAATTAAGTGCAACTAAAATATGAAAGATTCTGCAAGCGCACAGAATATACCATTGTAGCATTTTACTGGGAGTATTCTAGGTATCGTTATTTATATTTTACCACAGGGAAGCAAGGGTTAAAGAATCTGATAATTCACCATCATGTATCTACTAACTTAGTAAACCAACTAGACTAAAGCAGGGGGTAAATGATATATGATAGGTATATGAATAAAAGCACACATAGGAGAATTCTATGATAAATGAGTAACTAGCTAAAGTGAGAGGACAACGGGAGAGATCAAGGTTCCTATGTACTTCTCTATTACCTGGGTTCTTTAATAACTAAAGCATGAATAGATACAACGATCATACACATGACACTTTGGAGCAACAGTACCTTTCTGACTCTCGAAAGAGACTGGGAAGAAAGTAGTCGGGGGAAGGCTGCCAAAAGCTCTACGAACATCAACCCGAACGTGGTGGATTACGAAGGCCTTACAGAGCTGTCACCTCTGGGGCAACCACAACTATACGTGGGGTTGAGCGCAACCTCAGGTAACCTATAGCCTAGACACCATGCCTAAACTATCGATTACTACTCTAGCTATGCGCAATAACTAAAGCACTCAATACGAGCTAAGATCCCATGTCAAGGTATAACAACTATACTAACCATACATAATAAAGGCATAAAGTAAATAGAGAAGATAAAATATATAAAACATAAGTCTTGTAAAGAATAGATACAAAGACATACCAAATCTCTGAAGACTTCTCCAGAACTGGAGCGCAGCTCCGCTCCCCCTAACTCCCATCTAGATCTAATCTACTACATTGGAATGTCTAGCCCTAATTCTCTAGGGAGGAGAGGTCATCCTTTCATGGGATACCTCTGCCTCTGATCCTAGCTGAGAGATAATGAAAATAGGGTTTATGGGATGCCTCCTCCAGGGGCCAGGGGCCTTGCTTATATAGCCCTCTAGGAAGCACCACAGCCCTCAGATCAAACTGACCTTGATCTACGATTATTATTGATCCTCAAAGGCGGTGGAGGCATGATCCACGAGACGGAATCTGATTGGCTCTACCACTAGGGCAGGCGCCCAAGGATGGGGGCGGGCGCCCCACTTCCGGGCCCGTTTCGCCTCCTGTTTGTTTCTAGAGTCTTCTCGTACCTTTCACATTCCAGAAAAGTTATGCATAGCCCCTTTCTCTCTATGTAAACCTGACATGTGGGCCTTCCTTGGTTCTTTCCAGCTAACACCCTGCAGAAATAGACATTCACCAAAACTCATGGAATAAGTAAACCCCTTATATCTAAGTAGTAATTATTGTTTAGTCCTTTTTCATGCTATGTTGACGGTTAAAAAATGATACTTATCTACCATCAACAGTGATACACCTCTTTGATAAAGCTGACAGCTAAGATCTGGTTTACTTCTACCCTAATTGCCTCCGTTTTGTCCTGTGCGAACCGTCGTAGCTTCTGTTTGATTGGCTTGGCAGTCTTCGAAACATCCAAGGAGTGCTCAATCAACTCCCGAGGTACTCTAGGCATGTCTGCGGGTTCCCATGCAAACACACAAACGTTCTCCCTTAGGAAGCTAACGAGAGCGTCTTCCTATTTGGGCTCTAGGGCAGCCTCGATGCGAGCTGTCTTGGTCTTGTCACCCGAGACCAGTTCCACCTCCTTGGTCTCCTTGGACTTTGCAGCAGCACGGGTGGCTTCCTTGTTTGGGATCTCCAGACCGGCGGGAGGGATCTTCTTCGCATCGGCGATGGACTGCTGCATACGGATCGAGAGGTCGAGGGCTTCAACAGTTGTGTAACCCTCCTTCTCGTAGTTGTAAGCGATGAGCACATTGCCCCTGAGGGACAGTACGCCTTTCTCAGTTGGCATCTTCAGGAGTAGGTAGACATAGTGCGGTATCGCCATAAACTTGGCCAGAGCTGGTCGACCAAGTGTGGCATGGTACATTCCTTCAAAGTTTGTGACTATGAAGTTGACGTAGTCGATACGGAAGTGGTCGGCGGTGCCGAACTGGACTAGCAGCGTGATCTAACTCAAGGGTTGAGAGGTCTGCCCTGGGAGCACTTCCTAGAAAGGTGCGTCATAAGGCTCGAGGTCTTCCGGCTTAATGTCTAACTTAGTTAGAGCATTGCGGAAGAGGATATCGAGGGCACTGCCACCGTCGATGAGCACCTTCTCGAACCGTACGTTCCTGATGACAGGATCTAGAACAAGGGGAAGACGTCCTGGCTCTGGAATATTGGCCCACTGGTCAGCTCTGCTGAAGGTAATGGGCTGGTGCAACCAGTTTTGATACTTGAGGTCGGCAACCTTTTCATTGGAGTTGTTGAGGGCCATGACAGCTCGGACGGTAAGCTTCCTTTGTCGCCTATTCTCTAGGGCAACCTTCCCACCAAAGATGCTGCGGATGCTTCTGTCGGGATCCTTATAGGCGTGACGAGGGTCCTTGTCACGTTCTTCTTCAGTCTTGTCCTCCTCATCAGGCCCCTTGTCATCCCAGCGGTAGTCTTTGTCACCATCTTTGTCACCGCCGTGCTGCCTTTTCTGAGCATCCAAATAGTAGATGGACTTCAGACCCATGCAGTTCCCCATTGTATGGCTAGAGTCTGGGTGAGCTGGGCAGGGACCCTGAAAGACCTTGGAGTAGGCTCCTCCGTAGTTGTGCTTGGGCGCTGGCTTGACATCATTTACGACATTGTCAGTTGGTCGGTTGTGGCTCTGCCGCCCCCTAAAGTCGTCCTGCCAATGCCGATCATGATTGTCATTGCGGCGGTCGCATTTGTCGCTGCACCGATCATTGCGGCGGTCATCGCGGTGCCGATCATCGTGTCGGTCACCGAGGCAGTGATTTTGCTGGTCGGGTCGAGGAGCCCAGCCAACGTCTTCCTTGATCTACTGGTCAGCCTCGTCAGCGTCTAGCCACGTCTTCACCACCGTATGCAAGTCCTAGACTGAATCGGGCCTCTTGCGGAGCAGCTTGGTCCTGAGTGCATCATGGTGGTGGAGTGAAAGTCCCTAGTTTGGTTTTGGCTAATTAATGAAACCTAAGTACTAATCACATGTGCTTGAGTGTTGATAGCAAAAGGTGATTGGTACACTCCTAAGTGATGGCAAGATGCATGTTGATCATGATGACTTGGTGCCATACTTGGAGAAGAAGACACCATAGAGTGCAATCCTATGGAGCTCAAGGCAACGGTATAGATAGGATTTTCTTTTGGTGATCAAGACACCATAGAGGGTGTGATCACACTTAGGATCGATAGCCGTATTATAAAAAGGGGAATTTTCAGGGCTATTGACCACTTAAGTGCCACTAGATGAAGTTCCATTAGCATACGCATTTAGATCTAGTGGTGAGCTAACTTAACGCCTCGAAAATGATTGCGAAAATGCTAACACACATGCACATGGTGATGTACACTTGGTGATGTTAGCACATTTGCGAAGGCGGTGGACATTGAGCGATAGAGATGGGTCAATATTTGGCGCTTTTTGTGGAAGTGAAACGCCTATTTTCCACTGCGTCAGAGGTGAAAGGAAGTCACTAGGGTGACCAGATGTTGGACCGGATGCTAGATCGCACACGGCTGGCGCGTCCGGTTAGTTCAAGCCGCGAGCAGCGCGAGGGGCAGCTAGGGTTTCTAACTGGAGCGTCCGATGCCTCATGGAACCGGCACGTCCAGTCAGCGTGGTGTGGAGCAGCTTTGCAGCGAAGAGCTAACCGGGCACAGTGGCGTGTCTGGTCACCCCTGAGCGGACGCGTCCGATCAGCAAATCTGCTCTCTAGAACCTCTCTGCATAAAATTCATGAGCGATCAGTCGCCAGGTGGTGCGTCCGATCAGTGAGTCTGGTCACATGGTCAACAACGCGATTCAGTGGCGACCAGACGCCTAGGCGCGTTCGATTAATTTTGATCGGCGCATCCGGTCACTCTAGTGCGTGAACGAGTACATTTAAGTGACCGTTACGATCGAACGAACGAGATTCAAAGCGAGACACGTGGCGTTCATCAGGGAAGTCACGCAGGCACGATCGGACGCTGTTACCGTGTCCACTCAGTTCGACCGGCACGTCTGGTCGGCATGACAGCAGTAGCAGCAACTTGTGCCTAACGGCTCTATTCTTTGAGGCTGCTTATAAATATGTGTTTGGCCAGTTTGGGGAGGTCTCTTTTGGACTTTTTGACTCTCTAACCTCCTTTTGAGTTGAGCACATCCCCACCCACTCATCTCCCTTGCTTAATTGCCTAATCAAATTGTGATTGAGTGATCTCAAGTGTATTTGCTTGTGAGTTTGCATCTAGTTGGCACTTGGGTGTTCTTTTGCTATGGGATTCTTATTTATCTTGGTGGTTGCCACCACCTAGACAGCTTGGAGCAGCGGAGGAGGTCCGACACGAGTTGGAGGTTTTTTGTGGCCGACTCCGGTGACTTGTGAGGGCTTTGCACCTTCCCTAGCGAAGAGCCATAAGGTAGCTCTAATATATTGTGCGTGTCATTGAGTTACCTGTGGTAGGTTCTTGCAGTACTCTTAGAGAGCTTGGGTGTGGATTCCCAATTAGCCGCCGAACCATATAGTGTTGGTCGACACAACGGGGACTAGCGTGCCGGCAAGCACGTGAACCTCGGGAGAAAATCATTGTGCCTCTCTTGACATTGTGAGTGATTGGCTTTGTAACACCCCAGGTGTTTGGCTCACACAAATTGCATTTTTCATTTCATAAGCATGTGCATCATTCATCTCATCATGCATTGTTGCTTGAAACATGTGTATGCAACATTCTCACTTGTGCTTGTTTCATAATTGATTGCTTATGAAATATGGGTTGTGCAACATGTAGATGCAACATGTGTTATCCATACATTGAAACATGGCAATATTGTTAGTGTAACATGACAAGCTTGAGCTTGCAACAAAGTCATGAAACATTTGCAACATGGTTTTGAAACAAAGGAAGTGACCTGCTTGTTTTATTTGTTGCAACATATGTGATACTTAGAAGTTGGTGTAACAAATGTGTAGAGTGGTTAATTATGTCCTAATACACCTTAACTACACTTAGGATAATTTGTGGAGCATTGTTCATGTTAACCAAATTGGTTAATTTGCCCTCTAGGTGAAGTTTGACCATGTGATGACCTATAGAGTGTCTCTGTTTGACTATTTAAAAAGTCTAGCCTAGAGACCTTGCATGGATATGCACCCTTAAACAAAGTTGTGGAAAATTTGTTATGGAACAAAAGTTGTTTTAGGGTCATCTCATGAAAATGGCTGGAACATGCTCAAACAGGGCCTACAAGTCAGTGGTGGTGCTGTCCAACACTTAGAAATTTTTCTTAGTCTGAAAATGTTGTTTACAGTTTCATGTACCCACCTTTAGAGCACTGTAACTCTCAAACCCGGTAGAACCAGCTAGAGTTCCTTTTGACAATCTTGTAGATCTCATTTCCCTCTACAACTTTGCTAATTACAGTTCTCACCAAATCGGCCTAGATTGGGAGCTCTATGGCATCGAAGTTTGTTTGTTAGTCACCTCTATTGGGCTCTGATTCAGTACATTCACAAAGTTCAGTCGGACATCATGGCCGACCGACGCCAGACTTCAGCCACAGCGTGGCTCGCCCGCGCGCGCGTGGAGCGCCATGACGTCACTCTCGTCTGTCTGAAGAAGTGAAACACCGAGCCACGCTGCCCTCTGCCTCCACATTCCACTCCGCCCTCCTAGTTCTTCTCCACTGAGTGAGAGCAGCAACCAGAGGAGAACCAACAGCCGCCACAAAGAAATCCACTACATCGAGCACCATTGTCCGATTCCTCGTAGCAGTAGCCGCACCTTGAGCTCCTCTACGTCCCCGACTCACCGTGCAACCCTTCTGGCCTCAAGTAGAGCTCACCGAGCTCGTGGCTCCACCGCGGCCACCATTGGTGCCGCCCGAGTCAAGCTCGCATGTGGCCGTGCTCCTCTAGCTTCTTACTACTTTTCTTCTCCGGTGCTCGGTGTCCGTCTTGGCCTACTGATGCTCACGGGTTGCCCAGTAGGGCCGCGCCGCCGCTAGCTCATCGGAGCCGGCAAGCCCACGGCCGTGGGCCGCCATTGCCACCACCATCCTCCCAAGCCACTGCCCTAGTGCCAACTAGCTACACCACTTGATGTGCGCAGTCGAGGTGAGCACGTCGGTGCCCTTGGCCTCGCCGGAGTCATCACCGGCAGCGAACTCTCGCCATCGCCCCTCTTTCCCCTGCCTGTGTCTCTCTAGTCAGTGGGCCTCGGGTGTCAGCTGTCAGGCGCGGGCGGGAGGTCGACCACAGGCCAAGCAGGCCTAGCGGGCCACGCCGGGTTAGCGGGCCGGCTCGGTAGCCGGATGGAAATGGGTTTAGGGTTCATTTTGTTTTGTTTTTATTCTTTTTCACAGATTTGATGCTAGATTCAAATTGCATATCTCCTGAATGGTAGATCCAAATGATGTGGTTCCAATTTTTTGGTGTTCCTAGTAAAGTCTAGTTTTTATTAAAAATATAAAATATGCTATTTTCTGTTATGAAAAGTAAAGCTTTAAATTATCTCTTTTATTCATAAAGAATTAGGAGGAAATTTTATCTACTATTGTATAGCTCCGAATGACTTGAAATTTTTTTGTTGTGTTGTTTATGCCTTGAATAGCTTGTAGTTTAAATTTCATCAATTTTGGATAATGTATGGTGGAGTTATATATTTATCTTATTTGCTTGGATGGATCTTGTGTGAATTTTCATGAATTATGTGTAGATCCAGTAAAAGTAAAAGTTAGTGAGTGTTATTCTCATCTTAGTAAGAACCCAAGAAAAATATAAAATCTGTTGTTTGACACTTTTCAATAGGGTTTCTTAATTATGCCAAAATCAGCCTTTCTGTCTGTTATTTTTTATATAGGAAAATATACTTACTCAAATGCTCTAAAAGTTTTATGGTAGCCTCTTGGATGTATATGGTAGCCACTGTAATTTTGTAGAATTAATTGTAGAGTTTTGATATGGGTTCCTTTATTCACCTAATTATCTAAATAAATTAATAAATGGCATTAAAGAAATGATTTAGATGTTGGCACCACACTTTCTGATATTCTTTTGGTATGAGAAATAAGTTGGTAAACTTGGTTTAGCTCAAATGTGCTTTTGTTACATCATTAAATAATTAACTTAGTGAATCTGTCAATTCTGGATAGATTTTGGGATGTTGTTAGTTACTCCATATAAATGATGTTTTCATGTCTTGTGATCTATAGAAAAGTTGTTGTAAATTTCATGATCTAGCTGTTATTAAATTTTGGTGACATTTTGTCATATGGTTTAGGAGTTATAGCTGTTCAAATTTGGTTCTCACCTTTGGTTGCTCTCTGTTTGCACAGAACAGATTATGTGTTTGCTTGATTTTGACTTAGTAACCTTTGGAATCATGCTTTGATGTTTATAAATGTTTTGTAGATAATTTCATAATCTTTCCAGAATGTCCTCTTGTAAGTCAATTGGATTTATAGAACTCCTATTGTGACTGATTGAGTGAACTGCTTTTTTCTATATTTCACCTGAGCTTTCTGTCAATTGTGTCTCTATGATACTTAAGCATGTTCGTGGTCTTACTAGATGGTTAAATTAATTAAGGTGAGTTTAGGTGCAGGTGTTAGGCCTTTAACTAAAGATGAACATCTTTATCTTAGGTTATGCAAGTTAGGCAAGTTTGATCTTGTGCTTCCGAGTTCAGATAGATACATGTTTTTTTAAGTGATTTGAATTGAGCTATTCTTACTCGGTAAACGAGTGTCCAATAATGTTTTGGTTAAGTACTTACTGTTATCCATTCATCATGAGTATCATGTCATTTCTTATGCATCTATGATATTTATCTTATGCATATGCATGCAATAGGTGTTCTGGAGGGAGTCACTCTTCTGGAATTCGAGAAGAACCCAGAGGAGCAACCATCGGAGCAGAAGGTGCAGGCCCCCGAAGAAGCAACCGAAGGAGACGTGGTAGATTGTCTGGAACACATGCCTTGTAACTTCGTGAAAGGCAAGCCTTGGAGCATTATAAGCCTCCTAATTTCTGAAATGCAATTAAAGCACTATTGTTATATATATTGTTGCATTAAGTTTTAGGTGTTGGATGAAAGGCAATGTATCAGGTGGAACCACACCCTTCGTGAAAACCCGTGCAAACCATGGCAAAAAGGTCGTTTAAATTCACTAAAAAATCACATATGTAGATGATATGATGATACATAACCTTGTAAAATATCTTGTCCAAACTCGACTTCGTTTGTGAGATATAAAAATAACAAATTTCAAGCCAAAAAGCTGTCCAACTGATTTGAAAGTTGTTATTTTTGTATCTCACAAACGAAGTCGAGTTTGGACAAGATTTTTTACAAGGTTGTGTATCATCATATCATCTACATATGTAATTTTTTTGGTGAATTTAGACGACTTTTTTGTCATAGTTTGCATGGGTTTTCATGAAGGGTGTGGTTTCCACCTGATACGTTGCCTAGATGAAAACACTTGATATATTGTTATCCAATCCTTGTCCAGATATTGATACCCTGAATCCTAAGTAGCTCAGGCTCGTGTAGTTGCTTAGCCCTGCTTTAATGCGATAGAAGTCAGGTGATTTCCTATCACCTGCGAGCTATAGGAATATGCATATAGCACGGTTGGCTATATTTGCTATCGTAGAAAATAACCTGATTTAATTTGAATAACGACTAGACGGAGGCTCGCCGATTTGTAGTGACTCCGTCTGTGTCAATTAAGGACCGATTCTTGGAGCCTTTCCTGGTCATGTTGAACGCATGCCTAACACTTAGTTGGTCGGTCTAGTGATCGACCACGAAGCCGAGTAGCTCGACTCAGACTGGGAGTCGATAAGTATAAAGTGTGCCTCGGAAGGGAGCCATAGGCGTGAGTCCAAGGGCAGGTGAGTTAAAAGTCTTGAACGTCCTGGTAGAAGGGTAATTCCTGAGAGTGCTGGCACTGATCGAACCCGCGAAGTTGGTTCCTGAGTTGTACCAAAGGTGATTGATGGCTGCCTTTAGCGGGTTTTGCTAGGTGAGTGTTAGGAATACCCCCTCAGCTGAGTTGCAATTCGATTCGAGTCGCCGTCTCTCACTGGTTAGTGAGAACTTGACAGGCTTATCTCCAAAGTAGATGCACTAAATAATTATGGTTTAGGAATGATGTTATGATGATGACAGCCTTATTATACCTGCTATGGTTAATATTGTTTGCTCCTAATAAGCGAGTGCTCTAGTACAGGTGCTAATATAGTTGACAGGTAAATGATGGTGAACTTGATGCTAAGTTTAATTGGTTACTTATGCTCATAAGCTCTTTCATGCAATTGTGTGAAGCTAGCCCACCTTATCAGCCTTGCATGATCCTTGGTGTCCTTTATTTCTGGTTTTTGGTGGGTAAGTCTAGCTGAGTACCTTCTCGTCAGGGTTTATTTACCACCTGTTACAGATGACCTGTTCTACTCTGGTTGCTGCAAATACTATCTCCTCCCTACCGGAGATCAGGACTAGATCATTGGGCGTGATCTTTGCTAGTTATCTTACCTGAGATGCTTTTGTTGGACATGACTACTACCTGGCAATGTATTTAAATCTATGAAATTATGTACTAAACTATGTTGCTTACGTGAAACAAACTTGATTTGTAATATTTTATTTTGAACTCCGATGGATGTAATCTGCATGCCACTTGTGAAATGTTGTAGCGAATGATGTGTTGTGTTGAATAACTATGATCTTGGTTTGTATGTCGAAATTTGTTTGGAATCCTTTGAGATTTCCGGACTACTGGGATTATGGGCGCTTAAGTACAGGGATTTGATCACTTCGGTGATTGTTTTTGTACTTAAGTTCCTATAATTTTGTCAGTTCTGTTACAGGTTTCACATTGATATTCTTCATTGGTTCACTTGCCTCTACACGTCGATATAAAATCATCTTCCCATCGTTTACTTACCACAACTTTACCTTGTGTTTTAGCTTGTTTAGTTTTGCTTGTTCTAGTTGCTAGCACTTTAGGTAGTAGTAGTTGTAGCAACCTAGCTTGTGTGTGCCATAGAGATATTAGATAACTAGAATTGCAACTAAATGTCTTGCTTAACACTTAGAGCTAGAGCAAACCGCATTTATCACCATTTGTGTTTTTAAGCTTTGCTCTAGTGATTTGTAGAGTTTTAGTTTAGGCTATTCACCCCCACTCTAGCCATTTTGGACCTTCCAAGGAGGCCTTTGATGAATGCGGAGATAGCTTCATCACTGTTGATGTTAGGGATGGATATCCGCGTTTCCGAGAAGTGGTGGATGTAGTCACGCAATGGTTCATTTGGATAGTCTCTGACTTTCTCCAAATTGTACTTGCTGCCGGGCTACTGACAAGTGGCCATGTAGTTGTCGATGAAAGCCCTCCTGAGTTGAGCCCAGGTGTCAATGGAGCCTTCCCTCAGGCTGAGGAGCCACTGGTTCGTAGATTGGTTGACGACCACAGGCAAGTAATTGGCCATCACGTCTTCATCGCCATGCGCTGCTCGAACAACGATTTCGTACAGTGTTATCCACTATTCGGGATTTGCCTTCCCATCGTAGGTGTCCAAATTGTGGAGCTTAAAATTTCTTGGCCAAATGACAGCACGGAGCCGATCAGTGAATGGCCGGAGGTTGGGGATATGGCCGACACATAGTGCATAGCCACGGCCGGTGCACCATGTGCTTCATCATATTCCCACCTACGCTGCATCTTAGATGCATGTCGCTACTCTTGATTGTTCTCGATGCGATCCCTCAAATTCAAGTTGGCGCTGAGATGGTCACGGAGGTCGCCTCCAGGCTGCTCCACTTCATGGTTGGCACCGTGTTGTCTACCATGACCGCCACTGTGGTTTGCAGCACGCTCTCCTCCATGACGTGCTCCACGCCTGCCTTGTTGGTTATGTTCGCCCCCTTGATCGGCGCCATGCTTGCCTCGCTGGTCGGCATTGTGTCTTGCGCCTTGTCTCGGGGATGGTGCGCCTCACAGTTTACGTTGTGGCCCTGGTAAAGATAGGGACCTCCCTATTGCTAGGAACCTCGTTGGTGATGACTTAAGGTGGTGGACACCGATGGAGTGGGTGTACGCCTCTCATTGACCTGGACTGTGGCCGCCTTCAAATAAGCCTTGACAGCGTCGAGTGCCGAGGATTCAAGGAGCTTATTGAGTTCATTCATGGTGACGGCAATGTTGGCGCTCGGCGTCTTGAAAACTTGATGGCTGTCGCACATGTCGAATGCATCAGCCAGGTCACGGCGGATATCGCGCTGGCCACCCGCGCCTACGTCAGCCGCATCCTCTTCAGCACTTTCTAGGTCAACTCTCTGAGCCCTACGGTCGGCATTTCTTTCCTCCTGAGCGACCCTCTCTTGATCGGTCTCCCCGTCACGAGGGGGCTCATCGTTGCTAACGGCGAAGATGGCACCTCTAAAGCCGGCTCGAAAAGCCGAGAACTCCTACCCATATGGATCAATGAGGGTGCGGGTATAGTTAGTCCCGTGAGATTCAGTAGACCCGGTACTTTCTTCCGGGATTGTAGAGAGCGAGTCCCCTCCGATCTGCCTGATCTCTACCACATTAACGAGGGTGGTCTTGTTCAGGTAGGTCTATCAGACAGAGGTCTGAAATGTGGTCGCGCTCAGCGGGATCCATGAACAGGTGCGGTATGCGGGCGGTGTACTCAGAAGCCACATTCACCAGCCCGTATGGGTAGGTGTTGGATGAGTGCTCCATTAGGGCTTCGTAATCCCCCGACCTCAGGCTGGTTGCAGGTACTGGTCGGTAACAAACCGTCCACCCCTCTAGAGTCGCCGTGATCACGAGATCGGGGTCAAGACGCCTCTGGCGGCTAGCCCGAGCAGGTCGGGAATGGCGGTCCTCAGCAGACCGATCTCTAATCGAATCTACTAAGGTTAGGGTTTCAGCCAGGCCTGTGGTGACCCGATCGATAGACTCGATCAAATCAGTATTGTTGAGACGCCTCCCTTGATAGCGAGGAAGCGAACAGCGGGTGGTCTGAGGAAGCGACCTCGAGACTGGTCTCGAGATCGAATCCACCATTGTTGATGTAGATTCAGTTGGCGCAAGAGGAGCCTGCACCGCCTCCACGACTTCAGCGGGGCCGTCAACGCCGGTGGTCTAGGTGAACGTCCCGATCGTGAACATTAGGCCTGCCGGAAAGACCATGGAGCAGGCAAGTTGACCATCTCGCTCGCCATGGAGTCTGCACGCACACCCCCTACCTGGCGTGCCACTGTCGACGAGATGTGGTCGGCAGTCTACCGAGGATATGCCCACGGTAGTAGATTATCGGTGGAGGTGCGCAAGACAATGAACTAGATGGTGACGCAAGATGAACACAGGTTTTATTCAGGTTCGGGTCGTGAACTACGTAATACCCTACGTCCTGCATCTTTGTGGGTTGTATTGATATGTGATGATGATGTGTTTTAAGGGGGGTCCTTGCCCGCCTTATATAGCTCGGGGGCAAGGTTACAGATCTAAAGAATCTAATCCCAGCTAATTACAACTCTTGTATCCGCAAAGGATGCGATATCTATCATAGCCAACTTTGTTTCCTTGATCATCAAGTAGTCTCTGCTTGCTCCGTACGGTTCGCCGAGTAGTTCGGAGATCCGCGCGGCCCTTTCTTGCAAGTTGGGTCACCTTGTCTGGCGTGGCCCATGTGGAGCCATGAGGGTATACGGGTCTGTACCCCTAACTAAGTGAACTTGTTTACTGCATTTTAATACACATGTTACTGTAAGTGATTGAGCTGTCATCATGATCCCGAACCATACATAAAATATAGCAAAGTGGCGGTAGTAAAATATAGTTCCATGGGACGTAATCTGCCCGAAATGAATCTAGATGCATGGCTCCATGCAGACGGTAGGGTGGGCAGCCTGTGGTCCGCAACAGTATCCAAGACGTTCAGGGAATCGAGGAGGGCTCGAGAATATGATGCTTTGCCTTGTGTTGCCTGGGACTAAAAATATCTATTTGTTGTATGTTGTTATTCTACATTTTATTTGTGTGCCATTTTTCTGAGTTTGGAATGTCTGTCCTTGCACTAAAAATAATTGAGGTTCCTTTGTTGTGATATCTAATATATTAATATTTGAAACAGAACTAGTTAATATGTCAAATAGAACATGGAAGTATAATGGTTGGCAACATGGCAAATCTCCCTCAAATGAATGGATTGATGGAACCACATAATTATTGAATAGTGCATTTTCATTTCCTGGTGTAGTTGAAAATGATACCATTAAGTGTCTTTGTGCACAATGTCGAAACTACTTTAGATATAAAAGATATACTATAGAGATGGCTACAGATTGTTTTCTAAGGGAAGCTAACATATATATAGAAACCACATGTGTATGCTTGCTGATAATTTAGTTACTTATTTGATCTGAATCATTGGAAAACCGTTTTAATATGTACCTCGTTGAGTATGACCAATTAATGACAAGACATCTCTGGGAACACAAATATGCATAAACAGGTAACTATGGCTGCACCTATCTGTGCCCCAGGATCTCTATTTCCTAGTACTTTTTTGTTGTCATCAGGAAATTTCTTGAGGAGAAGAGCAAATTGCTAGTAATGGTTGAGTTCTCTCATTCCACAAATTTGCATCTACCATATTGGTCAGCTTGGGCAAACAAGCTTCAAAAAATGCTGACAGTGGCACAAATTTGCATAGATCACTTGAACTGTAAAGGCAACAATTTTTAGTGGACTTAGACATTCCACTTGAACTGTAAGCTGCTCATCACACTCAACTATTTTAGCAACCACTAGTGCTTAGATGGCTGTCTACTACTACAGTTGCTGTCTTCTTTATGACTTGTGCACCTTTGAATGTTTTGAGTGAACCATGAGATTAAATTTCTTGGATAACCTAGCAGCCTTTTGTGCTGACCCATTACTGAATAATTTATTTACAGGCAGTTCATGTATGTTTACTACCCGCCACCTTACAAATACACTACTCAGCTTGGGGTCATACTTAGAAGAGTATCCAGGTGTGATTGTCGAGGTGGATGAGAACGGTGATGAATTCAAGTGCCCAACTTTCAATTGGGCTGATTATTTTCATAAAAATCCTGGTGCTAAGGGAATGACTAAGGGAGAAAATATGGTTTCTGAATTTTGGGTAAGATACCTACGTTCAACCTGAAATTTTTTAGCAACATCTAAAACTTGGAATTTCTTGAGATCTACAGAATCTAAAACCTATGTTCATGGTTCTGTACACATGCAGCGTTTGTTCCAAGTTGCAGCAGGAGATCAACAAGAAGCGAACTGTGTTCTAGAAGGCTGTTTGAAGAAAAGGGTGAAGGACATGATGTATCAAGTCCATGTCGATGTTGTTAAAGAGTACTACAGGGAAATAAAACACATAGAAATCAAAGATGTTGTAGCGTGCCATATTGACCTTGACTATGAGCAATACAAGCTAGGAAAGCTCAAGTGGTTGAATGATGAGGTATGTCTCTACCTTTGTGCTTATTGGTGCTCAGATGAGTTCAAGCTAAAACGTAAGAGGAGGCAAACATCTCGCTCAAGTAATGAAGATATTGCTCAACAGAGGAGGATCTAGACCATTCACAGAAACACAACAAGTATTGGTATGCATGTGTATATTCTTTAATGCCTTTTTAGGAACTTAGTAGCCTACTGGATATTCATATCTCATATGAAAATTTACTATTTTTTAGGAAGCTAACTTTGGACCACAGAAAGCAACCCCTATTAATACATTTGCTGCAATGAAATCTGGCTTGAAAAGCCTAGATAGCAATGGTAGATGTGGTCCAATCAGTTGCCGCACAGCACAAAAGCGCATGGTATGTATGTGATGTCTTGTTACGAAAATTGACATGTGTGCTGAAAATTTCTGCTCGTGAAGTTCTAGTGTGTATACTACGAGTACTTAAATGTCATCTTTTGTGGAATTTGATAATACAAAAGTTGTAGATAATTTAAGTATCTTCACTGTCCTAAAATTGCATGACTTCAGGTCATAAGGTTTGGGAGTTACAGTTTTATGAAGTTTCCTGTTAGGTCATATTCATATCTACACAGCAGTGCTTCTTTGTGCTTTTTCACCCTGTTAACTTAAGAATCAGGTCTATGTTATAACTAGAAAGATGTGGAGAACTTCTTACACTTTTCCAAAGTGCTAAAGAACATGACTTTCCGTGATCTAGAACTCTAGTTATGATTTATTTAAGTGACTGTCTTACTGCTGTCCAGAAATTTCAGAATACAACTTTAGCACATTTTGGCTATCTGTACATCTATAGAACATGTTTCTTTGTAGGATGACTACCTTGCTACTGTTAAAGGATAGAATATGCAAATGAAGAGGATGGAGACCCTACAGACATGGAAATGGATGGGCATGAGGTTGAGCAGCAGCAATATTTGAATGGAAAGACGCTATATGATGTGTCTAGTGGTGGCCCAAAAAAGCATGGGCGTCTTGCCATAGCAAATGGTGCGGTTAAGTCTTCAGATGTTAGGGCAGCCGGAAGGGAAAGAAGTGTCTGTCCATCAAATTCAATGACTATGCAAAACATATCTCGCGAAATGGAACAGCTACATCGTGCAAATGGAAGGCTAGAGCAAGAGAATCGTGAAAAGGACAATGCACTTGAGCAAAACAAAGTTCTTGTAGACTTGGTACTAGTACGTGCACTGCTCCTGTAAATACTTCACTAATATTATATGTGAATTATCTAATGATTTGAATCTGAAATATCTGTGCTTGCAATACAATTATAGAAACTTTGTCAGGACACAGGAAGGGTAGTACCAGAAGAAGCGTTACGACGCTTGTCCACTATGCAAGCAATTGTGAGTATATCTTCATTTCCACTATCAACATGTTTTGTAGTTGTCATATCCATCACTTAGAGATTTTCAGATGGAAAGGAAATAGAAGCTAATTGGTATTTTGTGGGGTACTATTCAGAATGGCAACACAAAGTGCAGCAGTGAGGAAGTGGCCTCATGTTGATTGTTGTATAGCTACTGCAGTGAATTTGCATGGCTATTACATTGAGGAAGTGGCCTTATGTTGGTTTGTAATGTTTCACACCTTGAAAACTAGCAGTTTGAACACTTTAACCTTGTCTAATTCATGGTACCACATTCAAATGACTTCACATCAAATTTAGAGGCTTTGCTGTGTTATATTGTTGGGAGACAATTTCATTTACTGATATAACTTTGTTCACATTCGGGCAACTGGTTCTTCTCATGCAGCCTCAGAATCTGCCAACAATGCTAATGATGTTTGCCACACCAATGGGGATCTTCATACTGCAAACATTGGCAACAATCAAGATTCCAACAACAATGGAGATGATGCATCGATGTGATGGTTGTGTTTAGTTGGAAAACATGGATGTGGTGGTTTCTTCTTTTGAAGAGTTGTGCTTTTGCAATTAACTAGTAGGTGGCTCTAATCTGTTAGCTTTAGTTTTAGCTACAATATGACTCAATGATGCATGCTGGACTCTCTAATCCATCTTGGCTGAAACTTGAACGGTTGAGATGAGATGGTAATGCTTTTGAATGTATTGATGCCGGAACATTTAGACATCATCTACATGTAGCCTGAATGCTATAAATGAATGTGCTGAACATTTAGACTCCATCTTTATAAATGAATGTTGTATGGATAGTCCATATTTCAACATGATGTTGCTACAGTTTCTATATAATTATTGTATTCAATTTACTGCATGGGCAAGTGTATTTTCCTGTCGGTGGTCTGATAACACCCTAAAGAAAAAACAATTTTTCTGTGCGTTTAACTAACCGATAGAAAAATACAATTTTTCCTATGAGTGCACCTCTAAAACTCTGACAGGGCAACAGTAATAGAAAAAATGATTTTTCTGATGGGTTTCCATTTTTTCTGTGAGGATTAACACACAGAAATTTTCCTTTTAATCTGGTCGAACACAATTTTTCTATGCATGTGAAACCCACAGAAAAATTGTTTCTGACGGCGAACCCACGGAAAAATTCAATTTTTCTGTCATTCTATTTCTGTGTGTTATTTTTTGACGGTACACCATCAGAAAAATATTTTTCCATGGATATTCGCATTTTCTGTGGGTTTTTGCACACGCAGAAGAATTCGAATTTCCAGTAGCGAACAGTTATCTGATCTTTTTGTAGCTTTTCTTGATTTTCTGTATATTTTATTTGGTTCCTATTTGAAATTTTCCAATTTGGCTTCCATAGAAATAATCTGGCTAATATTTTTGTTTTGTTTGTTTAATATTTTTGTATTATTTAGATAATTGTTTTTGGTTTACTCTCTCTGTCCTCATATATAAGGCGTAACTACTTTTTATTCATGTCACATAATATAAAGCGTGCTCTCTCTAGAGACACGTATAATACTAGTGTTGAGAGAGAGAATTAAATGTGTTCCTTTTTTTCAACTGGAGCTGGTTACTCCTTAGAGCAAGGCCAATAACTTATCTAATAGTCAAGCTACGTCATCAAAGCAAAGAGTTTAGAGACCATGCATACAACAACTTGGCTCTTCACATGTTCCAATGTATTATTTCTATTTGCTTTGGGCCCTTGCGTCAGGTTTTTTTAATCAACCAAAGCACTCATCGGAGCCCCTAAATCGACAAGCTAGGCGCTTGAAGGTTGTCTAGCGGGCGAAACGATCAGCTGAGCTGTAAGTGCCAAGCTCATTCTCTTTCCTCGTTTCTCTCTTATCCACGTTGAATTTTGCTGAGCTATTTTAGCCATAAGCAAAGCTGGCATGGCTTATTGTACCAAGGAGTAATCGGGATCTAATAGTCATGGCAGTCGAGTGTTGGTTGGATTTTTTAATGGAGTGTCCGGCTGCTATTAAATAATCGGGTGTCAGCCGCCTAGGAATCACCAGAGCGCGCACTAGACACATCTTTATTATATAATTATATTGTGTGTTTGAAAATGGACAAAGAAAATATACAATTTGATATAAATAAGTTTTTATTAGTTAGAGATATTAAACCGTTATCAATATTTATATTTTCTAAGATTCTAGCCCGTGACACGCGTCAAGGGACTAGTCATATAAAATGAAGAGCCAAGTTTTTGTTGCCTTCCACTAGGAACCGAAAGGCAAAGCAAGGCATTTGTCCCTCAGCTCGTCTTTATACGGATAGATAGGCAGTATCCCCGCTCTGGCTTTGTGCAGGAGCGAATCGCCCGGTGATGAACAGGTAGATCGGAAGGAGAGGATGGTGGCTACCATGGAGAGCGCTGTGCTGGGCGCTGTGCTGGGCGCGGTGACCAAGAATGTGGTGGCGCAGGTCATGAAGCTTGTAGAGAACAGGTACCATCTGTGGAAGGATTTCCCGAATGACATCGATTTCATCAAAAGAGAGCTGCTTATGATCGCCGGAGCTGAGGAGGACCAGCTTTCGGAGAAGGGTGACCCGAGTGCCGTGAAGAGCATATCCATGGAAGAGATGCGGGATCTGGCACACGACATTGAGGACTGCCTGGATCGGATCAAGCGGTATGCTGAAGGTGACGGGGAAGCATCATCTGTTCTCCGTCGACTCAAGGCGGTCGCCCTGAACACCGCCGGCAGCCCTCCGTACGCGACAGAGGTCAAGCAACTCAAGGAGCGGCTGAAAGCCGCACATCAACGAAAACTCGACTACAACGTCAACGGCAACCATCAGGTCGCTCCGCAGGAGCCCTCATGGATGTCCTCAGCGGCCATAGACACGGAGACAACCAGGGTCGAACCAGTGGGCATCGACAAGCTGAAGCGGGAGCTTCTCGAGCTACTCCGCGGCATGGAGGGCCAGCCCGAGCACCTGAACGTGATCTCCATAGTGGGTTTCAGCGGCTCAGGGAAGTCAACTCTCGCGAAGGCACTGTATGACTGCCCCGATATCATCTCCCAATTCCCTTGCCGAGCATGGGTTGTCGCATCTGAGCACAGGGGTAACAGCATGGGGCTCCTCACGGCATTACTGGAGAAGCTTCGTCCAGGAGATGGAGACCCAGCAAGGAGCCGTGTCCATCAGCTTCAGGACGATATCACAAACTACCTGAATACAAAGAGGTAACGATTACTCATTTTAATTCCTATTTTTCAGATGAATCAGATTTTTTTTCTGTTATAAGAATGGTGAAATTGCTATGCTGAATCACTGTGGTTCATGCCAGCTACTATTACGGTAGAGTCTTCAAGCAGCAAAAAGTATTTTAGATGCTGGACAAAAGAGGAACGCGAGAGAAACAAGTCAAATAATTGTCTGATAAGCTATTATAATTTAGCACCATGAGATAACACACCATTCCATCATATGGTACTGAGATAGGAGCATTTTCTTCTTCATCCCCTGATCCACAAATTAATGACTGTTAGGTATAGCTCTGCTTTACTAGTGAAGCAGCTTTTATCGACTTCGGCTCTAATAGCAGCATTAGTAATGGAGCTAAAACTGTTTTGATAAAACGTTTGATAAAACAGTTTTTCAAAGTTGATAAAAAGGATAAAATGAATATAATGCCCTTATCCGCTCCTATTTCTTCATTCCTCACCTATTCTCCTATTTCTTCTCATGGTAAAATGGCTTCTTTTTTTCTCCTCTATTGTTTCTTCATTCTTCCCTTTCTCACCTTATCCTCTCAGCCTCCCAGCCCCCATGCATCTGCCCAGGCCCCCGCACATCCGCCCAACCTCTTAAGCTCCAGCGTCTGCGCCTAGCCCCCTGGCTCCTGCACAGACCCGCGCTCTAGCGTCCCGATGCCCTAGTGGCTACGCGATCACACTCCTGCACTCCAGCATCCCAGCAACTCGGCACCACTGCAGCTCCCCGGCCCCCTCCCCACATCGGCGACCAGGCGGCTCTGCACCCTTGCACATCTGCACTCTAGTAACCTGGCGACCCTATGCATCCCCACGTCGTCCTAGGGGCAAATCTGTCCATGGCTGCACTACGGCCCACCAAAGCAAGAGGAAACTAGAAGCTGCTATTTTCTAGCTCTATTCCGCACCCAACCCCTGTGAGACTAGGTTTTTTGGGCTTCACTTGTGGAGATGTTTGAAAATCACCCGTTTGGCATAAAAACAGCTCATGAAGCTGCTAGAGAAGTTGCGCCAAACACTCCCTAAAGACTCGTCATGAGTTAACAGATAACGGAAATGAGTTAATGACAACTCATTCACAGACTGCCTTAAAATGCCAATGTTTATATATTTTTTTTACTTATAGAAAGCGAAAGTGTATCAAATACGAAGATTCCTTTATAATTGATATAACCAGTGTTAGTAGTTTCAAATAAATTTGTGTTAATCTTATGAAACTACCAATATCTTAGGACCCATCTGTGCACATGTCTTGAACTCCCAATATTCTGCGCTGTCTTCTCACAATACTAAAATTTTGTGAATATGTAAGCAATATATTCAACAATTTTGACAACACAGTGGTAATACCATGGTGGTACCACAGCTGATCAAATCGACAGGCGAGGGCATGACAATACTGCATAGCACTACTTTAGTGCATGTTGTAATTCGTTGCCTATTTAGGGATTGGGGATTTGTCAAATTGTGACAGTGAAACCTAGAGATGAAAGATAGTGTGTCTTGTGTTAGTGCGATTCATGAGTATATAATCACTGAAAGAGTGTTTTCTGTGAACAACAAATTTGCAAATAGTATAAGAAATTAACTATTGAACCATCGTTTTGTTATTCCGATAGATATACCTTAAATTTCAGTAAGGCTGCTGCTATTATCAACTGTAAATTGTAACCATTATTCATGTAAGAGCAAAATGTGATTTTAACTATTTTTGTTGAACAGTACTGGATATATGATACACTGAATCTTTTTTTTATAAGACACTTGATAATCAGTGGAACTATATGTTTTTTGCCAACCAAAATCTTATACTGCCTCCGTTCCAATTTATTGGTCGTTTTGGCTTTTTTAGATACACAACTTTTATTATGTATTTAGATATATTGTGTATCTAGGTGCACAGCAAAAGTTATGTATCTAGAAAAGCCAAAACGACACATAATTTGGGGTACAAGATATTGATTATCGAAGTCTCCTCGATTTCCACACTGTAGAAAATATATCCAATTCACCTTTCCAATGATTGATAACTGCATTAACAGTTCATTTCATTCAATTGATCTGCTGCTAGGTACCTCATTGTATTGGATGATATTGAGGAGGATCAGTGGGACTGTATAAAATGTACCCTTCCGGAAAAGACAAGGAGTAGAATAATAGTGACTACAAGAATTCGTGCACTGGCTGAAGTGTGCTGCAGCCATGGTAACAATGGCTATGTGTACAGTATGAGGTCTCTTGATGAGAAACATTCCAAGGAGCTGCTAGAAGCAGTATTGAAGAGACATTTACCTGGGTTGGAGCAGAGTTCAACACTAATCGTGAACAAATGCGATGGCCACCCACTCGCCCTTTTTAGTGTGGCCAATTATTTGCTGAGGAAAAGGGAGTTCACAGAAACTGACTGCAAAAACTTTTGGAGTGATCTTGGTTCTCACATGGCAAAGGAGTATACTTTCAGAAAGCTGCAACAAGTTCTTCTGAATAACTACAGAAGCTTGCCTGGCCGTCCTGTCAATCTGAGGACCTGCTTACTGTATGTATGTGTGTTCCCAAATGGCCATCCCATCAGGCGGAGTAGTCTGATGAGGAGATGGATAGCCCATGGATACGTGCAGGATCTAGATCCATGCAAAGCTGAGGTGGTTGCAGATAAAAGCTTAGAGGAATTAATAGACTGTAACATCATTCGGCCAATCGACCCAAGCAAGAACGCAAAAGTGAAAATGTGCAGAGCTCATGGCATCATGCACGAGTTCATGCTGCAAATGTCTATGTCTGCTAAGTTAATTACATCTCTTCATGATCCACAGAGAAGCAGTTACCGTCACCTCTTTATGGATGGACGCCCTGCAACTTCAAGTGGCAGGGTATCGAACGTGAACTATCGTCGCACCTGCCCTGCTCTTGGAGGCAGCAGGCCTGGCGATGAGAAACTGCGTGCTCATTCTCTGACAATCTGTGGGACCGCAGGAGAAACAACTGCTGTAGATATTGCCAATTGCGAGCACCTGCGGGTCTTGGATCTGGAAGAATGCAAGAATTTGAAGGACGATCATATGGATGGCATACACAAGCTGTGGTATCTGAAATATCTTAGTCTTGGGGCCACCATTAGCCACCTTCCAAGCAAAATTGAGAAATTGCATAGCTTGGAGACGCTTGACATGAGGAAGGCAAGGATAGACACACTGCCTCTGGAAATCTTAAAGCTTCCCCACCTAGCTCACCTGTTGGGAAGGTTCAAACTTGGGAAGAGGGACTGGAAGATGAGTGAACTAGGGAAGTTCCTGCCTAAAGAAAGCAATTTGCAGACTGTAGCAGGATTTCTCACAGACGGCAATCCTGGATTTCCCATGCTGATGGTTCGTATGAAGAAGTTGAGAAAGGTTAAGATATGGTGCAATGACGATGACAGTAAGAGCTTGTCTGAACTTTCAACAGGTGTCAAGAAGTTTGTTGAGGATGAGCTGGACACAAGTATTGGTGTCCGCTCTCTGTCACTACATCTCAGGAACTCCTCGGAGAACATCCTGCACTCTCTAGAGAGTTCGTTTGGCTATCTCAGCTCCCTGAAGCTACACGGTGCACTGAGGGGACTGACCCAGTTTGCTACATCACTGTGTGGTCTAACTGAGTTGTGCCTTTCATCGACTAACAATCTGATGAGCAATGATATCTCAAACGTGCGCAAGTTGATCCACTTGGAGTACCTAAAACTGGTTAAAGTCAGCTTCGGAGGCTTTATTATCAAAAGACGTGATTTTCCACGACTGCTACGCCTAAGCCTTGTGCAGTGTCCAACCCTACCTACAATTGAAGGAGGAGCATTAAGGAATCTCGTTTCACTTCAGCTTCTCAACGAAGAACTAGGTGGCTTATCTGGCATTGAAATCAGAAGGCATGAACACCTCCAGGAAGTTGCTCTTGATTCTGAGATCAATGAAGAAGCTAAAATGGATTGGGAAGATGCAGCTAAGAACCATCCAAAGAGGCCAAGGGTTTTATATCTTGAAAGGGTTGATCAGGATGAAACAGGGTCCATGGTGAAATATGTTGCACCCAAGAGACCAGCACCTGAGACCGGATACTCCGCCATGCAGGAGGAAAGACTGGTCCCTGATGCGGTTCAACAGATTTCAGTTGAAGAACACTGTTCTGCTCTGAAGGATGCAAGTGTTGCAGTCCCCGCTGTGGCTTCAAGTAATCTTCCCAGTGCAATGAACAATGTGATAGAATCTTCTTCAAGTATGGTGTCCTACCTTGTCAAAAAAAAAAAAAGAAGGGTGATCTCCTGACTCCTGACTCTGTCAGGTGACATTATTCTGGTTAGTTTTTCTGTACCGCCTGCATGTTCTTATGGTTCTGTGCCAACCTTATTGCGCTTCCAATTGCAAAAATATCTATGACATGACAGCGTGAACAGTCCATAGATTGCAATGCCAAACTAAAGTTGCTAGTTGACATTTTGACAATACCAGTCTTTTGTACACTTTTTTTTATGCAACTTGGTCCAAAATCTTGGTGTTCCCTACCCCAATACATTCTATAGTGACCTATGACAGTTCTCCTGAACGTTATTTTTCTGAGCAATGGAAATTAATTTTCTAAAATATTGCTAATTAACAATGTACCAGCAAGACACAGACCAAGCATGGCATAATTATTTATTGCTTAGTAAGGCCCTTCTTTACTAATCACCTCTGTAACTATTGCAATCTTCTCAACTGGAAGGACTTTTATCCGAATTTGAGATCTTATATCCATTTTGATTGTGCAGCATACAATTAACAAACCACCACGTCTCAAAAAACTTCTAGTGAAGCAGAGTTTGTGGGGACGCCATTCATTGCTGAACTTCCACGCTACAACAAGTGCTACCTCGGTTCATAATAGTAGCGCTCTAGCTTACTTCTGCAGAGCCTGTTTCGCTACTTTGTGCCGTTTCCTTTATGTAATGAGGTTTGTTGTGCACTTGCTGCTTTGTGTACCTTTCCAAATAGAAGTGCCTTATAGTATGGCAGCGACCCGATCAGATTTATCTTCTATGTTGTCGTGGATTCAACTTCTGATGTTCCCGAAGAAGACGATGATGGTGCATTGCATTGGCTGCTCTTGCTGCTCTTGTACAGTGTTCTGCTACCTAATACAATAATGATAGGCCGAGGACGTCCGGATGGACGGACCTCGACTTGCCCACATATACCATCCCGCATGTGTGCCATAGAAAATATTAGCCACTGCATGTGTGCCATGGAAAATATCAACCACCGCTCCTATCTCGCGCCTCCCTGCCTCCGCTTTCTGTCTCTCGTGCCTCATCTGGCATGTGTGCCATAGAAAATATTAGCCACCGTATGCGTGCCATGGAAAATATAAACCACCGCTCCTATCCCACGCCTCTCTGCCTCCGCTTTCTCTCTCTGTCTCTCTCTCGTGCCTCCAGCTATCCGCTTCTCTCTCAAGGTGGAGTAGCGGCCTTGGCGTGGCCTCAGCACGAGTGAGCCAAAATGCGGAAGCTAGAGCGGCCCTTGACACGGTGGCGCAATGGCGCCGATGGTCCCAGTCATGGGAGGAACAGCACGGCAGGTCCGGCATGAGTGGCTCCCCCATGGATCTGCCTCCCTCTCCCAGTCGTGCGGGCGCTGCCTCACCTTGCCGCGTTGCACAGCCACCGCCGCTAGCCCTCCGCCTACAAGCGTTGCCGGGCTGTTGCCTCCGGTGAACTACAATTAGTGACGAGCCTCCATTCTCCCGAGCGGCAAGGAGATGTAGCGCTACGCTAAAAGTGTATGTTGAAAGAATATGTTGCATGTATTTAAGATGTTTAAGAGGTATGCAGATATTGCAAAAGTAGATCAAGATGTTGCACATATTGCATATATTGCAAGTGTTTTAGATGATGTTGTCAGCGTTTGTTTAAAATATTTCATCTATTTTAGACGTATGTTGCAAGCTTTTTGATCTAGATGTTTTATATGTTTCACACATATATTGCAAGAGTATGTTCCAAATATTTCTTTTATATTACAGCAAGTGTTTTTATATTACAAGTTGTAAGTGTTTATGTGGATGATGCATATGTTGCAGTGGCTATACATGTATGTTGCAAGTATATGTTCCAAATGTTTGACCAGTTTTAGACGTTGTCTAGATTCGTTCCTAAAACAACAGTCTTTTTGGGGACGGAGAGAGTATGTTGCAAGTGTTTATGTTGCAGCTACAAACATCTGTGTAAGCTTATTTTTTAAATGTTTCATCTATTTTAAACATATTTTACATAAACCGCTTCATGTTAACATGTTGCAGAGTTTTCGTTAGTAGTCTAGGGAAGTGCGCAGGCAGAGAAGGTTCCCACGTGCAGCGGCAGTCCCACTGTCAGCAGGCATGGGCGTGCAGCAGCACGCGACCAGCATGTGAATGTGGGGCAAATGTCTGGATGCAAGTAGCGCAGAGAGAGAGGAGGGGGGTGGCACGCCAGTAAGCCAGCACCAGGCATGCGAAAAGAAAGCTCAAATGCATGTAGTATATGCGAGCTCCGTGCGGGACAGGTGGGGGCTGGCACAGACGTCGGGTGCTAGCCACGTGCTACCTAATGAACAAACAAAATTTGTCATTTGTTTACTATTTAGCTTGGACTAAAATCTGATTTATACCACAAATATTAGATGCATCGGTGTTTGTTGCTAAATCTTTGTCAGTGCATGACACGGATTGTGTGCGTTAGTCATTGCTAACAATCATGTTTGCCAGATCTGGGGATTGGCCTCTTGTCGAATCCGTTGGATTACCTGTGTTCATAGTTGTATTTTGGACCTATAGACTGGGCCTGTCTATCATAATCAGTGTGGCTTGGGCCACCTAATTTGGCGAAGTCCTGATGATGGAGCTCTCATTTCGTTGGGGTCAGAGAACTGCAACTGTAAAGAATACGGCCCGGCCCACCCATCCCGTCATCGAGCACCAGTCACACCCGCGGAGCACCGCCGGCGGATCCCCTGCCCGCCGGCGCAGATGCAGATCCTACACAGCAGGAGGCGGAGTCCCTTGCCTTCGATATCCGGTCGGCTGCCATGGTCCATGGGGCCCGCATATTCCACGCCTCGCCACCCTCGGTTGGGCAGCTCTGAGTCCTTCGACGCGGTCAAGTCTGGGCTCTGATGTATCCGGATCTCTCGTCAGCGACGTCGAGGACCTCGTCCACTCCAGCGCCCTAAGCCGTCTCCAAGTAAGTGCCTTGCTGTAAACTAGTCTTGTATTTGCACAGGTCTTCTTTTGCAATGCCAACGGATCTCATTGTAGCCTCTTAGGGGACCTTTCGGAATCGGGGCCGTGGGAAGCGAACTGTTTTTCTGCTAGTTTCCTATGAAATTCGTAGATTCGAAGCACTAGCAGCTCCTCACGAGTGGTTGTGGGCTTGTAGCTAACTCCTGATACCACCAAGAGTTACTTTGAGAACTAGAGATTTTTGCTCTTTAGTCCTTACCTACAAAACTTAGAACACTGTATGAACAAGAACACAGAGTTCTTTTTCTGAAAGTTTAATGTAGAAAACGCAGAAACAGTAACATTACTGTGGCCCAAATTTATAGGAAAACAAATCGCATTCAACATAGATGGTTCTGTAGTTCAACCAGATTCTCACTTCTCAGTGCTTTCAGAAGCAATCTCAAACATAGTAATGTCAAAACTTCATGTATTGGGAAAGAAAATCAACTACTATCTGCCTTGTGGGCTAGATATAGTCACACCATTAGCACTACGGGCCTGTTTGGTTACTTGGCCAACCCTTGGACAGGCCAGATCTAGCTCAAATTGTAATGTTTGGTTCCCTGGTTTCGGGCCTTAGCCAGGTTAGATGTGGTCGCCATACAGGCCTTGGCCTGGCTTGTGAAAATGACCAGGTGGGCCGTTTTTCTAGGGCCTGGCTTGGCCAAGCTGCGCGCCCGCCCGGCAGTGTGGGCCTAGGTGGCTATCGGTGGCCACCGAATTAAAGACGAGCCTCACTGCCCCTGCTAGGGTTTCCCAGTACTGTTTACTCGACGCGCCGCTCTCGCACTCTCGCTTTCCGATGACATCTGCCCCTTCTGTCTCCCTCGTCGTTGGGGTACCGCCGGCGGTGGTGAGCCTCACCGGAGCTGCTGGTAAGCCACATCGGCCACCGGTACGAGGCCTATTCCCCATCTCCCTCTCGTTTTCTTGTGCGGTTTGTTTCTTGTTATTCGGATTCACATTTCATATGTCATTCGTGGTTCGATTAGATGCTGAGTCTTATGGATTTTGGTCGATGATTGATGATGTGTACCTAGGTGGCGCATCTATTTTGGTCGCAGCTAGTCCTTAGCACAGATTAGGGTTTACATACTGCTGCTTTCGTTCAAGTGATTGGTACCCCTATTCCGTGCTTAGCATCTAGTTATGGTCTGGATCCATTCTTTGACATGTCAGTTAGGGTTTTGTGGATTCATTCATTTCCTAGGAACTAGGTGGCGCACTGTTTGGTGTTGCAGCCGTTCTTATGCTCTGAAGTCTGAGTTTTTACTAATACTCGGTCCTTCTTTCATGTTTGGCATCATGGATCCATCGTTTAGGCACCGCAGGCTAATCATTAGGGGTGCAGCAATGGTTGTTGTGATGACTGCTTGGGTGTTTCTTAGATTCAGAAGGATGTTAGCAAGTAGGAGAGGGATAACTTATGGCCCGATGTCTGTTAGAGATCAAGAAAGGGCAACAAATCTTAGGTTCATCCACCACAGTGAAGACACTAGCTGTGTGGAGCTTCTTAGGATGAAGAAAGCTCCTTTTTTTCCTGCACTGTGACTTGTTTCGTAGTAGGGGTCTTCTCAGGGATAGCATCAATTGTCAAATTGAAGAGCAGCTAGCAATGTTTCTTCTAGTAGTTGGGCACAACACAAGATTTAGGGTAATAAAATTCATCTTCAAAAGGTCCACTAAAACTATCAGTAGGTGCTTCCAGGAGGTACTCTTTGCAGTGGGTGAACTGAGAAATGGAATGGTATTGCCTCCTTCCACTTCAGTCCATCAAAAAATTTAGCATAGCAGAAAATGGAACCCTTTCTTCAAGGTTGGAGTTACTCACTTCACCTATTATAGTTTTACATATCTAGGACTTCCTGTCATGATTCCCTTCTTTTCTTGTTTAGGACTGTGTTGGTGTCATTGATGGTACACATGTTTTTGCCCGAGTTCCTGACAAACACAAGGCTACTTTCATGGAGAGGAAACACACAACCACCCAAAATGTCCTTGCAGCAGTTGATTTCGACCTTTGTTTCTATTATGTATTAGCTGGGTGGGAAAGATCAGCTCATGATGCACTAATTCTTGCTGATGCCCTAGAGAGGGACGATGGACTTAGGGTGCCACCAGGTACAATAGAATCTCCTTTGTTTCTTAGGAAAAAGTCTGTAGCATAGTTCTTATTTTGTGCATGTTTGGTTATGTCTAGGCAAGTTCTTCCTTGTAGATGCTGGGTATGCTGTCAGGCTAGGGTTCCTACCCCCATACAGAGGCACAAGGTACCACCTAAGGGAGTTCAGAGTTAGGAGCCCGCAGAACGCTAGAGAGCTATTCAATCTACGCCATTCCTCCTTGAAGGTCACAGTTGAGAGAGCTTTCAGTGCATTGAAGAATAGGTTCAAGATCCTTTACAACAAGCCATTTCACCCCTACAAAACTCAAGTGAAACTTGTCATTGCTTGCTGTATCCTGCACAATTGGATTCTTAGATATGGTTTTGATGAGGTCATCCCATTAAAGGAGAACTGGGTGGCCAACCCCACAAATGTGGCAGGCCCAAATGACCCTGATGTTGACAATGCCACTTGGGCAGCAAAGAGGGATACTTAGGCCAACCAGATGTGGGCAACTAGCAGTGGGGCATCGCATTGAAGCTTGTTTTAGAAGCAGTATGCATGACCTGTCTGATGTGTGCCATGTTAAGTGTATGAGACCTATCCTAAGACAATGATGCTATCAATTGTACCTTTTTTATGAACTTCATTTAGTACTTTTTAATGAACTTCATTTGCTATCTATTGTACCTTGTTAAGTGCCTTGGAACTATGGGATGTAATATGAAATTTGCTACATATTAGGTTATTTTATGTTGTTCTGGACTGATGAGTTTTCACTGCATATTGTTATTTGTTCTGCATGTACTACTTTTATGTGTTGGGTAGCTATGGCTGGGCTAGATGGGTTTGAGATATTTTGTCACACCCATTTTTAAGGAACAAATGGAGTGCATATCCTTATGTGCGCCCAGAGATCAATCACACATATGATGACAAATATAAATAGTATCATCACAAATGTTTATTACATAACGAATAGAATCACAGAGTCTTCACATAAATAAGCGGAAACATAGTATAAATATTGTGGTAGCTGGCTCCATAACACAGGCACGTCAACTGGTTGACCATAAGTCTAGTAATCTTCAGGAAAGTAGTAGTAGTAATCACTATTTGCACTTTCGGGATTCCATCCTGTGGTGGGGGAATGCAAGGGTGAGCACAAAAGTACTCAACAAGTGTAACATGGGGTTCATGTAGCTCAAGTAGGATAGACACTGGTTCAACTGCATGTAGCTTTTAGTTGATCATGTTTTAAGCAATTGAGTAGCATCAAATAGGTAATATCCCCATAATAAACACATGATCATGTAAAGAGAATAATGAATAGCAAGAACAAGTAAATTAATAGTGATCTCTATTCCGTAAGGGTCCAAGGCCGCTCGTGTCCGTGAGCACGGCTGATATACCAGTTTTACACTCTGCAGAGGTTGTACACTTTCACTGCGAGTCGTGATCCCCAAAAGCCCGAGGTCATGACTCCCCATTGGACAATCAAGTTTCACTATGAAGTCTTTCCAAGGTTCGTCTAACAAGTTAGGGCTGCTAGGTTTCTGTGGCCTGCAAATGTAGAGCCCCCTTCCATATGGCACAATGACACGCAGCCTATACTCATAAGGACAGGAGCCGCACTACACCCAACCCGGAACACAACCCCTTTTGCGCCATAAAGGTAACCACTAACAAGCTAGAAAAGGTCCTCTTATATGACTAAAGCCAGAGCCATGTAGCCCTCACAGCTGTACTGTAAGTCCCGGATGTTCGCTTACAGATAAGTCCTTACGGAGAGGAATCTAGAGATAACTCTAGCCCTCTTGTTCCCTGTTGCTAAAAAACATCTTTTAGAGTTATTGCATATGTCATTAGTCAAATTACAAGATCATTGTTTATGTAAGCACTAGCCACTACCCAATGCCAATAACCATAGGATTCAAGGAACCAAATCAATACTAAGGCATCCTTAACAAAGAGACACATGCAGCATGAATTAAGTGAATTAAAGTGAGTAGGTAACAAGGATAATCCCATGCTATACTTGCCTTGATCTAGCTGATCCTGTTGATCCGACTCGTAAAAGTTCTCTTGATCACCAACGAACTGATCACCGTCTATTCTCGATTAACACGTCAACAACAATCATCCAAGGGCAATCATACAAAGCAAACAAAGCTACAATTAGAACAGTACACCAACAGCAGTAAAATAAGATGAAAAGTTTTTAAAACAAATCTACATCGCTCTAGGATCACACAGACGCGAAGTTCACGCAAATCGGAGCTAAAACGGAAAAGTTATGATTTAAACAAGATTTACTTTATTAAAGTAATAGATTAAATCTAACCTCGAATTTTAAAAGTGTAAAATCTACTATACAGCAGTACTAATAGGTAGAGTATGAAATTATGAACCTAACGCAACTTGAACGGATCAAATCGGAGTTAAAACGGAGATTTTATGACCTAAATAGATCTAGTGGCAATTCTGTAAATAGCTGAAAGCGTATTTTCATTTAAACCGACGAAATTTACGTTTTCAAAACAACAAAGCGTAATCCAGCAAATACGCCATGGACTGCGGGTTAAACCTTTAAAAACCCCAGGGGCTCTTATGCAAAACAGCCAGGCGAAGGGGTATCTTAAGATCTGAGCCGTTGGATTAGATTTAAACGGCCGAGATCTGACTGGGGGAGAGAGAGAGAGAGAGAAATCCGGCCGGCTACAGTGTCCGGCGCGGTGGAGGACATGGCCGGCGGTGGGATTCCTCACCGGCGCACACGTTGAAGCCCTAGAGACCATGAATCGACTCAAAAACGACATGGGAAGAAGGGGAAACTCCAACCGCACTCACCGAAGAGGGGAAACGGGCCAGAGACGTGTCGTCGGGTGGCTCCAAGACCGGCGGCTCCCAAAGTTGGTCGGTGGCAGCTCGGCACGTTGGCTCCCTCGTTATCCGAAGGCGCGGCTCGGTTCTAGGGCGGCGTGGAGAAGAACGATGCGGCCGCGGCTCCTATTTATGGCCGCTGAAGACGTGCGGGTCAAGGCAAAGGGGAGAGGGCGTAGCCGCGTCGGACTTCCAGCTCGAGCCATCCCGAGCACGGGGTTGAAGAAGATGCTGCAGCGTGGGCCCGACGTGTCAGCGTAACAAAGAAAGAGGAGGGCCGAGGCGGGCCGCAGCTGCGGCTGAGTGGGCCGGCCCAATGCGCGACTGCGGGAAAAAAAAACAGCGACCTGCAAGAGAGAGAGGCCAGGCTAGGCCTTCGGGCTAGAAACCGAGAAGAAATAATTCCTATTTTTTTTCTTTTTCTAATATCTCAAATGCATTTTCAAATGATTCTTGAAATAATTTTCTTTTTAAAATAAAACCAATCTCCCAATTAAAATATGCAACGGCATGTATGCACAAACACTCTTCTAAACCTATATTTGATTTTATTTAAACAAAAAATATTATTTCACTAAGTTTTCATGCACACAAAAAAATGCTTAACTAAATCAAATTTCCTATTTAAAAATATTCAAAAATTTAGGGTGTTACAATTCTACCCCCTTAAAACGAATCTCGTCCCGAGATTCGGACGATGCTTACTCAAACAACTGTGGGTATGCCTTTCTTAAATCTTCCTCTCTTTCCCATGTAGCCTCTGCTTCCGAATACCGACTCCACTGAACTTTACACATCTTTATAACTCGGCTTCGGGTAACTCTTTCCGCTGTCTCCAGAATTTTCACGGGATACTCCTCATAAGTAAGATTTTCCTTAACAGTGAGTTCTTCCAACGGTATTTGTTCTTCCGGTACACGCAGACATTTCTTTAACTGAGACACATGGAACACATCATGCACACCTGCTAAACTCTCAGGCAATTCCAACTGATATGCCACTTCACCACGTCTCTCTAAGATCTTAAAAGGACCGACATACCTCGGGGCTAACTTTCCTTTCCGATTAAACCTTTTCACACCTCTCATAGGTGACACCTTCAGATAAACATAATCTCCCACTTCAAAAGTCAACTCTCTCCGTCGAGTATCGGCATAACTTTTCTGTCGAGACTGAGCTGCTTTCAAATTATTTTGAATCATTCTTACTTGTTTCTCAGCATTCCTAAGCACATCAGGACCAAATACTTGACTCTCTCCCGTCTGATTCCAAAACAATGGAGTTCTACACTTCCTACCATACAAAGCTTCAAAGGGTGCCATCTGTAAACTTTTCTGATAACTGTTATTATAGGAAAACTCTGCATACGGCAAACTCTTGTCCCAACTTGTACCATACTGCAAAGCACAAGCTCTCAACATATCCTCCAATATCTGATTAATCCTTTCTGTTTGCCCATCCGTCTGAGGATGATATGCTGTGCTAAAATTCAGCTTAGTCCCTAATGACTCTTGTACTTTCTGCCAGTAATACGATGTAAACTGGGTACCTCGATCAGACACTATCTTCTTTGGAACTCCGTGCAAACTTACTATTCTTTCCAAATACAGCTCCGCCAACTTTGCACTGGAATACGTAGTTCTAACTGGTATAAAATGAGCAACTTTAGTCAAACGATCCACTATAACCCATATGGAATCAAAACCCCTCTGAGTGCGTGGTAATCCTACTATGAAGTCCATACCAACTTCTTTCTACTTCCACTCATGTATCTGCATCGGTTGCAATAATCCTGCAGGTCTTTGATGTTCAGCTTTAACCCTCTGACACGTGTCACATAGTGCAACATACTCTGCAACATCTCTTTTCAAACCATGCCACCAATACCTTTCTCGTAAGTCCATATACATCTTAGTACTTCCAGGATGAATAGAGTAAGCAGACTCATGAGCCTCCCGTAGGATTGCTCCTCTTATAGCTTTGTCCTCAGGCACACATAAACGTTCTCCAAACCATAGGGTTCCCTTGTCATCCATCCGGAATCCAGGTGCTTTACCTTTCGGTATATTCCCCACTATCTCCTTTATCTTGTCATCCGTCAACTGACCCTCGCGTATTTGTTGCTCTAACATAGGCTCTACTACTAATTCCACTGCATTAACAGCAATACCCAAGTTTAGATGCTCAAACTCAGCACATAAATCATTTGACATAGGCATTACTTGCACCTCGTTAGCATAGCTCTTTCTGCTAAGGGCATCTGCAACCACATTAGCTTTACCCGGATGATAGTGTACCTCCAAATCATAATCCTTAATCAACTCTAACCAGCGACGTTGTCTCAAGTTCAGATCTGATTGAGTGAAAATGTACTTCAAACTCTTATGATCAGTGTAAATATCGCTTTTATGTCCAATCAAATAATGCCTCCATATTTTCAAGGCATGCACCACTGCTGCTAACTCCAAGTCATGAGTAGGATAATTTAACTCATGCTTCCTCAACTGTCGAGATGCATATGCTACTACTTTGCCTTCCTGCATAAGCACACAACCAAGACCCAAACGAGATGCATCACAATAAATAGAGAAGCTCTTATTCAAATCTGGCAAAACTAACACCGGGGCTGTTGTCAATCGTTTCTTCAGCTCCTCAAAATTAACCTGACACTTATCAGACCACACAAATTTAGCATTCTTTTCCAACAGCGCCGTCATTGGCTTGGCAAGCTTAGAAAACCCTTCAATAAATCTTCTATAATATCCAGCCAATCCCAAGAAACTACGAATTTCTCCCACATCCGTTGGTGGTTTCCAATTCAACACATCCTTTACCTTGCTAGGATCCACTGATATTCCACCATTAGAGACCACATGACCCAGAAAAGCAACTTCCTTTAACCAAAACTCGCATTTGCTACGCTTAGCATAAAGCTTATGCTCTCTGAGCTTCTGTAGGACCAACCTCAAATGTTCCACATGCTCTTCCTCAGTCTTAGAGTATACCAGGATATCATCGATGAACACTACTACAAACTTATCAAGATACTCCATAAATACCTTATTCATCAAGTACATAAAGTATGCAGGAGCATTAGTCAAACCAAAGGACATTACTGTATACTCATACAAACCATATCGGGTGGTGAATGCTGTCTTTGGTATATCCGTGGCACGAATCTTCAACTGATGATAGCCAGAACGAAGGTCAATCTTAGAGAACACACAAGCACCTCTCAACTGATCAAACAAGTCATCAATCCTTGGCAGCGGATACTTATTCTTGATAGTTACCTCGTTAAGTGACCGATAATCAACACACATCTGTTGAGAATCATCCTTCTTATCAACAAAGATCACAGGAGCTCCCCATGGTGATGAGCTAGGACGAATAAAACCTTTCTCTTGCAGTTCTTTATTTGTTTCTTAAGTTCTTCTAATTCGTTAACCCCCATTCTATATGGACGCTTAGCTATAGGTGCAGTTCCAGGCAATAATTCAATAATAAACTCAATGTCGCGGTCGGGTGGCGTACCTGGCAAGTCGTCGGGGAACACATCCGGGAATTCATCCACAACTGGATCCTCTTGATTAGCATTATCATCAAGTCGATTTACTGTAGCTGTCTGTGGCTTCTGCACTACAATCTCCACACTAATACGATCTCCCTTCGGGGTTGTCAGGGCTACTGCCTTTTCCTTACACTGAATCACTGCCTGATTTTGCTTCATCCAGTCTAATCCCAGAATAAGATCAATCCCAGCTGTTCTCAACACTATAGGACTCACTTTGAACTCTACCCCCCTTAAATTTAAGCTAATTGGGAGGCATCGATAGGAAGCTTGCATACTACCCCCAGGCGAATTGACTAGTATAGGGTTTTTTATGGCACACAAAGGAATGCTATTTGTCTTAACAAATATTTGGGATATGAATGAATGCGAAGCTCCAGAATCAAAAAGAACAGTGGCAGGGATGGAGTGGACATCGAACGTACCGAGCATAACTTCAGGTTCCGACATTGCAGTCTCCTCCGACAAGTGAGTCACCTTCCCGTAGTATGGTGGCTTCTGATTACTGTTCTGCTTCTGAGGAGTTTGCTGGTTGGCCTTCTCAGGACAGTTATAGGACAAGTGACCCTCCTTTCCACAATGGAAGCACTTGGTTAGAGTATTAGGAGCACTAGTCTTCATTGGGGTGTTGTTAGAGGTACTATGTCGCTGATTCTGGTTCCCATTCTGCTGTTGAGAGCGTTGATTGCCATTCTGCGACTGATAAGGAGGACGTTGCAGAAACTGATTACGTGGAGGAAGTTGACCACGATTCCATTGGTTGGGCGGATACCTCTGCTGAAAACCTTGTTGATAACCAGTACGTTGACGAGTGTTGTTTCCAGATATCTGTCCCTGAAGTCTCTTTCTTTTAGCATCCATCTCCTTGCACTTATTATCCACCACAATAGCGCGATTCACTAGAGTTTGATAATCTGGGTAAGCATTAGACATTAGCTGCAGTTGAAGACCATCATGTAGACCCTTCAAGAAAAGTCGCTGCTTATCAGCATCATTAGCCACCTCATTTGGCGCATAACGTGACAACTGAGCAAACTTGTCTCTATACTCTGCCACAGGCATAGATCCCTGTGTCAAATTGCGGAATTCTTCTGCCTTCAATGCTATCACCCCCTCTGGTATATGGTAGGACCTAAAACTCTCGGTAAACTCCTGCCAAGTAATGGCGGGGGCATTGGCAGGACGGCCATACTGATATGAATCCCACCAATCTTGAGCTGCTCCTTAAAGTTGTCCCGAAGCAAACAACACCTTCTGCTGATCATTACACTGAGCAATGTTGAGCTGCTTCTCTACTGCACGAAGCCAATCATCAGCTTCCAATGGATCTGAGGCATGTGTAAACACCGGGGGATGACCCTTCAAAAATTCCCCACGCTTATCTCGCGCAGGCGCTCCTCCAGCTGGCTGATTTTGCTGATTGTTCACCAGAGCTTCCATTAGCTGTGTCTGTATGGCCAAAAGCTCATGAATAGTAGGTGTTGGTCCAACTCCACGACCACGGCCTCTACCTCGTCCTCTTCCAGACATCTGTTATCTAATATAGTATCAAATCTTAGAGGTTACCACATAATAGACAATTCTAGAGATAGAGATTAGAATCTGAAAATTTTCTGGACACATCCCAATTTCAGCTGTTCGGTAAAACAAACCTATCTCGAGTTACAGATATCCAGTAGAGGTGTTCTTTACATGGTTGGAAAGCTTATAAAATTATCTACAACTTTTATTTAACTCATACTTCCAGATTCTGTCACGAAGTTACCCAAAAACAGAACACAACAGAAACTGTTTCTGACTTCCAGACTGCACAGTAACTTCATCTTGTAATGATTATAACTCATGATCCAGAATAGATAAAAAGTTGATTCCAGAGGCATTGGAAAGGTACGTGAGTCTAGATTCTCTCATAAAAATTTCAGAATTTTTCGCTGATCAGTTAATTTTAAGCATAAAAGGAAAGACAGATCGCTCCAGAAAATACAGAACAGAGAGAAAAGTTAACCCAACTAAATTATTTATTTATCACACTAAAACTTAATATTATATAATTTGGAACTTTTGTAGACAAGCCCACAAAGCTCCAGCACTCATTACATGGAAAATCCAACTCACACATAAGCACAATAATAACTCAACTAACCACACAAAGTTCACACGACACCACAAACTCAACTTAACTTGACACTACTCGAACTATCGCATTATTACATAAATGGTATTCCAACTCCTAAGGACGGGCTTGGTGTTCATGATAATCATAGATCGGTTCCATGCCTTGGTCAATCCTTAAACCATCTATCACTTCTTGATACCTCTTGACGTCTTTTCCCAAAGCTTTAACCAGGGCTACCAACCGACGATTTGTCACCATCATGTCATGACCAAAATCCACCATGACCCGAGGAACTAAATCCAAATTCCCAGGGTCCGTCATTACCCATCCATACTCTGGGTCTCTACGGGGAAAATAGCGATATTGATCATCTTGCATAATCTCATAGCGAAGGTGACGAAGTCCCAAGCATGCTTCAAAGGCTGCATCTTCTATGCCATCTTCTATAGTGGCACGACGTCCACTATGGGAAAAACACCGGTCCAGCAAAAAGGTGCCCAACTCATTGTTCTTAACGAAGATACGCACACTGCACTTCCAATAAGTAGCTTCCAAAGGGTGCTTATGCTCCCAGCAGATATACTCAATTGCAGGATCCCAATCTGTGAAGTAGGCATTAAGTATGTCACCCAGTCGATGGTGTGACGGAGTGTCATGGCTTGATTTGTGATGAATCCTTGTAATCCAGCCCATAGGAAGGGACGGCACACCAATTTCAGCAGAACCACCTTGTGGAGGCGAAAGGGGCTGTCCTCCATTATTAACAAGCTCAACATCTTCATCGTCACTCAAATAGATAACCTCCTCCTTAGGTTCAATTTCCTCTTGAGGCAAAACTGGTTCTGGTGCCTGTTCTGGTGTTGATGGCGGGGTTGGTGTAGTGTCTTCTAATTCCTCCTGAAGCTCTTCGGGTTCCTCATGAAGCTCTTCGGGTTCCTCCTGAAGCTCTTCTGGTTCCTCCAAGGAACGGGGTGGATAGTACCCTCCAGTGGTGATACGGGCAGTCTTGCGGGCACGAGGCATCTACAGATTTTAGTCCAAGGGTAAGTTGAAATTAGAGGCAATATTTTCATAATAGAACGAGGCGAAAGAAGCATAACAATTTAGCAATTATCAAGAGTAAAGTGATAAGCATGAAACAAGTGAAGAAAAGAGAACTAAAACGACCATTGCTAACTAGGCTTGCGTCCTACAGTCAACATAGCTATGATACCAATCTGTCACACCCATTTTTAAGGAACAAATGGAGTGCATATCCTTATGTGCGCCCAGAGATCAATCACACATATGATGACAAATATAAATAGTATCATCACAAATGTTTATTACATAACGAATAGAATCACAGACTCTTCACATAAATAAGCGGAAACATAGTATAAATATTGTGGTAGCTGGCTCCATAACACAGGCACGTCAACTGGTTGACCATAAGTCTAGTAATCTTCAGGAAAGTAGTAGTAGTAATCACTATTTGCACTTTCGGGATTCCATCCTGTGGTGGGGGAATGCAAGGGTGAGCACAAAAGTACTCAACAAGTGTAACATGGGGTTCATGTAGCTCAAGTAGGATAGACACTGGTTCAACTGCATGTAGCTTTTAGTTGATCATGTTTTAAGCAATTGAGTAGCATCAAATAGGTAATATTCCCATAATAAACACATGATCATGTAAAGAGAATAATGAATAGCAAGAACAAGTAAATTAATAGTGATCTCTATTCCGTAAGGGTCCAAGGCCGCTCGTGTCCGTGAGCACGGCTGATATACCAGTTTTACACTCTGCAGAGGTTGTACACTTTCACTGCGAGTCGTGATCCCCAAAAGCCCGAGGTCATGACTCCCCATTGGACAATCAAGTTTCACTATGAAGTCTTTCCAAGGTTCGTCTAACAAGTTAGGGCCGCTAGGTTTCTGTGGCCTGCAAATGTAGAGCCCCCTTCCATATGGCACAATGACACGCAGCCTATACTCATACGGACAGGAGCCGCACTACATCCAACCCGGAACACAACACCTTTTGCGCCATAAAGGTAACCACTAACAAGCTAGAAAATGTCCTCTTATATGACTAAAGCCAGAGCCATGTAGCCCTCACAGCTGTACTGTAAGTCCCGGATGTTCGCTTACAGATAAGTCCTTACGGAGAGGAATCTAGAGATAACTCTAGCCCTCTTGTTCCCTGTTGCTAAAAAGCATCTTTTAGAGTTATTGCATATGTCATTAGTCAAATTACAAGATCATTGTTTATGTAAGCACTAGCCACTACCCAATGCCAATAACCATAGGATTCAAGGAACCAGATCAATACTAAGGCATCCTTAACAAAGAGACACATGCAGCATGAATTAAGTGAATTAAAGTGAGTAGGTAACAAGGATAATCCCATGCTATACTTGTCTTGATCTAGCTGATCCTGTTGATCCGACTCGTAAAAGTTCTCTTGATCACCAACGAACTGATCACCGTCTATTCTCGATTAACACGTCAACAACAATCATCCAAGGGCAATCATGCAAAGCAAACAAATCTACAATTAGAACAGTACACCAACAACAGTAAAATAAGATGAAAAGTTTTTAAAACAAATCTACATCGCTCTAGGATCACACAGACGCGAAGTTCACGCAAATCGGAGCTAAAACGGAAAAGTTATGATTTAAACAAGATTTACTTTATTAAAGTAATAGATTAAATCTAACCTCGAATTTTAAAAGTGTAAAATCTACTATACAGCAGTACTAATAGGTAGAGTATGAAATTATGAACCTAACGCAACTTGAACGGATCAAATCGGAGTTAAAACGGAGATTTTATGACCTAAATAGATCTAGTGGCAATTCTGTAAATAGCTGAAAGCGTATTTTCATTTAAACCGACGAAATTTACGTTTTCAAAACAACAAAGCGTAATCCAGCAAATACGCCATGGACTGCGGGTTAAACCTTTAAAAACCCCAGGGGCTCTTATGCAAAACAGCCAGGTGAAGGGGTATCTTAAGATCTGAGCCGTTGGATTAGATTTAAACGGCCGAGATCTGACTGGGGGAGAGAGAGAGAGAAATCCGGCCGGCTACAGTGTCCGGCGCGGTGGAGGACATGGCCGGCGGTGGGATTCCTCACCGGCGCACACGTTGAAGCCCTAGAGACCATGAATCGACTCAAAAACGACACGGGAAGAAGGGGAAACTCCAACCGCACTCACCGAAGAGGGGAAACGGGCCGGAGACGTGTCGTCGGGTGGCTCCAAGACCGGCGGCTCCCAAAGTTGGTCGGTGGCAGCTCGGCACGTTGGCTCCCTCGTTATCCGAAGGCGCGGCTCGGTTCTAGGGCGGCGTGGAGAAGAACGATGCGGCGCGGCTCCTATTTATGGCCGTTGAAGACGTGCGGGTCAAGGCAAAGGGGAGAGGGCGTAGCCGCGTCAGACTTCCAGCTCGAGTCCATCCCGAGCACGGGGTTGAAGAAGATGCTGCAGCGTGGGCCCGACGTGTCAGCGTAACAAAGAAAGAGGAGGGCCGAGGCGGGCCGCAGCTGCGGTTGAGTGGGCCGGCCCAATGCGCGACTGCGGGAAAAAAAACAGCGGCCTGCAAGAGAGAGAGGCCAGGCTGGGCCTTCGGGCCAGAAACCGAGAAGAAATAATTCCTATTTTTTTTTCTTTTTCTAATATCTCAAATGCATTTTCAAATGATTCTTGAAATAATTTTCTTTTTAAAATAAAACCAATCTCCCAATTAAAATATGCAACGGCATGTATGCACAAACACTCTTCTAAACCTATATTTGATTTTATTTAAACAAAAAATATTATTTCACTAAGTTTTCATGCACACAAAAAAATGCTTAACTAAATCAAATTCCCTATTTAAAAATATTCAAAAATTTAGGGTGTTACATATTTGGGGCTGAGGGGCAAATGCACCATGTGGATGAGGTCGAAGAGGTGCAGCCTCCACCACAGGGAAATGGGGTTGCTGCAAGGTTGAATTGGACTCCTGTGATGTCTACCTATGTCCTCAGTAAGTTCTCAGACTTGGTCACTAAAGGGGTAAGGACAGACAAGGGCTTCAAAGACTGCCATGTTAATGCAGTGGCAAGGGAACTTTAGAGTTACATAGGGTGGCCGGTTTCAGGGACCCAAGTCTACAACCATCTAAGGAAGTGGCGTACTAAGTGGGTGAAGATCTGCAGGCTAAAGGATCTCAGCGGGGCAAACTGGGATGAGGACTTATGCATGATCACATTGGACCCAGATCATTACCATGGCCTTATGAAGGTAATTTAATGAAATCAGTTCTCATTTTGATGTTTTGTCTTAACTGTTAACTCTTTTATTTAAATGTCCTGACAGTTTTTATTTTGCAAGATCACCCCAAGGATGCAGAGTTTCTCAATGTGGCCATTGTGAACTACCAGTACATGCAAACCATCTTTGGTTGTGGCGGGGCAACTGGTAGGTTTGCAATGGGTTCAAATGAGCCATTAGGCCAACCAACACCTGAACCTGCTACAATTGATGTTGACAAGGAAAATGCTACTACAGTGGCGAAGGAGGACAACTGTGCAATCAAAGACAAAAGAAGGCAGCGGACAGCAAGAAGAGGAAGAGGATGCTCAATGAAGAAGATGTGGCTCTGATGACTAGATTCACTGATGCCATCTTGGGAACTGAATGCAGCGCTAAGTGAAGGAAACCACAGTGAGGTGGCACCAGGGATCTATGAAGTAGTCATAGGATGCCCGAACTTCTCTAGGTCTGACCTGATGACTTGCCTTAACTACCTCATGGACCACAAGGGCCCTGCAATGGTCTTCGTGGAGATGTCTTCTGATGACAAGGAGCTATGGATCAACACTCATCTTGCCCAGGTCAGGTCCTAGATGGCGTTCCAGTGAGGTGGAGACCTATGAGAAGCCATAAATTTGCTTCAGATGTAGCAACTTCACCCATTTTGGATCTATGTAACATTCATTATAATGTTAGAACTATTACTGATGTCTAGGTTAGATTATTTGTGTAGGATGGAACTATCTAGGGTAGGTGCCTACCAAATGTGGTCACTGCATTTTGTATTGTTGAACTATGGCTTACGCAATTTGCATGAACCGGTTGTGCATGATGAAATTTGTTTCCTGAGTACTATTTGTGCATTTCTGCAGTGATGAAGGCCAAGTTTTATGCTGTGTTTGTTGGTCACAAGCCAGGTGTGTACACCTCCTGGATGGATTGCCATCAATAAGTGTCAGGATTCCCTAACAATCTACCTGCTAGTTTTCCTTCTCGGGTTGAAGCAGAAGAGGCCTTCAAGGAGTATGAGGAGGTATAGTCGAAGAAGGTGCTGGTTCAACAAGGCAAGGAACTGCCAAAGGCCAATGCACTTGTAAATCCGAGAGCAAAAAGTGGTAGGGATATTTGTTTAGTGGTGCTTATTGTAGTGGTGGTCATGCAGACCTATTTGCTCTATTTGAATCAGTAGTAGGGCTTATCCATTGCTCAAGTTTATGTAAGAACCTTTTATTCGAACTCATGTAAGAACCATTGAATCAAGAGCTTAACCAGAACCTTTTCATTCAAGTGCTGAACCACAGCATCACCAAAAAATCAGTAGCGGTTGCCCAAGAGTTCATGACAAACCGACTGGGCATCTAACTTAATAGTTTTAAGTAAGAACTTTACAATGGCAGCTCCAGTGCACCATTCAGTTATACTGACATGGGATCTATCAAAAGTGCAGGATCTTTTCCAAAAAAGTAGCCAACTAACACCCAAAATCCCTTCTTGTTTTCCAACAGCTAGGCCACGAACCTGGAACTTAAACACGATGACAACAACGAGTAGGAGGATCACTGCAACGAGGCAGTACACGATGATCAACAGCTTGGCCCTGTCGATGACGACGTTGGTAGCCTTCCGCTGGTAGAGATGGCAAATGCGCTCTGCAACCCGCTTTGTCCTAGCCACCTCTTCGTGCAGCTCGACCCTTGCCGAGTCCGCCACGTCGTTGCAACGGATTGCATCAATGAGAGCCTCATTGGCGGTGGCCTCACAGCGTCGAGTGGTCTTGACCTCCTTCCAAAGAGCAGACAGCGATACCTGAACCCTCTGAGGCCACGGGTCATCCTTTCACTCCACGAACTGGCACTGATCGGCCTCATCCTAAATCACAGAATTACAAACACATTGGTACCATGATGCATTGATAGAAAAATCATAATGTAGGCAAAAACAAGCAAAAAAAGGATGAACAAGTAGGCCTAACCTTCAGTGGGCAGCCAAGGAAATGCCTTCCAATGTGCTTCCCACCCCAAGTCCTCTTGAGAATGGCGTGCCGGCCATGCTCGCACTTTGGAAGGCGTACAACATTCATCCTGGCCCAATCGTGTTCGATTTCAGCGTCTGGAACCACGGATTCACTCTGGTGATACAAAAACAGGGGAAAAACCCCTAGAACTATCAAAACCACACAACAATGCCACCAGTACAACTAAATCCTAGGGTTTCGGATGTCACAAAACATCTAAAACGATGCTAATCATCTACAATAAACCACAGTGGAGGTGAATTGGACTAATTCAACCAAAAAAATCACAAATTTCGGTAAACAAGTAAAACCCGAGCTAATGCCAGATCGGAGAATGGGATTGAAGTATACCTCCGATGTCGCGTGCTCCTCGCTGTAGTGGTGCTCAGACGAGTCTCTGGAGTCAATGCCATCGCTCACCGCCGAGGGATTACGAGGAGGAGAGGCGGAGCTCGGCGAACACACCCGCGTCTCTGGGTGCGCGAGGCATGTGCACCCGAAACCACCAGGGCACGGACCCAAGGCATGGCGCATCTCCCCCTCCACGGCGCCGGCCGAAACGTTGTCGCTCATCGCTCGAGCTCGGGTGCTTCGCAGCGAGTGCTGCGATGATGGATGGGGGAGACGAGGAGGCAGGAAGCAGAGGGAGTGGGGGAGAAAACGAAGGGGTGGCACTGGTGAGCGGAATGGGTGAGCGAAGCACCTGAGTGGTGGACTCGATTTTATACCAGTAACGCACTGGAGGTGGGAAGAGGAGGGGTAAGGCTACCTAGGTGAAGCCAACCGGCCCAAAGCCAAGCAACCAAACAGACCGGGCCTTGGCCAGAATAGAAAACAACTAGGAGCACAAGCAAGCAACCAAACAAATTCACATCGAAACCGGGCCCAATTTACAATGCCAACCAAACAGGCCCTTTTGGCTTCACAAGACCAGTCCCAACCCATCCAGACTCTAGAGAGCTAGTGATGAGGACATCCTCCACTATTACCCGCTGGCAAAGACGTAACAAAAAAAAGGCCAAGTGGCCAAGTTGTAGTCGGGCGGCGACCGTGTGAGCCTCTGAATAATCCCACCTTGCTTAGCTTGGAAGGAGGAAGCCACCTTAAAAGAGAGAGCCACTCTTCCCCTATCGGACTAGTCTTTTAGGGACATTGAGCCTTTCCCCGAGTGGGTGTGCATAAGAACTGTTGGGGTCCGGGCAACCTTAATTTATTGGGCCTCGGCCAACCCCACCTGGACCGGATGTATCATTAATGATGAGGACATCCTCCACTGTTACCCGCTGGCAAAGACGCAAAAAAAAAGCCCAAGTGGCCAAGTTGTGGTCGGGTGGCGACCGTGTGAGCCTCTGAATAATCCCACCTTGCTTAGCTTGGGAGAAGGAAGCCACCTTAAAAGAGAGAGCCACTCTTCCAAAGTAGTAAGAGCACACAAAGTATCAAACTCAATATAACCCAAAGTATCTAAAGAATACAATAATTTTAGCTCATATTTTTCAGCAGCAATGGGAAGCAAATTCTTATTTTTAGCACAAGTATTTGGTTTCAAAACAAAAGCATCATGCTCATTTAAATTCTTATTTTCAGCACAAGTATTTGATTCCAAAACAAAAACATCATGCTCATTCACTAGTTGTGGCATATGTATATTAAAAGCATTATCACACAACTCTTCTTTATCACAAGCACTGTCAGAACAATTATTTTGTGACAAAGGAAATTCAGACTTTGTGTCCACTAAATGTTGCTCTATTATAGCATGAGTGATGGACAAATTCAGCACATCATCACCAATTTGAATATTATCATATTTTGTAGCAAGCATAAAAGGATTTTCTAGTTTAGATACTTGGTGATTTTTATTTTTAATACCAACCTCTTTGTTCTTAGTAGAAACACTCTCTTTATGAAGTTGTACAATTTTAGTCGAGATTAAAATTTTACCATGCTCCAGAATGGGTGTGGGAGGTGGTGGTGAAGATGCTGCTGTAGCGGGGGAAACGACCACTTGTCTGCTTATCGTAGTCTCGATATTCACGAATGCTTGCTCCACCCTTGCTAAAAATTGGTTGAGGTTGTCGCCAATGTTAGTCTAGTTCTTTTGTTGATGTCCCTACAATTCTTTTTCTACAAGCATAGCTAGCTGGAACAACTGGTTTATAGTGTTAAAATCTTTATAATAAACAATATCCTGAATTTCACATCTCAAACCACCATAAAAACGACACAATTTATCCTCCGGATCCTCCTCTATCCCACAAAGAATCATGCCCTTTCGAAGCTCTACAAAATATTCTTGAACAGACATATCTCCCTGCTCTAAGCGCTGTAATTTCTTACGCAAATCTCGTTTATACGAAACAGGAACAAATCTATCACGCATTGCTTCTTTAAGTCTATCCCATGATTGAGGTTGTTGATGCAAATTAGCTAATTGTCGCCACTAGATTTGAGCAAAATCCTTGAATCCACTAGTAGCAAGTTTAACCTTATGTATCTCATGAACTAGGCGAGAATTAAATTCTTGTTCTACAGTCATCTCCCAATCTAAATATGCTTCTCCATCATAAGAACCAACAAAAGATGGTATGGTAAATTTACCTCTTATACCTTGATGATTATAGTCAATATGTGATGACGAATTGTTCGTCATGCGGTCCATCCTTGCAAACATCTGGACCATGATTTCCTACAATTCACTCTTAAACAGAAACACGTTGTTTGATAACGTTAGAAATCAAAATAAATTCCTATCAACTATTATATGTGTTGGTGGAAATACACTCTCACACGTCTTATCTAGTTCTTATAAGGTTCTTACCAACGCAAAGCAGTAGATGGTACAACCAGTGGCTGGTTCGAGATACCTGTGAGGACGTGGCACCAAAATTGCAAAGATCTTTTTCTGTACTGATCTGGAGTATATATGTGAAGCTTGGAAGGCACACAAAGAACAAATATATATATATGTATATATATATTATGACACACAATTCAGTAACAGATAGCAATATTGAATAAATGTCCAGAGCACTTGTCCTAGTTGCTGGCCTATACATGTTCCTAGCACCAGTTGTGACACACAAGGGAGTGAAACAAGTATGAAAGATAGCAATGGAAATATGGACAAGGCAAAAGGCACCACAAACAATAGAGCTATCGAATGTTCCTTATGTGTTCCTTTTTTATCTCTTCTCTTCTCTTTTGCTATTTTTTTCTTTTTTTGTCCAATTTTTTCTTGCTTTTGCTCTTTTGATATTTTTTTCTCAGCAAGGAACACATAAGAACAAATCTCAAAAAATTTGAGCTCAATTGGACAAAAGATATGGCCTATACAAATTCAGGATTGTGATCTAAAAAGCTGGCCAAAACTTGTGGGTCCTGAAACTCGATGTTCCTGATCGAATTTCGCAATTCTAAATTTTGCGAACCCAGCTTTGCTGGGATGAAACAGATCTAAAATTTTCTGGCGTTCTCCGCAGATATAAAATTTGCCCTGTTTCGAGTTCGGATGCAAAAGTTATGACTGTTTTATGAAAACTGCTTGAATCAGGGTTTTATGTGGACGCAAAATACAAACTGATGATCTGACGGGATGATGGCGGATGGAGGGATCAATACAAATTAGAACAGAACACAAACTAAACCAGCAACAAGACCTTGACCTAGGACACAAACTCAACACGGCGGACTCTGAAACTAAAATATGCAAAGGCTATGGCGCGGAAAGGTTCTAGGACAGGAAAACAATTATGGCTGTGGACTATGGGACAAATGCGAAACACTCAAACTAGGGAATAAATGCGAACCTGATGGTATACCTTAGCTCTGAATACCACTTGATGGGGACGTGATTCCCGATCTTCCGTCAGGTTCAAGATAACTATCGATTTGGTCGGAAGCGACACACCGATCCGGCTTCAGATCACAAAGACCCGAACCCTGCAACCTTAGCACCACGTTTCCTCTGGTTATCAACCGTGTCACAATCCAGTTGACCTCGCCACGAAGGCTAATCCCTGCTACGAATCGAAGAACACAAGCAAGAACAAGATAAAATGCAACTCAATTGAAGTGACAATTGCAGATGAATGATTAAGCACTCGAAGTTGGGGTCTCGCAAACCGAAAGACGGCGACTGTCAATGGACAGAATAATCTAAGCAAAACCCAAACCCTAATATAGGCGGTGGCTATTGATTATAAAGCCTAAGGGGCATCCAAGGACCCCTACTCACGTTGCTAAGAAGTCTCAATACATTACAAGGGCCAAACGGCCCAAAAGATGGCGACACAGCGCCCTGACAGATTCTGGATGTCAACTTGTTTTGTCGATTCCCGTTGACTCCAATGGAATTTGGGCATCAAACCAAAGCTATTGGTTAGCTTATGAAATTATCTTTCCGTCCATATGTGGATCATCGAAAACGGAGTCCAGATACGTCCTATGCGTCCGTTTTACTACAGATTGGTCCTGGAGCCCGAGATGGACTCGAACTTGATATGGATTGGGCCTCCAACTTGGCTTGAACACCCTTACTTGACTCCTAAGGTGGTGTCCAAGGAGGAGGGCGTCCTTGAGCATCTCTTAGGTGTTCTCCATCTTCTTGGGGCGTGCTTCAACTTGGGCCTGGGTCTCAAGTGTGAATAACAAGCCCGCGACGACACTGTAGCACCCGACAGAAATAGCGGCGGAATGTCTTAATGATTTTGAGGTCTTGCCAATGTGATATTAAGGTGGGACCAGATCTATTTGAAAGACTATCAAATAATCTTTCCATCAAGTGTTCATTGACCTCAATCGCACTCCGGATGGATGAGTTATGGGCTTCCCAATGAAGCACTGTCGGGCTGCTGATGAACCGAAAGTTCAACTTTGATGGACTTGCACTTTGAGACACATTTGTATCTACATTCAAATAACGACATGTACATGTGGAACCAAGTGAATTATACCCAAAATTACTATGCAAATATAGAAACGAGCGCACCTTATAATCAATGGTCGTATCCGATCGTGTCATGTCCTCATCAGCTAGCCCGGCTAGGAGGCCTACATTGCTCAGCAGATGATGATGCCTCTCCTCTACCTCCCTTGCCACCCGTACCTGGAAATATGCTGGGTGGTTAGGCTCAGGAAGCACCATGCTCGCGCTGCTTATTTGCATCGCTACAACATTTGTCATGGTGGGCCTATCTACTGCATTTTCTTGCACACACAACAATGCAATGTTGAAGCATCTCATCATCTCTAATGCTTGAGCTTGATGCGTCCACAAGTTGAAGCCACCATCCATCAGTCCACAGTTGCCATGCCTACAATAATGTTAATCATAGATTACAAAATTAAAGCGTATAATTTATTACATGAACAAAAAACTTACCAATGTGAATATATATGCAGAAGACTCAAGTATCCAAGAAGGTTTAGGAAGTCTTCATATTGATGCGAATATATAGTGTTAGAGATATTTCATAGGTATATGTTACAAGTGTTTCATACGGATGTTACAAAAATCAATTAGAATGTACAAGCTCTTGTTCTTAATGGTTCATCTGCTTTTTTTCGACATATGTTGCAAGTGTGTTTATCTAAATGTTGCATACGTTTTCACACTATGATGTAAATGTTTTATTTAGATGTTGCGTATATTTACAATTATTTTTTAGGTGTTTTTGTTTTATGGACCTCGTGCTGGACCTATCAAAACCCCTAGAACTATCAAAACCGCACGTCTGCCTCCAATTATCGATTTACGGAAGATGTCCGTGTCGGTTAATGATTGCAACAAAAAATAATTTTGATAACTTTTCAATTTGAACTCAAATGAAGACAAACTTTATATCAAAATTATAACTCTCGACCAGATCTACAACTTGTAGTTGAATTTTTTTTTGAATTGAAACTGTTTAGGGTCCTAAAATATTGTTGCAATTGCATAGATTTTGAAATTTGAAATTTAAAATTATCAAACGATCTCGGATGTTGACATGGTCTATAGTTATAGTTATAAATAGAATATACAACTTTGTAGTAGAAAAGTTTTTATTTTGAATAAATTTAGAGTCCCAAATATGTGTTAGAAGGTTATAGATTTTGAAATTTAAAATTTTGAATTCCTTAACGATCTCAAATGTTCACATAGTTAATATCAAAGTTCTAGTGGCGGACCTGATGTACTTGTTTGATATTGACAAGTTTTTAATTTAAAGTTACCTAGAGTGTCAAATATGTGTTTAAAACTCACATGTTCTGAGACTAAATTGTTTGAATTTTTCAAACTTTCTCTGATGGAGATACATCCTATACCCAAGTTGTAGTATTTCACAAGATTTAAAACTTTGTAGTTAAAAGTTTTTTCATTTGAGTTCATTTAGTAGCTAAAATATCCAATATAAGATTGCGAAATATTGATATAAAAAGATAGACATGAAAAAGTGTGCGGTGCAGTGGTAGGGATGTGATAGTGTTGAGCCTCAGGTTGTGAGTTTGGTTTTCCAAAATTGGAAAATGTTTTTGTTTTCTGGGGTTTTTAGAGTATATTAACGGAGACGGCGGTTAATCAACGATGTCCGGCTCGGTTAATAAAAAACGTCCGCCCCGAAAAGGATTTGTGTACTAGTGAGTACTACTGACACTAGGCTTATGCGTTTTCTTGGGAATAAAGTATATCTTTTGAGCACTTGAGAATGCAGGGGTGGAGCTGGTTGGAAGAAAATTGAGAACGTGCAAGTGCCAACGAGGAACTGCATGCAGCAGAGCAGTGCAGGAAAATGCGAGAGAAAACGGAGACGGGTTTTGGTAAGTGATCGACAGACTGCATGGAAAGAAGGAAAGAGTGAACACTACTGATCCCTGGTGATGATTAGTCTCTATAGTTGGCTAACTTACTTTACTACTGTATGAACCAGGGATTGGGAACCATGTTGTCGATGACAGGCTGCATGTCCGCTTCCGCCTGGGCCGCGAAACGTGCTGCATCTGCGAATTACCGGAGCACAGAGTTGAGCAAAGGATATCTACACAAGCCAAGAAAACCTAACATTTGAGAAGATGGGTTCAGATTTCAGACACTTACTGCAAATCAAGGAGATGTTGTCGGTGGCGACGTCGATTGTTTTTTTTCCGAAGGACGGCAAAAAGCTTTTGCCGGATTTTTATTAGACGAGAAAAAAGAAAAAAAAATAAGAAGGGTTACAACCTTGACAAAATTACAACCATGGTGACCGCACCGGTCCCAAAAAAACACCACGCTACTCGCACCTGAGAAAACAAAAGAAAACAAAAATGCCCAAAAAGAGGGACTACGAAAATTGCAGAGCATAACTGATCCCCACGTTTGGTCTTATTGCCCATTGAAATTGATCGACCTCTTCTTTGCATAAGAAAGCCACTTCTCTTGCCTGTAAACTCTTGTTTTGAAAAGTTCTTCTATTTCTCTCTTTCCATATATTCCACCAAAAATATATCATTATTCCATCAAATACTTTCCTATGAGGTTTGTCCACCTTCATTCGGCATTTGCGCCAGTAGCTATGCATTGAGCCGTTAGTACTGATGGTGTCGATGAAAGATAGAGCAAACCACAATTTTAGGACGGACCACACCTGCTTTGCGAAAGTTCAATCTTTGCACAGGTGCGTGGGGGTTTCTAGATCATTTTCACTGAGCTTGCAAATGGGATCGTTTGGCCAATGCCACTTCATTAGATTGTTAGCTGTGAGGATCTTCTTATGCAGTAGTGTCCATGCAAAAAATTTGCATTTAGGTTCCGCTTTGGCTTTCCGGATCGGCGTGATTTTGAGTTTACTAAATGTTCCTTCGAATTGGATGCAGTAGGCACTTTTTGTTGTATACTCCCCATCTGCTGTCCAGCGCCATATGATGTTATCCTCCCTGTTAGCTTCTAACTCGATGTATTGGACAATCTCCCATAACAGGACGTACTCATGGATTTCTTCCGCTGTCAGGATTGGGCGGATGTGTGATATCCATTTATTATCCTGCAAAGCCTTGTGCACCATAATGTTTTTTCTCTTCACCTTTCTAAACAACATTGGCGCCCAAGAGGAGGTCCAGAAAGAGGCTGTTCTGCCATCGCCAATCGTTACCACCGTTGATGCCGCAAATAGATCCTTGTCCCTAACATCACACGGTAATTCAAGGTTGTTCCACGCTCTTTCCTTTTGGCGCCACTTGAACCAAAGCCAACGTAGCCGTAAGGAACGAGCGAAACATTCCTAGTCAAGGATTCCTAAACCTCCTTTGACCTTGGGTAGACAGGATGTTGGTCAATTTACAATCGAATGCCCCCATAGACTTTATCGGGTGTTTCCCCCCTCCAAAGGAAACTTCTACATAGTCGGTCAATCTTTTTAATCAACCATTTTTGCTCTGGGAAAGCTGCCATGTGATAAATTGGTTGGGAAGAGAGCACTGTCTTGACTAACCTCTCTCTCCCTACTGAAGATAGAAACCTCCCTGTCTAGCCAGGCAACCATGCCCCAATTTTATATAGTAGGGTTGTACATCTATTTTTCTTAGTTTTCTCACATGGAGGGGAAGGCCAAGATATTTGCCTGGGAATGTGCAAAATTTTCTAGAGAAATTTTGGAGCAGATGGGTGACCGTATTGTTCTCAATTCTGATGGGGAAGATTTCCGTCTTGGATATCTTAATTCTGAGACCCGAGCAATCCCCAAAGAAATTTAAGATCCTATGAAGGTGTTCAATTTCGAGATTACTTGGGGAGGCGAATATTGCAGCGTCGTCAACATAGAGTGATCACCTTATTTTCTCTGCAGTTGGCAGAACCGGGTTTAGGATACCCCTATTTGCCGCCACCTCAGTGATACGCTGTAGAGGGTCAATAGCAAGGATGAACAAGAGAGGTGAAAGCGGGTCTCCCTGTCTTAGCCCTCTCGCATGTTTGATCTCTCTTGTTAGCTGCCCATTAATCAGTATTCTTGATGTCGCCGTTCCAAGAAGTGCCGCTATCAAGTCTCTCCATTTAGTACTGAATCCCAGGTTTTCAAGTACCTCAAGTAGGAAGCTCCATCCAATGGATTAAAATGCCTTGGAGATATCTAATTTAATGAAGAGAGCTGGCTTCTTTTTCTTGTGCAATTATTGGATTACCCGTTGTGTGTATATAAAACTGTCATGGATGCATCTTTTCTTAATAAAGGCATTCTGTGCATTGGAGACCAGGGCGTTCATGTGTGGCGTTAATCTGTTCGCTAATAATTTCATGATGATCTTCACCACACTGTTGATGAGGCTTATTGGTCTAAACTCTGATAGTGATGCTGCATCCTGTGTCTTGGGCAGCAGCACTATGTTGGCTGTGTTGATCAGATTAAGCTTTGACGTGTGGAAGTTAAAGAAACTCACGATGGCTTGTGTCAAATCATCTTTTATTATTGACCAGCACTATTTATAGAAGCACCCGATATATCCATCAGGGCCGGGCGCTTTCTCAGACGGCATGTCTTTAACTACAGATTCGATTTCCTGTGCGGTGATTGGAGCACCAAAGTCTTCCAGGTCATGACGCACATAACCGAGATCAGTCCAATTAATGGCCCTGGTTCTTACACTAGGTTTTCCCAATAGATTGGAGAAATGTTCAAAAGCCAACTTCGATTTATTCTCCTGTGAGATAGCTACACCGGACTCCCCATTGAGAGAGGCAATTTCTTCTTTCTTATGTTCGCATGCAGCTGGAAAAACCGTGTGGACAATCTTTCTTATGTTGACGAGCTGGAGTCAGTCGATTGTGAGTGCGGTTGTCTCTTGGAGGTCATGGCGGTGCCTGTACGCTTCCATAATTAGCTGCAGCACCAACGTCTGCACGCGAACATCAAATGTAAGAAAAGTCTCATCGCCTCTCCGGAATCTGACGGTCAAGCTAGCAGTCAGATGATACACTCACTCACCATCTGGCCCATGTTGAGCTGCTGCATTGGGTACTCGATGCCACCGATCTCGACCTTAACGAGGTCGAAGAGGGAGTTCAAGTAGATGGTGCCGCCCCTAGCTGTGTACACGTACACCTTGTCGCCGGGGTCACAGGTCCTCGCGTGCTTGGCCGTCTCCTCCCTCATATACAGAGCATTCAAAACAAGCATGCACGGCCAGAGTTCCTGATGAATTGTTCCCATCCCAGAAGCAATGGATATAACTTACGGCACGCAGCTCGTCAGGCTTCACCCTTAGCATTCTTACAAAATCCTGAACCGTATTGATGTTGTTGTGCTCCAGATAATTGTGGAACGTGCCTTCCTTGGTGATATGTTCCAGCACACACACCGAGTCGCCAAGGCAGGGAGGGTTGCGCTTCTGTAGCTCCATGAGGTAGTAGGGGTGCTCGTACGCCTCCAGAATTAGCTTCCGCACCAACATCTGCACGAGACAATAAATGTAATGTAAGAAAACCTACTCATCTCTGCCGTTCTGACGGCTTAGCTCAAGGAGACATGATCGACTCACCGTCTGGTAGCTGCTCAGCTGATGTAAGGGGCACTCGGTGCCGCCAATCTTCACCTTTACGAGGTTGAAGACGGAGTTGATGTAGATAGTGCCGCCCGCCGAGCTGTTGGCGTACATCTTGTTGCCAGGGTCGCCGGTCTTGGCATGGTTGGTCGTCTCGTCCCACATACGGTCGGTCATGCCATCACCCAGAATCTGATCTCGCAAAACAGAGCAGTCAAGACTCAAAACCAGCACGGCGACAGTTGGTGAATCATTTCTCGGAAGAATGGAAACTTACCGCTCGCAGCTCTTCAGGCTTGACCGTTAGCATCCTTGCAAAATCGTCAACAGTCCTGATGCTGTTTTGCTCCAGCTTATTGTGGAACGCGCCTTCCTTGGCGATATTCTTCAGCCTCCACACCGAGTCGCCGAGGACGATACAGTTCGGAGGCCCGAACATACTATCATCGAGGTCTTCATTCAAAATCCGACGCTCCCCCACCGGCGCCGCCTAGAGCTTCCCCCCGCCGCCTCCTATTCTGTCGCCGCCGCCGCCCTCCACGTGTGGCGGCGGCGGCCCGCTGCTAGTGGCAATGTCAACATCACGACGCTGACAACGCTAGGGACGAGGTGCGACGTCGACTTCTGATCCTTGCCGGTTGTCAAAGGCCATCCTTTGACAGTTTGTCTTATCTGGCCGGCTGGGGGGTAACGCTAGCTGTCGACAATATCTATGGCTGTGTTTAGATCAGAAATATTTGAGGAAAAAATTTCTGTAGCACTTTCGTTATTATTTGGCAAAATTTGTCCAACCATGGACTAATTAGGCTTAAAAGATTCGTCTCGACCTTTACAGACAAACTGTGCAATTAGTTATTTTTTTACCTACATTTAATGTTCCATGTATGCGTCTAAATATTCGATGTGATGGGTGGCAGAGGAAATATTTTGGGAAGTGAACGGGGCCTATGTTTGATTTTGAACTGTAGTCTATTAATGTCGTTTGATTCTCTCGACCATTCTTTTCTTCGTTTCAATGTATATGAATGAATAAACCGGAATTTTGTATTCGTTGATTCCATATCTTGGTGTTACAGATTATTTATGCGACCTTGTATATACTCCATCTCCATGCTCTGCCAAATGCAGACAAACACACGTAATCTTTCTTTCCAAAGTATGGTAACCATAGATTTATTAGAAAAGAAAGTATGGTTGAGCTTTTCATATGACTTATCATATATCAAGAACTCAAAAGATGCTTATATCGTAGTGTCAAGTTTCAATATGCACCTGCACAAACTTCAGAGAGATCTGTATTATATATATGGCAACTGTTTTATGGCAACTTACTGGTGACTATTATTATACTTCTCCACTTGCGTGCTTCACTAGACAGAGTACATTCAAATCACACATATAAAATCACATTCATCAAATTGCTTCCAAGTTTTAAGGTGAAAGCTAAATACACGTTCCATTTAGTGGATGCAAAAATTGCAGGTATCTAAATATCTGTGAGCATGAACAACAGAACATCTTCCATTCGGTGGGTGAGATGATGAAGAGCAGCCATACTTGGTGGTGTCGCCGCTCGGGCCGCAGAAGCCACAGCCTTGGCTTGCATGTGCCATGGCCTCCGTTGCACCGCTTCACCGGAGTAGCACCCGCTTGCCTCAGATGCGCCTCGCTGCCAGAGCCATAGCCGCTTGGTGCGCCACCAGAGCATGGAGCTAAGCTCGACTCGCACGTTGGGCCGCTGGAGCTGTGCAGCTTGGCTCGCCGGAGCCACCCTCGCCCTGCTCACGCGCGGAGCCGTCATCATCTCACATGCGCTGTAGCCGCCGTCGCCTTGGTCTTGCAGTGCTCACAGCTCGACTCGCACGTTGAGCCGCCGTAGCTGTGCAGCTTGGCTTGCCGGAGCCACCCTCACCTCGTTCACGTGCGGAGCCGTAGTCGTCTGGCAAGCGCTGCAGCCGCCGCTGCCTTGCTCTCGCGGTACTCATTATGAATAGCCGGCTATGGCTGCCCCTATAGCCTTTTGAGACAGGGTGCCGCTATTTGTGATCATATACAATTTAGCCGCTATAGCCCGATATAACTCCGCTATTAGCTGTTTTAGAGACAAACCGCTAAACACCTTAGCCCGCTATTTAAAACCTTCATAGCTCACCACGCGGCTCGATGGTGAGTCCATATGAGTAGTGGAGATGTGAATGGATGGATAAGGATGGACACACCTGTGTCCGAGAGAAAGAGAGGGTTTTTTCTGTGATAATGATGTCATTATCTTTCGGGAATATTTTTATAGTCTTGCTATCAGGAAAGAATTTCTAACCGTTGATAATTAATTTTTAAACTATGTCACTTTAACGTTGGTAATTAATTTTATCATGCGATCTGTATGTTTTCAGTATAAAATGTTAGCTATGCTGTAACAACGTATGGGCACGCTACCTAATGAGTATAAAAAGTAAAAAGTTACTAGCATTGTTTAGTTCCAATTTGAAAACTTTACATCCTATCATATCGGATTAATACTAAATATAGATTCAAAAAATAACTAATTACACAGATTACGTGTAAATTGCGAGACGAATCTTTTAAGCCTAATTAGTCCATGATTTGACAATAAAGTGCTAATACTTGTGCTAATGATAGATTAATTAGGCTATATAAATTCGTCTCCTTGTTTACAGACGGATTCTGTAATTTATTTTTTATTAGTATCTAAACACCCCTATATAACATTGCATGTGACATCCAAAAACCTTACAGCTTGGAACTAAATAAGCCCTAGCTGTACATTACAAAAGGAAGAAGAGCAGTGTAGCAGGGACTATGAAATCCTTGGACTCTGTGCGAGCCTACCGCTTCAACAATCATTAATAAGTGCATATTTGCCCTTTCTTTCATCCACGTGGATTAGAATAGATTAACTGCTAGCAACATTGCCCACCACTACGGACGTCTAAGAGCAAGTACAATAATTGGTTTATAGCCAAGCTAATTATTTTTTCCTTATGCGGAAGAGAGAATAAAGGAGAGGTTTCTAGCCTAGTGGTTAGAGTACCTCAGTAGCATCTAATAGCCCTAGGTTCGACTCCTCGGAGGAGCAAATTAAAAAGATTTGCAATAAAAGAAAATTAAAAAAATAGGTTGGGGTTTTCCTTAGTGATTTCGATCAAAAAAATGAAGGAGAGAGAAGAGATCTTGGTTCTCATGGAAACAACAAGTAGGGCGCGGAAACATAGATAGTAATGGGTCCCAATACAAATGTATGTGAGGAGGATTAGGAAAGAAAATAAAACATATATAATAATAAATAAATTTTGTAGATAAATAAAAGGATAACTATTGCATAGCCGGACACTTTTATAACTTGACTTATAGCTAAATACTTGTCTCTCTTATTGACCTTGCTCTAAAAGACAGTATACATCAACGCCGCCAAGACAGACCAATAAGCACCAAATAGATGCCTACACACCCGTGTACATGAGACTCTACCCGTGCCGATGTCGGGCGGGCCTTGAACCGTCAGCCTTGACGTCAGCAATGTCGGGCTGCAAATTCTTCCTACTAATAAAAAGCTCACGCCCGCCTTAAAGCACACAACGCAGGTGACCCGAAGGCATGGCCATGGGTATGGTTTCCGCCATATCTTGATTTCCATGAAGATCCTCACGCTGAATCATATCCTATCGCCAGCACCACGTCTCATCTACACATAGAGCGCGGTGAGCATTGGTGTGTCAGTAAGCATGTCAGCGAGCATTGTTTCATGAGAGAGCCGCAATGTTTCATGAGAGAGCCCTATAGTGAAAGCCTCAAGGTTAGGCAAAAAATTTCAGCATCGCATCACCGACTGGGCTGTCTCGAGTCTAGAAGCTAAAATGTGGTTCCAAACATCGGCAAAAACTAGGGTAGATGAGATCTACCATTACAATTCATCTATTCGAAGATCTACCATTACAATGTCATCTCTCTCCCATTCATGCCATTTTCTGCACCTACCACGTATAAGGGCCACTGTCAGGTACGTATGTGTAAATGAACGTGTTCGTTCATCAAGTCGCCGCCTCCTCCGTCAAACATCAAGATTACAAAAACTTACAAGAGAGAGAGAGAGAGAGAGAGAGAAAATGCTACAACAGGGGGGCTTAAGGTTGACTTAGTTGGATTTTGGACTTGAAATGGGCCTCTGTTTCAATACAACTTGAGTGCCACTTGGTTTCGTATTAACACTGAAGGTTGTGGACCCTCTTGTTATGTTGCTGCCCGAGAAGCGCAAGATCGTGCAAAACTCGGCCCATCCTATCTGCTCCCGACAGCGGTCACAAGCGACGTGTGTGGGGGGCAGCATCAACAGTGGCCCACCGTCGCAAATCCTCGGTAGCTGGCAGCGGTGTCCATTGCCTTTGATCTCCCGTTGGCAGTTACTGAACTGAGGGAGCCATGATCCATGGAGCACACGGGTCCACTTTTAGTGCCGTTGAGCGTAAGTTCCTTGATGCAGTCTCTTCTGAATTCTCATTGTAGGCCATGTTCGTAATCATTCATTCTGTTAGGAATCATGTTCTCTGAATCACACTCACAAGCACACAAGAATAGAGAAATAGGAGGAGAAAGAGTTCTTTCTTTGATTCACTTTTCCTGGGATGATCTTGTTACACTGAAAGGGACTCTCTATTTATAGAGGAAGTCCAGTCATATGAATATGAGTTATAGGTTTGAACTTCTCAGAAATTACCTCCTCTTCAAATAATTTGGCCACACTTCAAAGTCTTTCTTTCATATACTGTGCAAAGACTTTGATTTTCAACACTCCTCCTTGGCCAAATTTATGCTATGCGTATGCCTCATTAAAAACTCCCCCAAAAAACCTAGTGGGAAAAAAGGATAGGAGAAAAGAGTGCATCGCATGCATTACTTATGTTGCACCTGTTGGCTCATTAGAAACCTTGCATGAGAAAACCCAGTGGGAAAAAACTCATCAAGGGAAAAAGAGTACAATAGTTGATGTTCGAGCCAGGTTCTCAGGACCGACTCGTGATCTTTAGGATCACAGTCATGGGCTATGACTTCGGGGTTTGTCTCCCCCTGAACCCTGCATCTCTCCGAGCCACCTCATGCCAATTCCACGAACACATCTATGGAAACTGGAGGCAGGCAAAGATTTTGTGAATAAATCCGCTAGATTATCACATGACCTTGCTTGTAGGATGTTTATCTCCCCTCTCTTCTGGAGTTCATGGGGTAAAAGAACTTTGGAGCAATATGTTTCGTAAGATTGCTCTTGACACAGCCCATATGCATCTGTGCAACAAAGCTGCATTATCTTCATAGATAATGGTGGGGGTGTCAGCGACGTTCATACCACATGACTTTTGTATGTGGTTAACCATCCGTCGCAGCCACACACATTCTCGCGCGGCTTCATATAGAGCAATTATCTATGAGTGGTTGGTCGATGTGGCAACCAGGGTCTGCTTCACAGACCGCCAAGAGATGGCTACACCACCACAGAGAAATACAAAACCAGTCTATGATCTAGCATTATGTGGGTTAGACATATAGCCAGCATCAACATAACCCACCATGGTTGAGACTTGGTTCTTCAGGAACCATAGACCAAGGTCTTGGGTACCTTGTAAGTACCTCAGGATAGTTTTGATGCCAACCCAACGCCTTTTGGTTAGGGCAGCACTGTACCTTGTTAACAAGTTTACCGCGAATGCAATATCAGGTCTTGTGCAATTCGCAAGGTACATTAGTGCTCCAATGGCGCTTAAGTATGGAACTTCAAGTTCCAATACTTCCTCATCATCACCCTTTGGTCTAAATGGGTCCTTATCTGCTTCCAGGGATCGAACCACCATGGGGGTTTTAAGAGGGTGGCACTTGCTCATATTGAACTTTGCAAGTACCCTCTTTGTGTAGGTGGACTGGTGTACGAATCCTCTCCAGGGAGGTCTTTGAGCTGCAGGCCCAAACAAAACTTGGTTTTACCCAAGTCTTTCATCTCAAACTCAGATTTGAGGTAAGCCATCGCTTCCTCAATGTCCCTTGTCGTCCCAATGATATTCAAATCATCGACATAGACTGAGATGATGCAGAATCCATCATTGGATTTCTTTATGAAGGCGCAGGGATAGTCATCATTGTTTGTGTAACCTCTCTTCAGGAGAAAGTTACTCAGATGGTTGAACCACATTCTTCCGGATTGTTTCAAACCGTACAACGACCGCTACAGGCGGACGCTGAACATGTTGCGGTTTTCATTTGGTCCAGGGATCCTAAGCCCTTCAGGGACTCTCATATAGATTTCTGAATCAAGTGACCCATACAAGTATGCGGTCATGACGTCCATCAACTGTATTTTGAAATTCAAGTTAGCTGCCATAGATATAAGATATCAGAATGTTATGCCACTCATAATAGGAGAGTAAGTCTCATTGTAATCGATGCTGGGTCTCTGCATGAACCCATGTGCCACTAGCCTCGCTTTATATCTTACCACCTGCCCATGTTCATTCCTCTTCCGGAGGAAGACCCATTTGCATCCAACAGGGACTGTGGGCCCAAAGACCTCTCTTTGGCAAAACGAGCGCAGTTTTGCCTCAATTGTTGCTTTCCACTTGTCCCAATTTGAGCGCTTCCGGCACTCTATCATGGACTTTGGTTCTGGATCCGGATCCATCGAGTTAGTAATTTTTGAGGCAAAATATACGTCGACAATAGTGGTCTTTCTTTTATGTCTCTCTAGATTCCACATAATTAGTGGCGATCTCATCATGATCGTCCTCTGACTCATCATGATTTCCCATAAGGATCGAGTCAGGGCGTTCCAATCTACCAATGCGATAGTATGCGCGCGACGCATTGGGATTTCCATCTTCTAGATGGGGTCCTTCAAGGACCAACTCAACTTCAAGTTGAGCCGCCTCTCCAAGGGCGCTCCCGGCTTCAGGTCGAGCTTCTTCAACTGATTCTTTAAGTGATGTAAGTGGTTGAGACCATTTATGCGGATGTCTCCGTGGAACCTTGTCCTGGGCACCCAGAGGTCTCCCCCTCTTCCTAGGATTAGGGGAGACAGTAGAGTTGGTAGCCTTCTGGGGTACCTATACTCTCTCCGGCGTATTTACTGCAGGTATATGCGATTTTGTCACTCTTTTATGATCAGTGAAGGCATCTGGCAGCTCATTTGCAAGACCCTGCAAATGTATAATTCTTTGAACTTCTAGTTCGGATTCACTAGTGCGTGGATGTAAGGATTGCATCTTTGATGCATTCCATTCAATTTTTCATCACAACATATTCATCTGTGGGTTTTATGTACGTGTAGTACAAACCCCATGGCGATGAAAGGAGCCTTTCCACCACTCATTTTTTATACCCGTCGAATTTAGTGATGAGCAGGTATTCAGTACAATGCTCAATCTCGGTTTGTACATGAAAACCATTCGCACAGATATCTTTAAAACTCAATAGGGTGCGCTTTGAGTCGGGATACAACAATGCATCCTTCACAAAGATTTGAGTGCCCATAGGGAGAACCAGTGTGGCACTTCCAGTGCCCACGATATGAGCATTGCTTCTGGCAATGGTCATAATATTTCAATTTTTCTTTGTCAATGTTTGGAAATATTTGGTTTCTCTCAGTATCGTATTGGTGGTGCCACTGTCTACAAGACAAACTTCCGTTTCAGCCATTGGGTTCCCATAGATTCTGTTAAATACCATAAAAGTAAACAGGAATTTAACATAAAGCATGCATTATCAAAAGAAACAACATTACATAATTCCTGGGAAATATTACGATAGTTTGGACCATCTACTATGTTACAAATGCTCTTCGGGAGCATGTATGGCCAAACCTTATGAAATAAAGACGATACATGTAGACATCGCGTGACTTTATGGAGACTAATGCATGTCCCCAAATAGATAAAAGTCACTCCTAAGGTCATCTTCGCTTTCGTCCATTTAAACATCACCACCATTCGGGTCAACAGGCGCGCTGTCGTGCCTTTCAAGCTGAGCTTCAGGCTCAGTGGTGAAGTGAGACTTGTGTTGACCATTATTCTTGTTTTTGCTTTGTTGATAAAGGTCAACAAGGTGCTGGGGGTGCGGCATGAACGGGACCAATGCCCCTTTGCCCCGCATCTAAAGCAATCATTTTGCTCATCCCCGTCGTTATCACCTTTCCCCTTCTTAGGTTTGGGCTTGCCCCTGGGCTTTCCATTTTCTTTGCCCTTAAACATAGCACCTCTCTTCCCCTTCCAGTTTCCCTTCCCATGGCCCCTATTACGGTTGCGAGAACTCTCGGCAACGTTGGCATGCACTTCAGGCGTGGCCATGGAACCAGTGGGCCGGGCATAATGATTGTTTATGAGAACCTTATTCTGTTGCTCAGCGAGTGAGAGCACCTCACTCAACTCAGAGTACTTCTGGTACTTTGAGTTTATGTACTACTGTTGTAGCACTATGTTGCCGGGGTGGAAGGTGGATAGGGTCTTCTCGATCATATCGGCGTCGGTGATCTTCTGGCCACATAGACGTAGCTTGGTCGTAATCCTGTGCAAAGCGGAGTTATACGCTGCCACAGACTTGAAGTCTTGGAAGCGTAGGTTGATCCAGTCCTATTGCGCTCTTGGGAGCACAATTGTCAGCTGTTGGCTAAAGCGGTCCTTCAAGAACTGCCATAGGACCAGTGGATCCCTCTCCGTCATATATTCACACTTTAAGTCGGGGTGAATATGGTGTCGCAAGTAATGCAACGCCTTTGCTTTGTCAGGTTTTGTGCACTCGTCATTGCTATCTTCGGGCTGGACAATGGTATGATCGAGGCTCATGCTGTCGAGTCTGATCTCGACGTCGGGAACCCAAGTGAGGTAGTTGCTGCCATCCACGGCGAGCACCTCGAAATCCCTCTTCGTGATGTCCGACATGCCAGCACAATAAGTGCGCAAGTTTTAGTGTCGGTGCGTAATCTTCAGGATTACGATCGCGTGTGGTCTTCGGGACCGCACGAGAATTCCTAGGAGTAATCTTTAGGATTACTTTAATAATTAAATGACTCATAGTATAAATTGCAATAAATAAATCAACAGGATTTAAATAATTGCAAGAAATAAATTATAACAAATGTAAATTACCATAATAATATATTGCAATTAATTAAATCTTCAGGATTTAAATAATTGCAAGAAATAAAATATAAATTTCTATAATAATTAATTGAAACTTCAGGATTTAAATAAATACGGAAATTTAATTGCAATAAGTAATAAAACGTAGTAATAATAAATAGAATTTGCAGTAGGCTTTAGGCCACTGTTTTTACGCAAAGGAAAACTTTTGCGCAGCCCAATCAGCAATGGGCCGAAGAGGGGCTCATCCAGAACCGCCCATCCCTCATATATAAAGGGAAGAGAAAAACCCTAATCCCCTTCTCTCATTTTTCCTTCCTTCATTCTCTCTCTTTCTTATCTCTTCTGAGAGACAGAACAGAGGAGCCCCAAGGGTGGGGGCGCGCGGCCAGGGGGGCGTGGCCCTGCCTACCCACTCGACCGGCTCCCCCCAGGAGCAGTGCTCGCCCAGGGGCAGGCGGCTTGGCCAGCGGCCTGGAGCGCGCGGCGGGGGGCGCGGCCCCCTGCCCGGTTCGGCCAGCAAGGGCAGCCTAGGGGTGGGGCACGGCCCCCTGCGAGCAGCGCTCAACCATGGGCTAGGGCGCGGCCCTTCCGTGCCCGCTTGGCTCGCCTGACCTCCCAGGGGCGGCGTGGCCGGCTTGCCAGCACAGCCGAGGCCGGGGACGGCCCGATCTGCCCGTTCTTCAGCGTTCTTGTGATTTTGTGATTGTGTATTCAGTAAAAACTGATTCCCAAACCTTTCTTACCTTCCTAGCTTGGTAGAAGTCGTGCTGATAACGTGTTTGGAATCACGTTCTCTGAATCAGACTCACAAGCACACAAGAAACGATGAAATAGGAGGAGAAAGAGTTCTTTCTTTGATTCACTTTTCCTGAGATGATCTTGTTACACTGAAAGGGACTCTCTATTTATAGAGGAAGTCCAGCAATATGAATATGAGTTACAGGGTTTGAACTTCTCAGAAATTTCCTCCTCTTCATTTAATTTGGCCGCACTTCAAAGTCTTTTTTTCATATACTGTGCAAAGACTTTGATTTTCAACACGTTCCTATGAAAAGTTTTTTTTTTTGCTGATTTCTCCGTTGTTCCAAAGTCGCATTCATTCGTAGTGGGTCCTCAATTTTGATTGTAGCCATCTCCTGATACTAAAACAGAGAATGCTAGGAGAGGTGCCCGTGCTTAGCTTACACTGAAAATGTAGAACGCTGTATATTTAAGTACAGGGAGTTTTTTTTATGACGGCACTAGTAACAGTAACTGCACCTGCTCCAAATTTCTCCAGGGAGAAAAAAAAGGTCCTACGATATATTGTACACTAGATTTTAACTAGCTATTACAAAGTCCTCGAGCAGATACTCGCCGCCTGGGGGTCTGTTTGGAGCAAAGGAATAGAGAACACACGAATAGAAGGAAATATAGGTATAGGAAAGGAACGTATTTACTAAATTAAGGTGAAAAAACACAGGAAATTTTCAAGATAGGTCGTCTGGAATGCAGAAACAAAGGCAGTGTAAGAAACATAAAACTTGATATATCGTTAACTTTTTTCTACTATTTGAATATTTCAGAAAATACAGACTAATTCAGAAGAACAGTTTTGAGAGAAAGCCCATACAATCGTATGGAGCTGTTGGATCCTCCCACATCTTATCCTTCTCTCTCGTCGCTTCGTTTTCTTCAAAAGGCAAGTTCTGTCCATAGATTGAGCTGCAGCAAGAAAGCTCTACTAAGAATGTTTGCAGAGGGAGCGAGCTGAGCGAAAGCGCACAGGAAAGTTCCCTTTGCTTGGAGCTCTTTTTCTCCCCTACAAAAGTACATGCTTTTCAGCATCACTCAAAACCATATGCACTCGCCGACGCTCTGGAGCATCGGCAGCAGCTTGCCACTGACAAGGAGCGACATGACATTGTTCAAGCCGCCGACGAGCCTGCCACCGATGAAGACGGCTGGGACGGCCGGGCCCCCCACGCCAAGCATGTTAAGCAGCGCGCGCTCCATCTCTTTGCCCATGGGATCTTTGTCTAGCTCGTGCACCACAGCGTTCGCACCCATCTCCGTCATCAAGCTCGTCACCGTGTGGCACATGCAGCAGGAGCTGAGCGTGAACACCACCACCGCACGCTCCGACGCCAGCTTCATTACTCTATAATCATATAAGTCGAGGAAAGATTAGTGACGCGCTGCACAAAAGCACGTTTAATTTCCTAGGGGCAGCGGCCAAGACGGATGGATTTATGCACATGCGCAAATGCGAGTATTGATATGCAATTGTTGGATTCAGATAGAAACAAATATGTTTCCGTGTCCCTGGTGAAATTGATTATTGACATATGTTCATAGTTCCTCTGTGCGAAGAGTCCATACCTGTCAGTAGCATGTTTCATCATATCTTCCTTGTGCGCCCCATGTTGTATCTCTAGGATTTCATCTCGCTCTTCTGAAATCTCTATCTCTCTGGCCCAGCTCTTCTCTATAGGATCATCAAATTCTCCATGATGGCAATATGTGTTTCTTCCAAGGCAGACGTTCAGCAGTCTCGGAACTTGTCTGGCAATTCTACAGTGACGTTGCATCTCACCTGCAAGTATCTCAACAACAGCAGCCGACAAATTCCTGTGAGGGGGAAACCTGTGCCTCCATTGTCGACCAGAACATGAAGGATTAGAACACGAACAAGCTTAAAATCCACAAGTGAAGGCATACAGTTTAATAGTCCCATAAAACAAAGTGATCGAACTTGCAGCGGCCCGATACTCTCCGGTGTAGTTACATAGCTTTTCAGTGGATTTTTTTTAGATAATTTCAGTGGATTTGACTATATCTTAAAAAAGAGAACTAATCAGTTTGATCCCAACCAGCCAGAACAAATAAAACTCCAAGCTGCTTCGATGCACCAAAAAGGGAACCAAGGCAATGACCAAACAGAGAAGGAATTGAAGTCAAGCCCTGAATCTAGAACTACACCACTAATAGAACAAGATCAGGAAGAGCGGAGCAGGATTCATCTGGTGGGCAGAGATCTAGATAGGAGGGGAGGAAGAAGATATGGGGCCAACGCTCACCACTTTAGGCAGAGGAACCACAGGAGGGAGAACGATGGCAGAGGAACAACTGTCTATATGTCGTGGGAACAAAAATGATTTTTGTGAACTAGTGAAGGCCGGCTACTCAAGGTGTGATCCGCAGCTAATAATATCGTTGGCCTATTTCTATTATCATATTTATTTCCAGCTGCTGGTGGAACTTCACCAACCTCTTGATATTCTCGAACCACGCAGGCACGCACTAGTGCACGCAGCACAAAGAGCTTTTTCACTTATTCTACTACTGTTGGAATAAAGGAATCCCGAATATTGTGGAACAAAAGGAATCTTATGCATCATTAGTTAGTTACTGCTCCCTCTGGTCACAAAAGAGCTTCGTTTTGAGATATGTGCACTCACACATGTTTGAAATTTGATTTTACCATCATATCTTTTTAAATGTTTCCATTGAAAATTTGAACTTTGAAAATAATACAACTTTCCGGTATTTTCATATATATTCTTGAGAAGACATGGTAGATATGTACCCATGTCATGGATGTGCTCATGCAAAATCAGTCACTGCACGCACATCATAAGGAGCTAGAGCACTTAGATTGCAAACAGGTTGAGGCGGCGTGATTCTAAAAAGTGTGTTGATGCAAAGATCAGTCACACACCACAAGGGCCTAGAGCGCTCGAGTCACAAATGGATCGAGGAGGGATGATGCTATCAAAATGACCTAGCTGGTTTTAGAAATCAGCCTAGCTGGTTGGTAGGGGTCGCCAAGGAATGCCTAGGAACGATAGCCAGCATGTTTACATGGTGAAGAATGACATGGGTTTATGAGCAAACTAGCAAAGGATTACTTATCATACTTACATGACGAAGAACAACTAGTTTCCAGTAAAATAGCAGATGAACCGGTGAATCTCTCATCTAGGAGGGACCCCATCAGGGGGTTGCCATAGGTTGGCCATCAAGCCTAGGGTGGCACTCTTGGTCATCGGATCTCGAAAGGAGCAGCATGATAGGGTTGGAAGAGAGTTTAATGCAAAAGAGAGATCACTAAAGAAAACTCATTGGAGACGCTTGAAAAAGATTAATGGAGGCGGGTATTGCAACTGCCTTTATCTAGAGGTCTCGATTAATCTAGACTATGGAGGCGGTTGCTTTGCCTGTCTCAGTTAACCAAATTGAAAAAAGAAGATGAGCCCAAATGTGAGCTTGTGCAGGGCACGGTGTCAAGCCCATCTGCCACCGCATGTGTCATGCCCACACGAGCGTCGGGTGTGGCCCGCCACTACTGTAACACCCTAAATTTTTTTCATAATCACAAAATAGTTAAATATGATTTATTTGTATAATTGAGTGTGCATTTAAATATAGGAAATACTAAATTTTTGTGAAATTAAAATTAATCATAAGGTTAGCAACTTGTTTTTGCACTCATGTTGTTGCATTATATTTTGTGTGATAACTGGTTTTATTCAAATGCCAAAAGGATTTAAAAATCTCTTGAAATGGGATTTGGAAAATCAATTTAGGAAATAAAAAGGGATTCCTATTCATTCCCCCTCTCTCCCTCACTTTCGGCCCGATGGCCGTTTTTTCCTTGGCCCGCTCGCACTTCCCCTTTCCCTCTTTTCTTCCTTGCTGGGCCGGCCCGGTCAGCGCCGCAACCGTTGCCGCGCCCTTGTTCCCCGTCGCTGACCCGTCGGTCCCACACGTCAGTGCCGTCGCCCCCAACCTCCAGCTCTCCCGCTTCGCTCGCACTCCCACGCTCCATTGTGGGAGCATCTTTCCCTTCTCCAGTTTTCCCCGCTCTCGTTCGCTAGTGCACCGCAGAGAACGGTAGCGGCGATCCTCCGGAGCAACGTTCGCCCCACCACGGCGACCGTCACCGTCGAGCCGTCCCCGCTCCGTGTTTTTCGCTCGGTGAGCTTTGCCTCGCTCTCCTCTTCCTCCCCATGTTGTCGCTTTCGGGTTTGGTGGCTTCTAGGGCCGTTTTCCCCATCGTCGGCGAGCTCCTCGGCACAGGCCACGACAGCCACCACATCGGTCGCCTTCCCTGACCGCATAAGTGGCATGGTCGAGTTCGCCAACCCCTCCGCATCCTCCCCGTAGCCTATAATTGGAGAATGGAGCTCCGTAGCGCTCGATTGCATCACTCCGGCGAGCTCCTCGCCGTCGGTCATGGCGCGCATACCGCGCGGGCTACCCCGTGACCGTGCACCGTAGCGCCTATTTGGACCACTCCGGCGAGCTCCCGGTCACCGGCAATGGCGGCACCGCCGCATCTCCCCCAACTCCGGCGACCGAGCCCCTCTCTCCTCCCCTCCATCTAATCTCCACCGTTCATCTCGAGATCTACAGCCAGAAATGGCCAATACCCCTTCGAGGGAATTTTTGCTTATGAGCCCCTCGGTTTCTGTCATATCTAACCCGCCGTCCTTGGCGTATTACCAAAATACGCATTCCCAATTTGAAGACGTTGTTTCTTCGGTTTAAATGAAAAATACGTTTTTAGATTAATTACAGAAATGCTACTACACTATTTTGCTTATAAAATCGTCATTTTAACTCCGATTTGACCCGTTCAACTTGCGTTAGGTTCGTAATTTCATGATCTACGCAATAGTGCTACTGTTAGATCTATTAGAAGCTTTTGAATTTCTCAATTAAGTCTAGTATAATAGCTAGCTTTTGGAACCATAAATAGCTCGTAACTTGTGCGTTATAACTCTATTTTTTGTACAATTCGCGTCGTCATGATCGTAGCGAGACGTAGATGATTTTGGTAAACATTTCATACAGTTTTATTTATTGTTGGTGTACTGTTCTAATTGTAATCATGTTTTGCTTATATGTCTGTTCTAGAATGCGTGTTGTACTTCGTGTCGTTCGAGTTCAGACGGTGAGGAGTACTTTAGGAATCCAGACACGTACGAGGAGCAGCAGGACCAGCAGCAGTTTGTGAACCAAGGCAAGTATAGCATGGGCCTACCTTGATGTCCTATTCATTATATAATATACTCATTATGAATGTGTCTAATATTGCTCAACTATAAGGACATCCTAGTCTTTCATGACTTGTACCTTGATCCCTATGGGTTTTATTGCACATGGGTAGAATGCTAGTGCTCTAACTAAACATGATCTATACTATGACTAATGGAACCAACGGATAAATATGGTGGTGACAGTGGAACTATAGGGTCATGGTGCAAATGATGTTGATCATGTTGCCCTAAACCCTCTGCAAGTACTTATCAGTAGGGCAAAAGCTGGGACATACAGTGCAACCGTGAGAGTTATATGGCTCTGACTTTAGCTCAGTAATAGGATCTTTTCTAACTTGTTAGAGGTTACCCGAAAGGGCGCAAGAGGGGCTTGCCACGTTGGGTATAGAACTGCCTCTGTTTTGATGTGTATAGCCTGCGGGAATTGTGCCATCGAAAGGGGTTCTCTATTTCTGCCTGCCGAGGAAACCTAGCGGCCCTAACTTTAGAAGAGGCCTATGGAAGGCTTCATAGTGTACCCTGCCTGCTCACCTTGGGAGTGTTAGGGGGTCGACGGGCCCCGGGCATATGGGCAACACGACTCACGGGTAAAGATGCACAACCTCTGTAGAGTGTTAAAACTGTTATAACAGCCGTGCTCACGGTCACGAGTGGCCCGGAAAACTCACAGAATAAATGGTTATTGACATATGGATGACTTATGACGATGATGATGAGATTATATTGAGGATCAATTACTCTCCTTAATTCTAGTAGGTGATCATGATGGTTAAACGGGAGCTTAAGCATAACTTAATAATAATTAATAATAAAATGTTAATCTATTAAAAGTGCTAACTGCAGTCAACCGTGTCTATCCTTTTTGAGCCTCGTGAATCCTCATACTATACTTGCGGAGTACGAGTGTACTCACACTTGTTATTATTTCATTTTTGGATAAAAATCTCGGATGGGTAACAGATGATAGTTTCTACGAGGGTTTCCCTGAAGATTACTAGGTTTGGGTCAACCAGTCGGCCTTCCCTGTGGAGCAGCTACTTTTGTTTGAGAGTGTTATTTACTTTTCCGCTTGTTATGTTAAGAACTATGTGAAGTAATATCGTGATGTATGTACACAGTGATGATACTTCTGTTGATTTGTTGACTTATGTGTGCAACTATTCCTGGGGCGCACATAAGATGTATGCACTCTATATTGTCCTTTAATTGGAGTGTGACAAATTGGTATCGGAGCCATGTCAACTGTAGGACGCAAACCTAGATAGAAATAGTCATTTCTAGAATTTTGGTTTTATTTATTTACTTGCTACTATCTCAGTCTTGGTATTTTATTAAAATTTTATGCTCTATTCTTTATTCTGTTGCATAAAATATTGACTCTAATAATATTTTATATCAAAACTATAGATGCCTCGCCTCAGTGCAGCTGCCTATGTCGCTCAGTTCACTCCAGCAGCACCTGCTCCACCAGCACCACCAGCAGTACCACCAGTGGTGCCAGAGGTCATCCACATCACCGACGACGAGGAGGAGGAACCCATGGAAGTGGAGGTATTTTCAGCTACTGCATCAGATGGACCCGCTTTGACTCCCGTGGCCGTACCCATCCCACCAGTGGATGCGCCAGTCCCCGCTGCTACACCTCCACCAGCTTCCCAGGCCGCTTCTGCACCAACACCAGTGCCTTCCCTAGCTGCTCCAGATGAACCAAAAGAGATGGGGTGGACCACCAGAAACAAGTTTAAGGAGCCTCCGAGGATTCCCATTACCACAACCTCCTCACCACCTTGCTGGCCGAGTACTACCCAGATCTTACTGCTTCGGTGAAGTACTACTGTGCAGAGCACAAGCATCCCGTGGAGGCGACATATTGGAAGACCAATATGATCATCACCGCCTAGAACAACACTGACCAATCCCATGATTTCGAGACTACCCACAGCCACCGGTCCAGGCATGCCAGCGCCTACGACAGTATGGAGGATGCTGCGCAGGAGGCGTACCTGTACTACCATGGCCGCCGCTTTGAGGCCATGCAGGATAATCGCTACATGTTTCTTCCACGCTATGACCAGGTGGAAAAGACATGAGCGGTGTTGGCTCCCTCAGCTTCTGATCCAACCATAGACACCACAGTGAGGCACCTCAGCGCCATGCAGGAGGCCAACGAAGCACTCAAGGAAGAGCTTCGTGCAGCGTAGAAGTCTAAGAAACGCCTTCAGAAATAGATAGATGAGATGGCCGTTCAACTAGGACAGCCTACCATGTACAAGAAGAAGGCCAGGGAGTTCACCATGGTGGATCGCGCTCCTTAGATGCTTGCAGCCCCGTCAAAATGAATGCGTTCTAGATCGAAAGTCATGTTAGTTTATGTGTGTAATGTGAACCTTTAGTTGTCTTGTTGGTTGTGTTGATGAACTTGGTTTGAGTTGGAGTTTGTGTGATTGCTGGAGCAGTGTGGGCTTGTCCAGATGTTCTTTTTATTAAAACCTTAAGTTAGTATTTGTTTATCATAGTTGGGGTTTAAAATTTTGTATCACTGCTGTGCAGTTTTTCCGAGCAGTCTGCAATGTTTATCTCATATCTCTAAATCTCTGCGTCCAAAAATTATAATTTTTTTGTGGAAAGAACTAGACTTGTGTACCTTTCATTTTCCACTGGAATCACCTCATTATCAGTTTTAGTTTAAGATATATGCCTGCTACAATCTGGCAAGTCTGTGCAGTCTGTAACTTAGTACATAAATTGTTTAGCTCAGTTTTTGATGATGTTGCCGTCTGAATCTGTGAAAAAGTTCTATATAAAAAATGTAGCAGACTTCTTAAGATTTCCAACGATGTATGCCACGCCTCATTTGGATCTCTGAAACTCAAGTTACACTTCAATTTATGATCTGCTGTTGTTGACACCCATCTAGAAATTTTTAGCTATGTTATTTACCTTTTGTAAATAAATTGTAAATTTTTGGAAGATCTCTAAAAGTTTTGCACATTTGCTTGGAAGCAGATGGCCACAAGAGGAGGATGAGGCCAAGGCCGTGGTCGTGGTCGTGGACATGGTGCTCTCGTGGATCCACCTCCGCCACCGCCGGTGACGATTGAACAATTGATGGCAATGCAAACGCAGCTCATGCAGACAACGATGGACCATCTCGGTGAGCAACCAGCAGGAGCACCCCCACCTGTGCAGGTCCATGACGAATGTGGGGGAGTTTCTGAAAGGACGCCCACCTGTGTTCACACATGCCTCTGACCCCATGGAGGCTGATGATTGGTTGAGAGCTGTAGAAAAGCAGCTAAACATTGCACAGTGCAACGACCTGGAGAAGGTCTTGTATGCCTCAGGTCAACTCTAGGGAGCTGCTCAGGATTGGTGGGAGTCATTCCAGTATGGACGTCCAGAGAATGCTCCAGAGATCACATGTAAGGAGTTCACAGAGAACTTTAGGTCCCATCACATCTCTGAGGGACTTATTGAACTGAAGCAAAAAGAGTTCCGGGCTCTCAAACAAGGGTCCATGTCTATGGCGGAATACCACGATAAGTTTGCCCAACTATCGCGATATGCCCCGGCTGAGGTGGCCAGGGATTCTAACAAACAGCGTCGTTTCCTGAAAGGACTGTATGACGGACTCCAATTGCAGCTGATGTCCAACAAGTATGCCAGTTTCTAAGAATTGGTGGATCGTGCTATTGTGATAGATGAAAAGCGTAAGGAAATGGACCTCAAGAAGAGGAAGCTCCAGGGAATGGCGTCGGGTAGCAACACTCGCCTGCGAGCTTTCCCACAGCAAGGTTTTCCGCAGAGGAACCAAGGGCCACCCAACCAATGGAACAAAAGCCAGTACCCCCAGAGGAACCCGAACCAGCAGCGTCCAATAGTTCATGAAAAAATGGTGAATCAATGAGTTTTCCAAGACACTAAAAAAGTAAAAAGCATATTTGTTGGCTTTCTCCAACCATTTTCAATATCTCACTCCTAAAAGCTAAAATACACTTTTGCATCAGAAATCTAGACCATTTACAAATTATCCTAGCCACTTTTATACTTTCTTTCGCTCCTGTACATTTGTATTGGGAGTCCTATCCTTTCTCCTGATTCTTCCCCACGTCCAGATGTCCTTCCGCCTCTAGATCGGTAGATTGATACACACATATATTTTCGTGCGATTGGATCGATTTTCCAAAGTGGAGAAAGATTGAGAGTTGCGATAATAAGGACCTGCTGAAGAGAGGTTTTTTCAATCTTGTCAAAAAATCAAGATTGAGTAGGTTTTGGAGACTCTTAGACATCCTCTAACCAAGAAAAGTTTGTTCTTCCACTCTAGGAAAAAGAAATAAAAAAGGAAACGAATCTGCTTTAATTTGCCATCTCATTTTATTCCTTTTCACAGCTGGTGATAACCTATTGTTTGTCTCGTCGATTTATCCTGATGTTTACATGTATTCTTAATAAAAGTTCTAAGCACCAAATTTATCCACAAACTTCCAATGCTCATGTGCCTTTTTTAAAATACATGTCTCGTAAAATTGCTTTGTTGTGTTTGTGTAGGAGCATATATAGGTTGATGGGCTAATGCTTCATAATTCATGTACATGCTTTGTTTTATCAAATGAAAAGGAAGAAACACATGCCTAAAATTTATTTTATTTGTATAGCAAAATGCTACCTGCAAGTGTGGAATGAGAATGCTTTACAATGAAGAAATGTTTGGACATTAAACAAAAAAGAGAGAACTATTCACGAAAAAGGTCAAACAAGTGTGCTACAGCTCAAAGATTCAATCTTAGCCTCTAACTTGAGATTATTGTACACAAAAGTTGAAACTACCAACAAGTATGGAATGTATTGTTTACACTGCAGAAATAGCTAGATAGATAACATAACACTAAAGCAAGAGTTATATATGTTCTTTGCATCGATGCCCAAATCGGTGGCCTACACCTCATAGATTCAAGGTTAGCCACTAGATCACCATCACAGCTTAACAAAAAACAATGACCAACAAAATCTTTTGCAAAACCGAAAGGTCTACAAAATCTAGTGAACAGTGTTGGGGGAGGGGGAGGCATATATTCTCTTCCCACTTCAGGCTAGGCCGTGCCTCACATTGCTCCAAAGCCATCCTCATCCAGCTCCTCTCGCCTGAAATCCACATGCAATCCAATATAAGTATTCTGGTATTCAGCTAGGATCCAATAAGTACATAGCTAGACAGGTGCAGGTGCAGGTGCAGTAAGAATAGATCAGTCCTATGGCTATAAGTCTAATTCTGACAAGAAATGTAAACGTAAGATGACAACCTTTGCACATAATTTTATAGCTGACAAATAAAGTCTATATATGCAGACAACATGATTTGCAGGCTTGATTCAATTAGAAAAAAAGAATATGTAGGGCTAGCGAGTGGAACTAGAACCCTTCGAAGTACCATCAGAAACTTAGAATGCAAATAACCAATATTATAACTTTGATGTAAATAACTAGAAGTTTTAGCAACAGTGCCCAATATCATGGGTTCAGATCAAAGTGAGGCAAAAGAAAGAATAGTCAACATGTCCTGGACTTTTTGCTCACAGTTTAGAATAGATGAAATGAAAGTGTACTCACGTGAATGAATGTCTAACCGGTTCGAGTGCTGTAGTAAGATCTTATATGGGACATAGTGCCATCTGGTTTGTTCTTTCTGAAGCATCATGTGCAGTGATCTCAAGTGGCAATACTTTACAAGTGTTTTTTACTGGCTTAAGAATGGCATATCATCTACGATGGCAATACTTTGTAAGTGTTTTTACTAGCTTAACAATGGAATCATGAGGTTGGCCATGATTTTAACGCAGTAAAAAGATGCCGTAAGATTTCTGGGAATATTTGATTCTAGAGACAACATGACCATGTCCATACAATCTTTGCCTAATGGTAGAACAGCTTCTAAAAATTTAGAACTTGCCTAAAAGAAATTGAATTGGCCAGGAGATAGAAGCATCATAGGAACTGATCTCAAAGCCGGCTCTTGCTCCTCTTTAAACAATTTCATGGGGCTGTTTTTTAGTGTTAAATCCATTGCTAGTGAGCTGCAAAACGAAGCATGAGCTAGACACAATTAGATCTGAAGTATCAGCATGACAACACAGTCTTTCCTGAAAGTAGCAGTAGAAATTTAATGATTTGGCAGTTCCAACGTGAGAATATGCACGAACTCTCTGAAAACACATTATGCCCAAGCCTCTGTTGTACTAATGTCAAACATTTGTTTTTCACACATCTGGGAGAAAATATTATCACAAGGAGCTAATGAACGCTCTATGTATTCCTTGATTGTATTTAAGTGTACGTGAAATTCTAATACCATACCATGGTTGCTGAGAAGCACAATTACTTTACCGGTGTACAGCAAATATCTATTGCACACAATCATTCAATGGTTAATGCAAACCAATAGTACTACTATTACTGTGTCATAAAATTTCTGAGGTAATGATTTTTTTTTGCTAATTATTGTGTTACCTATAAGTGTATATCTAACAGACTAATATAGAATACATCACCATGATTGCTAGAATTAGTTTCTAGCTGTAAATAAAATGTGTTCAGAACAGTCAATGCCAAATACAACATGACAAACACAAACCCCACCACTTGGATAGGTTCAAACAAAAAATAACATTTTGGAAGTTTTACTGCTACTATATCATCAGCAGTTGCATTGAGCATTAGTATAAGTGGATCCTAACATCCCCTATTCTATTCTCAAACTCTTTCATGCTTGAAGAAAACATGCATTTAAAATGTGTACCTTAGATTGCAAATAGCTCAATTCATGACCGAAGACATAAACAGCACAAAAGTTGAACATACAAAATCAGTTATCATACCTTCTGACCTTGCTAAGCTCCGTTGTGCTTCCACTTGGCTAATCCTGAGATGCAGTCCCAAGATGCAATCCGACTCTGCAAGGCAAAGCATAATGTACTAAGAATTGTACCACTAGCAAATTTTTTGCAGATAAGCATTTTAGGACAATAAAGTTCCTAGTTCCCTGTTCAATACAGATCCATCAGTTATAGACTACATTCTAGTTATGAGTAATCCATTTTTTATTTCACATGCTCACTGGAATATGTTAAAGGTGCTAAAATGCTTACTCACATGTGTTGTATTCTTATTGAAACAGAACCAGATTTCATCTAAGGCATAGGTAAATATTCAGGTGCGAAATTAGAGTATATGTGTGCATCCAGGTAATTGATGAATTAAGATTCAAGAAATTAATGCCTAGAAAGACAGCATATCTTTGTTCCGGTATGCACATTTACTTGCCTGTAGTTTGGCGATATATATATATATATATATATATATATATATATATATATATATATATATATATATATATATATGTAGAACTATTACCCTACACCTGGCTACAAAATAACTTATTCTGTACCCACTTTGAGTTACGATAATTGCTATGCTAATTTACGAGGTTATAGTAACTCCTTACTGTTAGACATAATCTGTTGATCCTCTCTTTACTTCTCTAGAGCAGTTAGGGGCAGGTGGAAGGTCAGCTCCTGCTGTCCATGACCTGACCACTACAACAAGTATGGCAATAGGCCATCTCTAGTACTGTAGTTGGTAGTTGTTGCATCATCCATAGTTGGTAGAAGATGATGTATACTTTGTACTGGAGTAGGAAGTATTGTACCATAGTAGGTACATGTAGGTTGTATATAAACCAATGCAATGCAATGAAATGGGCAGCTCTTGCCACCATAACTTGAGTTACTCAGGTTTCAGGAACTGAAACCGTGTAGTGTGTGTGTGCTGAAGAAGAGCTCGGCTCTTCTTCTTCCTCAGTGTAGGGAGGAGTAGAGGGAAGGTGAGCTGGTGCTGCTCACCTGGGCATTAGGATTTGTGCCATCACCTGGTATCAAAGCCGTACAAGTCGTTGGGCGTAGTCGCCGGCAATGGACACGGCTGCAGCGGGCGCAGGGGGTGGTGCAGAGGCGGCTGCGGCGGCGGCTGCCGCAGCGGCCATGGAGAGGCAGCTGGCCTCGGCATCCCAGCCCGCCGTGGAGGTGCGCACGGTGAGGGAGGTCGGCGGGTCCAACACCTGGCCAATGCTCACCCGCACCAACTACGGCGAGTGGGTTGTCCACATGAAGTGGAAACTGCGCGCGCGGCGGTGGTGGGCGGCGGTGGAAACCGGCAATGCCGGTGAGGATGCAGAGGTAGGCGTCATGGAGGCGCTCATGGCATCCACACCGTCCGAGTTCCATGAGGCCATCGGGTCGAAGAACACGGCGAAGGAGGCGTGGGACATGCTTGCGTCCTTCCGCCTCGGCTCGGACCGAGCCAAGAAGGCGAAGGCGCAGCAGCTGCGCCGCGAGTTCGACGACCTTCGTTTCAAGCCCGGGGAGGCCGTGGAGGATTTCGCACTCCGACTGCAGTCGATCGCGAGCCAGCTGGCCACCTACGGCAAGCCGGTCGACGACGAGGACGTCGTGGCCAAGCTGCTGCGCGTCGTGCCGGCTAAGTACGCGCAGCTTGCCTTGTCCATCGAGACGATGCTGGACCTGTCCACGCTATCGCTCGAGGACGTCACCGGGCGGCTCCGCGCGGTGGAGGATCGCGCGTCGCCAGAGAAGGAGAAGCCCAAGCTGCTGCTGACGGAGGAGCGGTCGGCGTGGATGAAGGAGAAGCGCAAGACCGGGGAAGGCTCCAGTCGCGGTGGCGGTGACCGTGGCGGCGGCAACGGCGGAAAGCAGCGTGGCAAGGCACCGGCGGAGAAGAAGAAAGGGAAAAAGAAGTTCCCCGACCCCAATGCTTGCCGCAAGTGCGGCGAGGTAGGGCACTGGGCGCGGGAGTGCCCAAACAAGAAGCCGGAGAGGAAGGAGGCGCACCTTGCTCGGGACGACAGCGACGGCGAGCACGCGCTCCTGATGGGGGTGTTCTGCACGGAAAATGGCGGAGCAAGGGCGACGGAGCTAGAGCAGAGGTCTGCGCCGCCGGCTGTTCACCTTGATGAGCCACGGGCGCAGGTCCTTTTGGGAGCTGCCGGAGACGACACAGAGCCAAGGTGGTACCTCGACTCCGGGGCAAGCAACCACATGACAGGTTGCCGCGCCGTCTTCTCCGAGCTGGACAAGAAGCATGTCGGGAGCGTGAGGTTCGGCGATGGCTCCCGGGTGCAGATCCGAGGGCACGACACCGTGCTCTTCCGGTGCAAGAACGGTGACCACCGCGCGCTCACGGACGTCTACTACATCCCGGAGCTCCGATCAAGCATCGTTAGTCTAGGGCAGCTGGATGAGCACGGTGCGGAGGTGTTGATCAGCAATGGGGTGCTGCGCATCAGGGACCAGGACGGCCGACTCCTAGCTAAGGTATCGAGGTCCCATAACCGCCTCTATCTGCTGGATTTGAAGGTAGAGCAGCCGGTGTGCCTCGCGGCGTCGTGCTCGGTGGAGCCGTGGCTGTGGCATGGTCGATTCGGCCACCTGAGCTTCGACGTGCTCGGGCGGCTGGGGAGGATGGTGACCGGGCTACCACAGATCAAGCACGCCGGCGAGCTTTGCGACAGCTGCCTGGCGGGGAAGCAGAGGCGGCTGCCGTTCCCCAAGGCGGCAAGGTATCGCGCGGTTGATCCGCTCGAGCTGGTCCATGGGGACCTTTGCGGGCCAATCACGCCGGCGACGCACGGCGGCCGGAGGTACTTCCTCTTGCTCGTGGACGACTGCAGTCGCTACATGTGGCTGCAGCTCCTGACGAGCAAGAGCGACGCGGCGGACGCCATCAAGCGCTTCAGGCGCGCGCGGAGGTGGAGTCCGGGAAGAAGCTGCGGGTGCTTCGAACAGATCGCGGCAGCGAATTCACGGCGGTGGAGTTCGCCACCTACTGTGCGGATGAGGGGGTCGGCCGCCACCACACGGCGCCCTACTCACCACAGCAAAACGGAGTGGTGGAACGCTGAAACCAAACCATCATCGGGATGGCCAGGTCGATGATGAAGGCTAAGGGGATGCCGGCCGCGTTCTGGGGTGAGGCGGTCACGACGGCCGTTTTCATCCTCAACCGATCGCCGACGAAAGCGCTGAAGGAGATGACGCCGTACGAGGCGTGGCACGGGCGCAAGCCCAACGTCTCGTACCTACGCACTTTCGGCTGCATCGGGCACGTGAAGGCCACCAAGCCAGGCCTCGGCAAGCTGGAGGACAGAAGCACGCGCATGGTGTTCCTCGGCTATGAGGACGGATCGAAGGCATATCGCCTGTACGATCTGGTCGGCGGCAAGGTGGTGGTGTCTCGGGACGTGGTCTTCAATGAGGCTGCGGCATGGAGCTGGGACGGGCCAGAAGCAGAGGAAGGCCAAGGCGGCGGCGGACTCTGCAACACGTTTGTTGTGGAGAAATTGGTGATCCGCGGCCATGGTGAGGCAGTGGAGCCGCCGGTGGCTGGTGAAGCGCAGGGGCCAGAGCCTACGGTGGCGGAAGCAGAACAGCCGGCGGCTGCAGAGGTGGAGCCGCTCAGCCCAGGCGGGGCGGGCCACTTGAGCTCGCCTGGGCCAATTGGGGAGCAATCTCCTGCTTCGCTCGAACTAGGAACGCCGGCGGCAGGAGCCACAATTGAGTACGCATCCCCACCATCTGATGTCTCAGATTTCGTGGATGCGTTCCATGAAGGAGAGGATATCAGATTCCGGCGGGTCGACAATGTGGTCGGTGAGGCGACGGTGCCGGGGCTGGCGGCGCGGATGCTCGATGACGCCGACCAGACGCTGCTTCTCATAAGCGCAGAAGAGCCAGCCACGTTTGCCGTCGCGGAGCGCGACGCGGCGTGGCGAAAGGCAATGCTTGAAGAGTTGAAGGCAATCGAGGACAACCACACCTGGGAGCTGGTCGATCCGCCGGCGACATGCCGGCCGATCGGGCTCAAATGGGTGTTCAAGGTGAAGCGGGACGAGCGTGGCGCCGTTGTGAAGCACAAGGCGCGGCTCGTCGCCCGCGGCTTCGTCCAGCGAGAAGGAGTGGACTTCGAGGAGGTGTTCGCGCCGGTAGCTCGCATGGAGTCGGTCAGGCTTTTGCTCGCGCTTGCGGCGGCCAAGGATTGGCCGGTCCACCATCTCGACGTCAAGTCGGCATTCCTCAATGGAGACCTGGCCGAGATCGTCTTCGTCAAGCAGCCGCCGGGTTTCGTCAAGGGAGCAGAGCGGAAGGTCTTGCGGCTGCGCAAGGCGCTCTACGGCCTGCGACAAGCCCCGCGGGCCTGGAACGCCAAGCTCGACGCCACCATGGCAGAGCTTGGATTCATCCGGTGCGCCATAGAGCACGCCTTGTACACCCGCCGACAGGGGAAGGAGCACCTCATCGTCGGGGTGTACGTCGACGATCTCATTGTCACCGGAGCTCGAGCAGAAGACATTGGACGCTTCAAGGAAGAAATGGCAGCGCGTTTCCGGATGAGCGACCTCGGCGCTCTGTCCTACTACCTCGGCATCGAGGTGAGGCAGGGGAAGGACGTCATCAGGCTGGGGCAGCGTGCCTACGCGCTGAAGTTGCTCGAGCGGGCAGGCATGGCGGGCTGCAAGGCGGTAGCCACGCCAATGGAGGAGCGCATCAAGCTCTCGAAGCAGAGCACCGCGGCAAAGGTGGACGCCACTCTCTACCGGAGCATCGTCGGCGGGCTGCGCTGGCTCACGCACACGCGGCCAGACATCGCGTTCGCGGTGGGCTACGTGAGCCGTTTCATGGAGGATCCAAGGGAGGACCATTGGGCGGCGGTCAAGCGGCTGCTCCGCTATGTCCAAGGCACGGCGGAGCTGGGCATCGTCTTCCCCAAGCGCGGGGGCACCCAACTCTCGGTGTTCAGTGAGGCACCGCCCAAGGCCTCGGAAGATGCAGCGCTGACGGTCTTCAGCGATGTGGACATGGCCGGCGACGTTGATGGGCGGCGGAGCACTTCGGGTGTCCTCGTCTTCCTCGGATCGTCGCCGATTGCCTGGCAATCCTTGAAGCAAAAGATGGTGGCGCTATCGACATGTGAGGCAGAGTATGTCGCAGCAGCCACGGCGGCATGCCAGGTGGTCTGGCTGCGGCGGCTGCTGGCAGAGCTCACCGGAGCTCAGGTCCAGCCGCCGGCACTCAAGGTGGACAATCAGCCAGCAATTGCGCTGGCAAAGAATCCAGTTCTCCACGACAGAAGCAAACACATAGATGTGAAGTTTCACTTTCTTCGTGATTGCGTCGATGGAGGGCAGCTCGTCATCGAGTTCGTCGACACCAGACGGCAGCTCGCTGATATCCTCACCAAGTCACTTGGCCGGTTGCGGTTCCAGGAGCTGAGGAGGATGATTGGCATGGTTGAAGTCAAGTAGGGACAGCAGGATTAGGGGAAGATTGTTAGACATAATCTGCTGATCCTCTCTTTACTTCTCTAGAGCAGTTAGGGGCAGGTGGAAGGTCAGCTCCTGCTGTCCATGACCTGACCACTGCAGCAAGTATGGCAATAGGCCATCTCTAGTACTGTAGTTGGTAGTTGTTGCATCATCCATAGTTGGTAGAAGATGATGTATACTTTGTACTAGAGTAGGAAGTATTGTACCATAGTAAGTACATGTAGGTTGTATATAAACCAATGCAATGCAATGAAATGGGCAGCTCTTGCCACCATCACTTGAGTTACTCAGGTTTGAGGAACTGAAACCGTGTAGTGTGTGTGTGTGCTGAAGAAGAGCTTGGCTCTTCTTCTTCCTCAGTGTAGGGAGGAGTAGAGGGAAGGTGAGCTAATGCTGCTCACCTGGGCATTAGGATTTGTGCCATCACTTACTATGTGATTTACTATAACATTATGTTAAATATCCCCATGTGTTATAGTAATTCAATTATCGTAAATATATACTGACATTGTCGTAAATTAGTATATAAAATTATTGTAAATAGAGGTGGCTACAAAATAACTTATTTTGTAGCTAGCTATAGAGTATACTCTCATATACTCTCATATATATATATATATATATATATATACATTTTTGCAGATTGTATTATGACTATTTACCTGTGTGCTAATGTTTGAGGTGTATCAAAGAAAAGCTTAGTATACTAACAGTTATCTGATTTTAATTTTGAGGTGCTAATGTTGAGGTACTGAAATGTACACACCATTTTTCAGCGCCGTTAGCAGCACATTGACTTAGGATCTCCGCATTACAGTTTCTTATCTGCAGATCAATAGGAAGAGAACATAAAGATCATCAAAAGAATAGTAATCATATCTGCATATATATGCCAAATGCATCAGATCAGTAAGAATGGAGAGGGCATGAAAAGAATGGTAATCGTCACTGCATATTAGCACCTTAAGAGCAGTTAGTAGAAGCAAAATCAAGCCATATTTATGCAAAATGAAATCCAAGCAGCTGGGATACAAAATATGTGGATCACTGTATCCAGAAAATAGCCAGCTGAACACTAGACTAGCAAAATGAAATCATAGCTGCATATATTACTGCTCAGACACATCTCTTAAATATCTACATATTTCCATGCAGTAAATTATCCTAACAATTGATCGTGGATTGCAGCTAGCCTGTTACTGCATTTTAGAAACAACACAGAACAGCACTTCCAAGGAATTACCAAAAAAAATCAAATCAAAACCGAAAGAACAGGGATTCAGAACATGGATTCAGACTATATGCTGATCCATTCATCACTCTCGGTGGTACCAACCATGCCAGTACGAGCACGTGCTTACCGCATATATCTGCCACACTTTCAACAGCCTGCCTCGACTTTCAGCTTCAATTCTTTTAGTTTCAGTATGAAAATTAATAGGAGTTTCAATATGAAAGTGCTTTCAGCTTCACTAGTTTCAGTTTCAGTGTGACTGTGCACACATCGATCTGCCACCGTACCCTATAAGGAGAATAGCAAGCAAACCACATTGCTGATGAATTGTACTGATCCGGAGCAAATGACTGGATCACCGGATCAAAGACACATCAAACACGAATCCTACCCAAAAAAAAGTACTCTATCTATCTCGGTATGTATTATTAGAAAATCCAGTTAGCCGAGCAATTTATTGTGAGCAGCAAGCAGATGCGATCGAATTGCTTGGTACAGTATATATCTGCCTGCCATTAAGTATATATGACTGGATCCATCCAAAAGATAAGCACTTCCTTGCAGATTTCAGAAAAAAAGAAGAACCCTAGAGGGGATAGGATGGGAAGGGAGCACAGACGGGGATGGAAAGGAAGTCGTGGGCGGCGGGAGAGGGGACGACGGGGGTGGGGACGACTACTGCGGCGGTTCGGGCGATGGCCGTGGCGCTGGAGACGGCGGCCGCGACGGCGAGGACGGTAGCCGCGGTGCTGGGGACGGTAGCCGCGGTGCTGGGGACGACAGCCGCGGTGCTGGGGACGACAGCCGCGGTGCTGAGGCGGCGGCAGCTGCGACGGCGAGGACGGCGGCCACGGCAGGGATGGCCCCTCACGAGCTCGCGCACAGCGTCGTCATGAGATGCAGCCGCTGTGTGTGAGAGATGCGGCTGCTGGGTCCTGGGTGGTGGAAATGGCTTAGATAGGGTTTTGGGTGGGCCGCACTAATTTCATTGGGCGTGAGTGGGCTGGGCTGAGTGCGCTGAAATGAAAATGGGCCAGGCTTGCGCCGGTCCAGCCTCGTACCTGTCCTGGGCCACGCTCGCTCAGTCGCCGCCTGACGCGCTCGTGCCAGTCACCGCCTGACACGCTCGCGCCGGTCATCGCCTGACCGTGCCACGGCAGCCTCGTGCCCACGCCGGGCTGCACTCACGCCGGTTGCCTGTCGCCGGACTAGGCACACGAGAGATGAACAAAAGAGAGACAAGGATGGAGAGAATCACAGAAGGGATGAGAAGGGATTGCCTATTTGGAGGAACTAGAGAGAGAGGGCACCGGGATCGAGAGTACTCGGACTTAACTGATTTGGAGTGTCGGACTTGAGGTGTGAGTTCACTGCATTTCATTTTATTTTTGGGTCCGGAGGCAGTACGAGTGCTAGTTTTGGTTAAAACCCGGCAGTAGTACAAGCACTGTTGGTTTTTAACACCACCCAACAGTAATAATATATTATCAGTGCCGGTTGTCTAAGAAATCCACCTATAATGCCTTTTTTTTGTTTATCAGCCGACAGTGAATGGTCACTGCTGCCGGTTCATAGGAATCCAGCAGTGATGTCTAAATTTGTAGTAGTGCATTCTCTATTCAAGATTTCTCACTGGCAAAAGATGGAGAGCTAAATCGACCCTGTAAAGTGCGCATAAGATATAAGAAAAGACGTTGGAGGATAGAAACATATGGAGAGTAATTCTTATTAAAATAGTTTTTCCAAATGATGACCTACATAGTAAGTTTAATAAAGACTCTTGGGGACTTTCAACAGGGACCCTAAACAGGACCTGTACTCTAATTTTTGGTGCCAGAGAAAAAAATTTAATCCAATAGGACCCTTACCCGACCTCTTGCTTTATGAAAACCCTCAAATCTTCCCCTTATCCCCATCTCCCACCGGTATAGATGGGCAACGGGCTAGACCGACACGACACAACACGGGCCCATGCCAGGCTTGACCCGACCAGGCACGGCCTGGCATGCCACTGGGACGTGCCGCCCTAGGTTTCATGCCTGGCCAACGGTCCAAGCATGGCTTGTTGGACTAATTTTTGGGCTAGGCTAGCCCGATAAGCACGGCCTACCAAGGAGGCTAAGCTAACCCGAGGACATGGAGGACGCCCGGACACGGGCCGTGGAGGCGGTGGAGAGGCGTGGGGTCGAGGTGGCCGCTGTTGAGCTCATCCGCGGGGCGCTTCATGCCGGATCCGACGACTGGCGGAGGAGTGTATGACGCCCTGGCTTCAAAGCTAGTAGATTCATGGTGCCAGCCGAATCCGCGCCGATCGCGTTGGCATAGAGCCAAAGAGAGACGGGGCGATGGCGGCGCTCTGCTTGACCTTGACGCGTCGCGGAAGCGAATTGAGAGGGGAGGAGAGGGAAAGCGCCATCATTGCGTCTCATGGGCGCGTGGCTCGCAACCTTCGTGAGTGGAGATTGTAGCACAGAGGAGGGCGAATAGGGGTAGGGTTAGTGTGCACAGGAAGGAGGCTGGTGGCCTGGTGAGCTATTAGCAGGCCGAGGCCAAGGTGGTCATTGGGCCGCCACCGAGTGTGCCACTAAAATACGGGTCGTGTCATGCCAGCCCGTGTGGCAGAACCACCCAAATTATATAGCCCACATGTGCCTATCATTGTCCTTGAGACCTCTGACTACTGCACTTGAGAGCTAGATAATCTGGTAGTCTGTCGGGTGTCCTTGGAGAACCCCGAATCATCCACATATTTCAACTCATACCAGGATCAACAATGGAGTTACCACAAAATTACAACATTTATTACAAAAATATACATCAGAGTGCGGAAGAATGATAACAATAACTTACCAAAATATACTTAAGTTGCTTTTAAGTAAACTTAACCTAGATTACAGAAGATGAGTAGAACTACAGAGAACAACTTAGGTAGAGTACCTAAATCATGAAGGACAACTGGATCATGTCGAGCCCACCGACATAACCTCGATTGGCAACACAACTCAGCACCTGCAACAGGGGTTAACAAACCCTGAGTACGAAGGTACTCTGCAAGACATACCTGTCAAATGAAAGACTCCAAGGGTATGCTTGGCATAATAGGAAATCAAGGTAAGGTCTTAGTGAGTATCAAGAATAATCTTTGCAGAAAAGCTTACTAAAGTGAATCCTTACTTTCAAATTTTAAATCAACATTAATTAATAATGTTATATAGTTTGCAACTAATCTAGATCAAACACTTCTGAAATCATCTCATTCCATCCATTCTCATTATCATAAATATCATGTTCCATTGTTCTACAATGATGGTGCGAGAATCAAGTCTCCTGTTACCGTAGAGCAAATGGCGATTCGAACCGATTAACACCCAGCTAGGGATTCCCAACCACATGACATATGCAGGTCCTAGACCTACATATATCAACCCTTCCCACAGATCCTCCAAACGTGAACCGGTCTGCACTACCCGAGAGCACAGTACTCCACCGCCCTACCCTATTCCAGTAGGGTGGGTACAGGCTACTCTCGCCATCTCCCACGCCTAGTGTGCGGTTGTCTTTTCACGTGATGGAATAGCCGAGGTATCAGGCTTACCGGAGTATGTGGTCGGTACTACAAAGTTCCTGATCCAAGGGCCAACGACGAACGATCCTTAATCGACACAGGCGGAAGCACTACATAGAGACTCCATTCTCGATGCAAGACACCCATCCAGTCTCAAACTAAATTCATCATCATCATTACACATCAAAACAAATCATAAGTGTTGAATCATTGCGAATGATAAAATACCATTCGACTTCTTATTCACTAAGCATGGCTAAGCATAACTAAGCTTTATCATAAAATCGGTAACAAAGATGATATTGGAATTATCAAGGACGGTCATGCGACAACGGTTTTCAATTCAATCCCTATAACTTAATGCACATATTATAAGACTCAAATTGTAAAAGCAATTGTAAATACAAGGAAATGGTTGTATGCTCTGGGGCTTGCCTGCGTTGCAGAGGAGGTTAGTTTCTGTAGAAGGATCCAGTAGTCAGACTCGGCACCAACACCATGGGTGGATGGACCTTCTTTCGAAACTTGATCAACACGAGTCTTCTCCCTCTCGTATGTACTACACGTATACGAATGATGCATGCTTTAGCATGGTGGAATGCATGACATGATGCATGGCAGTGCATTGGTGAAAGTATAGCAAGATTAATTAACTTGGGTACAACTTTCCTTTGCGATACAGTTGCAAGTATTAACCACTAATCACTTTTAGTTATTTCATTTAACAAGTTAATCATGAACACAATCAATTAATATGTTGCCACATCATGTTTCATGTCTTAATATTATCAACCAATTCCAAAATCGCACAAGTCATTTAGGGGGTTATGCTTAATTACTCTAGCTTCTTATTTAATTAATTAAGCATGTAAATTATAATTAAAAATCAACAATGTCAAATGACTACCAAACTTTTTACCGGCGAACAGGAGCTCGACGGAGGTGACGAGGAAAAAGGAAAAGAAAAATATGGCGACTGCACCGGCTTTAAAAGGACGAGGCGATGCTTCTCGGCGTGCCAGCTCCCGCGCGAGCTCGACTACGTGGCCAGCTGCACGTCCGCGCGCGCGAAGCGTTCCTAAAATATTTTATAAAATATTTCAGATTCCTATCCCATCGAATCTTTGACACATGCATGAAGCATTAAATATAAATAAAAAATAAAACTAATTACACAGTTTAGTTGTAAATCACAAGACGAATCTTTTAAGCCTAATTAGGCCATGATCGGACAATAATTGTGAAATAACAACGAAAGCGCTACAGTAGCGCTACAGTTACATTTTGCAAAATATTTTGGAAACTAAACAAGAGCAACATGTGCAAAGTTGAATTTAAAACTTGAATTCAATTTAAATTTCAATATCACGATATCACATTTGGTTTGTCTGGGTTTCAAACAACGTACATTACAACTTCCTCAAAACATTCTTAATTTTTTTATCATAGCCTCCACATGCGATATCATGACATCTTAGCAATTTGTGTGATTTTCGGACTTCGTTTGTATTTAATATAATTTAAAAATAAAATCGCCCGTAAGTCGGTGCCTATGTTTCGTGAACATGATGTTCGAAATTTTGGGTGCGTTCCTAGATAGCGCCTCATAATACACTCAAAAGTATGAATATCATTTTTTGAATGGCTAAATTCCATTATTCCATGCACCTGCAGTTCAAATTTGCTTTTTACGAAAAAAATTCAAGTAAATGATACAAATTAACTAAGTGCAGCAAAAAAAACATAAAAAATGTACCAAATTTTAAAATCTAGCTCCTAATATTATAGTAGAGCTGCAAAAAAAAATTTAGGTGCAAAAAAAATTAAATTCTTTGTCGAGTGCCAGGATGCTGGCACTCGGCAAAGAAATTTTTTTGCCAAGTGTCACATATCTGGCACTCGGAAAAGAAATTTTAAAAAAATAAAATGCTGAAAATTCTTTGCCGAGTGCCAAGTCGTGGGCACTCGGCAAAGTAATTAAAAAATTTTGGGTGCAAAAAGAAAAAAATTAAATTCTTTGCCGAGTGCCAGATCGTGGGCACTCGGCAAAGTAATTAAAAAAATAAAACGCTGAAAATTCTTTGCCGAGTGCCAGGTCGTGGGCACTCGGCAAAGTAATTAAAAAAATTTTGTGTGCAAAAAGAAAAAAATTTAAATTCTTTGACGAGCGCCAGATCATGGGCACTCGGCAAAGTAATTAAAAAAAATAAAACACTGAAAATTCTTTGCCGAGTGCCAGATCGCGAGCACTCGGCAAAGAATTTAAAAAAAAATAAAAATCTTTGCCGAGTGCCAGATCGCCGGCACTCGGCAAAGAATTTTTTTTAAAAAAAAAATTAAAAACATTGCCAAGTGCCAGCGATCTGGCACTCGGCAAAGACTTTTTAAAAAAAATAAAAGGCTTTGCCGAGCAAAGCAATTTTTTTAAAAAATAAAAACTTTGCTGAGTGCCGAATCGCGGACACTCGGCAAAGTAGGTAAATATACCTGTCTGCCAGCTCGCAAAGCCGCCCGCTCGCAAAGTCGCCCACGCCGCCGCTCACCGCGCGCGCCCAACGCCGCCGCTCGCCGCGCCGGTCTCGCGCCGTGCCCGCCTGGCCGCGCGCCGCGCCCGCCTGGCCGCACGCCGCGCCCGCTCGGCCGCCGTGCCGCCGCTCGCCCGCGCGCCCGCCCGCGCCGCCCGCCGCGCCACTCGCCGAGCCGCGCCCGCGCCCGCCGCGCCGTGCGCCCGTGCCGCTCGCCCTGCACGGCCGCGCCTCCGCGCGACCGCGCCACCGTGCCGCCGCACCGCCGACGAGCACACACTAGGTTCGTTCATTCCTTTTCTATGCAATTCGTGCAATGCATGAAATAGTCTTGTCAGTAGTAATTGTTGTTGTATGTGTTGTCGTTGTATGTGGTTTTCGGACATTGAGCCATTGTATGTGGATATCGGTCATCGGGCCGTTGTATGTGGATGTCGGCTATCGAGCTGTCATATGTGAATGTCGGCCATCGTGCCGTTGTTTTTTGCAGGTATTTGAAACCTCCCCGTGCAGGGGAGGTTCTGCCGAAATTTTTAATTAACAATATTATTTTTCTTTCTTTTTTGCGGAGAAGAGCCCGTTGAAGCGGAGCTGGAGTACGTCGATCGTCTTCCTCGTTGTTGAGGGTCTGCCTGCACCGCGTCGCCTCGCCACTACACCGACTCGCCACGGCTCCGCTATCCTGACTCCATCGGCACCCTAGGTATAACCCCTTTCCTTATCATAGTCGTAGCTCGCGTAACTCGGTTAGGCGTCTCCCGTTAGAAAGAGATACAATTATTGTTATGCAGATCTTTGCATATCTATGACCGTATCTATTTCGGATTGTCCACGTATTTTGGACAGCCCGTGGATGCGTAGATGAGTTAGTTTCCTTGGTCTGCTCTGATTCGAGACAGGGTTTCGACATCATCTCCCTGTTGTTCTCCGGATACACACTCTCCCTGCTAGGACGTGTATCGGGAGAACAACGGGGAGGTGCTACCGAAATTCTGTCTCCGATAGGAGTAGAGCATGGAAACTAACCTCATCTACGTATCCGCGGGTGGAATTAGGGCCTATCGTCACCTATTAGATAGTACGAACGACATGTAGCTGCAATTGATGGTTACTTTGCTCGCTGGTATATATGTTAGAGGATGGATGACCGTGAGTGGATGTACACGGGCCACTCAAGTCAGAGTGATTTCACCACTGAATGGATGATGAAGACCAATGATTTCTTGGAACTAGCATTTGGCGAGTCTGCTAAAGGAGCGTTTCTAGTTTTGTGTCCCCGCAAGAGATGTGCAAATAGAAAAAGGAAAAACAAGGTGGATATGGGTAAACATCTTTTGAAGAATGGATTTACGCCGGACTATACTCGGTGGGTCCACCATGGTGAATCCCATCATCTGAGAGAGGTGGTGAGACCCCACGTCGAGGATTTTGATCCTGCTGCTGGGGTAGCAGATATGTTAGATGACTTTCATGAAGGACAGTACACTAAAGGACATACGGAGGAGGAGATGGAGGCAACTGCAAAGGCGTTCTATGACATGATGTCTTCAGCACAAAAACCCCTTCACGACCAGGCAACAGTTTCTCAACTGGATGCCATTGGATGTTTAATGGGGTTCAAGTCCGAGTGTAGCATGAGTCAAGAATACTTCGATAGTATGTTGACCGTGATTGGCAGCCTGCTTCCGGATGGCCACATTCTGCCAAAGAGCATGTACGAGTCACAGAAACTCCTTCGTGCACTCAAGATGACATATGATCAGATACATGTTTGTCCGAAGGGGTGCGTCCTATTCAGGAAAGAACACAAGGATGCAAATTACTGTCCAAAGTGTAAATCATCTAGGTACCTAGAGGTAGACTCTGGTGATGGCCAGAAGAGGCAGCTTACGATCCCTGTGAAGATCCTACGGTACCTCCCGTTCGTACCGAGGATCCAACGGCTATACATGACCGAGGAATCCGCGAAACAGATGACATGGCACAACAAGGGAAGACGATACAATGCTGACAAATTGGTACATCCATCTGATGGTGAAGCATGGACCCGCTTTGATTGCATTTATCGTGAGAAAGCAGATGAGGCTCGTAATGTACGTGTTGCGCTGGCAACAGATGGGTTCAATCCTTATGGATTGATGGCTGCCCCATACACATGTTGGCCCGTGTTCATTATCCCCCTCAATCTCCCCCCGGTGTATGCTTTCAAAGACATAATATATTCTTGTCATTGATAATTCCTGGACACCCAGGGAGTAATATGGGTGTGTACATGGAGCCTGCGATTGATGAATTGGTTAGTGCTTGGGAGGAAGATGTATGGACATACGACCGAGCTACAAAGACAAGCTTCAAAATGTACGTTTGGTACCACTACTCTCTGCATGACTTCCTGGCCTGTGGGATATTCTGCGCCTGGTGTGTTCACAGGAAGTTCCCATGTCTTATATGCAAGGAACGTCTGAGGTTCATTTGGTTACAGAAGGGTGGCAAGTATTCGTCGTTTGACAAACATCGTCAATTCCTCCCTCTTGACCATCCATTCAGACAAGACATCAAGAACTTTATGAAAGGTGTCGTAGTGAAAGACCCTCCACCGCAAATGATGACTAGTGCCGAGGTTCATGCTCAGATAGATGCTCTCGTGCCCAATCAAGAAGGTGGTGGTTTTGTGGGGTATGGTGAGGAACACATGTGAACTCATAAGTTAGGGTTGATGAGAATCCCCTATTTTGATGACTTTCTTCTCCCACATAACATTGATGTAATGCACACTGAAAAGAATGTCGCCGAGGCACTTTGGGGAACCATCATGGAAACTGAAAAGTCAAAAGACAACCCTAAGGCTAGAGTGGACTTGGAAACATTATGCGATAGACCAAAACAAGAGATGCAGCCTCCTAGAGCCGGCAAGACATGGAAAAGGCCTAAGACCGATTTCATCTTGGCTAGGAAATACAGGAGGGAAGTACTTGAATGGATGCAAACGCTAATGTTTCCTGATGGGTATGCAGCGAATCTAAGGAGGGGAGTGAACTTATCTACTCTGCGAGTCAACGGGATGGAGAGTCATGACTACCACATATGGCTTGAGCGGCTTCTTCCGGCAATGGTTCGAGGCTATGTCCCTGAGCATGTGTGGCTAGCGCTGGCAGAGTTAAGCTACTTCTTCTGCCAGCTTTGTGCTAAGGAGTTATCTCAGACCATGATTGATGACTTGGAAAACGAGGCACCTGTGTTGCTCTGTAAGTTGGAGAAGATCTTCCAATCTGGCTTCTTCAATCCGATGCAGCATTTGATATTGCACCTCCCGTATGAGGCATGAATGGGGGGCCGTGCAGGCCTGTTGGTGCTATCCAATCGAGAGATGTCTAAAGACTCTTCGCAAAAAATGTAGAAATAAAGGGAAAATTGAGGCTTCTATTGCAGAGGCATACATTCTGGAGGAGGTGTCAAACTTCATAGAGAAATACTACGCCGAGAACCTTCCTAGTGTGCATAATCCACCCCCTCATTACAATGCTGGTGAAAATAAATCGAACCTCAGCCTTTTCCAAGGGCAACTCGGAAGCGCAAGTGCATCAACCACTAAGACCTTGACACATGAAGAGTGGCGCTGCATCATGATATATGTGTTGAACAACCTTGATGTGGTGGCGCCATACATTGGGTAAGTTCTCAACGAACTTGTTTCAATACGCCATCACTGTTCCTCATCCAACCCTTGTTTTACGTTGGTATAGGGAATTTATTCATCACTTCTGGAATCAATCAAGGGATCCTACCCCGCAGGAAGCTGATACCCTTCTTTCAAAGGGTGCGGGACCAGGGAGGCCCGATTTTATTTCTTGGTTCAAAAACAAGGTACTTTCGAATTTAGCTCATACTTAGTTCGACCTTCCAAGTTGCTCGTACGTTGAAATAATATAATGATCTATCCTGCTCGAGCTTGCAGGCCCAAATCGATGCATCTATCAGTGGCGAGCTGAGACAGGTTGCAAATGGCTGTTCCTATAGGGTCAAGTCATTTACCGGTTATGATGTGAATGGATATCGCTTTCACACAGCAAGCTACGAGCAAAGTCGGCCCAACCGAAGAACCACAAATAGCGAAGTTTTTACCCCCGGCACTGATGGCCTCGACTATTATGAAAGAATTGAAGGAATATACGAACTTTCATTTGTAAATGCCATCGGTTGCAAACCTCTTAGTCCTATCATATTCAAATGCCATTGGTTTGATCCTGGAGTAACGAGACAAACCCCTCATCTTGGGCTAGTCGAAATTCGATAGGATTCTGTCTATCCAGGAGATGATGTCTATATTGTGTGTCAACAGGCCACGCAGGTTTATTATACCTCATACGCATGCCAAACCAAAGAGCATCTTAAGAGTTGGTCTATTGTGCACAAGGTATCGCCACACAGTAAACTACCTGTCCCAAACGATGAAGATTACAACTTCAACACAAACACATATGACGGGGAGTTCTATCAAGAAGAGGGGCTACAAGGGAGGTTCGAGATAGACTTAACCGAAGCGATAGGAATGGATGTAGACGATGATTGGGTTGATGACGAGGATGATGGAGATGACGTGCAAGATGTGAAGGACTTACAAATGCTTGAGCGATTACGTTTATGCAATGACAATGAAGATAACATTCCTCCTTCTGATAGTGTTGATTATTTCGACATGGTTGATAGTGATGATGGGACTTATGATCTAGCTAATCACAATCATGCAGATTATTTCTAATACATGCAATACAATGTTATTTTGCAATTATGTTTTGTTTATTTTGCATCTATTTCTAATTACTTCTTGTTGATTCTTTCTAATTTCTAATTAGCTTGTTTTTATTCTTTGTAATTGCACGTGTTCTCGATTTACCAAAGGACACGCCCTATGCCGGCTGCAGAAGAGGAGCCGTCGGACAGGAGAAGGAGCAGCAGCAGCAGGAGGCAGGCTCGTCCTCCCACGCCGGTGGAGGACGAGGTGGAGGAGGAGGTGGAGGTCAGGGACGGAGACGGAGTCGGGGACGAGGAGGAACAGGCTCGGCAGACGGACGAGGAGGGGGGTGGGGACTCAGACGACGAGGAGGAGGCGGTAGGTACGGGTTCCGCTTCCTCTAGTTCGTCGAGTGTCTACTTGCGAGGTCCCGCGAGCCTCCCTCCTCCGCCGGCAACTCATCGACGCCCGGTGATTCGTCCCGAAGGGTAAAAGTAAGTAAATTAATATATTATCAATACTTTTTCATTTGATATGTTGAAAATTAAAGTAGAAACTAATATTTTTTCTTAATCAATTATGCAGGAACTGGACCGTTGTGTCGGGTGGAGGTATCGCACGCCATGTCAATGGCATCCTGGGTCTTTTGTGCAGGACCCACTTTCCTGGTCTAGTTGACTACGCCGGGAAGAGGGAGCCAGCCTACACCTTTGACCACTACGCCAATGCCCCCGACGCGGAGGCTGAGAACAAGATGGTGCGGGTGAAGCGTGACTTTTGGGTAAGTCTTCATCGCACCACATTGCTTAATACATCGCATCACATTCATTATATTTTTCTTGAAATAATGAATGGATACATCGTGTCTATATGCAGCTTTATTACAGATGCGAGGAGGGATTTGAGGCCAGGGCGGAGGCGGTGCTTACCAAAGCCTGCAAAAAGCTCGTCGTGGACATCCATTATGAGGCGCGCGTCCAGGCTTTCGTCACTTACCACAGGTCGATCCTTGGAGAGGATGTTAAGAAGCCACAAGCAAGAAGCATGACGCTGACCCAGGACCAGTACATACAGGTAGATAAAGAACATTAATATTGATTCCTTTTGACATTAAGTACTCTTAATTTGTTCCTCTTATATGTCAAATACTTGATGACGTGCAGATGTGTCCATGGTGGTGCGCCGCGTATCCCGAGTGCTGGGAAATGATAGTGGACAGGTGGTGCGGCCTCGAGTGGACCGAAGCGCACAACGCTGCCCGGGAGCGGCGATTGCTGATGCAAGGTGTATCGCACCATCAAGGCAGCCACAACCTCGCCGCATACAGACAAGCATGGGTACTCGAATTTATTTCTCTATTTTAACGCTCAAATTTGCCTGATTTCTAATCATCTTGCTGTCTTTCTCGTAGTCGGCGTCACATGCGGGCCAGGAGTGCACCACGTTCATGGCATATGCTATGCCCCACAAGGGCAAGGCGACGTTCGACGTCTCCTACAAACCGGAGGACCCGCTCGAGGCATACAGCAACCCGTCCGTCTACACCCGCATCAATGAGTACACATCGGTGGCAAGGTCTCTCCATGGAGATGACTATGACCCGAGCTCCCAGGACTTTGATCCAGAGGTCGTCATGAGGATTGGAGGAGGCAAGAAGCATGGACGGTACTATCTTGGAGACGGCGTCATCGACGCTACCTCTACTCCCTCCCTCTCCCAAATCCGAGCACGAAGCACGGACGCAAGCATTTCCATACGCCCACGGCCAAAGACTTCACAGCAGCGGATTCTATCACTCCAGGTGATTCCTGTTTTATTCGTCATATATTGATATTTACATATCTTAGTTTTGCATTGTTTAAACATTGTGGTGAAATATTGCAGACCCAGATCGAGCAATTGGAGGCCCTGCAGGAGGCCGATCGCCAGAGGATGGAGGCTATGGAGGCCCAGCGCATTACGATGGAGCAGAGGCAGCAGCAGCAGATGGCGGAGGTTCTCCAGTACATGCAAGCTCTTGGGCAAAAGACGGGTGTAGCTCCGCCAGCTTTGCTTTTCGTTACACCGCCACCTCCACCTTTAGGGCACGCTACTCCTGTAAGTATGAATATGTTTTTTTAAGTTTGTATGTTCATGCTTAGGGTCAAACTGTAACACTACTTGTAGCCTAGTGGATTATTGTCTCACACATGCAATGTGTTCTCCTTTGTGCAGCCTCAATCGGCGGGTTCGAATAATTCACCTCTCAGGCCCTCGAATGATCTAGTTCATGGTACACCACAGTCTCAGTGAGGAGCTTGGGGATCTGGAAAGTTGTCTTTCTATTTGTTGTTCACTTGGTGATGGACTTGTGATGCACTAGTGTTAGTTATTTGGACTTGTGATGAACTTGTGTTAGCTATTTGGACTTATGATGCACTTATGTTACATATGCTGTGATGCATCTGATCTATATGAGATATTTATAATGTATGTGAGATATATGTGATGAATTTGATATATATGTGAAATATTATTTTTGTCGCGATAGAATGTAAAAATTCAAAAAAATGAGGCGGTTAATGTCACTTTGCCGAGTGTAACACTCGGCAAAGGAAGCCTTTGCCGAGTGCAATCACAAAAACACTCGACAAAGCTGGGAAAAGCAAGCCAATTTTGACAAATTTCCCAGCTTTGCCGAGTGCCAGGGAAGAGGGTACTCGGCAAAGAATTTTAAAATTTTTTTTCTTTGCCGAGTGCCACGCAGAGGGCACTCGGCAAAGAATTTTCAAAATTTTTTTTTGCTTTGCCGAGTGCCACACAGAGGGCACTCGACAAAGAATTTTCAAAAAAAAAATTCTTTGCCAAGTGCCACATAGAGGGCACTCGGCAAAGAATTTTCAAATTTTTTTTTCTTTGCCGAGTGCCACGCAGAGGGCACTCGGCAAAGAATTTTAAAAAAAAGTTCTTTGCCGAGTGCCACTCAGAGGGCACTTAGCAAAGAATTTTCTAAGAAAATTTTTTTCTTTGCCGAGTGCCAAGCGGAGGGCACTCGGCAAAGAATTTAAATTTTTTTTTCTTTGCCGAGTGCCAAGCTATGGGACACTCGGCAAAGAATTTTCAAAATTTTTTTCTTTGCCGAGTGCCCAGCTGTGGGACACTCGGCAAAGAATTTTCAAATTTTTTTTCTTTGCCGAGTGCCCAGCTGTGGGACACTCGGCAAAGCACCCGTTAATGTTATCTCCCCCATCACGGCAACTTTTCTTTGCCGAGTGCTGTCGTGACACTCGACAAAGCCTTTGCCGAGTGCCCGACAAAAAACACTCGGCAAAGAGGTCTTTGCCGACGAATTTTTTGCCGCGTACTCTTTGCTGAGTGCGGCACTCGGCAAAGCCTTTGCCGAGTGTATTTATGGCTTTGCCGAGTGTCCTGGACACTCGGCAAAGCGCCTGATTCCCATAGTGGCAGTATAACTTGATTCCTCACTCCATGCGAGGGCAGAAAAGTACTACTTCCTCTGTTCTAAATTGTAAATCATTGTTGGTTTTCTAGATAATGGAACGAAGTATCTAGATATGTAGTAAATACTGTATACGTAGAAAAGCCGAGACGACATACAATTCAGAATAAAAAATGGTACATCGGGACTTGGGAAGGCATGATTCCTCCATCGGGTAATCAATAGAGGGGAGGCGATAAGGGAAGAGGAGCACACCTCTCTTCCTCACAAAACAGAAAGCTAGAGGCCGGAATTGGAGATTTACCACTGGTCTGGAGCAGCCACCGTCGGCGTTTTCTGGCGCCGAGTACTAGAGCTCAGTAGTTTCCCGAAATAGCCAAAATCATTTGCAGGAATTGGAGATTTACCACTGAAATTTTTAGATCAAGAGGTGGATTCGAAGGGGGGGAGAGGTGCCACGAACTTTTGGGCACAGGGGCTCAGCTGTCTTATGGCTGTTCCTCTTCCTCTACTCTTCTTTATGAAACAAAACAGGGGTTTGCTGACTTGGTTCATTTTCGTTCCATCTTTCTTAAAATCTGGATTTGTTTGTTTTACTGTGTTCTTGGTAGCTTCATCACCTTCCAAGAAGCCCTCCTGCGCACACCCAGCTTCCTCCGTTGTCATTTATTTGGTGACTACAATTTGCTGCATCCGCCACCACCGGTCACCTCCTGACTATTCAACCCTTGTACGTTGCATTCACTGGCGGCATCCACTGATCACATATCTCTTTAACATGTGGCCCAGAAGCCACGTTTCCTGCCGTCCAGCCAAGGCAGACACCGACCTCAACGTACGCCGTGCATCCTGGACATATCCAAACTCGCCGGTTAGACATCCCTGTACTATAGACTGCAAGAGCCGGTCACATTATATTGCGCTAAGTACAAAAGATCACATGGTAGAGCCGCCTCGTTTAATAGCTATTAACCGAGGCAGTTGGCCACTGTGACCTTTGCACCGAGGCGGTTGACTTGCCCATCTTGGTTAAGCGCTTTGGCCCGTCTCGGTTAAATTTTGTGTAGTAGTGCAAATTAAAATATAGTAAAAGGTGATACCTGAATCTGATTTCATGTGAATCATATCTGTTTCCATCGTTATGCTCAAGCGTATATATCCATTGATCTTGGATCAATAATACTATATGATGACCGTTCAGTCATAGTCCTGCTTTTTCTGACTGAAGAACCAGACTGACATTGGTTCTAATAATAGGACTAGCTAGCTAGCTAGTAGACAGTGGCGAGTGCCTTGCGATAAAGGGCGTCCTCAACGCTAAGGAAGAAATAGCCAGGACGTGAGGTGAGAGTCCTACTCCTACGACTAAAAACAAAGAAAATAAGACAACATTTTGGTACGACATTAGTTTGGTGCGTCGCTATCCCATCCTTATGTGATCCCGCAAGAGGTGGAAGGGCGCAAAAAAAATAAATAATAAGAAAGGATTCCTGATACAAATATATAAGAGAAATAACATATAAACGTGGAGGTGGAAGGATGCGAAAGAAAATAAAGAATATGAAAGAAATCATGATGTAAAGTTGTCCTCTAATTCGGTCTAGGCTCTCCCGCCCAAGTGGGATCCTGCAAGAGGTGGAAGGGTGCGAAAAAAATAAAGAATAAGAAATGATTCCTAATGCAAATGTACAAAAGAGAAATAATATATAAATATAGAGGTGGAATGATGCGAAAGAAAATAAAGAATAAGAAAGGATTCCTGATGTAAAATTGTCGTCTAATTAGGTCGTCGCTCTACCTGCCTTCGACGTGCGATACGTCGTGCCGACCGCGCACGCTGCCTGCTGGGCTCCCTCGTGGCCCTTGTCATCGTGCTCGGCGTGGCGGTCCTGGTCCTATGGCTCTTCTTCCGTCTGGACAACCTCAAGGCCTACGCCGACTCTGCAAGAGCGACGCCTGGATCACATCCATGTTCGGCGGCTCGACGGTGGTAGACGACGACGCACGGCGCACGTACAAGAGGGAGAACGGGGAGGGGTTCTACTACGTCGAGGTGAAGGTGTACTCGGACCTTAGCTTCAGGGTTAGGGTCATCCGCTGGCATGATTTCAAGAGCAAGATCACCTGCGTGCTGCGGTTGCCCGTGTCAGCTGCTAGTGGCAATGTCAACATCACGACGCTGACAACGCTAGGGACAAGGTGCGACGTCGACTTCTGATCCTTGCCGGTTGTCAAAGGCCATCCTTTGACAGTTTGTCTTATTTGGCCGGCTGGGGGATAACACTAGCTGTCGACAATATCTATGGCTGTGTTTAGATTCGAAATATTTGGGAGAAAAATTTCTGTAGCACTTTCGTTGTTATTTGGTAAAATTTGTCCAACTATGGACTAACTAGGCTCAAAAGATTCATCTCGATCTTTATAGACAAACTATGTAATTAGTATTTTTTTACCTATATTTAATGCTCTATGCATGCGTCCAAAGATTTGATGTGATGAGTGGCAGAGGAAATATTTTGGGAAGTGAACGGGGCCTATGTTTGATTTTGAACTGTAGTCTATTAATGTCGTTTGATTCTCTCGACCATTCTTTTCTTCGTTTCAATGTATATGAATGAATAAACCGGAATTTTGTATTCGTTGATTCCATATCTTGGTGTTACAGATTATTTATGCGACCTTGTATATACTCCATCTCCATGCTCTGCCAAATGCAGACAAACACACGTAATCTTTCTTTCCAAAGTATGGTAACCGTAGATTTATTAGAAATGAAAGTATGGTTGAGCTTTTCATATGACTTATCATATATCAAGAACTCAAAAGATGCTTATATCGTAGCGTCAAGTTTCAATATGCACCTGCACAAACTTTAGAGAGATCTGTATTATATATATGGCAACTGTTTTATGGCAACTTACTGGTGACTATTATTATACTTCTCCACTTGCGTGCTTCACTAGACAGAGTACATTCAAATCACACATATAAAATCTAACACATTCATCAAATTGCTTCCAAGTTTTAAGGTGAAAGCTAAATACACGTTCCATTTAGTGGATGCAAAAAATCGCAGGTATCTAAATATCTGTGAGCATGAACAACAGAACATCTTCCATTCGGTGGGTGAGATGATGAAGAGCAGCCATACTTGGTGGTGTCGCCGCTCGGGCCGCAGAAGCCACAGCCTTGGCTTGCATGTGCCGTGGCCTCCGTTGCACCGCTCCACCGGAGTAGCACCCGCTTGCCTCAGATGCGCCTCGCTGCCAGAGCCATAGCCGCTTGGTGCGCCACCAGAGCATGAGCTAAGCTCGACTCGCACGTTGGGCCGCTGGAGCTGTGAAGCTTGGCTCGCCGGAGCCACCCTCGCCCCGCTCACGCGCGGAGCCGTCATCATCTCACATGCGCTGTAGCCGCCGTCGCCTTGGTCTTGCCGTGCTCACAGCTCGACTCGCACGTTGAGCCGCCGTAGCTGTGCAGCTTGGCTTGCCGGAGCCACCCTCACCTCGTTCACGTGCGGAGCCGCAGTCGTCTGGCATGCGCTGCAGCAGCCGCTGCCTTGCTCTCGCGGTACTCATAGCCATAGTTTTAAATGGCCGACTATGGCTGCCGCTATAGCCCGCTATAGCCTTTTGAGACAGGGTGCCGCTATTTGTGATCATATATAATTTAACCGCTATAGCCCGATATAACTCCGCAATTAGCTGTTTTAGAGACAAACCGCTAAACACCTTAGCCCGCTATTTAAAACCTTCATAGCTCACCACGCGGCTCGATGGTGAGTCCATATGAGTAGTGGTGATGTGAATGGATGGATAAGGATAGACACACCTGTGTCCGAGAGAAAGAGAGGGTTTTTTCTGTGATAATGATGTCATTATCTTTCGGGAACATTTTTATAGTCTTGCTATCAGGAAAGAATTTCTAACCGTTGATAATTAATTTTTAAACTATGTCACTTTAACGTTGGTAATTAATTTTATCATGCGATCTGCATGTTTTCAGTATAAAATGTTAGCTATCCTGTAGCAACGTATGGGCACGCTACCTAGTGAGTATAAAAAGTAAAAAGTTACTAGCATTGTTTAGTTCCAAATTGAAAACTTTACATTCTATCATATCGGATGTTTGGACACATGTATGAAATACTAAATATAGATTCAAAAAATAACTAATTACACAGATTACGTGTAAATTGCGAGACAAATCTTTTAAGCCTAATTAGTCCATGATTTGTCAATAAAGTGCTAATACTTGTGCTAATGATAGATTAATTAGGCTATATAAATTCGTCTCGTTGTTTACAGACGGATTCTGTAATTTATTTTTTATTAGTATCTAAACACCCCTATATAACATTCGATGTGACATCCAAAAACCTTACGGCTTGGAACTAAATAAGCCCTAGCTGTACATTACAAAAGGAAGAAGAGCAGTGTGGCAGGGACTATGAAATCCTTGGACTCTGTGCGAGCCTACCGCTTCAACAATCATTAATAAGTGCATATTTGCCCTTTCTTTCATCCACGTGGATTAGAATAGATTAACTGCTAGCAACATTGCCCACCACTACAGACGTCTAAGAGCTAGTACAACAATTGGTTTATAGCCAAGCTAATCATTTTTTTCCTCATGCGGAAGAGAGAATAAAGGAGAGGTTTCTAGCCTAGTGGTTAGAGTACCTCAGTAGCATCTAATAGCCCTAGGTTTGACTCCTCGGAGGAGCGAATTAAAAAAATTTGCAATAAAAGAAAATTAAAAAAAATAGGTTGGGGTTTTCCTTAGTGATTTCGATCAAAAAAAATGAAGAAGAGAGAAGAGATCTTGGTTCTCATGGAAACAACAAGCAGGGCGCGGAAACATAGATAGTAGTGGGTCCCAATACAAATGTATGTGAGGAGGATTAGGAAAGAAAATAAAACATATATAATAATAAATAAATTTTGTAGATAAATAGAAGGATAACTATTGCATAGCCGGACACTTTTATAACTTGACTTATAGCTAAATATTTGTCTCTCTTATTGACCTTGCTCTAAAAGACAGTATACATCAACGCCGCCAAGACAGACCAATAAGCACCAAATAGATGCCTACACACCCGTGTACATGAGACTCTACCCGTGCCGACGTCAGGCGGGCCTCGAACCGTCAGCCTTGACGTCAGCAATGTCGGGCTGCAAATTCTTCCTACTAATAAAAAGCTCACGCCCGCCTTAAAGCACACAACGCGGGTGACCCGCTGGCATGGCCATGGGTATGGTTTCCGCCATATCTTGATTTCCATGAGGATCCTCACGCTGAATCATATCCTATCGCCAGCACCACGTCTCATCTACACATAGAGCGCGGTGAGCATTGGTGTGTCAGTAAGCATGTCAGCGAGCATTATTTCATGAGAGAGCCGCAATGTTTCATGAGAGAGCCCTATAGTGAAAGCCTCAAGGTTAGGCAAAAAATTTCAGCATCGCATCACCGACTGGGCTGTCTCGAGTCTAGAAGCTAAAATGTGGTTCCAAACATCGGCAAAAACTAGGGTAGATGAGATCTACCATTACAATTCATCTATTCGAAGATCTACCATTACAATGTCATCTCTCTCCCATTCATGCCATTTTCTGCACCTGCCGCGTATAAGGGCCACTGTCAGGTACGTATGTGTAAATGAACGTGTTCGTTCGTCAAGTCGCCGCCTCCTCCGTCAAACATCAAGATTACAAAAACTTACAAGAGAGAAAGAGAGAGAGAGAATGCTACAACAGGGGGGCTTAAGGTTGACTTAGTTGGATTTTGGACTTGAAATGGGCCTCTGTTTCAATGCAGCTTGAGTGCCACTTGGTTTTGTATTAACACTGAAGGTTGTGGACCCTCTTGTTATGTTGTTGCCCGAGAAGCGCAAGATCATGCAAAACTCGGCCCAGCCTATCTGCTCCCGACAGCGGTCACAAGCCACGTGCGTGGGGGGCAGCATCAACAGTGGCCCGCCGTCGCAAATCCTCGGTAGCTGGCGGCGGTGTCCATTGCCTTTGATCTCCCGTTGGCAGTTACTGAACTGAGGGAGCCATGATCCATGGAGCACATGGGTCCACTTTTAGTGCCGTTGAGTGTAAATTCCTTGATGCAGTCTCTTCTCAATTCTCATTGTAGGCCATGTTCGTAATCGTTCGTTCTGTTAGGAATCACGTTCTCTGAATCACACTCACAAGCACACAAGAATAGAGAAATAGGAGGAGAAAGAGTTCTTTCTTTGATTCACTTTTCCTAGGATGATCTTGTTACACTGAAAGGGACTCTCTATTTATAGAGGAAGTCCAGTAATATGAATATGAGTTACAGGGTTTGAACTTCTCAGAAATTACCTCCTCTTCATTTAATTTGGCCACACTTCAAAGTCTTTCTTTCATATACTGTGCAAAGACTTTGATTTTCAACACTCCTCCTTGGCCAAATTTATGCTATGCGTATGCCTCGTTAAAAACTCCCCCCAAAAACCCAGTGGGAAAAAAGGATAGGAGAAAAGAGTGCATCACATGCATTACTTATGTTGCACCTGTTGGCTCATTAGAAACCTTGCATGAGAAAACCCAGTGGGAAAAAACTCATCAAGGGAAAAAGAGTACAATAGTTGATGTTCGAGCCAGGTTCTCAGGACCGACTCGTGATCTTTAGGATCACAGTCATGGGCTATGCCTTCGGGGTTTGTCTCCCCCTGAACCCTGCATCTCTCCGAGCCACCACATGCCAATTCCACGAACACATCTATGGAAACTGGAGGCAGGCAAAGATTTTGTGAATAAATCCGCTAGATTATCACATGACCTTGCTTGTAGGATGTTTATCTCCCCGCTCTTCTGGAGTTCATGGGGTAAAAGAACTTTGGAGCAATATGTTTCGTAAGATTGCTCTTGACACAACCCATATGCATCTATGCAACAAAGCTGCATTATCTTCATAGATAATGGTGGGGGTGTCAGCGACGTTCATACCACATGACTTTTGGATGTGGTTAACCATCCGTCGCAGCCACACACATTCTCGCGCGGATTCATACAGAGCAATTATCTATGAGTGGTTGGTCGATGTGGCAACCAGGGTCTGCTTCACAGACCGCCAAGAGATGGCTACACCACCACAGAGAAATACAAAACTAGTCTATGATCTAGCATTATGTGGGTTAGACATATAGCCAGCATCAACATAACCCACCATGGTTGAGACTTGGTTCTTCAGGAACCATAGACCAAGGTCTTGGGTACCTTGTAGGTACCTCAGGATAGTTTTGATGCCAACCCAACACCTTCTGGTTAGGGCAGCACTGTACCTTGCCAACAAGTTTACTGCGAATGCAATATCAGGTCTTGTGCAAATCGCAAGGTACATTAGTGCTCCGATGGCACTTAAGTATGGAACTTCAAGTCCCAATACTTCCTCATCATCACCCTTTGGTCTAAATGGGTCCTTATATGCTTCCAGGGATCAGACCACCATGGGGGTTTTAAGAGGGTGGCACTTGCTCATATTGAACCTTGCAAGTACCCTCTTTGTGTAGGTGGATTGGTGTACGAATCCTCCCCAGGGAGGTCTTTGAGCTGCAGGCCCAAACAGAACTTGGTTTTACCCAAGTCTTTCATCTCAAACTCAGATTTGAGGTAAGCCATCGCTTCCTCAATGTCCCTTGTCGTCCCAATGATATTCAAATCATCGACATAGACTGAGATGATGCAGAATCCATCATTGGATTTCTTTATGAAGGCGCAGGGACAGTCATCATTGTTTGTGTAACCTCTCTTCAGGAGAAAGTTACTCAGACGGTTGAACCACATTCTTCCGGATTGTTTCAAACCGTACAACGACCGCTACAGGCGGACGCTGAACATGTTGCGGTTTTCATTTGGTCCAGGGATCCTAAGCCCTTCAGGGACTCTCATATAGATTTCTGAATCAAGTGACCCATACAAGTATGCGGTCATAACGTCCATCAACTGTATTTTGAAATTCAAGTTAGCTGCCATAGATATAAGATATCAGAACGTTATGCCACTCATAACAGGAGAGTAAGTCTCATTGTAATCGATGCTGGGTCTCTGCATGAACCCATGTGCCACTAGCCTCGCTTTATATCTTACCACCTGCCCATGTTCATTCCTCTTCCGGAGGAAGACCCATTTGCATCCTATAGGGACTGCGGGCCCAAAGACCTCTCTTTGGCAAAACGAGCGTAGTTCTACCTTAATTGTTGCTTTCCACTTGTCCCAATTTGAGCGCTTCTGGCACTCTATCATGGACTTTGGTTCTGGATCCGGATCCATCGAGTCAGTAATTTTTGAGGCAAAATATACGTCGACAATAGTGGTCTTTCTTTTATGTCTCTCTAGATTCCACATAATTAGTGGCGATCTCATCATGATCGTCCTCTGACTCATCATGATTTCCCATAACGATCGAGTCAGGGCGTTCCAATCTACCAATGCGATAGTGTGCGTGCGACACATTGGGATTTCCATCTTCAGGATGGGGTCCTTCAAGGACCAACTCAACTTCAGGTTGAGCCGCCTCTCCAAGGGCGCTCCCGACTTTAGGCCGAGCTTCTTCAACTGATTCTTTAAGTGATGTAAGTGGCTGAGACCATTTCTGCGGATGTCTCCGTGGAACCTTGTCCTGGGCACCCAGAGGTCTCCCCCTCTTCCTAGGATTAGGGGAGACAGTAGAATTGGTAGCCTTCTGGGGTACCTATACTCTCTCCAACGCATTTACTGTAGGTATATGCGACTTTGTCACTCTTTTATGATCAGTGAAGGCATCTGGCAGCTCATTTGCAAGCCCCTGCAAATGTATAATTCTTTGAACTTCCAGTTCGGATTCACTAGTGCATGGATGTAAGGATTGCATCCTTGATGCATTCCATTCAATTTTCCGGCATTCTTCTGTATGCCTATCTCCCCCTAATGCTGGAAAATGTTCTTCATCAAAGACACAATCAGCGTACCAGGTCGTATGAAGATCCCCAGTCATAGGCTCCAAATACTTGATTATGGATGGGGTCACATAACCAACGTATATCCCCAACTTCCGGTGGGGTCCCATTGATGCACGCTAAGGTGGTGGTATTGGCACGTACACAGTGCTGCCAAATATACGTAGATGAGAAATACTTGGTTTACTTCCATGCACTAGTTGTAAGGGAGGTGTATCATGATATGTAGTTGGGCTGAGTTAGATTAATGCTGCAGCATGCAACACTGCATGGCCCCAAGAGTTGGTTGGTAGCTTGCAATTCTGCAATAGCGGCCTGGCAATCCACTTGATCCTTTTGATAAATGATTCGGCTAGACTATTTTGTGTGTGGACATGTGGTACTGAATGCTCTACCTTAATGCCCATGGCTAAGCAGTAATCATCAAAAGCTTTTGACCTAAACTCACCAGCATTATCCATCCGAATGGACTGAATGCGATTATCAGGGCTTTTAGCCTAATTATTTGGGCAATGAGCTTTGAGAAAGCATGGTTTCTAGTGGACAACAGGTCCACATAGCTCCATCTTGTAGACGCATCGATCAGCACCATAAAGTAACTAAACGGGCCCGACAAGGGCTGGATAGGTCCACAAATGTCACCTTGTATCCTTTGCAGGAACACAGGTGACTCATCCCTAATCTTCGGGAGGGATGATCTAGTGATTAGCTTCCCTTTTGCACATGCGGTGCAAACGAAATCTTCAAGATTAGGGTAGCTTCTGACATCATGGCCAGCAGAATTGTTGATGATTCTTCTCATCATACCCATCCCATGATGACCCAATCGGTCATGCCATATTCGAAACGATTCTATGTTTCTGAATATGGTTTTCATCGCAACATATTCATCTGTGGGTTTTATATACGTGTAGTACAAACCCCATGGCGATGAAAGGAGCCTTTCCACCACTCATTTTTTTATACCCGTCAAATTTAGTGATGAGCAGGTATTCAGTACAATGCTCGATCTCGGTTTCTACATGAAAACCATTCGCACAGATATCTTTAAAACTCAATAGGGTGTGCTTTGAGTCAGGATACAACAATGCATCCTTCACAAAGATTTGAGTGCCCATAGGGAGAACCAGTGTGGCACTTCCGGTGCCCACAATATGAGCATTGCTCCTGGCAATGGTCATAATATTTTCATTTTTCTTTGTCAATGTTTGGAAATATTTGGTTTCTCTCAGTATCGTATTGGTGGTGCCACTGTCTACAAGACAAACTTCCGTTTCAGCCATTGGGTTCCCATAGATTCTGTTAAATACCATAAAAGTAAACATGAATTTAACATAAGCATGCATTATCAAAAGAAACAACATTACATAATTCTTGGGAAATATTACGATAGTTTGGACCATCTACTATGTTACAAATGCTCTTCGGGAGCATGTATGGCCAAACCTTATGAAATAAAGACGATACATGTAGACATCGCGTGACTTTATGGAGACTACTGCATGTCCCCAAATAGATAAAAGTCACTCCTAAGAAGGTCGTCTTCGCTTTCGTCCATTTAAACATCACCACCATTCGGGTCAACAGGCGCGCTGTCGTGCCTTTCAAGCTGAGCTTCAGGCTCAGTGGTGAAGTGAGACTTGTGTTGACCATTATTCTTGTTTTTGCTTTGTTGATAAGGGTCAACAAGGTGCTGGGGGTGCGGCATGAACGGGACCAATGCCCCTTTGCCCCGCATCTAAAGCAATCATTTTGCTCATCCCCGTCGTTATCACCTTTGCCCTTCTTAGGTTTGGGCTTGCCCCTGGGCTTTCCATTTCCTTTGCCCTCAAACATAGCACCTCTCTTCCCCTTCCACTTTCCCTTCCCATGGCCCCTATTACGGTTGCGAGAACTCTCGGCAACGTTGCCATGGTCGTCTTCGCTTTTATGCACTTCAGGCGTGGCCATGGAACCAGTGGGCCGGGCAGAATGATTGTTTATGAAAACCTCATTCTGTTGCTCGACGAGTGAGAGCACTTCACTCAGCTCAGAGTACTTCTGGTACTTTGAGTTTTTGTACTACTGTTGCAGCACTATGTTGCCGGGGTGGAAGGTGGATAGGGCCTTCTCGATCATATTGGCGTCGGTGATCTTCTGGCCACATAGACGCAGCTTGGTCGTAATCCTGTGCAAAGCGGAGTTATACGCTGCCACAGACTTGAAGTCTTGGAAGCATAGGTTGATCTAGTCCTGTTGTGCTCTGGGTAGCACAATCGTCAGTTGTTGGCTAAAGCGGTCCTTCAAGGACTGCCATAGGACCAGTGGATCCCTCTCCGTCATATATTCACACTTTAAGTCGGGGTGAATATGGTGTCGCAAGTAATGCAACGCCTTTGCTTTGTCAGGTTTTGTGCACTTGTCTTTGCTAGCTTCGGGCTGGACAATGGTATGATCGAGGCTCATGCTGTCGAGTCTGATCTCGACGTCGGGAACCCAAGTGAGGTAGTTGCTGCCATCCACGGCGAGCACCTCGAAATCCCTCTTCGTGATGTCCGACATGCCTGCACAATAAGTGCGCAAGTTTAAGTGTCAGTGCGTAATCTTCAGGATTACGATCGCGTGTGGTCTTCGAGACCGCACGAGAATTCCCAGGAGTAATCTTTAGGATTACTTTAATAATTAAATGACTCATAATATAAATTGCAATAAATAAATCAATAGGATTTAAATAATTGCAAGAAATAAATTATAACAAATGTAAATTACCATAATAATATATTGCAATTAATTAAATCTTCAGGATTTAAATAATTGCAAGAAATAAAATATAAATTTCTATAATAATTAATTGAAACTTCAGGATTTAAATAAATATGGAAAGTTAATTGCAATAAGTAATAAAATGTAGTAATAATAAATAGAATTTGCAGCAGGCTTTAGGCCACTGTTTTTACGCAAAGGAAAACTTTTGCGCAGCCCAATCAGCAATGGGCCGAAGAGGGGCTCATCCCAACACCTTGTTGGGCCGGCCTGCTAGGGCCCTAGCCGTTCCTAGCCGTCCATCGAGATGGACGGTCCAGAACCGCCCATCCCTCATATATAAAGGGAAGAGAAAAACCCTAATCCCCTTCTCTCATTTTTCTTTCCTTCGTTCTCTCTCTTTCTTATCTCTTCTGAGAGACAGAATAGAGGAGCCCCAGGGGGTGGGGGCGCGCGGCCAGGGGGGCGTGGCCCTACCTACCCACTCGACCGGCTCCCCCCAGGAGCAGTGCTCGCCCAGGGGCAGGCGGCTTGGCCAGCGGCCTGGAGCACGCGGCGGGGGCGCGGCCCCCTGCCCGGTTCGGCGCAAGGGCAGCATAGGGGTGGGGCACGGCCCCCTGCGAGCAGCGCTCAACCATGGGCTAGGGCACGCCCCCCCTGCCCTGCTCCAGCGCGGCCGTGGGTGGGGGGCGCGGCCTTTCCGTGCCCGCTTGGCTTGCCTGACCTCCCAGGGGCGGCGTGGCCGGCTTGCCAGCACAGCCGAGGCCGGGGACGGCCCGATCTGCCCGTTCTTCAGTGTTCTTGTGATTTTGTGATTGTGTATTCAGTAAAAACTGATTCCCAAACCTTTCTTACCTTCCTAGCTTGGTAGAAGTCATGCTAATAACGTGTTAGGAATCACGTTCTCTGAATCAGACTCACAAGCACACAAGAACAGAGAAATAGGAGGAGAAAGAGTTCTTTCTTTGATTCACTTTTCCTGAGATAATCTTGTTACACTGAAAGGGACTCTCTATTTATAGAGGAAGTCCAGCAATATGAATATGAGTTACAGGGTTTGAACTTCTCAGAAATTTCCTCCTCTTCATTTAATTTGGCCGCACTTCAAAGTCTTTTTTTCATATACTGTGCAAAGACTTTGATTTTCAACACGTTCCTATGAAAAGTTTTTTTTGCTGATTTCTCCGTTGTTCCAAAGTCGTATTCATTCGTAGTGGGTCCTCAACTTTGATTGTAGCCATCTCCTGATACTAAAACAGAGAATGCTAGGAGAGGTGCCCGTGCTTAGCTTACACTGAAAATGTAGAACGCTGTATATTTAAGAACAGGGAGTTTTTTTTAAGACGGCACTAGTAACAGTAACTGCACCTGCTCCAAATTTCTCCAGGGAGAAAAAAAAGGTCCTACGATATATTGTACACTAGATTTTAACTAGCTATAACAAAGTCCTCGAGCGGATACTCGCCGCCTGGGGGTCTGTTTGGAACAAAGGAATAGAGAACACAGGAATAGAAGGAAATATAGGTATAGGAAAGGAACCTATTTACTAAATTAAGGTGAAAAAAACACAGGAAATTTTCAAGATAGGTCGTCTGGAATGCAAAAACAAAGGCAGTGTAAGAAACATAAAACTTGATATATCGTTAACTTTTTTCTACTATTTGAATATTTCAGAAAATACACACTAATTCAGAAGAACAGTTTTGAGAGAAAGCCCATACAATCGTATGGAGCTGTTGGATCCTCCCACATCTTATCCATCTCTCTCGTCGCTTCGTTTTCTTCAAAAGGCAAGTTCTGTCCATAGATTGAGCTGCAGCAAGAAAGCTCTACTAAGAATGTTTGCAGAGGGAGCGAGCCGAGCGAAAGGGCACAGGAAAGTTCCCTTTGCTTGGAGCTCTTTTTCTCCCCTCCAAAAGTACATGCTTTTCAGCATCACTCAAAAGCATCTGCACTCGCCGACGCTCCGGAGCATCGGCACCAGCTTGCCACTGAGATGGAGCGACATGACATTGTTGACGCCGCCGACAAGCCTGCCGCCGATGAAGACGGCTGGGACGGCCGGGCCCCCCACGCCAAGCATGTTAAGCAGCGCGCGCTCCATCTCTTTGCCCATGGGATCGTTGTCTAGCTCGAGCACCATCGCGTTCACGCCCAGGTCCGACATCAAGCTCCTCAACGCGTGGCACATGTAGCAGGAGCTGAGCGTGAACACCACCACCGCACGCTCCGACGCCAGCTTCATTACTCTATAATCATATAAGTCGAGGAAAGATTAGTGACGCGCTGCACAAAAGCACGTTTAATTTCCTAGGGGCAGCGGCCAAGACGGATGGATTTATGCACATGCGCAAATGCGAGTATTGATATGCAATTCTTGGATTCAGATAGAAACAAATATGGTTCCCTGTCCCTGGTGAAATTGATTATTGACATATGTTCATAGTTTCTCTGTGCGAAGAGTCCATACCTGTCAGTAGCATGTTTCATCATATCTTCCTTGTGCGCCCCATGTTGTATCTCTAGGATTTCATCTCGCTCTTCTGAAATCTCTATCTCTCTGGCCCAGCTCTTCTCTATAGGATCATCAAATTCTCCATAATGGCAATATGTGTTTCTTCCAAGGCAGACGTTCAGCAGTCTCGGAACTTGTCTGGCAATTCTACAGTGACGTTGCATCTCACCTGCAAGTATCTCAACAACAGCAGCCGACAAATTCCTGTGAAGGGGAAACCTGTGCCTCCATTGTCGACCAGAACATGAAGGATTAGAACACGAACAAGCTTAAAATCCACAAGTGAAGGCATACAGTTTAATAGTCCCATAAAACAAAGTGATCGAACTTGCAGCGGCCCGATACTCTCCGGTGTAGTTACATAGCTTTTCAGTGGATTTTTTTTAGATAATTTCAGTGGATTTGACTATATCTTAAAAAAGAGAACTAATCAGTTTGATCCCAACCAACCAGAACAAATAAAACTCCAAGCTGCTTCGATGCACCAAAAAGGGAACCAAGGCAATGACCAAACAGAGAAGGAATTGAAATCAAGCCCTGAATCTAGAACTACACCACTAATAGAACAAGATCAGGAAGAGCGGAGCAGGATTCATCTGGTGGGCAGAGATCTAGATAGGAGGGGAGGAAGAAGATATGGGGCCAACGCTCACCACTTTAGGCAGAGGAACCACAGGAGGGAGAACGATGGCAGAGGAACCACTGTCTATATGTCGTGGGAACAAAAATGATTTTTGTGAACTAGTGAAGGCCGGCTACTCAAGGTGTGATCCGCAGCTAATAATATCGTTGGCCTATTTCTATTATCATATTTATTTCCAGCTGCTGGTGGAACTTCACCAACCTCTTGATATTCTCGAACCACGCAGGCACGCACTAGTGCACGCAGCACAAAGAGCTTTTTCACTTATTCTACTACTGTTGGAATAAAGGAATCCCAAATATTGTGGAACAAAAGGAATCTTATGCATTATTAGTTAGTTACTGCTCCCTCTGGTCACAAAAGAGCTTTGTTTTGAGATATGTGCACTCACACATGTTTGAAATTTGATTTTACCATCATATCTTTTTAAATGTTTCTATTGAAAATTTGAACTTTGAAAATAATACAACTTTCCGGTATTTTCATATATATTCTTGAGAAGACATGGTAGACATGTGCCCATGTCATGGATGTGCTGATGCAAAATCAGTCACTGCACGCACATCATAAGGAGCTAGAGCACTTAGATTGCAAACAGGTTGAGGCGGCGTGATTCTAAAAAGTGTGTTGATGCAAAGATCAGTCACACACCACAAGGGGCTAGAGCGCTCGAGTCACAAATGGATCGAGGAGGGATGATGCTATCAAAATGACCTAGCTGGTTTTAGAAATCAGCCTAGCTGGTTGGTAGGGGTCGCCAAGGAATGCCTAGGAACTATAGCCAGCATGTTTACATGGTGAAGAATGACATGGGTTTATGAGCAAACAAGCAAAGGATTACTTATCATACTTACATGACGAAGAACAGCTAGTTTCCAGTAAAATAGCAGAAGAACCGGTGAATCTCTCATCTAGGAGGGACCCCATCAGGGGGTTGCCATAGGTCGGCCATCAAGCCTAGAGTGGCAATCTTGGTCATCGGATCTCGAAAGGAGCAGCATGATAGGGTTGGAAGAGAGTTTAATGCAAAAGAGAGATCACTAAAGAAAACTCATTGGAGACGCTTGAAAAAGATTAATGGAGGCGGGCATTGCAATTGCCTTTATCTAAAGGTCTCGATTAATCTAGACTATGGAGGCGGTTGCTTTGGCTGTCTCAGTTAACCAAATTGAAAAAAAAGAAGATGAGCCCAAATGTGAGCATGTGCAGGGCACGGTGTCAAGCCCATCTGCCTCCGCATGTGTCATGCCCACACGAGTGTCGGGTGTGGCCCGCCACTACTGTAACACCCTAAATTTTTTTCATAATTACAAAATAGTTAAATATGATTTATTTGTGTAATTGAGTGTGCATTTAAATATAGGGAATGATAAATTTTTGTGAAATTAAAATTAATCATAAGGTTAGCAACTTGTTTTTGCACTCATGCTGTTTCATTATATTTTATGTGATGACTGGTTTTATTCAAATGCCAAAAGGATTTAAAAATCTCTTGAAATGGGATTTGGAAAATCAATTTAGGAAATAAAAAGGGATTCCTATTCATTCTCCCTCTCTCCCTCACTTTCGGCCCGATGGCCGTTTTTTCCTTGGCCCGCTCGCACTTCCCCTTTCCCTCTTTTCTTCCTTGCTGGGCCGGCCCGGTCAGCGCCGCAACCGCTGCCGCGCCCTTGTTCCCCCGCCGCTGACCCGTTGGTCCCACACGTCAGCGCCATCGCCCCCAACCTCCAGCTCTCCCGCTTCGCTCGCACTCGAGTGCAACTGTCGCCGCGCCCACGCTCCATCGTGGGAGCGTCTCCCCCCCCCCCCGCACCTCGGGTATTTTAAAAAGGGAGTGTGACCCCATCTCCGTCCTTCCCTTCCCCAATTTTCCACGCTCTCGTTCGCTAGTGCGCCATAGAGAACGGTAGCGGCGATCCTCCGGAGCAACGTTCGCCCCACCGCGGCGACCGTCACCGTCGAGCCGTCCCTGTTCCGAGTTTTTCGCTCGGTGAGCTTCGCATCGCTCTCCTCTTCCTCCCCATGCTGTCGCTTTCGGGTTTGGTGGCTTCTAGGGCCGTTTTTCCCATCGCCGGCGAGCTCCTCGCCGCCGGCCACGGCAGCCACCACATCGCTCGCCTTCCCCGGCCGCACAAGTGGCATGGTCGAGTTCGCCAACCCCTCCGCATCCTGCCTGTAGCCTATAAATGGAGAATGGAGCTTCGTAGCGCTCGATTGCGTCACTTCGGCAAGCTCCTCGCCATCGGTCATGGCGCGCATACCGCGCGGGCCACCCCGTGGCCGCAATTGTTCCGGGGCGAGTTCGTCTTCTTCCCCGCATCACCCCGGTGCTCTCAGTTTTGAAAACCGTGCACCGTAGCGCATGTTTGGACCACTCCGGCGAGCTCCCGGTCGCCGGCAATGGCCGCGCTGCCGCATCTCCCCCAACTCCGGCGACCAAGCCCCTCTCACGTCCCCTCCATCTAATCTCCACCGTTCATCTCGAGATCTACGGCCAGAAATGGCCAATACCCCTTCGAGGGTATTTTTGCTTATGAGCCCCTCGGTTTCTGTCATATCTAACCCGCCGTCCTTGGCGTATTCCCAAAATACGCATTCCCAATTTGAAGACGTAGTTTCTTCAGTTTAAATGAAAAATACGTTTTTAGATTAATTACAGAAATGCCACTACAGTATTTTGCTTATAAAATCATCATTTTAACTCCGATTTGACCCGTTCAACTTGCGTTAGGTTCGTAATTTCTTGATCTACACAATAGTGCTACTGTTAGATCTGTTAGGAGCTTTTGAATTTCTCGATTAAGTCTAGTATAATAGCTAGCTTTTGGAACCGTAAATAGCTCGTAACTTGTGCGTTGTAACTCTGTTTTTCGTGCAATTCGCGTCGTTGTGATCTAAGCGAGACGTAGATGATTTTGGTAAACATTTCATACAGTTTTGTTTATTGTTGGTGTACTGTTCTAATCGTAATCATGTTTTGCTTGTATGTCTGTTCTGGAATGCGTGTTGTACTTCGTGTCGTTCGAGTTCAGACGGTGAGGAGTACTTCGGGAATCCGGACACGTACGAGGAGCAGCAGGACCAGCAGCAGTTCGCGAACCAAGGCAAGTACAACATGGGCCTACCTTGATGTCCTATTCATTATATAATATACTCATTATGCATGTGTCTAATATTGCTCAACTATAAGGACATCCTAGTCTTTGATGACTTGTACCTTGATCCCTATGGGTTTTATTGCACATGGGTAGAATGCTAGTGCTCTAACTAAACATGATCTATACTATGACTAATGGAACCAACGGATAAATATGGTGGTGACAGTGGAACTATAGGGTGATGGTGCAAATGATGTTGATCATGTTGCCCTAAACCCTCCATAAGGACTTATCTGTAGGGCAAAAGCTCGGACATATAGTGCAACCATGAGAGTTATATGGCTCTGATTTTAGCTCAGTAATAGGATCTTTTCTAGCTTGTTAGAGGTTACCCGAAAGGGCACAAGAGGGGCTTGCCACGTTGGGTATAGAACTGCCTCTGTTCTGATGTGTATAGCCTGCGGGAATTGTGCCATCGAAAGGGGGTTCTCTATTTCTGCCTGCCGAGGAAACCTAGCGACCCTAACTTGTCAGAAGAGGCCTATGAAAGGCTTCATAGTGTACCCTGCCTGCTCACCTTGGGAGTGTTAGGGGGTCGACGGGCCCCGGGCATATGGGCAGCACAACTCACGGGTAAAGATGCACAACCTCTGCAGAGTGTTAAAACTGTTATAACACCCGTGCTCATGGTCACGAGCGGCCCGGAAAACTCACAGAAAAAATGGTTATTGACATATGGATGACTTATGACGATGATGATGCGATTATATTGAGCATCAATTACTCTCCTTAATTCTAGTAGGTGATCATGATGGTTAAACGGGAGCTTAAGCATAACTTAATAATAATTAATAATAAAATGTTGATCTATTAAAAGTGCTACCTGCAGTCAACCGTGTCTATCCTTTTTGAGCCTCATGAATCCTCATACTATACTTGCGGAGTACGAGTGTACTCACACTTGTTATTATTTCGTTTTTGGATAAAAATCCCGGATGGGTAACAGATGACAGTTTCTACAAGGATTTCCCTGAAGATTACTAGGTTTGGGTCAATCAGTCAGCCTTCCCTGTGGAGTAGCTACTTCATTTGAGAGTGTTATTTACTTTTCCGCTTGTTATGTTAAGAACTACGTGAAGTAATATTGTGATGTATGTACACAGTGACGATACTTCTGTTGATTTGTCGACTTATGTGTGCGACTATTCCTGGGGCGCACATAAGATGTATGCACTCTATATTGTCCTTTAATTGGAGTGTGACAAATTGGTATCGGAGCCGTGTCAAGTGTAGGACGCAAACCTAGATAGAAATGGTCGTTTCTAGGATTTTGGTTTTATTTATTTACTTGCTACTATCTCAGTCTTGGTATTTTATTAAAATTTTATGCTCTATTCTTTATTCTGTTGCATAAAATATTGACTTTAATAATATTTTATATCAAAACTATAGATGCCTCGCCTTAGTGCAGCTGCCTATGTCGCTCAGTTCACTCCAGCAGCACCTGCTCCACCAGCACCACCAGCAGTACCACCAGTGGTGCCAGAGGTCGTCCACATCACCGACGAGGAGGAGGATCCCATGGAAGTGGAGGCATTTTCAGCTACTGCATCAGATGGACCCGCTTCGACCCCCGTGGCCGAACCCATCCCACCAGTGGATGCGCCAGTCATCGCTGCTACACCTCCACCAGCTTCCCAGGCCGCTTCTGCACCAACACCAGTGCCTTCCCCAGCTACTCTAGAGGAACCAAAAGAGATGGGGTGGACCACCAGAAACAAGTTTAAGGACGCCTCCGAGGATGCCCATTACCACAACCTCCTCACCACCTTGCTGGCCGAGTAATACCCAGATCTTACTGCTTCGGTGAAGTACTACTGTGCAGAGCACAAGCATCCCGTGGAGGCGACATATTGGAAGACCAATGTGATCATCACCGCCTGGAACAACATTGACCAATCCCATGATGTCGAGATTACCCACAGCCACCGGTCCAGGCATGCCAGCGCCTATGACAGCATGGAGGATGCTGTGCAGGAGGCGTACCTGTACTACCATGGCCGCCGCTTTGAGGCCATGCAGGATAATCGCTACAGGTTTCTTCCACGCTACGACCCGGTGGAAAAGACATGAGCAGTGTTGGCTCCCTCAGCTTCTGATCCAACCATGGACACCACAGTGATGCACCTCAGCGCCATGCAGGAGGCCAATGAGGCACTCAAGGAAGAGCTTCGTGCGGCGCAGAAGTCTGAGAAACACCTTTAGAAACAGATAGATGAGATGGCCGTTCAGTTAGGACAGCCTACCATGTACAAGAAGAAGGCCAGGGAGTTTACCATGGTGGATCGCGCTCCTTAGATGCTTGCAGCCCTGTCAAAATGAATGTGGTCTATATCAAGAGTCGTGTTAAGTTTATGTGTGTAATGTGAACCTTTAGTTGTCTTGTTGGTTGTGTTGATGAACTTGGTTTGAGTTGGCGTTTGTGTGATTGCTGCAGCAGTGTGGGCTTGTCCACATGTTCTTTTTATCAAAACCTTAAGTTAGTATTTGTTTATCATAGTTGGGGTTTAAAATTTTGTATCACTGCTGTGCAGTTTTTCCGAGCAGTCTGCAATGTTTATCTCATGTCTCAAAATCTCTGCGTCCAAAAATTATGAATTTTTTGTGGAAAGAACTAGGCTTGTGTACCTTTCATTTCCCACTAGAATCACCTCATTATCAGTTTTGGTTTAAGATATATTCCTGCTACAATCTGGCAAGTCTGTGCAGTCTGTAACTTAGTACAGAAATTGTTTAGCTCAGTTTTTGATGATGTTGCCGTCTGAATCTGTGAAAAAGTTCTATATAAAAGTTGTAGCAGACTTCTTAAGATTTCCAATGATGTATGCCACGCCTCTTTTGGATCTCTAAAACTCGAGTTACACTTCAATTTCTGATCTGCTGTTGTTGACACCCGTCCAGAAATTTTCAGCTATGTAATTTACCTTTTGTAAATAAATTGTAAATTTTTGGAAGATCTCTAAAAGTTTTGCACATTTGCTTGGAAGCAGATGGCCGCCAGAGGAGGACGAGGCCGAGGCCGTGGACGTGGTCGTGGACATGGTGCTCTCGTGGATCCACCTCCGCCACCGCCGGTGACGATTGAACAATTGATGGCAATACAAGCGCAGCTCATGCAGACAGTGATGGACCATCTCAGTGAGCAACCAGCAGGAGCACCCCCACCTGTGCAGGTCCGTGACAAACGTGGGGAGTTTCTAAAAGGACGCCCACCTGTGTTCACACATGCCTCTGACCCAATGGAGGCTGATGATTGGTTAAGAGTTGTAGAAAAGCAGCTAAACATTGCACAGTGCAATGACCTGGAGAAGGTCTTGTACACCTTAGGTCAACTCTAGGGAGCTGCTCAGGATTGGTGGGAGTCATTCCAGTATGAACGTTCAGAGAATGCTCCAGAGATCATATGGAAGGAGTTCACGGAGAACTTTAGGTCCCATCACTTCCCTGAGGGACTTATTGAATTGAAGCAAGAAGAGTTCCGGGCTCTCAAACAAGGGTCCATGTCTGTGGCGGAATACCGCAACAAGTTTGCCCAACTGTCATGATATGCCCCGGCTGAGGTGGCCAGGGATTCTGACAAACAGCGTCGTTTCCTGAAGGGACTGTATGATGGACTCCAATTGCAGCTGATGTCCAACAAGTATGTCAGTTTCCAAGAATTGGTGGATCATGCTATTGTGATAGATAACAAGCGTAAGGAAATGGACCTCAAGAAGAGGAAGCTCCAGGGAATGGCGTCAGGTAGCAACACTCGCCTGCGAGCTTTCCCACAGCAAGGTTTTCCGCAGAGGAACCAAGGGCCACCAAACCAATGGAACAAAAGCCAGTACCTCCAGAGGAACCCGAACCAGCAGCGTCCTCTGTACCCACAGCAGTTCGGCAACCAGAATCAGCAGCGCCCTCAGCAACATCAAGCTAGCAACTAGGCACCACGTCAGGGAGTGCCCAACAATGCCCCAATCAAAAGTGGCACTACAGGCAACAACCCCAATGCATGCTACAACTGTGGAGAGGTGGGACACTATTCGTACCAATGCCCAAAAAAGCAGAACCGGCAGGCCCCGCAGAACCAGCAGAGTAACAAGAGGCCCAACGCTCGACCTTCGTTCACCGGCAAGGTGAATCATGTGTCGTCTGAATCAGCTCAGTAGGAGCCTGAGGTTATGCTGGGTACGTTTAGCGTCAACTCCATCTCCGCTACCGTACTTTTCGATTCCGGTGCCTCGCATTCTTTCATATCACAAGCTTTTGTTAGAATGCATAGCATACCCCTATGTGCCATGAAGGATCCCATGTTAGTAAATTCACCGGGGGTAGCATGCCAACAAATTATTGGAGCCCTTCTACTAGTATATTCCTAAGGGGGTAGATTTTAAAGTAAATCCAATTGTTCTGAGAACCGCTGGAATTGACCTCATCCTGGGAATGGATTGGATGAAGTAGCATAGTGCAGTGATACAATGTTAGGAGAAATCCGTTGTTGTGACATCTCCAAGTGGTGATAGAATCTGTGTCGAAGTGGAAGTGCAAGCTCAACCTACCGCCACCGTCAACCAGTTGAGCGATGTTGCCAACCAGGAGAACGAGGTGGTGGATGAATTCCTAGATGTGTTCCCCGATGAACTGCCAGGTATGCCACCCGATCGCGACATCGAATTCCTTATCGAGCTTTTACCTGGAACTGCACCCATAGCTAAGCGACCACATAGAATGGGGGTAGATGAATTAGAAGAACTAAAGAAACAAATTAAGGAATTGCAAGAGAAAGGTTTTATTCGCCCTAGTTCATCACCTTGGGGAGCACCTATTATATTTGTTGATAAGAAAGATAGCACATGAAGGATGTGTGTCGATTACCGGTCCTTTAATGAAGTAACAATCAAGAACAAGTACCCACTCCCTAGAATTGATGATTTATTTGATCAGCTGAAAGGTGCTTGTGTGTTCTCAAAAATTGACCTCCGTTCTGGATATCATCAACTAAAAATTCGTGCATCTGACATACCTGAGACAACATTTACTACCAGATGTGGTCTTTATGAGTATACAGTGATGTCTTTTGGACTGACAAATGCACCTGAATACTTTATGTATCTGATGAACAAAGTATTCATTGAGTACTTGGATAAGTTTATAGTGGTATTCATAGATGATATCCTAATATTCTCCAAAAATAAAGAGGAACATGCTGAACACTTAAGATTAATCTTACAGAAACTCAGGGAATATGCTAAAAGGAGCAAATGTGAGTTCTGGCTAAAAGAAGTATCTTTTCTGGGACATGTGGTCTCTTATGGTGGAATAGCTGTAGATCCCAGTAAAGTGCAGGATGTGTTAAATTGGAAAGTCCCAGCCAATGTTAGTGAAATCCGTAGCTTTTTGGGATTGGCTGGGTACTATAGGAGATTTATTGAAGGGTTCTCTAAGCTAGCTAAGCCTATGACAGCCCTATTAGAGAAGAATGCCAAATTTGTATGGTCAGACAAATGTCAAGCTAATTTTGAGGAGCTAAAGAGAAGGTTGACAACAGCCCCAGTGTTGACCTTACCTGATTTAAGTAAGAGCTTCTCTATTTATTGTGATGCATCTCGCCTAGGCCTTGGATGTGTGCTTATGTAAGAAGGAAAGGTTGTGGCATACGCATCCAGGCAGTTGAGAAAGCATGAACTAAATTACCCAATACATGATTTGGAATTAGCCGCAGTTGTCCATGCTCTAAAAATCTGGAGGCATTATTTGATCGGACATAAGTGTAACATCTATACTCACCACAAGAGTTTAAAATATATTTTTACTCAGTCAGAGTTGAACCTAAGGCAACATCGTTGGCTGGAGTTGATTAAAGATTATGATCTGGAAGTGCATTATCATCCTGGAAAGGCAAATGTTGTTGCCGATGCACTTAGCAGAAAGAGCTATGCTAATGGACTTCAGTTGACATTTATACCAGTAGAGTTGCGAGCTGAAATAGAACATCTCAATTTGGGTTCTGTCAATAATGTAGTGGAATTGGCCATAGTGCCTACGTTGGAGCAAGATATACACAAAGGTCAGTTGGAGGATGAGAAAGTAAAGGAGATTGCAGAGCATGTAGTGGTTGGAAAGGCACCAGGCTTCAGGTTGGATGAGAATGGTACTCTATGGTTTGGAAAAAGAATATGTGGACCTGAAGTGAAAGCTATCCGTGATACGATTCTGTGAGAGGCACATGATTCTGCTTATTCTATACACCCTGGAAGCAGCGATATGTACTTAGACCTTAAAGAGAAGTATTGGTGGTATGGTTTGAAAAGAGATGTGGCTGAGTATGTGGCCATATGTGATACTTGTCAAAGGGTGAAAGCTGAACACCAAAGACCTGCTGGATTGCTGCAACCAATGAAAATACCAGAGTGGAAATGGGAAGAAGTTGGTATGGACTTCATTACTGGATTACCCCGCACTCAACATGGATATGATTCGATCTAGGTAATAGTGGATCGACTTACTAAGGTAGCCCACTTCTTGCCAGTTAAAACCACTTATAGTGGCGCAAAGCTAGCAGAGTTGTATATGGAGAGAATAGTGTGCCTACATGGGGTTTCGAAGAAGATCATATCTGACAGAGGAACTCAGTTTACATCGCATTTTTGGCATAAGGTACATAGTGCTTTGGGAACAAAGTTAAATTTCAGTTCTGCTTATCATCCCCAAACCGATGGACAGACAGAAAGGACCAATCAAATCTTGGAAGATATGTTGAGAGCTTGTGCTTTACAGTATGGTACTAGTTGGGATAAGAGTTTGCCATATGCTGAGTTTTCATATAACAACAGTCACCAAAAAAGTCTCAAAATGGCGCCGTTCGAAGCTTTATATGGACGTAAGTGTAGAACACCTCTATTCTGGAATCAGACAGGTGAAACTCAAGTGTTTGGACCAGATGTCCTACGCAATGCAGAGGAACAAGTGAGAATGATTAGGGACAATTTGAGAGTAGCACAGTCCAGACAGAAAAGTTATGCAGATATCCGAAGAAGAGAGTTGAGTTTCAAAGTAGGTGACTATGTGTATTTGAAAGTGTCACCAATGAGAAATGTCAGAAGATTCAATATGAAGGGTAAGTTAGCGCCGAGATATGTGGGACCTTTCAAGATTCTAGAGAGACGTGGAGAAGTGGCATATCAGTTGGAACTGCCAGAAAGTTTGTCGGGTGTGCATGATGTGTTCCGTGTTTCTCAGTTGAAAAAGTGTTTGCGGGTACCAGAAGAGCAGATTCCCTTGGAAGAGCTTGTTGTTAAAGAAGATCTTACATATGAAGAGTATCCAGTAAAGATTCTTGAAACTGTAGAAAGAGTTACTAGGAGCCGCACTATAAAGATGTGCAAAGTACAATGGAATCGATATTCAGAAGATGAGTCTACTTGGGAAAGAGAAGAAGATCTGAGAAAATCTTATCCACAACTGTTTGAGTAAGCATCACCCAATCTCGAGGATGAGATTCTTTTAAGGGCGTAGAATTGTAACACACTAAATTTTTTTCATAATTACAAAATAGTTAAATATGATTTATTTGTGTAATTGAGTGTGCATTTAAATACAGGGAATAATAAATTTTTGTGAAATTAAAATTAATCATAAGGTTAGCAACTTGTTTTTGCACTCATGCTGTTGCATTATATTTTTTTGATGACTGGTTTTATTCAAATGCCAAAAGGATTTAAAAATCTCTTGAAATGGGATTTGGAAAATCAATTTAGGAAATAAAAAGGGATTCCTATTAATTCTCCCTCTCCCTCACTTTTGGCCCGATGGCCGTTTTTTCCTTGGCCCGCCCGCACTTCCCCTTTCTGTCTTTTCTTCCTTGCTGGGCCAGCCCGGTCAGTGCCGCAACCGCTGCCGCGCCCTTGTTCCCCTGCCGCTGACCCGTCGGTCCCACACGTCAGGGCCGTCGCCCCCAACCTCCAGCTCTCCCGCTTCGCTCGCACTCGAGCGCAACTGTCGCCGCGCCCACGCTCCATCGTGGGAGCGTCTTCCCCCCCCCCCCCGCACCTCGGGTCTTTTAAAAAGTGGAGTGTGACCCCGTCTCCGCCCTTCCCTTCCCTAGTTTTCCATGCTCTCGTTCGCTAGTGCACCACAGAGAACGGTAGCGGCGATCCTCCGGAGCAACGTTCGCCCCACCGCGGCGACCGTCACCGTCGAGCCATCCCCGTTCCGAGTTTTTCACTCGGTGAGCTTCGCCTTGCTCTCCTCTTCCTCCCCATGCTGTCACTTTCGGGTTTGGTGGCTTCTAGGGCCGTTTTCCCCATCGCCGGCAAGCTCCTCGCCTCTGGCCACGGCAGCCACCACATCGCTCGCCTTCCCCGGCTGCACAAGTGGCATGGTCGAGTTCGCCAACCCCTCCACATCCTGCCTGTAGCCTATAAATGGAGAATGGAGCTTCGTAGCGCTCGATTGCGTCACTCCGGCGAGCTCCTCGCCGTCGGTCATGGCGCGCATACCGCGCGGGCCACCCCGTGGCCGCAATTGTTCTGGGGCGAGTTCGCTTTCTTCCCTGCGTCACCCCGGTGCTCTCGGTTTTGAAAACCGTGCACCGTAGCGCCTGTTTGGACCACTCCAGCGAGCTCCCGGTCGCCGGCAATGGCGGCGCTGCCGCATCTCCCCCAACTCCGGCGACCGAGCCCCTCTCTCCTCCCCTCCATCTAATCTCCACCATTCATCTCGAGATCTACGGCCAGAAATGGCCAATACCCCTTCGAGGGAATTTTTGCTTATGAGCCCCTCGGTTTCTGTCATATCTAACCCGCCGTCCTTGGCGTATTCCCAAAATACGCATTCCAAATTTGAAGACGTAGTTTCTTCGGTTTAAATGAAAAATACGTTTTTAGATTAATTACAGAAATGCCACTACACTATTTTGCTTATAAAATCATCATTTTAACTCCGATTTGACCCGTTTAACTTGCATTAGGTTCATAATTTCATGATCTATGCAATAGTGCTACTGTTAGATCTGTTAGGAGATTTTGAATTTCTCGATTAAGTCTAGTATAATACCTATCTTTTGGAACTGTAAATAGCTCGTAACTTGTGCGTTGTAACTCTGTTTTTCGTGCAATTCACATCATTGTGATCGTAGCGAGACATGCATAGATGATTTTGGTAAACATTTCATATAGTTTTATTTATTGTTGGTGTACTATTCTAATCATAATCATGTTTTGCTTGTATGTCTGTTCTGGAATGCGTGTTTTACTTCGTGTCATTCGAGTTCAGACGGTGAGGAGTACTTCGGGAATCCAGACACGTACGAGGAGCAGCAGGACCAACAGCAGTTCGCGAACCAAGGCAAGTATAGCTTGGGCCTACCTTGATGTCCTATTCATTATATAATATACTCATTATGCATGTGTCTAATATTGCTCAACTATAAGGACATCCTAGTCTTTGATGACTTGTACCTTGATCCCTATGGGTTTTATTGCACATGGGTAGAATGCTAGTGCTCTAACTAAACATGATTTATACTATGACTAATGGAACCAATGGATAAATATGGTGGTGACAGTGGAACTATAGGGTGATGGTGCAAATGATGTTGATCATGTTGCCCTAAACCCTCCGTAAGGACTTATCTGTAGGGCAAACGCTGTGACATACAGTGCAACCGTGAGAGTTATATGGCTCTGACTTTAGCTCAGTAATAGGATCTTTTCTAGCTTGTTAGAGGTTACCCGAAAGGGCGCAAGAGGGGCTTGCCACGTTGGGTATAGAATTGCCTCTGTTCTGATGTGTATAGCCTACAGGAATTGTGCCATCGAAAGGGGGTTCTCTATATCTGCCTGCCGAGGAAACCTAGCGGCCCTAACTTGTTAGAAGAGGCCTATGGAAGGCTTCATAGTGTACCCTGCCTTCTCACCTTGGGAGTGTTAGGGGGTCGACGGGCCCCGGGCATATGGGCAACACGACTCATGGGTAAAGATGCACAACCTCTGTAGAGTGTTAAAACTGTTATAATTGTCGTGCTCACGGTCACGAGTGGCCCAGAAAACTCACAGAATAAATGGTTATTGACGTATGGATGACTTATGACGATGATGATGAGATTATATTGAGGATCAATTACTCTCCTTAATTCTAGTAGGTGATCATGAGCGTTAAACGTGAGCTTAAGCATAACTTAATAATAATTAATAATAAAATGTTGATCTATTAAAAATGCTAACTGCAGTCAACCGTGTTTATCCTTTTTGAGCCTCATGAATCCTCATACTATACTTGCGGAGTACGAGTGTACTCACACTTGTTATTATTTCATTTTTGGATAAAAATCCCATATGGGTAACAGATGACAGTTTCTACGAGGATTTCCCTGAAGATTACTAGGTTTGGGTCAACCAGTCGGCCTTCCCTGTGGAGCAACTACTTCGTTTGAGAGTGTTATTTACTTTTTCGCTTGTTATGTTAAGAACTATGTGAAGTAATATCGTGATGTATGTACACAGTGATGATACTTCTGTTGCTTTGTCAACTTATGTGTGTGACTATTCCTGGGGCGCACATAAGATGTATGCACTCTATATTGTCCTTTAATTGGAGTGTGACAACTACCGTCGAGTTCGATGGAGCCAGATCCACTGCAGTCGAGCTTGGTGGTGGCTGGATATGCCTCCCCCGCTCCTCTAGATGGCCCCTCGCCACCGTGGAGCTCGGTGGAGCTAGATCCACCATAGTGGACTCGGTGGTGCTAGATCCACCTCTGTCAAGCTCGGTGGAGCTAGATCCACCACCGCGCGATCTTGGTGATGGCAAAATATGCATCCCTTGCTCCTATAGTTTTGGCCGCTGCTGCCACTCGAGCTTGGGAGAGGGAGAGGGAGACACGCCGCCACCGCTCGGGCTAGGGAGAGGGAGAGGTGCCCCCGTTGCCACTATCAAGGAGAGGGAGAGGCGTCACCACCACGGTGGGGGAGGGACACCACGCCCTACATGCCACTATGGGGGAGAGGGCACTAATGTGGGCAAGAGGGGGCCTGTTGCAATGTGGGAGAGGAGTGGTGTCATGATTATCGTTATGTGATCGCAATGTGAGACAGAGGGATCCAAACAGAGGAGAAGAGAGAAACCCTAAGTTACATATTTATACTTGAACACGCGTATCGGGCCTCGATTGATCCTCTTGGGCCATGGCTCTTTTTTCTCACATGGGCCTCTATTTTTGGAGGTAGATTCATAAACCAATTTTAGGAGGCACAGATTTTTGACCGCCTACATAAATAAAATGACTGCCTCCATTAATCGAGTTTGCGAGGCAAGCATTTTTTATGCTTCGATAAATAAAATGACTACCTCCATTAATCATCCAGCATTTTCTGACACTATTACACTCGCACCCTCACAACCATGTCGTAACCCCCATTAGAGTCCAATTTCAGCCACAACAGTAAGTTGTCAGTCATCATAGTCGCAGTCATCACCATCACTATCTGAGACTGTCTAAGGTGTACACTCACACCGCCGTATCGGCTTATGATCCGCTTGTGATAAAGTCCTTACTTCCGTCGCATTAGAGCACAGCCCGGTTGTGTTGGTATACACTAACACCACCATGTTGGCTTATGATCCGTTTGTAATTAGGTCGTTGTTTCTGTCACATTGGAGCACCACCTAGGTGCACTAAATGCACTAAGACATTACTGGGGTTCTTAGCGGTGCGGTGGTCACCGTAAGAACAAAAGAAATTCTTTGGTCTAGCCGGGTACAAACATACAAGGGGCTCCAGCACGAAAGAGCCAAAAGATGGAAAGAAACACGGGATTCGCTTCCTTTGATCCACTCGCCATAGCAATGACAGGAATCGAAGGGATGGAATCAAAGAGAGCAACAAACACCAACAAGTGAAGAGCTCAGTCCACACCTTACTGGGTCGATGAGGATTGAGAGCATGAGAAGAGAGAAGAATGGAATCCACACTCTTTTGACCAACTCGCCATGGAAACGGGTGATGGTTAGAAGGAAGAGACACAGTCCTATGATCCAAACCCACTCATAGGGCACCACAACCGTGCAACTGAGTCAGCACAAAGCTATCCCTGAGGTTCATAGCGATGCGGTTGTCACTGCTAGATTTGAAGGAATGCTATAGTCCTAGCGGTACAAGCATACGAGTTGGTTAGAATAAACATGTGAGCGAATGAGATAAAGCCCGATGGTCATGGAGAGACAAACTTGCGGCCACAAGCTATGCCTACACGAGTTGGCTTCTGTACATTCCACGATAATCGTCCCTTAGTTTGTCTCCTTTTGACTTGGCCCTGATGAACTCATCGTGTGTGGGTAGGAAGCACACCAATAATGACATCGAGTCCACCACGACCATGTCCTAGGGATGAAACTAGGAGCTAACTATCGCCTTATGGTGAAGACAACTAAACATGAGGGGACAAACCCATGACCAAAATGGTTGAATGAACTACGGATTCCCTAATCGACTGGAAGGCACGATACATAGGCAACCACTGAACTACATGATGAACCGACAATACAAGCAACACAAGAAACCGATGACTCGACAACATGACTTGGAGTAGCACATATGCTTAGCACAAGAGGTAGATTGAAGGCGAAGGCACAACACAAGCATTCTTATAGATAGGTAGATGGATAGATAGATCATGTGTGAATCATGTATAGATGACAAGTATAGATGATAGATGACAATAATGTGATGAAATGTAAAGCAAGGTTTTTGTCAACGTCAAAGAAGGTGTTGATAGGTTCAAAAGCTCGACCTTGACGGGGAAGGGCGACTGTGGCTTGCTGCTACTGCACTAGGTGGGCTGCTGCTTGCTATCGGTCGGTTGTGGCTTGCCACAGCTTGGCTTCTACTGGCTATGACCTACCAAGGTTGGCTGCAAGTGGCTGGGGCATGACTGTTGTGTTCGGAAGTGGTGCTGTAGCTATGTCCAAGGTCGGGGACATGTTCTACAGCAGTGGTTCACCAGCATCAGCAGCGTCTCGGCTCTAGCGGCTCCATGGTGTCCACAACAAGCTGCAAGACAGTGGCATGGAGTAGAGACATGCCATGGTATAGGAGTGGGGGTGTGCCCTTCCTGCAGCAGTGAAGTCCGTGGCATGAAGGCCGGCCATTAGACAAGAACAGCGATAGATGGGGAAAAGGAGGGGACCTTGGATGCTAGAGCTCACCGATGGTGGAGGAGGAGCTCTGGCGGCTAGCAAGGGTGGTGTAGATGTCAGAGTGGCCTTGTTGAGCACCGTTGAAGGATGCAGTGGGGTCACAGCCACTATAGGTTGGGGGGCGAAGGAGGTCGTGGTTGCTGCGGCTGACTATAGCGCTCTCGGCGCTTGATGTGGACGCATTGAGGTTGGTGCCGAGCGTGGACAAGCGAGGCCATGCCTTGCTGTTCCGGCGTGTGCTCGACGCTATGGCCATGCTCATAGTGAGGGTGCAGAAGAGTGTGTGGCATCACAAAGTTGGAGTGGGGCTCACGGTCACCATCGAGGTGCTTGGCGAAGACAGGGTCACAGGTGCGATGAAGATTGTGCTGCGGCACGGCGAAGTACGGCACGGCCGGCGTTGAGGTGGAATGGGAGCTTAGCCGGCATTGAGGATGGCATGATGGATGTGGCTCCGAGCGATGAGGTGTGCCGGTAGCTGACCGAGTGGCGCCATGGCCAGGCCAAAGTGGTCATGCTGGAGAGCACAGAGCGCACGTGGTCACCGACATAGATGATGATGATGCTTCAGCACGGCCAGTGGCGCGACCGCAGCATAATGAGGCGAGCTGCAAGGCGTAGTGGTGGTGCGGCTATAGCTCCGTGGCTGGCAGTGGCAGGCTAGGGAAATGGAAGTGGTGGCGGCAGCAGCTAGGAGTGGAGCAGGGGAGCGTGGGAGCAGCTAGGAGCCTGGCGGCAGTGGATGGGGAGGAATAGAGGAGCGACCATGGTGGTTTGTCTTAAATAGCACACGACGCCTAGGGTTTCTAGGGTATGGACAGGGAAGATGCCTCGGTGTTTGTACTAGGGGCCACATGGCGCTTATCGCGTGGCACGGATGCCGAGGACACGAGGCTCGTGAGCATGGGCATGCACTCGCATGCTAGCTGCGGCGGTGGCTTCTCAGAGCGGCACGACGCCTGTTAGAGTTAGACAAGGGCGCAGCCGAGCTGAGCTGGCAGTCCTGCAGGGGCTGTCCACGGGGCCTGCGGTGGCCAGTGGTATGGGCCTGCGGGGCCGGGTGCACGGGCCTACGAGGGCCAAGTGGAAGCTGGGCCACGACGCTATGCCACTGGGCTGTGGACTCGTGGGATGAAGCGGGGAGGGGAGTTAGGCGAGCCTGCTCGGTGTAAAGAAGGAGGTGGGGTGTAGCTAGGCTAAAGCACAGAGGCCAAGGCTGGCTAGGTCAAGGGAGCAAATATGTTGCTCATGCATGAGCTGGGCCTAGGAGGAGGAGAAGGGAGGTGATCTGGGCCGTGGGATAGGGGAGAGAAAGGGGAGGTGGTGGGCTGGTTGGGCTGAATTGGGGATTAAAAAGGGAACATGATTTTTTATACTCATGAATTTAAGAAGGATTCAAAAAGGAATTTGTGATGGTTTCAAAAGGAATTCTAGGGGATTTGAAATGAGACCGGATTGGAATTCAAGGGAATTTGAGAAGAACTCAAAGGAAAATTTGAAATGAGAATTTTAAATAGAGTTTCAAAAGGATTTCAAATGGGATTTAGAATATTTCATGGAGAGAAGGAAAAAGGATTCTTCCTTTAAGAATTATGACTCCAAGGAGGGAGGAGTCACAAAGGGTTAAGGTGAGTTTTCAAGGAAGATTTAGAGGGACTCAAAAGAGATAAAGGAGGGAACTCGCTATAGATTTGTGCACTCCAACATGAACGAGACTCAAACACAGAACAACTCAAGAGCTCTGGCACTTCCTACAAACAATTCTACATGGGTGCAACAATTTTTTTATAGATTGTCCTTAGTTTGACCTAGGTTTCACCTACCATCTACATGCTTCACACAATTGCATGAAAAAATTTAAAAGTTAGTATTTTTGGGTGTTCGAAAAACTAGAGGTGTTATAGTCCTCCCCCCACAGGAATCCCATCCTCGAGATTAAGACATTGCTCGATCGATGAAGAGGTGGGGTATTGCTTCTGAAGTCTACTTATTTCAGAGCTTGCTTCTCTTCTGTTGTTGTTGCTCCAAAAGACCTTGCTGAAAGGAGCTGTTGTCAATCTGGTTTGCTTGACAACTCGATCCAAAATCTTCACAAGTGCTCAGGGTACGAGCGGGTCTTGTAGATCCATGGTTCCAATATAGTCTTCTCCTTCTAGATTCCTCTGACACTTGCTCAGATGTGAGACGTGGATCATGGGTGTTTTATTGGCTAGCTAGTTGGTGACTCCAACTTGTAGACGAGCTTCCCAATTTACGAGGCGAGTTGCTAGCTTGTCCTTATCATGAAACCTCACGGTGCCTCTGGAAGGTGATACCCATTGTAGCCACTTTAAACTTGAGATATCTGTAGTTATCAACCCTAAAACTAAGGTCTCGCCTTGTTTCTATTGGTATAGCTCATTTGACGGGTCTGAGCTATCTCCAGGTTCTCACTAACCTTAGACACTTGTTCTTCGGCTTCTTTATCCCTACTGGTCCAAGAACTACCTTTCTTCGGCTTCTAATCGTATAAGTGGGTCGCGCTTGATAGTTGCTATTATAGGAGAACTCGACGAAGAATAGGCTTTTCTCCTAATCCCATCCAGAATTTGAGATTCACACTCTAAACAGATCTTCCCTAATCTGAATCACTCTTTGTTGTGAACTTGACAAATGAAGATGTGATTCTAGTTTCTAGATTCTTTCTAATGAATAAGCCAATTGATCCAATGATTGATTTTGACCCACTTCGAGTCATTTGCTTTCTAAGAGCGGGCTAAACCAAATGTAATGTCCTTACCACTTAGAAAATAGGCCAACTATGTTGTCCATGCTAATGTCTTCCTATTTCCCTAGAAGAAGGTTCAAAGGGCCAAAGTAATTCTGTGGTTCCTTGGCATTTATCATTTATGTCTCGGCAAAAATCGTATCTATCCACATAGGTTACAGTAATATGTTTTCTGACAAGGTGGTTTCTCAAATTTGCTGATTTTGTGGAATGCATACAAGATTCTTCAATCACAAGGTGTCTCGTGCATTGATTCGGTGATTCTAGAGCTTTTCCTGACATACGTGTTTTGATTTTCTCAGATATTCTAGTATATTTTTAAGTGCTTCCTTGATCTCCTCAACTATCTGGTAGTATAAGTTATCGCTTGATCTTCTCAGAGCACATATCCTAACCTTGCTTAGAAATGTTGCAATAAACCCCAAAATTCTTATGACTATCAGGTAAGGTCGACACCACTGTCCAGCTATTCCAAGATAATGGCTATGGTTGATAACATTTCTATCCTACTAGCTATGTCAATCTTGGATGGGTCGATTGGAGATTTCTCCTATGGTCAAGTCATACCCGCTTCTTATCTCTAGAATTCAAGAATGCAAGCTTTTTAAAACAAGAATTCTCGCTCCTCAAGGTTTGACATACCATAGATAATCCATTAGCTTTTCTTGCACATCTCTAAAAATGCTTCTCAACTTCTTCATCTGTTTTCTAAATGGATCAGGATGTTGTCAAAACTATGGCAAATTTTGCTAGCTCTTTGCTATGAAGGTCCTATGTCAGGTTATTGAAGTATGTAGGTGTTGGCGGTCATTATTGCACATCTAACACCACCAAATTAAGTTCAAAACAGGAGAAGTGTACAACATTATAACACATATGCATATACTTTGACCTTGCTCCACTTGTTTTTTGGAGCAATCATGTTTACAGGTACAAACACGAAAACAAGTGAAAATGCACAACTTCACAAGAGAAAGCGCATAAAAGAAAGCATATTTCCAACAAAGGCGTAATTCAAGAATTATGGAGGAAGCCCACCTATGAATAAACCTAGAACGAGTCACCACCGCAAGGGAGGCCTAGGCCCAAGGGAGAACCAACATGATGAAGTCGGTGGCGAGAGGGCCACCTAGGGTGCGGCCACACCCTAGGCCACACCTCCCCCCACCGCCTTCCTCTAGCGGTTGCATGCCTCCATGCCTTGGCGATTTCCGATGGTTTCCATGTTTATCTTCGACGAAACTGACCTCTTCCATGTATAAATAGATGGGTAGAGTTGTCCTCCAAAACACACACAACATTTGGAGAATACCTCACTAACATTTCTTGTAGTTTTTACTATTTTTTAGAGCAAGGCAAAAGCTATCAAGGAGAGCTTGTCTCCTTAGAAGAAGAGCAACTCTTGGTATGAATACTACTAAGAAGAGTTCTTCCATATTCAAGCTCTCATATTTTATTTATAGTATTGCTTATGAACTAGAGTATAGTTTCAATCATGTTATTATTATGATATATGGACTAGCATATAGTTTATATGTTATGATCTTGACATGTTCATCATTGTTCATAGAGTTCATCTAATTAGAAGAAGAATTAGGATTTGCATAATGGTTCGTTGTTCCTTTGGGTTTGCCCATATTCTAGCCTCTCAATCCGTAGGGTTGGGGTCCTAGGGGGATATGGGTAGTTGCTTTGTACATGGGCGTGGCGCCCGGGTGCACAGGAACGTGTGAATGATGGTGCCCTACAGTTGAGTTGGTAGGCGGCAGGTGGTGGGAGCCATGTTCGTCCTTTGTAATCCCCCACATTCGGGTATGGTGTAGGAGTTTGTAAACATCTTTGATGCCTAGCAAACCAGGTCAGGGGACCTCCCATTTACCCTAGACTTAGCTCTAATTCTAATTATGTGAATTGTATGATTACTAACATGTTCATAGCAAGGTTATATTTTGATCATGCTAGCTCTGTTAGATTATTCTTTTATTCTTTATTTTTATTTTATCCTTGAGGTAGATCCATGTGTGTGTCCACTATCCATGATTTACTATTCTTACCCCTGTCATGATTCATAGTCTATTATGTAAGTATGATTTATGCTCATGTCAAAAGAATAGAACAATACTATAACTACAATCATCATGCTCTCTTTTGGTAAAAATATAAATATGACACCTGGAATACTCACAGATTGAAATGCTGCATCGATAGATCCATGCGCTTGTGTAGTTGTCTATAATCATAAACTAGCCTATCATGGTTGATAGGTTCTTGGCTATGTTGTGGATTAGCACAACGTTGTTTCTAGAAAGTCAATCGGTGTTTTCTAAGTGACATTATCCTTTGATTGTAAACCTTCCTCTTAAGTCAAACCTGTGATATTTCTGGCACCATGTTGAGAGAGGGAGGAATATAGCTCTAGTGTAATGGTATTTATGTAAACACCATCTGGGGTTCCTAGTGTAGTTGTCACGCGATGGGGTCAAGACCTTCTCACTTGATAGCAACGTCTAGAAGCACCAACAGGCATTTCTAGTGCTGTTGCTAGGGATTTGGTCTATCTCTAGTGATTGTGCTAAGAAATGCCAACAACAAGCATTAGTTAATCCAAATGGAGCACTTGTGAACTCAATGTCTCAATTGGGGGCAATTCTGGCATTCAACTGGAAGGACGTTCGGGTATTCTCGGACAATTAGCATGTCTCAAGTTGGTGACCATCGGTTCTCAAGTAGCCCTGTGGAGTAGATTTTGATGTTGAGGGAAAACTTGGTCCGTATGTCCAAACTAGTGGCATGCGTATGTAGCAACATCATTCTCCTTCTTCATCCTTAGCTTCAACAGTTCGCTAATTTCTGATGTCTTCTTCTCACTCTAGGTGCACCTAGCATACTTGCTCTATGTGCTAAGAAACCTATCGTGTGCTTATGTTGCTCCTAGCCTCATTGCAAGAGGGTCCAAATAACTTTCTATTTCCAAATATGATTCTTTAGAGAGCTCGAATTCCTAAGATTTGGCTGATATTTCTGTCTCTCCTCATCACGGAGAACTTCTTTCTTTACCATACTTTACTTAAGGTCCATTTCCTTGAGTGTAACTATGTTGGTTTGCTTATTTGGAGTAGGGCAACTACAGAGGTGACAGGGATGCTTTACAAGGCTTGGATGAACCTTCACGCAATAGTGCTTCCTTTGCTTCCTAGCTTCGGTGTACTTAGGCACACCCTATTGTATGATCTTGGCTTAGTTCAATCTACCAGGCTTTGGGGTAGACAGCACAAATTCCATAATGAGTTCGCAAGGCCCTTGAGCCAAAATGTAGCAATGCTCAAACCTTTTTTATTAGTGCATTTCTCAAGATCAAGCTTTCTTTTGATCCTATGTAACTAGTCAGCTACCTAGATTGGGTTATTGATGTGGTCAAAGGAGGGTTTAGCTTGTAGGACTTCTCAAACTTCTTGCTAGAAAACTTCACGAGATGGCTCAGGTGCTACTACAACAGTACTTTTCTACAAGATACAGGTCTGATGAGCTATAGCTGTTGTGTAACCGAGTGCTTCCGAGGCTCGGGTCCCAAGACTCTGGTCAAGCTCCGGGTGTATCCAAGAGTAACTCTAGGGTGATGGAAAACGGGTATCCAATATCACACCCATGTGATGGGCGATGGGTATCCAAAAATCACCCCAGGGTTGATGTGCATCAAACTCTCCACGCCAATATCATCGATATGTTTTCTAGCTCGTTGGACTCTAGCATTCTTGTTGTCCATTTTTGACATTATTTTTACAACTGTCATCCGGTCGACAAAGGGTTGGCCTAGGTTTAGCTAACCGGGCTAGCTAGGGTCTGGAGTCTTATCCGCACAAAAACAGGTTCTATATCCTACACTCAGACAACCAGAAGCACGCAAGAAGCACGAAAGAACAACAACTCAAGATCCAGGCAATCAAACATCATTACAACTTTGAATGCATAGTGTTGGCTTAAGGTGACTCTAAGGCCTTCAAAGTCTCACACTGCTACCGATCTAGCATGGGTGGTCATGGGGTATGTTCTATAGGTCTACTTTCTTTGACAGGGAAGTCAGTTAGCACTAGAATTCAAGGTGGAGGGGGAAATAAGTGTTAGCATCTAGAGTTCTTTAACAGACATGATGTTTGGCTTCCATGCTGGTGTTTAGTCCTAAGGGTCTCGTCCTAGGGTCAAGCATGGCTCTGATAACAACTGAAATGATCCATGATTTCCTTGAAGGGAAATCCACAGATTACAACATAATGTGATAATTCCAGAAAGACCAAGTTATCATATTATTTTTATTTAGCTGATATCATAGTCATACATCATGGAAGTACAAGCTTACAAGGTATTACAACACTTGGTAACACACCTAAGTACATCGTTATTCTAGTGGAAAGACACACATCTTTGTCAGGGTCGACTTGGCGCATCAGCAAGTGAAGGCTCCTCCTTCATGGGCATTCATCAGAGTCAGTGTAGATTTTCAATGGGCGTAGAGTTCATCTTCTAAACCAAAATTGAGCGTACGAATGAGACCATCAAATCCATCTATCCCCTATTGTTGTCATCTTGGATGACATCCAATCCAGCTGAACAATTATCAGTATGATTTGTACTGGCCACTAGCTCCCACCCTATGCTTTGCGTATGCTTTGTGGTAAGTGGAATGCAAGGGTAGAGCAAAAGTCCTATATATGTGGCTGTAGTTTTCCTATGCATGTTTGTCAATATTTTATAATAGTAGTTCATCAAGTTTTAACCCATCTGTCGACGGTAGTTATCGATCATTTTAAACCGTCAACCAAACATGAAAAAGGGCATAAATCAACCTCCAACATAGAAATAAGGTTTATACTTACAAAATTCTAAAGTTTTGGTGAATCTGTGTTTCTATAGGGGGTTATCAGGAAAAAGAGAAAAGATATGAAGGACGTTGGGATAAAAATTGAATTCCGAACCGACTCCAAGTCAAGAAGACTCTAGAAGACATGAGAAGACATCCACCTGAAGGAAGGGGCTCTGCCGACCCTAGGCCCCTCCTATGAGCCACCGCTTTTGTATGTCAGTGCACTACCGCCTTAGGGTTTGCATCTATGCTATTGCTCAATGTCAGTTTGATCCGAGGGCTCTGGTGTATCCTAGGGGACTATATTACCAGAGCCAAACCCTAGGGTTTAGATCATCAAGTCATTATTCAGATCAAGTCATCAGAGCTAGAAACCTTAGTTTCAATTAGAGCTTCACCATATTCTAGAGCATAGCTACATAGATTAGAATTAGTGAGTCAAGCTTTGCTTGAATTCTAGATCTGCCAAGAGCGTGGCTTGCAAGAGTCCTCTGTAAGCTCTCTTCTGTATCTTTCTGTATTTACTTTGCTAGATACAATGGATTTGACATGGATTTATATATCATTTATGTTCTCAATTGTGCTACTCATTGTTTGCTTAGAATATATACTTAGTTAGAATGCATTTATATTCAAACATAAGATCGTATAGCGCTCACTCTTTGATATCATGGGTGAGTGGTCAACACTGTGTAAGCATGGTGCTTAGACATTGTTTGCCTATGGATACACCCTATATTATGGGTCATGTGGTAGATTGCGGATGTGATACTCCCATTGAGTCCTTTGTAGTCCACTCCCTGAATATAGGGCCAATAGGAATTGATTACTTAGGAAGTCTTGCTCTGTTCTTGATCTTCCTTAGTAATGTCCCTTGTGGGTAGATATAAAGTATTGTTGCCATGATTACTAGATGTAATTGCACTAGTCTTAGTGTGCTTTGATAGTATAGTTTAGAATGACTTAGGAATATCTTTTTACTTCTACCTAATCCATGCTAATGCCTAGATGGGGAGTGCTCTAAATGAATTATATTATATTTGACTTAGTGTTTATCATTCATTATCATTTATATTATGACTTACCCCTGTTATGAGTAAATTGAGCATACATGGTTCATTCTCCATTGCATGTGCATAGTGATTCATCATATTCCTATACAAACCAATACCTTCCCAGCGATAAAATTATAAATCGACAACCCTGGAATACTCTTGGGTAAAATGCTACAAGGTATATTAATCTGTGCGCTTGCAGATACTTTGTATTCATATTCATATTCATATATATTCTCTCACTAGTCACTTGCATTAGTAATAACTACTTAGTATGATTCTAGGTAGTATCCAAACGTATCTCTTATACTTATGCTAGGGATGACAACCTGGTTATTCTAGGAGACATAGGTTTATTATAGGTGGCTAAGTAATTCAACCAAGTGACACGTTAAGAAATACCAAAAGCATTCCTTGGCAGTGATGCTAAGGAATGTCAACACCATCTCATCCACATGTTCACCCATCCCATCACACACATCTCACCATGCTCTCACTCACTCTCTAGGCAGCAAGGACGACTCCCGCTCGTGCCTTGCCTCATCAGCTCACACCGGAATCCAACAACAAACCTAGGGAGAGGTAGGAAGGACTCCTCTCACTAATCAAGTGAAGCGTGGGTCATAGGAATGTCCATATCCGAGGACATGGCTATATGTATAGATCGATCAACTCTGGAGAGCGTGTACACCTAGAACCATAAGATCACCATCATCGATGATTTGGCTTTCTAGGCTAATACCAACTGCCTCCCAACTGGTATGGTGCCACACTAACACTCAGCCCTAGGCCACCTTAGAGTCCACTGAAATGCTAAGACTATGAGACATAGTACCGGGCCCCTAGAGGTCACTACGCTGTCTTCGGAGGGTGTGGGTCCCACACCAGTGCCTCCCTACACTATCACCTTCCAACCTAGTACTAGTGGCACCATCCTAGTTGGTCGGGTAATCGTCCCCCGCCCATTCAAGAACGAGTGGTGTGTATGTAGGGTCCAATGATCAGGTTGTCAAGACATACTAGTCCTTAGGGGAACTGGATAGGATATCTTCTCTTGGGGTTAACCAACACCCCGTGCCTCGGTGGCACCTCCATCCCGAGGCTTCATCCCATGAAAACACTCCATCTCAGGATCTACTCATCACACATGCACCCGCCACAGGTGCCTCTCATAGGGGATGCCTCGGTCACACCCCCTCGGCAAGACTTGTCCCAAAGACCAATCATAAGATCCTACCTGATTGATTCAACCCTCACCACACACCCAAATTGCACACCGAGATCTCTCCAAGTTGTTATCACATTATTACCACATTACCGGCACCAAGTGCCTTAGCCACTCACAAACAAGCCTCCACCAAGCATCACATCAAAGATATTATGCATAGTAGAAGTAAATTAGTACGTAGTAAGCGAGCGTCTAGCCTAATAGTGGGTGTGCAGGGGAATAGGTTGCGACAAGGTAATGGCTTTCAAGCGTTCCTACCATGCAACCTATCACAGTTCATTTGCATAAAAGTAAAGCACTAGCATCTACATTGTAGCATGTCTAATCTGATTCTACGAGGTTGGGTGGGACGTGGCACTGTTGAATGTCATCTCTGAGATCCTTAGTGTACTCGTAATTGTTCTCCTTCCAAGGTCCTTTCATCCGCATGTCCTTCATGTGTCCTTCCTCAAATGGGATCCGACTTGATTGACACTATCATCGACGCATCTACCTCGACAGAGCGACTAGCAAGACGAAAAGCAATCAAACCACTAATCCTAGAAAAACTACAAAGAGAGGGGCAACAAGGCACAACATGATCAACTACAGCGAAAGAACAAGGGGAAATGACTTAGCCCTCTCGGTAGATGTCCGATCCTTGGGCCAAGAGAAACACAAGTGGTAGTTTGCTAATCATGAGCTTAAGTCCTAGCCTAGCCAGTACTTCCTGGGTCGATCGTATTGACCTATATGGCTTTAATAAATTGGCATAGTCCCTAGCTCATCTTAAGCATAAACCATGACTCGTGGCTTTTCGATCCTGGTGTCATGGAGATTGATGAAAATTGAAAAGAGTGGCTAGGCGGGAAAATAGCAATTCTAGTCTCTCTCAATCCGTATGCCATTGTAACTGATGTGAACCAAGAGAGGGTGGAACGGGGGAGTGAATAGAAGCGAGGTGGTCTACTTCTTCTAACCACACGCCATGGTAAGAGACGGGGCATCGAAAGGAGTGACACACAAGAGAACTTGGGTGCTCAACCCAATTCTAGGGTACCATGACCTAGGTGCACTAAATGCACTAAGACATTCCTAGGGTTCTTAGCGGTGCGGTGGTCACCGTAAGAACCAAAGAAATGCTTCAGTCTAGCCTGGTACGAGTATACAAGGGGCTCAAGCATGAAAGAGCCAAAAGATGGAAAGAAACACGGGATTCACTTCCTTTGATCCACTCGTCATAGCAATGACAGGAATCAGAGGGATGGAATCAAAGAGAGCAACAAACACCAACAAGCGATGAGCACAATCGACATCTTACTGAATCGACGGGGATTGAGAGCAAGGGAAGAGAGAAGAACATAATCCACACTCTTTCGACCAACTCGCCATAGAAATGGGCGAAGGTTAGAAGAAAGAGACATGGTCTGACGATCCAAACCCACACGTAAGGCACCATGACTGTCCTACTAAGTCAGCACAAGGCTATCCTCAAGGTTCATAGCGATGCGGTTGTCATTGCTAGATCCGAAGGAATGCTATGGTCCCGGTGGTACAAGCATACGAGTTGGTTAGAATAAACATGTGAGCGAATGAGGTAAAGCTTGATGGTCATGGCGAGATGAACTCGTGGCCACAAGCTATACCTACACGAGGCTTCTGTACGTTCCACGATAATCGTCCCTTAGTTCATCTCCTTTTGACTTGGCCCTGATGGACTCATCATGTGCGGGTAGGAAGCACACCAATATCAACATCAAGTCTACCATGACCACATCCTATGGATGAAACTAGGAGCAAACTATCGCCTTACAATGAAGACAACTAAATGCAAGGGGACGAGCTATGCTCGACATTATGGCACTGACGGGACGAACCCACATCCAAAATGGCCGAACAAACTACAGATTCCCCAATCGGCTCTGTTGACGGTAATTATTGTATGATTTCAGCCATCAACGAAACATGAAAAAGGGTATAAATGCAAACACCACCATAGGAATAGGGTTTGAACTAACAGAATTCTACAAGTTTTGGTGAATTAGTGTTTTGCAGGGACTAGACAAGAAAAGAACCAAAGGATACCCACATGTCAGATTAATACAGGGAATTCCATGGCGAAAGGGAGTCAAGAATATTCTAGAGAACACCAGAGACTCACCAGTGAAAGCGGGGCCCACAACTCAGCCAGGGAGGATCGGCCGATGGGCCCTATAGATTGGCCGATCTGGCCCCACAAAGTCAGCCTCTCCGCTCTGACGTGGACTCTCCACTGCCTTTGAGGATTAACCTAAACCATCCCTTAATTCGGTTTGATCCAAGGGCTGAGAATCATCGCTCCGGCCTATATAAACACCCCCAGACCCCCTAGGGTTTCATATCAAGATTGATCAAGTTCATATCAATTAGAATTCAGAGCCAGAAACCCTAGATCATTAGAGCTCTACCATCTAGAGCATAGCTACATAGGTTTAGAAGTAGAAGGAGGTAAGTTCTACTTGAATTCCAGATCTTGTCTAGAGTGAGGCTTCCCGAAGCCATTGTAAGAGCTCTCTTGTATCTAATTCCTCTCTTGAGAATTTTAGATATAATAGATTGATATTGTTCTATTTATTGATTATGTTCTCAATTGTGCTATTCATTGCTTATTTAGATTACATACTTTGCATAGTTAGGATACATGCATATTCATAAATAAGATTGCATAGCGCTCATTCATTGACATCATGGGTGAGTGACCAACAACATGCAAGCATGGTTCTTAGATGTGGTTTGTCTACAATTGCGCCCTATATTCTAGGTTCTGTGGTAGATCGCAGATGTGATACTTCCATTGAGTCATTTGTAGTCCACACCTTGAATATTGGGATCGTAGGAAGTTATCATTACTATAGAAGACTTGCTTTGTTTTTGATCTTCCTTAGTAATATCCCCTTATGTGTAGATATAAAGTGTCTTTGCCATGATTGCTAGTATAATTGCACTAATCTAAATATGACTTGGTAGTATAGTTAGAATTACTTAGGAATATTCTTATGCTTCTGCCTAATCCATGATAATGCCTAGATAGGGAGTGCTCTAAGTGAACTACATTATTATATATGAATTGATCATTAATGCTTATTATTCATATCATTTATCTTGTGACATAACCCCTGTTATGAGTAAATAGATCATACATGGTTATCTCCATATTGCATGTGCATATGAGAATCATCTATCTATTTTTCCATCCGCCAAGTCCCTTCCCAGTGGTAAAATATAAATCGAAAACCCGTAATACTCATGGGTAAAATGCTACAATGGTATAATCTGTGCACTTGCAAATACTTTGGATAGTTAGTCACTTGCATAGTAATATCCAAACATGTCTCTTATGTTCATGCTAGGGTTGACAACTTAGTTATTGTAAGAGATACAGGTTAAAGGGAGGTGGCTAAGTAATTAACCAAGTGACATATTAAGAAATACCAACAAACATTTTTGGTGCCGTTACTAAGATAGGATTTATTCTTGGTAGCGTCACTAGAAATGTCAATAAGCATTTTTGGCGCCGTTGCGGGGGAAGGTTGATGGCATTGCAAAAGGAAAATAGATAGCTCATTGCACCACACCAATATGATCAAGAAACCATATAAATCTTTACTCAAATAGGCTCACCCTATCGTTGTTTATTTGTGTATCTTATGCAGGGTAATTTATGAACAGATTTGACCTTCCAAAGAATTTTGTTGAATATCCAGAAGCCTTGATCAGGAAAACCTGAGCTAAGCTCAGAAAGAGTCCAGATCCATCGCCGAAAGACAACCGAACAAGAAGAAGTTTGACACTAGAGTTTGAAGCCATGGCTAAAAGCCTTCATGAGTTCTCAGCTCCCATCACTGCGAACATCCGTACTGGACTTGCCACCAATGTTAGGGAAGAAGGATTCGAGCTCAAGCCTACGCTTATCAACATGGTGCAAGCTAGTCAATTTTGTGGAAAGGCACATGAGGATGTGAGTTCACACCTCCAACATTTTCTGGAGATTTGCAGCACTTTCACCATCAAGGGAGTAGGAAGAGATGTTGTTCTACTCTGCCTATTTCCATTCTCACTTTTGGGAAGAGCAAAACAGTGGTTCTACGCAAATAGAGACAAGAAGACTACATGGGATATCTGCTCCACTGCTTTCCTAGCAAAGTTCTTCCCTGTGGGCAAGACGAATGCTCTACGAGGAAAGATCACAAGTTTTCAGCAACAACATGATGAATCTATCCTGGAAGCATGGGAATGCTTTCAAGACTACATTTCAGAATGTCCTCACCATGGGATGGAGGATTGGTTGCTTATGCAAACCTTCTACCATGGATTGACTACCAATACCCATGAGACGATGGATGCTGCTGCTAGAGGCGTTTTTCTATCACTAACCATTGAGCAAGCTACTACTCTTATTGAGAAGATGGCATCCAACCAGAGTTGGAATGAAGAATGAGCTCCGCCTCGCAAGAGAGGAGGAATGCACCAGCTCAAGGAAACTGACATGTTACCATTAGGGCAGTAATAAACATGCGATACCAAGATAGACTTGTTGATGAAGAAGTTTGATGACCGAGCAAGTGATAAGAGAGAGATCAAGCACATTCATGATGCATACATGACATGTGAAGAATGTGGAGATACTGGCCACTCAGGCCACAACTATCTCGAGATTCAAGAGGATGTGAACTACATCAAAAACAACAACTACCGTCCTCAGAATCAGAGTCAGAATTGGAACCAAGGTTGGAATCAACAACAGAGGCCCAACTACCAAGGTAATTACTCAGGAAATTACCAAGGTAACAACTTCAACACACCCTTGAGAGATTTAGTTTTTGGTAAAAACAAACTACTAGATCAGATATCCAAGAAGCTAGTCTCCAATGGCAAGTTGCTAGAGACCATCAACAACTGGATGGATGGCTTTGCCTCTGCTATCAAGAACCAGCTTAGCTTCAATAAAATGCTAGAATCTCAAATAGCTCAGCTGGCATCTTCTATCACTCCGGCCAATGAAGGAAAGATTCTGGGCCAACCGGAAGAATTAGAAACTACAAATCTTGTGGACATATTCAATGTAGGATGGTACTACACAGATAAGCAGACTAGACGATGGAAAGATGACACTATGCCCGAGAAGAAAGGAGATCTAGGAAGACCTGTCATTCCAATAGCTATTGGACCAAACACCTTTGAAGAAGCAATATGTGACTTTGGTGCAAGTGTTAACGTTATGCCCAAGGTAATATATGAGAAGATTCATGGAGATGTACTAGTTTACACAACCATGTGTTTGCAGCTTGCAGACCAGTCATTCTGCTATCCGAAGGGGATCCTTCAAGATGTTTGTGTACAAGTTGGACACTCGCATGTGCCAGCAGACTTCGTTGTAGTTGAGACAGGAGGAAGTGAGAATTCACCCATCATATTGGGATGACCCTTCCTGAGCTCTACGAAGGCTATCGTCTATGCCGACAGCGCGAAGATCTATTTCACTATCAAAGGGAGTAAGGAGAGATTCACCTTCAAGAACAAGACACCACAGAATCATGCCCATCCGCAAATAGCATACATCTATGAGGACAAGACAGCAAAGAAGAAGGCATCTAGAAAGAAGAACAAGATTAGGCAGCCACCCGCTAAGGTAGTAAGAATGATCAATTCAGTACAAGCTGAGTATGATCACCTCCTCGCATTACCACACTTGCCCAAGTTAGATGATCTAGGAGTACCAATGATCGAGTGTACAATCAATCAAAGAATCTTTCACAAGACCTTCTGCGATACTGGATCAAGCATCAACATAATGGCCAAGGTAACTTATGAGTTCTTATTCGGCAAAACACCCTTGCATCCGACCTACATGCAGCTGCAGATGGCGGACCAGACGTTTAGATTCCTAGACGGGATTGCTAAAGATGTCATGGTCAGAATTCAAGATCATTATGTCCCTACCGACTTCTTGGTCCCGGACTTGGGAGAGGAAGAGTACGATCCACTAATAGTACTTGGAAGACCATTCCTCAACACCAAGTGAGCAATCATATACATGAGATCAGGCGAGGTCCACTTCCAATTCCCTACCGAGAAGGTACGCTGCTATTTCAATAGCTATACAACATGAGCAGCCAAAAAAGAATAGATCGAGAAGGAGACGTCGTTCGTCGCAACACCAAAAGAATCAAACCCCCAAGGATGGACAAGCAGCCAATGAAGTATAGATTGCAAGGAGTGATGAGACCCCTACATCCGAGGAGAAGAAAGTGGACAAAGAAGAGACTGAGAAGAACAGGTCACTGATATCAACATCAACATCAACTTCACCAACCAGAAAGGTATGGAGAGAGAAAGACTCATCTTCTAGCTCATCATCACCAGAGGTGCAACTTGGGTCACCATCTAAACCCGACGATGCACCAAGCAAAGAATGAACAAGACAAGAAGTCCTGTTCGGAGGACTATAAACCACCGAGCCTTCGCCAAAAGGTAAACTTGGTATTTATCTAGCACTGCATACTTTTTTCCTTTAGCATTTGCATCTTAGCTTAGATAGTTGCATATTTACTTTGTTGTATTTGCATTAGAAAAGAAAATAAAAATATTTACTTATTGCATTGAAAAAATCTAGGCCCCATGTGAGTAGTCACATATTCACCGTGGTGGCACAAAAAAAATCTAGAAGTAATTTACTCCATTGCATTCATAAACTTGAAAATCCCAAAAATACGTGGACACATGAAGGTCTACACTTTTTAGAAAAATACCAAAAATATGTGGGCACATGAAGGTCCACCTTTAAAGGGAGCTATCTGCTGGGATCAAGTAACCCGACATTAATCACTAACCGTGGAGTGGTATTAATCTACCCCCCTCCACGAGCATTGGTATTTGTTGGCAACTGAGTTTTACAGGATGACACTTGATCAAAGAGCTAGAACACCCATAAGCCTGCCAGCTGTTGGAACCAGCTCCGAGATCACTCAACCTCAACATCGCGACCACGTCATCATTCAGCTTGGGGAAGAGCATCCTCCACTTAAGTATACGCTTCCCATCTCATTGCATTACTATATTTTTTTGAGTGTGTTAGCTAGTAAAGAAAAATAATGATAAAACAAAATAAAGAGTTTGCTTAGTTTGATTAGGTGTGCTTAGGTTAAAATAAAATAAAAGAGAGAGAACTTACAAGAATTTTGCCCAGATAAAATGAACTCCACATATAAACATCATGCATGGAATTTATAAGTAGCACTTCACCATGATTCCTCACAATACTTAGTTTTCAACCTTGAATCATCCCAAGTTTTAGACACAACTATTCTGATTTGAAGATTTACTTTGAACCTGAAACTTGTGGGAAGCAATGTTTGATCTAAGTCTAGGTGATTAAGGGATATGATATGAAAAGTCTGAGCTGCTATTTATCTTGTTCCTGGTGATACTTGAGTTCTGGAGATTTACTTTGAAAAACCTTAAAACCACATGGTGAGTTCCTGTATGATGAGAGCTTTACATCCCTACTACAGCCATACATGGTAGATTAGAAAAGCACACACATTATATGCTACTTGCTTTGCATTGAGTTTTGTCAAGCCTTGTTGATACCTTAGGAACTTGTCATGCTTTTAAAATCAAGATCACATGCACACCACCCATAATGCACAGCTCATATCTGAGTAGGCGCATCCACATTCCATCCATTCCACCCAAAATATTTTACTCCTACACTAGGAGGAAACACCCAAAAATAGACCCCATAGGTTACCCCAAATCAATGCTCTAAGTCGTTGTTACTATCTCTCAAAAAGTTTTGTTGCAAAGAAAGGTCATGTGGCTATGCAAAAGTTATTCATAAAGTAAGATGAGAGGAAACAATGGGTACAAAGATACCCGCTTGAGAGGTAAAAATGGACTAAGTGTCTGAATTATCAAAACAATGGGTACCTCGATGCCCACCTGAAAAAAAAGAGAAAAGAAGAAAGATATGAATAAGATAGCCCATGATCCCTTACAAAAGAGTTCTTCAAATGTTCATCAAAAGAGAGATATGTTTTCAAAGAGCAAGAGTAGATATAGGATCAGCCACCATATATACGCATACCACCTCACATCCACACACATGCACATCTTGATTTGATTGTATGACTTGTTCCTCTGGATCCATTGTTTGACTTTACAATATATGTCTTGCAAGTAAGTATGAGCTATCTCCTTACCCATGAGCTCCACATAAGCCTTTAGTTATAGGGTGAGAGAAAGGAGGCATACATCACTATTGCCTTAGTAAGGATCCATAAATACCACATATTGAGAGACTTGAGAAGGTCATACAAAGGAACCTCTGAGTTTTATTTTAAAAACTTGTAAAAAGCTCTAGGATAAGAGTTGAGCAAAAGAGCTTAAGACATAGTGCTTGACTTAGACATTCTGTCCTTCAATTACCCAAGACCCAAGAGAAAGTTATAAGCTCCATGGTTGAAGGTAATAAAGGTAAGTTCGAAAGCCAACATAGTTCACTCTAATCCTGGAAGTATTCTTGGTTAAAAACTAAATACTTGTGTGGGGTAGCTACAACTTATGACATTTGCTAAATTTTGGCTTTGCTAAGGGACTAGCAAAAGTTAAGCTTGGGGGAGCTTGTTGATGGTAATTATTATATGATTTCAGCTGTCAGCTAAACATGAAAAGGGATATAAATGCAAACACCACCATATGAATAGGGTTTGAACTAACAGAATTCCACGGGTTTTGGTGAATCAGTGTTTTGCAGGGACTAGACAGGAAAAGAAACAAATGAGACCCACATGTCAGATTAATACAGGGAATTACGTGGCAAAAGTGAGTCAAGAATATTCTAGAGAACACCAGAGAATCACCTATGAAAGCGGGGCCCACAACTCAGCCAGGGGGGATAGTACCTGCGCTCGGACCGGTGCTGGCGCGGGGGCAAAATTGCGACCTCGCTGCGACGGCGTGGCCTCGGCGTCCGGAGGCGGCGCGACTCCGGGGAGAGTGGAGGGAGGAGGGCGCGGACGGCGCTCGGCAGCGCGGACTTGCTGGTGGCGCAGTCGGAGGCAGGGGTGGCGGTCACAAGGTCGGAGAGGAGGGCGATAGAGAGGTCAAATGGGCATGCTGATCGGAGGATGGGATAAGGGTGCTGTGCCGCGGCGTAGCTTCGAGAAGGCCGACCGTGGGTACGGTGATGGACGGGGATATGCAGGGGGATGGAGATCCTCTAACTTCGACCTCAGCGACTGCAGCGGATGGATGGATCACCAACCTCCTATAACTCGTGATCTGTGGCCGTTGGTGCTAAATCGTAGGGGCACGGAAATCCGATGACGTGGCCTTATGTGGGGGGAGTTTGGTATATCAGAATAACGATCTACGAACGATACACGAGCTGTGTGGAGGACAGGCGGGGATAGGCACAGATGTCGGGTGCTAGCCATGCTCTACCGAATGAACAAACAAAATTTGTCATTTGTTTACAATTTGGCTTGGACTAAAATCTAATTTATACCACAACTATTGGGCGCACCGGTGTTTGTTACTAAATCTTTGTCAGCGCATGACACGGATTGTGTGTGTTAGTCATTGCTAACAATCATGTACTCCTTCTGTCATATAAAACAGAGTCATTCTTGCTTCTCAAAAAATTAACAACTTTTAACTTTGACCAAATATGTTTAGCAAAATATTAATATTTATGGTAATAATTAGCATCATCAGGTAGATCATTGAATATACTTTGATAATAAACTTATTTTGAGATATAAATGTTGCACATATTTTCTACAAACTTAATTAAAATTGAGAAAGTTTGATCAACACGACTCCTATAATAACTCTATTTCTAGGACTGAGGGAGTATGGCAGACCTAGGGATTGGAGGATTGGTTCCCTTGTCGAATCTGTCGCATGAGCTGTGTTCACAGTTGTATTTTGGAAAAAGTTCCACCTTCGCTCCCTCAACTTTCACGAATTTCTCTTTTCCTCTCTGAACATTAAAACCGGGCAAACACCTCTTTCAACTTTTAATACCAGGCAAACCACCTTCCTGATCTGGTTATAAGCAGTTTTGTTTTGTCCTTTTATTTTTTATTTATTTTTGCTAAATCTTTATAAAATCATAGTAAATCGCAGAAAAATCATAAAATGAAAAATTTTAATTTTGTTGGACCCTATATGAGTAGATATACACAGTGAATATATAATATGCTATACTTTAGTACAAAGTTTTTATTGTAGATTTTGATCAATTATTTTCTATAATTAATTAGAATAATTTATAACTCCCACTACCGGACACAAGAGCTTTGTCGAGGGCCTACCTCTTTGCCGAGAGTCAAATATCGGGCTCTCGGCAAAGAATCCTTTACCGAGAGCCTGCGCTCGGCAAAGCAAGCTTTGCCGAGAGCTCGACTCTCGGTACAAACAGAACCTCGACAAAGCCTCACCCCCACAAACGGCCCACTTACGCCGTCATCTTTGCCGAGAGCCTGCTGTTAGGCTCTCATCTTTGCACGGGCGGTATTGGCTTGGTGACGGCGTCATCGACTCGTCCTCCACTCCCACTCTAGCCCAGCTCCGAGCACAGACCACGAGCGGGAGCGTCCCCATACGCCCACGCCCGTCGCCTTCGCAGTCGCCGAGCTCGAGGTTATTTTTGTTTTACTCGTCGTACATTGATGTTTAAATGTTTGCATTGTTCTAACATTTCCATTGTATTATCGCAGGCCCACCTGGAAAGAGAAAGGGACGAGCACCAGCTTGCCGGGGCCCAGGTGCGGTCCCAGATGGAGGCCCGGTTGGAGGTCCAAGCTAAGCAGATGCAAGATCTCATCACGTTCATGGCCTCCCAGGGCATGTAGGTGCCTGCGGCGCTCATGGCTCCTCCATCGCTGTCTCAGAACACGGATGCTACTCCTGTGAGTATCAATTCCTCAGTGTTTTGTTTCTGCATTTGCTTGTCTGACATAGACATCTAATTTTTGCAGCCTCCGTCGGCGAGTTCGAACAACCCGCAAGCGCCTAAATGGAACACGCCCGGGGATCAAGGCGGGATTGCTTTTCCGGGGTGGCCAGGGCAAGGATGGCCATGAGTGTGTTTAGAGTGTCGTCTCTAGTAGATTGTGAACTTTAGATTGAAAACTTATTATGTTTCGAAGATAACTTGTGATGGTTAACTTTCGTTTGGTTCAAATATTGTGATTAATGTGCTATATGTGCGGTGTATGTGAACGTGACATATATGTGATGAATGTGATATGTACATGTGATATATGTGTTATACGTGATGAATGTGATTTATATGTGATGAATGTGATTTGTATGTGTAATGAAATGAAAAATTAAAAGAAAAAAATAAAATTTCCTACTTTGCCGAGGGTTGCTCTCGGCAAAGGCTGCCTTTGCCGAGTACAACGGTCATTGCGCTCGGCAAAGCTGGGAAATACCAGCTTTGCTGAGAGCAATGACGTTGCACTCGGCAAAGGATAGGCTTTGTCGAGAGCCTGGCCAGACTTGCTCTCGGCAAAGAAAATATTTTATAAAAAAAAGAAAATATTTTGCCGAGAGCTAGGCCAGCAAGACTCTCGGCAGAGATTTTTTTTTTAAAAAAAAAGAAAATATTTGCCGAGAGCCTGGCCAGACTGGCTCTCGGCAAAGAGTTTTTCCAAAAAAAAAGAAAAATCTTTGCCGAGAGCCAGCCAAATGGGCTCTCGGCAAAGAAGGCGGGCCCATTAACGGCGCCTTTTCTTTGCCGAGAGCTGCGCAGGCTCTCGGCAAAGCCTTTGCCGATAGCCTGATAAACGGCTCTCGGCAAAGAAGGATTCGCCGATCGTGTTTTTGCCGAGACCGCTTTGCCGAGAGCTGCGCTCGGCAAAGCCTTTGCTAAGGGTCTGAGAGGCTTTGCCGAGAGCCTAGGGCCCTCGGCAAGGCCGCCGGCTCCAGTAGTGTCCAGTTTATATGGTCCAACTGTGGTGAAATTTTTATGATAGTCTAATTATTATATGCTTGAACTATAGTAAAAATTTTATACTCATTGGATGATGTATAACTTAATTATAGATTTATTTAGGGTTTATGCTTGTTAAATTCAAATAAATTTATAACTAAATAATATATGATCCAATGAGTATGAAATTTTTAGTACTATTAAAGCATACAATAATTGGGTCACCATAAAAATTTCATCACAATTAAACTATAAACACTGCAGTTATGAATTATTTCAATTAATTATAGAAAAGAATAGATTAAAAATCTACAGCAAAAAATTTATACTAAAGTATACCATATTATATATTTATTATATAGATATACTCATGTGGAATGCAAAAAAATTGGATTTTTTATTTTATGATTTGTGATTTACTATGATTTTTCAAATATTCAGCCGAAATAAATAAATAAGAAAAAGACAAAACCACTTTCAAAACCGCTTATAACTGGCTCAGAGAGGTAAAACGTATGGTTTAAAAAGTTAAGGGAGGTGGATTGTCCGGTTTTAAAATTTAGAAAGGAAAAGAGAACTTTCGCAAAAGTTGAGGGATAAAAAGTGGACTTTTTCCTTCTATATTGGACCTAGAATGGGCCTGTCTATCATGAAGCTCTCATTTTCCGTTGGGGGTCAGAGAAGTGCAACAGTAAAGAATACGGCCCGGCCCACCCATCCTGTCATCGAGCACCAGTCACACCTGGGGAGCATCGCCGGCGGATCCCCTGCCTGCTGGCGCAGATGGAGATCCTACACAGCAGGAGGCGGAGTCCCTTGCCTTCAATCTCCGGTTGGCTGCCATCGTCCATCGGGCAGGCCCCCATATTCCACGCCTTGCCACCCTCGGTTGGCGGCTCTGTGTAATGATCTCAAGAATTAACACACCGAAGCTGAACACATCTGATTTTATCGAATAGAGACCTTCAGAAGCATACTCTGGAGCCATGTAACCACTAAAATGACACATGTAAAACAACATATACAAGAAAAATATTTCCTAGTATGAAATGAAAGACTTAGTTGGCTAGAAGGATCTTACTATGTCCCAACCACCCTTTTTGTGTTTCCTTTAGTATCATTTGAGTTAAACATTTTTGCAAGCACAAAATCTGAAATTTTAGGATTCATCTTGGAGTCCAAGAGAATATTACTTCCTTTGACATCTCTATGTATAACACGCAATCGAGAGTGTTTATGCAAATACAAAAGACCTTTTGTGATTCCTTCAATTATCGTCATGCGTTTACTCCAGTTAAGGAAGGATTGTCTTGATTCATCTGCACATAAATTAAGCATAAATTCAACAGAAAAAAATAGTAAAATTTGTAGACTGCCTGATTAATGGAAGCTGTACCAAAGATAAAGAAATCCAAGCTTTTGTTTGGCAAATATTCATAGATCAGCATTTTCTCTTCTCCTTGAGAGCAACATCCCATGAGCCTAACCAGATATCTGTGCTGGAGTTTGGCTATCAGTTGGACTTCATTTTTGAACTCTCTGAAACCTTGTCCTGAATGTGATGCAAGTCTCTTTACTGCTATATCCAACCCATCAGGAGCTGACCCGTAAAAATGAGGTTTATATTTTGTTGATCGTGGATGTGATCTTGTTCTTGTCAAACTGCACTAGTACTAGAAGAAAACTAACTTGCTGCATGGAATATAAGATCAGTCTTCACTTTCATATAGTGTATGAGTGTTAGATTCTTTTTCTCTTTTTGCGCTCATGCATTCTCTACCTTGTATACAGGACCAAAGCCACCTTGGCCAAGTTTATTTTCAACTGAGAAGCTGTTTGTGGCATCCAAAACTTGTGAAAAGTCAAATATCGTGAAATTTGAACTGCTTCCTTCTATTTCCAATTCCTCGTGCACATTTACCTTCAATTTATATAGGAACATAAAATGGTGAGTTGAAAGTTCAGAAAGTATGAGAGTTTCAAGTTAACTTAAGGGTAAAACAATCAAATAGACTAATAAGATCATAATTTCAAAGTTAAATTATAGATCCATGATGTGACGAAACATGGGCCACAGCATAGGATCTGTTTCTTTACACATCCCACAGCTTACATGTGGGGAAAGAAAAAAGATAAAATAAGCTAGTCCAGGTTAGCTATTTGGGTTTTTTTTTGAATGTCACCGGGAGGGATTACTCCCCACCTGAATATATATTCAAAAAAAGCCCCAAAACGGCTCGTTGAAGATTTACAAAAGGTTTAAGGAAGAAAACAACAACACAGGATACCCCAGCGCCAGGGTCCTGAGAAGAGGCACAACCATAGACAAAACACTAACGAGAGCAGAGACTACGACACCAAGGCACAAGAGCTCTTCAACGATGCCTCCAGGGCGGTGAATGACGCCATAATGTAATCATCGTTAGCCAAGCAAGGGCTTGGCGAGGCTTTCGCCGGAGCCATGAGCCGAGGAGAAGAAGCTGCAAAGGTTCTTCAGTGACGCCTTCAAGAAGGAGAATCTCGTCGCTGGCTCAGATAGATCTGAGCTGAGCTTTCGCCCAGAACCTTCGCCCTCGGACTGAGGTGGGAGCCAGTAGCCGCCACACCACGCGGAGTCGTCGGACTCGCCCGCGATGATGGGAGGCTCGCACCGGCATACATCTACGCTTAGACAAAGAAAGAGGGAGGCTGTCGGCCGCCTCCACTCCACGCGGAGCCATTACCGGACTTGCCCGCGACAAAAGGGAGGCGCGCACCGACAAGCGTCCTCGCCTGGGCAGTCGGGGTTGTTGGCCGCCGCCACACCACACGGAGCCGCATCCGGACTCGCCCGCGATGGTGGGAGGCGCGCGCTGACAAGCTTCCCTCGCGTGCCGGTCGTCGCCACACGGTGCGAAGCCGCTCCTGGACACGCCCGCGACGGAGGGGGCGCGCACCGGCACGCATCCATGCCCGTGCGAGAGGTGCCGGTCGCCGCCACACCATACAGAGCCGCTACCGGACTCGCCCGCAAGGTGGGAGGCGCGCACCGACACTGGCAGCACACGCTGTCACCCAGGATCCTGTGAAGGTCGATGCCGTTGCTCGCAGGGCAGCTCCAGTAGATGGTCGTGCAGGGGCTCCGCCGCACGGGAGCACCTGCAACGTTGAGGTCGCGCCAGGGAGGGTGTTGAACCAGCTCGTGTCCGCGTCGGGAAGGTACCTTTATAAGCTAGCATATTTGTTGAACAACAAAAATTTGGTTAATCCTGGTAGGTAAGATCAGAATTGGGAGCCCCAAATCTTAATATATCAAGTCGGGCCGAAAAGAGTACAATAGGCGCTGGCAAATCTCAAGCTAAGGTTTCAATTAAACACATGTTAAATGCACTGAATGTCAGTGGTACGATGCAAACGAGAGAAACTAGAATGAAGATTTGCAAAGCATATGGAGTAACTGTTAGCCAAAGTATATATATCATGTATGAGTAAAAATTTATATAGTACATTGGTCGGTACTGCATTAGAAAAGAAACAAAAGAAATTAAAGAGGCAACGAAAAATAAGCAATTTTCTTTATATACGAGCTCTAAATTATTCTACTAACTTTGGAACACTTATGGTTCTTTTAAAATATTTATATCTTTTAAATGCCAAGCTTTTGGAGGATTTTTTCAGCATATTTGTAGGAGAACTTGTTGACAGGTCAGTGTAAATAATATAAATCTGAAATAGAGCATATGAGAATTGAGCACGCATCATATGTATGTAACTCTATACTTGTGACTTAACACACCTTTTGGAAGAATTCAACAGTAGCAGCGGCATGTAGACCTTTGACGTTGTATACTCCATCAATATATGATACTGCACAATGTTTGGCCACACTTTCTTCTGAAGAAATGGTAATGATACAACTTCTAGAGTCTCCATATTTTATCAAGTTAGAATTTATCCAATCCCAGTCCTGATTTGACCGCACACCATCAATTATGAAAAAGGCACACACATCCGCGCAGATGATCTCGGCACTCTTTGATGTGGGATCTTCGGCTTGAAGAGCCTTTCCATAATTTTCATCCAAAGAAGTTGATTCCTTATGCATATCTAAAAGTAATCTCCGACTGAAGTCTGTTCGATTGAACGGATGGGGTATACAGTATACCGTATACTGACCCTAGCGTGCCTCTTGAATTGATCGCTAGTCTTGACTTTGCCATATATGGCTTCGACGAGAGCTGATTTTCCAACACCAGGCATCCCCCACACAGAAATAAGCCAGCTTTCTTGGGTCTTCTTAAAGAGTTCATCCATTTCGGCATCACGCCCAAGAAGGCCATAGTTGAACAATGAACGGCAGGGTTCTGCCTTCATAAACGAATGGACTCTAATATCGTGTTGGAAACCCTGGATATGCAAAAATAAGAATAAACAAGTTGAAAAATAGAAAAATAGGAGTAAGCACCGACGCCAATTATTAGTGCAAATAAAAAATAAGTGACTATGCAAAAAACAGAATATTGGATTTTTATCGGCTACTATTTAACCACTATATTTGCTCTGCCAAATTAAGTGGATGACCAACTAAACTGGTTGAGTTGATATACATATGAATGTTTTTTGTATTTCGGTGGTAAATTTACAGTCGTCAATATTTGGGCAGACTTGCGGCACCAGATAGAACAAGTAATCACTGAAAATGATTTGAGCATACAGCAACCAAACGTGCCCTATGGATCAAGTAGTGCATATAAACTTCTCGGTACGATTATCCAAATAGCTCAATTTTTTTTCTTTGCATCTGTTGGCCATTTGATGTGTGTATGTGTTTTGATAATGTCTGAGATACATTTTCCTTCCAAACCTTAGCTGACCCCCGAGCGCTCCCAGCGGGCGACTCGGGGGGCGACCTCCCCACCGGCGCCGGTAGCTCCTCCTCCCTGCCCCTCCGGCCGCTGTCGCCGCCCTCTTGCGCGCGGCGGTGGCGGCCCGCGTCGGGCCCTAACAACGGCAACCCGCATGCAGCCCCGCCTCCCCTGTCTCTCTACCCCCATTTCTCTGCCACACCCCACCCCTTTCCCCTCCAACTCCGGCCGGATCCAGGCGTTGGGAGGCCGGTCGCGCGGATCCAGGTCCCCTATGGCCGGATCCGGCACCTGTGACCCAGTTCGTGCTGGGGCATCACCTTCAGCGCGTGCGTGGCCGTGGCCAACTAGTGTCAGGGCAGATGGCGTCATGCCTCTTCAGGTGCCCTCGATCCGGCTTCCTGGCATTCCTCTTCGACCCCGGAGGGCGGATCGTGGCCATCCACGGCCGGATCTGCCGCCTTGACGACGGCCGGTGGTCCGGGCGTGTGGTGCGTTCCAGGTGCGGGGCGGTGGCGACCGGTGCCGTAGTCGGCCTCCCCCAGCCCGATGGCGCTGTGACTGGTGCCGTGGCCAGCTTCTCCCCTAACCCCCTCTGCCACGTGCGAACCCTGCCAGGGGAGGGAGCCAGCGCGCGGTCGGTGACTGGTCCGCGTCCATGCTCCCCCCGACGGCGACCATTGATTGCAGTGCTTTTCCGCGGCTGGCTGGCGGCGGATGTGCGCGGTCAGCCTCTCCCAGCTTGACCTCCGGCATCAGGTCCAGGCGCGGTGGCCAGCTGGACCCCCCCGAGGTCTGGATCTGGTGGCCGGCCACCCTCCCCTGCGTGACGATGGTCCCCCCTGGCGGCAGCTGCTGTTGCCGACGACGAGTTGGGGTGAAAAGCCCGCTAGGCTTCATGTCTTGGCCGACGACGGTGGCGCGTCCGCGTCATCACCTCCTTGGAGGCGTCGTCACTGCTCATCCCGTCGGCGGCGGCTGCTAGGGCAAGCTTCGGAACGAAAGTTCCTTCGGGTGACCATCTCAACGTGGTTGGCATCCGCGGGCGTCATCCCCTTCCTGAAGGCTACGTTGATGCACCTGCCTCGCCTGCTGCGCCAGGCCCCGCCCTCGCTTTGGTCCTCCCGGAAGCTGGTGTTGCCGTTGTTGTTCGCCGTCGTTGTTGCTTGGCCGTACTCGGCCACCGACGTCGTGCATGGCTCCACCTCGGGCAGTTGCTGCCGAGCGTGTGATGCCCCCTCGCGGATGCTTTGCCGCGTGGGTTTCGCTTTGGTCCTATCGGATGTTGGTGTTGCCGAAGTTGTTCGCCGTCGTCGTTGCTTGGCTGTCCTTGGTCACCGACGTTGTTCCTTGCTCCACCTCGGGCAGTTGCTGCCGAGCGTGTGATGCCCCCTCGCAGATGCTTTGCCGTGTGGGCCTTGGCAGCCGCTTGGTCGTCTCTCTCGGTGGATTACCGCCGCAACTACATCTCCCGAGTTGGGTCCTTTGCGCTGTTGCAACTTGCCTTACAGGTTGCGTTGTTTGGGTGGTGGTGGAGGGTCCTATCTCTCTTTTCTTGCTGTTTATTGTTGTGTTGTTTTATGTTCTAGGGTGCTAACCACTCTCTCTGTGGTTCTGTGTCCCGCTTTGTATTCGCCGTGTTTTCGGCCCCCTTCTTCTTAATGAAAAGACACGTGAAGTCGTGTTCGATAAAAAGAATCCCCAACCTGAATATATTTCATTGGCCAGTTGATGTATTATTTGTAAACTCCGCAAATTATGAAAAGTGAGTACAACACATAGTAGAGAATGCCTTTCTTTTCTTAAAAGTACATAGAATACATAGTAGATAATTAGTACCTCTTTGTAATAGACTCGCACAGAGTCTCCCGGTGAAAACTGGTCAACCTCTGAAACTCGGCACGGCTCCCCAGTACATTGGCTTGCAACCACCGGATGGTGGGTCAGCACCACAATCCGGCTCCCTTTCTTCCTGTCCGGTAGGTAGGACCTGATAGCATCCCACTGTACCATGGTGCACAGGTCTTCCAGGACGATGAGGTACCTATTGTTCTTTTCTTTCTGAGCAAACTCCTTGATGAGGTCGACCTGAATAGTCTGCTGCATCCTCTCCAGTGCGTCTAGACCTACATTTACTTCTTGTTCTTGGCAAGAGTTCGTGAAGAACTGAGTCATCAAGCTCCAAAGAAACTCGTGAGGATTGAACGGATGCATTAGCTTCACCCAGGCGCGACACTGGAAGTCCTTGTGATTCTGGCATCACTATACGCCTTCCTGATGATGGCTACTTTTCCAGGATCACCTTCTGTTCCGCATATGGAGACCACTTGAAGGTCTCTGTCTTCGCTAGTGATCAATCCGGCGAGATCCAAGATGCCGCTCTTCTCAACTGCATTGATAAGAATGTCAAATGAACTTGTACTGGCGGAAGCTGCCTTTTGCACCGGATCCATGGCGGCCATGGGTTTGGAGGCAGAGTCAACAATAAGGTTGTAGCGTATGTTCCGCTGGCTGACGTCCACCACCCGAGCCCTGAGCAGCGTTGTTTGAGTGACCGCTTCGTCGAGTGGCAGCTCAGCTACCGGCTTGCCACAGGAACAAGAGGGCAGCAGCCGGAGCCACCAGAACCTCTTTGTTGTGTCGAGGTGGAGGACGAACTCAATGCAGTCCTCGACATCGTAGGACAGGTCGCGGACCTGCCGCACCCAGGTCCTCACAATCTGGTTCTTGACACTCTGATCACTGGCGCTGTCTTGAGGAAAGATTGATACATACAGCATGCATTTCTTCAGATGCCGAGGGCAAGATTCCAAGTAGGAATGCATCCACGCAAGCAGGCCCCGCAACGAATCAAACTCTGGGTTGGTCGATAGCTCCTGCATGAAGTTGTCGCTCAGACGGCTCATCTCCTGTTGGAGTACGTCTCTTGGTTTTCTGGCCAAGTATCTTGCCACAGTAATTATCACTCTAGGAAGCCCGCCGCTCTTGGAGAAAAGACGGCTTGCTACTATTGCTGCTAGTGCTTCTTCAACTACTTCTTCTTCTTCCCAATAGGATCCAATCTCCTCAAGCACCTATGGGCCAAACGAATTTGAAAAATGAACTCCATTAGTACAATCAAGCTACCTAATAGTGATATTCTGGTCGCAGACAACATACATTTGCTATCTGCTCATGAGAGCAACGACAAAGAAGATTGTCAATAAAAGAAAAGAACTGTCGTAAGTGTAAACTAAAAGCCTATGCACGGTTATCTACACTTTTCAATGATACAGAGTATTTGTTCAAATTAATTTAAATAATCTTACATTAGATGGTTAGGTTACCAATGGTGGAAACTATTCACTCTAATTAACTTGACACTGGTGCTCACATCTTTCGTAAATTTATTTCAGGATTTAATGCCACAACTATTTTTTCAGTAATAGAATCTATACGGATGCGTTCATTCATAATTCATAAAGATGAGTGTGCGTTCATACGTATTTATGATACCAACGTGTCTATACCGTGGTTCAGAAAAAAAAAGTACTAGTTAACACTACAACATTTGTATGCATGGGCATATATTGAGCAACTTCAAAGTACTGGATCTCTTTTACAACATTTATAACATTTTTAACATTTTTAACCGATGACAAGTTCACGATAAAGTGATCAAACATTGTGAAACAACAAGAGCACTGCGGTACCAATATACATGGATCAGGACACAACAGAGAGTAGCATCTCAGCCTTAGGATGCAGGAAAGAGGGCTTTCCACAGACCTACCTTGGCCTCCCGTTGTCCAACACAAAGCTACTACTCAACCTTAGCCACGCAGATCTCCAAGGCCGACAAATATCTAGCGGGGTGGCAATCAAACCTGTTGAATCAGATGGGACGTGCAACTCTAGTGAACTCGGTTCTGGATAGCCAATTGGTCTATGCAATGTGTGCGCTTGCCATACCACCTGGGATCATTGATCAAGTGGACCGACCCCGGCGATCTTTCTTGTGGGCAGGGACTGGGACAACTTCTGGTGCCAAGAGCCTTGTTGTGTGGGAGCGCGTTTGTGATCCGAAGGAAGCAGGAGGGCTTGGCCTCAAGGACTTGGGGGGTGCAAAACACATGTCTGCTGCTCAAGCTAATACACAAACTACATTCTGAAGAAGTGTCGTCATGGGCTACATGGGTTCAGAACAATGCAAGCATTGCATCACTAACGGGTGACCTGCACGGGCAGCATTGGGAGATGCTGCGGTCCTTGCTGCCGATCTACCGAGCTATCACTATTGTGCTCTTGGGCAACGGCACTACTACCTCCTTTTGGCATGATGTGTGGTATGAGGATGACTCCATGGCAGAGTGGTTCCTGGAATTATATACCCACTGCCGAATGCAGGAGATGACTGTCAACCAAGCCGTCCAGGGGGAGCTCCAAAACAGCCTGGTACCTCGGCGCACAGCAGTAGCAGATTTGCAGTTGGGTCACGTTATTGAGATTATTGAACAACAACAGCTGCAAGATACCAGAGATCGCCGTCAGAGTCCTTTGTTCAAGAAGAATGGGGACGTCGATACCTCGATGCTATATAGGGCACTGAAAACAACAGAAACCAGCCCTGATCCATGGGCAAAATTTGTTTGGAACAACAAGGCGCCCCCTAGAGTAAAATTCTTTGCATGGCTGCTCTCACAAGGAAAGATACAATGCAAGACAAATCTTGCCAAGAAACGGATTGTGCAGAACATAGACTGCGATGTCTGCCAAGCAGCTGAGGAGACGCCGGCACATGTCATTTTTGGCTGCCCGGCAGCCAAGCAATTCTGGGAAGCAGTGCAAATTCAGACCGATGAAAACTGGAACATCCAGGCGCTGCAAGGGATCACACAGCCACCGCATATACCGGCAAAACATTTTGAGACCTTCATATTGCTATGCTGCTGGCACATTTGGAAAAGAAGAAACAACACTGTATTCAGAACGATCACATCACTCAGTGGTGCATTAGCTGCCTGCAAATCGGAGGCCTTTCTGTGGGGAGCTTGCCTTCGGAAGAAGGATAAACAAGTTGCTGATGCCTGGTGCTGTATTCTGAGTAACGCTATGTAAACCAAATTCGGAATGTAAAATGTAAACCTTGTACTTTGGACGTCTGGCTTTGGAGCCACTAAATCAATATGAAACCAGGTGGGGACCCTCTCCCCTCCCGTCCACTTATAAAAAAAACTTCAATTGAGAAGGAAAAAAGCTAGAGAAATTAAAAAGCATCTGCACGCACAACTACACAAGTTTCTCAGCGAGGCCTTTTCTATATTGTAGTGATAGAATTCTAGATCGACTAGGTGCAGATTGAGCGGGTGTGTTCTTTCAATTTGTGATAAACAGGTAGAACATCATGGTGCACGAATCAGAGGGAAAAGGAAGATGGAGATGGAGAGAGACGATGTTACCGATCATCCTGGTTGGAGGAAGTCACTGGCGTCGGTGACGAGGAGGCAGTGGCGGCACCGGTGGGTCTTCCCGTCGCTGGAAGTGCCACCCTAGTCGGTAGGGTTGGATGGTGGGGTGTACTGTGACGTTGAACCTCATAACCCTAGCCACTGGCCCCCACCTCCTATTTATGGCACTGCGCGACGGAGGCCCACCAGCCGTGCTTGGGCTAGACGCCCCCAATCAGGGCGCGAGTCAAGGCTCTAGTGGCCGTTGAGCCATCTTGGTGGGAGATCAACCTAACATTCTCCCCCTTAATATCACCTTATACTTTAAACTTTAGACTTTACTTCAAACTTATTTCTTTTACCATTCCATCACAGATCAGTGCATAGAGCATGCCTCATCGTCACGGTCAGTCGCCGATAGATTTCACAGCTACAATACACATCTCTGATCTGAAACAGATTCTTTAACTTTGGGCCTTTATTGTCCAGAAATCATAGGCTATACCATGAACCCATGTCAACTATGTGTTCTCTAAACATACTGAGTGGTAAGCCTTTGGTAAGCGGCTCAGTAAGTACTTGCTTGTTACTTATATGTTCAATACATTTTAGTATGATTCCGGATTTTCACCTTTACAACGTATAACTTTAATATCAATGTGTTTGGCAGCACACTTGACCCGTTATCATAGGAGCAAATTACTTAAATGGTTATTGCTATTGACAACCTTTATCAATTCTGGGTACAAGTTTCTTAACCATTTTGCATGTCCCACGGCCTCATATCATGCTACACTGTAACTTTGCATCACTGATGATACTAAACTGTTTCTTTGGAGCTTTTTCACAATAAAACTCCAACCACAAGTGTTAGCTACTATGTGGGTTTCACTAAACATCTCACCAAAATTTAACATTTGTACCCACAACTACTTGAGAGTACTTATTCTTTCTTTCTTAGCATGAGGCCGACATTATTAACTCCATTCCAGTGATCTATATCTGGACTGGACTTTTACCAAAACAACCCAGATACGTGAACTATGTCAGGGTAAGTTCTTATCTATGTACTCATTAAGCTTTCAATAGCTAAAACATATAGGACGTCCATCTATAACAATCTCACATTGCTTTTTGGAACACTAAAGTTCTCAAAACTATTACCCTTTACCATGGGAACAGGAGTAGGTTTACCCACATAAGTACTTTATTTCTTTAGAAACTTTTCTTAGCATGTCTATACGATAGTCTTAATACCCTTTTTTCTTCTATCTAGGTGAATTTCAATTCTTATCCATTCTCTGAAAATTGGTCACTTTGATGCAAAATTTATCAGAGATTTAAACTTTAAACATAAAACTCATAAGATTATAATATTGTTATCATCAACGTTGGTCAGAAAATATCAATATCATAATTAACTTTAAACTTAAACTTATAAATAAACTTATAATATTGTTATCATCAACGTTGGTCAGAAAATAACAATATTATAATTTATCTTTACTATAAACTGACTATTTCTCCAGTTAAAATTTTTCCGTTGGTTCTAACTTTAACTGGAGGATAAGCTTTTCATCATTCGTTGAATAACTATAACTGCTCTTCAAATTAAATTCTCCCGTTGGTTCAAATTTAATAAGAAGATAATAAACTTTAACTTTGCAGCGGAGACATTGAAAATAATCCATTTTCATGTACATATCTGGTGCAAATTTTTCAGAAATTTAAACCTTCAAAATTGATCAAAAGTCATTTAAATCTGCTTTTGAAAATGAATAAACTGAAAACTCAGATCTTCTATGCATTTAGCCCGGCCAGGGACAGTCGACCCATGACCCATCGCCCTCTCCCGCGCCTGCTCGTGTGTCACGACCTAGAGAGGCGGCCCAACTCTTCACCGCTAGCAAGCCGGCCCAGCAAGGTGTCGCTACCCCTCGCCCAGCGACGCACGCTTGCTCCCTGGCCACGGCCCAAAACCTGCGCGCGCTGCCTTCCCCACGCCCAGGCCGCAACCTGGACCTGGGCTGAGTTTGGCCCAAACAACGTGTGTCATTGATCTTCCTTGATCTGAATCTGACGGCCTAGCATCTTTTTCGCTGTGACAAAAAGAGCACCTGTTGACCGGCTCCCAAACCCTAGCCTTATTTGCTCTTCTCCTCTACTCTCTCCGTAGCACCGCATGGAGTGGACGGCAGCAGCCGTGACTCTGACGGCCGGCGGTGGCGAGAGGAAGGGGTCGCCGGAGCTCCCAGCTGGCTCCCCTTCTCCTTCCGTTACTTATGCTCCTCCTCCCTTCTCTCCACTACGCCGCATTGGAGAAGCAACAGCAGCAGCCGGCCGCCAATGGTGACCGGAGAAAAGGAGGTCATGGCCTCACTGGAGCTCTCGCCGGTGGTTCCCTGGCCCCTTTCTTTCCTCTTCCCCCTCCCCTTTTCTCTCTGCTAACCCTGTAGTCAAGCAAGTGGTTCTAGGGGAGGGGAAACAACCGCTCGTGGCGGCCGGACGTGAGGTGGTGGCGTCACCGCGGGGCCTGTCACCGGCACGCGCTCGCCCAAGGCTGAGCGCGCTGCCGTCGACTGGCCTTGTAGTGACACCCTTTATGCCCCCCCGCCCCCTGAGCCTGAGGTGGAGGACCCGTGCTGCGTGGTCTCCCCGGCCCGATGGCTCGGGTACTTCTTCCCGCGCGACCCCATCTGGCGGCCGGTGGTGAGTTCTGTTCTTCCCGCACTACTGCGGTGGTGACGGCAGCAAGGTTACTGGGTAGGTCCTCTCCTCCATCCTTTCTTCTCTGTCAGTTAGGGTTAGGGTAGGTCCTCCCCTCCGTCCTTTCTTCTCTGTCCCGATCCGTTTTCGAATCAGTCATCTCTTCTTTTCCTTTCTTTTTTTCTTCCCAAACTAGATCTACACACTAGATTAACCTGGCTCTAATACCAATGATAGAATTCTAGATCGACTAGGTGCAGATCGAGCGGGTGTGTTCTTTCAATTTGTGATAAACAGGTAGAACATCATGGTGCATGAATCAAAGGGAAAAGGAAGATGGAGATGGAGAGAGACGATGTTACCGATCATCCTAGTTGGAGGAAGTCGCCTGGCGTCGGTGACGAGGAGGCAGTGGCAGCATCGGTGGGTCTTCCCGTCGCTGGCAGTGCCACCCTGATTGGTAGGGTTGGACAGTGGGGTGTACTGTGGCGTCGAACCTCATAACCCTAGCCACTGGCCCCACCTCCTATTTATGGCACTGAGTGATGGGGCCCCACCAGCTGTGCTTGGGCTAGACGCCCCCAATCAGGGTGCGAGTCAAGGCCCAAGTGGCCGTTGGGCCATCTGGGTGGGAGATCAACCTAACATGTAGCACTAAACATTTTAAATCATTGAGCATCTCAAGGGGAAATATGAACCTATTGAAGTTGCTAAAGATCTTTTGCACTGTTTTTGAATTAGTGGATTATCCATAGTAAATTGAACTAGGTTTTAAATTAGAAAGGCCATCTCTTGGTAGATGAACTCACAATTGTTACGGACAAAGATGCAAAGAAAAGTTCTCTTACGGATTTTTTTGGGACCTATCGCTTGTAATTTGTCTTTATTATATTTCTTATTATTTTGTCCTATATAGCCCCTTTAATTAGCTTTGTACCGTTTTTAAGCTTTTGAATAAAGAAAATAGATAAGTAGGGTTTCCACCTCCAGTTTCATAAAAGAAACAGGGAAAACCGCTAGAAACAAAACTGTAAAAAAATGAGAATGAAGAATGGGATGCTACCCTATTATTTTCTTAGGGTGTGAACAATATGTATGAACTGGTATTTATAGGGCATTGTCTTTTTTTTGAGTAAAATTTATAGGGCCATTGTCAGTGGTCAATAATTACAACCTGCAAAATGTTGGGCCCGATTTGAATTTTTGGCTCAGCCCAAGGAACATAAAAACCCACAAATACTATGGGAGGATCAAGAAAAAAAAAGGTGCACTACTGTGGGAGTGGAAAGGAGGGAGAAAAAATATTATTTATCATTACTTTTATGGACAGTCCATATAGCCATATGGGTATGCATTATTTAAGCATCTCTAGATGAAAGATAACATAGTATGCATAGTTTAATCTCTCGAAGCAGAAAAACTTAGTGAGAAAATTAATATTAGCCTATGTTGGGAAATAGGGATCCCGACAGAGAGAGTGGCAGTGAAGGGGGGAGGAGAGCTCGTTGCAGCTCGGCACCCGGGGGTCGAAGGCCTTTGACTAGCGGAAGAGTGAGAGTGAAGGGGGGAGGAGAGCTCGCTGCAGCTCGGCACCCGGAGGTCAAAGGCCTTCGACTAGCGGAGGCAATGCCTAGGGTTTTGAGATACCCTTCTCCCTCCCCTTGGTGATAACTGACTTCCCCTTTTATAGGGTACGGTTACATCATTTGTTGAGTACAGAAATGCCCCTAGGGCAACTAAGGCATATTTCGGTATATTCCTTTATACTATGCTCCTGCCTCTGCGGCATTAACGTCTTTTTCTTTTGCAACCGCCATTGTTGATGGGCGTTGTCTTGCGTGGGCCTTCAGCCCATTAGACCTTCTCGTCGCTTGTGTCGCCGCCCTTGCTGCTCCTTCTTTTGTTGCGGTTGATCGCCTCAAGCCTTCGCCTAGACTCGCAGCCCTTCTGGCCTTCGACTAGTCTTCGCTGAACCACGGCCTTCGACTGGTCTTCATAGTGCCTCGGCCTCTGATTTTGCACCATGGTCTTCAACTGATCTCAAGCTACTACACTAAATTCTCTTGGGTCTCTTCAAGGGAGAGTTGGCCCACATTCCATATAGGCTCCCCAACAGTAGCCTCTCAGCTACTAGGTTATGGCCGATACTACATGACCTAGTAGATGTTCATACATGAAGAGGCACAATATAGCTCAAACCTTCGTTGCGAGGATCGCCGTTGCAGCTTGTGCGTACACGTCTCGCTAAAAACTCCATCCTAAAAATCGTGTGGGAGCCTTAAATTTCTTTCGAAATATTTGGCCACTATCCCAAAATCATCGCCAAACACTTGAAGCAAACACTGTGATGTCCATGACCCAAATGAGCGGGTGGATGTTCCCTAGAAACACAGTGGGATACCACAAAAGCAAGAACCACTTCCCGAACCGAAGGAGACTGAAAATAGGATACTCAACTCCTATAGAGAAGAAGCGAGTTCTCGACTCTAAAATACCCAAGTCAACTAGTGACAAGAGTATCTAGATAGGTTCCTTAGATCGATGGAAGACCAATGCAAAAAGCAGAACGTGAATCTGAGCTGAAACGCGTAAACCGCGGATGAAATAGTGAGCTCGGGAATTATGGACAGGAAATTCAGAGTGCTTGGGCTGGAAATTCCGCGCTACAGGACGAGACAGAGAGAGGGAAGGGACGCACTGCTCAGGAAGAAGATTGGGCAACCGCAGCCTGATCGAGCAGGCCTCCGGCAGAGAGGGAGACGGGCAGGCCACCTGGTCCCCACGTGCCAGCACCGCTCGATGGAGGAGCGCTCGGCTCCTGCTGCTCGCGGGGCTGAAGCGCCCCTGCGCCCCTTGGGGCCCATGCATGCGCACCACGGCAGGATAGGAGCGCCTCTGCTTCCACGGACAGGAGCACCTGCGGACGAACAGGAAGATGGGGCGGCCACAAAAACGACGGAAAAACGAACCAAAACAAAGCCATTGAACCCCAAACTTCGCACAGGCAATTAGGTAATCGCCACGGAGTTAGTGAGCTATCCCAAAAGAATCATCGCCCAATTCAAACCCAAACTCTGGGAATTTCAAGTCATGGCTGAGAACTCAGAAAAATCCGATGGTCATGCGCTCTTTGTGACTTAGCTTCGTCTCGATGTAAGTTTTCGATGACGCCATGTGCCGCCTCCGATTCCCATAGGAACCACACTTAGGTTTGAGGCCCAAACCCGAAAACTATCCACCCGGTGGTTTTGAGGCTGAACCGACTAAACCACTCACAAGTAGCGTACTCTATACACGTCCCCTGCACCTCGACACATGTCACCGCCGTCCTCGACCGTCCGGCCGTCAAGTCTTCCAGAGCCTCCACTTGACTTGCCTGCCGCCGTCTCGACTTGTCAACACGGTCACTCCCATGTATACTTGCACTTGTTGATCAAATTCACTCATAGGATACCATCACATGTCCCTGTACGAATCAAACCAAAAAGAAAACCAAAACGCCCTAAAATCAACGAATCGAAGCAAAAACAAGACAGGGGAAAAACTGAGAAAAAGAGAGCTACGAAAATCAAAATCACAGACTCAAGAATTGAATCCCAGAGGACTAGAGGAGGTTAGGGCTTCCATTCTCACTTGAAAATCTCAGGACAAAGTACATAGACCAATTTTAGTTCATCTGTGGACCTAATGAGCAAGACCTAGGGGATGGGGAAAACGTAGAGAAAGAAACGAAAATACTCAAGAGGTAAGGCTGATAGAGGCAGTCCCCTCATAATTACACATTCCCAAAATGCCCCTAGATGCCTAACTGAGGGCATTGTGGTCCAGCTCAATTTCTGTTGATCCGATGGCCACGTGCCTTTCATGACTTAGCTTTGCCTCGACGAAAGCCTCGCGATGATGCCATATGCCGCCTCCAATTCCCGCCAGAACCACACCCAGGTTTTGTAACCCAAACCAAAATACCGTCCACCTGGTGGTTTTGAGGCTGAACCTACCATACATGTCCCCCCGCACCTTGACACGTGTCACCACCGTCCTCGACCGCCCGACCATTAAGTCTTCCAGAGCCTACACTCGACTTGCCCGTTCGTCGTCTTGACTTAGTCAACACGGTCACTCCCATGCACACTTACACTTGTCAATGTCCCTAGGTGTCAGCCACCACGGTCAGTCATTCGGCTTCTCCAGTCCCTCAGTCCAAGCCTCTGATGTTCATCCTTCACCGCTCTCGGTCCCTCGGCACGAACCCGCTTGACCTTCACCTTCACCGTCGACCACCATCTCCGAGTTCCACACCTGTGCACCACAAGTTAAGAGACATGTTGCACAACCTAACTCATGCCACGGTTAGTTCAAACAACTCAACCCAGACCGCAACACATTGACAATTACTCATCACAACACCGAAGCGTGCGCATGGGTACATATTGACTATGTGTTCGCAATAAAGCGCACAAGTTGTGATGCACCTGCATGCTCCTTTCGCAAACAATCCCTCTTTGTGTTATTTCTTTGTGTTGTGGAAACCAGAAATAGACATTCCCCTACTAAAATTTAGTCCCTGTCACATCGTATGTTTGGACACTAATTTGGAGTATTAAACATATACTAATTCTAAAACTAATTTCATATATTGAGACTAATTTACGAGACTAATCTATTAAGCCTAATTAGGCTCATGTTTGGTCCTTTTAGTATCGAAATACCCGATGTGACGTCTCCTAAACTTTAGTCCCTAGATCCGAATACCCGGTAAGGCTAGGAATTTTTCAAGGTGTGCACAAAGGAAATGGACGAGGACTAACAAATAAAGCCCATGTACGTACAGAAGAGCATACAGAGGATGAAGCAAAGAACGTTTTGCTTTTTAATGGTGTTCAAGGAACCAGATAAGCACACAAGGAGATAAGGTATTTCTTCTTACTGTATGTTGCACACGATCGGGTAGCACAGAATCTCCTGCCCCTCTTCTTTCCACAAATAACTATAACTAGTGGATGGCGCGCGCCCCTGCGCGCGAGAGCAAATTCTATAGGATCATCGGACTCGATGGATTTAGTAGTTACCTTCTTATACCCAGCAGTGCGCTACTAAGTATGGTAGCAAATTTACATGATACAGACATTGAAGTAGGGTAAACGGTATGCCATTTACAACATAATAGTCTTCACATGTACAGGCAGCAAAGTTCAAATTGAGATTGTTAAGTTAGAGACCTATTTCTGTGCAGCTTTTGGGCAAACGTGTTACAAATAAGCAATTTATTTGGGCCTGTAAACACAATGTATTAGATTAAACAGGAGCAAATTGAGACGCACTGGCTGCCCAAAGAAACAACTGCAGAAAGAGGGATTGGTTAGCTACACTGTGATGGGAAATTGCATTCTATAGTCGCCTGGTACAAGGAGCACATAGTATTCTCTATACGTTGCAGCTGAAGCAAGACAATGGTCACCTGGTACAAAGGACACGGTAAATTGATATCCAACCAAAATATTAATACTATTATCAGAATAGCTCCAGACGGAACAAAGGTACATATTACATGAGGAGCAATTTTAGTCTCTTGTTCAGGTATAGGTTTGGTTGCACAGCATACCACGCTTTAGTACATACTTCTAAAGCAGATATAAATGGAGGGAAACGATAAATCAATATATAAGAGCAATCACCAGAAGATTTTCTAAAAGCTTTCGTGATCAAAAGGTAATGGGAATCTGAAAGAATTTCTTGTTTTTAACGTAAATCTGAAACAATCTCCAGCGGCATGACAACTCCATTTTCAGGTTGAGCAGAAGAAACTATTGGTACTGAGGTACTCCCTCCAGTTCGATGCAGTTCCTGCCCCCAACAGTGGCCCAAAAAAAAACACATGTGCAAAACTATCCTATTTAACTCAACCATATAAAGCTGAGAAATTGGCATAGCCCAAAAGTATAGTCGACTGTTCAATGAAAACTACCTGATGCAATAAGGAAAGAATGCAGATCACACCCTAACACTATATGAGCATCATGCAATGTCAGAAAATAGCAAAATACCTTAGATATAATCATTAAGGTATTGTTGCTCCCTTCTTTTCGTACTTGATCGAATTTGTCAGCTTGCTAATTTTAGTGCAGCTGCAACCTGTTAATGAGATTTCCAGTAACATAGGTAACCATTCAGAATGCATAGGCACGCCTGTAATTGTGATCAATATCTAAAAAGAAGGAAATCTCTAACATAGGAGAAGTAAGAGCAAAATAGTTGTTTTCAATCTTCATTCATTAGTGTCAGTCACAGAGCTGATGCAATGAAGGCATGGTGACCACCAAAATAAATGTAAAACACAAAGGGCAGACCCAGTGCCAGAGGCTCGCACACGAGTGGGGTCTGGGGAAGGGAATAACCGAAGCAAAGTCTTACCCCGCAGAAATTCTGCAGAGAGACGGCTTCGAACCCAGGACCTGGTGACTCAGTGACCTAGCACTCACCAACTGCACCAGGCCTGCCCTTCAAAGATCTATATTGTCACACCCATTTTTAAGGACAAAAATAGGATGCATAAAAGACTCATGTGCGTCCCAGGAAACAGTCGCACACATAAGTTGACAAATTACAAAGTATCATCACAATGCTTATTACATAACGAATAAGTATTTAAGACATAGTCTTGAACGATAGGTAATAATAACTAATAGTAATTCTTCAGCGGAAACTCCACACAGGGACACGGTTGACTGGTTGACACCAAGACTAGTACTCATTCCGATAATCTTCCTCTATATCTTCATCTGTTATGGTGGAAATAGCAAGAGTGAGTCTATGTTGAACTCAACAAATATAACACAGGGTTCATGAGGCTCAAAAAGGCTAGACACTGTTTAACTGCGTTTAGCTTTTAATCATATATTAGCAATTGAGTAGCATCAAGATAAACCGCTTCCCATTAAAGAACCAATGATCAATTGTAATAAGGATAATGAATAGCATTAACATGAGCAAATTATAATCAACAATAATTAAGCATGATATAGCAGTTATGATCAACTATTCCATAAGAATCCCCAAGGCCGCTCGTATCCGTGAGCACGGCTAGTATACCAGTTTTTAACTCTGCGCAGAGGTGTACACTTTCACTGTAAGTCATGATTTCCAAATGAGTGGGGAGATCAAGCCCAAACACCCGAGAACCATATAAAGCCACTCAAAAGTTCGTCTAACAAGTTAGGGCCATTAGATTCACTCGACAGGCAGATGTAGAACCCCCCTTCCCTGTGGCACAACAACCGCAGCCTATACACACTAGGCTAGGGGCTCGCACTACACCCAACGTGGCAAGCCTTTCTTACGCCATTTAAGGTAACCTCTAACAAGCTAGAAAAGGTCTCTTGAACAACTAAAGCCAGAACCATATAGCCCTCACAGCTGTACTGTATGTCCCGGTTATCACTTACAGATAAGTCCTTATGGAGAGAAACCAGAGCATCAAAATAATACACATGCTCTAGCCCCCTTTTAACAGTAATAAAATCATCTTAATAGTTGATTGCTTAATCCATTAATCAAATTACAAGATCATTGTTCTTAGTTTAAGCACTAGCAATAGCTACCCATATGCATTCCCAAGGTTGACAAGGAATTAAGATAACAATCACTAAGTTATACTCTACGGTTGTCAAGGTAAGCACATGCATATGTATGACAATTCGATGTATAGGTAACAAGGATAGTCCTGTGTTATACTTGCCTTGATCAAAGCTCTCCAAGTGATACTGCTAACTTGGCTCAAAGTAATACTCCGAATCGTCCAAATACTGCTCACCTTCTATATTCGATCATCAATCAACACATACATGCATCCAATCAAACATACACGAAGCAAACAAAGAGATATAATTAGAACAGTACACCAACAGTAGCAAAACAGTAATAAAAGTTTATAAAACTCTTCTACACGTTTCTACGATCACACAGACGCAAAGATCACCAAATTCGGAGTTAAAACGTGAAAGTTATGAATTTTCTAAGATTTCCTATAGATAAATAAATACTCAATTATAAACTCGAAAAATAAATTATCAAAACCAACTGTACAACTACACTAACATGTAGAGCTCGCAAATACGAACCTAACGCAACTTGAACGGATCAAATCGGAGTTAAAACGAAGTTTTTATGACCAAAACAATTCTAGTGGCAAAACTGTAATTTCCTGAAAACGTATTTTTGAATAAACCGGAAAAAAAATACGCTTTCAAAACGCGAAAACGCATTTTCTGACATACGCTATGGACCGCGGGTTGATTTCTAAAAACCCGAGGGTCTCTTTAGTAAATCTGCCATGTGAACCGGTATGTTCTAATCCTGACCGTCGATTCACGATCGGACGGCCAATATTCGATCCAAGAGAAGAAGAAAAAAAATAGAATCCCGGCCATCTTCCTCTCTACCGGCAGGCCAGCGCCATGGCCGACGCCAAGGCTCACCGGAAAACTTCGGCCCCGCCTTTTCCGACCACCATTCAACCCGCCACCAACTCCAATCGAAAGAGGAATCAAACCCGAACTATCTTAAGCGGTTTTGGTGAGCTATGACTAACCGAGGAGAGAGCGCGGCAAGAGGAGAGACGGTGGCGCCATTGCCGACCGACTGGGAACTTCAAAAAAAACCTACTTCGAAGCCTCTCCAATCAAAAAGAAAGCACCAAAAGAAAGAGAAGACAAGTGCGGACTCACCCACGCGAAAAATTTGGCCTCCGGTCCACCTGAAAACACCTCAACCGATCAATCGCCGTGCTCCAACTACCTCAAACCCTAAACCTCGATTTTTCACGGTGGAACTCACGGTTTAGATGAAAAACGGAAACTAGAGGACCTATGCGACCTATTTATAGCTTCTATTGGCCGTGTTCGGGTAGGATTTTCCGGAGATCGCGAAATCAACCGATGTCAACAACTTCGGTTCGGAGTCCGGCGTCTTCACGGAAGGTGGAAGACGACCGACAACCAGACCCCACCGGTCAGCGACCATGAGAGGGCGCGCGGCTTGTCTCAGCGACGCTGGGCCGGCCCACTCGGTGTCATGCGCGGAGGAACGGAAGGCGGCAGCGGCCCACTCGGAGCGGCCCAGGCTCCAGCGCGGGAGAGCAGGCCGTCGGCCCGTCGACTGCCAGGTAAGAAGGTAAGTATTTTCTTTTTTTTCTTTTTCTTTCTCTTCTTTATTTACTTGTTTACAAACTATTCCAAATAAAATTTCCAAACCAAATCAAAATAAAATAATTCTACTACACAACAGTAAATGAATGCAACAGCATGAATGCAACACCAAATATATTTTATTATTATTTTAATTTGCCATTTATTTCAAATCAAATTTAATCAAAATTCATTATCTCTAAAATTTGGGTGTTACAAATTCTACCCCCCTTAAAAGAATCTCGTCCTCGAGATTGGACTGCTTACTCAAATAACTGCGGATATGATTTTCTCAATTCATCCTCTCTTTCCCAAGTTGCCTCTGCCTCTGAATATCGATTCCACTGCACCTTGCACATCTTAATAACCCGACTTCGAGTAACTCTCTCAGCAGTTTCTAAAATCTTGATCGGAAACTCTTCATATGTAAGATCTTTCTTAACAGTCAACTCTTCTAAAGGTATCTGCTCCTCAGGCACACGCAAACACTTCTTAAGTTGTGAAACATGGAACACATCATGTACTCCAGATAAATTCTCAGGCAACTCTAATTGATAAGCAACTTCCCCACGTCTAGTAATAACTTTAAATGGTCCAACATACCTTGGTGCTAGTTTACCTTTCATGTTAAACCTCTTCACACTTCTCATAGGTGACACCTTCAAATAAACATAATCACCTACCTCAAAAACTAAATCTCTTCTTCTATTGTCAGCATAACTCTTCTGACAAGACTGTGCTACTCTCAAATTCTCACGAATCACTCGCACTTGTTCTTCTGTGTTTCTAAGAACATCTGTACCAAACACTTGAGATTCACCTGTCTGATCCCAAAACAATGGAGTTCTACACTTACGTCCATACAAAGCTTCAAACGGTGCCATCTTAAGACTCTGTTGATAACTATTATTGTAAGAGAATTCTGCATAAGGCAAACTCTTATCCCAACTAGTCCCATATTGCAATGCACAAGCTCTCAGCATATCCTCTAATACCTGGTTGGTCCTTTCAGTCTGTCCATCTGTCTATGGATGATATGTTGTACTAAAATTCAATTTTGTTCCCAATGATTCATGCACAGCTTTCCAAAAGTGTGACGTAAACTGCGAACCTCGATCAGACACAATCTTCTTTGGTACTCCATGCAAACAGACTATTCTTTCCATATACAAGGTAGCTAATTGTACTCCCGTGTATTTAGTCTTGACTGGTATAAAATGAGCAACTTTAGTCAATCTATCCACTATCACCCAAATAGAATCATAACCTTTATGAGTACGCGGTAACCCTACTATAAAGTCCATACCAACTTCTTTCCACTTCCATTCAGGAATCTTCATTGGTTGCAACAATCCAGCAGGTCTCTGATGCTCTGCTTTCACCCTCTAACAAGTATCACACAATGTCACATACTCAGCCACATCTCGCTTTAATCCAACCCACCAATATTTCTGTTTCAGATCCAAATACATCTTAGTACTACCAGGATGAATAGAATAAGCTGACTCATGAGCTTCGCGAAGAATTGCCTGTCTAACAGTTTGATCCTCAGGTACACACAGCCTCTTTCCAAACCACAGAATTCCATTATCATCCATCCGAAAGCCTGATGACTTACCAATCACTATATCTTCCGCTATCTTCTTTAGTTTCTCATCCTTCAACTGACCCTTGTAGATTTCTTGCTCTAAAGTAGGCTCTATCACTAATTCCATTGTATTAGTAACAATTCCCAAATTCAAATATTCAAATTCAGCACATAACTCACTAGTCATAGTCAATGTCTGTATCTCATTGACATAACCTTTCCTACTAAGAGCATCAGCTACTACATTAGCCTTACCAGGATGATAGTGTATCTCAATATCATAATCCTTAATCAACTCTAACCATCTACGTTGCCTCAAATTCAGATCTGACTGAGTGAAAATATACTTCAAACTCTTATGATCAGTGTATATATCACTCTTATGTCCAATCAAATAATGTCTCCAAATCTTTAAAGCATGAACTACAGCTGCTAACTCCAAATCATGTGTAGGATAATTCAACTCATGCTTTCTCAACTGCCTAGATGCATAAGCCACAACTCTGCCTTCTTGCATAAGAACACATCCCAAACCTTGACGAGAAGCATCACAATAAATAGAAAACTTCTTACTCAAATCTGGCAAAACCAAAACAGGCGCTGTAGTCAACCTCTTCTTCAATTCCTCAAAACTAGCTTGACATTTATCTGACCACACAAACTTGGCATTCTTCTCTAACAGAGATGTCATAGGTTTAGCAAGTTTAGAAAACCCTTCAATGAAACGTCTGTAATATCCAGCTAATCCCAAGAAACTACGAATCTCGCTAACATCATTAGGTGATTTCCAATTTAATACATCCTTTACCTTACCTGGATCCACTGATATCCCTCCATTAGATACAATATGACCAAGGAAAGAAACTTCCTTCAACCAAAACTCACATTTACTTCGCTTCGCATACAACTTATGCTCTCTAAGCTTCTGCAACACCAACCTCAAATGTTCAGCATGCTCTACTTCTGTCTTGGAAAAGATCAGTATATCATCAATAAACACTACCACAAACTTATCCAAATATTCCATGAACACCTTATTCATCATGTACATAAAGTATGCAGGTGCATTGGTCAATCCAAATGACATAACAGTATACTCATACAATCCATACCTCGTAGTAAAAGCTGTCTTTGGAATATCAGAAACACGAATCTTCAACTGATGATAACCAGAACGTAAATCAATCTTAGAGAACACACAAGCACCTCTCAACTGATCAAACAAGTCATCAATCCTGGGCAAAGGATACTTATTCTTGATAGTTACCTCATTTAGTGACCGGTAATCAACACACATCCTCTGACCGCCATCTTTCTTATCAACAAAAATAACTGGTGCTCCCCAAGGTGATGAACTAGGTCGAATAAAACCTTTATCTTGTAATTCTTTAATTTGTTTCTTAAGTTCTTCTAATTCATCTACTCCCATCCTATATGGTCGTTTGGCTATAGGTGCAGTTCCAGGAAGTAATTCAATAAGAAATTCAATGTCTCGGTCAGGTGGCATACCTGGCAATTCATCAGGGAAGACATCCGGAAATTCCTCAATCACTGAATTCTCCTTAATAGTATCTTCAAGCTGATTCACCACAGCGGTTGGTTGCTTCTGCACTGCTACATCCACATTGATTTTATATTCATTAGGTGCAGTCACAACTACCACTTTCTGCTGACACTGAATCTCTGCCTGATTTTGCTTCATCCAGTCCATACCCAATATCACATCAATACCAGATGTCCTCAACACTATAGGAGTTATCTTAAACTCTACCCCCCTTAATACCATACTAATTGGAAGACAACGATTACTGGTTTGCATGGTACCTCCAGGTGAATTTACTAAGAGAGGTTCTTTCATAGCTAACATGGGTATACTATGCATTTTAACAAAAATATTGGATATAAATGTATGAGATGCTCCAGAGTCAAAAAGAACAGTTGCGGGAATGGAATGTACATTGAACGTACCAATCATAACTTCTGGTGCATCATGAACTGTATCAGAAGACACGTGATTCACCCTTCCAGTACCAGATTGCCTCTGGCTGCTCTTCTGGCTCTAAGGAGTCTGCTGGTTCTGCTTCTCAGGACAATGATAAGACATATGCCCCTCTTTACCACATACAAAGCATCTAGTAGGCGTGCTAGGAGCACTATTCTTCATGGGGGTAACATTGGAATTCCCAGTGCGAGGAGTCTGTTGCCCAGTCTGCTGATACTGTTGACGCTGTGGATATGATGAACGCTGTTGTGACTGATTACTTTGCCAATTCTGGGACCACCTCTGATTCGGATTACGATTCCACTGGCTAACCGGTCCCTGAAACTTCTGATGAAAACCATGCTGAGAATTAGTGCGCTGACGGTTGTTGCTTCCTGAGCCTTGTACCTTCATTTTCCTCTTCCTGTCCATCTCTCTGCGCTCATTATCAAGCACAATAGCTTTATTTACCAGCTCTTGAAAACTAGCATAGTTGTTCCCCTTCAACTGCAAGCGAAGATCATAATAAATTCCCTTCAAGAAAAGACGATGTCTGTCTGCATCTTTCCTCACTTCATTAGGAGCATAGCGAGCCAACTGGGTAAATCTATCATGATATTCACTAACGCTCATCTGTCCCATCCTAAGGTTTCTGAATTCTTCCTGCTTCAGCTCAATTATACCTTCAGGAATATGACGAGCTCGAAAATCTCTAACAAACTCATTCCAAGTGATAGGAGGAGCATTGTCAGGGCGTGCAGCTTGATACAACTCCCACCAAGTCTGAGCTGTCCCCTGTAACTGACCAGATGCATATAACACCTTCTCCATATCATTGCATTGGGCTATATTCAGTTGTTTCTCCACTGCCCTCACCCAATCATCTGCCTCTAAAGGATCAGCAGCATGAGAAAACACTGGAGGGCGTCCCTTCAAAAATTCCCCACGCTTATCTCTCACTTGCACAGGCGGTGGTCCTCCTGCAGGGGGATTGTTCTGCATGTGCTGCATAAACATCTGCATCATCTGATTCTGAGTTTGCATGAGTTCCTCCATAGTAATGGGTAAGTTAGCACCTCCACGACCTCTGCCACGACCTCTGCCTGACATCTGTTTCCAAAAACACAGAAATTAAAATCAGTACGATCCGAGATGATGTATTCAATAGATAAGCAAAATCTGATTTTTCTGGGCGAACTCCAATTTCAGCAACTCAGTAAAACTGTCATATCTCGAGCTACAGACGTCCAATTCAGATGATATTTACATGGTTGGAAAGCTTACAAAATTATATACAACTTTTATTCACAACACTTTTTCTGATTCTGTCAATAAATTGGCCAAAAACTGAACTTAACCGAAACTGTTTCTAAATTCCAGACTGTGCAGTAACTCCAACTTGGAACAGGTATATCTCTTAACTTATAATAGATATTAAAGTGATTCTTGTGGAGTTGGAAAGATATAGAAGTCTAATTATTCCCAGTAAAATTTCTTAAATTTCTCATGAACGGATTTTAAGTTATTTCTAAAACATCCCAGACTGATCCAAAAATCAGCAAAGGACAAAACTAAGTTAACCTTATATTCAACTAATATATTTTGATCAAACTTAATATTCTTAACCATGGAACTTGTAGGCATGTCTACAAAACTCCAGCACATATTACAAAGATCCAAATCACATATTATCATAATAACAATCCATCAATCACACAATTGTTCACACCACAAACTGATTCTTAAAACAAACCAAACTTAAAATTAACTCGCAACTACTATCGTTCCTATTACATAGGGATTTTTCCTATTTCCTAATTAAGCTTCTCATAAATCTTGGGATGACCTAACTCCGCCCTTAATTGGTCAATCTCCTTATAAGCTTGCTCCTTAAGTTCTTTTTCCTTCAGCAACTCATCCTTCAAATCCACCTCATGGAGAGCCAATTCACGAGCTAATCCCACCGTAGCTTGTAAAGTCAAGGAGGAATCATCTGCAGGCGGCACGGTCCAAATACCCTTGTCATGTAAGAAACAAGGAAAATGCCGGAGTGCACCCTTTAACGTCTTGTCCGAGCGTAGACTATGGTAGTAAACAAATGCATTGAAAGCGACATCCTCCATGCTTATCTCCACGGTTGCCCGGCTCACTCTGGTAATGAACTTTGACTCCACCTTAGACTCCTTAGTGGTAGGATCCCTTTTCTTAACCCATAACTCTGTTTCCCAATAGGAATCCATCCATGGATGACTATACTCTGCACTACGATACTCCAACGTAGCTTCCCAGTCGTAGTAGTAGTTGTCCAAGGTTCTTGTCAACATGTCATGGAAGAAAGCATCAGCTTTAGGAACCAGGATATGAAGCTTCGTAGTCCACCCCATAACTACATCCTCCATTGGTGTATCACCAACTCTTGATTCAGCATCAGATAGCTCTTGATCACCATCTTCATACGGCTCCTGAGGTTTGAAACGGGCAACGTACTGTGCAGCTGACAAACGGGGATGAGGAGGCATCTACAAGATTTAGACATAGATTAGATAGAATCAATGTATTTTCACAATAGAATAAAGTAGAGGAAGCATAAAACTTTAGTAATTAACAAGGTGAAAAGAGGAAGCATGAATTAAGTAAAATATGGATGCTATTAACGACCATTCTAACTAGGCTCGCGTCCTACAGTCAACACGGATCTGATACCAATTTGTCACACCCATTTTTAAGGACAAAAATAGGATGCATAAAAGACTCATGTGCGCCCCAGGAAACAGTCGCACACATAAGTTGACAAATTACAAAGTATCATCACAATGCTTATTACATAACGAATAAGTATTTAAGACATAGTCTTCAACGATAGGTAATAATAACTAATAGTAATTCTTCAGCGGAAACTCCACATAGGGACACGGTTGACTGGTTGACACCAAGACTAGTACTCATTCCGATAATCTTCCTCTATATCTTCATCTGTTATGGTGGAAATAGCAAGAGTGAGTCCATGTCGAACTCAACAAATATAACACAGGGTTCATGAGGCTCAAAAAGGCTAGACACTGTTTAACTGCGTTTAGCTTTTAATCATATATTAGCAATTGAGTAGCATCAAGATAAACCGCTTTCCATTAAAGAACCAATGATCAATTGTAATAAGGATAATGAATAGCATTAACATGAGCAAATTATAATCAACAATAATTAAGCATGATATAGCAGTTATGATCAACTATTCCATAAGAATCCCCAAGGCCGCTCGTATCCGTGAGCACGACTAGTATACCAGTTTTTAACTCTGCGCAGATGTGTACACTTTCACTGTAAGTCATGATTTCCAAATGAGTGGGGAGATCAAGCCCAAACACCCGAGAACCATATAAAGCCACTCAAAAGTTCGTCTAACAAGTTAGAGTCATTAGATTCACTCGGCAGGCAGATGTAGAACCCCCCTTCCCTGTGGCACAACAACCGCAGCCTATACACACTAGGCCAGGGGCTCGCACTACACCCAACGTGGCAAGCCTTTCTTACGCCATTTAAGGTAACCTCTAACAAGCTAGAAAAGGTCTCTTGAATAACTAAAGCCAGAGCCATATAGCCCTCACAGCTGTACTGTATGTCCCGGTTATCACTTATAGATAAGTCCTTATGGAGAGAAACCAGAGCATCAAAATAATACACATGCTCTAGCCCCCTTTTAACAGTAATAAAATCATCTTAATAGTTGATTGCTTAATCCATTAATCAAATTACAAGATCATTGTTCTTAGTTTAAGCACTAGCAATAGCTACCCATATGCATTCCTAAGGTTGACAAGGAATCAAGATAACAATCACTAAGTTATACTCTACGGTTGTCAAGGTAAGCACATGCATATGTATGACAATTCGATGTATAGGTAACAAGGATAGTCCTGTGTTATACTTGCCTTGATCAAAGCTCTCCAAGTGATACTGCTGACTTGGCTCAAAGTAATACTCCGAATCGTCCAAATACTGCTCACCTTCTATATTCGATCATCAATCAACACATACATGCATCCAATCAAACATACACGAAGCAAACAAAGAGATATAATTAGAACAGTACACTAACAGTAGCAAAACAGTAATAAAAGTTTATAAAACTCTTCTACACGTTTCTACGATCACACAGACGCAAAGATCACCAAATTCGGAGTTAAAACGTGAAAGTTATGAATTTTCTAAGATTTCCTATAGATAAATAAATACTCAATTATAAACTCGAAAAATAAATTATCAAAACCAACTGTACAACTACACTAACATGTAGAGCTCGCAAATACGAACCTAACGCAACTTGAACGGATCAAATCAGAGTTAAAACGAAGTTTTTATGACCAAAACAATTCTAGTGGCAAAACTGTAATTTCCTGAAAACGTATTTTTGAATAAACCGAAAAAAAATATGCTTTCAAAACGCGAAAACGCATTTTCTGACATACGCTATGGACCGCGGGTTGATTTCTAAAAACCCGAGGGTCTCTTTAGTAAATCTGCCATGTGAACCGGTATGTTCTAATCCTGACCGTTGATTCACGATCGGACGGCCAATATTCGATCCAAGAGAAGAAGAAAAAAAAATAGAATCCCGGCCATCTTCCTCTCTACCGGCAGGCCAGCGCCATGGCCGACGCCAAGGCCCACCGGAAAACTTCGGCCCCGCCTTTTCCGACCACCATTCAACCCGCCACCAACTCCAATCGAAAGAGGAATCAAACCCGAACTATCTTAAGCGGTTTTGGTGAGCTATGACTAACCGAGGAGAGAGCGCGGCAAGAGGAGAGATGGTGGCGCCATTGCCGACCGACTAGGAACTTCAAAAAAAACCTACTTCGAAGCCTCTCCGATCAAAAAGAAAGCACCAAAAGAAAGAGAAGACAAGTGCGGACTCACCCACGCGAAAAATTTGGCCTCCGGTCCACCCGAAAACACCTCAACCGATCAACCACCGTGCTCCAACTACCTCAAACCCTAAACCTCGATTTTTCACGGTGGAACTCACGGTTTAGATGAAAAACGGAAACTAGAGGACCTATGCGACCTATTTATAGCTTCTATTGGCCGTGTTCGGGTAGGATTTTCCGAAGATCGCGAAATCAACCGATGTCAACAACTTCGGTTCGGAGTCCGGCGTCTTCACGGAAGGTGGAAGACGACCGACAACCGGGCCCCACCGGTCAGCGACCATGAGAGGGCGCGCGGCTTGTCTCAGCGACGCTGGGCCGGCCCACTCGGTGTCATGCGCGGAGGAACGGAAGGCGGCAGCGGCCCACTCGGAGCGGCCCAGGCTCCAGCGCGGGAGAGCAGGCCGTCGGCCCGTCGACTGCCAGGTAAGAAGGTAAGTATTTTTTTTTTCTTTTTCTTTCTCTTCTTTATTTACTTGTTTACAAACTATTCCAAATAAAATTTCCAAACCAAATCAAAATAAAATAATTCTACTACACAACAGTAAATGAATGCAACAGCATGAATGCAACACCAAATATATTTTATTATTATTTTAATTTGCCATTTATTTCAAATCAAATTTAATCAAAATTCATTATCTCTAAAATTTGGGTGTTACATATATATTTAAGATTGTATATTTATACTTTTAAACTGGACAAATTTCATCATTTCCTACTTAACTCCAAACACTTCTGACCAATATCCTTGAAATTATGAAAATGGTTGGAGATGCCAACAGCCAAGGGCAAAACTTAAGTAGTTTCAACCAAAGTGCACGTATTATCTTTGCACAGGTAATAAGATTATAATTTCGAAAGTGGAAAATGACAGGCATGATCACGTACCAGAATGCTCTATCTATACCTGAACGATACACGTACCAAACTGCTTTTGTCTATGTCTGAATGAGGCATGCCATCGGAACACAGACCCAAATTTGAAGCTTCATTGTTCAAGCATATTATTTTAGTCCAATTAGTTTTTTTAAAAAAGACCATCAACTTGAATCATTTTGCCAGGCCTAGCTGGTGCTGGACTGTAAGACGACGACAACAACAACAACATAGCCTTTTGTCCCAAGCAAGTTGGGGTAGGCTAGAGATGAAGCCCAAAAGAGACGAGAAACTCCGATGTAGCACGTCGTTAAGAGGGTTACGCCCCAACGAATCTCTTGTGGGTTTCAAATCCATTAGAGTGGCTGTTTTTTACCGTTGGTTCGCCAAACCTTAACACACCCTCCTCCTTTACCCGGGCTTGGGACCGGCTATGTTGAGACGACTCAAGAAAGTCTTCCAATCAACATAGGCGGAGTTAGGTGCTGGACTGTAAGAATTCAATATTATTGTTTGAGCAGGAGCTGACCTGAATTTGACTTTATTTCGTCGAAGAAAGCCGTTGCCTTTTGTTGTAGTCAGTGACAACGATGGATGACCTCACCCAAAGTGGCATGTAGGGAAACCATTGTAGAGGCTGTACAGATCAGCCTGCAAAGGCATGAAAGAAGAGTAAAGCCCAACTACAATGTTGCCCGTCGTTATTTAAGCAGTATAGGAGTCTAGTAATCAGTATTGAAATTATACTTTAAAACATATTAGGTGGCACAGGGAAGTGGCAAACAGTAATGACCATAAGCTGTGAAGAGTAATTATGTATAACAATTGCATATTTTTTTACCGTAGAACAGCATGGCCATTAACAACTATTACGAAGCATGGGCATTAACAACTCTGTAACATAAGTAATCCAAGGATAGGAGCACATAGATTTAAGTTCACAGTTTGGATGTATTACTTGAAAAGAACGAAGCCATTTTTTCTTTTTTAAAAGAAAAGTATTTGGCCACCGTTATTTTTAGTTCTTATCAAGTCACAAATGGGGATCTGTAGCCAAAAGAAATGTCATGAAGGATCTGCAGCAAAAAGAAGATTAAGTATTCTGGAAGAATGACGAAATGTAACCAAGGATCTGCAGCAAGAAGAAGATTAAGTATAAGAAATGCAAACCACAAATGGACAAGACCTTGTCCTTGGGAGTGTGATCCTATATCAGAAGATGGCGCTAAAAGCATAACTTTGGAAACACCTCTTATTGGTGGCGGCACATAATTAAAGGCACACAATAGGATCAGTCTAGGATTGAATTTAGACATAATTCAAGGTACAGAAATAAGGTCAGTCCAAGTTTTAATAGAGAAGCATATAATTCAAAGTATTTTTGCCATGGAGATTTCCAAAAGTAGCTGAGGAAAAAATTGGTACCCCATCTATACATGAAAATATGCTCTGATTGGCATCCCCGATTGTCTCTGCAGCAGTAGACCTGCATGGTTTGTCCCTGCTTCAATCCATGCCGTGAAAGGATATATTCCAACTATTTCTACCATGAAGTTGTAAAAAAATAGCTGAGGAGAAAACAAAAAAGAATCAATACCCCATCTATCCATGAAATGAGCTCCTTTTCTAAAAATCCATGAAATGAGCTCTGGTTGGCATCCTCCCTTCTCTATGCAGCAGTAGACCTGCAATGTTTCTTTCTGCTTCGGTCTAGGCAGTGAACTATCAGATCATTTGACACAAATAACATAGTGCATGACTCTTCAATGATGTATGGCAATATGGCATTAAAATGTATATACTGCAGTCTATTTCCTTTTTATTAATATATAGTATCCTAATAAAGGATCCATGTCACCTGGTGTGGAAAATCAATAAAATCTCTTACACACAATCAGATCACTGGTAATAATAAGGTGAGCTAGGGGGGAGGGGTGCAAGTACATTGCCAGTGCTAAAAGAAAAATGACCGTAACCACAACCTGTACTGAAACTCAACATGGAAGGAAAGTACAATATTGTCAGATGGTGAGATTACCATGTTCTTGAAATATTAGATCCAACTTTTGGAGTGACCCGTGCATTCTGGGGGCATGGCACAAAAACTTTTACAGAATAGGCTGCATTTAAAAATTTGAGTAGTAAGCAGTGACCATTTGTGGAATAACATATACTGGTGAAAAATAATGGATTATCATGTCCTACAATAACAAAAGTTGGAAAGCGTTCCAGATCGCTCGAAGCAGATTCTCACCAGCACCCGCTTCTCCTGCTTCTGGTTACCTTCTTTCGCTTCTCCTCGTCTTCTCCCGCTTTTCTTTCACTTTGGTGAAGCATTAAGCCTTCCTATGTATCTCTATATATATAATCTGCAGCTAAAGCAAAGGAACAGACTAATTGGAAAAAAGCATAAATCAGGGAAAAGAAATAAAATCACATGACCACTGTTGGTGATAGGTACCTGCACTGATTTTCATTCTAGAATTAAGTGGATTAAGCCTATTCAAAAGGCTAGCAGTATACCATACTGAGCACGAGGAAACAAATCTTATTGTTGTTGTCTGTCAGCTGTGAAGGGAATGTTTCGTAAGGAAATTAGGAGAGGGAAGAGGAAAACAAATCGAGAGTAAAAAGGAGGGGCCAGCCTGTCAGTAATTTTGGTAGGATCTAAGTATATTTGTATTCTCTAAAAGTAATGGTTATGAGACAAGGTTGTCTGTTTGATGAGCTCTACATGTGTCAAAATAGGAAAAACCATCATATTATATAATTCTTTTGCTAATGACTTTCATCAGCTAAATGACAGCTGGTAAATGAAAACAATCTTATTGATAGGGAAGAAGAAATACAAAGGAATGGAAAAAGACAGTACTTACCAAAAGCACAAGGCAACTGCAAAATATCAGGGATCCTTTGGATGGCAGGATGTGCTTCTTGGCTAGCGAATTGAGAGGATAAAAGGAATTCGGTACAATGGATAAGTAACACAACCTTGTTAAGGCAAGGAATAAGTGTGAGCAACTAAGATACTAATATACAAACGAAGGGGACAAAACATTACTCACCAAAAAACCAATGCTTACTGGAAAAGGTTGTCAGTGTAAGTTCGCTTCTTTGACAATCTCAGGTGGCAAATCTTGGTTAGCCCCAAATCCATGAGACCCAAAACACACTCAAATCTCATTGTGTTTACGAAAGAACTCAGTTAACTGCACAAGGCTAACTACTAAACTTGGGCCTAGAAAAATGAACTAAGTTCACAGAAGAGCAATTCTGGTTCCAACTCCCTGAAAGTCTTCATGGTTAGTGTCTATACAGCGAGATCTAGATTAATGTATCCATGGTTCCGACCAGACCAGTGGCTAGAAAAACAGCGAAAATTGTCAATACACATTCACTTATTCAGCTGAAAGTATCCAATCCAACACATAAAAGAATGGAAGCAAAAGGATTACCATATTTGATCCCGGGGTTCTCTCCACAATGCAGAAAGCATCATGCAAGGACCGGTCAATCTCAGCAAGCATGAAGTCATTTGCGCCTCTAAATATTATGGAGACCTGCACAATAGAAAACCCAGCACCACGTAATTATCTCTAAATTTAATAACATAAAAAAAATCGGCACAATCCAGATTCTCTGGTGCACGCAAAAGAAAAAATTCCTAAAGGAATCCACACAGCAGGGGAAGGCCAGCAGGCCAGCTGACCGCAGGCAGCAGGGGCTAGAGGCATGGCTCGCGGCTGGTGCCTGTTGCTGTCGTCCACCTGACGCCGGTTACGCACTGAGCAGCCATGCAGTGAGCACCGGTGGACGCAGGCCAGCGGCCAGGCGCAGGGAGGCACCCGCTGCAGGTCGCCCACCGCGGCACCGCGCGACAGCCGCCGGGATTCGGGAGCACAAGGACCGGAGGAGATCCGCTGCCTGCCACAGCCTGCATGCCGGCCAGGGCGCGTCCGCGAGGGAGAAGGGATCTGGGGGACTAGCTATGGGAGGAAGTAGGAGAAGAGGAGGATGACGTACCGCCAGCTGCAACCGAGGAGCTGAGCTGCTGCCGCCGCCACCATCGAGGAAGAGGCAGCTAGGGTTTCGTCGAGCCCTTGCGGATTGGCGGGAGGACGCAGCGCCGAGGGGAAGCCGCACCGGAGGCCACCGGCGGTGCCCGGTCGCGCTGCTCCATGGCCGGAGACGGCCACCTTGGGGGCGGACGTGTAGCACTACGCCGCACGGCGAGGCCGCCGTCGCTGCCGCCCGCGTCGGGCGAGAGAGGGAGAGGGAGCGAGCGAAGAGATGGGTCGGGAAGCAGAAGCGTGGAGAAGGAGAAGCGGAAGTTGTTGTATATATTTCTCTCGGTGGATTCGGAGGAGAAGCCGAGAACAAGGCAGAGAAACCAACGAGAAGCAGCAGAAGCCGTTTCCAACGAAATCCACTTTGATCAATCTGGGACGTCCAACGCGAGATCCAACGGGCGGGAAGATTTGGAGCGACGTGGACACTGGTCCTATGGAGGAGCCCTACGGGGATTCTAGGGGTTAATAATAATTAATGTGACGACAAGTCTTTTGTTAGGCTTTTTTTTCAAGAGAATTGTTGCTTCTATTTTAAATCACATAGTTTTAAACCATACACACACTACATCTGTTTTTTCCGCTCGAAATTAAACAAGCTGGAAAAAATTGATGGAGACAGGAGGAACAAGCGAGTCTGTGGAACGAAGCCGTCGCCTTTCGGCGGCAAGCCCCGACCCGATGGACACTGACCCTCGAGTCCTCGACACGGATATATATGAACGAAAGAGGATTCACCCTTCGCCCGAACGACGGATGGGCGTCACCGCCGCTCTTTCGAGCATCGACTGGTGCTCCCTACTGGGCTCATGCGACAGTTCGTTACTGCTTCTTCACTTTTCAAACTATAAAACTAGATTTTTTACCCTTGAGCTTTTTCAAAACTAGTCAAATAACCCCTAAGCGGTTTTGGACGGTGGTTTTGTTATAGTGACAGTGGTTTTATCTTTTTTATTTATTTATTTTCGCTGAATATTTAAAAAACATAGTAAATCACAGAAAAATCATAAAATAGAAAATTCAATTTTGTTGGACTCCACGTGAGTGGATCTACATAGTGAACATATAATATGGTATACTTTCGTACAAAGTTTTTTATGTAGATTTAGATCTATGCTTTTTTGTAATTAATTGAAATAATTCAAAGCTACAGCTTCTATGGTCCAATTATGGTAAAATTTTTATAATGAACTAATTATTGTATGCTTGAACTGTAGTAAAAATTTTATACTCATTGGATCATGTATAACCTAGCTATAGATTTATTTAGGTTTATGCTTGTTAAATCTATGCTTTATCTATAACTAAGTTATACATGATCTAATGAGTATGAAATTTTTACTATAATTCGAGCATACAAAAAATTTCATCACAGTTGGACCATAGAAGCTGCAGCTATAAATTATTCTATTTAATTACAGAAAAATATAGATCTAAAGCTACAACAAAAATTTTGTATTAAAGAATACCATATTATATGTTCATTGTATAGATCTACTCATGTAGAGTCTAACAAAATTAGATTTTTTATTTTATGATTTTTCTGTAATTTACTATTATTTTTCAAAGATTTAGTATAAATAAATAAAAAAAGACAAAACCACTATCGCTATAGTAAAACCACCATCCAAAATTGCTAGGGGGTTATTTGACTGGTTTTGAAAAATTCAGGAGGTAAAAAAACCGGTTTTATGGTTTGGAGGGTGAACTCACCCTAAATAGTTGGTGAGTTATGTAGATTTTTTCCTTAACATAAATTTGGCTCGATCCGCTCTGCCGGCGCTGGCATACCCTACAGGACGGAATAACTCCTGTAACGGCCCATTAATTTTATTGCTCCCATCAAATGGCCTACGTGTCAAAGCTAAGCCCACCTTGCGCTCCACATGTTGTGGACTTGTGGCACGGCCCGGCTCATGCGAGTCACGGTTACGCCTTGCTACGTGTGGCATGTCTTTGTCTCTCTCAACTTAACAACCAATGCTCGTATAATTTGAGTCGACATCGTCTAGTTAAAAATCTTATGCGGAACTAAGATTTTATTGTACCTAACATTTAGTACAACCCTTAAGAATAATTTAATTAAAAATGGGCCTAATAACCCAATTAATTTCGACAATAACAAGCTCGCCATCATAGTGTACATTGTAAGTACTTCTTTATTCGGCACGGCAGTCACATGTACGTGGCGTTCAGGATGTTAACTCAACAATATAAGAAATGGTATAATGTTTATTTTATTTTTTCTTAACCATACACTACAGGAAACTGGAATTACCTAGAGTGCTAGGAATTTCTTTGAGGGTCAAAATCAAACTGCCAAGGAATATATAATTTCCTTGGAAGTGCCAGTGAACTATCGAGGAAATATATATTTCTTGGAGGTTGAAGTAAACCGCAAAGGAATATGGGTGTTTCCTTGGCGGTTTCCAATCACCTCTAAGGAAATGACATATTTTCTTGAGTGTAATTGTAAACAGTTAAGGAAACTACTATTTCCTTAAGTGTTGTTCTTAACCGCCAAGAAAAATACCTATTTCCTTCAGTGTTATTCTAAACCGTCAAGTAATTCTCATTTCCTTGGGGGTTATTGAATTTTCTTGAGGTCGGCAGCCAAGGAAATGCTTGCAAGTATTTTGGTGACTCTGATAGAAAAAAAACAATAATATCTTAATGTTGTCTGAAAATTCTAAAATTTGGCATGAGATCAAAATATGGTTGTACTATCTTGGCATAAATTTTTCAAATCATGTTAATAAAGTTGGACTATACATTATTCACAAATCGATATATCTCTCACATAGTTACATAACTATATGAGAGATGTATCCATGTGTGAACAATGTACAGTGACACTTTGTTGAAATGATTAAAAAATTTTATGGGAAGCTTATACACCCAAAATATGTTGTCATGAAAGTTTTTGGAATTTCCTAACAAAGTTCAGATATTCTTATAATTATTTTATGATAATTTAGAGATAGAACCATAAACTATACCTAACAAACAAATGATTGTTCGGTCTAAATCCAACATATGAGCTAGAGTAACACACATGAGCCAATATATTCTTTTTATGATTTTTTTTAATCTTATCAGAGGTATCGACAGTTCAATTTGGAATAACTTTTAGTAAGCACACATAAATTCATTTAAATTATAGAAAATAACAAATATGTTCAAAAAAGTTTGAAACTTCTACATAACAACATACATATAGATTTTTGTGTGTAAAAAAGTTTTGTGTTATAAAAGTTACTTTTTTTATAATTTACTTTACAAGGTGCTTGAAAATAGAAATTAAAAAGAAAAAACATTATTATTAGTAGACAGTAAAGGAGAGACGCAATTTTAGATTTGGTCCATCACTGATTCGGCCCGTGATAGCCCACGTCGGGTCATGTCTCATTCTTGACCATTGGATTGACCTCGGACGGCTGAGATATTTGGAACGCAGGATGAAACCCTACCTGCTCCCATCTCACACTCCCAAATCTCGTTCGGTTCCTCCCTCCCCCGTCTCTCTCTTGGCTCTTGATCTCTCCCTCCCCTGGTCTCGGCTGTCTCGGACTCTCGCTCTGCCGGATCTGTGAGGAGGAGCAGAAGGGTGAGTGGCGGCAGCAACGCACAGTGGAGGAGGGCGGTGGAGAGGACGAGGCAGCAGCAGTGCGCGGGGTGCGCTCGTAGCGGATCTCGCGCATCTTCTCCCTCACCCCCGGCTGCAATGGACGAGGGGCGGAGCGCACGGTGGAGGGCAGCGGCGGCGGCGCTGTCCCCCTCTTCTCTCCGCACATCCCCTTGCCAAACCCTCTCTCAGCCCGTACTTCTCCCAATCTCTGGTGTGGAATGCGACAGCGGAGGCGGTGCTGGACGGCGCTGGATATGGGACCATGGCCAGCGACTAGGTAGGTCACACAGCGTTGAAACTTCCCCAGTTCCAAGCGCGACGACCTTTGCGGTATGAAATTAATTCCTCCATGGACTTATAACCTATTTCAATTTCAGTTTGTAATCGATTTAGCAAGGATAGAAAGGGAAAATTGACTTACATGACAATTGAACCTGTTGGTTGTTTATCAAATTGGTTGTAGCATTCTGCAAGTACAATAATATGAAACATACTCTGACTACTTCGACTATTAGTGTGAAATTTACAAGTTCATATGGACGTGTTTCAATTTAAGTTTGTAATCTATTTAGCAAATGTGCTCAAATTGTGGCATGAGAGTATATCACCTTTTGGGTTCAGGAATATGCTCAATGAATGGTGTCGGGCTCATAGTACAACCAATGATGTAGAGTCCAACGATCAGAGTGCTCCTGTTAAGTACATCATAAATTCTGGCTTTAAACACATTGTTCAGTTTGGTTTTTGAAGCATTCAAAACAAAGGCCTTTGATGAATTTATTATTTAAGTATTTGCATTTCTTTAGATATTGTCCACTGCATGTCTGTCACTTTTCATGTGTGCCTAAATCCATTTCAATGTGTCCATCTGCTTAGAATTACTGATTAATTCTAGCTGTTTTTTTATTATTTGGACTGTAGTTGATCTTCTCCCGTTGATATTATATTCCTATCTTCCAGGTTGGTTTACTGCAGCATATGCTGAACAGAGTTACACTCTTTTCACCATTGCTGGCTTGAGGTATATGCTGTGTTATAAAGAGGTGAGTATATCTCAAATTTGTTGCCTTTTCCTTTTTTAGTTTTGCAGATACAGGAACATTCAGTTCATATGTTCCTTTAAGTTTTCCAGTGCGAAGTGCAACACTTGCTTGATCTACATATTTCTATTATTTGCAGCATGTTTAGATTGGTTTGGTTCTCCAGATCTCTTCAGTTTCATTGCATATGGTTGCGTGCAAATTCATTGCTTGCTTCTGTTACCCTCCACTTTATCTTCATCCTTTTTCAAGTGAAAAATGCATGCTTATTTTGAGTTATCTATGCATAAATTATTGAAGGAGACTGTTCATGATACATTTGGATTTGTCAGGTGCTGTATTTGTGGTTTCCTTAAGCATTTTGTAGTCAATTGTATCTATTCCCATTCAGTAGACTTTTCAGAAATGCTTAAGGACAACCACCCCTAACTCTGTGTCATAATAAAGTCTACAATTGACATTCGCTAATATGCATGAACTCAGTTGAATTTTATATGCCATTGCTGCAAACTAGAAGTAGTGACTAGACTCAGTGAAAAATATTCTTAGTTAAGATCCATATAGAACTCAGCAATTGTTTCATTTGCTCTATTTTCTCATGCAGGTATGCAGGCACCAAATCTGTGACTTGGGAGAAAAGATAGTGGTGGAGGGTTTGACACAGAAGCTGATGGGCTTTATTCTACATGGCGGGGAACACCATGACTGCTTAGCCAAGGTAAGCGCTTGTTGGTTATGTTCTTTGGCATGTTTTTGTCTTTGTGAGGAAGTAAAATTCCTGATATTAAGGATCCTTTCTTGCTAATTGAGTATAGCAGTTAGAAAATTGGGCCTGAATCTCATTGAATCTTGCAAGTATTAATACCTAGACTACTATATATTGATAGGGTTTTTTTTTGCTGAACCATATCCATGTTGGTAGCCTTGCTTCTGTAACATCCTAATTTTTTTTTATAATTATAAAATAATTAAATATGATTTATTTGTGTAATTGAGTGTGCATTTAAATATAGGGAATAATAAATTTTGTGAAATTAAAATTAATCATAAGGTTAACAATTTGTTTTTGCACTCATGCTGTTGCACTATATTTTTGTGATGATTGGTTTGAGTCAAAGTTCAAAAGATATTCAAAAACATTTGAAAGTTTGATTTGGAAAATCAATTTAGAAAATAAAAAGGGATTCCTATTCATTCTACATCTCTTCCTCAGTTTCGGCCTGCTGGCCATTTCCCCCCTCCTTGGCCCGCTCGCCTCCCGCGCTCTCTCTTGGGCCGGCCAGGCCGAGCCAGGCAACCGTTGCCGCGCCCGCTCTCCCCCTTGAGCCGCTGACGCGCCGGGCCCACTTGTCGGCGCTCTCCTCAACCCCTATCCGCTCCCTCCGGTTCTCTCGCTCGGTCATGACGGCAACTGCCGCCCGCGGCCACGTCCCACGCGAGTGGGAGCGTCGCCTCCGCCCCGGCCTTCAAAAGGAGTGTGTGACCCCGTCTCCGCCCTTCCTATCTCCAGTTCCCTCTCTCTCGCACTCTTTTGAGCACCCGGAGAACCACCGCGGTGACTCACCGGAGGAGCCGTCCGCCCCGCCGCGTCGGCCACCGTTCTCAAGCCGCTTCAACTCCGTTTTTCCTCCTGGTGAGCTTCGCCTCGTTCCCCGCTCCCTCCCCATACTTCTATTTCCTTGATTTGTGGCCTCTAGGGCCGTGTCCGCGAGCTCCAACGACCTTCTTGCCGTCATCCATGGCGGGTGCCCCTCGGGCTTTTCCCCGGCTGCACTTGTGACGTGAACGAGATCTCTATCCCCTCCGCATTCTCCTCGTAGTCTCTGTTTGGAGAATGGGGCTCCGTAGCGCCCAATTTCCTTGCTCCGGTGAGCTCTCCACCGCCGGCCATGGCGGGCACGCCATGCTGGTGACCCCGTGGCCGTGTTTTGCTCCGGGGCGAGTTCGCCTTCCTCCCCGCATCACTCCGGTGCTCTCGGTTTTGAAAACCGTGTACCATAGCGTCGGTTAGGCCAACTCCGGTGAGGTCCCATCGCCGGCCATGGCGGCGCCACCGTCTCCTCCCCAAAATCCGGCGACCCGGCCTCTCTCTCTTTTCCCCCATCTTTTCTCGGCCGTCCATCACTTGATCAACGGCCCACGATCGCCCATACCCCTTCGTGGGTCCTTTTTCTTAAAGAGACCCTCGGTTTCTTGCTTATCCAACCCGCCGTCCTTGGCGTACTTCCGGAGTACGCATTCTCTTTCGGAAAACGTAGTTTCTTTGGTTTATATGAAAAATACGTTTTTAGATTAATTACAGAACTGCCACTGTAGTAAAACGTTTATAAAATCGTCGTTTTAGCTCCGATTCGACCCGTTCAACTTGCGTTAGTTTCGTAATTTCATAATCTACGCATTAGTGCCACTGATAGACCTGTTAGAAGCTTTTGAGTTTCTTGATTAAGTCTAGTTTAATAGCTAGTTTTGGAACCTTGTTTAGCGCGTAACTTTTGCGTTGTAGCTCCGTTTTTCGTGCTTTTCGCGTCGTTGTGATCGTAGCGAGACGTAGATGATTTTGGCAAACATTTTATTCAGATTTATTTATTGTTGGTGTACTGTTCTAATCGTAGTTATGTTTTGCTTGTATGTCTGCTCCGAATTGCGTGTTGTACTTCGTGTCGTTCGAGTTCAGACGGTGAGGAGTACGTCGGGAATCTGGACACGTACGAGGAGCAGCAGGACCAGCAGCAGTTCGTGAACCAAGGCAAGTATAGTATGGGCCTACCTTGTTGTCCTATTCATTATATAACATACTCATTATGCATGTGTCTAATATTGCTCGACTATAAGGACTTCCTAGCAAATTGATGACCTGTACCTTGATTCCTATGGGAATTATTTGCATATGGGTAGAATGCTAGTGCTCTAATTAAACATGATCTACACTATGACTGATGGAACCAATGGATGAACATGATGGTAACAATGGAACCATAGGGTAAAGGTGCAGATGATGTTGATCATGTTGCTCTAAACCCTCCGTAAGGACTTATCTGTAGGGCAAAAGCTGAGACATACAGTGCAACCGTGAGAGTCATATGGCTCTGACTTTAGCTCAGTAATATGATATTTTCTAGCTTGTTAGAGGTTACCCGAAAGGGCGCAAGAGGGGCTTGCCACTTTGGGTATAGAACTGCCTCTGTTCTGATGTGTATAGCCTGCGGGAATTGTGCCATCGAAAGGGGGTTCTCTATATCTGCCTGCCGAGGAAACCTCGCGGCCCTAACATGTTAGAAGAGGCCTATGGAAGGCTTCATAGTGTACCCTGCCTGTTCACCTTGGAAGTGTTAGGGGGTTGACGGGCTCCGGGCAAATGGGCAACACGACTCACGGGTAAAGATGCACAACCTCTGCAGAGTGTTAAAACTGTTATAACAGCCGTGCTCACGGTCACGAGCGGCCCGGAAAACTCACAAAATAAATGGTTACTTGATACGTGGTTGAACTAAGATGATGATGATGGGATCACACTGATGTTTTCTCTTCTTAATTCTAGTAGTGGATCATGTGGGTTAAATGGGAGCTTGAGCATAACTTAATAATGATTAATAATGAAATGTGGATCTACTAAAAGTGCTAACTGCAGTCAACCGTGTCTATCCTTTGTGAGCCTCATGAATCCTCATACTATACTTGCGGAGTACAAGTGTACTCACACTTGTTGCTATTTTGTTTTTGGATAAAAATCCCGGATGGGTAATAGATGACAGTTTCTACGAGGACTTCCCAGAAGATTTCTAGGTTTGGGTCAACCAGTCGTCCTTCCCTGTGGATCAAACGCTACACCTCAGAGTTGCTATTTACGTTTTCGCTTGTTATGTAAGAACTACGTGATGTAATAACATTATGTATGTACACAGTGATGATACTTCTGTTAATTTGTCAGCTTATGTGTGCGACTACTCCTGGGGCGCACATAAGATGTATGCACTCTATATTGTCCTTTAATTGGGGTGTGACAAATTGGTATCAGAGCCGTGTCGACTGTAGGACGCAAACTAGATAGAAATGGTCGTTTCTAGGAGTTTGACTTTATTTATATACTTGCTACTATCTCTATCTTGATATTTTATTAAAATTTTATGCTCTATTCTTATTCTATTGCATAAAATATTGACTCTGATAATATTTTATATCAAAACTATAGATGCCTCGCCTCAGTGCCGTTGCCTACGTCGTCCAATTCATTCCAGCAGCACCTGCTCCACCAGCACCACCAGTAGTACCACCAGTGGAGGCAGAGGTCGTCCACATCTCCGACGAGGAAGAGGAGGAACCCATGGAAGAGGAGGCATTTTCAGCGGCTGCATCTGATGGACCCGCTTCGACCCCCGTGGCTGCACCCATCCCACATGTGGATGCGCCAGTCCCTGCTGCTACACCTCCACTAGTTTCCCAGGCCGCTTCTGCACCAACACCAGTGTCCTCCCCAGCTGCTTCAGAGGAGCCAGAAGAGATAGGATGGACCACCAGGAACAAGTTTAAGGAAGCTCCCGAAGATGCCCATTACCACCATCTCCTTACCACCATGCTAGCCGAGTACTATCTAGAGTTTGCTGCCTCGGTGAAGTACTACTGTGCAGAGCACACGCATCCAGTGGAGGCGGCATACTGGAAGACCAATGTGATCATCACCGCCTGGAACAACACCGACCAATCTCAAGATGTTGTGACTACCCATAGCCACCGAGCCAGGCGTGTCAGTGCCTATGACAGCATGGAAGATGCTGCGCAGGCGGCGTGCCTGTATTACCATGGTCGGCGTTTTGAGGACATGCAGAATGATCGCTACCGGTATCTTCCACGCTATGACCCGAAGGAGAAGACATGGGCGGTGTTGGCTCCCCCAGCTTCTGATCCCACCTTGGACACCACAGTGAGGCACCTCAGCGCCATGCAAGAGGCCAACGAAGCACTCAGGGAAGAGCTTCGTGCGGCGCAAAAATCTGAAAAACGCCTTCAGAACTAGATAGATGAGATGACCGTTCAGCTAGGACAGCCTACCATTTACAAGAAGAAGGCCAGGGTGTTCACCATGGTGGATCGCGCTCCTTAGATGCTTGCAGCCCCGCCATAATGGATGCGTTCTAGATCGAAAGTCGTGTCAAGTTATGTGTGTATTGTGAACCTTTAATTGTCTTGTCGGTTGTGTTGATGAACTTGGATGATTTAGAGTTTGTGTGATTGCTGGAACAGTGTGGGCTTGTCCACATGTTCATTTTATCAAAACATTAAGTTAGAATTGTTTAACTTAGTTGGGGTTTAAATTTCCACATCACTGCTGTACTGTTTTTCAGAGCAGTCTGCAATATTTATCTCATATCTCTAAATCTCTACGTCCAAAAATTATGAAATTTTTGTGAAAAGAACTAGACTTGTGTACCTTTCATTTCCCACTGGAATCAACTCATTATCAATTTTGGTTTGAGAGATATGCCTGCTACAACCTGGCAAGTCTGTGCAGTCTGTAACCTAGAACAGAAATTGTTTAGCTCAGTTTTTGATGATGTTGCCATCTGTATCAGTGAAAAAGTTCTATACAAAACTTGTAGCAGACTCTTTAAGCTTTCCAACGATGTATTCCACGCCTATTTTGGATTTCTGAAACTCGAGTTACACTTCAGTTTCTGATATGCTATTGTAGACACCCGTCCAGAAATTTTTAGCTATGTTATTTACCTTTTGTAAATAATTTGTAAATTTTTGGAAGATCTCTAAAAGTTTGCACATTGCTTGGAAGCAGATGGCCGCCAGAGGAGGACGTGGCAGAGGCCGTGGACGTGGCCGTGGACACGGAGCTTTAGTGGATCCACCTCCGCCACCGCCGGTGACAATTGAGCAGTTGATGGCCATGCAAGCGCAGCTCATGCAGACAGTGATGGACCGTCTCGGTGAGCAACCAGCAGGAGCACCCCCACCTGTGCAGGTCTGTGACAAACGTGGTGAGTTTCTGAAAGGATGGCCACCTGTGTTCACACATGCCTCTGAACCTATGGAGGCGGATGACTGGCTGAGAGCTGTGGAAAAGCAGCTAAACATTGCACAGTGCAACGACTTGGAGAAAGTCTTGTACGCCTCAGGTCAACTCCAAGGAGATGCTCAGGATTGGTGGGGGTCATTCCAGTATGGACGTCCAGAGAATGCTCCAGAGATCACGTGGAAAGAGTTCATGGAGAATTTTAGGTCCTATCACATCCCTGAGGGACTTACTGAACTGAAGCAAGAGGAGTTCTGGGCTCTCAAGCAAGGGTCCATGTCTGTGGCGGAATACAGGGACAAGTTTGCACAACTGTCGCGATATGCCCCGGCTGAAGTGGCCAGGGATTCTGACAAACAGCGTCGTTTTCTAAAAGGGCTGTATGATGGACTCCAACTGCAACTGATGTCCAACAAGTATGCCAGTTTCCAAGAATTGGTGGATCGTGCTATTGTGATCGATAACAAGCGTAAAGAAATGGACCTCAAGAAGAGGAAGCTCCAGGGACAGGCGTCGGGTAGCAACACTCGCCCGCGAGCTTTCCCGCAGCAAGGTTTTCCGCAGAGGAACCAAGGGCCACCCAACCAATGGAACAAAGGCCAGTATTCCCAGAGGAACCAGAACCAGCAGCGTCCCCAGTACCCACCGCAGTTTGGTAACCAAGGCCAGCAGCGTCCCCAGCAACAGCAAGCTACCAATCAGGCGCCACGTCAGGGAGTGCCCAACAATGCTCCAACCAAGAGTGGCACCCCAGGCAACCCCAATGCCTGTTACAACTGTGGAGAGGTGGGACACTATTCGTACCATTGCCCAAAGAAGCAGAACCGGCAGGCCCCACAGAACCAGCAGAACAACCAGAGACCCAACGCTCAACCTCCATTAACCGGCAAGGTGAATCATGTGTCGTCAGAATCAGCTCAGGAGGCGCCTGAGGTTATGCTGGGTACATTTAGCGTCAACTCCATCACCGCTACAGTACTTTTTGATTCTGGTGCCTCACATTCTTTCATATCCCAAGCTTTTGTTAGAATGCATAGCATACCCCTGTGTGCCATGAAGGATCCCATGCTAGTAAATTCACCGGGGGGTAGCATGCCAGCAAATTATTGGAGCCCTTCTACTAGTATATTTCTAAGGGGGGTAGCTTTCAAGGTAAATCCAATTATTCTGAGAACCGCTGGAATTGACCTCATCCTGGGAATGGATTGGATGAAGCAGCATAGGGCAGTGATACAATGTCAGGAGAAATCCGTTGTTGTGACATCTCCAAGTGGTGATAGAATTTGTGTAGAAGTGGAAGTGCAAGTTCAACCTACCGCCACCGTCAATCAGCTGAGCGATGTTGCTAACCAGGAGAACCAGGTGGTGGACGAATTCCCTGATGTGTTCCCCGATGAATTGTCAGGTATGCCACCCGATCGCGACATCGAATTCCTTATCAAGCTTTTACCTAGAACTGCACCCATAGCTAAGAGACCATATAGAATGGGGGTAAGAATTAGAAGAACTAAAGAAACAAATTAAGGAATTGCAAGAGAAAGGTTTTATTCGTCCTAGTTCTTCACCTTGGGGAGCACCTATTATATTTGTGGATAAGAAAGATGGCACACGAAGGATGTGTGTCGACTATAGGTCCCTTAATGAAGTCACAATAAAAAACAAGTACCCATTCCCTAGAATTGATGATTTATTTGATCAGTTGAAAGGTGCTTGTGTGTTCTCAAAAATTGACCTCCGTTCTGGATATCATCAACTAAAAATTCGTGCATCTGACATACCTAAGACAACATTTACTACCAGATATGGCCTTTATGAGTACACAGTGATGTCTTTTGGACTGACAAATGCACCTGCATACTTTATGTATCTGATGAACAAAGTATTCATGGAGTACTTGGATAAGTTTGTAGTGGTATTCATAGATGATATCCTAATATTCTCCAAGAATGAAGAGGAACATGCTGAACACTTAAGGTTAGTCTTATAAAAACTCAGAGAACATAAATTGTATGCAAAAAGGAGCAAATGTGAGTTCTGGCTGAAAGAAGTATCTTTTCTGGGACATGTGGTCTCTAATGGTGGAATAGCCGTAGATCCCAGTAAGGTGCAAGATGTGTTAAATTGGAAAGCCCCAGTCAATGTTAGTGATATCCGTAGTTTTTTGGGTTTGGCTGGGTACTATAGAAGGTTTATTGAAGGATTCTCTAAGCTAGCTAAGCCTATGACAACCCTGTTAGAAAAGAATGCCAAATTTGTCTGGTCAGACAAATGTCAGGCTAACTTTGAGGAGCTAAAGAGAAGGTTGACAACAGCCCCAGTGTTGACCCTACCTGATTTAAGTAAGAGCTTCTCTATTTATTGTGATGCATCTCACCTAGGCCTCGGATGTGTGCTTATGCAAGAAGGAAAGGTTGTGGCCTACGCATCTAGGCAGTTGAGAAAGCATGAACTGAATTACCCAACCCATGACTTAGAATTAGCCACAGTTGTCCATGCTCTGAAAATCTGGAGGCATTATTTGATCGGACATAAGTGTGACATCTATACTGACCACAAGAGTTTAAAATACATTTTTACTCAGTCCGAGTTGAACTTAAGGCAACGTCGTTGGCTGGAATTGATTAAAGATTATGATCTGGAAGTGCATTACCATCCTAGAAAGGCAAATGTTGTTGCCGATGCACTTAGCCAGAAGAGCTATGCCAACAGACTTCAGTTGACATTTATACTAGCAGAGTTGCGAGCTGAAATAGAACATCTCAACTTGGGTTTTGTCAATAATGTAGTAGAATTGACTATAGAACCTACATTGGAGCAAGAGATACGTAAAGGTCAGTTGGAGGATGAGAAATTAAAGGAGATTGCTGAGCATGTAGTGGTTGGAAAGGCACCAGGTTTCTAGTTGGATGAGAATGGTACTCTATGGTTTGGGAAAAGAATATGTGTACCTGAAGTGAAAGCTATCTGTGATATGATTCTGCGAGAGGCACATGATTCTGCTTATTCTATACACCCTGGAAGCACCAAGATGTACTTAGACCTCAAAGAGAAGTATTGGTGGTATGGTTTGAAAAGGGATGTGGCTGAGTATGTGGCCATATGTGATACTTGTCAAAGGGTGAAAGCTGAACACCAAAGACCTGCAGGATTGCTGCAACCAATGAAAATACCAGAGTGGAAATGGGAAGAAGTTGGTATGGACTTCATTACTGGATTGCCCCGCACTCAACAAGGATATGATTCGATCTGGGTAATAGTGGATCGACTTACTAAGGTAGCCCACTTCTTGCCAGTCAAAACCACTTATATGGAGAGAATAGTGTGCCTACATGGAGTTCCAAAGAAGATCGTATCTGACCGAGGAACTCAGTTTACATCGCATTTTTGGCGTAAGGTACATAGTGCTTTGGGAACAAAGTTAAATTTCAGTTCGGCATATCATCCCCAAACCGATGGACAGACCGAAAGGACCAATCAAATCTTGGAAGATATGTTGAGAGCTTGTGCTTTACAGTATGGTACTAGTTGGGATAAGAGTTTGTCATATGCTGAGTTTTCATATAACAACAGTCACTAGAAAAGTCTCAAAATGGCGCCATTCGAAGCTTTATATGGACGAAAGTGTAGAACACCTCTATTCTGGAATCAGACAGGTGAAACCCAAGTGTTTGGACCAGATGTCCTACGCAATGCAGAGGAACAAGTGAGGATGATTAGGGATAATTTGAGAGTAGCACAGTCTAGACAGAAAAGCTATGCTGATATCCGAAGGAGAGAGTTGAGTTTCAAAGTAGGTGACTATGTGTATTTGAAAGTGTCACCAATGAGAAATGTGAGAAGATTCAATATGAAGGGCAAGTTAGCACCGAGATATGTGGGACCTTTCAAGATTCTAGAGAGACGTGGAGAAGTGGCTTATCAATTGGAATTGCCAAAAAGTTTATCAGGTGTGCATGATGTGTTCCATGTTTCTCAGTTGAAAAAAGTGTTTGCGAGTACCAGAGGAGCAGATTCCCTTAGAGGAGCTTACTGTTAAAGAAGATCTCACATATGAGGAGTATCCGGTAAAGATTCTTGAAACTGCAGAAAGAGTTACTAGGAGCCGCACTATAAAGCTGTGCAGAGTACAATGGAATCGATATTCAGAAGATGAGTCTACTTGGGAAAGAGAAGAAGATCTGAGAAAATCTTATCCGCAACTTTTTGAGTAAGCATCACCCAATCTCGAGGACGAGATTCTCTTAAGGGGGTAGAATTGTAACATCCTAAATTTTTTTATAATTATAAAATAATTAAATATGATTTATTTGTGTAATTGAGTGTGCATTAAAATATAGGAAATAATAAATTTTGTGAAATTAAAATTAATCATAAGGTTAACAATTTGTTTTTGCACTCATGCTGTTGCACTATATTTTTGTGATGATTGGTTTGAGTCAAAGTTCAAAAGATATTCAAAAACATTTGAAAGTTTGATTTGGAAAATCAATTTAGAAAATAAAAAGGGATTCCTATTCATTCTACATCTCTTCCTCAGTTTCGGCCTGCTGGCCATTTCCCCCCCTCCTTGGCCCGCTCGCCTCCCGCGCTCTCTCTTGGGCCGGCCAGGCCGAGCCAGGCAACCGTTGCCGCGCCTGCTCTCCCCCTTGAGCCGCTGACGCGCCGGGCCCACTTGTCGGCGCCCTCCTCAACCTCCATCCGCTCCCTCCGGTTCTCTCGCTCGGTCATGAAGGCAACTGCCGCCCGCGCCCACGTCCCATGCGAGTGGGAGCGTCGCCTCCGCCCCGGCCTTCAAAAGGAGTGTGTGACCCCGTCTCCGCCCTTCCTATCTCTAGTTCCCTCTCTCTCGCACTCTTTTGAGCACCCGGAGAACCACCGCGGTGACTCACCGGAGGAGCCGTCCGCCCCGCCGCGTCGGCCACCGTTCTCAAGCCGCTTCAACTCCATTTTTCCTCCCAGTGAGCTTTGCCTCGTTCCCCGCTCCCTCCCCATACTTCTATTTCCTTGATTTGTGGCCTCTAGGGCCGTGTCCACGAGCTCCAACGAGCTTCTTGCCGTCATCCATGGCGGGTGCCCCTCGGGCTTTTCCCCGGCTGCACTTGTGACGTGAACGAGATCCCTATCCCCCTCCGCATTCTCCCCGTAGTCTCTGTTTGGAGAATGGGGCTCCGTAGCGCCCAATTTCCTTGCTTCGGTGAGCTCTCCACCGCCGGCCATGGCGGGCACGCCGCGCGGGTGACCCCGTGGCCGTGTTTTGCTCCGGGGCGAGTTCGCCTTCCTCCCCGCATCACTCCGGTGCTCTCGGTTTTGAAAACCGTGTACCATAGCGTCGGTTAGGCCAACTCCGGTGAGGTCCCATCGCCGGCCATGGCGGCGCCGCCGTCTCCTCCCCAAAATCCGGCGACCCGGCCTCTCTCTCTTTTCCCCCATCTTTTCTCGGCCGTCCATCACTTGATCAACGGCCTAGGATCGCCCATACCCCTTCGTGGGTCCTTTTTCTTAAAGAGACTCTCGGTTTCTTGCTTATCCAACCCGCCGTCCTTGGCATACTTCCGGAGTACGCATTCTCTTTCGGAAAACGTAGTTTCTTTGGTTTATTTGAAAAATACGTTTTCAGATTAATTACAGAACTGCCACTGTAGTAAAACGTTTATAAAATCGTCGTTTTAGCTCCGATTCGACCCGTTCAACTTGCGTTAGTTTCGTAATTTCATAATCTACGCATTAGTGCCACTGATAGACCTGTTAGAAGCTTTTGAGTTTCTCGATTAAGTCTAGTTTAATAGCTAGTTTTGGAACCTTGTTTAGCGCGTAACTTTTGCGTTGTAGCTCCGTTTTTTGTGCTTTTCACGTCGTTGTGATCGTAGCGAGACGTAGATGATTTTGGTAAACATTTTATTCAGATTTATTTATTGTTGGTGTACTGTTCTAATCGTAGTTATGTTTTGCTTGTATGTCTGCTCCGAATTGCGTGTTGTACTTCGTGTCGTTCGAGTTCAGACGGTGAGGAGTACGTCGGGAATCTGGACACGTACGAGGAGCAGCAGGACCAGCAGCAGTTTGTGAACCAAGGCAAGTATAGCATGGGCCTACCTTGTTGTCCTATTCATTATATAACATACTCATTATGCATGTGTCTAATATTGCTCGACTATAAGGACTTCCTAGCAAATTGATGACATGTACCTTGGTTCCTATGGGAATTATTTGCATATGGGTAGAATGCTAGTGCTCTAATTAAACATGATCTACACAATGACTGATGGAACCAATGGATGAACATGATGGTAACAATGGAACCATAGGGTAAAGGTGCAGATGATGTTGATCATGTTGCCCTAAACCCTCCGTATGGACTTATCTGTAGGGCAAAAGCTGGGACATACAGTGCAACCGTGAGAGTCATATGGCTCTGACTTTAGCTCAGTAATAGGACATTTTCTAGCTTGTTAGAGGTTACCCAAAAGGGCGCAAGAGGGGCTTGCCACATTGGGTATAGAACTGCCTCTGTTCTGATGTGTATAGCCTGCGGGAATTGTGCCATCGAAAGGGGGTTCTCTATATCTGCCTACCGAGGAAACCTCGCGGCCCTAACATGTTAGAAGAGGCCTATGGAAGGCTTCATAGTGTACCCTGCCTGCTCACCTTGGAAGTGTTAGGGGGTCGACGGGCCCCGGGCAAATGGGCAACACGACTCATGGGTAAAGATGTACAACCTCTGCAGAGTGTTAAAACTGTTATAACAGCCATGCTCACGGTCACGAGCGGCCCGGAAAACTCACAGAATAGATGGTTACTTGATACGTGGTTGAACTAAGATGATGATGATGGGATCACACTGATGTTTTCTCTTCTTAATTCTAGTAGTGGATCATGTGGGTTAAATGGGAGCTTGAGCATAACTTAATAATGATTAATAATGAAATGTGGATCTACTAAAAGTGCTAACTGCAGTCAACCGTGTCTATCCTTTTTGAGCCTCATGAATCCTCATACTATACTTGCGGAGTACAAGTGTACTCACACTTGTTGCTATTTTGTTTTTGGATAAAAATCCCGGATGGGTAACAGATGACAGTTTCTACGAGGACTTCCCGGAAGATTTCTAGGTTTGGGTCAACCAGTCGTCCTTCCCTGTGGATCAGACGCTACGCCTGAGAGGTGCTATTTACTTTTTCGCTTGTTATGTAAGAACTACGTGATGTAATAACGTTATGTATGTACACTGTGATGATACTTCTGTTAATTTGTCAGCTTATGTGTGCGACTACTCCTGGGGTGCACATAAGATGTATGCACTCTATATTGTCCTTTAATTGGAGTGTGACAGCTTCCAATCATGCTTACCAAATAATGTGGACACACACCTTTGTTGATTATGGCTTACAAACAATATAGGCACAAGTTGTTCAGGTTAATCAAGAACTTGTGGTTACTTTCAACTAAATACTAGGAGACACAAGTTATTAGCTTAGTCACAAGTCCGCTATTTGTTTGTGTGAAATCAATACAAGGACATACAAGTCCTAGAAACAAGTTCATGTCATAACATCCAAAACCATTCGAGAACTGATTAACATAACAAACCACTACCTTATATGTGTGTTGTACCTTCAACTTTATCTTTTGTAGATCTCAAGGAGCCAAAACGATTAGCTACTAACTTTATAAGTTGTGTATGGACATTTGTAGGGCACTGGTTCATCATGTGCTACCTCACAATCTGAAGGTGGAGAACGACACTGCTAATATTGGAACTGGTACAAGAATTGATAATATCCCTATAACTCTAGAAATCATGAGTGACTTAGTGTTATGATGGATGGGCTTCATGTAAGCATGCATGATGAGTGGACTTGTAATATTCTTGTTGATATGTCACAATCAATATCATGGTTGATTGGAATATATTGTCATGTGCTAGCGACTAGAATCATGAAAATTGTTGATTATGGCAAGCATTTTTTTTTGTTGGCAGTAAACATTTACTTGAGGGCCGGCCTGTAAGGAAATTACAATTACCTTAGAGGCTGATGACAGCTAAGGAATCACAATTTCCTTGGAGGTTAAGGGCAGTCAAGGAAACTACTATTACCTTGGCGGTCTAGATAATTTACTTAGGGGTTGTTGGCCCTTAAGGGAATTAATTTACTTGGTGGTTGTCGACCCTCAAGAAAACTTCTTTTCTCGGTGGTTGCAACATTTCCTTGGCCCTTAGGCTAGTTTTCTTAGTGGCCAGTCTCAAGGAAATCATCCTAGTGCCAAAACCGTCAAGGAAACTAATTTTCCTTGTCTTCTATTCTTAAGTGCGTTTGCTTGATGGTTCATGGCTAAGGATTATTTCCTTGATGGTTTTACCCCTTTCCTTGGTGGTTTTTGGCACTCAAGGCAATTCGGGATCGTGGCAGCGATAATAAAGCATCGTTCAATAATAAATAGTACTTGTACATATAATTTGGGAAAGGCACAATGATGACCCGACCTGGGCGCTGGAAATCAGAAGTCCAGAACATAAGACGATGGGAGAATTAGTAGGCGATGATATATTGCGACGGAAGTGGGTCTCTCAGGCTCAGGCTGGGATGGATCATGGTTGCCTGCGGTGGCTCCATTCTCTACCGCTCGTTGAGTCCGCACAGCCTAGGCCCAATGTAGACAAGACATTGATGTGGTACAGTGAGAGTATCTCCAACAGCTCTCCTTTCTCATCCCCTGTCCCCATAAACCTGTCATATTGGAGAAAATAAGCCAAATTTAATGCTCCAACAGTTCCCCTTTCCCATCCTCTTTTTAGGGTGATCACCAATATCTCCCCCATCTTCCCTTAAATAAAGGGAGAGTTGTATCTTCCCCAATAGCCGTGACCCACCTCCAACTGTCACTTCTCTCTCCTGCAACGCTCGTCGGAGATAGCTTGGTGACTGGTGGAAGATGCATTCACGAAAAGCTTTGCTCCGACAGCCATGGTCATCGTGGATCCGAGGTGAAGGAAGGTGAGCCCCATATGCTGGGGGAGATTATTGGTGATATGTTGAAGCATCTCCCCCAATAGTCTGAAAAAACAGTATTGGTGATTACCAATATCATTCTATTGGGGATGGAGTATTGGTGAGCTATTGGAGATGCTCTGATAGGAACGTCACACCCAATAATAAAGAAGGCGTTTGTTGGTAACATAATCTGATTACCTCAAGCAGCTAGAATGGGTTCTAGATGGATTATTGGGAACGGTGAAAAAGTAAGATTCTGGGAGGACAAGTGGTTACGAACCTCTAGCTTAGCTATTCACTATTGGAAACTTTATAGATAGGTTAATGAGAAGAATAAGTCTGTAGCTAGTCTTTGGGATGGTACAGATCTCAAATGTTCCTTTAGTAGAACAGGTGATGAAAACATGTTGGTGCTTCGGGAAGAAGTTTGTCAGATTGCTTCAACAATCAACTATAGTGATGAAGAAGATTCCATGATATGGCAGTTTTCTTCAGATGGTAGATTTAGTGTCCAATCTTTGTATAAGGTAGTCAATTTCAGAGGTATCCAGCCGGTGTTCGCTTCTTCTATTTGGGATATTAAAATCCCTCCTACAATTCAGTACTTCATGTGGCTTCTTAGCAAGAACAAACTTCTAACTAGGGATAATCTGAGTAAGCGGAGAAAAGTGGAAGATCCCACGTGTCTGTTATGTAATGAGAGGGAATCCATACAACATTTGTTCTTTAGCTGTGCTGTTGCGAAGCAACTCTGGCATGTCTTGTCTAAAATCTTTGACATTCAGTTAATAACTCTTTTGAAGATATTGGTAAATTTTTGTTAAGCAACAAACGCAATGCGTTTTGAATATGTTTACCTTGGCTTCTGTCTGGTGCCTCTGGAAACTTAGAAATGATTTGTGTTTTTAGAGATCCACCTGGAAGAGTATGGGTATACTATGATACTTATTTCATATCATAAACTTTATTATCTTATATATATAAATTTAGTCAAACTTAAGATGTTTTGACTCTCTAAAAATGTTAGAATTAATGACTTATAAGTTGGGACGGAGGGAGTACTCTTTTGCAAATAACAAATGGGTTCTAGATTTACATCCTTCCTAGGACGAAGGAACACACTGTGTGCCAGTAAGAAAAATCAGACTTGTGTGAGAGAGTTTGTCATGTACTAGGGACAAAGTCAGACTCATGAGAATGGAAATGGACTATAAAACATAATTGAGCAATCATAGTAGGCCAGGCCCTCTGCGAATGACCTTGAATCACTTGCAAGTTGGAAGGATAAGTATGAACATGTGAAAGATTCCTTTTCTCAACTAACTAAGAATGTGAAAGATTCCTTTTCTTAACTAAATCACAAGAAATGATTCCGTTTCTCAACAGAATCACCAGAAACAGTACCAACCAGCATCACAGACATAGGTATCAGAGCCAAAATGTTTCTATTGTTCCACGTGAGCATTGAAAAAGGGCAGAGGCTAGATTCTATTTCTCGTCTTCCCTCTATAACAATGATTTTTATTTTTTAGTTAAATCTTTTGAAGTGCAATAATTTTAAATAGACTGTATTTAAGTTGTTTTTCATGATTTTTTGAAGCATATTTTTATTTATATAACTTTTTGTTATAAAAATATTTTTGGAAATCAGAATTTGGCCTAACAGCCAAACGGTATTGTAATGCGATTCTGATTCACCACTTGAAACGTTTCCTGAGAGAATCTAGATCCGAAACATTTCTACTATAATCTAGAGCCCTGCCAAACAAGCCAAATGTCGATGCCAAAATGCATCCTCCACTAGTACAATGAAGCTTTGTACTTGCTGTCCCAAACCCATTTTAGAACATCATGTGCATGTGCACGTACTTGTACTTGCTTGCTCCGTCTTGCCTTTTGCTAAGATCAAGTCCTTGGTGATGCCTCTGGGGCGGTATTTGCACTAGCTTCAAGTTCACTTATCTTGCTAGGTAGCTCAATATTTAAATTTGCAAAGACTTCGATTTTGCCAACGAGTTCTTTATAACTAGATGTTAAGCTAGCTAGTTTTGATTTTAATTCTTTTAATTGTTTCTCTTTCTTAGTGCAAATTTCTTAGAGAAACATGATGGCTTTTTCAAGTTCTTCATAAGAAGGTTTTTCATCATCACTGTCACTCTCACTAGAGCTTGAGCTTTCAATGTCACCTCATGCCACAAAAGCACATTTGTGAAGTGCTTGATGACGAATGCTTGCAGCCACCTCTGTTGTGCTTGACTTCTTCTTCACTTGAAGAATCATCCCAAGTGTTGACTGTTGTGAGGGCTTTGGTTTGCATGACTTCTTCTTGGTCTTGGATGTGAACTTGCTTGGACAATCTTCCACAAAGTGCCCCTTTTTACTGCAACCAAATCAACCTTTCTTTGTTTGTGTTCTTGTTTGGTTGGTAAACATGATATCATCAATGGAAATGGGAACACCCATGACAATTGACGTTTAACTTGCGAATATTCTTCACCACTCCTATTAATTTGTTGGTTTCTTCATCAACATCAGAGGAGGAGGTGGAGGCTTGATCATCACTTTCTTCTTCTTCATCATCATCACCCTCATCTTCATCTTCACTTGATGAACTTGAGCTTGAGCTTGATTCAACTTTTTTCCTTGCCCTTCATCTTCTTGTGCTCATTACATATTAGAGCAATGCTTTTGCTTTATGAAGCAGCTTCTTCTTGACCCATCATTCGTGACATCTTAGATGCCACTAGCTTGCCAACGACAAGTGCAAGGGTCATTGTGCTCAAGTCCTCCATGTGTTGTGGAGGATGGTGATGATGCTTGCATACTTGCTATGTGGTAGAACCGAGATGGTCTTTCTCACAATGTTCGTGTCACCTTACTTGGTTAGTCCAATAGAATTAAGCTTATTGATAGTTAGATTCAAACGAGAATACATGTCTCTAACAAGCTCATTTTCTTTCATTTTAAAGGAATCATAATTTTGTTTAGAGTAAAATGCACCATGAGTCCTTAAACTTTTTATGGGTTCCCACTTGGTGAATGGAAATGCTAGAGTGAAGGTATGTCCTTAGGCAAAGGGGCGAAGGGGATGAGTGGGGATGTAGATGGCTAGGTGGGATGGATGGTAGATAAGATAAAAGGTAGATAGCAAGCAAACTAGAGGTATGGCTAAGCTAATTGGGAGAGAGAGCGAACTATTTATCTTAAGCAACAAAGGTAAACTAAGGATTAGAGAGAACTCTTTAGTACTATGGGGTGTACCTGCCCTAAACTCACCCAAAGGTTGATTAGGCACAAAGAGCAACGAGGCCTATGTTTTAATAACTAGACCCAACATGGTGGAATACAGAGGATGGATAGGGCTGTCACCACCTGCCAACTACCACAATCTATCTAGGGATCTAGCCATATCCACAGGTAAGATATAGTCTAAGCTCCTCCTTAATCTATAAACTTACTACTTAGATCCGTGCTTCGCTAAAATGAGATCGAAGTACCCTAACCAGATGGTGGAACCCGTACTAATGAACATCACACTAAACAAAAGGATATCTATGCTACTTATGCTAAGAGCAAGCACCTAAGCTCACTCAAGATGAACAAGAGTGAACTAGAACTTGAACAAATCAAAGCTATATTAAACAAAGTAGAGTACTGGATAGGATAAAGTAAATCCTAATGAAAGAATACAAGAGAGCTATACCAGACCCAGAAGACTCTTATAGACTCTGAGCAAGCTCTACTCTAGCCCTACTTCCACTACTACCCTACTACTACTTCTAGAGCTACTTCTTCTAAGCTTGGAATGCTTGAGAATGAATTGGGATGAAGGGAATGATCTTCACCAATCTCCATACCTCCTTTTATAGTGTGTAGAAGGAGTGGGGGTACTTGTAGGTAGCTAGTAGAGAAGGTCAGTGGGAGTTAGTGGGCCATCGGCCGATGCTAAGGGGCATCAACCGACCCTTGGTTCCACCGCCTCTCCATCTATGGTGTTGGATGGCTCCTGGATGGTGGATGCATGTAGGTACGTTGGTTGCTTTGGTCAGTAAGTTGGTAAGTGTGGTGGTTGAGGCCCTCTAAGTGGATGACAGTGGGCCTAGGGATCTAAGGGAGCTCAACCTCGGCCTTTGGATCAAACCATCATTGATCAACGGTGTAGGGGCACTCCTGGGTGTGCCACCTAGCTCTCCCTCGGATTAGTGACATGGCAAGGCTAGGTGGGCCATCGGCCAATGCCATGTGGCATCGGTTGACCCCACCTAGTGGGCCCAAGTCCCCTTGCCATGTCCACTTTGTTCCCTTGCACTTCTTTTGTACATTTTTGTGAAAATTTTCTTCATACAAATATTTTTCCAAGTACAAGTGGAACTAGGTGAATTATAAAGAGAAATTAGAGCATGTGATGTTGTTTTACCTTGCTTTTGGGTGAAATGTTGATAGTCCAACTAGGTGTTTGTGACCATCAATAGTTGTGAAGTAAGATATGGTAAAGACTAAAGAAATCCTATCTTTCTATGAAAGCTCTTGGAGATTTCTGTTTTGATAACTTGTCATTGGTGAAATTTCCTACCACGGCCAAATGTGATTTATGATAGAAAACATTCCACATTTGCTACTTGTCTTTGTATTGAGCCTTTTCAAACTTTGTTGACCCATGTTGAGAGATTTGTCATGCTCCCAAGATCAAGATCACATACACTACACCAAATTTATGCTATGCTTCTACACTGGAAGTAAGCAAAAACATGCATTTCCATTTCCACCAAATAAATACTCCATGTATTCAAGCATGATCTTTCTCCATAATTCTTGCAAATGAGGCATGGGCTATGAAAAAGTATTGAAAAAAAGAGAAGATAAAAAAACAGAGAAATATAGCCATGCTCAAATAAAGATGGAGAAAGAATCATGTCATGCTAAGGAGTAATCATGATCACCACGTTCCCACACACATGCACACCTTGATCTAGTGGTATGACATGTTTCTCCATGGATCCATTGTTTGACTTAGCAATAAATGTAATGCAAGTATGCCTTACTCTTATCCTACCTGGAGCTCCACATAAGCTTAATAGAAGTAGGAAGAAAGGCAAAGTTAATTCCTTGGTGAGGATATATACACTAATAAGTGATTTGAGAGTACCACTTGAGGAGAAGTTATGAGCTATGTTTTCAATAGTAAAAATTACAAAAACTTCAAGTGTGCTTAATAAGGGGGTAGTGATGACTTGGTGTCACAGCAGTTTCGCTTTTCAACCTCTCAAGGCGACATGGTGGACACTTCAAAATCCACAGGTACAAGGAATGACATGGAATATCTTTTATACTAGCATCATATCTTTTGAAGTCATACTTCATAGTTACATTTACCTTTGCTCGAGGATGAGCAAAGAACACGTGTGGGGGAGCTTGTTGGTGGTCCTTAACTCTGAAATTTAAATGCCAAACCCTGCATAAATTCTTCTTAGTTGAACACCAAACTTATATTAGGATTTATAACTAAAAAATTTCACAAGTTTTGGTGATTATTCATTTGCAAAGGACATATTAGAATAACACTGAAAACGTGCTCGAAATACGCAAGAAGCAAAGTGTAACACTATCCGACGTGAGCACGAGGGGGAAAGGGCCCACAAACTAGATCCTAGCAGACCAAAATGGGCCCAAGCACACGCAGCTAAGGCCCAATCCCAATGGGGAAACAACCTATGGAAGGTGGTCGCGGGGATGTGCCAACCAGGGTCGGTCGACCCCAGGGATCGGTCGATCCCCTCTTCGTGCCTCTCACTCCCAGCTTCCAAGTGGCGCCTCCTAGTGAACCCCTCCAAGCGGTTGTATGCACATATCCAAGGAATATTCCTCCAAACCGACCTTTTGTACTATTATAAGAAGAGGGAGTGACCCCTCACTCTCACACACACCACAAGGGAGCACTCCACTCCACTCTCATGATGTAGTAGTAGAATAGCTTCGTTGTGAGTTAGGGAGAGTCAGCTATGCTCAGGTTCGGGAAGGGTCCTAAGAGTTATGGTATAATCATGTATCGTATCGTTTCTTTGTAAGACTCTAGTGTTTCATATTTATCTTCTCTAATTAGTTGAATATCTTTCATGGTTATCTAGTCATGCCTTAGTGGTTTAACTAAGTATGGTTAGTATAGTTGTATCACACCTTGGCATGGATCTCTGCTCGCATCGAGTGCTCTAGTTATAGTACTTGACTAGAGTAGTAATCGATATTATAGACATGGTGTCTAGACTATAGGTTACCTGAGTTTGCGCCCAATCCCACAGATAGTTGTGGTAGCCCTAGAGGTGATATCTTTGTCAGGCCTTTGTAATCCACCATGTTGGGATTGGTGTTCGTAGAGCTCCTTGGCAGCCTTCCCCCGACTACGTTTTCTCACCCCCCCTCGAGGGTTAGAAAGATACTGCTACTCCAAAGTGTTATTGTTTGTGATCGCTATGTCTTACCCATGCTTTAGTTATCCACTCTGGTTTGTACTAGAATAGAACAATAGTAAAAGATAAGTGAATAGGAACCTTGTACTCCACCGTTGTCCTCTCAACGCTTGACTGCTCTTTTATCTTATCATGGAATTCTCCTATGTGCATCATTATCCAAAATTCCTATTTTATCACTTATCGCCGCATTAGTCTAGTCAGTATACTAGTTAGTAGATGTGTGATGGTTAACTATCAACTTCTTTAACCATTGCTTCCCTGTTGATTAATACGATACCCTAGAATACTCCTAGGTGAAAGCTACAACGATATCCGTGTGCTTGCAGATTTATCTGTTTGCATTAACAAATACCAACATTGGTGTATTTGAGACTAACACCATTTCAAGGTTATCATGTGTGTAGTAGTCTCATTGCAAGGAAAATGGACTCCCTGGAGATAAGCATCATGCTTCAATTCAAAATGGTGTCAATCAAATCGAATACCTTGAATTTGGTATCACTTGAAACCAGTATCAACTTGTTGTCTTTCAATTGGCACCTATTATATGCATTCTCCATACGTTATATAGATTAAATTCATTTTGTGCATTAAATTTCCATTTATGCATATGCTTTGCCATCCACCATATATATGCATACACTTAGGGGGAGCCTCCCTAGCAACAAGGAGCAACGAGAAGGTGGAGCTTTCAGCAAAGGGAGAAGAACAAGGGGCTAGGTGGTGAAATCAGTTTCTCCCACTTGTTGAGAAGCTCAACAACACTCCCTAGACTGCCTTGGTAAGATGGATTCGAGGTTAATCTCAATTTTCATCACAATCTAAACTCTAGTGTTCTTCACCTAGAAAACATCCCCTACGCACTAGATGTGGATTTCATGCAATATAGCTAGATTCAACTAGCTAAATGTGGTCTATAGAACCCTAGGAACACCGTCACGAAAATAGTTTACAAATGCAAACACTCTAGGGTTGGATTTCATTCTCGATGTCCTTAGAACACACGAACTTTGTTCTCGTGGACAGTCTGACAGTCGGACAGTCCGCCAGATCGCACACTTAGATGTTTTCAGCACCAACCATGTCTTGCTCCCACGGGCCATCCTAGTGACCACCGCGATTTGGGATGGGGATTTCTTTTCTTTTGTATTTTTGGAGGTGGGGACAGCATATTGCAACCAAGGCAGATGGCAGCTATGTGTTGATATGAACCCTGTTTTACTTCATATAAAATTCGGTGTAGACAATACATAGTGCTATTGTGTTAGGTAACTTTACATGGAAATCCTTAAAGTTATTGTTAATTATAAATTCAATGAACAGATTGTACAATCATATTTACACAAACAAATGATTTTCTTCTTTTTAATATATCAGGTTAAATATCAGTGCCAGTTTAGCAGTAGCGGAAACAAATTGTGTTGTACCTGCGATGAAGGTGAACGGGGCGAGACTAGCTTCACGGATGGTGTGGTACACCACGCACTCGACGCTCAGGTAGCCGATAGCGTAGACAAAGGACAGGAACGTGGCTGCGTACAGTGGCTTGCTCTGGAGGTTGAAGGCGCACAGGAAGCACAGCGTGGAGGACAGCAGCGTCCACACGGCAATGGTGCGCCCATGCGCGTCGGTCACTGAAAAGCCCAGGTCATACGGTACGGGTTACAAGCTGAAAGCATAAGCATCAGGACATGCTCTGAATGAAGGTTACCAGCACGAGCACGCACTCTGTGTCTCGGATAAGATGGCAGAGCAGAGCGACGCGGAGCCGAACAAGCACGAACAGGTGAAAGCAGAGCGGAAGGCGCCAACAGCCATCAGCCACCAGCCCAGTGCGGGCATGCCGCGCTTCTTCAAGGCGCTGGCCATGGCGGCTTGATTGGGTTCCCAGGGCAACAACGACCACACAATATATATGGAATATATGCTGTTTATTATGCCTCCTTGCTCCATTTATAGGATACCGAGTAGTATTAGGCAGTGCAAAAAACCATCCAAGTCCAATCGTATAAACAGAGAACCCAAAATATCACTACTACATAAAAGACTTTTTAGGGGCGGCTCACAAGGGTTCGTAGGGACGGTTTTGCCAGCCGCCCCTACCACACCGTGGCTAGAAATGCCCATTTTGTAGGGGCAGTTAGCCAGCCACCCCTATAAATGGATATTGAGCTGCCCCTACAAATCAATTTTTGTTAATCCGTGGAGGCCCCCATTGGTCACGACATTTTTCAGACCTCCAAAAATCGAGATTCTAGACCTCAAAAAATGGCAAGTCGCGCCATTTTTCGCGCGAAAATCACACGATACACGGTTGCTGGCTTTCCAAGCGACGACGTCCCTCTCGCGCATGCCCTCCTCTACCACTGCACCCCTTTGTCACTTGTGTCTATAATCCATTTTGGTTCCCCACATATTATACTAAACTAAGTGTAAATTGATTGTTTGAGGCCTTAAACGAATTCAAATCAAAATGCTTTCAACTACAAAGTTTCATAACTTTTGAAGATCTACAACTTTTATTTTGGTAGTTCCTCCATCCGAGGTTGTTTACAAAATTTGGATTTCAAATTTGAGAAATTTAAACGTAGTTTTCGTTGACATGATTTCAAATCAAAAAGTGGTCGACTACAAAATTTCATAACTTTTTGAGATCTACAACCTTCATTTTGGATGTTTCTCCGTCCGAGGATGTTTGAAAAATTCAAATTTCAAATATGAGAAATTCAAACGTAGTTTTCCTTGGCAAATTGAATTCAAATGAAAAAGTTGTTAACTACAAAGTTGAATTACTTCTCAAGATCTGCAACTTTCGTTTTTGTTGTTTGTCCATTCGAGGTCATTTAAAAAATTCAAATTTTAAATTTTTGAAAATTATTTTTTTTTCATGACAAGATGATTTCAAATCAAAAAGTTGTAACTACAAAGTTTCATAACTTTTTGAGATCTACAACTTTTATTTTGGTTGTTTCTCCATCCGAGGTTGTTTGAAAAATTCAAATTTCAAATTTGAGAAATTCAAACGTAGTTTTCCTTGGCAAAATGAATTCAAATGGAAAAGTTGCCAACTACAAAGTTGTATAACTTCTCAAGATCTAGAACTTTTATTTTGGTTATTTAGTCATTTGTTCATCTGACATAGTGGTAGTAACATTGTTAACAAATCTAATATATCTCTCTTGTATTCATAAAGTATACGAGAGATGTAAATTTTGTGAACAATGTTACTGTCATTTTGTCGAATGAAGAAATGACTAAAATAAAAGTAGTAGATCTTGATGAGTTCTACAACTTTTATGTTCATGACTTCTGTCACACCCTAAAATTTACTATTTTGGGTTGTGCATTGAAAACACTAAATAAATAAAAATTTTAATGTTTGGATTAAAAAATTCTCAAGTTTAGTTTATTTTAACATTAGTAAGTAATAGAAAAAATGTGGTTTCAATTTTTCTATTTGAACTAATTTGACGGGCTTTGGTGTGATGTTGCTTATTGCTTGACTATGTTTTGTGATTGCGAAAAGTTAGAAAGCGCGTTAGTAAGTTGTTTATCTTTCACCGGCTTGTATGTCTTTTTCCGTAATCAAATACCTTTTGTTCCTTAACTAATGGAGGATAATGGTCCGTAAAATTCCATGTTGTAGCGTTTTTTTTATTTTGTTTGCTGGCCAATTTAGCTTTGCTGAGAGAATGGCATGTACGGATCAAAGAAGTAGTCATGCCACGTACTTGAATCTTGATGATGCCAGGCAGCACCGGCCAGCTGTTCTCGTAACCTATCAATTTCTGTTTTCCTTTCCAATCCACTCCATATCCATCACGCCATGCCCATTCATAAATAGCAATCTCCTTCACCACGGTTGCCTTTGGCATATAACCCTAATCTATTCTCTCTCTCTCTCTCTCTCTATATATATATATATATATATATATATATATATATATATATATATATATATATATATATATATATATATATAGGGAGAGTATACTCTGTAGCTAGCTACAGAATACGCTATTCTGTAGCCAGGCCACCGGGCGCACCAGCGAGATGCAACCGGCCCTGACCGAGCCTGGCGTTGCATGCGCCATTAGGCCGATGCTTTAATTACAGCCACGTGCATGCAGGTCGTGTAACCACCGCCAGATGCATGCAGATCGTAATTAACGCTGATATGCACGTAGTTTACTATAATGGATTTCATTGCCCACAAAAAAGCTTGCCGGCTATTACGTTATCTACACACGTGCATGCGAAGCTGGTAAATGATTACTATAATTTTGATATTTTAAATGGCTGGATATGGTAATCAGGATGGGTACTTTATTATGATATTTACCATAACAAAATATTTACGATAATCTGAATATACGGTTACCATAGTTAGCACAGGGAGTTACCACATTTTTATACCAGTTACCGTAACAAATAAGGTTAGTTACGACAATACCAACAAATAATTACGATAGTTTGAGTGTGATGATAAAGTTAGGAGTCACCGGAATTTGATATTTCCAAAGTATGTTACGACAATATATGTCATGAATTACTATAATCCATGGTGAATTTACGATTTTTTTTAAAATGAATTACTATAATCCATGGTGACCAAACAATATTAGGTCTTGCTGCGTATAGCTAGCCTGAAGAGGATGAAGGCGGAGAGAAAGGCCAGCAGGGTGGTGGCGAGCCTGGCTGTGACGGCGCTAGCGACGCCGTCGCCGGCCGGCCTACAGAAAGACACAGATCCCCATCCAGTGCAGCTCGGGTTGGCCGCGCTTGGTGACGACGCAGGCATGCAGCACGGCAGCGACGGCAACCAGCAGCACGTAGTCAACGCCTGGTCACACGAGAAGACGCGCCAGGCCAGCAGGGGCCGCAACGCAACCGACCCAGCAGCATGCCGCCACCGCTGGACATGGCCAGGGCGACCCAACAGCACGCCGCCTGCAGCAGCCTAGATGTACCCAGCGGCCATGACGGTGGTGGCCACCAGGAACGCCATGGCCTTCATGTCCGGGGCCGCCATCCGAGCTAGACCGACTGTGTCGCCGTCGGGGAGTGCCGTGCGAGTGGGGCGGCGAGCCGCGCCGCCGCAGGTGCCACATCTATGAAAAACGGATTCACATGGCGAGGCGCTCCTTCACCGCGACCAGCCTGATCCGAAACGCGCAGCCGCTTCACCGACAGCGCCGCGTACGCGAGATGCAAGACACAGCACGCCGCCGCCGGAGGGATGCACCTCAACTGAGGGACGCCGATTCCGTGCGAGCAGGTTGTGTTGCCGCTAGGGCCACCCGCCAATGCGGGGCGAGATGCCGCTGGTGCCGCCAGTGGTGCAGGGAGCGGTTCCGAGTCCACGAGGATGATGCTGGACGCACACAGGCCAACGGGGAGGTCGTCGCGCCGGAGATGACGAGAAGACAGGGAGGGGCCATCCGAGGCCGGCCGTCGTTGGTTGCCGACGGAAGGGGTGCCGCACCATGCGTGGATCTGGCCAGATAAGATGAGAGAGAAGGAGGTGTTCGACGGTAAAATCAGGAGCATTCAATTAGCGCATGCAAAGGGGACCACATGAGCTGAGTCAAAGCGTAGCGTGAATTATGGTGGGTGAATGAACGGTTGGGTTCGATGATGCTGGTGACATTCGGACTCGAGTTTTGGTCCGGCTATAGAATATGGTATTTTGAAGCTAGCTACTGTATAATAGTTCTATATATATATATGCCAACGCCGGTAGCATAGAAAAAAACCGTATTAATTTTGTATGCCACACGCACATACGCCCACGACACCAGGTCTATCAGGTTCAGATCGCATCAGCCGCCGTCTCGTCTCACCTCGAGCCCTAGCTGCCGCCGCCACCACGGAGGTCGCCATCCGCTGCTGTGCCGACGTCTTCGAGTCACTGCCGAGCTTTGCGACCTGAAGACCCTGCCGCCGCCCAAGTTCGCCAATCCATGCCGGCACACCACCTTCGCCCTGTATGACCGACATCGATGCCGTGGATGAGATGGCGCGTCGATATAGCTTCGCGTAACTCACATCTGGGATGTCCCTCCGTGCGATGTAGCGCTGTCACCAAGAACTTCGCCGCTGCTGCAGTGGGATCTCTCTCTTACGTTTGTCCTGCCACCGCCTGAGGCCTGCTAAGATGTGTTCACCTACATGCCTTTTGATTCCGGCATCCGATCCGTCGCCACGGGAACATGTCCACGTGAGGGACATGCTTGCCGCTGTCTTCTTTTGGGCTGGCCGTGAGCGCCAACCCGTCGGCCATCATCGCATGAAGTATCGACCACTGATCACCATCTGCTTGATTGCCATTGCCGATCTGTCGTTGAAGAAGCCCGCTTGTGAAACCCGATCTTGCCGCTCTCTGCTTCAACACGACATCGTTGTTTCTCGTCTGACATCGGTAAGGACCTCCACACGCCTCCTGTTAGCTTGATCTGCCTCGGCCTGCTGACTCCATTGAACCTGTACGAACGTTAGCTGCTGCTGTCCATGCAGATGTCAATAAGAACAATCGGCCATGAAGTAGTAAGCCATGTGGGCCGCTGGTCATTCTTGACGTAGAGGCATATATCTTCTTATACATCCAACCTGTCTTCATCAATCGTGAGGTCAGTGTGAAGCACTCTGATGATTATAGGGCCAGGCCTGTCTCTTTAATTCCTTTGCTATAATGCTTTATCAGCTAAATATATAATACTATGCTGATGTCACCCCTTTGTCATAGGCGTGCAATATTTTGGTTATCTTTTAGGACAGCTAGAATTTCCTTTACAGATATATTCATCACGTTCACACGACCTCGTCTCATCTTACTTGTAATTAGCAAACCTCCTGTATAGATAATACTGTTTCAGCTTAAATCTTCTATTGTTTCATCATCCGAACTCCGTTTTAGTTCGTTCAAATTGCGTTAAATTTATGTTGACGTAATCCAAGTGCTAGTCTCAACAATTATGATGCCACATGTTTTTTTTTCGACACAGTGAAATACAAAATTGACTAATATGCATGCAACCGGCTTTGTAAATAAAAAGCTACGTAGATGTTTATACTTTGGTGTTTTTATATATAAATACTATTTGGTTAATTGCTAACATTAATATGTTTTTAAAGTATAACTTTCTTTCTTTAATGCATACATTAAACTTGTTTCCATGCTCTCACATGATAATTAGTTTCTGTGAGCTAAAATTTAATTGGCGTAGATGATATCAAATTACTTTTTAGAAATAAAATATAAACACTCGGTAGTCGTTTCTTTTTAATCGTAGCTCCGTTATCGACGTTTCTGGTGTTCTCGTGACCGTAGCTGGTAGTTCTCTTTTAGTACGCTGTTTTCTCTTGTTTGGTGTATTGTTCTTAGTTGTTACTATTTGTTTGCTTGTATTATTGCTGGTGTGCTTGGTTGCTATGATCTACGAGTAGAAGAAAGACTATCCGTGAGCGCTGAAGATCAGAAGGTGAAGACCAGAAGCTGAGTGCCAGAAGTTGCAAATGGAAGATTAAGTGAAGCTTTTCAGAGCAAGTTGCTTTAGGCATAAAGCAAGTTCTAAGACAAGTATAACATGGGACCATTCTTGTTAACCTATTCACTATAATTGCTATTATATGCATGTGTCCTCCTTGGCAACCTTAGATATTTTAACTTAGCGATTGATGTCTTGATTCCTTGTCACCTATAGGATTATGCATTTGGGTAGCTTGGCTAGTGCTTGATTTATGAACATTGATCTCGTAATGTGACTAATGAATGGTGCAATCAATCATTAAGATGATTTAATTCCTGTTACAAGGGGACTCGAGCACTGTGTTGTTTGTTTGTTGCTCTAGTTACTCTCCATAAGGACTTTTCTATAAGCATTAACCGGGATTGACAGTACAGCTGTGAAGGCTATATGGCTCTGGCTCTAGTTGTTTAACAGACCTTTTCTAGCTTGTTAGTGGTTACCGAAAGGCGCAAGAGGGGTCATGTCTAGTATGATCTCGGCTTACCAAGGTGGGTGCAGTCTTTAGTAAGTCGCTCCTTGGAGGGGGTTCATGCTTTCCAATTGGGAATCCTTAGCGGCCCTAACTTATTAGATGAACTTTTAAATGGCTTTATATGATTTCCGGTGTTTGGGCTTTGCAAACCCATGCATTTGGAAGTCATGACTCACAGTGAAAGTGTACACCTCTACGCAGAGTTTAATAAACTGGTATACTAGCCATGCTCACGGATACGAGCGGCCTTGGATATTCATACAGAATAAATGATCACCATGGATATATCATGCTTAATATTGATGTTGTTATTATTATGCCATGTTAATGCTATTTTATTATTCTTATTACAATTGATCATTGATTCATTAATGGGATTGGGATTACCTTGAGGCTACTCAATTGCCAAACATATAATAGATAAAAGCTAAATGCAGTCAAACAGTGTCTATCCTTTTGCACCTCATGAACCCTGTGTTATACTTGTTGAGTTCGACATGGACTCACTCTTGCCATTTTCACCACACCCCAGTGTGTAGTAAGGTGCTGCTCAGAAGAAGGATAAAGATGTAGTGGAGTTTCCAGAAGTCTTTCAGAAGAGCTTGGCATATGGAGTCCCCAGTCAGCTGTCTCTGAGAGAAATAAAGCCTGAAGTTTAGTCATTGTTTCGCGATACTCTGATGTAAGTGTTATTATAGCTATGTGCACGTTAAATAAATAACATTGTTTCTAATACTTTTTCATTCTGACATATGTGTGCACTTCCTGGGCACACATATGGCTGACCTGGTTTAGTTCTTTAAAACCGAATGTCACAACTTCTTCAGCTGAAATCATTTGACGTTTTAAAATGTTCTTTGAAGTTATCTTTTTTGAAATTAAAATTTTAAAATGTTCACAATAAAATATAACCAAAATAATAGCAGTAAGAACACAATAACTTATTAGAGTATGATTTTAGAAAAAAATCAAGTAATTTGAAGTTAAGTATGAGAGAGAAAAACTAGTTACAAGTTTTTGGCAGAGTTCTTCAACAATTTAAAATTGAATTTAAAACAACATTTTAAAGCATCAAATGAATTCAAATGTTAAAGTTGTAAACAACAAAGTTTTATAAATTTTTGAGATCTACAACATTTATTTTGATCATTTCTCCATCCGAGGTCGTTGAAAAATTTGAATTTTAGTGCCTAATTTTAAATATTTGGTGTTTATTTGTAGGGGCGGCTGGATATTGAGACACCCCTATAAATAGACGCATTTGTAGGGACAACTAAAAACACTAGCCGCCCCTACAAATTGATTTGTTGGGGCGGCTCGTTTGGGAACCACGGCTCAAAATGGAGCCGCCCCTAAAAAAAGATGGCGTTGCTACAAATGGTTTTCTACGCAGCGTATTAGAGGCTTCTCAAGACTTGAAGTCATGACCTGCTAGTCAGCAATAACACCTCTCTATTGTGAAAATATACATGGATAGCTATCATTTTGTATTAATATTTGGTAATCTTATATTGAATATTTCTGACCTAAATAATTTTAAAAAAGTTTTAACTACAAAGTTTTAAATTTTGTCAGGTACTACAACATTGGTATAGCACTTATCTCCATCCGAGATTATTTGAAAAATTCAAAAATTTGAATCTCAAAATATGTGATTTTTAAAATAAATATTTGAGACACTACAAAAACTTAATAGAAAAAACTTATCAACGAAAAATATGTAGATCATGTCAGCGACAGCAACTTTAGTATTAATAATGTGAACATTTAAGATCGTTTGGAAATTCAATATTTTAAATTTCAAAATCTTCAAACTTAAAACACACATTTAGGACTCCATAAACAACTTAAAAAAACTTTTAAACTACAAAATTGTAGATTATATTGCGGGCTACAGGGCTTATTTGGGAGAGCTCCGGTGCTTGAAAAACGTATCCAGATCATCAGATCATCCTAGATCCAACATAGAGCAGCTCCATTGTGGAGGTGGGCTCCCACTAACCTATATGGGGAGCTCCATCACGGATGTGGATGCATATGAAATTTTAAAATACTACCAAGGGGCCAAATTGGAAAAAATAGTAACCCACACAACCATCATTGTCTTCAAGACTTTGAGCGGCGAGCACTCTTGTGGCTGTATGGAGCAGCATCGGGGCATAGCGAGGCCAGAGTGGCATCGGTTGGGCATGGGAGGGAGAAAGGTCCTTTCTTGATTTTAGTAACTAAGTGACAACCTAGGTGGACTAATATAATGTGTGTTTAGGAAATGAGTCCATAGGTACACATGTGATGAAGGAGCTCATTGCATATGAGACCTGACATGAAGTCATGTGACTAGGTGGAGAAGATTAAGATGAGGCTTGGCTTGATGGACCGGGCAAATCGAAGGCTTTGAAGTGATAAACCACATGGCGGGGAAGCTTGAGCAAAGACTTGACACCGATGGATCGAGGCAATGGTGAAGAGCAAGTGAGGTCAAGATCGATGAACAAAGGTCACATGACGATATGAAATGGATCATATCATTTGTGATGGTTGTTGGTGCTTGTGTAGCATCAACATTGGAGGGAATTGAATGAAATAAGCAAGGCAAAGGTATAACCTAATAGGGCATTTTATTTCACTAGTCAATGGTTGTGTAGAGAAGTGCATGACCGGATTTAACATAGACGGTCGTACTATCAAGAGGGGCAAACTTGTTTGCATATCGGTCATCTAGTGCCCCTTGAGCGATCTAGCTTTGCATACATGTTAGGATCGAGTGGCATTGTGAAAACAGTAAAAACATTCATGATTTTTTGGAAATGCTAACTTGGCTCCTAACTTGTTTATGAAAACTTTGGAGAGTTAGCATCGCTTGCGGAGAGTTGTTTATGCTGTCCGTGGGTCGGATGGGCAACCAAACTTGTAGCCATATGCAGTCAAGTCATAGGGGGCACCGCCATGTCTGGTGTACACCGCCACCCTAGGGCAGTGCATTGCGAACCCCTATCCTATGGCACAGCTGCTGTCACTGCCCTAATTTTCTAGTGGTTGTCGATTTCGCGACATAGTGAAAATGGTCACCACCATGTGTTGTCCGGTGCACCGCCACAAAAATCCAGAGGGACGAAATTGAGGTTTGGCAACGGTGGGGGCACCGCCATGCCTAGGGTGGTGCACCACCCCCTGCTGTCCAGTGCACCGCCCACTGCTGTCTAGTGCCAAGAAGCCCAACGGCTAGTTCAAACTAGCTGTTGGAATTCTACTATTGAGGCACCGCCACCCCCTGTCCGGTGTGGCACTGTAACACCCTAAAATTTGCTTCTTTGAAAATAGAGCTAAAATGAGTTAATTTTGATTTTTTGTGCTCATGAAAACATAGGGAAATAATATTTTTCACTAAATTGAAATTTATCATAAGGTTTAGCAACTTGTTGATGCATTCATGCTGATGCATTTGTGTTTTTGTATTGCTTGGTTTTGACCAAAGATCAAAATGAATTCAAGTTCTTTCAAAATGTGTTTAGGTCGATTTTCCTTTTCCGATATACATATATCATTTTTCTACAATCAAATTCCTTGTTTCTCATCTGTCAAACAACCTCGACAAACTTCTTAGGAATTTTTCCGGCTTTTTATGTAGCTTGTTTCTACTTATCTGTGAGCATAATCTAATTTTTAGATGCTCTAAAATATCTTATCATGAGCTCCAAATACTTTATTTGGGTTCCTCATGTTCCATAATGTCTCTAGAAAATTTTCGTCGATCGTGCATTTTGTGTAAGACTTCACCGCCTTTGCTTCTTCAGAGACTCCTCCAGACTCCCACCACTACTACTCTCCATGTCTAAATGCCTGCTCGCCCCCTTTCGTGTCCTCTCTACCACAGAGATACTTGTAGTTTGGTTCTTGAGGGGAGACTGAACCTCCTGATCCTCAGTCTCGCCTACATAGTCAGTTGAGTGGCACGATCCATCATCACCTAGCGATGATCTTGTCTCACTTCAGTTGCTAAAATGTGTCCCGGGGGGTTTAGAAGCTGAAGACGATCCACTTCCAAATGATTCCACTGCTGCACCTGCAAAGGACGGTAAGCGCCGCGTTCTTTCTTCTGGCACGCGAAGCTAGACATCATATGGTAGTTTGCCATACTCATCCCGGGCCATAGGGTTGTGGCATTCCATCTCCGAGTGACCAATGACTCCACACGCAAAGCAGTAATACGGAAGCTTTTCATACTGAGCCTGAAACCAGTGTGGTTCTTCCGTCCTACTCATACGGAGGAGAACGCCTCGCCGCACCAGCTTGTCGATCTCAATGGCCACTCGGGCACGAAGGAATGCCCCGCTAGCCTTGCCATTTGCGTCCACATCCATCTTTACCACATTGCCGATCAGATTCATGGCCCTAGCGCCCCTCATCCGATTCATCCAACCCAATGGCAAATTCAAGATGCGTACCCACACCTCCATCTGATCAAACATGATCTCCGACGCACTGAGCTTCTCGTCATACTCTTGCAGGATGACTGCATACTTCCCCACCATCCAAGGCGTGCTGGCCAAAGCCCGATCCATGTCCGCGTGACAGCCAAACTCTGCCACAAACAGGTTGTCGCTCTTCTCCCCGATTGCCCGGAGTTTGAGGCCACCCGGGTTTCCCCATGCCAGCTTCATCGCCGACCTCACCGTATTCACATGGACCGACGGTAGGGAGAGCGCTTTCCCTACGATCGTCCACTCTACCAGTGGAGGTTCCTCCTCATCCTCATCGTCAAAAAAGTCCACAACAGCCGCCTCTTCTTCCTCCGTGAGGTTTAAGCGCCGAAGCAGGTCCGTCACATTAGGGTTAGGGCTAACAGTCCCCTCCCCCTTGCTGCCTCCTCCTTCCATCACCAAAGGTAGCCGGATCAGAGGGCAGAAAACTGGAGCACTGCACGTAAGTCAGCACAGGCACAGGCGAAGTTCCGACCCAGGATAATCTAAGCGGCGCTCAAATGCCTAGGGGAAATCTGTGGTCGACGGCGCCGGAGCGGCTAACCGTTGATTTGCGTTGTCGAACACCAACTGCAGGTCGGTGGCGGGGCGTGGACGCCGTGGCTGGAGCGGCCGTCGGCGTAGCAGATCAGGATCACTAGCGTTGGTGATCTAGATCGCGCACCCTGCTCAGGACGGGCACATCCAGGGGGGAAGTCACACAAGGGCGTGCACACCAGAGATCAATTCGGCCAATCCCACATGCATCTGTGAAGCTGCATGCCCGCACATGGCAGCGACATCGTGGAGACCAAGCCGCATCGATGACTGGAGACAGATCAGCCACTGCATCAGCCAGACGAAAGCGCGTCTCCATTCTTGATGTTGGCGTCGCTTTGTGCAGCATGTACGTATTATGCACACGGTGAACGCTTCAAACGCATGCAAGTCGACGGCGATGGCGCCAGTCATTGCTCATAGTCATGCCATGCGTGCTGCGTGAGTCGTCACCCCATGTATACGCCCCCACCCCCCTCCAACCCCCCGGCGCATTTTAAAGGGATGAATTTTAGAAACGCCTATTGACCCCCTCTAGGAGGCATCCTCTGGTCCTCTTTCACATAGTCATGCCATGCGTGGTGTCTGAGGACTCAATGTAAGGTATAACAGTCGTCACCCCCATGTACGCACCCTCCTCAGAGTCTATAACGATCCATGGCCCAACGAACTAATAGATGGTGACGTGGCACACTGATAGATTATGGATGCTTACTTGTTTTGACAATTTCCATTGACTCCGGTGGAATTTTGACATCAAACCAAAGCCATCAGTTAGATTATCAAATTATATTTCCATCTATAGGTGGAGCACTGAAAATGGAGTCTGTATGTGTCTAGGGCATCTGTTTTACTGCAGGCTGGTTATGGATTCCGAGATAGACTTGAACTTGATACGATTGGGTTCCATCTTGACTTGGACACCCTTTGTAACATCCTAAAAATTTGAAAAGAAGAAAAATAGGAAAAATATGATTTTTGTATATTTTTGTGAGCATGAAAATTTAGAATGATAATAATTTTTATAAATTTAAAATTAAATATAAGAGTAGAAACATGTTTGTGCACTCATGCTGTTGCATTTAACTTTTTGATGAGTGGTTTGATTTAAATTCAAATTTGGATTTGAAAATCTTTTGAAAATTTGCTTTGAAAAATTAGAAAAGGAAAAAGAAAAGGAAAATCATTTTCTTTCGGTTTTCAGCCCAGCGCTCGTCTTGGCCTGCTAGCAGCGGCCCGCTTACCTCTCCGCGCCCGCTTTCTTCCGCGTGGGCCGAGCCCAGCCGCAGCCGCCGGCCCAGCTTCACCGCGCGAGCGCGTTTCCCCGCTCCCGCGTCGCTGACAGCCCGGACCTACGTGTCAGGCGCTTCTTCCTCCCCACGCCGCCGGATTCCTTTCCCTCTTTTCCCCGATCCGATTCCATCTCCTCAATCTTCCCCTTTCCTTCTTTAGCGATGCCTTCGGGCTATAAAAACGGGGTGCCGCCTCCCTCCGCTTCACATTGGACTACAAATCGCAGCCTCTCTTGTCCTGTGGTGGCTACGCCCGAAGCTCCGCCTCCACCGTCCGCCACCGCGAGCTAGCCGCCGCCTTCCGGTCATCCTCCGGTCCCATCTTCGCGCGGGGTGAGTTCGCCATGCTTCGGTCTTCCTCCCCGTGCTCTCCGCTTGCTGAATGATGCCGGGAATCGAGGTCTTGCGGTTTCCAGTCATGGAGCCGCCGCAGAAAGGTCACCGTCGGCCGATTCCGGCCGGAGCGCCGCCGGCCTCCTCCCCAGATCCGATCTGGACCGTCCATTTTAAATCGGACGGCCGTTATTTAAAGATACCGGTTCGCCTGTGAATCTTGCTAAAGAGTCCCTGTAAGATTTAAGTTGTAAACCCGCAGTCCAAAACGTATTATCCCGCGTTCGTTTTGATCTGTTGAAAGCGCAGTCTGATCTCAGTTCATTCAAAAATACGTTTTGATTAATTGAAAACGTAATTCGTTTCAGTAATTGAAAAATACGTTTTCTGATATTTACAGTTTTGCCACTGAGTTAGTTTTAGTCATAAATTATCCGTTTTAACTCCGATTTGACCCATTTAAATTGCGTTAGATTCGTATTTGCGAGCTCTACATGATGATAGAACTGTACAGTAGGTTTGAGATAATTTATTTTCGAGTTTATATTAAAGTAATTATTTATCTATAGGAAATCTTAGAAAACTCATAATTTTTACGTTTTAAATCCAAATTTCGTGATCTTTATGTCTATGTGATCGTAGTAACGTATAGAAGAGTTTTACAAACTTGTTATACTGTTAGTGTTACTGTTGGTTAGGTTTTCTATTTTTAAGTTCCGATGTGAGATTTAATCTATTGCTTTAATAAAGTAAATCTTGTTTAAATCATATCTTCTATGTTTTAGATCCGTTTTAGCTCATTCAAGTTGCGTTAGATTCATAGCAACAAGATCTACGCGTTAGTGACAGTATTTACCATATTACTAATTCTGAAATTTTATGGTTTAAATCATATCTTGATTAATAATTATGCAACTGGGTTTTGTAAATAAAATATGATTTGTTTTACTTTAGTTTCATAATTTGAATCTAAATTTGACTTAATTCCATATATAGTATCTATAAAATATCTTATATATGTTATTATATAATTAAAACACATGAAGCTAATAGTTTTATATTTTCTCCTATGAGCAAATCTTTCGGTAGATGTATCTTTTCAACCGTAGCTTCGATTAGAGTGCTTTTCGCGCCTGTGTGTTCATAGCAATGCGTAGAACCTCTTAAAAACTTTTCATCTTAATTTTATGTTTGGTGTACTGTTCTAATTATTATTCATTGTTTACTTCGTGTATGATTGCTCGATGTGTGTGTGGTGATTTATGATATCGTCCAGTCGGTGAGATATACGTGGTTATCAAGAAGAAGAAGAAGAACGTTGAAGATTTAAAGCTTACCGAAGGATCGGTGTTTAAGGCAAGTATAGCATGGGATCATCCTTGTTTCCTATTCACCTTTAATATACTTAATTCATGTGCATGTGTCTACCTTGTTACCACTAAGGATATCCTAGTTTTTGTATCTTGTACCTTGACACCATGGGATATTGCATTGGGTAGTATTTATGCTAGTGCTCAAGATAAATAACTATGATCTGTAACTTGACTAATGGTATATGCAATAAACGTTTAAAAGATGTTTTATAGCAACATGGCTCAAGGGGGCTAGAGCATGTGGTATTTTTGGTGCTCTAGTTTCTCTCCCTAAGGACTTATCTGTAAGCGAACATCCGGAACTTACAGTACAACTGTGAGGGCTATATGGCTCTGGCTTTAGCTCAGTATGAGGACTTTTTCTAGCTTGTTAGAGGTTACCCTTGTGGCGCAAATGGGGTAAAGCAGACTGTGGATCCCTGCGTGGTGTATCACACGGACTGACTTCGGAAACCTAGCGGCCCTAACTTGTTAGACGAACCTTTGAAAGGCTTCATAGTGAACCCTGCCGACCTTCCTTGGAAGTGGGTCAAGAGATTAGCTACCTCGGGCGAAAGGGTAAATCACGACTCACAGTGAAAGTGTACAACCTCTGCAGAGTGTAAAACTGTTATAACAGCCGTGCTCACGGTCACGAGTGGCCTTGGACCCTTACAGAATAAATGATGAACGCTGATGATAATGATAACACTGATGATATTGATGTTCACTAATGATTATTGTTTCTTGCTATACATTATTCTCGTTTACATGATCATGAGGTTATTTGGGATTATGTTAAACTTGTTGCTACTCAATTGCTAAAAGATGACTCACTAAAAGTTATTGCAGTAAACCCGTGTCAAACCTTTTGAGCCGCATGAACCCCATGTTATATTTGTTGAGTTCGACATGGACTCACTCTTGCTATTTCCCCACATCTCAGGAAGGGTACCAGACTATTAGATTCTGGAATTGTTAGGCTTGTGATCAACCAGTTAGTTTGATCCTGGAGTGAAGGTTGCACCCGGTGTTCGGAGTTGTCTTTCCGCTGTGTTGCTCTTTAAGGTATATTTTATACTATTGTGTTATGTATATTAAGCATTTGTCTTTTGATATTACACTTATCTATGGCTATATGTGAGATTTGTCTTCTTTATTTCACATATGGTGTATGTCTGGTTTTGTCCTTGAAACCGGGTGTGACAGATTGGTATCGGAGCAATGCTGACTATAGGACGCAAGCTTAGTTAGAACTGGACGTTTAGCATGTTCTCATTGTTGCCTATTTCTTGCTTCTCTTTAACTTTGTTATTTTCTCAAAGTTATGCTTAATTCTATCCCCGTTCTGTTATAAAAACCTTGTCTCTATTTTGAACCTTTTCTCCTTGTCTATTAGACGGCTCGTGACGAGAAGACTGTGGATTTCAGAGGTTAAGAGGACTGAATTGTGTCGCTCTTGCTCACTTTTGACAAGAAACCATTAGCGATGCAAAACCAATTACTAGAAGAAATGGCTCAACATGGGAATTCTCAACGATGCTTATCTCAAGGTCAAGCCAACATATCCAAGGGGTCAGAGAAGATACAAGTAGTAGAAGCTTGGAAGAATATGAAATCCAATAAAGATGTTGATAATAAGGCATTTGGAGAGCAGGAACAATGTCACTGCTGTAAGCATTATGGTTTTCCCTGTCTTCGAAACGAGTCTAATAAGGGGAAAGTCAAGGTGGATCCAAATTTTGAGAACAACATGGACAAGAAGAGAAAGGCAATCTCATTAGAACCACTAGTGGAAAGCAATGAACAAGCGAGTTCTACTACATTATCACATGCAGCCCTGATCCCCTGTCAAACAAATCTAAACCCTGAAGAGTTAGAAGCCCCTCCCGCTAAAACTACTCCCCATGAAGTAGTCATAGATGGGTGGACAATTACCTATAAGGAGTATCAACCCCGAAAGGCCAAACAAGCTAAGAAACAAGCCAAAGGGACGAAGGTGAACTTTTATGGCCAGCAAGATAGTAGCATACCAAACAACAGTTCTGTGGAGTATGACATCACAAAAGATCCAGCTAAGAGAAAGTGTTATCATTGCCAGCAGGAAGGACATTATATTAAATCTTGCCCACAGAAGAATCAACAACAGCAAGACCCAGGACAGGATGTCCAAAAGGAGCATGTGCAGGGAAATAAATTAAAGAGAAATTACATCCATGGAAGGTTGAAACATGTGGATATTTCCACCATTTCCGGAGCTAAGGAGGTCGTGTTTGGATCAATTCCAGTAAGTTCAGGAAATGCCAAGGTTTTGTTTGACCCCAGTGCCTCACATTCGTTCATATCTAGACAATATGTAAAAGATCATAACATACTTATGCTTCCAAGGGGGAAAACAGTTATGGTTGAAACTCCAAGAGGCGAAATAAAGGCAGACCGCGTATGCCTAAAAGTTAGTCTTGACATAAAGGGGGTAAATTTTAAGGTAAACCTCATTGTTTTGGAATTAATGGGCATTGATGTTATCATTGGAATAGACTGGTTATCTACTTGTAAAGGAGTGATTGAGTATGCCCAATGTTCAGTGTTTCTAACTACACTTTCAGGAGAAAGGATTGAGTATAAGGGTATTAAATCTACACCTGAGGGATACCAGGTTGACCCATCTTAAGGTATGAGTTATAAGAATGGTAAAGAGAGATGCAGAGATTCAGATGTCCATATAAAGCAATAAGGAATGTAAGAGACGTTATCTATTTTGGAAGCTGCTACAATCACATCATGTTTAAGGAATAGGAGTTATGTCCCGTGTAATAGAACCGTTAGTAGCCAAGTTGAGTCGTCTTAATGTGTGGCTAATGAACATTTAAGTGTTTAGTTGTTTTGTGCTTATGTTTATGCTTGAGTTGGAATTTTGTAATGAGTGGAATGATCTCGTGGGCTTTGACCATGATTTCATTTAGTTTATATGTATAAGGTATAAGGATTAATGAAATAAATAGCTGGGTTTTGGTTATCTCCTGTTTTCTATATCTTGTCTTTTGGAGCAGCCTGTCTTTATCAACTTATATCTCTGTTCTTGAAAGACCAAAAATCATGAGAAAATTCTGAACAAGAGTGGACTTCAACATCTCTCTCTAAATGCAAGAACTACCCTCATAGCTATTTTGGATTGGGAGATACAAAAATCACAAGACGATGCAACTGTGCTGTCTGAAACCTGGAATAGAATCTGTTATGTGCTGTTTTCGACCAAGTTAACTACAGAATCTGGAAGTGTGTTCTATAAGAAAGTTGCAGAGAATTTTATAAGCTTTCCATCGGTGTAAACTATAGTTTCATTGGATTAGCAGAATGAGAGTTACAGCTGTTTTACTGCACTGCTGATTTTCTGCTCGTGAGAAATTTCAGATTTCTTGTTCTTACCCATACACAGGAGTATCATTGGGATGTCAGAACACTTTTTAGCTCATCTAGAAGGAGGGTTCAAGCTACCCTATTTGGTGTCCCTTATTTTAAGGGGGGTAGCCAATGTAAAGAAGGATTATTAAGATTGAACTCTTTAGTTGGAAGTATTGGTTAGTCTCCATGATTGAGTTGCCACTCTTGAGCAAAAATGTCCTATGAACAAGGTTGATAATTTTGGGTCCATGGAGACGAGAGTTGTCCTTTTGGATAGTTCATGATTATGATCATCTATACTTGCTCGTGTTGCTGATGTTGGTCACTTGATGACAGAAAGTGTAGTGTCTCATGACTCAGGAGCCCTATATGACGTCTCGCACTGATATGTAGGAAAAGTTTGATGTTTCTGCCATTGAAGGATGTTATGGGTATGATGAAGCTGAGCACTATCAAAACAACAATGTTGAAGAGCAAGTTGGGAGTGAACTAAGTCAGAATCCACAACAACGAAAGTGAAAAAGGAAAGTCCATAAGAAGCCTGTTCAAGGAAGCAAAGTGCAGCAAAACTATGTCAATGGAAGACTGAGCAATGTGGATATGGATAAAATTCATGGAGTTACCAAAGTGGTGGGTGGTTATATTCAAGTAAGCTCAGTACAAGTTTTTGCTTTATTTGACCCTAGTGCTTCGCATTCTTTTATTTCCGCCGACATGGAAGAGACGTGCAAGATGGTGAAGTGTCCAATAAGGAGGCCTTTGCTAGTTCAAACCCCAGTGGGAGAAATGCAGACAGATCAGATATGCCCGAATGTCAGTCTTGTCATAAACAAGGAAAACTTCACCGCAACACTCATTGTGTTGGAGTCACTTAAAATTCGCGTGGTTCTTGGTAATGGATGGCTCTGTGCATACAAAGGAGTGATTCATGGTACTCGGTGCACAATGCTCTTAACAACACCGTCAGGGAAAAGAATTGAGTATCAAGGTGGTCGACTTTTACCTGAGGAAGATGAGAATGATCAATTGGAAGATAGGTACACTGAGGATAGCAAAGTGGACCATGAGTTTACTGAAGTCATAGCAGAGGAACAAATAACTTTGGAGGAGCTCAATAGGAGAGATGATCATGCTTAGGCAGATTAGTTAGTCAGTATATGAGAAACTGTCTCATGACTCTGAGCGAAAAGAGTAATTTGGAAAATGAAGATCAAATAAAGACAAAGTGTCATTATCTCTTTTGTCATCATCTTCCGAATCTCGGGACGAGATTCATCTTAAGGGGGTAGAATTGTAACATCCTAAAAATTTGAAAAGAAGAAAAATAGGAAAAATATGATTTTTGTATATTTTTGTGAGCATGAAAATTTAGAATGATAATAATTTTTATAAATTTAAAATTAAATATAAGAGTAGAAACATGTTTGTGCACTCATGCTGTTGCATTTAAATTTTTGAGATGAGTGGTTTGATTTAAATTCAAATTTGGATTTGAAAATCTTTTGAAAATTTGCTTTGAAAAATTAGAAAAGGAAAAAGAAAAGGAAAATAATTTTCTTTCGGTTTTCAGCCCAGCGCTCGTCTCGGCCTGCTAGCAGCGGCCCGCTTACCTCCCCGCGCCCGCTTTCTTCCGCGTGGGCCGAGCCCAACCGCAGCCGCCGGCCCAGCTTCACCGCGCGAGCGCGTTTCCCCGCTCCCGCGTCGCTGACAGCCCGGACCCACGTGTCAGGCGCTTCTTCCTCCCCATGCCGCCGGATTCCTTTCCCTCTTTTCCCCGATCCGATTCCATCTCCTCAATCTTCCCCTTTCCTTCTTTAGCGATGCCTTCGGGCTATAAAAACGGGGTGCCGCCTCCCTCCCCTTCACATTGGACTACAAATCGCAGCCTCTCTTGTCCTGTGGTGGCTACGCCCGAAGCTCCGCCTCCACCGTCCGCCACCGCGAGCTAGCCGCCGCCTTCCGGTCATCCTCCGGTCCCATCTTCGCGCGGGGTGAGTTCGCCATGCTTCGATCTTCCTCCCCGTGCTCTCCGCTTGCTGAATGATGCCGGGAATCGAGGTCTTGCGGTTTCCAGTCATGGCGCCGCCGCAGAAAGGTCACCGTCGGCCGATTCCGGCCGGAGCGCCGCCGGCCTCCTCCCCAGATCCGATCTGGACCGTCCATTTTAAATCGGACGGCCGTTATTTAAAGATACCGGTTCGCCTGTGAATCTTGCTAAAGAGTCCCTGTAAGATTTAAGTTGTAAACCCGCAGTCCAAAACGTATTATCCCGCGTTCGTTTTGATCTGTTGAAAGCGCAGTCTGATCTTAGTTCATTCAAAAATACGTTTTGATTAATTGAAAACGTAATTCGTTTCAGTAATTGAAAAATACATTTTCTGATATTTATAGTTTTGCCACTGAGTTAGTTTTAGTCATAAATTATCCGTTTTAACTCCGATTTGACCCATTTAAATTGCGTTAGATTCGTATTTGCGAGCTCTACATGATGATAGAACTGTACAGTAGGTTTGAGATAATTTATTTTCGAGTTTATATTAAAGTAATTATTTATCTATAGGAAATCTTAGAAAACTCATAACTTTTACGTTTTAAATCCAAATTTCGTGATCTTTATGTCTATGTGATCGTAGTAACGTGTAGAAGAGTTTTACAAACTTGTTATACTGTTAGTGTTATTGTTGGTTAGGTTTTCTATTTTTAAGTTCCGATGTGAGATTTAATCTATTACTTTAATAAAGTAAATCTTGTTTAAATCATATCTTCTACGTTTTAGATCCGTTTTAGCTCATTCAAGTTGCGTTAGATTCATAGCAACGAGATCTACGCGTTAGTGACAGTATTTACCATATTACTAATTCTGAAATTTTATGGTTTAAATCATATCTTGATTAATAATTATGCAACTGGGTTTTGTAAATAAAATATGATTTGTTTTACTTTAGTTTCATAATTTGAATCTAAATTTGACTTATATAGTATCTATAAAATATCTTATATATGTTATTATATAATTAAAACACATGAAGCTAATAGTTTTATATTTTCTCCTATGAGCAAATCTTTCGGTAGATGTATCTTTTCAACCGTAGCTTCGATTAGAGTGCTTTTCGCGCCTGTGTGTTCATAGCAATGCGTAGAACCTCTTAAAAACTTTTCATCTTAATTTTATGTTTGGTGTACTGTTCTAATTATTATTCATTGTTTACTTCGTGTATGATTGCTCGATGTGTGTGTGGTGATTTATGATTTCGTCCAGTCGGTGAGATATACGTGGTTATCAAGAAGAAGAAGAAGAACGTTGAAGATTTAAAGCTTACCGAAGGATCGGTGTTTAAGGCAAGTATAGCATGGGATCATCCTTGTTTCCTATTCACCTTTAATATACTTAATTCATGTGCATGTGTCTACCTTGTTACCACTAAGGATATCCTAGTTTTTGTATCTTGTACCTTGACACCATGTGATATTGCATTGGGTAGTATTTATGCTAGTGCTCAAGATAAATAACTATGATCTGTAACTTGACTAATGGTATATGCAATAAACGTTTAAAAGATGTTTTATAGCAACATGGCTCAAGGGGGCTAGAGCATGTGGTATTTTTGGTGCTCTAGTTTCTCTCCCTAAGGACTTATCTGTAAGCGAACATCCGGGACTTACAGTACAACTGTAAGGGCTATATGGCTCTGGCTTTAGCTCAGTATGAGGACTTTTTCTAGCTTGTTAGAGGTTACCCTTGTGGCGCAAATGGGGTGAAGCAGACTGTGGATCCCTGCGTGGTGTATCACACGGACTGACTTCGGAAACCTAGCGGCCCTAACTTGTTAGACGAACCTTTGAAAGGCTTCATAGTGAACCCTGCCGACCTTCCTTGGAAGTGGGTCAAGAGATTAGCTACCTCGGGCGAAAGGGTAAATCACGACTCACAGTGAAAGTGTACAACCTCTGCAGAGTGTAAAACTGTTATAACAGCCGTGCTCACGGTCACGAGTGGCCTTGGACCCTTACAGAATAAATGATGAACGCTGATGATAATGATAACACTGATGATATTGATGTTCACTAATGATTATTGTTTCTTGCTATACATTATTCTCGTTTACATGATCATGAGGTTATTTGGGATTATGTTAAACTTGTTGCTACTCAATTGCTAAAAGATGACTCACTAAAAGTTATTGCAGTAAACCCGTGTCAAACCTTTTGAGCCACATGAACCCCATGTTATATTTGTTGAGTTCGACATGGACTCACTCTTGCTATTTCCCCACATCTCAGGAAGGGTACCAGACTGTTAGATTCTGGAATTGTTAGGCTTGTGATCAACCAGTTAGTTTGATCCTGGAGTGAAGGTTGCACCCGGTGTTCGGAGTTGTCTTTCCGCTGTGTTGCTCTTTAAGGTATATTTTATACTATTGTGTTATGTATATTAAGCATTTGTCTTTTGATATTACACTTATCTATGGCTATATGTGAGATTTGTCTTCTTTATTTCACATATGGTGTATGTCTGGTTTTGTCCTTGAAACCGGGTGTGACACCCTTGCTGGCCTCCTAAGGATGTGTCCAAGGGGGAGTGCATCCATGGGCTTCCTAGTATGTTCTACACATGGTTGGGGTGTGCTCCAGCTTGGGCCAGGCCCCAAGTGTTAATAACAAGCCCGCAACGACGTCATAGCACCTGACGGGAACGCTGATAGTATGTCTTGATTATTTGAAGACCTTGCCAATGTATTATTGAGGTGGGACTAGACCTATTTGAAAGATCATCAAACAAGCATTCCATTAAGTGCTCATTGACCTCCATCGCAGTCCGAATGGATGAGTCATGACCTTCCCTATGAGGAACTGTCGGGCTATCGACGAACCGAATGTTAGACTTTCATGAGCTAGCACTCCCAGATCGATCTTTTGCATGTTGTATCCATGTCCTATCTATTGTTGAAGTCATAAGAAGTGTCCTTCCCAAGTTTAAATCATCATCATCATTGTTCCTAAACTATTGAAAGTGACAACATTAGATAGCAGCAAATTCTTACTTATCTCATTGTGCAAATAATATTTCGTGGGCACATCCATAGGTGTCATGTCCTCATCATCCTCCCCTTCTTGACAACAAACCGTCCTTGGTCTTGTCTTAGTTGGAGGATATGTTGTAGGTCGTAACCAATAGTGCTCCTCTTCTTGAAATTTAGCCTTTTTCTCTAGAACAAAACTAGGGAAACTCGACATGACAAGATTATAGCAATTGCAACCCTCTAACTGATCATATTTTTGCACGGCAAAAGAATATTTCAAATTTGAACAAATATGGACACGATGCAGCATATACTCTCCTTTACAATTATATTTGCCAATAAAATGATATGTACATCTAAACAACCATGGCAATTTCAGTTCATCCTTTAGTAGTAACGGGAAGAAAATTTACACTTTCAGCATAAATATGTGGCTCCAAAATAAAAGAATCAATCTCATTCAATAGTTGTGGCACATGTATAATGGAAGCGCTATCACACAACTCTTCTTTATCACAAGCACTAGCAGAACAATTATTTCATGACTAAGGTAATTCAGATTTAGTGTCCACTAAATGTTGCTCTATTATAGCATGAGTGGTGGCTAAATTCAGCAAATCATCATAAATTTCAGCAATATCAGAGCTTGTGTAGCAAGAATAAAAGAACCTTTCAATTCGGATACTTGCTTATCTTTAGATTTAGCATCTAATTGTTTCTTTTCATTTGCTGCTCTATCTCCATTAATTTGAATAATTTCAGCATAGATTAAATTTTTACCATACTGTTGAGTTGATGTGGGTGGTGGTGGTGAAGATACTACTGCAGCATCAGAAGCGGCCACTTGCCTGCTTTATTGAAGTGTCCAATTTTGCAAATGATTGCTCGATGACTTCTTTCATTTACTCTATCCTTGATAATATTTGGTTTGTGAGGTTGTTGCCAATGTTGTCCGGGTTCCTTTGCTAACATCCTTGCAAATCTTTTTATACAAGCATAGCAAGCTGGAACAAATGGTTGACATTATAAAATTCCTTATAACAATATCCTATATTTCACACCTCAAACCACCATAAAAGCGAACAATGTTATCTTTTGTGTCCTCTACTATCCCACAACATATTGAACACTTTTGAAACTCTGCGTAACATTCCTGGAAAGACATATTACCTTGATCTAAGCGCAACAATTTCTTACGCAAATCACGTTTTTAAGGAGGAATAAAATGATCATGCATTGCTTCTTTTAGTCTATCCCATTATTGAGTTTGTAGATGGCTCTGCAGCCATGTCATGACCCAGTCCTGACTTGTTCCTAATCATCATCATTATGAGAATCATACGCATTTGAAATCCAAATTGAGAAACCAAGTTGTCAAGAAACTGATTAATTCTAGGCACTGCATGTCCCGGCGGATCATCCGTCTACACTGCAGAATGTTCCGCTGGAGCATTTACACAGACTTATAACTGTTGAGTTGCAGCAATCATTCATGTCTTGGTAGCCGCCATGGCCAACGAGTCAAGGTCGAGGCGGCCCAAAGAGTGGTCGTTGCTTCATGGCCAGCAGGCGTCCCACTCATGGAAATAGTGCAGCTCTCTATCCTAATATTATGGTCATCCTGTTTGTGCTCATGCGGTCGTGGATGTGCTTGTGTGACGAGGAAGCTGGTGACACGATGACAGAAGGTTCCTGCAGTTACTAGTTTTCAGTCTGGACTATTGCCACGGTGTGTGTTGTGTGTCCACTCTCATGCTCTCAGCTCTCTCCGCTTGGGCTCCACCCATTCCCACACCTCCCATTCACAAACTGGAGAGCCGACACAAACCATCAGGGAGTTGCGTTCAGCAAGACAGACCTTTCAGCAACAATTCTTTTCAACCATCTATGATGTCTTACTTCGTAATTAAGTTTCAAAAAAATATCTTATAAACTCCGGGAACAATGTCAAAATATCTCCTGTGGTATACGTACAATATAAGGACAGACAATACCACGGTAGGATCAATGACGTTGATGGTTCCATTCCATGGCAAGCGGTTGTTGGCCACTACAAAAATAATGGCATCATCAGTTACGTCAGGCCGATGGATCATTATATAGTACTTCCATGGAATGATTAATTATGCCACGCTGATAGATCAATACATAGTACTAGTCCTAGACTCCTAGGAACTAGGAACACTGCTCGAACTGTTACCATGGCTTAACCACCAAACGAGTGGCCAGCATCACATATCCCTAAATATAGGACATCGGGTGGATAAAGAACGAAAGTGGACTAAAAACGTGCGCTGATTGGATCGCAGCATGTCTATATAAATCAGTCTGGTTCTAATAATGATTGAATTCAACCACATCTATACCCAACACATCTCTTTAATAGTACTTTGTACTTTCTCTTATTATAAACATAAGTCCATCTTGGTTTCTTCTATAACCAACGCATCAACGTTAGAAATGTTCAACTTAATATATATAAGCAAATGCACTAGTAGAGAATAGACCTTTGCACTACTACAGAAAATCTTTTGCACGGCATTTCACTTTGGGGCTCCAAGGCGGTTGTGCCTGGTTGCCCACCTCGGTTATTCATGGCCGGGCAGCCGAGCCAGCAACCGCCTTGGTTAATGCTTAACCGAGGCGAGCAACCTAACAGGCCCGCCTCGGGCATTCAAACTCAACTGCCTTGGTAAATCAGGCCTAGCCCACAAGCCCACACCAGCCCACTATCATCTCCAATATATAAACGAATTCACTAACCCTAAAGTCACTCCCTCAGTCCATCCCTCACCCCCTCAGCCATAGCCCTGACCATCTCCTCCACGCAACCGCGGGGGCGGCGAGCACGCTCCTCCCTCCCCCGTGCTCCTCCCTCCCCTCTCCTCTAGATACAGAAGTGGGCATGGCGGTTGCGGTGGCGGGATCCAGATGGGTGGGGGCATGGAGTTTGCGGTGGCGGGATCCAGATGCGGCAAGGGCATGGCGGTTGCATTGGCTCGCAGCATCCTTCCACGGCGACGACTCGTGGGTGGTGAGCACGCGGCGGCCTTCCCCGGCGGCGGATCCTAGGTGGCGAGCACGCGGCGGCCTTCCCCAACGGCATATCCGGTGGCACCACGTCAACTACCATGGATCCGGCGCCTCCTCCATGTAGATTTGGCATGAGCAGCTCCTCGTCCACACAGATCCGGCGGTGCTCGTGCCACGGTAGCAGATCTGGTGAGCAATCGCGGCAGCAGTCGCGGGGGCGCTCCTCCCCTCCTCTACCGGCGGTGTGCGGTGGCTAGGGGCCGCAGCCATGCCCTTGCTCCACATTCGGCAGTGGGCGACAAGATCTAGAGGCGGGCAGGCGGATCCCGGCAGTTCGGCAAGGATGCGTCACCGGCAAGCAGCTGCGACGGCGCATGGATGGGCTCACGGAGCTTATCCATGGATTTTTTTTGTTTTTTTATTTGATTAACCGAGGCGGTTATCCAACAGCCTCGGAAAAATACCCCATTTACCGTGACCTTTTGTCTAAGGCGGTTGGCTTACCCGCCTCGATTAATCGATTTTGCCTACCTCGTTTAAATTTCGTGTAGTAGTGTTGGTTTTTACCGTTAGACTCGGCCAGAGTTGGGGCTGGGACTAATGTGAGCATTTGTCCCTGGTCTAATGGCTAGCCCTGCAGGCGGGCGCAGGAGGGGCCTTTAGTCCCGGTTGGTGGCTCCAACCGGGACTAGAGGGTGACCTTTAGTCCCCGACTAGGCCATCAACTAGGATGAAATGTCCACGCTATATATCCATCTTCTTTAGTCCCCAAGCCCAAGACATCCAGTACAATTATTGAAGCTCAATCTCTATGTTCTTTTGCTCTGTAATTGCTCTCGGGCTATTTTGTGAAGTGTTCATTCCTCCATCCATTCTAGGTTCTAAAGGTTAGCAACTTCATTCTCTCATCTTTCATTGCTAGTGTAGCTCATTTCATGGTTTACAAATAAATTGGGAAATTTGTTGTTTTTTGGATTAGGAATAATGGTGGAGTTGTTTATTTATACGTCATTTCTACGTAATGCTAAACATTTGTAATGATTTCTAGATCTTTGTTGTTATCTTTAGCGGTCAGCATTTTTCAACATTTTACAAAAACCTTAACATTAGTTCTTGATGAGAGTTAAATAATCAGTTAAAATAAATTATGTGCCAACACATAGGGTGCCAACACAAATGTTAAAACACAAATGTTAATATATATTTTTTTAGTAGAAAATATTTAAGACATTAATTATTTTAACATGCAGAATTGAAGTTAAGAGACATTAGTGCATTTAATGAGCTTTAGTGCAAAATGTTTAAGTTTACTTGGCACATATGTATCTTGGCTTATTTTATATATGTTTCTCTAATGTGTCATGAGTTAAGGAATCGCTAAATTTGAGATTTTACTAAGGTGTTTTGCTATTTTCTACAGCTTAAATGAATTTTTGCTTAACGGTACGAAGTAATTGGAGGTTGAACTGAGGCTACCACCAAAATCATACGAAATGGTACCAAACCATTATAGTGGGTCTCATATGACCCAATTAACCAAATTTGGTGGAGGTAGTTGGAAAATTATATTATTTTGATGGAGTAACTCAATCTCCTTTCTTCATTTCAGCACAAAATAAATGTAATAAATACAAAAATTGATTATAAAAATCTAAGATTCTATGTGAGGCCAAACTTTGGGTCTACATGCTTGCAAAAAAAATTCAAGACATCTCGACACTAGTGTAGCATACATGGTTCAAAAAATGGATACGCCATTTCATGGAAGCCAAACTATGACTCCTAGATTTCCACGGCTCACTGGCATATCGGTAATGTGATGGAAAACTCATTATTAATGTTAATATGATGGGAAAACTCATTTCATGTCGAAAAGCAATAATTTAAAAAGATTTTATTTAAGTACTACATTTTTAGAGACACATTAAGACGATCTAGAGCCCGTCCTTTGCCATAAAAAGCTCGGGAACACCTCCCAGGAGGACAAATCAGGGAGATGCACAGTGAGGTTGTTCTAGGGTCTGCAAGGCCACCTAGATGCCGATGAATCTCGCAGAGAGATGCAACGAACAACATGAGGTTTGAAAAAGTGCAAAACTTGGGTAATAGATGTAGAAAAGATGATTGAGTGTTGAATCCTTCAATCGGCCATGATCCTCTCATATATATAAAGGGGGGTCATTTTATCCCAGTAGGAAATAAGTCCAAATCATAATGTCCAAGTTTCCTACGCCAAAACACTTCCAAAAACCGATTTGGTAAGTAACCGGTTCGGACTCGAACAAGGACACCGGCCTGGGCGGTTTTTTTGGTCCTGAGAGGCTGGCTGGCCGAGCAACAGACCTGGCCTGGCCGGGTCACAAACCGGCCAGGTCGGTTTTGTCGGCCCAGCAGGAGGGGCTGTGTGGAGCCCAGCAGGACCGGGCTGACGGCGTTCCAAACCGGGCAGACCGGTTTTGTTGGTTAAGCAGGAGGGGGCAGCAGGGAGCCCAGCAGCGCAGGGGGAAGACCCGCCTGGTCGGATCAAGGACCAGCCAGGCCAGTTCAGTAGGGTTGGGCAACGCCTTTTCCTCCTTTTCTTCTCCGAACTCCAATGCGATGATCCAAGACAAGTCTTAGAACCATTTAACCGTTATAAACATTATCATAACGTCCTTTGGTAATTTTTGGTCGACGACATGTTGATAGACATCATGATCAGGGACTGGTCCATGTATATTACAATGAGTGCAAAGGAAAGTGATCATTTCGATCGTACAAGATATCGCTCTCAGAAGTAGAAAGGTACTGAAACTGTGTGAGAGTTAGCTGAGAGGCAGGCTTCAATCTGAAGAGTTTGTACCTTGCACTCAAGTTCAGTTCTAGCTGTTGGTTGTCCATACCTAGAATTCATCATGAAAAATGAATACATAATATTAATGTCGGCAAAAACAGTATTAGGAGATAACCTCACTCTCTATATATATATTTTCTATTTTCATTTCCTCTTTTTTCCAATATAGAAAGGTTGTGACACCAAGCTTAGCAAACAGAACATACAGAAAACAGCGAGTTTTCAAAACTTGTAGACAACTGCATCCCTAGGAACTTGTATTAGTGAATCACAAAAAATTTGTGGTTGGTCTGTATTGAAATTAAACTTCAATCGCTAGGCTACACTTCAGTCAGCAAATCAGGTTTGCTTAATTTCAGTAATACATCATACTATATGCAAAACCAGAAAGCGCTATCTTGTAGGAGTGAAATGATAACTTTCCTTTGAAATAAATTGATAACGCAGGAGAGCTGCGTTTCATTGTATTAGAGAGACATAACTTTCCTTTGCATCATGGTAATATAAATGGACCTGTCCCCCGATCATGATGCATATCAATCCAATTGTATCATATGTTGCTTATTGAACTTCAAGTTGAACTTAATTGACCTTCAGTTACTTTGGTTATATTGAGCTGTAACTCGTTTTGGGTGATGCATAGGACTTGTATATCTAAAAAGATGTATCCAGTTATCATTTGTTTGCTTAAAAGGTTGACAGATATGGAATTCTGATGTGTATGTATATGATGAAGTCATGGGCATGTATATGGAACTATTGTAGAACTGAATTCGATGTAAATCTGCTTGTATAAAATGTATATTTTTAATGAGTAGTAAGTGCGGTCAGGACTAACGGGCATTCCTGACAGTCAACCATCAGTAGTGAAAGCTGGGCGCACCATCTAGTAGCCGTCAGGAATACATTCATGTCAGCCTACTGTTAGGAAAGCTCAGTCTTTCTAGACGACCTGATTCTGTCAGCTGATTCCTAATGGTCTGTTGTCAGGAATTACATTCATGTCGGTTTCCGGATCTATGCAAGATGCCCATAGCTATTTTTGATGCTGTCTTATCAATAAGGCATCAATGTGTTGTCTTTTTCTATGATTGAATTTGCAGTAAGTGTTGTCTTCCCCGGCTCAACATAACAGTGGCTCTGCAATGTTAGCTTGACATATTACTTGCTTGAACAATTACCAATAGATTTGCTGACTGAAGTATATTGCCTAGGGATTGAAGTTTAATTTCAATACAGACCAACCACTGAATTTGATTGTTTCACTAATTCAAGTTTGTAAGGATTAAGTTGTCAACAAGTTTTGAAAAGTCACTCTTTTTTATGTTCTGTTTGCTAAGTGTGATGCCTCACCCTTTCGATATTGGAATAAGAGGAAATGAAAATACAAAAAAAATATAACTCACACAATTTCAGTACCTTTTTATCTGTCATACTGAAGTTCATGTTATTTGTGAAAGCGCTATCTTGTACGATCGAAATGATCACTTTCCTTTGCAGTCATTGTAATATACATGGACCTGTCCCTGATCACAATGTATACCAATCAAATTGTATCCTATGTTGCTTATTCAACCTCCAGGTGAACTTAATCAACCTTCAGATATTTTAGGTTATATTGCACAGTAACTTGTTAAGGGTCGTGTATACAAGGACTTGTAGATTTGAAAAGATGTATCTATTTATAATTTGTTTGTTTAAAAGCTTGACAGATATGGAACTCAATTGATATACATCGTGCTCAGGGACAGGTCCATGTATATTACAACGACTGCAAAGGAAAGTGATCATTTGGATCGTACAAGATAGCACTCTCAGAAGTAGCATGAACTTCAGTATGATAGATAGATAGGCACTGAAATTGTGTGAGTTAGGTGAGAGGCAGTCTTCAATCTGAAGAGTTTGTACCTTGCACTCAAGTTCAGTTCTAGCTGTTGGTTGTCCATACCTAGAATTCAGCATGAAAAAATGAATACATAATATTAATGTAAGCAAAAACAGTAGTGCGAGCGCACTCTAAGGTGCCGCTAAGGGTAGAACTTGCGGAGGTCATCTATATTCCAGGTGTGTGGTAGTTTGTTGCCCTCGCTATCTTGCAGAGTGAATGCCCTTTGTCTTGTTGTTTGGGTGGTGAGGTACGAGCCGAGCCATTTTGGTTGAAGCTTGCCTGCCATTTTTGCGTTTTCTTTCTGATTAGGACCATGTCGCCTGTGGTTCACCTTTTTGTTCGTCCATCTGATGGTTTCATCTTGATATAAGAGGAGGTTGTTCATTGCTTGGCATCTAACTTCTTCTATCAGGTCCTTTGTCAGTTGCTCGTCCTCTTGGGCTTCGACTTTGTTGCTAGCGAGGGTGACTCTTGGTGATTTGTGGGTGAGTTCCTTCGGGAGGACTGCTTCTTCTCCGAAACTAGTGTATCATCACATTTTGTCAAAAGATTGGATCTGTTATTTGTTTCGTCCATTGCCGAACGCGCTCGCACAAAGGAGGTCCGCTGGTCGGCATCCTAAGCCGGCTCTAGGCAAACATCTCCGTGACGAAGCTGTCTATGGTCCATCGTGCAGCTGCCATGTTTCGCTCAGGACCAACGTTTAACCTTCTCATTAGCTTCCAACACTCCGAGGGGATGACGTGATGAAGGAAAAACGTTTCCAACACGACATTCGTGGTGCTCATGAACGGAATTACTATGAGTCGTGCCAATATGGATGGAAATCTTACGTACGAGCACTTGGGCCCTCAACAGTTGGCACCGCCGCAGCTCCCCATGGGTGTAGAAGATGCCACCACACGGTGCGAGTCCAAGAGGATTTTTGATGGGGCAAGGGCTCTTCAATGGGAGGCGCACGGATCAGGAAAGGCGTCCGATGGGCAATGGCCCTTCGACTTGAGGCGCAGGGACGGCGAATGTGGTCTGACGGGAGCTGCGCGCAGACGGGAAGGGAGGTGACACAGTACTGATGGCTTGCCTGAGAAATCCACCCGCGTGCACGGGAAAGGCAGTTGCGAGCGGCAATAGGCGTGGGCAAGGCAGATAAGCCATGCTTTTCCTAGCAAGAGAGAAGTCAGGGATGGCTTGTTATTTTTGAACCTGTGTGGAGAAGCTGTTGGAGGTCTATTTCTTTTCAGTGTATCTAAAATTTGACTCTAAGACATGAATACTTCTTCTCTTGGAGTTGGTCTTAGCCGTGCATCGTGACATATATTTATTCAAAAAAATTAAAAGAGGGACAAGAAATGAAAAAAATATCTATATTTGTTTAATTTCTACTCTTATTCTTTTATATTTGGATTTCTACTCTTTTCCTTTTCTATTTGGACTAGGATTCCTATTCAAGTTACTTATGATCGCAGGGATCTATGGATAAGGATTCCTAGCTATTCACTTTACCTTACATGTGCCCAAGACATGTAATGTCGTATATAAAATAGGAGGGATGTAGATAGAGAAACAAACGCAGATTTCACATTCACAGAGTTAGTTAGGGGAAGACGGACCAAAAATAAGAAGAAATTTTGGCTCTTTAATATTAGGTAGTATAGATATATATTATCTATAAAGCATACATCATTTTATCGGTATAATCAATCTCTCACGTGTATCTATAAATTAGAGCAGCATATGTAACTACCCAGCATACGGTGCAGAGAGTACGATCTCAAAAATGAATATGAACTTATAATATGATCGTTAGATAATAAATCTCTAAATCTCTCATGCTCATGCAAGTTAGACTTGGGCCCCAGTACACGACAAACTCTCTCTCACGCAAGTCTGAATTTTCTTACTGGCACACAGTGTGTTCCTTTGTCCTAGGAAGGATGTAACTCTATAACCCATTTGTTATTTGAAAAAGAGTACTCCCTCCGTCCCAACTTATAAGTCATTAATTCTAACATTTTTAGAGAGTCAAAGCATATCAAGTTTGACTAAATTTATATAATAAGATAATAAAGTTTATGATATGAAATAAGTATCATAGTATACCTATTTGATGTCATAAAACTTTGTAATTCTCTCTATATATCATTTTAGTCAAATTAAGACGCTTTGGTGACTTTTCAACAAACTTGGAATGACTTATAATTTGAGATGGAGAGAGTACAATTCTAGCTTAATGAGTACGTGTGCTATATATCCTAGAATGGTTTGTTCTATAGATATATGATGCTTTGATCATCTATATATGGCATACGGAGGGGATAGGACACGCTTTATTATTAGTGAAATGTAACGCATCCATGTGTCCAATTATTGGTGCCATATTTTCTATAAAGCTAGTCAAATTTAAGAAAGTTTGATCAGCGCACACCTTAGGGTCTTTCTTCTTGGACAGAGGGAGTACATCTTTGCAATTGTTTGGTTGGTTCTCAAGTAAATAAGGGAAAATGGAATCTAACACATTGGGGTTCGATTGATGTGTGGGATCACTGATTGCGATCGACTTTGTTTTGGTTGGATGACGTGGTAATAATGGTATTGCAGAGACACATCAGCGATGAATAGACCGCTATCAAGTAAATAAGGGGAAATGGAATCTAACTCACTAGGGGTTTGATTGATGTGTGGGATCACTGATTGCGATCGACTTCGTTTTGGTTGGACGACATGGTAATAATTGTACTGTGGAGAGACATCAGCGATGAATAGACCGCTAATTGGTCTGATTGTCTTGCTCACCAGAGATGAAGCCCGATATTTATTCCTTTATCTAATAAAATCTGATTACACAGTGCTATTTCGTAAGAGGCCACATATATCGAAACAAGCAGTTGTATGTCGTTATTCCAGTCCCCGCAAGTAATCAGATTATGTTTTTTTTTGGAATTCTAGAGCTTAGGCCCTGTCTATTAACCAAGAGGTCAACAGACCATATGTCCATATTACAGCGCTGCAGATGGGGAAACCATCTGTGTTCAGTTTTAGTTCCAGCCAAAGAACTTCCATTACAACCACTTTAAGGCTACCACCTTAGAAACGAAAACACCAAACTACAGCTATTACAGGAACCAAAACCATCTGTGTGACGAGGAGGAAGCTGGTGACACGATGACAGAAGATTCCTGCAGTTACTAGTTTTCAGTCTGGACTATTGCCACGGTGTGTGTTGTGTGTCCACTCTCATGCTCTCAGCTGTCTCGACTTGGGCTCCACCTATTCCCACACCTCCCATTCACAAACTGGAGAGCCGACACAAACCATCAGGGAGTTGCGTTCAGCAAGACAGACCTTTCAACAACAATTCTTTTCAACCATCTATGATGTCTTACTTCGTAATTAAGTTTCAAAAAAATATCTTATAAACTCCTGGAACAATGCCAAAATATCTCCTGTGGTATACGTACTATATAAGGACAGACAAAGCCACAGGATCAATGACGTTGATGGTTCCATTCCATGGCAAGCGGTTGTAGGCCAGTACAAAAATAATGGCATCATCAGTTACGTCAGGCCGATGGATCATTATATAGTACTTGTCGTTGGAACTACGAACATGGCTCGAACTGTTTCCATGGAATGATTAATTGCGCCACGCTGATAGATCAATACATAGTACTAGTCCTAGACTCCTAGGAACTAGGAACACTGCTCGAACTGTTACCATGGCTTAACCACCAAACGAGTGGCCAGCATCACATATCCCTAAATATAGGACATCGGGTGGATAAAGAACGAAAGTGGACTAAAAACGTGCGCTGATTGGATCGCACCACGTCTATATAAATCAGTCTGGTTCAAATAATGATTGAATTCAACCACGTCCATACCCAACGCATCTCTTTAATAGTACTTTGTACTTTCTGTTATTATAAACATAAGTCCATCTTGGTTTCTTCTATAACCAACGCATCAGCGTTAGAAATGTTCAACTTAATATATATAAGCAAATGCACTAGTAGAGAATAGACCTTTGCTTAATATATATAAGCAAATGCACTATTCTCTACTAGTGCATTTGCTTGTATATATTAAGTTGAACATTTCTAACGTTGATGCGTTGGTTATAGAAGAAACCAAGATGGACTTATGTTTATAATAACAGAAAGTACAAAGTACTATTAAAGAGATGCTTGGCTATAGACGTGGTTGAATTCAATCATTATTTGAACCAGACTGATTTATATAGACGTGGTGCGATCCAATCAGCGCACGTTTTTAGTCCACTTTCGTTCTTTATCCACCCGATGTCCTATATTTAGGGATATGTGATGCTGGCCACTCGTTTGGTGGTTAAGCCATGGTAACAGTTCGAGCAGTGTTCCTAGTTCCTAGGAGTCTAGGACTAGTACTATGTATTGATCTATCAGCGTGGCGCAATTAATCATTCCATGGAAACAGTTCGAGCCATGTTCGTAGTTCCAACGACAAGTACTATATAATGATCCATCGGCCTGACGTAACTGATGATGCCATTATTTTTGTAGTGGCCTACAACCGCTTGCCATGGAATGGAACCATCAACGTCATTGATCCTGTGGCTTTGTCTGTCCTTATATAGTACGTATACCACAGGAGATATTTTGGCATTGTTCCAGGAGTTTATAAGATATTTTTTTGAAACTTAATTACGAAGTAAGACATCATAGATGGTTGAAAAGAATTGTTGTTGAAAGGTCTGTCTTGCTGAACGCAACTCCCTGATGGTTTGTGTCGGCTCTCCAGTTTGTGAATGGGAGGTGTGGGAATAGGTGGAGCCCAAGTCGAGACAGCTGAGAGCATGAGAGTGGACACACAACACACACCGTGGCAATAGTCCAGACTGAAAACTAGTAACTGCAGGAATCTTCTGTCATCGTGTCACCAGCTTCCTCCTCGTCACACAGATGGTTTTGGTTCCTGTAATAGCTGTAGTTTGGTGTTTTCGTTTCTAAGGTGGTAGCCTTAAAGTGGTTGTAATGGAAGTTCTTTGGATGGAACTAAAACTGAACACAGATGGTTTCCCCATCTGCAGCGCTGTAATATGGACATATGGTCTGTTGACCTCTTGGTTAATAGACAGGGCCTAAGCTCTAGAATTCCAAAAAAAAACATAATCTGATTACTTGCGGGGACTGGAATAACGACATACAACTGCTTGTTTCGATATATGTGGCCTCTTACGAAATAGCACTGTGTAATCAGATTTTTTTAGATAAAGGAATAAATATCGAGCTTCATCTCTGGTGAGCAAGTCAATCAGACCAATTAGCGGTCTATTCATCGCTGATGTCTCTCCACAGTACAATTTATTACCATGTCGTCCAACCAAAACGAAGTCGATCGCAATCAGTGATCCCACACATCAATCAAACCCCTAGTGAGTTAGATTCCATTTCCCCTTATTTACTTGATAGCGGTCTATTCATCGCTGATGTGTCTCTACAATACCATTATTACCACGTCATCCAACCAAAACAAAGTCGATCGCAAACAGTGATCCCACACATCAATCGAACCCCAATGTGTTAGATTCCATTTTCCCTTATTTACTTGAGAACCAACCAAACAATTGCAAAGATGTACTCCCTCTGTCCAAGAAGAAAGACCCTAAGGTGTGCGCTGATCAAACTTTCTTAAATTTGATTAGCTTTATAGAAAATATGGCACCAATAATTGGACACATGGATGCGTTACATTTCACTAATAATAAAGCGTGTCCTATCCCCTCCGTATGCCATATATAGATGATCAAAGCATCATATATCTATAGAACAAACTATTCTAGGATATATAGCACACGTACTCATTAAGCTAGAATTGTACTCCCTCCATCTCAAATTATAAGTCATTCCAAGTTTGTTGAAAAGTCACCAAAGCGTCTTAATTTGACTAAAATGATATATAGAGAGAATTACAAAGTTTTATGACATCAAATAGGTATACTATGATACTTATTTCATATCATAAACTTTATTATCTTATTATATAAATTTAGTCAAACTTGATATGCTTTGACTCTCTAAAAATGTTAGAATTAATGACTTATAAGTTGGGACGGAGGGAGTACTCTTTTTCAAATAACAAATGGGTTCTAGAGTTACATCCTTCCTAGGACAAAGGAACACACTGTGTGCCAGTAAGAAAATTCAGACTTGCGTGAGAGAGAGTTTGTCGTGTACTGGGGCCCAAGTCAGACTCATGGGAATGGAAATGGACTATAAAACATAATTGAGCAATCGTAGTAGGCCAGGCCCTCTGCGAATGACCTTGAATCACTTGCAAGTTGGAAGGATAAGTATGAGCATGTGAAAGATTCCTTTTCTCAACTGAATCACAAGAAATGATTCCGTTTCTCAACAGAATCACCAGAAACAGTGCCAACCAGCATCACAGACATAGGTATCGGAGCCAAAACGTTTCTGTTGTTCCACGTGAGCATGCAAAAAGGGCAGAGGCTAGATTCTATTTCTCGTCTTCCATCTATAACAATGATTTTTATTTTTTTTAGTTAAATCTTTTGAAGTGCAATAATTTTAAATAGACTGTATTTAAGTTGTTTTTCATGATTTTTTGAAGCATATTTTTATTTATATAACTTTTTGTTATCAAAATATTTTTGGGAATCAGAATCTGGCCTAACAGCCAAACGGTATTGTATTGCGATTCTGATTCACCACTTGAAATGTTTCCTGAGAGAATCCAGATCCAAAACATTTCTACTATGATCTAGAGCCTTGCCAAACGAGCCAAATGTCGATGCCAAAATGCATCCTCCACTAGTACAATGAATTGTACTTGCGGTCCCAAACCCATTTTAGAACATCATGTGCATGTGCATGTACTTGTACTGGCTTGCTCCGTCTTGCCTTTTGCTAAGATCAAGTTCTTGGTGATGCCTCTGGGGCGGTATTTGCACTAGCTTCAAGTTCACTTAGCTTGCTAGGTAGCTCAATATTTAAATTTGCAAAGACTTTGATTTTGCCAACGAGTTCTTTATAACTAGATGTTAAGCTAGCCAGTTTTGATTTTAATTCTTTAATTGTTTCTCTTGCTTAGTGCAAATTTCTTGGAGAAACATGATGGTTTTTTCAAGTTCTTCATAAGAAGGTTTTTCATCATCACTGTCACTCTCACTAGAGCTTGAGCTTTCAATGTCACCTCATGCCATAAAGCACATGTGTGAAGTGCTTGATGATGAATGCTTGCAGCCACCTCTGTTATGCTTGACTTCTTCTTCACTTGAAGAATCATCCCAAGTGTTGATTGTTGTGAGGGCTTTGGTTTGCATGACTTCTTCTTGGTCTTGGCTGTGAGCTTGCTTGGACAATCTTCCACAAAGTGCCCCTTTTTACTGCAACCAAAGCAACCTTTCTTTGTTTGTGTTCTTCTTTGGTCGGTAAACATGATATCATCAATGGAAATTGGAACACCCTTGACAATTGATGTTTAACTTGCGATTATTCTTCACCACTCCTATTAATTTGTTGGTTTCTTCATCAACATCAGAGGAGGAGGTGGAGGCTTGATTGTCACTTTCTTCTTCGTCATCATCATCACCCTCATCTTCATCTTCACTTGATGAACTTGAGCTTGAGCTTGATTCAACTTTTTTCCTTGCCCTTCATCTTCTTGTGTTCATTACATATTAGAGCAATGCTTTTGCTTTATCAAACGGCTTCTTCTTGACCCATCATTCGTGACATCTTAGATGCCACTAGCTTGCCAATGACAAGTGCAAGGGTCATTGTACTCAAGTCCTCCATGTGTTGTGGAGGATGGTGATGATGCTTGCATACTTGCTATGTGGTAGAACCGTGATGGTCTTTCTCACAATGTCCATGTCACCTTACTTGGTTAGTCTAATAGAATTGAGCTTATTGATAATTAGATTCAAACGAGAATACATGTCTCTAACATGCCCATTTTCTTTCATTTTAAAGGAATCATAATTTTGTTTAGAGTAAATGCACCATGGGTCCTTAAACTTTTTATGGATTCCCACTTGGCGAATGGAAAAGCTGGAGTGAAGGTACGTCCTTAGGCAAAGGGGGCGAAGGGGATGAGTGGGGACGTAGATGGCTAGGTGGGATGGATGGTAGGTAAGATAAAAGGTAGATAGCAAGCAAACTAGAGGTATGGCTAAGCTAATTGGGAGAGAGAGCGAACTATTTATCTTAAGCAACAAAGGCAAACTAAGGATTAGAGAGAACTCTTTAGTACTACGGGGTGTACTTGCCCTAAACTCACCCAAAGGTTGATTAGGCACAAAGAACAACGAGGCCTATGTTTTAATAACTAGACCCAACATGGTGGAATACAGTGGATGGACAAAGCTGTCACCACCTGCCAACTACCACAATCTATCTAGGGATCTAGCCATATCCACAGGTAAGATATAATCTAAGCACCTCGCTTAATCTATAAACTTACTACTTAGATCCGTGCTCCGCTAAAATGAGATCGAAGTACCCTAACCAGATGGTGGAATCTGTACTAATGAACATCACACTAAACAAAAGGATATCTATGCTACCTATGCTAAGGGCAAGCACCTAAGCTCACTGAAGATGAACAAGAGTGAACTAGAACTTGAACAAATCAGAGCTATATTAAACAAAGTAGAGTACTTGATAAAGTAAATCCTAATGAAAGAATACAAGAGAGCTATACCAGACCCAGAAGATTCTTATGGACTCCGAGCAAGCTCTGCTCTAGCCCTACTTCCACTACTACCCTACTACTAATTCTAGAGCTACTTCTTCTAAGCTTGGAATGCTTGAGAATGAATTGGGATGAAGGGAATGATCTTCACCAAGCTCCATACCTCCTTTTATAGTGTGTAGAAGGAGTGGAGGTACTTGTAGGTAGCTAGTGGAGAAGGTCAGTGGGAGCTAGTGGGCCATCGGCCGATGCCAAGGGGCATCGACCGACCCTTGGTTCCACCGCCTCTCCATCTACGGTACTGGATGGCTCCTGGATGGTGGATGCATGTAGGTACGTTGGTTGCTTTGGTCAGTAAGTTGGTAAGTGTGGTGGTTTAGGCCCTCTAAGTGGATGACAGTGGGCCTAGGGATCCAAGGGAGCTCAACCTCGGCCTTTGGATCAAACCAACATGATCAACGGTGTAGGGGCACTCCTGGGTGTGCCACCTAGCTCTCCCTCGGATCAGTGACATGGCAAGGCTAGGTAGGCCATCGGCCGATACCATGTGGCATCAGGCAACCCCACCTGGTGAGCTCAAGGCCCCTTACCATGTCCACTTGCTTCCTTTGCATTTCTTTTGTACATTTTTGTGAAAATTTTCTTCATACAAATATTTTTCCAAGTACAAGTGGCACTAGGTGGATGCATGTGATGTCGTTTTACCTTGCTTTTGGGTGAAATGTTGATGGTCCAACTAGGTGTTTGTGACCATCAACAGTTGTGAAGTAAGATATGGTAAAGACTAAAGAAATACTATCTTTCCATGAAAGCTCTTGGAGATTTCTGTTTTGATAAAACATTAAAATTAATGGCCTCACTTCTCATTGGTGAAATTTCCTACCAAGGCCAAATGTGATTTATGATAGAAAACATTCCACATTTGCTACTTGTCTTTGTATTGAGCCTTGTCAAACTTTTGTTGACCCATGTTGAGAGATTTATCATGCTCCCAAGATCAAAATCACATACACTACACAAAATGCATGCTATGCTTCTACACTAGAAGTAATCAAAAACATGCATTTCCATTTCCACCAAATAAACACTCCATGTATTCAAGCATGATCTTTCTCCATAATTCTTGCAAATGAGGCATGGGCTATGAAAAAGTATTGAAAAAATAGAAGAGAAAAAAATGTGGACACATAAAGGCCCACGATAGAATAAGAGAAATACAGGCATGGACACAAGAAGGTCGATATGTTAAAAAACAGAGAAATATAGCCATGCTCAAATAAAGATGGAGAAAGAATCATGTCATGCTAAGGAGTAATCATGATCACCACGTTCCCACACACATGCACACCTTGATCTAGTGGTATGACATGTTTCCCAAAGGGGAAACGACCTATGGAAGGTGGTCATGAGGATGTGCCAACCAGGGTCGGTCGACCCCAGGGATCGGTCGATCCCCTCTCCGCGCCTCTCACTCCCAGCTTCCAAGTGGCGCCTCCTATTGAACCCCCCAAGCGGTTGTATGCGCATATCCAAGGAATATTCCTCCAAACCGACCTTTTGTACTATTATAAGAAGAGGGAGAGACCCCCCACTCTCACACACACCACAAGGGAGCACTCCACTCCACTCTCAAGATGTAGTAGTAGAATAGTTTCGTTGTGAGTTAGGGAGAGTGAGCTATGCTCAGGTTTTGGAAGGGTCCTCAGAGTTCTGGTATAATCATGTTTCGTATCGTTTCTTTGTAAGACTCTAGTGTTTCATATTTATCATCTCTAATTACTTGAATAACTTTCATGGTTATCAAGTCATGCCTTAGTGGTTTAACTAAGTATGGTTAGTATAGTTGTATCACACCTTGGCATGGATCTCTGCTCGCATCGAGTGCTCTAGTTATAGTACTTGACTAGAGTAGTAATCGATATTATAGACATGGTGTCTAGACTATAGGTTACCTGAGTTTGCGCCCAATCCCACAGATAGTTGTGGTAGCCCTAGAGGTGATAGCTTTGTCAGGCCTTTGTAATCCACCATGTTGGGATTAGTGTTCGTAGAGCTCTTTGGCAGCCTTCCCCCGACTATGTTTTCTCACCCCCCCCTCGAGGGTTAGAAAGATACTGCTGCTCCAAAGTGTTATTGTTTGTGATCGCTATGTCTTACCCATGCTTTAGTTATCCACTCTGGTTTGTACTAGAATAGAACAATAGTAAAAGATAAGTGAATAGGAACCTTGTACTCCCCCGTTGTCCTCTCAACGCTTGACTGCTCTTTTATCTTATCATGGAATTCTCCTATGTGCATCATTATCCAAAATTCCTATTTTATCACTTATCGCCGCATTAGTCTAGTCAGTATACTAGTTAGTAGATGTGTGATGGTTAACTATCAACTTCTTTAACCATTGCTTCCCTGTTGATTAATACAATACCCTAGAATACTCCTAGGTGAAAGCTACAACGATATCCGTGTGCTTGCAGATTTATCTGTTTGCATTAACAAATACCAACATTGGTGTATTTGAGACTAACACCATTTCAAGGTTATCATGTGTGTAGTAGTCTCATTGCAAGGAAAATGGACTCCCTGGAGATAAGCATCATGCTTCAATTCAAAATGGTGTCAATCAAATCGAATACCTTGAATTTGGTATCACTTGAAACCAGTATCAACTTGTTGTCTTTCAATTGGCACCTATTATATGCATTCTCCATACGTTATATAGATTAAATTCATTTTGTGCATTAAATTTCCATTTATGCATATGCTTTGCCATCCACCATATATATGCATACACTTAGGGGGAGCCTCCCTAGCAACAAGGAGCAACAAGAAGGTGGAGCTTTCAGCAAAGGGAGAAGAACAAGGGGCTAGGTGGTGAAATCAGTTTCTCCCACTTGTTGAGAAGCTCAACAACACTCCCTAGACTGCCTTGGTAAGATGGATTCGAGGTTAATCTCAATTTTCATGACAATCTAAACTCTAGTGTTCTTCACCTAGAAAACATCCCCTACGCACTAGATGTGGATTTCATGCAATATAGCTAGATTCAACTAGCTAAATGTGGTCTATAGAACCCTAGGAACACCGTCACGAAAATAGTTTACAAATGCAAACACTCTAGGGTTGGATTTCATTCTCGATGTCCTTAGAACACACGAACTTTGTTCTCGTGGACAGTCTGACAGTCGGACAGTCCTCCAGATCGCACACTTAGATGTTTTCAGCACCAACCATGTCTTGCTCCCACGGGCCATCCTAGTGACCACCGCGATTTGGGATGGGGATTTCTTTTCTTTTGTATTTTTGGAGGTGGGGACAGCATATTGCAACCAAGGCAGATGGCAGCTATGTGTTGATATGAACCCTGTTTTACTTCATATAAAATTCGGTGTAGACAATACATAGTGCTATTGTGTTAGGTAACTTTACATGGAAATCCTTAAAGTTATTGTTAATTATAAATTCAATGAACAGATTGTACAATCATATTTACACAAACAAATGATTTTCTTCTTTTTAATATATCAGGTTAAATATCAGTGCCAGTTTAGCAGTAGCGGAAACAAATTGTGTTGTACCTGCGATGAAGGTGAACGGGGCGAGACTAGCTTCACGGATGGTGTGGTACACCACGCACTCGACGCTCAGGTAGCCGATAGCGTAGACAAAGGACAGGAACGTGGCTGCGTACAGTGGCTTGCTCTGGAGGTTGAAGGCGCACAGGAAGCACAGCGTGGAGGACAGCAGCGTCCACACGGCAATGGTGCGCCCATGCGCGTCGGTCACTGAAAAGCCCAGGTCATACGGTACGGGTTACAAGATGAAAGCATAAGCATCAGGACATGCTCTGAATGAAGGTTACCAGGACGAGCACGCACTCTGTGTCTCGGATAAGATGGCAGAGCAGAGCGACGCGGAGCCGAACAAGCACGAACAGGTGAAAGCAGAGCGGAAGGCGCCAACAGCCATCAGCCACCAGCCCAGTGCGGGCATGCCGCGCTTCTTCAAGGCGCTGGCCATGGCGGCTTGATTGGGTTCCCAGGGCAACAACGACCACACAATATATATGGAATATATGCTGTTTATTATGCCTCCTTGCTCCATTTATAGGATACCGAGTAGTATTAGGCAGTGCAAAAAAACATCCAAGTCCAATCGTATAAACAGAGAACCCAAAATATCACTACTACATAAAAGACTTTTTAGGGGCGGCTCACAAGGGTTCGTAGGGACGGTTTTGCCAGCCGCCCCTACCACACCGTGGCTAGAAATGCCCATTTTGTAGGGGCAGTTAGCCAGCCACCCCTATAAATGGATATTGAGTTGCCCCTACAAATCAATTTTTGTTAATCCGTGGAGGCCCCCATTGGTCACCACATTTTTCAGACCTCCAAAAATCGAGATTCTAGACCTCAAAAAATGGCAAGTCGCGCCATTTTTCGCGCGAAAATCACACGATACACGGTTGCTGGCTTTCCAAGCGACGACGTCCCTCTCGGGCATGCCCTCCTCTACCACTGCACCCCTTTGTCACTTGTGTCTATAATCCATTTTGGTTCCCCACATATTATACTAAACTAAGTGTAAATTGATTGTTTGAGGCCTTAAACGAATTCAAATCAAAATGCTTTCAACTACAAAGTTTCATAACTTTTCAAGATCTACAACTTTTATTTTGGTAGTTTCTCCATCCGAGGTTGTTTACAAAATTTGGATTTCAAATTTGAGAAATTTAAACATAGTTTTCGTTGACATGATTTCAAATCAAAAAGTGGTCGACTACAAAGTTTCATAACTTTTTGAGATCTACAACCTTCATTTTGGATGTTTCTCTATCCGAGGATGTTTGAAAAATTCAAATTTCAAATATGAGAAATTCAAACGTAGTTTTCCTTGGCAAATTGAATTCAAATGAAAAAGTTGTTAACTACAAAGTTGAATTACTTCTCAAGATCTGCAACTTTTGTTTTTGTTGTTTGTCCATTCGAGGTCATTTAAAAAATTCAAATTTTAAATTTTTGAAAATTAATTTTTTTTTCATGACAAGATGATTTCAAATCAAAAAGTTGTAACTATAAAGTTTCATAACTTTTTGAGATCTACAACTTTTATTTTGGTTGTTTCTCCATCCGAGGTCGTTTGAAAAATTCAAATTTCAAATTTGAGAAATTCAAACGTAGTTTTCCTTGGCAAAATGAATTCAAATGGAAAAGTTGCCAACTACAAAGTTGTATAACTTCTCAAGATCTATAACTTTTATTTTGGTTATTTAGTCATTTGTTCATCTGACATAGTGGTAGTAACATTGTTAACAAATCTAATATATCTCTCTTGTATTCATAAAGTATACGAGAGATGTAAATTTTGTGAACAATGTTACTGTCATTTTATCGAATGAAGAAATGACTAAAATAAAAGTAGTAGATCTTGATGAGTTCTACAACTTTTATGTTCATGACTTCTGTCACACCCTAAAATTTACTATTTTGGGTTGTGCATTGAAAACACTAAATAAATAAATATTTTAATGTTTGGATTCAAAAATTCTCAAGTTTAGTTTATTTTAACATTAGTAAGTAATAGAAAAAATGTGGTTTCAATTTTTCTCTTTGAACTAATTTGACGGGCTTTGGTGTGATGTTGCTTATTGCTTGACTATGTTTTGTGATTGCGAAAAGTTAGAAAGCGCGTTAGTAAGTTGTTTATCTTTCACCGGCCTGTATGTCTTTTTCCATAATCAAATACCTTTTGTTCCTTAACTAATGGAGGATAATGGTCCGTAAAATTCCATGTTGTAGCGTTTTTTTTATTTTGTTTGCTGGCCAATTTAGCTTTGCTGAGAGAATGGCATGTACGGATCAAAGAAGTAGTCATGCCACGTACTTGAATCTTGATGATGCCAGGCAGCACCGGCCAGCTGTTCTCGTAACCTATCAATTTCTGTTTTCCTTTCCAATCCACTCCATATCCATCACGCCATGCCCATTCATAAATAGCAATCTCCTTCACCACGGTTGCCTTTGGCATATAACCATAATCTATTTTCTCTCTCTCTCTCTCTCTCTCTCTCTATATATATATATATATATATATATATATATATATATATATATATATATATATATATATATATATATATATATATATATATATATATATATATATATATATATATATATATATATATATATATATATATATATATATATATATATATATATATGCCAACGCCGGTAGCATAGAAAAAAACCGTATTAATTTTGTATGCCACACGGACATACGCCCACGACACCAGGTCTATCAGGTTCAGATCGCATCAGCCGCCGTCTCGTCTCACCTCGAGCCCTAGCTGCCGCCGCCACCACGGAGGTCGCCATCCGCTGCTGTGCCGACGTCTTCGAGTCACTGCCGAGCTTTGCGACCTGAAGACCCTGCCGCCGCCCAAGTTCGCCAATCCATGCCGGCACGCCGCCTTCGCCCTGTATGACCGACATCGATGCCGTGGATGAGATGGCGCGTCGATATAGCTTCGCGTGACTCACATCTGTGATGTCCCTCCGTGCGATGTAGCGCTGTCACCAGGAACTTCGCCGCTGCTGCAGTGGGATCTCTCTCTTACGTTTGTCCTGCCACCGCCTGAGGCCTGCTAAGATGTGTTCACCTACATGCCTTTTGATTCCGGCATCCGATCCGTCGCCACGGGAACATGTCCACGTGAGGGACATGCTTGCCGCTGTCTTCTTTTGGGCTGGCCGTGAGCGCCAACCCGTCGTCCATCATCGCATGAAGTATCGGCCACTGATCACCATCTGCTTGACTGCCATTGCCGATCTGTCGTTGAAGAAGCCCGCTTGTGAAACCCGATCTTGCCGCTCTCTGCTTCAACACGACATCGTTGTTTCTCGTCTGACATCGGTAAGGACCTCCACACGCCTCCTGTTAGCTTGATCTGCCTCGGCCTGCTGACTCCATTGAACCTGTACGAACGTTAGCTGCTGCTGTCCATGCAGATGTCAATAAGAACAATCGGCCATGAAGTAGTAAGCCATGTGGGCCGCTGGTCATTCTTGACGTAGAGGCATATATCTTCTTATACATCCAACCTGTCTTCATCAATCGTGAGGTCAGTGTGAAGCACTCTGATGATTATAGGGCCAGGCCTGTCTCTTTAATTCCTTTGCTATAATGCTTTATCAGCTAAATATATAATACTATGCTGATGTCACCCCTTTGTCATAGGCGTGTAATATTTTGGTTATCTTTTAGGACAGCTAGAATTTCCTTTACAGATATATTCATCACGTTCACACGACCTCGTCTCATCTTACATGTAATTAGCAAACCTCATGTATAGATAATACTGTTTCAGCTTAAATCTTCTATTGTTTCATCATCTGAACTCCGTTTTAGTTCGTTCAAATTGCGTTAAATTTATGTTGACGTAATCCAAGTGCTAGTCTCAACAATTATGATGCCACATGTTTTTTTTCGACACAGTGAAATGTCACACCCGGTTTTCTAAAGAATAAAACCAGGCTAATCATATGTGTGCCCAGGAAGTCCACACATATGCCAGAATGAAAAAAATATCAGAAACAATGTTATTATATAACGTATACATAGCTATATTAACACTTACATCAGAGTATCGCGGAACGGTGACTAAACTTCGGGCTCCATTCTTCTTAGGGACGGCTGACTGGGGGTAACATAAGCCTAGCACTTCTACTAGTCTTCTGGAAACTCCACTACACCTTTGTCCTTCTTCCGAGTAGCATCTTACTACACACTGGAGTGTTGGGGAAATAGCAAGAGTGAGTCCATGTCGAACTCAACAAGTATAACACAGGGTTCATGAGGCTCAAAAAGGCTAGACACTGTTTGATTGCGTTTAGCTTTTAATCATCATATAATTAGCAATTGAGTAGCATCAAGGTATTCCAATTCCCATTAATGAATCAATGATCAATTGTAATAAGGATAATGAATAGCATTAACATGAGCATAATAATAATCAACAATAATTAAGCATGATATAATAATGGTGATCAACTATTCTGTAAGAATCCCCAAGGCCGCTCGTATCCGTGAGCACGGCTAGTATACTAGTTTTTAACTCTGCGCAGAGGTGTACACTTTCACTGTGAGTCATGATTTCCAAATGCATGGGTTAATTACTCCCAAAACACTGAAAACCATATAAAGCCACCCAAAAGTTCGTCTAACAAGTTAGGGCCATTAGATTCACTCGGCAGGCAGATGTAGAACCCCCCTTCCCTGTGGCACAACAACCGCAACCTATACACACTAGGCCAGGGGCTCGCACTACACCCAAAGTGGCAAGCCATTCTTACGCCATTTAAGGTAACCTCTAACAAGCTAGAAAAGGACTCTTGAACAACTAGAGCCAGAGCCATATAGCCCTCACAGTTGTACTGTATATCCCGGTTATCACTTACAGGTAAGTCCTTACGGAGAGAAACCAGAGCAACAATATAACCCCTTGCTCTAGCCCTCTTTCAACAGTAATAAAATCATCTTAATGGTTGATTGCATAATCCATTAGTCAAATTACAAGATCATTGTTCATAATTAAGCACTAGCAGTAGCTACCCAAATGCACAACCCATAGGCGACAAGGAAACAAGATATCAATAGCTAAGTTATAATCTCTATGGTTGTCAAGGAAGACACATGCATATGTATGATAATTTCAGTGAATAGGACAACAAGGATGGTCCCATGTTATACTTGCCTTGATCAAAACTCTCCGAGTGATACTGCTGATCTGGCTCAAAGTAATACTCCTGATCGTCCAGATACTGCTCACCTTCTATACCCGATCATCAATCAACAACACACATGCATCCAATCAAACATACACGAAGCAAACAAAGAGATACAATTAGAACAGTACATCAACAGTAACAAAACAGTAATAAAAGTTTATAAAACTCTTCTACACGTTTCTACGATCATACATACGCAAAGATCACCAAATTCGGAGTTAAAACGTGAAAATTATGAATTTTCTAAGACTTCCTATAGATAAATAAATACTCAATTATAAACTCAAAAAATAAATTATCAAAACCAACTGTACAACTACACTAACATGTAGAGCTCGCAAATACGAACCTAACGCAACTTGAACGGATCAAATCGGAGTTAAAACGAAGTTTTTATGACCAAAACAGTTCTAGTGGCAAAACTGTAATTTCCTGAAAACGTATTTTTGAATAAACCGGAAGACAATACGCTTTCAAAACACGAAAATGCCTTTTCAGTAGTACGCTATGGATGGCGGGTTAATTATTAAAAAGCTAAGGGGCTCGTTAAGAAGTTTACCCCGCGAAGGGGTATCTTCTAATCTCAGCCCTTCATCTCGAATCCAACGGTTCGTGTTCATCATCAAGTGCACAGTGGAAAATCCGGCCACCTCTCTCAAGTCCGGCCGGTGGCCGCCATGGCCGACGCCATGAGCCCGCCGGAGAACTCCGTCTCCCCCTTTTCCGACCACTACTTGACCCGACATCAACTCAAATCGAAAGAGGAGATGAACTCGATCTATCCTAGACGGTTTAGGTGCACTAAATCGAACCAAGAAGAGAGCGCGGCTCGGTGATGAACGGTGGCACCATTGCCGGCCACGGTGAGTTTCAATCCCGCGATACAAAGCACAAAAACTCAAAAGAAAAGCATTGGGAGGGAGAGGAGAAGAGTGCGGACTCACCAACGCGAAGAACTCGACCTCAAATCCACCCGAAAGCTCCTCCTACGAGCAACCGAAACCTCCAACTTCCCCCAATCCCTAGAGCTCGGTTTCACGTGGTTGGACTAAAGTTTTAGATGGAAAACGGAAAATAGAGGGTCTCCTCTTCCTATTTGTAGCCCCAAGATGCCGTATACGGGTAGGAGATCCCGGAAATCGCGAGACGGTTGTTGCGTCCGCCTCTGGTTCGAAGTCCGGCTTAAACACGGGAGGATGAAGATGCTTATGACATGCGGACCCCACCCGTCAGCGACCACACAGAGAGGGAGGCGCGGCCACTGCGACGCTGGGCCGGCCCACAAGTGCGGAAAGGGAAGGCAGCTTCGGCTTCGGCCTGTTCCGCGGCCCATGGCGAGAGGAGGCCGGCCGAGCGACTTCCAGGCCACCAGGAAAACGGTAAGTTGTTTTTTTTTCTTCTTTATTTTCTTTATTTGTTTGTTTTCAAACTATTTCAAATAAAATTTTCCAAACCAAAACAATATAAAATAAATCCACATCACAGAAGAAAATAAATGCAGCAGCATGAATGCATCACCAAATATATTTTTTTAAAATTTTAATTTGCCATTAATTGTTATCTAATTTATTCAAAATTCATTATCTCTAAAATTTAGAATTTTTGGGTGTTACAAATTCTACCCCCTTAAAAGAATCTCGTCCTCGAGATTGGACTGCTTACTCAAACAACTGCGGATATGATTTTCTCAATTCATCCTCTCTTTCCCAAGTTGCTTCTGCCTCTGAATATCGATTCCACTGCACCTTGCACATCTTAATAACCCGACTTCGAGTAACTCTCTCAGCAGTCTTTAAAATCTTAATCGGAAACTCTTCATATGTAAGATCCTCCTTAACAGTCAACTCTTCTAAAGGTATCTGCTCCTCAGGCACCCGTAAACACTTCTTAAGTTGTGAAACATGGAACACATCATGCACTCCAGATAAATTTTCAGGCAACTCTAATTGATAAGCAACTTCCCCACGTCTAGTAGTAACTTTAAATGGTCCAACGTACCTTGGTGCTAGTTTACCTTTCATGTTAAACCTCTTCACACTTCTCATCGGTGACACCTTTAAATAGACATAATCACCTACCTCAAAAACTAGATCTCTTCTCCTATTATCAGCATAACTCTTCTGACGAGATTGTGCTACTCTCAAATTCTCACGAATCACTCGCACTTGATCTTCTGCGTTTCTAAGAACATCTGTACCAAACACTTGAGATTCACCTGTCTGATCCCAAAACAATGGAGTTCCACACTTACGTCCATACAAAGCTTCAAACGGTGCCATCTTAAGACTCTGTTGATAACTGTTATTGTAAGAAAATTCTGCGTAAGGCAAACTCTTATCCCAACTAGTTCCATATTGCAATGCATAAGCTCTCAACATATCTTCTAATACCTGGTTGGTCCTTTCAGTCTGTCCATCTGTCTGTGGATGATATGCTGTACTAAAATTCAATTTTGTTCCCAAAGATTCATGTACAGCTTTCCAAAAATGCGACGTAAACTGTGATCCTCGATCAGATACAATCTTCTTTTGGTACTCCATGCAAACAGACTATTCTCTCCATATATAACTCTGCCAATTTTGGTCCATGGTAAGTAGTCTTAACTGGTATAAAATGAGCAACTTTAGTTAACCGATCTACTATCACCCAAATAGAGTCATAACCTTTCTGAGTACGAGGTAACCCCACTATAAAGTCCATACCAACTTCCTCCCACTTCCATTCAGGAATCTTCATTGGTTGCAACAATCCAGCAGGTCTCTGATGCTCTGCTTTCACCCTTTGACAAGTGTCACACAATGCCACATACTCAGCCACCTCTCGCTTTAATCCAACCCACCAATATTTCTGTTTAAGATCCAAATACATCTTAGTACTACCAGGATGAATGGAATAAGCTGACTCATGAGCTTCGCGAAGAATTGCCTATCTAACAGTTTGATCCTCAGGTACACACAGCCTCTTTCCAAACCACAAAATTCCATTATCATCCATCCGAAAGCCTGGTGACTTACCAATCACTATATCTTCTGCTATCTCCTTCAGTTTCTCATCCTTGTAAATTTCTTGCTCTAAAGTAGGCTCTATCACTAATTCCATTGTATTAGTAACAATTCCTAAATTCAAATATTCAAATTCAGCACATAACTCACTAGTCATAGACAACATCCGTATCTCATTGGCATAACTTTTCCTACTAAGAGCATCAGCTACTTTATTAGCCTTACCAGCATGATAGTGTATCTCAATATCATAATCCTTAATCAACTGTAACCATCTGCGTTGCCTCAAATTTAGATCTGACTGAGTGAAAATATACTTCAAACTCTTATGATCAGTGTATATATCACTCTTATGTCCAATCAAATAATGTCTCCCAATCTTTAAAGCATGAACTACAGCTGCTAACTCCAAATCATGTGTAGGATAATTCAACTCATGCTTTCTCAACTGCCTAGATGCATAAGCCACAACTCTGCCTTCTTGTATAAGAACACATCCCAAACCTTGACGAGAAGCATCACAATAAATAGAAAACTTCTTACTCAAATCTGGTAAAACCAAAACAGGCGCTGTAGTCAACCTCTTCTTCAATTCCTCAAAACTAGCTTGACATTTATCCAACCACACAAACTTGGCATTCTTCTCTAATAGAGATGTCGTAGGTTTAGCAAGTTTAGAAAACCCTTTAATGAACCGTCTGTAATATCCAGCTAATCCCAAGAAACTACGAATCTCGCTAACATCAATAGGTGGTTTCCAATTCAATAGATAAGCAAAATCTGATTTCTCTGTGCAAATTCCAATTTCAGTAACTCAGTAAAACTGTCATATCTCGAGCTACAGACGTCCAATTCAGATGATCTTTACATGGTTGGAAAGCTTACAAAATTATCTACAACTTTTATTCACAACACTTTTTCTGAATCTGTCAAATAATTAGCCAAAAACTGAACTAAACCAAAACTATTTCAGAATTCCAGACTGTGCAGTAACTCCAACTTGGAACAGGTATATCTCTTAGCTCTTAATAGATATTAAAGTGATTCTTGTGGGGTTGGAAAGATATAGAAGTCTAATTATTCCCAGTATAATTTCTTAAATTTCTCATGAACGGATTTTAAATTATTTCTAAAACATCCCAGACTGACCTAAAAATCAGCAAAGGACAGAACTATGTTCACCTCATAACCAACTAATATATTTTGATCAAACTTAATATTCTTAACCATGGAACTTGTAGGCCTGTCTACAAAACTTCAGCACACATTACAAAGATCCAAATCACACATTATCACATTAACAATCCATCAATCACACAATTGTTCACACCACAAACTGACTCTCAAAACAATCCAACTTAAAATTGACTCGCAACTACTATCGTTCTTATTACATAGGGATTTTTCCTATTTCCTAGTTAAGCTTCTAATAAATCTTGGGACGACCTAACTCCACCCTTAATTGGTCAATCTCCTTATAAGCTTGCTCCTTAAGTTTTTTTTTCCTTCAGCAACTTTTATCCAATGATGATGCCACAAGCTCATAACCAACTTTATAAATGTCTCCTTTAGACCCTTATGATTCTTATAAATGTTCCAACAGGTTACCACTCTGAGAAAAGGTACTTGCGCTCGATAGTGACTTTGCAACCATGTAGATAGCTGATGCTTCCAAGTGACAAAATAGAACATATAAAGCCTCCATCCTGTGTCGTCTTTTAGTTCGACAAACCCTCTTAAGAAGAGATCAATTAGAGAACACCAATAGATAGATTGCATTTGTTTCTGAGTGGTAGCTACCATCATGTCCTTCTATCATCTCAAAGAGACTCATGAGCATATCCAGAACAAGTAACTTGTACTTCCTCGCGAGCAGAAAAATAGCAGTGCAGAAATACAGTTATATCTCGAGTTCTACGAATCCGATGATATTGTAGCTTATACCGTTGGAAAGCTTATCAAATTTACTACAACTTCCTTATAGAACACTTCTCCAAATTCTGCAGTTAAGGTAGTCGAAAACTGTGCACAACAGAAACTATTCCAGATTGCTGACAGCACAGATGCGTCGCCTTGTGATTTTCATAAATCCCAAACTATAATAGATATCAGGGTGGTTCTTACGGTCAGAGAAAGATATTGAAGTCTACTATTGTCCAGAATTTATCCATGATTTTTGGGCATCCAAAAATATAGGTATAAACTAAGAAAGACAGACTGTTCTAAAAAAAACAGGATAAGGCAGAAACGAGATTAAGAGAGACTAGAGAGATAGATAACACTAATCTTCAAGTCTTCATGCTTCTTTGCTTTGTGTTGATGAGATATAAGACATGGATCAAGGATAGCCAAAGGATGACAAGAAAGATAAGGTTTGATCTTGAGTTCTTTGTACCTCCTCATGCCTTGTCGCTTGAGATATTCAGGACTTGCTGTTGTTGATAGCAGATGCTACCCCACTTAACAAAGATCTTGTTTCACCTGACGATGTCATTGAAGGCAACACTTTCTCTAAAGCTTGCTGCTAATGATAAGTCCTTCATGTGTTGATCATCCATTAAGATGAGATTAATAAGGTAGCATGACAACCAAGGGTAGACAGGAACAGTGTAAGAGAAAATGGCAAGAATTAGGATCGATTGAAAGATAAGTAAGATACAAGATGTCACTACCCCACTTAACATAGATCGAGCTACTTCTCAAGACTTATACCTTCCGGGCCACTTTCAAAACACGAGAACAAGAACAACACACAAGCAACACATCAAGCACAACAAGCACACATCACATCATCGGTACTACACGTGCTTCTTCAACAATGGTGGTCATCCTAAGAGAAAAATATGGATGATGAAATGCCATCGAATCTTTGAACCAGGTAAGATCAGAAAACTTTTAGTAAAAGTAACATAAAACAAATTCCAAGGGAGTAAGAAATATTAGCTCAAAGGAAGCTATATCAAGGAGGGAATACAACAAGACAAGGAAGAGAAAATAGTCAAAATCAATGAGTCAAGATATGACAAATTAGTTTTATAGCAAAATAAGTTTTAGAATACGTCCAGTGCTACTTGGCATACGTCCTACAGTCAACACCGCTCTGATACCACTCTGTCACACCCGGTTTTCTAAAGAATAAAACCAGGCTAATCATATGTGTGCCCAGGAAGTCCACACATATGCCAGAATGAAAAAAATATCAGAAACAATGTTATTATATAACGTATACATAGCTATATTAACACTTACATCAGAGTATCGCGGAACGGTGACTAAACTTCGGGCTCCATTCTTCTCAGGGACGGCTGACTGGGGGTAACATATGCCTAGCACTTCTATTAGTCTTCTGGAAACTCCACTACACCTTTGTCCTTCTTCCGAGTAGCATCTTACTACACACTGGAGTGTTGGGGAAATAGCAAGAGTGAGTCCATGTCGAACTCAACAAGTATAACACAGGGTTCATGAGGCTCAAAAAGGCTAGACACTGTTTGATTGCGTTTAGCTTTTAATCATCATATAATTAGCAACTGAGTAGCATCAAGGTATTCCAATTCCCATTAATGAATCAATGATCAATTGTAATAAGGATAATGAATAGCATTAACATGAGCATAATAATAATCAACAATAATTAAGCATGATATAATAATGGTGATCAACTATTCTGTAAGAATCCCCAAGGCCGCTCGTATCCGTGAGCACGGCTAGTATACCAGTTTTTAACTCTGCGCAGAGGTGTACACTTTCACTGTGAGTCATGATTTTCAAATGCATGGGTTAATTACTCCCAAAACACTGAAAACCATATAAAGCCACCCAAAAGTTCGTCTAACAAGTTAGGGCCATTATATTCACTCGGCAGGCAGATGTAGAACCCCCCTTCCCTGTGGCACAACAACCGCAGCCTATACACACTAGGCCAGGGGCTCGCACTACACCCAAAGTGGCAAGCCATTCTTACACCATTTAAGGTAACCTCTAACAAGCTAGAAAAGGTCTCTTGAACAACTAGAGCCAGAGCCATATAGCCCTCACAGCTGTACTGTATATCCCGGTTATCACTTACAGGTAAGTCCTTACGGAGAGAAACCAGAGCAACAATATAACCCCTTGCTCTAGCCCCCTTTCAACAGTAATAAAATCATCTTAATTGTTGATTGCATAATCCATTAGTCAAATTACAAGATCATTGTTCATAATTAAGCACTAGCAGTAGCTACCCAAATGCACAACCCATAGGCGACAAGGAAACAAGATATCAATAGCTAAGTTATAATCTCTATGGTTGTCAAGGAAGACACATGCATATGTATGATAATTTCAGTGAATAGGATAACAAGGATGGTCCCATGTTATACTTGCCTTGATCAAAACTCTCCGAGTGATACTGCTGATCTGGCTCAAAGTAATACTCCTGATCGTCCAGATACTGCTCACCTTCTATACCCGATCATCAATCAACAACACACATGCATCCAATCAAACATACACGAAGCAAACAAAGAGATACAATTAGAACAGTACATCAACAGTAACAAAACAGTAATAAAAGTTTATAAAACTCTTCTACACGTTTCTACGATCATACATATGCAAAGATCACCAAATTCGGAGTTAAAACGTGAAAATTATGAATTTTCTAAGACTTCCTATAGATAAATAAATACTCAATTATAAACTCGAAAAATAAATTATAAAAACCAACTGTACAACTACACTAACATATAGAGCTCGCAAATACGAACCTAACGCAACTTGAACGGATCAAATCAGAGTTAAAACGAAGTTTTTATGACCAAAACAGTTCTAGTGGCAAAACTGTAATTTCCTGAAAATGTATTTTTGAATAAACCGGAAGACAATACGCTTTCAAAACACGAAAACGCCTTTTCAGTAGTACGCTATGGATGGCGGGTTAATTATTAAAAAGCTAAGGGGCTCTTTAAGAAGTTTACCCCGCGAAGGGGTATCTTCTAATCTCAGCCCTTCATCTCGAATCCAACGGTTCGTGTTCATCATCAAGTGCACAGTGGAAAATCCGGCCACCTCTCTCAAGTCCGGCCGGTGGCCGCCATGGCCGATGCCATGAGCCCGCCGGAGAACTCCGTCTCCCCCTTTTCCGACCACTACTTGACCCGACATCAACTCAAATCGAAAGAGGAGATGAACTCGATCTATCCTAGACGGTTTAGGTGCACTAAATCGAACCAAGAAGAGAGCGCGGCTCGGTGATGAACGGTGGCGCCATTGCCGGCCACGGTGAGTTTCAATCCCGCGATACAAAGCACAAAAACTCAAAAGAAAAGCATTGGGAGGGAGAGGAGAAGAGTGCGGACTCACCAACGCGAAGAACTCGACCTCAAATCCACCTGAAAGCTCCTCCTACGAGCAACCGAAACCTCCAACTTCCCCCAATCCCTAGAGCTCGGTTTCACGTGGTTGGACTAAAGTTTTAGATGGAAAACGGAAAATAGAGGGTCTCCTCTTCCTATTTGTAGCCCCAAGATGCCGTATACGGGTAGGAGATCCCGGAAATCGCGAGACGGTTGTTGCGTCCGCCTCTGGTTCGAAGTCCGGCTTAAACACGGGAGGATGAAGATGCTTATGACATGCGGACCCCACCCGTCAGCGACCACACAGAGAGGGAGGCGCGGCCACTGCGACGCTGGGCCGGCCCACAAGTGCGGAAAGGGAAGGCAGCTTCGGCTTCGGTCCGTTCCGCGGCCCAGGACGAGAGGAGGCCGGCCGAGCGACTTCCAGGCCACCAGGAAAACGGTAAGTTGTTTTTTTTCTTCTTTCTTTTCTTTATTTGTTTGTTTTCAAACTATTTCAAATAAAATTTTCCAAACCAAAACAATATAAAATAAATCCACATCACAGAAGAAAATAAATGCAGCAGCATGAATGCATCACCAAATATATTTTTTTAAAATTTTAATTTGCCATTAATTGTTATCTAATTTATTCAAAATTCATTATCTCTAAAATTTAGAATTTTTGGGTGTTACAGACACAGTGAAATACAAAATTGACTAATATGCATGCAACCGGCTTTGTAAATAAAAAGCTACGTAGATGTTTATACTTTGGTGTTTTTATATATAAATACTATTTGGATAATTGCTAACATTAATATGTTTTTAAAGTATAACTTTCTTTCTTTAATGCATACATTAAACTTGTTTCCATGCTCTCACATGATAATTAGTTTCTGTGAGCTAAAATTTAATTGGCGTAGATGATATCAAATTACTTTTTAGAAATAAAATATAAACACTCGGTAGTCGTTTCTTTTTAATCGTAGCTCCGTTATCGACGTTTCTGGTGTTCTCGTGACCGTAGCTGGTAGTTCTCTTTTAGTACGCTGTTTTCTCTTGTTTGGTGTATTGTTCTTAGTTGTTACTATTTGTTTGCTTGTATTATTGCTGGTGTGCTTGGTTGCTATGATCTACGAGTAGAAGAAAGACTATCCGTGAGCGCTGAAGATCAGAAGGTGAAGACCAGAAGCTGAGTGCCAGAAGTTGCAAATGGAAGATAAAGTGAGGCTTTTCAGAGCAAGTTGCTTTAGGCATAAAGCAAGTTCTAAGACAAGTATAACATGGGACCATTCTTGTTAACCTATTCACTATAATTGCTATTATATGCATGTGTCCTCCTTGGCAACCTTAGATATTTTAACTTAGCGATTGATGTCTTGATTCCTTATCACCTATGGGATTATGCATTTGGGTAGCTTGGCTAGTGCTTGATTTATGAACATTGATCTCGTAATGTGACTAATGAATGGTGCAATCAATCATTAAGATGATTTAATTCCTGTTACAAGGGGACTCGAGCACTGTGTTGTTTGTTTGTTGCTCTAGTTACTCTCCATAAGGACTTTTCTATAAGCATTAACCGGGATTGACAGTACAACTGTGAAGGCTATATGGCTCTGGCTCTAGTTGTTTAACAGACCTTTTCTAGCTTGTTAGTGGTTACCGAAAGGCGCAAGAGGGGTCATGTCTAGTATGATCTCGGCTTACCAAGGTGGGTGCAGTCTTTAGTAAGTCGCCCCTTGGAGGGGGTTCATGCTTTCCAATTGGGAATCCTTAGCGGCCCTAACTTATTAGATGAACTTTTAAATGGCTTTATATGATTTCCGGTGTTTGGGCTTTGCAAACCCATGCATTTGGAAGTCATGACTCACAGTGAAAGTGTACACCTCTGCGCAGAGTTTAATAAACTGGTATACTAGCCGTGCTCACGGATACGAGCGGCCTTGGATATTCATACAGAATAAATGATCACCATGGATATATCATGCTTAATATTGATGTTGTTATTATTATGCCATGTTAATGCTATTTTATTATTCTTATTACAATTGATCATTGATTCATTAATGGGATTGGGATTACCTTGAGGCTACTCAATTGCCAAACATATAATAGATAAAAGCTAAATGCAGTCAAACAGTGTCTATCCTTTTGCACCTCATGAACCCTGTGTTATACTTATTGAGTTTGACATGGACTCACTCTTGCCATTTTCACCACACCCCAGTGTGTAGTAAGGTGCTGCTCAGAAGAAGAATAAAGATGTAGTGGAGTTTCCAGAAGTCTTTCAGAAGAGCTTGGCATATGGAGCCCCCAGTCAGCTGTCTCTGAGAGAAATAAAGCCTGAAGTTTAGTCATCGTTTCACGATACTCTGATGTAAGTGTTATTATAGCTATGTGCACGTTAAATAAATAACATTGTTTCTAATACTTTTTCATTCTGACATATGTGTGCACTTCTTGGGCACACATATGGCTGACCTGGTTTAGTTCTTTAAAACCGGATGTCACAACTTCTTCAGTTGAAATCATTTGACGTTTTAAAATGTTCTTTGAAGTTATCTTTTTTGAAATTAAAATTTTAAAATGTTCACAATAAAATATGACCAAAATAATAGCAGTAAGAACACAATAACTTATTAGAGTATGATTTTAGAAAAAAATCAAGTAATTTGAAGTTAAGTATGAGAGAGAAAAACTAGTTACAAGTTTTTGGCAGAGTTCTTCGACAATTTAAAATTGAATTTAAAACAACATTTTAAAGCATCAAATGAATTCAAATGTGAAAGTTGTAAACAACAAAGTTTTATAAATTTTTGAGATCTACAACATTTATTTTGATCATTTCTCCATCCGAGGTCGTTGAAAAATTTGAATTTTAGTGCCTAATTTTAAATATTTGGTGTTTATTTGTAGGGGCGGCTGGATATTGAGACACCCCTACAAATAGACGCATTTGTAGGGACAACTAAAAACACTAGCCACCCCTACAAATTGATTTGTTGGGGCGGCTCGTTTGGGAACCACGGCTCAAAATGGAGCCGCCCCTAAAAAAAGATGGCGTTGCTACAAATGGTTCTCTACGCAGCGTATTAGAGGCTTCTCAAGACTTGAAGTCATGACCTGCTAGTCAGCAATAACACCTCTCTATTGTGAAAATATACATGGATAGCTATCATTTTGTATTAATATTTGGTAATCTTATATTGAATATTTCTGACCTAAATAATTTTTAAAAAGTTTTAACTACAAAGTTTTAAATTTTGTCAGGTACTACAACATTGGTATAGCACTTATCTCCATCCGAGATTATTTGAAAAATTCAAAAATTTGAATCTCAAAATATGTGATTTTTAAAATAAATATTTGAGACACTACAAAAACTTAATAGAAAAAACTTATCAACGAAAAATATGTAGATCATGTCAGCGACAACAACTTTGGTATTAATAATGTGAACATTTAAGATCGTTTGGAAATTCAATATTTTAAAATTCAAAATCTTCAAACTTAAAACACACATTTAGGACTCCATAAACAACTTCAAAAAAACTTTTAAACTACAAAATTGTAGATTATATTGTGGGCTACATGGCTTATTTGGGAGAGCTCCGGTGCTTGAAAAACGTATCCAGATCATCAGATCATCCTAGATCCAACATAGAGCAGCTCCATTGTGGAGGTGGGCTCCCACTAACCTATATGGGGAGCTCCATCACGGATGTGGATGCATATGAAATTTTAAAATACTACCAAGGGGCCAAATTGAAAAAAATAGTAACCCACACAACCATCATTGTCTTCAAGACTTTGAGTGGCGAGCGCTCTCGTGGCTGTATGGAGCAGCATCGGGGCATAGCGGAGCCAGAGTGGCATCGGTTGGGCATGGGAGGGTGAAAGGTCCTTTCTTGATTTTAGTAACTAAGTGACAACCTAGGTGGACTAATATAATGTGTGTTTAGGAAATGAGTCCATAGGTACACATGTGATGAAGGAGCTCATTGCATATGAGACCTGACATGAAGTCATGTGACTAGGTGGAGAAGATTAAGACGAGGCTTGGCTTGATGGACCGGGCAAGTCGAAGGCTTTGAAGCGATAAACCACATGGCGGGGAAGCTTGAGCAAAGACTTGACACTGATGGATCGAGGCAATGTTGAAGAGCAAGTGAGGTCAAGATCGATGAATAAAGGTCACATGACGATATGAAGTGGATCATATCATTTGTGATGGTTGTTGGTGCTTGTGTAGCATCAACATTGGAGGGAATTGAATGAAATAAGCAAGGCAAAGGTATAACCTAATAGGGCATTTTATTTCACTAGTCAATGGTTGTGTAGAGAAGTGCATGACCGGATTTAGCATAGACGGTCGTACTATCAAGAGTGGCAAACTTGTCTGCATATCGGTCATCTAGTGCCCCTTGAGCGATCTAGCTTTGCATACATGTTAGGATCGAGTGGCGTTGTGAAAACAGTAAAAACATTCATGATTTTTTTTGGAAATGCTAACTTGGCTCCTAACTTGTTTATGAAAACTTTGGAGAGTTAGCATCGCTTGCGGAGAGTTGTTTATGCTGTCCGTGGGTCGGATGGGCAACCAAACTTGCAGCCATATGCAGTCAAGTCATAGGGGGCACCACCATGTCTGGTGTACACCGCCACCCTAGGGGTGGTGCATCGCGAACCCCTATCCTATGGCACAGCTACTGTCACTGCCCTAATTTTCTAGTGGTTGTCGATTTCGTGACATAGTGAAAATGGTCACCACCATGTGTTGTCCGGTGCACCGCCACAAAAATCCAGAGGGACGAAATTGAGGTTTGGCAACGGTGGGGGCACCGCCATGCCTAGGGTGGTGCACCACCCCCTGCTGTCCAGTGCACCGCCCACTGTTGTCTAGTGCCAAGAAGCCCAACGGCTAGTTCAAACTAGCTGCTGGAATTCTACTATTGAGGCACCACCACCCCCTGTCCGGTGTGGCACTGTAACACCCTAAAATTTGCTTCTTTGAAAATAGAGCTAAAATGAGTTAATTTTGATTTTTTGTGCTCATGAAAACATAGGGAAATAATATTTTTCACTAAATTGAAATTTATCATAAGGTTTAGCAACTTCTTGATGCATTCATGCTGATGCATTTGTGTTTTTGTATTGCTTGGTTTTGACCAAAGATCAAAATGAATTCAAGTTCTTTCAAAATGCGTTTAGGTCGATTTTCCTTCTCCGATATACATATATTATTTTTCTACAATCAAATTCCTTGTTTCTCATCTGTCAATCAACCTTGACAAACTTCTCAGGATTTTTTCCGGCTTTTTATGTAGCTTGTTTCTACTTATCTGTGAGCATAATCTAATTTTTAGATGCTCTAAAATATCTTATCATGAGCTCCAAATACTTTATTTGGGTTCCTCATGTTCCATAATGTCTCTAGAAAATTTCCGCCGATCGTGCATTTTGTGTAAGACTTCACCGCCTTTGCTTCTTCAGAGACTCCTCCAGACTCCCACCACTACTACTCTCCATGTCTAAATGCCTGCTCGCCCCCTTTCGTGTCCTCTCTACCATAGAGATACTTGTAGTTTGGTTCTTGAGGGGAGACTGAACCTCCTGATCCTCAGTCTCGCCTACATAGTCATTTGAGTGGCACGATCCATCATCGCCCAGCGATGATCTTGTCTCACTTGACTTGCTGAAATGTGTCCTGGGGGGTTTAGAAGCTGAAGACGATCCACTTCCAAATGATTCCGCTGCTGCACCTGCAAAGGATGGTAAGCGCCGCCTTCTTTCTTCTGGCACGCGAAGCTAGACATCATATGGTCGTTTGCCATACTCATCCCGGGCCATAGGGTTGTGGCATTCCATCTCCGAGTGACCAATGACTCCACACGCAAAGCAGTAATATGGAAGCTTTTCATACTGAGCCTGAAACCAGCGTGGTTCTTCCGTCCTACTCATATGGAGGAGAACGCCTCGCCGCAATGGCTTGTCGATCTCAATGGCACTCGGGCACGAAGGAATGCCCTGCTAGCCTTGCCATCTGCGTCCACATCCATCTTTACCACATTGCCGATCAGATTCATGGCCCTGGCGCCCCTCATCCGATTCATCCAACCCAATGGCAAATTCAAGATGCGTACCCACACCTCTATCTGATCAAACATGATCTCCAACGCACTGAGCTTCTCGTCATACTCTTGCAGGATGACTGCATACTTCCCCACCATCCAAGGCGTGCTGGCCAAAGCCCGATCCATGTCCGTGCGACAGCCAAACTCTGCCACAAACTGGTTGTCGCTCTTCTCCCCGATTGCCCGGAGTTTGAGGCCACCCGGGTTTCCCCATGCCAGCTTCATCGCCGACCTCACCGTATTCACATGGACCGACGCTAGGGAGAGCACTTTCCCTACGATCGTCCACTCTACCAGTGGAGGTTCCTCCTGATCCTCATCATCAGAAAAGTCCACAACAGCCACCTCTTCTTCCTCTGTGAGGTTTAAGCGCCGAAGCAGGTCCTTCACATTAGGGTTAGGGCTAACAGTCCCCTCCCCCTTGCTGCCTCCTCCTTCCATCACCAAAGGTAGCCGGATCAAAGGGCAGAAAACTGGAGCACTACGCGTAAGTCAGCACAGGCACAGGCGAAGTTCCGACCTAGGATAATCTAAGCGGCGCTCAAATGCCTAGGGGAAATATGTGGTCGACGGCGCCGGAGTGGCTAACTGTTGATTTGCGTTGTCGAACACCAACTGCAGGTCGGTGGCGGGGCATGGACGCCATGGCTGGAGCGGCTGTCGGCGCAGCAGATCAGGATCACTGGCGTTGGTGATCTAGATCGCGCACCCTGCTCAGGACGGGCACATCCAGGGGGAAGTCACACAAGGGCGTGCACACCAGAGATCAATTCGGCCAATCCCACATGCATCTGTGAAGCTGCATGCCCGCACATGGCAGCGGTGTCGTGGAGACCAAGTCGCATCGACGACCGGAGATAGATCAGCCACTGCATCAGCCAGACGAAAGCGGGTCTCCATTCTTGATGTTGGCGTCGCTTTTGTGCAGCATGTACGTATTATGCACACGGTGAACGCATCAAACGCATGCAAGTCGACGGCGATGGCGCCAGTCATTGCTCATAGTCATGCCATGCATGCTGCGTGAGTCGTCACCCCATGTATGCACCCCCACCCCCATCCAAACCCCCTCGGCGCATTTTAAAGGGTTGAATTTTAGAAACGCCTATTGACCCCCCCTCTAGGAGGCATCCTCCGGTCCTCTTTCACATAGTCATGCCATGCGTCGTGTCTGAGGACTCAATGTAAGGTATAACAGTCGTCACCCCCATGTACGCACCCCCCTCAGAGTCTATAACGATCCATGGCCCAACGAACCAATAGATGGTGACGCGGCACACTGATAGATTATGGATGCTTACTTGTTTTGACAATTTCCATTGACTCCAGTGGAATTTTGACATCAAACCAAAGCCAACAGTTAGATTATCAAATTATATTTCCATCTATAGGTGGAGCACTGAAAATGGAGTCTGTATGTGTCTAGGGCGTCTATTTTACTGCAGGCTGGTTATGGATTCCGAGATGGACTTGAACTTGATACGATTGGGTTCCATCTTGACTTGGACACCCTTGCTGGCCTCCTAAGGATGTGTCCAAGGGGGAGTGCATCCATGGGCTTCCTAGTATGTTCTACACATGGTTGGGGCGTGCTCCAGCTTGGGCCAGGGCCCCAAGTGTTAATAACAAGCCCGCAACGACGTCATAGCACCTGACGGGAACGCTGATAGTATGTCTTGATTATTTGAAGACCTTGCCAATGTATTATTGAGGTGGGACCAGACCTATTTGAAAGATCATCAAACAAGCATTCCATTAAGTGCTCATTGACCTCCATCGCAGTCCGAATGGATGAGTCATGACCTTCCCTATGAGGAACTGTCGGGCTATCGATAAACCGAATGTTAGACTTTCATGAGCTAGCACTCCCAGATCGATCTTTTGCATGTTGTATCCATGTCCTATCTATTGTTGAAGTCATAAGAAGTGTCCTTCCCAAGTTTAAATCATCATCATCATTGTTCCTAAACTATTGAAAGTGACAACATTAGATAGCAGCAAATTCTTACTTATCTCATTGTGCAAATAATATTTCATGGGCACATCCATAGGTGTCATGTCCTCATCATCCTCCCCTTCTTGACAACAAACCGTCCTTGGTCTCGTCTTAGTTGGAGGATATGTTGTAGGTCGTAACCAATAGTGCTCCTCTTCTTGAAATTTAGCCTTTTTCTCTAGAACAGAACTAGGGAAACTCGACATGACAAGATTATAGCAATTGCAACCCTCTAACTGATCGTATTTTTGCATGGCAAAAGAAGATTTCAAATTTGAACAAATATGGACACGATGCAGCATATACTCTCCTTTACAATTATATTAGCCAATAAAATGATATGTACATCTAGACAACCATGGCAATTTCAGTTCATCCTTTAGTAGTAACGGGAAGAAAATTTACACTTTCAGCATAAATATGTGGCTCCAAAATAAAAGAATCAATCTCATTCAATTGTTGTGGCACATGTATAATGGAAGCGCTATCACACAACTCTTCTTTATCACAAGCACTAGCAGAACAATTATTTCATGACTAAGGTAATTCAGATTTAGTGTCCACTAAATGTTGCTCTATTATAGCATGAGTGGTGGCTAAATTCAGCAAATCATCATAAATTTCAGCAATATCAGAGCTTGTGTAGCAAGAATAAAAGAACCTTTCAATTCGGATACTTGCTTATCTTTAGATTTAGCATCTAATTGTTTCTTTTCATTTGCTGCTCTATCTCCATTAATTTGAATAATATCAGCATAGATTAAATTTTTACCATACTGTTGAGTTGATGTGGGTGGTGGTGGTGAAGATACTGCTGCAGCATCAGAAGCGGCCACTTGCCTGCTTTATTGAAGTGTCCAATTTTGCAAATGATTGCTCGATGACTTCTTTCATTTACTCTATCCTTGATAATATTTGGTTTGTGAGGTTGTTGCCAATGTTGTCCGGGTTTCTTTGCTAACATCCTTGCAAATCTTTTTATACAAGCATAGCAAGCTGGAACAAACGGTTGACATTATAAAATTCCTTATAACAATATCCTATATTTCACACCTCAAACCACCGTAAAAGCGAACAATGTTATCTTTTGTGTCCTCTACTATCCCACACCATATTGAACACTTTTGAAACTCTGCATAACATTCCTGGAAAGACATATTACCTTGATCTAAGCGCAACAATTTCTTACGCAAATCACGTTTTTAAGGAGGAATAAAACGATCATGCATTGCTTCTTTTAGTCTATCCCATTATTGAGTTTGTAGATGGCTCTGCAGCCATGTCATGACCCAGTCCTGACTTGTTCCTAATCATCATCATTATGAGAATCATACGCATTTGAAATCCAAATTGAGAAACCAAGTTGTCAAGAAACTGATTAATTCTAGGCACTGCATGTCCGAGCGGATCGTCCGCCTACACTGCAGAATGTTCCGCTGGAGCATTTACACAGACTTATAACTGTTGAGTTGAAGCAATCATTCATGTCTTGGTAGCCACCATGGCCAACGAGTCAAGGTCGAGGTGGCCCAAAGAGTGGTCGTTGCTTCATGGCCAGCAGGCGTCCCACTCATGGAAATAGTGCAGCTCTCTATCCTGATATTATGGTCATCCTGTTTGTGCTCATGCGGTCGTGGATGTGCTTGTGTCACGAGGAAGCTGGTGACACGATGACAGAAGGTTCCTGCAGTTACTAGTTTTCAGTCTGGACTATTGCCACGGTGTGTGTTGTGTGTCCACTCTCATGCTCTCAGCTGTCTCGACTTGGGCTCCACCTATTCCCACACCTCCCATTCACAAACTGGAGAGCCGACACAAACCATCAGGGAGTTGCGTTCAGCAAGACAGACCTTTCAACAACAATTCTTTTCAACCATCTATGATGTCTTACTTCGTAATTAAGTTTCAAAAAAATATCTTATAAACTCCTGGAACAATGCCAAAATATCTCCTGTGGTATACGTACTATATAAGGACAGACAAAGCCACAGGATCAATGACGTTGATGGTTCCATTCCATGGCAAGCGGTTGTAGGCCACTACAAAAATAATGGCATCATCAGTTACGTCAGGCCGATGGATCATTATATAGTACTTGTCGTTGGAACTACGAACATGGCTCGAACTGTTTCCATGGAATGATTAATTGCGCCACGCTGATAGATCAATACATAGTACTAGTCCTAGACTCCTAGGAACTAGGAACACTGCTCGAACTGTTACCATGGCTTAACCACCAAACGAGTGGCCAGCATCACATATCCCTAAATATAGGACATCGGGTGGATAAAGAACGAAAGTGGACTAAAAACGTGCGCTGATTGGATCGCACCACGTCTATATAAATCAGTCTGGTTCAAATAATGATTGAATTCAACCACGTCTATACCCAACGCATCTCTTTAATAGTACTTTGTACTTTCTCTTATTATAAACATATGTCCATCTTGGTTTATTCTATAACCAACGCATCAACGTTAGAAATGTTCAACTTAATATATATAAGCAAATGCACTAGTAGAGAATAGACCTTTACACTACTACAGAAAATCTTTTGCATAACATTTCACTTTGGGGCTCTAAGGCGGTTGTGCCTAGTTGCCCACCTCGGTTATTCATGGCCGGGCAGCCGAGCCAGCAACCGCCTTGGTTAATGCTTAACCGAGGCGAGCAACCTAACAGGCCCGCCTCGGGCATTCTAACTCAACTGCCTTGGTAAATCAGGCACAGCCCACAAGCCCACACCAGCCCACTATCATCTCCAATATATAAATGAATTCAATAACCCTAAAGTCACTCCCTCAGTCCATCCCTCACCCCCTCAGCCACAGCCCTGACCATCTCCTCCACGCAACCGCGGGGATGGCGAGCACGCTCCTCCCTCCCCCGTGCTCCTCCCTCCCCTCTCCTCTAGATACAACAGTGGGCATGGCGGTTGCGGTGGCGGGATCCAGATGGGTGGGGGCATGGAGGTTGCGGTGGCGGGATCCAGATGCGGCAGGCGCATGGCGGTTGCATTGGCTCGCAGCATCCTTCCACAGCGACGGCTCGTGGGTGGTGAGCACACGGCGGCCTTCCCCGGCGGCGGATCCTTGGTGGCGAACACGCGGCAACCTTCCCCGGCGGCAGATCCGGCGGCACCACGTCAACTACCATGGATCCGGGCCTCCTCCATGTAGATTTGGCATGAGCAGCTCCTCGTCCACACAAATCCAGCGGTGCTCGCGCCATGGTAGCGGATCTGGTGAGCAACCGCGGCAGCAGTCACGGGGGCGCTAATCCCCTCCTCTACCGGCGGTGGCGCGGTGGCTGGGGGCCGCAGCCGTGCCCTTGCTCCACATTCGGCAGTGGGCGACCAGATCCAGAGGCAGGCAGGCGGATACCGGCAGTTCGGCAAGGATGCGTCACCGGCAAGCAGTTGCGGCGGCGCATGGATGGGCTCGCGGAGCTTATCCATGGATTTTTTTTGATTTTTTTTATTTGATTAACCGAGGCAGGCATCCAACGGCCTCGAAAAATACCCCATTTAATGTGACCTTTTGTCTAAGGCGGTTGGCTTACCCGCCTCGGTTAATCGATTTTGCCTACCCCGTTTAAATTTCGTGTAGTAGTGTTGGTTTTTACAGTTAGACTCGGCCAGAGTTGGGGCTGGGACTAATGTGAGCATTTGTCCCTGGTCTAATGGCTAGCCCTGCAGGCAGCCATAGGAGGGCCTTTAGTCCCGGTTGGTGGCTCCAACCGGGACTAGAGGGTGACCTTTAGTCCTAGACTAGGCCATCAACTAGGATGAAATGTCCATCCTATATATCCACCTTCTTTAGTCCCCAAGCCCAAGACATCCAGTACAATTATTGAAGCTCAATCTCTATGTTCTTTTGCTCTGTAATTGCTCTCGAGCTATTTTGTGAAGAGTTCATTCCTCCATCCATTCTAGGTTCTAAAGTTTAGCAACTTCATTCTCTCATCTTTCATTGCTAGTGTAGCTCATTTCATGGTTTACAAATAAATTGGGTAATTTGTTGTTTTTTGGATTAGGAATAATCGTGGAGTTTTTTATTTATACGCCATTTCTACGTAATGCTAAACATTTGTAATGATTTCTAGATCTTTGTTGTTATCTTTAGCGGTCAGCATTTTTCAACATTTTACAAAAACCTTAACATTAGTTCTTGATGAGAGTTAAATAATCAGTTAAAATAAATTATGTGCCAACACATAGGGTGCCAACACAAATGTTAAGACACAAATGTTAATATATATTTTTTAGTAGAAAATATTTAAGACATTAATTATTTTAACATGCAGAATTGAAGTTAAGAGACATTAGTGCATTTAATGAGCTTTAGTGCAACATTGTTGCAAAATGTTTAAGTTTACTTGGCACATATGTAACTTAGCTTATTTTATATATGTTTCTCTAATGTGTCATGAGTTAAGGAATCGTTAAATTTGAGATTTTACTAAGGTGTTTTGCTATTTTTTACAGCTTAAATGAATTTTTGCTTAACGGTATGAAGTAATTGGAGGTTGAACTGAGGCTACCACCAAAATCATATGAAATGGTACCCAACCATTATAGTGGGTCTCATATGGCCCAATTATCCAAATTTGGTGGAGGTAGTTGGAAAATTATATTATTTTGATGGAGTAACTCAATCTCCTTTCTTCATTTCAGCACAAAATAAATGTGATAAATACAAAAATTGATTATAAAAATCTAAGATTCTATGTGAGGCCAAACTTTGGGTCTACTTGCTTGCAAAAAAAAATTCAAGACATCTCGACACTAGTGTAGCATACATGGTTCAAAAAATGGATACGCCATTTCATGGAAGCCAAACTATGACTCCTAGATTTCCACGGCTCACTGGCATTTCGGTAATGTGATGGAAAACTCATTATTAATGTTAATATGATGGGAAAACTTATTTCATGTCGAAAAGCAATAATTTAAAAGATTTTATTTAAGTACTACATTTTTAGAGACCGATTAAGATGATCTAGAGCCCATCCTTTGCCACAAAAAGCTCGGGAACACCTCCCAGGAGGACAAATCAGGGAGATGCACAGTGAGGTTGTTCTAGGGTCTGCAAGGCCACCTAGATGCCGATGAATCTCGCAGAGAGATGCAACGAACAACATGAGGTTTGAAAAAGTGCAAAACTTGGGTAATAGATGCAGAAAAGATGATTGAGTGTTGAATCCTTCAATCGGCCATGATCCTCTCATATATATAAAGGGGGTCATTTTATCCCAGTAGGAAATAAGTCCAAATCATAATGTCCAAGTTTCCTACGCCAAAACACTTCCAAAAACCGATTTGGTAAGTAACCGGTTCGGACTCGAACAAGGACACCGGCCTAGGCGGTTTTTTTGGTCCTGAGAGGCTGGTTGGCCGAGCAGCAGACCTGGCCTGGCCGGGTCACAAACCGGCCAGGTCGGTTTTGTCGGCCCAGCAGGAGGGGCTTTGTTCTAGGGTCTACGCCGTCAGCCCGGTCCTGCTGGGCTCCACACAGCCCCTCCTGCTGGGCCGACAAAACCAACCTGGCCGGTTTGTGACCCGGCCAGGCCAGGTCTGCTGCTCGGCCAGCCAGCCTCTTAGGACCAAAAAAACCGCCCAGACCGGTGTCGAGATGTCTTGAATTTTTTTTTGCAAGCATGTAGACCCAAAGTTTGGCCTCACATAGAATCTTAGATTTTTATAATCAATTTTTGTATTTATTACATTTATTTTGTGCTGAAATGAAGAAAGGAGATTGAGTTACTCCATCAAAATAATATAATTTTCCAACTACCTCCACCAAATTTGGTTAATTGGGCCATATGAGACCCACTATAATGGTTGGGTACCATTTCGTATGATTTTGGTGGTAGCCTCAGTTCAACCTCCAATTACTTCATACCGTTAAGCAAAAATTCATTTAAGCTGTAGAAAATAGCAAAACACCTTAGTAAAATCTCAAATTTAGCGATTCCTTAACTCATGACACATTAGAGAAACATATATAAAATAAGCCAAGTTACATATGTGCCAAGTAAACTTAAACATTTTGCAACAATGTTGCACTAAAGCTCATTAAATGCACTAATGTCTCTTAACTTCAATTCTGCATGTTAAAATAATTAATGTCTTAAATATTTTCTACTAAAAAATATATATTAACATTTGTGTCTTAACATTTGTGTTGGCACCCTATGTGTTGGCACATAATTTATTTTAACTGATTATTTAACTCTCATCAAGAACTAATGTTAAGGTTTTTGTAAAATGTTGAAAAATGCTGACCGCTAAAGATAACAACAAAGATCTAGAAATCATTACAAATGTTCAGCATTATGTAGAAATGACGTATAAATAAAAAACTCCACGATTATTCCTAATCCAAAAAACAACAAATTACCCAATTTATTTGTAAACCATGAAATGAGCTACACTAGCAATGAAAGATGAGAGAATGAAGTTGCTAAACTTTAGAACCTAGAATAGATGGAGGAATGAACTCTTCACAAAATAGCTCGAGAGCAATTACAGAGCAAAAGAACATAGAGATTGAGCTTCAATAATTGTACTGGATGTCTTGGGCTTGGGGACTAAAGAAGGTGGATATATAGCGTGGACATTTCATCCTAGTTGATGGCCTAGTCTGGGACTAAAGGTCACCCTCTAGTCCTGGTTGGAGCCACCAACCGGGACTAAACGCCCCTCCTGTGCCCGCCTGCAGGGCTAGCCATTGGACCAGGGACAAATGCTCACATTAGTCCCAGCCCCAACTCTGGCCGAGTGTAACGATAAAAACCAACACTACTACACGAAATTTAAACGAGGTAGACAAAATCGATTAACCGAGGCGGGTAAGCCAACCGCCTTAGACAAAAGGTCACGTTAAATGGGGTATTTTCCGAGGCTGTTGGATGCCCGGCTCGGTTAATCAAATAAAAAAACAAAAAAATCCATGGATAAGCTCGGCGAGCCCATCCATGCGCCGCCGCAGCTGCTTGCCGGTGACGCATCCTTGCCGAACTACCGGCATCCGCCTGCCCGCCTCTGGATCTGGTCGCCCGCTGCCGAATGTGGAGCAAGGGCACGGCTGCGACCCCCAGCCACCGCGCCACCGCCGGTAGAGGAGGGGAGGAGCGCCCCCGCGACTGCTGCCGCGATTGCTCACTAGATCCACTACCGTGGCGCGAGCACCGCCGGATCTGTGTGGACGAGGAGCTGCTCATGCCAAATCTACATGGAGGAGGCCCCAAATCCATGGTAGTTGACGTGGTGCCGCCGGATCTGCCGCCGGGGAAGGCTGCCGCGTGCTCGCCACCAAGGATCCGCCGCCGGGGAAGGCCGCTGTGTTCTCACCACCCACGAGCCGTCGCCGTGGAAGGATGCTGCGAGCCAATGCAACCGCCATGCCCCTGCCACATCTGCATCCCGCCACCGCAACCTCCATGCCCCCACCCATCTGGATGCCGCCACCGCAATCGCCATGCCCACTACCATATCTAGAGGAGAGGGGAGGGAGGAGCACGGGGGAGGGAGGAGCGTGCTCGCCGTCCCCGTGGTTGCGTGGAGGAGATGGTCAGGGCTGTGGCTGAGGGGGTGAGGGATGGACTGAGGGAGTGACTTTAGGGTTAGTGAATTCGTTTATATATTGGAGATGATAGTGGGCTGGTGTGGGCTTGTGGGCTGGGCCTGATTTACCAAGGCAGTTGAGTTAGAATGCCCGAGGCGGGCCTGTTAGGTTGCTCGCCTCGGTTAAGCAGTAACCAAGGCGATTGCTGGCTCGGCTGCCCGGCCATGAATAACCGAGGTGGGCAACCAGGCACAACCGCCTTGGAGCCCCAATGTGAAATGCTGTGCAAAAGATTTTCTGTAGCAGTGTAAAGGTATATTCTCTACTAGTGCATTTGCTTATATATATTAAGTTGAATATTTCTAACGTTGATGCGTTGGTTATAGAAGAAACCAAGATGGACTTATGTTTATAAAAAGAGAAAGTACAAAGTACTATTAAAGAGATGTGTTGGGTATAGACGTGGTTGAATTCAATCATTATTTGAACCAGACTGATTTATATAGACGTGGTGCGATCCAATCAGCGCACGTTTTTAGTCCACTTTCGTTCTTTATCCACCCGATGTCCTATATTTAGGGATATGTGATGCTGGCCACTCGTTTGGTGGTTAAGCCATGGTAACAGTTCGAGCAGTGTTCCTAGTTCCTAGGAGTCTAGGACTAGTACTATGTACTGATCTATCAGCGTGGCGCAATTAATCATTCCATGGAAACAGTTCGAGCCATGTTCGTAGTTCCAACGACAAGTACTATATAATGATCCATCGGCCTGACGTAACTGATGATGCCATTATTTTTGTAGTGGCCTACAACCGCTTGCCATGGAATGGAACCATCAACGTCATTGATCCTGTGGCTTTGTCTGTCCTTATATAGTACGTATACCACAGGAGATATTTTGGCATTGTTCCAGGAGTTTATAAGATATTTTTTTGAAACTTAATTACGAAGTAAGACATCATAGATGGTTGAAAAGAATTGTTGTTGAAAGGTCTGTTTTGCTGAACGCAACTCCCTGATGGTTTGTGTCGGCTCTCCAGTTTTTGAATGGGAGGTGTGGGAATAGGTGGAGCCCAAGTCGAGACAGCTGAGAGCATGAGAGTGGACACACAACACACACCGTGGCAATAGTCCAGACTGAAAACTAGTAACTGCAGGAATCTTCTGTCATCGTGTCACCAGCTTCCTCCTCGTCACACAGATGGTTTTGGTTCCTGTAATAGCTGTAGTTTGGTGTTTTCGTTTCTAAGGTGGTAGCCTTAAAGTGGTTGTAATGGAAGTTCTTTGGCTGGAACTAAAACTGAACACAGATGGTTTCCCCATCTGCAGCGCTGTAATATGGACATATGGTCTGTTGACCTCTTGGTTAATAGACAGGGCCTAAGCTCTAGAATTCCAAAAAAAAAACATAATCTGATTACTTGCGGGGACTGGAATAACGACATACAACTGCTTGTTTCGATATATGTGGCCTCTTACGAAATAGCACTGTGTAATCAGATTTTTTTAGATAAAGGAATAAATATCGGGCTTCATCTCTGGTGAGCAAGACAATCAGACCAATTAGCGGTCTATTCATCGCTGATGTCTCTCCACAGTACAATTATTACCATGTCGTCCAACCAAAACGAAGTCGATCGCAATCAGTGATCCCACACATCAATCAAACCCCTAGTGAGTTAGATTCCATTTCCCCTTATTTACTTGATAGCGGTCTATTCATCGCTGATGTGTCTCCGCAATACCATTATTACCACGTCATCCAACCAAAACAAAGTCGATAGCAATCAGTGATCCCACACATCAATCGAACCCCATTGTGTTAGATTCCATTTTCCCTTATTTACTTGAGAACCAACCAAACAATTGCAAAGATGTACTCCCTCTGTCCAAGAAGAAAGACCCTAAGGTGTGCGCTGATCAAACTTTCTTAAATTTGATTAGCTTTATAGAAAATATGGCACCAATAATTGGACACATGGATGCGTTACATTTCACTAATAATAAAGAGTGTCCTATCCCCTCCGTATGCCATGTATAGATGATCAAAGCATCATATATCTATAGAACAAACCATTCTAGGATATATAGCACACGTACTCATTAAGCTAGAATTGTACTCCCTCCATCGCAAATTATAAGTCATTCCAAGTTTGTTGAAAAGTCACCAAAGCGTCTTAATTTGACTAAAATGATATATAGAGAGAATTACAAAGTTTTATGACATCAAATAGGTATACTATGATACTTATTTCATATCATAAACTTTATTATCTTATTATATAAATTTAGTCAAACTTGATATGCTTTGACTCTCTAAAAATGTTAGAATTAATGACTTATAAGTTGGGACGGAGGGAGTACTCTTTTTCAAATAACAAATGGGTTCTAGAGTTACATCCTTCCTAGGACAAAGGAACACACTGTGTGCCAGTAAGAAAAATCAGACTTGCGTGAGAGAGAGTTTGTCGTGTACTGGGGCCCAAGTCAGACTCATGGGAATGGAAATGGACTATAAAACATAATTGAGCAATTGTAGTAGGCCAGGCCCTCTGCGAATGACCTTGAATCACTTGCAAGTTGGAAGGATAAGTATGGGCATGTGAAATATTCCTTTTCTCAACTGAATCACAAGAAATGATTCCGTTTCTCAACAGAATCACCAGAAACATTACCAACCAGCATCACAGACATAGGTATCGGAGCCAAAACGTTTCTCTTGTTCCACGTGAGCATGCAAAAAGGGCAGAGGCTAGATTCTATTTCTCGTCTTCCCTCTATAACAATGATTTTTATTTTTTTTAGTTAAATCTTTTGAAGTGCAATAATTTTAAATAGACTGTATTTAAGTTGTTTTTCATGATTTTTTTGAAGCATATTTTTATTTATATAACTTTTTGTTATCAAAATATTTTTGGGAATCAGAATCTGGCCTAACAGCCAAACGGTATTGTATTGCGATTCTGATTCACCACTTGAAATGTTTCCTGAGAGAATCCAGATCCGAAACATTTCTACTATAATCTAGAGCCTTGCCAAACGAGCCAAATGTCGATGCCAAAATGCATCCTCCACTAGTACAATGAATTGTACTTGCGGTCCCAAACCCATTTTAGAACATCATGTGCATGTGCATGTACTTGTACTGGCTTGCTCCATCTTGCCTTTTGCTAAGATCAAGTTCTTGGTGATGCCTCTAGGGCGGTATTTGCACTAGCTTCAAGTTCACTTATCTTGCTAGGTAGCTCAATATTTAAATTTGCAAAGACTTTGATTTTGCCAACGAGTTCTTTATAACTAGATGTTAAGCTAGCCAGTTTTGATTTTAATTCTTTTAATTGTTTCTCTTGCTTAGTGCAAATTTCTTGGAGAAACATGATGGTTTTTTCAAGTTCTTCATAAGAAGGTTTTTCATCATCACTGTCACTCTCACTAGAGCTTGAGCTTTCAATGTCACCTCATGCCATAAAGCACATGTGTGAAGTGCTTGATGATGAATGCTTGCAGCCACCTCTGTTGTGCTTGACTTCTTCTTCACTTGAAGAATCATCCCAAGTGTTGATTGTTGTGAGGGCTTTGGTTTGCATGACTTCTTCTTGGTCTTGGCTGTGAGCTTGCTTGGACAATCTTCCACAAAGTGCCCCTTTTTACTGCAACCAAAGCAACCTTTCTTTGTTTGTGTTCTTCTTTGGTCGGAAAACATGATATCATCAATGGAAATGGGAACACCCTTGACAATTGACGTTTAACTTGCAATTATTCTTCACCACTCCTATTAATTTGTTGGTTTCTTCATCAACATTAGAGGAGGAGGTGGAGGCTTGATCGTCACTTTCTTCTTTGTCATCATCATCACCCTCATCTTCATCTTCACTTGATGAACTTGAGCTTGAGCTTGATTCAACTTTTTTCCTTGCCCTTCATCTTCTTGTGTTCATTACATATTAGAGCAATGCTTTTGCTTTATCAAACGGCTTCTTCTTGACCCATCATTCGTGACATCTTAGATGCCACTAGCTTGCCAATGACAAGTGCAAGGGTCATTGTACTCAAGTCCTCCATGTTTGTGGAGGATGGTGATGATGCTTGCATACTTGCTATGTGGTAGAACCGAGATGGTCTTTCTCACAATGTCCATGTCACCTTACTTGGTTAGTCCAATAGAATTGAGCTTATTGATAATTAGATTCAAACAAGAATACATGTCTCTAACAAGCCCATTTTCTTTCATTTTAAAGGAATCATAATTTTGTTTAGAGTAAAATGCACCATGGGTCCTTAAACTTTTTATGGATTCCCACTTGGCGAATGGAAATGCTGGAGTGAAGGTACGTCCTTAGGCAAAGGGGGCGAAGGGGATGAGTGGGGACATAGATGGCTAGGTGGGATGGATGGTAGATAAGATAAAAGGTAGATAGCAAGCAAACTAGAGGTATGGCTAAGCTAATTGGGAGAGAGAGCGAACTATTTATCTTAAGCAACAAAGGCAAACTAAGGATTAGAGAGAACTCTTTAGTACTACGGGGTGTACTTGCCCTAAACTCACCCAAAGGTTGATTAGGCACAAAGAACAACGAGGCCTATGTTTTAATAACTAGACCCAACATGGTGGAATACAGTGGATGGACAAAGCTGTCACCACCTGCCAACTACCACAATCTATCTAGGGATCTAGCCATATCCACAGGTAAGATATAGTCTAAGCACCTCGCTTAATCTATAAACTTACTACTTAGATCCGTGCTCCGCTAAAATGAGATTGAAGTACCCTAACCAGATGGTGGAATCTGTACTAATGAACATCACACTAAACAAATGGATATCTATGCTACATATGCTAAGGGCAAGCACCTAAGCTCACTCAAGATGAACAAGAGTGAACTAGAACTTGAACAAATCAGAGCTATATTAAACAAAGTAGAGTACTGGATAAAGTAAATCCTAATGAAAGAATACAAGAGAGCTATACCAGACCCAGAAGACTCTTATGGACTCCGAGCAAGCTCTGCTCTAGCCCTACTTCCACTACTACCCTACTACTACTTCTAGAGCTACTTCTTCTAAGCTTGGAATGCTTGAGAACGAATTGGGATGAAGGGAATGATCTTCACCAAGCTCCATACCTCCTTTTATAGTGTGTAGAAGGAGTGGGGGTACTTGTAGGTAGTGGAGAAGGTCAGTGGGAGCTAGTGGGCCATCGGCCGATGCCAAGGGGCATCGACCGACCCTTGGTTCCACCGCCTCTCCATCTACGGTGCTGAATGGCTCCTGGATGGTGGATGCATGTAGGTACATTGGTTGCTTTGGTCAGTAAGTTGGTAAGTGTGGTGGTTTAGGCCCTCTAAGTGGATGACAGTGGGCCTAGGGATCCAAGGGAGCTCAACCTTGGCCTTTGGATCAAACCAACATTGATCAACGGTGTAGGGGCACTCTTGGGTGTGCCACCTAGCTCTCCCTCGGATCAGTGACATGGCAAGGCTAGGTAGGCCATCGGCCGATACCATGTGGCATCAGGCGACCCCACCTGGTGAGCCCAAGGCCCCTTACCATGTCCACTTGCTTCCTTTGCATTTCTTTTGTACATTTTTGTGAAAATTTTCTTCATACAAATATTTTTCCAAGTACAAGTGGAACTAGGTGGATGCATGTGATGTCGTTTTACCTTGCTTTTGGGTGAAATGTTGATGGTCCAACTAGGTGTTTGTGACCATCAATAGTTGTGAAGTAAGATATGGTAAAGACTAAAGAAATCCTATCTTTCCATGAAAGCTCTTGGAGATTTCTGTTTTGATAAAACATTAAAATTAATGGCCTCACTTCTCATTGGTGAAATTTCCTACCAAGGCCAAATGTGATTTATGATAGAAAACATTCCACATTTGCTACTTGTCTTTGTATTGAGCCTTGTCAAACTTTGTTGACCCATGTTGAGAGATTTATCATGCTCCCAAGATCAAAATCACATACACTACACAAAATGCATGCTATGCTTCTACACTAGAAGTAATCAAAAACATGCATTTCCATTTCCACCAAATAAATACTCCATGTATTCAAGCATGATCTTTCTCCATAATTCTTGCAAATGAGGCATGGGCTATGAAAAAGTATTGAAAAAAATAGAAGAGAAAAAAATGTGGACACATAAAGGCCCACGATAGAATAAGAGAAATACAGGTGTGGACACAAGAAGGTCGATATGTAAAAAACAGAGAAATATAGCCATGCTCAAATAAAGATGGAGAAAGAATCATGTCATGCTAAGGAGTAATCATGATCACCACGTTCCCACACACATGCACACCTTGATCTAGTGGTATGACATGTTTCCCAATGGGGAAATGACCTATGGAAGGTGGTCACGGGGATGTGCCAACCAGGGTCGGTCGACCCCAGGGATCGATCGATCCCCTCTCCGCGCCTCTCACTCCTAGCTTCCAAGTGGCGCCTCCTAGTGAACCCCCCCAAGCGGTTGTATGCGCATATCCAAGAAATATTCCTCCAAACCGACCTTTTGTACTATTATAAGAAGAGGGAGAGACCCCCACTCTCACACACACCACAAGGGAGCACTCCTCTCCACTCTCAAGATGTAGTAGTAGAATAGTTTCGTTGTGAGTTAGGGAGAGTGAGCTATGCTCAGGTTCTGGAAGGGTCCTCAGAGTTCTGGCATATATCATGTATCGTATCGTTTCTTTGTAAGACTCTAGTGTTTCATATTTATCATCTCTAATTACTTGAATAACTTTCATGGTTATCTAGTCATGCCTTAGTGGTTTAACTAAGTATGGTTAGTATAGTTGTATCACACCTTGGCATGGATCTCTGCTCGCATCGAGTGCTCTAGTTATAGTACTTGACTAGAGTAGTAATCGATATTATAGACATGGTGTCTAGACTATAGGTTACCTGAGTTTACGCCCAATCCCACAGATAGTTGTGGTAGCACTAGAGGTGATAGCTTTGTCGGGTCTTTGTAATCCACCATGTTCGGATTGGTGTTCGTAGAGCTCTTTGGCAGTCTTCTCCTGACTACGTTTTCTCACCCCCCTTGAGGGTTAGAAAGATACTGCTGCTCCAAAGTGTTATTGTTTGTGATCGCTATGTCTTACCCATGCTTTAGTTATCCACTCTGGTCTATACTAGAATAGAACAATAGTAAAAGAGAAGTCAATAGGAACCTTGTACTCCCCCGTTGTCCTCTCAATGCTTGACTGCTCTTTTATCTTATCATGGAATTCTCCTATGTGCATCATTATCCAAAATTCCTATTTTATCACTTATCATCACATTAGTCTAGTCAGTATACTAGTTAGTAGATGTGTGATGGTTAACTATCAACTTCTTTAACCATTGTTTCCTTGTTGATTAATACGATACCCTGGAATACTCCTAGGTGAAAACTACAACAGTATATGTGTGCTTGCAGATTTATCTGTTTACATTAACAAATACCAACATTGGTGTCTTTGAGACTAACACCATTTTCAAACAAATACCAACATTGGTGTCTTTGAGACTAACACCATTTTCAAGGTTATCATGTGTGTAGTAGTCTCATTGCAAGGAAAATAGACTCCCTGGAGATAAGCATCATGCTTCAATTCAAAATGGTGTCGATCAAATCGATTACCTTGAATTTGGTATCACTTGAAACCAGTATCAACTTGTTGTCTTTCAATTGGCACCTATTATATGCATTCTCCATATGTTATATAGATTAAATTCATTTTGTGCATTAAATTTCCATTTATGCATATGCTTTGCCATCCACCATATATATGCATACACTTAGGGGGAGCCTCCCTAGCAACAAGGAGCAACGAGAAGGTGGAGCTTTCATCGAAGGGAGAAGAACAAGGGGCTAGGTGGTGAAATCAGTTTCTCCCACTTGTTGAGAAGCTCAACAACACTCCCTAGACTGACTTGGTAAGATGGATTCGAGGTTAATCTCAATTTTCATCACAATCTAAACTCTAGTGTTCTTCACCTAGAAAACATCCCCTACGCACTAGATGTGGATTTCATGCAATATAGCTAGATTCAACTAGCTAAATGTGGTCTATAGAACCCTAGGAACACCATCATGAAATAGTTTACAAATGCAAACACTCTAGGGTTGGATTTGATTCTCTATGTCCTTAGAACACACGAACTTTGTTCTCGTGGACATTCTGACAGCACATCGGACAGTCCGCCAGATCACACACTTAGATGTTTTCAGCACCAACCATGTCTTGCTCCCACGGGCCATCCTAGTGACCACCGAGATTTGGGATGGGGATTTCTTTTCTTTTGTATTTTTGGAGGTGGGGACAGCATATTGCAACCATGGCAGATGGTCATGGGTGGGAGCAATGCATCTGTGTGGCGATGGCAGTTATGTGTTGATATGAACCCTGTTTTACTTCATATAAAATTCGGTGTAGACAATACATAGTGCTATTGTGTTAGGTAACTTTACAAGGAAATCCTTAAAGTTATTGTTAATTATAAATTCAATGAACAGATTGTACAATCATATTTACACAAACAAATGATTTTCTTCTTTTTAATACAAATTTTGATGTACATGGATTTATTTCTTCTCCGTTGCAACACACGGACATGTTTGTTAGTATGACAAACGCGCATTACACCTTCCTGCAGGCTACATTCACTAGGCACCCGGACAAAGAAATGAAAAGAGGACAATAACAAGAAAGAAAATATTACAGAGTTCCATGTTGCATGCATGCACTGAACCATTCAACTGGCCATATTGGCATTGGGTACAGGAGATGCCCATTATTCACAGGGAATGAACAGGCCCGCGGCAGGGTCAGGGCTGCTTGGAAGTAGTAGCCCCACGATGACTGGGGCCATGACCATCCGAATTCCACTGAAGCAGCATCCAGGCCATGGATGCCACTGCATGGAAATGCACGAAAAATATATCAGGTTAAATATCAGTGCCAGTTTAGCAGTAGCGGAAACAAATTGTGTTGTACCTGCGATGAAGGTGAACGGGGCGAGACTAGCTGCACGGATGGTGTGGAACACCACGCACTCGACGCTCAGGTAGCCGATAGCGTAGACAAAGGACAGGAACGTGGCTGCGTACAGTGGCTTGCTCTGGAGGTTGAAGGCGCACAGGAAGCACAGCGTGGAGGACAGCAGCGTCCACACGGCAATGGTGCGCCCATGCGCGTCGGTCACTGAAAAGCCCAGGTCATACGGTACGGGTTACAAGCTGAAAGCATAAGCATCAGGACATGCTCTGAATGAAGGTTACCAGGACGAGCACGCACTCTGTGTCTCGGATAAGATGGCAGAGCAGAGCGACGCGGAGCCGAACAAGCACGAACAGGTGAAAGCAGAGCGGAAGGCGCCAACAGCCATCAGCCACCAGCCCAGTGCGGGCATGCCGCGCTTCTTCATGGCGCTGGCCATGGCGGCTTGATTGGGTTCCCAGGGCAACAACGACTACACAATATATATGGAATATATGCTGTTTATTATGCCTCCTTGCTCCATTTATAGGATACCGAGTAGTATTAGGCAGTGCAAAAAAACATCGATGTCCAATCGTATAAATAGAAAACCCAAAATATCACTACTACAGAAAGGCTTTTTAGGGGCGGCTCAAAGGGTTTGTAGGAACGGTTTTGCCAGCCACCCCTACCACACCGTGGCTAGAAATGCCTAATTTGCAGGGGCAGTTAGCTAGCCACCCCTACAAATGGATATTGAGCTGCCCCCTACAAATCGATTTGTAGGAACGGCTGGATATTGAGCGGCCCCTACAAATCATTTTAAAAAACCGTGATTCCAGACCTCAAAAAATGGCAAAAAAAAATAGCAAAAGATTTTTTTAATCCGGGGAGGCCCCCACTGGTCACGGTATTTTTCAGACCTCAAAAAATCGGGATTTTAGACCTTAAAAAATGGCAAGTCGCGACATTTTTCGCGCGAAAATCGCACGCTACTCGGTTGCTGGCTTTCGAAGCGACGACCTCCCTCTCGCGCATGCCCTCCTCTACCACTGCACCGCTTTGTCACTTGTGTCTATAATCCATTTTGGTTCCCCACATATTATACTAAACTAAGTGCAAATTGATTGTTTGAGGCCCTAAACGAATTCAAATCAAAATGCTTTCAACGACAAAGTTTCATGACTTTTCGAGATCTACAACTTTTATTTTGGTAGTTTCTCCATCCGAGGTCGTTTACAAAATATGGATTTCAAATTTTAGAAATTCAAATGTAGTTTTCGTTGACATGATTTCAAATCAAAAAGTGGTCGACTACAAAGTTTCATAATTTTTTGAGATCTACAAGTTTCATTTTGGTTGTTTCTTCATCCGAGGTCGTTTGAAAAATTTAAATTTTAAATCTGAGAAATTCAAACGTAGTTTTTCTTGGCAAATTGAATTCAAACGAAAAAGTTGTTAACTAAAAAGTTGTATTACTTCTCAAGATCTACAACTTTCATTTTTGCTGTTTGTCCGTCCGAAGTCATTTAAAAAATTCATATTTTAAATTTTTGAAAATTGAAACTTAGTTTTCCATAATAATATGATTTCAAATCAAAAAGTTGTCAACTATAAAGTTTCATAACTTTTTGAGATCTACAACTTTTATTTTGGTTGTTTCTCCATCCGAGGTCGTTTGAAAAATTCAAATTTCAAATTTGAGAAATTCAAACGTAGTTTTCCTTCGCAAAATGAATTCAAATGAAAAAGTTGTCAACTACAAAGTTGTATAACTTCTCAAGATCTACAACTTTTATTTTGGTTATTTAGTCATTTGTTCATCCGACATAGTGGTAGTAACATTGTTCACAAATCTAATATATCTCTCTTGTATTCATAAACTATACGAGAGATGTAAATTTTATGAACAATGTTACTGTCATTTTGTTGAATGAAGAAATGACTAAAATAAAAGTAGTAGATCTTGATGAGTTCTACAACTTTTATGGTCATGACTTCTTTAGCTGAAATCATTTGACGTTTCAAAATGTTCTTTGAAGTTTTCTTTTTTGAAATTCAAATTTTAAAATGTTCACAATAAAATATAACCAAACTAATAGCAGTGAGAACACAATAACTTATTAGAGCATGATTTTAGAAAATTTTAGGAAAAAACCAAGTAATTTAAAGTTAGTATGAGAGAAAAAAACTAGTTACAAGTTTTTGGCAGAGTTTTTTTAACAATTTAAAAGTGAATTTCAAACAGCATTTTGAAGCATCAAATGAATTCAAATGTAAAAGTTGTAAACAATAAAGTTTTATAACTTTTCGAGATCTACAATTTTTATTTTGGTCATTTCTCCATCCGAAGTCGTTGAAAAATTCGAATTTTAGTGCCTAATTCTAAATATTCGGCGTCTATTTGTAGGGGCGGCTCAATATAGAGTCGCCCCTACAAATCGGATTTGTAGGGGCGGCTGGATATTAAGCCACCTCTACAAATAGACGCATTTGTAGGGGCGGCTAAAAACATCGCCCCTACAAATCAATTTATAGGGGCGGTTCGTTTGGGAACCATTTGTAGGGGCGGCTCAAAATAGAGCCACCCCTAAAAAAAGTGGTGTTGCTACAAATGGTTTTCTACGTAGTGTATTAGAGGCTTCTCAAGACTTGAAGTCATGACCTACTAGTCAGCAATAACACCTCTCTATTGTGAAAATATACGTGGATAGCTATCATTTTGTATCAATATTTGGTAATCTTATATTGAATATTTCTGACCTAAATAATTTTAAAAAAGTTTTAACTACAAAGTTTTAAATTTTGTCAGGTACTACAACATTGGTATAGCACGTATCTCCATCCGAGATTATTTGAAAAATTGAAAAATTTGAATCTCAAAATATGTGATTTTTAAAATAAATATTTGAGACACTACAAAAACTTAATAGAAAAAACTTATCAACGGAAAATATGTAGATCATGTCAGCGACAACAACTTTGGTATTAATTATGTGAACATTTAAGATCGTTTGGAAATTCAAAATTTCAAATTTCAAAATCTTCAAACTTAAAACACACATTTAGGACTCTATAGACAACTTCAAAAAAACTTTTAAACTACAAAATTGTAGATTATATTAAGGGCTACACGACTTATTTGGGAGAGCTCCGACGCTTGAAAAACATATCCAGATCATCAGATCATCCTAGATCCAACATAGAGCAGCTCCATTGTGGAGCTGGGCTCCCACTAACCTATATGGGGAGCTCCATCACGGATGTGGATGCATATGCAATTTTAAAATACTACCAAGGGGCCAAATTGAAAAAAATAGTAACCCACACAACCATCATTATCTTCAAGACTTTGAGTGGCGAGCGCTCTCGTGGCTGTATGGAGCAGCATTGGGGCATAGCAGGGCAGGAGTGGCATCGGTTGGGCATGGGAGGGTGAAAGGTCATTTCTTGGTTTTGGTAACTGAGTGACAACCTAGGTGGACTAATATAATGTGTATTTAGGAAATGAGTCCATAGGTACACATGTGATGAAGGAGCTCATTGCATATGAGACCTGACATGAAGTCATGTGACTAGGTGGAGAAGATTAAGACGAGGCTTGGCTTGATGGACCGGGCAAGTCGGAGGCTTTGAAGCGATAAACCGCATGGCGGGGAAGCTTGAGCAAAGACTTGGCACCGATGGATCGAGAAAATGGTGAAGAGCAAGTGAGGTCAAGATCGATGAACCAAAGGTCACATGACGATATGAAGTGGATCATATCATTTGTGATGGTTGTTGGTGCTTGTGTAGCATCAACATTGGAGGAAATTGAATGAAATGAGCAAGGCAAAGGTATAACCTAATAGGGCAGTTTATTTCACTAGTCAATGGTTGTGTAGAGAAGTGCATGACCAGATTAGGATAGATGTTCGTACTATCAAGAGAGGCAAACTTGTTTGCATATCGGTCATCTAGTGCCACTTGAGCGATCTAGCTTTGCATACATGTTAGGATCGAGTGGCATTATGAAAACAGTAAAAACATTCATGAATTTTTTAAAAAAATGCTAACTTGGCTCCTAACTTGTTTATGAAAACTTTGGAGAGTTAGCATCGCTTGCAAAGAGTTGTTTAGGCTGTCCGTGGGTCAGATGGGCAACCAAACTTGCAGCCATGTGTAGTCAAGTCATAGGGGGCACCTCCATGTCTGGTGTACACTGCCACCCTAGGGGTAGTGCATTGCAAACCCCTGTCCGGTGGCACAACTGCTATCACTGCCCTAATTTTCCAGTGGCTGTCGATTTCACGACATAGTGAAAATGGTCAAGCCATGTGTTGTCCGGTGCACTGCCACAAAAATCTAGAGAGGACGAAATCGAGGTTTGGCAACGGTGGGGGCACTGCCATGCCTAGGGCGGTGCACCACCCCCTGTTGTCCGGTGCACCGCCCACTGCTGTCCAGTGCCAAGAAGCCCAACGGCTAGTTCAAACTAGCCGTTGGAATTCTACTGTTGAGGCACCGCCACCCCCTGTCCGGTGTGGCACTGTCTTGTCTAGTGCCAACGTAGATTTCAGCTCCAAGGGTCCAACAGTTCTATTTGCTTGTGTGGCTATAAATAGACTTGGTGGCTGGCCTTGGCCACTCTCTTGGGACCCCATGCACTTGTGCTAACCCTTTGAGAGCTAAAGAAACAAATCCATTCACTTGCACACTTGATTCCATCATTTGAGTGAGATTGGTGAGCCTCTTGTGCATTGCATTGAGTTGTTGCATTTTGTGGCACTACTTGAGTGCATTGGGCTGGTTGTTCTCTTGTTACTCTCGGTGTTTGCTAACACCTAGATGGACTGAAGATTGGAGGATCGTTGAGTGGAAGTGGTGATTGTTTTCATCTCCCATCGGTTGATTGTGAGGGGTGTTGTGTCTTCCCCGGCATAGCGCCAAAGGCTACTCTAGTAAATTGCTCGTGTCGTTGAGTGCCCACATTTGTGTAGGTTCGTACGGCACTGATGAGGACATCACTCTTTCAGATGCACCCATTGTTCCTCCATCCATTATGCAAGGTCCAATGACCCGAGCCCAAAGACGACAACTTAATTTAGAGGTGAGCTCGTTCTTAAGTGATTCTTTTCATACTTTTGAGAATAGATTGCTACCTAACGATGTTATATTAATTAGGAACATTGGAGAGGGCCATGAGGAACTTAAAGGAAGTGGTGGAGGTGATGATGACCAGCCAGGACGTCCAATAGAAGTTAAAGGCCTGGTCAAACATGATTTCGAGTCTGCTTCGGCCTCCAGGACCAGTCTTCTTTAAACTGGTCACCCAGGATGCGTACGGACTCTGTTTTTGATGATCCACATATGGTTGGAAAGATAATTTGATAAGGAAGCCAATCCAAGTGATCTCACATGAAAAGCTCTTCAGAATCCACGGGAATTGTCAAAACAAGTCAGCATCCAGATTCTATCCAGGTGCTGCGTCACCGTATTTGGTCCAATGGACCGTGTATCATCTTTGAGCCCATTAGGGGGCGCGTCTAGGGTAGGCGGTGACCCTAAGACCTTTATATTCATGCGCCGCCACCATCATTAGGTTTTGGGTTTTGCTTAGATCAATCTGTCCATTGACAGTCGCCATTTCATCGGTTTATGAGACCCCACTTTGAGAACTTAATCATTCATCTGCAGTTTGTCCCAAATCTTGAGTTGCGTTCTTTTGAGTTCTTGCTTGTGTTCTCCGTTTCGCAGGCAGGGATTAGCCTTCGTGGCGAGGTCAACCGGTTGGAGACACGATTGATAACCAGAGGAGTTGTGGTGCTAAGATTGCAGGGTTCGGTCTTTTGATCTAAAGCCAGATTGGTGTCACTCTTCGCATAAAACGATAGTTACCATCTACCTAGCGGAAGATCGGGAATAACGTCCCCATCAGGCGCCCTAGTGTAGGTCTAGGCTTGTGAATGCCTATTAGCGCATGCACCACCAAGTGAATCGACCGACACAACGGGGACTAGCTCGTTGGCAAGCAAGTGAACCCTGGATAAAAATTATCGTGTTATCATCTTCCCATTGGTTTACAATCTCCATACACAAGCTTATTCATATTGTTCATATATTTTGCTTGTGCAGTTGCTCTTGTAACTAGATAGCTTTTGTAGCCTGCCAGTTGCTTTCTTTGCTTGTGTAGCTTAGAAGTACCTCCCTTGCATAACTAGTTGGCTTGAGTAGCCATGCTAGTTACATTGCTTAGTTTGTGTAGCTAAGTATTTGTTGGGCTCTTTAATTTGGCTTGAGTAGCCTTGTTATTGAGCATTGCTTAGGCTTTGTGCTTTTGCATATATACTAGCATATGTAGGAGGTCTCTGGTTGCTTGAGTACTAGTTGCATAGGTTTTATGTGACCTTGATAACTAGAATTGTTTAGGTGAGCTCTACCTATCCCGGCACCTTAGTTGCTTGTTTAGGATCTTTTATAAGGTGCTTGACAATATAGATAGAGGGGTGTAATATTGGCTAGACTGATAATTTTAATTCTGCATTTGTTTCGATTAGTCGGTGTGATTAATTTTTAAAAAGGATTATTCACCCTCTCTAGTCCGCCATCTCGACTCTACAGAGGATGGCGTCGGCATTGGGCTTGGAGCACGGCAATCATGGTGTGGCCATCAAAGGTCCTCGGTGTGGGGCATGGAGTTTGTCGGTGACTGGCATTGCGGCAGAGAGGGAGGTGAGGTGTGGTGGCACGGCAGGAGGTCCAGTGAGGTCGGTCTCCTTTGAGGCCTCGGCGAGTATTGGCGAGTGGGGATCGGGGTGATGTAAATAGGCCTGTATTCTGGCCGTGGTCATAAGTGCACGTCGCTTCCTAGTTGTGCAAGGTTTGTCCAAGGAAACTCTTTGATTTCCTTTCCTTTTTCATTATACAGCATCAAAGCCAAATGCACTGACACGGTCCAGGGCATAATTGTTTCTGTAGATAATTTCTGATTAAATTCTGATGCAGGGCAAACTATTACTTCACAAATCAGGAATGCCCGCAACAAGTGTTGTTCTTTGTTTATCCGAATTGATGGCATCAATATATTTACTTATCCATAAAAAATCAATATCTTTACTTAGCCACCTGTTCAAATTTTACACTGCCATTTTAAGATTTATATACACTACAAGAATCCTATTAATCTGTGATGAAAAATTTCCGTCACGGATCACCAGAAAACCGTCACCGAGCAGCATCTGTGATGGTTTTAGATATCATCACGGATTGAGCATCATGGATTAACCTGCGTGACGGATTAACGGAATCGGTGACGGTCTTAAACTGTCACGGTAGAGCCCGAGGCCTAGTTAGCCTAGCCCAAGCTCATTTTCTGTGACGAAAAATAACCGTCACGGATGAATTACCACATCATCATCGATGTTTACATGGATGCTTACATGGCTGATGACATCACCAGCCCATTTATTACTGGGCCGATACAATAGGAGGGCCACCAAGTTCCACCATGGGCGCTCTAGTTATTTCAGCCCAGCCCAACATTGGCTCCGGCCATGAAATTTTGGCATTTGTATAAAGCAAATAAAAATACCAATTTTCATCCCCATTTTAACAATTACTATTCTAGCTCACGAGAAGCCTTAAGGCCCGTATAGACAACATTATAATTTTGTGAACACATCAAATTATACCGAGCTTATTCCAGCAGTGATACAAATAATAAAATCACATCAAATACAAAGTCACAAGTTTCATACAAGTTAAACTTCATATCACAATTGCTACTCTAGGTCCCAACAAATGCATTTGCCGAGATGCTCTGCTCCTCTCCACCTGCCGTTGCTCCTCTCAAGCTCTGAAAACAGAAATAAAAATGCAAGACAATAAGACACTAAAATCATAGAAGTAGAGAGCTGAAAACTCTCTGAATAAAGCTATTTTAAAATGTCTGCAACCTACAGATAGAACTAGCCAGAATAAATAGGTCACTGCAAATTTACTACAAGTGAGATAGAACTATTAATTAATATAATAGAGAACATTATCGATTGCTCTCGTGATTGCTTGTCACTGTTGCATAAAAAGACAGTTCACAAAATGAAACCTGTGCCAAGTGATGCACTATGAGAACTAAACTAGCTCCACAAAATTCGGAAACTGAAACTCTGAATATTGACTGAACTATCCAGTAAAATACTGAAAAATTAAAACAAACTGCAGAACAAAAATTCACTCACTGAAGAAGAACTATAGCTGCTACGGAAAACTGAAAACTGTACTGAACTGCAGTTCCTGTCAACATGCAAACAACAAGAAAGCTATCGGCCAGCTAATCTGAGCTGATGTACCCTGAAAATAAAATGTAATTGCCGGCCAGCTAATCTGAAGATAAAATGTAATTGCTTCCTGTAGCCTGAAAATGGCACTTCGAAACTGAAAAAGCAAGCCACATACTGAACTACTCTATTGTTGCTGTACTTGCAGCTAGACAGTTGCCTGCTACTATAGCTGCACTTGATTTTTTTTCACTTCTATCAATGCTAGAGAACTTGTATTTATCTACCAGGGCAAACAGAACTCACCTAGTGCAATGGAAAGTGCAATAACACAAATGGCAATTTGCTCGATGATTCGTAACCCTTGTGTAAGCTGCAAAGGTCACAGTGTGGTTTTAGAATATGCTACTGAAAATATATGGCATCAATTTTTGTATAGAACTATTTTCCCAAATATTACATCTCAGTCATTCACCGAATAGGGCAAATGGAAAAGAAATTTATATCTTTACCATAAATTGGATAGGTAACGAAGTGATGCTTACTGTAAAGAGAAGGATTGACATGGTGGTACCTACCCCTGTTCCACACGGAGGTCGGGAGGTGGATGACTGTCGACGAGATGTGGTCAGCAGTCTACCGAGGAGTATGCTCACGACAGTAGATTATCGGTGGAGGTGCGCAAGACAACGAACTAGATGGTGACGCAAGATGAACATAAGGTTTATCCAGGTTCGGGCCACGAACTATGTATTACCCTACGTCCTGCATCTTTATGGATTGTATTGATACGTGATGACGATCTATTTTGAGGGAGGTCCTTGCCCGCCTTATATAGTACGGGAGGTAAGGTTACAGATCTAAGGAATATAATCTCAGCTGATTACAACTGCTATATCCACGCAGGATACGATATGTATCCTAACTGACTTTGTTTCCTTGATCATCAAGTAGTCTCTGCTTGCTCTGCACGGTTCGCCGAGTAGTTCAGAGAATTGCGCGGCCCTTCCTGGCGAGTTGGGCCACCTTGTCTGGCGAGGCCCATGTAGAGCCATGAGGGTATACGGGTTTATACCCCCACAGCTAGTCCCCGAGCACCATGTATTTTGAAGCAACACGCCATCTTGACCTTCTCCGACCAGTGAGGCTTGAAGGCCTGAAGCACCCGACCAAAAGGGTGGTCCGCCGAGGAATATTCCCACCCTTCCGACCAGTTCCGTTGATAGCCAACCACCGCACTCGTCGGAAAAATGCATGGTGCTCTGAGAAAAAAGAAAAATAGTTCATCTTTAATGAAGTGTGCCCACTTAAGTTTCATTGGGGAAAGTAAATGATGTGTGGCATCATTGGCTCTACCATAATGTCAAGAGATGTGATCCTCAGGATTCATTCGTATTACGGTAGGGGTCGCGCTTCTGGCACTATGCAGCAAATCATGTTTGCAAAAAAGTTAAGCACATTCACCGCAAGGTGAAGTGTGCCCACTTAGTCCCCGAGCCTGACAGCAAGTGACTTGATCACATGATGCCAGGGTCTAAAAGAAAAACATTTCCAACTCAGTTGAGAATTACGCACCATGGCTCTATCATGACATAGTCCCCAGCTCTGTCAAGGATAAAAACCCATGGCTCTGCCATGTGGCAACTCCCAGCTCTGCTGCGAGATGTCCCCCAACTCAGTTGTGGGCCCTAAAATAGAAATAGCCTATGGCTCTGCCAAACGGCAGCCCCTAGCTCCGCTACGAGGCGACCCCCAACTCAGTTGCCGGCCCACTCCGCAGCTCTGCTATAGATTCAGTCCCCAGCTCGGTCGTGGACAACAAAGGCATCAAACTAATGCATATAGATGGATCTGCCACGTAACAGTTCCTAGCTCTGATGTGGGGCCACAAAACACATTGGTGCGCTAGAATCGGACTGTATATAAAAATGGCAAAACAGGCCCACTCTGGGGTCCTCCACCACGGTCAAGGCCCACATAAAGGCCTGCTTGGAGATAATGATTGAGGGAGCAGAAGCGGGGCATCGGGCGCGGTTACCCAAAATCTTGGAAGTCCAAGGGTCATTCCGCTCTTATATAATACCCGTGCGGCGGCGCCCCACTTCTCCCACTGCATCCACTTCACGTTAGTTCATCTTCCATATCGCTCGCTCCGCCTTCTCCGCCAGTTCCATCACCGTTGCATCCATAAATCCAAAACCTAGATCTAGACATACGTAGCACATCGCCGCCAGATCTAGCCGCTCCAACACCACCCCACACACCACAACCGCATTCTATAGCTGAAGAAGAAGAGGAGGATGGCGCATGGGGGTCGTCGAGTAAGAGCACAGCTGATGGTGGCAGAGTGAAACAAATCGGTCAGCACGGAGGCCACCCACGCGAAGCTTGTCACCGCCGGTGTAATGGCCGAGGCAACAATCTGTGGGTGGAGGACATCAGCCGGTGAGAACTATCCAGACCCCCGTCCTAGCGAAATTGTTGTCTTTGAAGATTTCTATTGCCGCGGATTTGGAAATCCTTGCCATCCCTTTCTGTGAAAGCTTTGCGACTACTATAGGGTTAGCATCTGCAATCTCCACCCTAACTCCGTTCTTGCTGTGTCTGTCTTTATCACCCTTTGCGAGTCATATCTCGGCATCCAACCCCAATTCAATCTGTGGCGGCACTTTTTCTGCCTCAAGAAGAAAGGAGGTGCGGGAGGATCCAAGATAGCTGGAGGAGCGTACCTGAACCTATGGGACGGGATGAAAGTCGAATACCTAAATGTACCCCTGAGTTCATCCATAAGGGATTGGTACAAGAAATGGTTTTATGTGCAGCAAGAGTAGGAGCCATTCGTCGCATGTGGCGTTGCTCAGATCCTAGAGCAGTAGGAGAGCTGGTCGGCAAGGCCGTCTAGCACCAAAATGGTACAGGTTGAAGAGCTACTTGGGATGTTTAATAGGAACCGACTCGACGGGCCAACAGTGGCATTGAACTTCATCTGCAGGTGGGTGCAACCGTGTAAGGAGCGAGTGCATGAACTGTATGAGTACTCAGGGTCAGGTGACCCCACTAGGGAGTCTGCAAGGAACCTCGCGCGTGAGGAGGTGAACTAGTGGTTGGCACAACTGTTCGACTTGTCAGGATACTGCTTACCGTTGAACACAATGAAGGCGTACAAATTAATAGCGCCGCCACCACAGGTATGTCCAAAGTCACCCACAATGTCAATTTGATATCTGATAGTTGCTGATCTGCAACCATAATGTTTAATCTGATGCTTGCAAGATCTGTGGTGAGGACCAGGCAGCTGCGTATGTCTCTGACGTGCCCGCCGATGATTGGCCGGCCGGCGTGGATGCACGGAAACCCCGCATGACGAGGAAAGCAGCTAGAAAGCACCCCGCAGCAGAGGAGCCTTCCTAGAAGAGGAAGTCCACTGATCCCCTAAGCACGGGGGGTCCTTTGATCATTGACGACAAGGAGAGTAGCCAGAAATGATGTAAAGTCGTGGTCGGCTTGACCGACGATGAGGAAGACGAGGAGGATGAGACACCGCTAGCACGTCGGCAGAGGGCGCAGAGTGCGCCGCATGCGTCAATGCTACCAAGGGCGCCCACTCCTCCCTGAGCAGCAACACCTCCAAGGGCGCCCACACTACCCTGAGCAGCGACACTAACCTAGACGGCTGTACCAAATACGGGACGAATTGGCTCAGCAGTCCCCGTGGGTGTTCAAGCCGGGATGGAGCTAGCGAGCAGCAGCCAGGCACCTAGTACCCGCGCTACAAGGAGCGAGAGCTGGAGCAGTCGGCCGTTTAGGGCCGCATTCAGGTGCTTAGAACTATAAGTAGTTTAATAACCCCTTGTTGTTATGCTAAGGCAGTAGCTTATTAGGCTGGTGTAAGCCGGAGTCCACGGAAGATGTGGAGCACCCCACTGGCAGCCAATCGCCATTAGTTGGGGAGAGCAGTCGCACTGCCGAGGAGCGTGTCGGGTCCAGCGGCACCACCAACCAGCACACCATAGAGCAGCAGCATGAAGAGCTCGCACCCACTGCTGAGGCGCCCAGTGCCGCCTCAAGTGGTAGAATGGGTGTTGTAGTGGTCGACAAGAGCGGAACTGTGGCAGAACCTCCTAACTAATATGGCCCACATGCACCTGTCATTGTCTCAAAGACCTCTGATGGCTATGCATGTGTACCGCAAAACTTAAGAAGTCTACCAGGTGTCCTCGGGAAACCTGAGTCATCCATGATCTTCCAAGCAGGATCACATTATAGAGGCATTGTAGTACTACAACAGTTTATATAACAAATTACATCAGAGTAAAAGTGCGGAAGTCCTACATATCATAATTTACAAACCATTTGTTCTAAACCTTACAAACCTTAAGTTTAGTTATTACAAGCATAGTAGTGGAGTAGCATTAGTAACTTTATTACAACCCACCAAAACGTAACACTCTGCCCAAGAGCCAAACATTCTACTCGTCGTCGCTAATCGCAGAAACCGTCATGCAATAGGGTCCGAAACTGAAGCACCCCTGGTTAACCAAGAACTCAAATGTGACACAATAATAGTCCTAGGAGGCTAGTAACACATTTATTACATCAGATATGTCTCATTGTAGTAGTCTCGACAAGCATGGCCAATGAAGACATGCCACGATTAAAAGTAACCGCAACACAATACAGGTCCAACAGACCCAGAAAGAGGTCTCGCTAATACAAATCATCTAACGGATCCCAATACCACATGCTTAGTTGGGTGCAGACACGACCTTATTCGTATGCCACGTCAGGATTGAAGTCTGGATCTTCCTCTGTTCAACAAAGCAAGGGTGAGTACAAAGTACTTAGCAAATCCAACCTTACCCTACGGAATGAGATATCAGTATATGCATAAGGATAAATCAAGGATAAGGCTTGGTTTATTTGCATAAAGCTATCTTTTTACACATGCAGGGTTTCATTTTATAAATACCTTTGCAAAAGACATATATTTTTCATATATAATAGTATCTCTGAAAAAGGGGTTGATCACAATTTTAGGTGTTGCTGAACCCTTGTTCCCGCAACATATGGCAAACAACCATTCATTTCCAGAATCACAATCACTCTCATGTTTTCACTCATCCCAACCCATCTAGTTGTTGAAACCAAACCATAACTCGTCCGATACCGCGGACACGTCTATCCGTATAATTTTACATCCTGCAGAGGTTGTACACTTTCCCCACAAGTAGGATACCATAGCTTAACACCGTCGTGCAAGCATAGATCCATCAAAGTCATTACCCTCCATAGCTAAGTAATGGCGCTCACCACGGGAACACTAAGGCCACATCTCATAATATAATAATTTACAGAGCTCTTTACATTTCATACAATATTCATCAATTTCCACATACATCTCTTAGTGTCCCATTGCACACCTGCCTCCAGGTGATTGCCATACCAACTAGAGGGATTTAGACTAAGCTTTTCCCATGCAAGGCGAGTGGTTATACGAAAATAAGTTAGGCAAGATGAATCATCAACTCAGTCCCTAATCGAGACAAGACGAATATCTTCATGCTTAACCACAAAAGGTACAAGCCCCAACAATACGGCATCTCACAAAAGGAACACCGATCCTCCCCATCTCTAGGGTAATCACCATCTATAACTTGTTCATTAACCCTTTCATAATACCCACAATTCATTTTCCCAACTCACATAATTTTGCATTTAAAATCATTGCATTTGAGGAAAAACATATGATAAGTATCCATGATGAATACCAATACTAAGCATACTAAATAATAATATTTTATCATAGCATATTATTTGTTCCTAAGTTTGAACAAGAAAATTATCAGGTAATATCAATTCAAGGATGGCTATTCAAACGGGTTTTAGCTAGGCAGCAAAAATACTTCGTACGTATAACGTACATGTAATATTTAAAATGGCTTCTACGGGCTGTATTTAAAAATAGGATCAATATGAATCAAAGGGGAATAGGGTGGACTTGTCTCCATCGGCGTCCTCGGCAAACTCCTGCTAGTAGTCCGGTTCCTCGGCGTTGAACTAGAGGTACTCACCTCCAACGTCCTCGTTCTCTGGTTTGTTCACTCCGTCAGCTAGAAGTACCCAACGAGCGCAATAGACAAACAAGCATAGATAAATATTCACATAAATTCAAATGAGCTCTAAAAATCATGAAATTTATATGAGAGATAGATCATGATTTAAGATGAATTTAGAAAGAATAATATTTAGAATCGGAGTTGGCATGTGGCTCTGCAAGATGGCTGAATTTTAATCATGCGGAAAAGAATAATGCGCGATTAAGGAATGGGTGATCACGTGGGCATTTGGCTTGGCTGGTAGTGCATGGTGTATACTATGCATGTGCTATTTGGATGGAGTTGCAGCTTATGACCCACACGTCATACACCCATGCATGGGAAGGGAGAGAGAAAAGCTAGCAAGGGTCTTCTTCTTGCTTCTTGCATGGACGACGCCATGGTTGAGCTCGTGGAGCGGCTCGGCACAGGCAAGGACAAGGAGGGAATTAAAGAGAATATCATAGGGAGAGTGGGAAGAGCAAGGGGATGCTCATGGGCTGCTCACCTCGTCGTGCGACGATGGTCAAGCCCGGCTCATGCGTACGGCCGTATACGGTATACGCGAGGCAAGTGAAGCGAGAGCAGGCAAGTGAGTGGTGAGCTGAGTGTGCTGCTGTGGAAGAGCAACCCGGCGTGCCTTTTTATAGGCTAGGAAGCAGGGATGTGCCACTGGCTTGCTTGCTTGCCTCCAATGGCATCGCTGTGGTCAGATGCTTGGGCGTTGCGGCGCATAGCGAGTAGATGCTTAACATGCAAATGGACGGTGCCTAACCTTGCATGGTGGTCGGTGCCTAATTTGCATGCATGCATGATCTATCTGTATGTGTGCATATGTGGATGCACTACTGACACTTGTTTGCTTGTGCTTTGCATGCTGGTGGTACATGCATGTTGCCTGTGTGCCTTGCTTGTTTGCTTGGTAAATGGTAAAAGTGAATATTGCCTCGGTGGGTGCTTTGTCTTGCTTCATTTACCGCGTATATATAAATGTGCTGTGGCCATGCATGGAGAAGAAAGATAGAGGGAAAGGTGGGAGGTGGGACCCGCTGTCGTGGAGGCGTGAGAGCTGCCGTAGTCGGCGAGGGGGGTCTAGGCACAGGTGCGCTGCGGCGGCGATGGTGGTGGGGTCAGCGCACGTGGCGTTGTCGGGCATGAGGCGAAGCGAGAGAGAGGGGGGGAGAGAGATGAGGAACGGGTAGGTGATGCCGATGCCATGGTGCATGATAAGTTGAAGAGAGGTAGTTGGGATGGATATAAGATGGATAAGATTTAGAAGGATATAGAGCTCAGATGACTTATAGTTTTTGAAATGCATTTGAAAATAATTTTTAACGCGAGTGATTTTTGAATGTGAATTTTTGGGATGTTACAAACCTACCCCACTTAAAATGAATCTCGTCCTCAAGATTTGCCTGGGTCCTAAACAGATGGGGAAACTCCTTTCTCAAGGCATCTTCTCTTTCCCAGGTTGCTTCTGCTTCAGTATGACTACTCCACTGAACACGACAAATTCGGACTGTTGTCGTTCTTGTCTGCTTGGTGACTGTGTCTAGTATTTTTATTGGCACTTCTTGATACTTTAGATCATCTTGTAAATCAATAGTATCTGGTGATATTTGTTCCTGTGGCACTCTAAGGCATTTCTTCAATTGGGAGACATGGAATACATTGTGTATATCTGACATTTCTTCAGGTAACCAAATACGATAAGCTATAGCTCCAATTATTTGCAGCACTTGATATGGTCCAATATACCGGGGTGCTAGCTTGCCCCTAACTTTGAACCTTCGAGTCCCTTGAATTGGGGAAACTTTGAGGTACACAAAATCTCCAACTACAAAGCTTAGCTCTCTTCTTCTTTTATCAAAATAGCTCTTCTGACGTGATTGTGCTTCTTTCAATTTTTCTCTGATCTCTGCCACACGGTCTTCTGCTTCTTTTATGAGGGAAGGCTTAAGCAAGGTCTGTTCTCCAACCTCTGACCACATTAATGGGGTCCTACATTTTCTTCCATATAGGGCTTCAAAAGGTGACATACCTAAGCTGGCTTGATAGCTATTATTGTATGCGAACTCTGCATAAGATAGGCTCTTCTCCCAATCTTTACCATAAGTGAGCACACATGCTCTCAGCATATCTTCCATGATCTGATTTACTCTTTCAGTCTGACCATCTGTCTGGGGGTGATAGGCTGAGCTAAAATCTAGCTTGGTGCCCATGGCTTCATGCAGTCTCTTCCAAAACTTAGAGGTGAATTGAGTACCTCGGTCAGATACAATCTTACATGGCACACCATGTAGTTTTACTATATTATCCACATATAACTATGCTAGATTGTCTCCACTATACTTGGTGCACACAGGTATAAAGTGAGCAACCTTAGTAAGATGGTCTACTATTACCCATATTGAATCATTCCCTTTCTGAGTTTTGGGTAATCCATTCACAAAATCCATGCCTATCTCATCCCACTTCCAAACTAGAATAGACAATGGCTGCAGCAAACCTGCTAGTTTTTGATGCTCTACTTTAACCCTTTGGCACACATCATATTGTGCAACAAATCATGCCACATCTGCTTTCATACCATTCCACCAATATCTTTCTTTTAGGTCCATATACATCTTGGTGGCACCAGGGTGGATAGAGTATCCTGAGTTATGAGATTCATCAAGGATTAGTTCTTGAAACTTCCCTACCTTGGGCACACAAATCCTATCCTTATACCACAAGGTTCCTTTGTCATCCACTTTGAAGTATGGAGCTTTATTTCCTCCAGTTTGCTCATGAATCTTCATTAGATCTTTATCCCTATGTTGTGCCTTCTTAATTTCTTCCTCTAGAGTTGGTTGCACCTTCAGACTACCATTTTGAGGTTGGCATACTATGTGCATGTTCAACTATGCTATCTCTTCTTGTAGATGAGTGTTTTTGGACACTAACTGTTGACCATATGACTTTCTGTTTAGGGCATCAGCAACCACATTGGCCTTTCCTGGGTGGTAATGAATCTCAAGGTTGTAGTCCTTAATTAACTCCAACCATCTTCTTTGCCTTAGGTTCAAGTCTGACTGAGTGAAGATATACCTCAAACTCTTGTGATCCGTGTAGATTTCACACTTGTTTCCAATGAGATAGTGTCTCCAAATCTTGAGAGCATGCACTACAGCTGCTAACTCTAAATCATGGGTAGGGTAATTTTGCTCATGAGGTCTAAGCTGCCAGGATGCATATGCTACAACCTTTCCTCCTTGCATGAGAACACATCCTAAACCTTGTCTTGAGGCATCACAATATATGATGAAATCTTGGTGAATGTCTGGTAAAGTTAACACTGGTGCTGTTGTCAATCTCTTCTTCAATTCTTGGAAACTCTTCTCACATGACTCTGTCCAAGTAAATTTCTTATCTTTTTTGAGAAGCTCTGTCATGGGTCTGGCTATCTTGGAAAATCCTTCTATGAACCTTCGGTAATATCCAGCTAATCCAAGAAAACTTCTGACTTCACTGACATTTGTGGGTTGTTGCCAATGAGAGACAGCTTCTACTCTCTCAGGGTCCACCGCAACTCCTTCTGCTGTCAGGATAGGACCTAGAAATGCAACTTTCTCAAGCCAAAATTTACACTTGCTGAATTTGGCATACAACTTGTGTCTTCTTAGCTTTTCCAGCACTACTCTCAAGTGTTGCCCATGTTCTTCAGCACTCTTAGAGTAGATAAGTATGTTGTCAATGAAGACTACAACAAACTTATCTAGCTCCTCCATGAATACCTTGTTCATGAGGTTCATGAAATAAGCAGGGGCATTAGTTAATCCAAAGGACATCACTGTAAACTCATATTGCCCATATCTTGTTACAAAGGCTGTTTTAGGGACATCACTATTCTTGATCTTGAGTTGGTGGTAACCTGGTCTCAAATCAATCTTGGAGAAATACTTGGCTCCTTTAAGCTGATCAAAGAGGTCATCTATCCTTGGTAGGGGATATTTATTCTTGATGGTGACTTCATTTAGGGATCTATAATCCACACACATTCTCATGCTTCCATCTTTCTTCTTCACAAACAAGACTGGGGCTCCCCATGGTGAAGAACTAGGCCTAATATAACCTTTCTGTTGTAATTCTCTCAATTGCTCCTTTAGTTCTGCTAACTCTGCAGGGGCCATTCTATAAGGTCTCTTGGCTATAGGAGTAGTCCTAGGGATAAGATCAATGATGAACTCTATATCCCTATCTGGTGGCATTCCAGGTAGTTCCTTAGGGAATACATCAGGGTATTGTTGCACTACTAGCACTTCTTCTATGGTCTTTGCATCCAAGTTGAAGACCATTGGGTTGACTTTAGATCCTTGGGTTTGGCATTTCACCTTAATCCCTTCTTGGTTAACTAATGATACTTCCTTAGTTGCACAACTAATAATTCCATTGTGTCGTGTTAACCAATCCATTCCAAGGATAACATCTATTCCTTTAGACTTGAGCACTACTAAGTCTGCTAGGAAAACTACCCCACTTAAGATAATCCTTACATTTAAACAACCTAGATGACATTTGATGTCAGACCCAGGTGTTTGGGTTATTAGGGGTAACTTTACTAGTATTGTGGGTATTTTATGCTTCTCAGCAAAACTTGATGATATGAATTAATGTGATGCTCCAGAATCAAACAATACTGTCACAAGTACTGAGTTGACTAAGAACTCACCAAGTACCACTCCTGAAGCAGTCTGAGCATCCTGAGCATGAATGTGGTTGACACAAGCTCGGCCATATGATTGCTGAGGTTGCTTCACCATCTGGCTGTTGTTGGTGGTGTTGGTGTTGTTGTGAGGAAAACCATGGTTGGCTCTAGACACTGCAGGTCTTGGTCCATTAACAGTGTGGGACTGGGTGGACACTGCTGGATTATTCTTATAAGGACAGTTGGTGATGTAGTTTCTAATCTCATGGCAATGAAAGCATGCTTTGCCATTGTTGGTGACTTGACCGATGCTATTTTGTTGGGTCTTGCCATAAGTCTAATTCTGATAAGTTGTCTTGGGCTGATATGATGGCTGCATCTAGTTAGAGGCACTGGCAGGAGAGCGAAACTGCATTAGGGCTTGAGCGAAGGCTTGGTTGGCTAAATATTTTCTACCTCTGGGATCTAACTCCTTCTTGAACTTTGTGCTCTAAGAACTTGCGCTTGTTCTCCTTCCTTTCTTTAGTTTTGGCCACATCAGTCAGAATGGTTCGGTTCATCAAGGTGTTGAAGTCTGGATAGATCTATGGGGTCATAAGAGTCCTCAACTCATAGGTCAGTCCTTCTACAAACTTTGCCTGCTTCTTGGCATCAGTGTTGACTAATTCTAGGCCATAGCGAGATAACTCAGTGAACTAGAAGATGTATTCACTCAGAGTTTTGCTTCCTTGCTTCAAGTTGCGAAATTCATCAGCCTTCAACTTCATGATTCCATCTAGAATGTGGTACCGATGGAATTCTTCCACAAATTCTTGCCATGTGATAGTGTTGGCATTGTCCACAGCTCCACTATAGGCTTCCCACCATGATAGGGCGATTCCTGTCAGCTAGTGAGTTGCTAACAGAACTCTATCCCTTCCATTGCAGTGGATTATGTCCAATTTCCTTTCAATGACCTTAAGCCAATCATCTGCTTCCATGGTGTTGTCAGACCCAGCAAAGGTGAGTGGCTTAAGCCTCATGAACTCAGTCATTTTGTCCTGGACTCTAGCTCCACGGTTGTTCCTAGGGCGGTTCATGCCTTGGGCTAAGGTCTCCAAAAGGCAGGTTTGAGTTGCCATGACTTGTGCTAAGTCAATTGCTAGAGGAGGGGGCAACTCATCTTCTCCATTATGGTTCCCAGTCTAACTCACTTCATCTTCATAGACACCATTAGCATTTGCAATAGCTTGACTATCAATTGGATTTTGACTTTGTCTGCTAGCTGCACGACCACTTGGTTGGGAGCGAGTAGCTGGCTTGGGAGGCATCTGTTGGTTGAGATGAGGAGGAAAGCATTAAGTAAGTGTTAGATCTATTGAGTGATGTTTTGTTTATTAAGGTGTTATATTTTTTAAAAAAAGTGCAAGTTTTTAAGACTTGCTATCCCATAAGGGAACACACGTAGAGCACTCAATTAGCACAACCAACAAGCACAAATATATATTTTGAATAGGAGGGTGGTTTACAACATAAAAATATGCGTGCTACAATATGATTCATCTCCTTTAGGTAAACAAAAGTGAAGTAAACTTCACTTCCCCAAGTCAAAAGGAGGAACTAGGTACAACTAATCTTCAACTTTCTTGAACTGGATGGCTTCATTCCCTTGGTGTTTGAGAAGGATCATTCTTTCATCATCTGTGGTTCTTCCTTCGGAATAAGAGGTGGGTCACCGTCATCTTTTGGTGGTGGCTGACTAAGGAGGGGGATTTCTTCTTGCTTAGGCTCCAACTCCGAAGCTTCATGAGAGGTTGCTGTGGGTGGGGGAGCTGATGGTCCTTCAATTGCCAGTCTTTTTCCTGTCTTTAGGGGTATGATTGGGATCCCTTCTAGGATTATGGGCTCTTGGTCTTCCAGAGCTAGCATTCTTCTCTTGGCCCTGGTGACAAGGTAGGCATCCTTCAACTCCTGGGTATGATGATCCTCAGCTTCCTTCATGGCTTCAGAAATAGCAGTTTCACGACTCTCGGCTACAGTTGCTTGGCCCTGAGCTTCTGCAAGCTGCACATGGAGCTTTCTAACCAAGATCTCAGCTTCTTTCACACGGTGGATGCACTTCTTCAACTCTAAGGCCTGTTTATCATATTGCTCATCCAGAGCAAGTAGGTATGTGGTCATGAATACCACAGTTAGGTCATCCTTGAGGGAATAACGTCCCTGCAAGATGTCCATGCGGGTCCTCCAAACTGGCCGATCTCTTTCTTGGGGTGGAAAGAATCTCATGGATGTACAGGCAAGGGGCTTCTCATAGGTTTGGCATAGGTACCTCAAGGCTTTGCGGGCGGCAGCTTGATATGTATCTGCAAACCGAAATCCGATCGCAGTTATACTCCATGCTTCAGCTATGTCAGGGAAGTCTTCACTTTTCCTGACATATACGGTGACCTCACACCGTTCGGTTTCATGCTCTATGTATTCTCTGCCTTCATATTCTAGGTGATCTTTGATTCCAAGCCTTTGCATGGTAGCATACAAGAGCTTAGGAAAGCCTTCAACACTTAGATAGTAGCTACTGGTCCAAACTCCTTCTGTCATCTGAGAGAAGTAGATAAGAGTAATTTTTTTTCAAATTGAGGGGAGAGGGTAAGAACTTTTTTTTAGAAAATACTTTTGTATGTAAAATACTAGTCCAGAAAGCCTAAGGTCACGTCTACAACCAACTACGGCTCTGATACCACCTAAAGCGCCCCTGGTTAACCAGGAACTCAAATGTGATACAATACTAGTCCCAGGAGGCTAGTAACACATTTATTACATCAGATAGGTCTTATTGTAGTAGTCTCGACAAGCGTGGACAATGAAGACATGCCACGATTAAAAGTAACCACAACACAATACATGTCCAACAGACCCAGAAAGAGGTGTCGCTAATACAAATCATCTAATGGATCCCAATGCCACAGGCTTAGTTGGGTGAAGACACGATCTTATTCGTACGCCACATCAGGATTGAAGTGCGGATCTTCCTCTATTCAACGAAGCAAGGGTGAGTACAAAGTACTCAGCAAATCCAACCTTACCCTATGGAATGGGATATCAGTATATGCATAAGGATAAATCAAGGATAAGACTTGTTTTATTTGCATAAAGCTATCTTTTTACAGATGCAGGGTTTCATTTTATAAATACCTTTGCAAAAGACATATATTTTTCATATATAATAGTATCTCTGAAAAAGGGGTTGATCACAATTTTAGGTGTTGCTGAACCCTTGTTCCCGCAACATATGGCAAACAACCATTCATTTCCAAAATCACTCTCACTCTCATGTTTTCACTCATCCCAACCCACCTAGTTGTTGAAACTAAACCATAACACGTCCGATACCGCGGACACGTCTATCCGAATAAATTTTACACTATACAGAGGTTGTACACTTTCCCCATAAGTAGGATACCATAGCTTAACACCGTCGTGCAAGCACAGATCCATCAAAGCCATTACCCTCCATAGCTAAGTAATGGCGCTCACCACGGGAACACTAAGGCCACATCTCATAATACAATAATTTACAGAGCTCTTTACATTTCATACAATATTCATCAATTTACACATACATCTCTTAGTGTCCCGTTGCACACCTACCTCCAGGTGATTGCCATCCCAACTAGAGGGATTTAGACTAAGTCTTTCCCATGCAAGGTGAGTGGTTGTACGAAAATAAGTTAGGCAAGATGAATCATCAACTTAGTCCTTAATCGAGACAAGGCGGATATCTTCATGCTTAACCACAAAAGGTACAAGCCCCAACACCACGACATCCCACAAAAGGAACACCGATCCACCCCATCTCTAGGGTAATCACCATCTATAACTTGTTCATTAACCCTTTCATAATACCCACAATTCATTTTCCCAACTCACACAATTTTGCATTTAAAATCATTGATTTGAGAAAAACATATGATAAGTATCCATGATGAATACCAAGTCCTAAGCATGCTATATAATAATATTTTATCACACCATATTATTTGTTCCTAAGTTTGAACAAGGCAATTATCAGGTAATATCAATTCAAGGATGGCTATTCAAACGGGTTTTAGCTAGGCAGCGAAAATACTTCGTACGTATAACATACATGCAATATTTAAAACGGCTTCTACGGGCTGTATTTAAAAATAGGATCAATATGCATCAAAGGGGAATAGGCTGGACTTGCCTCCATCAGCAAACTCTTGCTGGCAGTCCGGTTCATCGGCGTCGAACTCGCGGTACTCGCCTCTAACGTCCTCGTTCTCCGGTTCGTTCATTCCGTTAGCTAGAAGTACCCAACGAGTGCAACAGATAAACAAGCACAGATAAATAATCACATAAATTCAAATGAGCTTTAAAAATCATGAAATTTATATGAGATATAGATCATGATTTAAGATGAATTTTGAAAGAATAATATTTGGAATCGGAGTTGGCATGTGGCTCTGCAAGATGGCCAAATTTTAATCACGCGAAAAAGAATAATACGCGATTAAGCAATGGGTGATCACGTGGGCATTTGGCTTGGCTAGTAGTGCATGGTGTATACTATGCATGTGCTATTTGGATGGAGTTGTAGCTTAGGACCCACACGTCATACACCCATGCATGGGAAGGGAGAGAGAAAAGCTAGCAAGGGTCTTCTTCTTGCTTCTTGCATGGATGACGCCATGGTTGAGCTCGTGGAGCTCGGGAGCGGCTCGGCACAGGCAAGGGCAAGGAGGGAAGTAAAGAGAAGACCACAGGGAGAGTGGGAAGAGCAAGGGGATGCTCATGGGCTGCTCAGCTCGTCGTGCGACGACGGTCGAGCCCGGCTCGTGCGTACAGCCGTATACGGTATACGCGAGGCAAGTGAAGCGAGAGCAGGCAAGTGAGTGGTGAGCTGAGTGTGCTGCTGTTGAAGAGCAACCCAGCGTGCCATTTTATAGGCTAGGAAGCAGGGATGTGCCATTGGCTTGCTTGCTTGCCTCCAATGGCATCGTTGTGGTCGGATGCTCGGGCGGTGTGGCGCGTAGCGAGTAGATGCTTAGCATGCAAATGGACGGTGCCTAACCTTGTATGGTGGTCGGTGCCTAATTTGCATGCATGCATGAGCTATCTATATGTGTGCATGTGTGGGTGCACTACTGACACTTGTTTGCTTGTGCTTTGCTTGCTGGTGGTACATGCATGTTGCCTGTGTGCCTTGCTTATTTGCGTGGTAAATGGTAAAAGTGAATATTGCCTTGGTGGGTGCTTTGTCTTGCTTTATTTGCCGCGTATATACGAATGTGCTGGGGCCATGCATGGAGAAGAAAGTTAGAGGAAAAGGTGGGAGGTGGAACCCGCTATCATGGAGTCACGAGAGCTGCCGTAGTCGGCGAGGGGGGTCTGGGCATAGGTGTCCTGCGGCGGCGATGGTGGTGGGGTCGGCGCACGCGGCGTTGTCGGGCATCGGGCGAAGCGAGAGAGAGGGGGAGAGATGAGGAACGGGTGGGTGATGCCGATGCTATGGTGCATGATAAATTGAAGAGAGGTAGTTGGGATGGATATGAGATGGATAAGATTTAGAAGGATATAGAGCTCAGATTTCTTATAGTTTTTGAAATGCATTTGAAAATAATTTTTAACATGAGTGATTTTTGAATGTGAATTTTTGGGATGTTACAGAAACAAACCTGCTCATGAGACGCACCTACAACAAGGGTTTAACAAACCCTGAGTACAAAAGTATTCCACAAGACTTAACCAACAAAAAGGGTGGAGAAGACTCAGGAATGCAGGCTCAGGGGAATCAAGGTGAGGACGTAGCAAGAATCAAAGTTCTTTTGCATAAAAGCTTCTAAAAGTGAGTCCTTAAGATCAACCTTTTAATTCATCGTTAGTAATTACAGAATGTAAGTGACCCTAGTCTAGATCAGCATATAACTTCTTTCTTAATCTTCGACCAAAGTTCCACTTATTAACTACGATGTAGGTCAGGTGATTGAGTCTCCATGACCGAGGAGCAACGATGATTCAAATCGATTATACCCAGTTGGGGATCCCTAACCACACCTCCATGCCCCGAGAGAACAGTACAACTCCAATCCAGCCCTTGGCCATGAGGGTACACACTACTCTCGCCATCTCTCCACTCCTAGTGCGCGGTCAGCCATTCACATGATAGAACAACTGAGGTATTAGGCTTACTAGAGCATGCGGTCAGTTGCAAAGTCTCGAAACATAGGCGGGCCTACAACGGTACGGTCCATAACCGACACAATCGGAGACACTACATTGGGACTCCTTTCCCGATGCAAGTCCACCGACCGATCTCGAATTAACATCATCATTCAGTCATTCAGTTGTTTCACAACAATCCTTCAAACTTTGTTAAACATTTTCAAAGTTTTCTCATTAAGCAAGGCTAAGCATACTAAGTATTATTAAAGAAAACAATAACAAGGATAATATTGAAGTATCAAGGATGGTAGTGCAGTAATTAGGTTATCACTCAACTCTTATCACCGAGTGCAACAAAGCATTAACAAAGTGAAGTAAAGCTTTTCAAAACACAAGGAAGGTTAAAATGCATCCGGGGCTTGCCTTGATCGACGGGAACTTTAGGTTTTGGGTTAGTACCACAAATATCAAACCCCACCTCCACTGACATCTGCTCTTCTTCGGGGACGGGTTCAACCACGGTAATCTCCACGTTCACGGGGACTACACGGGATGATAATGTACGCTCAATATGATGAAGTACGAAACATGATGCTTGATGATGATATGACAAGATTACGAAGTTGAGTACAACTTGCCTTCATGATATAGTTGCAAAACAACAACACTAACCTAACCCTAATGTTGGGTTTCACTAGGTTAACTACTTCGTTAATGACTTTCGTTAATCACATGAAATAATATTAATTAAGTCCTAACAACATGATTAAGGGAGCTCAAACAATTAACTAAAGGTGCTAAAGGTTAATGACCTAAGGTCAACACACAATCACAAAGTCAAACAAACCCTAAATCATTAGGCACTAATTACTTGATTAACTAATTAATTAATAAAGTATAAATTAAGTATAAAATCAAATTTGTCCAATTAAGCTTAATTTTTTATTTTAGGAAGCTTACATCATAGCTAAGTGGGAAAACAATTTTCACAATTTTTGGATAATTATTTAAGCCTAGATAAATCATAGGATTTGCATTTATTAATTACTTGAGCTAATTAATTAACTTACAAAAATTAATCAAAAGTAGCATTTCATATTTTTCCTAAATAGTACACATTACAGAGAGGTCACACAAAAAATTTATCATTTTTGGAGCTCTAAATAATTCACAAAGAAATAAACAAAATTCAGCACTATTTGATATTTTAGAAAAAGAAAAACAAAACTTCATCTCAGGCCGGCTGCCATTCCTCCTCTCCTCGCTCGGCCCAACCGGCCCACGTCCAAGCACGCGCACTCTCCTCCTTTCCTCGGCCCGCCTCTCTCCCTCGGCCCAGCCCGTCCCAGCTCGGCCCACGCGCACGCGTCTCACTGCGTCGCCTGACAAACGGGTCTCGCCCGTCATACTCCTCCCTCTCTCCCCGATGGCGACACGCCGGTGCCCTTCACCGGCAAGCACTCTAGCGAAACCAAGAACACCACTGCACTCCTCGCTTCCTTGCGAATCTAACCATACCAACAATCGAACCAGCTAGGGCTCGGACGGAGCATGACCACGACCATGGCGGCCACGGTGGCGGTCCGCCCGGCGACGCGGAGGTGAAAACGCTCCTCCAACAAGGTAATGACAAAAACGAAGTGAGCTTCATGCTCAGGAGCTCACCGCAAACACCGTGCTGCACTTAGTGAAGGCGGAGATGGACTAGAGAGACTGGACCACGGTGAGGCAGTGATGGTGGCACTTTGATAGGCAGTGAGGATGACGACGGCTCTCGGTCAACATCGGTGGCTAGAACCGATGCTAGTAGGTCAATTAGAAGCGTAAGATGATGGTGGAGCTAGCTGCAAGAGTAATTTGGTAGAGGGCGAGCGGTGATGGAGAAATCAACGGCGAAGTAAGGGCATGTCGGTGGCGGCGGTAAAAGAAGAAGACGAGGACTCCAGTAACTGCGGCTATGTAGGACGGGGGAGGCAGCACCAGGGTGATCAGCATACACGCACGATGTGGCCAAGCACTCAGCTGCGTGCCAACGCGCGCTAAGGCGACAAAACAGGGGCGGCGACCGTCGGTGACGAAGCAAGCAGGGAAACAACTCGGTGGCGCCTGGCTCTCAAGTTAATTTTCAAATATTTATGAAAATACCACTGAGTTTAAATTCCAAATTACATTCAAATTTTCTAAAGAAGTTGAAAATCTCCAAAACCAAAAGTTGCTTAGCTTTTCAAACCCTACAACTTTCTTAATAAAAACTTTTTCAAATTCAGCTTAGATTTTGAAATTTGAATTTGAAATCAAAAGGGGACATTTTTTGGATTTTGGTAAATTCAAAATTACTTTAAATTTTATATTGAAACTTTAAAACTCAAAACACCAAAGTTGTTCCTCCTAGCAAAACCTACAACTTTGCTATTTTAACTATTTTCAAATTATGCCTCCATTTTGAAGTTGGAATAAGGAAATGAAAAGGGGTCAAAATTGGGATTTGAATCTTTTCAAAATTACTCTAAGTTTTATACTAAAACTTTAAAAACTCCAAAAACCAAGGTTGTACAACCTGACCAGATCTACAACTTTGCTTTTTGGCCCACCCCAAAATTCTTTTTAGATTTTGAATTACACAAAAGGGGGTAAACCGGGGTTTTCCTGAAATCAGGGCTTTGAATCAAATTCAAACTCGATTTGATTTCTACTTTAATTGGTGATTAATTAGTGATCACAACTATGATCCAAATGTACCATTGAGTCAAATCACAAGTAACCTACCTAATGCCACATTTGTTTGAACCAATTTTGAAATATAAATTCATTTTAATAAACCTCTCGATTTGAATTCGAATTTGAATTGGAAAACTCGGAGCGAGTTTTGGAACTCAAATTCAACCTCAAACTTGGAGTTCATTTTTAAATGTTGCACTTGAACTATCCCCTACACTTGACACTAGTGTAGAGCACAGCTTTACACCTCAAATTACATAGGGCATAATCCAAATATTTAAAATGACATTCAAAACTAGGGTTTTGGATTCAGGTCAAACATCACAAGAAATCAATCAATCTATAAATGTAACTTTGTTTTAGTTGATGCACAACAGAGTTGACTAAAACATGAATGCTTTGCAATGCATATGATGACATGGCCAATTTTAGTTACCATAACACCAGAGGTGTTGCAGCCCTTCCCCCTTAAAGAAATCTCGTCCCGAGATTTAAAAGCCTTGGGTTAAGTAATGGAAAAGGAAATATGTCAAGCAAACACATCCAAGACTTGTTCACAAAACAGGTAGGAGGTTTTCACATTACAAAGTTTAAAAAGGACAAGTCACAACTTAAAGAGGAATTTGTAACCTAGATAGAAGCAAAGAACTCGGGGGAAGTTCTCCATCAGATAATCCTCAGATTCCGAAGTAGCTTCTTCTTTTGAATGGTGATCCCATTGTATCTTGTACCACTTGGTTGTTCTACTTCGAGTAACACGATCTTTCTAATCCAGAACTCAGACAGGATACTCAGAATAAGTTAGATCTGGTTCTAGTTTAAGTCCTTCAAAGTCAGTGACTTGATTAGGCACTCGAAGACATTTCTTTAATTATGACACATGAAACACATTATGCACATTTGAGAGTTGTTCAGGCAACTCTTGGCGGTATGACACCTTCCCACACCGTTCCAAGATTTGAAACGGTCTGATGTAACGAGGTGCTAATTTGCCTTTGACTCCAAAGCGGCTAACTCCTTTCATAGGTGACACTTTTAGATACACATAATCTCCTTTGTCAAACACTAGTGACCGACATCTCTTATCTGCATAGCTTTTCCATCGAGACTGTGCCACTTTCATGTTATTCTGTATTTGTCTAACTTTCTCTTAAGTTTCTTTTACAAGATCAACCCCGAAAAACCATCTCTCTCCAGGTTCTGACTAGTTCAGCGGAGTCCTACATCTGCGACCATACAGTGCTTCAAACAGTGCCATTTAGATACTTTGCTGATAACTATTATTATAAGAGAACTCTGCTAATGGTAAACATTCATCCCACGTATCAGAATAGTTGAGCACACACGAGCTCAACATATCTTCTAGAATCTGGTTGACTTTTTTAGTCTGACCACCAGTTTGCGGATGATAAGCGGTACTATGTAGAAGTTTGGTACCTAGGGACTCATGCAAGTGCCTCTAGAAATTGTTGACAAACTGTGTACCTCTATCAGATACAATGGTCTTCGGTACTCCATGAAGACTCAGGATTTGTGCAATATACAGTTTAGCATAAGTCATAGCAGAGTGTTCTATTCTGACTGGAAGAAAATGAGCTGACTTAGTAAGTCGGTCTACAATGACCCAGATGGAGTCAAATCCTTTTGATGTCTTGGGTAAACCAACTATGAAGTCCATACTGATATCTTCCCACTTCCAGGCAGGAATGGGCAATAGCTGTAACTCTTCGGCTGACTTCAAATGCATAGCTTTCACTTTCTGACAAGTGTCGCACCGGGCTACATATCGAGCAATCTCAATCTTCATTTTAGTCCACCAAAATCTTTGTTTTAAGTTGCTTCCTGTATGAATAGAGAATCTTGTTAAGTGTGCTTCATCGAGAATCTTTTGACATAGACCAGAAACTTTCGGTACTACCAGGTGATTCTTAAACCAGAGAACATCTGCTTCATCAATACTAAAACATGATGCTTTTTCCTTTTTAACTTTTTTCTTTAATGTGGCCTATACCCTTATTATCTTTCTGAGCAGCAATAATCTGATCTTGGATAGTTGATTCAATGGTGATATTGGCCAAACTTCCTTGTTGAACTATCTCTATGCCCAACTTTTCTATCTCATGACACAAAGAAATATCCAGTGGCTTCACTGTTAAGCAATTGCAATGACTCTTCCGACTAAGTGCATCGGCAACAACATTTGCCTTACTCGGATGATAATGTACTTCAATATCATAATCCTTTATCAGTTCTAACCATCTTCTTTGGAGCATGTTCAAATCAGCCTAAGTAAAGATGTACTTCAAACTCTTGTGATCTGTGTAAATGTGACAGGTGTTACCTAGCAGGTAATGACGCTAGATCTTTAGAGCATGAACAACAGCGGCTAACTCTAAGTCATGGGTTGGATAGTGTTGTTCATGGCGTTTGAGTTGTCGAGAAGCATAAGCTATTATTCTACCTTCTTGCATCAGTACACACCCAATACCAGTACCAAAATCATCACAGTAGACATCAAACGACTTCCCAATGTCTGGTTGAGCTAAAACTAGGGTAGTGGTCAGCAACTTTTTTAGAGTCTGGAAAACTTCTTCACAATCTAGTGACTAGACAAACTTGACTTTATTCTTGAACAGCTCAGTGATAGGCTTAGATACCTTTGAAAAGTCAGGAATGAAATGAAGGTAATAACCCGCCATCCCCAGGAAACTACGAACCTGGTGAATAGTGGTTGGTGGCTTCTAGTCTAGGATATCCTTCACTTTGCCAGGGTCAACCGCAACACCCTCGGTAGATAAGACATGTTCGAGAAACAACACCACATCAAGCCAGAATTCACATTTGCTAAACTTGGCATATAACTGATGTTCTCTTAAGCGACTCAGAACAATGCATAAATGTTTTGCATGTTCCTCTTTGTTTTTGGAATAGATCAAGATATCATCGATCAAGACAACGACAAACTTGTCGAGCTCCGGCATGAAAACAGAGTTCATGAGGTACATGAAATGAGCTGGTGCATTGGTAAGACCAAAGGACATGACTAGATATTCATAAAGACCATATCTAGTGGTGAAAGCAGTCTTAGGAATGTCCTCAGGACGGAGTTTATTTGGTGGTAGCCAGATCGGAGATCGATCTTAGAAAACACTTTGGCTCCAGCAAGTTGATCAAAGAGCAGATCAATGCGAGGAAGAGGATACTTATTCTTAATAGTGACCTCATTCAATGGACGATAATCAACACACAACCTCAAGGTTTTGTCCTTCTTTTTCACAAAGATAGCTGGACATCCCCACGGTGAAGAACTAGGTTGGATAAAACCTTTGTCAAGCAATTCTTGCAACTGTGTCTTGAGTTCGGCTAACTCTTTCGGTGGCATTCTATATGCTCTTCAAGATATTAGGGTAGTACCAGGCTTTAACTCAATCACAAACTCTACATCTCTGTCTAGAGGTAGACCAGGCAGATCATCTAGAAATACATCTGGAAACTCACAAACTATCGAATATCTTTGATCTCTTCCACAGAGGTTGCATAGACTCTTTCAATTGCCCTCTTAGGTGTTGGAAGTTGAATAAGAAGCTAAGATGTGCTATCAGGTAAGTTTAACCTTATCATTCTATTCAGAGTGTCTATCACAGCTCCACGCTGATGCATCCAATTCATACCCAGGATCACATCTATATCTTGATCCTTTAGAATTAGCATGGATGTGGGAACTAGGTGACCCCCCCCAACTCTATAGGCACCTGGTGTACCATTTCCTTAGTACACATACGTCCCCCAGGTGAATGTATATGAAAATTTTCTGTTGTTTCCCCAATTGGAATATCATGCTTCATAACAAATGTTTTATTGATGAATGTATGCGATGCACCAGAATCAAAAAGCATAACTGTGGGGTGATTGACAACAGGAAACATACCCATCATAATAGGCTCTCCCTCAGGCATAGCCTCCACTTGAGTGTAGAAGACTCATCCGGACTTCTTCTCCAGTTTGCCTTTCTGAGCATTCTGATTATTACCCTTATTCTGATTCTGATTCTGCTGTTGAGTTGCTGGGGCTTTCTAAAAGTTGGGATTATACTGCTTCAGATACGGGCACTCCCTCGAGAAGTGAACTAGCTTCCCACAATTGTAGCAGGGATAATTGTTGTTGCCCTGCGGGGTTGGGGTACGAATGCCAGGGGCATTCGGCTATCGTGGATATGGTAGAGCTGCAATAGGTCAGACAAATGCCCGTTGCCAGGCCTGGAACTATTGTGGACGGAAGGGAGGATGGAAATGATTTTGTGGATGATAAACTATCTTCTAGCGCTTTTGGTTGCTACTAGAAGATCCAGATGACATGATCTTCTTTTTCTTGGCCTCCTTGTGCTTACGATACTCCTCTTGAGAAGCAATAGCAATATTGATTGCCTCATGCTAAGTAGCATTGAGGCACCCAATCATCATTGTTCGAATCTTGGAGTTTAGACCCCTCATGAAACAGGCTTTCTTTTTGCTATCTGAATTGGCATGGTCGGGAGCATATTGTGCCAGGTGATTAAACCTGCCCACATACTGCATGACGGACTGATCTCCCTATTTCAGACCAAGGAACTCCTCTAACTTCATGAGCATAATTCCATCAGGAATGCAATGGGCACGAAAAGCTTCATGAAACTTCGCCTAGGTCACACGATGACCAGCTGGCTATGTGGCAATAAGGTTTGCCCACCAAGCTCCTGCAGCACCTCTAAGCTGTTGGGCTACGAACACTAGATTCTAGTAATCAGTGCAGTTGATGAGACCAAACTTCTGCTCCATGGTGCAGAGCTAGTCATCCGCTTCCAGTGGTTCATCTGCCCTGGTGAATACTGGAGGACAGGTATCAGTGAAGTCAACATAAGTGGTCTCATTTCTATTATTATAACGACCACGGTTGCCCTATGGCGCATTCTGGTTATTTTGAGCCATTTCTCTCAGCAGTCGGGCATTCTCAGCAGTGGCGTTGACAAGAGCAGCAATGGCCTCTGCCATAGTTGGTGGAACTGGTGGCGGGTTAGGAGCATCACCCCCACCTTGGGCGATTCTAGCACCGTCATTAGCATGAGTACGAGCAGGCATCTGTTATAACAAGCCAAACTTTATTCACAAACTTTTATTGAACTTGAAAAGTTACTACAATCACACACCACATGGGTTCACTTATTTATTACACAAGTCTGCACTTAGGTAGGACTACCCAGTTCAACTAAGGCTAACATAACAAAGTAAACTACTAACTAAACATAAACCCTTGACCACCTCAGTCCTCGTGGTCGGTGTCCATCCCAGAAACACGACCTCCTTCATCATCACTTTCATCAACAAGTTCTAACTCCTTAGGATCTTCTTGTTTAGACTCTTCTTCAGTCTCACCACCATCAGCTACAATGACACCAGGGTCTAATTTTGCTGCACCAGGAGGAGGATGCAGTTGATAGTACAGATGATACACTTCCTCATGGAGAATCTGGTTATCTCCCTCTAGATCATGAACATAAAACTCTAACTCCGCAACATGATCCCTGGCAACATCTTCTCGGTGCCAAGCTTCATTTCTTTCCTGAAACATGTTGTTAATCATCTGCTCATAGTTCTGATGAGCGGCCTCACTTTGCTTCAACTGTTCCTTCATCTTCCCAATGCGGATAGAATCCAGAGCTCGGTCTCTTGTGGCTCTTGCCAACTCGGCATTGACCCTCTTAATTTCTGCTTGTGGATTAGAGCGGCTACTACTTGCACCATCGTTCCTTGGGGCTAGTTGGTGACGTGGAACACCCTTAGGTCCTATCATCTTGCGAGGAGTTAACTTTGTATGGGCCATCCTGTAGAGGGTAAGACTGGAATTGGTAAGGATAGTTGGGGAGGATCTGAAGGTTAGCATGAGTAGAATTGATTCTACTTAACCCAGACCACATTAAAAAGGGAAGGTAATTAACAGGTTCATTAAGCATGATGCATGAATCGAACTTACAAAACTAAGCATAAAAGATTTCTAGTAAATAATTACACAAGAGTACAAAATAGTAAACTTTATACATAGGGCAATTTTAACATGCTATCCCACCAATAGTCTTTAAACATGACTAAAGAACTACAATATGAATAAAGATGAGTTATAAGCAATTTGGACCAAAATAACAAGTTAAATTCATTTGACCCAAATTGTTTTGAAGTTTTTGGAAAGCAATACTACAATAGCCTTGACAATGATCGCTCCGATACCAGCTGTGGCGGAACCTCCTAAATAATATGGCCCACATGCACCTGTCATTGTCTCAAAGACCTCTGATGGCTATACATGTGTACCACAAAACTTAAGAAGTCTATCAGGTGTCCTCAGGAAACCTGAATCATCCATGATCTTCCAAGCAGGATCACATTATAGAGGCATTGCAGTATTACAACAGTTTATATAACAAATTACATCAGAGTAAAAGTGGGGAAGTCTTACATATCATAATTTACAAACCATTTGTTCCAAACCTTACAAACCTTAAGTTTAGTTATTACAACCATAGTAGTGGAGTAGCATTAGTAACTTTATTACAAACCACCAAAACATAACACTATGCCCAAGAACCAAACTTCTACTCGTCGTCGCTTACCGCAAAAACGATCATGCAGCAGGGTCTGAAACAAACCTGCTCATGAGACGCACCTGCAACAAGGGTTTAACAAACCCTAAGTACAAAAGTACTCCACAAGACTTAACCGACGAAAAGGGTGGAGAAGCCTCAGGAATGCAGGCTCAGGAGAATCAAGGTGAGGACGTAGCAAGAATCAATGTTCTTTTGCATAAAAGATACTAAAAGTTAGTCCTTAAGATCAACCTTTTAATTCATTGTTAGTTATTATAGAATGTAAGTGACCCTAGTCTAGATCAGCATATAACTTCTTTCTTAATCTCCAACCAAAGTTCCACTTATTAACTATGATGTAGGTCAGGTGATCGAGTCTCCATGATCGAGGAGCAACGACGATTCGAATCGATTATACCCAGCTAGGGATCCCTATCCACACGACATATGTAGGACTCTAACCGACATATATCAACCTTCACTCGGCTCCTCCAAAACGTGACTGGGTCCAGCGCCACCCGAGAGCACAGTACGCCTCCAATCCAGCCCTTGGCCATGAGGGTACACACTACTCTCACCATCTCTCCACTCCTAGTGCACGGTCAGTCGTTCACATGATAGAACAACCAAGGTATTTGGCTTACTAGAGCATGCGGTCAGTTGCAAAGTCTCGAAACATAGGCGGGCCTACAACGGTACGGTCCATAACCGACACAATTGGAGACACTACATTGGGACTCCTTTCCCGATGCAAGTCCACCGACTGATCTCAAATTAACATCATCATTCAGTCATTAAGTTGTTTCACAACAATCCTTCAAACTTTGTTAAACATTTTAAAAGTTTCCTCATTAAGCAAGGCTAAGCATACTAAGTATTTTCAAATAAAACAGTAACAAGGATAATATTGAAGTATCAAGGATGGTAGTGCAGTAATTAGGTTATCACTCAACTCCTATCACCGAATGCAACAAAGCATTAACAAAGTGAAGTAAAGCTTTTCAAAACACAAGGAAGGTTTAAATGCATCCGGGGCTTGCCTTGATCGACGGGAAATTCAGGTTCTGAGTTAGTACCACAAATGTCAAACCCCACTTCCATTGACATCTGCTCTTCTTCGGGGATGGGTTCAACCACGGTAATCTCCTCTTTCACGAGGATTACACGGGATGATAATGTATGCTCAATATGATGAAGTACAAAACATGATGCTCGATGATGGTATGACAAGATTACGAAGTTGAGTACAACTTGCCTTCACGGTACAGTTGCAAAACAACAACACTAACCTAACCCTAATGTAGGGTTTCATTAGGTTAACTACTTCGTTGATGACTTTCGTTAATCACATGAAATAATATTAATTAAGTCCTAACAACATGATTAAGGGAGCTCAAACAATTAACTAAAGGTGCCAAAGGTCATTAAGAATTAATGACCTAAGGTCAACACACAATCACAAAGTCAAACAAACTCTAAATCATTAGGCACTAATTACTTGATTAACTAATTAATTAATAAAGTATAAATTAAGTATAAAATCAAATTTGTCCAATTAAGCTTAATTTTTTATTTTAGGAAGCTTACATCATAACTAAGTGGCAAAACAATTTTCACAATTTTTGGATAATTATTTAAGCCTAGATAAATCATAGAAGTTGCATTTATTAATTACTTGAGCTAATTAATTAACTTACAAAAATTAATCAAAAGTAGCATTTCATATTTTTCCTAAATAGTACAAATTACCGAGGTCACACAAATTTTTTTTATTATTTTTGGAGCTCTAAATAATTCACAAAGAAATAAATAAAATTCGGCACTATTTGATATTTTAGAAAAAGAAAAACAAAACTTCATCTCAGGCCGGCTGCCCTTCCTCCTCTCCTCGCTCGGCCCAACCAGCCCACGTCCACGCGCGCGCTCTCCTCCTGTCCTCGACCCGCCTCTCTCCCTCGGCCTAGCCCGGCCCAGCTTAGCCCACGCGCACGCGTCTCACTGCACCACCTGACAAACGGGGTCTCGCCCGTCATACTCCTCCCTCTCTCCCCGACGGCGCCCACGCCGGTGCCCTTCACCGGCGAGCACTCTAGTGAAACCAAGAGCACCACCGCACTCCTCGCTTCCTTGCAGATCTAACCATACCAATAATCGAACCAGCTAGGGCTCGGACGGAGCATGACCATGACCATGGCGGCCACGGTGGTGGTCCGCCTGGCGGCGCGGTGGTGAAAACGCTCCTCCAACAAGGTAATGACAAAAACGAAGGGAGCTTCACGCTCAGGAGCTCACTGCAAACACCGTGGTGCACTTAGTGAAGGCGGAGATGGACCAGAGAGACTGGACCATGGTGAGGCAGTGATGGCGGCACTTTGCTTGGCAGTGAGGATGACAATTGCTCTCAGTCAACACCTGTGGCTAGAACCGACGCTAGTAGGTCAAGTAGAAGCGTAAGATGATGGCGGAGCAAGCTGCAAGAGTAATTTGGTACAGGGCAAGCGGTGACCAAGAAATCGACGGCAACATAAGGGCACGTCGGTGACCGCGGTGAAAGAAGAAGACGAGGACTCCGGTAACTGGGGCTATGTAGGACGGGGGAGGCAGCTCCAGGGTGCTCAGCATACACGCGTGACGTGGCCAAGCACGCAGCTGTGTGTCGACGCGCGCTGAGGCGGCAAAACGGGGGCGGCGGCCGTCGGTGACGAAGCAAGCAGGGAAACAGCTCGGTGGCGCCCGGCTCTCAAGTTAATTTTCAAATATTTATGAAAATGCCACTGAGTTTAAATTCCAAATTACTTTCAAATTTTCTAAAGAAGTTGAAAATCTCCAAAAACAAAAATTCCTCAACTTTTCAAACCCTACAACTTTCTTAATAAAAACTTTTTCAAATTCAACTTAGATTTTGAAATTGAATTTGAAATCAAAAGGGGACATTTTTTGGATTTTGGTAAATTCAAAATTACTTTAAATTTTATATTGAAACTTTAAAAACTCAAAACACCAACGTTGTTCCTCCTGGCAAAACCTACAACTTTGCTACTTTAACCATTTTCAAATTATGCCTCCATTTTGACGTTGGAATAAGGAAATTAAAAGAGGTCAAATTTGGGATTTGAATCTTTTCAAAATTACTCCAAGTTTTATACTAAAACTTTGAAAAGTCCAAAAAACAAAGTTGTACAACCTGACTAGATCTATAACTTTGCTCTTTGGCCCACCCTCATATTCTTTTTAGATTTTGAATTACACAAAAGGGGGTAAAATGGGGTTTTCCTCAGCTGTCATCCAAATGGATTAATTAGGGTTTTGAATCAAATTCAAACTTGATTTGATTTCTACTTTAATTGGTGATTAATTAGTGATCACAACTGTTATCCAAATGTACCATTGAGTCAAATCACAAGTGACCTACCCAATGCCACATTTTTTGAACCAATTTTGAATTATAAATTCATTTTAATAAACCTCCCGATTTGAATTCGAATTTGAATTGGAAAACTCGAGGTGAGTTTTGAACTCAAATTCAACCTCAAACTTAGAGTTCATTTTTAATTGTTGCACTTGAATTTATCCCCTACACTTGACACTAGTGTAGAGCACAACTTTACACCTCAAATTACATAGGGCATAATCCAAATATTTAAAATGACATTCAAAACTAGGGTTTTGGATTCAGGTCAAACATCACACGAACTCAATCAATCTATAAATATAACTTTGTTTTAGTTGATGCACAACAGAGTTGACTAAAACATGAATGCTTTGCAATGCATATGATGACATGGCCAGTTTTAGTTACCATAACACCAGAGGTGTTACAGGCACCGGGGAACCCTGCTACAGAGGCTCCAGTAGTCGAAGCCGCTGTAGTTGAGGAGGAGGCGGAGATTGAGGAAATCGTTTGCCCAGAAGAAGAAAATGTGGCGCCTCAATGTGTCCGTGTTGCAAGGAAGTGGGACGATGAGTGGGTGTTCTATGAAGAAGACCACTTAGACTAGGCCCTCCGCAAACTACAGCGAACAGTAGATGACCTAATGGGCCAAATAAAGGTAAGAGCGCTAGAAGCCCGATGCAACCCTATTAGCCTGATCCTTCATTGTGTTGCAAAGCATTGAGAAAACATTAGAGTACCAAAAATGGTAATTCGATACTATCTCCCCAACCATGGAAGAAAACTGAGCCCTGAAGGAGGATGTAGTGCGTCTGCAAGAGATGCTACAGCATGCCCAGAAAGAACGGGACGCGCTGTAGGTCAGCGTAGATGAGCAGCGCCACCACCTGGACTAAGAAAAGAAAGGTATATGACAAAATCTTTGTGCATTGTTCTCCTTATGACTTGTTGACAAAACCACGCTCTCCTCAGTAGGCATGGAGGCACGGAAGATGCTTCTTGTTGATAAGCTAGCTCGGCTAGTAGAAAGCAACAAGGAGCTGGTGAAGAAAAACAACCAACTCGACAAGGAGCGCAAAGACGAGGTTGCTCGCCTGACCAGCGAGAACACCAAGTTAAAGGAGCGGGTGACCAAGCTGGACAAGGACTTCTCAAGTAAGTTATCGACCACTCAGTTGTTGATTCCCTTCAGTATTATTCATCATGCTCAGCATGGTCTTATGCTTGAGTGCAGTCGTACGCCAAAATGCAAAGACACACCTAGAGGCACTGATAAAGGAGGAGGACCACTTGGCGTCCAAGTGCAAGGCAATGGAACAAGGAATCAAGCCCATGCTAGACCTGATTGGCATGGAACCTGAAGAGGGGCCAACCGATTGACCAGCCCAACCAGAAGCCATCGTCGAGAAGTGCCAGAGCTCCTAGACCTGGTTCAAACAATACATCCACGACGCTGGCGAGTACGTGGTCGCCCACGTGTTAGGCGTGGTGTGGTCACACTACCCTGGAGTGGACCTGAAGAGGCTTGAAACCGACGTGTCCAACAGCACCGATCAAGTGAAAGCCGAGCAGCTCAGGATTACTTCAATGGAAACGGCGTCGAAGATGATAGCCGATGTGGACCAGTGTGGCGAGACTGGACAAAGCAGTTAGTAGGTTTGGGCAAGAAAAAACTTCCATTGATAATTTAAGTTATGATGAAGCACTTAGTGCTTTTGTAAAAACATTAAGTAAGTTATAGTGGAGCACTCGGTGCCCATGCAAACTAGATATTATATCTCTATATAATACATAGTCATGATTTTAGTAGTGAAAACTCTATTTTTTATCATGTTTTAAGGTAAGCACGAGTAGTTATTCCGTCCTACAGTCACTCTAGCCCGTGTTCGACCAGCAGTTTGGAGCATGAGGCACGGAGCCCAGGCACACGTAAGACTACCGACCATGGCAGGGAGCTACTGCCGATCATCTGGAACATAGTGAACGGATCTCATGCATGTGTGGGGAGAAATCAGAGACAGTGCCGGCTCTGGGAAACTCAAGTAGAAGAAAAACTTATCGGCAAACCACTTAATAGAAATTTAGGAGATATCACGATGCACAAAAAAGATGGCAACAAAAGCACGATGAAACATTTATTGAATACTTGAGTACAAAAAGAGTACATATCTTTCTTATTAGCGGATCAAGCGTACAAGCACCTAAGGTGGTCGATATGCCATGAATTCGGGACGTCAACTCCATCAAGAGCGCACAACCTATAAGAGTTAGGCCTAGTGACCGCCTTGACCATGTAAGGGACCTGCCAATGCGACGCTAACTTATGCAATCCTTCTGTATTCTACTTCCTTCGCAGAACCAAATCGCCAACCATGAAGAATATGTCTTTGACATTGCAGTTATAGTACCTACGCAAGCCTTCTAAATATTTAGCCATGCGCACACAGGTGTCATGGCGCTATTCCTCAGCGTAATTAACCTCGAGCTCTCTGGCCTCAATTGACCTCTCCTCGTCATGGTTCTCGACCCTTGGTGACTAGAAAGCAATGTCAGCTGGCAGCATGGCCTCAGAGCCAAAGACCATGAAGTACGAGGAAACGCCGGTATTGTGACTAGGCTGGGTCCTTAGTCCCCAGACCACGGCTAGCAGCTCCTTTAACCATCTCCCAGGATGCTTATTGTTTGCCCTGTATAATCTTTTCTTTAGCGCATCAAGGATCATACCGTTCGCTCGCTCAGCCTATCCGTTAGCCCTTGGGTGCGCCACCGAAACGTACATGACAACTATGCCTTTGTCATTGCAGAAGTTCTAGAAATCGTTACCGGTGAACGTGGACCTCAGGTCGGTGATGATGCTGTTAGGCAGGCCGAAGAGGTGGATAATTTCATCGAGCAGCTTAGCTGCCTTCTTTGCAGTCCCCGAGACTAAGAGCTTGTACTCAATCAATTTGAAAATTTGTTGATAACGACGTAAACCCAGCGGAAACCTCCCGGAGCCGGCTTGAAAGGCCCGATCATATCTAGTCCCCAGCATGCAAAAGGCTAGAACACTGGAATGGTCTGGAGTTTGTGGTCTGGAACGTGAGTCTGCTTGGAGAAGAACTGGCACCCCTCAGAATGATGGACCAGCTTCTCGACATCAGTGACGGCTAAGGGCCAATAGAAACCTGCCCAAAAAGCCTTGCCGACCAGTGTGTGCGAAGCAGCATGGTTGCCACAAGTGCCCGTGTGGATCTGTTCCAACATCTTCACTCCATGTTCCTGGGACCAGTGTGCCATGCATTTTTGCAACAACTCCTCCTTCGTATTCTTGCACATAAGTTTCCCCTCGACCAGCACATAATGCTTGCTACGCCTTATGAGGTGTTCCATCTCGGTCTTGTCCTAGGGAACCTCTGCAGGGGTGAGATACCTGATGAATGGCTCTCTCTAGTCGGTGCCGGTGGTCGGAATCACAGTGACCAACTGGTCTACAGATGGCTATTTAGCCATAGGCTTCTCTTCTTCCTCGATGGATGGCTTAACAAGGTCATGAACGAAAACTCCATGGCGGATCCTTGCCCGGGTTGATCCTAGCTTCGATAGCTTATCAGCTGCCTCATTGTTAGCCCGGACCACGTGATGAAACTCCAGGCCATAGAATTTGTTCTCTAGCTTTCTGATCTACTCACAGTAAGCATGCATCCGTTCGCTGATATAGTCCCAGTCCTTATTCACCTGGTTTATGACAAGAGCAGAATCACTGAACACTATGAGCCTTTTTATGCCGAGCTCAATGGTGATGCGAAGGCCGTCAAGAGTTGCCTCATAGTCGGCGGCGTTATTGGAGGGCTTGAAGTGAATCTGGAGGACATAGCTCAGCCTGTCCCTAGATGGTGAGATGAAGTACACCCCTACCCCGGCACCGTCGATATTGAGGGAGCCATCAAAATACATCTTCTAGTGCTTGGGGGAGCTGTCAGACACATGTGTATTCATATCTGTCCATTCAACAATGAAGTCGACCAGCGCTTCTGACTTGATAGTCGTGCGGCTTCGAAATTCCAGTGAATATGGGCTAAGCTCTAATGCCCACTTGATAATGCACCCGTTGGCATCTTTATTGCGCAAGATGTCCCCTAGTGGAAACTCAGTGACCACTTCAATGGGGCAAGTATCAAAATAATGGCGCAGTTTGCGAGAGGTAATCAGGATGGCATAGAGAAGCTTCTAGACCTAGGGATAATGGGTCTTAGACTCATTGAGTACCTCGCTGATGAAGTATACTGGTTGCTGGACCTTGTACACATGCCCGACCTCCTCGCATTTGATGACGATGACAGTGTTGACTACGCGATTGGTTACCGCAATGTAGAGTAGCAAAGTCTCTCCTTCCTTGGGCGCTATCAGGACTAGAGGAGATGTGAGAAACTGCTTGAGCTCTGCAAAAGCAGTGTAAGCTTCCTCTGACCACTTGAACTTCTCCTTTGCCTTGAGGAGTTTGAAGAATGACAAACCCTTTTCGTCGAGCCACGATATGAATCAACTCAAAATGGCCATGCATGCAGTTAGCTTCTGGATGTCCTTGACACACTTGGGCGGTTTCATCTTCATGACCGCTTTGACTTTTTTTTGGGTTAGGCCGTATGCCATCACGGCAAACTATGTTGCCAAGCAGTATGCCAGATGGCATTCCAAATATGCACTTCTTGGGATTCAGCTTCCATTAAAACTTATTGAGTGCCTTGAAGGTCTGGTAGAGGTCGTCGACCAGGGTAGAGGCCACTTTGGTCTTCACCACTACATCATCAACATATGCCTCAATGAGCTGATCTATGATCTGGTCCTTGAGGCACTGCTGGATGGCTCGTTGATAGGTTGCACCAGCGTTTTTGAGCCCAAATGACATGGTCATGTAGCAGTAAGCACTGAAGGGCATGATGAATGACGTCTTGATCTGGTCCTCCTCTCTTAGAGAGATCTAATGGTAGCTAGAGTAACAATCTAGGAAATATAAGAGCTCATAGCTAGCGGTACAATCTATGACCTCGTCTATATGAGGCAAGCCGAAGGGATCCTTAGGGCAGTGTTTGTTGAGATCGGTGTAATCAACGCACATCCTCCATTCATTATTCTTTTTTCTTACAAGAACCGGGTTGGCAAGCCACTCCGGGTGATACACCTCTTTGATAAAGCTGGCAGCTAAGAGCCGGTTTACTTCTACCCTAATTGCCTCCTTTTTGTCCTATGCGAACCGTTGTAGCTTCTGTTTGATTGGCTTGGTGGTCTTTGAAACATCCAAGGAGTGCTCGATCAACTCTCGAGGTACTCCAGGCATGTCTACGGGTTTCCATGCAAACACATTGACATTCTCCCTCAAGAAGCTGACGAGCACGTCTTCCTATTTGGGCTCCAGGGCGGCCCCAATGCGAGCCATCTTGGTCTTATCGCCCAGGACCAGTTTCACCTCTTTGGTCTCCTTAGACTTTGCAGCAGCACGGGTGGCTTCCTTGCTTGGAATCTCCAGATCGGCAGGAAGGATCTTCTTGGCATCGGTGATGGACTACTGCATGCGGATCAAGAGCTCAAGGGCTTCAGCGGTTGCGTAACCCTCCTTCTCGTAGTTGTAAGCGATGAGCACATTGCCCCTTAGGGATAGTACGCCTTTCTCGGTTGGCATCTTCAGGATTAGGTAGACGTAGTGCTTTATCGCCATAAACTTGGCTAGAGCTGGTTGGCCAAGTATGGTGTGGTATGTTCCCTCAAAGTTCACGATGATGAAGTTGATGTAGTTGATACAGAAGTGGTCGACGATGCCAAACTGGACTGCAAGCGTGATCTGACCCAAGGGTTGAGAGGTCTGCCCCAGGAGCACTCCACAGAAAGGTGCGTTGTAAGGCTCAAGGTCTTCCGGTTTATTGTCTAACTCAGTTAGAGCGTTGCAGGAGAGGATGTCGAGGGCGCTGCCATTATCGATGAGCACCTTCTCGAACTATATGTTCCCGATGACAGGATCCAGAACAAGGGAAAAATGCCCTGGCTCCGGAATATTGGCCCACTGGTCAGCTCTGTTGAACGTAATGGGCTGGTGCAACCAGTTTTGATACTTGGGGTTGACAACTTTTTCATCGGAGTTGTTGAGGGCCATGATAGCTCGAGCAGTAAGCTTCCCCTGTCGCCCATTTTCCATGGCAACCTTCCCACCAAAGATGCTATGGACGCTTCTATCGGGATCCTTGTAGGCATGATGAGGGTCATTATCACGTTCTTCTTCGCTATTGTCCACCTCATCAGGCCTCTTGTCATCCCAGCGGTCATTTTTGTCACCGTCTTTGTCACCGTCGCGCTGCCTTTTGTGGGGCTCTGAGCGGTAGATGGACTTTAGACCCCTGCAATCCCCCATTGTATGGCCAGAGTCTGGATGAGCTGGGCAGGGACGCAAAAAGGACCTTGGAGTAAGCATCCTCATAGTTGCACTTGGGCACTAGCTTGACGGCGTTGTCATCTAGTCAGTTGTGGCTTTGCCGCCCCCTAAAGTCGTCCTGCTAACGCCGATCATGATTGTCATTGCGGTGGTCATGGTTGTCGTTGCGCCGATCGTCGCGTCGGTTGTCACGATGTTGATCATCACGCCGGTCGTCGGGGCGGCGATTTTGCTAGTCGGGGCGAGGAGCCCAGCCAACATCTTCCTTGATCTATTGGTCGGCCTCGTCAGCGTCTGCCCACTTCTTCGCCACCGTGAATAGGTCCTAGACCGAGTCAGGCCTCTTGCTGAGCAGCTTGGTCCTAAGAGCTTCATGGTGGCAAAGGCCTCTGATAAACTCAGAGATAGCTTCATCGTTGTTGATGTTAGGGATGGATATCCATGTTTCTAAGAAGCAACGGATGTAGTTGCGTAATGGTTCATTTGGATAGTCTCTGACTTTCTCCAAATCATACTTGTTGTTAGGCTGCTGACAAGTGGCCATGTAGTTATCGATGAAAGCCCTCCTGAGCTGAGCCCAGGTATCAATGAATCCTTCCCTTAGGCTAAGGAGCCACTGGTTCGCAGATTGGTTGATGACCATATGCAAGTAATTGGCCATCATGTCTTCATCGCCATGCGCTACTCGAACAACGATTTCATGGAGCTTGAAATTTCTTGGCCAAACGACGACACGGAGCTGATCAGTGAATGGCCGGAGGCCGGGGATATGGCTGGCACGCGGTGCATAGCCATGACCGGGTGTGCCATGTGCTTCATCATATTCCCGCATGTGCTGCATCTCAGATGCATGTCGCTCCTCTCGATTGTTCTTAATGCGATCCCTCAAATTCAAGTTGGCACTGAGATGGTCACGGAGGTCGCCTCTAGGCTGCTCCACTTCCTAGTCGGTACCGCGTTGTCTACCACGACTGCCACCACGATTTGCAGTACGCTCTCCTCCATGACATGCGCCATGCCCACCTTGTTAGTTACGTTTGCCCCCTTGATCTACCGCCTTGATCTCAGGGACGGTGCGCCTCATAGTTTACATCGTGGCCCTAGTAAAGATAGGGACCTCCCCATTGCCAAGAACCTCATTGGTCATGACTTTGGGAGGTGGATGCCCATGGAGTGGGTGTACCCCTCTAGTTGACCCGTACTGTGGCCGCTATCAAATAAGCCTTGACAGCGTCGAGTGCTGGGGATTCAGGGAGCTTATTTAGTTCGTTCATGGAGATAGCAATGTTGGCGCTCGGCGTCTTGAAAACTTGCTGGTTGTCGCACATGTCGAATGCGTCGGTCAGATCATGGCGGATATCGCGCTGGCCACTCGCGCCTGCATTAGCCGCATCCCCTTTGGCATTCTCCAGGTCGACTCTCCGAGCCCTATGGTCGACGTTTCTTTCCTCCCGAGTGACCCTCTCTTGATTGGTCTCCCCGTCACGAGGGGGCTCATCATTGCTAACGGTGAATACGACGCCTCTGAAGCCGGGTGGAAAAGCTAGGAAGTCCTACCCATATGGATCAATGAGGGTACATGTATAGCTAGTCCCATGAGATTTGGTAGACCCGGTACTTTCTTCTGGGATTGTAGAGAGGGAGTTCTCTCTGATCTGCCTGATCTCTACCACATTAACAGTAGGCGCAGGGTGGTCTGGTTCAGGCAGGTCTATCAAATAGAGATTGAAAATGTGATCGCGCTTAGCGGGATCCACGATCGGTTGTGGTATGCGGGTGGTGTACTTAGACGCCGCGTTCACCAGCCCATATGGGTAGGTGTTGGAGGAGTGCTCCATTAGGGCTTCATAATCCCCTGACCTCAGGCCGGTTGTGGGTACTTACCGGTAACGAACCATCCGCCCCTCTGGAGTCGCCATGATCACGAGATCAGGGTCAAGACGCCTCTGGCGGCCAGCCCGAATAGGTTGGGAACGGTGATCCTCAGCAGATTGATCTCTAATTGAATCTACTAAGGTTAGGGTTTCAGCCAAGCCCGTGGTGACTCGATTGATAGACTCTATCAGATTGGCATTGTTGAGATACCTTCCTTGATAGCAGGGAAGCAAATGGTGGGTGGTTAGAGGAAGTGACCCCGAGACTGGTCCCAAGATGGAATCCACCATTGTTGATGTAGATTCGGTTGGCGCAAGAGGAGCCTGCACCACCTCCATGACTTCAGTGGGGCCGTTAGCTTCAGTGGTCTAGGTGAACGTCCCAATCGTGAACGTTAGGTCTGCTAGAAGGACCATGAAAGCAGGGAAGTTGACCATCTGGCTCGCCATAGAGTCTGCACGGACACCCCCTACTTGGCATGCCACTGTCAATGAGATGTGGTCGGTAGTCTACCGACGGGTTTGCCCATGGTAGTAGATTATCGGTGGAGGTGCGCAAGACAACGAACTAGATGGTGATGCAAGATGAACAAAAGGTTTATTCAGGTTCGGGCCGCGAACTGCGTAATACCCAACATCCTGTGTCTTTATGGATTATATTGATACATGATGATGATCTGTTTTGAGGGGGATCCTTGCCCGCCTTATATAGTATGGGAGGCAAGGTTACAAATCTAAGGAATCTAATCCCAGCCAATTACAACTGCTGTATCTAGGAAGGATACAATATCTATCCTAACCGACTTTGTTTTCTTGATCATCAAGTAGTCTCTGCTTGCTCCGCACGATTCCCCGAGCAGTTCGGAGATCCGCGTGGCCCTTCCTGGCGAGTTGGGCCACCTTGTCTAGCGAGGCCCATGTGGAGCCATGAGGGTATATAGGTTTATACCGCCACAATGACAAGCTCAAACTGCCAAAGATTTTGTGGGTTAGATTTGAGATGGAGAGCATGATATAGATCGATGAAAATGGAAACAAGAACCTACTCGGATGTACCCTTGACTCGCAATACCTCCATCAGGTCATCGTTCGCCCATTGTCACCAGCCGTCATCACTTGCAAACACGCGGATCTGCCGGCTGACTCGCTCCCCAACCAGGTTCCCAGGTCGATGGTGAGGAGGGAGGCTAGAGGGGCGCTACCATACTAGCGCGCTACCAGCCCGCCTTGGAGGAAGAGAACAAAGGGTGGAGGTGTGGATCAGAGAGGGTGCTGTAGCTGGTTGCAGACGAGGGCTAGGCCGCTCGGAGCTGCCGCGCTAGGCCCTCCGCAATGACCCCATGCCGAGGCCGGGATGCCGTGTCGCTGCGACCCTGCACATGGGCACGGGCACGGTGCGCAGGGCCTCCACGTCACGCGCCAAGAGAGGCGCGAGTGCCAGCCCTGCTCCGCATCATGGCCGCCATGGCTGGAGGCACGCTGAGCGGTGGTGGCGACGTTTGCCTCTGTGCGGTTACGGCTGGTCGTGGGAGGCTAGGTGAGGGAAATGGTTAGGATTAGGGTTAAAAGGAGGCAGGGAGGCTTATATTGCTCACAGGATGAATCTCAACCGTCCGCCTACAGATCAAACGGCCAGAAGACCGTGGGTCGAATACAAATGGGCCGAACTGTTATAACTACACGGAAATACATTTTATAATATTCAAAACATACACCCGTGAGGTAGCATTGTTATAAAATTATTTCACATGCTCAAAACATAGTATTAAACATTTTTAACATGGAACACACTACATAATCGGTGTTGTCTAAGATTTTCAATAATTTCAAAGAGATTTGCTATTTTCGAAGTTTTAAGTGATTTTCTACACATCTTTCAAATGTAACTCCAACTTGAACTATATGTTATGTCAAACAATTTATAAACAATATAAAAAAAATTATATACAAGGAGACATGTTACATTTGAACTCACATCCTGCAATCGATAGAAAATTAAGTGTTTAGATAGGATAAAGTGTGACTATACAACTTTTACAAATACAAACATCTTTCATTTAGTCGTATAACTATGTGTGAGTTGTATCTATTTGTGAACAATGTGCAAATTTTTTTTATTAAAATCATTTGAATTTTTTATGCAGTGTTTGTATACTAAAATCATTTCATCATGTAAGTTTGTAGATTTTCTAATCAAGTTTACATATTATTATATTATTTCAATGGTAATTCAACAAATAATTACAATAATTGCTAAAATTGGTTAGAAAATTCTTCAAATTGACACAACAACATATTTTGGATCTATAAATATTGCATAAAAATTTCACACAATTTTAATAAAGTGATACTATACATCCTTCACAAATATAAACATCTCTCACTCAGCCACATAACTATGTGAGAGATCTATCTATTTTGAGATAGTAAACGATTTTGGGACAGTACACAATTTTAAACGAAAAAGTTGTCAACAACAAACTTGTTGAACCCATCAAAATCTACAACTTTTGTTTTAGCCATTTCTCCATCAAACTTTGTTCGAACAATTCAAAATTTAAATTTTAAAATTTGAGAACTTTAAATAGAAGTTTGGGCTAGTAAATGATTTCAAATGAAAAGTTGTCAACAATAAAGTTGAAGAACTTATCGAGATATACAATTTTAGTTTTGGTCATTTCTTCATCCAAGTTCATTTGAGTAATTCAAAATTTTAATTTCAAAACTTGATATGGTTATTTTCATGTGTATAAGTATAATAACTAACCGGTAATACTATAAACTATATATCTATACCTAACAATAAATTGTGAAAATTTCTGCACACTTTTTAGTTCGAATAATTCCCGGTAGCCAAAAAATGTGCCACCGGTGAGATTCGAATCCTGGGCACTAGGATTGATAAACAAACTGCCTACCACCACACTACAACATGTCATGTGTTACAATAATATCTTTATATTTATTAGGTAAAACTTCTGCCATATAAATTTTCTTTCGTTTGATTTTTTGTTGGCCTTCCATCCAATTTCTTTTTTGTTGCATCCGTTATCCTCATAGGTGATTTTTTGATTGATTTTTTTAAGAATGATTATTATGAATCTTTGAACCCTGATTTTTGTTTACGATTTTTTTCTACTACCAAGTTGTTAACATAATTTTGATTAGAAAATATTCAAACCTAGATTAACATGTGATTCACCTAATCAAAATGTGAGTAGAAAATTTAAATAGTTTATTGTCTAATCTGGTCTAAATCAATGTATCTATACAATCATCAACGACGGCTAGCATGCGAAAACTCAACTCAAGTGAGTTTTCCATCTAACTCTTTATTAGCATTAATATGCTGCCGCATCAAGGAGGTGAGCCCGTACGCTATCCATAATAGCTCCACATCTATATCAACAACACTGTCTCATCAAAAAGACGAGTCTGGATGTCATCGTAGCCGACATGTAATGTGAGGTCATCATAAGATAAATTAGAGCTTTTAAAGTTTATAGAAAGGGTAAAACATAAATGCATATATAAAATTCTACCCTTGTTTGCTATTAACGTTTGATAGTTTTTTTTCCTCCCGTTGCAACGCACGGGCATCTTTGCATAAATACACCAAATTAAGGAAATGGACATGGTCACTTAGTTACGGTTTTCTTGGTATGATTTTTTTTTTGGTGTGGTTTGGTCCCGTGTGCATATACTAAATTGTTTATTTGCAACACAACACAAAGACCTTCGTATTGCATTGGTCAGGTAGCTTGGTTTTTGGGATCGCAGGTTCGAATCCTGAAGGCGTCACTTGATTTTTATCGTTTTTTTAGGGGCTAGCTGCTGCAACAGTGTTGAGCTAGTCCACTGCAACAGTGTCAGCAAAAATAAAAGAGATGGGCCGCGCACGGAAAAAGAGAGAGAGAGATGGGCGTCCGAGGAGGTTGCTAACTGCTAAGGAAGTGTTTCGCGTATAAACAAGAAGAGGAATAAACCACATTCAACGCAAACGAGTCAATGCTGTAGCGGTAAGCCACGTTGGTCTTCTATAATATGGAAGTACTTCAGATTTTTTTTGGCCATCCGCACCATATAAATGCAAAAAAAAATCAGATTTGTTTGCCATCGGCACCATATAAATGCAAAATATTTTTAGTTACCGTATGCACCCAAAAGCCTGTATACATGCAAAATATTTTTAGTTTTACCGTATGCACCAAAAATGTAATAAAATTATTTGGTTCATGATAATTAAAAAAACAAGAGGTACCTATTTGGTTCATCATTTTTTTCTTTGAACTAAATATATGATAGCCGGACTATTGCTTTGGGCAAACTAGAGTATGACATTTTTAAAATCATACACCGTGACGATCTAGATCAAACCGTCATAAGTTAGCGGGTTGGGAATATCCACTGGTGCACATCAATGACGGAAAAAAATTATCGTCACGGATTTCGTCTATCAGTGACGGTTTGTAAATCCGTCACCGAGAATCCGTCATGGATTAACAAGTTTCTTGTAGTGATATCAGACGCTGGATGCTGACCATCACCTATACGATGCATCACCATTATCAATTGATCCATATATCGCTAGCATACTTAGAGCATCATAGTTCCCAAAAAATTAGTAGGTAAATCAATGAGTTTAAGATGTGGCTAGAAAAAAGTTGGCAGCATATAAGACAATTTTGCATCAGGGGTCCCCTAGTTCTGCAGTCATTAAGTGATCGAGTCAAAATCTTTACGGTTTCAGTGCCTCTCTCCCCATCACCGTTGCATCCAACCTTGGACAGCTATAAAGCTAGTTATTCGCCTATTCGCAGCAAGTTATCTTCTGTTCTTCGACCTACAGTCGTGAAGATCGGGCCACCCTGAAGGAAGTTCCTTATCACTTGGTACCAAAGCCTTCGTTGTCACGGTAGGTCTCACCATATTCCATGTACCAAAGCCTTCTATTTTTGTTGATCTCCTAAAGTCCACTAATAAAGCTACAAAAAAATCCTATAGCTTTTTTCACGGTACTACTATCTCTGTGTTGTTTTGTTCATCAAGTTGCTAGTAACCATATATCTTCACATATATCGCATTGTGTTTCATTTGTTATCCACACCCCTATTATTATAAAATTAAGAAGAAAAAGAGAAGAAAGAAGAAAGAAAGATTCAGAAAAAGATAACAGAAAAAGGGGTTGTGTTGCAGTTTGCTTTGCTGAAAATTTGAGTTCTACATATCAAGTTTGTGGTGATCTAAATACCAGCAACTTCATATCTTACAACCGATAACATCACTTGGTTTACAATTACGTAGCCTCCCTTGAATAGCCACCTATAGCTCAACGAAAATCTAAAATTGGGACGTTCGACTCATATCCTTGTGACCTCTCAATCACATATGTGGAACTACTGCACTAGCATGCTCACTGTCCTTGAGAACGAGCAAGAGCTTTGGTAAGTAAGAGGTGAGGTTGTGTGATTCCACAAAATTTACCTATCCACTTTTCTTGGATTGCTCTAACATGGCAGGATCTAATTCGAGTGTTTGTGGTGGTCGACATGGAGAAGTGGAACCACCAGTCACGCAGGCTGAGTTTCCTCTCACTGGTGGAGGCCATGAAGAGGATATTCAATGAATATCTTCCTGCGGTGGGTGGTCGGGCTTCACAACAACATAGCCCGATCGACTCTCGTGGTGGTCTCATTGGCCATAGTACAGATAAGGTCTAGGAAACATTTGTTTCTGTAGATAATTTTTGATTAAATTTGGATGCAGAGCAAACTTTTACTTCACAAAACACAACTGTCTGCAACAAGTGTTGTTCTTGGTTTATCAGAATTGATGGCATCAATATCTTTACTTTATACCTATCAATATCTTTACTTAGCCACCTGTGCAAATTTTGCACTGCCAGACGCTGGTTACTGACCTTCACCCGCACCATACATGCATCCCCATTATGTATTGATCCACATATCGCTAGAATACTTACCCTCATTTGTATATTATGCGCATGCCTTAATATAAATATCTTCTAATTTTGCAACTGCTACCTCATTTTAGTTAATTGGTTGACAAGTCCAGATCTATGCAAGAGGCCCAAACTATAATTCATGATGTCTTGTCGATGAGGCGTCAATGTGTTTTCTTCTATGATTGAATTTGCAGTAAGCGTTGTCTTTTCCCTGCTCAACATAGCGGTGGCTCTGTAATGTTAGCTTGACATATTACTTTCTTGAACAATACCAATAGCTAGCTAATGTAACATTCTGGTGATGCATATAGCATGATGTATTACTGAAATTAAGCAAACCTGATTTGCTGAGTGAAGTGTATTGCCTAGGGATTGAAGTTTAATTTCAATACAGACCAACCACTGAACTTTATTGTTTCCCTAATTCAAGTTCCTAGGGATTGAGTTGTCTACGAGTTTTGAGAACTCTCTGTTTTCTGCACGTTCTGTTTGCTAAGTGTGGTGTATCACCCTTTCTATATTGGAAAAAGAAGAAACGAAAATACAAAAAAATATGTATAGTAAGGTTATTTTCTAATACTGTTTTGCCTTACATTAATATTATGTATTCATATTTTCATGCTGAATTCTAGGTATGGACAACCAACAGCTAGTACTGAACTTGAGTGCAAGGTACAAACTCTTCAGATTGAAGACTGCCTCTCACCTAACTCACGCAATTCTAGGTATGGACAACCAACAGCTAGAACTGAACTTGAGTGCAAGGTACAAACTCTTCAGATTGAAGACCGCCTCTCACCTAACTCACGCAATTTCAGTACCTATCTATCTATCATACTGAAGTTCATGCTACTTCTGAGAGTGCTATCTTTTAAGATCGAAATGATCACTTTCCTTTCCAATCATTGTAATATACATGGACCTGTCCCTCTCTGTTTTCTGAACGTTCTGTTTGCTAAGTGTGGTGTATCACCCTTTCTATATTGGAAAAAGAAGAAATGAAAATACAAAAAAAATATGTATAGTAAGGTTATTTTCCAATACTGTTTTGCCTTACATTAATATTATGTATTCATATTTTTATGCTGAATTCTAGGTATGGACAACCAACAGCTAGTACTGAACTTGAGTGCAAGGTACAAACTCTTCAGATTGAAGACTGCCTCTCACCTAACTCACGCAATTCTAGGTATGGACAACCAACAGCTAGAACTGAACTTGAGTGCAAGGTACAAACTCTTCAGATTGAAGACTGCCTCTCACCTAACTCACGCAATTTCAGTACCTATCTATCTATCATACTGAAGTTCATGCTACTTCTGAGAGTGCTATCTTTTAAGATCGAAATGATCACTTTCCTTTCCAATCATTGTAATATACATGGACCTGTCCCTGATCACGATGTATATCAATTGAGTTCCATATCTGTCAAGCTTTTAAACAAACAAATTATAAATAGATACATCTTTTGAAATCTACATGTCCTTGTATACACGACCCTTAACAAGTTACTGTGCAATATAACCTAAAATAACTGAAGGTTGATTAAGTTCACCTTGAGGTTAAATAAGCAACATAGGATACAATTTGATTGGTATACATCGTGATCAGGTACAGGTTCATGTATATTACAATGACTGCAAAGGAAAGTGATCATTTCGATCATACAGGATAGCGCTTTCAGAAATAACATGAACTTCAGCATGATAGATAAAAAGGCACTGAAATTGTGTGAGTTATATTTTTTTTGTATTTTCATTTCCTCTTATTCCAATATCGAAAGGGTGAGGCATCACACTTAGCAAACAGAACATAAAAAAGAGTGACTTTTCAAAACTTGTAGACAACTTAATCCTTACAAACTTGAATTAGTGAAACACTCAAATTCAGTGGTTGGTCTGTATTGAAATTAAACTTCAATCCCTAGACAATATACTTCAGTCAGCAAATCTATTGGTAATTGTTCAAGCAAGTAATATGTCAAGCTAATATTACAGAGCCACTGTTATGTTGAGCTGGGAAAGACAACACTTACTGCAAATTCAATCATAGAAAAAGACAACACAGCCCCTCCTGTTGGGCCAACGAAACTAACCTGGCCGGTTTGTGACCCGGCCAGGCCAGGTCTGCTACTTGGCCAGCCAGCCTCTCAAGACCAAAGAAACCGCCCAGGCCAGTGTCCCTGTTCGAGTCCGAACCAGTTACTTACCAAATCAGTTTTTGGAAGTGCTTTGGCGAGCACTCCGGTGAAACCAAGAGCACCACCGCACTCCTCGCTTCCTTGCGGATCTAACCATACCAATAATCGAACCAGCTAGGGCTCGGACGGAGCATGACCATGACCATGGCGCCCACGGTGGTGGTCCGCCTGGCGGCGCGGTGGTGAAAACGCTCCTCCAACAAGGTAATGACAAAAACGAAGGGAGCTTCACGCTCAGGAGCTCACCTCAAACACCGTGGTGCACTTAGTGAAGGCGGAGATGGACCAGAGAGACTGGACCATGGTGAGGCAGTGATGGCGGCACTTTGCTCGGCAGTGAGGATGACGATGGCTCTCGGTCAACACCTGTGGCTAGAACCGACGCTAGTAGGTCAAGTAGAAGCGTAAGATGATGGCGGAGCAAGCTGCAAGAGTAATTTGGTAGAGGGCAAGCGGTGACCGAGAAATCGACGGCGACATAAGGGCACGTCGGTGACCGCGGTGAAAGAAGAAGACGAGGACTCCGGTAACTGGGGCTATGTAGGACGGGGGAGGCAGCTCCAGGGTGCTCAGCATACACGCGTGACGTGGCCAAGCACGCAACTGTGTGTCGACGCGCGCTGAGGCGGCAAAACGGGGGCGGTGGCCGTCGGTGACGAAGCAAGCAGGGAAACAGCTCGGTGGCGCCCGGCTCTCAAGTTAATTTTCAAATATTTATGAAAATGCCACTGAGTTTAAATTCCAAATTACTTTCAAATTTTCTAAAGAAGTTGAAAATCTCCAAAAACAAAAATTCCTCAACTTTTCAAACCCTACAACTTTCTTAATAAAAACTTTTTCAAATTCAACTTAGATTTTGAAATTGAATTTGAAATCAAAAGGGGACATTTTTTGGATTTTGGTAAATTCAAAATTACTTTAAATTTTATATTGAAACTTTAAAAACTCAAAACACCAAAGTTGTTCCTCCTGGCAAAACCTACAACTTTGCTATTTTAACCATTTTCAAATTATGCCTCCATTTTGACGTTGGAATAAGGAAATTAAAAGAGGTCAAATTTGGGATTTGAATCTTTTCAAAATTACTCCAAGTTTTATACTAAAACTTTGAAAAGTCCAAAAAACAAAGTTGTACAACCTGACCAGATCTATAACTTTGCTCTTTGGCCAACGCTCAAATTCTTCTTAGATTTTGAATTACACAAAAGGGGGTAAAATGGGGTTTTCCTCGGCTGTCATCCAAATGGATTAATTAGGGTTTTGAATCAAATTCAAACTTGATTTGATTTCTACTTTAATTGGTGATTAATTAGTGATCACAACTGTTATCCAAATGTACCATTGAGTCAAATCACAAGTGACCTACCCAATGCCACATTTTTTTGAACCAATTTTGAATTATAAATTCATTTTAATAAACCTCCCGATTTGAATTCGAATTTGAATTGGAAAACTCGAGGTGAGTTTTGAACTCAAATTCAACCTCAAACTTAGAGTTCATTTTTAATTGTTGCACTTGAATTTATCCCCTACACTTGACACTAGTGTAGAGCACAACTTTACACCTCAAATTACATAGGGCATAATCCAAATATTTAAAATGACATTCAAAACTAGGGTTTTGGATTCAGGTCAAACATCACAAGAACTCAATCAATCTATAAATGTAACTTTGTTTTAGTTGATGCACAACAGAGTTGACTAAAACATGAATGCTTTGCAATGCATATGATGACATGGCTAGTTTTAGTTACCATAACACTAGAGGTGTTACAGGCACCGGGGAACCCTGCTACAGAGGCTCCAGTAGTCGAAGCCGTTGTAGTTGAGGAGGAGGCGGAGATTGAGGAAATCGTTTACCCAGAAGAAGAAAACGTGGCGCCTCAATGTGTCCGTGTTACAAGGAAGTGGGACGATGAGTGGGTGTTCTACGAAGAAGACCACTTAGACTAGGCCCTCCGCAAACTGCAGCGAACAGTAGACGACCTAATGGGCCAAATAAAGGTAAGAGTGCTAGAAGCCCGATGCAACCCTATTAGGCTTTTGTAGAAATTGCTATTACTGATCCTTCATTGTGTTGCAAAGCATTGAGAAAACATCATAGTACCAAAAATGGCACTTCGATACTATCTCCCCAACCATGGAAGAAAACAGAGCCCTGAAGGAGGATGTAGTGCATCTGCAAGAGATGCTACAGCATGCCCGGAAAGAACGGGACGCGCTATAGGTCAGCGTAGATGAGCAGTGCCACCACCTGGACTAAGAAAAGAAAGCTATATGACAAAATCTTTGTGCATTGTTCTCCTTATGACTTGTTGACAAAACCACGCTCTCCTCAGCAGGCATGGAGGCACGGAAGATGCTTCTTGTTGATAAGCTAGCTCGGCTAGCAGAAAGCAACAAGGAGCTGGTGAAGAAAAACAACCAACTCGATAAGGAGCGCAAAGACGAGGTTGCTCGCCTGACCAGCGAGAACACCAAGTTAAAGGAGCGGGTGACCAAGCTGGACAAGGACTTCTCAAGTAAGTTATCGACCACTCAGTTGTTGATTCCCTTCAGTATTATTCATCATGCTCAGCAAGGTCTTATGCTTGAGTGCAGTCGTACGCCAAAATGCAAAGACACACCTAGAGGCACTGATAAAGGAGGAGGACCACTTGGCGTCCAAGTGCAAGGCAATGGAACAAGGAATCAAGCCCATGCTAGACCTGATTGGCATGGAACCTGAAGAGGGGCCAACCGATCGACCAGCCCAACCAGAAGCCATCGTCGAGAAGTGCCAGAGCTCCTAGACCTGGTTCAAACAATACATCCACGACGCTGGCGAGTACGTGGCCGCCCACGTGTTAGGCGTGGTGTGGTCACACTACCCTAGAGTGGACCTGAAGAGGCTTGAAACCGACGTGTCCAACAACACCGATCAAGGGAAAGCCGAGCAGCTCAGGATTACTTCAATGGAAACGGCGTCGAAGATGATAGCCGATGTGGACCTGTCTGGCGAGACTGGACAAAGCAGTTAGTAGGTTTGGGCTAGAAAAAACTTCCATTGATAATTTAAGTTATGATGAAGCACTCAGTGCTTTTGTAAAAACATTAAGTAAGTTATAGTGGAGCACTCGGTGCCCATGCGAACTAGATATTATATCTCTATATAATACATAGTCATGATTTTAGTCGTGAAAACTCTATTTTTTATCATGTTTTAAGGTAAGCACGAGTAGTTATTCCATCCTATAGTCACTCTAGCCCATGTTCGACCAGCAGTTCGGAGCGTGAGGCACGGAGCCCAGGCACACGTAAGACTACCGACTATGGCAGGGAGCTACTGCCGATCATCTGGAACATAGTGAACGGATCTCATGCATGTGTGGGGAGAAATCAGAGACAGTGCCGGCTCTGGAAAACTCAAGTAGAAGAAAAACTGATCGGCAAACCACTTAATAGAAATTTAGGAGATATCACGATGCACAAAAAAGATGGCAACAAAAGCACGATGAAACATTTATTGAATACTTGAGTACAAAAAGAGTACATATCTTTCTTATTAGCGGATCAATCGTACAAGCGCCTAAGGTGGTCGATATGCCATGAATTTGGGACGTCAACTCCATCAAGAGCGCACAGCCTATAAGAGGTAGGCCTAGTGACCGCCTTGACCATGTAAGGGACCTGCCAATGCGACGCTAACTTATGCAATCCTTCTGTATTCTACTTCCTTCGCAGAACCAAATCGCCAACCATGAAGAATCTGTCTTTGACATTGCAGTTATAGTACCTGCGCAAGCCTTCTAAATATTTAGCCATGCGCACACAGGTGTCATGGCGCTATTCCTCAGCGTAATTAACCTCGAGCTCTCTGGCCTCAATTGACCTCTCCTCGTCATGGTTCTCGACCCTTGGTGACTAGAAAGCAATGTCAGCTGGCAGCATGGCCTCAGAGCCAAAGACCATGAAGTACGAGGAAACACCGGTATTGTGACTAGGCTGGGTCCTTAGTCCCCAGACCACGGCTAGCAGCTCCTTTAACCATCTCCCAGGATGCTTATTGTTTGCCCTGTATAATCTTTTCTTTAGCGCATCAAGGATCATACCGTTCGCTCGCTCAGCCTATCCGTTAGCCCTTGGGTGCGCCACCGAAACATACTTGACAACTATGCCTTTGTCATTGCAGAAGTTCTAGAAATCGTTACCGGTGAACGTGGACCTCAGGTCGGTGATGATGCTGTTAGGCAAGCCGAAGAGGTGGATAATTTCATCGAGCAGCTCAGCTGCCTTCTTCGCAGTCCCCGAGACTAAGAGCTTGTACTCAATCAATTTGAAAATTTGTCGATAACGACGTAAACCCAGCGGAAACCTCCCGGAGCCGGCTTGAAAGGCCCAATCATATCCAGTCCCCAGCATGCAAAAGGCTAGAACACTGGAATGGTCTAGAGTTTGTGGGCTGGAACGTGAGTCTGCTTAGAGAAGAACTGGCACCCCTCAGAATGATGGACCAGCTTCTCGACATCGGTGACGGCTATGGGCCAATAGAAACCTGCCCAAAAAGCCTTGCCGACCAGTGTGCGCGAAGCAGCCTGGTTGCCACAAGTGCCAGTGTGGATCTGTTCCAACATCTTCACTCCATGTTCCTGGGACCAGTGTGCCATGCATTTTTGCAACAACTCCTCCTTCATATTCTTGCGCATAAGTTTCCCCTCGACCAGCACATAATGCTTGCTACGCCTTATGTGGCGTTCCATCTCAGTCTTGTCCTAGGGAACCTCTGCAGAGGTGAGATACCTGATGAATGGCTCTCTCTAGTCGGTGCCGGTGGTCGGAATCACAGTGACCAACTGGTCTACAGATGGCTATTTAGCCATAGGCTTCTCTTCTTCCTCGATGGACGGCTTAACAAGGTCATGAACGAAAACTCCATGGTGGATCCTTGCCCGGGTTGATCCTAGCTTCGACAGCTTATCAGCTGCCTCATTGTTAGCCCGGACCACGTGATGAAACTCCAGGCCATAGAATTTGTTCTCTAGCTTTCTGATCTACTCATAGTAAGCATGTATCCGTTCGCTGATATAGTCCCAGTCCTTATTCACCTGGTTTATGACAAGAGCAGAATCACCGAACACTATGAGCCTTTTTATGCCGAGCTCAATGGTGATGCGAAGGCCGTCAAGAGTTGCCTCATAGTCGGCGGCGTTATTGGAGGCCTTGAAGTGAATCTGGAGGACATAGCTCAGCCTGTCCCTAGATGGCGAGATGAAGTACACCCCTACCCCGGCACGGTCGATATTGAGGGAGCCATCAAAATACATCTTCTAGTGCTTGGGGGAGCTGTCAGACACATGTGTATTCATATCTGACCATTCGACAATGAAGTCGACCAGCGCTTCTGACTTGATAGTCGTGCGGCTTCGAAATTCCAGTGAATATGGGCTAAGCTCTAATGCCCACTTGATAATGCACCCGTTGGCATTTTTATTGCGCAAGATGTCCCTCAGTGGAAACTCAGTGACCACTTCAATGGGGCAAGTATCAAAATAATGGCGTAGTTTGCGAGAAGTAATCAGGACGGCATAGAGTAGCTTCTAGACCTAGGGATAATGGGTCTTAGACTCATTGAGTACCTCGCTGATGAAGTATACTAGTTGCTGGACCTTGTACACATGCTCGACCTCCTCGCATTTGATGACGATGACAGTGCTAACTACGTGATTGGTTACCGCAATGTAGAGTAGCAAAGTCTCGCCTTCCTTGGGCGCTATCAGGACTAGAGGAGATGTGAGAAACTGCTTGAGCTCTGCAAAAGTAGTGTAAGCTTCCTCTGACCACTTGAACTTCTCCTTTGCCTTGAGGAGTTTGAAGAATGACAAACCCTTTTCGTCGAGCCGCGATATGAATCAACTCAAAATGGCCATGCATGCAGTTAGCTTCTGGATGTCCTTGACGCACTTGGGCGGTTTCATCTTCATGACCACTTCGACTTTTTTTGGGTTAGGCCGTATGCCATCACGGCAAACTATGTTGCTAAGCAGTATGCCAGATGGCATGCCAAATATGCACTTCTTGAGATTCAGCTTCCATTAAAACTTATTGAGTGCCTTGAAGGTCTGGTAGAGGTCGTCGACCAGGGTAGAGGCCACTTTGGTCTTCACCACTACATCATCAACATATGCCTCAACGAGCTGATCTATGATCTGGTCCTTGAGGCACTGCTGGATGGCTCGTTGATAGGTTGCACCAGCGTTTTTGAGCCCAAATGACATGGTCATGTAGCAGTAAGCACCGAAGGGCATGATGAATGACGTCTTGATCTGGTCCTCCTCTCTTAGAGAGATCTGATGGTAGCCAGAGTAACAATCTAGGAAAGATAAGATCTCATAGCTAGCGGTACAATCTATGACCTCGTCTATATGAGGCAAGCCGAAGGGATCCTTAGGGCAGTGTTTGTTGAGATCGGTGTAATCAACGCACATCCTCCATTCATTATTCTTTTTTCTTACAAGAACCGGGTTGGCAAGCCACTCCGGGTGATACACCTCTTTGATAAAGCTGGCAGCTAAGAGCCGGTTTACTTCTACCCTAATTGCCTCCTTTTTGTCCTATGCGAACCATTGTAGCTTCTGTTTGATTGGCTTGGTGGTCTTTGAAACATCCAAGGAGTGCTCGATCAACTCTCGAGGTACTCCAGGCATGTCTACGGGTTTCCATGCAAACACATTGACATTCTCCCTCAAGAAGCTGACGAGCGCATCTTCCTATTTGGGCTCCAGGGCGGCCCCAATGCGAGCCATCTTGGTCTTGTCGCCCAGGACCAGTTTCACCTCTTTGGTCTCCTTAGACTTTGCAGCAGCACGGGTGGCTTCCTTGCTTGGAATCTCCAGATCGGCAGGAAGGATCTTCTTGGCATCGGTGATGGACTACTGCATGCGGATCAAGAGCTTGAGGGCTTTAGCGGTTGCGTAACCCTCCTTCTTGTAGTTGTAAGCGATGAGCACATTGCCCCTTTGTTGATGCAAAAGTAGATCTACAAACACAAAGGGCTAATACCCGAATTCGATATCCAAAGCGTGCCAGTCGATTTGACCTGTTAATCGACAAGGATGAAGATGCGAGAACTTTGGTCCTGACAACAGCGATACGGCCGGAAGTCACGGCCAAGAGGTACTCACGCGGAACTCGAGGATTGCCGAAGATTGCACTAGAGCAATGCAACTCGCCGAATCGATGAGAACTCGTAATAAAAAAGAAAAAATACGTAAATTGATGAAGTCGTCGAAAGTAGATGTAAATAAGAATAAAAGTTGTTTTTGATATATTGATTGATGTCTCTTACATAGCCCTTCACCCTATATTTATACCCTGATCTACAGAAACATAACCAAATACGACTAGGACACTAAATCCACATCTATGGAAACACACGATTTTGACACAACTCAAACTCTATTAAACATATATAAGGAATTTAATTCCTACCTTATTCCATAGTCCGCCTCAGTCATGATGGTATTCTCATCGACTTCCTTTTATCGGCAAAATTCCTGTTCCATCGGCAGCAACCTTCAAACCATCTTTCATCGGCATCGGCAATAATACCCTTAACCCTATCGGCAACATTTCAACTTGAACCCATACGCCGTTACCACTCATAAGAAACCCATTTTTCATCAGCTATCAATCTACACAATAATCTTTCCCCTGCTGATTAGCCTTTCTTGACCATCTTGACACATGCTAAAAAACGATGTCAACACATGCCCCCCAATTTCGGAGTATAAGATATTAATGCTCCGAAATTTACTCCAGATAATGCCTGCCATTACCTATTTTTCAACCCATTCTCCAAGCATAACATGATCTGTTACCAAATTTAATCAAATCTAAATCTAATCCATGTATCTCAGTAAATATCGCACATTTTTCCCAAAATAACAATCCATCGGCAAGATCTTATCATAGCAACATCACCATTTTAAAATAGAAAGATCTTGTATCAGAATATCCTTCAAGTCATGATTACTTGCCATGCCATCAAATCTTCTGCACAATCCCTTGATTATCGTGCGAACAGTTACCATATCTATCTGAACCACCTTGATCCATCCGCGTACGGCATAGAGATAAGTCAAGAATACCCCTACCCCAAATGGCCTATAAATAGATTTCTCCGAACTGCTCATCTTCTACCTTCAAACTATAACCTTTAGCATTCTCTCTCCGGTGGCAACCCTAACTGCGCATCCTCAACCCACCAAAGCTCACTCCATCGTCATTTTCCAATCACCAGCTCGTGCCCTCATCCTTCTCGAAACAATGGCGGTCAACTTCAACGTCCCTGTGGTTCGTTTTCATTACTTTTACTTTGACCCTTTTATATGTATATTGGTAACTAATCTTCCCTGAAACAGGCCGATAACCCAGTTTCATCAATAAGCAAAAGTGGAAGACCCTTCAACCTCCACCCTATTTCTCCAGCCTCAACAATTGGCTACAACGCCCCTACCTTAGAGGCCCTAACCTTCCAGAGGACTCGTGCCAAAACTATCACCTCCAGACCAAGACTAGCAACATCCAAGGCCACTCTAATGCCTACTGCTTCAAGTCTAATCAAGGCTTTTAAGGTAATAACCTTGCTTACTTTGTTTTTCTGTCGATGCATACTACATTAACATATAACTATCAGGACGTGATAGCTGTAGCTGGATCGTCATCAGTAACTCTTCCAATATCAAGCACCACGACCTCTACTCCTTGAGAGGTATTCTCTTATTTTTACATTCTTTCTGTTAAATATCCAATCTTATACTCGTTTTTGCAGCAACAAACGGGCACATCGGCAAGCACACTAAGTATGCAAGCTCCCCAATCAGCACATGTCAATGCCCCCAGCCAATTGTCGCTGAGGTCCAAACGAAGCGCAAAGCTTTAACCGATGCTGAAGCTCAACAAAAGCGACAGAAATCTACACCAGCTCCTTCATCCGTTCTAACACTTCAAGGGCCGACTACTGATGAAGTTGTAGAAGACATTCCATCGGCATCCCCTGTCGATCCTTCGCATGATCTTTTTCAAACCGCCCCTTCAAGCCAAGTTCAAGAAATTGCCCTGAAGCAGGTAAACCGATTAACTGTTTGGTTTATAATATCCCTAGACATCACAAATAGGATTCCTAACTCCCTTTATTTCACAGGAACAAGATTCTCTCGATAGCTTGTTTTCTTTTGCTATCGACATCTCCGATGATGACGGAGAAGAAGCGAGCTCTTCCCTGGCATTGGGAGCAATATCGGCAGATACATATGGCAAACTAGAAGTTCTCCTAAATCTGCTGCAACAAGATACTGCTCAACTGGTGATTGATTCAGATTCTGTAAGGACCATCTTTACAACACTCCATGGCCAAGTCCCTGCCGATGTTGAAGAAATCATCTTCCCAGCAGTCCATCTGGAGAGCAGACAACTTCAATATCAAAAGGTTGTTCATCGTATTGCCGACAGAGCAGCTCAGGCTCAACTTAAGGAAGAAATGCTACAACTGAAACAAACTGCCGATGAGAAGCATAAAAACATCAGCAACTTGCAAGCCTCCGAAGCTGATCTTGAACAGAAAATTTTAGACCTATCGGCAAAAAGGGCAGCTCTGCTAGCTGAACTAGAAAAGGTTGAAACAGCCCTGACTCAGGTCAAGCAAGAAAAAGACCATCTTCCTGACGCTATCAAGACCCTTCAACAAGAACGAGACGTCCAAGCTCGCAAGGCCCTGGTTCTCAAGAAGAAACTCAAGCCTGTAGAAGGAAGTGCCGATGAAGATGCCAAGGAATTAAAAGAAACCGATGAAATTCGCCTGCGTGTGATATCAGCTATCCATGCTTTGTTAAATTAACGCATCGGCAATGATTGATACTTTGTTTTGACTCTAGCCGATAGGATTGTTATCGGCAATTACTCTTTTATGCATCCATTCAGATACTAGGATAATATTTCTTTAAATATTTTCCATTTAATGCTCTGGGAAATACAATTCCTTCAAGAGTTTCAAGAATATATGCATTGCCAGGAACAGATTGATTTATCCGATATGGACCTTCCCAATTAGGTGACCATTTGCCAAACTTAGAACTTTTAGTCCCAATCGGTAAAATCAATTTCCAAACCAATTCTCCATCGACAAATTTCTTTACCTTCACCTTCTTGTCATACCATCTAGCTACTCTTTTCTTATTCTCCTCGATGCTAACTAAAGCTTTTAACCGATGACCTGCTACATCTTCCAACTCATCCTTCATAAGGATATCATCGGTTGTCAATTGATCTTGAGAGCGTATTCGCCTAAAACCAATTTTAATTTCCCAAGGCAAGACTGCATCATGTCCATACACCAACTGATAAGGTGTTACCTTGGTTACACCATGACACACCATTCGATATGACCACAAAGCTTCATTTAATACTGTATGCCACTTCTTAGGATACTCTTTAATCTTGCGCTTAATAAGCTTGATAATTCCTTTATTAGATGCTTCAGCCTGACCATTAGCCTAGGCATAATACGGTGAAGAATTCAAAACTTTAATCCCCATTCCTATAGCAAACTCATCAAATTCACCCGATGTAAACATAGTGCCCTGATCGGTAGTGATGGTTTGAGGAATGCCAAATCGGTAAACAATATGCTCCTTCATAAAATCAATCATATTAGCCGATGTCACCTTTTTTAAAGGAATTGCTTCAACCCACTTTGTGAAATAATCGGTAGCAACCAGAATAAACTTATGCCCTTTACTCGATGGTGGATAAATCTGACCGATGAGATCAATAGCCCAACCCCGGAACGACCAAGGCTTAATTATAGGGTTCATAGCCGATGCGGGTGCTCTTTGAATATTACCAAATTTCTGACATTCCTAACATCCTTTAAAATATTTAAAATAATCTTCAAGAATAGTCGGCCAATAATATCCATTTCTTCTGATCATCCATTTCATCTTGAAGGCTAACTGATAAGCCCCACATACTCTTGGTAGCTTAGAACCTTATACGTCTTTCAACATTTTTAGATGGATTCTTTAAGTAATCAATAATTTCCTTCCTCCAGTCATCGGTATCAGCTGCCGATATTAATATTTCTTGAACAGGTCGATATCCTGAAGCATGCTGAGCCAATCGGTTAGCATCTTCATTATGCATCCGAGAAATATGTTCCAGATGAAAACTCCTGAACCCTTTTAATAATTTCAAACACTTTTCATGATATGAAATTAGAATTTCATTTCGGCATTCATAAACCCCAGTCAACTGATTTATAACTAATATAGAATCACCGAAGATCTCAACAGCATCAGCACGTACTTCCTTGAGCAATTCTAACCCTTTTATCAGGGCTTGGTACTCAGCTTGATTGTTTGTCGATGTAGCAACAATCGGCAATGAGAACTCATACTTCTTCCCCTGAGGGGAAATTAATACGATATCAATGCCTGCCCCTTCACCACAAGTAGACCCATCAAAGAAAAGTGTCCACGGAGCAATTTCCAGGGAATCCACCGTGTTGCAATGTTGAGTAACGAAATCGACCATAACATGTCCTTTAACTGCCTTAGCCGATTCATAACGTAGGTCAAATTCTGATAATGCTAAAATCCATTTACCAATCCTACCATTCAATATCGGCATTGACAACATATACTTGACCACGTCATCTTTGCATATGACAGTACATTCAGCCGATAGTAAATAATGTCTCAGCTTAATACAAGAAAAGTATAAATATACACATAATTTCTCAATGGCCGAATACCTGATTTCAGCATCTATTAACCGTCTGCTCAAATAATAGATAACACGCTCCTTTCCTTCAAACATCTTGAATAAGAGCTGAACCGATAACAGTATCTTCAGTTGATAAATACAATCTGAAAGGTTTTCCATGTTGGGGTGGAACTAACACTGGAGGATTTGTTAAATAACTCTTAATTTCATCTAAGGCTAATTGCTGTTCATCCCCCCATTTAAATTCCTGATCGGCTTTCAATTTTAATAATGGACTAAAAGCCTTGATCTTACCTGACAAATTAGATATGAATCTTCTGATGAAATTAATCTTACCGATCAAGGATTGTAATTCAGTTTTATCGGTAGGAGCAACAATCTTGTTGATTGCCTCAATAGATTTTCTACTAATTTCAATACCCCGCTGATGCACCATAAAACCCAAGAATTGTCCTACCGATACACCAAATGCACATTTATTAGGATTCATCTTTAATCCATGTTTTCTTCTGCACTCCAATATCTTTTGTAGATCGGTTAGATGCTTTGTGATGTCTCCAGACTTAATTACTATGTCATCAATGTAGATTTCCACCAACGTGCCGATATATTCATGGAAAATAAAAGTTCATAGCTCTTTGATAAGTAGCACCGGCATTTTTCAAACCAAATGTCATAACTATCCACTCAAATAATCCCACATGTCCTGGACATCTAAAATCAGTCTTAGAAATATCTTCTTCAGCCATGAATATTTGATTATAACCTACATTACCATCCATGAAACTGATAATCTGATGCCCTGCTGCAGCATCAATTAACAAGTCAGCAATCGGCATTGGGTATCCATCCATCGGTGTAGCCTTATTGAGATTCCTAAAATCAATACAAACACGAAGTTTCCCATTTTTCTTGTATACAGGAACTACATTAGAAATCCACTCTGCATATCGACATTGCCGAATAAACTTTGCCTCAATTAATTTAGTTATTTTGGCCTTAATATCAGGAAGTATATTAGGATTGCAGCGGCATGCTGGCTGCTGATGTGGCCGAAATCCAGATTTAATAGGCAACCGATGTTCAACTATAGATCGGTCTAACCCAGACATTTCAGTATAATCCCAAGCAAAACAATCTTTATATTCTTTTAACAAATCAACTAGTTGCTGTTTACACTTGGAATTTAACTTAGCGCTAATAAAAGTGGGCCTTGGCCCATCGCCTTCACCAATATCTACTTCTATTAAATCATCTGCCGATGTAAATCCTTGACCTAATTTTTCATCATCGGCAAATCTATCCATTAAAACTCTTCTTCAGAACCGACTGCTTGGATCGGTAGAATTTCGTAATCGGCAACCTTGAGGAACTCTTTTTCCCAAGCTTCTCCTAATATGCATCTAGTCCGCTCATAAGTGTCTGATTCTGCCGATGCGATGATATAAGAAGAATCACCAGGAACAACTTCAATTTTGTTTCCAACCCATTGTATAAAACACTGATGCATTGTAGAAGGAACACAACAATTAGCATGAATCCAATCCCTTCCTAAAAGCAGATTATATGCACCCTTGCCATTAATAACAAAGAAAGTTGTCGGTAAGGTTTTACTGCCAATGGTCAATTCAACACACACTGCCCCTTTAGCTGGTGATACATTGCCTTTAAAATCTTTTAGCATCATATCAGTCTTAGTTAAGTCTTGATCTCCCTTACCAAGATTCTGATACATCATATAAGGCATAATATTAATTGCAGCCCCTCCATCAATAAGTATCTTAGATATAGGCTGCCCATCAACTCTGCCTTTTACAAACAAAGCCTTGAGGTGTTGTCTCTCATCATCGGCAGGCTTCTCAAAAATAGCCATCATTGGATCTAGTGTTAATTGAGCTATTTGGTCAGAGAAAACAACTTCTTCTTCGCTATCAGATAGAGCCAAAAATTCCATCGGCAACATAAACACCATATTGATATCTGCCGATGGGCTTTTATTTTTGTGCCTTATCTGCCACTGCTGATTACCAGATTTCTTATTGGAGGGACTTCCTTCTTGGTAAAAGTCTTTTTGACGCTCTTGCTGCAATTTCCTCTTCTGTGTCTTTGTCAAACCCTCTGGACACTATTGAGGAAGTTTAGTTTTCCACACTGGCTGATAGGTCCTGGTTGTCTCTACACGACGTATATTAGGATCCCTGTAAAATATTTCTTCATCAGGAACTCTTGCATTTGCCATCTCTTCAAGTTCCTCTTGGTTTCTCGGAAAATATGCACCGTGTTTACCAAGCCTTTCATGTACACTAAGCCTGCCCCCCAGCCGATCATATGCTGATGCTCTCCTTCTGATCGGCTCATTAATGGACAAACCTTGATTACCAGATCGAAATCTCCTTATAGGATGATTAACTGCATAATAACCATTGCACTCTGGGCAATTTTCAACAGTAGATAACTTAATACCTTTCTCCCAACAATGAATAAAAAACGGACAATTCCAATGATCCTTATGCCGATTCCATTCTTCTTAACATCTTTCCTCTTGCTGTTGTCGATATCGATCCCTTCGCTGACGCCAGCCTTCCTGTTGTCTTTGAATAATCATGATGCCAGATCGAGGAGGCTTTCCAGAACTACCACCTTCTGTCAATAGCCCCTTGCCTTTTGCATCATCGGTAGTTATACGATGTTGGGGATCTACTGATGCATTCTTTTTAGCCGCTTCCGATGTCAACACCTTAATTTTACCTCAAGTATTCAACATATTTGCTGGAAAAGGATGTTGATCAATTTTCATCGGCATCTGAATTTTGGAATTGCCAAATTTTATTCTCCCAGACTCAATAGCCAACTGTAATTGTTATCTAAATACTTTGCACTCATTTGTACTGTGTGAAGTTGCATTATGCCATTTGCAATACAACATATGTTTCAATTCTTCTGCCGATGGGATCACATGATTAGGTGACAACTTAATCTGGCCCTCCTGAAGCAAAAGATCAAATATCTTATCGGCTTTGGTGACGTCGAAAGTAAACTTCTCCGGCTCTTTGTGACCAAAGGGACAAGATATCGGTTTTTTATTCTTAACCCACTCAGCCAAACCGATAACTGGTTCTTCATCCGAATCAGAATTTTCTACTTCTTCGACAAATGAAACTTTCTTATTCCAATTCCTTTTAGGTTCAAAAACCCTAGTATCTTGATCAGAAATTCTTTGCACTAGATGACTTAGGCTTTCGAACTCCTGAGAAGCATATTTATCCTTAAGATGTGACAATAATCCCTGAAAAGCCAAATCGGCAAGCTACCGATCATCCAACACCAGGCTATAACATTTGTTCTTTACATCTCGTAGCCTTTGCACAAAGCCTTCTACCGATTCATCATTGCGTTGTTTCATCTTTACTAAATCGGTAAGCTTCTTTTCGTGAACCCCAGCAAAGAAATACTTATGAAATTGCTTTTCTAGATCAGCCCAAGTAATAATAGAATTTGGCGGTAGTGAGATAAACCATGTAAATGCTGATCCAGATAGAGATGATGAAAACAAACGAACTCTTAATTCATCTCTACAAGCTGCCTCTCCACATTGAATAATAAAACGATTAACCTGCTCCATGATTGATGTATCATCCTGCCCAGAAAACTTGGTGAAATCTGGCACCTTGTAACGATTTGGGAGAGTAATTAAATCATATGCCGGAGGATACGGAGTCCGATAAGAATAAGTATTAACTTTGGGCTTGATCCCAAACTGATCCTTCATGATCTCTGCTATTTTATCAGCCCAAAAAGCATCAACATCTTGTTGACGATATGGTTGAATCTCCACTGGAGGTACTTGCTGATACCCTTCTGCATATCTTTGTGGTTCACGATCTCCAGCAATTGGCATATTTGTTACTATCTGTAGTCCATTAACCTGCTGAAAAGGGTTCATCGGTTGAGCTGCCGATGTTTGATTCTGAAAAACAGCATGCATGTGACCTTGATGAACACCTGTGGTTTGCTGATTTGGCTGAACTAAATGTTGAGTGGGAAACTGCCCTGGCCAATTATTAGCGTTCATCGGTACAAAATTTGCCGATGGTTGGTAACTTGTTTGCATTGCCGGATAATTACAATTAACTTGAGGTAAAACCTGGACTCCAGGTTGACTTACGATTGGAGCCTTCTGTTGCATCGGTAACAAATTTGCCGATGGACTTGAACTAGATGTTTGTCCCAAAGACACCTGGAAACCGCCTAGAGTTGGTTGTACAGTAGTTGCTGTAGTATATTGAGGTACTTGAGCTATCGGTGAACCGGCCGATAGCATAGGAGCTTTTCCCGTTGCATCAAACACTTGAGGTGATCCGTGGTTAAAAGCAAATGGCTCTGGAGGCATACCATATCTCCACCAATTTGCAGGAGTCTGATTATTCTGTGGTACAGGGCCTGATAAAACCGATGCTGATAGATCTGTATTAAGCTGAACTCGTCCTGATAATGCTGAATCTGGACGCATCGGTGTAGATTGTACATTAGATAAACCTGCTGATACCGGAAGAGAAGAAATCTCTATACCCGCAACGGCCGGGGGAGCTGATGGAGCAATAGCAGATGCTGACTCTGGTTGATGATAAGCAGGTCCAACGTAACGAGGTAACGCTTGCCCTTCTTTGAAAGTTCGAATCACAACATTATAAACAATATTGGATAGCACATTGGAATGATTAATTAAAGCATGATTCACTGCAGAATTAACCATCTCTTGAAGTTTACCCGGATCAGAATCAAAGGTAACTTGCCGAGGCAACGGCAAGTCTTGCTTCTGGATGACTTGTCCACTTTTGTTCAAACTGAATGACTTCAAGCAGAGCTGTCTGTATTCTTGTATAACTCTTTCCATAGCCTGCTTCTGATCATCCTTAAGATCTTCTTCTGTCACCGCGATGATGTTCCCCGCATCGATCTCAAGATTAAGCATCTTGACTAGATCTGTCCCACCAGGCGTGCCAAAAGATGTGTTGATGCAAAAGTATATCTGCAAACACAAAGGGCTAATACCCGAATTCGATATCCAAAGCGTGCCAGTCGATTTGACCTGTTAATCGACAAGGATGAAGATACGAGCACTTTGGTCCTGACAACAGCGATACGCCCGGAAGTCACGGCCAAGAAGTACTCACGCGGAACTCGAGGATTGCCGAAGATTGCACTGGAGCAATGCAACTCGCCGAATCGATGAGAACTCGTAATAAAAAAGAAAAAATACGTAAATTGACGAAGTCATCGAAAGTAGATGTAAATAAGAATAAAAGTTGTTTTTGATATATTGATTGATGTCTCTTACATTGCCCTTCACCCTATATTTATATCCTGATCTACAGAAACATAACCAAATACGACTAGGACACTAAATCCACATCTATGGAAACACACGATTTTGACACAACTCAAACTCTATTAAACATATATAAGGAATTTAATTCTTATCTTATTCCATAGTCCGCCTCAGTCATGATGGTATTCTCATCAACTTCCTTTTATCGGCAAAATTCCTATTCCATCGGCAGCAACCTTCAAACCATCTTTCATCGGCATCGGCAATAATACCCTTAACCCTATCGGCAACATTTCAACTTGAACCCATACGCCGTTACCACTCATAAGCAAACCCATTTTTCATCAGCTATCAATCTACACAATAATCTTTCCCCTGCTGATTAGCCTTTCTTGACCATCTTGACACGTGCTAAAAAACGATGTCAACACCCTTAGGGATAGTACGCCTTTCTCGGTTGGCATCTTCAGGATTAGGTAGACGTAGTGCTTTATCGCCATAAACTTGGCTAGAGCTGGTTGGCCAAGTATGGTGTGGTATGTTCCCTCAAAGTTCACGATGATGAAGTTGATGTAGTTGATACAGAAGTGGTCGATGATGCCGAACTGGACTGCAAGCGTGATCTGACCCAAGGGTTGAGAGGTCTGCCCCGGGAGCACTCCACAGAAAGGTGCGTTGTAAGGCTCAAGGTCTTCCGGCTTAATGTCTAACTCAGTTAGAGCGTTGCAGGAGAGGATGTTGAGGGCGCTGCCATTGTCGATGAGCACCTTCTCGAACTGTATGTTCCTGATGATAGGATCCAGAACAAGGGAAAATGCCCTGGCTCCGGAATATTGGCCCACTGGTCAGCTCTGTTGAACGTAATGGGCTGGTGCAACCAGTTTTGATACTTGGGGTCGGCAACTTTTTCATCGGAGTTGTTAAGGGCCATGATAGCTCGAGCAGTAAGCTTCCTCTGTCGCCCATTTTCCATGGCAACCTTCCCACCAAAGATGCTATGGACGCTTCGATCGGGATCCTTGTAGGCATGATGAGGGTCATTATCGCGTTCTTCTTCGCTATTGTCCACCTCATCAGGCCTCTTGTCATCCCAGCGGTCATTTTTGTCGCCGTCTTTGTCACCGCCGCGCTGCCTTTTGTGGGGCTCTGAGCGGTAGATGGACTTCAGACCCCTGCAATCCCCCATTGTATGGCCGGAGTCTGGATGAGCTGGGCAGGGACACTGAAGGACCTTGGAGTAAGCATCCTCATAGTTGCACTTGGGCACTGGCTTGACGACATTGTCATCTAGTCAGTTGTGGCTTTGCCACCCCCTAAAGTTGTCCTGCTAACGCCGATCATGATTGTCATTGCGGTGGTCATGGTTGTCGTTGCGCCGATCGTCGCGTCGGTTGTCACGATGTCGATCATCACGCCGGTCATCGGGGTGGCGATTTTGCTAGTCGGGGCGAGGAGCCCAGCCAACATCTTCCTTGATCTATTGGTCGGCCTCGTCAGCGTCTACCCACTTCTTCGCCACCGTGAGCAGGTCCTAGACCGAGTCAGGCCTCTTGCTGAGCAGCTTGGTCCTGAGAGCTTCATGGTGGCAAAGGCCTCTGATAAACTCGGAGATAGCTTCATCGTTGTTGATGTTAGGGATGGATATCCATGTTTCCAAGAAGCAGTGGATGTAGTAGCGTAATGGTTCATTTGGATAGTCTCTGACTTTCTCCAAATCGTACTTGTTGTCAGGCTGCTGACAAGTGGCCATGTTGTTATCGATGAAAGCCCTCCTGAGCTGAGCCCAGGTATCAATGAATCCTTCCCTTAGGCTAAGGAGCCACTGGTTCGCAGATTGGTTGATGACCATATGCAAGTAATTGGCCATCATGTCTTCATCGCCATGCGCTACTCGAACAACGATTTCGTGGAGCTTGAAATTTCTTGGCCAAACGACGGCACGGAGCTGATCAGTGAATGGCCGGAGGCCGGGGATATGGCTGGCACGTGGTGCATAGCCATGACCGGGTGCGCCATGTGCTTCATCATATTCCCGCATGCGCTGCATCTCAGATGCATGTTGCTCCTCTCGATTGTTCTTAATGCGATCCCTCAAATTCAAGTTGGCACTGAGATGGTCACGGAGGTCGCCTCTAGGCTGCTCCACTTCCTAGTCGGTACCGCGTTGTCTACCACGACTGCCACCATGATTTGCAGTACGCTCTCCTCCATGACATGCGCCATGCCCACCTTGTTAGTTACGTTTGCCCCCTTGATCTACCGCCTTGATCTCAGGGACGGTGCGCCTCATAGTTTACATCATGGCCCTAGTAAAGATAGGGACCTCCCCATTGCCAAGAACCTCATTGGCGATGACTTTGGGTGGTGGATGCCCATGGAGCGGGTGTACCCCTCTCGTTGACCCGTACTGTGGCCGCTATCAAATAAGCCTTGACAGCGTCGAGTGCTGGGGATTCAGGGAGCTTATTTAGTTCGTTCATGGAGACAGCAATGTTGGCGCTCGGCGTCTTGAAAACTTGCTGGTTGTCGCACATGTCGAATGCGTCGGTCAGATCATGGCGGATATCGCGCTGGCCACTCGCGCCTGCATCAGCCGCATCCCCTTTGGCATTCTCCAGGTCGACTCTCCAAGCCCTATGGTCGACGTTTCTTTCCTCCCGAGTGACCCTCTCTTGATTGGTGTCCCCATCACGAGGGGGCTCATCATTGCTAACGGTGAATACAACGCCTCTGAAGCCGGGTGGAAAAGCTAGGAAGTCCTACCCATATGGATCAATGAGGGTACATGTATAGCTAGTCCCATGAGATTCGGTAGACCCGGTACTTTCTTCTGGGATTGTAGAGAGGGAGTTCTCTCTGATCTGCCTGATCTCTACCACATTAACAGTAGGCGCAGGGTGGTCTGGTTTAGGCAGGTCTATCAAATAGAGATTGAAAATGTGATCGCGCTCAGCGGGATCCACGATCGGTTGTGGTATGCGGGTGGTGTACTCAGACGCTGCATTCACCGGCCCATATGGGTAGGTGTTGGAGGAGTGCTCCATTAGGGCTTTGTAATCCCCTGACCTCAGGCCGGTTGTGGGTACTTACCGGTAACGAACCATCCGCCCCTCTGGAGTCGCCATGATCACGAGATCAGGGTCAAGACGCCTCTGGCGGCCAGCCCGAATAGGTTGGGAACGGTGATCCTCAGCAGATTGATCTCTAATTGAATCTACTAAGGTTAGGGTTTCAGCCAAGCCCGTGGTGACTTGATTGATAGACTCTATCAGATTGGCATTGTTGAGATACCTTCCTTGATAGCAGGGAAGCAAATGGTGGGTGGTCAGAGGAAGTGACCCTAAGACTGGTCCCAAGATGGAATCCACCGTTGTTGATGTAGATTCGGTTGGCGCAAGAGGAGCCTGCACCGCCTCCATGACTTCAGTGGGGCCGTTAGCTTCGGTGGTCTAGGTGAACGTCCCAATCATGAACGTTAGGTCTGCTAGAAGGACCATGAAAGCAGGGAAGTTGACCATCTGGCTCGCCATAGAGTCTGCACGGACACCCCCTACTTGGCATGCCACTGTCAATGAGATGTGGTCGGTAGTCTACCGACGGGTTTGCCCACGGTAGTAGATTATCGGTGGAGGTGCGCAAGACAACGAACTAGATGGTGATGCAAGATGAACACAAGGTTTATTCAGGTTCGGGCCGCGAACTGCGTAATACCCAACATCCTGTGTCTTTATGGATTATATTGATACATGATGATGATCTGTTTTGAGGGGGATCCTTGCCCGCCTTATATAGTATGGGAGGCAAGGTTACAAATCTAAGGAATCTAATCCCAGCCAATTACAACTGCTGTATCTAGGAAGGATACAATATCTATCCTAACCGACTTTGTTTTTTTGATCATCAAGTAGTCTCTGCTTGCTCCGCACGATTCCCCGAGCAGTTCGGAGATCCGCGTGGCCCTTCCTGGCGAGTTGGGCCACCTTGTCTAGCGAGGCCCATGTGGAGACATGAGGGTATATAGGTTTATACCGCCACAATGACAAGCTCAAACTGCCAAAGATTTTGTGGGTTAGATTTGAGATGGAGAGCATGATATAGATCGATGAAAATGGAAACAAGAACCTGCTCGGATGTACCCTTGACTCGCAATACCTCCATCAGGTCATCGTTCGCCCATTGTCACCAGCCGTCATCACTTGCAAACACGCGGATCTGCCGGCTGACTCGCTCCCCAACCAGGTTCCCAGGTCGATGGTGAGGAGGGAGGCTAGAGGGGCGCTACCATACTAGCGCGCTGCCAGCCCGCCTTGGAGGAAGAGAACAAAGGGTGGAGGTGTGGATCAGAGAGGGTGCTGTAGCTGGTTGCAGACGAGGGCTAGGCCGCTCAGAGCTGCCGCGCTAGGCCCTCCGCAATGACCCCATGCCGAGGCCGGGATGCCGTGTCGCTGCGACCCTGCACATGGGCACGAGCACGGTGCGCAGGGCCTCCACGTCACGCGCCAAGAGAGGCGCGAGTGCCAGCCCTGCTCCGCATCATGGCCGCCATGGCTGGAGGCACGCTGAGCGGTGGTGGCGACGTTTGCCTCTGTGCGGTTGCGGCTGGTCGTGGGAGGCTAGGTGAGGGAAATGGTTAGGATTAGGGTTAAAAGGAGGCTGGGAGGCTTATATTGCTCACAGGATGAATCTCAACCGTCCGCCTACAGATCAAACGGCCAGAAGACCGTGGGTCGAATACAAATGGGCCGAACTGTTATAACTACACGGAAATACATTTTATAATATTCAAAACATACACCCGTGAGGTAGCATTGTTATAAAATTATTTCACATGCTCAAAACATAGTATTAAACATTTTTAACATGGAACACACTACATAATCGGTGTTGTCTAAGATTTTCAATAATTTCAAAGAGATTTGCTATTTTCGAAGTTTTAAGTGATTTTCTACACATCTTTCAAATGTAACTCCAACTTGAACTATATGTTATGTCAAACAATTTATAAACAATATAAAAAAATTATATACAAGGAGACATGTTACATTTGAACTCACATCCTGCAATCGATAGAAAATTAAGTGTTTAGATAGGATAAAGTGTGACTATACAACTTTTACAAATACAAACATCTTTCATTTAGTCGTATAACTATGTGTGAGTTGTATCTATTTGTGAACAATGTGCAAATTTTTTTTATTAAAATCATTTGAATTTTTTATGCAGTGTTTGTATACTAAAATCATTTCATCATGTAAGTTTGTAGATTTTCTAATCAAGTTTACATATTATTATATTATTTCAATGGTAATTCAACAAATAATTACAATAATTGCTAAAATTGGTTAGAAAATTCTTCAAATTGACACAACAACATATTTTGGATCTATAAATATTGCATAAAAATTTCACACAATTTTAATAAAGTGATACTATACATCCTTCACAAATATAAACATCTCTCACTCAGCCACATAACTATGTGAGAGATCTATCTATTTTGAGATAGTAAACGATTTTGGGACAGTACACAATTTTAAACGAAAAAGTTGTCAACAACAAACTTGTTGAACCCATCAAAATCTACAACTTTTGTTTTAGCCATTTCTCCATCAAACTTTGTTCGAACAATTCAAAATTTAAATTTTAAAATTTGAGAACTTTAAATAGAAGTTTGGGCTAGTAAATGATTTCAAATGAAAAGTTGTCAACAATAAAGTTGAAGAACTTATCGAGATATACAATTTTAGTTTTGGTCATTTCTTCATCCAAGTTCATTTGAGTAATTCAAAATTTTAATTTCAAAACTTGATATGGTTATTTTCATGTGTATAAGTATAATAACTAACCGGTAATACTATAAACTATATATCTATACCTAACAATAAATTGTGAAAATTTCTGCACACTTTTTAGTTCGAATAATTCCCGGTAGCCAAAAAATGTGCCACCGGTGAGATTCGAATCCTGCCTACCACCACACTACAACATGTCATGTGTTACAATAATATCTTTATATTTATTAGGTAAAACTTCTGCCATATAAATTTCCTTTCGTTTGATTTTTTGTTGGCCTTCCATCCAATTTCTTTTTTGTTGCATCTGTTATCCTCATAGGTGATTTTTTGATTGATTTTTTTAAGAATGATTATTATGAATCTTTGAACCCTGATTTTTGTTTACGATTTTTTTCTACTACCAAGTTGTTAACATAATTTTGATTAGAAAATATTCAAACCTAGATTAACATGTGATTCACCTAATCAAAATGTGAGTAGAAAATTTAAATAGTTTATTGTCTAATCTGGTCTAAATCAATGTATCTATACAATCATCAACGACGGCTAGCATGCGAAAACTCAACTCAAGTGAGTTTTCCATCTAACTCTTTATTAGCATTAATATGCTGCCGCATCAAGGAGGTGAGCCCGTACGCTATCCATAATAGCTCCACGTCTATATCAATAACACTGTCTCATCAAAAAGACGAGTCTGGATGTCATCGTAGCCGACATGTAATGTGAGGTCATCATAAGATAAATTAGAGCTTTTAAAGTTTATAGAAAGGGTAAAACATAAATGCATATATAAAATTCTACCCTGGTTTGCTATTAACGTTTGATAGTTTTTTTTTCCTCCCGTTGCAACGCACGGGCATCTTTGCATAAATACACCAAATTAAGGAAATGGACATGGTCACTTAGTTACGGTTTTCTTGGTATGATTTTTTTTTTGGTGTGGTTTGGTCCCGTGTGCATATACTAAATTGTTTATTTGCAACACAACACAAAGACCTTCGTATTGCATTTGTCAGGTAGCTTGGTTTTTGGGATCGCAGGTTCGAATCCTGAAGGCGTCACTTGATTTTTATCGTTTTTTTAGGGGCTAGCTGCTGCAACAGTGTTGAGCTAGTCCACTGCAACAGTGTCAGCAAAAATAAAAGAGATGGGCCGCGCACGGAAAAAGAGAGAGAGAGATGGGCGTCCGAGGAGGTTGCTAACTGCTTAGGAAGTGTTTCGCGTATAAACAAGAAGAGGAATAAACCACATTCAACGCAAACGAGTCAATGCTGTAGCGGTAAGCCACGTTGGTCTTCTATAATATGGAAGTACTTCAGATTTTTTTTTTTTGGCCATCCGCACCATATAAATGCAAAAAAAAAATCAGATTTGTTTGCCATCGGCACCATATAAATGCAAAATATTTTTAGTTACCGTATGCACCCAAAAGCCTGTATACATGCAAAATATTTTTAGTTTTACCGTATGCACCAAAAATGTAATAAAATTATTTGGTTCATGATAATTAAAAAAACAAGAGGTACCTATTTGGTTCATCATTTTTTTCTTTGAACTAAATATATGATAGCCGGACTATTGCTTTGGGCAAACTAGAGTATGACATTTTTAAAATCATACACCGTGACGATCTAGATCAAACCGTCATAAGTTAGCGGGTTGGGAATATCCACTGGTGCACATCAATGACGGAAAAAAAATTATCGTCACGGATTTCGTCTATCAGTGACGGTTTGTAAATCCGTCACCGAGAATCCGTCATGGATTAACAAGTTTCTTGTAGTGATATCAGACGCTGGATGCTGACCATCACCTATACGATGCATCACCATTATCAATTGATCCATATATCGCTAGCATACTTAGAGCATCATAGTTCCCAAAATATTAGTAGGTAAATCAATGAGTTTAAGATGTGGCTAGAAAAAAGTTGGCAGCATATAAGACAATTTTACATCAGGGGTCCCCTAGTTCTGCAGTCATTAAGTGATCGAGTCAAAATCTTTACGGTTTCAGTGCCTCTCTCCCCATCACCGTTGCATCCAACCTTGGACAGCTATAAAGCTAGTTATCCGCCTATTCGCAGCAAGTTATCTTCTGTTCTTCGACCTACAGTCGTGAAGATCGGGCCACCCTGAAGGAAGTTCCTTATCACTTGGTACCAAAGCCTTCGTTGTCACGGTAGGTCTCACCATATTCCATGTATCTACCTTTGATTTATCCATCATATAGTACTATTTTTGTTGATCTCCTAAAGTCCACTAATAAAGCTACAAAAAAATCCTATAGCTTTTTTCACGGTACTACTATCTCTGTGTTGTTTTGTTCATCAAGTTGCTAGTAACCATATATCTTCACATATATCGCATTGTGTTTCATTTGTTATCCACACCCCTATTATTATAAAATTAAGAAGAAAAAGAGAAGAAAGAAGAAAGAAAGATTCAGAAAAAGATAACAGAAAAAGGGGTTGTGTTGCAGTTTGCTTTGCTGAAAATTTGAGTTCTACATATCAAGTTTGTGGTGATCTAAATACCAGCAACTTCATATCTTACAACCGATAACATCACTTGGTTTACAATTACGTAGCCTCCCTTGAATAGCCACCTATAGCTCAACGAAAATCTAAAATTGGGACGTTCGACTCATATCCTTGTGACCTCTCAATCACATATGTGGAACTACTGCACTAGCATGCTCACTGTCCTTGAGAACGAGCAAGAGCTTTGGTAAGTAAGAGGTGAGGTTGTGTGATTCCACAAAATTTACCTATCCACTTTTCTTGGATTGCTCTAACATGGCAGGATCTAATTCGAGTGTTTGTGGTGGTCGACATGGAGAAGTGGAACCACCAGTCACGCAGGCTGAGTTTCCTCTCACTGGTGGAGGCCATGAAGAGGATATTCAATGAATATCTTCCTGCGGTGGGTGGTCGGGCTTCACAACAACATAGCCCGATCGACTCTCGTGGTGGTCTCATTGGCCATAGTACAGATAAGGTCTAGGAAACATTTGTTTCTGTAGATAATTTTTGATTAAATTTGGATGCAGAGCAAACTTTTACTTCACAAAACACAACTGTCTGCAACAAGTGTTGTTCTTGGTTTATCAGAATTGATGGCATCAATATCTTTACTTTATACCTATCAATATCTTTACTTAGCCACCTGTGCAAATTTTGCACTGCCAGACGCTGGTTACTGACCTTCACCCGCACCATACATGCATCCCCATTATGTATTGATCCACATATCGCTAGAATACTTACCCTCATTTGTATATTATGCGCATGCCTTAATATAAATATCTTCTAATTTTGCAACTGCTACCTCATTTTAGTTAATTGGTTGACAAGTCCAGATCTATGCAAGAGGCCCAAACTATAATTCATGATGTCTTGTCGATGAGGCGTCAATGTGTTTTCTTCTATGATTGAATTTGCAGTAAGCGTTGTCTTTTCCCTGCTCAACATAGCGGTGGCTCTGTAATGTTAGCTTGACATATTACTTTCTTGAACAATACCAATAGCTAGCTAATGTAACATTCTGGTGATGCATATAGCATGATGTATTACTGAAATTAAGCAAACCTGATTTGCTGAGTGAAGTGTATTGCCTAGGGATTGAAGTTTAATTTCAATACAGACCAACCACTGAACTTTATTGTTTCCCTAATTCAAGTTCCTAGGGATTGAGTTGTCTACGAGTTTTGAGAACTCTCTGTTTTCTGCACGTTCTGTTTGCTAAGTGTGGTGTATCACCCTTTCTATATTGGAAAAAGAAGAAACGAAAATACAAAAAAATATGTATAGTAAGGTTATTTTCTAATACTGTTTTGCCTTACATTAATATTATGTATTCATATTTTCATGCTGAATTCTAGGTATGGACAACCAACAGCTAGTACTGAACTTGAGTGCAAGGTACAAACTCTTCAGATTGAAGACTGCCTCTCACCTAACTCACGCAATTCTAGGTATGGACAACCAACAGCTAGAACTGAACTTGAGTGCAAGGTACAAACTCTTCAGATTGAAGACTGCCTCTCACCTAACTCACGCAATTTCAGTACCTATCTATCTATCATACTGAAGTTCATGCTACTTCTGAGAGTGCTATCTTTTAAGATCGAAATGATCACTTTCCTTTCCAATCATTGTAATATACATGGACCTGTCCCTCTCTGTTTTCTGAACGTTCTGTTTGCTAAGTGTGGTGTATCACCCTTTCTATATTGGAAAAAGAAGAAATGAAAATACAAAAAAAATATGTATAGTAAGGTTATTTTCCAATACTGTTTTGCCTTACATTAATATTATGTATTCATATTTTTATGCTGAATTCTAGGTATGGACAACCAACAGCTAGTACTGAACTTGAGTGCAAGGTACAAACTCTTCAGATTGAAGACTGCCTCTCACCTAACTCACGCAATTCTAGGTATGGACAACCAACAGCTAGAACTGAACTTGAGTGCAAGGTACAAACTCTTCAGATTGAAGACTGCCTCTCACCTAACTCACGCAATTTCAGTACCTATCTATCTATCATACTGAAGTTCATGCTACTTCTGAGAGTGCTATCTTTTAAGATCGAAATGATCACTTTCCTTTCCAATCATTGTAATATACATGGACCTGTCCCTGATCACGATGTATATCAATTGAGTTCCATATCTGTCAAGCTTTTAAACAAACAAATTATAAATAGATACATCTTTTGAAATCTACATGTCCTTGTATACACGACCCTTAACAAGTTACTGTGCAATATAACCTAAAATAACTGAAGGTTGATTAAGTTCACCTTGAGGTTAAATAAGCAACATAGGATACAATTTGATTGGTATACATCGTGATCAGGTACAGGTTCATGTATATTACAATGACTGCAAAGGAAAGTGATCATTTCGATCATACAGGATAGCGCTTTCAGAAATAACATGAACTTCAGCATGATAGATAAAAAGGCACTGAAATTGTGTGAGTTATATTTTTTTTTGTATTTTCATTTCCTCTTATTCCAATATCGAAAGGGTGAGGCATCACACTTAGCAAACAGAACATAAAAAAGAGTGACTTTTCAAAACTTGTAGACAACTTAATCCTTACAAACTTGAATTAGTGAAACACTCAAATTCAGTGGTTGGTCTGTATTGAAATTAAACTTCAATCCCTAGACAATATACTTCAGTCAGCAAATCTATTGGTAATTGTTCAAGCAAGTAATATGTCAAGCTAATATTACAGAGCCACTGTTATGTTGAGCTGGGAAAGACAACACTTACTGCAAATTCAATCATATAAAAAGACAACACATTGACGCCTTATTGATAAGACAGCATAAAAAATAGCTATGGGCATCTTGCATAGATCTGGAAACCGACAGGAATGTAATTCCTGATGACAGACCATTAGGAATCAGCTGACAGAATCAGGTCGCCTGGAAAGACTGACCTTTCCTAACAGTAGGCTGACATGAATGTAATCCTGACGGCTACCAGATGGTGCGCCCAGCTTTCACTACTGATGGTTGACTGTCAGGAATGCTCGTTAGTCCTAACGGAACTTACTACTTGTTAAAAATATACATTATACAAGCAGATTTACATTGAATTCAGTTCTACAATAGTTCCATATACATGCCCATGACTTCATCATATACATACACATCAGAATTCCATATCTGTCAACCTTTTAAGCAAACAAATGATAACTGGATACATCTTTTTAGATATACAAGTCCTATGCATCACCCAAAACGAGTTACAACTCAATATAACCTAAAGTAACTGAAGGTCAATTAAGCTCAACTTGAAGTTCAATAAGCAAGGTCCATGTATATTACCATGATGCAAAGGAAAGTTATGTCTCTCTAGTACAATGAAACACAGCTCTCCTGCGTTTTCAATTTATTTCAAAGGAAAGTTATCATTTCACTCCTACAAGATAGCGCTTTCTGGTTTTGCATATAGTATGATGTATTACTGAAACTAAGCAAACCTCTGATTTGCTGACTGAAGTGTAGCCTAGCGATTGAAGTTTAATTTCAATACAGACCAACCACAAAAGTTTTGTGATTTGCTAATACAAATTCCTAGGGATAGAGTTGTCTACAAGTTTTGAAAACTCGCTGTTTTCTGTACGTTCTGTTTGCTAAGTGTGGTGTCACAACCTTTCTATATTGGAAAAAGAGGAAATGAAAATACAAAAAAATATATAGGGTAAGGTTATCTCCTAATACTGTTTCTGCCGACATTAATATTATGTATTCGTTTTTTATGATGAATTCTAGGTATGGACAACCAACAGCTAGAACTGAACTTGAGTGCAAGGTACAAACTCTTCAGATTGAAGCCTGCCTCTCAGCTAACTCTCACACAGTTTCAGTACCTTTCTATCTATCATACTGAAGTTCATGCTACTTCTGAGAGCGATATCTTGTACGATCGAAATGATCACTTTCCTTTGCAGTCATTGTAATATACATGGACCAGTCCCTGATCATGATGTATATCAATATGTGGTCCACCAAAAATGACCAAAGGACGTTATGATAATGTTTATAACAGTGAATGGTTCTAAGACTTGTCTTGGATCATCACATTGGAGTTCGGAGATGAAAAGGAGAAAAAGGCGTTGCCCAACCCTACAGAACTAGCATAGCCGGTCCTCGATCCGACCAGGCGGGCTTTCCCCTTGCGCTGTTGGGCTCCCTGCTGCCCCCTCCTGCTTAACCAACGAAACCGGTCTGGCCAGTTTGGAACCCTGTCAGCCTAGTCCTGCTGGGCTCCACACAGCCCCTCCTGTTGGGCCAACGAAACTAACCTGGCCGATTTGTGACCCGGCCAGGCCAGGTCTGCTACTTGGCCAGCCAGCCTCTCAAGACCAAAGAAACCGCCCAGGCCAGTGTCCCTGTTCGAGTCCGAACCAGTTACTTACCAAATCAGTTTTTGGAAGTGCTTTGGCGTAGGAAACTTCGAGATTATGATTTGGACTTGTTTCCTACTGGGATAAAACGACCCCCCTTTATATATATGAGAGGATTATGGCCGATTGAAGGATCCAACACGCAATCATCTTTTCTACATCTATTACCCAAGTTTTGCACTATTCCAAACCTCATGTTGTTCATTGCATCTCTCTGCGAGATTCATTGGCGTTCTAGGTGGTCTTGCTGATTTGTCCTCCTGGTAGGTGTTCCCGAGCTTTTGCAGCAAAGGACAGGCTCTAGATTGTCTTAATCGGTCTCTAAAAATGTAGTACTTAAATAAAATCTTTTAAATTATTGCTTTTCGACATGAAATGAATTTTCCCGTCATATTAACATTAATAATGAGTTTTCCATCACATTACCAAAATGCCAGTGAGCCGTGGAAATATAGGAGTCATAGTTTGGCTTCCATGAAATGGCGTATCCATTTTGTGAACCATGTATGTTACGCTAGTGTCGAGATGTCTTGAAATTTTTTTTGCAAGCATGTGGACCCAAAGTTTGGCCCCACAAAGAATCTTAGATTTTTATGATCAATTTTTGTATTTACTACATTTATTTTGGGCTGAAATGAAGAAAGGAGATTGAATTACTCCATCAAAATAATATAATTTTCCAACTACCTCCACCAAATTTGGTTAATGGGGCCATAGTATAAAGGTTTGGTACCATTTCGTATGTTTTTGGTGGTAGCCTCAGTTCAACCTCCAATTACTTCATACCGTTAAGCAAAGATTCATTTAAGCTGTAGAAAATAGCAAAACACCTTAGTAAAATCTCAAACTTAGTGATTCCTTAACTCATGACACATAAAACATCAGAAAAAGTTTGAGGCGCATATAAATACTATGCACAATATTAGAGAAACATATATAAAATAAGCCAAGATACATAGATAACAGCAAAGATCTGGAAATCATTACAAATGTTTAGCGTTACGTAGAAATGACGTATAAAGAAAAAAACTCAACCATTATTCATAATCCAAAAAACAACAAATTTCCCAATTTATTTGTAAACCATGAAATGAGCTACACTAGCAATGAAAGATACGAGAATGAAGTTGCTAACCTTTAGAACCTAGAATGGATGGAGGAATGAACTCTTCACAAAATAGCCCGAGAGCAATTACAAAGCAAAAGAACATAGAGACTGAGCTTCAATAATTGTACTGGATGTCTTGGGCTTGGGGACTAAAGAAGGTGGATATATAGCGTGGACATTTGGTCCTAGTTGGTGGCCAAGTATGGGACTAAAGGTCACCCTCTAGTACCGGTTGGAGCCACCAACAAGGACTAAAGGCCCCTCCTGCGCCCGCTTGCAGGGCTAGCCGTTAGACCAGGGACCAATTCTCACATTAGTCCTAGCCCCAACTCTGGCCGAGTCTAAAGGTAAAAACCAACACTACTACACAAAACTTAAACGAGGTTGGCAAAATTGATTAACCAAAGCGGGCAAGCCAACCGCCTCGGAAAAGGTCACGGTAAATGGTGTATTTTCCGACGCGGTTGCATGCCTGCCTCAGTTAATCAAATAAAAAAACAAAAAAAGAAAAAGATCCATGGATAAACCCGGTGAGCCTATCCACAGGCCCACCAAGCCCATCCACGCATCGCCGCAACTGCTTGCTGGTGACGTATCCTCGCCGGACTGCCGGGATCCACCCGCCCGCCTCTGGCTCTAGTCGCCCTCTGCCGGATCTGGCCTTTGGCCGCCAGGATCTGGGTGCATGTTGCCAGATCTAGCCATAGGCTGCCCACCGCCAGATCTAGAGCAAGGGCACGACCGCTACCGTGACCGCTCACCGGATCCACTACCACGGCACGAGCACCGCCGGATCTGCGTGGAGGAGAAGCTGCTCATGCCGGATCTGAGTGGAGGAGGTACCAGATCCACGGTGATTGAGGTGGTGGCGCCGGATCCACCGCCGGGGAAGGCTGCCGCGTGCTCTCGACCCGGGATCCGCCACCGGGGAAGGCCGCTGCGTGCTCGCCACCCGCGAGCCGTCGTCGTGGAAGGACGCCGTGAGCCCATGCAACCGCCATGCCCCCGTCGCATTTGGATCCTGCCACCGCAACCTCCATGCCCCCACCGCATCTAAATCCCACCACTACAACCGCCATGGCCACCGTCGCATGTGGAGGAGAGGGGAGGGAGGAGCACGAGGGACGGAGGGAGGAGCGCGCTCGCTGCCCCCGCGGTTGCGTGGAGGAGATGGTCGGGGCTGTGGCTGATGGGTCAGGGAGAGACTGAGGGAGTGACTTTAGTGTTTGTGAATTCGTTTATATATTGGAGATGATAGTGGGCTGGTGTGGGCTTGTGGGCTTGGCCTGATTTACCGAGGCGGTTGAGTTAGAATGCCCACCTCGGTTAATGATTTACCGAGGCGATTGAGTTAGAATGTCCACCTCGGTTAATATATATTAACCGAGGTGGCCTGTTAGGTTGCTCGCCTCGGTTAAACATTAACCAAGGCAGTTGCTGGTGTGGCTGCCCGGCCACGAATAACCGAGGCGGGCAACCAGGCCAACCGCTTCGAGCCCCAAAGTGAAACGCTGTGCAAAATATTTTCTGTAGTAGTGCAAAGCTCTATTCTCTACTAGTGTATCTGCTTATATATATTAAGTTGAACATTTCTAACATTGATGCGTTGGTTATAGAAGAACCTAGATGGACTTATGTTTATAATTAGAGAAAGTACAAAGTACGATTAAGGAGATACATTGGGTATAGACGTGGTTGAATTCAATCATTATTAGAACCATACTGATTTATATAGACGTGGTGCGATCCAATCAGCGCACGTTTTTAGTCAACTTTCGTTCTTTATCCACCCGATGTCCTATATTTAGGGATATGTGATGCTGGCCACTCGTTTGGTGGTTAAGCCATGGTAACAGTTCGAGCAATGTTCCTAGTTCCTAGGAGTCTAGGACTAGTACTATGTATTGATCTATCAGCGTGGCGTAATTAATCATTCCAGGGAAACAGTTCGAGCCATGTTCGTAGTTCCAACGACAAGTACTATATAATGATCCATCGGCCTAACGTAACTGATGATGCCATTATCTTTGTAGTGGCCTACAACCGCTTGCCATGGAATGGAACCATCAACGTCATTGATCCTACCGTGGCATTGTCTGTCCTTATATAGTACGTATACCACAGGAGATATTTTGGCATTGTTCCAGGAGTTTATAAGATATTTTTTTGAAACTTAATTACGAAGTAAGACATCATAGATGGTTGAAAAGAATTGCTGCTGAAAGGTCTGTCTTGCTGAACGCAACTCCCTGATGGTTTGTGTCCGCTCTCCAGTTTGTGAATGCGAGGTGTGGGAATGGGTGGAGCCCAAGTCGAGACAGCTGAGAGCATGAGAGTGGACACACAACACCGTGGCAATAGTCCATACTGAAAACTAGTAACTGCAGGAAGCTTCTGTCATCGTGTCACCAGCTTCCTCCTCGTCACACAAGCACATCCACGACCGCATGAGCACAAACAGGATGACCATAATATCAGGATAGAGAGCTGCACTATTTCCATGAGTGGGACGGGACGCCTGCTGACCATGAAGCATCGACCACTCTTTGGGCTGCCGCCTCGACCTCGACTCGTTGGCCATGGCGGCTACCAAGACATGAATGATTGCTGCAACTCAACAGTTATAAGTCTGTGTAAATGCTCCAGCGGCACTGGGACATGCAGTGCCTAGAATTAATCAGTTTCTTGACAACTTAGTTTCTCAATTTGGATTTCAAATGCGTATGATGCTCATAATGATGATGATTAGGAACAAGTCAGGACTGGGTCATGGCATGGCTGCAAAGCCATCTACAAACTCAATCATGGGATAGACTAAAAGAAGCAATGCGTGATCGTTTTATTCCTCCTTAAAAACGTGATTTGCGTAAGAAATCATTGCACTTAGAGCAAGGTAATATGTCTTTCCAGGAATATTATACAGAGTTTCAAAAGTGCTCAATATGTTGTGGGATAGTAGAGGACATAGAAGATAACACTGTTTGCTTTTATGGTGGTTTGAGGCATGAAATATAGGATATTGTTATAAGGAATTTTATAATGTCAATCGTTTGTTCCAGCTTGCTATGCTTGTATAAAAAGATTTGCAGGGATGTTAGCAAAGGAACCTAGACAACATTGACAACAACCTCACAAACCAAATATTATCAAGGACAGAGTAAATGAAAGAAATCACTGAGCAATCATTTGCAAAATTGGACACTTCAATAAAGCAGGCAAGTGGCCGCTTCTGATGCTGCAGCAGTATCTTCGCCACCACCACCCACATCCACTCAACAGTATGGTAAAACTTTAATCCATGCTGAAATTATTCAAATTAATGGAGATAGAGCAGCTAATGAAAAGAAACAATTAGATGTTAAATCTAAAGATAAGCAAGTATCCAAATTGAAAGGTTCTTTTATGCTTGCTACAAGCTCTGATGGCCCTGTTCATTCGGCTTATAATCCGTCTTTTTCAGCTTGTTTTTTCAGTCGGAACAATATTTTTCTCTCACAGCAAATCAGCCAACAGTGTTTTTCAGCCGGCTTATCAGCACAGCCGAACGGCTCCGATATTGCTGAAATTTATGATGATTTGCTGAATTTATCCACTACTCATGCTATAATAGAGCAACATTTAGTGGACACTAAATCTGAATTACCTTAGTCATGAAATAATTGTTCTACTAGTGCTTGTGATAAAGAAGAGTTGTGTCATAGCGCTTCCATTATACATGTGCCACAACTATTGAATGAGATTGATTCTTTTATTTTGGAGCCACATATTTATGCTGAAAGTGTAAATTTTCTTCCCATTACTACTAAAGGATGAACTGGCATTGCCATGGTTGCCTAGATGTACATATCATTTTATTGGCAATTATAATTGTAAAGGAGAGTATATGCTACATCGTGTCTATATTTGTTCAAATTTGAAATCTCCTTTTGCCATGCAAAAATATGATCAGTTAGAGGGTTGTAATTGCGATAATCTTGTCATGTCGAGTTTCCCTAGTTTCATTCTAGAGAAAAAGGCTAAATTTCAAGATGACGAGCACTATTGGTTACTACCTACAACATATCCTCCAACTAAGACGAGACCAAGGACGGTTTATTGTCAAGAAGGGGAGGATGATGAGGACATAACACCTATGGACGTGCCCATGAAAGTAAAAGACAAGGTAGGCTCGTTCCTATATTAGTTGCACAACGAGATAAGTAAGAATTTGCTGCTATCTAATGTTGTCACTTTCAATAGTTTAAGAACAATGATGATGATGATTTAAACTTGGGAAGGACACTTTTTATGACTTCAACAATAGATAGGACATGGATACAACATGCAAATGATCGATCTAGGAGTGCTAGCTCATGAAAGTCTAACATTCTGTCGTCGATAGCCCGACAGTTCTTCATAGGGAAGGTCATGACTCATCCATCCGGACTGCGATGGAGGTCAATGAGCACTTGATGGAATGCTTGCTTGATGATCTTTCAAATAGGTCTGGTCCCACCTCAATAATACATTGGCAAGGTCTTCAAATAATCAAGACAAACTGTCGTTGTTCCGTCAGGTGCTATGACATCGTCGCGGGCTTATTATTCACCCTTGGGGCCCTAGCCCAAGCTAGAGCACACCCCAACCATGTGTAGAACATACCAGGAAGCCCATGAATGCACTCCCCCTTGGCCAAATCCTTAGGAGGCCAGCAAGGGCGTCCAAGTCAAGATGGAATCCAATCGTACCAAGTTCGAGTCTATCTTGGAATCCATAACCAGCCTGCAGTAAAACAGATGCCCCAGACACATACAGACTCTGTTTTCGTTGCTCCACCTATAGATGGAAAGATAATTTGATAATCTAACTGATGGCTTTGTTTTGATGTCAAAATTCCACTAGAGTCAATGAAAACTGTCAAAACACGTAAGCATCCAAAATATGTCGGTGTGCCACGTCACCGTCTATTGGTTCGTTGGGCCATGGATCGTTATAGACTCTGAAGGGGGCGCATACAGGAGGGCGACGACAGTTATACCTTACATTGAGTCCTCAGACACCACGCATGGCATGACTATGTGAAAGGACGTCAACTTGCCTTTGAAGCGTTCACTGTGTGCATAATGCGTACATGCTGCACCAAGCGACGCCAACGCCAAGAACGGAGACACTTTCGTCTGGCTGATGCAGTGGCTGATCTGTCTCCAGTCGTCGATGCAGCTTGCTCTCCACGACGCCGCTGCCAAGTGCGGGCATGTAGCTTCACAGATGCATGTGCGATGGCCGAATCGATCTCCGGTGTGCATGCCCTTGCGTGACTTCCCCCCTGGATGTGCCCGTCCTGAGCAGGATGCCGCCTTGGACACACCGAGGCTGTGCGGGGTGCATGTGGCGGCTAGGCTAGGCCTGCACGGGATGGTCGCCGCGGCCGCGCAGGGTGGACACGGCAGCCGAGCAGGGGCCATGCATAGGCACCGCATCACCGACGTCCATGGCTGGCGTCCGGCGTCGATCCAGGATTTGAAGGTTTTGAGTGTCTTCTCCCATGCCAAACACCTAGGGACTTCTCGATTTGTTCTGTATTCTGACAGGGGCATTCTAGTCATTTGCATGTGGGTCCACATGATAGTTCACGGTAGAAGTGTCAGTTAGGGAGGAAATTTTTCAAGAATGGACAAATAAATAAGAATTGTACTTTAGGTGCCAAATACGGAAGATGAAGTTTTTCTAGTGTTAGATAAGGAATTTTCTCTTAAGAAAAAGTCAAAGTTTCGAAGACCCATAGTACTGCATTATTATTTATTTTTATTTTTATAAGTAAAAATATGAAAAGGGCATTAGGGACATCACCAGGAGCGGGGCAGCATTTTCCTAGACCCCGACGTAGAGAGCCCAATTTACCAGCGGGGAAGTGAACAAAAAAGAGAAAGCAGCTGGAGATGGAACTGGAGAGGGAAACAGAAACAAAAATTACACACGGACATAACACTAATGATTAGGTTGGACGGAAATTTAGATGTGGCAGGAATTTTGGCAATTTAATATTACTAGCAAAATATGTTGCAACAGGAGAAACAAAGCTATCAACGTTCATGCGAAACGACAACAAAAATATTATGTTTATTTACATTTTATCCTTTCTATAAAATTTTGAATCTCATTTATTTTATGATGACCATGGCATCCATAATAAAAATTAATATTGGCTTGGCAATGTCTTATTAAGATTGTATCGAATCAGAAAAAAGTATGATAGATTTTTCCCCGTTGCGAAGCACAGAAATATTTGGACACAAATATACCATAACTTTAATTTTTTCCACTTAAATATCGATCTCTAGAAATTTCTTTTAGGACCCAAAAAATATATAAACTATCATATCTGATTAAAGTCGACAAAAAGAACTGATAAAGAAATCCAACCTAAAAACCAAGAGCAAAAAAGAAGTTGCAACCAGCTAAAACAAAAATAAACCGGAAAACAGAAACCGATCCAGTCATCCCTGCTTGGAACGGAAAGAAACGGGAGAAAAAGAAACGCAAATACCAGCCAAAAAAACAGGAAGAAATCGAAAAAAAAGGATAAGGGAAACACAATCAGTCAATCACCGAGCAGACCTAACAGACATGGAGATAAGCGGAAAAAAAAGAAAGCGCCATGGCTGTTGGTTGCTGTACCTCCCCCACGCTAGCACACACATGGGCTGCCGGCTGCCGCCCGCCCACATGGCCAGCTATGGCGAGGTCCTCTAACAACTCGTCGTCGATGATTTCTATGACACGAATAATAGGGGCAGCAGGCTGCGACGACGCCAAGCGTGCCGAGATCGAGACACACGAAAGTTGAAGCATGTTGCCTGTTACGCCAAGCTGCCGTGCGGCAGCTTATGTGATCGATCTCCTCCTGATTAATTAGGGTTTGTTTATTTGGTAGGCTACACGTCGGCTGGATCCGGATGCAGCGTCATGTATGTATAGCGACCACGTGTATGTGCAGTTAGAGTTTAGTATTTATTTCGGTGTTATAGAAGGAAACGATCAGTTTTCTTTCCACCGTGTTCCATCCGATGATCTGTTGGCTAAAGACATAGAAAAAAGGCAAAAAGATACGCAGAATGAACAACGGAACAGGAAAATAAATTTGCAAGTGCCCGTATGTCCCCATATATGTTCCAATGGGACCCCAATATATATTAGAATCAGACTCATTGCTAGACGCGAGTTATTCTAACACATCTGAGCATGCCTTATGAGTTTGGATCACATACATGACTCAACACATTTTGGAATCGAACTCCGTATCGCGCTAGACAGGATCTATCCTAACTCGTATGAGCACGGGTTATTATTATATATATAAGTTCAGATGGAACAAATTCTCTACATTGTCTGGCAGTTAGAGACGGACACAAAAAATGGATGGACTAAAAAATGGGCTGAAATTTTGGCTCTTTATTATTAGGTATAGACTATCAAACATACTCGTACGTTGCAATCGGAGAAAAAAATAAAAAATGTTCAATCTGTTCGCTTTAGCTTGCTGCACAACTGCAACGGCCAAGACAGCTTAGTTTGTATAGATGATACTTTTGATATTGTGAGTGGTTGCTGCAGCAATCACAGACGAATAGAGTCATTAATGGTAACAAGGATGGCAACGTTAAATATATATTTTTTTTGTAGAGTTAGATATCAAGTTCTGTGGCTTCATTTGACTATTTGAGGATCATAAAAATATGGAATCTGGCAAGGGGTTAGTCATCATTGTGTCTCAATTTTCACATGTCAGCTTCATCTAGAGTTGCACTATTATACACGGATATTTTAGATATTTAAACTGGCATGTGCAGATAGCTTGAAGAAACATTTATTTTATTAGATTGGATGCAAAGTGTTCAAGATTTAAGTTTACGGTATGATTATTTAGGTCATCAGAACATTGGTAACCCGGCCGGATGCAGATAAAACTATGGCGATTGGGTTGGATGAAAATTTATGGGTGGCAGAAATCTTGGTTCTTTATTATTAGGTAGGTATAATATAGATTATATAGGTATATATATAGATATAGATAAGGGTATGGTCTTATCCTACTTGGAAACATATCTCCCACAAAAATTAAATCGAAGTGAATCCTAAAATTGGATTTGGAGAGGGTAAAACCGGCTTGAGCTGGTTTCAAAACCAGCCTAGGCCGGTATTTCTTTTTTTGGCCGATGACTAGTAGCAAAACAGTCCAGTCCAGTTTTTGCTATTATGCAAAGCAGTTCAGCTCGGTTTCCTATTCAAGGTAAAAAACTGCTGTCGCTAGTGTCATATTTTTTTCTAATTGATAAATTAGTTATCAATTGTTAGACGTTAAACCATATTTCTATTACTTCTAGAAAATAGAAAGCCACCTTTAACAAAAGCTAGAAGACCAATCTGGTTTTAATAGTTGAAGGACGTCGGGTACCTGATTTTTGATAGTTTAAGGTTGAAATCGGACTGCATTGCAAATTAATGGAGGTTGAGAGCATCTCCAAGAGTTAAAAAAAAACTCTCTCAATCAAGTAGATTGAGAAAACAACTGTCCAACAACATTCTCACCTCTTCCTATCTTTTGGCACTTGGAAAACCCAACGTCCACATGCGGAAAAATACGCACACTCGCTGCCACACGGGATCCTCCTTGTCGGGAGCGCACGGAAACTTCACCTGTGGTCGGGGGCAGTGGCGGCGGCAGGACCCATCCATCGGAACATGGATCCATGTCCCAGTGGCGGCAGCACCCATCCATGTCGGGGGCGGCCGCTTTGAGGACGGCGGCTTCATCATCCACACCCGCAACCTTCACGTGCGGTGCTTCGCTGACCTCCTGGGCCTCGCCGTTAATGCCGGCGACAACGTGTGGGGGCGTCGCTGACCTGGCGTCTGAGGCTTGGGTGGAGGGCCGGCAGGCACCGGATGCTGGACGACGGTGGCGGCGAGCCCGCTCTGACCACGCCCAAGGGGCAGGTGGCCGTGTACATCGGGGGTGGGGAGGCGTCGTAGTTCAGGTTCCAACCACCCAGTGTCATCACCATCCCCTGCCCCGCCGCGCGGTTCGAGCAGCGGCTGCCCTGGCCTCCGTGGGGGAGAAGGGCTTCGGCAGGTGGTAGGCTTTAATCGTTAGGGAGCGAGAGAGGGAGGCTGGTGGCGGAGGCGGATGGTGTACATATGTGTCTACATCAGAACGGGGCTGCCTAGCATAGCTGATTTTGTTCTTTCGTTTACAGCTGGTGCTGTTTAACTGATGCATCCATCCGGTTATTCTCGTCGCGAATACGCGAATTCATCTTCCAACCACTGGAATCTCAGCTGTACACGATGCGCTTCCTTGCAGGTCATCCAACTGTCGCTGACCGAGTGTGCTGAATCCACCATGTTTGCCGAATGAGGCGCGATTTCCCACTGAAAAAACCCACGCGTCGTGCCAAGAATGTTTCTAGTGGGTCTCATTTTTTGATATTTTAGGAGTTATTTTTTTTGAAACTGTTGGAGAGACCTTTCATTATTGTTCCCAATTATTTTTGACGACTTGAAAAACTCAAGGATTTTGGGAACTAAATTTTGGAAACTCTTGGACGAGATGCTCTGCTAGCCTTGATTGTAAGCTGTGTGCGTACATAGGAAGGATAATTCTGTCCATAGTGCTTTGTTTCTCCTATAAATAGGAATGAAATCCTGTCATGCATCCTGAGCAAAAGCAACCAGTAGTTGAGCACAAGCAAGTATTTGTTTCAGAGTGAGAGTGCTAGTGGTACCTGGCGGCTGGTCGAAGGAAAAGCAAGAAATGGCCTCTCTACCTGCCAGCGGCGCTGCGGGTGGCGATTCAGACCAGGTCTGCCCCCTGTTCCAAGGCTACAAGGGAGTGTATAGTACTATAGTCCCCAGTTCGTTCATGCAGATAGACCATTATTATTGCTTCACGTGACTGACCTCTGCATCTGCTCCCTTCCTTGCATCTGCAACCTGCCGCTTCTGCCTGTAGCGCCACAGCACGCACTACGTACGGCATGGCTGCGCAGGAGCCCAGGTTTTTCATCTACAGTAGTGCTTCCATGAATGAACTCAGAGTAACGTCAGGCTGAGAACAGTAGTTTTTATAATGGACGTTACGAACACACGTCACTAATGACGTGTACAAAGTGACGTGCATTGTTTAGGCCCAACACTAATGACTAGATACATCCTATATATACCTGTCACTAATTAATGAACGCTTCAAGATGATTGGCCAATGTATTTCTTACCCCCAAGGCCGCACACGATGAATGGCGAACGTCGTTTAGGTCAACAACTAATGGCTTATTAGTGATAACGGCCCAAAAAGTTTTGCCCAGGTCACTAGTTTGGTTTTTTTATGTAGTGTGCCCAATTTTGTTTAACAATTGTCCCATGCATACAAACAGGAAGCATTTTTTTCATGTCCTCTATTTTTCTAGCTTTTGGTAGAAGCAGATGGCTCGACAAGGACACTTATTTTGAATAGGCCAAAGAAGCTCAATGCACTCTCCTCCACAATGGTATGTTAAGAGTTCACTAGTATTATACTACCATGTTTACTTTTAGAACGGTAGGTACAGGATGATTGTTCTTTCATGTTGCAGATTAAGGGACTCCTAAGGTGTTTTGCTGCTTATGAGAAAGATGATGGAGTTAAACTGTTGATTATGAAGGTATTTCATACCACTGTGTTTCTATTGTAATTCAGTATTTGAGGATGTCAATGGTCAAACTTAGATTATAGATGTCTGTTAGGCTTTTTGTTTTGGAGGTTCGACAGGCCCTGGCACCTCCTCCATTGATCTTTTTCTTTTCTCAGAATGAACTAGGAGCCAGTGAAACCACTATTTTTTGTTTCACTGGCTTCAGCTCCCCCTTGCACTTTAGCAAGGAGCTGGAGCCGTTTAGGGCCACGCAAATGGGTAGTGTGTGTTTCTCCAATAGAAATTACCATGCTGCAAGGAAGTCAAAGAGAACATGAGTTGCCCAAGCTAGCATATCTCAAAATAGATAATACAGAGAAGATAGAGGGGGTTATTCTGTTCTGAAGCACTTTACTCTCTTCCAATTTGAAGAAGCACGTGTTTCATATTGAACTTATCAGGTGATAATGAGGCTTGTTTCCATGCTAAGTATTGCAAAAATGTAGGGGACAATATCTGAAAATTGAGCTGCTTGTATTCCAGTGATTTAACATCGTCAGACTCCCCACAGAGTTTACTTTAACTTGCTTTTCTTTCTTCGATTCAGTTTGTTTCTCATTTCCTTATATTAGCTACTTATAAGGGCCCTTTTGGAAACTTAGATCCCCTTAGAATCTATGATTTTTTCAGGGTGAGAAATCCATGGGGATATCATTTGATTAACTTATTTAGTTATTCATGGAGGGTTTTCCATCCGTAGGTATTTTTCCCCTTGCTTTCAAATTAGGCCTAAAATTATACAAGTTTTAGGGTGGTTTGAAAAAAATATGGACCGTTCGTGGGCTCACATCAAATGGTGGAAAAATAGGAAGTACTAGAGAAAAAGTATCAGAAAGTACCGAGAAGTACCAAAACACGTGGGACCACTAACTAAACATACGGGGCCAGCACCTATAAAATTTTAAGTAATTATTAAAAAATAAAAGGTACTCTAATAATTTTACCAACTCAGTACGTATACAAATACAAATACATATTCTTACCCCTTCTTAGTTCCTTGGCGTATAAAGTTCACAATAGAAGCCACACCGCACTCGCCCCACCGCTCGGCGCACGCGGTCGAACCACCCGTGGCCGCGCCACCGGCCGCACAGCGCAAGCAGCCCACCGCCCGTGGCCGCGCCACCCGTCGCGCGCTCGCTTCAAGCACTAGCACTAGCACGGCTTCGCACGTCAACATCACGAGCTTCTGGTTCAGCTCCAGCGTCCTCCTCTGGCTCCGTGCGACTCTCCGGCGGCGGCTCCTCCGGCTTCGCGCGACTCTCCGGCGGCGCACGGCTCCTCTTTTGACAGAACTGGGCGTCGAAAGTACGTACACGTTGGCTTCCTCTCCGTCCGGCCGTCTGCGCGTTGAATGGCTGGGTGCTGATTAGCCCCTACGTACTGAAGCGAGGGGCCTTCTTTTACAGACCGGCGCACGTACATACGCCGCAACCAGCTCCGGTCGTATACGTGTGCATGAATGCTGCACTTGCTAGCTTCTTCAATTTAGTCGTGAACATGCTTATTACCTACATATCGTGTACAAACCCATAGACTTGCTGCTAGCTTCTATCCCTTTATGCCAGTAACCGGCCCTGTATCGTGCAATTTACTCAAAATAAAAATACAAAGTACCCAAAAATACTAGTAGTGCTTTCCAACCACCGAAACAAGCCTAATATGATAATAACTATAATTTTACTACCTTTGGGAATCGTCGGTTGATCTTATATATTATTTGTCACTTGTTTTCAGGGGAAAGGAAGAGCATTTTGTGCTGGAGGTGATGTTACTGCTTGTCTCCAGTCTGTGCAAAATGGTAACTACTTATGTTACCTGATTCATCAACAACCATGTTACATGTTTCAAATGGTCTAATGTTGTTCTACATGTTCTGTTGACTGTGTTGTTTGTTTAATTCCTAAATCAGAAAGCTGGAAGTGGGGTGCTGATTTCTTCCACGATGAATATTTTTTAAACTACATAATTGCAACATATATCAAACCTCAGGTGAGTTGCATCATTTCATAGTGAATTGTCATGGGTGGAGGAGCTGGTATAACTAATTATTCACTTCTTTGTTCATTGTCTCTAAAAGTTTAGAAAATTTAACTATAGGTTTCTCTTCTTAATGGAATTGTCATGGGTGGAGGAGCTGGTATTTCTTTACATGGAAGATTTCGAGTTGTCACTGATAACACGGTATATGCTAGAAACCAAACTCAAGTGACATTTTTTTGCATTGTTATTTTTTACTTATCTATTCAGGGCATGTTTGGGACTGTTGCGCTCCATATTTTTTAGCTCTGCTCCACATTTTTCAGCCAAACAGGTGTAGCTCCACAAACTCTGCACCATGGAAAAAGTTGGAGTTGTGAGAGAACCTAAAGGGGTGCTCCAGAACAGACCCTGTTTTTTGTGGAGATGCTCCACGGTGGAGTTTGTGGAGCAGTTCCAAACAGATCCTACAGATTGCTTGTAGTTAGGAAGCACAAAAAGTTTACTAGTCATGATGTAGCTTGAAATCTGCTTGTTTAAGGTTCTGCTGAATATAAACATTCAGGCATAATATTCATCCCAAAAAAGACCTAGCATCATTGCCTTTCACTACATTTTTTGATGAATATCATATCTCAATGTTTATAGGACTAGATTTTAGTTATGGTGCAAACTACCTTTTTGTGAGCTTCATGAGTGCTAGTAGTTCTTTTGCTTATTTGGAACATGGAGAATCTTTCTTTATTTTTATTTGAATATTGTAGCATTTTCAAGTGCAAAAAATATGGATCATTTACATTTCGGATATTAATGCAGGTTTTTGCAATGCCAGAAACAGCTTTGGGTCACTTTCCCGATGTAGGAGCCTCATATTTTTTGTCTCGGCTTCCTGGCTTCTATGGTTATCACTCTTCCTTATTCAGTTGAAATACATGTAGCCATGTGTTTAGTATTGTTAGACATTATTAACGGTACACGAATATTATGCTTCCTCTGATTCCTCTTTAATTTACAGTTTTATGAATTACCATGCGCTTAATTTATTTTAAGCAAGTGTGCTTCATGTGCAAATGATCTATGCAATTACTGAAGTAGTTGTGGATATATAATCATATCAAGTGACCAAGTTTCTTGTTTTCTATTTGACTTTTTGTTCTATTATGTTAATTAGTTGTACTTGGTGAGGTCATCATTTTCCTTGGTGGTAAAGGTAGCTCTTGTTAACTAAAATGTTTTCTTAATTTTCTGCAGGAGAGTATGTTGCTCTTGCTGGTGCCAGATTGGATGGTGAAGAAATGCTTGCATGTGGTCTGGCAACTCATTTTGTCCAGTCAAATGTAGGTTCACTTGTAACATAAATTTTAACTCAGCTGCCAAATTTATCTACAAGTTATGATGTTTACTGTTATATTTATTGTTATTGTTCTTTGGAACATGCTACATAAATCGTGATCTTATTGGAAAAGCATGTGCACGTATGTGGTTTATCAGTCTACAAATCCTAGCAAATATTCTTTATTTCTTTCCCAGAGGCTACTATTGCTGGAAGAATCGCTTAAAAAACTGGATACCTCCAATACTTCTGATGTGTGTGGCACCATCGATCAGTTTGCTCAACAGCCGTCACTGAAAGAAAACAGTTCCTTGTATAGGTAAGAGTGTGTCTCAATGAATGACTGAAATGTGCCTGATTTAAAATTTCATTAATTTTTCATTATTCTCTGGTGCACCCTAGGATGGAAATCATCAACAAATGCTTTGCTAAAAGGACAGTTGAAGAAATTATATCCACTCTTGTGAGTTTATTATGGTAACTGCAGGTTTCTATGGCCTGTTATGTTCTGAAAAATTAAGAAATTCATATTTGTTATGTCAGGAGCAAGTAGCCTCAAATTTGGCTGATGAATGGGTTGCTACGACAATTCAGTGTTTGAAACAGGCTTCTCCTACTAGTCTGAAAATCACTCTGAGATCGGTATCCCTTAGAAATCACCTCATATTTGTACTATTAGCCTACCACCTAAGTTGTGTCTAACATAGTTGTTTCATTATTTGCTTTGTAACTTCGAATTCAGATAAGAGAAGGGAGAACACAAACTGTTGGGGAGTGCTTACATCGGGAATATAGAATGGCCTGCCATGTCTTACGTGGTGATTTCAGCCGAGACTGCTATGAGGTAATTAAATATGGACATCATCAACACTTTGGTCTATACGTTGTTGTCATTGCACAGAAATGTCTCAGTACCTAACACCAATTCCCCCTTGCAGGGATACAGGTCTATACTTGTAGATAAAGATCGAAAACCAATGGTTTATATCATTTCAAATTTAGCACATCTGCACTGAAATTTATTGCTGACAGCTTATTTTATCCTATGCAACCTTTAGATAATGTTGATTTTTTTTTTTGGGGGGGGGGGGGGGGACTTGCAGTGGATGCCTCCGAGGTTGGAACAAGTGCATGATGAGGCAGTTGAAGAATATTTCTCAAGAATTGATGATCCACAATGGGAAGATTTGAACCTACCCGCCAGACATTCCAACGGAATAATTATTGAGTCCAAGCTTTGATGGAAGTCTTTGGCGAAGAGTTTAATGGAGCTTCGGTTGTAGTCAAAATAAAACATCATGTCATGTTTGCAGAGTTTGTGTAGATTGAAGACTGCTGCTGAAACAAAACAGAATATGTTGGTAAAGGTGAACTTATATCACAGAAGATTCTCTTTGTTGTTTCGTTTATAGGGCTAGACAATATCAGCCAGCTTATCTCGTTTTGCTAGTCGAGCTGGCTCGTTTATAGCTCAGGAGCCATGGTAACACACTACTACAATATATGCGGTCAATCATGAGTTCGTAACGACGGCTAGTTAGTGGGTCGATATGTGGGACTTCACTGCTTAGCACTCTAGACACAGAGGGACTATCCTAGTTTGAGCTTCTCAGCCTTACGTCCAGCAGCAAGTTTTTCATGTTAGAATGCTCAAGCGAGTCCTTACAATGAGAGAGAGTAGGGAGCACTAAGCTAGTTCTGATCTAGGGCTGATTATTGTGTTGCGGATTGAATCGGATTGAGTCGAGTCTCATTCGGTTGAACCCCCTCTTTAGGGGCCCCTGCCCTACGTTATATCTCGAATGGCTTGGGAAGAACAAATGGTTTGGTTTTTGCAGCTCCCTTGGCGGCCAAGGAGTCTGTAGGGTTTCATATCCATAATCTTTGGATCATTAGCTGCATCTGGCGTCCTCTCCTTCGTTATTGTGGCCGACAGCACTAGAAGCGTCCCTGACAACACCTGCACAAAGGCTGATGCTAGTGATCAAATCCTGCAGTGGCCGTTGTGTCCTCCCCTGGTCTACCCTCCCCTTGGCTTTTACCGCACACCTTCGGGAGAGAAATCACCCCTAGAGAGACTGATATGGGGGCCTGCAGTTCCTTACCTTCCATATGGAGCAAAGAGGGAGCATGCCCTGTTGTCACATTGTGTCACTCCACGGGCGTGATCCTTTGCTAGGAATATGGCCGACAGAGGCTCACGAGGACGAGGGGATATAGAGCTCTGGCAGGGCCATGGCCGCTACTCCTCTACCCGCAAGTCAGGCTTCTGGCCCGTGTCAGGACCTGCCACAAGGTTCCCTATGTCACTGCATGTGGAAGGTCAGGCATGCGACGGGGCATGGGGGCCCGTCGCTGCTAAGCCATACTTGCCGTTTGAGGGTGACCATGCCAATGCTTAGCTCTAGTTGCTTGGAACTTCCCGCGATCCCCTGGCCTGGGGACTTGTCCACTGCCCGGGGCAGGAGGAGTTGGCTCGGGCTCCAGGGCTGTAGATTTCTCGGGCTACCCAAGTCCTGACCGGCCCTTCTTACTATCCAGCAGGGGCACGTGAGAGCACCCACTCGGTGTAGCCCCCGGGACCCTAGTTGATTAGGAGAATCAGTCAGAGGTTAATCACTTTATTATGATGCCAATCCTAGGGTTTAGGTAACCCTACTATTAGCTACTGAACACTATCACTATCGGTTCTTCAATTGAAATGGACAGCAATAGGTAATCACTGCCAGTTTCAAAACTACCAAGCCAAGTAAAGATTGGAACCTCTTGAACTTACACTAATTATGGTTATCACTACCCATTTTAGATACTACAAATCCAAGTGATATATATTGCCGGTTGCAAAAAAACAAATACAAAGTAAAATGAAATTACCTTTGCAGGTTTATTGTGCAACCAGAAAGCCTTTGCCGAGTGCCCGACGCTCGGCAAAGCGCGAAATAAAAAAATACGAAAAAAACCTAAAAAAATTAATCGGGGAGGGCCCCACTAGCCAGGGCAAGTCGCGGCATTTTTCGCGCAAAATTCGCAGCTACGCGGTCGGCGGGATTCAAACTCATGACCTCTCCCTCACGCGATACCTCCTCTGCCACCTATACTACACACTCACATGCGTCTATATGCCGTTTCGGTTACTCAAATATTATACTAAACCAAGTGAAAAATGATTGTTTGAGGCCCTAAACGAATTCAAATCAAAAGGTTGTCAACTACAAAGTTTCATAACTTTTCGAGCTCTACATTTTTTATATAGAAAGTTTTTCTATCCGAGGTCTTTTGAAAAATTTAAATTTTAAAATTTTGAATTTCAAACGTAGTTTTGCATGACAAGATCAATTCAAATGAAAAAGTGGTCAACTACAATGTTTCATAACTTTTCGAGATCTACAAACTTTATTTAGGAAGTTTTTCCATCCGAGGTCTTTTGAAAAATTCGAATTTTAAAATTTTGAATTTCAAACGTAGTTTTGCATGACAAGATGAATTCAAATGAAAAAGTGGTCAACTACAATGTTTCATAACTTTTTGAGATCTACAAACTTCATTTAGGAAGTTTTTCCATCCGAGGTCTTTTAAAAAATTCAAATTTTAAAATTTTGAATTTCAAACGTAGTTTTGCATGACAAGATGAATTCAAATTAAAAAGTGGTCAACTACAATGTTTCATAACCTTTCGAGATCTACAAACTTCATTTAGAAAGTTTTTCCATCCAAAATTGTGGTGCTAACATTGTTCACAATTTTTATATCTCTCTTATAGTTTCATGAAACTACATGAGAGACATATAGATTTTGTGAACAACGTAATTATTACTTTGTCGAATGAAGAAATGACCAATATAAAGTTTGTAAATCATGAGAAGTTATGAAACTTTGTAGTTAAAATCTTTTTTATTTGAATTCGTTTATGGCACCAAAACGTGGTTTGAAAAATTGTTTTGCCGAGTGTTTTACTTTGGCACTCGGCAAAGAAGCCTTTGCCGAGTGTTTTTTTGGCACTCGGCAAATAAACTTCTTTACTGAGTGTTTTTTATTTGACACTCGGCAAAGCCTTCTTTGCCGTGTGCAGAGGCTTTGCCGAGTGTTTTTATTTGGCTCTCTGCAAAGCCTTCTTTGTCGAGCGTCCGAAAAAAATGCTCGGCAAAGCCTCTGGCGCTCGGCAAAGAAGCCGATTCCGGTAGTGAGTGGATGATGACCACGGCACGCGCCATAGTGACAGCAATCAGCTATGAAGGTAGCAATTGTAGCTCCTTCTCTACTGAATCCCAATGAATAAGTGCTTAGGTAGGGCCGGAGCATCATGATAAACAAGAGCTCCCTCGCCCTAAGTTCAGTTACTAAAACCAAATTTTAACAAGTGTTGCATATAATCATTAGTCATCGTTTAGGTCAAGTATATAATTAGTTGGAGTGCTAGCAATTACCCATATGCATAATTGACCCATCGGTGACAAGATCACAGGGTAACAGAGGCTAGGATGTCCTTACGGTTATCAAATTGACACATGCACATGACTTTTAATTAAAAGGTGAATAGTACAACAAGGAATTTCCCATATTATACTTGCCTTGCTCGTACTGCTCCTGCTGCTCCTGGTTATCACAGTAATACTCTTGGTCACCAGCATAGTACTCACCGTCCATACTCGATCAACAGGCAACAACACACATTCCAAGTTCAATCATGCAAAGCAAACAAGAACTATAAATTAGAACAGTACACCAATAGAGGTAAATCAACATAAAAGGTTTATAAAGTGAACCTACTACATCATCTATGATCACATAGACACGAAAATCACATAAATCAGAGCTAGAATGAACAAGTTATGAATTAATTAAGATTTCCTATAACATTTTTAATAGATTTAATCTAACCATGAAATTTAACAGCGAGTAACATGACTAACAGTAGGATAATTATGTAGAATATGTCGCTACAATCCTAACGCAACTTGAACGGATCCATTTGGAGTTAAAACGAGAAAGATATGATGAAAATATGAACTGGATGGCAAAATCGTAAATATCGTGAACTATTTATGAATTAAAATAAATCGTGAAAATTGGATTTTCTTGAATCCGGCCGAGGACGGCGGGTTCTAATACTAAAAACCCGAGGGACTCTTTACGAAATTCTCCATCGAAGGGGTACGGGGCGCTCACGGCCATCAGATCCAAGACGAACGTCCAGAAATAGAAGATGGAGAGGGGGCGACGCGTCTGGCCGAAGAAGATGACAGACGTGGCGGCCCACCATCGCTGGCGGCGAGAAAGCTCACCGGCGTGAGTGAAAATGGCCCTAGATGCCATGGCTCGGCATGGGATTCACATGAGAAGAAAGAGGGGACGACGGGGATTCTCACCGTGGTGAAAACAAGGGCGGCGAGATGACGGGAGGACGGAACCCGAGCTTGGCGGCTTGAGCAAGGGTTAATGATGGCCACGAACTCGATGGTGGCTTGGAGATGGGAAAGGAGTGCGCCAGGGGTGCGGTCAGCCTTATAGCTTGGTTAGGCGTGGAAATCGGGCCAAATTGCGGAGAGAACGGGAGCGGGCACGGGACGCAGTGCGGCAGCGTCGGGATGAGAGCAACCTCCTCTGTTTTCGTTGGGATTGGGTGCAGCAGTTGCTAGCTCCGCACGGGAGAGTGGCCGCGCGCATGTGCGGATTGCCCAAGAAGCCGAGAAGCTTAGGCACGGTGCGGGTTTGCGGCATCACCGAGATGCGAATGACTCCTCCCGTTTCGGTGGGAGGTTGGGGACGGCACTGTAGTGCCGGGTCTCGCATGTCAGCGATGGATAGCGTGGGGCCCAGCGGTCAGCGTGCCAAGGCGAACGGAAGAGCACGCTGCGGCTTCAGCTGCTGCTGGGCCGGCCCAAGATGATGCGCACGCGAGCCTGCGGGAAGGGTGAGGGAGCAGGCCAGCTGGGCCAGGCTGAGAGAGGGAAAGGAGGTCAAGGAAAATTTGAATTCTTTTTGAAAACCATTGCCAAGAGATTTTGAATTCTTTTTCAAATTCAAACAAAACCAATCATCACATAAAAAGATATGCAGCAGCATGAGTGCATAAACATATGTCTATCCTTATATTTGCTTTTAATTTCACAAAAAATATTATTTCCCCAAGTTCAATGCTCACACAAATACATAAATAAATCATTTTCATCTATTTTGAAAAGATGCAAACTTTTAGGTGTTACGAGCTTGCATTTGCAACCCATAAGTTTTCGAGTTTTTAGGATGACACATCAACAAACTTAAATCTTGGCAAATACTAAGTTATAACCTGGGCATAGATGAATTATAGGCAGGGCAACTATTCATCATTTCAACATAGGAAAAACTAAACATTCCTTAAACACATATGAGAGTGGAATAAATATTTTTTGGTATTTTTATCATATTTTATTTTTTTAGTATTTTAAATTTTTCAAATATTTTTATATGCTAAAAAATAAATAAATGCAAAAATAAATGCAAAAATTAAAAATATGAAAAAGATATAAGGTACCTCTGCGGGGTCCTCCCCCAAGCTAGCTCCGGGCCAATGGTCCGGGATTGTATCCCATGGACCGCTAGTAGGCCCCCTGTGCTTCATGTTGTTGTCTCAGCAGCGCGTTGATGTCCGCAAACTGTTGCTGCTGTTGTTGGTGCCACTGTCTCGTATCCTGCACATGAGTGTTAAGTGCATTTTGAATTTCACCTGTGTGGATTTCTAATCCTTCAAGGCGAGTGTTGATGCCGTCCACCTCCCGACGGTCCAAAGTGGACTGTCGTGGATGGACGAGTGGTGGTAGCCCCTCAGAATCAGATGAGTGATGCGCCCATGCCGCATCATCGGCCTCGTGCCATCCTGATCCATCGGCCTTGTGTGGTGGCAGGGTCTGTCCCGAGCCCGGCAAATACCTAGGGGTGAACCCCGAGCATCTTCATGGCGGGGAACCACTCCATATGGAATGCCTGAGGCACAAGTGGTGTCGGTGTCGGTGATTGTTGGGAGCTACCAGCTTCGTCCCTAGCCTTGCTTCTTGTTCCCCTGCGAGAAACTGAACTCCTGCGTGCTTCCTCTTGTTCGACAAGAGTGAATGTGAGTGATGGGAATTTATACAAAGAGAATCCCATGTTAGGGAGTGGGATCTCATCATATTTCAAAAGATGTCCTTGCATCAAGTAGTGCTCATCAATATCAATGCAGGGAGTAGAGATGTATGTCACATCTTGTCCATCCAATGCACCAATATTGGCGGCAATACAAGTCACAAGGGATGTGCAAGAGATAGATGTAGAGGCTTTGAAAGTTTCTACCCTATGTTTGAACATTTCTTTCACAGGAGAAATTTTAATATTTTTAAGCATGGCATAGAGAATTTGCAATTCGGCATGATAAACAAATCTTATGTCTTGCCTAGCAAACAAAGTCATGGAAATCCAACGATGCATGAACCTCAAAGTAGGATGATGAATATTCATATTCCGAGGTTGAAACTTGCCAACTATATTTTAATAAAAAAGTCTACTTCACCCCCAATTATGGGGGTGGTCTACTTTACCCCCCACTATGAAACGGTCTAATTTATCCCCCCCCGAACTTTGCAAAACCGGCCAAATCACCCCCTCGAGCGGTTTTGGACAATGGGTGCTACAGTACAAAGTTTTTGTTGTATGAATTATTCAAATTAATTATAGAAAAAAATAGATTAAAAATTACAACAAAAACTTTGTACTAAAGCATACTATATTATATGTTCACTGTATAGATCTACTCATTTGGAGTCCAACAAAACTAGATTTTCCATTTTATTATTTTTCTGTGATTTACTATGATTTTTTAAAGATTCAGACAAAATAAATAAAAAAGAAAAGTAATTCATCCAACAAAAACTTTGGCCGGTTTTACTGTAGCAACCACCATCCAAAACCGCTCGAGGGGGTGATTTGGCCGGTTTTACAAAGTTCAAGGGGTAAATTAGACCGTTTCATAGTTGGGGTGAAGTAGACTTTTTCCTATATTTTAATATTCATATTCCAAGGTTGAAACTTGCCAACTATATTTTGACTATAAATCATTCTCCAAAATTCATGGTGATTAATATCTTTAAGAGCATGATCTAAGTCAATTGAGCATCTTGTATTAAAGCCTATGTGAGAGCTAAGATTTCTCTATGTAAGATAATATTCTTTCTCAAAAGGATAGAAAGTAATCCCACCCTCAACTTCTTGCATAGAGCATAAGAATTGAATTGTTAAGAGGCGAGAACCAAGCTTGTCAATGGGAGCGACATTCTCCCATCCGACGGCTTTCCAAATGGTGGCTAACTTGAAGTCCATACCTATTTTTGTGAGGAGGTCGGGGTGGTATGCCGGCGTGTGGATGAACTCACCGTTCTTGATGAGGTTGTACACTTGCATCTCCCGGTTTCCCTCCAAATCAAGGTGCAGATCATCATCGCCCTCCTCCATCGGTTGTTCTTGCTCTTCTGTTGGCTCGGTTTCTTCTTCTTCATGCATTGGGCTCTCATCGGGCTCGGTGTAGCGCGCGCTTGAGCTTCTGTGGGAGCGACTCGAGCTCGCTCCCATGGCCTTCTTGGAAGCGCCGACGAGTTTCCTCCTAAACTTTCCCATGGCAAAAAAGACAACAACGAAACTCACAAAATGGGTTACCTTAGTTAAAACAAATCGAACAATCCAGGAGCTTGGCTTGGTGGTGATGAGCTTGGGAAACTTTTGCTGAGTTTCCTTGCTCTTGAGCTTTGTGGAAAAATATTTTTGGAAGTGATGGAGCAAGAGAGTGTGAGAGGGAGTGAAAATGGAGAGTGTGAGGGTGAGGAGAGCTCAACCCGAGCCCTTGGCTTTTATAAACATGATGCATCAGTTGAAGGGGGTGGGAGCAACAGCTAGGAACGGTTGGAGGAGCGGGGGTCGCAGCGGCATCGGGCAAGGTGTGGCCAACAGAGGTGGGCTTGCTCGGTCCCCCCTTTGGCTGGCTGCTTCCAACGACCATTTTGAACTCATGACCATTGGTGCTCTCCTCTATTTCGAAATCTTTGCTCCGAAATTTGATTTTACACAAAACTTTTATTATGTTTTAAATTTTCATAAATATTTTTGTAAAAAAAGAGAAATGACAACAGAAAAATCTATAATTTCATAAAATGAATTTTATTTTATTTTATTTTATTTTTGAAAAGTTTATTTTGAAGTAAATTTTAAATTTTAATTTTTAAAATTTTTGAAATTTTGCATTTTTAAAAGATAACTACCAGTTTACCTTCGACAAGGGCTCGACATTTATAGTCCATTGACATGACTTCTCCTCCACTGCTCTATAGCAGCATGAATAAATTCGGGGGAATTCTCGAGTTGCCCTAGGGTTTTTCCCGAATGGTTGACAGGTATTGCGGCAGCAACTTGACTAATTTGTGTTTCAATCATTTTAGTAAAACTTAGTTTGTTTTTTACTAAGGAGGATAAATTTTCAAGTTTTGAATTAATATTTTTGATAATTTAATCATTATACATTAAATTTTTAGTAAGATTTTAATTAATTTTTGCTTGACCTAGCACTAGGTCTTTCAAGGTAGGTTGATTCGAATTGTAATTTGAATTGAAGTCCAAATTACCTTCTTGTGGGTGGGACTGATTGTTCTGCCCATATTATTAACTTGTTAGAACCGGTTGTAGATATAGGCGGTGTCTTCATGGGTTTTGGGGCAGTTATTCCTCGAATGTCTGCCTCCTTCACAGACCTTGCAAGTCATTTGTGAGTCCATGGCCTTGGTGGTGCCCTTCATTGCCTCCTTGTCGGTGGCATGCTCGTCAAGCCTCTTTAATAACAAATTCATTTTTGTAGCAAGCATATCCGTCTCCTTCGCAGTATGCATACATTTTTTGTTGTTTTCATTCCTCTACCTAGCTCTCTACGTGCCCCTTTAATATGGGCATAAGCCCTTCGTAGAAGTTCTAGAGCATGAGCTAGTTTTCCATCTGGTGGTGTGGGCATGCCTAGATGTAATCTTGGAGCCTTTCCCATGCCTCGGGGATGGATTCCATGTGATTTTGCGAAAAGTTTGAAATTTTCCCCCTCAGGGCATTGGTTTTGCCCATGGGGAAAAACTTCACGAGAAACGCCATGGAATCCTACGTACTGACAGCTTCCTTCTCTTTGTAGAACCAATGTTTCGCCTTCCTCGCAAGGGAGAAGGGAAACAGATGGAGCCTGGTGCTAGCTTGTGTGACGTCTTTGATGACTATGGTGTCGCATAGCTCCAGGAAGTGTTGCAAGTGTTGACAGTGGTTCGCCTGCACCATCGTGATCAAGCTAGTGCGTAGTTCGAAGTTTCTAGTATCTGTGTTGACAATGGACACATTGGCAACAACGGGGGTGGAGTAGTCGCGGAGTGTCTTGGCCATAGCAGTAGTAGTGGATGGTACGGGGGTGACTGGTTCAGCTACCAACGGAGTAGTAGAAGAAGAAGCGGTACAAGATCGGCTCTTCGTTAGGAGTGCCTCTGGGTTATCGGTGTAGTTGTTTGATAGATCAAAATCACTCAAACACTATCCTATTTTCATCCACAACAAGAAGAAAATAAGCAAAATTAGCCAGCATAAACTATGGCTACCATTACATGCATGTTCTCATGATCATGTCCTAGTAGATTATTTAACCTATGCCCTCTCTAGCAACGGCGCCAGAAATGGTTGTTGGCACTTCTTAGCGCAATCACCAAGTGTGGAGGTTTTAAGTCCATCACAGGCAACGATGCCAGAAATGCCTATTGGTATTTCTTAACACCATCACTAAAATTGAGATAACCTTAACGACGCTACCAATAAATGCCAACTACGATAGTTCTTAACAATTTCAGAAATATCCACAAGCGCATGGATCTATTGTTGTAACATTCCACCCGAAAGTATTCAGGTTATCATTATTTATATTTTCCCAAAGGAGGGCAAGGTATAAGAGTCTAGCATGAGTAAGAACAAGATTATGTACTTGCATTAGTAAACCATAGTTCACGACAGGGGTAAAAATGGTATATCAAGGATAGTGGACACACATATGGGCTAACCTCAAGGATAAAAGGAAAACAAAGAATGAAAGAATATTCCTACGTGGAGCCGACATGTTCTAATATAACCGTGTAAAGAACAATTAATTATCATACAAGTTATGTGATTATAGTTAGAACTAAGTTTAAGATGGATGGGGAGATCTCTGAGCACTGGTCTGTCAGCAAGCGTGAGAGACTTTAAAACTCCTACACAATATCCGAACCTGGGGGATTACAAGGGATGGACAAAGCTATCACCACCTGCTGCCTACCCCTCAATCGTGTGACACTGTCAAATCCGAAGGTTCCCGTGCACCTGAGCACCACGCCCATGTACAAAGAAACTACCCATACCCCAGGTACCCAACCCTATGGATTGACAGGTAAAGGATACGGGCAAACCCAAAGGAACTATGAACTGCCACCTCAACTTAACTATACTTCTACTCATACAAATCATATGAATGATTGAGCATAAAGTTAACATGTTAAGATCATAACACGCAACCTATATGCTAGTTCATATATCATGATTATAACAAGACAACTATACTCTAGTTCATATGCACTACTATATAAATGATATGAGAGCATGACTATGGAAGAGCTCTTCATAGTATTATTCATGCCAAGATGTCACTCTTCTTCCTAGGAGCCAAACCCTCGTTGATAGCTCTTACCTTGCTCACAAAAACTACTACTAAAACTAAGAGAATACAAGTAGAGAGAGGTGAGGTGTGTAGCTCCAAATGGTGTTGTGTTGAGAATGAGCTCTAGCCCTCTTCTTATACTAGTGGCTTCGTCGGTTCGGCGCTGAAAAAATAGGAAACACCTAGGAAACGCTGTAGCATGGTGGCATGCAACCACCATAGAAATGTGGGGCCAATAGGAGGCGGTTGGGGTGCACCCGCACCCTAGTGGGCCCGCCTCACAACCGCCTTCGCGTGGTCGGTTCCTGGGTGGGCCTGGACCACTGCCACGTCGTTGCTCGGCCCATATTCTTCATTGGAGTAGGCCTTTGCTTGGTACTTTGGTATAGAATCTGCATTACGCTTTCTCTTTTGCGCATTTTGATCATTTTCCACTTGTATTCAAATATTTATCCTACAAAACATGTTTTCTCCAATACAAGTGGAATATGTCAATAATAAAGGCATATGTGTCAAAATATTGTTTATTTCTCCTGTTTTGGATAATAATTGGTGGTAAAATGTTGTCGTTAGTGACCACCAATAGCGGCGGCGCCGTGCGGTGGACTCGGCCCTTTAGGCCTATAGTAAACAACTAACGAGATCGACTTAATGATAGGTGCAACCTCATCCATGATCAGTGGACAAAATAGACCTAACGAGACGTCGTACCCAAATGTACGCGACCTTAGATGTTCATATAACTCTACTACGGCTTCTTAGGGGTTGGAAACACAAAACCGAGAAAATACCAAATCCCCCAAATGTGATGATACCAAATCATCACAAAAGAAAACATGGCTCGAATACGGCCAAGAAAACAAGGGCTCGAACGTGGCCAAAAACCAAAAGCTTAACGTAGAAGATTGTTAACGATCATTAAACACCAAATATAACCATCAACTATTGCATAAAGTGATATGAAACGAATCACAAACTATAGTTGTTGGGTTTGGCTCTAACAAGTTCCATGAGTTTTGGTGCTCTCACTTGTCTTTCAGGAATATTTAATTTTTCACCAAATAAAAGTATCCCAAATGATGAATTGGTGTGCACCATTGTGAAGAGCTCAACGAGACAATTGAAACGGATATATTATTTGCTATATTTGGAGCCTGGAATAAAAAGATATTAAATCCATGATGAAACCTACGTAGGAAGACTCGAGAAGACACCAGAAGGTGAATCACCGAAGCGGAGCCTGAGGGGCTTCCATGTGGGGCCGGACAGCCCCACCACCATGTCGGTCGGCATGTGGGACCCACAGGTCAGCCTCTCCTTCGTACGTCGGTTCCCCACCGCCTCCTAGGATGCCTCTACGCCGTTTTTCAAACCGGTTTGATCCGAGGGCTCATGTTGCACCCCCTGCCCTATATAAGCAGCCCTGTACCCCCTCCTAGAGCCATCCTAAAACCCTAATTCATATTCTCTAGTCAGGATCAATTGAGAGGGGTCCCATGAAAGGATCAACCTCTTAGAGCCAGTTATCAAGAGAAGTTTAGTCCTCATTAGGATCTAGTCTTTGTATACAAATAGATAGAGAGTAACGAAAGAGTTTGGAGGGAGTTCCTATCTATCGGTGCTACCTCTACAGCTTGTACTTTGGCAGATCTAGACTTCTCCAAGTGTACATCTCAGAAACCTCTGGTAATTGATTTTTGTTTAAAGTAAGTTCTGTTTAGAGTAAGTTTTGTGCTCTTTTGTTCATGGGTTCACAGTTCTTATGAGTGCTCTAGTTCTTGCTAGCTGAATTAGAGTAGTAATTGTTAGCATAAGCATGGTGCTTAGGTTATTGGTTACTGTGTTTGCTCCCTGCTTTTCTAGTTGTGTGGTAGCAGCGGGTGGTGACAGCCCCGTCTATCCTTTGTAGTCCACACCGAATTGAGTAGGTTCTTAAATTAGTAGGACCATAGTCACGTTGGTAGAGTAAGCTTTCAATAGTGCTTTTATCATCTAGTGGTGTCCCAAAGTCAAAATTAGAATCATAAGCCTTGCTTTGCAAAGGGTCATAACCATACGAATCCTCTCTACTCATATCTTAAACCTTGATTGCTACCCCTGGACAAACTAGAGTTTAGACGACACGCACGTTTCCCTGTGGATACGATATTTGGAATATTTCTAGGTGAAAACTACTTTGATACCCGTGCGCTTGCGGATATTATCTTTGTGTGCCTCCATAGGTGACAACAAAGATCACTTAGCAACCACGCCAACCGGACCATGGAAGAAAACCTATCCCCCGTGTCAGCTCCTGATATTCCACTACCTACATTGGCCTTCTAGTAGAAATTATACTTCTACCTAATGGGGTGTGAGATCAAGACTACCCATATAGACATGTGGCTGTATGAAATAACTCAGTAGGTGAGTGGGACTACGAACCGGTCCTTATGTGACCGAGGCGAGTATCTCCCACGAGATTCCTCTCTAGGCATCCTTGCCATGGTAAACTACCTCCATAGTTCACCACCACTCACCCCATGTCAGAGTTTAGTTTTATGTTTAACAAGTTTTAAGTTCCATTACTATCCCTAAATCTATTCATAACATGGATCCCATAAAATAACAAGATAACCATTTATCTTAATCATATCACATTAACCGAGCTCATATTCTCGGGTAATAATCTTATAGTCATGTTTTAGCATTACAGTAGGTTAAATCAATATGGTAGAGAGGGGAGATAGGGCTTGCCTTCGTCATTTTCGCGTTCCGGTACGTCTACAGGATTCGGGTCGTTGTCCTCCTGACAATTACCGTCATTTATCGGGCGTATCGGTCGAAATAAGACTACCACTAACCACAAAAGAAAAGGGCAAAAGCAAACATGGAACACTATGGTGGTACTAGGTGTAAATGATAGAGTTGAATTTTAGATAAATTTTAGAGGTGGTTTCATGTAAAAAGGAGTTAGGGTTTAAAAGTTATATATTTTAGAAGTTTATCCTATAGCTATTTAACTATGTGAATTTTATATGCATTTTTTGGTGCATAAATATGTGCAAACTACATGATTAAATTCCCTAATGCATCTAGTTTATTTATAAATTTTCTCAGAATTTTCTAAGTCAGGAAAATGTATTTTAAGCTCTATGTGTACACTAGCCGGCTGTACCCAACATTTTCTAAAGCGTACACCGTGGTATTTGTGTGGATGATAGGTGGGCCACCCAACCTACATCGGCAGTGATGGCGGCTTTAGCATTATGGCCCCAGGCCCATGTGTTAGTGAGTAAGAAAAAAGAGAGAGGGGGACGGACGGGGACGGAGGAACGACGGCAATGTCGTTTCCACCTGGTCCCACATGGCAGAGAGAGAGAAGGGGGAGGGGAGATGGCGATGGATGAAGGTGGCTGCTGCGTCATCAGAACAAGGGAGGGGAGGCTTAGCTTGCCGGAGTTGGCCATGCCGGCGGCGTCGGGTGGTGGTGATGGTCAAGTGGCGGACGGAGCTCACAGGGTTACATTGCAGCCGGCGGAGGAATCTCCGACGGCAACGGGTGCCCACGGTGGCGGTGGTGGCTCTTTGAAGGGGTCATAGCGGCGCCATGTGGTTGACTCGACCCTTTATGCCCTATCCTAAACAACTAACTACGTGTACGTGTGTGCGAGTGTGTGAGGAGTGTAGTGGTGGTAGTGGTGTGCCCTAGGGTGGCCTTGCTGGTGATGGCCGACGGCCATGGCAGCTCGGTGGAGTGGGGCGCACGTGGACAGCGCAACACAGAGACCTAAGCTCCCTACTAGCTATAGAAAATGGAAGAGAAGAAGCTTGGGGACTCACCGATCACTCCAACCAGCCGATGTCGTAGTGGAGAAGGAGAAGAGGGGAGGTGGCGCTAATGGCACCGGTGAACTCCCGAATTGGAGGAAAATGGGAGAAAGTGGAAAGGAACAGGAGAGAGGGGAAGTGGAGGGGGAGATGGGGTGTTCTCGCCCTCAGTGGAGCTGATGGTGGAGAGGGCGAGGCGAGTGCGTTGCTGGCCGAGCCTATTTATAGGCCAGCTAGGCTGGTTTCCCAGCGGTGAGATATTTCTTGTGGCCATTCTTATCCACCACGTGCTCACATAGTTGACCTTGCTTGGTCACATCACCATAGTTGGAACTTGCCCATGTGCATGTCAAAGTGCCTTAGCGGCTACTCTGGTGGCTCGGCGTGGAGGCGACCATGGCGCAGGCATTGATGAGCTCATAGTGACGGAGGAGAGGGAAGAGGAGGACAAATGAGGGGCACCATGGGGTCCCGTTGTAACCGTGTCACCGCTGATCTCTGCTAGCAACAGGGTGGTGCTGGCCGAGCATTGATGGGTGGCGCTGTGCCGTATATGGCTACCGGCCTGAGGTCAACGACAAAGCTAACGGGCGGGGCCTAGGCGTTAGCAGGAGGGAGAGGTGAAGATAGGAGTGCGGGCGAGGCTTGGGCCAGAGCTAGGCTGTGGCGGCCGCAGTGCTACTGGGTTGGCTCGCGCAGGGGAAGTGAGGGAAGGAGGGATGGAGGTGGGCTGCTGCTACGGGCCGAAGGGAGGGAGAGGAGAGATTCGGCCCAAGTGGCTTTTTCCATTTTCTAATTCCTTTTTTCTTTTTCCCAGCTCAAGTATGCATATGTTTAAATTGTTTTTAAATTCAAATTTGAATGCATGAGTGTGCAAAAATGTACCACCATAAGTTCAACAAGACTAGTAGACATTCACACATCAAGTTTTATTTTCTTTTGTTAATTTATTTGTAAAAATTTTCTATGTTGGTTATACATGCTAGCTCCTATGCAATGTTTTAAAAAGTTCAAATTTTTAGTGATTTTTAAACTAGGTCAAATTTTAGGGTGTTACAAACGTACCCCCCTTAAAAAGAATCTTGTCCTCGAGATTTGAGCTGATCCTCGAATAGATAGGGAAATTGCTATTTAAGATCATCTTCTCTTTCCCATGTGGCTTCTGCCTCTGTATGATTACTCCATTGTACCAAACAAAATCTTACTGCTGTCCTCCTAGTTTGTCGCATGACCATATCCAATATCTTAATTGGTCTTTCTTGATACTGTAAGTCTGGTTGTAAGTCCATGGCTTCCATAGGTGCTTGTTCTTCTGGTACCCTCAGGCATTTCTTTAGTTGTGACATGTGAAATACATCGTGTATGTCTGACATCTCTAGAGGTAACTCCATGCAGTAGGCCACTGTTCCAATCTTCTCGATGATCTAATATGGTCCAATATATTGTGGGGCTAATTTTCCTTTGACTTGAAATCTTCGAGTACCCTTGATGGGTGATACCTTTAAGTAGACAAAATCTCTAGGTTGGAGTTCTAGCCTGTGCGACCTTCAAATTTTCTTGGACTTTGGCCATTTGTTCCTCGGCTTCCTTAATCATGTTGGGACCAAATAGGCTTCTTTCTCCGACCTCGGACCACACTAATGGTGTTTGGCATTTCCTTTCGTACAATGCTTCGAATGGTGCCATCTTCAAGCTTGCTTGGTAACTATTGTTGTAGGAGAATTTTGTGAACAATAGACTCTTCTCCCAGCCTTTTCCATAGGTTAGTACACAGGCTCACAAACATGTCTTCTAATATCTAGTTCACTCTTTCTATCTATTCGTTGGTTTGTGGATGATAGGCTGAGCTATAATCTAGGCATGTTCCTAAAGCTTTGTGTAGGCTTTTCCAGAATCGAGCAGTGAATTGAGTACCTCTATTTGAAACTATTTGGCTTGGTACTCCATGTAATCTAAGGATGTTGTCAATATATAGTTGCGCTAACTTGTTACCCTTGTAATCAGTCCTTACTGGAATAAAGTGTGCCACTTTCGTCAATCGATCTACTATAACCCATATGGATCATGTCCATTTGGTGTCCTAGGCAATCTCACTATGAAATTCATGCTGATTTCATCCCATTTCCTCACCGGGATGTGCAATGGCTGAAGTAGTCCTATGGGTCATTGATATTCTGCCCTGACTCTCTACATGTATCACATTGGGTGACATATTCTACAATATCTCCTTTCATTCTAGTCCACTAGTATCTTTGCTTGAGATCCATGTACATCTTGGTTGATCCTGGGTGGATAGAATATGCTAAATGGTGGGCTTCATCTAATATTAACCTTTGGAGTGTTTCATCCTTGGGCACGCATATCCAGTCTTCATACCATAACTTCCCTTGTTCATCGCCTCTGAATCCTAGAAGTTCCTTCTTACTACTTTTCCCTTTGAGTTGTTGTATTTCTTCATCCATGTCTTGGGCTTGCTTCATCCGATCTTCCAAGGTTGGTTGTACATGTAGGACATTTAGGATACCTTATGGTACAATTTGTAGATTTAGTTGGCGAACTTCTTGTGCTAACTCTGGTCTTCGGTTTAAGATCGTCATGTGGTGACAATATGCTTTTCTGCTTAATGCGTCTGCAACTACATTTGCTTTCCCCGGGTGGTATCATACACTTAGATTGTAATCCTTGATCAATTTCAACCATCTTCTCTATCGTAGGTTCAAATCTGGCTTGGTGAAGATATACTTCAAACTCTTTTGCTCTATAAATATCTCCAATTTGTTTCTGATGAGATAGTGTCTCCATATCTTTAATGTGTGCACTACAACTGCTAGTTCCAAATCATGTGTTGGGTAATTTTCCTCATGTTTCTTCAGTTACCAGGAGGCGTAGGCAACTACTTTATCATCTTGCATCAGGACACACCCTAATCCTTGCCGAGAGGCATCATAGTATACTATAAAGCTTTGGTGTATGTCTAGTAGTGTGAGTATTGGGCCTGTGGTTAACTGGGTCTTCAACTCTTGGAAACTCTTCTCGCATGCTTCTGTCCACTTGAATTCCATTCCTTTCTGCGTTAGAGCAGTCATGGGTCTTGCGATCTTTGAAAATCCTTCAATAAATCTTTGATAGTAGCCCGCTAGTCCTAGACTACGAACTTCTATCACATTCATCGGTTGCTTCCAATCTGATACGGCCTTAACCTTCTCCGGGTCTACCTTTACTCCTTCTGCAGTAATGATATGTCCTAGAAAGGTGACTTCTTATAGCCAAAATTCACATTTGCTAAACTTGGCGTAGAGCTCATGTGCTCATATAGCTTGTTCAATAGTACTCTCAAATGTTGTTTATGTTCTTCAGCACTTTTTGAATAGATAAGAGTGTCGTCGATGAACACCACTACAAATTTATCCAATTCTTCCATGAATACTTTGTTCATTAGATTCATGAAATATGCTGGGGCATTGGTTTGTCCAAATGGCATTACGGTGAACTCATACAGTCCATAGTGGGTCACAAATGCGGTCTTTGGTATATCATTGAGCCAAATCTTCAGCTAATAGTAGCCTGATCTTAGACCTATCTTGAAAAAATAATTCACATCTTTTAGTTGATCGAATAGGTCATCAATTCTTGGTAGAGGGTTCTTGTTCTTGATGGTGACTTCATTGAGTGACCGATAGTCAAAACACATTCTGAGACTACCATCTTTCTTCTTTCACGAACAAAACTGGTGATCCCCAAGGGGATGAGCTTGGTCTGATGTATCCTTTCTTTTGTAACTCTCATAACTGTTTCTTCAATTCTTCCAACTCATTGGCTACCATTCGGTAGGGTCTCCTTGCAATGGGTGTGGTTCTGGGATTGGATCAATTATAAACTCCAAGTCTCTGTCAGGTGGCATTCCGGGTAACTCTTTAGGGAGCACATTGGGGTATTTCACATACAACTGGTACTTCTTCAATGTTTGTTGCATATATACTGCAAACCATTGGTTCTGCTTTGGGAGCTTGAGGGTGACATTCTACTTTTAATCCTTTGTGATTCATTAGGGTTATTGTTCTATCGCTGTAGGACATAGTGCCACAGTGTTTCTTTAACCAATCCATTCCTAGTATTATATCCAAACCTTCTATCTTAAGTACTACTAAATCTGCTTGAAATTCTACTCCATCTATCATTGTCTTCACTCGAGGGCATTTGAGGGTGCATTTGAGCAGAGGTCCGGGGGTTCAAATCCAGAGAGGGGTGGGGAGTAACACGGTTCTTAAACTATTTCTAAGCACAAAACAAGTAGAAACAAACAAATGTGAAGCGCTGGAATTAAACAACATAGTTGCAAGAGTGGAGTTTACTAGAAACTCACCGTACATGACATCAGGTGCTGTCTGTACTTCCTCTGCATTAATGTGGTTCACACGGCCTTGCACAAAATTTGGGGCATTCCTTCTGGGTAGTCTAGAGTTCTGAGGTGTTGTGCATCTAGTTCCTAAGGCGGTTGTCTTGTTACTGGCTATAGACTGAGCAGGGGCAGAGTTTGCAGCTTTAAGAGGGCATTGGGCTATGCGATGTCTTGGCTTTCAACATCCTAAAGAAGTATCCATTGTTGTATTATTTGTACTCTTGGGTTGGTTGTTGTTGTTGTTGCTATTGCTAATGGTGTTGTTCTTGTAGTTGGATAGTCTACGAAGTGTTGGGTCCATGTGTCCTATACTACATAGTTGGCTGATACCTTGTGGATGTGGTGTTGTTGGTGCGGACTCGTTGTGTCCTTTCTTGTTGGTGAGCACGTTGTATCAGGAATTTGCGCATCCATTCTCCTTCACATCTGACACATTCTTCTTCTAATAGGATTGTGTGATTTATTAGTGTGTTGAAGTTAGGGTAGATGTGAGTGACCAATTGTTCTCTTAGGGATGCGTTGAGTCCTCTCCCAAAACACTTTCGCTTCTTCTTGTCTGAGTTAACATCTTCTGATGCATAACGTGCTATCTTCATAAACTTCCTAATGTCCTGATTTACTATCATTGGACCTTGTCTCTAGGAACAAAATTCTTCTGCTTTTATCTCCATGATTTCTTTGGGAATGTGATATTCATGGAATTTCTCCATAAACTCTTGCCATGTGATAGCTTTTGGCTCATTAGCTGCATCTTAGTAGTTTTCCCACCATTCAGCAGTGACTCCTACTAGTTGGTGTGTGGTTAAAATAACCTTTTCTTCGTCGGTGGCTCGTATTGCATTTAATTTCTTGGTGATTGTTTGTAACCAATCATCTGCTGACAATGGGTCATCTTCTGCACTATCGAAAGTTGGTGGGTGAAGTCTCATAAATGCTACCATTTTTTCTTGTCCATTACCATTATCATGTCTTCTTGCAAGATTTACGAATAACCTTGTCTGTCGATCCATCACTTCTGCCAATGTTGGCGGGGGTGGCGGGGGTTCATCCCCTTGCACTAGGTCATTTCCAACATTTTGCTCATCAACTTCTTCTTCACCTTCTTCATGTACTTATTCTACAATTGGGTTATTATCCTCTGGTGGTTACTCATGCCCATGCCTACGATTATGATTTTCACAATTGCCTCTGTTTTGCCTGCCTCTAGGTTGTGGTGCAACTGGCTCTTCTTCTCATGAACCTGCCTTTTGGTGGCCCTTTCAAGGTGATCCCGAATCCAATCGAACCTCCTTTCCATCTGTTGCCATGGGGCGGCAAGGATGAGAAGACATCCTCCAGGATTTGGGTGCAAGAAAATAAAATAACAAGCAAACAAAAACTCACAAGCATAAACAAACACACAATACATATCACACGAACAATCATACATATATGATACAAGGGTGCATCATGCAGCAACTGCTAGGGTGATTACTACACAACTACTCGTACTTCTAATGACATCGAAGCGATACTAGGTGTACTACTACTACTCGAAATACTAGACATTACTACTAGCTACTATAGTTCCCATTATTTATTCTACATGAACTATATCTTGCGGAGTTCCCATCATGAGGTCCACATGTATGTCCCTTAGCATCCAGTCCTAAAAGAACTTGAGAGGGTCGAATGGTCTTTGCATCCCTAGCGGTCTTCGTGCTGTTGTGGGTGGTTGATTCTTCAGTAGGCTCTCCTCCTTTTCCTTGCCTTTGGGCGTTCAAGGGCCTTCTATAGCTCTTGCTTGCATTGTTCCTTTTCTTCTCTTATGGTTGACAGCTTTGAGTTTAGCATGAGTAGCTTCGTCCTTAGTGCTTGCACTTCAGCTTCTGCTTCCTTAAGTTTGGTGTTCTTTATCTTCAACTCTATTTCCTGGTTCTTGTAGAGTGTTGAGGGCATGTAGGTGCTTGGTTGTAGTCATGAGGCGGTACTCTGGCACTTGTGGCTTCGCCTTTTCCATTGCCTTAATCTTCTCATGCCAAACAAGAGGAGTCTGATCCATCACTGGAAAGAACTTTGCATGAGTGTTGTTGACTTCTGCTTCATACTCCTGACAAATGTTCATGAGAGCCCATCGTGCTACAATCTGACATCTGTCACTCAATTCTCTTCCAATTGTTGGGATGCATCTAACCCTGAACTCAGTGTTTGTTGGATGCTCGATAATATGTAGGTGCATCTTGCACTTAAGTACACCCTCCACATCGCACTCACAATAGTAGTACATGGGAGGCTCAGTGTAATCCAAGCGCTGAAGTGCCTCCCAAAGGAGCGGTGGGAATCCTCCATCGGTCAAACAGTCCGAACATTCTCATATGTCATCCATTGCTTCAAAATTCATCACAAGGGTTAGAACATTTTGTGACAAAAATGAGAAACGGCAATGAGAAGGGTTCATTGCCTTTGCTATTATTAGGTTTCCGATTATTCCTATTGCTATAAAACTATCTAATACATTCCAATCCTAGGGCTTCATCCTACAGTCAAGCTTAGCTTTAATACCACTTCGTCGGCCCCTCAATTTGATAGTCCTAAGTGCATCCATATTTGCGCCAGGATCACGCACAAATCACAAGAATGGTACACAAATATATAATAAAAGGTTCCAAGCTTTATTGATATCTAGAAATAAGGTCTTACAATAGTAGCCCAAAGGGGGCACAATCATAGACTACATATCTAGTGGAAGACTATGGTCATGAAGCGGCGTTATTGGTGGTCTCTAGAGCGGGATTATTATATAGCGAAGTGGTGTCCTATTTCACAGGCAACTTGAGCGCGGTTGAAACCCTAGCCTCAATGTCATACTCCTACGAATGAATCTCCTAGCAGGAACTCTAATCCTTGTGGTACGCTTCTTCGTCGAAGTCATAGTCTTCTTCTATGTTGAGGTCTAAGTCAACAATGGGTGAGTACTTACGTACTCAGCAAGCCCTAACCATAGGGTGGAAATAGAAGTGTAGTGGTGATTATAATTAAAGGTTGGGTCCTAGCGGAGTATTACCATTCCTACCAGTACTCGTATTAGCATCGATTCCATTACTAGCGTCATTACACATAAAAAGTAAAACTAATCATAGTATCCCATCCTAGCATTTGCCCATTCCAAGGACATGACTATTCAAATAGGTTTAAGTAACTCTGCAGAGGTGTACAAATTTCTCCACACAATAGGTGCAACCTCATCCATGATCAGTGGATGAAATAGACCTAACGAGACCTCATACATGAATATACATGACCTTAGATGTCCATATAACTCTACTACGGCTTCTCGGGGGTTGGAAACACAAAACTGAGAAAATACCAAATCCCCCCAAACATGATGATAACAAATCATCACAAAAGAAAATCGTGGCTCGAACACGGCCAAGAAAACAAGGGCTTCAACGCGGCCCAAAAGCTTAACGTGGAAGATCACATAGCAACCATGCCAACCGGACCATGGAAGAAAACCTATCCCCCATGTCGGCTCTTGATATTCCACTGCCTACATCAGCCTCCTAGTAGAAATTATACTTCTATCTAACGGGGTGTGAGATCAAGCCTACCCATATAGACATGTGGCTGTACGAAATAACTCACTAGGCGAGAGGGAGTACAAACCGTTTCTTATGTGACTGAGGCGAGTATCTCCCACAAGATTCCTCTCCAGGCATCCCTGCCATGCTAAACTACCTCCATAGTTCACCACCACTCGCCCCATGTCGGGGTTTAGTTTTAGGTTTAACAAGTTTTAAGTTCCATTAGTATCCCTAACTCTATTCATAATGTAGAGCCCATAAAATAACAAGATAACCATTTATCTTAATCATATCACATTAACTGAGCTCATATTTTGGGGTAATAATCTTATAGTCATGTTTTAGCATTATAGTAGTTTAAAGCAAGATGGTAGAGAGGGGAGCTAGGACTTGCCTTTGTCGTTTTCACCTTTCGGTACGTTTGTGAAATTTGGGTCCTCGTCCTCCTGACAATTACCGTTGTCTATTGGGCGTATCGGTCGAAATAAGACTACCACTAACCACAAAAGAAAAGGGCAAAAGCAAACATGGAACAATATGGTGGTACTAGGTGTAAATGATAGAGTTGGATTTTAGATAAATTTTAGAGGTGGTTTCATGTAAAAAGGAGTTAGGGTTTAAAAGTTATATATTTTAGAAGTTTATCCTATAGCTATTTAACTAGGTGGAATTTTATATGCATTTTCTAGTGCATAAAAATATCTGCAAACTACATGATTGAATTCCCTAATGCATATAGTTTATTTATAAATTTTCTAAGAATTTTTCTAAGTCAGGAAAATGTATTTTTAGCTTTCTGTGTCACTAGTCGGGTGTGCCCAACATTTTCTAAAGCATACCCCACGCTTTGTGTGTGGTGTGTGTGTGTGGATGATTGGTGGGCCACCCTGCCTACGTCTGCCGACATAGGCATCGGTGTTATGGCCTCGGGCCCACGTGTTAGTGAGTAAGAAAAAAGACAGAGGCAGGCAGACGGGGATGGAGGGATGACGACAACACTGTTTCCACCTGGTCCCACATGGTGGAGATAGAGAAGGGGGAGGAGGGGAGATGGCGACGAACAAAGGTGGCCACCGCGTCGTCGGAATATGGGAGGGGAGGCTCGGCTCTCTAGAGTTGGCCACACTAGCAGTGTTTGGCTCTACAAATGAGGACTAGCTCGGGATGCTGCACGACTGGGTTCAGCGGTATTCATTTGGGAAAAACTACCTTATTGAAATCACAACAAGAAGAAAAGTATCACCAATAGAAAATCGATCTCTAGTCCCAGTTAGGAAACCCTTTTATTCCCTGTTTCCCATCTAGGACTAGAGATATGGGACAAAGGGCATGACTCTTTAGTCTAGATTGCCTTGACCCCAGACTATCCTCTGAGTGTAAAAAAATAATACCTCCCAACCCTGCACCTCGTGGGATTCAATCTTGAGACCTCATGCATTGCCTCACGCATACCTTTCCACCCCACCTACATAGCACGTGTGTCTATAAATGGGATGCTTTCCTTTTGAACTAACTCATCGATGGACCTTTAGTCTAGGTAGGTAACACCAATCCGGACCAAAGGATCTACATTAGTCTAGGTTGGAGTCATCAACCGACTAGGACTAAAGGGTCGATGCTCTTTAGTCGAGGATGGTAACACGAACCGGGACTAACGTAGACCCTCTAGTCTGGGTTAGTGTTGCCAATCGAGATTGTTGACGGTCACTAACACCAATTATAAACTGTCAACATATCCTGCATATATATTTAATTCCATCACCAAACATAGGTATAGGGGTTTAAACTAATGAATTCCATGCGCTTTGATGAATATTTGTATGCAGGAGGATTTATTCGAAAAATAGTGACGATAACAAGCAAGCAAACTGACGATAACAAGTGATTCTATTCGTGAAAACTGTGAAAGACAACTCTAGAAGGTTTCAGAAGACACCATGATTAAGCGTGGGGGAGGCCGACCGGCCCAGCCCAGGGCCTGCTCTGCCTTCTGCCGCCTCGTACTCCTTCCTACAATCTACTTCGTTAATTTTAAGACGGTTTTAGGTCGGTTTATCCAACGTTGGTTGAGGGAGGTGACGCGGATCGATGACGTGGCAATTTCTTGGCCGCTACTCCATCTCCCCCCTATATAAGGATGCTAAGACCCCCTCCAGGAGGCCATCTCTCATTCAAATCAAGACACAACACAAGAGAATTAGGGCTAGACTCTCTAATATAGTAGATTAGTTCTAGTTGAGAGTAGTTGAGCTACGCTCAAGTTCTAGAGAATTCTTTGGAGGTCGGGTATATCTTTGTATCTTACCTTTGCAAGACTTATGTTTCAATATATTTATCTTCTCTATTTACTTTTATGCCTTTCATGTGTATAGTTCATCTAGTTATCATATCTTTGCATAGGATCTCTGCTCGCATCGAGTTCTTTAGTTATCATATGTGACTAGAGTAGTAATCCGTAGTATAGACATGGTGTCTGGACTATAGGTTACCTAAGATTGCACCCAACCTCACGGATAGTTGTGGTAGCCCCAGGTGGTGACAGCCCTAACGGCCGACGTAGTCCACCACGTTCAGGTTGGTGTTTGTAGGACTGTAGTCAGAGCTTCCTAGCCCCTTTCTTATCCCTTTCTGTGGCTAGTGTTCTGATGTCCCAAAGTGTTATTGTGTATGATCGCTTCTATCTACCCATGCTTCAGTTGCCATCTAGCCTAGACTAGAACATAACCAGAGTAATAAAGAAGTATCCAGGAACTTTGAACTCACCCGCTGTCCTCTTAATCTAGCTATGCTACTCATTTATCATGGAATTCTCCTATTTGTGTATCATTATTCATAACTCTTATCATTTATCACTTACCTCCACTTTAGTCTAGTTGATATATTAAGTTACTAGATGCATGATGGTGAATTATCAATTTCTTTAACCATTGTTTCCCTATGGATAAGTACGATACTCTGGAATATTTCCGAATAAAAGCTATAACGGTATCCGTGCGCTTGCGGAATTTTCTGTGTGCGTTATAAAATACCAACAAGGACTAAAGGTCCTCCGACGCTCAAGAAACTTGGACCCGGGACTAATGAGGCCCAATTGTACCTGAGACTAATGTGCTAGATCGAAGGTCTGTTCTCTACTAATTGATACATTGATTAGTTCCACAATTTAGTGAGCCACTTTATTATTTATTAAAACAAGATGATAGATGTGTTAAACTATTTGTTAGCTCAATGGACACAATACCAACATTATTTGAATTACATAAACAAGAAATCAGTAGCTCAGAAATGTCATACATACGGCCATAGAATACGTTTGCGCAGAAAATGTAGAAGGCAGTACTGAACTGTTTATGGGATAGTGTATATCTTGCGCCTGCATGCCACCTTTTAGATCTTCATGTAGTAAAGACATAATCTGCATGTGCATAATGTGTCATTTGGAAGGGGGGCTTTACATCTGCTTGCCAATTAGAATCCAAGTGGCCCTAACTTGTTAGACGAACCTTTAAAAGACTTTATAGTGAACCCTGCCGGCCTTCCTTAGAAGTGGGTCAAGAGGCTAGCTACCTTGGGTGAAAGGGTAAATCACGGCTCATGGTTAAAGTGTATAACCTCTGCAGAGTGTAAATCTGTTATAATAGCCGTGCTCACGGTCACGAGCATCATTGGATTCTTTATGGAACAATGACAAATGATTGCCGATGTTTTTAAATGCTATTCATTATTCATGTTATCAGTTTCATATGATTAATTGGGGCAATTGTTAAACTTGTTGCTACAAATGCTAAAATTGTGACTCATTAAAAGCTAATCGAAGTAAACCAGTGTCAACCTTCCGAACCTCATGAACTAAACCAGGCTCGCTAATCTTCCTCTGCGCCGATGACGCCAACCTGGCTTTCGCGGCAGCCGTGCTCCAGGATACGCTCTCCGACCTGCTCGCCGCCGGCGCAGCCGATCTGGCACATCGAGTCGGACACGAGGCTGCTTATCGGCGTCGGCGTAGATCGAGCTCTCCAGCTCACCCAAGCTCAGAGAGTCGGAGGAGAGAAGAAACGGGAGGAGAGGAGGACCTGACAAGTGGGCCCCACATGTTGGGTTGACATTAATACACAATCAGCGTGCCACGTCAGAGCGGGTTAGGACCCATTTGGACCTGGATGGTACTCGAAGCCATGTTCATGGACTAAGAAATAGCATTTTCATAGCAGAGGAAACACCACGTGCCAAGTTGAAAGACCGGTCATGAATTTTCCTCTTACTATTATTAGCTGCAGTAATTAAGTACGTATTGGTGAACAAACCAGTGCAGAGGCGTTGTGGGGTTGCTGTATTCATGGAAGAAGTCTCCCGACACACATGGATGAAAAAGTGTCGACCCTTATTATATGTATCATCATCGTCGAACGAGTGCTTCTGTTGGCTGCCATGGCTGGCACAGGCCACTATTCTCGACTTTGGCCGGAATAGCAGCATGGCCTCCTCCATGGAACGACGACGTCGACGTTCTTGGACCGGTGGTGACGACGCAGACTATGGTAGCATCTACTACTGTTGAGAGGCGCTGCTCGGCCAGAAGGTGGTAGTAATCACACCCCACCCATCTCGTAATGCAAACGTAGCTAGCTACCCATGCTTGGTTCAATCATTCTTTGAACGACAGTTTTAGTCTTCTTAGGGTCTCTTCGGTTTTCTCGGAATGCTCCAAGAACAATTCCAGCTCCTCAAGATTAGTACAAATTATTGAATCATTCCGGCTAGGAATTATTTCTAGGCCCTATTTCTGATCAAACGAACAAGCCCTTATGGATATGTGATGCTGGCCACTCATCTGGTGGTTAAGCTATGACAAAAGTTCGAGCCATGTTCCTAGTTCCTTGGGCTAGTACTATATATTGATCAATCAGCCTGGCGTAATTGATGATTCAATTATTTGTATATATGATGGCCTATACTAGCTTGCCATGGAATGGAAGTATCATCGTCGTTGATCGAACTGTGGTCCTATCTGTCCTTACTATATACTACAGGTGACATTTTGGCATTGTTGTTCTGGGAATCTGTAAGATAGTTTTGAAACTGGATTGAGAAGTCGCATATGGTTGAAAAAAAACCCTAGAGAATAACTGGTAATAAACTAACAAATATTAGCACATACTTTGATAACATATATATGTCCATCTACGTACTCCATGTCTGAAGTTGGACATTATAAGGAAAATGGACCCTATTGGCCATGAAGTTTTATTTTGGTGTTTAATGATCAACATGACCATTTGAACTAACAACTTTTGTAAATATACAAGGTATAGATGCAATGTAGACTTAAAAGATATCAAAGTGGTGAGCCGAATGATTAACACTTCAAGCAAGACTTTCGAAGTTGTGTTAAAGACCTACAAGATAGGCAAAAGTTAAGACGCAAAAATGGAAGAGCCCGGATAAAGAAACACGAAGGAACGGAGACAAATGGGTTCTGTGATCGAGGCACCAGACTTGTGCGGTGGTAGCCAGAGGAAGGCACCAGACAAAACATGTGCAATGTCACATGGGCTGCTGCGACAGAGGCACTGGACATGTCTGGTGTTAGGTGCTGGGGTGTACCGAAACTCAAGGTGTACATAGGCGAAGAAAAGAAGTGTTCACGGGACCTATTTGGTGACAGCACCGGAGTGCTCAGTGAAGGTTGGAGTTGCCCACGAGGCACCTGACCTGTCCGGTGGTACACAGAACGTTGCACCTGGTGGCTACAGTACCCAACAGTCGGCAATGGCTATTCGCCAACGGCTAGCTGACGTTGACCTTACTAGACCTATCTGGTGGGTGCACCGGACATGTCCTATGCTTCCGCAGAGTGGTTATGCAGGTTCTAGCGGCTCAAGGAGGTATTGTATGAGTTGAGGCTCATCTATAGTTGCTATAGCCACCAAAGTGCTAACTGCTTCAGTCAGTGATTAGCGCAGATGCTTTGTGAAGATGGCGATAAGCAGTCTGGGAGAGGCCATGTCAGAGACCCCACTTGCGCGTGGGGAAGGCCCGGGGGCTATCCACGGAGTTACCCTGACAGGGACCTTGGCCCTTGCGAGGGCTTCCTTGCAAGGAACTGCAATGAGGACTAGGGAGAACCGAGGAGCTTCTCGATACATCAGAAAAAATGCGGAGTCGTTAGTAGGAGTTTGCATCTCTACCAATCTTTAGCTCTTCCGCATTTATATTTTGTACTTAGGTTGTGTGCTTTGTATTCGTAGCTTAGTTTGGTAGGCTAGTGAAAGGATTGGAAGTTAGGTTGTATAACTCTTTTGCGGTAAAAATAGCAATACACCTATCAAAACTTCAATTCCATATCTAGATAGTTTTTAAATTGCCTGATTCACCTCCTCTTGGACGTCATGGTCCCTTCAAACATTTCTAACGTTGATGCATTGCTTATAGAACAAACCTAGATAGACTTATATTTATAATAAGAAAAGGTACAAAGTACTAGGTGCGTTGGATATAGACGTGGTTCAATTCAATCATTATTAGAACCAGACTGATTTATGTAGACGTGGTGTGATGCAATCAGTGTACGTTTTTAGTCCTCTTTCTTATCCACCCGGTGTCCTATATTTACGGATATGTGATGCTGGCCACTCATTTGGTTGAAAGGAAATCATAGCGAAGGTTGAAAAGAATTGTTGCTGAAAGGTCTGTCTTGCTGAACGCAACTCCCTGATGGTTTGTATCGGCTCTCCAGTTTGCATGTGCTGCACGTTTTCGACTTACCAAAGTAAAGCGTGTCGCTACTACATCACCATCAGGTTTTCCTAATCTGAGGCAACTTCATCTAGTAGGCTTGTGTGAATGGGAGGAGTGGGAATGGGTGGTGGAGCCCAAACCGAGCGAGCATGAGAGTGGACACACAACACACACCGTGGCAATGCCTGCACTCAGAGTCCAGACTGAAAATTAGTAACTGCAGGAACCTTCTGTCATCGCGGCCACCTCCAGCTTCCTCCTCGTCACACAAGCACATCCATGACCGGATCAGCTCAAACATGATCACCATAATATTAGGATAGAGAGCTGCATTATTTGCATATGAGAGGGACGCCAGCTGGCCTTGAAGCAACGACCACTCTTTGGGCCGCCTCGACCTCGACCCATGGGCCATGGCGGCTAGGACATGAATGATTGCCGCAACTCGACAGGTGTCACTTGTTGCAGCCAAGGTGGTTAGCATGTCATCAAGGTTGATCTTGATCTTCACTGCCGCAGATAAGTCTATCATTGCTGTCTCTCTCCAGTATTTGGAGTACCTTGCATTGACCTTAGTGTCAATTTCCTCGAGGGGACGAGGGGCCTAACCAGACTGAGACTGTCCCAGATCGAGTTATTGGTCTCTGAAGATTTTGAGACATGTCGACCTCTCTCGCATTCATTTCTCCGGCAGTGTCACCCCCTGCACTCCAACCTTACAAAGTTGAAGCATCTTGACCTCTCCTATGCATCCTGTTTTGGCAGACTGCCTCAAATCGTTACCCAGCTAGTACAAGGAGCCCCTACAGGTTTTAATATATATTAATAAAAGAAAGTATAATGGAAGTTAAAGAGACAAAGAATGGAAGCAAGAAAATGAAAGAAGTTACAAAAAGACTCTCTATCCATGCTCTGAGAAGACGAGGGATTTTCTTTTTGCTCTAACTACGTAACAAAAGAAGCACTTCTTGAATGAATAACCTTCTGCAATTTTCAACCGATGCTTGACCTCATCTGAAGATGAGATCATTCCACACTGGCCAAATACACTAGCACATGATGATGAAAAACATCCATATATAGATCAAGTTTAAGGAGTTCCAGCACTGCTTGACAAAGGAATCCCACGTCCTCTTTTATTTCAGGGAAGTGTGTGAAATGTGGCAGGCCACAAATTTGTTCGATCGCCATATATAACCATAGCAAATTTGACACATAAATGGCAGTTGGATCTCATCAATGAGAACGGCAATTTTTGCTACTCCAAAAATATATTATGGAAAACTACGTACTCGTAGACATTTATGGGTAGTCGTGCTGTACTTCCCATCTGTAGCATTGGATGTCCACATCTATAGCATTGGACGTCTGATACAGCGTGGACAGCGAGGAGAGTGTAGAGGAGATCGGAGGAGCAGCTGTGATTGAGAATTGGAATGCAAAGGATATCGAGGCAAGGGCAGTGGGGGATTGTCACCGGCGGTTACGGCTGAAGCGTTCGCAGCCACCGTCGAAGGAGAACGATAATTTTTGCTACTCCAAAAATATGTTATGGAAAACTACGTACTCGTAGACATTTATGGGTAGTCGTGCTGTATTTCCCATCTGTAGCATTGGATGTCCCCATCTGTAGCATTGGATGTCTGATACAGCGTGGACGGCGAGGAGAGCGTAGAGGAGATCGGAGGAGCAGTTGTGATTGAGAATTGGAACGCAAAGGATATCGAGGCAAGAGCAGTAGGGGATTGTCGCCGGCAGCTACGGCTGAAGCGTTCGCAGCCACCATCGAAGGTAAACCCCAACCCACCTAGGTGAGGTTTATTTCCTTCTTCGATGATTACAAATCAATCTAAGGTGCCCTATATATATATATATATATATATATATATATATATATATATATATATATATATATATATATATATATATATATATATATATATCAGGTGCACTTGCCTAGCAAATAGCTATTAAATCTCCTAAAAATCCTCCCCAAAGTTGCCTTTCCTAACAAACCTGGCCTTAGCCACGGTTAGACCCATGTGGATGCCTAGGCCGGCGCCTATATTGGTGACCAACAAAGGAGTCCACAACAACGTCCCGAACAAGTCCATTGATCATGTTGAAGTAGTCTATTGATCACGTTAAGGTAACTTGCTTTCTTTCTATCTGCTGTCAACAGTGTGTTCAGTTTATTAATTGTTGCTCGCAGTAGTGCTGTTCCAATTTATAAGCAGAGCAATATCCATACGTCAATCACTGACACGTCAAATATGTATTTGCATGACAGCAGATGGGGCAAGCTTTATATTTGGATCAAATAAAGCCACACTTAGGGTCGGGGCATAATATTATATGGTGGAAGCAAATTATTGCTCAGGGCAACGGTGCTCGTCCAGCATCGACCATTCTTTTCAACTTACAATGTCCTTGTTTCAACTTTGTACTGCTGTAGCCATATAGTCTCGCTCGCACATGTATATCGATCTCTGAAATTGTTCTTCACTATATTTGTTGAACTAAACTTGGTGAGTTAAGGACAAGAATTTCGCCTTGACAGTTACGCTCTACATGCATTCTAATGGATAAAAAGAGAAATGAACAAATAATTAATTAACTTGGCCTGGAAACACGAACTTGTCTTAGCTGGTGAACGAACAGTATCCCAGGTTATATACTGATGAGGACATGCATGGTGATGTCGGCCTCATGAATGAAAAAATTCTGATTAAGACTTGGACTGTAGAGGCCATAGACGAAGAAGGCCGGTGAGAAGTATCTTATCTTACTATTACTAACTAGGGGCTCCAACGAAGGCTCCACTTTAATTCTTAGCACACGCACTAAGAAAAAAGATAAATGCTAAAAAATGGGAAAGGCTACAACTTGTGAAGGAAGGAGTGGCAAGGGAGGATATCAAAGGATCAAGTGGAAGTGCATGTCATTATGTCAAAAAAAATGGGGAAGAATTAAAAAATTGATGATCCTATAGTGGGAGCACACACCTCAGCTTCAGCTAGAGTGTCATCAACAAAATACTTCAGTTGGTATCGTGCCCGAGGTACTTAAGTCCAAATCCCATGAGCTTACAAGTGTGTACTCCAAGTAGTAGCAATATTGGCAAATTGAATGTAAGGATGTATGGTACGACATCCAACCAAAATATTTTTTTGGGAGTATGAATGTGTACTTCATTAGTTCAAATCCTATTGTATTTTATACTTACATTGATTTTGTTGTATTAATCACAAAAAATGGAGAGATTATAAGGATCATGTGCCCATGTCCATGATATGATTAATATTCCGATGATAATTGTGAGAACACAATAATTAAGACTAACCTATGTGTTGAGATGTGTTACAGGTTCCAATACGTCCTAGGGACACAAAAGGTAGAAGTCGCTCGAAGACATGTGCAAAACCTCCATGCAGTGAATGGTCCAATGGGCTAGAAAATGAACATGCCAAACAATCATCTAATCACCCAGTAGTCACATATGTAGATAATGCACCCAATGGATGGTCTAGTGGTACTAAGCATCATGCGCGAGATTATCAAATTTTGGTCCAATAGTGAAAATGTCAAGGCAACAGATGGAATATTCCCCACAAGATTGAGCACCAAACAATGAACAAAACAATCATCGGATGGTCTACTGAGATCCACCAAGCATGACCACTATTTGGTATAAGTGAGTGGTCAGTCCTGCAATGTCCAAGTTCAAGTTAGTGAATCGTTTCGCAGCAATTAGAGAGCATGGCACTATGTGTTTACATGTATCAGGTGCTCTGTTGTGAAGAATAAGATGTTCCAGACTACTAACAACCAATGTCTAGTAAGCACTAGACAGTCTGGCAGTGGTCAAATTGCATGCGCTGAATAGTCCGGTAGTGCGCAAAGTGTTGGAAATATTTCCAACATCTTACCATGGGGGATGCACTATATATGGGTTCCTATTCACTTAGCTCATGTTGTTGTTGGACTGGCCGAGGCTTTTAGAAGTGGCCAAATGATCCTACAATCCATCCACCATCCTAAGTGCATAAAGATCACATCCAAGGCAAGGATAAACCTTATTGTTCATCTTTGTGAGGATTAATTCGATAGCTTGAGTCCATTAGGTTGTTCTTCCCTTTGAATATAATATTGGTGAGTTGAAGGGCTTGAGGTCTAGGAGACCTTCCATTGACATTGACTCTCTAGGCCTAGTATGCATAGGTGGCAAGGGGATTTGGTGTGTGGAGAAGAGTTGTAGTGGTCAGCAATGGTGACTGGGAGTGTTCAGTGACAAGTGGTGATACTAAGTGGTTTTGCAACACTTTGCTTGGTTTTGTGGTGGCCTTTGTGGTTTTCCCAACACCATGGTAAGGTAAGCATGTCTTTGTGGAACAACAATGTGGACTTGGGGTTGCATTTTGGGATCAGATGCCATGGGTGGAACCTTGGTCTTTGGAAGTTTGCCCTCTCGATCTTGACTTGCTCTTTACATTATAGAATTTGAGCTTCTACATTGTGCTTGATTTGTCTGGCCTTTACCTGTCCTAATTTAGTGTAGACTAGTTGCTAGAATTAACTCTAGGTTGCAAACCTCTTTGTCGATTGGTCATGGTGGATCACACTAAACCGGAACACTATCTATAACCTTACCCCCTAACACTACATAAGTAGGCCTAGGGAGCCCCTTATGAGTAACCCAGCGCAATACCCAATATAAACTAGTTTCGATTCCCTACTTGCAACGGACTTGAGCATATGGCACACAAGTAATAAAGCTCCCTACCTCATACCTAAACTAGTATAAGTCCATGTCTCGTGTACTACCCTTGCAATCTATTGCACGTGATAAATTGTTTACACGTTAGCCCTAAAAAACACCGATGAAACCTCTTTTTATAGTAGTTTGTAGTAGGAAGCAAAATACCTAATAAAGTGTCATTACAATAATAAAGGCCTAAATTTTTGAAACAAAATGAGATAAAATTTTCTTGTGACTTTTTATTGAAAATAAAAATATATAAATAAGGAACCAGTGAAAATATATATATATATATATATATATATATATTTATTAAAAGTTGGAATAACAATGAGGATAAATTGTAATTCAAATTTCACATGTATTAAAGAAGGAAATATCTAAATGTCCAAAAAACCATATGTACTTACAATTGAAGGATCAAAGTTTTATATTGTAGCAACACCAACCACGCTATTTGTAATGGCAAACTAGCTAGTTTAAGGCTCTATTTGGGCCTTGTCTGGCATAGCTTTTCTGCTGCTTCTGATGAAAAAATGTTTATGAAAGCCTAGAAATGCTCTGCTTCAGACACTACTAACACGATTTTCTCCCCCGCGTGAATACAACGTGGTGATGGAATCACCCCAAGCGATCGTTGTGAGCATCAAATTACGAACTTGCTCTTAAAGTTGAAGAATAATTACACCGCAAATGCCATCAAATAAATATGTTTACCCATCCCTTCTTGACTCTATTTTTTCCTCCGCTCGCATGGTGTGCTGCCCCTTCTCCGTGCCCGGCAAGGCATTGGCCATTTGGTACAGCCGCTAATTCGACTTTCGGAGCTCAGCCGTCCTCGACATGGGGGTTGCAAGTCTACAGCATCCAGAAGCCACGCCATCTTGAGCTGCGAAGTGCTCACCGTAGGAGCTGTAACAGCTAGGAGCCATACCAAGACCCGCGACATTATAGCAAGTTTGGAACCGCGACAGGCATCGGGTTGTTTGTCGAAGGTCAGTAACATAGGCGATTTATACTGGTTCGGGCTTCTGAGCCCTACGAATAGTAGTATAGTTTTCTTCGTATTAGGAATGCCCAACCGAGGGTTCTTATAATGTTGGAAATGAAGGAGAGATTGGTAGGGGGACTACATGATGCTATCTTTAGGTTCTGGATCAGTTTGACCGACTCACTTTGGTGTTCTATGTTGATTGATCCGATGGATCCATCTCTCTTCTTTTTGTCTCCTTTTCCTATAGGAGCCCATGGCTCACCTTATATACCCAGGAGGCCATAGAGGTACAAATGGAGGGTTTCGTCTAGGCTTTCTCACCCTGGAGGTTCCGGTACCTTAGTGTTGGTGCCACCATGTCCATTCATGTCACGTATGTGGGGACTAAAAATGTTGCTAGCACTCCCTAACATCTCTGTTGCAGTCTAGTGCTTGATTGTTAGGTGCTGTCCGCCACGGAGCCTTCCCCTGGTGTGCCTTCTCCAGACTTCCTTGTTGTACAAGGATCCTTCCCCTGTCGTGAGGAGCTAACGAGTGGGCCCGAAGCCCTAGCTCTGCGGGCTTAGGGAAGTCCTTTGTCTTTAGCACTAGTCAGGCCCTGGGCCCATGGTGGATTCCGGAGCAAGCTTCTGGTCTTGGCTCGGAGCAGTTGTTGGTGCTGAACCATGGCTAGGACGACCACCAGTGCTGAGGCTCAATGGGGGATCCCCCTAGGTCAGGAATCACTGCATCCTAGCCGAGCCCCTGAGCCCCAAGGTATAGTGCCACTTGCCTTCTCAGGCTTGCGCCCCTGGTGTCGGGGGCCTCCTCGGGGAGGCCCACTTTTAGGCTGCTGAGCCATCCCTTTTCTACCAGAGGGTACGCACAAACGTACCCGATAGGTCTAGCCCCCAAGCCTCCAGATGATTTGGATAGTCGGTTGGGGGGTTTGCCGGACTGTCGTGTCCATGACCCGAGGAATTAACATACCCCTATATTAGGTTCTCGTCTGCCATCCTCACCGCCGGGAGCCACAACATCCTCACTAGGAGCTGCAGCGTCCTTTCCATTTCGTCTCCCATTCATTTTGCTTGTCAAAATCCCCTCTTTTACATGCCAAATCTCTTGTCAAAGGACATCTTGTTGTGGCTTCAATTATTTGTAACAGAACTTCATGCGTTTATTTAGCAGCCAAGCAAGACATCATCAACTATATGGGCATTTGTTAAAATAGTCTCATCACTAATTTAATTTGTTTATTTAACAGCCAAACAAGACACCATCAACTATATTGGCATTTATGTCATTTCACACTCAGCAAAGACAATCTTGCTAGTGGAAATCGAGGGTGCCAAACACTCTGCTTCTCTAGACAGCTGATCCTTTAGACTGCTAGATTACCCAGGCAGCTAGCTTTCCAAAAAAAACTATCCCATAAGAGCTGATGCAGTTTTTATTTTTTGAGGGGAAATATGAATTTTCATTACTCAGACGGAGCTGAATCAGTTACCATTGTTAGAAATATTCAGCATTTGACTAGTATTAGTGGTAGACCTCTTCCATGCGTGGTCAGGCATATGTGTTGTACTAAACATAGAGCATAGTCATAGATTAGATCCTGGTCTTTGGGCCTTTGTACGGTTGTAACAATTCATCTCTTGTAGGCCACGGTGGGGGCTCTTCCCACCTTCAATTTAACACGCAACCGTGAGCCTCAACAGGCATCACATTACAACCATTCTTACATGGTAATCAGAGCCTAGGTGATTAATCCACAAAATCTTCTGCTAATTCGCAAGAATCTCTAATGGCCTCTTCCTCCATTCCCCCCACAGCCTTCTCCTTGATCGGTTGCCCGGTTACAGAGAAACTTGCCAAGAATAATTACTCCACATGGAGCACCCATGTCCTATCTGCCATTCGCGGCGCGCGGCTGGCACATTTCCTCGACGCCAAGACCGCAGGGATGCCGGCCAAGATGGTGGCAAAAGCTGCGGACAAGCCAGAAGAACTGATCCCCAATCCCGACTATGATGAATGGGTTGGTAAGGATCAGACAATCTTCAATTATCTCTACTCATATGTGTCCAAGGATGTGCAAGTGCAGGTGTCCCACTGCACAACCTCCGCCGAGATATGGAAGGTCATCCAGGACATGAACGCCGCTCAATCCCGCGGCAGGGTAATCAATACCCACATGGCGCTAGCAAACGCGCAGAAGGGATCGTCCACTGTTGCTGAATTTCTCAGCAAGATGAAAGGCCTCGCTGACGACATGGTGGTGGCCGGGAAGAAACTTGATGATGAGGAGGTGGCCTTGTACATTCTCGCCGGGCTAGACACAGACTTTGATCTGGTTGTCTCGTCCATGGCGGCGCGTGTGGAGCCTCTCACCCTCGGGGAACTCTACACGCATCTCATCAGCTGGGAATAAAGGATGGATCTACGTCAACCTAGCAACTCAGGCTCCTCCGTGAACACCGCCACTCGAGGTGGCCGCGGAGGCTTCTAGCGCGACAGTGGAGGCGGTCGTGGTGGCGGCTTCCAGCGTGGATGAAACGACCTCAATTTCCGTGAAGGGAAATCCACAGAGTCGAAGTGTAATAAGACCGCGATGGATCTTATTACCCAAATTCCAGTCGAATACCACATCCATACAACGATAATATCAGAGTACAAATAGTGCAGAATTACATAAGTTATTACATCGCCGCATTGGCGGAAACAAAAGTAGCATTCATTCAGAACAGCTTGAAGATAAGATTGCCAAACTCGAGTGTAGGCACGAACCCCTCAACCATCAAACTCCTCGGAACTATACTCCTCAGTAGAACCTGTGCCAAAAATTTATCAGTACGATTTGTACTGGCCACTCCCATCCCTATGAGCATTGCTTTGTGGATTTGGATGCAACATGGTTGTATTCAAAAGAAACCTATAAGGCTGGGGTTTCCTATGCAATAGCTTATCAAGTGTATAATATAATTGATCAAGTTTTTAACACCATTTCCACACTCATTCCACTCCATTCCCTTTTCCGAGCCAGATTACGATCCTGGGATCATCATACCACCATCTTCACACTATTACCACACCATCGCTCATTCGATAGGCCAACTCCCTCTTGGCACTGTCTCAAGGCCTGTAGCCCCTGGCTAAGACCGACACTCTCTCATGGGGGAAGAAGAGAAGGACTCATCTCACTATCTAGTTTAAGCGAAACCCAGGAAAGGTCAATAACCGATGAGTTGGCACATGTATCGATCGATCAACCATACACTCTGCAGAGGTTTTACATAACCACAAGATCCGCCTTCCTTGCTGACCGTCATCAACTGGGCTGATTCCGGCTGCTTGCTAGCCTAGGATAATGCCACTCTACCATTCAGCCCTGGTTCACCCCAAGTCAAGTCTGGGGTGGCTGAAACTGTGAGTCATGAGCCGGGTCCACAAGGTCTCCATGAAGTCTCGGAAGGGTGTGGGGGAAATCCTTCGCGCCCCGTACCTCCTTACATTGTCCGCTTTCAACCTAGCAGTAGTGGCAAAACCCTACCAAGTAGTTCAGCCGTCCCGCACCATATAGGGCGAGTGGTACGTAAGGTTTCCTGGTGAATCTGAGTACTAGTAGGTCCTTAGGGATGACCAAGCTAGAATGTCTCCATCAGGGTTTCCATTTACCGTGCCACTACAGCACCTCCAACCTGGGCTCCACCCATCATAGGTTCACACCCAGGTCCACCTCATATACCTTTTACCCACCACAGGTATACATTTCCAGGGGTGCCCAGGTAGCATCCCATAGTAAGACTTGCCCCAGGCTCGTCGTATACTCCAACTTGGTTGACACAACCCTCACCCTCCACACACCCAAGTCACACACGCAGCACTCTCCCCATAGTCCAGGTAACACCAGTTTCCACCACGCACTTAGTATAAGAGTAGTATAAATAAGGAAATATATAGCAATAAGCGTGTGTCTAGCCTAATAGCAGGATATGCAGGGGTAAGATTGCGTCAAGGTAAAGGCTTTCAAGCAAGCATACTACCATGCAAATCCTACCATAAAATGATTGTAGTAGTAGAGTAAAGCGATAGCAGTTCTATATTAGCCATGCGTAATAGGTACTACGAGATTTGGGTGGGATGTGGCACCTTCAGTGTAGTCATCTCCATTCTCCTCACGGTACTCACGGTCCTTGTCTGTCAGGTTCTCCTCCGAGTCTGCATCGTTTGCATTATAGTCGCGTTAGCGACGTCTATAGAATGGCACAAAGAAGCAATGGAAATTCAAAAGAGCCAAATGCACTCAAACATGGGTTTATTACGTAGAGCTTGATTTTAGATGAATTTTGATCCTGGTTTCGTATTTTTCTGAGGTCGTATGAATTAGTTATGAATTTCTGAAGTTTAATTCATTTCTGAAAATGGAAAAGGCCGGGTTAATCCTGGACTGACACGTGTCGTGCTGCAGTTGGTCCACGTGGCTTGCTGACGTCAGCATGACATCAGCATGACGCTGTCATAAAGGTTTCGAGCCGACAGGTGGGTCCCAGCTGACGTCAGCATGCCGTCATCTACGTCGTCAGCTCCGACAAGTGGGTCCAGGGACTCTTGGGTCACTGACATGTGGGTCTAGTCAAAGTCAATGTTGGTCAACGTTGAGTCAACGGTCAGCGGTCAACAGTCAGGGTCACTGACTTGTGGGGCCAGGGCTGCTGACGTTAGCAGCTGATGTCATCGTGACGTCAGCATGACGTCACCTCGGTTGTGCTGGCTTCTGACATGTGGGTCCTACGTGACATCATCGTGACATCAGCGTCTGACGTGTGGGTCCAACAACTCTGTGTTGCTGACATGTGGGTCCAAGTCAACAGTCAGCATTGACCGGTCAACGGTCAACATGGGTCGGGTCCTATCTGGGCCGGTTGGGCTTCGGGTTGGACTAGGCCGGGCCAGACACGTGGCAAGCTGTGACGCTGCCACGTCACGGCCATGGGCTCTTATTGGGCTGTGGTCCATGGCTTGCGGTCCATGGTGGACCAGGAGACGCTGGTCCTTGGACTGCAGACAGGACTACGGTGGACCAAGTCCACCCTCTCTTCTCTCAGGCGCGGTCCACGTACACCGGGTGCACGCGCGGGTGGCTGGCGAGGGGAGTCTTCCCCGATTTCTTGCCGGCGTGCCCCCGTCGGCGACGTGATCTTCGGCGAGCTCCCGCAACAGTTCAGACGTCTAATTGAGGTGGGGAAAAGCCTCCTCGCTCCATGGCAACTGCGATGGTGGGGTCAAAGTGGTGGTTGGGGCTTCATAGGGTCCCGACCACGGTGAATAGCGGCGTGGGTTCATCGGCGTGCATGGACAGGGCGGTAGTGATAGCGAGAACCCAGTTGGAGGAGCGTGTGAGCTCCATAGTGCTTCTACGGCCATGGTAGGCGTGTTGAAGGAGCTCCTGGTCCTCCCAGTGGTTCCGTCCATGGTGGTGGGGGCAAAACAGAGGCGGTGGTGCTCCGACGAGGTGCGGTGTGGCAACGCAGGGCTTCGGTGGGCTCTTTCCTCGGCTAAGGTGAGCGCAGTGTGTCTCTCATCATGGCGAAACCAATCGAGGTGTTGACGTTGCCTTTACCGTGACGTAGAAGACGCGGTGGTCTCGCCATGGTTGTGCTCTCAGCCATGGTGTGTGTGCCCGTGCGTGTGCGCTCCTGCTCCGATGTACAACGTCATGGCTGGGGTCCTCCTTTTGGCTGATGGCAGCGTGCATGGCGCGTCCTGGTTCTCGGCAAGCATGGCCATGGTTTTCTCCCTAGCTAACCAGTTGGGCTAGGCCGGAGCTCGAAGCTTCAGCAAGGTTTCGATCATGGCGGTGCACGTTCCATTGGGCTAGGGAGGTCTCAGCGGCATATGGCTCACCTTTGGTGTTGAAGGCAAGAGGATAGCGGTGCAGTGAGGACGTGTGGCCATGTAGCTCCGGAGGCAGTGCCGTGTCGTCCACTTCGGCTTGATCCCCGGCGGTGCTCCAAGCTCCAGCGTGCTTCCGGTCCTCCTCCTGGCGATGGCTCCGCCCTCTCCTCCCGAATTCCCCCCCCCCCTCAGCCCTCTACTCTTTGGTGCGAAGTGGTTGGCCACCAGTGGCGGCAGGTGGTGAGATGAGCGCAAGGGCATCTGAGGCCAAGCTTTTATAGCCGAGCTCTAAGGGCTCCAATGGTGGACGGTGATCGGGCGGTGGTGATACGTGCGATGCATCCGACGGCTCACGTGCGGTAGCGTGAGCGCGGCGCAAGGGGAACAAGGTCATGCGATTTGCGTGACCCTGGGCCCGCGTCTGCCATGCTGGTCGGCTCCCGGTCGCGTGGGAGAGGTTGGCGCGGGCGAGGAAGACGACACTATGGACAAGGGTGGCTGACATGCGGGGCCTGCGTGGCAGCGGCTGAGAGTGAAAACGGGAAATGCGTGGGCGTGGGCGACGTGCGACTGATGCGTGGGGCCAAGCGGCAGCGGCAGCGGCAGCTGGCGAGGCTGGGCCTGCGCAGCTCGTGGGCCGGCTCGCGCTGCGCGTTGGCGGGGCTAGCCGGTTGCTGGCTGGGCCGTGAAGCCGAGCAGGCCGAGGCGGCTTGCGAGGCCTTTCACTCCCTTTCTTCTTTTCTTTTCTATTTTTCATTTCTTTTCCATTATTTGAATTCAAATTTGGTTTGAAATTTGAATTCTAAACTGATGTAACTTATTCATTGGTGTTTAGGGAATTTTGTTTAGCTATTTTGTATATCAACATAGGTGTAGTTTGTTATATATATAGAATTAGTTTTTCTTTTATACAATTATCCTTGGATTTGAATAGTGATTATTTTATGGTGTGTTTCTTAGAAAAAGTTGTTAAGCATAAACATAAAGCAAAAAGAAAAACCAAATCACAATTTGAGTTAACAATGTATGCAACATTTCATTTGTTAGAATTCAGATAAACATAATTGGTTAAAGGCATGCCATGCTTATGTGCTAACTTGGGTTGGGTTAGACCTAATGCATCTCTTAGGTTGGGTTACTATACATGACACTCATCATCACATGGAAGTTTTTGAGAAAAAAAATTGTATTTGGTATTTTTGGTGTGTGGATTTTTGGGTTGTTACAGTGGAGGTGGCCGAAAGCGTGGCCGCGGCAACCACGACAACAACCGTGACAACCATGGCAACCGCGACAACAATGATCCCTATCAACTCTGCGGCCGTGAGGGACACAGTGCCTACCGGTGCTACAAGCACTTTGAAACCTCCTTCAGGCCACCACTAGAGCAGCGCTCGGCCTTAGCTGCAACCACATCCTATGGCATCGACACAAATTGGTACACCGACACCGGTGCTACCGATCACATCACAGGCGAGTTGGACAAACTCACTGTGAGGGACAAATATCATGGCAATGATCAAGTACACACGGCCAGTGGTGCAGGTATGAGAATCAACCAAATAGTTCAAAGTATTGTTAAAACCCCAAAACACAATCTTATCTTAAACAATGTTCTTTATGTCCCTGAGGCTAACAAAAATTTGGCCTCAGTTCATCGTCTTACATCTGATAACAATGTCTTTATTGAATATCATCCAAATTATTTCTTGATCAAGGATCAGGTCACAAAGGACATACTGCTTAGAGGGGAATGCAAGGGTGGATTGTATCCACTGAAGTTGCCATTGACATCCAGCTCATCTTCAACAAATAAAACCACACATGCTGCCATCAAGCCTTCATCATCTAGGTGGCACAACCGCCTTGGCCATCCATTGTCACACCCGGTTTTGCAAAGAACAAAACTAGGCTCGTCATATGTGTGCCTTGGAAGTCCACACATACAACAACAGAATAAAAATATTAAAACAATGTTTATATAAAACGGAAAACATAATATATTAACACTTACAACTATCAGAGTATCGCACAACGGTCACTAATCTTTTCTTTAGGCTCCAACGTCACAGGGACGACAGACTAGGGGCTCCGTATTCCAAGCACTTCGAAAATACTTCTGGAAACTCCACTATACTTTCATCCTTCTTCTAAGCAGCAACTCACTACACACTAGAGTGTGGGGAAATAGCAAGAGTGAGTCCATGTCGAACTCAACAAATATAACACGGGGTTCATGAGGCTCAAAAAGGATAGACACTGGTTTACTGCATTTAGCTTTTAATCATCATAGTTTTATCATATGAGTAGCATCAGGTTTGCATTAATCCCACAATAAACATATGATCAATGTAAAGATGAATAATGAATAGCAAAAACATATTTATAGTCATTAGTGATCATCTATTCCGTAAGGGTCCAAGGCCACTCGTGACCATGAGCACGGCTGATATACCAGTTTTACACTCTGCAGAGGTTGTACACTTTCACTGTGAGTCGTGATTTACCCTTTTGCCTGAGGTGATCAGCCTCTTGACCCACTACCAAGGAAGGTCGGCAGGGTTCACTATGAAGTCTTTCAAAGGTTCGTCTAAAAAGTTAGGGCCGTTAGATTCACTCGGCAAACAGATGTAGAGCCCCCCTTCCAAATGGCACAATGACACACAGCCTATACACATGAGGACAGAGGCCGCACTATACCCGATTCGTCAAGCCATTCTTACGCCATGAAGGTTACCACTAACAAGCTAGAAAAGGTCCTCATACTTGACTAAAGTCAGAGCCATATAGCCCTCACAGTTATACTGTAAGTCCCGGATGTTCGCTTACAGATGAGTCCTTATGGAGAGAAACTAGAGCACCATAAAAACAGCCCAATATGCTCTAGCCCTCTTAAAACAGTAATCAAAATGTCATCTTTTAGTGTTGTTGCATATTCCATTAATCATATTACAAGATCATAGTTTATGCTCAGCGCTAGCAAAACTACTCAATGCAATATCATGGGTGCCAAGGTAATGGATCAAGACTAAGTCATCCTTAATAAGAGAATACATGCATAATAAATTTAATTATTTATTGTGAATAGGACAACATGAATAATCCAATGCTATACTTGCCTTTTCTCAAAGTTAGCTACTCAGAATCTCCAGTTGCTATCTTCTGGACTCAAGTCCTCTTGCTTCGACTGTCGGTCCTCAGCTCCTCGTCTTCAGGCTAATTAACCATACTTCTTCTACTCTCAGCAATCAAGTAGAAGAAACAGACAATAAACACAAATAAGAATAACACACCAAATAAAAGAGACACTTTAAAAGAGCGAACTAGACTATACGACATGATGCTATGATCGTGAAAACGTAAGACCGATGGATAACAGAGCTACCATCAAAGAGGACACGCGACTATCGAGGAGTTTATAACAAATCAGAGAAGACAAACTATACATTTGTTTTTTTAGTTAATGAATTAAGGTGATAGACTTCTAGAGAATTATCCTAAAGTTGAATTAACCAATTTACATTTAATTATAAAAGATGAAGTTAACCTTATTCATATTTTATTTATAAATATTTATTTAGTGTTTAAGTCATTTAAACATTTATAAATTAGAAAGCATAAATAAGGTGATAACAGCTAATCAAATCATTATATGTTTCTTGCATAAACTAAACAAGTTTTATTTAAGAAGCACTTGAGTTCTTATTAATCATGATAGCATTTGATTATTTATAAAAGATAAATTATAAACCAAAGTTACTTTTAATTTGAAACGATAGTAGATAAATATTAGTTAAATTAACTACATGCTTCATGTTTAACTAAACTAATTATGATTAAGAAACATTTAAGTTAATATTAATCAAGTTAACATTTATTTAAGAATGTTCTATGTATGAACCTAAGTCGCTTCTAATTTAAAAGAGCATGACATAAACATTAATCAAATAAACATAATTTAATTTGTAAACACATAACGTGACATAGTAAATAACGTTGCTAATGTGTCTCTTACGCCAGCATAGTCATGAAGCAACAAGAACGAAATTATACCCATATGTTGCTTTTAGTCAGAAAGTTGTTAAATAAATATTAATCAAATTGCATTTAAATAGATAAATTCATACTTGAGTGACATCACAAAAACTATCGCTACTGTATAGAGCACGACGCTACAAAACTATCACAACAAGAACGGATTTACAAACCTAGATTGCTTTTAATCATAGAACTAATTGCATGTCAATTAAATTAATATTTAATTTATATATGACTAGCATGTAACACGTCTACGCCGATAGCATATAACTTAAGTTGGCATAATCGCAAAATCACAAGAACGAGTTACTACATTAGGTTGCTTTTAATTAAAAATATATTAAATAAATATTGCATGTAAATCAATAAATTCATAATTAGGTGACACGATATACATCAGCACTACTACGTAGAGCGCAACTATACGAAACTAACGCAACTAAAACGGAGTAAAACAGAATTAAAACGAAGAAACGACAAAGATATTACGAACCAGTGGTAGAACCGCAAATACTTCATCTTCTACCTCCATCCATCTGAAGGGCCTCGGCCTAGGGGCGACACGAGAAGGAGAAAAAATATCTAATTTATTACACGAGAGATTTCCCAAACTAGGGGCTCCTCCACGGTAGTTTTGGTGTGCTTTAACGTAAGGGATAGGTACGTATATATAGGGAGGAAAACTCCCTACCCCATGTCAACTTGCGATACGGTACTAATTGATGTTGCACCCTCCATCTTTACTAATAGGCCTAATTAATTATTAAAGCACATTAGTAAATAAATGTATGGGCCTTTGAGATTTATTAGAATTATTGCACATGGGTTTTAAGCATTGGGAAAAATGAGATATTTGTTTATTTTCAGAATTAATTAATTCCGTGGATAAAATAATTCTAGAAAAGTCTAGAATTATTATTTAAGCCGTGAAAAATACTCCGAAAGCTCCAAAAATTCGGGAAAATTTTCGAGGGATATTAGGGAACATGAGGAACCCAAATAAAGTATTTGCAGCTTATGATAAGATATTTTAGAGCATCTAAAAATTAGATAACGCTCGCAGAAAATCATGAACTAGCTCTAGAAAAAGCCAGAACAATTCCCGAAGAGTTCACTGAGATTGATTGACACATGAGGAACTGAAAGGAATAATTTGCGTTATAAAGAAAAGATTTTAGGAAACTCCCAATGAGGACTTAAGATGAGAAACAAGGAATATTGATTGCAGAAAAAGATAAAGACGTGATGGAGAAGAAAGATTGATCCACTAAACGCATTTTGAAAGACTTTGTTCGCTCTTAACACACAAGAGTTAACAAGCAAACATCACATCAAACAATAGCCCGTCAAATTAGTTTAGAAAAATTTAAAGATTCTCATTAATTTTTTTATAACTAATTGATGCTATCATAAACTAAACTTAGGAAATTTTATCCGAATATTAAAACATTTATTTTATTTAGTGTTTCCTATGCATAACCCAAAATTGGAAATTTTGGGGTGTGGCAATTCTACCCCACTTAACAGGAATCTCGTCCCGAGATTCGAAGAGACTAGGGAGAAAGATAAAGCAGACCAATAAGGTTATTTTGAGACTTTTTGACAAGTTCGGATATAAGTGTCAAGGATTATCAAAGGTTAACAAAAAAACATTGGATTGATCGCTAAGATTGATTTGAGTTAATGATAGAAGGTCAAAGGATTGAAGGTCAGCATAGGTGGAAAGGAAGATCAAAGGAGATTGAAAAGATAGATAAAGGTTGATCATCGAGTCTTCACTTTATAAGGTGTAAAAACAAGAGTGGAGATTAGCAAAAGATAAAGATAGATCTTATGGTACTCACAACTCCTCGATTCAAAATTTGAGACATCATGAAAAAGTCACAGATTAGCATTGGTTGAAGAAGGTAAAGACTAGTTTTCCATTTTACCATTCAGGGAGACCAGTGAGAAGGATAAATTGATCTTCAAGTCTTTGTAGGTCCTTGAATCAGGATTTATAAAATGTAAGGACAAGGGTCAAAAGTTGTCAAATGTTGATAAGAAAAAGTAAAGATTGATGGTAAGAAGGTAAGACTGGTTAAGGGGCAAGGACTAGCAAAAGATGATATTATGATAGCGATTGGTCTTTGGATCTTCTTGTCTCGTGACTTGAGAATGATGATGGTGGCGGACGCTACCCCACTTAACAAAGATCTTGTTCCACCTGACGATGTCATTGAAGGCAACACTTTCTTTAAAGCTTACTACTATTGATGAGTCCTTCATGTGTTGATCCTCTCTTGGGTTAAGATAAAGGAGAAAGCATAGAAACCAAGAGTAAGCAAGGATGATATATGGAAAAGACAATAAGAATTAGGATTGATCAAAGGTTAAGTAGGTCAAGAGAGGATACTACCCCACTTTAACATAGATTGAGCTAATTCTCAAGATGATTTTAGGCCTCCTTTGGAACACAAGAACAAAGACAACACACAGGCATTACATCAAACAAGACAAGCACACATCAGGCAAAACAAAGCACCAATCACATCATCGGTACTACACATGCTTCTTCAACAATGGTAGTCATCCTAATGGCACATTGGAGATGATGAAAGGCCATCGAACTTTTGAACAAGATAAGATCAGAAAACTTTTAGTAAAAACAACATAAAACAAAAACCAAGGGAGTAAGAAGTAATAGCTCAAAGGAAGCTATCAAGAAGGGGATACAATAGGACAAGAAAGAGAAAATAGTCAAAATCAATAAATCAAGGGATGACAAAATAGTTTTATAGTAAAATTGAGTTTTAGAATACGTCCAGTGCTACTTGGCATACGTCCTACAGTCAACTTCGCTCTGATACCACTCTGTCACACCCGGTTTTGCAAAGAACAAAACTAGGCTCGTCATATGTGTGCCCAGGAAGTCCACACATACAATAACAGAATAAAAATATTAAAACAATGTTTATATAAAGCAGAAAACATAATATATTAACACTTACAACTATCAAATTATCGCAGAACGGTCACTAATCTTTTCTTCAGGCTCCAACGTCACAGGGACGGCTGACTGGGGGCTCCGTATGCCAAGCACTTCGAAAATACTTCTGAAAACTCCACTACACTTTCATCCTTCTTCTAAGCAGTAACTCACTACACACTGGAGTGTAGGGAAATAGCAAGACTGAGTCCATGTCGAAGTCAACAAATATAACACGGGGTTCATGAGGCTCAAAAAGGATAGACACTGGTTTACTGCATTTAGCTTTTAATCATCATAGTTTTATCATATGAGTAGCATCAGGTTTCCATTAATCCCACAATAAACATATGATCAATGTAAAGATGAATAATGAATAGCAAAAACATATTTATAGTCATTAGTGATCATCTATTCTGTAAGGGTCCAAGGCCAATCGTGACCGTGAGCACGGCTGATATACCAGTTTTACACTCTACAGAGATTGTACACTTTCACTGTGAGTCGTGATTTACCCTTTCGCCTAAGGTGATCAGCCTCTTGACCCACTACCAAGGAAGGTCGGCAGGGTTCACTATGAAGTCTTTCAAAGGTTCGTCTAACAAGTTAGGGTCATTAGATTCACTCGGCAAACAGATGTAGAGCCCCCCTTCCAAATGGCACAATGACGCGTAGCCTATACACATGAGGACAGAGGCCGCACTATACCCGATTCGTCAAGCCATTCTTACGCCATGAAGGTTATCACTAACAAGCTAGAAAAGGTCCTCATACTTGACTAAAGCCAGAGCCATATAGCCCTTACAGATGAGTCCTTATGGAGAGAAACTAGAGCACCATAAAAATAGCTCAATATGCTCTAGCCCTCTTGAAACAGTAATCAAAATGTCATCTTTTAGTGTTGTTGCATATTCCATTAATCATATTACAAGATCATAGTTTATGCTCAGCGCTAGCAAAACTACTCAATGCAATATCATGGGTGCCAAGGTAATGGATCAAGACTAAGTCATCCTTAACAAGAGAATACATGCATAATGAATTTAATTATTTATTGTGAATAGGACAATAAGGATAATCCTATGCTATACTTGCCTTTTCCCAAAGTTAGCTACTCAGAATCTCCAGTTGCTATCTTCTGGACTCAAGTCCTCTGGCTTCGACTGTTGGTCCGCAGCTCCTCGTCTTCAGTGCTAATTAACCATACTTCTTCTACTCTCAGCAATCAAGTAGAACAAACAGACAATAAACATAACTAAGAACAACACACCAAATAAAAGAGACACTTTAAAAGAGCGAACTAGACTATATGACATGATGCTATGATCGCAAAAACGTAAGACCGACGGATAACAGAGCTATCATCAAAGAGGACACACGACTATCGAGGAGTTTACAACAAATCAGAGAAGACAAACTATACATTTGATTTATTTTAGTTAATGAATTAAGGTGATAGACTTCTAGAGAATTATCCTAAAGTTGAATTAACCAATTTACATTGAATTATAAAAGATGAAGTTAACCTTATTCATATTTTATTTATAAATATTTATTTAGTGTTTAAGTCATTTAAACATTTATAAATTAGAAAGCATAAAGAAGGTGATAACAGCTAATCAAATCATTATATGTTTCTTGCATAAACTAAACAAGTTCTATTTAAGAAGCACTTAAGTTCTTATTAATCATGATAGCATTTTTTTATTTATAAAAGACAAATTATAAACTAAAGTTACTTTTAATTTGAAAAGACAGTAGATAAATATTAGTTAAATTAACTACATGCTTCATGTTTAACTAAACTAATTATGATTAAGAAACATTTAAGTTAATATTAATCAAGTTAACATTTATTTTAGAATGTTCTATGTATGAACCTAAGTCACTTCTAATTTAAAAGAGCATGACATAAATATTAATCAAATAAACATAATTTAATTTGTAAACACATAACGTGACATGGTAAACAACGTTGCTAATGCGTCTCTTACGCCAACATAGTCATGAAGCAACGAGAATGAAATTATACCCCTATGTTGCTTTTAGTCAGAAAACTATTAAATAAATATTAATCAAATTGCATTTAAATAGATAAATTCATACTTGAGTTACATCACAAAAACTATCGCTACTGTATAGAGCACGACGCTACAAAACTATCACAACAAGAACGAATTTACAAACCTAGATTGCTTTTAATCATAGAACTAATTGCATGTCAATTAAATTAATATTTAATTTATATATGACTAGCATGTAACACGTCTACGCCGATAGCATATAACTTTAGTTGACATGATCGCAAAATCACAAGAATGAGTTACTACATTAGGTTGCTTTTAATTAAAAATACATTAAATAAATATTTCACGTAAATCAATAAATTCATAATTAGGTGACACGATATACATTAGCTCTACTACGTAGAGCGCAACTATACGAAACTAACGCAACTAAAACAGAGTAAAACAGAATTAAAACGAAGAAACGACAAAGATATTACGAACCCGTGGCAGAACCGCAAATACTTCATCTTCTACCTCCATCCATCTGAAGGGCCTCGGCCTAGGGGCGACACGAGAAGAAGAAAAAAATATCTAATTTACTACACGAGAGATTTTCCAAACTAGAGGCTCCTCCACGGTAGTTTTGGTGTGCTTTTACGCAAGGGGTAGGTACGTATATATAGGGAGAAAAACTCCCTACCCCACGTCAACTAGCGATACGGTACTAATTGATGTTGCACCCTCTATCTTTACTAATAGGCCTAATTAATTATTAAAGCATATTAGTAAATAAATGTATGAGCCTTTGAGATTTATTAGGATTATTGCACATGGGTTTTGAGCATTGGGAAAAATGAGATATTTATTTATTTTCAGAATTAATTAATTTTGTGGATAAAATAATTCTAGAAAAGTCCAGAATTATTAGTTAAGCCGTGAAAAATACTCCGAACATAAGGAACCCAAATAAAGTATTTGGAGCTCATGATAAGATATTTTAAAGCATCTAAAAATTAGATAACGCTCACAGAAAATCGTGAACTAGCTCCAGAAAAAGCAAGAATAATTCCCGAAGAGTTCACTGAGATTGATTGACACATGAGGAACTGAAAGGAATAATTTGCGTTATAAAGAAAAGATTTTAGGAAACTCCCAATGAGGACTTAAGATGAGAAACAATGAATATTGATTGCAGAAAAAGATAAAGACGTGCTGGAGAAGAAAGATCGATCCACTAAACACATTTTGAAAGACTTTGTTCGCTCTTAACACACAAGAGTTAACAAGCAAACATCACATCAAACAATAGCCCATCAAATTAGTTTAGAAAAAATTAAAGATTCTTATTAATTTTTTTATAACTAATTGATGCTATCATAAACTAAACTTAGGAAATTTTATCCGAATATTAAAACATTTATTTTATTTAGTGTTTCCTATGCACAACCCAAAATTAGAAATTTTAGGGTGTGACATCCATCCTCTACAGTAGTACATCAGGTCCTTAGGTCCTTAGCAAGAATCAAATTTCCTTTATTTCCAAGCCAAATAAATCTTCTGTTTGTGATGCTTGTCAAAAGGGCAAAAGCCACGTGTTGCCATATCCAAAATCAACAAGCATGTCAGCATCTTCTTTTGAACTTGTATTTTTCGGATGTATGGGGACCAGCTCCCACCTCTGTTGGAAGAAACAATTATTATGTTAGTTTCATCAATGATTTCAGTAAATTTACGTGGATTTACTTGTTGAAACACAAATCTGAAGTCTTTCAAAAATTTCATGATTTCCAATCCATGGTAGAACGCCAATTTAACAAAAAATATCTTGCTATCCAAACCAATTGGGGAGGAGAATATCATAAACTAAATACCTTCTTCCAACATATAGGAATATCTCATCATGTTTCATGCCCTTATGCACATCAGCAAAATGGATCTGCTGAAAGAAAACATCGTCACATAGTAGAATTTAGTTTGTCCTTACTTGCACATGCCTCTATGCCGCTAAAATTTTAGGATGAGGCATTCCTTACCGTCACATATTTAATCAATAGACTCCCTAACAAAGTCATACAAGATCCAACCCCACTTGAACGTCTTCTCCAACAAAAACCAGATTATCTTACACTTAGAACTTTTGGTTGTGCATGTTGGCCTAACATACGTCCATATAATACTCACAAACTACAATTTCGCTCAAAAGAATGTGTCTTTCTTGGATATAGCAACATGCACAAAGGGTTCAAGTGTCTGGATATAGCTGAGGGTCGCATCTACATATCAAGAGATGTTTTCTTTGATGAAGATGTCTATCCTTTTGCCAAACTCCATCCAAATGCAGGAGCTCGATTGAGATCATAAATACTTCTTCTTCCTACCTCACTTCGAAATCCTTTTTTCGCTTTTGGAGATAACAATATTGTTGATACTAATGGCAATGATTCTATGCACACTAATATGGCTGATGAGAATGCAGGATCTGTTGAAAACCAGGCGCAAAATGGTGAAAATTTCATCCAAAATGCTCATCATTTCATGTCTCCCTCTGTCTTTCCGTTTTTGGCAACGACAGGCATAGATCCCGGAGGTGATCACCCTGTGCGCACGACAGAACCTGCAGGCGGATCGGCATCGGATCAGCTGCACGCATCCACGTCATCTCAGTGCACTGATGAATCGGGCGCTGCTGGCGCTCCCAACCAGGAACAGCATGGGCAGCGCGAATTTGCCTCTGTTCTTTGACAAAAAGGGAAATTATGTGATCTTTATGCTTGTGTATGTTGATGATATTATAGAGGCTAGTTCTTCTTAGGAAGCCGTGGATGCACTGCTTCGAGACCTAGAGAAGGATTTTGCAATCAAAGACCTTAGTAAGTTGCACTACTTCTTGGGTATTCAAGTTCAGAGGAAAAATGATGAATTGCTAATGACACAAGAACGGTATGCATCTGAAATTTTGCAAAGAGTCAATATGCAACTATGTAAACCTGTTAAGACACCATTATGTACAACTGAAAAACTGTCTATCACAAGTGGCACTAGGTTGGGAGTTGAAGACTCCACAAGGTATAGAAGCATTGTTGGTGCACTCTAATACCTTACACTCACATGACTAGACTTGTCATTCGTAGTCAACAAAGTGTGCCAGTTTCTTCACTCTCCAGCCACAGTACACTGGGAGACAAGTAAAAGAATTTTGAGATATGTCTAAGGTACTATCAGTTTAGGCTTAAAAATCACAAAGTCTAACTCAATGCTAGTTAGTGCTTTCTCAGATGCAGATTGGGCTGGCTGTCTTGATGACAAAAGGTCCACAGGAGGATTTGCTGTGTTTCTCGGTGGCAACTTGATCTCTTGGTGTGCTAGGAAACAAGCTACGGTGTCACGTTCAAGTACAAAAGCTAAGTACAAGTCATTGGCTAATGCGACAACTGAAGTTATGTGGGTACGTAAACTATTGGATGAACTAGGTATTCCACATCCTCGAGCAGTGGGGGCTCTTTCTGGTCTTACGGTTGTAACAATTCATCTCTTGTAAGCCACGGTGGGGGCTCTTCCCACCTTCAATTTAACATGCAACCGTGAGCCTCAACAGGCATCACATTACAACCATTCAACCATTTTTACAACCATACCTGAGCATGTGGAAACTGAGTCGCCCACACCTGTGGGACAAAACGGCATGCAACAGAAACTGCGGATAACACAGTTTGTGGCATTGGAAAACTTCATCATGAACCAAACGGCAAATAAGCAAGTGCAGCACGCTCGACTTTTTGCATGGCGAGCAGTGGATGGGATCCAAGCACAATATAGTCTTCATGACCGTGCCTTCATTATACAAGAACTAAGGTGATGTAAATCTTACACAAGAACATAGTAATTTATAAAACTGATTCTTACAAACAGCGTCATGGATGCGCACCAATTCTGATCAGAATTGCACTACACACAAAAGCATGCGCTCCACAACAGTATTCAAGCAATCAGTTGAAATAAGTAAACCAGCTATACACCTGCTCATCACCATCTTGTACGTATTCCATGTTGTACCACCATCATCAACAATATAGTCCAGCAGCATTTATGCATTAATTGATAATGATGAGGTAGCACTTGGATATATGCAGCAGCAGCTAGACGACAGCTACTAGTTTGGGAACCAAGAGGAGCTTCTCCTTCCGGTGCACCACCAACCCGAACTCCTCGGACATGTCAATATCACGCGCTTCCTTTCCCTCCGGCAGCTCCCAGTCGAATCGGTGCACCAAGTTCGCCAGCATCAACTCGACAGCGGCCATCGCATAGTTTATCCCAGGGCACAGCCTGCGCCCGGCACCGAACGGCAGGAACTGGAAATTATTCCTCCCCAGGAAGCTCAGGTGCGCTGCGCTGCCACCGTCGAGAAACCTCTCCGGGACGAACTCCTCAGCATCCGGCCAGAAGCGAGCGTCCCTGGCGATGGCCCAGGCGTTGACCAGGACACGCACTCCGGCCGGAACCTGGAAACTGTCGATGCTGCAGCTGGCCATGGAGAAGTGCGGCAGCAGGAGCGGGCCCGGCTGGTGTAGGCGGAGCGACTCCTTTATGACAGCTCTCAGGTAGGTCATGTTGTTCAGGTCCATCTCGCTGACGAATTCTTGTCCCTTGGCGCCCACGATGCTCCTCACCTCCGCTTGTAGCTTCGTCATGGCGTGCGGCCTCTGGATGAGCTCAACGAAAGTGTATTCTAGTACCGCAGCTCCCGTATCTATTCCGCCGAGAAACACGTCCTGCATGCATGTCCGAAACTCCTCTGTGATTAACTCGATAGATTTTGACATACGTGATGAAGCGGCAATGAGTAAATTTACGTTCCATGTGTATTTCATGTCTCAAAATTGTTCGTTCGTAATAGTAGGCATATGAACCATATGAACTTACAAGTAGGATAGCTTTCATCTTATCCCTTGTAAGGTTATACTCCTCTCGGACAGAAAGCAAGATCTGTATGAAGTTCTCATCCTCGTCCTTGAGATCATTCTGCGGCGCTGCCTCTGCCATCGGTGGTTTGTACTTGCTCTCATGTTCATCGATCAGCCTGTCCAGCAGCTCGTCCCACCTCTTCTTCAACCTCTTGATGCGGACCATCTTGCAGAGCACACCGAAGCGAGCCAGGAACGGGAAGAACTCCTCGACGCTGAAGCTTCCCAAGAGTGGTGACGTGTCGGCGACAAGCTGCTGGAGCCGCTTGCTCCGACCCTCGCCACACGATGACTTGCCCATGATGGAGCGGCAAATCAGGTCATTCAAGAACGAGCTCATCACCTTGCCCAGGTCCACTGCCATGCCTACGGCAGCCGCCTCCAAGACCTGAGCCATCACCATGCTCACCTCTTCCTCCCGGGAGTGGCGGAAGAGCTGCACCCTTCTCATGGTGAGCAGGTGCGTGGTGACGAGCATCCTCGCCTTGCGCCAGGTGTCCCCGTACGGCGCAAAGCCGATATCGGATGAGCCGTACAAGATGACCTCTGCGGCCACGGAATTGGGCCGGGACGCGAACACGTGGTCGTGCGTCCGCAGCACCGCCTCAGCAGCTCCGGGCGATGACACGACGAACACCGGCATGGCGCCGAGGCGGAGCAGCATCAGGTCGACGCCATGCTTGGTGGAGAGACTCCTGAGGGAGACGTGGGGGAGCGAGCCAATCAGGTGGAGGTGCCCGAGGAGGGGTAGCCGCCACGGCGGCGAAGGCGGTAGGCGGTGCTCATCAGGCTGCTGCCTCTTCCCAAATTGCAATGCGTTGTACGAGTAGCGTATCACGAGCAAGAGGAAGAGAGGGAGGAGGAGAAGACAGAACCATGCTCGTGGAGCCGTCAGCTCGTGCATCAACTGCTCAGCTAGGTTTTCCATGGCAATGGATATTGAATTATTGATGGATGGTACGTAGTTTCAGTTTGTGGAGTATCAAGTATGTAAGAAATATTAGAACGGCTTTACCTCTCCTAGGATGTGCAACTGCTTTATATAGAGGCCCGGAAAGCCTGTTATATTGGCTCACAGAAGTGACAAATTTTTACATTATTAGACACTGAGTACACTTCCTGTTACATAGTCTGCAAGACTGTTCAGATTCTAGTGACTATCTACTATCACTAATTGGAGGCTCCAACGGAGGCTCCATGTTAATTTTCACCTGACGTGCTAGAAAAAAGATAAATAGATAGAAATTCTCTCATTAATCAGAAACATCTATACCTACCTTTGCCATTATTAGAGGTAAAAAGATAGAAAAAATAAATTTATTATGTTTTAAATCAGAAAAAGTCTACTTCACCCGCCCAATTATGGGGGTGGACTACTTAACCCCATCAACTATGAAACGGTATATTCTACCCCTGAACTTTTCAAAACCGGTCAAATTACCCTCCAGGCGGGTTTCAGACGGTGGTATTGCTACTGTAGCAAGACCATTGTTACTGTAGCGATACCGCGGTTGCTGTAGCAATACCACCGTCTGCAAAACCGTCGGGGGTAATTTGACCGGTTTTGGAAAGTTCAGGAGTAGAATAGACTGTTTCATAGTTGAGGGGGTTAAGTAATCCACCCCATAGTTGAGGGGGTGAAGTAGACTTTTTCCATTTTAAATCTACGTATAGCAAGAAATAAGGACAACATAAATCTATTATATTTCCCTACCATGAGCTTGAAGGGATCGTCCTAATTCACCTGCCTACCTTTGCCATTATTAGAGGTAAAAAGAAAGAAAAAAAATAAAATTATTATATTTAAAATCTACGTATCGATACCATAAAGGAGCGAAGGAATTGAAAAATACCATGTACCTAAAAACTTCTTACCCACCTAATATATGGACCATTGATGGCTTGATCTCGCTTAATCTGATGGTTCCTGTTAATCTGACGCTGGACCCGTAGTCAGATCTTAAATGTAAGATCTTACACGTTAGATGTTTCATCTTGTTTTTTTTCACCGAGAGTTTTCTACCCGCTGCCTGTACCCACCCGCCACGCCGACGTCGCCTACTTCGTAACCACCCGCTCCCGTACCCATGCGAGAAATGAATCTGCGAAACGCCGCCGTCGCTACTTCGTAACTGCCAGCTCCCGTAGCCACGAAAAAGCATAATGCGAAAGGAGAAGAAGGGATGACAATAGGTGCCGCGGCACCGACTCCTCCAGCGGCCACCTTGCTCTCCTCGCGACGGATCAGCGATCTCATCTCACCCTCGCGGGCAGTGGACGCCTAGCAGGCTCCCATGAACTGCTATACACGGCCTGGCCGTCGGGCGTCGGCCATGGAGTGGTGCACTGAGAGACGAGTGCGAGGCCGCGGGGATGTGCGTGGCCTGCACGTGCAGCACGGGCGTCCGGAGGACCACCAGGGCAAGGAATGTTGGCATGTCGCGCCTTGTCACCCGCGAGCAGGCACTACCGGAATCCACTTCTTTGCCGAGCGCCGGAGGCTTTGCCGAGCGTTTTTTTTCGGGCGCTCGGCAAAGAAGGCTTTGCCGAGAGCCAAATAAAAAACACTCGGCAAAGCCTCTGCACTCGGCAAAGAAGCCTTTGCCGAGCGTCCGATAAACGGCTCTCGGCAAAGAAGTTTCTTTGCCGAGAGCCAAAAAAAACACTCGGCAAAGAAACTTCTTTGCCGAGAGCCAAAAAAAAAGCACTCGGCAAAGGCTTCTTTGTCGAGTGCCAAAGTAAAACACTCGGCAAAGCAATTTTTCAAACCACATTTTGGTGCCCTAAACGAATTCAAATAAAAAAGTTTTCAACTACAAAGTTTCATAACTTTTCATGATCTACAAACTTTATATTGGTCATTTCTTTATTCGACAAAGTAATAATTACGTTGTTCACAAAATCTATATGTCTCTCATGTAGTTCCATGAAACTACAAGAGAGATATATAAGATTTGTGAACAATGTTAGCACCACAATTTCGGATGGAAAAACTTCCTAAATGAAGTTTGTAGATCTCGAAAGGTATTGAAACATTGTAGTTGACCACTTTTTAATTTGAATTTATCTTGTCATGGAAAACTACGTTTGAAATTCAAAATTTTAAAATTTTAAAATTCGAATTTTTTAAAAGACCTCGGATGGAAAAACTTCCTAAATGAAATTTGTAGATCTCAAAAAGTTATGAAACATTGTAGTTGACCACTTTTTCATTTGAATTCATCTTGTCATGCAAAACTACGTTTGAAATTCAAAATTTTAAAATTTGAATTTTTCAAAAGACCTCGGATGGAAAAACTTTCTATATGAAAAATGTAGTGCTCGAAAAGTTATGAAACTTTGTGGTTGACAACTTTTTCATTTGAATTCATCTTGTCATGCAAAACTACGTTTGAAATTCAAAATTTTAAAATTTGAATTTTTCAAAAGACCTCGGATGGAAAAACTTTCTATATGAAAAATGTAGTGCTCGAAAAGTTATGAAACTTTGTGGTTGACAACTTTTTGATTTGAATTCGTTTAGGGGCTCAAACAATCAATTTTCAATTGGTTTAGTATAATATTTGAGTAACTGAAATGGCATATAGACGCATGTGAGTGTGTAGTGCAGGTGGCAGAGGAGGTATCGCGTGAGGGAGAGGTCACGAGTTTGAATCCCACCGACCGCATAGCCGCGAATTTTGCGCGAAAAATGCCGCGACTTGCCAGCCTCCCCCGATTGAAAAATTTTTTTCCAGGTTTTTTTCGTATTTTTTTATTTCGCGCTTTGCCGAGCGTCGGGCTCTCGGCAAAGGCTTTGCCGAGTGCCCGATAAACGGCTCTCGGCAAAGAAGCCTTTGCCGATCGGATTTTTGCCGAGGGCGCTTTGCCGAGAGCTGCGCTCGGCAAAGGCTTTGCCGAGGGTCTTAGAGGCTTTGCCGAGAGCCTGGGGCCCTCGGCAAAGCAGCCGGCTCCGGTTGTGAGGCGAACGTCGTCGTCGTCCATCATCTCCACACTGGCACCATTGGTCGTCACCTCCGCCTCGACAAAGGCCTCCCCAGCATGGAGGTGCTGGAGCAGGCCGCGTGCTCGCCGAGCCGTCCCTCGCCGATCTATGCCTGTGCTGCTGCATGTGACGTATCATGAGGTACGTCAGTTCATAACAAAGCTTATCAAGACTACATCGATGAACTATCGAGAGATTAGATTTAAAAATATATGAATTAATGAATCTTCCTGCATGTCAGGCTTCCAGTTTTAGGTCATGTGAAAAACTGTTAGTCTCCATGAAATTCAATTCACATATACATGCATGAATTGAACTGAACTTCTTTTTATGAAAAAAGAAGGCTAATAGTTCTGGTTGTCTGAACAAAATCACACAATATAGAGGGACTGTTTGCTTGCTTCCTATATCTTCATTTACCTTTGCAATCATACGGTGTAGGGGTGGTTCGAATTGCTTTGCTTCCGTATTACGTGCGGTGCAATCTTCTCTCTATGGCTATTGCAATCAGTTCTGTTAAGTTGAGATCCTTGCACTTCTGCCTAAGCTCGTCGATAGCATGTTCCAATTTAGCTTTACATATAAAAAACTTAATAATAACATATAAAAAATGTTTAAAAAATTATTTAGAAAACAAAACTTACAAGTACTTTTATCAATTTAATTTTTTTACAATATAATAAGACTTCACGTATCATATTTTTTAAAATAATATATATAATATGTCACCTATCACAATTATAAACACGTGTGTGCCACACAAGCTACTATTTAACAATATATTAAACTAGACAAAAGTATATACTGCTTCGCAAAAAAATCCCATATATAGAAACGAAGGATCAAAAAATAAATGAACTTATATTCAAAATGAAATAAAAATTACAAATACAAGTAGTCCCTACCCTGTCTAAATTTACAATTAGTGGCTACATTCACTCTACCGCACATCCAGGCTAGATAATGCTCCACTAGCACTTTAACATAATTCCAAATAATGAAAAAAATGTTGGTTTCAAATAAACTTGAAAAATACTAGGATAAGATTATAACTACAAACAAGCTAGAAAATGACAACAAAAACCACAATTTTTTTTCTGGGCACGTGCATGTTAACTAGTAGCAACAAAGAAGGACTATTATATTTCCCTACCACGAGCCTGAAGGGATCATCGTAATTCACCTGCCTGAGGAGACGTTCCAACAGAGGAGGAAAGAAGAGGACGCCGCCTCAAGACCTCCACGCGGCACTGGCCACCGGGCGGCTGACTTGTGGTCGCCGGGCCGAGCAAGCAAAGGAAGCCAATACATCGCAAGCACGTACATCTACACTGGCGCCCTTGCTTGGATCGACAACAATACCGGTTGGTGTGCCATCTGTGAGATGCATGGCAGGCTGCCTGCGGCGTTCGTGCTGCGCCATCGTCTAGAAGAACACGAGCCTTGGACTCCATGCAGCCACCGGTACCACCTAGAGGAGACGGATGCCTTGGCGTTGCTCTAGGGCAATCTACATCGGAGTAGGGCGCCGAGAGGCTGACGTCAACGCATCGGCGCGAGCCGCGAAGGGATCTCAAACCCGGGTGCAGGAGGAAGGCATGCAGGCAGGCTCTTCGTCGACGAGCGCCTCATCTGACACTGATGCACAAAAGGGCTCCCGGCTGATCACATCTTTGATTGTCACGGATGCCCATAAGCCGGCTGCACGGGGAATGCCGGCCCTCGGCTCTCCGTCAATGGCGTGCAGAGCTTGCTGATCGTCTGCGGAAGATTGGAGCGGACACATTTATCGGCAGCACCATCTGAAGCATGGACAGGTCGTGCGCGAGCCGGACGGACACGGACGACGAATTCAACAGCTTCTTCATCATGAACAGCTCCTTTCATCTATCAATGTCCGAAGCTCCCGCGGATCATCGCACGTCTGCGCTGTCCCATGGAGATCGAAGACGTCGTCCTCCATGGGTGAGAAACTAATCTGATTTCCCCCTATTCTTGCACAGCTCCATGCATGCTGACTGGTATTTTGTGACTCCGGCCACGAGATAGTGAGGATGGACGACAAGGCGATGTAGATGACGCCCGGCTGCCAATAGGATCCATCAACGTCTGGATGCACGGAGTCAGCGAGGACGCCATCGAGAACGGCTCCATATCTACATCAATGACACCATAGCACTGGGCGACGTCGAGACGAGTAAGGACCCCATCTGCAATTGATCCTACTCCTACCCCAATGATGCCGCCGCACCTAGAGGGCAACACTACACTGACTATCTACCGTCCATCACCAAAGAGGCAAGGGATGCTACACCAACTAACTACCTGCAAACACCGACGAGGAAGGAGATGCTACACCAACTACCTACCGGCGAATGCTGATGAGGAAGGTGATGCTGCACCGACTACATACCGGCGAACACCGACGAGGAAGGCGACGCTACACCAACTATGTGCCGATGGACACCGACAAGACAGGCGAAGCTACACCGACTCCATATCTACTTCAACATTACACAAGCCGGAGCCGATGTGATGATGACACGGGTGAGCAGGCTAATGTTCCAGTTGTGCCAAGCCAACTTCACCTATTCGACAGGTTGCACCACTCGACGCCGTTAAGGTGGACGACATCTATGACCTAGCTACTAACAAAAATAGCCTAAATTCCAGGCATTGAGAAAATCTATCAACAACCAAACCAGGTGACAATTTCCATCCAACATTTGAGTGTATGCATGGAGGAAGCTAGCGTCCGGCCATACACCGACCACTGACGTTCAATCTAGCCGCATCGAGGGGACGGAAGGACGAGTGTGTGCCAGCATCATGGGGATGATGAGGAGATCAAAGTCAAGAAAGGGAAGGCGGGAACACACAGGCCATGGGTGCCGCGATGTCCGGCATTCACGCACTACCGGAGCCGGCTGCTTTGCCGAGGGCCCCAGGCACTCGGCAAAGCCTCTAAGGTCCTCGGCAAAGCCTTTGCCGAGCGCAGCTCTCGGCAAAGCGCCCTCGGCAAAAATCCGATCGGCAAAGGCTTCTTTGCCGAGAGCCATTTATCGGGCACTCGGCAAAGCCTTTGCCGAGAGCCCGACGCTTGGCAAAGCGCGAAATAAAAAAATGCGAAAAAAAACCCGAAAAAAAATTAATCGGGGAGGGGCTCACTGGCCAGCGCAAGTCGCAAGTCGCGGCATTTTTCGCGCAAAATTCGTGGCTACGCGGTCGGCAGGATTCGAACTCATGACCTCTCCCTCACGCGATACCTCCTCTGCCACCTGCACTACACACTCACATGTGTCTATATGCCATTTCGGTTACTCAAATATTATACTAAACCAAGTGAAAATTGATTGTTTGAGGCCCTAAACGAATTCAAATCAAAAGGTTGTCAACTACAAAGTTTCATAACTTTTCGAGATCTATATTTTTCATATAGAAAGTTTTTCCATCCGAGGTCTTTTGAAAAATTTAAATTTTAAAATTTTGTATTTCAAAACGTAGTTTTGCACAACAAGATTAATTCAAATGAAAAAGTGATCAACTACAATGTTTCATAACTTTTCGAGATCTACAAACTCTAGTCTTCGGTTTAAGATCGTCATGTGGTGACACTATGCTTTTCTGCTTAATGCGTCTGCAATTACATTTGCTTTCCCCGGGTGGTATCATACACTTAGGTTGTAATCCTTGATCAATTCCAACCATCTTCTCTATCGTAGGTTCAAATCTGGCTTGGTGAAGATATACTTCAAACTCTTGTGGTCTATAAATATCTCACATTTGTTTCTGATGAGATAGTGTCTCCATATCTTTATTGTGTGCACTACAGCTGCTAGTTCCAAATCATGTGTTGGGTAATTTTCCTCATGTTTCTTCAGTTGTTGGGAGGCATAGGCAACTACTTTATCATCTTGCACTAGGACACATCCTAATCCTTGTCGAGAGGCATCACAGTATACTATAAAGCTTTGGTGTATGTCTAGTAGTGTGAGTATTGAGCCTGTGGTTAAATGGGTCTTCAACTCTTAGAAACTCTTCTCGCATGCTTCTGTCCACTTGAAATCCATTCCTTTCTGCGTTAGAGCAGTCATGGGTCTTGCGATCTTTGAAAATCCTTCAATAAATCTTCGATAGTAGCCCGCCAGTCCTAGACTATGAACTTCTATCACATTGATCGGTTGCTTCCATTGTGATACGGCCTTAACCTTCTCCGGGTCTACCTTTACTCCTTCTGCAGTAATGATATGTCCTAGAAAGGTGACTTCTTGTAGCCAAAATTCACATTTGCTAAACTTGGCTTATAGCTCATGTGCTCATAGCTTGTTCAATAGTACTCTCAAATGTTGTTCATGTTCTTCAGCACTTTTTGAATAGATAAGAGTGTCGTCGATGAACACCACTACAAATTTGTCCAATTCTTCCATGAATACTTTGTTCATTAGATTCATGAAATATGTTGGGGCATTGGTTCATCCAAACGGCATTACGGTGAACTCATACTGTCCATAGCGGGTCACAAATGTGGTCTTCGGTATATCATTAAGCCGAATCTTTAGCTAATAGTAACCTAATCTCAGATCTATCTTGAAAAAATAATTCACATCTTTTAGTTGATCGAATAGGTCATCAATTCTTGGTAGAGGGTTCTTGTTCTTGATGGTGACTTCATTGAGTGACCGATAGTCAAAACACATTCTAAGACTACATCTTTCTTCTTTCACGAACAAAACTGGTGATCCCCAAAGGGATGAGCTTGGTCTAATGTATCCTTTCTTTTGTAACTCTCATAATTGTTTCTTCAATTCTTCCAACTCATTGGCTGCCATTCGGTAGGGTCTCCTTGCAATGGGTGCGGTTCCGGGATTAGATCAATTATAAACTCCAAGTCTCTGTCAGGTGGCATTCTGGGTAACTCTTTAGGGAGCACATTGGGGTATTTCACATACAACTGGTACTTCTTCAATGCTTGTTGCCTATATACTGCAAACCATTGGTTCTGCTTTGGGAGCTTGAGGGTGACATTCTACCTTTAATCCTTTGTGATTCATTAGGGTTATTGTTCTGTCGCTGCAGGATATAGTGCCATAGTGTTTCTTTAACCAATCCATTCCTAGTATTATATCCAAACCTTCTATCTTAAGTACTACTAAATCTGCTTGAAATCCTACTCCATCTATCATTGTCTTCACTCGAGGGCATTTGAGGGTTCATTTGAGCAGAGCTCCGGGGGTTCAAATCAAGAGAGCGGTGGGGAGTAACACGGTTCTTAAACTATTTCTAAGCACAAAACAAGAAGAAACAAACAAATGTGAAGCGCTGGAATTAAACAACACGGTTGCAAGAGTGGAGTTTACTAGAAACTCACCGTACATGACATCAGGTGTTGTCTGTACTTCCTCTGCATTAACGTGGTTCACACGGCCTTGCACAAAATTTGGGGCATTCCTTCTAGGTGGTCTAGAGTTCTGAGGTGCTGTGCATCCAGTTCCTGAGGCGACTGTCTTGTTACTAGCTATAGACTGAGCAGGGGCAGAGTTTGTAGCTTTATGAGGGCATTGGGCTACGCGATGTCTTGGCTGTCAACATCCTAAAGAAGTATCCATTGTTGTATTATTGGTACTCTTGGGTTGGTTGTTGTTGTTGTTGTCGCTATAGCTAATGGTGTTGTTCTTGTAGTTGGATATGGTCTACGAAGTGTTGGGTCCGGATGTCCTATAATGCATAGTTGGCTAATACCTTGTGGGTGCGGTGTTGTTGGTGCGGACTCGTTGTATCCTTTCTTGTTGGCAAGCACATTGTATCAGGAATTTGCGCATCCATTCTCCTTCACCTCTAACACATTATTCTTCTAATAGGATTGTGTGATTCATTAGTGTGTTGAAGTTAGGGTAGATGTGAGTGACCAATTGTTCTCTTAGGGATGCGTTGAGTCCTCTCCTAAAACACTTCCGCTTCTTCTTGTCTGAGTTAACATCTTCTGATGCATAACGTGCTATCTTCATAAACTTCCTGATGTACTAATTTACTGTCATTGGACCTTGTCTCTGGGAACAAAATTCTTCTGCTTTTATCTCCATGATTTCTTTGGGAATGTGATATTCATGGAATTTCTCCATAAACTCTTGCCATGTGATAGCTTCTGGCTCATTAGCTGCATCTTGGTAGTTTTCCCACCATTCACCAGCGACTCCTACCAGTTGGTGTGTGGTTAAAATAACCTTTTCTTCGTCAGTGGCTCGTATTGCATTTAATTTCTTGGAGATTGTTTCTAACCAATCATCTGTTGACAAAGGGTCATCTTCTGCACTATCGAAGGTTGGTGGGTGAAGTCTCATAAATGCTACCATTTTTTCTTGTCCATTACCATTATCCTGTCTTCTTGCAAGATTTACGAATAACCTTGTCTGTCGATCCACCACTTCTGCCAATGTTGGCGGGGGTTCCTCCCCTTGCACTAGGTCATTTCCAACATTTTGCTCAACTTCTTCACCTTCTTCATGTACTTCTTCTACAATTGGGTCATTATCCTCTGGTGTTTACTCATGCCCATGCCTACGATTATGATTTTCACAATTGCCTTTGTTTTGCCTGCCTCTAGGTTGTGGTGCAATTGGCTCTTCTTCTCATGAACCTGCCTTTCGGTGGCCCTTTCATGGTGATCCCGAATCCAATCGAACCACCTTTCCATCTGTTGCCATGGCGTGGCAAGGATGAGAAGACATCCTCCAGGATTTGGGTGCAAGAAAATAAAATAACAAGCAAACAAAAACTCACAAGCATAAACAAACACACAATACATATCACACGAACAGTCATACATATTGATACAAGGGTGCATCATACAGCAACTGCTAGAGTGATTACTACATGACTACTTGTACTTCTAATGACATCGAAGCGATACTAGGTGTACTTCTACTACTTGAAATACTAGACATTACTACTAGCTACTATAGTTCCCATTATTTATTCTACATGAACTATATCTTGTGGAGTTCCCATCATGAGGTCCACATGTATGTCCCTTAGCATCCAGTCCTGAAAGAACTTGAGAGGGTCGAATGATCTTTGCATCCCTAGTGGTCTTCGTGCTATTGTGGGTGGTTGATTCTTCAGTAGGCTCTCCTCCTTTTCCTTTCCTTTGGGAGTTCAAGGCCTTCTGTAGCTCTTGCTTGCATTGTTCCTTTTCTTCTCTCATGGTTGATAGCTTTGAGTTTAGCATGAGTAGCTCCGTCCTTAGTGCTTGCACTTCAGCTTCTGCTTCCTTAAGTTTGGTGTTCTTTATCTTCAACTCTATTTCCTAGTTCTTGTAGAGTGTTGAGGGCATGTAGGTGCTTGGCTGTAGTCATGAGGGGATACTCTGGCACTTGTGGCTTCGCCTTTTCCATTGCCTTAATCTTCTTACGCCAAACAAGAGGAGTCTGATCCATCACTGGAAAGAACTTTGCATGAGTGTTGTTGACTTCTGCTTCATACTCCTGACAAATGTTCATGAGAGCCCGTCGTGCTACAATCTGACATCTGTCACTTAATTCTCTTCCAAATGTTGGGATGCATCTAACCCTGAACTCAGTGTTTGTTGGATGCTCGATAATATGCAGGTGCATCTCACACTTAAGTACACCCTCCACGTCGCACTCGCAATAGTAGTACATGGGAGGCTCAGTGTAATCAAGCGCTGAAGTGCCTCCCAAAGGAGCGGTGGGAATCCTCCATCGGTCAAACAGTCCAAACATTCTCATATGCCATCCATTGCTTCAAAATTCATCACAAGGGTTAGAACATTTTGCGACAAAAATGAGAAACGGCAATGAGAAGGGTTCATAGCCTTTGCTATTATTAGGTTTCTGGTTATTCCTATTGCTATAAAACTATCTAACACATTCCAATCCTAGGGCTTTGTCCTACAGTCAAGCTCAGCTTTGATACCACTTTGTTGGCCCCTCGATTTGAGAGTCCTAAGTGCATCCATATTTGTGCTAGGATCACGCACAAATCACAAGAATGGTACACAAATATATAATAAAAGGTTCTGAGCTTTATTGATATCTAGAAATAAGGTCTTACAATAATGGCCCAAAGGGGGCACAGTCATAGACTACAAATCTAGTGGAAGACTATGGTCATGAAGCGGCGTTATTGGTGGTCTCTAGAGTGGGATTATTATACAGCGAAGTGGTGTTCTATTTCACAGGCAACTTGAGCGCGGTTGAAACCCTAGCCTCAATGCCATACTCCTACGAATGAATCTCCTAGCAGGAACTCTAATCCTTGTGGTATGCTTCTTCGTCGAAGTCATAGTCTTCTTCTATGCTAAGGTCTGAGTCAACAACGGGTGAGTACTTATGTACTCAGCAAGCCCTAACCATAGGGTGGAAATAAAAGTGTAGTGGTGATTATAATTAAAGGTTGGGTCCTAGCGGAGTATTACCATTCCCACCAGTACTCGTATTAGCATCGATTCCATTACTAGCATCATTACACATAAAAAAGTAAAACTAATCATAGTACCCCATCCTAGCATTTGCCCATTCCAAGGACATGGCTATTCAAATAGGTTTAAGTAACTCTGCAGAGGTGTACAAATTTCCCCACACAATAGGTGCAACCTCATCCATGATCAGTGGATGAAATAGACCTAACGAGACCTCATACATGAATATACATGACCTTAGATGTCCATATAACTCTACTATGGCTTCTCGAGGGTTGGAAACACAAAACTAAGAAAAAACCAAATCCCCCCAAATGTGATGATAACAAATCATCACAAAAGAAAATCGTGGCTCGAACACGGCCAAGAAAACAAGGGCTTGAACGCGGCCCAAAAGCTTAATGTGGAAGATCACATAGCAACCATGCCAACTGGACCACGGAAGAAAACCTATCCCCCGTGTCGGCTCTTGATATTCTGCTGCCTACATCGGCCTCCTAGTAGAAATTATACTTCTATCTAACGGGGTGTGAGATCAAGCCTACCCATATAGACATGTGGTTGTACGAAATAACTCACTAGGCAGGAGGGACTACAAACCAGTTCTTATGTGACCGAGGCGAGTATCTCCCACAAGATTCCTCTCCAGGCATCCCTGCCATGCTAAACTACCTCCATAGTTCACCACCACTCGCCCCCATGTCGGGGTTTAGTTTTAGGTTTAACAAGTTTTAAGTTCCATTATTATCCCTAACTCTATTCATAATGTGGAGCCCATAAAATAACAAGATAACCATTTATCTTAATCATATCACATTAACTGAGCTCATATTCTGGGGTAATAATCTTATAGTCATGTTTTAGCATTACAGTAGTTTAAAGCAAGATGGTAGAGAGGGGAGCTAGGAAATGCCTTTGTCGTTTTCACCTTCCGGTACGTCTATGAAATTTGGGTCCTCGTCCTCCTGACAATTACCATTGTCTATCGGGCGTATCGGTCGAAATAAGACTACCGCTAACCACAAAAGAAAAGGGCAAAATCAAACATGGAACAATATGGTGGTACTAGGTGTAAATGATAGAGTTGGATTTTAGATAAATTTTAGAGGTGGTTTCATGTAAAAAGGAGTTAGGGTTTAAAAGTTATATATTTTAGAAGTTTATCCTATAGCTATTTAACTAGGTGGAATTTTATATGCATTTTCTAGTGCATAAAATATCTGCAAACTACATGATTAAATTCCCTAATGCATCTAGTTTATTTATAAATTTTCTAAGAATTTTTCTAAGTCAGGAAAATGTTTTTTAGCTTTCTGTGTCACTAGTCGGGTGTGCCCAGCATTTTCTAAAGCGTACCCCACGCTTTGTGTGTGGTGTGTGTGTGTGTGGATGATTGGTGGGCCACCCTGCCTAGTGAGTAAGAAAAAAGAGAGAGGCAGGCAGACGGGGATGGAGGGATGACGATAACACTGTTTCCACCTGGTCCCACATGGTGGAGACAGAGAAGGGGGAGGAGGGGAGATGGCGATGAACGAAGGTGGCCGCCACGTCGTCAGAATATGGGAGGGGAGGCTCGGCTCTCTAGAGTTGGCCATGCCAGCAGTGTTAGGCCTTGGTGGTGATGGTCGAGTGGTGGACGGAGCTCGCGGGGTCAAATCATAGCTGGTGGTGGAATCTCTGATGGTAGCGGGTGCCCACAGTGTGTGAGTGAGTGAGGAGTGTAGTGGTGGTGGTGTGCCCTAGGGTGGCCTTGCTGGTGATGGCCGACGGCCATGGCGGCTTGGCAGAGCGGGGCGCATGCGGGCAGCGCAACACAGAGACCTAAGCTACCATCTAGCTACAAAAAATGGAAGAGTAGCTTGGGGACTCCAATCGGCCGATGTCGTAGTGGAGAAGGAGAAGAGGGGAGGTGGTGGTAATGGCTCCTGTGAACTCCCGAATTGGGGGAAAATGGGAGAAAGTGGAAAGGAAGAGGAGAAAAGGGGAGTGGAGGGGGAGATGAGGTGTTCCCACCCTCGGCGGAGCTGATGATGGAGAGGACAAGGTGAGAGTGTCACCGCCGGGCCTATTGATAGGCTGGCTAGGCCGGTGTCCCGACGGTGAGATATTTCTCATGGCCATGGTTATCCAGCACATGCTCATATGGTTGACCTTGTCTGGTCACGTCGCCATAGCTGGAGCTTGCCCACGCGCATGTCGAAGTAACTTGGCGACTACTCCGGTGGCTCGACGCAGAGGCGACAATGGCATTGGCATTGATGAGCTCACGATGATGGAGGTGAGGGAAGAGGGGGAGAAAGGAGGGGTGCCGTAGGGTCCCGTTGTCACCATGTCGCCGCTGACCTCTGCTAGCGCTGGGGTGACGCTAGCGGAGAGTTGATGGGCGGTGTTGTGCTGCATACGGCTTCCGGCTTGAGGTCGACAATGAAGATGACGGCGAGGCCCAAGTGTCAGCGGGAGGGAGAGGGGAAGAGAGCAGCACGGGCGAGGCTTGGGCTAGAGTTGGGCCGCGGTGGCCACGGCACTGCTCAGTCGGCTCGCGTGGGAGAAGGGAGGGTAGAAGGGATGGAGGTGGGCTGTTGCTGCGGGCCGAAGGGAGGGAGAGTGAAAGATTCAGCCCAAGTGACTTTTTCCATTTTCTAATTCCTTTTTTTCCAGCTCCAGTATGCATATGTTTAAATTTTTTTTAAATTCAAATTTGAATGCATGAGTGTGCAAAAATGTACCACCATAAGTTCAACATGCCAAGCAGACATTCACACATCAAGTTTTATTTTCCTATGTTAATTTATTTGTAAAAATTTCCTATGTTGGTTATATGCAATGTTTTAAAAAGTTCAAATTTTTAGTGATTTTTAAACTAGGTCAAATTTTAGGGTGTTACACCTCGTCATAAAAGGTGACTTTGTGAAATAGGCTCATCGTAGATATGTTTACTTCTCTGTGATTAGTATAGCAATCCAAGTGAAATGGAGAGAGTAGGGTGCAAGTTTAAGCTACCCAGCCCAAAAGTTATGCCATCGCATTCATGCTCTACAAATGAGGACTAGCTCGAGATGCTGCACGACTGGGTTCAGTGGTATTCATTTGGGAAAAACTACCTTATTGAAATCACAACAAGAAGAAAAGTATCACCAATAGAAAATCGATCTCTAGTCCCATTTAGGAAACCCTTTTATTCCTTGTTTCCCATCTAGGACTAGAGATCTAAGACAAAAGGGCATGACTCTTTAGTCTTGGTTGCCTTGAACCCAGACTATCCTCTAAGTGTAAAAAAATAATACCTCCCAACCCTGCACCTCGTGGGATTCAATCCTGAGACCTCATGCATTGCCTCACACATACCTTTCCACCCCACCTACATAGCACGTGTGTCTATAAATGGGATGCTTTCCTTTTGAACTAACTCATCGGCGGACCTTTAGTCTAGGTAGGTAACACCAATCGGGACTAAAGGGTCTACATTAGTCTAGGTTGGTGTTATCAACCGACCAGGACTAAAGGGTCGATGCTCTTTAGTCTGGGATGGTAACACGAACCGGGACCAACGTAGACCCTCTTGTCTGGGTTAGTGTTGCCAATCGAGATTGTTGACGGTCACTAACACCAATTATAAACCATCAACATAACCTGCATATATATTTAATTCCATCACCAAACATAGGTATATGGGTTTAAACTAATGAATTCCATGTGCTTTGATGAATATTTGTATGCTGGAGGATTTATCCGGAAAATAGTCCCTGGACCACTATCATACACTCCGAACAAGCAAACTGACGATAACAAGTGATTCTATTCGTGAAAACTGTGAAAGACAACTCTAGAAGGTTCCAGAAGACACCACGATTAAGCATGGGGGAGGCCGCCCGGCCCAGCCCAGGGCCTGCTCGCCTTCTAACGCCTCGTAATCCTTCCTACGATCTACTTCGTTAATTTTAAGACGGTTTTAGGTCGGTTTATCCAACGTTGGTTGAGGGAGGTGACACAGATCGATGACGTGGCAATTTCTTGGCCACTACTCCATCTCCCCCCTATATAAGGACGCCGAGACCCCCTCTAGGAGGCCATCTCTTATTCAGATCAAGACACAACACAAGAGAATTAGGGCTAGACTCTCCAATGTAGTAGATTAGTTCTAGTTGAGAGTAGTTGAGCTACGCTCAAGTTCTAGAGAATTCTTTGGAGGTATAGTATATCTTTGTATCTTACCTTTCTAAGACTTATGTTTTAATATATTTATCTTCTCTATTTACTTTTATGTCTTTCATGTGTATAGTTAATCTAGTTATCATATCTTTGCATGGGATCTCTGCTCGCATCGAGTGCTTTAGTTATCATATGTGACTAGAGTAGTAATCCGTAGTATAGACATGGTGTCTGGACTATAGGTTACCTAAGATTGCACCCAACTTCATGGATAGTTGTGGTAGCCCCAAGTGGTGATAGCCCTAATGGCCGACGTAGTCCACCACGTTCAGGTTGGTGTTTGTAGGACTGTAGTCAGAGCTTCCTAGCCCCTTTCTTATCCCTTTCTGTGGCTAGTGTTCTGATGTCCCAAAGTGTTATTGTGTATGATCGCTTTTATCTACCCATGCTTCAGTTACCATCTAGCCTAGACTAGAACAGAACCAGAGTAATAAAGAAGTATCCAGGAACTTTGAACTCACCCGTTGTCCTCTCAATCCAGCTATGCTACTCATTTATCATGGAATTCTCTTATTTGTGTATCATTATTCATAACTCTTATCATTTATCACTTACCTCCACTTTAGTCTAGTTGATATATTAAGTTAGTAGATGCATGATGGTGAATTATCAGTTTCTTTAACCATTGTTTCCCTATGGATAAGTATGATACTCTGAAATATTCCCGGGTAAAAGCTATAACGGTATCCGTGCGCTTGCGGATTTTTATGTGTGCGTTATAAAATACCAACAAGGGCTAAAGGTCCTCCGACGCTCAAGAAACTTGGACCCGGGACTAATGAGGCCCAATTGTAGCTGAGACTAATGTGCTAGATCGAAGGTATGTTCTCTACTAATTGATACAATGATTAGTTCCACAATTTAGGGAGCCACTTTATTATTTATTAAAACAAGATGATAGACGTGTTAAACTATTTGTTAGCTCAATGGACACAATACCAACATTATTCGAATTACATAAAAAAGAAATCAGTAGCTCAGAAACGTCATACATACGGCCATAGAATACGTTTGCGCAGAAAATGTAGAACGCAGTACTGAACTGTTTATGGGATAGTGTATATCTTGCGCCTGCATGCCACCTTTTAGATCTTCATGTAGTAAAGACATAGGGCGCCTATGGATGCAGTTTCATGCTCCGCGCTTACTGCCTGCCCCGTGGATGCAGGTTCATGCTCAGCTTCGCCTCGTGCTCCGCACCTGCTGCCCACCCATGGATGCAACTTTGTGCTCCGCGCCTACTGCCACGCCCATAGATATAGCTTTGTGCCCCGCGCTTGATGTTGTGCCTGCTTCGCTTGGCATGCGCACGCAGGGACCCTTGTGCCTCAGGGGACCATATTTGCCTGCTCATGAAACACTTGCAACATAAAACATTTGCTGTAACATATGTCCGAAACAGATGAAACATTTACAACATACATTTGCAACAAATGTTTATGGGCACTGCAATATATGCAACATCCAAATAAAACACTTGCAATATACGTTTGAAATAGTTAGAACATTTGAAACATACACTTGCAATGCAACATCCAGATAAAACACTTGCAATATACGTTTAAAATAGCTGCAACATTTGAAACATACACTTGAAACATACATGTATAGCCAGTGCAACATATGCAAAATCCAGATAAAACACTTGTAATATACGTTTAAAACAGCTAAAACATTTCAAATATACATTTGCAATATACGTGTATAGCCAATACAACCTAGCAACATCCAGATAAAACACTGGCAATATACGTTTCAAATAGTTGAAACATTTGAAAACATACATTTACAACATACATGTATAGTCATTGCAACACATGCAACGCCAGATCTATTTTTGCAATATCTAGATGAAATATATGCAGCATACATTGGAAACACATGAAACATACAGTTGCAACATGTGCTCATCTACTTGTTGTGCCCCAATGGACGCACATTGACGCAAAGCTTGATGCTGACATGGAGCTCGATGCCATAGCACGAAGGTTGGACCTCGGCTGTGCACAGTGCGAGTCCGAGTAGGAGGCAAAAGGTGTGGTGGAGCACAGCGCGAGGTGTGGCTGACACAAGGAGAGAGCAGCGCGCGGTGTGGGTGGGACATGCGAGGCACGAGGTGCGGGGGCAGGCCAGTCCGTCTCGTTCGGCCGGTCGAATGCTCGGTAAAGAGCATTACCGTATATTTAAACAAAAGAACTACTAGTCCTTAAAAAATTGATGAATCCTTTATCAATGGAATGAGGACTTTAAGTCTAAGAGCTCTACATTTTTAGTTAAGAGACCCAAGCAAGATATCCAAGCTAAACCACCACTACATCCCCATCAAGATGATGGTATGCCCTCATCTAGTGACTCTCCATAGATTCGGGCCATGCATGTAGTTATGCTTGATTTCACATCACATTTGTTATATGTAGGTTGTAAATATTGCAATACACCCTACGATCTCAGTTTTTTCATTATAATAATAAGACGTTGGTTATTACTATCATAGGCATGCGTGTGTCGCACGTGTATGCAACACCCTAGATGTTTGGCTCCTATATTTGCACTTGCATTTCATAAGCATGAGCATCATTCATCTCATTTATGCCTTTGTTTTGCTTGCAACATGAGTAAGCAACATACTCCAATAAGTTTGTTTCATAATTGTTAGCTTATGAAATGTGAGTGGTGCGACATGTAGATGTAACATGGGTGTCTCATACTTTGAAACATGGCAATGTTGTTAGTATAACATGATAAGTTTAATTGTTGCAACAAGAGCTTGAAACACATGCAACATGATAGTGAAACATCTTGGTGAAAATGCTTGTTTTGCTTGTTTCAACTTATGTGACATTTGGAATTGTGTGTAACCAATGTGTAGAGTAGTTAACTATGTCCTATAACACCTTAATCACACTTATAATCATTAGTGGAACAATGTTCATGTTGACCAAAATGACCAAATTGCCCTCCTAAGTGTTGTTGACCAAGTTTTGACCTCTAGAGTGCTTTTGTTTGACTATTTAAAAAGTCTAGCTTAGAGATCTTGCATAGAGGTACACCCTTAACCAAAGTTGTAGAGAATTTTATAGGGAACAAAAGTTTCAATATGGACATCTCATGAAAATTACCAGAACACCCTCAAAAGTGGCCCACAAGTCAGTGGTGGTAGTTGTTTTGGGACTTAGCAAAATTTGGCTAAGTGAAATACGGTAACAGTTTCAAAGTACCAACCTTGGGATCCTTTTAGCTCTCAAACCATGCCGAACCAGCTTGAGCTCCTATTGACAAACTTGTAGATCTCATACCCCTCTACAACTTTGATGTTTACAATTTTCCCTAAAGCGGCCTAGTTTGGGATCTCTGGAGCTGCAAAGTTTGCCTATCAGTCGGTCATCGTTACCCTTGATTCAGTCATGTTTAGACATTCAGAGTTGCCATCGTGGGCGATCGATGCTAGAGTCCGGCTGCCGCGTGGCTCGCCCAAGCGCATGTAGGACGCCATGGCGTCGCCCCTGCATGTGTTTGGAAATGAAATATGGATCCTCAGCCGGTTTTTCCCTTTTCCTCACCTCTCTTCCTCCTTCACGGCCTTCTCAGACGAGCAGCACCACCGCCAGCCCCGCCATGGCCATGCAAGCTCACCACCGCACCACAGCCTACCAAACTCCACCCACAGCTCCGCCTTGGACCCCTCTACCTCCTCCACCTCTTACTTGAGTCAATTGTGCGAAGGTAAAGGTGCATTGCCGACTTTTTCCCCGCTCGGAGCTCACCGAAGCGCCGCCGTCCTCTCGGTCCTCCGTGGCCAGCACTGCATAGAGCTCTTCCCTCTCATCTGGTTCTTGTCTCGCCTTCCCCTTCCCGCCTTGATGCTCACGTGATGATGTTACCGGGCAAGGTGGTCCCGTCACGCTGGAACACGGCCGCGCACCGCCGTGACATGGTCGCTGCTAGTGCTCGCACGCGGCCACGCTCCTCCACTTCACCCCGGCCCTCAGTAGTAGCCTTGTTAGGTCAGCCATGGCTCCAGGGAGCTGATGCACCCCTCAGCTAGCCCTCTAGTGGTTGGAGTTCACCAGTGCACCACCGCGCACCCCCACCGAGCCGCCGCCACCATGGCCGTCGCCGCTAGGACCTAGTAGCATTCATGATTCGAGGGTCAGTAGATACGAGAGGTCAAGGAGGACGCGTTGGTACACTTCATTTCACCGGAGAAGCCGTTGCCAACGAGCTTGAGCTCGCCGGAGTTCGGCGGCCTCGCCCCCTGCCACTGTGTCCCTGACACGCGGGGCCCGACTCTCAGCGCGCGCGGGAGACCGCTGCGGGCCACGCGGGCTAGGTGGGCCGCGTCGGTCAGGCGAGCCGCGCGTGATCGTGGGTCATGCGTGAGCAGAACGGCCCATTGGTCGGGTTAGGGTTTCATTTTTGTTTTTCTTTTTATTTTTCACAGATCCTAGTGCTATTTTGTAAATTCCAAATCTCAAGATTTATAGATCCAATTGAGGTGATTCCAAGTTTGTTAGGATCTGTGTAAAGTGTAGTATTTAGGAAAATTATAAAAGGTATATGTGTTGTTTAAATTCTGGAAGAATTAAATAGATCTTTAAAATGTGTTTGAAATTGGATGCAAACTTGATTATGTTATAACTTGAGTTCTATTGCTCCAAAAATTATGAAATTTTTTGGGTGTGCTATTTTATGTACATGCTAGCTCTGGTGAAAATTGGGATGCTATTGCTTAAGTAGTTTTTAAGTTATGCCTTTGTCATTTTCTATTAGGAGGTACTTGAATGAATTTTCATAATTTTTTCTATTTTTCCAATGATCATGAAATTTTGTGGAGAGTGTCCTAGTACCTTAGGATTGCTAGAAAAATATTATTTCTGTTGTTTGATACTTTTCAATATGATTTCTTAATTAGGCAAAAATCAGTCTTGTTGGTTTGTGAATTTTGTGTAGGGTGTTCCCTTGGATAACTTTCACTCAAATGTTTACAGTAGCCTCCTGGCAGGGTATAGAGTCCCCTATAATTTTTGTAAAATTTTTGGAGCAGTTTGCATATAGGTTTATTTTCTCCCTTAATTAATCAATTAAATTAAGAAAAGAATTAAAATAAATGATTTGATTTGGTGTACTTTACTTTCTGGTGGTTTTCACTCATATGCGATCTAGTGGTGCCATGGGATTGGTCAAAAGGGTAGTTTGGCACATAGGTAAATATTTATTTTTCACATTTCTAGGTTTCCTGGACAGCTGGTAGCATTTCTAGGTTTAGACCTTGATAAAGGTGTTTTCTAGAAATATTGTGAATACCAAAGTGGTAGTAAACTTTTTAAACTATCTTGTGTTAAAATTTGGTGGCACTTGGTCCAGTAGTTTAGGAGTTCTAGTAGTTTGAATTTGTTGTCCAGAAATTGCTGCTCTCTGTTTGGAGAGGACAGATTCTAGAACTTTAAGAATTCGACTAGGTAAATATGGGAATCAGGTCTTGAGGTCTGAAAATGAATTATAGAGCATTTTATAAGCTTTCCAGATTGTCTTGTATCATGTCATTTGGATTCCAAATTGTCTTGTATCATGTCATTTGGATTTATAGATCTCTAGTTATGGTTGAAAACCAAACTGCTGTCCCGATTTATGTGTTGCTGGAATGAGTTAGGATCGTGATAAGCTTAAGTAATGTTGTTCTTGTTGATTGTTTAGGTGTTAGGTCCTTAACTAAGGAAGAGCAACTATATATTAGATTGAGCAGATTGGGTAAGTACTTCTCTACCGGAGGAGAGATTTGAACATTTTGTAAAGTGATTTGAATAAAGCGTTAAGTGTTGCTGTAATTTACTTTTGCATTCATTGAGCATGTTGCATTCATTCTTATGCATCCATGAGATTTATTTGTGCATTCATGCAATAGGTGTTCTGGAGGGGGTGACACTCCTGGAATTCAAGGAAGCACATCCGGAGGAGGAGCAGGAGCAGCCGGGGGAGCCTGAAGAGCCAGCCGACGAAGGAGTTCCTGAAGAAGAGCTACCTGAGTGCCCTGACCATCGCCCTTCATCCTTTCTGAAAGGCAAGCCCCGGTGCATGCTAACCCAACTTTTGTATATATATATATATATATATATATATATATATATATATATATATATATATATATATATATATATATATATATATATATAACTTTGAGTACTTTTACTTGTTTATGGCATTAAGTTGTAGGAGTTGAGTGAAAACACTTGCTGCATTATATCTATCCTTGTCCAGATATAGAACTTAAATCCCAATTAAAGTTTAGGCACGTGTTAATGTTTAGCCATGCTTAGTGCGGTATAAGTCAGGTGATTTTCGGTCATCCATGAGCTTATGATGAAGTGGGTCATGGTTGGCTATATTTGCTATCGTGAAAAAGAACCATACTGAAAAATGAATTGAGACCGGGCGGGAGTTCGATAGTACAGCCGAAGATACTTCACGTCTTGGGTGCCAAGCTATGTCCGTCTGAGTCGTTTAAGGACCGATTCGCTGTACGTCCTTGAGTCATGTTGAACACAGTCTAATACTTAGTTGGCCGGATAAGCCGTTTCGACCGCGAAGCCGAGTAATACAGTTAAGGCCAGAAATCGAAGGGTCAAGCACGTATCTTGGAGGAAGTAAGGATGTGCTTAGGGACATTGGCATAAGACCAAGGGGGGTTAGAGTCCCTATCACCTGGTAGAGTGTTACCCTTAGGGATGCGACATCAGTCGAACCCGTGATTCCTGAATTATACCAAAGGTGACTTGTGCGACCCTAGCGCAGGGCCTGCGCGGTGAGTGTTAGAAATACCCCTTCCAGCTAGATAGGAACTCGATTCGAATCGCCGTCGCTCCCGGTTAGTGAGTACTTGACTTGAGCAACAACAACATAGATTCCATTAATTGAACGAATGGTTAATTGGATGATGATTTAATGTTGCCTCAATTTATACCTGCTATGGTTATTAATGTTTGCTTAATAATCAAGTGAATGTTTAGTACAGATGCTAAGGTAGCTGACAGGTTAATGCTTAATAATTAAGTGAATGTCAGCCAACTCTACTTTAAGAAAGCCTTGCATGATCTTTGGTGTCTTTTATTTTCTATTTTACTGGTAAGTCTAGCTGAGTACATTCTTGTACTCAGGGTTTATTCCCTCCTGTTGCCGATGAAATGCTTTTATCAGGTCTTCTGCAAGAATTGCCTCCACCCGGCGGGTGATGAGGACTAGATCACTAGGGCGTGATCGTCTTTTAGTCCACTTTCCTTAATGATTTTGTGGGATCGTGATCTGTAAGACTGACAATCGTACTTGAACTAAGTGTGTGTATTTATGCTTTCGCTACTTTATAAACTTGGTTTGTAATAATTGCGACTCCGTGGTGTTATAAACTTTTTATTAAGTACTTGTAAAATGTAACGTGTGATGTGTTATGTTGAATGATGCGATCCTGGTTGTAAACGAGTTGGTTTGAAATCCTTCGTGGTTTCGATTGACTACCGGGATTATATGAGCTCAAGTTCGAAAATTTAAGCATTTCAGGCGCTTGTTTTTGTACTTGTGCTATTATAATTTGGTCGGTTCTGTTACGGTGCACGTCCACTATTACATCGTAGAAGTGTATGTGTGTGGCAGAGTGATATGGGCATTGCTAAATGTTACAATTTTTTTCTGTAAAAGAGCAAATTGGTTAGTAAATAAAAAAAATCGGCGCCAGCATGGGCACAGCCATGCAGTAGGCCACGAGGCTGCCATGCTGCATATGTATATATATCCCAACGTCGTTTATAGGGGCCAAAACAACGGGCATTTCACACCAATAGTAATGTAAGTAATAATGGTAGGTACGCGAGGGCTTGATTGTCATTCTCTCCATCAGCGACGCGGGGCGTGGCCTCTCGTATTTATAGCCTCGTCACTGCATCGGAGCCGGCATTGCGCTAGCTGCGTACCGTACCATACGTGTGCATCGCATTGCTGCGCTATACAAAGCTTGCATTTGCTTCCCTTTTCCTCCGATGTGTATATATAGGGTTTGGACATGCATGCAGTAGTCCGTCGTCATGGCGTGGTCCGCAAACAATGACAATGGAGCAAGGAAGAAGATGGTTCATATCATCCGGATAGGGAAAGAGTTGATGTCAGACGCGCATGGCGTGGCACTCCCACGTACGCTCTGGTTTCCTCCATGGATCGGAGCTAATAGGGTTTGTTTAATTTGGTTGTGCCACGCTGTGTGCGTCCGATGCACCCTCTCTACTTACTCCTCCTACTAGTGTTATATTAATAAGCATGCATGGAGCCAGAGGCGGCGACGTTCGAGCGAGCTGTGGATCATATATCAGCCTGTTAGTTTCGCTGGTTTATTGTGCTGAAAGCTCTGTTCGCTGGTTTGTTGTGAGAGAAAAACACTGCTGGATGGCTGCTGATTCTGCTGATAAGTCCAAACGAACATGGCGTATATCAGAAGCTTCTACGAACTAAGTTTTTTGTTATTTCTTAATTATTATCGTCGTTCTTTGATGAGCTGTGTGTTCATGGGCTATTGCAATTTTTAATGGAGTATCATCAGAGTTTTATGGGCATTAATTATGCTGATGTGGCACTATATTAATGAAGAGAGAGATGATAAGAGTTTCATGGGAGTAGTGAGAGTTTCATCAGGATGAAACTCTTCTGCACTGTTTCCAAAATCTGGATGCGTTGGAAACAGTGACATGAAATCTCCACGGAGACTGGCAAACCAATTATGTACAGGTATGATACAGCAAACCAATTATGTACTGTTATCCAGGCCTTGTTCACTTCCCATCCCAACCCAAAATATTTCTTCTTTCACCCGTCACATCAAATCTTTCGACGCATGTATGGAGCATTAAATATAGGTAAAAAAGATAACTAATTGCATAGTTTGTCTGTAAATATCGGGACGAATCTTTTGAGCCTAGTTAGTCAATGATTGGATAAATTTTATCAAATAACAACGAAAGATACTACAATAACTTTTCACCTACTTTTCGCGAAGAGAACACACCCCCATTTAATTTCATCTCGATGCATCGTGGTCGTTGAGTGCATCAGTGAATGTACGTACTACGTCGTCGCTTCTTCACGAGGGACCAAGCAGGTGAATTCAATAATGGGCACTACCGCAATCGCATATATATATATATATATATATATATATATATATATATATATATATATATATATATATATATATATATATATATATATATCCTTCACAGAAATGTAGATTTTGCTTTGTATATATGTAAATATGAATATATAGTTTTAAATTTAGCATGCATCTGGAAAAGCCAGAATGCTTATAATTTGGAAGGGAAGGAGCTAGTATATCACATAGGTTTTCATATACTTCGGTACATTGTATCTAAAATAATGTTGTTTACTCCTCTTCCTACCTTAATGAAGGACCGAAAACGGCGACCAAAGGAGGGTGAATGTGAGCCTTAAAATTTCTCACAAAATTTTTAGGCCGCTGTCCCAAAATCAACGCCAAGCACAAGCGAGTTCACGAACTAAAATACCCAAGCCAACTAGTGACGAGAGTATCTATAAAAAATTCCTCATAGCGGTAAAAACCCAACGCAACAGACAGAACTCAATTAGGAGCACAAACGTCCAAGCTGCGCGCAAAACAGAAAATCAGAGCCGGAGAAAATTAATCGAAAAATCCTCCGAAAATTCGTTCATCACATAACAGAGAGAGAAGAGGTGGCACGTCGGCCTGGGCCTCTCGGGCCTGCACAGCTAGCTGCTCATGGTAGTATGACTGCCCAGGGCCGAGCCCCATGGGTGTGCGAGCGGTGCACAGGAACAGGGCCCCAAATTCCAGGGGCCTACAGGTCGTCATCCCACCGCGCTGTGATAGATCGGTGTTGCGAAAGTACCGAGCACCGTACCCGGCGCACGGTAGTTGCCGCTGGCTGACGTACTTGACTACATTACATCTATCACTTCATGATGTGTGCGAACTGTGAAGCAAGTGACTACTCTTGAGTTCATAGTGACTACCCGACCTAGGGGATCAAACCAATGCAATTAACTTTTCTAGGATCAAGCCCAGCACACCAAGATGCAGCTAACTTTTCTAATGGGTACAATAGTAGCACCATGAGCCAGCGACAACGCCCTATATGCAATTTTAATCTTTTCCTTCAATTTAAATTCTAGTATCCTTTGTATGATTATGTATAATGTTCCAACACTAAGACATGTCTTCAAGCAAATATCAATCTACTTAAGAAAACAACAAATAATAGATCAGGATTTAACTCAGTTTTAGAAAATAGTTATGGAATAATTATTATAAAAGAAAATAGGCACGTGAAAAAGGGTCTTGGTCTAGGTTTCGTATATGACCCTGATTTTTGCCGGTTCGGCCCTGTGGCTGCCTCTGCTCTGCTCGATTCAAGCAGGAGGGAAAGAATTAAGTTCACATACTATTGCTTTGATTGAGACAATTCCAAAAGCCAAGATTGAAAATCACGAGAGCTGCTGCTCCTGTTATTGGTGCTGTGCGTGCACAGGTGGTTCCTACTCTGCATACGGAGCGTCCCTACTCTGCATACGGACCGAAAGCCAAGATTGATTGGTGCATACGGAGCGTCACTATTGCTTTGATTGAGACAATTCCAAAAGGCAAGATTGATTGGTGCTAGAAGCACTGGTGGTGAGAACGCACGGCACTGGAGCGTCCCTACTCTGCATACGGACCGAGAACGAACACAGGGAACAGAGAACGACGAACACAGAGCAACGACAGACTTCACCGGTGTCCTAGCGCAAACTCGACCAGAGAGCCAACGCAAGGCACAGAGGGTATGCGGCTCCAGGAAACTCAGACAGGGACTGCACTGGCACGGCGCACGCAGCCAGCGGGGTCTGCACTGCCCGGCCACGACGAAGAACAGAGACCTTCTCAGATCCGAAAATCTACAGAACTCGCAAAAATCAAAACCCCATGCTCTCAATCTTTGCACAGTGATTCACGACGGAGATAAAAAGCTACTCGATCATTGCTCAAAATAAACTGTAACTCCGTGAATCGAAGAAATTCGACTAAGAACCAGAAAAGCATGGACGGAGCCAGCGGGTGGCACGGGTATGGTGCGGCATACCCTAGGCTGATCAGATAGAAAAAATTATAAATTATGAGGCAAATTTTGCTGCTGTATATCGAATTGCTAAATAGGTCTTTGCCAAATTGGATATGAGAATTTTGGTGCGGCATACCCTATGCCAAAATCATAGCTCCGTTACTGCAGAAAAGGGAAAGCAGGAACAAAAAAAAACACAGCACAATGACAAACGAAAATCACAGCTAATGTGACGAATCCCAGAGGGCACCAAGAGGATTCGGGCCTCCTTTCCCATACCAAATCTCAGTACAAGCACTACAAAAAATTCAGAGTATTTTGACCTCCCTAATGAACTAGAAAATGAAACCCTAGAGAAGAAAGGGGGAAATGAGAGTGAGGAGAGAGGTGAGGGAGATGAAGGCTCTCTCATCCTATTTAATATGACTATTACACAATCCCAGTTTTGCCTCTAGATATCTTGAGTCGAACCACTTAACCCGAGGGCGCTATGGTCCAACCCGAGGTAATCTTCATCCGACAGTCACCGCGCCCTTCATGAGATAGTTTCGCCTCGACGCGAACTTCTCGATACCACCACGTGCCGTCCGTTCCTCCTCGGAACCTCCACCTGAGTTTTGAGGCTCAAACCCGTAAACCCGCCACTGATGGTTTTGAGGCCCAAACCACCAAACCCGCTCACGAGTAGTGTACTCCATACGCGTCTCCCGCCGCTCGACATGTGTCACCGCCGTCCTCGACCGGCCGTCCGCCAAGTCCTCCTAAGCCCTGCTCGACTCGCACATCCGCCATATTGACTTGGTCAACACGGTTACTCCCACGTACACTTGCGCTCGTCGATGTCCCAGATGTCAGCCACCGTGGCTGGTCACCCGGCCTCTTGATCCCTCGGTCAAGCCTCACGTCCGTCTTTCACCGCTCCCGGTCCATCGGCACGACACGTCCCTACTTGACCTTCACCTGGACATCAACCACCACCTCCGAGCTCCACAACTGCACACCACAAGGCAAGAGACATGTCACACAACCCAACTCACACCATGGTTAGTCACCAACTCAACCTAGGTCGTGGATCACGTTGACAATCACTCATCACAAAAACGAACCACAAGAGCACATATCAACCTTTTGTTTGCACTCAATCATCAATAACATAACATACACTCCGAATGAATGAACGGAACTTTCATTTTGGACGAGTTGGAGGGGCATGCATTTGCATCACGGGGATCAATCGCTACGAACAAAGAGAACCGGGAAGTTAGCTAGTCTTGGTTCAACTATGCGTGCATGGTACCTGCTGTATTAAGGGTCTATCTGGATATACAAGAGTTAATTGCTAATTAAAAAAATTAGTTCAAATTAACACATCTAAACAAAAGGACTAACAGGTGAGCTAAAATTTTTTACCAAGTTTTTAGCTATTTGTTAGTTAACTGACTAACTAATTTCAGCTAATTTCAACTAATTTTAACCTAACTAGTAACTAGTCCTAACTTATTCAAATATACCGTAATTTAACAAAGCTACGAGGCTACTCCCTCCATTCCCTTTTAAGTGCCATTCTCATTGAGAAGTCAAATATAGTCAACTTTGACTAAATATATATAAGAGATTACTAAAATTTATGGTGCGTAATAAGTATTATTAGATTAATTTATTAAATATAGTTTAATAATACATTTATTTCGAGATACATATATATACCAATATCTTTTAAAAATCTAATCAAAATTTAACAAAAATTGATTTACCTCAAAATCTAGGACACTTAAACAGAAAGAGTTACCAAAGGCACTTGCAGATCTCCGGGCCGGCTGCTAATTTATACTCTCAAAACAGCAGGAAGCCCACTTGTTTGGATCATCAAGCAGGAAAAATTTTTTTGGTGAGGACCATCCTACAGAACACACGGTGGGGATGTGTGGCTGACATGTGGCCCATGAGGTATCTCATTCATCATCTGCATGCTAAAAATAGTATCGTGGCTCACCTACCAGCCGCACGACGTCCTGGTAGGAATGATCCTCACCGAATTTTTTTCCATCAAACAAGCCAGGTACATGTACTCGGCCCAAATAGCCTGGTTCTTTCTTCTTCTTCTTTTTTGCGACTGCCTGGTTCTTTCTTGTCTTCGTCAAAGTTTCCTCCTTGTGATTGTGCATTAGGCATACTTTTTTTTATAAGTGCATAATTAGGCATACTTGATTTCTCGAGTTTTTCTTTAGAAAAAAATTACTCCTTCATTAATAAATGTTTAGGGTTCTTTGGGTGCATTCACTTGCCACATCCAAACAGAAAGGAGTAAAGAACTAATGGATTAAAGTTTTTCATTTTTTGATATAGTCTTGTAGATCCGTAGATGTTTTTTGTCCTAACTATGTCTCTTGCAATTAAATGAGAAAGGGTTAAAGGATTAAAGTTTTAAATTATATGCAGAAGATCGCTAATTTTCTAATTATGGCTCTTGCATGATGAGTGGGAAAGGGAAAGGGAAGTAGGGAGGGATGTATGGAGGTGGGATATGGATAAGGAAATGAGATTTTTTTTTTGAGAATAGGAAATGAGATTTTATTGCTAATCCATTGTTTGGATGTGGCAAGGTTTGGGTTTGGGTTAATTACAGCAGGGCCCACGTGTTTTTTTAAAAAAAATGAATACCGGTCACACAACACCATCCGGCTCCGCGCCAAGCCTCTGGACACTGGGACTTTGCCGAGTGTTTTTACACTCGGCAAAGAGTCATTTGCACTCGGCGAAGACTTTGCCGAGCGTAGCACTCGGCAAAGTCCGCTCGGCAATTTTTTTCACGGCAAAATTGCTTTGCCGAGTGCTTTTTATTGGGGCGCTCGGCAAAATATTGAAAAATTTTGCCGAGTGTTTGTAAAGGCACTCGGCAAAGTTTTTATTGCCGTTACGGCACCAGCCGTTAACGAATATTTTGTCGAGTGCCATACATCGGCACTCGGTAAACTTACTTTTTATTTTTATTTTTTTAAAACTTTGCCGAGTGCCTCCGACATGGGCACTCGGCAAAGATTTTTTTATTTTTTCCCAGATATTATCTTTGCTGAGTGCCCCTGTCCCAGGCACTCGGCAAAGTTTTGCTGATTTTTTTAAAAAAATATTCTTTGCCGAGTGCCTCCGACATGGGCACTCGGCAAAGACCCCGAGGATTGAAAAAAGTAATATTTATTTTTTTACAATCCATTGTAACAGACAATATATATATATATATATATATATATATATATATATATATATATATATCAATCATCACAGCTATATCACCAGCATGCAATATATATCAAAAGCACAGGCATATTTCATAAATCCATCGAAAATCCATCACAAGTCGAGCAAAGTTCAACAACAGAAGTTTATTATTACAAGTTCAACATCCCTAGACCGGTGGCGGAGACTGCAACTGCGCTGAAGGACCGTCGACGGAGGCTGCACAAAAGAGAAGTGTTAGACTCAAAATTGAAAATTTCGGCAGCACCTCCCCTGCACGGGGAGGTTTCCAACCTGCAAGAAACAACGGCACGAAGGCCGACAATCCAAATGGCACGAAGGCCTCACCACCTCACCGGCTCACGCCGCCGGGAGCGACCTTGTCACGGTGATAGTCGCCACTTAGCGATTTTTTTTTATTTTTGCCCCAAATTTTTTTGTGTAGCCTTGTGACAGTATTTAGAACCCTACTTTAAAGTTTGGTGTAATTTTAACTTTCTTTAATATATTTCACTCATTTATTTTGTTTCCTGAAATTTTTCCGCATATTTCAAATTATAACTACAGTTACGTGGAATAATGGAATTCTGTCGTCCCAAAATTTATATTCATGATATTTAGCGTATGTTGATGCCGTATCCAGGAGGTCAAATGAAATCTTGAGCACCTCGTTGATGTAACATATCGAAGTACTTGCGGGGAAAGTGATTTAAAATTATATAAAATCCAAATGAAGTCTGAAAATCATGAAACTTAGCGAGACGTCGTCTTATCGCATGTGGAGGGTGTGGTAAAAATTTAAGAATGTTTTGAGGAAGTTGGGACGTCGGATGCCAAAAACGCACACATCTCCACGTACGATAACCATCTCAAATTTTCGGAGATGTGTGGTTTTTTGGCATCCGACGTCCCAACTTTCTCGAAACCATCTTAAATTTTTACCAGACCCTCCACATGCGATAACACGACGCCTCGCCATGTTTCATGATTTTTGAACTTCGTTTAGATTTTATATAATTTTAAATCACTTTCCCCGCAAGTACTTCGACATGTTAGGCACTCGGCAAAGTTTACACTCGGCAAACAGTGCCCGACCCGTGACGGCGGCCACCTACAACGATATTTTGCCGAGTGCCTAACAGCTGGCACTCGGCAATTTTTTTTAAAAAAAATTTAAATGTATTTTGCCGAGTGCCCCCTGGGCCTGGCACTCGGCAAAGAATATTTTGCCGAGTGCCCCACTTTGGCACTCGGCAAACTATTTTTATTTTTTTTTTTATTTTAGGTCCAATTTTTTTTGTGTAGCTTTGTGACAGTATTTAAAACTCTACTTTAAAGTTTGGGGCAATTTTGACTTTTTTTTGTATATTTTATTAATTTATTTCGTTTACTCAAATTTTTCCGGATATTTCAAATTTGAACTACAGGTACATAGAATAATGGAATTCGGTCATCCCAAAATTAATAGTCATGATATTTAGCATATGTTGAGGCCGTATCCAAGAGGTCAAATGAAATCTTGAGCACCTCGTTGACGTAACATGTCGAAGTACTTGCGGGAAAAGTGATTTAAAATTATATAAAATCCAAACGAAGTCTGAAAATCATTAAACTTAGCGAGACGTCGTCTTATCGCATGTGGAGGGTGTGGTAAAAATTTAAGAATGTTTTGAGGAAGTTGGGACGTCGGATGCCAAAAACGCACACATCTCCACGTACGATAACCATCTCAAATTTTCGGAGATGTGTGGTTTTTTGGCATCCGACGTCCCAACTTTCTCGAAACCATCTTAAATTTTTACCAGACCCTCCACATGCGATAACACGACGCCTCGCCAAGTTTCATGATTTTCGGACTTCGTTTGGATTTTATATAATTTTAAATCACTTTCCCCGCAAGTACTTCGACATGTTACGTCAACGAGGTGCTCAAGATTTCATTTGACCTCTTGGATACGACCTCAACATATGCTAAATATCATGACTATTAATTTTGGGATGACCGAATTCCATTATTCTATGTACCTGTAGTTCAAATTTGAAATATCCGGAAAAATTTGAGTAAACGAAATAAATTAATAAAATATACAAAAAAAAGTCAAAATTGCCCCAAACTTTAAAGTAGAGTTTTAAATACTGTCACAAAGCTACACAAAAAAAATTGGACCTAAAATAAAAAAAATAAAAATAGTTTGCCGAGTGCCAAAGTGGGGCACTCGGCAAAATATTCTTTGCCGAGTGCCAGGCCCAGGGGGCACTCGGCAAAATACATTTAAAAATTTTTTTTAAAAAAAATTGCCGAGTGCCAGCTGTTAGGCACTCGGCAAAATATCGCTGTAGGTGGCCGCCGTCACGGGTCGGGCACTGTTTGCCGAGTGTAAACTTTGCCGAGTGCCGCGGCACTCGGCAAAGTAACGGTTTGCCGAGTGTCTTACTTTGCCGAGTGCCTGACACTCGGCAAAGTCTGCTTTGCTGAGTGCTATATTTTGCCGAGTGTTTTTTTATCAGAGCACTCGGCAAAATATATATTTACCGAGTGCCCCGATAAAAAGCACTCGGCAAAGTCTCAGACACTTGGCAAAGTCTCAGTTTCCAGTACTGCCTGCTCCACTAAGGGCCCCGGCGGCCCAGCGCCTCGCCCACAGTGAAGGTTGAAGAAATTAGATCAATGTTCTAAGACTGAGTGTGGGTTCCAAATGTCTGTTACTTTTTGAGGGAGGGTGGAACGAGTTACAGCTAGATTGAGGTGACGATGGATGGAGTCCCAGAGAGAACACCAGGGAGTGGACCTTTACGGTGCAATTATTGTTGAGGGTTTCCTTGATTTGAAGAATAGTAGCCTAAAAAATTGATTTGGTTGTGCTGCTAGTTGATAGCCAGAAGGAAGTGTTTGAGAAGTACTTTGCTTTTAGTATGGCTGTGAGATATATATGTGTCTTTTTCTGTGGCTATGTTCCAGGTAGCGTGCAGGATTAGACTTCGGTTGACTGTGAGAAGGTCTCTAATGCATAGACCCCCATTTTCCTTATGTTTGCAGATGTCATCCCAAGACCTAAAGTGGAAGGGAGTAGAAGGATTGTCTTCCTGAATGCCAGTAGGCATCCAACTGAGCCCAAGTATGAAAAGTCCAACGCCTGGTCAAGTAGCTCGGTCAGTCCTCAACCAAACATGTCACGGGCCGCATGCATCTCGGCAGCAAGCCACAGCCCACATGCATCTCAGCATCAAGCCACAGGCTGCCTCTGTCGCATGCTCACGCGCTGGTGCAACCTATGATGGCTTAATAATAGACTTTGAGTTCATCTTGAGCTTGAGCCAGGCTTAAGCGCTGAACGCTCTGCAGGCCTAGAAAATGGCAACAACAGCCCTGCAGTTATGTGCCTCATATTGGGCTGAGGCCTACACTCAGCGTGCCCCCCAGCCTGACAGATCATTTTTTTTTTCAATATAAAGCCTATGTCCTGTTCAGTAGATTAGAAGAAGGTAGGTGGGGCCTGCTATACGACTAGGAGAGCCAGCCCTATCCAGATGAAAATTTTCTGCTCCTTGTTGAAAAAAAAGCAAGATGGAAAATCACAAAACCAGGCAGAAAAAGCATGGAGCTGAAACAGACATATTATTTGCTTTATAGAACCGATGACATTCGTGATTAAGTCAGCACTCAGGGCGACCTTAGTTTACTTGTTTGGTTGCTCCTTGAAGACAGGTTGGATTTCCTTCTCCTGCTTGGCAATTTGGCTCTGCAGGTGTAGCTTGAGTTCGTCGCCATAGGATCCGCTAAGATAGACTTCCTTGATGCTACGCAGAAGCTCAAGCCCAGGAAACTGTAGAGACGTCACATTGCAGCAGTGGATTTTCAGCAACTCAACGGTTCCCAGCCCACCACCGAACACACTGTCAAACTCTACAACCTTGAGCCTTGAGTTGCAAGCGATCTCAAGCACCAGGAGCCCACGAAAGTCCGTCCGGAAATGGAGCTCGCCATCTTGACGCAGAGTCTTCAAGCACAGAGATAGAGTGGTGAGCCACGGTAGGTTGCCGAGGACATCGACGCCATCTTGATCCAGCATGGTCATCTGTAAGTTGAGTTTCCTGAGGTTCCAAAGATCCTTTATCCACACTGGCAGCTTTCCTGCCAGCCCATGCAGCTTAAGGCTCCGGAGTTTCTCCGGAGGCGGGAAGACGCCGTCCAAGCAGCCATCTTGGTTGGCCTTGTCGAGCCGCACTGACAAGGATTCGAGATGGCCGTGACCCGAGACGAAAGAGCACAGCTCCTGGCTGTTTGCGCTGTTGACGCCGCACACTCCGAGCTTGTGCAACTGGGTGAGATTCTTGATCTCCCCTCCTGTAATACTATTGATGTTGATGACGCCTAGTGTATGCAATGCTGACAGATTCCCGATCTTCCTAGGCACCACAACACCGCCAGCATCTGCCTGCAGTTGGCTTCTGAACAAGAACCTGGACAGACAGTATGTAAAGTCACGCTGTCTGCTACTAGCTGCTGCTGCTGCAGGTGTTGATGAGCCCATTGTAAGTTGCTCGCCTGCTGTTTTCCTGCTTGCCACCATGGCATCGTCGTCACCAGATGTTGTGGTGGTGGAGCCTGCAATAATGTACCGCAGCTTCTGTAGCTTGGTGATGTCTGATGGGAGCGCGACCACTGCGGTGTTTCTGACATCAAGAGTCTGGAGCTGCCGGAGGCCACTCAATGAATCAGGCAGGCGAGTGATGGTCCTGCATCCTCTCAGCGAGAGGAACTTGAGCCGAGGAAGAAGCCTCACCATCTGCTCGAGGTCTTTATCTGTTATTCCTGATGCATCTTCCAGATCCAGCACCCGGAGCAGGCTCATCTTGGCAGAGACGAAGATTGGTCTCCACTTCCCAAACACCGTCAGTGACCGTAGCCGTGAGAAGTCGATGCTGTCAAACACAGCTCTGTCCTGGTCCCAGGTGCTGCCGACGGCGAGGTGCCGTCCTCTGCGTTGCGAGGAGTTCAAGCCGCAGTGGCCCTCCAGTGCAAAGACGAGGTTCTGCTCAATTGACCATGTTGTGATGTATTCACGGAAGAAACCATTGACTTGGCAGGATGCTGTTGTTGTCGCTTCCAAGAAGCTCGAGGTGGCCGACGCTTCTAGCGGCTGGATAATGCTCAGCTCAACAAGCTGGGAAAGCAGCTTCTTCGCTGTCTCCTCTGCAGTGGTGTTCTTGGTGTCGCTGGAGTAGCCCTCTGCAATCCATCGCCTCACCAAACGCCTCCAACGGATGCTTTGCTTCGCGGGGAAGATTGACAGGTAGAACATACACGGCTTCAGCACGTCCGGGCAGGAATGGAAGTACGAATGCACCCAGGCAAAAAGACCAGCGACCATTGGGTTGTCCATGGCCTCCAACGTTTTCATAAATCCACTGTTCAGTGAACTCAAAAACTCCAGGTTCGGCTTGGGCAAGCCCTGAACATGTTCAGCTATAGCGACTATCACTTTGGGAAGTCCACCACACTTGTGCAAGATTAGTTTTGCTTGCTCTTCAACTTCAGGGCTCCGGTCCAAGGAATCACTACATAGCTGCAGTTTAATAGGTAAGTTTGATTAGTATGTCAGCATGAAGACATTAATTATATCACTTCTGAAGGTCTGTGCAGAAAAAAATATTACTATGTGATATGAGCAAAGAGAACAGACATTCAGTAAATAAACCACAAGCTCAAGTGCATAATAGGTAGGAATATTTAAGTTTGATTTTATCCAATTCATATATGATTTCCTATCTAATCAATACACTACTAGCAATATTTGTTTGGGATGTTTCACTTCTGTGACACACCAACACTGCCCACAAGATGAATCCAAGCCTAGCCAGTAACTTGTTGCAGAAATTCGATGATGCTGGAAGTTTCTTTTTATGAAATGAGCATATGACTACATGAGATTTTCTAACCTTTTACTTCCTAGGTATAACATATGGTGTTTAGCACACCCAATCACCGTACATATAAAGATAATAATAAAGATGTGTTGTTTGATGGACTAAAGTAGTGACTGAATTAATGCATCTTAGTAGCCCACCTTCATTTTGAAGAGATCAATGGCTTCATCCATCTCAAGGCCTTTGACGTTCCACACAGCTTGATTACCCGCTGTGCAGTATGTGGCAACACTTTTATCGTTTGTGTAATAATGATATGACTTGTAGAAGGCCCATATGTCAAGGCAGGTTTTATCAAATCCCATTCTTCCGTGGACTGTAGACCATCAATAACAATCACTACCGGAAACGGCAACTTTGCCGACGACGAGACTCTTTGCCGATGGCCAGGGAATCCGCCGTCGGCAAAGATCCACCTTTACCGATGGCCAAGACCAGCCATCGGTAAAGATTTATTTGCCGATGGCCCGACCGTCGGCAAAGGAAAGCCATGGGCAAAGGCATTCTTTGCCGACGGCCGGGCTGTCGGCAAAGCACAGCCATCGGTAAAGAAGGACCAGGGTAAACGGCGACCGACGTCGTGCCCTTTGCCAACAGCCGGGCCGTCAGGCCGTCGGCAAAGTTGTGCCACGTGGTGGCCTGAAGGGTGGCCAGGCCCACCTCCTTTGCCGACGGCCACCTGAGCCGGCCGTCGGCAAAGAGGCTTTGCCGATGGCCTTCTCAGGCCGTCGGCAAAGAAATCTTTTTTTTGTTTTTTTTCTTCCAATTTTTTTTTCTGGGAGCTTTCTACACCAAATACAACCCACCTTCAAAAGTTGGGACAATTTTGAGTTTTTAGCTATATTTTGTTAATTATTTTTGTTTCTTTGAATTTTTCCGGTGACTCTAAATTTGAACTGCAGGTACATGAAATAATAGAATTTTTTGGTTTAAAAAATGGTATTCATGATGTTCAGAGCATGAAATGACGACCATGTTGGTGTCGTAACTTGACGACTTACGTGCGCGAAAAGTGTTTTAAAATTATATAAAATCTAAACGAAGTCCGAAATTGACGAAACTTGAAGAGTTATGTTTTCATCACATGTGGAGGCCATGGTAAAAAATTCAAAAAGTTTCGAGCAAGTTGCGACGTCGAATATCCAAATTCCCTGTTGCTTTAGCTTGTGCGGCTATCCTGCAGGTACTAATTACATCACTTGGTCTTTGTGCAGGCACCGTCGGCGGGTTCGAACCCGACTCTGGGTGCCAGCCCTCCACTGGGTCCTTCTCACAGCACGACTGGCCACCTTACTAGAGCTTCCCCACGCAGCAGTAAGTCTGGCCTCCTCCACCGTCGTAGGCGCACTCCGGGCCTGCAAGCTTCTAGTGGCCGCAGCCATCCGAGTTGGTCGTCGTGGGAGCAAGGTGGGAGCTCTGGGACCCCTAGGGACGACGCCTCGAGCTAGGTACCTTCACTTCTCGCTTTTGGACCTTGTTGTGGCACGTCGGACATGTTTTGCCGATGTTGGATATGTATCGATGACTTTGGACATGTATGGATGATTTGAGACATGTTATATGTGGTTTGGACATGTATCGGTGAATTTGGACATGTATGTATGAATTCGGACATGTTATATGAATTTGATGCTGAAATGTGGTTCAAATGGTATATTGTTGCTCATATATGAGTTGAAATGTGGGTTACATGCTATATATGCGATGAAATGTGGTGCAAATGCAAGAAAATAAAAAAAAAACAAAAGAAATCCCAGCTTTGTCGATGGCTAGCTGTCGGCAAAGCTGGGTTGTTTTGTCAGCAAAGCCCAGCTTTGCCGACGGTCGGCCCGGCCGTCGGCAAATTAACCAAATCTTTGTCGACGACCGGCCGTCGGCAAAGTTCTTTTCCTATTTTTTTTAAAATAAAAAAAAATTCCCGACGGTCAGCCATGGCAAAGAAATTTTGAAAAAATAAGAAATTCTTTGCCGACGGCCGGGCCACGTCAGCCGTCGGCAAAGGTAGCCGTCAGCGTGACGACGCGTGGGCTGACGTGGCGCCTTTGCCGACGGCTAACGTGGCCGTCGGCAAAGCTTTGCAGATGGCCTGACACGTGGCCGTCGGCAAAGACTCCTTTGCCGATGGAATCTTTGCTGACGGGGCTTTGCCGATGGCCATGTCAGATTGCCATCGGCAAATATTTCGCCGATGGCAGTCTTTCCTTTGCCGACGGGCCGATCCGGTAGTGAATGAAGCTCCTGTATTTACGTACAATCTTACTACATTCTTGAATTGGATCTTTGATCCTCGATATGCTGCTATGTTGGAACGTTTTAGAGTACAAATCCATTAGCAAACTCCTCAGGAGGTCTCTTAAACTGAATGGATGGGTCACATTCACCCAACCAAATTTCTCAAAGCCTTGGCCCTTAACTATTCTCTCACAGTACAAAGTGTTTGACGAGAGATGATTTGCCAACACCAGCAATCCCCACACCGAGGACACACCCGCATTGGATGTTTGAATCAATGACGTGTAAATCTGTTTGCCGGCCAACAAGTTGAAATTTGTCTGACCAGTCCTGTGCAGCTTTCTTCTTGGTGGTCTTCTCACCTTTATCCTCATCCTTCAGATAAGATTAGTTTTGAGTTCATGTTATGGAAGGATTGGGATAGATATAACATGCATATTCTAAAATGCCAGGAATACTTAGCGGAGCATCTAATATGCATGGATGATACAGGTTTGTTGCAATGTATTCAGTTTGCTAGATGACACATGAAAGTTAATTACAAACTAATGAAAGTTAAAATATAACACTCTGACAACTGATTTCACATATATGGTGTTGGGTTTAGTCCCACATCGGATATCGACGGTGGGGGAGGACAACATATAAGGCGGGGCAGTCCAACCTATTAGGCTAGTCTTTTGGGCTGGGAAGGCCCAAGGCCTTATATGTTGTAGTTCCGATGGACCTGGGACCTGCGGGAGCGCAGGCTCGTGGTAACGGGCCAGACCAGCTGTAATCCAGCTCCAAGACCATGAACTCGGTGGTCACCACCGGTTCCAACAATTAGTATCGGAGCATCCCATGGTCAGAAAAGCTAAACCCAATAAAAATCTCGAGCGTCACATTATGGCGGGGGGCACCTTGTTAAACAGACGTCTTCCAGAGGACACATAGCATGTGTGATGTGAAGAGTTAGGTCCGATGTGTGACTATAGGGGAGATTATTGGGTTTTGTCCCACATCGGATATTGATGGTGGGAGCCACAACATATAAGGCAGGGGCAGTTCAACCTATTAGGCTAGTCTTTTGGGTTGGGAAGGCCCAAGACCTTATATGTTGTAGCTCCGATGGACCTGGGACCTGCAGGAGCGCATGCTCGTGGTAACGAGCTGGGCCGGCTGTAAGCTAGCTCCATAACCGTGAACTCGGTGGTCACCACCGGTTCCAACATATGGGACAGGATATGCAGCAATTTTGGTGGATTTACGCCTTTGGAATAAAAGGAATTCTCCTCAATACATATATAAAAGAAACCATGCAGAGTCTGAAATAAAACAAAAATATCACTCCCTCCTGTTTTGTTTTGTCATATCATATGAGTTTGTATGACGTTTTGGTTTGTTCAGTAACCACCTCTCTCTGTTTTTGTTGTTGCTTGCGAGCTTGTCATCATAAATTATATGGGTTTTGGCTTTGGTCAACTTTACACTTGCCCCCCTAGTATGCATCCAACGAAGTATTTAGATATGCACAATGATAAAAAATAGTATAATAGGAGAGTTGACATAAAGAAATACTTATATAGCTAACGTGAATTAGGAAAGCACATCATGGATGAGCACCGGGATTTATCTCTATCTCTATCTCTTCTCTACCCTTATAATACACCAGTTAGATTTAATCTATAGCCACACGACAAATGTCTACTCCAAAGTCATGACATATACTATATTCACACCCACAAATACACCCAAAAAAATATAATGCTGTCGAAACGGATGCAGCAGATCATCTCGTAGGCATTCTCTGTCTTTGCTCAACCAGATCGGACGGCTCATCTTGAGTGTGTCTGCCCTCCATCGCCCTCCCGCAGACCTCAGCCCCGCGCGCCCTCCGGCCCCGCACGCCCTCTGCCACCAGGTATCGAATCCCACACTCACCCAGCGCCTGTGTGGTCTCTTATTTTTTCCGGAAAAAAATTGAATCATCAATGATTTCTGCAGTTCGCTGCCACTCGAGGAGTAAGCGCGGCGGAGCCGTCGAGGCCACGCCGGTCGCCACCGGGCAAGGCGAGGCCGCGGCAGAGGCGACGCAGGGCGGGAATGCGGCAAGGCCGATGAGGCGCGCCGCCGCTAGGCGAGGCCGCGCGGCCAGGCAGGGCCGTCGCCGGGCGAGGACGCGCGGGGTGCCGGCGGAGCAGCCTCCAGCCTCCAGCCAGGGCCCGCGCCTGCTCCTACGCGCTCGTCGACTGGGTATTTGGGGGACGTCGCCGGGCCGGGTCCAAGGCCGCTGCATGCCTGCATCACGGCGGAGATGCGCCGTGGAAGGGCAGGGTGGCCGCGCGGATCAGGTAGCGGCTACGGCGGCTGGCCTCTGCATAGATGCCCGGAATTGGTAGATACCCAACTAATCGTCGTTTTGGCTGCAGATCGACAGTGCTTCTTCTTCTTGTTGCGTTCGGATCGCGGTCCACTAACCGAACCACTGTTTCGACGGAGCAGATGACGCGATGGCCATCTTCGTGGCACTGCGGTCGCCGGAGCTGGAGGTGCTGGGCCTCACCACTACCTTCGGCAACGTCCACACCACCCTCGCCACCCGCAACGCGCTCCACCTGGTACGCTGCTGGTTCCGCCGCCTGCCTTCTTCTCTTCCCCCACCCTGTTCTGCCCACTCCGACCGCAACGCACATTTGCATCTGAATATCTGATGTGCGTGCTTCAGTTCGAGGCTGTTGGAAGGACAGACATCCCCGTGGCAGAGGGATTCCATGTAACAATCAAGGTAGGTGTCAGCATCTCTTCGTTTCTGTTTCTAGCTGAATTGATGTTTAATTGTCAACGTTGCAGCTCTCATCAATCAAACAGAAAAAAAACTTCAAACAATTGCAGTGATCTAGCAAATCCACAAACAGTATACTACGTGCTGATCAAGAGGATCCTACGTGCTGATCAGCACCTTTCAACAAGGCTGTTTGCTTGTTTACTGTGTCATCTGAATTACTGTTTATTTCTCTTTCCCCGCTGTACACGGAGCACAGAAAGCCACCAAGCTGAGGATCGCAAGCTTCGCCCACGGTTCAGACGGCCTGGGAAACCAGGACTTCCCTCCACCGGCTACCAAGCCTGTAGATATTGACTATCAGGTAAATATTGACTTCCCTCCACCGGCTGCCTTCCAGGTAAATATTGACTGTCACTATTGGACAGGCAGGCTTTGCCGAGTGCCAAAAGCCCTCGGCAAAGACCTGTTTACTCTCGGCAAAGGCTTTGCCGAGAACCCCTCTCAGCAAAGGGCTGCCGGCAAAGCGGTGTCCGGCAAAGGGGCCTTTGCCGAGAGCCTTCTTTCGGGCACTCGGCAAAGAATTTGCCGAGCGCCACAGCGGCTCTCGGCAAACAAAAGTAGCCATTAGGAGCTTTCCGCCGTTACAGGCCCTTTGCCGAGAGCCCTCTCGGCAAAGAATTTTTCAAATTTTTTTACTTAATTTCTTTGCCGAGAGCCCAGATGCCCGGCTCTCGGCAAAGATTTTTTTCTTTTTTTTTACTTAATTTCTTTGCCGAGAGCTCAGGTGTCCGGCTCTCGGCAAAGATTTTTTTTTCTTTTTTTTTACTTAATTTCTTTGCCGAGAGCCCAGGTGTCCAGCTCTCGGCAAAGATTTTTTTCCTTTTTTTTGAATAATTTATTTGCCGAGAGCCCCGGTGCAGGCTCTCGGCAAAGATTTTTTTTTGAATAATTTCTTTGCCAAGAGCCTCGGCGCCTGACCCTCGGCAAAGATTTTGATTTTTCTTTTTTTTTTAATTTCTTTGCCGAGAGCCCTCTGGGCCGGCTCTCGGCAAAGAGTTTGTCTTTGCCGAGAGCCGGCCAAGAGGGCTCTCGGCAAAGCTGCTATTTCGTTGTCCACTGTCCAGCTTTGCCGAGAGCCTGTCTTAAAAGGCTCTCGGCAAAGAGCCTTTACCAAGGGTCACCCTCGGCAAAGTGACCAAATCTTTTTTATTTTTTTATTTTTTGTTTTCAATCCCTGCAACCACGACAAATGCATATATATATGTCTATATTATCCATCACAGATATACCACATCCAGCACCATATATATCACATCCATCGCATAACTCACATCCAGCACCATATGTCACAATTGTTCACATAAATCACATAAAAGTGTCTCAAATACAAGTCCACGTGGATAACAAGTTCGTGCATAGTTCATCCACATGCATGCATACCAAAACAAGACACGAAACTACCAGTGCTACTCACTGCGCCGGCCGCCCTTGACAACCTTGTGACGGCGGTGACGGAAACACTTGGTCGCCTTGAGCGCCAGGAAGTGGGTTGTTCGAACCCGCCGACGGAAGCTGCACACATGAGAAGATTTGCATCAGAGGAGATTGGTTGATTAGCTAATGTTGTAATTCCTTGCATGTGTGACTCACAGGAGTTTGCATCAGGGGAGATTGGTTAGGATGCGTCGGTGGACCCATTAACCCTAGAGGCACGGGGGAACCCGTCGAAGATTGCATCCAGGCGACAATTTCCGCAATCATTTTGTCCTGGGCCTCCCGCGCTGCCCGCTCGGCCGCCAACTCCAACGCCAGCTCGGCGGCCCTCCGGTTTGCTTCTTCCACATTGGCCTACAAATTGGTGCAAAGCTAATGATATAATATTGCAAATGAAATAAAGTTGTGTAATGAGCAATGTACGACAAGTGCCACAGGAATAACCTCAAGTACTTTGACCCGGTGCTGTGCAGTGCTAGGCCGCGTGCGTATCTTCGGGAGTGAGGAGCTGCTTGCGGTCCGTGCTCGGATCTGGGAGAGAGTGGGAGTAGAGGCCGTGTCGATCACGCTGTCGCCAATCCAGAAGCGGTCATGCTTCTTGCCTTGTCCAATCCTCATGACGGTCTCTGCATCAATGTTGTCGGTCCGTGGATCGTACTCCGGCCCATGGATCGACCTTGACGCCTCCGTGTACGCCATCATTTTCTCGTAGGCGGTGGAGCTTGTGTATGTCTCGGGCGGGTCATCCGGGTTGAAGGAGACGTTGGATGTCGCCTTGCCCTTGTGTGACATGGACCATGCGGCGAAGTTGGAGCACTCTTGGCCTTGATGTGCCGCCAACTGCAAGAACAAAAACAAGATGATTACAATTCTTTGCCGGGTTGAACGAAAGCAAGAAGAATAGAAACATGACCACATACCCATGCTTTTTTGTATCCGGAGAGGTTGCGGTTGCCTTGATGGTGTGGTATGCCTTGCATGCATGCACGCCGTTGCCGGGCAGCCTCGTGCTGAGCGGCCCACTCTGGACTTAACCACCTATCCACCATCTTCTCCCAAGCCTCGGGGCACGCATTGCACCACCAACGAATCACCTACACATCATCAAGTAGTGACATATTAGAAAATCAAGTCAGTCATTCGTACGTAATCTCAAAAGCAACAAATTTGAATGTTCTTTAGCTACCTCAAGGAACCGTGGTTTGGTGAGTGTAATGTCATTTTCTCGGATGTCCTTCTTGGTGATCTTTTGTCCAAGCTTCGTCGCATGGTAATCTATGATGGCCTGGAGTCGCGCATCGTGATGGACGTCGACGACGCGTTTCCTGCAAGCTCGCCTAGCCACTGCCTCCGCCGTGCCCTCGATATTATTATATCTAGATGCATAGTAAAATGGATGTAAAAAAATCAAGGCTACTTATAATTTGGAATAGAGGGAGTACTAAACAAGCCACTGTTCAAGAGAGCAATCAAATCAGTGCTTGATTCGGTTACTGCCACCTCCACAAGCATATTTGCCAAGCTATGTCAATGAAAATCAACACAAAAAACAGAGTAAAATAGCTACTGATTAAAATATGATTTGCATCTCAGGTTCAAAGTTCATGAGAATAAACAAGTAGTGAGCTGCAGTCAACAAACACAACAGAAGCAACCTGAGCATCTCACCATGAATGACACACTGTGGCTGCTTTACTACGAATACAAGAATACAAGTAAGCAGACATGCAATCAATTATTAGCCAACAAAAACTTGTATTAGAAAATAACCTGAGCAGTTTCTGCACCCTGTTGCTGTTGCTGAAATAAAAAAAACTGAAAAGGTTTGATGAACTCAAGGCGGCAGCTGCTGTTGTTGACCTCCACATGAAAAACGCAATCGAGCCATTGTTACACATGAGCCAAGCACATAAGAAAATTCAATCCAGCCGAACTATTCCATGTAGTGAGCTGCAGTCAACAAACATAACAGAAAAAAATTCAATAGAACCAAGCTTCTCTGCATGCACCATCGACAATTAAATGAACACAACATGTTGGTCTAGCATTTCAGTGGATGGATTTGGAGACACTCACCCAGCGCTCCCCGCCGTGGGCAAGTCCAACATCGTCACCACAAACAAAGCGGCCCTACGGACATACCACATCATCGCCACAAACAGAGCAGTCGCCACCGCCCATAGCGCTCCTACAGCCGCTTTGGTTGAACATAGAAAATTTAAAAAATAGCACCACACACAGAAGTCTCCAGCAAGCCGGGAAATGAAGCACACGTACCCTGGAAAAGCCACCGTGGAGGATGACGACGAGCAGTGGTGGGATCAGGATTGAGTCTGGGTATTCAAAATGTGAAATTAAGGGGTGTTAAATTTTTTAGTAGCGTGAATACTGATACTTACATATTATATAGTAAATATATAACATATAATTGAGCATGATTTCATATATTCATAGAATTTGAGCATACCTTAAAATTCTTTAACATAAAGAAGTACCACTAATTCAAAATACCAAAATGGTAACATCTGGATATATATAGACTATATATATGAAACAAAACGATATGAAAGCTTACAAATTAATAAATTACATGGTGTTATATATTTTTGTGATAATAATAATGCCAAAATTCTAGTGTGTTTTTTTTGTTCATGATGAAGTCTATTTGGCTGCCTTGGTCAATATTCAGCAATCAAGTGACGGCAATAGGCCTTTCAATTCATAGGAATAAAAAATGGAAAAGAAAACAGGAATAATCACGCACAGTAAGTAGTCCCAAGCACCAGCAGAGCACCTCGACGGGAGGTGGTGTTGTCCAGGGGTGGCTGCGGTAGTGCGACGCTGTGCCCTTGCAGGTTGCGGGTTGCAGCTTGCGCTCGGCCGGCACTCCGCGCTTGCCACCGGCAGCACGCCAGCGCCACTGCACACATCGGCCGACTGCGCGCAGCGGAGCCACGCCGCCACCGCCTCAGCCTCGCCAGGTGCTAGAGTCCTGAGTCCGCCGATGTCCACGCTGGGCACGACACCTCGTGGATCTCAGCTGCCACGGTGTGGATCTGCCACCACGACGTCGATCCCGGCCACCCCTTGTGGAACCAGCCACCATGCTGTGGATCTCGATCGGAGGAGACGAAGGGCGGCGGGCGTCGTTCAGAGAGGGAGGGTGCCTCAAGGTCGAAGAGGGTGGGGAGGGGAGGGCGGCGAGGGAGACAGTATCAGTGGGCGAGATGGGTTGGCCGTGGTGGCCGCAGCCATGGCGGGCGCCAGGCCGGCTCGTCGCTTGGCTCGCGAACGGCGGTGGTGATGTGAGAGTGGAACAGCTCTAGGGCGGCGAGGTGGGGTGGATTCAGCAGGATGGGGTGGGATCTGACGAGGTGCGGCGGCGGCGGTTTAAGAGACTTGAGAAGATAAAGGGAAGGGGAGCGAGCAGGTAAAGTATTGATCCAATTTTTATATGCACAAAAAAAAATCTAAATTTGGTTTGTTTTGGAGGGAGGCGCGGGCAGCAAAACGCAAGAGTGAATTTTATGGGCGGGATATCGGCCGCCCAGATTTGCTAGATGGTCAATTTCTTCTTGCGCTAATTTGAATTTTCCTCTCCAAATACCTGAAGCTGATATATTTGATTTCTTAAACAAAATGATGTCACAACGAATAATTGCAATGATAATTAAATTTTGTTAAATAATTCTGCAAGTTGACACAACAATATATTTGGGTCCATAACCATTTCATAAAAAATTTAAGCAATGTTGATAAATTGAAACTATACATCATTCACAAATAGTAACATCTCTCATTTAGTCATGTAACTATGTGTGAGATGTGTTTATTTGTAAACAACGTGTAGTACTGCTTCGTTAAAATCATTTGAGATTTATATGCAATGATTATACATCAAAATCATGTTGTCACGCAAGTTTGTAGATTTTTCTAACCAAGTTTATATATTATTACATTTATTTTACGATAATTCAACGAATAATTATAATCATGTGTAAGTTTTTTTTTGCATTTTCTTTGCCGAGAGCCCCCGATCCGGCTCTCGGCAAAGGTTTTTCCTCTTTTTTTGCACTTTCTTAAGAAATTTCTTTGCCGAGGGCTATTTCTGGGCTCTCGGCAAAGAATTTTATTTTTTTTGTTTTCGCATCCATTTTTTTGATAGCATGTTACAATACTAATAGCTTAATTTTAAATTTTGATATTTTTTTAATGCTTTTTACTATATATTTTGAGTTTAGTTCATTTATTTACATTTTTTCGAAAATGCAAGTTTGAACTGCTGGTGCATATAATAGTGAAACTTAGCGATTCAAAAAATGATATTGATGATATTGATTGTATTTTGAGACCAAATCCAGGAGCACTCATGAAATTTCAAACATCTCGCGCACGGAACATTGCGATGAAGTGTATTTTAATTATATAAAATGCAAACAACTTCCGAAAATCATGAAACTTGACGGCACGTCTTGAAATCACATGTGGAGGCTAGGATAAAAATTTAAAAATGTTTCACGCATGTTGCCCCGAGGGTTAGAAACCTAGACATCTCCTTTGTTGATCACTGTTATTGCATGTGAGATGTCTAGGTTTATAACCAGCTTAGTTTGCAACATGCGCGAAATGTTTTCAAATTTTTATCCTAGCCTCCACATGTGATTTCAAGACGTGCCGTTAAGTTTCTTGATTTTCGGAAGTTGTTTGTATTTTATATAATTAAAATACACTTCATCGCAAAGTTTGTCGCCATGTTCCGCGCGAGATGTTTGAAATTTCATGAGTGCTCCTAGATTTGGTCTCAAAATACAATCAATATCATTTTTTGAATCGCTAAGTTTCACTATTGTATGCACCTGCGGTTCAAACTTGCATTTTTCGGAGAAATGTAAATAAATGAACTAAACTCAAAATATATAGTAAAAAGCATTAAAAAGTGTCAAATTTTAAAATAAAAATATTAGTATTGTAACGTGCTATCAAAAAAATGGATGTGAAAACAAAAAAACAATTAAATTCTTTGCCGAGAGCCCAGAAATAGCCATCGGCAAAGAAATTTCTTTGCCGAGAGCCGGCGAAGGCCTCTCGGCAATGAGATCTTTGCCGAGAGCCTAACTGAGGACCCTCAGCAAAGACTGACGGCGGTTAGCCTCGTCGGTCCTTTGCCGAGGGCCTTATTTGCCGAGAGCCGGGCCCTCGGCAAAGGACGCCTTTGCCGAGAGTTGACCTTTGCCGAGGGCCTGGCTCTCGGCAAAGAACAAATTTGCCGACGGGCGTTCTTTGCCGAGAGCCCGGCTCTCAGCAAAGAGACTTTGCCAAGAGCGCCTCAAGAGCGCCTCTTTGCCCGTGTTTTTGCCCTCGGCAAAGATAATCCCTCTCGGCAAAGGCTCTGTTCCCGTAGTGTATGTAGTCATTTGTGTCCTTCAGGTGTTCTACTAATTTCGACCTGGGTTAATGCTAAATAAGATAACCTTTCCTTGGCACTAATATCCATTTACTGCAGTAAATTTCAGGGGTTCTATTGAGATTTTTTGAGTTCTATGTGAACCCAGTACATGGCTTATAAGTTCAAATATCAAGCGGGGTCCTCTTCTGCATATTATTTACTTCTCTATCTTATTCTGATATTTTCGTATTGTTAAACAAGCATTTAGCTATTTTAAACTGGAAAGCTTTTAAAATATCTATGGACCAAGAAATGAGGATATGAAGGCATGGCAACTTTATATACTCAATGCTATCCTGTGAATGAATGCAAGACTTTACCTATGTATCAAAGGCTATGCACTGATGCACGGCACCAATCAAGACCAGTTATCTGAATCTTTGGTTGATAAATTAGAGTAAACATTTCTGATTCACACTTTTTTAGGAGGAGTATTGAAAGTAAGAAAATAAGATACAATCCTTGATGTTTTCCATCTGTAAAAAAGGCCATGTACTTTGTGCTTTGGTTTTGTAATGCAAATTATAAGATCTAGAAATCTACTCTTGAAGCACTCCAGTACTCAATAACACTATAAAGGTGAGCAATTCTTCATACATTAAATTCTGGATTGAGTAGTCTCAGAGTTAAGAATTGATTTCAATTATTTTAGAGCCATCCTCATCTGTTGCAAAGATATAAATGGAAGTTATGAGCAATAAAATTTCTATTTTTTTCTTTCTTCTTTTTAAACTCTTCTAAAGAAATTAAAATGGTTTGATGGCCTGTGGACAGGACAGGTTAGTGTTGTCCTACATTTCTTTTGCACTGATAGCCCTTCATACTTCTTTGCAAGCTCTTTTGATTTATGGGCGTAGTCAAGGATGACAACTCTCTGTGGAAACTATTCTTGCATTTCTGTCTTGAATTTCTACTGCATCCTGTAGGGATATGCCTGTCTTAAAGCACACACGGAAGACCAAGCGAAAATATGTGTGAAGATATAGGCATTTTCAGGGAGAAGCTTAACATATTCGGATGTCTTCCTGTGAGCTGCTATGATGGTGTTGCTGCTTCATAGAAGACCACAAACTTAAGTGATGTTCCCTGTGTTTGTGTGCTAGAAGACCACAAACAAAAAGCACCATAGAAGACTACAAACTTATGCGAAAGAGGCTTTAAGTGATCTAATCATTTGTTTGTGCACGGCATTTCCACATGGAATTTTCATTAAGCACAAATAATCCTTTGATAAATAGACTGAAATAAATTAATAATGAAGGTATTCTTGGTGGGGGGTTTTCTCGTGGATTTTTCAGTAGCATGGTAAGAATAATACAATATGTGATTAGATGAGTTTTCTGTTATGCTTTTTGTTAGCTGAGTTATTATGTTTCTTAGTATGTGCTCATCTTCAACTCACTTTCAACAGAGTTATTATGCTTATTATTTTGTTTAGCTGAGTTATTAATACTGTAGCGTTAGCACAGGCAATATACTAGTATATAGAAGTAATTAAACAGATACCATGGTGATGTTGAAAACAGGAAACAAATAAAGTAAAAGAGAACAATTTTCTTGAACTAGTAACTGGACTGGATGTTGTACCGAGCATACTGAAGGACCGAAAATGGCGACCAGAGGGGGGTGAATGGGAGCCAAAAATTTCTTTCAAGAATAATTGGCTACTGTCCCAAAAATCACCACCAAAAGCGCAAACAGACCACCATGATGTCCTCGACCCAACTAGTGAGTGAATGTTCTCTAGGAACATAGCGGGACACCACAAACAAGCATGGAAGAAGAAGTAAACCGAGGGATGAAAAAGAGATACTCAACTTCTATGGAGAGGAAGTGAGTTCTCAACCCAAAGTACTCATGCCAACCGGTGACAAGAATACTTAGAAAAAGATCCTTGAGACACTTAGAAAATCAATGCAAAAGACGGATCCCAAAACAAGCACTCGAAAAGCCCATACACATAATTTCAGCAAGCAGATGCGGAGGCTCCATGTTTTCCCCCGGAGGCTCCATGGCCCGGAGGTTCCATGTTTTAGCCCGGAGGCTCCGCGGCCCGGAGGTTCCGCGTTTTTCACGGAGGCTCCACGCTGTCCAGAAATAGTAGCACGAACCAAGGAAGAACGGGTCAAAACTCGATCAAAACAACTCGGATTGTCTTGAAACTTTGCAAGTAGGTTCTTGGGAGTGTTGAGAAGATATCTTCAAGACACCAATGCCCAATTTCAAGCCTATCACGAGAAATCGAAGAAAAATGAAAAAGCACCGGTTCTTGAGACCTAGACCAAGAAATCGCCCGATCTGCGAGCTCGTGAGGAATTGGTTGATTTCCTTCGGTGGAAAGGCTTAACTCACGTCATAGCTCAAATCAAGGCAACAAAAACGAACCAAAATGGTCTAGAAACGACGAATCGAAGGAAGAACTAGAGGGGAGAAAACGAAGAACGCGAAGAACACATCATGAACTCACAAATTGATTTCTCCGTCGAACTTCGGAGGACACACGGAGGATTCGGGACCTCCTTCCCTCAAAGATTCATGGTTCTTACAGTAATCGGTGGATTAGTGGACCTCTCTCTCACACAAGCACCTAGAGGAAGAAACCCTAAAGGAGAAAATAAAATGGAGGAAGTAGGAGAGGTGAGGAGGCAAGGGGGCTGCCATCCTCTATTTAACAGGACTATTTTACATTCCCCTAAATGCCCCTGGATACAAACGAGCCAAACCATCTAGCCCAAGGGCGTAAAGGTCTAACCCAGTGTTATCTTCATCCGACGGCCACCGCGCCTCCTCACGGTAGCTTCGCCTCGACGCGAACTCCCCGATGCTGCCACATGCCGTCCATTCCTCCTCGGAACCTCTGCCCGGGGTTTGAGGCCCAAACCCGTAAACTCGCCACCAATGGTTTTGAGGCCCAAACCACCAAACCGCTCGCAAGTAGCGTACTCCATACGCATCCCCCGGCGATGGTTTTGAGGACAAAACCACCAAACTCCCGATGTCGACGTGTATCCGACCTCCCGCCAAGCATGACGCCTTCGCCTTCCTCCTTGACTCAGCCCACCGCCTCCCGCCAAGTGCCACGATGCCATCGTCTCCATCTTGACTTGGCCGACGCCGTCTTCATCACCATATACACTTGCACTCGTCGATGTCCCAAGTGTCAGCCACTGCGGCTAGTCACCCGGCCTCTTGGTCCGTCGGTCCAAGCCTCACGTCCGCCCTTCACCACTCCCGGTCCGTCAGCACGGCACGTCCTCCTTGACCTTCACCTCGCCGTCGACTACCGCCTCCGTGCTCCACACCTGCACACCACGAGCCAAGAGACATGCACACATAGCTCTCGCCATGGTAGGGTTAGTTACCACTCAACCTACTTCGTGGATCACATTGACAATCACTCATTATAAAACGAACACACAAGGGTACTTGTCAATCTTGTGTTCACAATCTCCCCCTTGATGAGTGCATTGTCAACACCAATACATGAACAGCTTGAGCAAAAGAAAAAGGAGAAGAAGAGAAAACAAAGAGCTGAACCAAATGACCAAAAGGCAAAGAAAAGCCGAAACAGGTCATTTGAAATGAGCAAAAACTTGGTCCCCAAAGACATGGGCAATGGCTCGACGCAACTAAGTAAAACAAAGCTAGCCCTCAAGAAGAGGCAACCGGCTCAACACCACTAGCAAAAGCTCGAAAAGTCGAAAAACCGCTAGACCCTCCAGAAGAGGCAAAGGCTCAACACATCTAGCAAAAACAACTCAAATGCAACTCCCCCTGAACAAGTGCAATCTCTCTTAAATGAATGCACGAAATGGAGACTTCTCCCCCTTGTTCCCTTGTTGACAACTTGTCCCCCTTGTTGACATGGTGAGTATGACATATCTCTCCCCCTTGTTGACACATGCACTTATCAAGCTAGAGCCCAAGGATTACAACTCCCCCTCAAAACATGCTATGAATGTAGAAATGCACAAATACATAAGCTTCAAGATTATAGCAAGTAGATTGAAAGAATGCTATAGCTGATGCTGTCAGGTATACAAAGCAACAAGTACAAGTGCTAGCAAATGCTCAAAATGACCAAAAGAGATGAAATATGACATTTTAGCAAGTTTGATCAAGTTTGAGCAATTTAAAAGAGGGTTCACCACCAAAAGAGCACATAGCAAATATAGACAGGAGATCGACCTTGTGCTACACATGTATGCAAAGTGAACTACCCCAAACAAAGTTCACACATCATGTTATGAGACAAACTTGTGATTTGATCAAATTTTAAGATATCAATTGAATTTTATCGGAGTTATGCAACTTATCACAAAAGTTTGTCAAAACAAATGTGTGCGGGAGGTTATCGATGCCATCAAAACCTAACTTATCGATCATGTCAAGCCTATGCCAAAAGCAATCAGAAGCTTAAGACAGCGATCTCGGTATCCATTACAGAGCTCAAGTTCACCCTTAAGTGCAATAGGGAGCTGTCTCGATACTCTGACATGGGACAGCAAAGACCCATCCCGATCTTTTCATACCTTGCCTTTTTTTAAGTTTTAGCACAAATTCAAGTTTCTCAAGAAAGTGTGTAACTCAAGGTATAAGCCATAGCAACTAAGCATATATACGAAGCAAAAGGGTTCTCGACACACCTATACATGCCAGTTGCCACAAGTAGTGGTAAACATGTTTCAAGTTTCTTCAAGTGTTATTCAAGTTCACAATTAAAAGATGCATTTTTAGCTCATATCAAGAGATCAAAGTGAGCCTAAGCAAAGCACATCATGTATATCCATAACATCCCTAACAAGAGCATAGTATCAATCTAGCTACTATAAGGATGAAGCTCAGGATGCAATTATGATACATGATGATATGATTGCAAGTATGATACAAAAGCAAAAACAAAAGCTAAACTAAAAAGAAAACCAAAGCTAGAATACAAGATCCAAAACTTTCCAAACTAAAAAGGGAAGCAAACTCCAAGCTCTCCTCGCAAGCGAGCAAACTGGGCTTGGTCAAAGGGTTTAGTGAAGATATCTGCGAGCTGGTTGTGGGTGTCAACATGAATAAGGTCAATGTCCCCTTTCTCATAGTGGTCTCGCAAGAAGTGAAAGTGGACCTCTATGTGCTTGGTTTTGAAGTGGAGAACGGGGTTTTTGGCTACACATATGGCACTGGTGCTATCACAGAACAAAGGCACTCGCCTAAACTCTAAGCCATAGTCTCGCAAAGTAGCAACCATCCAAAGCAACTGGGAATAGCAAGCAGCAGCAGCAACATACTCAGCTTTTGTGGTGGATTGGGCTATAGTGGACTGCTTGCGAGAAGACCAAGACACAAGAGAAGATCCAAGAAACTGACAAGTCCTAGAAGTAGACATCCTCTCAGTACGACAGCCAGCATAATCCACATCAGAGTAACTGCAAAGAGAAAGAGAGGAGAAAGCCGAAAACCAAAGACCAAATTCAGGTGTGAAATGAAGGTACCTCATGATCCGCTTAACGGCTTGACGATGCGATGTGCGCGGTGAAGACTGAAAGCGCGCGCACAAGCAGACCGTGAACTGGATGTCTGGTCTCGTCGCCGTCAGGTATAGCAACGATCTGATCATGCTTCGGTACTCCTTCTGGTCCACAGCTTCTCCTTCCTTATCCTCATCTAGGGCCGTCGTGGTTGACATGGGCGTCGAAAGAGGCTTGGCCTCGCCCATATCAAACTTCCTCAGAAGATCCTTGGTGTACTTGCCTTGGTGCACGAATGTTCCTTCACGTGTTTGCTTGATTTGCAGCCCGAGGAAGAATGTCAACTCGCCCATCATGCTCATCTCGAATTCCCTGCTCATAGTCTCAGAAAACTTTGCAACAAGAGCGTGAGAGGAACCACCAAAAATGATATCATCCACGTAAATCTGAACCAAAAGTGTGTCAGTGCCTTGCTTAAGGAGAAACAATGTTTTATCTACGGAACCCATCTTAAAGCCCTTAGCAAGCAAGAAGGCTTTCAAACGCTCATACCAGGCTCTCGAGGCTTGTTTCAACCCATACAAGGCTTTGTGGAGTTTGTAAACATGGTTGGGATACTTGAGATTTTCAAAGCTAGGGGGTTGCCTCACATATACCTCTTTCTCTATGTACCCGTTCAAAAAGGCGCTCTTTACATCCATTTGAGACAGCTTGAACTCTTTCGAAGCTGCATAAGCTAAGAGCATCCTTATAGCCTCGATACGGGCCACAAGAGCAAAGGTTTCTTCAAAGTCTACTCCCTCTTTCTGACAAAACCCCTGAGCCACTAGCCTAGCCTTGTTTCTCACCACCACTCCATCCTCACTTTGCTTGTTCTTAAAAATCCATTTTGTACCTATAGGATGACACACAGGTGGAGGTGGAACTAAGACCCAGACTTCATTTCTCTCAAAATTATGTAACTCCTCGTGCATAGCATTGACCTAATCGGGATCAGAAAGTGTGTGTCCAACATTTTATGGCTCGAAATTAGCGACAAAAGCAGAATGAGCGAATTGTGAGATTTCATATGACCTTGAGCGTGTAACACGCTGACTGATGTCACCGATCATGGTTTGAGGCGGATGGCGACGTTGGATGTGCCAAGGGGCTTCCCTCGAAGATGTCGCCTCCCCCTCAACAGTTGCTGGGGCCTCCTCTGGTGCTGCCAGTATAGGTTGAGGAGGCGGCTCGTGCGAACCCCATGTAGTGGAAGAAGATGGGTCTGGTCCGTGAGCCGATGTAGTCGTCCCAGACTTGACTGGAGCAGCCGAAGAGGTCGGCTCTGCATCTCCCCAATCAGCATCTTCCTCATTCTCCTCAACGAAGATACTCTCACCAATCTCCTGATCACCTGCACTTTTAAAGACAGGAACAGAACAAGGCATGGTCTCGTTGAAGGTGACTTCACAAGTCTCTATGACTCGGTTAGTTTCAAGATTAAGTACTCGATAAGCATGAGAATGTGAAGCATAACCGAGAAAGACACCATCCGAGGATCAAGACTCAAATTTATCTAAATTACCTTGTTTCAGAATGAAGCACCTGCATCCAAACACTCAAAAGTGGCTCACCTTGGGTAGTCGACCGAATCGCAGCTCATAAGAAGTTTTCTTCATGAAGGCTCAAAGAAAAATGCGATTGGAAACATAACACGCGGTGTTGATCGCTTCGGCCCAATATCTCCTTAGAGTCCTATGCTCATCGAGCATCGTCCTAGCCATCTCAACAAGGGTCCGATTCTTACGCTCAATAACAATATTTTGCTAAGGGACATAGGGAGAGGAAAACTGATGCTCGAGGCCTAAAGAAGCATAAAAGGTTTCAAAATGAGTATTCTTAAATTCTGTGTCATTGTCACTACGAATCGCTCTCATGGCATTCTTAGGGAACTCATTTGGCAATCGAAGAATCAAATCCCCGAGCATGTGAAAAAGCCTCATCCTTACCCTCCATGAAGAACACCCAAGAGTAGCAAGAAAAATCATCCATGATCACTAGAACGTACCACTTACCACCCTCTAACCGAACCCGAGCTGGACCAACTGTGTCCATGTGAAGTAGCTCGCCGGGTTCCTTGGTCATGACTTGATTCACAGGTGGGTGAGAAGCGGCAACCATCTTCCCGTGACGACAAGGGTGACACACCAAATCCTTCTCAAATTTCAACTTGGGAAATCCTTGGATTAGATCAAGTGAGCTCAACCTAGCTAGTAAGTCAAAGCTCAAGTGACAAAGTCTCCTATGCCACTTCCAAAGCTCGGAGGAGGATCCGGCCACAAAACATCGAGAAGAGCCGAAGGAATGAGAAAAATCAGCTCGAAAGACACGGCCAAAAGTAACAATCTAGCAAACAAGATTTCCCTGAGAGTCAAGACCTTGAGACAAGACGGTCTTAAAGCACACTTCAAAGCCATCTTGAAGGAGTTGCGAAACAGAAAGCAAGTTGAAATGCAAATTCGAAACCAAAGCAACATCCTTCAAGACAAAACTCTCGTTGACCCGAATGGTCCCACGAGAAAGCACCTTACCTTTGCTATTGTCCCCAAATGTGATGTACTCCTTACATTGCATGGGGTCAAGGCTGGAGAACCATTTTGAACTTCCGGTCATGTGGCGCGAACAGCCGGAATCAATGAGCCACGTGTTCTCTAGGCCTCTGTCCTGCATCAATAGAAGGACATGGGATGAGCAAATGGCGCAACACTGGGGTTAGTAAACTGTGAAGGATACCAGTGTTGGCTCATTTGCCCTAAAAAAGTGTTAGGAAAAACACCAAACATGCCATGTCCCATTTGAGGAAAGCGGGCACCACGTGAGGGAAAACGTGGTCCGCTAGAGCTGTAGGACTGAAAGCCACCGCCATGAGGTCCAAAGTCATATTGATCACGACCTGAACCACACCGGGCATGACCACCATGACCACCGCATGGTCTCGCAACCTGAGGCCTAGCACCTTGAGGCATTGCACCTCTTGGCCTAGCATTGCGCCTCTGAACAGGCGGCACATGTACGCCATGGGGCGGGTGGTACATGTTCTGATTGTTCAACTCATACTCCCGCCACTCATCTCTCTTCCTCCTAAAGCAAAACTCAACAAGATGACCATCCCTATGGCAATTGTCACAGTGATACCTTACCTCTCTCTTGGGTGGTTGTTGGCTCACTTTCTTGTGGGTATGTGTCACTCTTGGTAGCTTTTTGGCTTTATGAAGGGGATCCTCAGAGATGTTCGGTAGAGTATCAAGTGGGTTCCTAAGATGGTTCGGTTTTGGAACCCAAACTTGTTTCTGGGGTGGAGCTTTTGGAGGTTCTTCAAACACTCCATCTTTCACAGTGGGTTCGGTAGGCTTAGGTGGATTGATCTTGATCAATTTGGGTGTAGTGGAAGGTTTCTCACTTGGGTTCAAACCGCTGAACTCACCAACTTTGCCATAGACATGTTCACCCTTCCCACCTAAAGCAAAGCCTACTCCCGATGTCCTAGTTCCCCGCCTAAACTGGCTCATCATCATTCCCAACTGTGGCTCACTACAAGACACCCAATTCAAGATGGACCGAAGGTATGTGTTGTCTTCCTCGGATCTCATCTTGTCATGCCTGCAAGACTCAAGCTCCAACACTAAGCTCCCACAACGTGCACACTCAACAACTGTGCTATCTGAACTGGCCTTCTCAAGAGCAAGGATCTTGGTATTCTTCTCTGCCAGCTCAGATTGCAAGCCTGAACAAGACTTGCATGCACCCAACAAGCTAGACCTAGCCTTCAGCTCATCGTTCTCATCTAACAAGGTATCATACTTAGATTGCAACTCAGAAAAGTTAGTCATATGAACAGCACATTCATCGCACTCAACCTCGTCAAACACATGAACAACAAGCTTCTTAGCTTCCTCAAGCTCTTTCTTCACAACTTCTAGCTTGTCCTTAAACTCTTTCCTCTCATGAGCAGCACGTTTCAGAAGCTTATCTTGACTCATCAAAGTATCGGTCATGATATCAAGCTCGGCAATAAGAGCATCGATGGAGGGTTTTACCTTGATAGAGTCATCGTTGCCGGGAAGCACGTCCTTGTTGGGCTTCACCCCTTCATCCACGGCCATGGTGCAGTAGCCTCCATGGATGGACTTGGTGACGAAGCAAAGCCCGGTCAACTTGTCCTCACGCCTCTTCTCGGACTCATCATCACTCGAGGGAGAAGAAGAAGACCGGTCGTCGTCGGTGTCGTTGTCAAGGTCACTGAGGGAGGCGAGTAATGCGCGCTCTTGGGACTTAGCCTTCTTGAAGTACTTCTTCTTCAGCACCTCCTTGTCGAATCCTCTCTTCAATTTGTGCTTGGAGGTGTACTCGCACTTGTCTTTGCACTTGCTGGAGTCGTACTTGTCGAAGGAGTGTTTGTTCTTCTTGGGGCAGTGGGCGACGAAGTGGTCAGGATCTCCATAGCCGTAGCATCCTTCCTTCAGACCACCACCATGCCGGTGATTCAAGCGGTTGTTGTGAAACCACGAGAACCAGCTGATGATCAACGCCAGCTCGTCATCCCCAAGACTCTCCATCTGCTCCTCTGTGACAGACACCAAAGAAGACAGAGCAAAGGACACTTGTGAAGGGTTAGCCAAAGACCTTGAGCCATTACCTGAGACCAAGGCCATAGTCAATGCAAAAGGATTCTTGAGCTTGGCTTGGGTCTGGTAGTCGATCTCGGTGGACTTGAGCTTACTGAAAAGCTCATCCACGGTGAGGGTCTCATTCCCTGAAGACTCAATGATGGCAGTCACCTTCACATCCCATACCTTCTGATCTAGGCCATATAGAAGCTTGAGTGCCCTCTCATGGTCATCATAAGGTAATTGTGCCTTGTTTGCTCGCATCTTGTTGACGATGGTCTGAAAGCAAGAAAACATGGCATCGATGGACTCGCCATCAAGCTGAGTGAAGTTCTCGTACTCTCTCTTGTACGTCTCGTAGAGTCTGGTTTTGACCTGTGCGGTCCCCTCGTGATATCTCTGAAGCCTCACCCAGATCTCTGGAGCAGTAGTACAATCAGAGACTCTTTCGAACTCCTGAAGCGAAAGACTCGAGAAAAGAACTGCGCGAGCTCTGCTATTAGCGTTGTGCCGATCTTTTTGATCTTGCGTGACACGAGCACAGGGTTCAAGCACAACGTAAGTAGCATCCTCACAAATCTCCCAGACAAGCCAATCAATCCCTTGGAGATGAGCGAACATGTGAATCTTCCAATAGGGAAAATTTGTTCCATCGAAGAACGGTGGTTTGCCGGAACCACGCTCCATGTCGCCTTCGTGGATCACGGACCGATTAAGGTGGAATGATCCTTAACCAGCTCTGATACCAATTGAAGGATCGAAAAAGGCGACCAGAGGGGGGTGAATGGGAGCCAAAAATTTCTTTCAAGAATAATTGGCTACTGTCCCAAAAATCACCACCAAAAGCGCGAACAGACCACCATGATGTCCTCGACCCAACTAGTGAGTGCATGTTCCCTAGGAACACAGCGGGACACCACAAATAAGCATGGAACAAGAACTAAACCGAGGGATAAAAAAGAGATACTCAACTTCTATGGAGAGGAAGCGAGTTCTCAACCCAAAGTACCCATGCCAACCGCTGACAAGAATACTTAGAAAAAGATCCTTGAGACACAGAAAATCAATGCAAAAGACGGATCTCAAAACGAGCACTCGAAAAGCCCAAACACATAATTTCAGCAAGCAGATGCGGAGGCTCCGTGTTTCTCCCCGAAGGCTCCGTGGCCTGGAGGTTCCACGTTTTAGCCCGGAGGCTCCGCGGCCCGGAGGTTCCGCGTTTTTCGTGGAGGCTCCGCTCTGTCTAGAAACAGCAGCACGAACCAAGGAAGAACGGGTCAAAACTCGATCAAAACAACTCGGATTAACTTGAAACTTTGTAGGTAGGTTCTTGGGAGTGTTGAGCAGATATCTTCAAGACATCAACGCCTAATTTCAAGCCTATCACGAGAAATCGAAGAAAAACGAAAAAGCACCGGTTCTTGAGACCTAGACCAAGAAATCGCCCGATCTGCGAGCTCGTGAGGAATTATTTGATTTCCTTCGGTGGAAAGGCTCAACTCACGTCATAGCTCAAATCAAGGCAACAAAAACGAACCAAAATGGTCTAGAAACTATGAATCGAAGAAAGAACTAGAGGGGAGAAAACGAAGAACACGAAGAACACATCATGAACTCACAAATTGATTTCTCCGTCAAACTCCGGAGGACACACGGAGGATTCGGGACCTCCTTCCCTCAAAGATTCATGGTTCTTAAAATAATCGGTGGATTAGTGGACCTCTCTCTCACACAAGCACCTAGAGGAAGAAACCCTAAAGGAGAAAATGAAAATGGAGGAGGTAGGAGAGGTGAGGCAAGGGGGCTGCCATCCTCTATTTAACAGGGCTATTTTACATTCCCCTAAATGCCTCTAGATACAAATGAGCCAAACCATTTAGCCCAAGGGTGTAAAGGTCCAACCCAGTGTCATCTTCATCTCACGGCCACCGCGCCTCCTCACGGTAGCTTTGCCTCGACGCGAACTCCCCGATGCCGCCATGTGTCGTCCGTTCCTCCTCGGAACCTCCGCCCGGCTTTTGAGCCCCAAACCCGTAAACCCGCCACCGATGGTTTTGAGGCCCAAACCACCAAACCGCTCGCGAGTAGCGTACTCCATACGCGTCCCCCGCCGATGGTTTTGAGGACGAAACCACCAAACCCCCGATGTCGACGCGTATCCAACCTCCCGCCAAGCATGACGCCTTCGCCTTCCTCCTTGACTTGGCCCACCAGCCTCCCGCCAAGTGCCACGACGCCATCGTCTCCATCTTGACTTGGCCAACGCCGTCTTCATCACCATGTACACTTGCACTCGTCGATGTCCCAAGTGTCAGCCACCGCGGCTTGTCATCCGGCCTCTTGGCCCCTCGGTCCAAGCCTTACGTCCACTCTTCACCACTCCCGGTCCGCCGGCACGGCACGTCCTCCTTGACCTTCACCTCGCCGTCGACTACCGCCTCCGTGCTCCACACCTGCACACCACGAGCCAAGAGACATGCACACATAGCTCTCGCCATGATAGGGTTAGTTACCACTCAACCTACTTCGTGGATCACATTGACAATCACTTATCACAAAACGAACACACAAGGATACTTGTCAAACCTTGTGTTCGCACATACCTTGTTGAAAAATACACAAACCGAATGATCAGCCGAGAATTAGTCCAGCTCACATACTCGATGCGAGTGTCCAACGCACAAGCCGGCGATCTCAGCCTGCTGGGTGTGCACCACGATGCAGCTGCCGTTGTTTCTGTCAGGTAGGTACGCCCTGATGGTGTCCCACTCAACCATGGTCGAAACATCTTCCAGGATGACCAGGTACCTCTCATCACCCAACTGCATCATTAGCTCATCGACAAGTAGTCCACCACCTTGTGGCGCTGACGACGATGACATCACCTCCATCTTCTTCAGTACATCCGCAGTGCTTCCTTGCTGCTGCAGGCAACGGTTCGTGTAGAGCTGCGTCAGCAATCTCCTCAGGAACTCATGGGGGCTGAAGGGGCGTGGCACCTTCACCCAAGCACGGCTTCCGAAGTTACTGAAGATCTCTAGACCGTCACAAGGCCGTCCTGATGATGGATGTCGTCCCAAGATCGCCTCTTGCTCCCCAGATGGATACCACCCCCAGGGCTTGCTCTTTGTTGTCGATCAACTCGACGAGATCCACTGGGCAGATCTTGGCGGAGTTCCTGGCCTCGAAGAGGATGTCCGATTCAGTCGTTGTATCGGCCAAGGCTTGCTGATGCAGCAGCTCCCCAACGGCAATGGGCTTGCACTGGCACTTGCATGCCGCCGCGTCACCGATCTGCTGGATCTGGATGTAGCGCGTGTTCCTAGGGCCCATCGCCTCGATTCTGGCCTTGAGCAGCTCTATGCCGGCGACAGCGTCGCCCAAGGCGGCTGCTGGTCCCGGCTCCTGTGGCAGCAGCACGCAGGACAGGAGCAGGGTGCGCCACCAGCAGTTCGGCTTGTTGTCGTCTAGCTGGAGGACACACTCGATGCTGTCCTCCACGTCCAGGGCCATGTCGCGGACCTGCCTCACCCAGGTCCTTGACATGTCGTCGTCGTCCTTGGCGCGCTCGTTGGAGACGACGTTGAGGAAGGCTTGCATCATCTCGAACTCATCCGAGATGAGCATCAGATCGCGCTGCACGCTCTTCTTCAGCTTCTTCTCGTCCTCAATGGCTGACTTGGCCATAGACACCGTCAGCACTCACCGCCGTCTTGGCCAAGCCGAACACAAAGTCTGCCATTTCTGCTCTAGCTGGCTATCAGTCACTACTACCGTAAGGATTTGTAGGGATGGCTCGTAAGGTTTCATAGGAGCCGCCCCTAAGCAACCGTGTCTATAAATCATCTGTAGGGGCGGTTCCCAAACCGCCCTAAGAAATCGATTTGTAGGGGCAGCTGGTGTTACGAGCCGCCTCTACAATTTAGATTTGTAGGGGCGGCTGTGACATCAACTGCTCCTATAATTTTTATTTGCAGGGGCGGTTAAGTATAGAACCGCCCCTATAGTAAATTTTCTGACAAAAAAATTTAAAATTTGAAAATTCAAATCTGACCAGAATATGAATGAGTTCACAAGAACCATAATAATTTAGATTACTTCATTACAAACACATAATAATTCACAAGAACCATAATAAATTTAAACTACTTCATTACAAACACATAATAATTTAAATTTGTTCATTACAAACCATAATAATTTATTACAACCAACAATAATTTAAATTTCTAGAACTTCCCAACATCGTACCACGTACTCGGAGAAGTGCAGATCGCTAATTTCATCTGCGTGCAGCATTTGTAGGGGCTGCTGGTGATACAAGCCGCCCCTATCACCAGCCACCCCAACTGCGCCATTTGTAGGGGCGCGGGGCTCGTGAGTCCCGAGCCACCACACTGTACGGACAGCTCCATCACCTCCCTCACCGTACCAATAGTCAATTTTCTGACAAAAAAATTAAAATTTGAAAATTCAAATCTGACCAGAATATGAATGAGTTCACAAGAACCATAATAATTTAGATTACTTCATTACAAACACATAATAATTCACAAGAACCATAATAATTTAAATTACTTCATTACAAACACATAATAATTTAAATTTGTTCATTACAAACCATAATAATTTATTACAACCAACAATAATTTAAATTTCTAGAACTTCCCAACGTCGTACCACGTACTCGGAGAAGTGCAGATCGCTAATTTCATATGCGTGCAGCATTTGTAGGGGCGGCTGGTGACACAAGCTGCCCCTATCACCAGCCACCCCTACTGCGCCATTTGTAGGGGCGCGAGGCTCGTGAGTCCCGAGCCACCACACTGTACGGACAGCTCCATCACCCGCCGTCCCTACTAGAAAAAAAGTCCTATTGCAACAAACCCTTTCTGTAGTAGCGAGTGCGACACCTCCCTCACCGTACCTATAGTCAATTTTCTGACAAAAAAAATTAAAATTTGAAAATTCAAATCTGACCAGAATATGAATGAGTTCACAAGAACCATAATAATTTAGATTACTTCATTACAAACACATAATAATTCACAAGAACCATAATAATTTAAATTACTTCATTACAAACACATAATAATTTAAATTTGTTCATTGCAAACCATAATAATTTATTACAACCAACATTAATTTAAATTTCTAGAACTTCCCAACGTCGTACCACGTACTCGGAGAAGTGCAGATCGCTAATTTCATATGCGTGCAGCATTTGTAGGGGCGGCTGGTGATACACGCCGCCCCTATCACCGGCCACCCCTACTGCGCCATTTGTAGGGGCGCGGGGCTCGTGAGTCCCGAGCCACCACACTGTACGGACAGCTCCATCACCCGCCGTCCCTACCAGAAAAAAAGTCCTATTGCAACAAACCCTTTCTGTAGTTGTGAGTCCGACACCTCCCTCACCGTACCTGCCTGCTTTGGTGTGTATCTGCTTCTCTTGTGCTGTATAACACAGATGCTAGCCAAACGCTATATGACTTGTGCATCTACTGCAGGTGGGATTAATTAAAAAGAGAGGAGCTGTGGAATTGGAACGTACTCTGATTAAGAAATTGGACATTAATTGCTAAACCAGAGTCGTGGGTACAGCTAGCCATATGCATCCATGCCATGTTAGTGAAACGAGTTAAGTCGTAACAAAGTACTAATTTAGCTGTACACTTGGCTAACATAAGTAGATAACTCAAGATTCGGTAGCTGTGTTCCCCTAAATTAATCCAAGCTGAATATAGCTGATTCATTGAACCAATGTAACGAATCTTTTGCACTGTATTAATAATTGATGAGCTCCAGCGTACGTACGTAACCGATAGGCAGATGTCACATGCATGGACGAATATTACAGTGCACTACGCACGCAACAGAGAATTCATAATAATCAGAGAACCTATCGGTTAAACATTGAGAATGGAAATGCGCATAACAAGCTAAGCCTGGGAATCTGTTTGCCAGACGTGAATTGGACTGACCCCAATTCAAGGGCCTAATATATAGATATATGTCGAAGCTGACTTGAGTTTTGGACTATCTGTCTATCTGTGTGGGAAGGAGGGAGGAAAGGGACGGGCTGAACTGGTGTGGCCGAGAGGGAAAAAAAATTGGGTGCAGCCTCTCTGCACCGGCGCCTCCGTACAGGCCCACTCGGATGAATGTCATGTGTCCCAGAAAATCCATCACATGGTCAGTAGATCGTTAGTGGCTCCAACCGAGACTAGATGATGACCTTTTTGTCTCGGTTAGAGCCACTAACCGGGACTATAATTTATCCCTCTGCAAAAGCATGTGGCGCTTCTGTTAGGCCGGAGACTTTAGTCTCGGTTGGTGGCTCCAACCACAACAACTAATGCTCCTTTTAGTTTCCGGACCCAACAACTCTCGCCGGGATTAAAGGTAAAAACCCAAGGTTTATTCTCTGCTAGTAGTAACATGTGCGGGTCATACATGCGCGTCCACTGGTACATCGTAAAAGGCTAGCCAGGTGTGTCATAGTGATGGGCATTGCTAAATGTAAATTAATAGATTTTCGTGGGCTGTGGCCTTCTCTCTTGTATATGTAGCCTTAGAGTCAGCATATTGCGCTGCGTACCGTACGTGTGCTTCATCGCATTGCTGCGCTATATATCTAAGCTTTCCATTTGCCTCCCTTTTCCTCCCATGTACTATATATATAGGGTTTGGACATGCATGCAGTAGTCGGTCACTCGGTCGCGCCATGGCGTTTCAGGAAACAATGACGATGGAGCGAGGAAGAAGAAGGTTCGTTCGTACGGATACGGAGAGAGTTTTGATGTCAGACGCGCATGGCGTGGCACACCCTCGCTCTAGCTCACCTCTCGGCCGTGCGTGCTCATCATCAAGTACGCTCTGGTTAATTTCCTCCTCCATGGAGCTAGCTAGGGTTTAATTTGGTCGTGCCACGCTGTCTGCGTCCGATATGTACCCTCTCTACTTACTCTGTCCTACTAGTAGTGTTAATAAGCATGCATGCATGGAGAGACGACGTCGTCGTTCGAGCTGTGGATCATCAATTCATCATATCCATCGAAAGGCTTCTACGAGTTAATTTGTTATTATTTGTTAATTATTATCGTACGTCGTTCTTTGATGAGCTGTACGTGTATATAATAATTTGGGCTTTGTTTTAATTAGTAAATCAGCTACAGGCCCATAAACGTGGCCTGCTACTTCCTTCCAGAGAAAAGCACCACACAAGTCCACGATCGTGAGTTCGTGACGTGCTACTTCCTTCCGGAGAAAAGTCTGGCCGGCGGTTCTTCTTCACGTAAGTTTCGTAACCCTGCGTGGCTTTGTCGCTTGGACTTGTTCCTTGTCTTCGCCGTTGTTCGTCGCTCGAGAGTGACCTAGTCGCAATCCTAGCCGGCTGCCGGCCGGACCCTGATCGGAGACGCCAGACAGAGATCACGGAACTCTACGTTCGGAGGAGCTAGTCTTCGGTTGAACTATGCGTGCAGGGTGCTATAGCTGTATTTGGGGTCCTTTTGGATACAAGTTTTATTTCCTAGTTAGCAACAATTAGCTCAAATTAGCCCTAGCACATCTAAACGAAAGGATTAACGGGTGAGCTAACTAGCTAACTAACCTCAGCTAATTTATACTAATTTTTAACATAACTATTAACTAGCCCTATCTTATTCAAACATACCCTAATTTCAGCTATGGGCCTACACTCCCTCAGTCCCTCTTTAAGTGCCGTTCCCACTTATCTAGGAGTCAAACGTATTTAATTTTGACTAAATATATACCAGCGATTACTAATATTTACAGTGTGTAATAAGTATTATTAAATTAATCATTAAATAAATTTTTGTATCACACTTGTTTGGCTATAAAAATGTTACTAATATTTCCTATATACGTAGTTAAATTTAACTATGTTTGATTTACACAGAATTGTAAGCCATACTTAAAAAAGAACAGAGGCATTAAGATGCAATTGAAAGGACTTACCAAAGGCACCTGCTGATCTCAACGCACCTATGGGGCCGGCTGCTAATTTATGCACTCAAACAGCAGGAAGCCCACTTGTTTGGATCATCAAACTGGCCAGGTACATGTACTCGGCCCAAATAGCCTGGTTCTTTCGTCTTCGTTCCAAGCTTCCTCCTTGTTATTGTGCACTAGGCGGCATATATTGGCGCGTCGCGACCCATGGCGGGACGGCAACAAGTGTTGGGCGTATACGTACGTGTCGGCCTGCGTACAGCCAGCAGCGGAATACCTGATCTGACCGCCTAGCAGTAGGTAGTAGCAAATCCCAAACGGTGCACGCCTCTACTAGCAATCTAGCTATATATAAGCTTCCAATAGAGGAGTAGAGTAGCTTCGTTCGTCTCTTTTTCTGTAGCTTCACCGATCTTTATCCCATTGTACGGCGTGTCATCTCAGCACCAGGAAGTTAAATAATAAGGATTAGAAATTAATTGAAGAAAGAATTGAAAAGAAATTATGCGGGTGGAAAGGAAAACATTTATCATATAGGGGTAGATTAGTGTTGATCAGTTCTATTTTGTCAAGCTTACCTATATTCATGATGTCTTTATTTGAAGTGTCGAGAGGTGTTCTGAAAAAGATTGAATATTTTAGATGAAGGTTTTTTTTTGGCAAAATGACGAGCACAAAAAGAAATATAGACCGGCAAAGTGGAATATTTTGTGCCAACCAAAAGAGCAAGGTGGTTTAGGAATTCAGAACCTAGATTTACAAAACAAATGTCTTTTGAGCAAATGGCTTTTCAAACTTTGCAATGAGGAGGGCACTTGGCAAGAGTTAATAAGGAACAAGTACCTAAAGAACAAGACTCTATGTCAATTTGAAAAGAAAAATGGGTTTTCTCATTTTTGGAATGGTTTGTTGGGAGTCAAAGACATTTTCTTAAGTCTTGGGAAGTTTAAACTAGACAATGTAACTCAAAATAGATTTTGGGAAGATAAATGTTTAGGCTCCCAACCCTTAAAAATCCAATACCCGAATTTATTTAATATAGTGCGAAAGAAACAAGCAACAGTGGCTGATGTACTTAATTCCATCCCTCTCAATGTGTCTTTTAGAAGGGCACTAGTTGGGAGCAAGTTGTTGGAATGGCAAAGTCTAGTTGCGAGAGTTGCTTTTATTAACTTAAATGAGGGTCGGAATACTTTCATCTGAAACTTAAATTATAATGGCTTGTTTTCTGTTAAATCCATGTACAAATACCTAGTCAATAATGGGATTAAGGTTACCCAGTAAATTTGGCATATGAAAGTGTCCTTGAAGATTAAGATTTTTCTTTGGTTCTTTAAGAAGGGGGTTGAAATGATCTCGATTTTTCTTGAAGGGAAAATCCACAGATACGATTTATAATGTAATAGATCATGAGAGCAATCCATCACATTATCAATTATCAGCTGATATCATAGTCATACATCGTAGAATTACAAGTTACACAACTTTACAACACTGGCTAACACACCTATTACATAGATTAATCTGGCGGAAATGCACACACATCTTCATTAGAGTCGTTGTAACGCATCAGCGAGTGAAGGCTCCTCTTTCACGGCAGTCATCAGAGTTGGCGTAGAATGTCAGTGGGTGTAGACTCCATCTTCTCAACCACACTTGAGCGTAGGCACGAGACCATCTACTCCTAATCCAAGTCATCGTGGTCATCGTAGATTTCATCCAAAGCTGTCCAAAATCTATCAGTACGATTTATACTGGCCACTGTCTCCCACCCTATGTTTTTGTGTATGCTTTGTGGTAAATGGAATGCAAGGGTAGATGAAAAGGCCTATATATGGCTATAGGTTTCCTATGCAAGTTCAATAAGATTTTATAATAATAGTTCATCAAGTTTTAACCCATCTCATCCACACATTCTCCCATCCCAAACACACATCTCATCCTCTCTCTAGGCGGCAAGGTCGACTCCCGCTCGTACCTTGCCTCAACGGCCAAAGCCGAAAACCAACACGAAGCCCGGGGAAGGTAGAAGGAACTCCTCTCTCTAATCAAGTGAAGCGTAGGTCATGTGAATGTCCATATCCGTGGACGCGGCTATACGTATAGATCGATCAACTTTGCAGAGCGTGTACACCTAGAAATCCACAAGATCACCATCATCGGCGGTGCTCGCCTAGGCTGATGCCGACTGCCTCCCAACTGGTACGGTACCACCCTACCACTCAGCCCTAGGCCACCTCGGAGTCCACCAAAACGCTGAGACTGTAAGACGTAGTACCGGCCCCCCAAGGTCACTACACTGTCTTAGGAGGGTGTGGGCCCCTATGCCCATACCTCCCTACACTATCACCTTTTAACCTAGTAGTAGTGGCACCGCTCTAGTTAGTCGGGTAATCGTCTCCCGCCCATCAGGAGCGAGTGGTGTGCACGAAGGGTCCTATGGTTCCGGTTCTCAAGACATACCAGTCCTTAGGGGGACCAGACATGATATCTTCTCAAGGGGATAACCAACACCCCGTGCCTTGACGGCACCTCCACCGGGGATAACCAACACCCTATCTGCTCACACATGCACCCACCATAGGTACCTCTCATGAGGGATGCCCAGGTCGCACCCCCTCCAGCATGACTTGCCCCAAAGACTCATCGTAGGATCCTGTCCGATCGACTCAACCCTCACCACACACCCAAGACACACGCCAAGATCTCCCCAAGTTCATTATCCAGTTTTACCAAGTTATCGGCACCACATGCCTTATCCACTCACGTTATCCCTTCACCAAGCATCACATCACAGGTATAATGCATAGTGAAAGTAAAGTAGTAAGTAGAATGCTAGCGTCTAGCCAAACAGCGGGTGTGCAGGGGAATAGGTTGCAATAAGGTAATGGCTTACAAGCAGTCTACCATGCAACCTATCACAGTTCAATTGTAAGAAAGTAAAGCACTAGCATCTACATGTAGCATGTCTAATAGGTTCTACGAGGTTGGGTGGGACGTGGAACACCTGTTGAATGTCAACTCTAGGATCCTCAACGTGCTTGTAGTCGTTCTCCTCCAAGTCTTGTTGTCCCTCGCATGCCCCTCCTCCAATGATTTTTGGTCCAATCATCGCTAACCCTGACGCAACTACCTCGAAACAGCAACAAGCAAAAGAGCAATCAGAACACTAAACCTAGAAAGACTACGGAAAGAGAAACAACAAGGTGCAGAAGGAACAACTACACTGGAAGGACACAAAAAGGAAGAATGACTTAGCCCTCTCAGCGGATGTCCGAACCCTAGGCCAAAGAATAGGAGTGGTGATTCGCTAAGCACAAGCTTAAGCCTTAGTCTAGCCAGTACTTCCTAGGTCGATCGTGTCAACCTGTATGGCTTCAATGGAAATGACATAGGCCCTAGCTCATCCTAAGCAAACACCATGGCTTGCAGCTTTCGATCCAATCATCATGGAGACTGACGAGAATAGAAAAGACTACAAGCAAGAGAAGTTTCGTTCTCTCTCGATCCATATGCCATTAAAATCGACGCGAACCAAGAGAGGGTGGAACGGGGAAGAGAAGAGCAGAGGCGGTCTACTTCTCCCAATACACACGTCACAGCAAAAGACGAGGCATCGGAAAGGAGCGACACACAAAAGAACACGAGTGCCCAAACAACTTGTAGGGTACCAAGACCTAGGTGCACTAAATGCACTAAGACATCCCTAAAGTTCTCAGCGATGCGATTGTCACCGCAAGAACCAAGGAGACGCTACGGTCTACAAGGTACAAGCATACAAGGGCTTAGGCACGTCAAAACCAAGAGATAGGAAGAGATACATGATTCACCTTCCTTTGATCCACTGGCCATAGCAATGACGGGAATCGGGGGAGTGGAATCAAAAGAGCAACAAACGCCAAACAAGCCAAGGGACTCAACCCACATCTTTCTGGATCGACGAGGATTTAGAACAAGAGAGGAAGAAGAAAGAATGGAACCCCCACTCCTTCGACCAACTCGTCATGGAACAGACGAAGGTTGGATGAAAGAAGGCACGATCCATGATCCAAACCAACTCATATGGCACCACAACCGTGCAACTAAATGGCACAAGGCTATTCCTATGGCTCATAGTGATGCAGTTGTCATCGCAAGATCCAAAGAAACACCATGGTCAAAGTGGTACGAGCATACGAGTTGGTTAGGATAAAACAAGCGAACAGAAGAGGTAGAGCCCGGTGGCCATGGCGAAGTGACTCGCGGTCATGAGCTCAACCTACATGAGTTGGCATCCGTCAAAAAGCAAAGGTCATACCCAAGTCGTATCCCTCTAGACCAGGTCACGAAGGGCTTGAATTAAGCGGGTAAGAACCGCGCCGTTATCAACTTTGACATCAAGTCCGCAATGACCAGATCCTAGGGACGAGGATAGGGGCAAAAAATCGTCGTTCAGTGGAGACAACTTAAAAGGTGAAAGAGCGAGTTACAATCGGCGTTACGGCCACGGTGGGACGAACCCACGACCGAAACAACCAAACGAGATACGATCCTTCGTCCGGCTCGAAGGCACGGTTCACACACGACAAACGAACAACCCAACAAGAACCACGACAACCGACCACACGACACGGAGTAGCACATGTCCAAAGCATTCGAGAGATGGATGGATAGCCAAGTAGACCAGCATGAAGGCATGACACAGGCATTTATAGTCATAGGTGATTAAGTGAATGAACAAGAATAGGTAATTAACATAAATAAGTCATGTCTCAAATGCATGAACCATTATAGATGATATATGATAAGGTGATGTATGAATAGGTGAACAAAATAAAGAGCAGAGGTTTGCCGATGCCAAAGGGCGGCGTCGGCTAAGTTGAAATGGGGTCAACCTTAAAGGTGAGGGATGCAGTGGAGCATTGGCTCGCTGTTGCGGCTTGCCGTCGTGTCATCACGGCATGGCGAGGCGCGTCGTGGAGTGGCGCGGCTCCAGCAGCAGCTCGGCATCGCAGTTTTGTACTCATGGAACAGAGGCGGAGGAGGTCACGGTCGTCATGGCTGGCCACGATGTCCTCGACGCTTGGCGATGTCCATGGTTCCACGAGGAAGGAGCAGGCCGGGGTCTCGGCGGTGGCAGGGTTGGACCCGAAGCAGAGGTAGTCGGTGCATCGCGGTGGGCTCGTAGGGGCGCGTCAAGGCCTCCGGCGCGACGTGGTTGGAGGAAGGGCCCGACGTCGATGGATGACTCGACGAGGCGTGACACAAGGAGGTAGCGGTGTTGGACGAGGTCGACGTAGCTCTAGGTCCAGCGTCGTAGAGGAAGGGGCATGACGTCGGGGCGAGGATGGCGCGGATACGGCGAGACGCCAGCAACAGCTTGAGGCAGAGGCGCGAAGTCATGGGCGAGGTGGCATGCTCGACGGCGTCAGGAAGCAGAGCGCCGCGGTTGCTGCTCGGCTCGGTGAGGCAGCGGGGTTGCGTGGTGTGGCCACGGCGTCGTGGGGACACAACACGGTGGGGCAAGGTGCTGCCATAGCACTGCGTGGAAATGATGAGCGTGCCCACACGGCGAAGCGGAGGAGGGCCGCGCGGCCACGGTGCAGCGGCACCCGACTACTACGGTGGCCCGGCGTTGCGGAGCAGCGAGAGGGCGCGATGCAGCTACGTGAAGGAGGAGATGAGGGTGGCGGCGGCTCATGGGGAACATCAGGGGGGTGGCAGCCGTTCCTTTTATACGGAGTTCGGCTAGGGCTTCCAGGGCTTCGGTCATCCTCGACATCCGTGTCATGGACGGGACACACGACACAAATCACGCGGCAGTGTCTGGGAGGGCAGGGGTGCGGGTTTTTCCCACGAAGCGACAGCGGTGGCGCCTGGGGAGTCTGTAACGTCTCGCCTCCTCGAGGTCGAGCCCGCTTACATCTGGCCGCTTTCTAGGACATAGACTGCCCTCACAGACCAGCACAAGTCTTTTCTACGCACTTTGTCCTCACTCGTGCGCACCCGGAAAGAACTTCCCGGTCGGTCACCCATCACTCCAGGCCAAGCACGCTTAACTTTGGAGTTCTTTTGAGATGGGCTTTCGAAAAAGAAGTTGCAACTTGTTGGTACGAGTATCCTATTAATCCTGTTAAGCCCTGGGCCGGGATGTTACATCCTCACCCCCTTAAGAGACCGACGTCCTCGTCGGTCAATCCCAAGCCAGGAACGTCCTCTCTTGGCCACGTCCGTGTGTCCAGTGCCAGCGCATGTGTCATGTTGTGTGACCACTCTGGGTCCACACCAGCCATGCGCACCATGCCTGCGCAACTGCGAAACACGCGCCCGTGAAACCGTGAAAGTCGGCTTTGATACCATTCTGTAACGTCTCGCCTCCTCGAGGCCGAGCCCGCTTACATCTGGCCGCTTTCTAGGACATAGACTGCCCTCACAGACCAGCACAAGTCTTTTCAACGCACTTTGTCCTCACTCATGCGCACCCGGAAAGAACTTCCCGGTCGGTCACCCATCGCTCCAGGCCAAGCATGCTTAACTTTGGAGTTCTTTCGAGATGGGCTTCCGAAAAAGAAGTTGCAACTTGTTGGTACGAGTATCCTATTAATCATGTTAAGCCTTGGGCCGGGATGTTACAGAGTCGACGCTCCCTAGGGTTCCCAGGGCGAGGTCACAGTCGGGCTAGGTGGGCTGCTCGGCAGCTGGGCCTGCAGCGCACGGACGGGCCTGTGGCTTCTGTGTGGGCCTGCGTGGGGTGAAGTCGCGAACTGGGCCGGCTGCCAAAGGAGGAGGGAGGAGGCGAGCAGCTGGGCTGGGCCAAGGCCGAGCGAGTTGGACCTGACCGCGTGGGCTGAGCGAGGTGGAGAGGAGATGGGCTGGCGGGAGGCCAAGGCCTGGCGAGTCGCTGGGCCGAGAGAAATGAGGAGGAGGGGGCTGGTTGGGCTAGATGAGTAGGAGAAAGGAAAATGGCTTTTCCTTTTATGAATAGAGAATTTGAGAGGGATTTAAAGGTGAATTCAAAGGAGATTTGAAAAGGATTTCAATGGAATTTGAGAGAGATTTGGATGGGATTTGAGAAGAAAATTTCCAAGGAAGTTTGGGGGGCAGATTCAAAGTAAGGTCAGGAGATAATTCAAAGGGAGTTCGCTAAGAGCTCGAGGGGGAATTTGAGATGAACTCAGAGGAGAGTACTGGAGACGAATTTGGAAAGGATTCGAGAGAAGAATTTTTGGAAAAGACTTGATGGCGAGTTGAGATGAACTCGATGGGAATTAAGAGGAATTCCCACAAAGGACTGAGGGGAAAGCTACGGACTTGTGCTCTCCAAGCACAAACATGGATCAAACACAAAACTACACAAGAGCACACACACTCCCTACAAGCAATTCTACATGTGTGCAACATTTTATTAGGGGGTTAGACTCGGGTTAGACCTAGAAACTACATGCTTTCACACAATTGCAGTAATTTTTTTAAAAAGTTCGTATTTTTGGTCACTTGAAAAAAACAGGGATGTTACAGGGGTAATACTAACAAAAGACAGCCAAAGAAATTGGAATGGTAGTAAGGCTTGTTGTTTTTTAGCACACCTGAAACTATCCAACACTTGTTTTTTTGAATGTCATTATGCCAGATTTCTTTGACGTGCTGTGTTTGTTTTGTTTGGCATTAATCCTCCAAGGAATACGAACCATCTTTTCAATAGTTGGTCAAAGCTATAAGGTTCCAATCATAATTATCTTTTATTGACTGGGGCTGCGGCTTTTTGCTGGGTAATATGGATCACAAGGAACGATGTGGTTTTTGATAAAGGTCACCCAAAAATATTTTTGCAGGTTCTTTTCAGGGAAACACACTGGCTACGATTTTGGGCTCTGTTGCAGCACTCGGATGACGACAAGGAACAGATTCTTGACGCTTGCAAGCTACTAGAATCGAGAGCAATGGAGTTCTTCGCATCGCATGGATGATCCTTTATTTACCGTCTTGAACTTTAGTTCTGAATCTGTAATAAGTTTAAATTATGTGTGTGCTACTGTAATAAGTTTGGACTGATGCTTCTTCTTCGAAGAAGAAGGCTGAAGCCAGATATTTTCCATTATCTAAAAAAAAGCACCATGCCGCGAGAGAGACGTGTCTTCTCACATGTGTCACGACATGTGCCACAGCGATGCATGGGCATGATGAGACCTTATCTGTTGCATCCGTATAGGCTGCCGAGTGATGAGCATATATCGTGATCGACAGCTAGCGTATGCATACATATGCATGTGCTGTGAATTCAGAAAATATAAACGTGTAGCCCATGCGGATGATGTCATCGAGCTTCACGTCCACGCTGGCGCGGAAGACTCTAAGGACGAGGCTCTCGTGGAAGCTTGAGAGGTGACGTTGATGTTGGTGACCTCCGATCCAGGACGAGCGCGGCGACGAAGTCCATGATCTAGACGGAGCGGCCGGGCCTACGTTCGCACAACATCTGCAGGAAGAACTCGTTGGCCTCCACCTGCGGCTCAATGTCGTGCCCTTCCTCCTCCTCCGTTGCCGCAAGGGTCCTCTTGCTCCCGGCAAGCTGCTGGCGACTCGTCCGCGGCGAGTCGTCGTTCTCCAGCCCCACCAGGCTGGCTGGCGGCCGGTGGTCCAGGAGCGCGTGCACGTCGGGGGCGCTGCCGCCTTCCGCTAGGGTCCTCCTCCACTTCGACCTGCAGCGCCTTCAACTGGTTCTGCAGCCTGCTTGGTGAAACGTGCGGTGGATTGTTTCTACTATCCTGTTTTTATTAGCAATGGGACCCACTGAAACACGAAAGGTGCATTGCAGATGCTTCTGTAAGCGTAATAAAATTATTTATTTAATGATTAAACTGTAAGAGAAATTATTATTGAGTGTTCTTATAGGTTTCTAGAGAAGCTATGTAATGCTTCTATTTTTAGAGCACACTGAAATGATGTTCTATTGATTTAGTTTTTTATTTTTTAAGAAAAAAATGATAAAGATCATGAAATGGATTTTGTATTTTCTATGTAATTAGATTTATAGATTTTCTTAATATGATTATGTAAGCCACAAGCCACATGCGTTGTCGTAGACATGGGCAAAAATCCGCGACCTGGTGCAATGCACGGAGGTATATCTAGTAGACTTATAAATTATTGATCTATATGTTTTTATCCATATCCACAGGTTTTTTTCTATTTTCATGGTACCTTTATGTATCTTCAATATGTATTTAGTCAAACCCTTAACTTAGACTATTGTGGCGGTTCTTGTTGTAGCCCATACTTTATGACGTTATGAATATAAATATTGATTTTCAAATGTTAGTCTTATTGATTAACATAATTTTTTATTTTATTCTCAAGTTAAGTTGAAACTTCTTGTACCTACTATATCTTATATTAACACTTCTTTTGTACATTTTTCATTTTGAAAATAAGAACTATAGGTAACGGTGAGGACATCACTCCTTCGGATGCATCCACCGTTTCTCGAACCCGTAACATCCTAGCCCATTAGTAGTCTGTAGTAGTTGCGAAGTGGGACATGTGGCCCAAATGGCACTTGTGTGGTGGTGGTTGGTGGGTTTAGTACCACCGTGAAAATTTAGGAGGGTGAGGCTCAGCTTTATAATCCTTGTTTTTCCAAATGTACCACCTCTGAGTTAACCCTTTTACACAAAAGCGAAGACGAAAGTGTAAGAGAGGAGCTACGTGTATGCAGACTCATTACACGTGCAGAGCAAGGCCATATAAGTAGCTTTTGGATGTAAATTCTTTTCACAATTGTTACAATCAAATTTGCTCCTGCACAGTCGCCTGATTTTTTTGCCAAATCATCAGTCACCTGCCTCCCCATTCTCCACGTCCGCGCCCACGTCCGACTGCACCAGCGCCTTCTTTCTCTCCCATCTTCGGCGAGCTCCTCCCCAGCCACCGCACCCACGCCCCAACTTCAGCGAGCTCCTCCCCATCTTCCCTAACTCCGGCTGGCTTAGAATGGGACGACCGAGGGGAGGCAGGCTAGCCAGGCAGTGGGGACAGTGGCCGGGTGGTTTTGGCATCATGTTAAAAACCACTAAATTTTTGAATTTTTTTAAAAAAACTTTACAATAACTTAGAACTTGATTAGTTTATCTTCTGCAAAACCACTTTAAATAAAATGTTTTCCGAAAATCCTGCATCAAAATTCACCAATGCATTTAGTGTAGAACGTTTGAATTGTTTGCTTGCGTGATTCATTGAATGCTTGTTTGATCGGAATGCTTGATTGCTTGTGTGTATGTTTGCCTTCTGGAATTTATTTGGGCACCAAAATAACCTCCTTTAATTATCAATTGCATTCTAGAATTATTTAAAACCTTTTCTCTATATTCTAGTAGTAGAAAATGCATCATAGATATATACAATGTTTCGCTACCCTTCCTGCTTGATTTTAGCTATCGCACTGATAGATTATAGGTTTACATTTGGTCAATTCCTATACATATGAAATCCTTGCTTCTATTACAGTTATGATGGAATATATATATATATATATATATATATATATATATATATATATATATATATATATATATATATATATATATATATATATAATAATTATAATAATAATAATAATAATAATAATAATAATAATAATAATAATAATAATAATAATAATAGTCAGACATACATCATGGTTACGTTCCTTAATTTCCTAGTGCTAGAAATGCTCTATCTATTATTTACAGAACATAATGCATACGCATATATACATACATGGTTAATCCCTCATATGCTAGTTAATTCCTTTGCTTTGAAATACCTAGGAATACATACATCATATATCTTTTGTTCTCTTCTTAATTACCAATGAATTAATTAAGTCATATATATATACGTATAGGTATATAATATACACATGCATTCTTTACAAACAAAAAAAAAAAGAATAGAAAAACCCCTGCTGTGTACGCCCCTTGCCAGCAACGGCAGCAGCCTCTCCCAGCTCGGCCCCAATTGGCAACAGCACAAGCACAGCGCATCGCGTTGCCTCCGCGTCACCGCGTCCTCCGTAGTCGAGCACGTGTGGTCGCCGAGATATTTTGCTGTGAACCGACCTTCTCTGATGTCGTTTCCGGCGCCGTTCTTATCCAATCCGGGAACTCCGTCGACACGAAGCCGCTGCCGCGCCGAGCACGTGAAGCACGCTGCTGTGGTCACCGGGAAATATCTCCACTGTGCCCCACCGACGTACTGTGCGCCACCGCCTTACTCGCGCCCATAAAAGGCCGGCGAGGCTGCTATAGTTGAGCTCGCCAAGGAGCTCGAGCAACAATCAATCTTCTTCCCCGAGCTCCGCGGCAAGTACCACAGCCAGTGCCCCTTGGCCCTCGGCGAACTCGAAGCCGAGCGCTCCAAGCACTGGTGGCCGCACGAGCCGAGGCCATCGTCGCCGGAGCTCGAAGCCGCCGCCAGCCACTGCACCGGAGCCGTGGCGACCACAAGGGAGCACTCCAGCCACCGCGCCGAAGCCTTGCCATGGATCCCCGCCCTGCACCGACGAGCCGAACCACGCCGGGGAAACAGCAGAGCACCGCCGAGGTTGCCGCGCCGGAGCCCCGAACCGCAGGGTTACTCCAGCCGCGGGGACCGAGCCTCTGCTCCATGACATGACGCCGTAGTCGAGCACCGCCGCAGTCGCTGCCGCACGACGCTCGCGCCTCGCGTTCGCCGCAGCCGAGGTCGTCAGCCGCGCTTGCCGCGAGCGACCGCCGTCCGCTGCTCTGTTTCTCTTCTCCGCCGGAAGCAGCACTCGCTAGCCGCCAGAGCCAGAGCACCGCGCCGCTGCCGACTGCCGCCGTGCTCCCTCCCCATTGTCTCCGACGCTGCTGCCCGAGCCAAGGAGCTCGCCGTGATCACAGCTATCCTGCATCCCTCTCCCTCCGCTTCGCTCTCTTTCCCTCTCTTCCTCCCTCCCTCTCCCCCTCTCGCTATCTCTCTGTTCCGACTCGTTGACCGTGAAGGGATGCGGACTGGGGAGCGGACGCCGCACCGAGAGGAAGCCAAGACTGAACACCTGGCCACGTCGCTCCAACCAATGGAGCAAAAGGTAAGCTTATTAATTAAAGAAAAATTCCTAATTTTTTTTGTAAATCAACTAGAGTCACCATAGGGCATATCTATATATTTGCCACTGCTTTTTCATTAACTAAAATTGAAGAAATAACTCCCATGCTCGCTTTCCATTCGCCTATAATAGATAGACTTTAATAATTTATATCTTTATCGTCGTAATTTGGAAATTTGTAATTCTTGCACCATAAATTTTCTAAAATATAACCCTACATATTAAAATGCATTTCCCTAATTTTGGTGCCCATTTAAATTCTAGATATGATTGCTTTTCTTTATTTAAATATTAATTCGTATTTGCATTAATTAATTAATTAATTAATTAATTAATTAATTAATAACCCGTAGTAGTAATTCGTCACCGTAGTACCCATCAACCAGATAAAAGCCAATCCATCTGGGACTGTTTTCTTTCTTGATTGATTATGCTTGCTATGTATGCCTTGCTTGGTATTTTCCTTTGACCGTCAACGCTAGACAAGCGTAGCAAAATGTCACATCCATTTTTAAGGACAAAAATAGGAGGCATGAAAGACTCATGTGCGCCTCAGGAAATAGTCGCACACAGAAGTTGACAAATTACATAAGTATCATCACAATGCTTATTACATAACGAGTAAATATTATCACATAGTCTTATAAAAAAATGTAGCAACTAACAATAAATCTCTCGTGGAAGCTCCAAACACAGGGACGCGGTTGACTGGTTGACTCCGAGACTAGTACTCATTACAATAATCATCATCCCAATCTCCATCTGTTGTGGTGGAAATAGCAAGGGTGAGCACATGTCGTACTCAACAAGTATAACACATGGTTCATGAGGTACTGTCACACCCATTTTTAAGGACAAAAATAGGATGTATAAAAGACTCATGTGCGCCCCAGGAACCAGTCGCACACATAAGTTGACAAATTACAAAGTATCATCACAATGCTTATTACATAACGAATAAGTATTTAAGACATAGTCTTGAACGATAGATAATAATAACTAATAATAATTCTTCAGCGGAAACTCCACACAGGGACACGGTTGACTGGTTGACATCAAGACTAGTACTCATTCCGATAATCTTCCTCATTATCTTCATCTGTTATGGTGGAAATAGCAAGAGTGAGTTCATGTCGAACTCCACAAATATAACACGGGGTTCATGAGGCTTAAAAAGGCTAGACACTGTTTAACTGCATTTAGCTTTTTAATCATATATTAGCAATTGAGTAGCATCAAGATAAACCACTTCCCATTAAAGAACCAATGATCAATTGTAATAAGGATAATGAATAGCATTAACATGAGCATAATAATAAACAACAATAATTAAGCATGATATAACAGTTATGATCAACTATTCCATAAGAATCCCCAAGGCCGCTCGTATCCGTGAGCACGGCTAGTATACCAGTTTTTAACTCTGCGCAGAGGTGTACACTTTCACTGTAAGTCATGATTTCCAAATGAGTGGGGAGATCAAGCCCAAACACCCGAGAACCATATAAAGCCACTCAAAAGTTCGTCTAACAAGTTAGGGCCATTAGATTTCACTCGGCAGGCAGATGTAGAACCCCCCTTCCCTGTGGCACAACAACCGCAGCCTATACACACTAGGCCAGGGGCTCGCACTACACCCAACATGGCAAGCCATTCTTACGTCATTTAAGGTAACCTCTAACAAGCTAGAAAAGGTCTCTTGAACAACTAAAGCCAGAGCCATATAGCCCTCACAGCTGTACTGTATATCCCGGTTATCACTTACAGATAAGTCCTTATGGAGAGAAACCAGAGCATCAAAATAATACACATGCTCTAGCCCCCTTTTAACAATAATAAAATCATCTTAATAGTTGATTGCTTAATCCATTAATCAAATTACAAGATCATTGTTCTTAGTTTAAGCACTAGCAGTAGCTACCCATATGCATTCCCAAGGTTGACAAGGAATCAAGATAACAATCACTAAGTTATAATCTCTAAGGTTGTCAAGGTAAGCACATGCATATGTATGACGATTTGATATATAGGTAACAAGGATAGTCCTGTGTTATACTTGCCTTGATCAAAGCTCTCCAAGTGATACTGCTGACTTGGCTCAAAGTAATACTCCGAATCGTCCAAATACTGCTCACCTTCTATATTCGATCATCAATCAACAACACACATGCATCCAATCAAACATACACGAAGCAAACAAAGAGATATAATTAGAACAGTACACCAACAGTAGCAAAACAGTAATAAAAGCTTATAAAACTCTTCTACACGTTTCTACGATCACACAGACGCAAAGATCACCAAATTCGGAGTTAAAACGTGAAAGTTATGAATTTTCTAAGATTTCCTATAGATAAATAAATACTTAATTATAACCTCGATAAATAAATTATCAAAACTAACTGTACAACTACACTAACATGTAGAGCTCGCAAATACGAACCTAACGCAATTGGAACGGATCAAATCGGAGTTAAAACGAAGATTTTATGACCAAAACAATTCTAGTGGCAAAACTGTAAATACCTGAAAACGTATTTTTGACTTATCCGGGAGAAAATACGCTTTCAAAACACGAAAACGGATTCAGGATATTGCGCTAAGGACTGCGGGTTCTATTATGAAGAAATCCAGGGGCTCTTTAATAAAAAGTCAAGACGAAGGGGTATCTTCTAATCTTAACCGTTCATCTCGAATCCAACGGTTTGGGTTCATCATCAAGTGCACAGTGGAAAATCCGGTCACCTCTATCAAGTCCGGCCGGCGGCTCCTCCATGGCCGGCGACTCCTCCATGGCCGGAGAACTCTGTCTCCCCTTTTTCCGACCACGATTCACCCCGCAACCGACACCAATCGAAAGAGAAGGTCCACTCGAACTTATCTACGCGGTTTAGGAAGGCTACGACGGACCGAGGATGAAACGCGGCTCAATTAGGGCGGCGACGCCATTGTTGGCCACGGTGAGCTCCAAACCCGCGATTTAAAGCACAAAAACTTAAAAGAAGAGCATTGGGAGGGAGAAGAGAAGATGGCGAGCTCACCAAAACGAAGAACACGGCCTCAAATTCACCCGCAAGCCCCGACGACGTACCGGCCGCAAGAACCTAGGGTTCCGGCCTCCTACGCTCAATCTCACGTGATGAAGCTCGAGTTTTAGATGGAAAACGAAAAATAGAGAGTCTCCTCTTCCTATTTGTAGCCCCAAGATGCCGTATACGGGTAGGAGATCCCGGAAATCACAGGACGGATGTTGCGTTCGCTTCCGGTTCGAAGTCCGGCTCGAATACGAGAGGTAGAAGAAGACCGACGTCCGGGCCCCACCTGTCAGCGGTAGAAAGGAGGGAGGGCGCGGCGATACTGGGCTCGGCTGGCTCGGCCCGCAACGCCACCGAACGGCCCACGCGGCATAGTGAGGAGGAAGCAGACCTCCCTGAACGGGCCGCGGCCACCAGCTGAAGGTAAGTTGTTTTTTTTTCTTTTGTTTCTTTTCTTTTCTAATTTTCCAAACACATTTTTAAATCAAATTTTCCTAAACCAATCAAATAAAACAAATATATCCACACCACAAAATAAAATAAATGCAACAGCATGAATGCAACACCAAATAATTTTTAAATTTTTAATTTCTCATTAATTGTTATCTAAATTATTTAAAATTTATTAACTCTAAAATTTGGGTGTTACAAATTCTACCCCCTTAAAAGAATCTCGTCCTCGAGATTGAACTGCTTACTCAAACAACTGCGGATATGATTTTCTCAATTCATCCTCTCTTTCCCAAGTTGCCTCTGCCTCTGAATATCGATTCCACTGCACTTTGCACATCTTAATAATCCGACTTCGAGTAACTCTCTCAGCAGTTTCTAAAATCTTGATCGGAAACTCTTCATATGTAAGATCTTCCTTAACAGTCAACTCTTCTAAAGGTATCTGCTCCTCAGGCACACGCAAACACTTCTTAAGTTGTGAAACATGGAACACATCATGTACTCCAGATAAATTCTCAGGCAACTCTAATTGATAAGCAACTTCCCCACGTCTAGTAATAACTTTAAATGGTCCAACATACCTTGGTGCTAGTTTACCTTTCATGTTAAACCTCTTCACACTTTTCATAGGTGACACCTTCAAATAAACATAATCACCTACCTCAAAAACTAAATCTCTTCTTCTATTGTCAGCATAACTCTTCTGACGAGACTGTGCTACTCTCAAATTCTCACGAATCACTCGCACTTGATCTTCTGCGTTTCTAAGAACATCTGTACCAAACACCTGAGATTCACCTGTCTGATCCCAAAACAATGGAGTTCTACACTTACGTCCATACAAAGCTTCAAACGGTGCCATCTTAAGACTCTGTTGATAACTATTATTGTAAGAAAATTCTGCATAAGGCAAACTCTTATCCCAACTAATTCCATATTGCAATGCACAAGCTCTCAACATATCCTCTAATACCTGGTTGGTCCTTTCAGTCTGTCCATCTGTCTGTGGATGATATGCTGTACTAAAATTCAATTTTGTTCCCAATGATTCATGCACAGCTTTCCAAAAATGCGACGTAAACTGCGATCCTCGATCAGATACAATCTTCTTTGGTACTCCATGCAAACAGACTATTCTCTCCATATACAACTCTGCCAATTTTGGTCCATGGTAAGTAGTCTTAACTGGTATAAAATGAGCAACTTTAGTTAACCGATCTACTATCACCCAAATAGAGTCATAACCTTTCTGAGTACGAGGTAACCCTACTATAAAATCCATACCAACTTCCTCCCACTTCCATTCAGGAATCTTCATTGGTTGTAACAATCCAGCAGGTCTCTGATGCTCTGCTTTCACTCTCTGACAAGTGTCACACAATGCACATACTCAGCCACATCTCGCTTTAATCCAACCCACCAATATTTCTGTTTCAGATCCAAATACATCTTAGTACTACCAGGATGAATAGAATAAGCTGACTCATGAGCTTCGCGAAGAATTGCCTGTCTAACAGTTTGATCCTCAGGTACACACAGCCTCTTTCCAAACCACAAAATTCCATTATCATCTATTCGAAAGCCTGGTGACTTACCAATCACTATATCTTCCGCTATCTTCTTTAGTTTCTCATCCTTCAACTGCCCCTTGTAAATTTCTTGCTCTAAGGTAGGCTCTATCACTAATTCCATTGTATTAGTAACAATTCCCAAATTCAAATATTCAAATTCAGCACATAACTCACTAGTCATAGACAACGTCCGTATCTCATTGGCATAACTTTTCCTACTAAGAGCATCAGCTACTACATTAGCCTTACCAGGATGATAGTGTATCTCAATATCATAATCCTTAATCAACTCTAACCATCTGCGTTGCCTCAAATTCAGATCTGACTGAGTGAAAATATACTTCAAACTCTTATGATCAGTGTATATATCACTCTTATGTCCAATCAAATAATGTCTCCAAATCTTTAAAGCATGAACTACAGCTGCTAATTCCAAATCATGTGTAGGATAATTCAACTCATGCTTTCTCAACTGCCTAGATGCATAAGCCACAACTCTGCCTTCTTGCATAAGAACACATCCCAAACCTTGACGAGAAGCGTCACAATAAATAGAAAACTTCTTACTCAAATCTGGCAAAACCAAAACAGGCGCTGTAGTCAACCTCTTTTTCAACTCCTCAAAACTAGCTTGACATTTATCTGACCACACAAACTTGGCATTCTTCTCTAACAGAGATGTCATAGGTTTAGCAAGTTTAGAAAACCCTTCAATGAACCGTCTGTAATATCCAGCTAATCCCAAGAAACTACGAATCTCGCTAACATCAATAGGTGGTTTCCAATTTAATACATCCTTTACTTTACCTGGATCCACTGATATCCCTCCATTAGAAACAATATGACCAAGGAAAGAAACTTCCTTCAACCAAAACTCACATTTACTTCGCTTCGCATACAGTTTATGCTCTCTAAGTTTCTGCAATACCAACCTCAAATGTTCAGCATGCTCTACCTCTGTCTTGGAAAATACCAGTATATCATCAATAAACACTACCACAAACTTATCCAAATATTCCATGAACACCTTATTCATCATGTACATAAAGTATGCAGGTGCATTGGTCAATCCAAATGACATAACAGTATACTCATACAATCCATACCTTGTAGTAAAAGCTGTCCTTGGAATATCAGAAACACGAATCTTCAACTGATGATAACCAGAACGTAAATCAATCTTAGAGAACACACATGCACCTCTCAACTGATCAAACAAGTCATCAATCCTGGGCAAAGGATACTTATTCTTGATAGTTACCTCATTTAATGATCTATAATCAACACACATCCTCTGACCGCCATCTTTCTTATCAACAAAAATAACTGGTGCTCCCCAAGGTGATGAACTAGGTCTAATAAAACCTTTATCTTGTAATTCTTTAATTTGTTTCTTAAGTTCTTCTAATTCATCTACTCCCATCCTATATGGTCGTTTGGCTATAGGTGCAGTTCCAGGAAGTAATTCAATAAGAAATTCAATGTCTCGGTCAGGTGGCATACCTGGCAATTCATCAGGGAAGACATCCGGAAATTCCTCAATCACTGAATTCTCCTTAATAGTATTTTCAAGCTGATTCATCACAGCGGTTGGTTGCTTCTGCACTGCTACATCCACATTGATTTTATCTCCATTAGGTGCATTCACAGCTACCACTTTCTGCTGACACTGAATCTCTACCTGATTTTGCTTCATCCAGTCCATACCCAATATCACATCAATACCAGATGTCCTCAACACTATAGGAGTTATCTTAAACTCTACCCCCCTTAATACCATACTAATTGGAAGACAACGATTACTAGTTTGCATGGTACCTCCAGGTGAATTTACTAAGAGAGATTCTTTCATAGCTAGCATGGGTATACTATGCATTTTAACAAAAATGTTGGATATGAATGTATGAGATGCTCCAGAGTCAAAAAGAACAGTTGCGGGAGTGGAATGTACATTGAACGTACCAATCATAACTTCTGGGGCATCATAAGCTGTATCAGAAGACACGTGATTCACCCTTCCAGTACCAGATTGCTTCTGGTTGCTCTTCTGGCTCTGAGGAGTATGCTGATTCTGCTTCTCAGGACAATGGTAAGACATATGCCCCTCTTTACCACAGACAAAGCATCTAGTAGGAGTGCTGGGAGCACTATTCTTCATGGGGTAACATTGGAATTTCCAGTGCGAGGAGTCTATTGCCCAGTCTGCTGATACTGTTGACGTTGTGGATATGATGAACGCTGTTGTGACTGATTACCTTGCCAATTCTGGACCACCTCTGATTCGGATTGCGATTCCATTGACTAACCGGTCCTTGAAACTTCTGATGGAAACCATGCTGAGAATTAGTGCGCTGACGGTTGTTACTTCCTGAGCTTTGTACCTTCATCTTCCTCTTCCTGTCCATCTCTCTGCGCTCATTATCAAGCACAATAGCTTTATTTACCAGCTCTTGAAAACTAGCATAGTTGTTCCCCTTCAACTGCAAGCGAAGATCATAATAAATTCCCTTCAAGAAAAGACGCTGTTTGTCTGCATCTTCCCTCACTTCATTAGGAGCATAGCGAGCCAACTGGGTAAATCTATCATGATATTCACTAACGCTCATCTGTCCCATCCTAAGGTTTCTGAATTCTTCCTGCTTCAGCTCAATTATACCTTCAGGAATATGACGAGCTTGAAAATCTCTAACAAACTCATTCCAAGTGATAGGAGGAGCATTGTCAGGGCGTGCAGCTTGATACGACTCCCACCAAGTCTGAGCTGTCCCCTGTAACTGACCAGATGCATATAACACCTTCTCCATATCATTGCATTGGGCTATATTCAGCTGTTTCTCCACTGCCCTCACCCAATCATCTGCCTCTAAAGGATCAGCAGCATGAGAAAACACTGGAGGGCGTCCCTTTAAAAATTCCCCACGCTTATCCCTCACTTGCACAGGCGGTGGTCCTCCTGCAGCAGGATTGTTCTGCATGTGCTGCATAAACATCTGCATCATCTGGTTCTGAGTTTGCATGAGTTCCTCCATAGTAATGGGTAGGTTAGCACCTCCACGACCTCTGCCACGACCTCTGCCTGACATCTGTTTCCAAAAACACAGAAATTGAATTTCAGTACGATCCGAGATGATGTATTCAATAGATAAACAAAATCTGATTTTTCTGGGCGATCTCCAATTTCAGCAACTCAGTAAAACTGTCATATCTCGAGCTACAGACGTCCAATTCAGATGATCTTTACATGGTTGGAAAGCTTACAAAATTATCTACAACTTTTATTCACAACACTTTTTCTGATTCTGTCAATAAATTGGCCAAAAACTGAACTTAACCGAAACTGTTTCCAAATTCTAGACTGTGCAGTAACTCCAACTTGGAACAGGTATATCTCTTAGCTCATAATAGATATTAAGGTGATTCTTGCGGGATTGGAAAGATATAGAAGTCTAATTATTCCCAGTAAAATTTCTTAAATTTCTCATGAACGGATTTTAAGTTATTTCTAAAACATCCCAGACTGATCCAAAAATCAGCAAAGAATAAAACTAAATTAACCTCATATTCAACTAATATATTTTGATCAAACTTAGTATTCTTAACCATGGAACTTGTAGGCATGTCTACAAAACTCCAGCACACATTACAAAGATCCAAATCACACATTATCATAATAACAATCCATCAATCACACAATTGTTCACACCACAAACTGACTCTTAAAATAATCCAAACTTAAAGTTAACTCGCAACTACTATCGTTCCTATTACATAGGGATTTTTCCTATTGCCTAATTAAGCTTCTCATAAATCTTGGGACGACCTAACTCCGCCCTTAATTGGTCAATCTCCTTATAAGCTTGCTCCTTAAGTTCTTTTTCCTTCAGCAACTCATCCTTCAAATCTACCTCATGGAGAGCCAATTCTCGAGCTAATCCCACCGTAGCTTGTAAAGTCAAGGAGGAATCATCTGCAGGCGGCACGGTCCAAATACCCTTGTCATGTATGAAACAAGGAAAATGCCGGAGTGCACCCTTTAACGTCTTGTCCGAGCGTAGACCATGGTAGTAAACAAATGCATTGAAAGCGACATCCTCCATGCTTGTCTCCACGGTTGCCCGGCTCACTCTGGTAATGAACTTTGACTCCACCTTAGGCTCCTTAGTAGTAGGATCCCTTTTCTTAACCCATAACTCTGTTTCCCAATAGGAATCCATCCATGGATGACTATACTCTGCACTACGATACTCCAACGTAGCTTCCCAGTCGTAGTAGTAGTTGTCCAAGGTTCTTGTCAACATGTCATGAAAGAAAGCATCAGCTTTAGGAACCATGATATGAAACTTCGTAGTCCATCCCATAACTACATTCTCCATTGGTGTATCACCAACTCTTGATTCAGCATCAGATAGCTCTTGCTCACCATCTTCATACGGCTCCTGAGGTTTGAAACGGGCAACGTACTGTGCAGCTGACAGACGGGGATGAAGAGGCATCTATAAAATTTAGACATAGATTAGATAGAATCAATGTATTTTCGCAATGGAATAAAGTAGAGGAAGCATAAAACTTTAGTAATTAACAAGGTGAAAAGAGGAAGCATGAATTAAATGGAGTATGGATGCTATTAACGACCATTCTAACTAGGCTTGCGTCCTACAGTCAACACGGCTCTGATACCAATCTGTCACACCCATTTTTAAGGACAAAAATAGGATGTATAAAAGACTCATGTGCGCCCCAGGAACCAGTCGCACACATAAGTTGATAAATTACAAAGTATCATCACAATGCTTATTACATAACGAATAAGTATTTAAGACATAGTCTTGAACGATAGATAATAATAACTAATAATAATTCTTCAGCGGAAACTCCACACAGGGACACGGTTGACTGGTTGACATCAAGACTAGTACTCATTCCGATAATCTTCCTCATTATCTTCATCTGTTATGGTGGAAATAGCAAGAGTGAGTTCATGTCGAACTCCACAAATATAACACGGGGTTCATGAGGCTCAAAAAGGCTAGACACTGTTTAACTGCATTTAGCTTTTTAATCATATATTAGCAATTGAGTAGCATCAAGATAAACCACTTCTCATTAAAGAACCAATGATCAATTGTAATAAGGATAATGAATAGCATTAACATGAGCATAATAATAAACAACAATAATTAAGCATGATATAACAGTTATGATCAACTATTCCATAAGAATCCCCAAGGCCGCTCGTATCCGTGAGCACGGCTAGTATACCAGTTTTTAACTCTGCGCAGAGGTGTACACTTTCACTGTAAGTCATGATTTCCAAATGAGTGGGGAGATCAAGCCCAAACACCCGAGAACCATATAAAGCCACTCAAAAGTTCGTCTAACAAGTTAGGGCCATTAGATTTCACTCGGCAGGCAGATGTAGAACCCCCCTTCCCTATGGCACAACAACCGCAGCCTATACACACTAGGCCAGGGGCTCGCACTACACCCAACATGGCAAGCCATTCTTACGCCATTTAAGGTAACCTCTAACAAGCTAGAAAAGGTCTCTTGAACAACTAAAGCCAGAGCCATATAGCCCTCACAGCTGTACTGTATATCCCGGTTATCACTTACAGATAAGTCCTTATGGAGAGAAACCAGAGCATCAAAATAATACACATGCTCTAGCCCCCTTTTAACAATAATAAAATCATCTTAATAGTTGATTGCTTAATCCATTAATCAAATTACAAGATCATTGTTCTTAGTTTAAGCACTAGCAGTAGCTACCCATATGCATTCCCAAGGTTGACAAGGAATCAAGATAACAATCACTAAGTTATAATCTCTAAGGTTGTCAAGGTAAGCACATGCATATGTATGACGATTTGATATATAGGTAACAAGGATAGTCCTGTGTTATACTTGCCTTGATCAAAGCTCTCCAAGTGATACTGCTGACTTGGCTCAAAGTAATACTCCGAATCGTCCAAATACTGCTCACCTTCTATATTCGATCATCAATCAACAACACACATGCATCCAATCAAACATACACGAAGCAAACAAAGGGATATAATTAGAACAGTACACCAACAGTAGCAAAACAGTAATAAAAGCTTATAAAACTCTTCTACACGTTTCTACGATCACACAGACGCAAAGATCACCAAATTCGGAGTTAAAACGTGAAAGTTATGAATTTTCTAAGATTTCCTATAGATAAATAAATACTTAATTATAACCTCGATAAATAAATTATCAAAACTAACTGTACAACTACACTAACATGTAGAGCTCGCAAATACGAACCTAACGCAATTGGAACGGATCAAATCGGAGTTAAAACGAAGATTTTATGACCAAAACAATTCTAGTGGCAAAACTGTAAATACCTGAAAACGTATTTTTGACTTATCCGGGAGAAAATACGCTTTCAAAACACGAAAACGGATTCAGGATATTGCGCTAAGGACTGCGGGTTCTATTATGAAGAAATCCAGGGGCTCTTTAATAAAAAGTCAAGACGAAGGGGTATCTTCTAATCTTAACCGTTCATCTCGAATCCAACGGTTTGGGTTCATCATCAAGTGCACAGTGGAAAATCCGGTCACCTCTATCAAGTCCGGCCGGCGGCTCCTCCATGGCCGGCGACTCCTCCATGGCCGGAGAACTCCGTCTCCCCTTTTTCCGACCACGATTCACCCCGCAACCGACACCAATCGAAAGAGAAGGTCCACTCGAACTTATCTACGCGGTTTAGGAAGGCTACGATGGACCGAGGATGAAACGCGGCTCAATTAGGGCGGCGACGCCATTGTTTTCCACGGTGAGCTCCAAACCCGCGATTTAAAGCACAAAAACTTAAAAGAAGAGCATTGGGAGGGAGAAGAGAAGATGGCGAGCTCACCAAAACGAAGAACACGGCCTCAAATTCACCCGCAAGCCCCGACGACGTACCGGCCGCAAGAACCTAGGGTTCCGGCCTCCTACGCTCAATCTCACGTGATGAAGCTCGAGTTTTAGATGGAAAACGAAAAATAGAGAGTCTCCTCTTCCTATTTGTAGCCCCAAGATGCCGTATACGGGTAGGAGATCCCGGAAATCACAGGACGGATGTTGCGTTCGCTTCCGGTTCGAAGTCCGGCTCGAATACGAGAGGTAGAAGAAGACCGACGTCCGGGCCCCACCTGTCAGCGGTAGAAAGGAGGGAGGGCGCGGCGATACTGGGCTCGGCTGGCTCGGCCCGCAACGCCACCGAACGGCCCACGCGGCATAGTGAGGAGGAAGCAGACCTCCCTGAACGGGCCGCGGCCACCAGCTGAAGGTAAGTTGTTTTTTTTTTCTTTTGTTTCTTTTCTTTTCTAATTTTCCAAACACATTTTCAAATCAAATTTTCCTAAACCAATCAAATAAAACAAATATATCCACACCACAAAATAAAATAAATGCAACAGCATGAATGCAACACCAAATAATTTTTAAATTTTTAATTTCTCATTAATTGTTATCTAAATTATTTAAAATTTATTAACTCTAAAATTTGGGTGTTACAGGTACAAAAGGCTAGACATTGTTTGACTGCGTTTAGCTTTTAATCATCATTTACTTAGCAATTGAGTAGCATCAAGGTAATCCAATTCCCATTAATGAATCAATGATCAATTGTAATAAGAATAATGAATAGCATTAACATGAGCATAATAATAACAACAGTAATTAAAACATGATATAACAATGGTGATCATCTATCTATAGATGTTCCAAGGCCGCCCGTATCCGTGGGCACGGCTAGTAGACCAGTTTATTAAACTCTGCGCAAAGGTGTACACTTTCACTGTGAGTCATGATTTCCAAATGCATGGGTTTGCAAGGCCCAAAACATCAGAAACCATATAAAGCCATTCAAAAGTTCGTCTAACAAGTTAGGGCCATTAGATTCACTCGGCAGGCAGATATAGGAACCCCTTTTCAAATGACACAATTCCTTCTCGGCTATACTCATAGACTCAAGGCTGTCCTACACCCAACGTGGCAAGTCATTCTTACGCCATTTAAGGTAACCACTAACAACCTAGAAAAGATCTCTTAAGACACATGCATATAGCCCTCATACCTGTACTGTATGTTCCGGATGATCATGTACAGATAAGTCCTTATGTAGAGAAACCAGAGCAACAATATAACCCCTTGCTCTAGCCCCCTTTCAGCAGTAATAAAATCATCTTTAAATGGTTGATTGCATAATTCATTAGTCAAATTATAAGATCATTATTCATAACTTACGCACTAGCCAAGCTACACAAATGCACAACCCCCAGGTGTCAAGGAAACAGGATATCAACCACTAGGTTGTAATCTCTATGGTTGTCAAGGAAGACACATGCATATGAATAATTAATTTTAGTGAATAGGACAACAAGGATAGTCCTATGTTATACTTGCCTTGATCAAAGCATTTCTGTTGGTACTGCTGGTCCGACTCAAAGTAATACTCTTATCGTTAAGAAACTGCTCACCGTCTATACTCGATCACCAAGCATCAACACACAATCATCCGAGCAATCATACACGAAGCAAACAAAAAGATATAATTAGAACAGTACACCAACGGTAGCAAAACAGTATAAAAAGTTTGTAAAACTCTTTTGCACGTTACTACGATCACACAGGCGTAAACATCACGAAATTCGGATTTAAAACATGAAAGTTATGAATTTTCTAAGATTTTCTATAGATAAATAATTACTTTAATATAAGATCGAAAATTAAAATGTTGCAAACCTACTGAACAGTAGCACTAATGCGTAGAGCTCGCGAATACGAACCTAACGCAACTTGAACGGATCAAATCGGAGTTAAAATGTGAAAGATATGGCCTAAACGAAATTGTATGTGTATATGTATTTCTATTGTATTTCGGGATTTGTTTTTCTAAAGGAAAACGGCAATAAAGTGTGTGACATAACGATAACGTCATCAAGCTAGCTAAGCAAAACCGAACAACTGCATGGACGGGCTGGTCTGCAACTTGCATCTCTCGATGAGCTCTCAAAGACATACGATGAATTAATATAACGAGATAGAATTTTGAATATGCATGTAGACGTATATCACAGGAAAGAAACATGGAGGTGCTCACCAACAACAAGGTACGATCGGGCAGCGGCGGCGGCGGCGAGAAACTTGCCGGCGCAGTTCAGAGCAGGGCCTAAAGACCACGTTCAGAACAGGAAAAACATGGGAAGATAGAGGGGAAGGCTGACGTCGGGAGAGATGGCTCGAAGACGACGCAAGGCTCGGCGGTGGCTCGGAAAACAAACGGGGAAGAATCTCGGCCATGAGTTACACACGACGGAGAGATGACGGAGCAGCGACCGAGCTGCGGAGGCTCCGCGTGCTTCTCGGCAAGATCGGATCAGGGCTATAGCTCTGTGCGAGACGGCGGCGGCGCAGGGTCTCGATCTCTTTTGTAGGTTCACCCGGATGTGCTTCTCAGGTAAAAGAATCCCGCAGGAACCAGGATTGATCATGGAGAATTTCCTTTGGCCGGTGATTCGAGTCGGAGCAGAGTCCGGCTCCTAGACGATGCAAGGTACGTGACTACGGTGCTCAATGGGTCACGGTGTCAGCGATGCAAATTGAGAGAGGGAGGGAGCGCAGCAGTTCCAGCTAGGCCACGGCATTGGGCCGGAGCGACCGTGCGTGGCTGGCTGCTAGTTGGAGGGAGAGCAGGCCAACTAAGGCCTTTCGACCTGGAAAAACTGGAGGCAAAAAGGATGTCTCTCTTTTTTTATTTATTATTTTTTTTCTGAAATCGAAATCTTTTCAAAACCATTTTAAATATCAGTTTAGACAGACCAAAATTTCAGTGAACCACACAGAACCAAAAAAACATATGCTCCAGCATGAATGCAAAACAGGTATCTAGCCTTACGATAAATTTTTAATTCGGCAAAGTGATAATTTCCTATGTTTAAATGCACAAACAATTGCATAATAAATCAATTTAATCTATTTTAAATTCATACAAATTTTGAGTGGTACACAAAAGAAGACGTGGAGAGAACCCGATGGATTCCAGAAGCACCGCTACACAAGACACAGGTGCAAGAAGCATAGGAATCGAAGTCATGGAATCTGGATATACCCGCCAGCGAATGGAGACAAGCCCTGACTCCCACCTCCCATTTTCCCTCCATATATTATGCCACATCCATTCCGCTACTCTTTCTCCTCCACATAAATTTACCACCCCTAAACCGCTCTCTTTTCCACCGCTCCACCACTATTATATTCCACCGCTTCCACTATATTCCACCACTTCCACCATAAAGCCTTCCACTCCCCTTTATAACTAATTATTTAATTAAGTTAATCATAAATGATGTTATTCATACTATCATGAGAACCAATGTTATGAGCATATATGACATATGATGAATATTGTGATATATATAATGAATATTGTGATATATGATGAATGTCGTGATATATAATGAATAATGTGATATAAATATGTTATGAGCTTTATGATATGGATAACTTAAGAATATGGATGTTAATTGAACTAGTAAAATAGAACTTATTTTTGACGGGAGCGAGTGGGGATATTTCACACGGTGTGGACTATCCTTATGGGCAGGATCGTCTAGTGAGGGTTCCTGTTGGAGATACTCGCTTCGGTCATATAAGGACCGGTTCATTTGCCATCTCGCCTAGCTAGAATACCGTACAACCACATGTCTATATGGGTAGACTTGGTCTCACACCCCGTTAGGTAGAAATACAGCTACCACTAGGAGGTCGGTGTGGCAACGGACTATCAGGAGATGACACGGTTGCTGTGTGATCTTCCGTGGTCTGGTTGACATGGTTGCTATGTGATCTTCCATGTAAAAGTTATTATTGTGCCGTGTGCGTGCACCCTTTTATTGAAACTAGATGCTATATGATCATCCGAATTATTGAAACTGGATGTTGTGTGATCATCCAACCACTAGATATTTTGGGATGCTATGTGATCATCCTAATGCTACGTGGGTCCGACCCCTGAGAAGGCCGTAGTGGAGTTGTATAGATATCTAAGGTTATTCCATTCGGGTACGAGATCTCGTTAGGCCTATTTGAACCATGACGATGGTGTCGGACTGTGTCTATCATGTGGGGAAATGTGTACAACTTCTGCAGAGTGTATCAAATCTATTCAAATAGCCACGTCCTTGGAATGGGCAACCGCTGGGATGAGGTCTCAAATGATTAGACTCTTTTTATGTGTAATGAAACTGTGATAATCCGGTAAGTTGTAATCAATTAAGCTGGTAAGTTACAATTGATATACCTCGTGAACTAGCGAGAAGGGTTAATACTCTCCCAGGGCCCAAACCTCCATTTTATGTAACTCTACTACTACTATATAAATTTCCACCATGAGACCACCTCCACCAATAGCCTCCGCCATCCACCTCACCCTCCCCAAAGTTAGGGCTTGCTGAGTACTTTATGTACTCAATTTCTTCCATTCTATGTTTTTAGGAATCAAGTTGCAGGAGTACATACGAGGATGAGGCTCTCGAAGCTATGCCAGGATGGAAAGACAGGAGTACGTACGAGGACGGAGATGTACGATTACGCAAAGGAGCTACTCGAGGACCACTAGGATAAAGATATAGGATTGAGTTTAGGATTAAGGTTTACGTCCGCACTCCAAGTTGCCTGTAGGAATGAAACCACGTCATTATAGGACTGCTGTATTAGAACTCTGATGTATATTATTAGGCCAATAGCCCAAGTTATGTAATATGAACTTTATAATGCGTTTCTCTATTATTAATGAAAGTATGATTTTTGATATCAATCTTGTTCGCTCTGTGCGTATCAGCTATAAATTTAGGGACTGATACGTGATGCACAGTGGACCCTAAAGTAGGGGCCCGACTGCAGTGGTCGCGGCGGCCAGGCCAGGGAGGGGTGGGGGAGCTCCATGACCATGTCAAGCCAAGTCACCGGAATTCCATGATCATGCCAGGTCTGGGGTAGGGGAGTGGAAGACGGCGACCGCCAGTGAGCAGCGGCGAGGGCGAGGACGAGGAGGGGGAGGGCACGGCCGCCGGCGAGGTAGGCAGGGGTGGTGGGGAGGATCGGAGGGCGCGGCCGCTAGTGGAGGAAGGAGCCTGGTGGAGGTGAGGTTGAAGATGACTCTTGAAGTGTTCAATCTGGATTCGAGGGCGGCCTCCGTCACCTGATGGATACCACCATGTCAGGCACCCGATGTGGAGATAGACCCTTTTATAATAGATTGCAACCTAATGAGGTTATCATGCTTAGAAACATTTGAGAGGATCATGAAGTACATGGAGAGAGGTGCAGAGGCGGAGGAGACCAAGGACATCCAAATCAAGTGGGAGGTCGAGTCCAACTTGCATCGGAGTCAACGGAAAGCATCGAAAGAAGCCAGTGTTCAGAATCTGTTAAGGTGCTGTGTCACCGTCTTTTGGTTATTTATAATCAGAATCTGTTGAGGTACAAATAAGATGGTTTATTTATAATCAAATTTGATGGGGTATCTTCATCTAGAAGCAACCATTTTGGACACAACATGCAAGATTTTTTACTGTTATCGCCCCCAACGGGCGTTTCGTCATTGAAGGGGCGGCACATGCTTTGAGTGAAAGACGACACCTCCACTAACGGACCTTTAGCGCCCCACTATCAGCATGATGAGGGTCAACATCGCTTTCCTGGTCAATCACCATGTTAGTTACTTGAATTCATTCAGACTAAGATTTCTTCAGCACTAGTCACCCCGGTTATTTCAGGATTCAGTATTTTACTCGGCAAATCCAAACTAAAACCATAAATTAGTCGGCTTCAAGCCTGCAGTATGCGGTAGTCTCAACTTAGTCGGCATGGCTCCAACTAATCTGGATGCCTCCTGTACATTGTCATGGTTTAGTCGGCAATTCTCCAGATTTACTCCGATGATCAAAGTTCATCAGGATTTCAAGCTTTTATTCAATTAGAACCTGGGCTACAAGTGTTACAAATACACGGCCTAGTGGGCCTCAAATGATACAAACACTATAAGTGTTACCCAACAGGCAACACTCACTTTGATGCACCTGCATTCAACAAAAACGCGCAATGCATCTAGGTCTGGGTTCAGACAGTGCAAAACTTCATGGCCTATAACTTGGAGTAGACTAAGAAGCTGAGAACGATGCTTCCTCCGGCAACTGTCTACCCAAGCCAGATACGTCTGGGCTCACTCGAGCAAGTGGAAGACCGTCAATGGACAAACGTAGGATTATATGATAGAAGAACTGACATGAGACTACTGGATGTGTTTCTTATCTAGCCATCGTAAGGATTCTTCTAGCTGCAGCTAAAGGCCATTCTGTTCTGCACAACTCTGGGACTAGCTTGCTGCTAGTCCCTATCACAAGATTTCTTCTAGTTGCAAGACAAGGCTCCACGCTAGGGCGACTAAGCTCGAGGGCTCATGCATCTGGAACACTATCATATTTGAGGTTTGGAGATTACGTTTGCTACACAATCGCTACTGGTGAAGACATTGAGCTCGCCAGGGGGTATTTATAGCCTGGAATCCTCGCCTATGAACGAATTTCATGGACCGAGTTTCTAGGACAGGTTCACGTGCTATGTTAAAGCCTACGTATAAGATTCCAACTACCCATGTGACTCTATAGTGCACCATGGGTGGTGTGACGACAGAGCCAGAATAGTGGACATGACAGGGATTCCCTTTCTTGTTTGTATGCTTCGCAATACTCGGTTCTACCAAGACAAGCGACCATTGATCATTGTCCTGGTGAAATCACTCGGTTGCACCATTGAGCATGTCTTTCAAGATCCTACAATCCACTATTGAGTAGCTAGTTTTAGGCTCAGGGCCTACAGAACACACACATATCCTTAGCAGATGCATTCAAATTTCTTCAAAAGAAATTGGATAATTGCAGAAAAGACCCTCCAACTCTTTATGCTAAACAACAAGAGGCTCGGGGGCTAAGCATATATGCTTCACCTATAGGTGACGGATATTGAAGATTCTTCAAGAGCACTTCATGGCTTCCCTCAAAGCACATGGATGATGCTTTATTCTACTCAGCAAGCTCCAGAAGATTCAAGATGACTTTAAAGATCAACCTTGAAGAGCTCGGGGGCTTTGACAGACCAAGATCCTAGGGGTTTCCCATAGGGCTGACTACTCGCCATGGGCTTGGGCCGGCTCATGGTCTGGTTGAAGACACGAAACAAGGTGGTGTGATCTCCAAGCTATCAAGGACTGACCTAGTCGGATTACTAGGAAAGATAGTCTATGTAATAGAACTAGAACTCTTTTGTTGTAACCGACTAGGATCAATCAATGTGCCCTGTCCTCTGGACTATATAAAGAGAGGCAGGTGCACACCTCCTTGTACAATCAATCATACTAAGCAATCCAACGTAAAGGCAACACGCCGAACTAGACATAGGGTATTATGCTATATAGTGGCCTGAACCAGTTCTGCATACATCAAAGCCCTTCAATCACTGTCCCGGGTAACCCCGTGACGTGTTGCCAGTCATCAAACACCGACAATGTTATACAGAGCCAGCTAACTCCCACCATAGTGACACCAGTTCAGAGCTTTTCATGGACTTGCTGGATGATATTGATGCTTTGTGAAAGATTTCAACAACCATTGCAACCCCACTGAATGTGTTCACCAAGAAGGGCATTGTGTTCCATTGGAGATAAAAACAGGAGGCGTCCTTTGCTCTTTTGAAGGACAGGATTACTCACGCGCCGTGGCTGCAAGTCTCTGATTTTGGTAAGATTTTGGGCTTGAGTGTGATGCTAGTGGAGTTGGCATTGGTGACGTTTTGATGCAAGAATGTAAATCTGTTGCTTACTTTAGCGAGAAATTAAATGAACCTATTATGAATTATTCCATGTATGATAAACAATTGTATACTCTATTCGTTCATTAATTAGAGACATGGCAACATTATTTATGTTTTAGAAAATTTGTTATTCAATTTGATCATGAATAGTTAAAACATATTTGAAGTGAGAACAAACTGAATTGTAGACAAGCTAAGTGGGTTTAATTTATTGAATCATTTTTCTTATGTTACCAAACATAGAAAATGGAAGGATAATATTATTGCTGATGTTTTGTCTCGAAGATATGACATGAGGTCCGAATTTGTTTTCGTATATTTTGACTTGAAACATTAAAGAACAATATGTAATTTTTTTAGTCAGAGATATAGAAATAAAAAAACATACAATTTAACGTAAGTAATTTTTATTAGCCAGAGATATTAAACAATAAATAATGCCTGTGTTTCTTAATAAAGTACTAATTGTATAAAAGCACAGGACGATGGACTAATTATTATAAACTTGCTCAAATTACATATTTTACTCCACCATGTTGAACATGAGTGATTTGGACTTTTGGTTCATCCAGTTTAGAGCACGGACAAAAATTATGCCTCTAGAAAGTTTGCAACACGGGATAGATAACATGAGGGAGGTCCGCTGACTCAAACCCAAGTCAAATGACCGTTAACTTTGGCTCAAAGGCTCCTTACTCATAATATGTCCCAAAGCGCACCCTTAATAGTACTAGTAGCCATGCACGTGCGGCACGCACGTGTTTATGGTTGTGATTGACGTGTGATTGAGAAAATCATTAAAAATAGAGTAATAACAATAAAAATAATGATAAAATTTAACATGTCAATCCATATATGTTCTGATGATGTACCATCCTAATTCAATTACAATAAAATTCATATTTATTTTTCATGACCAAATATCTAGATATTATATGATACACAATATTAGAACAAACAAGAACCTACATGCACTGCAAAAGGATTTAGTCCTGGATATTCTGGAAAACCGACAATCCTAGTGTTGGCTGAAGCGAAGGTGGCTAGAAATGAGAGGAAGCCCATCTGAACACGCATAGTATCCTTGCCAGTACATTGAACATTGAGAAAGTGCGAAAGATTTCTTTTTTTTCTCGAACACGCAGGAGAGCTGCGTATCATTGTATTAATAGAAGGATAAGAGTCATACAGAGACCCAAACACAAACACAAACACAAACACAAACACAAACACACACACACAACCACATAAACTAACAGGACTTAATTACCAGAAAATAAAAAGGTGAGACCTGACCCAAAACCAAAGGTACTCTAAACAACACCTCTTGCTGTGAGAAGGGGTAATCCCTTGGCTCCAGCCAAGCACCAAAGATGGGCTTCATCCCTAGCAAGGTTCAAAGCAGTAGATATATTAGGGGCGGCCCCATTGAATACACAGTCATTCCTGAGCTTCTAGATAATCCAAGCGCCGAGGGTGATGAGGGAGTTTAATCCCTTACGCACTTCAGCACTAACAACAGATTCTACCCTGTCCCACCAGGCTTCGAAAGAAAGATCAGTAGTCATAGGTGCAAGTGAAGTGAGACCAACACTGCTCAGGATATAGAACCAAAATTGCCTTGCAAAGACGCACCCAACAAGAAGGTGTTGGATATTCTCCTCAACCTGATCACACATCAGGCACTGATCTGGGTGGGGCAGGCCCCGCCGAGCCAATCTATCCGCTGTCCAACAACGATTGTGAGCTACTAGCCACATAAAAAATCTGCATTTAGGGGGGGGGCAGGATTTCCATATACGCTCATAAGGTGCAAAACTAGTGGCTCCCTGGAAGAGTGCATCATATGCCGATTTAGCTGTATAGGTTCCTGTTGAAGAGAACCTCCAGAGATGCTTATCAGGGGTCCCTTCCTGTTGTAACTGCACCTCTTCCAAGACATCCCATAACTCTAGAAAGTCCAACAGAGGTTCCAGAGGAATTTCCCCCTGAATATCTTCCAGCTACATGTCTTCTGTAAGCGCCTCCTTCACTGTGCGCTTGTTTATCCTCCGTTTGGGCACTAGATCATAGAGACGAGGCGCGAGGTCCTGAATGTTTTTACCATCCAACCACCTATCTTTCCAAAAGAGGGTATTTGATCCATCTCCAACTTTAGTGTTTATGGCCAGGGAGAGAAAACATTCGACTTCCTTGCTAACATGAAGAGGTAGGCTAGCCCAAGGTCGGTCAGGTTCAGATTTTTTAAGCCAAGGCCATCTGACTCGAAGTGCAAAACCCAAGGTTTTCAGATCAGAAATGCCTAGCCCCCCAAGCTCCTTTGCCCGGCAAACTTTTGGCTAGGCCAAGAGGCAGTGCTCACCTTTTACTTCCTTGCGGCCTCTCCATACAAAAGCTCTTCTAATTTTATCTATGGCTTTAATAGCCCATGGTGGCAAATCAACAGCCATGGCAAGATATATCAACATGGCTGTTAGAACATGCTGCACCTGAACCACTCTGTCTGCCCTTGTCATCAAATCTGCCTTCCATCCAGGTAGTTGGTCAGAAATCCTATCAATAATGGGCTGAAACTGTTCCTTGGACAGCTTTATAAGGGACAGTGGCAAACCCAGGTACTTGCATGGAAAGTTCACTACTTCACATGGCAGTAAGCTCTGGATAAGGGCCATGTTGTCATCTGAACACTGGATCGACATCACACTGCTTTTTTGAACATTAGTCCTGAGCCCTGAAGCATCCCCAAAGAGTTGTAGCAATCTTAGTGTCAAGGAGATATCACTCGCTACAGGTCTCAGGAAGAGGGCCACATCGTCTGCATAAAGAGAAATTTTGTGCTGAATTGACCTTCTGGACAGGGGCTGTAACAGCCCAGCCTCCGAGGCCCAGCCTCCGAGGCCCTTGTAACCATCCAGTTAAGCACATCCATGACCAAAATAAAGAGCATTGGGGATAGTGGGTCGCCATGGAGATGCTAACACTAGGCTATTTCACATGCATGCACACCATCGGAAGAAGAAAAATTTCATTGCAAAGCTTACGGAAGGGGATAGAATTATTACCTCACATGAAGATTAGAATTATTACCTCACATGAAGAAAAAGCTGAGGCAGTTTTTGACTTCTACTCTAACCTGATTGGTGCAGATAGCAGTCGGGATAGAACTATCAATCTAGATGGCCTCGCCTTGCCAAGGCATGAGCTGGATGTCCTAGAGACACCCTTTTCTGAAGAGGAAGTCTGGAATACTATAAAAAAAATTTGCCATCTGATAAGGCCCCAGGTCCGGATGGGTTCACAGGGAGATTTTACAAGTCTTGTTGGGCAGTGATTAAAGAAGACATTATGGCTGCCTTGCATACTATTTGGGGCAAAATTTTCAGAAACTTGTGGATGTTGAATTCGGCTTATATCACACTAATTCCAAAAAAGACAGAAGATGACCAGGTGGAAGATTTTAGGCCCATTAGCTTAGTGCACAACTTTGCTAAGCTAGTGACTAAAATCCTTGCCAACAGATTGGCCGGTCACTTGGACCAAATGGTTTCCTCCAATCAAAGCGCGTTTATCAAGAAGCGCTTCATACAGGACAATTTCATGCTGGTCCAGCAAACTGCGAGATTTTTGCACTCTCAAAAGCAGCCACGTATTCTACTCAAATTGGACATTACGAAGGCCTTTGACTCGGTGTCTTGGGCTTTTCTCCTAGAGGTTCTTGAGAAACTTGGCTTTAGCTTACGTTGGAGGGATCTTCTGAGTGGGCTGCTGGCATCATCATCTACTCAGGTCCTCCTCAACGGCATTCCAGGAGAGTTCATACTGTGTCGAAAGATTTCTTGATGGAGGTACCACTAAATAGATCCACTTCCAGGAAAATTAATCTGAAAAACTTGCCCTCCGAGGTCCAACTTGAACTGCCTAGGAGCTGAGGTCCGCAAACACTCCAACCCCAGCTAAAGGCAAACTCGACAAATTTGATGCTGGTTGAGAATAATGTGACTATATGAAACATAATTGTTTGAAATAATAAGAATCATAAAGGGAGTAATGATCAGGTTATCCATTTGATACCGGTACAATGCTACCTAGATTATGGAAGAATCACTGTGCAGTGAAGCTGCTTGTGACGATGCTGACTTCACAATTAACATGTAAATCCTGCAAAATTGTATACCTGAACATCTGTTATTACAAACAAGAAACCTGTGACTAATATGACCAAATAGAAAATTGTTGTGCTTCCTCTGTTCTACTGATTATGAATAAGGAAAAGCACAAGGTGACCATCTTTGAAATCAGGAAGTTTCAAAGTTAACTACATTTGCATTATTTGAATTTTTTATTGATATGGCCGTGATATGTAACCTCAGGTATATTGTCCACCACAGACTTCAGAGTCATCCCATCTATGTTCATTTTGCTATAATGAGAGTACAGTGTTTCCTAAACTCATGGAAGAAACTCCGGATATTGATCAATTAGAATCAGGCATTCAAAGACATTCATGCTACCATCCAACAGAATGGACTTCTTGACACCATTACGTATTCATGGTATTTACTCACATTCAATCTATTTCTATTCCAACAGCTAGGAGAAGAGAGAATTTGACATGTACGTATTTACCTGCCACTCCAATGAAAACAATGCCATTTCACATTTATCAGTCCTTTATGCTTGACTGCCAGGGTCCACATTTGTTGAGATAAAATTACAAAGAGCCTCTGTAGGTTAGTTAAAAAAATATTTCATTCAAATGAAAATCCAGGAACTTTGCCATTTCAGTTAAAAATATAGCACATAAGACAACCTCTTAGTATTCACTCAATTTTAAACCAACCAGCGCCAAACCAATCATATATTATAGAAATCAAGTTTTCAATCAAAATGACAGCAAATTAGTAGGTTGCACCTGCGGATCAACAATCGCACGTTAATCACTCAACCACACCACAACAAAAGCAACCCATAGGAGAGACAATTAACCTATAGGAGCGATAACGAAAGCAAAAATAGATACGGCGACCATGGCAAAGATCAACACATCCTGCAGCCAAGATGTTGAAATGTTATATCTAGAAGCAGAAGGTAGAACAATAAGGTAGAGTATAGCCATAACTAAATTGTTAGATTAATTACTTGAAGGCCCTATCTTAACAATTCAATTATTGAAAGAAATTAAGGAATCTTGATTCCCCTATACCAATCTTATTTTGTAGCGACCACCAACTGCATAAATAAAGAGTATTTCTTTTTTAGAACATTCAGAGTAAGTAGATTATATAGCAGGGTAAATTTTACCCAGCCCTGCAAAACAAAGAGTACTTCTTTTGTCAAATGAAAATCCTGGAGCTTTGCCATTTCAGTTAAAAAGATAGCACATAAGACAACCTCTTAGTATTCACTCAATTTTAAACCAACCAGCTAAACCAATTTTATTCAGGATGTAAGCCTGTCTTCCGGATTTGACAGTAGTACTTCAGAACTCTCTCTAAATCCCCAATCGATACAAACATAGTCATATCTTCATGACAATAGGCAGGGACTGCTCATGAACAAAACTGCAGGATTTGAGAATCCCTTCAATCACATTTCTGCTTCGTGTGCCCTCCTATCTTCCTCTCACATAGCATATGCAGCAAAATCATATAGCTCACAGGATCAGGATGTAAGACTGTCTTCCCGATTTGACAGTAGTACTTCAGAACTCTCTCTAAATCCCCAATCGATGCAAACACAGTCAGTCATATCATTACGTTGTATGTCTTACACTACCGGAATTCACTTCTTTGCCGAGCGCCGGAGGCTTTGCCGAGCGTTTTTTTTCGGGCGCTCAGCAAAGAAGGCTTTGCCGAGAGCAAAATAAAAAACACTCGGCAAAGAAGGCTTTGCCGAGCGTCCGATAAACGGCTCTCGGCAAAGAAGTTTCTTTGCCGAGAGCCAAAAAAAAACACTCGGCAAAGAAGGCTTTGCCGAGCGTCCGATAAACGGCTCTCGGCAAAGAAGTTTCTTTACCGAGAGCCAAAAAAACACTCGGCAAAGGCTTCTTTGCCGAGTGCCAAAGTAAAACACTCGGCAAAGCAAATTTTCAAACCACATTTTGGTGCCCTAAACGAATTCAAATAAAAAAGTTTTCAACTACAAAGTTTCATAACTTTTTATGATCTACAAACTTTATATTGGTCATTTCTTTATTCGACAAAGTAATAATTACGTTGTTCACAAAATCTATATGTCTCTCATGTAGTTCCATGAAACTACAAGAGAGATATATAAGATTTGTGAACAATGTTAGCACCACAATTTCGGATGGAAAAACTTCCTAAATGAAGTTTGTAGATCTCGAAAGGTTATGAAACATTGTAGTTGACCACTTTTTAATTTGAATTCATCTTGTCATGGAAAACTACGTTTGAAATTCAAAATTTTAAAATTTTAAAATTCGAATTTTTCAAAAGACCTCGGATGGAAAAACTTCCTAAATGAAATTTGTAGATCTCAAAAAGTTATGAAACATTGTAATTGACCACTTTTTCATTTGAATTCATCTTGTCATGCAAAACTACGTTTGAAATTCAAAATTTTAAAATTTGAATTTTTCAAAAGACCTCGGATGGAAAAACTTTCTATATGAAAAATATAGTGGTCGAAAAGTTATAAAACTTTGTGGTTGACAACTTTTTGATTTGAATTCGTTTAGGGCCTCAAACAATCAATTTTCATTTGGTTTAGTATAATATTTGAGTAACTGAAACGGCATATAAACGCATGTGAGTGTGTAGTGCAGGTGGCAGAGGAGGTATCGCGTGAGTGAGAGGTCACGAGTTCGAATCCCGCCGACCGCGTAGCCGTGAATTTTGCGCGAAAAATGCCGCGACTTGCGCCAATGGGCCCCTCCCCCGATTGAAAAAAAAAAATTCTAGATTTTTTTCGCATTTTTTTATTTCGCGCTTTGCCGAGCGTCGGGCTCTCGACAAAGGCTTTGCCGAGTGCCCGATAAACGGCTCTCGGCAAAGAAGCCTTTGCCGATCGGATTTTTGCCGAGGGCGTTTTGCCGAGAGGTGCGCTCGGCAAAGGCTTTGCCGAGGGCCTTAGAGGCTTTGCCGAGAGCCTGGGGCCCTCGGCAAAGCAGCCGGCTCCGGTTGTGTTAGTATCAAGCTTGACACCTCTAACCGCCATGCTAGCAAACAACACCTCGCTGCATTGTTAGATAACCCAAATATGTTGATCAGTGTATTGAACGTATACGTATCTGTCATAACCCCATGAACTTCAGCTTCCTAGGAGGGCTCCCATAGAGATCAATCTGTTATATGTCACCACAAGCTTCGGCTTCCTAGGACGCTCCTGTCCCTCAATGGCTGGTGGTGCACCAGCAGCAGTAGCAAATTTGTCGACGCAGATGTCAGCAAGCAAGAACTGCATAGGACCGTCCGAATCAACCGTGATGCAGTCAAGATCAAGGAAACAGACCTCGTACTACTACAGATTCAAACATCACTGTCGGCCCATCACTGCCGGATTGTATTGGGCCGGCAGTGATAAATCTTCACTACCGGTTCAAACTCTGACAGACATTCAAATGATTGGGGTAGGGGTCAAACCGGCAGTGAAGCTCATTATCACTGCCGGTTCGTGGCTGGAATCGGCAGTGAAGCTTCACTGCCGGTTCGTGGCTGGAACCGGCAGTGATAATGATCTTCACTGCCAGTTCGTGGCTGGAATCGGCAGTGATAATGAGCTTCACTGCCGGTTCGTGGCTAGAACCGGCAGTGATAACACTACTACAGAATAGTAGTCTAAACTCACGTAATTTTTATGTATCCCGGTTAAGTCTAAACTCACGTCCAGTCCGCACCCAGACTTGTCCGCTCTCTCTCTCTCTCCGCAGACTTCTCCTCCGTCGCGCACCTCCGCGCGCCGCTCGCTCCTCCCCTGTCCGGATGACCTCCCTCGCTGCTAGCCCTCCCCCGCCTGGGCCTCCCTTGCTGCTCGCCCCTCCCCACCTACCTCCCTCATGGTGCCCACCCCTTCCTCACCCGAATCCGGAGTTTTGGTGCCTGATGGAGGTGGATCTAGATCCAGCGGCGGCGAGGAGGAAGAACCCTTCTCCTTTGTGATGTACGAATCGTTTTGTGGGTGAGTTGATTTGTGATGTGTTGAATCCCTCCTCCTTTGTTTGTGATGCACGAATTTTTATTGGATGAACTGCTTGATGGAGCGGCGGCGGTGGCCTTCCAACCTTAGCAATTTCAATCTGACCTTGTAGTGCATAAATTCTACTTTCATGTGCGAGTAAATAGTCTAATATTGAGCAACTGTCTGACACTTCAAAATTGTTAACATCTTTTTTTCATTTCAGAGAAGAAGTTTTTGGTCCAGTTGCACCCCTTATACCATTCAAAACTGAGGAAGAAGCAGTCCATATGGCCAACGATACAAACGCAGGTTCATTAACAATATCTAGTGCACCAATTATTTAATACTCTTGAACAAATTAGATGTTAGCATAATTTGCACGTTATGCCTTAGCAAGGAAATGTTAATAGAGCTAGGCAGGATACAATTTAGTAACATCGGTTTATTTCTTGTCCATAGAAGCTGTAATATGCAATATAGCATTTTTCTCTTCTTGATATTAAGACCCAAAATAACTTAAATGTTCTTTATTATACAGCAGTACCTTTTGATGTCTTAAAACTGAACTATGCTGAGAACTGTGTGCATACCGCTAACAATGGAAGATGTGGATCATTGTCTACAAAGTAGACATCTCCCTTGTTATGTCTGATCTCAAGCATTTCCCCATTGTGCTGGATCTGCAGGCTTAGCTGCATACATATTTACCAAGAGCATACCTCGTTCATGGCGTGTATCTGAATCTCTTGAATACGGCTTAGTTGGGGTAAACGAGGGAATTATTTCAACAAGGTAAGAAACAGCCAATGATACTCCTCCTTTTCTAAAATGCAGGGCGTTTTACTTTTGTCCTAAGTCAAAACTTTTCTAACTTTGAACAATTTTATAGAAAAAATATATTGACATCTACAATACCAAATAAGCGCACTATCAAGACATTTCATGGTGGATTTAATGAAGCTAATTTGATGTTTCAGATGTCTGTGCAATGTTCTATACACAGTAAAGTTAGAGAAGTTTGACATCGGGCAAAAATAAAATGACATACATTTTTGAATGGTTGGGGTAGTATACAATGGACTACTCTGTGGCTGGCACATCAATATTAATCTGCCTTAAAATGTTTAGGTGGCACCATTCGGTGGAGTAAAGCAGTCTGGTCTAGGGAGAGAAGGATCGAAGTACGGCATCGACGAATACTTGGAGGTTGATAAGGTTCTGGGGATGGGCATAGTATGTCTCTTCTTGGTTCTCACAAATATTTGTTCAGGGCTCGCATGTGTTTCTGTTTATCGGTTCCTTTTGTATTGTCTCTTGTTTCTGAGCCGCTCTCTTGAGCATTTGGGTGAACATTTAGTCGTACTTTTTTTTGCTTTTATTAATCCTGAGGATATCGACGGAGATACTCCTAGTATCCTATATTAGTATATAAGATGGATTCCATGGTCGCTTCACTTGAATCTTTGTTTGCTACTGCTGCTCCAAACTGGGGCCATGTTTGGATGACAATTTTTAGGTAAAGTTTACAGTTGGACCTTCCAACCTTAGCAATTTCAATCTGACCTTGTAGTGCATAGATTCTACTTTCATGTGCGAGTAAATGGTCTAATATTGAGCAACTGTCTGACACTTCAAAATTGTTAACATCTTTTTTCATTTCAGAGAATGATAACCAAGAAGAGCATGCTCCAGCGAGCATGTATTCCCTTTTTTTGTTTTTTTATAGCCTATCAGTGCCGGTTTGTAACACAAACCGGCAGTGATTGCTCAAGTATCACTGCCGGTTTGTAACACGAACCGGCAGTGATACACGAGCTATCACTGCCGGTTTGGCATAACCGGCAGTGATGTGATCAGCTTATCACTGCCGAGTTGGTTATGGCGGTTCAAAATCCGCCAGTGAAGGGGGGTTTTGAACCGCCAGTGATGTCCTTCTCTGGTGTAGTGTCGAACCTGCCGTTGCACCAATTGTAGAAGAGAGCGAGCTCGTCATCGTGGCGACCCTCCTCCTTGAAGATGCGGAGGAAGTTGATCATGGACAGCCTCATCAGGCACGACACCCCAGCCCGCATGTGACGGAGCAGCAGTAGGCTCCCCGCGCCAACCTGACCATGGCGAGCGCGAGGGGAAGACCAGGCGCGGGAAGAGCGGGAGGACGGTGGAGCACGTGGCGAACTTCTTAGTGACGGTGGCGACGGTGGTCATGGGAGCACGGCCATGACGAGCGCGGACCTGGCCCCATGGATGTTCTCGCCATCGGCGGCGCCTAGCAGGGGGAGGAGAATTTTTTTGGAAGCGGCGGCTGTTGTGATGGATTGATGGGATGCGATCAGTTCCACCGAAGGAACCTCTCGCGGAGGCTGCGGCCTCGCGGCTTTGCGGGCGGGTGAGAAATAACGGGAGCGTGACGGAGTGACGCAGAGGAAACAGTGTGTTTCGTCACATACTTGGTCCTTGTCGCCTTTGGGTCCGCCTGTCAGATCCATATCATGCGTTAAATCTAAGATTGAAACACATCCGAGGGTGGATGCCTTAGGTGGGTAGGGGATGTTTGGGTGACAAGTTATTTTTATTTTATTTGCTCCTTTATATATAGTATAGATATAGATAGATAAATGAATAGAATAGAATAGATGAGTTAGTTATTACTAGCTTTAAGATAACATCTCTAATAATATTAGCTTTTAACACATAACTCATAACATGAATAATCCTACGAGACATTCTCATGTAATAATCTTGAAATGTGTGTATAAGACTGGCTCTTGATCAAGAGATAATTTTTCTCTCTCTTCTACTAAAATATAAAATAACATACGAGCTAGCTCATAAACCACAATTGGAGCTGCCCAAAGAAACTTGGGGCCCAAATGGAGTAGCACACGCCTCGCCACTAAGGAGCTGGATGGATTAGTGGTGATGGTGGACCAGGCCATCCAATGAAAGGCTCTTAAGGTGGAGCTGATGACCAGCTACTCTGACACCCTCAAGAAGCAGGTCCGTAGATGCAAGATTCTCAAGAGGAAGAACCCGCACCCTAGATCTCAGCTGGCTAGCTAGAGCTGCTTGTTCTTCCGTTTAGCGGTGGTTTGGTGCCTGTTGGTTTGTAGGATGGCATTAGTCTCTACGACTGCCAACCCTCTGTAATCCTTGCTCCCTCTGCCCCTTCATGGGCATGGCCGTTGTATTTAGGCTTCAAATGAATCAAACACGCCTTAGTTAAAACCCTGACAGGGTCATGAGGCGGTGGAGCAAGACCCTGACAGGGTTTCGGGGTGGCGGGCGCCGGTGATGTTGAACAAAAGGTTACTATTTGTAAAATTTATTATATAAAAGTATAGCTAGAAAATTAACGGTGAGAAACTATTATAATAAGCTTGTTTGCTGATAGTTATTAACAAACAGGTTGCAATGGTCATGTAAAAGTTGTAATCATAAGTTGTCAATAAAATAACACAAAAAAAATATATTGAAAAGTGATAATAAGAAGTTGTGGTGATAAGTTAATCCTACAAAATGAATGTTATGCACAAAATTTATAAGAATAACTTTCTAAAATTTCAAATTAATGGAAACTATTTTTTTCTCCTAAAAGCAAAAGTACTGGATGTTTGTATCATGGCTCGTCGATTTTCAGTCAAACGAAGGTTTGCTGATTAGTGGAGTAGTTAGGGCCTATTTGGTAAAGCTCCGGCTCCAGTCAAAACAACTTCAGTTATGGCTTCACCTGTGGAGTAGATTCACTTGGAGAGCTGAAGTAGTTTTTTTTGGACCGTTTAGCAAAACAAATTCTCCTGATAGTCCAAAAGGACGAATTGTCATAATACCCTTTTTTTTCTTTTTCTTTTTTCATTTTTCTTTTCTTTTCTTTCCTTTGCTATCCTTATCTGCTCAAGGTCAAACCGCGCGTGATCTTATCCGCATGACCACGTCTCCTTCATGCCTCTCTAGTTGCCACTGCGCCCACCACGCCGGATATCTCCACACCCAGCGCCCCTCACCTGCTTCACCCGTGCCCGCAGTGCCTGGGCGGCCCCGTGCGCGCCGCTCCCGGCGGCCTCGTGCGTGCCGCATCTGACAGCCCCGCTTTCAGAGATCCGGCATCCTGCGCTGTCGCCCGCGCTAGCTACCCCACGCGCTTGGAGATCCGGCGTCCTGCGCCTGCCCGGAGGCAACCGTTGTCGGCAACCCTGTGCCCGCACGACACAAGGCCATGGCCCAGCGGAGGCCGCTGTGCCAGGACGTCCATCATCGTCGCAGCACGGGAGTCTGCTGCCTCCCAAGTCGTTGATGTCCAAGTCGCAGGCACTGACCAGCTTGCTTGTCGGTGGTGCGAGAGGGAAGGAGAGAGAAAAGGAGGAATCAGTGAGGACAGAAGGACCTGACAAGTGAGCCCCACATGTTGGGTTGAGTTTAGGGTACAGTCAGCATGCCACGTCAGCATGCATAACGGGTTAAGACCTGTTTAGACCTGGATAACACCCGGAGCCAGTTTCATAGACCTAGAAATACTATTTTGAAAATAGAGACCCAGATGACACATCCTGCCAAGTTGACGGTGTATGAACAACCACGACGGTGACGACCTTGACTTGAGGCATGCGGCCATGGCCCATGAGGACCGCATGATTGCTTGCTGTCGTCCCACTCGCATGTCCGTCCGTCAGTCCGTGACCATTTGGCCTGGCCATTTGGCCAACCATGTGGCATAGCTCAGGGCGCGGCAGTCAGGTCCGGTGGCTGTGAGCTGGTCGACGGTGTCGCGCAACACCTGCAAGCTCTCTTCCACCAACCCCCCATTCTCAGCTTCATTAAGCATGCAGTATACACCAATCATTTGTGTCTTCAATTTATTTAATTACTACCATAAGAAACATTTACCTTTGCTGATGGAGGGGGAGCATGGCGCCGGCAGGGTCATGAGGCGGTGGAGCAAGACCCTGACAGGGTTTCGGGGTGGCGGGCGCCGGTGATGTTGAACAAAAGGTTACTATTTGTAAAATTTATTATATAAAAGTATAGCTAGAAAATTAACGGTGAGAAGCTTTTATAATAAGCTTGTTTGCTGATAGTTATTAACAAACAGGTTGCAATGGTCATGTAAAAGTTGTAATCATAAGTTGTCAATAAAATAACACAAAAAATTTATATTGAAAAGTGATAATAAGAAGTTGTGGTGATAAGTTAATCCTACAAAATGAATGGTATGCACAAAATTTATAAGAATAACTTTCTAAAATTTCAAATTAATGGAAACTATTTTTTTTCTCCTAAAAGCAAAAGTACTGGATGTTTGTATCATGGCTCGTCGATTTTCGGTCAAACGAAGGTTTGCTGATTAGTGGAGTAGTTAGGGCCTATTTGGTAAAGCTCCGGCTCTAGTCAAAACAACTTCAGTTATGGCTTCACCTGTGGAGTAGATTCACTTGGAGAGCTGAAGTAGTTTTTTTTCGACCGTTTGGCAAAACAAATTCTCCTGATAGTCCAAAAGGACGAATTGTCATAATACCCTTTTTTCTTTTTCTTTTTTCTTTTTTCTTTTTTCTTTTTTTTCTTTCTTTTTCTATCCTTATCTGCTCAAGGTCAAACCGCACGTGATCTTATCCGCATGACCGCGTCTCCTTCATGCCTCTCTAGTTGCCACTGCGCCCACCACGCCGGATATCTCCACACCCAGCGCCCCTCACCTGCTTCACCCGTGCCCGTGGTGCCTGGGCGCCCCCGTGCGCGCCGCTCCCGGCGGCCTCGTGCGTGCCGCATCTGACGGCCCCGCTTTCAGAGATCCGGCATCCTGCGCTGTCGCCCGCGCTAGCTACCCCACGCGCTTGGAGATCCGGCGTCCTGCGCCTGCCCGGCGGCAACCGTTGTCGGCAACCCTGTGCCCGCACGACACAAGGCCATGGCCCAGCCGAGGCTGCTGTGCTAGCACGTCCATCATCGTCGCAGCACGAGAGTCTGCTGCCTCCCAAGTCGTTGATGTCCAAGTCGCAGGCACTGACCAGCTTGCTTGTCGGCGGTGCGAGAGGGAAGGAGAGAGAAAAGGAGGAATCAGTGATGAGAGAAGGACCTGACAAGTGGGTCCCACATGTTGGGTTGAGTTCAGTGTACAGTCAGCATGCCACGTCAGCATGCATAATGGGTTAAGACCCGTTTAGACCTGGATAACACCCAGAGCCAGTTTCATAGACCTAGAAATACTATTTTGAAAGTAGAGATCCAGATAACACGTCCTGCCAAGTTAACGGGGCATGAACATCCACGACGGTGACGACCTTGACTTGAGGCATGCGGCCATGGCCCATGAGGACTCCATGATTGCTTGCTGTCGTCCCACTCGCATGTCCGTCCGTCAGTCTGTGACCATTTGGCCAACCATGTGGCCTAGCTCAGGGCGCGGCAGTCAGGTCTGGTGGCTGTGAGCTGGTCGATGGTGTCGCGCAACACTGCAAGCTCTCTTCCACCAACCGGAGTAGTACAGAACATCAATCACCTGTGTCTTCAATTTATTTAATTACTACTATAAGAAACATTTACCTTTGCAGATGGTGGGGGAGCAAGCATGGCGCCGGCAGGCTCACGGGGCGGCGGAGCAAGACCCTGACAGGGTTTTGGGGTGGTGGGCGCCCGTGATGTTGAACAACGAAAGGTTGATATTTGTAAAAAAATTATTAGATAAAAGTGTAGCTAGAAAATTTATGGTGAGAAATTATTATAATAAGCTTGTTTGCAGATATTTATTAACAAACAGGTTGCAATGGTCATGTAAAAAAGTTGTAATCATAAGTTATCAATAAAATTACACAAAAATTTATATTGTAAAGTGATAATAAGTTGTTGTGGTGATAAGTTTGTCCTACAAAATGTTATGCACAAAAATTATAAGAATAACTTTCTAAAATTTCAAATTTATGGAAACTATTTTTTTCTCCAAAAAGCAAAAGTACTGGAGATTTGTATGATGGTTCGGTGATTTTAAGTCAAACGAAGGTTCGCTGATTAGTAGAGTAGTTAGAGCCTGTTTGGTAGAGCTCCGGCTCCTGTCAAAACTGCTTCAGTTATGGCTTCACATGTGAAGTAGATACACTTGGAGAGTTAAAGTAGTTTTTTGGATCGTTTGGCAAAACAGTTTCTCCTAATAGTCCAAATGGACAAAACATCCATAATACCTAACTTATCAATTCCATTCCGGTGGTCATTCCGGTTTACCCATTGGAACGGAACATGCCGATACCGGTGCTTTCCAGTGTACCGTTCTGGATTTAATAATTTAATAATATATTTATGTATATACATATAAATAAACTATTATTACAAATTTTTTGAGCAGAAACTATTGGGCAGACCCAGTGCTAGAGGCTCCCACACGAGTGGGGTCTGGGGAAAGGAATAACCGAAGCAAAGTCTTACCCCTGTAGAAATTCTGCAGAGAGACGACTTCGAACCCAGGACCTAGTGACTCGGCAAGCTAGCACTCACCAACTGCACAGAAACTATTATTAAAAATAAATTTAATAAACACTAAAGCACATATAAAGCATCGGCACAGGCTCAACAGCGGCCCAAGCTACATTGGCCTGTGAAAACTAACGCATCCCAAATTCCCAATCGAGTGCCTCGCCTGCTCTGCGTAGCCTACGGCCGCCGCCGTCGTCGATAGACGAGGGCTGCTGCTCTCGATGTGCCTCCTCCGCACTCGCGAGAGTTCTAGATTCGCTATCGCTGGTGAGTGCTTGGGCTGTTGCTGACCGGTCGATACCTCTGCTGTGCATCTTCCTCTTTCTTGTCTGCTTGCTTCTTTGTGCACTTTTGTGTGACGTAAGCAGAAGACATCATATGATGCTTGCTTGTAATGTGGGTAATTCTTCAAGGCGCGACGCGAAAACGTTGAGGGCCACCACAGGATCAGCCAACGCGTGCGCATGGAGCTCGATAAATAACATTTAGCATTTCCTGTATGTGCAAATTAAGACACCTATAAGGATTATAAAGATATTTCTCGTGACAACCCATGCATGTATGGACGGTAAAGCAGACAAAGTTGTGATTCACCCTGCTTCCTCCTTTCATTTTCTTTGTGTTGTGGAAAGCAGAAGCAGGCAATGCTTGCGTTAAGGCTAAGAAATTTTCAAGGTGTGCACAAAGGCAATGGACGAGGACCAACAGAAAAATCCCATGCATATATAGAGAGGCTGAAGCAAAGAACGTTTTGCTTTTTAAAGATACTAGGTAATGTGCCCGTGCGTTGCTACAGGACAACTAAATTTTTGTACTAAAAACACACATATCACACAATAAAATAACAATACTATGAAATTGAAAAACGGCGTTAATTTAATCCAAAAAACAAAGTTCGTGAAATTAACAGAATTACGGAGAGCGTGGCGTCGCAGGCTCAACAACTCTACTGTATAAATCTTTCCGTGCGTCAATGCCCTGATAATTTGAGCATGAACTGTTGTATTGTTAAAAAAACGATAATGTGAGCGTGGTGTTCGGAATGTCAATATTATGATAAATATGTGGTTTTATTTTTAGAATACAACCATCATATATGCATGAGTTTTGTGGGAGATCTGAAATGTAGAAGTCTAGTCATTCTTGTGCAGCATCTCGTTAGGTAAAATAATGCATACCTAACAAAAAAAATTCTAAGATAATTAGGTCATTTAGGCAGCTTCATGAACAGGCAGAAAGTAATTCCGGGGACCACTCATCACATTAATAGAACAGTTGATGGATAGCATCCGTAGAGGAAACATGGGATGCCTGCAAATGTACCAAAGGCAGATCATCATTCAAATATTTCAATTCTGTAGCAATGTATCAAAGATCAATGACGTTGGGGTCTCCCCATATAGCACTCAAAAATTAGTTTCCTACATGGTCAACAAATATACATCAATATGCCTCTCCAAATGGCATACTAAATCAATGTATACCCTACTGGTTCAAAAAAACTGCATTTCTCAGACTTTTTCTCGAACATTAGGAGAGTTGTGTATCATTATATTAAAAAGAGAACATTTCTAAACATAGATAGGAAAAGATCAGTGAACTTCTTTTCTCATTAAGCAGCAGGCAAGGTCCATCAATGTTGCCCAAAATCAATGTACGAAGCTAATTTATAACCAAGATAAGGTAAGTAAACCACAAGAGAGCAATCTGAAGGCCACTAATAGAATAGCAATGCGATCATCTCTGAACAGATAGAGCGTTGAAACATGAATGGTAAGTAACAGCCCTGATGAACAGAGGCATGATGTTCTAATTCAGGGGAAATGCGTATGATCTAATCAAGGTAACAAGAATTTTCAACAATAGATGAAACACACCCATTGGCACTACTCCAAACTTTGTTTTTTTCCCATAAGGCATCATGCTAGTTACTTTGACGCATGCTGAGCAGAAAGCACACAATGTAACCTATGAAACAAAAACTCAGTTTCAGTCCCGCATCAAGATAGAATGGCAAAACTATCCGCTATGAGGATCCTCGCTAAAGAAGTAAGTTGCTTCCACCCTATAATTAACAGTTGTATATTATGCTATATCGAACCTGAAGACAAAGGCATGATCTGGGCTCCTAAATCCTTATACATTTACCTCCAATAAACGGGAGACAACTATAGCTTCTATGCATTCCTGCAGAAGCAAATAAAGTGGTTCTCAATGAATATACGAAGGTATGATCTCAAGGCACACAAATGAAGGACGTCAGGAAAATTTCTATAAATTTATATGCCAACTATTTCTAACGCTATAATGCAACATGTTTTATTCGTCTCAAACGAAACAGCAAAGCAAAGCGGCAAGTAACGATACCTAGCACAAAAGGCATACCAATATACTGAGGCTGTGATCTCCAACACCACCATCCTGAAAGAACAGGCTAATATCGAGATAAGAAGCTAGTTCATTTCCTCGTGTGCACATCTTTTGCAAATTACATAGAGAAATGGAGGGATAATTAGTATGTAGCAGTGAGAAATCATGAGCAAGGGCTAACTGGTAATTTTAGAAATAAGTCCAATAATAGAGAACTAAGCGTATCAAAAGAAATAAGCTATGAGGGTAATTTATTTCTTTATCCATTATCTGTTTTTTAGTATTTTTTAGGTAAATGCACAGAGGTCTATATATGATATGAAATTAGCAGAAGAGAGTAGTACAACAAAGATAGGTATGAAGCTTAAGCTTACCAATCAAGATATATTTTTTTCAGAAAGGTAAGAACAATTGCTCAAAAAAATTTATACCGATGGTGAGAAACTCTACTGTGGTTTTCCTTTGAAGCTATAAAGTCATATAATGGTTATGACATCTTTTAAGCTAGGTACAAAATAACAAATCTTGCATGGCTAGATTTTTTTTCCCTGAACTGTGCTACAAAATATTTTGATATAGCGCAACATTGTCCTTCTTTTATATGGGAAAAAACAACAGCATATATGGTGTATATAAGAATGAAAAAAAATCAACGAAGCATGATTCTCAATTATCCTGAATACCGAACTATAGAGGTAAAGCATGTATAGCAGAACCTGAAAGACAGGATCAATGAAGTTACAACCAAGAAGCAGGAGAGCACAGTCACAAAAAGATTCAGGATCGATAGCATGTTCCAGCATAATTGACAACATTAGAAGGCGTCATGGATTGTAGGTAGGTAATGCTTAGTTTCCTTACATCTGACCAACTCACAATTAAAAATATTAGTAAACAAATAAAAACATTGTCAATGTCCGATACTAATGAATGGTGAAGAAACCACAACATCAAAGCACTAACACATGAAACTGTAATGCATAAACAAACGGGCAAGCATGCTGACCTTTTTCAGCGCAAACACGTGGGAGGCTCCATGAGAAGTTCATTAACTTTTCCTCGCCAGAGTAAAAAAACACAATTTAACACTGTACTTTGGCTTTCTCCTAAATGTCGACAGAAGCATGGTCTTCTTGACAGGGGAAGAATGGTCAAAACACATCAGCATGTATCATCAGTCATCAAGGTGGACCGACAATCAATTCCGGTTTTCTTTGTTCTTACTTCTACTTTAAAAAGTTCTGTACAAATAAAAGTTTAGCTGTGAGCTCTCACTGGCTCACTTCAGTGCATGAATATTCGTACCTGTTACTGTCGATGGCGTGGAGGCTGGCGCTCATTTCCTACTATGACAAGAAAGCACCGCGCTTGATGTCCGGCTGTAGGTAGTTCATACACTGGAGCCCTTGCTCGTAGTTTGGCTTTGAATTTGTTCAAACACAGGCTTTCAGTGCATCAATAGATGAGTGGACCAAAAAAAGAAAATGAGAAGGATGTCTGTCCTGAAAGTGCAATAGGAAAGATTTTCTCTATCACTTTAAGACACATTGTCATACTTTCAAACAAGGGAGCTGAGCAAATCGGGGCAACAGATCTTTCACACCACTACAGGCAAATCAGATCATAAGCTTCAAATTTACTACTCTTTAAACCCTTGTCATGCCCTCAAGAATTGAGGCCTTTAAATAGGACCGGTAAATGCAAAATATTTTAGGACGTGAGACCTTCCTAAGATCCTGCTCAGCTAAAAACAATGGTCATCAATCACGAACAAGATTAAAGCACAATTAGTTATGATCATGAACATATCAAAGATATTAGACAACCCACTTTCATCGAGTCGAGATACTTAAATTACTTTTAAAATATTGACCCATTGAAATTAGCATCATTTGGTGTAAAAAAAGGCTACCATGTAAATCCAGAATGACATCAATTTACAAAGCAAAACCAAGTTCCTGATGGACTATCTATTTTCAAATGTATGCTGCAATAATGTTTGTGCTGTATTCCACAAAGCAGTATATTCACATGCCTCGGTTCGTCCATTTATCCCCCACAGAACAAAAAAAATCTTGAGGAAAAACAATCATGGTAACAACTTCTACACTAATCATCCATTATCAGGTCTAGTGATATTATCCCAAGCAAATAATGTTTGTTCAGTTTTTCTTTGAGACACGACATGCTCTCCAAGCAATATGTTTAATGGGAACAATACTATGACCAGCAAGAAAAGTTCGGATCATTGCCGTGCTCCGCTTGCATGCTCTTTAGATCATTGCCGTGCTCCGTTTCCTCGCTGATAAATCATCAAACACCTATCGAACAAGTGTGGGAGTGGCGCTGCATGCTTACCTGGTGGGCAGGAAGTAGGCCTTGACGGGGATGTAGCGTGCTAGGCCCTCGTCCTCCTCCTTCGAGCTCGTGCGCCGCGGCAGCGTCCGTGGCGGTGTCCGCGGCCCTGCTGCCCCGTCCAGCGCCCGATGGCCCCGCACGGCCCCTGCCCTTGGCCCCACGCTGATTCCTCGCAGGGGCCAGGCGACGGGATCCGTGGCCGGCAACCCCGCACGGCCTCTGCGCAGGCAGCTGGCGACTCTGCACCGTGGCCACGCACACCTTCCAAGCCCCTGCGGCCTGCGACCCAGTATCCTTGGCCGGCGGCCTCCGCTCGTTCGGTGTCGCAATGCCCGATCTGGAAGAGGAGGACGTCGGCACGTGGGGGAAAGAGGGAAGGAGGAGTGGGCGTGGGGCGTGGGATGAGGGGGACAGGAGGAAGGAGGAGTAGCGTGCATCGGTGGGATCACAAAAGGCAGACTCGAGATCGGAGAGGAGGATGCGGTGTGGTGTGGGCGAGCGAAGGGAGAGGGTCGCGATGGTGTGGCCGCGTAGAGGAAGCGCGGTGAAAGCGGGCAGGGGATCCCAGGGACGGTGGTTTCCTTTTACACCGAGCGGGGATCGCAGGGGTGGAGCGACGCGGTGAGGCAAAATATTGTCGCACCAAAACAGTGTCTTGTCTTTAGCTTCTACTAGGTCTGGACACTCTATACTCTGTACATCACCGATCTCATCCATCACCTCGCTGGCTCCCTGTCGGCCACAATCAGAGAATAAAAAAACAGTCGGTGGAGAAGGCTTATCCTTCCGAACTTCACGATTCGCGTGCAGCTCGTGGTCCTGCCCATCCGAGAGCAGCAGCCGGAGAGCATGAGAGAGAACGTGCGCCAGCATAGGAAGCAGCAGAGTAGGGGCATACAGGTCTCTTGGCATCATTCTTGGTATCGCTGTCCACCCGTTGAACGTCTTGCCCGTGTTCAGTTCCGGAATTGGTAGCACCGAATTGGTACAGTGCGTATTAAATTTGTACTGTACCAATTTGTTTTTATTTGGTAAAAATTATCTAAATTTTAATTAATTAGACTCAAAATGTTCATCTCGTAAAGTACAATAAAATTGTACAATTAGTTTTTAATTTCATCTACATTTAGTACTCCATGCATATGACGGCATTTTGATGTGATGTGAATCTTCTTTTTGCATAGTGGAATTTGAGGGTTAAATTTGGGAACTAAACAAGGCCCTTGTATCGTGGGATAGAGGGAGTATGCTGCAGCAGATCAACCACACGACAGTTCGTTACTGCTTGGACCTAGTAGTAGTAGCCTAGCGGTAGTACGCCGTGGTCTTTCGCTTCTCCGGGCCAAACCAAAACACAAATTTCGCTCGCTCCCTCGGTGCTTAGTGCCGCGCTGACCACGTCCCGCGGCCCGGCCCAGATCGCGCATTCCCACCTGTGCCAGCTCGGCCAGCCCAGCTCACGAGCTCCCGCATTCCCGCCCCCGTTTCCAGCTCGTGCAGGCGACTACAAAATAGTGTATAGGTGGTGTGTTGAACACAACACCTATGGTCCGAGAGCAACTTCAAGAGTTTCCAAAACCCACTCTCAATCTAGATATTTTTGGCAAGATTAACAAAAGCTGCTCTCTGACAACTCCTATCTCAACTCCCCGCACTCGGGAAACTCATCCTCATCGCGCGGATAAATAATATGTGCATAAGGGTGTGGTGTAATAAAGAGTAAGACAGGGTTCCTGATACAAATATACAAGAGAGATAAAAAATATAAAAGTTGTTAGAATAATTTAGAAATAGTTTAGAAATCGTGATGTAAAATAGTTTTCTATATTTTAGAATCGATATTTTGGAAACTGTTAGACAAACCTATTATACTCCTAACTTTTCTTAGCCACATGGAAAACACATTGATTTACCAATTACTTTTTTTCGGAACTATTGGAGATGCTCTAATAAAGTCATTCTCCACCACCACACCAAATAAATATTTATCTTTTTTTCATATCGCTTCTACATGCATGTTATACTTTATATTGTTTCTATATATATTGCTCCTATGTAGCATAGGTGACGGTCGCTGACCTTATATCTGCATGTATTACCAGCTTTTGTATAGCACAGAAGATGAGATGATGGACCTCATGGATGTCAGCAATGAAATACAAGAAACTCTTGTGAGAAGCTACAATGACATTTAGGGGGGAAGAGTTGGGAGGAGAACGTGGCTATTTCTATGTGATCTGCAATTGACTATTATATATAATTTGATGTGTCATGTGATGTATATAAAATCTGACATTTATCATCACAAGAAGGTGGCGTGTATCTCTACTATAATTGAAGACTTCAGACTCATCACGCGTTGAAGCCTTCAACGCAACGCTCCCGTCCATATCGCCGAAGAAATATCGCCGAAGAAAAATAAAGGAAACCGCCGAGGACACTGGCCGCTATCTTCGGGACTCCACGATCTCCTCGCCCTCCACGATATCTGCGCGCAGGCCACAGACCCTGCGCCCTCCACTTGCTCGGCTGACCTCTATCTTTGCGCCGCCACGATCTCCGTGTGCAAGCCACCATCTCCGCGCGCACATCGGCGGCAGTCCGGCACCGGGCCTCGAGCGACGACCTCGCCGCTGCTTCGGCCCGCCTCCTGCCGGATCTGGGAGACCAAGACGGAACGACGGGAAGGGCACCCGGCAGTGCTTAGGACCGAGGGGGAAGGCCGAGACGCAAACGTGGTCGAGGATTCACCCGTGGAAAACTGCCGTGCTAATCCCGCCGCCGTCGCAACCAACGCGTTTCAAACGAGCCCGACGAACCTGCTGCCCGTGGCCACGCCGAGGAGCTCTGCTACCCGCCGCTGCGCCAAACGCAATTCACAGCACCAGCGTGCAACACCGGCGCTGACATCCTTCCTCTCCGGTGGACGCGGAAGGTTCGTGCAGCAGCTCGATCGCAGCCCAAGAACCCTAGAGCACGAGCTACTGCTGGCCGGCCGGTCGCAACCCCGGGGACAACATCGTAGATTATCCGTAGCGTTATCACGAACTACTCTACAAAGAAGTCCTTGACGACCACAACCGCGCCCTACTCGCCGCGGTCCACGCATCGTCGGACCCGTCTCTGTCCAGACGGACGTGCCAATAAGCAAGGTATGGTCCCCACTCTCTCGCCTTCCTGCTGTTCAAAACGGAGGTCCTGAACCTTGATTAATGGTATTGTATGCTGATCGTCATATTCTTTTGGAATCACAGGCGCAAGTAAATGGAGCATGATCGTGACTTAGTTGACAAACAAGTGGAGGAGCCTGAGGTAGTTGTTAGTCCAAACTTGTTCACAAGTGAGGTAGCACCCGAAGAACCAATATCCGTGCCCGTCGACTCAGGTGAATTCCATATGTAATCTTTGAACCTGTAGGTTCAATCAATGATATGATTATTACTTTAAATTTCATCAGCGTAGACTATATTAGTCAGCTTAGACCATCTTTCATTATTAATCATATTCCAAAATCATAAATTTAGTTTCCAAAATTAAAATAATTTATGATTTGCTCTGCTGGATACAGAAGAAACTAAAAAAAGTATAGAGACTGAGGCAAGAACCAAACCTGTTGGCAATTATCAGATAGTTAAAGAGGAGGAATTGCGATCAGCCTCTATCCAAGAAATGGATACGCCAGGTGAAATAGATGGATACAGACTATTTCAACGCTCTTTAGACCATAGTTATCCACAGTTACAATAATCATTGTTTAATTATTCTTTACTCATCTGGATACAGAAGACATTAAAAAGTTTATAGAGAGTGATGCAAGAATCGAGGCCTCTACCCAACAAATGCAAAACAAAGACGATGCTGATATAATTACTCTCGCTCGTAATTGTGAAGATGATGTTTTGGAGACTAAAACCATAGTGGACACTGATGAGTCCATAGAGCCCACGGATTGGCTACACAGAAATGATAATTATGATCCAGGAAGTAGAGGGCCATATACGATCCACACTGATCCATTGCCTACTTCTGGTGAGTAAGATTAGCACAACAACCTCATGCAATTTTTTAATAAAATATATATAAGGTATTTATTTATAGCTATGTTACTGTACTTATTATTTTAAAAATATTTGCAGAAGTACACCTACCAGAGCGGGGCTATACTAATGAAGATGTCCAAACCAAAGACGGATACAACAAGCGGAAGCGTGCACACGAGGATGACGTACGTAACAATCTCTCAAGCAACTCAAATATCCTCTCATATTTTCTGCCCGTATGACCCATTGCATACTAAATGTAAAAGAATGACGTATAAAACTGATATTACATATTGCATATGCAGATCATTATAAAGGATGGAAATGAAGTACAGTACAAAGATAATGATGTACAAACGCCACGGCTAGAAGCCAATAAATATCCAATACATGTTCTCAGTGAGATGATGGTGTTGCCTCAGTATAATAAGCCAAATAAAGCAAACAATGTACAAGTCATGCCTCAAGGTGATCCACCATCAATTTAAACCTATATGTCTTTAAATTTGGGAATTGATTAATTATTAATAAAAAATAATACCTCTCTAGATTATGCATGTACGCAACAAGATGTTGAGGTAATAGAATATATGAAGGGAAAAAGTAAAAAGCATCTGCTTATCAGAATCGATGATTGTTGGGGAGCAAGAGATGACATGGATTGTCTTTTTCTTGGGAATGAGCAAGTCAATGGCGCGGTAAGCATGTTTAACACTTGCTTCGGCATTAACTAATGTCCATGGGAAATATCTGCCAATCTTGAAATGACAAAATAAAAACTTGTAGGTCATTAGTCTTTATATCCAATTGATGCGGCACGAAGAACACCTACTACATAGAGAAGGTGGAGATGTTTATTTGGAGAATACGTGGTTCTCTCAATTACTACAACAAGAGGGAGAGGAAGATGAGATGAAAAAGAGCTGGATAAAAGAGGACATGGTTGAAACAAGGGTACAAAATTATTTACATGCTGATATGGTAAGATTTCACATATGCTAATTTTATACCCTTTCAAATCTAAGGAAATAGTTTAGATAAATGTCTATTACTGCAGGTCTTCCTTCCTATCAACATTACAAAATTTCACTGGTACCTGGCGGTCGTGAATGCAAATGAAGGTGAAATACATGTTTTGGATTCCTTCGGACAAAATATGACAGATTGGAAAGATCTCAGATATACGGTATGGCTTAACAATTGATATACAAACTTCTTTAAAATTCTTCATTATCTCTTTCTTAGTTAACCTTGCTGTTTTGGTCATTCCAGTTAATAGGAATGGAAAGACTAATAAAGCATGCACTGAAATGTAAACTACTAAACCAAACTAAATGGCTACACGGTATCGAAGTGTCATCTTGGGAGATTAAACATAAGATTACCGAACAAATGCAAAAAGATGGGTAAACTATCTTTCCATTTCGTGTATATACAATTGCACAACCAACAACCGTACCTCTAAAACTCATATTTTATTTATTTTTTTGAATATATGCTCAGTTGTAGTTGTGGATTATGGCTGATTAATTATATGGAATATTGGACTGGAACTGCTTTATCTGACCATGTCACCCAGGTAATTCTATAAGAGTTTATTTCTAAACATAATCATTTCTTTTGGATTGGTTAATATATATCAGAACTTGCTCAAATTTTCAGGAAGATATAAGTAACTTCAGGTTCAAACTACCTGCGATCTTGTATAACTCCCCGTTAAATGAAGCAAGAGGGTTACCGGATCATGGGCAACAGTTAGAGACCCACAATGAGCAAGACGGTGATGTCACAGAGCTCGATGAGCTGGATATAATAATGTCGGGTGAAATTAAGTTGACACGTGCAATAAAGTGGAAAAGTAGGGAACAAATATTGGCCGCAATATGCACAAACATCCAATTCATCGCTAGCGACAAAACTTTACTTCAGTAAGTCATTCTATAGTAAATTGTTTTGTTCTAATTTAGATATTTCAGTTATCCGTTCTAGAATTCATACAAAAAGTAATTTGTGGATTAACCTTGTTTTATAGCAAAGAGTGGGTACGAAGTACACGACCGTACCTAATTTCTTTGAATCTTGTCAAGATTCAAAATATTTTAGATGAGGATCTAGAGATGGATCATGAATGCTTAAATATGGCTATTCGGATGGCAGCGTGCAACCAACATATGGTTGGTAAGAAACAAAAATTCCACTACATGGACCTCAAGTTTGCTGTAAGTTGATATATAAATTTATTGTTTATCAAAGACTTACAATAATTGTATAATTAATTAAAATATATTTTTGCACAATCCTCAGGAAATAACTGGGTTTGGACGAGATCCACGATGTTGTGGCAGAATTGACAACGAATACCGCGGGAAATTGAGAAAAGTACTTGAGTGTTGGCCGGACATGGATTACAAAATTAAAGATTGTAACAACGTAAGTTATGTTATGTGTACTACTATACAAAATTAATTTATTTTGTTTAGCACTTATATTCTCTATGTTTGTTTTTAGATTCTACTACCATATTATCAAAGCGGACTGTACATTTTATTCATAATGGACATGAAAAACAAAACCGTGCACATTATGGACCCCCTTCAAGATGGTCCATGTTTCAAGAGTTATGATCAAACAATGGCTTATATACCTACGTTCCACACAATGGCTAGAATGTTCAGTCTCGCCATGGGGCTATCAAATTCTAAGTGGAACGGCAATATTTATGACTGGAAGAAAGAATACCCTACATGTGTAACAAAGGTTACACATAATAAATACTGGTAACCAGTTGTAATATATTTCACCTGTTACATCACAAAAAAATTATTTCATTTATTTACATCAAATAAACAACTGATCATGTCCAGGAAACTGGGAGGCTTTCTTGTATACAATTTCATGAAGTTCTGGGACGGCGAAAGATTGCCACCGATCAACAATGTAAGCATATATAGTCTCTAGCTATATTTTGTACACTACATAGAAAAACAGTAACTTTTTGTTAATCTATATACCATGCACAGCTCTCAACTTCACTGAGGATGGAATTCTTGGCAGACGTTTTGACGAGTCTTGCAAACGAATGTTCCAACAACATCCCTGAATATCTTCAAGAGATGATTAAGGAGTTAGGCAAAATGTAACTTAGATGGTCATAATATTAGAAAATTATACGTAGACTCAAGTACAATTGTGTTTACATTAGACTATGCAAAAATAATTTTCTTGTTTTAAGAGACATTCTCAAGAAAAATCCGTAGCGTTAGCACGGGCATTATACTAGTATATATAGAACACTAAGATCATCTCAAAGATTTTCCAAAACCCACTTCTAATCTTGATTTTTTTGGCAAGATCGAAAAAATCGATCTCCAACGACTCCCTATCTCAACCCCCGATCTTTCCGCACTTGGGAAAATCAGCCCGATCGTGCAGCCTATCGATTGGCTAATCTGAAGATGGAAGGACGTGGGTAGAAATAATGAGTATGATAAGACTCCCAATGCAAATATGCAAGAGAGAAAGAAAGTATTAAATTGGTTAGGATGATTTGGAAAATAGTTCATGATTTCTGATGCAAAATTGTCTTCTATATTTTATGAGTGAGATATTGAAAACTGTTGGACAAACTTAATAAATGCGCTCCCATCTTTTGTTTAGCCACTTAGAAAACTCATTGATTTACCGATGATTTTTTTAGAAACTATTGAAGATGCTATACGCCAGGTCACGGTCCGCCTGGACTCAAGATGGCAACGGGTATATACCCGACGGGTAGTACCCACCCGTACCCGTACCCGCACTCGCAAATTTTTACCCGTCGGGTTACCCGTACCCGCACTCGCAAATTTTTACCCGTCGGGTTACCCGTACCCGCATGCGGGTAAAAAAATAGTTCCATACCCGTACCCGCCGGGTAATTCTCACCCGATGGGTAACCCGTACCCGATAGCATACCCGAAAATTACCTAAAAATATCAAATAGTCACATACAAAAATAAATCATTCTAAGCTTCCAACAAGTTACAAACATGCTAACAAACATTATTAGCATCATTACAACAAAGGCAATCTACTAGAAATATAGTGGATGTCTCAATGGGCCAAATTCATGACTTATATGCGCTAAAATAACTGAGATTGACTAGTTATTTTTGCGGGTATGTCTTACCCGCGGGTATGCGGGTATGGGTAGTATACACCCGCACCCGTACCCGCATACCCGATGGGTATAGGATTTTGTCCAATAACGTACCCACGGGTAGAAAATTCATTCCATACCCGCCTCTTTATCGGGTAATACCCGTCGGGTACCCGGGTTTCGGGTACCCGTTGCCAGCTCTAGCCTGGACCCATCAGTAGTTCACCCAATCCGAGCCCAAGACGCGCCTATTCTTCAGGAACGGCCAGCGACGGCCTGCTCCTTTGTAGCCCCTCCGGAGCAGATCCCTGTAGCCCCCATCCGACACGATCGCCTGGCTTGCTGAAGTAGTGATCCTGACAGCGAGCCTTTATAAATGAACACACACCAACCAACTGGTTTCTCCCTCTTCAACAAGATTACGAGAGCAGCAGTGAGAAAAAGGATAATTTACTGTACGATATATAATGTGTAGTAATTTAATTATTAACGAGCATCATTTTCTTTTCTGAAGCAGCTCTGCTCCCATGATATACCGAGAATTACGTTTAGGAGATGCGAACGTAATCCAGACACAGCAATCAATCAGGCTGAGAGCACGGTTGCAGACACACAGCACTAACTAGTTGCGTTTCACGGTGTGCATGCAGTGACCTGCCGGCCTAGCTATGACAACCTTTTTCTTCCCTCCTTCCTGGCTATGCTAGGCCTTGTTCTCTTCCCTTCTAAATTCTAAGTTTTTTCACTCTTTCTTCATCACATTAATTTTTAAACGCATGCATGGAGCATTAAATATTGGTAAAATAAATAACTAATTACACAAATTAGTTGTAAATCATGAGATAAATCTTTTGAGCCTAATTAGTCCATGATTATACACTAATTGCTAAATACAAACGAAAGTGCTACAGTATCGAAAGTTGAAAAATTTTGTCATCTAAACAAGGCCCTAGCACTAGTAATATGTGTCACATCCGGTTTTCTAAAGAACAAAACTAGACTAATCATATGTGCGCCTAGGAAGTCCACACATATGTCAGAATGGAAAAGTATCAGAAACAATATTATTATATAACGTACACATAGCTATATTAACACTTACATCAGAGTATCGCGGAATGGTGACTATACTTCAGGCTCCATTCTTCTCAGGGACGGCTGACTGGTGGCTCCGTATGCCAAACACTTCTGAAAGACTTCTGAAAACTCCACTACATCTTTATCCTTCTTCTGAGCAACACCTTACTACACACTGGAGTGTGGTGGAAATAGCAAGAGTGAGTCCATGTCGAACTCAACAATTATAACACATGGTTCATGAGGCTCAAAAAGGCTAGACACTGTTTGACAACGTTTAGCTTTTAATCATCATATAATTAACAATTGAGTAGCATCAAGATATTCCACTTCCCATTAATGAATCAATGATCAATTGTAATAAGAATAATGAATAGCATTAACATGAGCATAATAATAACAACAGTAATTAAGCATGATATAACAATGGTGATCATCTATCTGTAGATGTTCCAAGGCCACCCGTATCCTTGGGCACGGCTAGTATACCAGTTTTTAACTCTGCGCAGAGGTGTACACTTTCACTGTGAGTCATGATTTTCAAATGCATGGGTTAATTACTCCCAAAACACTGAAACCATATAAAGCCTTTCAAAAGTTCATCTAACAAGTTAGGGCCATTAGATTCACTCGGCAGGCAGATGTAGGAACCCCCTTTTCAAATGACACAATTCCTTCTCGGCTATACTCATAGACTAGAGGTTGTTCTACACCCAACGTGTCAAGCCATTCTTACGCCAATTAAGGTAACCACTAACAAGCTAGAAAAGGTCTCTTAAACAACTAGAGCCAGAGCCATATAGCCCTCACAGTTGTACTGTATGTCCCGGATGATCACGTACAGATAAGTCCTTATGGAGAGAAACCAGAGCAATAATATAACCCCTTGCTCTAGCCCCCTTTTCAACAGTAATAAAATCATCTTAATGGTTGGTTGCTTAATCCATTAATCAAATTACAAGATCATTATTCATAATTAAGCACTAGCAATAGCTACCCAAATGCATCCCCAAGGTTGACAAGGAATCAAGATAACAATCACTAAGTTATAATCTCTAAGGTTATCAAGGAGGACACATGCATATGTATGATAATTTCAGCGAATAGGACAACAAGGATGGTCTCATGTTATACTTGCCTTAACTTGCTTTTCCCCCAAAGCAATACGCTGGAAAGCCTTTAATATTCAACTTTCAATCTTCTGCTTCTAATTCTCAGCTTCTAGTCTTCAGAGAATAGCTTCTTAATCACCACGTAAACCTCACCGATTGACTGAACCATATAGCACCACACAATCATCCATACAATCATACACGAAGCAAACAATAGATCTATATTAGAATAGTACACCAATCATACAAAAATAAGTAAAAGAGTTTGAAACACGATTCTACGCATCGCTACAAACACAAAGTCGCGAAAAACACGCTAATCGGAGCTACGGTTGAAAAGATACAACTATCGATAGATTTACCCATAAAACTATTAGCTTCATGTATCTTAATGGTATAAAAACATATATAATATATTTTATAGAGATTATAATTTAAGTTAAATTTAGATTCGAATTATAAAACTAAAGTAAAACAAATCATATTTTATTTACAAAACTCAGTTACATAATTGTTATTTAAGATATGATTCAAACCATGAAATTCCAAAGATTTTGATAAGAAAAACATGAATACTAATACGTAGTTTATGTTGTTATAAATCCATTGCAATTTTGAACAGACTAATTCGGAATTAAAACAAATAAGTTATGAATTAAACGAGATTTTCTTTAGTAAAACAATAGATTAAATCTAGCATCGAATCTTAAAGGTAGAAAACCTAACCAACAGTAGAAAAACAGTTTCAAAAGCTTATAAAACTATCCTACACGTTACCATGATCATATAGAGGTAAAGAACATGAAATTCGGATTTAAAACGTGAAAGTTATGAATTTTCTAAGATTTACTATAGACAAATAAATAATTTAATATAAGCTTGAAAATTAAATATCACAAACCTACTGTACAACTATACTAACATGTAGAGCTCGCAAATACTAATCTAACGCAACTTGAACGGGTCAAATCGGAGTTAAAATGAAGATTTTATGATCAAAACAATTTTAGTGGCAAAACTGTAAATATTAGAAAACGTATTTTTGATTTATCGAGAGGAAATACGCTTTTAAAACAAAGAAACGTAATTTCTGGATTACGCCAAGGACCACGGGTTCTAATAAAGAAAAACTGAGGGTCTCTTTAACAATTTTACCCCGCGAAGGGGTATCTTCTAATCTCGTTCGTTGGTTAACAGATGGACGGCTCAGATTGGAGTTGGAGGAGAGGGGAAATTCCGGCGTCCACAGTGCCACACGCGGCGGCGCCATTGCCGACGGCTCACCAGAGTTGGTAACCGAGTGTCCCTGTACACCGTTTGGAAGGGAGTCGATATCAATCGAACGCGGAGCTCAATGCGAACTCATCTACGCAGGTTAGGGAGGCAAAAACGGATCCAAGACGTGTTGCGGCTCGGGAAGACGGCGGCGCCATTGCCGGCTTCAGCAAACTCACCGGAGCTCTATATTCTCGCGATTCAGGGCACCACAGTTCAAAAGAAAAGCATGGGGAGGGAGAGAAGGAGATGGCGAGCTCACCAATACAAAGAAGGAGAGCGCGGGCTCACCGGCAAACCCCGACGACGGCCGACAGTGAAGCCTAGGGTTGCGGCAACGGCAAGAGCTCGAACAGAGGTGACTGCTTGTGGTTTGATCTAAAAACGAAAGGCGGCGGCTCAGCTCTAGCTTATATGGAGCTAAGACACCTCGGTTTGGATAAGAATCCCGGGTAGCACGGATTCGATTCGGTGAAGATTACGCTAGACTCCGGCTCGGTTACGACGTGAGGAAGAAGATCGCAACTGACAGGCGGGGTCCACTCGTCGGCGGCGCAAGGGAGAGAACGCGCGGCCGCTGCGGCTCCTGGGCCGGCCCACGCAGGCGCGAGAGAGTGCGGAGAAACAGGCTCAGCTCCGATGGCCCAACCGCGAGGGAAGGAGAGACAGGCCAGCGCGGAGCGGGCCTCCAGGCCACCGGGCTGCACAGGTAAGGCTTTTCTCTTTTCCTTTTTCTTTTATTTTCTTATTTAAATTTGTTTCCAAAGCCATTTAAAAATAGATTTTGAATCCAAATCAAATAAATACCAAAACCACCCCACACAATAAAGCAATTGTAACAGCATGAATGCATCACCAATATTCCACCTAATAATTTAAATTTTAATCCCCATTAATTATTATCTAAATTATTTAAACTCATAACTAAATCTCTTTTAACTTCAAATTTTATCTAATTCAATTTTTTTTGGGTGTTACAATATGACAGACAGCACATATGGGTTGACATGCTTGGTTCAGTACTACTTGTCAAGTTCATTCGCAGCAAAAGTGGCTAACAATAATCTTTCTTTTAAGTGCCATGTACAATATATACACTCCACTTAACTACAATATGATAGCCTTTTTACGTAAGTACCTACAATATGATACCCTTTTCCGCCATATACAGAGTTAGACGAACCGCACCGGTGCCGGTAAAGGCATCCGGTAGCTATCCATCTCGGCATATACCGCATGCAAACGACTGCACCGGGAACGGTAAATGAGACGCTACCGATACTTCGTCCAGTAAATGTAGAGTATAGCGCTCGTCCGCTACTGCATGTGCGTGCGAGAGCAGGAAAGCTCGTGTGAGAGAGCAGCGCGGGCCCCACTTAATAAACGGTGAAAAAAATGTTATAACTCGCAGACTAAAAAACCAAATTAAATTCTGATTGTACCATTAAATTCGTTTCAATAAATACTTCAAAACAAGATGTCACATGAATATATTTAGATAAAGTGATAAGTGGGCCCCATAGTGGATAGAGGACAATATAGAGGATGGATGGATGCGGGGAAACTGTATATTTTGTGATGACTAGGATGAAGTATTCCTTTTAGAGGATGAATATAGAGGTCCATGAGTGTGGATAGTCTTACAGACAGAAAGTTACAATCCCAACTGAATACGTGTCCACATTCAACTCGGGAGCCTTTATTACACACGAATATACACAGCAGTTGATGCTCAATTTTAGAATATTAAAGACAACAGAAGAGAGAACAGAAGAAGAAGAAAAAGAATAATTAAGGGCAACGGACGGCACCAGCCGTACGTGCGGTGCAGGAACAGGGAAGTTATGCCTGAGACACGACGGCAAGCGTAATCACGATCTCAACGCCTAGGATGATCGTGGCTGAAGCTCCAGCTTCAGAGCAGGCTTCCTCGGATGCTTCACAACCTGCTTCTGGACTGCTTCCTTGAATGCGTCGCCAAAGGCACCCACAGAAGCCATACTTGCTTGAGGGAAACCGGGTGCTCTAGCCCGGAAAAATGAATCTCTGAACCTTGAAGGCAGTGGAGCTTGAGATGTTCAAGTTTCTCCTTCGCTCCCTAGCCAAACCCTACAATCTTACATGTACCTTGGATTTGCAGGCAATCTCGAGCTCCCGGAGAGTACATTTATTAATTATTATACACGAATATATACATAACAATGTGACCACGATGTTGAAATGTGTCCTTGTGATTTGATTTGTGATGAGTGAATGTCAACATGACTTACGATCGAGGTTAAGTGTGTGACATGACCCCAACGTGAGTTGAGAAGTGCGACATGTCTCTTGACTTGTGTTGTGCAGGTGTGGAGCTCAGAGGCGGTGGCCGACGGTGAGGTGAAGGTCAAGTAGAGACATGCCGTGCCAATAGACCGGGAGCAGTGAAGGGCGGACATGAGGCTTGGACCGAGAGACTAGAAGGCGGGGTAACTAGCCGTTGTGGCTGACACCTGGGACATCGACAAGGGCAAGTGTACATGGGTGACCGTGTTGACCGAGTCAAAACGGAGGACGTGCAAGCCGAGCGGGGCTCATGAGACTTGGCGCCTGGCCAGTCAAGGACGGCGGTGACACGTGCTGAGTGGTGGGGGACGCATATAGAGTACGCTACTCATGAGCGGGTTTGGTGGTTTAAACCTCAAAACCTTCGGTAGCGGGTTTACGGGTTTGAGCCTCAAAACCCGGGCGAAGGTTCCGAGGAGGAACGGACGGCACGTGGCAGCATAGGAGAGTTCACGTCGAGGCGAAGCTACTGATGAGGAGGCGCGGTGGCCATCGGATGAAGATAACACCGGGTTGGACCATAACTCTCTTGGGCTAAGTGGTTTGACTCAATTATTTTCAGGGGCAAAACTGAAATTGTGTAATAGCCCTGTTAAATAGGATGAGGAAGCATCCATTTCCCTCACCGCCTCCGGTTGCATTTTCCTTCATCCTTGTTAGGGTTTCCCCCTCCCTTTAGTTGCTTGTGAGAGAGAGGTCCACTAATCCTTGTGATTTGTGTAAGAACTAAGATTTCAAGTGGGAAAGGAGGTCCTGAATCTTTCTTGTGTCCTCTGGGATTCGTCGGAAGAATCACTCTTTGTGATCTTCGTGTTCTTCTTCCCTCTCTTGTTCTGGAGCCGATTCGTCGTTTTTAGATCATTTTGATCCGTTCTTTTTCATTGATTTGAGCTATGACGTGAGTTAAGCCTTTCTACCAAAGAAAATCAACTAATTCCTCACGAGCCCGCAGATCGGACGATTTCTTGGTCTAGATCTCAAGAACCAGTCCTTTTTGTTCCCCTTCAATTTCTCGTTGACTGGCTTCAAATTGGGCGATGACCTCTTAGAGGTAGCTCCCCTGCTTCCTTGTGATCATGCATATCAAGTTTGGTGACAGTTGGTATTGATTTGGCCACAAATCGGACGAACCAAGGAAGGAGGTGATTTTTCGGAGCTCTCTGTTCTTGCTGATTCGCAATTCGCAGACAGTCCGCTAGTGAACCGCGGACAGTCCAAGACTCGGGGTCAGAACTGTGTGCATTTGGGTGTTTTCTGGACTTTAAACTCCGGACAATCCAGCCCCAAGTGGCGGACAGTCCGGGACCCAAGTTTCAGACCAAGTACAGAACCTGTTCCGCGGAGTTAGGATACTGTTCGGTTTCTATTTTTTGAACCGTGGACAGTTAGGATACTGTAGCAGACTGTTTGCAACTTCCTTTCTTGTGTTGTTTTGTCTGTTTCTCGGCCGTTCGATCTCCGATTCGAGTTTCATCTTTTGCGTTGGGTTTCTACCGATCTAAAGAACTTATCTAGGTTTTGTTGACTCTTGGTGGCTCGTGTTTTTGTAACTTTTATTTGTGTGCCTTTTGGAGTTGATTTTAGGACAGTAGTCGAAAGTTTCAAAAGAAATTTGAGGCTCCCATTCACTCCTGCTCTGGTCGTCATTTTCGGTCCTTCAAATAACTTGTACTAGAAGATTATAAGGACAAAAGAATAATTATTAAAACCAAAAAAGAAAAGAATGATTAAGGGGAACGAACGGCACCAGCAGTACGTGGGGTCCTGGAACAGGAAGTTATGGCTTAGACAGACGACGGCAAGCGTAATCATGATCTCGACGCCTGGGATGAACGCCGCTCAAGCTCCAGCTTCGGAGCAGGCTTCCTCGGATGCTTGGCAAGCTGCTGCTGGACTGACTCCTTGAGTGCGTCGTCGAGGGAAACCGGCTGCTCTAGCCCAGAAAACTGCATCTCTGAACCCTGAAGGCAGTGGACCTTCAGCAGCTCAAGCTTCACCATCGCCCCCTCGTCGAACCTTAGATGCAACTTGGATTTGCAGGCAATCTCGAGGACATGGAGACTCCCGAAAAAGCCAGCAGCGGGAAACTGGAGCTCACCACCTTGATGCCCGTTGATGCGAAAGCGGAGAGTACGCAGACTTGGTATCGAACCGAGGAACGTTATGTCCTCTGCTGTGAACAGTGTAGACATCTCTATAGTCAGCTTCACGAGATTATCATGAAGTTTGATGAAGTGTGGCATCTTCTCTACATGGCCATAAATCTTTAGGCTCCGTAGGCTTCTGGGAAGGCAGATGTCATCCCAGTGAACAAAATTGTTGCTCTTGACGAAGTGGAGTGTCAAGGATTCCAAATGAGTCCTGTCGTATATGGACTCAAGGATCCGTTGTGAGTGTTCCCAGCTGATGCCAGAGACTTCGAGTTTCTTCAACTGGGGAAGGGAAACAATATCATCCAGAATGGCCTCCGTTTGTGCAGTATAGACGGCGCCCAGCGTTTGCAAGGCTTCCAGTCTCTTAATCCATCTAGGTACGAAAACACCACCAGCGTTGGGCAAACAGGACGCCAGAGTGCGCGACTTGCTGCTAATAATGTCATGATCCGTCCATGCAACGGTGGTACCTGCACGAATGTACTGCAGCTTCCTTAGGTTGGTGATGAATGGTGGCAGCGAGAGGATGGAGGTGCCTCTGATATCCAAAGTTTGCAGCTGCACCAGGTCACCCACGGAGTCTGGCAACTTCCTGATTCCACTCTGTCCTCTTGGCGAAAGGAACTGTTGAGACGAGATGGCAGCTTCCCAATCTTCTCGAAATTATTATCATCTACAAAGTCTGGATTCTCTAGATCCAGCACCCGAAGCACCCTCATGGCCTCATCCTGTCTGAGACGTAGGTTGACCTAAACCGATTACCAAACAGTGTGAAAGACCGTAGCCGTGAGAAGTCCAAACTCTTGAAGAAAACCCAATCTTCGTCCCATGTGCTCCCGATGGCTAGGTGCTGTCCTATGCCTTCTGTGGTCAGGCGGCCATGCTCATGCCCCTTCTCCAGTGCAGAGACTTCCACAGGAAAGAAAATGGTCTCTTCCACTGGCCGTGACATGACGTACTCGCGGAAGAAACCGTTGACTCGGTACCCAGTTACCTTGCTGACCTCCAGTACTGGCTGCATGATGCTCAGTGCCGCAGCCTGGTCGAAAATCTTCTCTGCATACTTGTCCATGCTAATGCTGTCGGTGACCTTAGAGTAGCCCTCAGCGATCCATCGCCTGACCAAACGCCTCCGCCGAATGATTATGTCTTGAGGAATGATTGATAGATACAGCATATATTTCTTCAGGTGCCGAGGACACGCATGAAAATAGGAATGCATCCAGGCTTGTATGTCCCTCAACGAATCGAACTTTGGGTTAGTCGCTAGCTCGTGCAAAAAGTCGTCACTTAGACCCATCACCTCCTGTTCGAACACATCTTTTGGTTTGCTAGCCATGTATCTTGCCAAGGTAGTTATCACTCTGGGAAGCCCGCCGCACTTGGGCAAGATATGGTCTGCTCTGTTGTTGCTGCCCGTGTTGCTTCTCCTTCTTACATCCATATTACCCGACAGGATTCACTCTCCTTAAACACCTATTGGCCGAACAAATTTGAAAATAAACCCCATTAGTATTAGCTAACTAATAGTGACAATTTTGTTGCAGACAACATACATTGGTTATCCGCTCATAAGAACAACGGCAAAGGCAGATTGTTAATATAAGCAAAAAATTGTTCAAAGACCAAACTAAACTCAATGTGTGCAGTACACTTATATTAGACTTTATTATGATTCACAATATTTGTCCAAACTAATAAGGATATACAGTCCAAGTAACTCTATGAAGTAAGTCTAGCTCAGCCGGTTAGGCTACCAATGGTGGAAACTATTCACGCCAAGGTAATTGGTCAAACTCAAGAGAATATAACATGACACTATACTTGAATTGCATTCTTTCTGGGATGGAGGGAGTACATACTACAAACCAACACCTTCCAGGCTTCGATGGAATGCACGCTGCCATCAACGGCAGCGACATTCAACTTCAATACTGTCGATGCGGGACCCACGGGGTTCCCAACGATGTGACTACTGGTCGTTGGCATTGGCCTAGCCCATAAACTGGAGCAAGGAGAGGTGTAGCATCCACTACACCGAATCCGAGTAGAATAGGTCAGACTAGCCGGATTCCTATGGAAAGTAACTTCTGTATATAGTTCAGGACACCTTCTTTGGATCTGACTAGGATTATAACCGCTCCACCACCTTCTCTATCGATATAAAGAGAGGGCGTGAGCACCCCTGTAACAAGAGATGATACAATACAATCAATCCAACACAACAGGCTAACGCCGACTGGACGTAAGGCTATTACTGGATCACGATCGAGGGCCCAAACCAATATAAATCGACTGTCTCTGCGTTCACCGTCAAGTTCTAGCATACGCCGAAGTCCGAACAACTGTCCTGGGTAACCCCGTGGCAGACTGTCTGTGGTGACAAATACCTACAACGATGTCCTTGAGCAAGCAGGTGCTCTCCAATCGATCTTCCTTCTTCTATACACCATGTATGCATATTGCATTATTTATTAAGATAATATAAGTTGAAAATCCTAATCACTCATTAACCATCTAGACATACATATGCATCTACATACATGATCACAAACACAAGCTAAAAAAACAGTGGTATCTTACTATTACTAATTGGAGGCTTCAACGGAGCCTCCACATTAATCCTCACCAGTCACGCTAAGAAAAAAGATAAATGATAGAAACTCTCACGTTAATCAGAAACATTTAACCATTAATCGAAAAGACACTAAACATCCACAACCACTGGATCTATTTTGTTTTCTAAAATTATATCCACCTCCACCATTATATATCAAAACAGCCTAATATTTCATTGTCTAGGAGAAAAACAACTTAGGCTGCACCCTAAAAATATCTTGATCGACTGTCCTGACATTCACAATTTTTGACTAATAAAATATTTGATCAGGACTGTCGAGTTCATTAATGTATTAGTAAACATCAGATCCACCCTCAAAGTAAAATATCAAATCGATAGCCATTTGGTTATTCTTTCAATTAAATATCAAAGAAAATGTTAGTCTATTAATAAAACCTAAGATAGAATTTATCAACCCAAACAAAAAAGATATGCACGTGTGCCGAACTACCGGTTTATAAAAGTGGTCCGATAGTCTAGAAAAACAATAACTCCATTTGTTCCTGTGCGTCCAACTATTTTCATTATTATTCAATGAGTCAAAAATAATTTTAAATAATCTTTAGATTCTCGGTATCCACATGTCATTTATGAATGATAATTTAAAATAACTCCCTAAATTTATATATAAATCACTCATTTTTGTCATTATGAAAGATAGTTTAAATAACCCTCTAAATTTATAGCTAAACAATCCACCTCTGCCGCTATGAAAGGTAATTTGGAATAACCTTCAAATATTTTTTTATAAATTATCAATGTCTACTTTATAAAACATATTGCAAAGTAACTCCTTTGCATTTGAAATACTCATATATGTATGAAAGATAATATAAAGTAATACATTTAAATTTGTGTCTAAATTATCCACCTCAGTCATTATGAAAATAAATAAAAATATCTATCAAACAAAACATGTATATACCAATATAACTTGTCATGAAAAATAATCCAACATACATATATTATAATGTATAGTTTTCTAAATTACACACTTCTACACTCTAAAGTAAAAAGTATGCATAATGCTATGTTTTTTTCATATAGACAAAGTAAACATGTATACCCTTGGTTAAATATTAATTTTAGTAGCTTATCAAACATGGAAAATATTCTCTTAACAAAACCACATTTTAATGACACTAACGATGTAGTTTAAGTTCTATTAATACTTCATGATAATAAAATCTTTAAGTTTTTTTAAATAAGTTTATATATTTTTTAGTTAAACATTATGCAATATAAACATTAGTAATTTAATTTTAAATACTTATAAAACAATACAATTACACATATAAATCTTTAATATAACAAGTTCAACATCTCAAGTGCCATAGTGCAAGTTGAAATTACTATTTACGCTATTATATGAACTAAGAGGTAGTCTATGACTAGAATAATTTTTAATAAATTAAAAAATAAAAAATTTGAATAAAAGATATAATAAGTACTAGAGATTTAACTAAACATATAGATAACAAATTGTAACAACTAGATTAAAATTTAAAAACTAAAATATTGATTCATGATATCACAAAAAGGATGCAACAAGAACTTATACAACTTATGATCAAGTTTCAACTAAATGCATATCTTGCTAGAAAAAAAAGATAAATCCTAGAATTCTAACCATAGGTCCTAGTGAAGCCTCCATGTCAATCATTACGAGATCCATTAGGAAAATAGAAAAATTACAGAAATTCTCTAAAAAACATAAGTATATGGCCAGATAATACAACTGATAATAATAACCATTTAATCTATTACGTTTTATATATAATTGCCTCCTTTATCATTGTGCAAAACAATATAAAGTATCCATCTATGCCAATCCCGTTAATAATAGATATTCTACCGTAACTATTTAAAACTAAATCACAACTACCACTTCTATCGGTACTAAAAAATCCCCTCAGATCTATATATAAATTACCAATGTGTTCTATTATAAAAAAATATTTCAACAACTATAAAGTACATATATGTTCTGTCGATGCAGGAATCAAGGGGTTCCCCACAGGTAAGAGAGAAGAAGATCTAGTCCAACTACGATTCCTTATATGTAATCCTACTTGGGCTAGATACATGTAATCTTATAAGCATTTCTACTTTGTAACCGACTAGGACTCCTGCCCCCTGGACTATATAAAGGAGGGCAGGGCTACCTAGATGAAGACCTTAGATAATAGGAATAGACCTCACGGTCTAGACGCACTATAACCATCTCTACCGATATAAAGAGAAACTATAGGCACCCTTGTAGAAGAGACAACACAACACAATCAATCCAACGCAACAGGCTAACGCCGACCGAACGTAAGGCTATTACTTGATCACGATCGAGGGCCCGAACCAGTATAAATCGACTGTCTCTGCGTTCACCATCGAGTTCTAGCTTATGCCGAAGTCCGAACAACTGTCCCGGGTACCCCTGTGGCAGGCTATCGGTGGCCAAACACCAACAGCTGGCGCGCCAGGTAGGGGCATTCGGCGCAATTGGGTTCAAGAGCTCGGTGGACCTCAAGATCGAGATTCGCCGCGGCTTTCGTCGGCTCTCATCGACAACTCGCGGCGGCTCCCGTTGGCCGTTGTCGACAACTCACCGCGTTCGCACATTGTCGTCATCAGCATCGTTCATGGAATGAATATACGCCTCGCGATGGACTCTGGATCATCCACAACGATCGTGGCATCCGGCATAGAGCATCAGTCCACCAACCAAAGATTTCAGTCATCCATACAATAATCAAAGGAGCTTGCAAGATCTAAGAAAAAAGACAAGCAAGCAGGCCGTGTGCTGTGCGTGGCTGCCGCGACTCGCTGACTTGCCGACTTGCTGGAGGACCAACCACTAGCCGGCACAGTATGATCAAGATAAATGAGCTGGAGCAGCGAGATAGGATTAAAGCAAGCACAGTATGCACTACTCGGGGGCTCACCTTCACTTCGACCACGCCCGGGGGGCTCGGGATTCAAGGATGGAGGATGCAAGAATCAAGATTCCAGCCACCACAGTATGATCATTAAAGACTACAACAAACCCCACAATAAAACAGACCCTTCCTCCGAGTTACTTTTCTAAAGAAAAGAATCCGAAGAAGGCTCGGGGGCTGCAGAGTACCTATCCTTAGAGAAGTCTTTCAATTTTTTTCCTTAAGAGATCCTCAGGCTTTTTATTCCAAATAGCAAGAGGCTCGGGGGTTACACTCGTCGCAGAAAAAGAACTCGGAACCAACAAGAAAAGAAGACCATCTCTTAACGGTCGCTAAAGCACTCGGGTAGTGCATGCCTTAATCCGTGAAGCCTTGGCTCTTCTGTGCATAAGCGTCGAGATAAATGAGCAGCGATAACAGGGACCAGGTGTTTAAATGTAACAGGACACTACCTGGGGGAGATTACATGGCCTAACAAGAGCAAGACGTGACACATTCTCTTTCTTTCACGCAGCCTGACTGCTCTAGTCTTCTCTTAACGGTCGCTAAAACACTCGGGTAGTGCATGCCTTAATCCGTGAAGCCTCAGCTCCTCTGTGCATAAGCCTCGAGATAAATGAGCAGCGATAACAGGGACTAGGTGTTTAAACATAACATGACACTACCTGGGGAGATTACATGGCCTAGCAAGAGCAAGACACGAAAAAGTTTATATGCATTTCATAATGCCGGGGTCCGCCCTTGATTGATTATTCATATATGGGACATGCTCCTGACTTGATATCCAGAATGTCAATTACAACATATTTTTATGCTTAACATGCAGGGACCTACATCTGGACCATGCTGTTGGGTAGGGTATGCTCCTAAGAGCTACCTTACTCGGCCAACGCGTCAGGAAAGTTCAGAAACAACCCGGATTATTCAAAACAACCCAGATAAAGTGCGTCAAGGTTCAGACAAGTTCAGAAACAACTCAGATTGATTAAAAACAACTCAGACCAGCGTACAAACAACTCGACCCGCCGTTAAAACAACTTGGCATGGTCTGAAAGCATGAATCAGTCAGCAAGAAGGAGTACTCAGACATTACACCACCAAGCTCGGGGGCTCACCTTCACTTCGACCACGCCCGGGGGGCTCGGGATTCAAGGACGGAGGATGCAAGAATCAAGATTCTAGCCACCACAGTATGATCATTAAAGACTACAACAAACCCCACAATAAAACAAACCCTTCCTCCGAGTTACTTTTCTAAAGAAAAGAATCCGGAGAAGGCTCGGGGGCTGCAGAGTACCTATCCTTAGAGAAGACTTTCAAATTTTTTCCTTAAGAGATCCTCAGGCTTTTATTCCAAATAGCAAGAGGCTCGGGGGTTACACTCGTCGCAGAAAAAGAACTCGGAACCAACAAGAAAAGAAGACCATCTCAAGGTTTTTCGCTCTAGAAGAACCCGAATCAGATCTATAAAGAACCCAAAGACGAAGAGCAAGAACGTCTGAAGTTTTCAACCATGATGCGGGAATCAGGGGGTTCCCCATAGGGAAAAGAGAAGAAGATCTAGTCCAACTAAGATTCCTTATATGTAATTCTACTTGGACTAGATACATGTAATCCTATTAGGATTTCTACTTTGTAACCAACTAGGACTCCTGCCCCCTGGACTATATAAAGGAGGGCAGGGCTCCCTAGATGAGGACCTCAGATAATAGGAATAGACCTCACGGTTTAGACGCACTAAGCTATTTCTACCAATATAAAGAGAGGCTGTAAGCATCCTTGTAGAAGAGACAGCACAACACAATCAATCCAACGCAACAGCCTAACGCCGACTGGACGTAAGGCTATTACTCGACCACGATTAAGGGCCCGAACTAGTATAAATCGACTATCTCTGCTTTCACCGTCGAGTTCTAGCATACGCCGAAGTCCGAACAACTGTCCCGGGTACCCCCGTGGCAGGCTATCGGTGGCCAAACATCGACACGTTTATACACTATCCAATTAGATTGATATTCATATATTAAAATTTGATTATAGTAAATATACATATTGTGCCATCATGTAGATCAAATTCACATGCATGCTTGAGTGATAAATATATAATATATGTTACATGCAAAATATTTTCTTAACGACTCATATACTAATGGTACCATAAAAATACTTAATACCCCCTTTGGGATTACTTTAGATTGAATACTCAATAAAATACTTAATATCCCCTTTATGTCAGCTACACCATTCTAGATCTCACTTCAAGCTATGACAATAATCCTAAGTGATTGATGCATAATTTAAATTACTATGTATTCCATTATAGTGCTTTAGGGTGTAGTTTACAAGCTAGGGTCCTTATTTAAAAAAGTATAAAAAGAGAGTTACTAAAAGATACAATAAGAGTTTACTAATTGCATATAAAAGATACACATATGTGTCATGTAAAGGAAAAACTATGGATATGGATGCAAAAAACTTATAGATTAGTAATTGATATGTTTATCTCAACTAGATAGAGTTAATGTAAAATCTATTGTCTTGGAAAATCAACAAAGTGAATAACGTGCAATTTAATATTGGTAATCAGTTAGAGGTATTAAACAATGACTAATGCTTATGTCTTTTAAGATTATGGCCCGTGTGGAAGCACGGGTTGATGGGCTAGTGGGGGCAAATAAAAATAAGCAGTTTTATTTATCTACGATCTCTAAACTATTCTACGAACTTTGCAACAGTTATGTTTCTTTAAAGTATTTATATTTTTATGTTTCTTTTAAAATATTTATATCTTTAAAAATGGCAAGCTTTTACAGGATGACATGTCGACGACGGGTTAGTGTAAATATAAATAAATAAAATATATAAATTTGAAAGAATTGAGCACGCATCATATATATGGAACTCTGCTTGTGACTAAACACACCTTTTGGAACAGTTCAGCGGTAGCAGCAGCATGTAGACCTTTGATGTTGTACGTTCCATCAACAGATGATACTGCACAATGTTTGGCGACACTTTTTTCCCGGGTAATGATAATGATACAACTTCTAGAGCCTCCATATTGTATCAAGTTAGATTTTATCCAATCCCACTCTTCATTTGACTGCACACCATCAATTACGAAAAGGCACACACAATCACATATATGATCACGGCACTCTTTGATGGGATCTTCTGCTTGAATTGCCTTTGAATATTTTCTGTCCGAAGAAGTTGATTCCGAAAGCAAACCTACAAGTAAGCTCCGAGAGAAGTCTGTTGGATTGAACGGATGGGATACATTGACCCAAGCATGCCTCTTAAAATCGTCACTAGTCCTGAGTTGGCGATAAGGCTGGCTAACGAGCCAACTCGGCTTGGCTCGGCTCGGCTCGTTCTGGCTCGTTAGGATAACGAGCTAGCTCGGCTCGGCTCGTTATCTTAACGAGCCAGAAAGTCAGCTCGGCTCGGCTCGTTACGAGCTCGAGCTGGCTCGGTAGGCTCGCGAGCCAGATAAAAAAATATACAAAATATAATATTTGTATTTATCTAAAGCATAAAAATATTAATAATATAAAAATAATATATTCAATAGCCTTAAATCGAACAAAATATTCATATGAGCTAACATATCATCTATTTGTGAAGTGCAAAACATGAAGTAATACAAAACTAATATAAGTTATGATGACTTTTTCTATAAAACTACGGCTCGTTTGACTCGCGAGTGGCTCACGAGCCAGCTCGAGTTGGCTCGTTATAGCAAACGAGCTAAAATCCTGGCTCGACTCGGCTCGTTATCATAACAAGCCGAGCCGAGCTGAGCCGAGCCAGCCACGAGCCGAGCGAGCTAACGAGCTTCGAGTTTTTTTTGTCCAACCTTAGTTGGCGATATATGGCGTCAACAAGAGCTGATTTCCCAACACCAGGCATTCCCCACACAGAAATAAGCCGGCTTTCCTGGGTGTTCTGGGTCTGCTCAAAAAGTTCATTCATTTCAGTGTCACGCCCAAGAAGGCCATGGTTGAACAATGAATGGTAGGGTTCTGCCTTTATAAACGAATGGGCTCTATCATGTTGGAAACCCTGCAGACATGGAAACAAAATGACAAACAAGATGAAAAATAGAGTTATTAGTTATTAGAAAAATAGTAGTAAACATCAATGGCAATTATTAATACAAATAAATCAACCATGCAAAAAAGAGAATATAGGATTTTTCTTGACTAATATTTGACCACTATGGTCTGCCAAGGTGAATTATTAGTACAAGTTGAATTGACATACATATGAAGTTTTTTTTGGTTAAGTGCCAAATTTACTGTCATTAATATTTGGACAGACTTGTGGCAAAAGAGAAAAGAAGTAAAAAAAACTAAACAGAGAGAACACAAATCCTCAGAATTGTGTTCAATAGTTTTAGTTGGATAGAGAACGGGCATGTTTGGTTTGCTAAAATAAGTTGCCAAACCAGGCCACAACTTTTGCGTCTAACTTGCGGCAGCTGTTTTGTTAGCTGCCGCACTTGCGTTACGCCGCAGCACAACCACGGCCTCCTAGCTAGTTCAATTTTTGTGCCACAATTTGCCAAAAGCATGGCGAGCAAATTATATGCCGCTATTGCGGCTTGGCAACCATAGGCACAGACCAGACAAGCCCCAAGTCCCAACTAATAGTTCCGTAGTGCAAGTATAGCCAAGGCATGTACAATCGAGGGAAGAGAATCTTTATTAGTTATCTGTACTTATTAAGTTATTTTTTTTGCATGATTCCCAAAAAAGAAAGTTATTTTTTTGCATGCATTTGGCTTAGTCTGCCCATGGGATATGCATGCTAGGTGCATTTGGCTAGGTTCATTTGCTTTTATCAGCCAGCCGTCCATTCTAGGTGCATTTGCTATGAGGATGGAGTTGGATGGCACATCACCATCTATGGATTTGTGGATAGATTTATCCATGCTTCCTGTGGATAGATGGAACGAGCAATTTTTATGTTTGATTGGATGGATGGATGAGAGTGGATACGATGAGAATAGTTGAGTAATCGTATCTATTATTTAAAAATAGTGACAAGTAACTATACACTAATGAATATGCACTAACACTAATATTATCATGATAATCACTAATTAAACATATTGTATGTTAATTAGCACTACTACCATCCTAATTGGAACACAAAACGGATACTAATCACTGTATTAGCACTAAAATTAATCTTGTCATCATAGTTACTAAGTAACTAGAAGGATACCCCGCGCGCTGCCGTAGTATTTTCTTAAAAATTGTATTATATATAGCAATACTATATCTTGTATTCTGTATATTGTGAGTGTTTATGTGAATTTGACTTGCATGTTATTTTATTGTAATGGATCTGGTAACCTAACAGAAGAAAAATCAATGGAAAACTTGATCACATTATAGAAGGATAGGTGATGAAACAAATAGAATATATAGATGACTTTACGTTAATGATTAAAAATTAAAAGTATTGCCCATAATACACATGATGTGGATATTTTTTAATTAATAAGGGATGACATGGATAGCTTGCAATGATATGGACACCTTGCATGAAGTGGTAAAACACCTAGTGTGGTTTATCTTTATAACAGTATATAGATAATACTACATACTAATAATTCATATTTTTTTTACAAATGACAAAGATTAGAAAACATGTATTAGCTTGTCCATCAATTTTTTGGTGGCATGGATATTATCTCATGTCAGATACATGCATATCCAGCTCGTCCATGAACCAGACAACACTTGAAGGACCAGAGTCCCGAGGATTCTTTCCCCGCGTTAAAGCAGACAGAGGCCAACGGAGGACGAGTTGGACAAGGATTTTGATCCAAATAAGGAGCTAGGGATAAAACCTAGATATGATTAGTAACATTTCGACCAGAGAAGTTAAATATATGATCATAACAAAGAATTTAAATTTTACAAGGGGACAAGAAACTAAACATTTGATAAACATGATGAGGAAAGAGAGTAGCAGAAGCAACAAACCACTACTGTAATGTGTAGTACTGTAATAAGAGTATATGACAGCACATATGGGTTGACATGGTTCAGTGGTCAGTACGTACGTACTTGTCAACTTCATTCACAGCACAAGTGGCTAACAATAATCTTTCTTTAATTTAAGCGCCACGTACAATATATACACTCCAGTTAACTGCAATATGATAGCCTTTTGACATAAGTAACCACGCTGAGGTACCTAGAAGATTTCGAAAACAGAACGTACTATAGTAGATGGAGACGATAAGAGCGAAACAGAGTGTTGCCAAGTTCCAGCGTGGGCTGTCCTGTCCATCACGGGGTCGACACTCACTCACAGCGAGGGCCCAAGCCAAAGAGGAAACACAAAGGCTGCGTGTGAAGCTCTGCTGCTTTCGGTTGGGCCCTCATGCGAGTTTCAGCAACTGAAAGGCAAACAGGTGGGCTCGCGCGATCCCTCACGACGAAACGGTGTCATCAAGTAGGGACGATGAAATCCTAACCTGGCCCAGTACATATATCCTCTGCACTATGACGCTGCAGCATCCGAACCAATACACTCACAGCCTGGTAATAAATATTTAAGGCCTGCATCTAGTCTAGAAATAAAAATATCAAAGATTTTTTTAGAAAAAAATTGATCTCAAACCTGGTAATAAATATTTAGGCCACTAAATAATCTTAAATAATTAAAGTTGTCAAGTAATTTAATATTAAAAAAGTATCATCTTATTTTGTGGCAACTATTTTAAGAGATGGTTGTGAAAAGTCTTGCATTAGAAAATCTTTTGCAGACCAAAACAACCCTATTTTAGGTTGCAGTTTTTTAAGATACCTATCTCTAAAAGCCAATTTCTAGAGATGGCTCGTGGCCATTGGTCTCTTTGACTATATATTTCCGTTTGAAGGCTTATGGCATGGGCGATGACTTTAGCATTCTGAGATAGTCCATCATGTATGACCCAATTTTTGTTTAATGTTGAATAGAATAATTCTAGCCTATTTTGGGTATTGAATTCTTGTTGGAGCCTTGTCCTCCTGCACTCATATCCAACCTAATTATATGGATTGGGGTGGATTAAAGTTCACCCAAAAATAAGCCTCGGAAGGGATTCGGCCCCGAGTTTGAACTATTCGGGGCTAAGATGGTGATGTGTACAGGCCACCAAAGTTGAACTCTTTGTCCTCTATGAATGCAGAGCGATGGTGGAATTGGAGGTTGGCCACAAGAGAAGGTGTTGTCTGGCAAGCCAATGACACTTCCACTCAACCCTACACTACTACAGAATTTTTTTTAGAGACACTTGAAAATGCAGGTCGGAGGCGGTTGGGCCAGCGGCCCGCCTCGATTAATCGAGGTCGGCCTGCCGGCCCAGCAACCGTCTCGGTTAATAGGTTAACGGAGGCAGGCCACTTAACGCGACCGCCGCCGTTAATCCTCCATTAACCGAGGCAGTTCACATATTGCAACCGCCTCCATTAATGTATTAATAGAGGTTGTTAGTATAAACCAACCGCCTCCGTTAATGACTATTAATCGAGGCGGTTCCTTTATGTTGCCCGCCTCCGTTAAGTTTTAATCGCGGCGGTTGACATAACTGCAACCACCTCGGTTAATATACGATTAATTGAGGCGGTTGTGTTATATTGCCCGCCTCTGTTAAGTCTGTACCTATATAAGAGTAGCCACCCCTTCTTCCTCCCCGCGGCTCCTCCTTCATTTTTAGGGTTTTGAGCTCAAAACCCTAAAATGGCCATTTTAGAGGGGGGGCGTTTTGTCCTTGGATTTGGTGAAGTTTGGCACCGCAAGAGGTTGATTTCTTACCCTCTAACTCTCATCTTCTCTCTTTTACATGATTTAGGTGATCTAGATCTAGATCTAGATTGAGGAGAGAGAAAACTGGATCTATTGCTCATTAGACTTTATTCTCGCTGTGTGTGTGCAAGGTCACGGCCATGGACAAGGAAGAGTGGATGTACAAGATACCGAAGGTCAGCAACGATATGGCTTTCCTGGTTCATGTGAAAAAGTTTGTTGCCGCTGCGAAAAACCATCGTCTGCATCTGGGTCAGGAGCGCAGCATTTGTCCATGCAACTGCTGCAAGAACAAGCTTCCCCAAGAAGATAATGTGGTGCAATCTCACTTGATCCGGCATAGTTTCATCAAGGATTACACCATCTGGAAGTATCACGGCGAAGAAGCAAATCCGAGTGCCACCGGTGCATCCGGAGGAAACTCGTCGACGGTGAATGACAGAGGCCAACAACCCTCAGCATCAACGGGCCACGATAGTGCGAATCGTGATTACATCAACATTCAAGATCTTTTTGAAGAAATGGCAGACGACAACGATGGTGGTGGTGGTGGTGATGGTGAGCAGATTGATGTGTTGGGGCCCGAAGATGCGTAACTTTTTGAAAATATTGCTAACCGTATGGACCAGGACGATGTTTTATTTGGGAATCCGAAGTGGCTAGAGAATTTCAAAGAGATGAAGTAGGCGGCGATTGATCCCCTATATAAAAGTTGTCTGAAGCATTGGACTGCGTTGCGTTTTAACCTCCAGTTGCTGATGCTGAAGGCTCGCCATGGGTTCTCCGACACTGGCTTCAACGAACTACTACAACTACTAGCTGACACATACCCAGAGGGTAACAAGGTGTCCGCCAATACCTATCGAGCGAAGAAGATGATCTGGCCAGTGGCGATTAGCTTAAAAAGTTCTATGCATGCCCTAACCACTGTATCCTATATCGGGGCGAGTATGAGAATGCGCAGAGCTGTCCGCATTGTGGCGCGAGTTAGTACAAGAGGAATGCCAGTTGTCACGTGGACATGGATGATGAGGGACCTAAGAGAGGGTAGAAGAAGGCGAAGACGGGTAGTAAGAAGACACCATGTCCTAAAGATGAGGAATAAGAGGGTTACATGCAGAGAAAAAGTCCTGCACTATCAGTGTGATACCTACCCGTGATCGATCGCCTCTGTGCACAATTCATGAACCCAAAGGATGCCCAGCTGATGTCCTGGCATGCATCAATAGAACACAAGAAGGACGATGGCAAGCTGCGACACCCCTCCGATGGCAAGCAGTGGAAGCGTTTCGATGCCAAGTTCCCGAAGTTTGGTGAAGAGACGAGGAACGTCTGGTTCGCGTTGAGTACGGATGGGATGAATCTGTTCGGTGACCTCAACAGCTCCCATAGCACTTGGCCGATCATCCTCACCATCTACAACCTACCTCCCTATCTATGTCCGAAGCACATGTATCTTTTACTTACCATGATTATTTCTGGACCAAAGCAGCCAGGCAATGATATAGATGTGTTCCTAGAGCCGCTCATGGAGGACATGAAGATACTATGTGAAGACGGGGTCAACATGATGGATGCATCCCTAAAGAAGGAGTTTACTCTAAATGCCATCATCTTTGTCACCATCATCGATTACCCTAGCCTTTTTTCACTGTCGGGGCAGATCAAAGGTAAGTCAGGTTGTGTAGTTTGCATTGATGGTACCTGCTACACTTATCTTAACGCATCCAAGAAGTTGGTGTACATGAGGCACAGGTGATTCCTCCACAAAAAGCATAGGTACCGGCATCCTTCGATGAATCAGTTCTTCGACAACCAGGCCGAGCCTCAAGCTGACGAGCCAGTAAAGATGAGTTACGGGCAAAAGGTGTTTGACATGGTGAAGGGCATAAACGTCGAGTTTGGGAAGAAGAAGAAAGTTGAGGCAGAAGGGACGAAAACAAGAAAGAAGAGAAAGCGGGGTAATATGGAGGAAGATGAAGCGCAACCTGTCAAACCTGCCATTCCTTTCAAGAAGCAATCGTGTTTCTTCAAGTACCTGTCGTACTGGAAGGAGCTAGATACGCCCCATGCCGTCGACTGCATGCACCTAGAGAAGAATGTCTTCAAGAGCACGATCGGGGTCCTACTAGACATTAAGACTAAGACGAAAGATGGTCTGAAGTCACGTCTGGATCTTGTCAACCAAAACATCAAGAGCGAAATTCATTCGATAGCAACGGTGCAGAGCAGGAAAGTGGACCTTCCTGGCACGAGCTACAACCTCATGACAGATGAGAAGAGGGCCATGTGCCAGTGGCTTAGGGCTATCAAGGTGCCGACCAGTTTCTCTTCCAACATCAAGAGCCTGGTCTCAATGAAGGATCTCTCACTCACCAGCATCAATGCACATGACTGCCACGTCATGCTCACGGTGTTTCTCCTGATTGTGATCAGGGCTATCGGTCCAGAGTACGTGAAGATGGTCATCACACGCCTAGGTTACTTCTTCAACTTCATCACAGAAAAGGTCATCAATGGAGCTGAGCTGCTAGGCCTAAAATAGTTCATCACAGAGACTCTTTGTCAGTTTGAGATGTCCTTCCCGTCGTCTTTCTTTGATATCATGCCACACCTGATGATGCACATGGTTGATCAGATACAGGAACTTGGGACTATCTACCTGCACTAGATGTGGACATACGAGAGGTTCATGTCATCCTTGAACAGGTACGTCCATAACCGTGCTTACCCGGAGGGCTTTATGATCGAGGCTTACACAATAGAGGAGGCCATTAACTGCTGCACCACATACATCCGAGATGTAAATGTGATTGGGTTGCCCGTCCATCTGCACGAAGGCAGAACCTTGGGGATGGGGTGCACGAGGAGGAAAGTACGCACCGATGTAGCGGAGGAAACTTTGCAAGAAGCTCATCACAACACTCTTAATCAGTTAGCTGTTAAGGAGAAGTGGGTTAAGAAGCACCTAGAAGAAGTTCGTTGTACTTGTGATGGATGCACGGAGGCATGGGTACAAAGATAGCACAAGATCAATTTCACGACGTGGATCGAACAGCAGGGATGGAGATTCTGTTGAAGCGAGGCTTGCGTCCGGCCCGTCCGCCCAAATCACTTCGTGGCAAGGGTATGACATCAATGGATATAGGTTCCACATGAAAGAGAAGGACAAGAAGAGCGTGGCTCAGAACAACAGTGTTCGATATGAGGGCATCGACGAGGCCATTGGGGAAACCAAGATATACTATGGGCAAATTGAAGAGATATGGGAACTTGACTACGGCGGTGACCTACAAATACCCATCTTCCAGTGCCAATGGGTCAAGCCAAAGGTGGTTGTTGTGGACGAGTTTGGGCTAACAACCGTTGAGCTCCAAAGTGTCATCTACAAAGATGATCAGTGGGTATTAGCGAACCGCGTCGCACAAGTAGCCTACTATGCTAAAACCGGAGACTCCAAGTGGCATGTGGTTGTGTCAGGAAAGCAGAGGATCGTGGGAGCAGATGGAGTCCAGAGTCTAGAAGAATACAACCACTACGCGGAGTTCTCGCTCTTTACTGGTCATCCATGCAAGATCAAGCTAGTTGAGAACCGTGTCATGAAGACTGGCATGAAGCCTTGGTTCCGCCCCGATGGTGAAAAGAAGAGTGTCATAGGATCACTTCTAACAAAATGATATGTATGCCACACATTTATGTGTAATAATGTACTACCTTATTGACTTACAAGAACTTTTATGTAACTACCTATTATTGTAATGGAACCATAGGCCTACTACTCCTACTACGTACTACACTTGCAACATATGCGTGAGACATATACAAAACATATGCAAAACATGTTGTAACATACACAACATCCAGATAGAACACTTGCAACACACGTCTCAAAACGCTTGAAACATACATATGGAACACATGAAATATTTCGAACAAATGCTTGCAACATGCCTTTCAAATGCTTGCAACGTATGCAAAACATGTTGTAATATTACTACTACGTACCCTACTACTACTCCTACTACTCCTAACCTACTACTCCTACTACAACTACCCTACTACTACTACTACCCTACCACTCCTAACCTACTACTCATACTACCCTACTACTACTCTACTACTACTACAACTACTACCCTACTACTGTTGTTGTTGTTGTTGCTGCTACTACTACTACCCTACTACTACTACTACTACTACTACTACTACTACTACTACTACTACTACTACTACTACTACTACTACTACTACTACTACTACTACTACTACTACTACTACTACTACTACTACTACTACTACTACTACTACTACTACTAATACTACTGCTACGAAATTTAGAAACTATTAGAAATTTAAAATTAGTTTTAAAACATTGTAAAACCTTTCATTTTGGAATTTAACAAAAAAATGCAAAATGTTAACCGTGGCGGTCACCCTAAAGTGCCCGCCTCGGTTAATGACTATTAACCGTGGCGGGCAATGTAAGCCGCCTGCCTCAGTTAATATTAACCATGGCGGGCGCCCTAAGGTAACCACCTCTGTTAATCGAGGCCTATATATACCCGTCCTCCCCTTGATTTTTTCTAAGTCCTTTGGCGTTTTTGTTTTGACCTTGAAGGGCTACCCAATTTTTTCCCTTGCCACCGACCGCCGCCGCCATCTCCGGTGCCTCGCGCTTCTCCGCTCCCGCCGCCGTGCCCACACCCACTCTGCCGCCCTCGTGCTCCTTCGCTCTCGCTCCTCCACTCCACTCGGCTGACATCCCCGAGCCTTGGAGCTCCTCGCCTCTCCGTCCCCTGCGGCGAACCCTAGCGCCACCACCGTTCGTGGAGCTCCGCTGCGAAACCCTAGGCGTGGGTTCGTGGAGCGCCGCTGCCGTTTGTGGAGCTCCGCTGCGGAACCCTAGGCGTGGGTTCGTGGAGCACCATCGCCGTTTGTGGACCTCCGCTGCGGAACCCTACGTGAGGGTTCATGGAGCACCACCCCCGCCCCCGACGTCAAGCGGCTCGACACCCACCCCCGCCACCGAGATCCGCCCCGTTCTTCCCCGGGCTCTGTCCCTGACGCCGAGGAGATCTTCCCCCGCGCCTCTTCACCCCCCACGCCAAAAAAAATCTTGTTCCCCTGTGAACCCTACCCGGTGAACACTAGCAACCTGCCATGTTCCCCTGGTCTGCTACGATTCTTGTGCATTTTTGCTATTGAGATGATCAAATTGCTGCCTGTGATGCTTTTTTGGACACTATGCAAATGCCACTGCCTATGATGCTGGAAGTGATCTGCCTATGATGAAATTGATGTCAATTTTGATTAATTTTTGAGAAAATGCCACAAAGTCAGATCTGCCTGTGATGAACTTTAGCACTGATTTTAACATTGATGGATTTTAGCCTCACACTTTTAGCCAGCCTTTCCTCTGCACTTTTTTTGGTTAAGATAAAAATAGAGTTGGCATAAAGAAAGGTTGCACTTTTTTGTGTTGTGCAGCTACTTACTACTTACTAGTTACTACAACTACTTACTACTTTTACTACTACCTGCTACTCCTACTCTTACTACTGGTTGCTCTCCTACTGGCTGCTGTGCTATGCAGCTACTACTACCTAACTACTACTACTATTACTACTGTACTACTACTCCTACTTAACTGCTGACTATTGGATGCTGGCCTCCTACTACTCTTACTACTCCCTAATACTTCATACTCCTATTACTACTCCTGCTGGCTGCTGGCTATCTACTATCCTACTCCTACTCCTATTCTTACTACAACTACGTACTCTATTATATCTACTACTAGTCCTATATACTATTACTGGTGCTCCTCTACTCCTCCTACTAGTCCTACTACTCTCTACTCTGTACTACTACTACTTAACTACTGTTGGCTACTCCTACACAACTACTACTACACTACTACTCTTAGCACATTGCTTCTCATTGAGCACATACTACTGATGCTACTTTGCTACTAGTAGTACTCTTACTACTGGTTGCTCTCCTACTAGCTGTTGTTTACATCATATACATGTGTGATTCCTATGGTAGATTTTTTATATATAATTTCCTTTGTCTCATCTAGTGCTAAATAATGTAAAGATTGACATGAAATCACTATTGCCACTACTGTCTGCTCCTACTAGTTCTCCTATTAGTACTTCTACTACTGTAGTGCCTCTTCTCTCTTATCTCTTCTCTCAACTACTACTCTCTTCTCTCTTATCTCTTCGCTCAACTACTACTACCCTACCAGCCTTTCCTATGCACTTTTTTTGCTTCAGTTTTTTTTGCTAGTTCACTAGATATGTGCTTAAGTTTTTTTGCTTCCTATGATGCCCATGATTTTCCTTATTGTTGTTTTTTACTCCTAGCAGAATGGTGGATGCCTTGCTGCTCCTTGCTTGCTTGCTCACCCCTGCCATGTTTTGTGGCATCTGATGCTTCTAGTCTCTCTACTCCTACTACTACTGCTGCCTATACTCCTACTCTTGCCTATACTCGTACTCCTCCTCCTACTCATACTAGTACTACTCCTACTACTAGCAACTCCTCCTCCTCCTACTACTACTACTTACTTACTATTGGTGGCTGCTGCTTACTACTTTGCCTACTTACTATTTACTCGTGCCTACTATTGTGGTGGCTGGCTTGTTCTCAAACTGCTTGTTCTTAAACTTTGTGGCATTTGCAATGATGATTTTTTTTTCAAAATCCTAAACAAAATGTGCTGAGGCAGTGGCATTTGCAATGATGTGAACTTCTTATGCTAAGGCAGCAGCTATGATGATGAAATGTCCTCGTAATTGTGAGCCGCTAAACTAGGATGGCTTGTATACCATATAGAAGCAACCAGTTTAGAAGCGATGTGATTGCAATGGGGCAAATCTAAGCCAAATAATTTTGTACTTTTTTAAAACTCTTTTGAACTTTTCTTAAAGTCTTTTGCACCAACTACCATTGTACATGAAAGGAGGATGTAATCTCGTTTTCAGATGAATATAATCCATGATTCCTTTATATCTATTTTGAGATGAATGTACATATCATTGTCTTCATAGAATTGAGAAATGTCCACGTATATAACACTCTTATTCATAGTTTCCAATGGTGTCCCAGCCTGCTGAAGAATGGCGCGAACCAAGCTCGGGAATTAGTGATGAGGGAAGTAGAGATGAGGAAAGTGGTGATGAGGGAGGCTCATCATCAACAAACAATAGCGACAAATCATACGAGGAAGAGGTGATAACACCAAGGCAGAAGAGGAGAGGTCCAACGGAGGAAGAATTAGATCCGACCTATACACCAGAAAAGACGGGGCCTTCAACAAAAAATTCTCGCACCCTAAGACAGGATGATGACGGCCGCGTAAGTAAATAACTAGCACAATATCAGCAGATGATGACGAGCTTCTAGCTTAAGTATGAAACTAATGCAAGTTCTTGTCCTCGATAGCTGCCGGTGGTGCCTATGTGCCTGGAGTACCCCCCCCCCCCCGATGAAGAAGAGGAGGGGCAAGCATCCGGTCCCACCCTGAGCACTTCAACCAAAACAACCAGTGGCAAGAAGTCAGACCTGAAGAGGGGCCAACACGGGAGGCACCAGGTTCGCAACAAGGTTCATGTGATATACAAGATAGGTCCACATGGAGAGCCCTTGGAACCAGAAACTATCATCGACGTCTTTAGCAACCAGTGCTCCTGTCTAGTCAGGGAGCACGTGCTGATCACATATATGAATTGGAAGAAAGTTCTAGAAGGCCTGAAGGATAAGGTGTGGCTAGACATGCTGAAGCGGTTCATGTATCCACCAGACCAATACAATGAGGCACTATGCAGAGGGCATGCCATGGTTATTGCAGGCAAAGCGCTTCGCACCTTGAGGTACAAACTCAATAAGAACTACATGAAGAAAGGGAAGACACCCTACGAAGACTACAACTTCATCAAGCAACATGTCTGGGAGGAGTTTGTTGAAAAAATGAGTACCGATGACGCAAAGGCCAAGGGCGAGAAGTACTCCCAGCTCGCAATGAAGAACACGCTTCCCCACCACCTGGACAACACAGGGTACGTCGGTAAGAGGAACAAGTGGTGACATGAGGAAACGGTGGCAGCTGAGGCCGGGCTAGAGAATCTGTTGGAAGGCATCGATGAGAGGGGCCGTGACTTCTTCTGTGGTCGTCGGCTGAAGAAGCTAAAGGAGGGCAGGACCAAGTACAACGAGTCATAGACCAAGGAGGCGGAGAAGGCTTTGCTCGCGATCAAGGCGGCCAAGGAATGCGGTGAGTTCCAACCTTGCAGGGAGCACGATGAGCTGATCGAGGCGCTGGGAAACCTCGAGCACCATGGCCGCGTCCGGGGCATGTCATCGAGGCAGAGCTAGAAGAATGTGGAGTCGTGGCAATCTGAGCCGCCTCTTACCACACGAGGCAGAGATACAAGGAAGACATATTCCAGGCCAGCAAAGAAGCGGCGGTGAAGGAAATGATCATGGGGTCGATACAAGATGCATTCACAAGCACTGACCCAAGATGGTGGAGCTGAGGACGCAAATGTTTCACCAGGGTGGCGTGATGACACAGCAGGGTGAAGCCGCAATACAAGGGGAGATGGTGCCGAGTACCTCACAACCCCAGAGGTACCCGGTCGATGAGATCATGGAACCAACAAATGCCATGCTGCAGGTACCCTGGGGCAGGACGGGGAAGAAGGATGTGGCGCATGGAATGGTACAACCGCCAAACCCTAAAGCTAGGTACCACGGCAGGCCCATCCCGCCCGAGTATGTCGTGGTGGAAGTGATGTGGACGCACGATCACCACGGCGACGATGAACTTGACTTTGCCGATGAAGAGGGAGACACGACCCTCGCCCGGGCTCTCGGCACGTGCGTGCTATGGAACAAGGCAGATATTGTCTTAGACATGCCAAAGCCGGCGTCAAAGTTCTCTCAGCCGTCGTTGTCTCCCCCGGGTGGCCCAAGTGATGACGATGACGACGGCGGCGGCGATGGCAACAACAATGATGGTGGCCCAAGCAGCACTCCTCCACGTTGCCCGTGTCCTGACATGAGTAACCGACAAGAAGATACAGGGGTGCACCTAGCCACCAAACACCACCTCCAAGCAAGGGCAAAGGGAAATGTCCACCAGCGTCGAAGAAGGCTGCAGAAGAAGAGGGGGACAAACCCGCCCACCTCACCACGGAGGAATGGGTGGCGTTCAACATTGCTGAAGAGCACAAGTACACAATGGCGTTCGAAAGGTATATATGCTAATGGCACCGAACATAGTCAACAGATTATGTGTGTGTAGATCGATGATGCTAACAGACTTTTTCACTCCTCCTTGTCTCAATTACAGGGAGCGAACCCTGCCGTCAATTTGGCACCTTACACCAGATTTCCCCGATAACTTTGAGAATGGCAAGTTCATATTGCCCTTGGGCCAGCTTGTCCAGGATGAGCCGTGGGAGGTTCGGAGGTTCCATCTCTGGTATATGCATGCGGCGAAGTTAGGCATGAAGGAATTCGTTGTGAGGGTCCCCAAGGAGTACTTCCACTTACAAGATGACGCTTATGTCTTCGTTGTCTTCCACGACATGCATAGGCTGCTGCGGTGCAAGGATCTCAACGTCACCCAAATCACCCTTTTTTCCATGTAAGTTATTACACCTCTGCATCGCCGTAGGTACGTTCATAACGATCAAACTAACAATGCCATGACGACGACTTGTGCTTGCAGGATGCAATCATATGTGTGCAAGGAACTAGGAAAAGATATTATCTACCTATCTCCTATGCATATTACCCAGAGGGCCATCATTGGCCATGATGTACCAGACATGCATCCTAGGCTGGTGAACTTGGACAGGATGCAGCGAGTGCTTACTCGGGTTAAGATGCAAGGCGAGATCAAGTTTAGAAAGGGACAATATGTCCTCCAAGACATGAAGAAGATCCGAGGAAATGGTTGTATCCTTGTCGCCCACCAATTCAGGTAAGTCAAAACGATACATGCAATAGCTATTGTGTTCACCACTTTTCATATTTCAAGATTTGAGATCCATATTGTTTCAATGGTGTAGCTTGGGCATCTGGCCCATTGGATTATATTTATGATCTATCCTTAGGATGGAAAGGCTGTCATATTTGACTCCTTGCTACTACTACTACAACTATTACTACTATAACTACTACAACCTTGCAGAGAGAGAATGGTACAAGGACTTCGAAGGCGTTCTGTGATAGTAAGTGATGACACATTCTTTTTTGCACTCAAAGAATGTATCAAATTTGTTGTTGAAACTAGTGGTTGGCATACAACGCTTAAAGGAAGTACGTGGAAGAGGGGGGTTATGATCGAAGGTCCGAGAGGCAGAAGAAGAAGTATGGCACAAAACTAGCAGTAAGACGAGACTTCCCGGTACTACTACTAGCACTTACTCCTCATGCCCTACTTCTACTACTACCGTAACAACTACTACTGCTACAACAAGTACTACTACAACTCCTACTACTACTACCATACAACTACTACTACTACCCTACAACAACAACTACTACTACCCTACTCCTCCTACTACTACTACCCTACTACACTACTAGTACGAGCACTTACTCCTACTACTACTACTACAACTACTACTACTACACTACTACTACTACACTACAACTCCTACTACTAGCTACTACCCTACTTCTACTCCTACTACTAATACATTACTACTTCTGCACTCTATACCTGTCCTAATGATCATGTGTTACATATATCATGAATGCAGTGCGCCAAGCAACCTGAAAGGCTCAGTCTTGTGTGGATACTATACTTGTGACTACCTCAGGGCTTGCGGGAGATTCAACAAGAGCTGGCGGCAGCTGATGACATCCCAAAGGTGATGGGAGAGGGAAAAGATTGACCATAAGACCATCACTAGAACAACAGGCGACATTTGTAAGTTTGTCACGGACGAATGTTGTCATGTTGGTGGAACTTTCTTCTATGACAAGAGCGAGCTAGGGACGGAGGAGAAGTACGTGAATCTACGCCACTAGAGAAGCGACGCTCTCGGCATGACCGACTACAAGTTGCTGGACATCTTCGAGTAGCTGCCCTGATGTGATTTTGTTAACTTGTGAACATTAATGTAGTGTGAAGAACTTAGTGTGTGACATGATGAATGGTGGAATATAAGGACAGTGACATATATATATATATATATATATATATATATATATATATATATATATATATATATATATATATATATATATATATATATATATATATATATATATATATATATATTGTTCATATGCATGTTTTCTGCTTTCTGTGTGTTTTGATCTGATCAAATTTGGTTTCAAATTCAAATTATTAAATGAAAATAAATAATCTTTTTTTTTAAATTAGGAAATACTTAACGGAGGCAGGCAAATAACAAAACCCGCCTTAGTTAAACGATTAATGGAGGCGGCTATCTAAAGTTAACCGCCTCCGATGTATATTTAAAGGAAGCGGTTACGGTTAGGGAAAACCGTCACTGTTAATATACATTAATGGAGACGGTTGCGTTACAGTGCCCGCCTCAGTTAATATGTTAACAATGGCTGTTGGCCAACCGCCTCTGTAAAGGCCTGATTAACGGTGGCCTTTAACTGGAGACGGTTGGCTTGCCCGCCTCCGTTAAGAGTGTTTGCCCGCCTCCATTAAAGTTACTGTACTAGTGCTACATTGTGATGTGTCTGCGTGCTATGAGAAACGACACTTCCACTCAACCCTACCTTGTGATGCGTCTGCGTGCTCTGAGAAATGAAAGCCCTCACAAGATTAGTTGAAGGGCTCATCTTTTTTGGGATGTTGAAGGATAAAGTTACGGGGGAGGTAGTGATCGTTTGGCTCATTGCTGCTTCGTCGCAAGTGCACGCGAGAGGAACAAAATGTCACTTTTGTTACCCGATGGCCCGATGCATCTTTTTGGCTGCTTATTATATAGGAAACTTGTCGGCCTAGCCCATCGGGCATTCCAATTTCAATATGGATAAACGGGCAAACAAACAGCTCCCGGCCCTATTGTTTGACCCTGATGATACGGGCTCTATCTTGACCATATAGGTATCTGGCTTCCTCTGCTTCAGCCTCAGCTGGCGTGGGACGCAAAGGCCACAGGACATCAAAATTTAACCGAGGTTTCTATTCACCCCTATTTTTTAAAAAAAAAAGATGTGAAAAATATAATTACAGGTGCAAGCTAAGGTGCTGCGTGTGCAGCTCTGGACATTGTTCTTAACACGGCTGAAGCCTTAGTTTTTTCTTAAAAAAAAGATGATGAAGAATGATCCGTCTGGATTTGCTGCGTCAAACTTTGGATTTATTTTTAAGCAACATCCACAGAGCGGTTGATAAATCGATTTTATTTCCAGGTGCTAGCTGAACTGAAACGACGTATTCATGCTACCGATACAATAGTACAGTGTAAGAATCTACTTACAGGCCTTTAATTTTCCACCATATACATAGAGTAACGCACCGAGTAATAATTCGGTAAGAGAAGAAAATATACAATCCCAACTGAATACGTGCCCACATTCAACACGGGAGCCTTTATTATACATACAGGAATATATACACAAGACAGTCGGTGCTTCACTCCCAGAAGATTATATAAGAAGAAATAAAGAATAATCAAGGGGATCATCCATCCAGCTCTCTGACGCCTAGGATGAACGGGGCTGAACCTCCAGCTTCGGAGCTGGTATCTTGGGATGGTTGTCAAGCTGTTGCCGGACTGCTTCCACGAGTTCGTTATTAAAGGAACCCAGAAGCCATACTTTCTTGAGGGAAACCGGGTGCTCTAGACCCGAAAACTGCATCTCTGATCCCTGAAGGCAGTGGAGCTTCAGATGCTCAAGCTTCACCATTGCTCCCTCGTCAAACCATAGATGCAACTTGGATTTGCAGGCAATCTCGAGGACATGGAGTTTCCTGAAAAGGTCAGCGGGAAACTGGAGCTCACCCTCTTGATCCTTGTTGACGCGAAGGCGTAGAGTCTGCAGATTTTTTATGCTCCCGAGGACCTCTATGACCTCTGCTGTGAACAGTGTAGCCATCTCTAAAGTAAGCTTCACTAGATTATAAAGATTCCTGATGTTCTCTGGCAGCTGCTTTACATGGCAGTTCATCTTTAGGCTCCGTATGCTTGTGGGCATAGTGCCTATTTTTACCCTTTGATTCTCGAACTGCAGTGACAAGGATTCCAAATGAGTATCGCTCTCTAGGTAGTAAACAGACGACCGTCTAGGTTTGGCACTGATGCCAGAGACTTGTACTTTCTTCAACTGGGGAAGGGAAAGGAACTCGTCCAGAATGGCCTCCCCGTCGGTGGTATTTACACGGACGGCACCCAGCGTTTGCAAGGCTTTTAGTCTCTTAATCCCTCTAGGTACGTCAACACCACCACTTGATGGCGACATCGATCCCTCCGCCTCATCCGTCCATGCAACGGTGGTACCTGCACGAATGTACTGCAACTTCCTTAGCTCGGTGATGAATGGTGGCAGCGTGCGGATCTTGGTGCCTCTGATATCCAGTGTTTGCAGCTGCAACAGGTGACCCACGGATTCTGGCAGCCGAGTGATCTCCCTCTGTCCTCTTAGGGAGAGGAACTTGAGACGAGATGGCAGATTCCCAATCACCACGAAGTCATTATCATTTACTAGGCTTGCATTCTCAAGATCCAGCACCCGAAGCACCCTCATCCTGTCCGACACGTAGAATGGCCAAAACACTTGAAACAACGTTAGAGAACGTAGCCGTGAGAAATCCAAACTCTGGAACCAAATCTGATCACTATCCCAGGTGCTCCCAATGGCTAGGTGCTGTCTAATGCCTTCTGTGGTCAGGCGGCCTTGACCCTGCTTCTCCAGTGCAGAGACTTCCACTGGAAAGCAAATGGTCTCTTCCACTGGCCGTGACATGATGTACTCGCGGAAGAAACCGTTGACTCGGTACCCAATCATCTTGCTCGCCTTCAGTACTGGCTGCATGATGCTCAGTGCGGTGACCTCGTCTAAAATCTTGTCTGCATACTTCTCGGCGCTATTGCTGTCGGTGCCCTTGGAGTAGCCCTCGGCAATCCATCGCCTGATCAAACGCCTCCGCCCAATGATGGTGTCCTGAGGAAAAATTGAAAGATACAGCATACATTTCTTTAGATGCCGAGGGCAAGCATCCAAGTACGAATGCATCCAGGTAAGTAGGCCCCGCAAGGAATCAAACTCTGGGTTAGTCGCCGCCTCCTGCATAAAGTTGTCACTCAGACGCCTCATCTCCTGTTCGAGTTCATCTCTTGGTTTCCTGGCCAGGTACGTTGCCAATGCAACTACCACTTTGGGAATCCCGCCGCACCTGGACAAGATAGCGGGTGCTTCTTTCCAAGCATTCTTGTACCGACTGTCCATATACCATCGATTCTCCCCAAGCACCTATTGGTCAAAAAAAATGTGTTTGGAAAAGAAATTAAACCACGTTATCAGGAGTAGTTACCTACAGCTAGCTCGAAAAGCTACTCCAACTTAGATATTTTGATGAATGATGGTTATTGCAAAATACAGACCACACCATGACAATATATATTTTGCCATCTACGTGCTGATGGCAATAACCGCACCATGAATATGCATCTCCCTTTATATTAATCAGCACACATAAATAGATAATATAAGGCACTATGTGGTCTGGAACCAGGCTACAGCCTGTCCAACCGGGTCCTAGATCCACCCTTATGTACACCTATACTACACTTTTCAATGATACATAGTATTTGTTCAAACTAATATGAAATTATGAATACAGTTCAGTTGTCAAAAAATTAATTGACTTGGCAAAGATGCTCACATCTTTTCTAAATTTAATATAGGATTTAACTTGAGAAACATTTTTAACCCATGACATTTCTCAATAAAGTGATCAAACATTCTGAAACTGTCTATTCACAAGGAAAAAAATAGAGAAACTAAAAGTATGTGCATGCAAAACTATACAAGTTTCTCAGCAAGGCCTTTTCTATATAGCAGCACTAAACACTTTCAATCTTTAAGCATCTTAAGGGGAAATATGAACCTATTGAAGTTGCTAAAGATCTTTTGCACTATTTTTGAAATAGTAGCTTATCTATAGTAAATTATACTATCTATATCTATATATATCCTATATTTTTAAACACCATTATAATGTATATCTCAACATGCAAGATATCCACACCATCTCCCACTATTTTTTAACCTATTAATTAATGCAAGTCATCCATCATCTCCCCTAAGTTCTGTTACTATATCCAATATATAAGAAATATACAAGACATGCATGTTCCTTCACTTATAATTCGATCTAATTGTTTTAGTTTTTATTGAATTCTTTCATTGTCATGCACAAGTTTGATAAGAATCGATGACAGAGCATGTAGGTCTAACTTATACATGTAACATTTTCATTTTGAAGAAACTCCCATAGCAAAGTGCGAGGTATGCCTCTACTATCTTATAATCCTAAACCGCATTAGAGTTCTATCTCGACATGCATTCTGTCCACCTCATCAGTCCACTATTAGTTGCAATTATGGCCCACTAGCATATGCAATTATGATATACACATCAGCGAGACACATCACCCACTAACATTCTTGTCTACACCAACGTGCCACGCCATCCATAAACATCAATTCATAATAGTTTATCCCTTCATATAAATATCTATATATAGTCCAATTTCATTCTAAATCATCCACACAATTCCCGCAAAGATGCATGGGTATGCTTCTAGTTTTATAAATTCGAAAGGCCATCTCTCGCTAGATGAACTCACAATTGTTAAGGACAAAGATGCTAATGAAAGTTGTCTTAGGGATTATTTTTTAGTTTTGGTACCTATCCCTTGTAATTAGACTTTTTTATATTTCTTATTTTGTCCTATATAACCCCTTTATTTACCTTTGTATAGTTTTAAAGCTTTTGTATAAAGAAAATAGATCAGTAAGGTTTCCACCTCCTGTTTCATCGAAAAACGGGGAAAACAGCTAGCAAAACTGTAAGGAACAAACAACCAGAATAATGGGATCATGTTACTGAGTTCTTTTCTTAGCGGATGAGCAATATATATACAAAGTGAGGGTCCTTTGTTAGTGGTCCGTAATTGTTTTACCAACTGCACAATGTTAGGCATAAATATGAGCCCACCTAGCATCTCTAGGAATTCGGTATAATTTACTTGCTAAACTAATAAATCTAGCAAATTAATCAAAGAAATAATAACTTTAAATTTTGTTCTTCTCCAAGAGTAACCTACAATAGCTTTCTAATAAATTTAAAAATTTATAGTAGGGTCCACAGTTTTTTTTTGTTTACTAGAGCCGATCGTGTCTTTCACGGCGACAGCCGCCATACATCACGTCAGGTGTCCCTTTTTCGCTGCTCGCTGTTCAATGGCGCCGTGGAGAGGCATTGATGCTCTGCTGAGTAAGACAGCCCCGGCAGAGGCAGGTACGTACGAGCGGCGGCCAGACCAAAGGGCGGCGGGGAAACAGATGACGCAAACAATATATCTCGCGGTAAAAAAAAACTCACACATGAGAACTACCATAAAAACAGGTCCACGAGGAGAGACAGGGACTTCTCTCGACTTTTGGAAACTTATGAGTTGAGGAGGATATTTGACAACTTTTAGTTTTAAGTAGCTCTTTTATTAAACTACTGGAGGAAACTTTTTCTCTTTTTGCTAAAAATTCAAGATTTTTTTAAATAATGGAACAAAGTTCCAGCCTTTACCATCCCCAGGTTCATGCGCGACGTTCATCGTTGGCGGAGCGGCTCATCCTCCTCCCTCGCCCCACGCCCTAGCGGCGCTCCCGCTGCACCGCCCTAGCCCCAGCGCTATTAGATCTGTGTCCGCTGTCCATGAGAGGGGACTTGGCGGGGTCAGGAAGAAGACCCAGATCTCGCGCGCCTCCTATAAGGATCTTGTGGAGATAGCCTGTGTGGCGGTGGCCACAAGCTTGAGACCGCCCACACCCACGTGTTTGCGACGACAGCCGTTGGTGGCCCATGCGATCATGCTGAGTGGCGCTGTGGCGTCCGCATGGCTCGTCACTACATCCTTGTCGATCTTGGCCTCCATCTCCATGTCGACTTTGGCCTCTGTCTCCATGGTGACCAGGGCAAGCGACGCATCGGGGGCGGCGCATCGGCTCGGGATCCCGCAAGGCAATGGCACTACTAAGTTGGTACAGACCTCTCGGCCCCGCTTACACACATGGGATAGCCCAGATAGCGGCTACAAGCCCCTGTGCGCCCGTGCTCCCACGTGCTTGCCGGCTAGGCCCAGCGGCAATCAAGTTGCCGAGGTTACGGTGGTGCGGCAGAAGTCGCGCACACCCGTGCTAGCTGATCGGCCAGCGGGAATCCAGTGTGCGGCTAGATTTGCGCCCTGGGGCAGCGGAGTCCGGTGGCTATGCTTGGCGCGCTAGCCTACGGGGCAGCAGCGGCCTAAGCGCCGGTGCAAATCTCGACAAGGAGGAGGCGGATCAGGTGGAGGCAGATCCTGTCAGCAGCGATGCCCTAGGGGTGGCAGAGGCCTGGGAGTTTGGGTGTAAGAGGAAATCCTCGATGGCAGCGGCCGAAGATTCTGACAGAGGCGACGACCATGATCCCAATGACGGCGGCTGCACAATGGGCGGCAGAGGCCTTGGAATCCAGCGAAGCGGAAGCGGATCCTGTCTGCTCACCTCTGAGTAGCTACTTATGATTGGATGACAATGGATGAAGGTGGGCTAAACAGCGACACGTGGCGTCACCTCACTTGAAGTAGATGAAGATGACAACTGCGAAGGTTCGAAGCGATGGCATACTACGGGCAGCGGCAACTTGACGACTGCCGATCCACCCACCGTATTTGGCCGTTTCAGGAGAGGATGTCGGGAAGCAGGGATGTCCAAGATTGTAGTTTTTTTTCTTTTTTGATTGTGTGTTCTCCTCTTTGTTGAGGTATGAATCTAAATGCACTTGTATACTTTTGGCTATATCCTTCCTGGATTTAGAGGTTGGACTAATGAAAATCCAATATCTATTAAAAAAGCTGCTCTAAACCAAATGGTAATTGGTAAACGATCGAGTGTCATTTTAATTAGGATAGGTATCACGTCATCTATATTTCAACATTTAAAATTTGATATTGTACTTATTTCATAATTAAGGGACACAGAAAAAATACAAATGTCACTAGGGATGTGTGAACTGACATGGTATTAACAGTTCAGGGACAAATGTCTTTTTTTCCCTTGCGCGGAGGCGTGGCTTTCAGCAGCGCAACCGAATTGCTTCGGGGTGTTGCATTGTTTTTAAGTTAGATCACCACACGATGGAATTGAGCAAGATAACTGGAACCTAAAACAATGGAACAGTGATTGAGTAAACACACCTTGGTAAACAGTTCACGGGCAGCATCAGGTTCTAGACCTTTGATGTTGTACACTGCATCATTAGATGATGCCGCACAATGTTTGGCAACACTTTCATATGAAGTAACGATAATGATGCAGCTTCGAGAATCTCCATATGTTGTCAAGTGAGATTTTATCAAATCCCAGTCTTCTGTGGAGTGCAAACCGTCAATGACGACAAGGCATTTACTGTCTTGCAAATTGCCCTCTTTCTTCGGGTCTTCGTCGTTTGGAATCAAGTCCTTGAGTAAGTCGCGGTTGAAATCCGTGGGATTGAAAGGATGGGATACATTCACCCAAGTATGCTTGTAGAATTTATCATATATAGCTCGGACAAGAACTGATTTTCCAACACCAGGCACCCCCACACTGAAATAAGGCCACGTTTCTTGGCCTCCTCAAAAAGTTGGTCCACTTGTGTCTCACGCCCAAGAAGGCCATAGTTGCGTTCCCTTATAAACGAATGGACTGTATCATTTTGGAAAGCCTGCAATTACGGACAGAAGAGAGATGAACGAACGAGTTGAAAATAGAATTTGGGAGCGAGATTAACTAATTTAATAAAAAATACTATTCACCAATGACAGTATGAAGTAAGAAATAAGGACATATACAAATAGGGGAAACATAAAATTTCTCTACTAGCATCAAACCACTATGGTCTGTTATAAATTGGATCATCTTCCTACACTAGCACTATCTATATCCCATCATATAGCTAGTTCTAGGTTTGTTATAAACTTCTACTCATGCTATTTTAAATTCCAGTACTACAAAATTGATTTTAGGTGATGGATACTTTTATTTTCAAATGTGGTAATGAATTTTCACTTAAATAATTGGAGGCTGAAGGATAATGTCCAGATCTAAAAAATTGTGAAAATTCTAAATAGGCTCTACAGAGGCCGCCATTTTAAGAAAACCACCTCTGAAAATCGTGTGGCCCATCTAAACACAAAAGCCCATTTAACCATCACAAGGAGGGGAGGAGGGCGCCGCTGCCTGGGACTCGGAGGAGGTGACGCTGTTGGGGGCGTGAGGTGTGTTCACTTCGCGAAAAATAGGTGAAAAGTTACTGTATTATTTTTTGTTGTTATTTGATAAATTTTGTCTAATCATGGACTAACTAGGCTTAAAAGATTCGTCCTGACATTTACAGACAAACTATGCAATTAGTTATCTTTTTTTACCTATATTTAATGCTTCATGCATACGTCGAAAGATTCGATGTGACGAGTGGAAGAGGAAATATTTTGGTTTAGCATGAGAAGTGATCAAGGCCTTAGCCATCACGAGGAGGGGAGGAGGGCGCCGCTGCCTGGGACTCGCAGGAGGTAGCGAGGGTGTGCCGCCACCGCCGGGCGGCGTCGTGCACGCGAGTCGTGCCACCACCTCCGGAGCATCGCCACCGGGACGCTGCCACCGCTGCTGCGAAGGGGAGCCTCCACCCGCTTCCTCCCGATGGATCCATGCCGGATCGGCTGGCCTCTGGATGGATCCGCCGACGACGACGGCGCCGATGGGAGGGCCACTGCGGCAGACGTCGGGGTACGGGATGGCCGTCATGGCTGCCGTCGGGGTCGAGGATGGCCGCTGCAGGCCGTCGGGGTCGGGGATGGCCGCTGCAGGCCGTCGTCGGTTATGGGGATTGGGTCCAGCCGCCGCCGGTAACGGGGATTAGGCTCCGCTGCGGTGCAGCAGTCACCGGATGGAGGGAGCCGCCGCCGCCTTCTGATTCGGATGAGACGAGAGATTCAGAGGGGAAAAAAAGGGAAATGAGAAACATCCATGGTTAGGATGGTATTTATACCAGGTAAAATGGAGGTCCGTGACTACCGCAGGTTTTTTATTTGCCATTACTAGTTCCACAGTTTTTTTATTTACCATGGCTACAATACCTGCACATTTACTCGGCTTTTATGTGCTGATGATGCTAGTTAATAAATGACCAGGAGTATTTAATTTAATTGTTGATTTGTCGACGGAGACGGACGGCGCTCCGCCAGGTGATAAACATTATTCAAAGGTCAGGCTCTAAAATAGTGTGTATATATATATATATATATATATATATATATATATATATATATATATATATATATATATATATATATATATATATATATACACACACACACACACCTAGAAACACAACCCTTACCCCTGACCCAAGTTCACTCCCTTACTCGTCCTCTCCCTCCCACTCACCGCATCCTCCCCATCTCAGTCCTCGATGTGTCGCCCTTGCTTATCCCTCTGACCATCGCTGTTGGATGAGAGTCTAACACAGGGTGTGTTAAGTCATCGAGTGAAGCAAGCGACAGTCCGTCCGGACCCCTAGTTGACTCTCTGAGCTAGCCGGGACCTCAGGGGCTACACCCATCGGACTACCGACATCTAAGGGATGGCTTAGTGTCCTGCAGGCGTCCCTCCACCGAAGGAGTCCTGAGCTAGGGCTCAGGGGCACGACCAAGCCACGAGGATTCTTGACCCAAGGAATAACCCCTGCTGAGCTACTGCCACCGTAGCCGACCCAACCTTGGCTTGGGGAGAACGCTCCTCCCAAGCCAATGGGAGAAACCAGCTCTAGAATCTGTTAGACCCTCAGAGCCTGATAGGCGCAAAAGCACCACACCGCCATGGTGTCCTATTGGCCACTGCCTCGGCAGGGTCATGACCTGGGCATGACACATCAGGACAAGGAACTCCCCCCGCGGGGGGCTCGTGGTCCGCTTGGCAGCATCCCTGGACGAGGAGAAGGGCCATGCGTGCCAAGGAACTTATGAGAAGGCTCACCCAAGGAAGGCGCCGCTGCTATAGACAACACCAAGTGGTAGTAGAGGCATTAGGGAGTGGTTGAGGTTTTGTCAGCGCCCAACTATAAGACAAAGGACTCGACGACACCAAGCGGGCGATGAAAACCGAAGCCTAGGGAGAGAAATCCTATGACACATCACCTGATTTTTACTCCCATCACCTTCCCATTATATAAGTAAAGGCATAGGCTCCTGTAGAAAAAGGATGGAAACCTAAGAGATCCCTGGTTCAACCAAGAGATTGGAACCGAGAAGACCAATCAATCTTCCACTTTGTCAAGAGCCCGAGCAAACCCTTATATTAGCATAACGCTACCATGTGAACAACAAACTCGAGTATGACCATGGCTAGACGTAGGGCACATATTGCTAGAAGTAAGGCACCGAAGCCTGAACCAGGATAAATTACCTGTGTCTCTAAGTGTTTTTGAGTTCTTAAGCCACCGGAGTCAAACACATCGACCATCGTCGAACTACACAATGCTTGTCGTGGCTCCAAAACCCATGACATTGCCTGACCTCTACCACCTCTACCTGCCCCTCCCTAACGCACTGCCTCTGCCTGCCCCTTCCATTGTGCACTGATTTGCCTTGCCCCTCCTACCACCCCTTCATGACTTGCCACCTTCATTGGTGATCACAAGCCACCGTATATTGATGACCTCGGCCATGGAGTAGGACAGAAGGAACCAAAGCTTAGTGCCGGGGTCTGGATTATTGTCCGCAAGTGAGAAGAGGTTGGTGACTGTGTCGTGGCTCGTGATCTGGTGGCATAGAATTCAAATTTGGCGGTACTCACTCTAGATCTATAGGTACGAGCTCTTGATATGGTGCATAGGCTCTAGATTCAGTGACATGGTGCCTGCCAACGCCGCAGCTTCACGGAGATCAGTGGGCTACCTCAACAAGGTGCTAGATAGGTTTCCTAGATAGGGTCATTGGGGCGCTGAGCAAATGAGCCGCCTCTGGAAATTGCAATGGTAAACATACCGTCATATAGAGGTAGGTGCGCCCCCTCCTCCTCTAGAAACGAGTTTTTTTAGCATCATAGACACGCAAAAAAAGATATTGGGAGGTTCTAGCCTAGAAAATAGGTTTGATATCAGGGTTTGAACCATGGTGGGTAGCACCTGCTGGATAGCCTTACCATAGCACCGACCCTTTCGCTCTAGAAATGAGTTTTTGCATGTCTCTAAACATTTAGATCGTAGTAGTGTTTGTCCAAGGTTATACAAATATAATTAACATCTACTACACCAAATGAGAAAATTGTGCGGGCCTGACTGCTGGAGCTGTTGGCTAGCGGCGGCATACATATGTTTCGATATATATTAATACTAATATTAACATTAATATGTATTAAACTTTAATTAAAGTGAATCATGTTTTGGCATCATGTATATATACGAAATAAACGTGCATGCATGAGAGAGATATGATTTGTTTCAGTAATCATGAAAGTTATTTGCTTATCTACTCTTATAAGAACAAATTATTAAAAATTATATTATGAACATGACATATAATTTATATAGGTATATTTATATATGTTAACTAAAACATTGGCCATATCAATATAAATAGTATAACTATTAGTACACATAATTTTTAGATATGAAAATTCGAACAACTTGAGAAGTGAGGGAGGCTAGTGCAGACTATAGGTAGCTATATTATCCTAGCATTTAAGATTTTTTTTAGTAAATAGTCATTAATAAGGTTTAAATTTCAATACCATCCAAGACCTTGTTTCGAACTCCACCACTATTCTTAAGCAATTGGTTTTAAATGACTGTTTGTGCTACTGTAGTACTTAAAAGTACAGTCTATTACCTAAAGTCTTTATTTTGAAAAATATATAAGTGTTAATAAAAAATACCATAAGTACGAATGTTGCACACCTTAATTTAAGGATAAAAAATCTGTAACAAAAGATTAGACTATTATATATTTCAAATTTGGAATTTAGATTTATGACATTATAAGATATGTGCTGTAAACTGGAGTCATAGTCTAAGATTTTAATATATATTTAAGATACACAGAGGTTCCAAGCAAATGGAAAAATATATATATATATGAATGAACCAATAGATCAGTAGTTGAGACTACAATGACTATTCCCTCAACTCCAAATTTTAAGTTTCTTAATTGACTTTTTTTTGGAACATCAATATTTCTATATATCTAGGAATAACTAATAAGTATAAACATATATCTAGATAGATAGCAAAATTGATGTAACAAAAAAAGTCAAAACGACATAATTTACAACAGAGGGAGTAATATATTATGCATATTGTGTTAGAAATGACTAAAGAGGAAAACAAATAATTTAATATAACTATTTTTATATTAGTCAAATATATTAAACAATAACTAATGCTATGTCTTCTAAAATTATAGCATGTGCGAGAGAACGTTCATAGACTAGTAAATACTAAATTCATTAATGAAAATGTATATATAATTCATGCACCATTAACACATACTAGATCCAACAGTTTTCAAGATTTACCTCCTTGTAAAAGACGTAGACCGAGTGATCAGCTGAAAACTGCCTCAGCTCCGATACTAAGCACGGTTGCCCAGGGCAAAGGCTAATTTCGAGGTCGTGAGTCGACACAACGATCCGGCTCCCATTCTTTATGTCCGGTAGATACGTCTTGATGGCATCCCACTGTGAGATGGTGGACAGATCTTCCAAAACGACGAGGTACTCCTGCTTGTTGACCTGCTCCACGAACTCGTGGGTGAGATAAGCACCTTGGCTCCCTTCCAACATTGTGAGGGCATTGACACCGACAACTTCTCCTCGCTGTGCTTCGCAAGAGTTTGTATAGAACTGAGCCACCAAGCTTCGGATGAACTCGTGGGGATTGAACGGATGCAGCAGCTTCACCCAAGCACGATATTTAAAGTTCTTACAGACCCTTGAATCATCGTACGCCTTCCTGATGATGGATATTTTCCCACGATCACCTCTTCCAGTCCCGCACATGGACATCACTTGAAGGTCAGCATCTTTCCTAGTGATCAATCCGGCAAGATCCGAGAGGCCACTTTTCTTCCTAGCGGCGTTGAGGAGAATGTCACGAAATGTCCTTGTGGTTGCAGCAGCCGTTTCCTGCGGCGGCAGGGCCAGGGGTTTGGAACCAGAGTCGCTGATGAGGCTGTAGCGTGTGTTCCTCTGGCTCACGTCCACCACCCGGGCCTTGAGCTGCGTTATCTCGGTGACAGCATCATCTAGGCCTGGTCCTGCCGCCGCCTTGGCCTTGGCACAAGAAGGCAACAACTGGAGCCACCACTTCCGCTTCTTGGTGTCCAGATGGAGGACGAACTCAATGCAGTCCTCAACATCGTAGGACAAGTTGCGCACCTGCCTCACCCAGGTCCTCACCACATTGTTCTTGATGCGCTCCCCGTCGGCAGAGTTGAGGAAGGATTGCATCATCTCGAACTCGTCCGTGATGAACACCAGGTCGCGCTGCACGGTCAGCCACTTCTCCGCCTCCTCCTTGATGGCAGACTGCACCTTGCTCACCAGCGCCTCCACCGCTGCCTTGGAGATCCCGATGGCGAGATCCGCCATTGAGCTCTCTCGATGTCGATGCTATGTGTTTTCTTGTGTATCAGAAAACTAGCTGGTGGTTGGTTCTGCCAATGCTCAGGATGTGTGCATCCGCTGAGTGTATGGAGATGTGGTTATAGATGGGCTTATGGGGTGCTCGGTATGAAACAGCAAATCTGGTGGTTGAAGCAATGCACATTTGACTTGTCAACGTGTGCAGGTAACCTATAAGCACTCAAGGCATTTGTCCTAAGACTGCCCGCAGTGGGATATTCTAAAGGATACTCTAAAGCTTTAGAGTATGAATATAGAGTAAAAACTGCTGCACTTGGTACTCTAAAACGATACTCTATCCTTTCTCTCACTCTATATTTAGAGTAGTACAATGCTTACTCTATAGTGAACAGTGGCGGACCCCACTAGCTAAACAAAGGAAAAAATGCTATAACTCACAAACCAAAAATCCAAATTAAATTTCGATTGCACCATTAAATTCGTCTCAATAAATCCTTCCAAACTAGGTCACACATGGATATATTTAGATAAAGTGACAAGTGGATCCCACAGTGGATAGAGTGAATAGAGGATGATACAGAGGATAGATGGGTGCGGGAGAATTGAGTATAGAGGAGAGAATCTTGCTGACTAGGACGTATAGAGGATGAATATAGAGGTCCATGAGTGTGGATAGCCTAACCATGTCTACAACATAAGTACATATAGTTTGTGCTACTTCCTCTTTTCACAAAGAATCTCTCTTTGTGCACCTTTTTGTGGCGTAAGTAGAAGACATCATCATGTGATGCTTGCTTGTAATGTGAGTAATTCTTCGAGGTGTGCAAAGGTTCAAGGACGACCCCAACCAGCCAACACGTACAAATGGAGCTCGATAGATAACATTTAGCATTTCTAGTGCGTGCAAATTAAGTCACCTATACTGATTCAAGATATTTCTCATGACAATGCGCCTACGGTAAAGCGCGCAAGTTGTCATGCATGTGCTTCCTCCTTTCACAAAGAATCCCTCTTTGTGTTGTGGAAAGCAAAAGCAGGCAATACTTGAGGCTAAGGCTAGGAATTTTTCAAGGTGTGCACAAAGACAATGGACGAGAACCAACAAATAAAGCCCATGTACAGAAGAGCAGATAGAGGCTGAAGCAAAGAATGTTTTGCTTTTTAACGGTGTCCATGCATGACACTGGATAATCACTCAGGCCTTATTTGGGTGTTGTCGGATTCACCTCAATCCACGTGTGTTGGGGGTGGATTGAGGTGTAATTTAGTTCAAGTTCCATTTCAATCCACTCTAACATATGTGGATTGATGCGAATCCGATTACACCCCAACAAAGCCTCAAGGAAACAAGGTACTTGTCCTTATTATATGCTGCACACGATCGAGTAGCACAGAATCTAGTGTCCTGCCCTCTTCTTTCCACAAATAACAATAATGTGATGACTGTCTTTTGTTAGGCTTTTGAGGAGAAAATTGCTGCTTCTATTTTAACTGTCACAGTCGTTTTAGACCATACACTTCATCTTTTTTTTTTGGCTCGAAACAAGCTAGCGAAATTGATGGAAACGGGAGGAGGAAGCGAGTCCGTAGAAGGAAGCCCTCGCACTTTATCGGCAAGCCCCGATCAACCGACAGCGACTGACGACGCCGCGCGCCCCACGAGGCCGGCCGGGGCAGTGGACGGAGGACTGCTCCCCGCGACGGTGCCTCTTTGTGTTCTTTCGCGGTCCCGCCCCATCCCAGCCACATACATTTGCTCCTTGCTGGCTGAGCTCTGCTCTCGCGACAGCTTCTCGCACCATCGAGGGCCCAAGGCTCGCTTGACCACCAATCCGGATAATCTCCCACGTACCAGCCCATTGGGTACCTCGGCCTTGGCAGTAGCAGCTAGCACTACAGGAAAACTCGGCTTTGCCGACTGCTAGTACCCTTTGCCACCTGCCAAATACAGGGCAGTCGGCAAACATGCTCTTTGCCGACCACCCCAATGAGCGGTCGGCAAAGGAGTCTTTGCCGACTGCCATTATTTCCTCAGCTGTCGGCCATTCCCAGCAGTCGGTAAAGACATCCTTTGCCGATTGCCTAGCAGGTGGCAAAGAAAAGCAGGTGACAAAGGTGGCGGGGCACCCATCGCCGTCCCCTTTGCCACATGCCTTGCCGTCAGGCAGTCGGCGAAGACTCCTTTTTTATTTTTAAAATTTGAATTTAGATTTTGGACATTCGACGTCGTCACTTGCTCTAAACTTGGTCAAAGTTTTTTTCTAGCCTCCACATGCAATAAGTGTGAACCTTAAAAAGTTTTGTGATTTTTTGAATTTTTTTGCTATATTTCGTTAATTAATTTCTTTAAATTGAATTTTCCGCTGCATAATCCAACTTTGAACTGTAGGTGCATGAAATAGTAAGACTTAGCCATTCGAAAAATGATATTCATGTTGAAGAATGTATTTTGAGGCCATATCCAAAAACTCACCCAAAATTTTAAAGTCCTTGTCCACGGAACATGACCATCCAAGTGTGGTAGAAGTGATTTTTAATTATATAAAATTCAAACGAAATCAGAAAATTACGAAACTTGTTGAGGTGTCATGTTATCACATGAGGAGCCTATGATAAAAATTTAAAAAAAATTTGAGTAAGTTGTGACGTTAGATGTACAAAACCCACACATGTGCCCCGGACCCCTCCCCTGCCCGCAACGCCGCCGCCCCTCTCCCCTGCGCCGCGCACCGCTGCGCCCCGCACGCTGGCCACGCCGCGCCCCGCGCGCCCGGCAGCGCCGCGCCCCGATGCCCCGGCCTGCCTGCCCCGGTGCCCCGACTGCGCCGTGGCCCGCGCGCCCGGCCGCGCCGCGCCCCGACGCCCCGACCAAGCCGCGGTCCGCCCCGGTGCCCGGCCGCGCCGCGCCCCTACCCGCCCATCTCGACGCCCCCACCTCGCCCCGGCCCGCCCGCCCCGGCGCCCCAGCCGCGCTGCGCCTCGCGCACCAGCCCGTCCGTGCCACGCCCCGGTGCCCCGCAGCGCCGGCGCCCCATAGGCCCGGCTCCTTGGCGCCTCGCCGCCCCACGGCCACCCCGGCTCCTCGGCAGCCCCTGCGCACCGTCCCCCGCAGCCCCAAGGCAGAGAGGCGTGGGAGCAGGACAAGGAAAGGAGGAGAAGGGAGAAGGAGGGAGAAGGAAGAAGAAGAAGGGAGAAGAGAGAAGGAAGAAGGAAGGAGAAGGAGAAGGAGAAGGAGAAGGAAGAAGGAGAAGAAGAGTAAGGAGGAAGAGAGAAGGAGAGAAGGTGAGGAGGTGCCTCGACCGTCTTCTTGGCATCTACGTCCCGTCGACACCTCCACCGTCGTTGAACCGGCTACAAGAGCAAGGTATATTAACCCCTTCAGTACTTGTCCGCCTTCGTGCTGTTGTGATGTCGGCCTTCGTGCCGCTGTGGTAATCGGCCTTCGTGCCGCGGTGGTTATCGGCCTTCACGCCGTTGTGATGTTGGCCTTCGTGCCGCTGTGGTTATCGGCCGTGCCGTGGTGGTTATTGGCCTTCACACCGTTGTGGTTATCGGCCTTCGTGCCGTGGTGGTTATCGGCATTCGCGCCGTTGTTTTTTGCAGGTTTCGGAACCTCCCTGTGTAGGGGAGGTGCTGCCGGAATTTTGAGTGGATACTAACCTTTTTTTGTCCTTTTTGTAGGATCACCTGTGGGAGGTACTCGGTGACTCCGATCGTCTTCGTGGCGCTGCAGGTCTTCCTGCACTACGTCGACTCTCCACCGCCCTGCTACTCGCCTTTGTGCCGCTACCCTAGGTATAATTCACCTCTCATCCTTATAGTAGTTGTAGATTGCACAGTCAAGTTAGGCGTCTCCCGTCCGAAAGGGATACACGTTCGTTGGTATGCTGATCAGTGCATATCTGCGACAATATCTCTTTTGGATTGTCCATGTTTTTTGGACAACACGCGGATGCGTAGATGGGTTAGCTTCCATGTTCCGCTCCTATTCGAGTCAGAGTTTCGGCCGCACCTTTCCGTTGTTCTCTGGATACACACTCTCCCCGCGCGGGACGTGTATTGGGAGAACAGCGGGGAGATGCTGCCAAAATTCCATCTCGGACGGGAGTGGAGCATGGAAGCTAACCTCATCTACGCATTTTCGGGTGGGATTAGGACCTATCCTTCACCTATTAGATGGTAGGAACGCCTTGTAGATGCAAATGATGGTTTTATTACTCGCTTACATTGGCGCATAACAGAGGATGGATGACCGTGAGTGGATGTACACTGGCTGGACAACTAAGAGGAAGAGCGATGAATGGGTTAGGGGGACCAATAATTTCCTGGAGCCAGCATTTGGGCCGACTGCTCAAGGGTCAGATTGGACGTTGTGTCCCTGCAAAGAGTGTAAGAACCAAAAAAGAAAAGTACAGAGGGAGGTCTACAAAGATCTTTTCAAGTACGGATTTGTGGAAAACTACAAGAGGTGGATCTTCCTAGTGAAGCAAAAGCGCGTATTAGAGAGGAGGAGGTAAGAGCACGCCTCAAGGAGTATGATGGAGATGCTGGGTTGGCCGACATGGTGGTAGACTATAACGAGGCACATGGCAATGAAGGATTGATGGAGGAGGATCCAGAGGAAACTGCAAAGGCTTTTCTATGAAATGATGTCTTCGGCGCAGAAGCCCCTTCACAAGAAGACAACAATGTCGCAACTAGATGCCGTTGGTCGCCTTCTAGGGTTGAAGTCGCAGTTGAGCCTGAGTCGAGACAGCTTCGATCTCATGTTGACAGTTTTGGGCACAATGCTTCCGAAGGATCACACGCTGCCGAAGAACACGTACGAGTCAGTGAAGCTCCTCCGTGCACTTAATATGTCATATGAATCGATCCATGGTTGTCCTAATGGGTGCGTCCTATTTAGGGGAGAAGATCTAAAGGCTGCAACGCACTGTCCAAAGTGTAAGGCCTCTAGGTATGTGGAGGTAGATGGTGGTGCTGGCAAGAAGGTGGAGTCTAAGATCCCCAAGATGATCGTCCGGTACCTTCCACTCACCCCGAGGATCCAATGGATGTTCATGATAGAGGAGTCCGCGAAGCAGATGACATGGCACAAGGATGGCAAAAGATATAGTGACAAGATGGTACACCCATCGGATGCTGAGGCATGGCAATACTTCGATATGCAGTATCCTGACAAAGCTAAGGACGCTCGGAATGTACGTGTAGCCATAGCAACAGATGGGTTCAACCCATATGGAACACATGCAGCCCCATACACTTGTTGGCCCGTATTTGTGATCCCCCTCAATCTTCCCCCCGGCGTCATGTTTGAACCGAAGAACGTGTTATTGTCACTAATAATACCTGGACACCCGGGCAACAATATGGGTGTGTTCATGCAGCCACTGTGGGATGAATTGGAACATGCTTGGGAAAAGGGGTACTGACATACGACCGAGCTACAAAGAAGAACTTCACAATGCATGTGTGGTATCTGTATTCAATGCATGACTTCCTGGCGTATGACATATTCTGTGGGTGGTGTGTTCATGGGAAGTTCCCTTGCCCAGTATGTATGGAATTTGTGATGTTCACCTGGCTGAAGAAGGGTGGCAAGTACTCTTCGTTTGACAAACATCGTCAATTCTTGCCTGAGAACCATGAATTTAGACGAGACACCCAACACTTCACTAAAGGAGTTGAAGTCACCGACCCTATTCCTGAGATTAAGAGCGGTGCCCAGGTCCTTGTCGAGTTACAGGCTCTCAAAATCGACAAAGACACCGGTGGTTTTATTGGGTATGGTCAGGAACACATGTGGACCCATATATCGGACTTGACTAGGCTCCCCTACTTCAAGGACCTTCTGCTTCCACACAACATCGATGTGATGCACACAGAAAAGAATATCACCGAGGCACTTTGGGGAACCCTCATGGACATAAAACAGAAGTCAAAGGACAACGTTAAGGCTAGACTTGACGTGGAGGTGATCTGTGATAGACCAAACTAGTGATGAGGACCCCTGCGCCGGGCAAGAATTGGAGAAGAGGGCTAGCCGATTACATCCTGAAAAGGAGCGATAGGAAGGAAGTGCTAGAGTGGATGACAATGGTGATAGTGATGATGAGGACTTTGGTTTCTAATTCATGTAATACTATATTGTTCTTATTATTACTTTGCAATTATGTTTCATTCATTTTGCATCTCTTTAAAAGTACTTTCGATTATTTGTGCTTTATTTTACATCTCTTTAAAAGTACTTATCGATTATTTGTGCTAATTGGTTTAATCTTTGTCATTTCAGGTACAGGACAAAATGGCGGGCGGAGGTAGACGCCGATGACCGCTACGAAAGGTCACCTCGATCTACATGTCGACCGGTGTTGACGACGACGCAGAGGAGGAGACGCCGTTGGTGGACCCATCGGTGAGGTCCCACACATGTCGTTCGTCGACGAGGGAGCTCTTTCCCTTAGACGACCACCAGGACGGGGGCAATGAGGATGGGGGCGACGAAGGCGGGGGGCACGAGGGCAGGGGCGGCCAGGACGAGGGTAGCCAGGGCGGGAGCGGGGCGACACCAGGGGAGACGTCTTCGTCAGGTTCGAGGAAGCCCTACCAGCGCGGGATCACGCGCCTCCCTTCCGCCCCGCTCGCGGTAGCCCACCGTCCGGTGATTCGACCCGAGGGTCCAAAGTAAGTAAACATTCATGTTTTCACAACTTATTCATATGACATGTTGAAAATTGAACTTTGGACTAATAGTTGTTCTTAATGACTCATGCAGCAACTGGAAGCTTGTGAACGGGGGCAGTTCACGCCATATTAATGGCATGCTGGGCCTCCTAGTTAAGAAGCACTACCCTGGCCTTGTCATCATAGATGGCATCCAAAAGCCACCCAATAAATGGCCAGAGTTCTACAAGGTCAAGGACGCAGACGAGGTCCCCCTTGCCGACGTGATCAAGAGGGAGTTCTGGGTGAGTCTTCATCATACCGCTTTGTTAATGTCAATGCATTTGTTGGATGTTGTTGAAATAATGAAATGATACATGGTATCTGTATGCAGGAGTGGTACACGTGCGAGCCGGGGCACAAGATCGAGGCGTCGCGAGTGCAGGACAAGGTCTGCATGGAGAGACTGAAGGACATGTACTATGAGGCGCACCTCCAGGTCCTCATCAACTACCACGCTGAGGTGCTTGGCCAGTCGCTGCCGAAGTCGCAAGCTAGGGCGATGATCCTCTCGCCCGAAACTGACCTCCCCAGGGAGATCTACCTCCGGGTAAGTAGAAAACATTAATTTTGATTCCATTCTAATTCAGGAGTAATCACTCAAATGCATGTTTTTTCTGTAGTATCCTGCTGATTGGTGCAAAATGCACATGGACTGCTGGGAGGCGATTGTGGACTCATGGACAACGCCAGAGGCGTACACGAGGCGTAGGGAGAAGTCCGGACATGCCAAGGGGAGGACAGGGCTAGCACACCACCAAGGGAGCCGCCCCTCTGGAGCGTACATGGACACATGGGTACCCTTCACACCGATTTATTTATTCATTCATTCATTTATTTATTCATTCTCATTACGTGTAATCGTTCTTGTGTTTTCCTCGTAGACCCAATCGCATGGTGGCCAGATGATCAACGAGTTCACGGGCTACGTCCTGTCTCACCAGGGCAAAGCGACAAATCCGGACAACGTCTATGACCCAACGAAAGGGGCTGATACGTTCACCAACCCGAACGCCTACGAGAAGGTGGTCCAGTACACTGAGGCAGTTCGTAAGCGCCATGGTGAGGCCTACGATCCATCCACTGAGCCCCTTGACACGGACGTCCTGATGAGGAAGGGAGGAGGGAAGCAGCATGGCCGGTACTTTCTTGCCCACAGCGTAATCGACCCGACCACTGTTCCCACCCTTAGTGAGGTTCGTCGATCGGACAGCATGACCTCCTCGGATGTCCCCATACAACCTCGGCGGCCAAGCTCTACGCAGATGATGGCGGCGGTTCAGGTAACTATTTGTCGTTCATTGGTTTTACATATGTAGCTTTCCTTATGCATTGTTTCAACATCGCGAGTGTAATATTGCAGTCCCAGCTGGCCAAGTTGTGGGCCCAACAGGCGACCCAAGAGGAGGCCCATCGACAGCAGCTGGCGGCCCAACAGGAGGCCCATCGCCGGCAGTTGGAGGCTATCCAGGAGCACTCAGCGCGTCAGATGAAGGAGTTTGCTAGCTTCTTTTAGGGCCTGGAGATCCCTGGTTTCAGATGTCCTCCGTTTCCTTCCGTGATCTTCGCTCCACCACCTGTTCTCAGTCCACCCCCTGTTCCTAGCCCTTTAGGGACTCCAGTGAGTTTCTAGCAGTCTTTGTATTGCTTTTCGCTTGTGCGGCCATCCCACTGGTACTAATGAGATCGCTTCTCCTCTGTGCAGCCACTGTCGGCGGGTTTGAACTAGACTCCACATGGCCTTTCTCCAGGCCATGTGGGGCCGGTTGCCCCTCAGCCACAGCTCTCGTGGCCAGGTGGCGTTCCTCCTAGGCCTACGCAGGAGGGGGGCTCCGGGTGGGCTAGCGACTCTCCGCCTGCCCACCAGATCGGATCCGGGTGGGTGTACAACAGCGCGCAGCAGGTTGGACCGTCCGCGTGGCCTTCGTGGCTAGCTGGGAGCTCTTCACATTATGGTGGCGACGGGTCGCAGGACGCGTGACTGCCTATGTGGTTCTGCATGATGTTTGATGTTGGTTTTGCACACCATGTTGGATGTTTGATGTTGGATGCTCGATTAGTACCATTTGTTGGATTATGGACTTGTTGGACCCCTTTGTTATGAATTATATATGCTATATATGTGGATTTGTGTGATATATATGTGGATCTGTGTGATATATTTGAATTTGTTGCTGTGATGCAAAACAGAAAAAAAACATATCAAAAATTTACTTATTCCAGCTTTGCCACTTGCCACGTGGAAAGCAGGTGGCAAAGCTGGAATCTCAGAAACCATGGCAGCTTTACCACCTGCCAATCAAGGCAGTCGACAAAGAATCCTTTGCCACGAGCCAATAAAGGCAGTCGGCAAAGAATTTCTGTTCTGAAAAAAAATTAAAAAAATCATTTGTCACCTGCCAATCAAGACAGTCGGCAAAGAATTTCTGTCCTGAAAAAAATAAAAAAACCTTTGCCACCTGCCAATAAAAGACAGTCGGCAAAGAAATTCTGTTCTAAAAAAATTAAAAAAAGCCTTTGCCGACTGCCGCGTGGCAGTCGGCAAACAAAACGCGCACCGTCATCTCACGACGGCGTACGTCTCCTTTGCCCACTGCCGTGTTGACAGGTGGCAAAGCCTTTGCCGACTGCATTCCACGTGGCAGGCGGCAAAGTTTTCTTTGCCGATGAATTCTTTGCGACCTCTTCTTTGCCGACTGCCACGTGTAATGCTGTCGGCAAAGCCTTTGCCACCTGTTTTAGTGCCTTTGCCGACTGCTTCTGGCAGTCGGCAAAGGAGGGCATTCCTGTAGTGTAGCAGGCCAAGGCCTGTCGATTATTATCTCGTCCCAAATTTCAAAGATGGCGGCGATAGGCCCAGGGACAGGATGGACTCTGCCATCTCACGGTCAGAGGATATTTTTTGTTTCCTAAAATATATTTTTAAACAAAAAGCAAATCTTGGTGTTCTTACACGAGTAATCAAATTGGGGAAATAAAGTTTTGCAAAGCAGCAGTAAAGGGGATCGCGCTCGCCGATCACATGATGGGCAGAATCATCGAAACCAAGCGGAATTGGGGAGTGTTTCCAGTGATTCATTGCACCGCTGACCAGTGGCAGAGTCAAGGTGGTACACACAACCCAAAATGGTTGTGATGCCAAAAATTGAAAAAGTGACCTTAGCCGCTCCATATCGTTGTGATGGCAAAAAGGGCTCCACTCATGAAAATGGGTATCGCTCCTTCTATGCTGCAGCATCGCTAGTGGGTCCACTAACCATATTCATCCCTATCTTTTCTTGTCTTGTGCATGTCTCTTTTTTCTCTCTTTCCAAACAAATATTGTTTACCGAATTAGAACCGACGCATGAACTTGCCGTTCTCCTCAACTATTAGCTTTGGGCACTGGTCCCTGCAACATAGAGAGTAGTGCTCCAACGACCCTTTCTTTATATCAAGCACTAGTTTTGGAACACGTTTGTGAAGGATGGAGGGCCTTATCACACGACATAGAAATCTGGTGAGTTACTGCACATCCAATTGTGCGTGCAGTAATCGTGTCCCCTTACATAGTTGCTTCGAATCAAGCTGGTATTGTATACACATGTATGCATGAACTAAGTGCCTGATTCACTAGTGAGGTAGTGTTTTCTTTGGCTTCGGTTTCATAAAGGCATAGAGCACCAGTGAAGCTAAAGCTGTTTAAAAAAAACATTTCGTAAAACAACTTTTCATAGAAGATGCAAAGAGAGAACTAGAAGAAGCTAGTATTTTCAGCTTCACTTAGGGAACCGAGCGTGTGAAAGAAGTCGAAAATAGATTTGTTAAGCTGGGGGACAATCCTTACTAAAGAGGTCCTAAAGAGGGGCAGTGGTATATATATATATATATATATATATATATATATATATATATATATATATATATATATATATATATATATATATATATATATATATATATATATATATATATATATATATAAGAGTTCTACAACAGCCTTGCTATTTCTCATTTTCAGATAGCTAGTACCCATGGTTGGCTTTATATGGCCACCTAAAATTTAGGGATAACTAGCTTTCTATTTTACAAAACCTGATAGCATATCTATTGGAGCTTACTTTATGCTATACCAATTCTAAAATACTCCCTTCGTCCCTAAAAAAGAGTCGCTATGAGAATTGTGCTGGTCAAATTTTCTCAACTTTGACTATGTTTGTAGAAAATACATACAACATTTATACCTCTAAATAAGTTTATTATGAAACTATATTCAACGATCTACCTAATGGTAATAATTATGTACCATAAATATTAATATTTTGTCAAATATATTTGGTCAAAATTAAAAGTTATTGACTTTTTGGTAAGGAAGAATGACTCTTTTTTAAACAGAGGGAGTAGCCTCCGGAATAAAAATAGCCGAGCTGTTGGAGTTGCTCAATCCCTAGACGTGACCAGAATATATCATCCTTAAATTTTCTAGCCCAACCTAGGGTGGCTATTGGCATTGGGGCAAAATACTTTACTCCCTACCGGCCCAGAGGCACACCAACGCTTCCCTCGACTCCCGAGGACCGAGACCGCGAATGTGCGAGTCACCACGCGCCGCAATCTCCTATTCTCCTCCGTAGCTCCCTATCTCCATTCCTTTCCGCTGCTCACCACCGGCAGGCGTGGATCTCCACTTCTCCAGGCTCTTCGCTGCTGCCAGGCCGCCATGGCAGGTCTCGGAATTCCAGTTCGCGCGGCCCCTGCGGAGGCCCTGGAGCGCTTGGGCACTGCTGCGTTGGGCGGCTCTGCCTGGGAGCCTGGACAGCAATCGGCGACCTGGCATCGCACACTCGCGCGGCCTCGCGGCGTGGCCGCGTGGGCACCGCCGCACAGGACGCGGGCCGTCGGCAATAGGCAGAGGCGGCGTAGACACTTGACTTGAGGCTGGTTTTTACTCCCTCCATCCCAAATTATAAGATATTTCAAGAATTTTAGAGAGTCAAAGGATCTCAAGTTTGACCAAATTTATATGATAAGATAATAATATTTATGACACCAATTAAGTATCATTAGATTCTTTATTAATTATATTTTCATAGTATACCTATTTGATGTTATAAATTTTTGTAATGTTTTCTATAATTTTGGTTAAACTTAAGATGTTTTGACTCTCCAAAATTCTTGGAATGCCTTGTAATTTGGAATGGAGGGAGTAACTAGGTAAATTCCATATTCTCAAATCCAAACTTTATTTAGTACTGAACTCCCCGATGTAAAAATTCAATAAATAACAGGTCAATTTTTGCACAGCTGCACAATGTTGAGCTTCCCGATCTAAAAATTCATAAATGATTAATTAATTGATTAGGTCTTTGCAAGTATCAAATATGAAGATATTTTATACAATTTTCTAGAATTGAAGTCTCGCGTGAAAAAGTTACCTCCATTATTGAAAATTTGAAATAGAGAAAGTGGTAAGGTATGTTGCATTGATACATTCTTACCATTTTTGTGATTTTGTTGAATAATCAATTCTATTTTATTGATTGCATTGTTAGGTCCTTTTTACCAATTTTATGTTTTCATCCATTACGCTATGGATTTAAGCATGAAAATGAGATATCATCTAAACTTATGCAAGTATAGGCCAACACATTTATTTTTGTGTAGTATAGCAACCAACAAAAAAGATCCAACTAATTTGTTCTCTGTCAATATATACCAGGCAAAACTCTTGTCGGCATCTTTTTATTAAAAAAGGCGCAACTAGTGGAACGACAGTTTCCATTAAAAATAAAATATGCACCTAAAGTTCGAGTTAAAAGGGCTCAAACGTGGGTGGTTGTTATGCATAACAAGCACCCTCCGGAGCCAACAAGTTATTGTAGTATAGCAAACATCACAACTATGTTTACTTGTCTTAGTTGTCTAGTCCATTTCTGCGGCTGCAAAGCTCGAGGAATGTACGCTTGACATGGAGTATTGCAGCAGAAACTTGTTCCATTCCTAATCGATCTCGTGATGATGCCATGGAGCACATGAGGCCCAACTTTACCATTGGGAGGATGCAGTTCTGTATCATTTCTGGATTCCCACCATCCAGATCATTTTGTAGGATAGCTCGGTCCAAAATCTCTGCTACGCCATGGGGGCAATGGGCAGCCACATGTTTGTGAAGGTTCATCCCGTCCTTGAATTTCTCATCAGTGGAACACTTTCCGGTAAACATCTCTAACAAAAGCACACCATAGCTGTACACATCACCCATCGTTGGTATTTGTGCACCCATGCCATACTCTGCATTTAAATTAAATTTGAATAAGGAAAAAAAAGAACTAGTATAAGGAACCAATAATAAACAAAATGAATGGGTGGTGGACCATATATATGTGCCAATATGATAGTGTAGTATGCGTGAATCCTTATTACCTGGTGCAATATATCCAATGGATCCTTTTAGGTTTCCCAAACTCGTATAATTAGAAGATACTGCAATTGAATTAGCATACATGAATCTCGCTAACCCAAAGTCACTTACATATGCAGTCATTTCAATATCCAAAAGAATGTTGCTAGAGCAGAGGTTGGAGCAGGCACGACTGTGGAGCTAGAGCGGCTGCCGTGGGAGGGACGATGCGGGGCTAGGCAGAGGCGGGCCAGCGCGCACGCACACGGAGGTGCTAGCGGATCCGCTAGAGGGGCCGGATATGGTGGAGGGAGGGCGCGAAGCTAGGGTTTGTGTTTTATACCAAGCAGGGTAGATCTCATCCATTCGATCGCTGATCAATGGTCACAAAATCATGGGCCAAACAGGTGGGCCGAACAGGAAATTATGAATGTCTTTTTTCTTTTTTTCAGAAATTTTATGAACTCAAAATTGAATACGAGATAATTTTTAGACTATAAATGAATTTAGATGAAAAGGTCATTAACTATAACTATAGGGTGGACTACTTAACCCCTCAATTATGAAATGGTCTATTCTACCCCCTGAACTTTCCAAAACCGGTCAAATTACCCCTCAGGCGGTTTTGAACTGACGGATTTGGTACAGTAACCTCGGGTTGCTATAGTACCGGTGGTTTTGCCTTTTTATATTTATTTCGGCTGAATCTTTGAAAAATTATAGTAAATCACAGAAAAATTATAAAATAAAAAAATCCAATTTTATTGGACTCCACATAAGTAGATCTACACAGTGAACATATAATATGATATGCTTTAGTACAAAGTTTTTGCTGTAGATTTTGATCTATTTTTTATTTAATTTGGACTCCAATTTTGTTGTACTGAAGTATACCATATTATATATTCACTATGTAGATCTACTCATGTGGAGTCCAATAAAATTGGATTTTCTATTTTATTATTTTTCAAAGATTCAGCCGAAATAAATAAAAAGGAAAAGACAAAAAGGGTGACACTGTAGCAAGACCGATGTTATTGTAGCAATACCGCTGGTACTGTAGCAAACACACCGTCTGAAAACCGCCTGGGGAGTAATTTGACCGGTTTTGGAAAGTTCGGGGGGTAAAATAGACGGTTTGAGGGTTAAGTAGTTCACCCCCATAGTTAGGGGGTGAAGTAGACTTTTTCTAAGTTTGAACAATGTATAGTACCATTTTGTTAAAATCATTTTAGTTTTTTATGTAAATGTTATATAACAAAAACATATTACCACGCAAAGTTGTAGAATTTTTTAACAAAATTTTGAATTATTGCAATTATTTTATGGTAATTTTGGAATTGAAGGATGAATTATCCCTTACAAATAAATGTTTTTCCTCAACAACTCTAGGATATATGATAGAGTGAAATGTATGAGCATAAATATATTTTTTATAATTTCTTGAATCCTATTGGAGGTACGCACAATTCAATTTGAAATTACTTTCGGTAAGCACGCCGAAATTCATTTAAATGATAAAAAATACTAAAGCGGTGTCTTTCTCCTCTTGCTCATCACCGAGCAGGACTCCATCTCGGTCGAGTTCGTCTCCGACCCAACGCCTTTGCCTTGATCCGCAAGTTCGTGCTCTCTCATAAATAGCCGCGTGCTCTGCCTCCCTGTCCACAACCCTAACCCAAAGCAGCCGCCCTCAATTCAAGCCGCAACAAGCCCTAATCCGCCACCGCCAAGCAAATCATCGATTCCACCGCGTCATCATCGTAAGTTTGAATACGAGCTTCGGGTTGCTCTTTGGAAGTTGCCCAGCCCCTTCTTCTCCTTCTTTTTCAATTTGGTTAGCTAATTGAGCATCACCGCCGTGTACAAGAGCTTACCGTCTGCCATTGGGAGCCGCACGACGTCTTCATCCAATTTCTGTCGCCCCGATCCATCTAGGTGAGTTCGCCATGTCGTCTTCTTCGTCACTGTGCTTTTAATTTGTCGAATAGTGGCCTGAGTCGCCCAATTGCTCGACACCGGCGAGCAATTCCTCGTCGTCGGCCAAATCACCGCCGTCGGGTCACGGTTGGTGGCCAACATCCCTTCTCCTATTCCCATCTTTTAATCTGAGCCATCTGTTTTGAATCCAATGGATCACATCGTCACGTACCTTTTTGTCTGTTACTTTTGCTAAAGAGACCCTCTGCTTTCGTCGAGTCTAACCCGCAGTCCATAAGCGTAAAACTAGATTACACTTTATTCTTTTGAAAACATAAATTCAGTCGGTTTAATTAAAAATACGTTTTTAATATTTAAAGGATTTATTTCAATCTTATTTTGCTTATAAAATCACTGTTTTAACTCCGATTTGATCTGTTCAAGCTGCATTAAATTCATAATTACATAATCTATATGTTAGTACTACTGTTTAGTAAGTTTTCAACTTTTAAATTTTGATATTAGATTTAATCTATTACTTTAATAAAGTAAATCTTGTTTAAATCATAACTTTTTCGTTTTAGCTCCGATTTGTGTGCAATTCACGTCTGTGTGATTATAGCGAGATGTAGATTTGTTTTACAAACTTTTCATCTCATTTTACTACTGTTGGTGTACTATTCTAATTGTAACTTTGTTTGCCTTGCATGATTGCTCTTGGATGATTGTTGCTGATGTGTTAATCGAGAATAGACGGTGAGCCGTTCGTTGGTGATCAAGAGTACTATTACGAACCGAATCAACATGACCAGCTAGATCAAGGCAAATATAGCATGGAATCATCCTTGTTACCTATTCACTTTAATTCACTTAATTCATTATGCATGTGTCTCCTTGTTAAGGATGCCTTAGTATTGATCTTGTTCCTTGAATTCCTATGGTTATAGCATCGGGTAGTATGCTAGTGCTCACATAAACAATAATCTTGTAACTTGACTAATGGTATATGCAATAACACTAAAAGATAATTTTTAGCAATAGGAAACAAGAGGGCTAGAGTTTTCTCTAGATTCCTCTCCATAAAGACTTATTTGTAAGCGAACATCCGGGACTTACAGTACAACTGTGTGAGCTATATGACTCTGGCTTTAGTCATATAAGAGGACCTTTTCTAGCTTGTTAGTGGTTACCTTTATGGTGCAAAAAGGGTGTGTTCCGAGATGGGTGTAGTGCGGCTTCTATCCTTATGTGTATAGGCTGCGTGTTATTGTGCCATACGGAATGGGAGCTCTACATTTGCAGGCCACGAAACCTAGCAACCCTAACTTGTTAGACGAACCTTGGAAAGACTTCATAGTGAAACTTAACTGTCCAATGGGGAGTCATGACCTCGGACTTTTGGGGATTACGACTCACAGTGAAAGTGTACAACCTCTGTAGAGTGTAAAACTAGTATATCAGCCGTGCTCATAGACACGAGCGGCCTTGGACCCTTACGGAATGGAGATCACTATTAATTTACTTGTTCTTGCTATTCATTATTCTATTTACATGATTATGTGTTTATTATGGGAACATCACTAATTTGTTGCTACTCAATTGCTTAAAATTTGACCAACTAAAAGCTACGTGTAGTTAAATATGTGTCTATCCCTTTCGAGCTTCATGAACCCCATGTTACACTTGTTGAGTACCTTTGTGCTCACCCTTGCATTCCCCCACTACTACTTCCCTCAAGATTACTAGACTTGTGGTCAACCAATTGACGTGCCTGTGCTATGGAGCCAACTATCACGAGAGTTATCTTTTGTTTCCGCTTAATTATGTGAAGACTCTGTGATATTATTCGTTATGTAATAAATATTTGTGAAGATACTATTTATATTTGTCATCTTATGTGTGATTGATCTCTGGGCGCACATAAGATCTTACATTCCATTTGTTCCTTAAAAATAGGTGTGACGGATTGGTATCAAAGCTATGTTGACTGTAGAACGCAAGCCTAGTTAGTAATGATCATCTTAGTTCTCTTTTCTTCACTTGTTTCATGCTTATCACCTTACTCTTGATAATTGCTAAATTTTTATGCTCCTTTCGCCTTATTCTATTGTGAAAATATTGCTTCCATTCTAATTTACTCTTGGTCTAAATTCTGTAGATGCCTCGTGCTTGCAAGACTGCTCGCATCACTACTGGAGGCTACTTTCTGCTCCGTTCTCTGTACGAATCAATGGAGCCTCGTGAGGAACCGAAAGTCGCTGCTCCAACTCCACCACCCTCACTAGTTCAGGCGCCAGAACTAGTGTTGCCCCAAGAAGATCTTGAACTTGAAGAGGAGGTTGTCTACTTAAGTGATGATGAAGATGATGAGCCTGCCCAAGATGGAGAACAGCCCCCGTCGCCTCCACAAGATGGTTCCACTGAAGTTGGTGTGCCATGCCTTCCTATGGGTTGGATTACAAAGGTCCATCACAAGTCAAGCTGTGACACTCCTTCGCACCACCGACTAATTTGCATGCTTAGTGCCTACTTCACGGATTGGGATCCCGCGTTTGAGTACGTCTGCTGGGAGCACAAGCATCCTTTGGAAGCTACTTATTGGAAGTGCCATGTGCATGTCTTCGTTAAGGATGAAGAGATGGATACTTATCTGCTGGATAGGTGCTTTTCTCATAGGGGTCGTCGTGCCACTATAGAAGATGGCATAGAAGATGCAGCCTTTGAAGCATGCTTGGGACTTCGTCACCTCTGCTATGATGTTATGCAAGATGATCAATATTGCTATTTTCCCCATGGAGACCCTGAGCAAGGATGGATAATGATGAACCTGGGAATTTGGAACCAATTCCTTGAGTCATGGTAGATTTTGGTCATGACTTGATGGTGAAGAATCGTCGGTTGGAAGCCATGGTTAAAGCTTTGGGAAAAGACGTCAAGAGGTACCTATGTGTTATTATTGTGCCTATGTGTGAGTTGGTTTTTCCATGTAATGAGTGCTAGATCTTTGTGGACATGTCTACAAAGTTTCCTAGTTAAAGATATTAAGTTTAAGTATGATAAATAAATAGTTTAGTTGGGTTAACCTTTTCTCTCTGTTCTGTCCTTTCTAGAGCGGTCTGCCTTTCCTTTTATGACCGAAATTAACTGTTCAGAAAAAAATCCTGAAATTTTTATGAGAGTAACTAGACTCATGTATCTTTTCAATGCCTCTGGAATCACCTTTTTATCTGATTTGGATCATGAGATATAACTGTTATAAAATGGAGTTTCTGCGCAGTATGGAAATCTAGAATAGTTTCTGTTGTGTTCTATTTTTTATTAACTTTTCGACAGAATCTGGGTTTGTGAGTTATGTAAAAGTTGTAGATAACTTCATAAGCTTTCCAACCATATAAAGTACACCTCTACTGGATATATGCAACTCGAGATAGGTCTGTTTTACCGAACTGCTGAAATTGGGTTATGTCCAGAAGGTTTTCAGATTCCGTTCTCTATCTCTAGAATTGTCTATAATGTGGTAATCTCTAAGATTTGGTATTGTATTGGATGACAGATGTCTGGAAGAGGACGAGGCCGAGGCCGTGGTCATGGAGTTGGTCCACCACCCACTATTCATGAGCTCTTGGCAATGCAGAGACAATTGATGGAGGCTCTGGTGAACAATCAGTAGAACCAGCCAGTGGGAGGAGCACCTGCGTGTGATAAGCGTGGTGAATTTTTGAACGGTCATCCTCTAGTGTTCACTCATGCCACTGATCCATTGGAAGCTGATGATTGGCTTCGTGCGGTGGAGAAGCAGCTCAACATTGCTCAGTGTAAAGATCAATATAAGGTGTTGTTTGCATCGGGACAACTTCAAGGAGAAGCTCAAGACCGGTGGGATTCATATCAGTATGGTCGTCCCGCAAATTCTCCCGCTATTACTTGGCAGGAGTTCACAGAGAGCTTCAGATCCTACCATATACCAGAGGGAGTGATGGTGCTGAAGGCAGAGGAATTCTGCAATCTGACACAGGGATCTATGCCTGTAGCTGAGTATCACGATAAGTTTGCTTAGTTGTCACGTTATGCGCCGAATGAGGTGGCTAATGATGTTGATAAGCAGCGTCTCTTCTTGAAGGGTCTACATGATGGTCTTCAATTGCAGCTGATGTCCAATGCTTACCCAAAATATCAAACATTAGTGAATCGCGCTATTGTGGTGGACAACAAGCGCAAGGAGATGGATGTCAAAAGGAAGAGGTTTCAGGGATAGGTTTCTAGAAGTAACACTCACCAGCGCACTGGATTCCAGCAGGGCTATTAGCAGGGTTATCAGTAGAGGTATCCGCCTAACCAGTGGAACCATGGTCAACTCCCTCCACATAATCAGTTTCTGCAATGTCCTCTGTACCAGCCGCAGAATGGCAATCAACGTCCTCAACAGCAGAATGGGAACCAGAATCAGTGCCAGGGCACCCCCAACAACACTCTAATGAAGACTAGTGCCCCTAATACTCCTTCTAGGTGTTTCTATTGTGGTAAAGAAGGTCACATGTCTTATAACTGTCCTAAGAAGCCCAATTAGCAAACCTCCCAGAAGCAGAACAGTAACCAGAAGCCACCATACTATGGAAAGGTGACTCATGTGTCTGAGGAAACTGCAATGGCGGAACTTGAAGTTATGCTCAGTACGTTCGATGTCCATTCCATTCTTGCCACTATTCCTTTTGATTCTGGAGCTTCACATTCATTCATATCTCAAATATTTGTTAAGACACATAGCTGCATATCTTTATGTGCCATGAAAGACCCCATATTAGTAAATTCACCTGGAGGAAGTATGCAAGCTTTCTATCAATGCCTCCCTATTTGTTTAATTTTAAGGGGGGTAGAGTTCAAAGTGAGCCCTATAGTGTTAAGAACAACTGGGATTGATCTTATTCTAGGACTGAATTGGATGAAGCAAAATCAGACAGTGATTTAGTGTAAGGAAAAGGTAGTAGTTCTGACAACACCAAAGGGAGACCGAATCAGTGTGGAGATGGTAGTGCAGAAGCAGCAGACAGCTACAATGAACCAGCTTGATGATAGTGCTAATCAGGAGGATCTAGTTGTGGATGAATTTACGGATGTTTTCCCCGACGACTTGCCAGGTATGCCACCCGACCGTGACATTGAGTTTATTATTGAATTATTACTTGGAACTGCACCTATAGCTAAGCGTCCATATAGAATGGGGGAATATGAATTAGAGGAACTAAAGAAACAAATAAAAGAGATGCAAGAGAAAGGCTTCATTCGTCCTAGCTCTGCACCTTGGGGAGCTCTAGTGATCTTTGTTGACAAGAAAGATGGTTCTCAGAGGATGTGTGTTGATTATCGGTCACTTAACGAGGTAACTATTAAGAATAAGTATCCACTGCCTAGGATTGATGACTTGTTTGACTAGTTGAGAGGTGCTTGTGTGTTTTCTAAGATTGATCTTCGCTCCGGTTATCATCAATTGAAGATTCATACTATTGATATACCAAAGACAACATTCACAACACGGTATGGCTTGTATGAGTACACAGTGATGTCTTTTGGCTTGACTAATGCTCCTGCATTCTTTATGTACTTGATGAATAAGGTATTCATGGAGTATCTCGATAAGTTTGTAGTAGTATTCATTGATGATATATTGGTATACTCCAAGACTAAGGAAGAACATGCTAAACATTTAAGGTTGGTCTTGCAGAAGCTCAGAGAGCATAAGCTCTATGCTAAGTGTAGTAAGTGTGAGTTCTGGTTGAAGGAAGTTGCCTTTCTAGGTCATGTAGTCTCTAATGGTGGAATTTCAGTAGATCCTAGCAAGGTAAAGGATGTGTTGAATTAGAAGCCACCAACCGATGTGGGAGAAATTCGCAGTTTCTTGGGATTGGCTGGATATTATAGAAGGTTTATTGAAGGGTTTTCTAAGCTTGCTAAGCCAATGATAGCGTTGTTAGAGAAGAATGCTAAGTTTGTGTGGTATGATAAGTGTTAGGCTAATTTTGAGGAAATGAAGAAGAGATTAACTACAACCCCTGTGTTAGTTTTGCCAGATTTGAGCAAGAACTTCTCTATCTATTGTGATGCATCTCATTTGGGTCTTGGTTGTGTGCTTATGCAAGAAGGCAAATTAGTGGCCTATCCATCTCGACAGTTGAGAAAGCATGAATTAAATTACCCTACTCATGACTTGGAGTTAGCAGCAGTGGTTCATGTTTGAAAATATGGAGGCATTATTTGATTGGGCATAAGAGTGATATTTACACTGATCATAAGAGCTTGAAGTATATTTTCACTTAGTCAGATCTGAATTTGAGACAACGTCGATGGTTAGAATTGATTAAGGATTCTGATTTGGAGGTACATTGTCATCTAGGAAAGGCTAATGTTGTTGCTGATGCTCTTAGTAGAAAGAGCTATGCTAATGAGGTACAAGTAGTGTCCATGTCAAATGAGTTGTGTGCTGAGTTTGAGCATTTAAACTTGGGTATTGGCATTAATGCAGTGGAATTGGTGATAGAGCCTATATTGATGCGAGAGATACGCAAGGGTCAGTTGTTAGATGACAAAATAAAGGAAATAATTGAGAACATACCAAAAGGCAAGGCACCTGGATTCTGTTTGGATGATAAAGGAATTCTATGGTTTGGGAAACGATTATATGTGCCTAAAGATAAAGCTATAAGAGAAGCAATTCTACATGAAGCTCATGAGTCAGCTTACTCTAATCATCCGGGAAGTACTAAGATGTATATGGATTTGAAAGAGAAGTATTGTTGGTATGGGTTGAAAAGAGATGTTGCAGAATATGTTGCACTGTGTGATACATGTCAGAGGGTTAAAGCTAAACATCAGAGGCCTGCAGGATTGTTGCAATCGTTGTAGATACTTGAGTGGAAGTGGAAAGAAGTTGGTATGGACTTCATAGTAGGGTTACCATGCACTCAGAGAGGTTTTGATTCAATATGGGTGATAGTGGATCGTTTGACTAAAGTTGCTCACTTTATACTGGTTAAAACATCGTATTCTAGTGCAAAGTTGGCTGAACTGTACATGGAAAGGATAGTAAGTTTGCACGGAGTTCCAAAGAAGATAGTGTGAGATCAAGGTACTCAATTCGCATCATATTACTAGCAGAAAGTACAAGAGTCATTAGGGACTAAGTTGAATTTTAGCATAGCTTATCATCCTCAAACCGATGAGCAAACTGAAAGGATTAATCAGATATTGGAAGACATATTGAGAGCTTGTGCTTTGCAGTATGGTACTAGTTGGCATAAGAGTTTACTGTATGAGGAGTTTTCCTACAATAATAGTTATTAGAAGAGTCTACATATGGCACCTTTTGAGGGTCTATATGGACGGAAGTGTAGAACTCCATTGCTCTGGAATCAGACAGGAGAAAGTCAAGTGTTCGGTCCCGAAGTGCTTAGAAACGCTGAGAAATATGTAAGGACGATTAGGAATAATTTAAGGGTAGCTCAGTCATGACAGAAAAGTTATGCCGATACTCGATGAAGAGAATTGACTTTTGAAGTAGGACATTATGTCTACCTAAAAGTATCACCTATGAGAGGTGTGAAAAGGTTCAACCGAAAAGGAAAGTTAGCACCGAGGTATGTCGGTCCTTTTAAGATCTTAGAGGGACATGGTGAAGTGCCGTATCGATTGCAATTACCTGAGAGCTTAGCAGGTGTGCATGATGTGTTCCATGTGTCTTAGTTAAAGAAATGTTTGCGTATACCAGAAGAACAGATACCGTTAGAAGAGCCCACTGTTAAGGAAAATCTCACATATGAGGAGTATCCGGTAAAGATCTTGGAGACAGCAGAAAGAGTTACTAGGAGCCGAATTATAAAGATGTGTAAAGTTCAGTGGAGCCGGTATTCGAAAGCAGAGGCTACATGGGAAAGAGAGGAAGATATGAGAAAAGCATACCACAGCTGTTTGAGTAAGCATCGTCCGAATCTCGGGATGAGATTTATTTTAAGGGGTAGAATTGTAACACCATAAAATTTTGCATCATTTTAAAATGGAAAAAATTCTACTTGACCCTTCCAACTATTGGGGGTGCTCTAGTTTACCCCATCAACTATAAAACGATCTAATTTACCCCCTGAACTTTGCAAAACCGGCCAAATCACCACCTCAAACGGTTTTGAACGGTGGTTTGCTATAGTAACAACGATTTTAGTACAGTAACAGTGGTTTTGTCCTTTTCTTTTTTATTTATTTCATCTGAATCTTTGAAAAATCATAGTAAATCACAAAAAAAATTATAAAATAAAAAACTAATTTTGTCGGACTCTACATGAGTATATCTACACAGTGAATATATAATATAGTATGCTTTAGTACAAAGTTTTTGTTGTATGAATTATTCAAATTAATTACAGAAAAAAATAGATCAAAATTTACAGCAAAAACTTTGTACTAAAGTATACTATATTATATGTTTACTGTGTAGATCTACTCATGTGGAGTCCAACAAAATTGGATTTTTTATTTTATGATTTTTTTGTGATTTGCTATAATTTTTCAAAGATTCAGACGAACTAAAAAAAGAAAAAGACAAAGCCACTGTTACTGTAGCAAAACCGTTGTTACTGTAGCAAAACCACCGTCCAAAACCGCTCGAGGGGGTGATTTGGCCAGTTTTGCAAAGTTCAGGGGGTAAATTAGATCGTTTCATAGTTGAGGGGGTAAACTAGACCACCCCCAATAGTTAGGGGGTCAAGTAGACTTTTTCCATTTTAAAATAGGGGAATTTGATTTACTTACGCAATTTTGTGAGCATTTTAACCTAGAGAAATAATAATTTTCAATAAATAAAATCAACTATAAGGTTAGACACATGCTTGTGCATACATGCCGCTACATATTTTCCTCTATGATGATTGGTTTTAACTACAAGAGAACAACGATTTCAAACATTATTTGAAAATTGCTTTGAAATATTAGAAAAGGAAAAGAAAATGAAAATCTTCTCCCTTCTCTAGTTTTGGCCAGAAGGTCTGCTGTCCATCTCTCCCCTCTCTGCTGCTCGGCCATGATCTCGCTTGGCCCAGAATCACAAGGAGCCCACCCTTTCCTCTGCTCGCTCACGCACAGTGCAATGGGCCGGCCCAGCTAACAAGGCCGTATGCCCCTTTGCTCCTCCTCCCGCTCTATTCCGATGACAGCCCGGTTCCGCATCTTCTCTCACTGCCACATGGGGCCCGCATGTAAGAGGTGTCTTCCTCCTCTTGCTCGTCACCGAGCAGGACTCCATCTCGGTCGAGTTTGTCTCCAACCCAACACCTTTGCCTTGATCCGCAAGTTCGTGCTCTCTCATAAATAGCCATGTGCTCTGTCGCCCTGTCCACAACACTAACCCAAAGCAGCCGCCCTCAATTCGAGACGCAGCAAGCCCTAATCCGCCGCCGCCAAGCAAATCGTCGATTCCACCGCGTCATCATCACCGTAAGTTTGAATACGAGCTTCGGGTTGCTGTTTGGAAGTTGCCCAGCCCCTTCTTCTCCTTCTTTTTCAATTTGGTTAGCTAATTGAGCATCACCGCCGTGTATAGGAGCTTACTGTCTGCCATTGGGAGCCGCACGACGTCTTCATCCAATTTCGTCGCCCCGATCCATCTAGGTGAGTTCGCCATGTCGTCTTCTTCGTCACTGTGCTTTCAATTTGTCGGATAGTGGCCTGAGTCGCCCAATTGCTCGACGCCAGCGAGCAATTCCTCGTCGTCGGCCAAATCACTTAGTATTGATCTTGTTCCTTGAATTCCTATGGTTATAGCATTGCGTAGTTTGCTAGTGCTCACGTATACAATGATCTTGCAATAACACTAAAAGATGATTTTTAGCAACAGGAAACAAGAGAGCTAGAGTTTTCTCTAGATTCCTCTTCGTAAGGACTTATCTGTAAGCGAACATTCGGGACTTACAGTACAGCTCTGAGAGCTACATGGCTCTGGCTTTAGTCATATAAGAGGATATTTTCTAGCTTGTTAGTGGTTACCTTTATGGCATAAAAGGGGTGTGTTCCGGGATGGGTGTAGTGCGGCTTCTGTCCTTATGTGTATAGGTTGCGTGTCATTGTGTCATACGGAATGAGAGCTCTACATTTGCAGGCCATGAAACCTAGCGGCCTGTAACACCTGGGTTTCTAAAGAACAAAACCAGCCTTGTCAAATGTGTGTCCAGAAAGTCCACACATATGTCAGAATGAAAAAGTATCAGAAACAATGTTATTATATAACGTAGACATAGCTATATTAAACACTTACATCAGAGTATCGTGGAATGGTGACTAAACTTCAGACTCCATTCTTCTTTGGGACGGCTGACTGGGGGTAACATATGCCTAGCACTTCTATTAGTCTTCTAGAAACTCCACTACACCTTTGTCCTTCTTCTGAGCAGCATCTTACTACACACTGGAGTGTGGGGAAAATAGCAAGGGTGAGTCCATTTCGAACTCCGCAAGCATAGCAACAAGGTAGTATAGATCCCATAAACTCATGATCAATGTAAAGCATAATCGATAAGTAAATGAGCATCTTAACAAAACAAGAATCATCATCTTTAATGTAGATGTCTCCAAGGCCGCTCGTGTCCGTGAGCACGGCTAGTATACCAGTTTATTAAACTCTACACAAAGGTGTACACTTTCACTATGAGTCGTGATTTACCCTTTCGCCCGAGGTAGCTAATCTCTTGACCCACTTCCAAGGAAGGTCGGCAGGGTTCACTATGCAGCCTTTCAAAGGTTCGTCTAACAAGTTAGGGCCGCTAGGTTTCAGAAGTCAGTCTGTGTGATACAACTAGTCCCAGGGATCCACAGTCTGCTTTTCCCCATTTGCGCCACAAGGGTAACCTCTAACAAACTAGAAAAGGTCTTTATACTGAGCTAAAGCCAGAGTCATATAGCCCACATAGTTGTACTGTAAATCCTGGAGGTTCACGTACAGACAGGATCTTATGTTGCTAAAAAGTTATTTCTCAACCATCATAGCTCTTACATTAATTAAGTCACAAGATCATGGTCACAGAAAAAGAATACCCAAACTATACTTCCCTTTTACTTGCTTTACACCCAAAGCAACTTGCTCTGAAAAGGCTCAACTTAATCTTTCATTTGTAATTTCTGGCACTTAGCTTCTGGTCTTCACCTTCGGATCTTCGGCGCTCACATATAGTCTTTCTTCTACTTGTAGATCATAGCAACCCAACACACTAACAAACATACAAGCAAACAAATAGAGACAACTAAGAACAACACACCAAACAAGAGAGACACTTCGAAAGAGAGCGCACTAAACGACACGGTACGTTGCTACAATCACGAAAACGCAAGAACGACGGATAACGGAGCTACCATTATAGAGGACACGCGACTATCGAGACGATTACTACATAACGTAGAAGACCGACTATAAACTTAATGCATATTAGTTGTTGAAATAAGTTGATAAACATTCTAAAGAAATATTCTAAAATTAGATTAATCAATTGAATTACAAAGCTAGGTTTAACCCTGGTCATATTTTATTTATATATATTTTATAGTATTCAAGTCATCTAAATATTTATAGTTTAGAAAACATAAAACATGAGAGAAGACTAATCGAACTACTTTATGTTTTAAGGTTGAACTAATCATCTTATAATTCAAAAGACATTCAAGTTGATATTAATCAAGTTAACATTTATTTATGTAAGACCAAAATTATAAACCTAAGTTGTAATTTAAAAAGGCATTGAATAAATATTAATGAAATTGCATCTAAATTGACTTTATCCGAATCATGTTTAAACTAGACAATTTATAAAAAATAAATAAATATTTAAGTTGACAAGTAATTATAAAAAGATCCATATTCTCTTATGTTGCTTTTATTTGGAAACCAATTTGCGTAATCTTTAATCTAATTACAAGCATATTAATCAATCTAATATTTAGCTATATATGAAAAAAACATCTGACAAGAAAACATTAACACTACTGTATAGAGCGCAACTATACGAAACTAACGCAACTAAACGGAGCAAAACGGAATTAAAACGAAGAAACAATAAAGATATTACGAACCAGTGACAGAACCGTAAATACTTCATCTTCTACCTCTATCCTTCTGAAGGGCCTCCGCCTAGGGACGACACGAGAAGGAGGAGAAATATTTAATTTACTATACGATAGATTTCCCAAACTAGGGGCTCCTCTTACGGTAGTTTTGGTGTGCTTTACCCATGGAGTAGGTACATACTTATACGGAGGAAAACTCTCCACCTTCACATTAACTATCAATATGGTACTAATTGATGTTGCACCGTCCACCTCCACTAATAGGCCTAAATAGACATTAAGGCCCATTAGTAAATAAATGCATTAGCTCTAGAGATCATGGGCTTTGAACGTTGGGGTAAAATGAGAGATTTATTATTTTCGGAATTAATTAATTTCATGGATAAAATAATTCTAGAAAAGTCTAAAATTATTATTTAAGCTACGAAAAATACTCTGAAAGCTCCAAAAATTTGGGGAAAATTCTCAGAGACATTATGGAACATGAGGAACCCAGATAAAGTATTTGGAACACGTGAAAAGATATTTTGGAGCATCTAAAAATTAGATTATGCTCACAGATAAGTAGAAACATGCTACATAAAAAGCCGGAAAAATTCCTGAGAAGTTTGTAGAGGTTGATTGACGGATGAGAAATAAGGAATTCGATTGAATAAAAATAATATATGTATATCAGAGAAGGAAAATCGACCTAAACGCATGTTGAAAGAATAACTTGAATTCATTTTGATCTTTGATCAAAACCAAGCAAAACAAAAACACAAATGCATCAGCATGTATGCACAACAATGTTGCTAAACCTTCTGATAGATTTTAATTTAATGAAAAATATTATTTTTCTATGTTTTTATGAGCACAAAAATACATAATTAAATCATTTTAACTCTATTTCCAAAGAAGCAAATTTTAGGGTGTTACACGGCCCTAACTTGTTAGACAAACCTTGGAAAGACTTCATAATGAAACTTAAATGTCTAATGGGGAGTCATGACCTCAGACTTTTAGAGATCATGACTCACAGTGAAAGTATACAACCTCTGCAGAGTGTAAAACTGGTATATCAGACGTGCTCACGGACACGAGGGGCCTTGGACCCTTACGGAATAGTGATCACTATTAATTTACTTGTTCTTGCTATTCATTATTCTCTTTACATGATCATGTGTTTTTTATGGGAACATCACCAATTTGTTGTTACTCAGTTGCTTAAAATTTGACCAACTAAAACCTACATGCAGTTAAACATGTCTCTATCCCTTTCGAGCTTCATGAACCCCATGTTATACTTATTGAGTACCTTTGTGCTCACCTTTGCATTCCTCCACACCTCAGGATGGACTCCAGATTGTTTGAATAGTGGTTACCACTACTACTTCCCCTGAAGATTACTAGACTTATAGTCAACTAGTTGACGTGCCTGTGCTATGGAGCCAGCTACCATGAGAGTTATCTTTTGTTTTCGCTTAATTAAGTGAAGACTCTGTGATATTATTCGTTATGTAATAAACATTTGTGATGATACTATTTATATTTGTCGTCTTATGTGTGATTGATCTCTGGGCGCACATAAGATCATACATTCCATTTATTCCTTAAAAATGGGTGTGACAGTTAGACGAGGTTACCAATAGATGTTGGAACAGAGACTCTGCTCTGGTCCTTGGTCAGCGATGGTGACGCCGAGGAACTCCGATGGCAGCGGCGGCTAAGCCCTAGAGCTCACGTACAATAAAAACTAGAAAGAACAGGTACGTGCAATTGGTGCTGCCAACAACCGCAGCCTTGTCGTAGGTTTTCATTACATTATATAGATGGATACATGGGCTCTAGGCCCGACACCCCCGCCACCACGACTAGCTCTACAAAGCCCGTTTACATCGGACCAATAGGACGCGCAACACGCGCCGTCGTGACGGGGAAAGACTCCTGACGATCATGGTGTGGCCGTGCACATCTCCTACCACCACATTCATCTAAACTTACTACGACACTACTGAAAACTTTCGACGGGATTACACAAAACTTTATATGACTCTGAACTAAACTTCTAACAAGTCACCCCCTTAATCCCGTTGAAGATCGACGATACCCAGCTTCATCCTGAGTTCCACGAACCTGACCCTGGCGAGAGCTTTGGTCAGAATATCAGCAAGCTGCCCGTCTGTTCTTACGTGATCCACATTGACCACACCCTTCTCAATGCATTCACGAATATAGTGATAGCGAGTATCAATATGTTTACTCCTCTCATGAAACACTGGATTTTTGCTCAGTTCTATAGCTGACTTGTTATCAATGAACAACCTGAACTGCTTTGGTTCAGTCCCTGTCAGTCCAGCTATCAAGTTACTGAGCCACACACCTTGACAAGCCCCTGCAGCAGTAGCCATGTACTCTGCTTCACAAGAAGACAGAGCTACACTCCTTTGTTTCTGAGAACACCAAGTCACCAAATTATCTCCCAGAAAGAACACAATTCCAGAAGTGCTTCTCCTGTGTATCAGATCACCTGAATGATCACTATATGTATACCCCAGTAGAGCCAAATCTGAATTTCCTCCTTTTCTAAATCTGCAGCCATAGTTGATTGTTCCAGTAATATACCTCATAATCCTTTTTACTATAGCCCAATGTTCCTTCCCTGGTTTCTCCATGAACCTGCTTGCTAGACCAACTGCATAGGCAATGTCAGGCCTTGTATTGACAAGATGCCGCAAACTCCCAATGATGCTTCCGTACATTGTTGGATCAATCTCAGTACCTGGTTTTGCTGTTACAACCTTCACCCTCTGCTCCATTGGTGTATCAACTGGGTTGCAACCTGTCATATTGCACATCTCAACGATTTTTGTGGCATAGACACTCTGACAGAGCGTGATCTCTTCAGAGCCTTGATGCACCTCTATGCTCAAATAATAGCTGAGCAAACCCAGATCACTCATGCTGAACAAATTCATCATCTGTTGCTTGAATTCAGTAATCTTCCTACTGTCTGGCCCACAGATAATCAGATCATCAACATAGACTCCCACCAATAGCAGTGAGTTTCCTTCTCCTCTCCTATAAACGGCATGCTCAACTTCACATTTTCTGAGCCCCAATTTTCTCAGTTCAAAATCTAGCTTGGCATTCCAAGCTCTTGGTGCTTGTTTCAATTCATAAAGGGCCTTTTTTAATTTTAGCACCTTGCTACTAGCATTCTCAGCACTGAAACCGGATGGCTGGTGTACATACACCTCTTCTTGTAAATCTCCATTCAAGAAAGCTGATTTCACATCCATGTGATGCACCTCCCAGTTGCCATGTGCTGCCAGAGCCAATAGCACTCTTACTGTCTCCATCCTCGCCACAGGAGCAAACACCTCTTCATAATCCACCCCCTGTTTCTGCACATACCCTTTTGCAACAAGCCTAGCTTTATGTTTCACAATGTTGCCAGCTGGGTCCCTCTTCACCTTAAATACCCACTTCAGCCCTATGGCTCTGTGATTATTGGGTAAATCTGAAAGCACCCATGTGTCATTGTCTGCAATGGATTTTAGTTTTGCAGACATGGCATCTCTCCAACACTTTTCTTATAAAGCTTGCTCGACGTTTGCGGGCTCATCAGCAGCTAACAGACAGAGACCACTGTACTCAAAGTTCTGCACTTCTTCAGTAGAATCAAACAAATCCGTCAGCAACCTGTATCTCAGCGGTGGTTGTTCTGAACCTGATTCCTGAGCACTCAATGGTGTAACTCCTGGCATACTATGAGTGGGGGAACCTGAGTGTATGGAAGGCGTCAACTATTCTTGCTGAACTCCAGGACTTTGAGTTGACTGTGCGGTTCCAGGAGAGGGAGGTTCTGATGCACCAGACCCATCATTTTCAGCAGAAGCCTCTGTTGCCGGATCCTCTACAGTGAACTGATGTTGGACAGTGAAATAATCCAGCTGAGCATTATTGCCTTGATTTTCCCACTCCCAACCCAGCTCCTCTTGAAATATCACATCTCGGCTGACATGCAACTTGCCAAAAACTGGATCAAACATCTTGTATCCTTTAGTCCCTTCTTCATATCCCAGGAAGACCATCCTGGTGGATCTGTCACTCAACTTCTTCATGGCAGGACCAATATTCTTGACAAGACCAACACTTCCAAACACTCTCAAATGCTCCACTCTCGGTTTCTTCCCATACCAAGCTTCATAAGGGGTGATTCCCTCCAAACTCTTGGTTGGCGATCTGTTAAGCACATACACTGCAGTTGACACTGCCTCTCCCCAGTACTGTGCTGGCACACCTTTGCTTTTCAGCATGCACCTAGCCATCTTGACTACAGTCTGGTTTCTTCTCTCCACAACTCCATTCTGCTGTGGCGTATATGGAGTGGTGGTGTAGTGCTTGATCCCAAATTCAGTACAAAATACAGTGAATTGATTTGAATTAAATTCACCACCTCGGTCAGTCCTGATACCCTTCAGTTTCCCCTCTAGTTCAGTTTCAGCTCTTGCTTTAATTTTCTTCAGACAGGACAAAGCTTCATCTTTCGACCTGAGTAATTCAATCCACATGTATCTACTGTAATAATCAACAACTAGTAGGAAATAATTCTTACCACCTGGAGTTGGTGGTGTGATCTGCCCACAGCATGAAACAACTCCAAACCTTTCTTAGCCCGAAAACCAGAAACTTTTGGGAATGGAACTCTGTGTTGTTCGCCCAAAGCACACCCTTCATAGACTTGTTCTACATGATCAATCACTGGAACTCCAGTAGCCATACCTTTCCTGCCCAACTCGCGAAGAGCTCTGAAATTTAAATGCCCAAACCTCTCATGCCATAGCCAAGCTTCATCTTTCAACTTTGACAGTAAGCACACAGGTGGAACGACACCCGACTTCACGGTGTACAACCGATTTCCAGTGCGTGGCGCACTAATCAGCAGCTTCTTCTCTTGATCAAAAATTTGGAGACACCCATTGTACAGTCTGATGTCACATCCCGCTTCTTCAAGCTGGCCCAAGCTGACAATATTGCTCTTCAATTTTGGAATATAATAAACACCAGTTAGTACCTTGTGTTCGTTGTGGCGTCCTTCCATGACCACTAAGCCGATGCCACAAATCTCGACACTGGAGCCATCGCCGAAACGCACCGAGCCACGAACGTTCTCGTTGACGTGCACCAACGCCGAGCGGGTGCCAGTCATATGGTTGTTGGCTCCTGTGTCCAGCACCCACCTCCCGTTAGGGTACTCTCCCGGTTCGACGTTGTCTTTCGTGAGGTGAATGATCTGCATCGGCGCCTGCTCGACGTTGTTCACCTCCGCCAGCAGTAGTGCCGGCGGCTTGTCCACCTCTCCCACAGCAACGTTCGCCTCCTGCTGTTTTGCTCCCTTCTTCTCCCTCTTTGGACATTTACAGTCCCTCGCATAGTGGCCATAGATGCCACAATTGTGACATCGCCCAAAGCACCGAGGGGGTGCCTTCACGCGTCAATTTGACAGAGCCTGCACTACTGGAATTTCCACCCTCGCCACGCTCACCACGCTGTGGGGCCTTGCCTTTTCCAGTGCCTCCAGAACCTTTGTGGGCACCCTCCTTGGTTGGATTTGACTGGAAGCGATGCTTGTTCTTCTCTAGCCAATCCTCCTCCGCAAGGAGCAGCCTGCCCGCCTTGTCTGTCACCTGCTCCACCTTGTCTTCTAGGCGCGGCTGCACGCAGCCGGCCCACTAGCTCTTCAATCGTCAATGTTTTCATATCGCAAAATATCTCGATTGACACCACGATTTGACTGAATTTTGGTGGCACGACTCTCAGGAACTTCTTCACCACGCGGGTGTCTTCGACCTTCTCACCGAGTGTTTTAAGATTGGCCACCAGATTATTGATTCTCATGCCGAAATCGTCGATTGTCTCCCCTTCCTTGAAGCTGATGTTCTCAAACTCCTTGAGTAGCTTCTGGGCATTGACATCCTTCACACGATCAGCACCGAGTCGCATAGTCTTGACCAACTCCCACGCCTCCTTCACGGTCTGCTTGCTCCCCAACGTCGTCCACATCTCCTTCGGCACAGAACGCAGCAGCGCTCCCATCGCCTGACGATCTTGCGATCGCTTCACCTTGTCGCCTGGTTCGATCACTTCCCATATCTCCAATGCCTCATAATTGACCTGCATCAACATAGCCCACTCGGTGTAGTTGGTGCGGTCCAGCATCGGCCACATCAAGGAACTCTCCTTGATTCTGCCAGGAAGAACGCTCGAAGACGGATTTTCACCCATCTCTTCCGCAGGAACAAGACACGGGTCTGATACCACGTGTTGGAACAGAGATTCAGCTCTGGTCCTTGGTCAGCGATGGTGACGCCGAGGAACTCCGATGGCAGCAGAGGCTAAGCCCTAGAGCTCACGTACAATAAAAACTGGAAAGAACAGGTACGTGCAATTGGTGCTGCCAACAACCGCAGCCTTGTCGTAGGTTTTCATTACATTATATAGATGGATACATGGGCTCTAGGCCCGACACCCCCGCCACCACGACCGGCTCTACAAAGCCCGTTTACATCGGACCAGTAGGACGCGCAGCACGCGCCGTCGTGACGGGGAAAGACTCCTGACGATCATGGTGTGGCCGTGCACATCTCCTGCCACCACATTCATCTAAACTTACTACGACACTACTGAAAACTTTTGACGGGATTACACAAAACTTTATATGACTCTGAACTAAACTTCTAACAATAGATTCTGGAACATGGCCAAAGAGCTTATTTTGTGCAAAGCTTAGAATCAATAAATTGCACAGATTTCCTATGGTATGCGGGATGCCCCCTGTGAACAGATTCAGATCCATTAACAGCACCATGAGGCCCGTAAGGTTTCCAATCTCCAATGGAATTCTTCCACTGAATTTGTTTTGTTTGAGCCACAGCTCTTCGATCTGAGAGATCACCAACAGCACTTGGCAGGCTTCCTCGCATACTGTTGCCATCCAGGAACAGTGTTTCAGTTGAGTGCAGTTTGCAAGGGATGAGAGGAAGCTCCAGTCACCAGCATCAAGTTGGTTGTAGGAAAGATCAAGGCCCCGCAGGTTTGACAAGGACCCAAAGGATGGCACCGTCCCAGTGAGTCCAGTACTGGAAAGATAAACCAGTTCCAGCTTGGATGCGCATTTGTAAGAGAAGCTGGGAGTGGCCCATTCAATTGTGTTGTTGATAGGATCAGGCTCGGCAGATTTGGCGAACGATGAGCGACTTGTTGGCCATCTCGAGAATATTCAAAGATGAAATGTTGAAAATCGGCTGGGGCACTGTTCCAGACAAGTTGTTGAATGTGAGAATCAGTCTCTGGGGCACATCCTTTTTGCACAGAGGTGAACTTAGTGCAGTCTGCTCATAACAGGGACGATATCATGCAAGTAGCCTCTGAAGTTACCACTTTTGAGGGCAATGCCATGGTTAATTCATCAATTTTAGTCAACCAAGCACCTAACTCTGATGCCGTGTTACCCGAGCAGCAGCTAGATAGTGCACAGTTAGACTCATCTTTGACTTGTAATCATACGGAAGCACTTAATACTCCTGCACCCACTCTGGATCCTGAGTTGGACACCTTCATAGGTTCATTAGCAGTACCCCTGCAACAACCTTTATTACAAGATGAACCACGGTTACCAAATACTTGTGCAGAGAACACTGAAACCAACACCAGCCTTGACACCCAACTAGAGAGCTCAACACAAAGAAAGAGCACCAGACTCGCTCAGAAAGCAGCTGACAATGTAGGCAAAGGTTATATCCAAATTGTGCAAGAACTTCTAGTCAAAAAATTAGGTGATCTATCGGGCGAAGAGGTCACCCAAAACACAACTGACTTTGATTATTACGCGCAATATTTTCAGAGGCCCACGGAGAAGAACAAGATGGAGGCCATCAAGATACTGATAGAGGGGGGTGGGGGGGGGGGGGGGGGGGGGGGGGGCAACAAACAGAAGAAGGGCGCCACACTGATGAAGGCGACCACTCAGGTTGGTCTGGAAGCCTAATGGGCCTCCAGCGTCAGTAGATGCAGTTTCAGAATGTCTTCCCCTCCAAGCACAGGAGGTCAGGCCATAGGGCCATTGTATCGTAGAGCCCATGGTGGCTATGGTTCGGCTTTCATGCCCTCAAGACCTGTTGAGCTTAGTTTATGGTTTGACGCCTGCTGGCCTTCGAGCCTTCGGCGATTGTTATGTAACCTTCAGAGGTTCACCATGGGGGAGAACTATTTGGGTCTGCTGGCTTTGTTGCCTTCGACCACCCCCAGTTGGGACTGCGTACGGCAGTTGATTTGCTTACGGGCGATCGTTGTTAGCTGCCAGTTGGGATTGGGAGTTGGTTTATCTGATCAATGTCAGTGAAAGATTGCTCTATTATATGCTGGAATGTCCGAGGTTTGAATGATGCCGCCAAGAGAGCTAGCGTGAAAAATCAGATCGTGTCCTCGGGCGCCACAGTGGTTTGCCTCCAGGAAACAAAGATTGCAAATTGGACGCAACTCCTTTACCTGGAAACACTGGGAGCAGATTTGGCGCAAAATGTTATATTTTTACCCTCGACGGGGGCGTCTGGTGGAATCCTAATTGCAGCTTCGGCCCGTTTCTTTAGACTCCATAGTCCCCACACAACGGCAAACACTATTTCTGCAATAGTCACAATGATGGCAGATAACACAGAATGGTCAATCAAGGTGTATATGGACCACAGGCGGACAATGAAAAAATTCTCTTCATGCAAGAGATCACGGACTTGAAACCCAGGTTTTCATTATCGGAAATTAAAATTTATCGGACGTCATAGATAAAGAGGATAAGCGAGATATATCGGAAATATCGGACCAAATTCAAAAAAATTTAAATTTTTTTTAAAAAAAAATTGTAGAATTTGACTTGAAACTATTCCTAAGATATTAAACATCACTTGTTCACGAATCAAAACAAGAATAAATCATTATAAGTGTCGAACCGTCGCGTGGCTGATTTTGGATTATCTGTGTAGAAACAGGAAAGAAGGGAAAAATTTGGCTGATATCAAATTTTTATCAGACCCTGGGGATAGAAAGGAAATTTCGGAAATATCGGCAACTTTCGGCCGATAAAAAAAACCCAGTTGAAACAACACATGCTGCCCTGCCTGGCTACTTCTTGGAGATTTCAACTTAATCTACCGTGCCCAAGATAAAAACAACGGACGCATCAACCTGACCATGCTGAACAGGTTCAAGTCTACTATAGACAATCTAGCAGTGGCTCCAATCGAACTTAGGGGGAAGAAATATACATGGTCCAATGAACAACAGTTGCCGACAATGACCAAAATTGATCATCTATTTGCGACAAACGAATGGCTCGACATTTTTCCACGAACGGACTTGCAGGCGCTTGTATCTCTAGGTTCTGACCATTGTCCACTTATGCTTCAAGGTGACGTTGTTCGAGATTTCTACAGGGGTTTCCGCTTTGAAGCTCACTGGGCTAATCGCCCGGGCTTTCTTGATGCGGTGAAAGAGGCTTGGTCCAGATCCGTCAACACGCAAGACGCGATCATGCGCGTCCATGTCAAGCTTTTGCGAACTGCAAAGGCTTTGAAGAATTGGCGGCATCAACAGTTTAGCGGCTGGAAAATCAGCTGGGCAATTATAAATATCACTTTGTCCAACCTAGAGAGAGCACAGGAAGATCGTTTGCTCACGGCAGATGAAATCGACTTCATGAAATATCTAAAGCTCAAAGCGCTGGGATTGGCAGCAGTACTACAGAAAGCCAGGGCTCGCCAACATTCTCGGCTCACTTGGATACGAAAAGGGGACACAAACACACGTTTTTTCCAGCTGCACGCCAATGCGAGAAGAAAGAAGACCTACATCAGCTACCTAAGCAATGAGACGGGGACAGTAGTATCGCAAGACGATAAGGCCAAACTGGTGTACAACCATTTCGCTCAGGTCATGGGAACCCCGACTACAAGAACAAAAGCCATTAACTGGCAGGAGCTGGGATACGAACATCACGATTTGGAAGACCTAGACGTACCTTTTACTGAAGAAGAAATTGCGTCGGTGGTAAAGGAAATGCCGCCGGAGAAGGCTCCTGGCCCTGACGGCTTTATCGGGATGTCCTATAAGAAATGCTGGCCCATAGTAAAAGACGACATCGTTCAAGCCATTATGAGTTTCTACTCTCACCGAACGGCAAAGCTAGGACTCATTAACAGGGCGAACATTGTGTTACTTCCAAAAAGCCAAGTAGCTGCACAAGTGTCAGATTATAGACCAATTGGCCAAGGGGATCACACATGCAAGGGGACTGAGACAGGGAGACCCCCTCTCCCCGCTGTTGTTTGTTCTTGCCATTGATCCTCTTCAGCGAATTATAGAAGCGGCTACCAAGAAAGAAATTCTCAAGCCTATCCTCCCAAAGATGGCCAACCTACGCTGCTCACTATATGCTGATGATGCTGCCATTTTTGTAGAGCCGACGGCATTAGAACTAGACCGTCTTCTCAGAATTCTGCACTTCTTTGGAGAATGTTCAGGCCTGAAAATCAACCTTTCCAAAACTGAAGTTTTCCCCATCAGAGTTGACAACAATACCATAACACAACTGCTTCAAAACTTCCCTGGAAAAACTTGCAAATTTCCTGGAAAGTATCTTGGATTGCCACTACACATTCGAAAATTACGCAAAATAGAAGTGCAACCTTTGATCGATAAGATAGGAGCGAGATTGCCTGGATGGAAAGGGAGATTGTTGTCCACGGCTGGCAGGGAAACCTTGGTCAAGACAGTCCTATCATCACAACCGATCTATCATATGACGGTCTTCCCGGAACTAAAATGGCTAATACATAAGATTGACTGCTTTCGAAGGAGCTTCTTATGGAGGGGGGAAACACCTGACAAAGTCTACGGAGGTCACTCGCTGGTGAATTGGCCAACCACATGCCGGCCAAAAGAAAAAGGAGGGCTAGGTATACTGGACCTAGAGCGTTTCACTCGTGCCTTAAGATTGAGATGGCTATGGTTCAAATGGAAACAAAAGGAACAGCCTTGGAATGGACTGGACCTACCGTGCGATAGGCGTGACCGTGATCTTTTTGATGCTTCAACAATAGTAACAATAGGTGACGGAAAGACGGCGTTGTTTTGGTCATCATCATGGCTTCAGGGGACCTCGCCAAAGACTCTTGCACCAACTCTTTTCCAAAAGGCAAAGAGAAAGAAAATTACAGTTCAAAAGGCTCTGCATGAAAATCGGTGGATCTCTCATATTCTACCAATTCATACTCCACAAGAAATACAAGAGTACATTGATCTATGGGAACATCTACAAGGAACTAGGCTCCAGGAAAACACAGAAGACTGTATTCGCTAGAGATGGACAGCAGACGGAGAATATTCATCCAAGAATGCTTACCAAATCCAATTTGAAGGCACTTTCAGCAAACTAAAATTGACACCTCTTTGGAGAGCAGGGGCAGAACCAAAATGTCGATTCTTTGCTTGGACCCTTCTTCATAAGAAGATTTTAACGGCCAACAACTTACTCAAACGAAACTGGGCAGCCGATCCTATCTGTAAACTTTGTGGAGCTGAACCTGAAACTCCAACTCACTTGCGTAAAGATCAGGGCCGTCCCAGCAATTTTAAGGGCCCTTGGGCGAGTAAAACAAAAGGGCCTAATGATAACTTTCTTATATGATGATTATATATTGTACTACTAATAAGAGTTATTAATTAACCAATATATAATTAGATCATAAAAAATAGCGACTGTATAAAAATTTCATGTAATATGAAATGATTTCAGTTTAGAAAGAAATTACTTGCAGCCACTCGCCACTTGATGAATTGATTAATAGATCAACTTCTCGCATGATGCCTGGTTGCCTATATGGTCATATGGACTGGATTGGAAAGACGAAAGGTAAAATGTTAGCTCAAGCAAAAACTGCACTACTGCAGTCAGCAGGTGCAGGCCTAGCTCTATAAGGTTGTAACTAAAATCACTGCAGCAGCGAAGATTACGCAATGAACGGCCACAGTCAGCAGATCACGCTAGTCAGGAAGTCGTGAGGAACGGCTGCAGAGTCGCGAGGAAGGGCTGCTGCAGACAGCCACCTACGGCGGCACGGAGCCGTGGACTAGTCGCCCGTGCAGAGTGAACTGTACCTGGACCTTTGCGCCAATACATACACATATACATATACATATACTATGACACACATATACACCTGGCCCCCACCAGCAATGGGCCCATGGGCGTCGCACTGCCTGCCCCCCCCCCCCTCTGGGACGGGCCTGGTAAAGATTGCCCATTTTCAAAGTAGGTTTGGACACATTTAAAGCAGTGGCTCCAACTTTCGGCAGTAGACTCCGTGGATATGACTGGATCGCTAAATGGTTATTGGCGAAAATGCCGTAACAGATTTGAGAGAAAAGATAGAAAAAGAATAGATGGAATCATGATATACTTCTGGTGGAATGTTTGGAAAGAAAGAAATAGAAGAACTTTCCAATAAAAATCCCTACAACCATGCCAAGTAGCCCTTCTATGCAAAGATGATATCCAACAATACCAGCTTGCAACAAGACCGATCACCAATGAAGAGTAGTCTTCTTTGTTGAAGGATGTTTGTCCCCTAGAAGTTAGCGATGTCTCTTGTTTTGTGTCTTCAGTTCAGTAGTTTTGAGTTGCTAGTTCTTTCAGTAGCTTTCCGGTGCCTGCTCGGTGCACCTTGGTGGTTTGGAGCTTCGTCTCCAAAAAAAAAACCTTTTTGTAATTTTTTTCTTCGTCTAATAAAAATCCGGCAAAGCTTTTGCCGCCTTTCAAAAAAAAATCAGTCTCCGGAGGGAAGGAATATTGCTTAGGCTCTCTGGGATAGTTCCAGCTAAGTTGTTTATCGCAAGTGACAAACTAATCAGAGAGGAAAGGTTGCCAGTGAGGCTGGTATTTCACCGGTAAGACTATTACGAGATGGAACTAATATTTTAACAGGTGCTGCAGTTGCCGTGACAGGTGGTATAGAACCAACTAGATTGTTTTTGTCAAGGTGATGTTGAATCTAATCTTAGCATAAAACATGTAGCACATGTACACAGGATCTTATACATAGTGTAACACATGACCACAACTCATCTATTGTGGAAATACTTAAGTAGATAGTGTCAGACTAGCATTGGTAGTCAGCATTGGCATCTCCGGTGGTGATGCAGTCGTCGATGGTGGTGTAGATAACCCTTATCCCAATCAAAAGAAGTTACTACTATGTAAAACTAAAGTTGCTACTTCAAAAATATACTAAAGCTATTATATAGTGTGAACAAGCTGGGGGGCAAGAAATATCAAAAGGCATTGCTATGTAATAATACAGTAGTACAACTTGGGGGCAGGGAGAGGAGGGGATTATTGCAACAGACCTAAACAAAAAGCTGTTGCACACAGGGTTTAATTTATCGATAGCAAAAAAATACCGGAGGTCACCGATAAACGGGTTTATCGGATTTATCGGAAAATTTCACGGTGAAAAATAAAACAAAATAATACCTAATTTCACTATAAGTTGTCTCTAAAGCATTTAGCATCAAGAACTAGCACGTAATAGTATTGATATAATAGAGTATTATACTTTCATGTAGGTGGAATATTGAAAATTGGAATCTCGTCAATAAATAAATTTTACCGGACCTCAGCGATAAACGGGATTATCGGGTTTATCGAAATTTTATCGCCGATAAAATTTTCCCTGGTTGCACAAGCTGGGGGTAAATTCTTTTGTAGTAACTTATGTGTGCAATGACTACCCTTTTGTGACAACTTATACATTATAGGTGAGGCAACTAATATGTATATAGGATATAGGAAGGCAATCGAACCTAAAAGGGTGACTGAAAAATGATACCAAAAAAAAACTTGACTGAAAACTAAAACTAAAAAAACACTAAAAAAACTAAAAACCTGAAAATAGAAACTGAAAAAACAGCACTTAAAATTTGACTGAAAACTGAAACTAAAAAAACACTGAAAAAAGTAAAAACCTGAAAATAGAAACTGAAAAAATAGCACTCAAAATAAAAACTGAAATTGAGAACAGAAATAAAAAAATAAAGACTGAAATTACATAACGAACAACATGAAAACAATGTTCAATCTAATGTACATCAATTTCTGGAATCTCATAACAACATCTCAGTACGGATAGCCTTACTGGATTGACACAAGCAGGAGACTAGTGTTGGCGAGCTCCTGCTGCTCTACGTCACGAGCGGAAATGAGATGCTGTCCCTGCGCTCGTGGGCTGCGTGGGAGCGGCACGCCAAGTCGCGTGGGCTGGCCCGCGTCACGCGCAACGCACATCGCGCGACCAGCCGCGCGATAGAATTTGCGCACAATATAGAAGTTCACCAAACCGCCGTAGCTAGATTTGAATATTAGCCTGGCCAGTTTTGTTACGTTTCAGCCCTCTAAGCTCCAAGGAAAATGCCAAAACTTGATCAAATGAACTCTAAAAATCATAAAATTTAGTCAAGCGGTTCACAATATCATGTAGAACATCTTCACCAAAAATACCTCAAATGGATCGAATCAGCAAAATTTGCATGGTCGGATTTTGTAACACAACCTGGCTGGTTTTGCCTAGAAACAACGAGCTCCTCACCTCATATCCGAAATCATCCAAATTAGATCCAAAAATTACAAAACCCTTTAAACACCTTGACTAACTCATGGTGAAGTTAATTCCACACAAATGTGTCCAAAAAATTTAGTAATTCACCACATATTGAAGAATTCCTCTCTCAAATTGGATTTTTTTTGGTAAAACTCAAAAAGAACTAAGGGTGATCATGGGAAACCAGATGATGGACAAACCTAGATATGTTCTCTTGGGATCATAGAACCAAGGTTGGCACAAGGATCAATAAAAATGCCGAGCTCTAAGATTTGACCACAATAAAATCTTGGGAAAAAGAAAAGGACCGAGTTTGGGAACCAATCCGAGGGAGTTTAATGGTGGGGTTTATCACATCATATAACCATGTCCAAAGGACCTAAGAGTCATAGAAATATTATCCAAGAATACAGATGAATTGTAATTCCAAAAATCACAAACAAAAAGTGGCAAAAATTCACCAAAATGAGGAAACTAAAGGATTCAAACAAAGGGGCACAAGAGATGAGTTTAACAAGGCTTTCTTCATTTTAAATCAACCATAAATTATCTATATATCATATTATCCTACCTCCAAGTACCCTCCCCCTTTGGTGAGAAACTAGCTCAAGAGGGCATCGCACTTATCTAGCCTAACTCATCTCATCTTTAGAGCACTTGGCTAACATTAGGAAATAAACTAATGGTGGAAGGATAGTTACCATGGGTAGCTTTCCTTATTATTTATAAAGGGCCGTTACATATTCTAAGAGTACTCCTAGGTTTAGATATGAACCACTTACCACCAAGGGCCAAATGGCCCAAGTTGGTTTTCATGTATCGAATGGCCACGTGCCCTTCATAAAGTCGCTACACCATGATGCAACCTCACAAATGAAGCCATGTGCTGTGCCGATATCATCCCTTGGGTTTTGATGTCCAAACCTGAAAATCACTATGTCCGTAGTTTTGAGGCAAAAATGGCCAAACTCACTATGTTCATAAAGCCAATACGCAACCCATCTGATTTTAATTCGTGTCCTCCATTTCATTGGCCCGACAAAGTGCCTGCTACGCCTCGTCTTGAATTGGTCCAACCATGGTATTCACTTTCGTCAATGTCGTTCTCATCACCATCTTGCATGTGCTCTTCCTCATCACCGTGCAAAGTGTTAGCCATCCTTGATCCATCCTTTATCCTCTCTATTCCCATGGTGCAAGCTCCCCATGTTCGGTCACTGCCTTTGGTCCATCGACCCAAACACCTCTGTCGACCTTTTATCATCGACCATTTTGATGCACTCGACACATGCACATTCATAAGCCAAGAGATATGTTGCACAACACACACCAACTTGACACCTTAATTCACATCACGCTAGAACTCAACTAAAGCTTGATCATCCCACCGTGACAATCACTCATTATCCATGACATAGTCACATATCCACTATGTCATCTCAACATTTTCTTTAGAAAAGGTTGCCCCACTTTATTTAAAAAATAAAATGTAACATTCATTTTCATTTAGCAAAGCATATTCGAGGCTATAATGCCTTGACAATAGGTTCTCACTATAGTGTAGCTAACTTGCCCTTGATGCTCTGACTTTGATGGGCCATAATTTACATTATATATTTATATTATCGTGCTTCACTAACCGAACCATAGCAACAGGGCGGCTCTGCATAGCAATGTGAATGCACGACCACAATACATTCATATAGAACTTATAATGTGTCTGCTCATGATAATTGCACAACATAGAGCCAGGCTTCTTAGAGTGCAAGCACGTAAACTTAGTAGATTCATTCCAGATGCCATGGATAGTCTCATTCCAAAGACTTCATGATTGAGACTTGCTCAGAAGAAACCAAAGATATGAGGATCTTGTCGTCTACCCTATGTTTTCTAGATAAGGAATGATTCTAGCTTTATCTCTTGGAAACAAGAGAATCATACCACTTATTACAAATGGTTTAGTATCACATAGATAAAGTTCCACTAAAAAAATAAATTATAATATTATTTGGACATCGAACATGGGAGAAGTGCTCCTCGTACTAACACCATTGCAGCACTATGTAATATCGAAGACAATGCATTCTCCGCAACCAGACTAGCAAAAAAGTTATGAGTTAGCACTTATAAAAAATCTCATCATTCCTTGTAAGACATAATCCCTATAGTTAAAAGGACTGAATAATCCAAGGGGGGCAAATTGTGCCATAAAGAATTAAAACAACAACAACCTAACCCTATGTAAAACTATTTAATCCCTCACACCGAGGCACCTAACGCTAAAAAGATCACTCTAACAGGTCCTTAGGGCCATCATACTAATCTACACTACTCAATTTCAAGTGTAAATAAAATCATTCAAAGATCTTGAATCATCGATGTCCAAATAAAGAGTACACCCACCATCTCAATTGCTCCCTAGGTAGCATTAGTCCCTTATCAAGCCATTAATTAATGTAACTAACACGATATTAGGAAAATTACATTTTAGCTAACAATTAAAGGGGCATTAATATTGAACCCAGATCACAAAAACAATTATTTAAACCATTTTTTAATCCCCCTTGCCAAATGCCCACTACTAAAAAAGATTTTGGCTAACATGCTAGATTTATTAACAAAGGCGGTCACAAAATTTACATGTCTCCTAAAATAACTGAGGATTTTTAGAGGCACACATTTCATTTACGGCCATGTCACAATCTATCCGTCTCTCACAAAGTAAAAAATAGTCTGTAAAATGGAGGACAGTTTCAGGAGGCCCAACAGGCCCACGATGCCCATTACCTATGTTCACGTATATATACATGAGTTAGGCTTTTGGATGCTCCTCATCCTCTCTCTCAACCGGCTCTCTCTCTCAGCTCTCCTATAGATCTGGACAGCTTTCTCTATCTCTGTGCATGGTCCCTACGGCAACGGTGGATGCATGTGTGGGGCCCTCTAGAGGCGGCTTGACGCACGGGACCTTCCCTGTGGTGGCAGATGCGTGGGGGCCACGCGGAGTATCCCCAAGAGGTAGCGGACATGTGGGGGTGGCACAAGAGGCGCCACAAAAGCAGGCGGGCTGTAAAATAGGCTCGCTTCTGGGCTTTTAGTTGTTTTTCCTGTTTTTTAATCTACTTCCGAAGGTGGGCAATTGGCCGCCTCTAGAAATCCTGGTTTACAGTGACGTAAAACCAGAGGTGAACTGTTTGCCTGGCTTTGAAAGTGAATTTAATTTGACCACCTCCAATAACCTTTAATGCAGTAGTGATCCAAACTTAATCCCTATTCAAGAATAACTTGTTGACCGTAAAGTTCAAGACATGGTGGCTAAATAACTTGTTGACCATAAAGTTCAAGAGTAGGGATTCCAATGATTTGATCTGATTTTATGTCTAATTGCCCCAAGCATGTAGGAGAGGGAAAAACAATAAAAACTTAATTAAGCAAGTAATCTAGCACTAAATTTTTCAAGAAAGATGTTCGGAATCACATGGACCTACCTTCTAAGAGCATCTCCAAGAGTTTGCAAAACCCACTCATAATCTTTATTTTTTGGCAACATTGAAAAAGACTGCTCTGCAACAACTCCATATATTAACTCCCAATCATTCCGCACTTGGGAAAATCGACCCAATCACGTGGGAATATATGCACACGTATCCATCGGCCAATCTAGAGATGGAAGGATGTGGAGAATAATAAATAGTAGGAAAGGATTCCTAATGCAAATGTACAGGGGAGAAAGAAAGTATAAAAGTGGTTAGGATGATTAGAAAATATTCTAGGATTCCTGATGCAAAATTACTTTCTATATTTTAGAAGCGAGATTTGAGAAACTATTGGAGGAGCTCAACAAATGTGCTTCCAACCGTTTTTAGCCACTTGGAAAACTCATTGATTTACCCATTGTTGCTTTGGGAACTATTGGAGATACCGTAAAGCAACTCCTTCAAGGAAATCAAGACCAATCCCCACTTAGTTTTGGATTTTTTGGATTGCTATTGTGAGGTCCTCCCTTCTCCACCTCGGGCTAGACTGAAGTAGTAAGCAAGAACAGGTAAAGCAAAAGATTCAAAAATGACCATGACTAACTAGGTTTGCGTCTAACAGTCGACACAGCTTTGATACCAATTTGTCACGCCCAAATTTTTATAGCAAACCATATGTGTGAAACATATAGAACAAATTATAAAGGAAGAATATCAAGCTCAGTGCCTTCTTACAATAACGAACTTTAGTTCCATACATAAATAAACATACTCAAAGTCTAGACAAGGGAAAGATAAATCTAATGTAAACTCCAGGGCGTCTCCAAAACCGCAGGATCTGGTCGACTGGTGGACCTCAGACCTAGCTCTCCTCATAGTAATCCTCATATCCACTGCCATCTGTACCCATCCGGGATTTTTGTCCAAATAATAAAAGTAAACAAGCATAAGTACATGTCGTACTTAACAAGATAATATGGTTCATGAAGCTCAAAGGTTGACACTAGTTATACTGCAATTTGCTTTTAGTAAGTCAACATTTTAGCATTAGTTAGGTTTGGTTATGCTCAAACCCCATTTAAACCACAAGTTCATGTTCATGAATAATTAAACATTATGAGTACATCATCATTATAAACACCATCAACAAGTGATCAACTATTTCATTAGTTTTCTGGGCCACCCGTGTCCGTGGGCACGGCTGTTATAACAGTTTATTAAACTCTACGCAGAAGTGTACACTTTCACTGTGAACTGTGATTTATCCTTTCGCCCGAGGTGATCGGCCTCTTGACCCACTACCAAGGAAGGCCGGCAGGGTTCACTATGAAGCCTTTCAAAAGTTCGTCTAACATGTTAGAGCCGCTAGGTTTCGGTGGCAAGCAGGTCTAGGTCCCCCCTTCCAAATGGCATAATGACACGCAGCCTATATACATAGGGACAGGAGCCAAACTATACCCAAGTCGTCAGACCCTTTTGTGCCCTTTTGGGTAACCTCTAACATGCTAGAAAAGGTCTTCATACTAGACTAAAGATAGAGCCATATAGCCCTTATAGTTGTACTATATGTCCCAGCTTTTGCTAATGAATAAGTCTTTATGTAGGGCCAGAGCATCATGATAAACAGGAGCTCTCTCGCCCTAAGTTCAGTTGCTAGAGGCATATTTTAACAGTTGTTGCATATAATCATTAATCAACATCCAAGTCAGGTATATAATTAGTTGGAGCGCTAACAATTAACCCATCGGTGACAAGATCATAGGATAACAAATGCTAGGATGTCCTTCTGGTTATCAAATTGACACATGCACATGGCTTTAAATTAAAAGGTGAATAGGACCACAAGGAATTTTCCATATTATACTTGCCTTGCTCGTACTGTTCTTGCTGCTCCGGGTTATCATAGTATTACTCTTGGTCACCAGCGTAGTACTCACCGTCTATACTCGATCAATACAACAACCACTACTAGAAAACCCCCCTGTAGCAACGCTGTATTTGTAATGCCATTAGAAGCGTCTCTACGTTGGCCCATAAAGACGTTATTTAGCACAATTTCAAGAACATATCCAAGTGACACGATACTTAACACGCTTTCAATGTCAAGAGATATCTAGACACAATTTTTAACACGCTTTTGAAATCATACTAAAATGACACGAAATTAGCCACGCTTTCAACCGTCAATAACCTCTACACACGTTGTAAAGCGCATCTCAAAATTGTCAATAGGCACCTAAATATGCTTTTTGACATGCAACTAAATACGTATAAAGTTGACACATAATTAGACATGCTTTCAACCGTGAGTAGCATGAATACACGTTCTAAAGCGTCTCAAATAATCGTCCTTATGTGCATAGATATGTTTTTATATGCGAAACCGGAATATCTCTAGTTGACATGAAATTAGATTCGCTTTTAACATTACTAGCTGATAGAGACATTTTAATGTGTATTAGAAATTTGTCCTTAACCATGTAGGGGCGTTTTTTGATGCAGAATTGAAAACGTGTAACCTACCGAGGGTTCTATAAGCTGACGTGACATATTATTGATCAGATTTGATGTGGTGTAAACGTGGCATATATTCTTTTAATTAAAAATAAAAAATATAAAATAACAAATAGTTGGAAAAAATAACAATAAAAAATATATATAGTAGGAAAAAATGCCAAAGTTGACATGACATACAACACATTAGACTTGATGTGTTGTAGTCGTGACATATATTCTTTTAATTAAAAATAAAAAATTACAAATAGTTAGAAAAAATAATAATAACAAATGTATATAGTATATAGTAGGAAAAAAAATGCCAAAGTCTGGACTAGAACCTAGCACTGAAGTACTAAGACCAACGTGTTTTACCATTGTGCCAATTGTTTAGTTGTGTAGCGATGGGGATAATTTTTTATTTGTTTATTGTACGTGTATCTTTTCCACAATAGCATGATGAGTTTCATAGGAGCCGTGTAAGAAAAAGATAAGAGGCGGCATGAAGTAGATGTGATTTTCCACAATAGAATGCTTGGATTCATCAAATTCTATCATAAGGGTTTCATATTGCTACTTCAATGGTCAATAACAGTTGCATGCAACAAATATGACTGAACTGCACAGAACATGACACTAGAAAGCTACTGAATGAAGTTCCTGCTGCTATAAGAACCGAGAGTGTTAGACATGCAACCTAACGAAAGGTAGCAGCTGCTAAACGCACTTTGCCAACCTGAAAAGTGGAAACAGAGTAGAGCATACTACTGCTGCTCCTTATATACTACTGCTGCTCATTGGCCAACACAAGCAAGCAACCGAAGCTAATAATTAAGTTGAAATAATTAGGCACGCATGTAAGCAATGATTACACAAGGTTAAGCCTAGCCGTTGCACTGAACTATCTGAAATTCAACATTGAATTGTCATTACTAACTATATGAAATTCAACAATGAATTGTCACTACCATTAACTTATAACCAGAAAACATCAGAGCAAGGAACAATTAAATAAGACATAATATAGGTCTCATGGATTACAATATTTAATCAAAGAGTATAATTGTACACTAAACAGCAGTAAACCAACAAGTTGGCACCTCCTACCTAAAGTAACAGATTAGTTCATTTTCATTCAGAGCAAGAAAAAAACCTACAACGTTCATCTATAGCATCAGATGACCGAAAAACCAAGCCTTGTCTAACTTTCATCATCTGTTGAGAGCTCTACACCCATGTCAAAATTATCTCGTGGGCTAACTCTCACCACAGTGTTCCATGATGCAGCTTTTGGGTCCTGGACATAAAATACTTGTTGAACTTGTGATGAAAATACAAAAGGATCATCCTCTAATTTATCACCAGTGTGTATTTTCCGTGAAAAATTCACATGACTATATCCAAACTCATCTTGTCGCAACCCAGCTTTATGATGAACATCATACCATTCACATTTGAAAAGCACTACCTTGTAGTTTGCATATGACAATTCAACGATATCTGATAATCTTCCAAAATAATTAACCCCATCATCAGCAATGTTGACCACACCACTGTTTGTGTCAACCGTGCAGCCTCACGACTCAAAGTGTGGAACCTAAAACTATTAATAATGTAACCACTGTATGTCACGCCACATCTGTTCAGTTTTGCAGCCAAAGCTCGGATCTTTGTCGTGATGCCTGTTCCATCGCCCAAGATAACCTGTATATAAGGAAAAAAACTTATGTACATTTCTTCTGTTGATTCCATGCCAGATTTTTGCAGCACTTTTAGATGTACAAACCTTTTGCTCCAACCAGTCAGGAAAGTGTTGATCCATCAATTTCTGAATGTAGGAAGGTGTCAGATTAGTTGAGGGACCCAATTTGCTTTTCTCCTCATCCAAGAATTCTCTACAACAATAGCATAAATGTCATGTCATCAAGTAATGCAAATAGATCATCTCGAATCATTCATGTTTTCAACTGTCATAATAATATATGTGAGCAAGAAGTAGAAAAACTTTTGTGCTTTGAAGAGCCTATGTGTAACAGGTTTACAGTGGTGTGAGTGGTAATAGGGGTGGATCTACAGTAATCTATCGGGGTTCGCCAACCCCGATTGCCTCTCGATAATTCCTAGTGATCTCCGTTTACTCACCAGCTTGGACCCTAGCACTAGCAGAGCTATGGCTCGACCAACCTGGGCAGCGGCGCCCCCTGGTCTAGAAAATATTTCAATGGTTTAATCAATAGTCTAGGCCAACTACGTTACTAGAGGAGCCTGTTGGCTGCAATGCTTTGCTTGTCTCTAAACAACAACTGCAGCAGGGGTAGCAGGCTGTAATGCTTTGCTTGTCTCTGAATAACAACTGCAGCAGGGTAGCAGGCTGCAATGCTTTGCTTTGTATGTATTTCATTTTACATACATCTCTGGCTCTTACTCTCTTAACTGGAGTGGAACAAAGACAAGACAAAGAACAACAACAGAATAATCTTTTGTGTTCAGGGGAGTTGAATTCCTAGAAAGCGATTCAACGTTGCAAACCGCCCCTCCTATATTTTACTACGAGCTCTGCCACTGGACCCCAGTAACTACAGCCCAGCCCATTGCAAGGAATATGTAAAGCCCACTGCATCCATGCGCATGCACTTCAACTACGCATGCCGCCAAGCCCAGAAACACAGAAGTCATCTACTTGTGGATCCATTGCCCTCCGGCTCTCCCTGTAGACTCACTAACGACACGGCGCCCTTCATCTTCCAATCCAACTTCCGGATTCACCATCACGGTGTTCCCCTCCTACATGGCCGCTCAGCACTCAGCATTCCACTCCTGCTTGGCCGCTCAGCTCACTGCCTCATGGCCTAGTGTCATGGATCTCCAACCTACAGGTGATCGTTCACTACCTCACTGGCATCATGTTCAGGCCTCTTCACTCCGGCACTCCTAAACTGTTCGAACCTATAGGTATGCCAAAATGTCCAATCTCCATTTGCACAGATGCCCCTTCCAGTACTAGCAAACGTTGGAAGTTGGAACTCAGATTTTGATATTTGTTTATTTTCAGTTTGTTAATATAATTAAATTCACAAGCATACTATAGAAAAGATTTTTGTCCTACTAGCGAATGAGGAATGAGGAGTAGAAATTTAATCATAGTTGCTTGCACATTATTCAATATATCTACTTTAGTGTTTAATTGTGGTGACAAATTTGATAGGCATCCAGTGGCGAATCAAGAATTTCATGATGCAATCCCAAATGATGATGTCATAGTTCACTTTTTAGAATATGAATAGACTGAAATTATAAGAGGTTACCACTATTGCAAATGGTTTGCTTTGTCTTTATTATGACATTGATAATATTATCCCTCCATATGAATGCTTGTCTTTTGCAATATGCTATCATTATTAATATTTATGTACAATTTGTCTAATGAATTTCAGTTTATCCCATAAAGTTGTCATGATTCCATAAAACACTTATGATGTACTACCACTAACCCTATATAGTCAACCAAATTTATAAACGCACCTGCGGAAATCTTCAAGTTCATCACAATGCCGCAACAGATATCGATGAGCTTGAACAAGAAGCTGATTATCAAGGTTGACACCAGTACGCTTTCCAACAGGTTCACCAGTAGTAGCAAACAAGTACATGTCTGCTATTTCATCAGATGGTCCAGGATTTCTGGATGGCCTTGTAAAACGAGTAGTTCATTCTATAAATCTAGAACAAAAGGTCAAGCACTCGTCCATGCGATATCCTTCAGCAATTGATCCTTCTGGGTGAGCTCTATTCTTCACAAGTGCTTTTAGCTTAACAAAATATCTAAATAGAATAATTGACACATGTAAGTTAAAACTAAATTATTGATGATCATAGTGCAAATTAAAGTTGATTGCATACCTCTCCATAGGGTACATCCATCGGTACTGAACAGGACCACCTAGTTTAACTTCTTCTACCAAGTGCACCATCAAATGCACACTTACAGTAAAGAATGATGGCAGGAAAATTTTCTCCATATCACAAAGTGTCATCACAATACTCTCTTAAAGTTGCTTCAGCTCAGCCACATCTATGACCTTGGAGCACAACTTCTTGAAGAAGTTAGATAACTGAACAACTATTTTCATGACATCCTTGCTAGGGTAACAAGATTGCAGCGCCACTGGAAGAATGTCATGTAGTAAAACATGATTGTCATGACTCTTTAGTCCACTCAATGTACAATCTTTCATGTTCACACACCTAGATATGTTTGATGCATACCCATCTGGGGTCCTAAGGTTTTGAATTACTGAGCAAAGAATCTCTTTTTGATCTTTAGACATGGTAAAAGGTGCATCAGGAGTTGTTTGCTTTCCTTGATCATCTACAATAGGATGAAGATCCTCTCGAATCCCAAGTTTAACTAAATCTAGTCGTGCATTAAGGTCATCCTTTGTTTTATGACAAATATCCAATAAAGTGGCGATAAAGTTGTCACACACATTTTTCTCTAAGTGCATTACATCTATATTGTGTCTTAGTTTGTTCTTTTCCCAATATGGCAGTTCAAAGAAAATTGACCTCTTTTTTAGCCAATCTTCTGGCTTCTTCTCCACCTTACCACCGCCCCCATCTGATTCCTTCTTTTGTCCCCGCCTTGTACGCTTGCGTTTCTGATCACTTTCAACTTCCACTTTCTTGTTCTTGCCATTCTTGTTGACCGTCTTTGATGTGCTCCCCTTTTTTCCTAACACAAACTCTTTGCCTTCTAACATTTTCAAAACAGTAGTTCCACTCATTTTTTCAAGTGCAAGTCCAGTCTCTACCGAGCCATCAAACTGCATCCTTTGCCTTCGGTATTTGTGATTTATCGGCAGCCATCGACGATGACCCATATAGCACATCTTTTTACCTTCCTTTAGGTGAAATGATTTTGTAGCTGGACCACAAGAAGTACATGCATATCGACCGCCTGTGCTCCAACCATATAGGTAAGCTAATGCAGGAAAATCATTTATAGTCCACAATAATGCAGCTCGAAGAGTAAATTTCTTCTTCGAAGAGGCATCAGGTGTTTCACGTACTCCCCCCCCCCCCCCCCCCACAAAAGTAAGAGTTCGTCGATAAGGGGCTGCAAATATACATCTACATCATTACGTGGAGAATTTGGTCCAGGGATGATCATTGACATGATTAAAGATGTTTGCTTCATGCAGATCCAAGGTGGAAGGTTGTAAGGAATGAGCATTACTGGCCACGTACTGTGCTTTAAATTCTTATTCCCAAAAGGGTTAAATCCATCACTAGCTAGACCAAGGCGTACATTACGAGGATCTTCTGCAAAATCAGGATTTCTATCATTAAAGTCTTTCCAAGCATCACCATCTGCTGGGTGACGTAGTTTTCCATCCTTTGTACGACCCTCATCATGCCAACACATGTCATCTGAAGTTTTGGTAGTTGAAAATAACCTTTGGATCCTAGGAATCAATGGAAAGTAACGCAACACTTTGGCTGGTTTCCTTTTCCCCTTAGGTTTACCTACAGAAGCATTTGTATCCTTCTTATCAACTTTCCAACGAGAGCTCTGACACACATGACAAAAATCTTGTTTGGCAAAATCACCTCGAAAAAGAATGCAATCTTTGGGGCAAGCATGGATTTTCACATAATCAAGACCTAAGTCACCAATGATTTTCTTGGCTTCATAGTATGTCTTGGGTAGATTAACTCCAGGAAGAGAAGATAATATTTCCAGTAGTGTTGTAAATGATTCTTGTGGCCAACCATATAAGCACTTCAGGTGATATAAGTGGAACAAAAATGACAGCCTAGAATATTTACACCCAGAAAATAAACCTGCATTTGCATCCTTCAACAAGCTTGCATATATATTCTGTTGCCTCCCCAAAGCATCACCATCTGTTGGATTCACATTATCGTCAGTGGCATTATGTTCCACATCTACAGATCTAGACTGAATATCATCTGCTTCGACACCACACATACTTGCAGCCCTTCCAAATGCAGCATGCAAGAGTTCTTGCATGCCATCCGATCCTCCATCTTGGCCGTCTCGTATTGGACCCGAAGTAGTCAAATTTGCAGCGATATTAGGTACATCAGCAAGTGCAATTGATGGCCTGTCATATTTTTCACCATGATGAACCCAGGTAGTATAACCTTTAATAATACCATCACATCTCAGATGTGTCCTGACCTCATCACAACTGTGATTGTATCTATTTTTGCAGTTTATGCATGGACAAAGTATCTCGCTGTCTTGTGGAAGGTCCCGGTAAGCAAAAGCTAAAAACTGCTCAACACCATTTTTATATGCTGTCTCTAATCTTGATTCTTTCATCCACTTCGATCCATCAATCTTTATGTGATGACCTATTAAAGTTGAATAAAACCAGTAAGCTTTTTTTGTGATACACAGAGGATGAATATTGAATGAAGGTGCAATCCAAATATCAACAGAAATTTAATCCTAAGCCATTAGAGATTGATGAATTACTAAGAAGCAGAAAGCAACAGGACCAGTTGCTACCAGGCACATAAAGCCACTTTGCAATGTACTGAATATTTGATTAATTTAAGCATAAACATACACATGCCCTCATCCTAATTCCTAAATTAGGCACCACAAAGTCAATAGAATGGAGGCACAACAATCAGCACACCGCACATATGCACACCCTAATTTTAAATTAAGCAGTCCAGTATATGACAACGACCTGCATGAGTACCAATACGGCAATACCAAATGACAAATGTATCCAGAATTGCATTCATTGCAGAAAGCAAGGAAAATTAGCACTTGGCCTTAACAGTTTCAGGTTTGCGAAAAGGGGGCAGACAGTAAAGTCACCAAGGTATCAACAGCGGCAGCCGGCACCAGGGTGCGGCGGCGGCCTGGCTGCCTGCCCCCCTGAGTGCGGCGATGGCAGCCTGGCCCCCTGGGTGCGGCGGCCGCCTGGCTACCGGCCCCCTGGGTGCGGCGGCCGCCTGGCTACCGGCCCCTCAGGTGCGGCAGCGGACTGCCGCCAAGCGCGCGGACCCTAGGCGCGACGGCGTTGCACGGCTTGGGAGCAGCGGCGGTCGCCAGGTGGAGTGCGTGCACGCCGGGCGGTGTGCCTGACTGCCTGTGCGGGAGGGCGGAGGCCGAAGTCAAGACTGCTGCGTTGGTCACGTGTGGGAGCTCGGAAGTAAGTTGGGCCGTATCCAAATTCACTTGGGCTGTTCGATCATGACCTTCGTAGCCTGTCCGTCCGTGTGTCATCCCCCGTTCATACTATGAAGACCTAACAATGCCTCTTCATTTCAAACAGATATTTTGGTATACGAATGCATCCTTCTTTGATTCAGAGTCCATATATTTTGACTACCACCGATTAAAGTTGTCAAATAAAAAAGCACCATAAAATCAGTTGTCTACATACAAGAGATATTTTCACGTGATTACTATTTGCAAATTCTTCCATGATTAGAGGGATCGTACTCCTGTCATAAGTGGTATCTCACATGATTTTTTATTAAGTACTCCCGTCATTCCAAATTATAAGTCATTTTAGGAATCTTGGAGAGTCAAACCATCTCATGTTTGACCGAATTTATATAACAAGATAAAATATTTATGATGCCAACTAAGTATCATTAGATTCTTTATTAATTATATATTCATACCATACATATTTAATGTTATAAATCTTTGTAATTTTTTCTATAATTTTAGCCAAACTTTAGATACTTTGACTATCCAAGATTCTTGGAATAACTTATAATTTGGATTGTATGGAGAAATTTATAAAGGTTGTATAATAGCATTGTCTCCGAGTTTCTATTTGTGCACATTTTTGAGTGATTGGGAGGATGCCCTCTGATTTTTTGAAACTCCATTCCCCTCTAGGACCTAAGTGTCGTTTACGTTCGTAAGGTTGGGATCACTATTTTTGTGTAGGCACATTGGGAGAGCAGATCACGCACGTTTGCCCCTCTTGATCAGATCGTCCACGACATCAATGGGAGGTGGAGGAAACGGAGATCGTAGCGCCTTTCCAATGGTGGTGATGGGACCGCCAACTAGAATGTGACTGACCTCCTGCTAAAGTAAAACCTCACGGAAGTGGAGGAAGCAATTCTAGAATTCAGTGATGATGAGGGGGGACCGAGCTGCCGCTGGTGGAGTGAGAAGTGGTGGGAAAGGTCCTCTCAGTGTCGACGATGCATGTGAACACTATTTGCTTGACCATGAAACCTGCCTGGGGAACCCTTACAACCTAAAGTTCTGGGCAATCGGTGAGAAGTCCACCAACATGTTTGTTGCGGAGCTTGGTAACAACATGGAAATGGAAAAGGGTGATGGCAGGCACACCTTGGATTTTGTAATCGAGTTGCTCACACTCTAGGCAAGCAGGTCTCACAGGGACATTAGGATGGGCTAGTGGTTGTTTGCCCCGACTTGTGTCAATCACCTGGTGACTGTCCTTTCTTCTGCTTGTACTTCTTCCCTGCCATCTTGTCCTGCTTGATGTCGTTGTAGAGCTTAGCAGACCTCTTTATCGATTGAATCTTTGGCATCGTCCTTAGCCAGCTCAATTCCCCATTTCACTTAGTCAATGGAAAGCTCATCACTATCATCAGTATAGAAATCATACGAGCAGAATCGTCTTCTTCGTCACTGTCATCAGGAACCTTCAATAAAAAATATATATGATTGACCTAACATAGTACTTATAGACAAACATATATTAGAAAAAAATCAATAAATATAATTACATAAAAATAAAATATATAAAAGAGGTTTCATGTATTTTTTTTACCAATACCGTGTAGATGTAGATTATAGAAACCTTTCAAAATTAGTTTCACTCTTTTTAATACTTATGTGATTTCTTATTATGAATTTTTACATTACAATGTGATTTCTTATTATGAATTTTTACATTACAAGCTTAAAATGAGTTGATCATTTTTATTAGAAAATAATATAAAGTTAAAAAAAGTTCCTGCCAACACTGCCATATAGAATAATAAGCGGAGAAAGGAAATTTGCCGCGGAGAGAATTCCATTTGCCACCGAAAATTTGCCGCCCAGTCTGGCCCGCGCTTATTGCGATTAGCGAACAAATCGCATTGCTTAACCTCCCAAGCCCGCATAACCTCTCCCCACTCTCCCCTCCTCATCCATCTCGCCATCAGTGGGGTGCTGGGGCAATCGTGGCTGCCGCGCCGCCGCCTGACGCCGGCTGCTGGGCGGGAGGGTGCTGGGCCAGGATGCCGCCGTCGACGATCCACTATCCACGGTCTGCGCAAGGTATGCTGCCATCCACGATCTTCCTCCCCTGGCTTGGCCCAGCCGCACTCGCGAGCGCTCGCGACAGCCCCCTCCACTCACGTCGCAGCACCGCACCGGCCTCCGCCCTGCGCCCTCAGCTCCGCGGCCCCGTGTCCGGCGTTTGGGGCCGTCGGTCACGCTCCCGCCTCCGCCTCTGCCCTTCGCCCCTCGCGGCTCGGCCCCTCGGCCTCTACTCCTCCGGTGCCTGCGCATCTGTGCGAGGCCGCCAGTTGCTCAGGTCGTGCGCTGGTGTACAGACTGCACTTATCTGAATTTCGAAATCCACTTCTTAATTTTCTTCTTTAGAAGAACTTGTGGAATATCGTCCATTGAGTTGTTATCTGCTACTGATACAGAAGTTGCATACGTAGAGTAATTAACATCTTTTCTACAACTGAGAAAAGAAATGGCAACTGAATCAAAACAACACCTGAATGATCCAGAGGCATGTATCTTAATAGTAGCATTTAGTTGCAGCCCAAATTAACATATCACCTCTGCGCAGATCCAAAAGGTTTGCAAGTCCTCTTAACTATTGTGCTTTGCGACTGAACCCTCTCCTGACAAAATCTTTTTGGATTTTGATCTTCTCTGTTCATTGTAACTTGGCTCTTGGAATGACAGTTAAGAGGACTACTGATTTACCTGCTGTGCACAACGATATAAATTATGTGTGCCATCCATCTGGCAGTCTCCAATATTATGCTGCAATGTCTCTTGTCAACTGATAAGCCTCTTGCAAGCTGCTAATAACTAGTGCTTCTGTCAAATACTAGTTTGACAAGAATTTGCATTCTGTTTTTTTTTTCAAAAAGCATGTCCCGAAATTTCGAGCTTGGACATTAACTTCATTTGTTACCGAATTTAGCGATAGTTACCTTGCATGAGCTATTGCAGTGATCTCCTTGCATGAGATGGGTTCAGTGTATTTTTGCATCATTGTTCATCAGATAGAGGCAAGTCTGAACAAATACAGAGGGATGCGAAACTGTATTTCCTCCAATAAGTTTACACAAGTGTGACGTGATTTTTCGGCCGATGTTCCTCCAATCAGAATATTCTGACCAACGAATGGATTCGCTAGCTAGCAGCTTGGCTTGCTCAGGCAGGCACACAGCCTGACCAGTGGAGGGGGTCGAACCTGGTGACCCGCTGGGCGAACCTGTCCAGTTGGACAGTGGGGTGGTACGACCTGTGAACCATGTTTGTCAACGGTGGAGCGACGGGTCTTGATTAGGTGCGCCCGAACTGCACCGTTTGCAGTTTGATTTGTGAGATAAATTTTTCATTAGAGTACCACACTGTGTACTAGTAGTCCAAATTAGGAAACATAGATCTTCTTAAAGACATGAGGTTTGTTCTATGATAGCAACACACATGTTACATTAGCTCTAAATTTCTAATTTTCTCAAAGAGAGGAGAAAACTCTCAACTCTCCTCTGAATTTCTAATCTTCTCAAAGAGAGGGGAAAACTCTAAACTCTTGAACATTGAGTACATTAGCTCTGAATTTCTAATCTTCTGGGGGGGACTCTTAACTCCTGAACAATGAGACATTGTGCCAAGATGCCTAGTACAGACTGAATGTCAGCTCAATATATCTGACTTTCTCAAAATTCTGAGTAACTGAAAATTTAGTAAATCATCTATCCTTATTGTGGGAGTCAGAGAGGGAGACAATGCTGGGGAGAGCAACACACTGCTATTGAGTTGTGGGGCTTGTCTTGGCTAACTATGTGGCTCTGATTTTTTGTCCTCACACGCAAGAGAAATATTACTGTATCTAATTAGCCTGCAGATGCATACAACACTTAAGCAGTGAATAGAGATATCTACTAAGTTATTATGCATTTTGTCCTTCATTTTTTTCTGTAACTAACACCACTAATGCACTAGCGATCTGCCTATGTTAATATACATACCATTTCCAAATATTTGTTGATTGCTATGTGCTTGGCTGTTCATGTGATTTGCTACTGCCACCTGCGATGTCTACCTATTTGAAAAGACTGTATTGAACCTGTACATAGTCTGATATGCATTTGCCTATTTTTGTGTATGAAAATTGCAATATGAACTATTTGTTTCATGCCTGAAATTTGTAGAATGAAATTCCTAAATTTCTTAGCTCTTAACTGAGAATACAATATGACAAGGGAACTAACATGTTCATCCTATATTTTCTTGATCTCCCATATATAAGCAGAATAAATCATATCAAGAGGACTTCGAAGATTGAGGAATTGGAACATTGATGGACATGGTGCAGAACCTGTTCAGGAGGAGCATGAAAATATAGCAGATGATGAGAACAATGAAAGTTTGCAGTCCCCTCCAGATATTGATGGTTTATTAGCCCGCCTGCCACACCAACCTCGAAGTCCAATTAAGATAATATGTAAGTTTCAGGTTTTTGTGCTTGCATATCTAGATACAATATGAAATCTTACATTTTTCATATATGCAGGGCCAAATGGAGAGGTTAGACAGATTATAGGGGATTTCACACTTACAAATTTACTGGCATTACAAGGAGGAAAGGTAATTGTAGGGACAGATGAAAACGGTGTCCCAAATGAAAGGTCAGCCTCCATTCTTGGGCAGCACCTTGGCTATGTAGCAGAAAGCCCAACCTTAGCTCCTTTAGACATCCCAAGATTTGACAATCGCAGGTTTGATTCACACAAGGAACAAATAATCAAAGATGTTGAGGTAATTTTTTTATTATCAGTGCAAGCAAGTACCTCCATGTTTCATCTAAGTACTAACATTTACCTTCCTCTCTATAGCTAAAGTTTTCCTTTCCAAGGCAAACTATACATCTTACAAGGGACTGGATCCTAAGGACAGTTAATAATAGATGGCGAGCCTACAAATCTAAGCTGAAGAAACAATACTTCAATCGTGACGAGAGAACTCTAGAAGAAATCATAAGAGAGAAGCCACTAACGGCTAATGAACATCAATGGAGATCTCTTGTTGGAATTTGGTGCCAAGAACAACATAAGGTGCCATCTATTTTCTCAACGTTTATATCAATTTTTAATCAAGGAATGTAACATTGCTTAATCATTGCCTGTCTTTGCAGAAATTATGTGCCACAAACTCTCGTTGTGCAAAAGAACAGAAGACTGCACACACAACTGGGAGAAAAAGCCATGCTAGGCTCAAAAAGGAGATGGTGATAAATATTCATCTGCTGATATTTGTTAAATTCCACTATCATCTATTTTAGATTTGAAATGACACCCAAATAACTCTATTGTGCAGGAATCTAGAAATAAAAGAAAGGTTCATAGGATAGAACTATGGGAGGCAGCTCATAAAAAAAAGAATGGCAGATTCACTACAGAAAAAGTGGAGACACTGATGGTATGTATATTTTCTAGAACGAATGAACTATGCTAGATCTATATATCAGTTTACAATTCTGTAACCTTCCTATATACTCATTTGGATAGGATGCATCTTATGAGGAATTAAAAAAAGGAGAGGGAACAACGATGGTAATCGTCTTTCATCTAAAGATTACAATGAAGTGTTCAATGATATTGTTGCCAAGGATTTCAGAACACGGGGGTACTATGATGATAAGTACTGGAGTCAAGTACAAGTTTCTCAAGGTTTACCTTTTGTTTCTCAAACTGAGGAAGAAAGAATGTACCAAGAGAAAGTAAATGCAATGGAAAATAAGATGGAATGCATGAGTGATTTCATGAAGTACATGCTTACTTTTATGTCAAAAAGGTATCCAGAAGATAATCTTGTAAAGGAAATGGAAGCAGCTTTACAGGAAGACGTAATCTTACATTGAACCATGCCCTCCTCTTTCTCTATCTCTCTCTCTGAAATAAGAGCTTATTTTTTCAACCTTGTGTTGGTTCATATTTTTCAAGCAGCTGACAGTTCTGACCGTGAGTGTACTGATGATGACATCCCTGAAGACTCGGATGCTGATGTGAACTCTCCAGCAAATGAGGTGCGGGTATACATACTTAAATTTTAAATATCATTAGCTTACTATAATAGTATTTAAGTTCCTTCTAATGGCTTGTAGAACATGGTTCAAGCTGAGCAGCATCAACAATCTGTACATAGAATTCGTGGAAGAACTGAAGTGCATACATCTACACCACGTGAGCAAACAACTTCAAAGGTATGTGTAATGAAGATGGATATTTTGGGGTAACTAGGCCTTATGCTTTGCCAAGAGCTTGAGAGATTGAGGGAGATTAGAATTGTTTCTTCATAATTCATTGATTCCTTTTCATTGTGCCTCATGGGCTGATTATAAAGAGTACATAGGACTAACACCTCTTGTGCCTAGACAATATGGTATTATTCCTATATATAAATAACTAAGAGAGACTAATTAACACTAATGGGCTTAAGGCCCAACTAGGATACTCGCGCCCTACGACGCCCTTCTGCATCTAACGTCTTGGGCCTATTGGGCTAGTGGCAGCCTGTTGGCTGCCCATGACATCTCTCCCGCCCTTGGAGACCCAGCTCGTCCTCGAGCTGGATAGCTGACGCGATCTAGGGATAAACCTTTTACATCTCGGCTTTCCATTCTTATTTATGACTAAAATACAACTATATCCACCTGGATCCCATGGAAAGAGCGCCTCTGCTGGCTTCATGGAGGCTGAAGGGTGGAGTGTGAAGCAGCCGACTCTAATGCTGGATGTGTCTAGCACCACAGCAGGCACAAGGATGAATGAGATAGCCTTTGATGCCTGATGCTGGATGTTGATGCGAGGTCGCTGCACTGGAAGCGCCCATATTTGGACCTCCCCTGCGATCGGAGCAGCCTGATGTATGGAAGGGGCCGAGGAGACGAACACGCACGACAGCGAGGAGCTGAGGAGCATGCGCATCTTTCGCACCACACGCCGGACAAGGAAACCTCGCCCGACAGCTTGTAGTCGCACCGCTGCTTGCTCCTTGGAGACTTTGGCTGCCCGAAGAAGATGCGCTCGGCGGCGTGCCAGGAGGCCCCGTACTGCTGCCTGGAGGCGTACAGCCGCCCGGCGTTCACGGTCCCTCTTGTCCTTCGCCTCGAGACACGCCCGGATGCGATCCAGTTGTGTGGACATCTCCTCAAGGATGCGCAGGGAGTTGTCGACGCCACGAGACAGTTGGTGGAGCGGGTCGGGGCACGGGGGCGGTTTGAAGTGCCGCTGCAGGAGCTCGGTGAAGCGACGCCATGCCGGGTATTCATCTTGCGTGACTTGGTGGAACCAAACTTGGGCGTCAGCTTTCAAATTGCGAGAAACCAGCCATACCTTTTCTTCCGCCATGATTCGCTCCCGGCGGAAGTAGAGTTCGCACTGGTTGATGAAGACCACCGGATCAGAGGTCCCATCAAATTGTGGAAAATCCATCGAGGCGCGCGGACGGCTGGATCGAAGCTGCGAGGTGGCGGGGGATTCCCGCAGATCGCGGGCGGCTCGGCGAACCCCGCGGATGGCGCGACGTGCTTGACGACGGCCCGCGCAGACGAGACGCGACGACGCCTTGGTGGTGAGGAAGGCGGCGCGTCGGCTGTGGTGGAGATGGGCCGCGGACGGCGCGACGAAGATACCCGCAACGACGCGGTCGACGGTGGCGGCGCGTGGTGGGTGACGGGGAGGCGGCGCGGCGGCTGGGCGATGGATGGGGATGTCGTGGTTGGGGTGTGGTTGCGGCCGAATTAGGGTTGTGGCTGGATTGGCTGGATCAGATTTTTTTTTGGGGATGGGGAGGAATTGACTGGCTCTCTGATACCAGATGTAATGGTGATGGATATTTTGGGGTAACTAGGCCTTATGCTTTGCCAAGAGCTTGAGAGATTGAGGGAGATTAGAATTGTTTCTTCATAATTCATTGATTCCTTTTCATTGTGCCTCATGGGCTGATTATAAAGAGTACATAGGACTAACACCTCTTGTGCCTAGACAATATTGTACTATTCCTATATATAAATAACTAAGAGAGACTAATTAACACTAATGGGCTTAAGGCCCAACTAGGACACTCGCGCCCTACGACGCCCTTCTGCATCTAACGTCTTGGGCCTATTGGGCTAGTGGCAGCCTGTTGGCTGCCCATGACAGTATGTTACAAAGGCCTACTCCAATATCGATGCATATGTCAAAAATCTAGAAACATAGCTAATTTGTTACCAACAACATGAAGCTATAGTTATTTTGGGTCCCTTACATAGCTTTCCCTATCTGAGCGCTGCTATTCACTGGGTGCTGCAGGAATTGTCCATCCATCTGAGTTTCTGCAAGTGACATGTGTGCATTTATATACCTTCTAGAAAATCATGTGAGACAAATATTCATATACAGTCATTAATTGTTCCTTCTCGACTATCAGGATAAAAGCAAATTCATGTTCAATCATGAAAGGGCACCAGGTAAGCAACTCATAAAAGGCATGCAAAGAAGTACCAATGTAAGATCAAAGTTGTATTACTGTAAAAGAAAACAACAAGGAAATCATATTGACGAGTCTGATAAAACAGTATAAATTTTAGGTTTTGATAATTTCATTACATGGTGCGCAAATGACACTGCAAGCAAAATGGCCTTAGATTTATATCACCAATCTAGATATCGATTTCTAATTTAATCAAGGCAAAAGAAGAACATTTACTAAAATTTTCCCTTTAGTACAGATCTGCTACTCCATACAGTTGGCACATGTCTGCTATTCATTATAGTTGGCTCAGGTCTGCTGCTCCATTGTTAATTGCAGTAATGTCAGATCATAATCATAAAAATGGAAACAAGAAAGGAGGTAATAGTAAACACTTCTTGCCATCCTTAATCAATCAAATACAAATAAATTCAGATGTACTAAAATAGATGTCTCTCTGACACTAAAATTCAGATGTACTAAATAACAGTAAACACTTCTTGGCATCGTTAGTCAAATAAGAAAGAATAATTGCCAACCTGCATCTCTGATAGAAAAACGCATCTAGGAGTAGAAATCTAGGGGTAGGATTCATGCACTAAATAAAATTCAAAATACACATGGAAAGAATGGAGAAGATGGAGAAAATAATGGTTGTGCTGGGTAGGAAAAGGCATGCTTGGGGTAGATGCCAGGGCATCGTCAATAAGGTAGATAGGATTCGGATGGCAGAGCAGACTGGAAGGAGACCTCGGTGAAGTGCTCTGCCCAAGATCGAAGGAAGCACCTATGCAGTCTCTCTGTTCCAGGCGTCAGGATCATATGCACAATATTTTGTTCTCTCTAATCTTCATATTTTTCTTTTTCCCTATTAACTCAGCTAAACTATGCTTGCAGGAGACACAACCTGTTGGCATTGTAGTCACAGATTTATCATGTGATCCCATAATGCACAACATGGTACGTCCAAGTTGATATTTTAATATTGTTTCATTTCAAATATAATGGCTCAAATTGATTAAGTGGTGCTATGTTTTGATGTTTTAAAACATGTCTATTATAGAGAACTCGAAGGGTTAAAGCCTCCAGCATGAACATACCAGAATCAGTATGTGCTTTTATTTGCCTTATTTGTTTTTAAATCACATTAGTCACCATTTCAAAGATCATATGTTCATGTTTTGTAATTTGTAGAGACAAGAGGAAGTCTATCTTATTTCACTGATAAACAAGGGCAGAGTTGTGGCCAAAGGGAAGTTAGTGACTACTGATAGCCGAAGAGAGATTTTAGGAACAAAGCTTGGAAAAGAATACTCGGGGGTTTATGTTGAAGGCCTTGAAAATGTTGAGCGAGGCAATAAGGGAGATGAGGAGATACCTAGACCATTTGATCAGATTCGTACAATAATTGATGCTATTGGCTATGTTATTCCTTGGCCAACTACACATGTAAGTTTGATTTTTTTATTTGAAATAGTACATGTGTCTGTAGCATCTTCAAATTGAGTTACTCATCTAACACATGTATCATTGTAGGTGAAGAAAGCTAAAATTTCATCTCGAACCCGCAATAAGTTGGTACCCGCAGCACGTGGACAAAGCTAGATGGGAAGCAAATTACAAATTTCAAAGTGAACAAGATAGGTTTTAGTTGTTACAAAAAAAATATTTAAGTAATATTTGTATGATATCGCTGGTTTGTTTATGCTTCTTAGTGAACACAATTGTTTGAGTAATGGACATGTTGGCTATTGAATTACAGATTCTTGATGTTTTGTCACGGTTGTATGGAATATAATTGATGGTTTACTTCCCATTATTAATCATAGAAAATAGAAAAAAAAATCTGATTTCAATTTCTAGTTGGGACGTATTAAAGCGTTACAATGTAACGTGTCTATACTACTACACACAAGATATAGATGTATGTACAAAATCATGTCTACAGGTCTTAATACAACTATGATGTTACTATACAACGTATTGATATATGTAGACACACAATAAAAACGTGGCTACAATATTGTTTCTACTTTTGTTAACATGTGTTTAGGCGTTACTATAAAATGTGTCACCACGTCACCTGCCATGTCATCTTTCCACGTCACATGCCATGTCAGCTGCCACATCACCTTTCCACGTCACCTACTACATCGTCTCTACACTCCTTAATGCGCAATAATGCGTTACTACAAAACGTGACTATATTAGTAGACACGAACTGTTAATGTATCTACAATATTGTCTCTAATTTTTTTTCACACGTAATGAAACGTTACTATACAACATAACTACACTAATAGACACATGTTATATATGCATCTATAAAAGCGTATCAATGTGTTTAGACATGCATCTAACATGTCTATGAAACGTCCATTCATTTAATATATACGCTTACGTAAATTGTCTCTATGGATCCTGACACGGTCCGTACGAAGACGCTTCTAACACGTTTTCGTAAACCGTGCCTACGTCCCTATAGAGATGAAATAAAGCGTGTCTACTGTCTAAAAAAGCGTAGCTACAGGGGGGTTTTCTAGTAGTGAACATAAATGCATCCACGAGCAATCATGCAGAGCAAACAAGGACTACAGATTAGAACAGTACACCAACATAGGTGAATCAATATAAAAGGTTTATAAAGTGAATCTACAACTCGCTACGATCACACAGACGCGAAGATCACATAAATCGGAGCTAGAATGAACAAGTTACGAATTAAGATTTCATATAGCATTTTTAAAAGATTTAATCTAACCATGAAATTTAATAGTGAGTAACATGACTAACAGTATGATAAATATGTAGATTATGTCGCTACGATCCTAACCCAACTTGAACAGATCAATTTGGAGTTAAAACGAGAAAGTTATGTTGAAAATATGTACTGGATGGCACAACTGTAAATATCGCAAACTAATTACGAATTAAAATAAATCGTGAAAATCAGATTTTTGAAACCAGCCGAGGATGGCGGGTTCTATTACTAAGAACCCGAGGGGCTCTTTATGAAAATCGCCACCGAAGGGGTACGGGGCGCTCACAGTCGTCCGATCTAAAACGGACGACGCAGATTAAAAGATGGAGAGGAGGGCGGTGGCGTCCGGCCGGAGAAGAAGCCGGCACGGCGGTCCTCCATTGCCGGCGGCGATAGAGCTCGCTGGCGTAAGTGAAAATGGCCCTAGAGGCCACGGTTAGGCATGGGACTTGCACGAAACGAAAGAGAAGATCAAGGGGATGCTCACCACGATGAAGATGGAGGCGGAGACGGATCGGAGGGGCTCACGGGTGAGGATGGTGGACGGCGGAGTTCCTGCACATGGCGGCGGCGTGACATGAGCGAACGAAGGCGTAATGAACGCAAAGTATGGTGCGGGGATGACCTCTACCGTGAGACGAAGCTCGGCAGCGGCTCGATTCCGGCGGCGAGACGACAAAACGGCGGGACCCGAGCTGTCGGGGTGAGCTAGAGTTGCGGCGGCGCTGTGAGCTCGAGTGGTGGCGTGTAGATGGAAAAGGAGCGTGCGGAAGGATGCTGCGAGCTTTATAGGTTCGATTGGCGTGGAAATCGGGCCAAATTGCGGAGAGAATGGGAGCAGGCACGAGATTCTTGTGCGGTGGTGGGATGAGGTTGGGGTCTGTCCGATTTCGGTGGGAGGGGAAGGATGGAGACCAAATGGCTGGGCCAGGCCGAGGGGGAAGGGCAGCGCCCGATGGCAGACTGTTGAGCCAGGGAAAAGAATTTTTTTCTTTCCTTTTTGATTTTTTAGAGTTTTGCAACATCATTTTCACAAACAATTTTGAATTCTACTACAGGTTGAACAAAACCAGTCATCACAAAAAGAAACATGCAGCAGCATGAATGCATCAACATGTAGCTAGCCTTATATTTGATTTTAATTTCACAAAAAATATTAATTCCCTATGTTAAATGCTCACAAAAGCTCATAAACAACTAGCCTTATATTTGATTTTAATTTCACAAAAAATATTAATTCCCTATGTTAAATGCTCACAAAAGCTCATAAACAAATCAATTTCATCTATTTTTAAAAGATGCAAAAATTTCGGCTGTTACACATGGGTGGCTGTTATTTCTAGTTGTCTCTAAAAATAAATATTTTGAGGTGGTTGATCTAACCAACCTCCCCTTGAAATTGATTTAGATGGAGCCCCATGGAAGCATCTCTAGAGTAGAATTTTGATGAAGCAACACATTTAAAAAACGAAGGCATCTTTGAAAATCGAATTTTAGAGTATGTTGCATATCCGCCTCTAGAAATCATTAATTTCTAGATGCACTTGAATAGAGAAGGTTGGAGAAAAAGCCTTTAGAGCAACTCCAATAGACTCTTTATGTCCTTCCAAATTAATAGGAATAGAGATTTTTGTGAAAAAAGCCCTCCAATAGCTTCTTTAATAAGATCTCCAAATATAACCATCCTTTATTCGGGATTTCTCGCTAGTCAAAGATAGAGAGCATGACTGGCTCTCTAGAGTACACACAAGATATATAGAAGATATTGAAGGGTGAAATGTTTTGAACTATTTTTGTTAAAATGACTTTCTGAATAATGATTTAGAGAGAAACTCTTGTGGATGCTATTATATATCAATTTTGACCATGATTAAAAATCTTCTATATAGAAGTGGATTGATGTAGGGGACAAAGAACTAGTCAAGTGGGAGGGTGCGTGGAGACTGTCTTTTAGTGAGTGCACGGACCTAGGACTGACCTACGCCAGATTTATTAGGCGCATAACTGTACCACTGTGGATGCTGAGAAATTAAAAAGAAAAGTTCCTCACTCCATTGGCTCCTGGCACGACTAAGGGGTTGTTCGGTTGCCAGGATTGTAGTGTTAATTTGAACTATGTTTCATCACCTGGAATGGTTCCTGGTGGAATCAAGGTGAAACGAACGAGCCCTAATGTGTCATGGCATCTTTGCGAAGAAATTAGATAGTGGAGGGAGGAGTCATGCTGGGTCCACCACAAAGAAAATCCATCATCAAAGGTGCATGTATATGGTGATGACGACAGCTTACCCGAAATGATGATACGTGGGTTTACTTGACGTGGAGGGGAGAAAAAGAACCATGCATGGCCGGGGCCTAACTCTTCTAATATTAAAGATATATATATAACCTTTTCTCCGTCACGGAAACATCGTCTTTTTTGTGTGCTAGTACAAGCCATTAGACTGTTTTTTAGACAATGTGTCTTTTCTAGTGTCTGTAAATGACAATGAATAGTATTGCAAACATCAATCAAGCAACCGTCTATGCCACTGTGCAAAAATGGTGGCTGGTCCCCTCTCACCCTGCTACCAGTACAAAAACTGCCCACACGGCGTCAATTCCTCTTCCATAGGCATAAGCACTTATCTGTCTCTCTTCTTCACTCAGCGAAATGGAGAAGAAGGAGAAGGAGAAAAGGAAAAAGTCTTGGGTTGGCCGCCTCATCCTCGGGGTCGCCGCCGCGGGCGCTGTCGCGGTTGCCGCCGGTGCCTTCTTGGTGCTGTCCTCGGTCGGGGACAGCAGTACAGACATGGACGACCAAGCGGCAGATGATACGACGGCCAGGCCGAGGAAGACGATGAAGGGGCCGGGCTCCGGTGGCGAGCACATCTCCCGCGAAAAGTTCGAGAAGGACGCCGCGAACTACTTCAGGACCGGGCGTCAGAAGGGATCCAAGGCCGCCGTTGACGACTTCCAGTAGCTGGCGACGTAAGGCGAAAAGCAGTATACAGCTCCTCCCGCCTATTTATATATGTATATGTATATGTATGTGTACTTCCCGCTTCAAGCTTGCAGTATATATATGTAATCTGCATGTACTTACGTGCATCCATACCACTATGTACCCGTACGTGCGTACGCAGCCATGGACGAGTACGTCGTGATATTACCTTCATGTACTTCAGTATTTGTGTAGTGGCACCGATCCTGCTCGGACTCGGATTTACCGTGGTGTGTGTAATAACTAGCACGGTTGGGCTGCCGCCGCGCCCGCGACCAACAATGGGAAAAATATTTTAAAATTGACAGAACCAAAAAAACAAAAGTAAACAGTGAATGTCGTTGTCATGCTTGAACAATATTAAACAGTAGACGGAGCGCGAAGGAGGTAGGAAAAAACTCATGTTCAAGGGATATCTTATGTGCAGTAATAATTGTTGCCTTGATCGTATGGCTGAATTAATTTGTTGTCACTGCTCGATCCACCGAATGAAATGTTGTTGCAACATGTCCTTAAGGGCATGTACAACTCATAGACACGGCTAAATAGACAATACGTACAGTGGGCTGTCTGTTAGGCTATCTGCTCTTGGTTTAATACTTGCCAGTAGCTATGATTAAGTGTGAATATTATTGTTAGCAGCAAAATAAACTAGACCAGTGGTTACCCTCTCTCGACCTTTCCTCTGCTATAGAAGAAGAAAAGTGCGACTCGAGTGCGAGCCTCTTTCCGGTGGCTCCCCCTCGCCTCCGGTGGCCGGTTCGGCGCTGGAGGTGTGCGGGAGACATGGAATCGTCGTGCGGTGTACATACCTGCCCTTACTTCCTTAGGTTTAGGTAGCCTAGGGTTAGGGTTAACTTGCCTCATGCCGGTGTCGTTGACGGCGGCGAGGACCTTTTGTGCTGCGGCTGCTCCTCGTGAGCTCTGCGACGGTGTCCACCTTTCTTGAGCCTTCCATTGGGCAGGTCGGTGGTTTGGCTTTGGTTGGTTCTACCCACACCGATGCTACGGTGAGGGTCCAGCTCCCTCCGCGGCGACGTCTACGGCGGGCGACGGAGACGATGCGCCTCTGGTTTCCCTGCCCTCGCAGAGGACGACGGTGAGAGGGTTCGGTGTCCTAGCAGCATCGGTGTGGCGGAGGCGGCGACGGCGCAGGAGGATAACTTCTGCCAGCCTTTTTCTTTGCTCCGGTGGCGTTCTTCTCCGGTGTCAACGGGGGGTCGCGGAGATCTGTTCAGGAGTCATTGGCCGACGGCATATCGATCCGGTTGGGAGGTGCGTCTTCTGCCTTCTTGGTTTGAGGATAAAGAGGCAGCTTTGGGTCAGGTGGATGATTGGAGAGTGGATAAGACTTGGGTATCTCGCGGCGGCATCTGTCGTCGACGGCGAGTCCTTGTCCATGGTCGATGGAGCTCAGGGTGCATCCCTGGCCGATGCAGCTTCAGCGTTTGCTTCATCTCGCTCTTTGGTGCGAGTGTCTACTGCGGCTACCTCCAAAGCCTCATGGCAATAGGGCTTCTTCCACCAGGGGTTGGCGGCAAAGGTCCTCCAGCGATGTCTGGCGGCAGCGGAGTCTAGCGGCTTCGACCAACAGAGGATTTAGGGCCTTATCTGTAATTTCTTTGTTCCTTAGGGGCCTCTGTGCAATTGGTCGACACGGCTGTCTTCTGTATCCTTCTCGAATGTACCTGTACTTGTACGTGTCTTTGTATGGTATCCTTAAGTTTTAATACAGGTATGTTCTGATAAAAAAAAGTGTGAATATTATTTATATAAACTATTGTGATGCTTATTGACACAAATAGACAAAGAATAAAACGATCATGGTTCCAATATCTTTTAGAACCATATAAATAATATATTAATATAACATACTCCCTCCGGTCTATTTTATCTGGCGCACACACATATCAAGATTTAAACTTTTAAAACTTTGACCAATAATTAGGCTAATAATTTTTAACTATTATAATATAAACTTTATATGATTTGATTTGTAAGGAATTATACTATCCAATGATTATAAGTTTATAAGCATAAATAATATAATATAAAGCAAATGAATGGTTAAAGTGTAATCTAGGAGACCGTATCATTCTAACTTACGCCAGATAAAATGGACCGGAGAGAGTAATATTTTTTTCATAAGTCAAATATAACTTAATACCGATTTGTCAGATCGATACTCAGCAATGAAATCACGAAAGCCAACACTCTTCTGCAATGACAAGCAAGATTCAGAGATCGTGCTTCTCTGCGCTAGCATATCCATGCATTAATCTCTACCATACTGAACGATTCAGAGATCCGCATGTCAACTCTCGGCACCCGAGAGGAAGCCTCTGCCCCTGAGCAGAGCGTAAAGGGGGACCTCGATACTCGAGGGTGACTGATGCCACCAAGTTCAAAGTCTCAGCATGACAGTATGTCAGCGGCAACACTTCGTCAACACCTGCTGAACAAGAAGATGGAACAGGCGACACCGACCTGGAACGTGGACTCAACGTCGCCCAGTCTGAAGACAACATACATGGGCCTAGGCGTGGAGCACAAATGAAGAAGCCCAATGTACCAAGGCCCAGAATGGAAGTGAGAGAGTAGCTTAAGTACCCGAGAGAAGAGGGGAGAAAATTAGGAATGAACAACAACTTGTAATATTTCATATGCACTCCTCCGTTCTTAAGAACTCGTCTGAACTATCCTCTGCTTGCTATCCTATCCTTGTTCTAGATTCTGTCCTCTCCACTTTTCCCCGCTCTGATTCATAGGGTTGAGATTGGACTGATTCACTCAGTCTTCGATCTCGTAATTCCCAGCAGGGTCGATCCGAATTGAGAGCTACGAACTGGAGAATCCTACCCGTCGCACCCCGCCGCCGCCGCCGCCCCCACCACCGCATCCGCCCTACACTAGGTTCGCACGCCGCCGCTGAGCCATGTGTCCTGAGCAGAAACTCCTCCTCGACGAGATGCACCGCCTCTTCAATGAGTCGGATCGCAAGTGGGACTCCTGCTTCGCCGAATCCGATCGGAAGTGGGATGCCCGCTTCGGCGACAGCGAGAAGCGGCTGGAGCAGCGCTTCATCGAGATTGAAGAGCTTCGCGGAGACCGACGACTCCCTCACCCAACGATTCGCCGAATCCGATCTCAATTGGGAACGGTGGATCACGGATTCGGAGCATCGTCAGTCGGACATCATCGCCGCGGTCGAGAGGCATCAAGACATGCGCATCGACACCATCATCAAGGCTACAGGCTCGCTGGAGTCCTGGCACTAGGAGTCGGAAGGCGAGGTGGATGACCTCAAGCTGAAGATCACCGAGCTCACCAAGTACTATGACCGCTCCGTCTTCGACAACCCCCCTGCGACGGCCGGCATTATCACCGTCGTGCAGTCACCTGTTGAGCAGACCGCCACGTCCTCACCTGCGGAAAAAATGGCTACTCGGCCCAGCGGGCATGGCGTTCCAGTGACTACACGGGTGGATGGGATTGGGGAAAATTCTTCCCCAAACCATTCCCCGGCCAATGGTATGCACGATCACTCTACAGTCTACTATACCTATGGCAATTCCGATTCCACCTGGTTATGTGCATGAGATTCATTCCCGTACTACCATTCCTCTCACTGACGAAGACCATGATACTCATCCACATAACCCTTGCCTACCCAAATTCAATTTCCCTGTCTATGACGGTGAAACTACCAAGCTATGGATTACATAAGTTGAAGATTATTTTGACATGTATGGCATTCCTTCCCATCTGTGGGTCAAAGTGGCCAGTATGCATTTCAATGGAGCAGCGAAACGCTGGATCCAGTCTGTAGAACGTCCTAGTCAACTTCCTTGGAGTGATTTTTGCAAACTTCTGTTGGATCGTTTTGCCCGCGATCAACGTGAATCCCTGCTCCGCCAGATGTTCTACACTCAGCAAAACTCATATGTCATTGATTATGTTGAGAAATTCTCCACCATAGTCGATCAACTCAAAGCCTACACCAATCATCCCGATATGCATACCTTTACCACCCGCTTTGTTGATGGCCTTCGTCTTGAAATTCGTGCTGTTGTCGCTATGCAACGCCCTCCCGACCTCGATACTGCGTATTCTTTGGCTTTGTTATAGGAGGAGGTGGCGAATCCCGTGACGAAGTATGAATATCACCGGCATGGCGCCGCTTAGGGATACAAGCCCAGTTTCAGGAATGCTCGGCCCCTGCAATAGGACAAGGTTCCTGACGCTCAAGTTGTGGCTGCGAAGGCTACTGCGACTGACAAGCTGTCTGAGCTGCGGCAATACCACTGTGCTCAGGGTCTCTGTGATCGCTGCGCGGAGAAATGGTTCCGGGGTCACAATTGTCCACCTACTATCCAACTTCACTCCATGCAAGAGTTATGGGATCTGTTGCCATTTGAAGATTCTATTGAGTCTCCAGATGAAGAGCCTACTCAACAGATACTGTTGGCCTTGTCTCATGATGCTCAGATGGGTTCCCATGGTACCAAGACAATTCAGTTCTAGGGTACTATTCATGGCAAACCAATTGTCATTTTGGTAGACTCGGGTAGCTCATCTTCCTTTCTGGCAGCTTCAGTTGCTGATCAGCTGATCCATTTAACAAGCTCTCCAGTGACTGCATTAGTCAAAATAGCCAATGGCCAACTTCTGCGTTGCACAGAAGTCATTCCTGCTTGCAAGTTCATCATTGAAGGGCATAAATTCCAACATGACCTCAAGATATTACATCTGGACTCTTATGATTTGATACTAGGGATGGATTGGCTTGAACAATACAGCCCTATGAGTATTCATTGGGGATCTAAGTGGATATCCTTTCCTTACAGAGGCACTACCATTGTCCTGCAGGGTCTTACTTCACCACCAAGTACTGATCTGGTCTTTCAGTTGCTGACAACCGATAGTCCAGAACCCTCTGACAGTACAACATCCTTACCAGCTGAGATTGAGGCCTTGCTGTAGGAATTTCCCGAGGTTTTCACTGCTCCATCATCCATACCCCCAGAGCGATCTTGTGATCATGCAATACCTTTGGTCAGTGGGGCTTCGCCAGTAAACATATGTGCTTATAGATATCCCCCAACTCTCAAAGATGAAATCGAGAGGCAAGTCCAAGATATGCTTGACAAGGGCTTCATACAGCCAAGTTTGTCGCCATTCTCTTCTCCATTCTTATTGGTACGGAAAAAAGATGGCTCATGGCGCTTTTGCGTCGACTATCGGTACCTCAACGCAATGACTGTCAAGTCCGTCTATCCGATACCAGTTTTTGATCAGCTCGTCAATGAGTTGGGGCAAGCTCAGTGGTTCTCGATACTGGGTCTCCACTCTGGGTATCATCAGATTCGACTCCAAGCGGGTGAAGAGTTCAAAACAACCTTTTCCATTCATGTTGGCCACTATGAGTTCATTGTGGTTCCCTTCGGCTTGTCTGGTGCTCCAGGAACTTTTCAGGGAGCAATGAACACCACCCTTGCTCCACTCTTGTGCAAATGCATTGTTGTTTTCTTTGATGATATCCTGATATACAGTCGGACGTATGAGGAACATATTGCTCATCTTCGTGACGTTCATACTTTGTTGGCACAGGACAAGTGGATGGTTAAACTGAAGAAATGTCGTTTTGCTCAGCAGGAGATACATTATTTGGGACACATACTCAGCTTTCATGGTATCCACACCGACCCTGACCAGGTGGCTGCAGTCCGGCATTGGCCACAACCATCCAACGTCAAGGAGCTGCGGGGTTTTCTTGGGTTGGCCGGCTTCTACCGCAAGTTTGTTCGCCATTTCGCGGTAATAGTTCGTCCACTCACTAACCTTCTCAAGAAGCACACTCTATTTGTGTGGACCGATGAGCACCAATCAGCTTTCTCGGCTCTCAAGAAGGCTTTATGTACTGCACCAGTCTTGGCGATTCCAGATTTCAGCAAGCCTTTCGCCATCGAAACCGACGCTTGTCACAATGGGGTCGGTGCAGTCCTGTTACAAGCTGGGCATCCATTGGCCTACGTTAGCAAACCACTTGGAATCAAAACTCAAGAGCTGTCTGACTTACGAGAAAGAGTACCTGGAGATACTCGTTGCAGTGGACAAATGGCGTTCCTATCTCTAGCTCGCTGAATTTACTATCTATACAGACCAGCAAGCTCTGACCCACTTAAATGATCAACGGCTCCATACTGTATGGCAGCAAAAGGTTTTTTCCAAGCTGCTGGGACTTCGCTATAAGGGCCTTGTTCACTTCCCCATCCCAACCCAAAATATTTCCTCTTCCACCTATCACATCAAATCTTTCGACGCATGCATGGAGCATTAAATGTAGGTAAAAAAGATAACTAATTGCATAGTTTGTCTGTAAATGTCGGGACGAATCTTTTGAGCCTAGTTAGTCCATGATTGGATAATTTTTGCCAAATAACATCGAAAGATGCTACAGTAACTTTTCACCTACTTTTCGCGAAGTGAACACACCCAAGGTTGTTTACAAGAAAGGATCTGACAACAGTGCCGCAGATGCTCTTTCCCGACGTCAGCACCCACTACAATCCTGTTATGCTATCTCTATGGTCACACCCGAATGGTGTTCTGAAATTCAGCAGGGTTACTAGAGTGATGACAAAACCAAACTTCTCCTGCAACGATTGACTGCCAAGCCTGATTCAGATCCTTCTTTCACCTTGCTGAATGGTTTAATATACTACAAGGATAAATTGTGGGTAGCAACAACACTGCCATGCAACAGAAGTTGATCCTACAGATGCATAGCTCTCCAGTGGGTGGTCATTCTGGTATCCCGGCAACAATCAAGAGCCTGCAAGCCTTGTTTGCTTGGCCAGATCTCAAGAAACATGTCTATGCGTTTGTGAAAAGCTGTCCGACCTGCCAACAAGCTAAGCCGGAGCGGGTCAAGTACCCCGGACTTCAACCACTTCAGAGTTCAGACCCCTTCAGCAGCCTGGCAAGTAATATCACTTGATTTTGTTGAGGGGCTGCCTCAGTCACATGGCTACAACTGCATTTTGGTCGTTGTTGATCTGCTCTCCAAGTACAACCATTTTATCGCCATGAAACATCCGTTCAGTGCTCTTTCAGTGGCAAAGCTCTTTATGGTTCACATTTATCGGCTTCATGGGTTACCCAATGCCATAGTGTCTAACCGCGACCGCATTTCACAAGTCAATTGTGGCGCGAGCTCTATCGCTTGGCGGGGGTCGACCTGTGTATGAGTTCAGCGTACCACCCTTAGTCCGATGGACAAACTGAGCATGTGAACCACTGCATGGAGACCTTTTTGCGCTATTTTGCCAATGCTGCACCTTCCAAATGGTTTGACTATCTACATTTGGCCGAGTTTTGGTACAACACCTCCTGGCACTTGTCATTGCAGCAGTCTCCATTTCAAGTCCTTTATGGCCACTCTCCTCGATAGCTGGGCATTGATCCTACTGCTACCTGTCAAGTTGACTCTCTTGATGACTGGATGAAACAGAAGTCAGCTATGCAGGCCTTGATCCAGCAACATTTGGTTCGGGCACAAAACCGTATGAAAATTCAGGCAGACAAGAATGCACTGAAAGGTCCTTCAATGTGGGTGATTGGGTATATGCTAAGCTTCAGTCATACGTCCAAACATTAGTGGCTCCACGCACAAGCCAGAAGCTAGCTTACTGTTTCTTTGGACCTTATCAGATTGTGCAGAAAATTGGAACTGTTGCCTACAAACTCTTACTGCCTGAAGACTCCAGTGTCCACCCGGTGTTCCATGTGTCCCAGTTGAAAGGTGCGGTACCAGTGGCTCTGCTTGCTTCACCATTACCAGTTTCCTTCGATGGTATGCAGGTTCCCCAGTGCCTACTACAGAAGCGCGTCGCCAGTACAGCCTCGGGCATTCGTCTCCAAGCTCTTGTTCAGTGGTCCAATCTTCCAGTCGCCCTCGCCACCTGGGAAGACGTCGAATCTCTACGGCAACACTTTCCGCATGCAAGCTGGTTCTTATCAGGGAGGGGATGTCTGCGGCAACACTTCGTCAACACCTGCTGAACAAGAAGATGGAACAGGCGATGCCGACCTGGAACGTGGACTCGACGTCGCCCAGTCTAAAGACAACATACATGGGCCTAGGCGTGGAGCACGAATGAAGAAGCCCAATGTACGCTACCAAGGCCCAAAATGGAAGTGAGTATGGTTGCCAGAAGCTGGCGTGAGAGAGTAGCTTAAGTACCCGAGAGAAGAGGGGAGAAAATTAGGAATGAACAACAACGTGTAATATTTCATATGCACTCCTCCGTTCTTAAGAACTCGTCTGAACTATCCTCTGCTTGCTATCCTATCCTTGTTCTAGATTCTAGTTCTTACACAGTACCTGGCAGGGTTTGCAGCAAGGACAGAGCTATTCGACAAGCTTGTCATTAAGTCTTACAGGGGCTACTGTCAGATATGTGGGCCAACCATGTCCATCTATTGGGGCAAAAGCCATGGTGAAGGAGGCCCACGATGGCCAGGTGAATCTACCGACTTGGAGATTAAGGCGTATCGGAGATATGCATAGACATTATATCTGGACAATAGCATTAGATTAATCTATTACGCATTCCATGTAATAAACTAGAAAAACAATCTGTTAGCTGATCAGATCTATTGTAGAATAAAAACCAATAGAAAATTTGATCACATTATAGAAGAATAGGTGATGGAACAAATAGCATATGTAGATGACTTTATGTTAATGATTAAAGATTAAAAGTATTGCCCATAATACAGATGATGTGGACATTTTTTGTAATTAATAAGGGATGACATAGATAACTTGCATGAAAGGATTGTAATTGTAAGTTATAGTGGGACACTGAATGGGGAATGATGTGGACATCTTGCATAAAGAGATAAAACACCTAGTGGGTTTAGCTTTATAAGAGTATATAGATAATACTACATACTAATAATTCATAATTTATTTACCAATGACAAAGATTAGACAACATGTATTAGCTCGTCCGACAATTATTTGGTGGTATGGATATCCAACCTCTAGGAGAATGTTCTCTCTTGTCAGAGATATCCATGTTATCCAGCTCGTCTGTGAACCAAACAACACTGGTTCGTCGATGACCATATCCTATCCAGAGATATCTATCCAACTAAACACACCCATTGCAGTGTTGCTAGTCACGTTCTATACGTCTCATCGTAAGAAGCATATTAATTCGCTGGCTGCCGCTTATTCTCTGCAGCTGCAGTTATGGCTGCAAGAAATAAACTATTATCTATTACAAATATTAATATCTTTTACAATATACTAGTTAACATGCACGTGCGACAAGAAAAAATTATGGTTTTTGTTGTCATTTTCTAGCTTATTTGTAGTTATAATCTTATCCTAGTATTTTTTAAGTTTATTTGAAACCAACATTTTTTTTCATTATTTGGAACTATGTTAAGTGCTAGTGGAGCGTTATCTAGCCTGGATGTGTGGTAGAGTGAATGTAGCCACTAATTGTAAATTTAGGCAGGGCAGAGGACTACTTATATTTGTAAGTTTTATTTCATTTTGAATATAAGTTCATTTACTTTTTGATCCTTCGTTTCTATCACTAATAGAAAAGAGCTCTAAGCCGGCGGTCCTCTTTTTTTTACTGGCGGTTTCACTTTAGGGTTGGCTGTGTAAAGAAATGGGTGGGCTACGACTTTGTAACCGCCTGTGAAAATCCATTTCGACAGGCGGTTGTCATAAGCCAACCGCCAGTGCAAATGTTACATTTACACTGGTGGTTGCTTTTATGACAACCGCCTATGAAAATAGATTTCCACAGGCGGTTGTCATATGACAACCGCTAGTGTAAATGTAACATTTGCACTGGCGGTTGGATTATGACAACCGCCTGTGTAAATGTAACAAAAGGCAACCGCCAATGATGTTTCTGGTATATATACCACTCCTTTCTCCCCGAGCAGAACTATTCATCGCAACCACCTTTCATTGGAGGGCATTTTGGAGGTCCAGATCTCTCAAAATATAAGGGGAGAGGTTTTGATCTTGATTTTTTGGAAGGAGGTTGATAAGAAAGGTTAGTTTATGTCCCCGTACCATCATTTTGTTCATTCTTTCTTAATTTGAGCTACTTTTTGGATCTAGGGTTTCACCATGAGTTAGAGAGAAGAAAATCTAGCTTCTTGTCTTTATTTCTTCTAATGAGGTTGCTTAAGATGGTTACATAATGTCTCTCATCTCTCCCTTTTCATGTTTGCTTCTTAATTTAGCTAGTTTATGCAAGATATATATTCCATCAATGGCGTGTTCTTGTGTATTTATGTAGAGAGAGAAATGTAGGTTTTTTTGTTATTTTTTTTAATTATGCTCATTAGGTTTTTTACTTTAATCTCTCTCTTTATTTCACAATTTATTTTATCCACATGTATCTATTTTAATTATGCTACTTAGGTTTTGTAATTATGCAACTTAGGTTTTTTAATTTTGCTACTTATTAGGTTTTTTACTTTAATCCCTAGCTACCCTACCTAAACCCTAGCTAAAACCTCACATAAATCGTAAACCCTAGCTAATAAACCATAGTTATACCCTACCTCACATCAAAAGGTGCTAATAAATATCTCTAGATATATATATGGTTACTTATTTTGCATTGATTACAATACCCGATGTCCACAGTGTCATTATTTTACAGGTAATGATGGAGAGGTCCTTTTGGATGTATAAGTTATCAAGACTAGATCCATCATACATACCTGAGGTCCATAGGTTTATTGATGCCACTAAGAACCATGCAAGGAGAACAAAGAAGACGCACATACATTGTCCATGCATGGACTACAGAAATGTTGTTGTATTTGATGACACTCAATAAATCCTTTCTCATCTAGTCCGCCGAGGATTTATGAAGGATTACTTGATTTGGACAAAGCATGGAGAGGGTAGCTCTGTGCCTTATACAACTGGAAACCCTATGAACATCGACGTCGATGGTCCAGATATGCTTGTTGGCGGGTTTCAGTTCATACACGAGACACAACAACTTGACGCTGATGGTCCAGACGCCGAACATGTTGTGCCAAATGTTCCTGATCATGGTTTCGCTAGAGGAAATGAAGGTGTAAGAACTAATGTCTTGCCAAATAATATGGCTGCGGAAGAAGTAGAATTCCTAGAGGCAATGTTGCGTCGCCATGCAGAAGATCCATCAATGTTGTTCATGAAAGGTATGGAGGCCCTGATGAAGGCAGTGGAAGAGCCTTTGTACGATGAGTCTAAGGGTTGCACCAAAGAGTTCACGACGCTGCAGTCTGTGCTAAAGTTGTTGGTGTGCAAAGCTAGGTATGGTCTTTTTTTATGCTGGCTTCGATGCGTTCTTGAGTATTATCGCAGACATGCTTCCAAAGGAGAACAAAGTGCTTGCTAACACGTACTATGCAAAAAGCTAATCAGTCCACTGACGATGGGTGTTGAGAAGATCCACGCGTGTAGAAATCATTGTATCCTATATCGAGGTGCTGATTATAAAGACTTAGATAGCTGTTCAAATTGTGGTGCAAGTAGGTACAAGACGAATAAAGACTACAGAGAGGAAGAGTGTGCTGCCTCCTTGTGTTAAGGAAAGAAGCGAAAGAGGACCCAACAGAAGACCCAGAAGAGTAGTTCAAAACCCACTAGCAAAGAAAAACAAGAAGTGGACTATTATATGCAGAAAAAGATTCCTGCTTTGGTGATGCGGTACCTGCCTATGGTCGATCAATTGAGGTGTTTGTTCGCTAACCCAGAGGATGCCAAACTTATGAGCTAGCATGCTTCTGATGAGCGCAAAGACGATGGGAAGCTTCGGCACCCAGGCGATGGCAAGCAGTGGAAAGATTTCAATAAAACCACAAGGACTTTGCAAAGGAACCAAGAAATGTTAGGTTCGCATTGAGTACTGACGGAATAAATCCATTTGCTAAGAGTAGCAGCAAGCATAGCACATGGCCGGTCATCCTCACCATCTACAACCTTCCTCCATGGTTGATGTAGAAGCGAAAGTACCTTTTGCTAACCATCCTTATCTCTAGACCTACATAGCCTGGAGTTGACATGGATGTTTTCTTGGAGCCCTTAATGGAGGACATGAAAATATCGTGGGAAACAGGTGCTCAAATATTGGATGAGTACCGCAAAGAATCATTCACGCTGAGAGCAATTATCTTTGTTACGATCAACGATTACCCTGCTCTTTTCACTTTATCAGGGCAGTTCAAGGGAAATGTTGGTTATGTGGTATGCATAGATATAACCGCTTACATGTCCCTTACTGCATCTAAGAAGATAGTGTACATAAGGCACAGACGCTTCTTATCGAAAGGACACAGGTACCGCCAGAAAAAGATAGATAAGTACTTCGACAATAACGTTGAAGTACAGTCTACTACTCCATTGGTAACAGTAAAGGCAAAAGAGTTTTCAACATAGTTAGCAAACTCAAATTTGTTTTCGGGAAGAAGACAAAAGATGGAAAACCAAGAAAGGATGTCAAACCAACTTCAGGGGCTACATTCAAGAAGAAGTCTATTTTCTTCGAGTATTTGTCATACTGGCCAGAGTTACACGTCCGCCACGCGATCGGTGGTATGCACGTTCAGAAGAACGTGTTTGAAAGCCTAATTGGAACCTTGCTAGACATGAAGGGCAAGACAAAGGAAGGACTAAATTCACGCATTGACATGGTATAGTTAGATGTTAAAAAAGAACTTCACCCTGTTCTTCAAGAAAATAGGAAGTACCACCTCCCAGCAGCAAGCTACAACCTCAACAATGATGAGAAACATGTGATGTGTGTGTGGTTGAAGAATTTGAAGGTTCCATCTGGATTCTGCTCCAGCATACGGAGTATTGTGTCAATGAAAGACCTTACACTCACCAACTACAACTCACATGATTGTCATGTCATACTGACTACTTTCCTCCCTATTGCCATCAGAGCTATAAATCTAGTGTGGATAAAGGTTGTAGTCACACGGTTGTGCTACTTCTTCAATAGGATCTCACATAAGGTGATTGACCGTGATGTGTTGGTGTCTCTTAAGGAATTTGCAGCAGAGACAGTGTCACAGTTTGAGATGTGTTTTTCCCCAGCATTCTTCGATATTATGGTTCACCTTGTGGTTCACTTGGTTTCAAAAATAGATGCACTGGGTCCCATGTACTTGCATGAGATGTGGACGTATGAGCATTTCATGTCAATACTAAATAGCTATGTATCAACTCGTGCTCATCCTGAGGCGTCCATGGTAGAGGGGTACTTAGCCGAAGAGGCAATTGAGTCCGGAGGTCCATTCTGCAACAGGGTCCTCAAAGACCAGGTTGCAATAGGTTTGCCTCCATCACGACATGAGTGTAGGCTGAATGGAAGAGGGAGGATGGGAAAGAAATCATTCGTCCCGCAAGATTACAATACAGTCCTCGAGGCACATCATAGCATCCTACATCAGCTCTCGATAATGGAGCCTTTGATCGAGGAACACATTGATGAGCTTCGCGAACATAATCACGGGCACACGGATGAATGGTTAATGAAGGAACACAAGAATCGGTTCACCTCATGGCTAAGGGAGCATGACATTCCATATGGGGAAACAATTGAGGAACGCACCATCAAGGTGTTGGCTTCTGGACCATCACGCCAGGTCACGACATGGGAAACCTATGACATTAGTGGCTTCACATACTGTACCAAGTCTAAGGATAAAAAGAGTATGTCACAGAATAGTGGAGTTCGATATGACGTCTTACACTCTAAAACTGGTGAGGAAACTACATACTTTGGCTTCGTTGAGGACATATGGAAACTAGACTATGGTACATTTCAAATCCCTATGTTTCGATATCAATGGGTTGAAGACAAACATGTCACAGTGGACAACTATGGGGTCAGAGTTCTTGATCTAAGTAAGGTAGGCTACAAAGATGATTCGTGGATAATGGCTAACTGTGCTGCATAGGTCTTCTATGCTGAACAAGTCCTTTCTCCCAGTGAGAAGAAAAGTACTAACAAGCCAAAGCATGTAGTTTTTCCTGGAAAGCAACAAGCTATAGGAGTTGATGGTGTATCTAACCTGGATGAATTTAACGAGTTCAGCGACATGTCTATCTTTATAGATGACCATCCAGTAAAGATAAGAAATGTTGAGTGAAGCATCCCATAGAATTCGTTTTCCTGGGTGCGCCACGATGGACAAGGAAGAACAGTAAATGCCTAGATTATATTTGTCATGTAATCCATTTATGTTACAATGTGTACCTTATGCTACGTACCCTTCTTTGTTTCTACATGTGAGACTCTATGCTTATTTCACCTTCATGCAATCTATTTCTATAATCTAGCTTGTATCATCTTTATCTGTAATCCCTAATCTACCCTTAGCTAAACTCTAGCTTAATTAACCCTAAACCCTAGCTAAAACCTAACACAAATAAAAAAGAATACATATATTTCCCTAGAATTATTTATGTATTAAACAAGGTATGAGGCATATATTCAATTTAAATCATTTTAAATAAAGGTACATATAAAAGTTTCTCAAACATGGCATTTCATATTTTTAACATGAAGATCATCTCAAGAGAAACACCACAAATTTTTTTTCACTAATTTTGGACCAATATTTCTCAAGATATGAATTTTTAAAGCTTTTAAACAATTTTTGCAAAGTCATTTAAAAAACAGAAATAAATTTAGAAATACATTACTACAGGAAGTAGTCAATGCCACCTGCCTATAGAAACATGTTTCTACAGGCGGTGGCCAATACCAATCGCCTGTAGAAACTACAGGCGGTGGTCAATACCAACCGCCTGTAGAAATGTGCACCCTATATAAGAAAGCGTAGGAGCCCTGAAATTTTCTAAGTGTCTTGGCGTGCCAGTTTTTCGAATCGACGTCGTCAGGCTGCCGAAATCCGCCACCGGCCGCCGCCTCCGTCGCGTCACGCCGCCTCGCCACTGTCGTCGTGTAGGTGAGTTCTCTGCGCCTGCTCTCTCCTCCTCTCTCTCTCTCTCTATGCATTGGCGCGGGGGCAGCGGATGCGATCAGTGCCGGTGGCGGAGCCACCACAGAGGTGCGGTGGCGGAGGTGATGCGGTGGCGGAGGTGCGGTGGCGGGCACGGGGGGCGACGGAGGTGGTGCGGTGGCGGAGGTGGTGCAGCGGCGGAGGTGTGGTGGCGGGCGCGGTGGGCGGTAGAGGTGGTGCGGTGGCGGAGGTGGTGTGGTGGCAGGGGCAGGCCGAGCAGTTGGGCCAGCCTGCAAGCTAATAGGCTGGCTGTAAGGTCCAAATAGGCTAGAGGAGGGGTGAATAGCCTAATTAAAACTTCTACAATAAATACTTAACCACAAGTTAGTACGAAAGGTGGCGAAGCAAAAGCACTAGCTCTAACTAATTAAGCAAGCCACCTACACAAGTCTAGACAAGGCTATCCACTAAACACAACAACAACTACAAGCTAGAAACAAGAAGTAATACGAGAGAAGAGCTTCGAGAGATTATACCGCCGTGTAGAGATGAGAAGTACCAATTAATCAATAACACAAGAGAAATCCTCAGAAAGAGAATGACACAAGAATTTATCCCGAGATTCACTTGCTTCTTGGCAAGCTACTCCCCGTTATGGCGATATACCCACTTGTCAGTTCATGAGCTAATCGACTATTAAGAGTCGAGTGCTCGGCGGGCGCTGCACAACCACACACAAGATGGGGATCCTCCAAGCCACGAGCTTCACTAGAGTATCCAATTTGCGAACTCTCGCGGGGAAGGATCAAGAACCCCTTACAACACTTGGTGAGGGCTCCAACAATCTTTAATTGCGAGCTCAATCACCTCCGCTGCTCCAAGCCGTCTACCGTGTCGAGAAACACGGAAGAGTAACAAGAAATCCGCAGCAACTCGAAGATCAAGTGCCTCTAGAATGCAACTCTCAAGCAATGCACTTGAATCTCACTCAATCTTACTCAAGATGTGCAACTAAGCAAAGAGATGAGTGGAGGGGTTGTTCTCTAGCTCAAAGGATGTCTCTAGGTGTCAAAATATGCAAAAGTCCCCCTCAAACTCCGGACAATGTCTATTTATAACAAAGGGGTACGCAGCTAGCCGTTAGGAACTTAATCAGCCGAAATCGCGCTAACCGGACGCGCTGGTCATACTGAACGGACGCGCCGGTCGCGCAACGGCTAATTTCCGAAGCACCGACCGGACGCGCTGGTCGCGTAGACCGGACGCACTGGGTGCGACCGGACGCGCTGGTCCCGCAACTGATCGGACACGCTGGTCAAGCCTGAGTAGCGCACAATGAAACAGCGACCGAACGCACTGTAGAACTATTAGGACATCACAGTGCCAGCGTCCAGTTAGAGTCCAGTAAGCTCCCTGAACGACCCTACACGTCCGATCAACAGTGACCGGACGCGCTGCGCGTCCGATCATCAACCTAAAACACGCGCAGACACTGAACGCTGACCGGACGCATTCGGTCATACAGAGACCGTGTCCGGTCCAGCATCCGGTCACCTCTGTGACCTCCGTTCGCCTCCGTTTCTTTTTGACTTCCGGCGCAATAGAAAATAGGCATTTCACTTCCCCAAAACCCCTCTCTACCGCTTAAACTCTACCGCCTTCGTAAAAGTGCTAACACCACCAAGTGTACACCACCATGTGCATATGTGTTAGCATTTCACAAGCGTTTTCCAAGGCGTTATGTCAGCTATCTACTAGATCCTAGTGCATATGCTCAAGACATTGATCTAGTGGCACTTGATTCCCGAGCTAACCATGATTGTCCCTCTTGATAGTCGGCCATGTATCCTAAACCCGGTCAATCACTTCTCTACTCATCTTAGACCGGCAAAAGGAAAACCCTATAGTTATACCTTTGCCTTGCGCTCTTAGTTCCTTCTCTTCCACTTGAACATCATGTCCATCATATTATGTGTATCTCCACCATGATCATCATTTCATGTCCATGCACCATCTCTTTGTGATCTTGTGGCCATCACTCCTTGCCACATACACCTTCACCAAATGTGTTGCTTATGCCTAACTCAAAACACTTAACACATGACATTAGCAACTTAGTGTCATTAATTATCAAAACCAAACTTGGGCTTTTACTGGCCCAATTGCTTGGCGGCCTTTTTTATTTTGCTTTGTTTGATAAATATGTTTGATGTAATTATTATTTATTTATAAATATATATGTGTGATGTAATTATTATTTCTTTATAAATATATATGTATGATGTAATTATTATTTCTTTATAAATATGCATGATGTAATTATTATTTCTTTATAAATATATATGTATGATGTAATTATTATTTCTTTATAAATATATAAGTTTGATGTAATTATTATTTCTTTATAAATATATATGTGTGATGTAATTATTATTTCTTTATAAATATATATGTGTGATGTAATTATTATTTCTTTATAAATATATATGTATGATGTAATTATTATTTCTTTATAAATATATATGTATGATGTAATTATTATTTTTTTATAAATATATATGTATGATGTAATTATTATTTCTTTATAAATACAAACTCTACTAAGTAGGGTTTAGGGTCCTTATGATATCATTATATATTTGTATGTTAGATTTTCGTGATGAGTTCTGAGCGCAAGGACCAAACACAAGGTTTCGAACACACGAAACAAGCCCCAGAGTCCGAACATACAGAACATGCCCCAGGATCCAACCTCACGGAGCAAGCACAAGGAACCCACCAAACGCGCCAAGCTCTAGGGTCGTCCCACCCCACGGAGCAAGTAAAAGGGACCCACGAAACGGGCCAAGCATCAGGGACCGTCACGCCTTTATACGAAAGCGTTAGCGATTACATAGAGCCTTCCGAAGTAAGGAAGGCTCGTCGTGAATTGGCACGTGACCCTGCTTACAATTCACACGATGATGAGGTAAATTACATATCTATGATTTTCATATTTGTATCTATATGTACCAATCAATAATTTATTGTGTGTACCTTTTTTCATGAATAGGAGGTGTTGTCTCAGTTCAAAGAGATTGTAGCTCAAGAAGAAGTGGCACACAAACTCACCGTCTTTCGGGATGACATGATCGTTGATGAAACCTATGATCGTCTCCTGGATTGCGACGAGTATTGTGTGCTTGAACACTTGTTCTTTCAATTCCCACTCCTTCCATTTGCATTAATTAAAGGAAAAGATATTAATATACATAAGATTTATTTAGTTTCAACAAATAAATAAGATATGAATTTACTGTATACACATGTTACTTACTTTTAGCATCTCTTTAGCAGGTGTAAATTTGCTACACCGCATATACTCGTAAACGTAGTATCCACATAAATTGGTTCCGTACGGTTGTCTAGACACCCACTTATGTAGAATAGGATGGGGGAGTGACACTTTCAAATCCGTACGATATCTTTGTTGTAGCCAAGCCCAAGCCCTGCCCAATAAGTCGGTCGTTGATTAGGTATAGCATAGTAAAGTAAAGGAGCAGGCAACGATAATTAAAGAATGATAGAACTTACCTCTAGATTATGTCTATCATGTCTTGGTACATTGCCAGCTCTTTTCTCATTGAGTCCCACACATTTATAGTTTGTTCCTTGATCTTAATCTAAATGAGTATCCAGTGATCCCTACATTTGTTTATAGAGTCAACTTATATATATATATATATATATATATATATATATATAGAACTATTACCCTACAGCTGGCTATAAAATAACTTATTCTGTAGCCACTTTGATTTACGATAATTGCTATACTAATTTACGAGATTATAGTAACTCCTTACTATGTGATTTACTATAACATTATGGTAAATACCCCCATGTGTTATAGTAATTCAACTATCGTAAATATATACTGACATTGTCGTAAATTAGTATATAAAATTATCGTAAATGGAGGTGGCTACAAAATAACTTATTCTGTACCTAGCTATAGAGTATACTCTCCCTATATATATATATATATATATATATATATATATATATATATATATATATATATATATATATATATATATATATATATATATATATATATATATATATATATATATATATATATATATATATATTGGATTGACTAAGACATGATATAACACAACACTTTACCCCATATTGTAAGGGAAGAGTATCAACTCCTTATGCCTTTGGTTATAAAAGAACCTTTGGAGGTTTTTCTCCATTTTCTTGATCTTCAGATTGAATGGATCTTTAGTCTTTGTGTCCTTGTACATGACATACGGATCGATAAAACCAATTTGATCGTCTTGTTTCAATCTGAGTTCTCTCATCATGTGTCTGCACATCGTGAGCATAGTTATTACGAATACATACATATGCTAGATTGGGATTATTGATTAAAAGGAAGAATCACTTACAGACAGTAGCAGCTTATGAGAGATTTGTCAAGAGCATCCATATAGAGAAGCTGGTGTACTTCACTAAACTCTACCCAGATAATGTCATCTCCACGGGAAGTAGTGACAGTCTCTGACTTAGACGCCCAGATATTGTTCAATTTGATGTTGTGCACAGAATCTCAAGTAGTACTCGTGCAGCTTGTACATTTGTGTACCAAGATTTTTTTACCTTTGTAGGGTCGCATAGACTCCTGCTATATACGTACTTCCTCTGCCATTCATCAACAACTTCGGACTCTTTAACAGTTGTCAGTTCCTTCTGACTGAGAAGTTGTTCTAAGAAAAGCCCAGTCACATTCATCCACTTGGTGAGTTCATCTAAGTCCACATCATCAGGTACCAACATTTGCATCAAGTTCATGTTGGAACCATATTGATTCTCAACCACTAGTGACGGCACTGATTGCTGCGCTTGTTGGCCAAGTTGTGCAACATCTTTCCCGGCCGCCTTCTGTTTTCTTTTGTCCTCCTTGATTTTCTTTGTGATAGTACGCTCATAGTCTGATAGTGGCGGCGCTGGTTTTTTACTAGCAGCATGCTTCTCGTCTTGCACAGCCTGCACCACTTGACGTAGCTTTACACGAGGATACATTAGGTATGGCTTCTCTTGCTTTGCTCGTGCGTCAGCTTTGGTCTTTTCAAAGAACGCTTTCACTTCTGCCTTGACTGAAGCATTAAGTTCTTCATCAGTCTTCTCCTATGAAAGCTTGGTCATCTTTGGGATCTTCATGACCATAGCTTGTTTCTTCGATGGAGGTGGTGGGACCAATCTCTATGGGCCAGCGGGCCTCTTGTTCCTCGATGGACCAGCCGGTGCCGATGAGGCGGCTGTTGTCGGCATTGGCGGAGGCGGTGGCGGCGCGGTTGGAGCTTGCTGTTGTGGAGGAGATTGGGCCACTGGTGGCGTTGGAGTACGTCATGGAGGAGAAGCGGCCAGCGGTGGGATGCAGCCTTGTCTTGTATGAAATCATCGTCGTCGTGTCCCACGGCACTGTGGTCATGTGGTGAATGGATAGACGGACTTGGGGAGGTCCTGGATTTGAAAAAAATGAACAATGTATATACATGAGTGAACCGTAATTAGATACAATACATAATTGTTGAAAAGCAATTGCGTTCACAATCATCCACACCTAGGGTTCGGTTGTGGTGGCGGCGCCCTAGGAATAATGATGTACCATTTCTTCCAACATATGAATGTCTTTTCCGCTTCACCTAGGGTCTTCTCCCCATCACCACCTTCGATATCCAGAGCCACATTTTCATGGCCTTTGACCACTCTATCCACTGAGACACTAGCATATCCGGGTGGTATTGCGACCAAGTGGATCCTTGGTGTCTTGGTGGGGTCGATAGGAGATACAACACCGGTAGCCACCTTGACTGTGGCATTCCCCTCCGGAATATGCAGCTCACAGGATGTCAATGGAGCGGTGATGTCATCCATCGGGAAGCGCATCCCTGCGTCATCACCTTGCCTCACAGGCACCTCCGTAGAAGCACAACTGCTTTTCAACTGAGCTGAGCCGGGGCTGATGTTGGCGGCCGGCTGTGACAAGCTCTGGAGGCAGGAACTTACAACTTTCTCCACATCCTTTCTGATTTGCTCATTCATAGTGGCCTTAAGCGCTTCCTCCTGCTTTAGTGCCTTACGAGCCACTTCACTGGTCTTCATAACAGCCTCCTCCAACTTGCGTAGCCATTCCCTGTCCTCTTCCTTCTTTCTCTGGCGGCTTCTATAAGTTTCTCTGTCCTGAGGGAAGGCATGCTCTCACGACACTGAGCCATAGCCTCTCGTCCGTCCACCGTGCTCAGGGTTCCCCAGGGCGTATGTTAGCTCATCTTTATCTCTGTTCGGCTGCCACTCTCCACTTTGAGCGATGGAGCGGGCTTGATGAAATCTTTCTGCTACAGCTTGGATGCATTCCCCATACATGACCTTTCCGGTCTCTAGGTCCAGGCAGCCTCCGTGAACGAAAAACTAGTGCTTTGTGCGCTCAGGCCAGTCGAGGGACTCTGGCACCATCCCCCTTTTAATTAGCTCTTGCTCGGCTTTTTCCCACTTAGGAATGGAGTATGGTAGCCACCTGATCCCATCGTATGGTGGTAGGTCTTGTGTCGGGCATTCTCTTGGTTCCTTCTCGCCCGTTGCTGACCCTCTTTCGACGTCTTGAACTGTACAAACTCGTCCTAAAACAGCTGCAGCTTGACAAAGTGCTTACAGTTGAAATCCGGAGTCTTGTTCTTCTTGATATAGTCGTTATATAGATTCTTCTTAAATCACTAGAATTATGTGGCCATCTTCTTCATAGACCAATCCTGAACTCTTTCCTTCAACTGTTCATTATTTGTGTCTAGCGTGAAATGTTGCAACATGTCACCCCAAACTAGTTCCTTGTCACGGTCGAAGACATAACTGATTTCTGGGTGTTGCTTATTTTTCTTCCATTCACGGACAATGATTGGGATCCTATCCCGGGCAAGGTACCCTAAGTGGTTGACAAAGGCCCTTGCATGGGGTCCATGTGGCTGGCCTGTTCCCTCATCGAAATCCGTGATAACCAACCGGCCCTCCATCGGCTTCTTCGGGCCTCGTACTTTTTCTGCTGGTCCCTGTGGTTGTCATTGAGACAGAGGGCTATGTAGGCAGAAATAAGATAATTAATAAACGATTTTTTTAATTTCATGTATATAAACATAGGAGGCTGCATATATTACAGACCTCGCCAACATTGTCTTGGTCATTCGGGTCGACCAAGTACTGAGAATCAACATCGATGCCCTCAGGGTTCTCATCGCCTTCATGATCGTCATAATGACCTTCTTCAGCGCTACTGCGGATCATGTTCAACAATATTTCTTTGTCTTCTCTCGGGTCGGCCATTTCTGCAAAAATATGTGCGTACGCGTGACAGGGGCTTAGGGCTTAGGGTTTACGGCCTAGGGTTTAGGGTTTAGGTTTTACAGTATAGGGTTTAGTGTATGTCATTTGATTATGAACATCATTTGCTAACAAATATACCACTAATTTATACCACTAATTATAGCACTAATTATAGCACTAATTTAAACAATACCTGTATTTTGAAGCCGTTGAGACGGCGGAGAGACGACGTCGGAGGGACGGCGGTCGGTGCGGAGACGACGGGGACTTCGGTGACAGCGGCAGAGACATGTCGATCTAGAAAGAGGAAGAAAGAGGGAACAAATGTATTATAAAAGTGTGTGTTAATACATATGAAATATTATATCACATTTATATATATCACATTATTAATATATATGTGTGTGTGTTAGTGTGTGTGTGTGTGTTAGTGTGTGTATCCCTAATTATCCCTAAATATTAATTATTACATCACTATTAATATAATTATTATATACTAATGCATTTTTCAAATTATTTCTTTTTTACATCATTTTTAGTGACTTCGGTGACTGCATTTTTTACATCAAATTATTACACCACTAAGCCGGTGAGACGGCGGTGCTCGGGGCGGTGGCGGTAGTACTCGGGGTGGTCCTCGGGGCGGCGGACGAGGGCGCGGACGAGGGCGTGCGGCGGCGGTGCGCGCGGACAAGGGCGTGCGGCGGCGGTGCTTGGGGCGGTGGTGGCGGTGCTCGGGGCGGTGGTGCTCGGGGTGACGGCGGTTAAGTTTCGGGTGTGCGGGTGGGGGAGGAGGAGGAAGAAGCCCCTGTCTTTATATGCCAGGGGACCTTTAGTCCCGGGTCTTCCCACCGCCCGGGACTAAAGGTCCTTTCACCAAATTCTGGCGCCTGTTTAGACGTCAGAATTTAATGAATTTTATTTTTCACCTTTTTTTCCTTTCATCTTTCTAAATGCATAGTAAATTAAATATTTATCATATTTTTTTTCAAAAATATAAATTAGTTTAGTTTGACTCTATTGTGCATTCCAAAAATTTTAAACACAATTTTTTTCAAATATTTCATATTATCCAAAATAAATGTTATTTATAATGAATATTGTGTTAATGCACAAATATAATGGGCAATTAAAATATATAAAATTATTGGCTTTTGACAGAAACTTTGTTTTTTGGTCATTTGGACGTTAAACTTTTGTTTCTTCAATAATAATTATCCAAATACGTGACATTAATCGTCTAAATTTTAAAATTTAAAATTTTCAAAGATACACGTTGGTTTTTGAAACCCTGGAAGGTCTCGAATGGAAAACTTATGAATACAAAGTTTGTTCCACTCATCAAGACCTATATTTGGTCTAATGGTCAACTTTTCATTTGCAAAAGTTTGAACTACTCAATTTTGAATTTTGAAAGAATTCATAGCCAAACGCCGGTTTTCGAAACCCTGGATGGTCTCGACTGGAAAAGTCATGAATACCAATATTGTTCCACTCATCAAGATCTACATTTCATATATAGATCATTTTTGCATTTGATAAAGTGTTGGCAAAGTGCAGTTGAAAATCCACAATTCCTACATATAGTTTTCATACAGTTTGTGCGAGATTCAAGATTTGGTGGGTATTGTTTATTTAAACTTTTTCAAATAGAAAAAATGGTCTATATGAAAAGTTTGGATCTTGATGAGCTCTAACAGCTTGGTATTCCAAAGTTTTTTATTTCAAGTCATTTAGTTTGTCATTTGACCAAGTTTGACCAAAACCCGTCTTCGATTTTGAAAACATGTGGCTCGGACTTGCTAAAATTTATCCAGATGAAAATATGGTCCATGTATCAAATGTAGATCTTGATGAGCTCTAACAACTTGGTATTCAAAAGTTTTTCATTTGAAGTCGTCAAATGGGTCATTTGACGAAGTTTGACCAAAGTCAAAACATTGGTTTTCACACTTTGACCGAACCCTGGATGGTCTCGAATGGAAAACTCATTAATACAAAGTTTGTTCCTGTCATCAAGACCTAAATTTGGTCTAATGGTCAACTTTTTATTTGCAAAAGTTTAAACCACTCAATTTTGAATTTTGAAAGAATTCATAGCCAAAAGTCGGTTTTCAAAACTCTGGATGGTCTCGACTAGAAAAGTCATAAATACCAATATTGTTCCACTCATCAAGATCTACATTTCATATGCAGACCATTTTTTGCATTTGACAAAGTGTTGGCAAAGTGTAGTTGAAAATCCACAATTCTCACATATAGTTTCATATAGTTTGTGTGAGATTCAAGATTTGGTGAGTATTGTTTATTTAAACTTTTTCATATAGAAAAAATGGTCTATATAAAAAGTTTGGATCTTGATGAGCTCTAACAACTTGGCATTCCAAAGTTTTTCTTTTCAAGTCATTTAGTCTGTCATTTGACCAAGTTTGACCAAAATCCGTCTTTGATTTTGAAAACATGTGCCTTAGACTTGCTAAAATTTATCCAGATGAAAATATGGTCCATGTATCAAATGTAGATCTTGATGAGCTCTAACAACTTGGTATTCAAAAGTTTTTCATTTGAAGTCATCAAATAGGTCATTTGACTAAGTTTGACCAAAGTCAAAACATTAGTTTTTAGAAACACACATATTGACCGAACCCTGGATAGTCTCGAATAGAAAACTCATGAATACAAAGTTTGTTCTAGTCATCATGACCTATATTTGGTCTAATGGTTAACTTTTCATTTGCAAAAGTTTGAACCACTCAATTTTGAATTTTGAAAGAATTCATAGCCAAACGTCGGTTTTCGGAACACTGGATGGTCTCGACTGGAAAAGTCATGAATACCAATATTGTTCCACTCATCAAGATCTACATTTCATATATAGACTATTTTTGCATTTGACAAAAGTGTTGGCAAAGTGTAGTTGAAAATCCATAATTCCCACATCTAGTTTCATATAGTTTGTGTGAGATTCAAGATTTGGTGAGTATTGTTTATTTAAACTTTTTCAAATAGAAAAAATGGTCTATATAAAAAGTTTGGATCTTGATGAGCTCTAACAACTTGGTATTCCAAAGTTTTTCATTTCAAGTCATTTAGTCTGTCATTTGACCAAGTTTGACCAAAACCCGTCTTTGATTTTGAAAACATATGCCTGGGACTTGCTAAAATTTATCCAGATGAAAATATGGTCCATGCATCAAATGTAGATCTTGATGAGGTCTAACAACTTGGTATTCAAAAGTTTTTCATTTGAAGTCATCAAAATGGGTCATTTGACGAAGTTTGACCAAAGTCAAAACTTTGGTTTTTAGAAACACACACTTTGACCGAACCCTGGATGGTCTCGAATGGAAAACTCATGAATACAAAGTTTGTTGCAGTCATCAAGACCTATATTTGGTCTAATGGTCAACTTTTCATTTGCAAAAGTTGGACCACTCAATTTTGAATTTTGAAAGAATTCATAGACAAACGCCGGTTTTCGGAACCCTGGATGGTCTCGACTGGAAAAGTCATGAATACCAATATTGTTCCACTCATCAAGATCTACATTTCATATATAGACTATTTTTGCATTTAACAAAGTGTTGGCAAAGTGTAGTTGAAAATCCACAATTCTCACATATAACAAAGTTTGAACCAGTCAAATTTGAATTTTCAACACATAATGTTACAATTATATTACACAAGATGTCAAATACATATTATTAATTTGAGTTCACTACCTATATCAAGCGGGCATAGTGGTAAACTTTTTCTTGACGTAATGCCCTTGGTTATGATCATTCCGTAATCATGGAGTGTCCTCAGCAGCGAGCAGGATACTTGGGTCTTTGGCCACACAGAAGGGTGGGATTTGTTCATCCTTTTCATAATCCTCTGACACGTCTGACTTGTCTTCAATTCCCATGATGTTTCGTTTTCCTGTAAGAACTATGTGGCGCTTTGGCTCGTTGGTTTTTTTCTTATCGTGTTTCCCTCTCTTGGGTTTTGTAGACATGTCTTTCACATAGAACACCTGATTCACATCAGCAGCAAGGACGAATGGATCATTTATATATCCAATATTATTGAGGTCCACTATTGTCATTCTGTACTCCTTATCGATTGATACCCCTCTGTTCATCTTCACCCATTGGCATTGGAATAGAGGGACTTTAAAATTATGTGCATAGTCTAGTTCTCAAATCTCCTCTATGCGACCATAATATGTGTGTATGTTCCCATTCGGTTCCGTAGCATCCACGCAGACACCACTGTTTTGGTTGGTACTCTTTTTATCTTAGGATACGGTGTAAAATGTATTTCCATTTATTTTGTACCTTTGTACGTGAGGACGTGCCACGCTGGTTGCCTAGCCAACAAATACAGTTCATCTCCAATAGTTTTATCACCTTGACATTTTTTTTACAACCAATCACCGAATGTTTCCATGTGATGACGCGTAATCCAGGCCTCATTCTTCCCAGGATTCTTGGATCATACAAAATTCATGTGTTTCTCAATATACGGTTCCACCACAGTGGAGTTTCGAAGAACTGTGTAGTGCGCTTTATTGAAAGAATCATCACCCTTGCTCATATATATTTTCTTTCCTAGTGTACCCTTTCCACCAAGTCTCCACTCATACCGTGATTCAGGAAGACCAATCGGGTCAAGGTCAGGAATGAAGTCCACACAGAACTCAATGACCTCCTCTGTCCTGTATCCCTTGGCAATTCTTCCTTCTGGCCGATCCCGCTGGTGAACATATTTTTTCAGTACACCCATAAATCTCTCTAAGGGAAACATGTTGTGTAGGAACACAGGACCCAGGATATTAATCTCTTTGACTAGATGAACTAGGAGATGTGTCATGATATCAAACAAGGATGGAGGGAACACCAACTCAAAGCTGACAAGACATTGAACCACATCATTCTGTAGAGTAGCTAGATCAAAAGGATTGATTGCCTTCTGAGAAATTGCATTGAGGAATGCACACAGCTTCACGGTGGCCAGACGTACATGTGGAGGTAGAATTCCTCTTAAGGCAACCGGAAGCAGTTGCGTCATAATCACGTGGCAGTCGTGCGATTTTAAGTTGACAAATTTCTTCTCCATCACATTTATTATACGCTTTATATTAGAGGAGAACCCAGATGGGACTTTGATGCTGCTTAGGCACTCAAACATGCTTTCCTTCTCCTCATTGCTAAGAGTGTAGTTAACAGGTCTTAAGTAATGACGTCCATCACCTGTCTTCTCTGGATGCAGGTTGTCTCATTCTTTCATGCGCTTCAAGTCCTCTCATGCCTCAAGGGTATCCTTAGGCTTTCCAAACACACCCATGAACCCTAGGAGATTGACACAAAGATTCTTTGTCAGGTGCATCACGTCGATCGAGTGGTGGACCTCAAGGTCTTTCCAATATGGTAGCTCCCAAAATATTGACTTCTTTTTTCACATTGGGGCGTGCCCCGAAGCGTCTTTTGGAACAGGTTCACTGCCTTATCCCTTTCCAAACACTACTTTCAAATCCTTGACCATCTTGAATACCTCTGCCCCATCTCGGTTGCCTGGCTTGGACCGGTGTTCTGCCGCACCTTTAAAATGTTTGCCTTTCTTTCTCAACTAGTGGTTCTTAGCAAGAAATCAACGATAGCCAAGGTACACGACCTTTCAATATTTTTTAAATAGACAACCTCAAGGTCACCAAAACAATGGGTGCATGCATTATATCCCTTATTTGTCTATCTTGAAAGATTACTTAGAGCTGGCCAATCATTGATTGTCACAAACAACAATGCTCGCAGGTCAAATTCTTCCTGTTTGTACTCATCCCACACACGCACACCTGGTTTGCTCCATAGCAGCTGGAGTTCCTCAACTAATGGCCTCATGTAGACATCGATGTCATTGCCAGGTTGCTTCGGGCCTTGGATGAGCACCGGCATCATAATGAACTTTCGCTTCATGCATAACCATGGAGGAAGGTTGTAGATACATAGAGTAACGGGCCAAATGCTATGACTAGAGCTCTGGTCCCCAAAAGGATTAAATCCATTCGTACTCAATGTGAACCTTAGGTTTCTTGCGTCATCTGTAAAGTCTGGGAATTCTCTATCTATTTCTCTCCACTAGGACCCATCTGCAGGGTGTCTCAACATGTTGTCCACCTTACGGTCTTTTTTGTGCCATCGCAACAACTTTGCATGCTCCTTGTTTCTGAACAGTCGTTTTAGGCGTGGAATTATTGGAGCATACCACATAACCTTGGCAGGGATTCTCTTCTTGTGACGTTCTTTATCCTCAAAATCGCTAGGATCATCTCGCAAGATCTTGTACCATGATGCATGGCAAACAGGGCATTCATCTAAATTCTCGTGCTCACCACGGTACAGGATGCAGTCAATAGGACATGCATGTATCTTCTCGATTTGTAATCCTAAAGGGCAGACGATCTTTTTTGCTTCGTATGTACTGGTGGGCAATTCATTAGGCTTCGGAAGCATCTTTTTTTGGATCTTCAGTAATTTTCCAAATGCCTTGTCAGATATACCATTCTCTGCCTTCCACTGTAACAACTCCAGTGTCATGTCTAGCTTTTTCTGCCCATCTTCGGCCGACGGGTAGAGTAACTTCTTGTGATCCTCTAGCATTTGGTCAAATTTAGCCTTCTCCTTTTCACTTTCACAATCTCTCTATGTGTCGCGAATGACATCACCAAGAGCATCGTCATCTTCAGCGATACTGTTTTCTGCATCCGCCTCTTCTTCAACTTCCTCCATCGCGAAGTCACAGTATTGAGTAAAAACATCGTCAGGGTCCGCTTGTTCTTCTTCACCTTCTTTCATCATAACCCCGGTCTCTCCGTGCTTGGTCCAACAAATGCAGTTTGGCATGAAACCCGACTTGAACAAGTGCAAGTGAATACTTCTTGAGCTACAAAATTCTTTCAAATTCATACACACGGCACATGGGCAGCACATAAAACCATCCCGCTTGTTTTCCTCTATCACTCTGCAGAATTCTCGCACGCCCTCAATGAACTCGTCGGAGCGGCACACGCCATTATACATCTAATGGCGTGTCATTATCTGCATTATATGGCATCACATAATTAAAAGCCCAGCATGAGAAAAGAGCGCGGCACAACCTTATCTAATTGAGTTCAAAATTTTATAAGTGGTTCATCATTTCATAAAATTAATTTGTGGACATTAATAAAAAGATAGAAAAATCATAAAATTTATATTTTTCTATTAAAAGGTGTAATTTTATCTCTAAATAAAATTAATTTGAAGAATTTTTAAAGTTAAAATTAATTTGTTTCAAAATTACAAAGAATCAATATTATTTAATATTTTAAAATGAGAACATGAATAAATTAAAGTAAAAAGTATCCTAAAAAGTCTATAATAGAATTAAACATTATATATGTATACTATTTTCTAGGTACTATAATTAGCATCATTCATAAAAATTCAAACATGAAAAGTGATTGGAGCTAGCAATATGAAATAAAATAGCCATATACAACATGGATTTACATATGGTGCTGCTAAAACATATGAGGATGAAGCTAGCAACCTTTCAAACAAATCGACGACGACGTAGAAGCGTTTGAAGTGGATTGATCGCCGGAGATGAGACAAGCAAGAACAATGGAAGAACAAGCAACAAGAACATAAACAAGGAAGCTCGGGCTCGGGCAGGAAGGAAGAAGAGGGAGGTTCAATTTGTAGGAGGAGGTTTTAATCCCGGTTGGTAACACCAACCGGGACTTAAGCCAATCCTATAGTCCCGATCGGTGCCACGGACCGAGACAAAAGCTATAGTCCCGGTCGGTGGCACCAACCGGAACTAAAGACAGGGCTTTAGTCCCGGTTGGTGTTACCCACCGGGGCTAAAGGTCCCTTCCGACAGCGCCTGACAACAGAGCCATTGGCGAGCACCAACCGGGACTAAAGCCCTATTTAGTCCTGGGCGCCGAAATCGCGAGACTAAAGGCATTTTGGGCGATCGATGAAAGGTCAGTTGTGTAGTAGTGACACTTCATATAATTACAATGTTAATTAGTTTCATGTTGATTGTGATAGACGTAGTCCTTTAATTCACTTAATTATGGATTAAATGGTTGTTTAATACATTTAATCACGTTTAATCTGATTTTGTTTAGACCGTTTAGACGGGCCTAACCGTTTAATTCACCGTTTATGGCCTAAACAACACGGTTGACTTCTGTTTACCGTTTAAACGGTGTTTAAACAGACTAAACGGTCATTTAGGCGAACAATGACAACGGGTGAAAACTTTGATGTATATAATATGTTATGTATAGATACTCTTGTAACTTTATATTTGTGAGTACGAAACTTTGATGTATATAAATGTATGTATAAAATATTTAAATTTCATACTGATATATTTGAACACCATCCAATAAGATTTAGTAGTTCCAATATCAATGTATATGTATATATTTAATAATATAAAAATATTCAATATCACAAGCGGTTGATTTTGAACTGCCAGTGAAAATCCATTTACATAGGCGGCTCACTTAGTGAACCGCCAGTGTAAATGGATATTTACATAGGCGGTGCTGTGGTCCTATTTCCAGTGGCCTCCAGCGCAGGCGGTGCTGGAAAACGCCAATGAAAATGTGTATAGACCCGCCTGTATAGTATGTCTTTGTACTAGTGTATATATGGGTTTTTTTGCGAAGCAGTATATACTTTTGTCTTGTTTAATATATTGTTAAATAGTAGCTTGTGTGGCACACACGTGTTTATAATTGTGATAGGTGACATATTATATATATTATTTAAAAATATGATATGTGAAGTCTTATTATATTGTAAAAAAATTAAATTGATAAAAGTACTTGTAAGTTTTGTTTTCTAAATTATTTTTTAAACATTTTTTATATGTTATTATTAAGTTTTTATATGTGAAGCTAAATTGGAACATGCTATCGACGAGCTTAGGCAGAAGTGCAAGGATCTCAACTTAACAGAACTGATTGCAATAGCCATAGAGAGAAGAATTGCACCGCACGTAATAAGGAAGCAAAGCAATTCGAACCACCCCTACACCGTATGATTGCAAAGGTAAATGAAGACATAGGAAGCAAACAAACAGTCCCTCTATATTGTTTGATTTTGTTCAGACAACCAGAACTATTAGCCTTCTTGAATTGAATTTCATGGAGACTATAACAGTTTTTCACATGACCTAAAACTGGAAGCCTGACATGCAGGAAGATTCATTAATTCATATATTTTTAAATCTAATCTCTCGATAGTTCATCGATGTAGTCTTGATAAGCTTTGTTATGAACTGGCGTACCTCATGATACGTCACATGCAACCGACGATCATAGAGACCAGAGACCGCGGACGTGGTCGTGGACTACTGGACTGCGCCGACGATCTTGGGGAGGCCTTTGTCGAGGCGGAGGTGACGACCAATGGTGCCAGTGTGGAGATGGTGGACGACGACGACGTTCGCCTGCTCGCAGGCGACAAGGCGCACGACATGCCAACGTTCCTTGCCCTAGTGCCGGAGCTCCCCAACATGGTCCTCCCGACGCCCCGTGCTGCACCTGCACGTGCAGGCCACGCACATCCCCACGGCCTCGCACTCGTCACTCAGTGCACCACTCCATGGCCGACGCCCGACGGCCAGGCCGTGTATAGCGGTTCATGGGAGCCTGCTAGGCGTCCACTGCCCACGAGGGTGAGATGAGATCGCTGATCCGTCACGAGGATAGCAAGGTGGCCGCTGGAGGAGTCGATGCCGCGGCACCTATTGTCATCCCCTCTTCTCCTTTCGCATTATGCATTTCCATGGCTACGGGAGCGGGCGGTTACGAAGTAGTGACGGCGGCGTTTCGCAGATTCGTTTCTCGCATGGGTACGGGAGCGGGTGGTTACGAAGTAGGCGACGTCGGCGTGGCGGGCGGGTACAGGCAGCGGGTAGAAAACTCTGGGTGAAAAAAAAAACAAGATGAAACATCTAACGTGTAAGATCTTACATTTAAGATCTGACTACGGGTCCAACGTCAGATTAACAGGAACCATCAGATTAAGCGAGATCAAGCCATCAACGGTCCATATATTAGGTGGGTAAGAAATTTTTAGGTACATGGTATTTTTCAATTCCTTCACTCCTTTATAGTATAGATTTGGTTAAAGTTTAAAAAGTTTGAAACCTCGAAAACCCAGCACACACCGTTCTGTCACACAGTATGTGACCACGGTCCAAAGCGGCATCTCTGATGGCGATGGCATGTCGAGAACTTTCACCCCTTTGCATGGCGCCATAGGTTGTGTGGTCATCCATCCTGAGCTTACTGCACAAAAGAATATATATAGGTGGCAGATTTTTTGGTTTTTCTTTCTTTCCTAGTGCATGTTATTGTTAGAATATATTCGAATTTTATCATTGGCATAAAGTATTACTACCTTGCCTAAGAGCATCTTGTCTTTCTAAAACTCACTCTTAAAATTATCATTTGAAGAGTCATTCGTATAAAAATCGTTTTCTATATTTTTTCATTCTTCAACACTTTTTCTATATCTTGTTTGCACTCTAGAGAGCCATTCTCATTTTCTATTTTTGGCTAGCGAGAAATTCGGAATAGAAGATGGCTATATTTAGATAACCAAATAGAGAGTATTTTTTTTATCAAAATCTCTATACCTAGCAATTAGGAATAATATAAAGAATCTACTAGAGCTGCTCTAAGCAACCTCAACGGCTTTCGCTGGAGCCACAACATTAGCATGATAAGGCAATGCTATACGGTACTTCTATTACCTATACTAGATGATTTTCCCGCGCGTTACTGTGGGAAGCCGGGAATACAAAACTCAAATTTCAAATGAGTTCTCCATGAAAGAATAATAAGTTGTAAAAGAAATCAGAACTGCATGCTGATAACAATATGTGCATAAACGAATAGAAATTATAAACGAATCGTCACCTAGCTGTCCTTCACTCCACAGGCCTGGAGCAGATTATAGGGGAAGAAAAAGGGCTTGAGGGGGGAGGTGTACCTATGGATAGATAGATGGACTCCCTTGCCGTGAAGAGTTAATTAAAAAAAATAAGGATAGGCTGCATCCACACATAATTTTTTTAAAAAAAAGCTACCAACGACCTTATCCTATTCCTATCCCTTCCGTGCGACATGCGAGTCTTCTCCACAGCTCGAAAAAATCCACCCTCGTGGCTTTTCCTAGCGAAGGGCGACGGCGGGCTCCCCTTCTATCTCTTCCTAATCCACCCTCTCGGCGGATTGGAGATGGAGGCCGGCGCAGAAGCGCGGCACCAAGGCTGTCAGCGCGGAAGCGGAGTGGCCAGACATAGACGCCGATAGTTGGGGCACAAAGTCCAGCGCTTAGGCGGACCCAGCTGACGTCGATGCTGAGACAGAGAGGGGCGGCGCGGAGGTTGAGTAGCCAGCGCGGACAGGGCCACAGCAGCAGCAGTGGAGGTCTTGTCTCTCCTGTCGTCGGCGTCGATGAGCACGGTGGAGGTAAGAAATTGGCAAGTACAGTACTACTATATCGGTGGAGCTATTTAAACACGAAGGTAGCGTGATGGTTCGATTCCTTCTGCACGCGTTTGCAGTGGATGCCGAGGAATCGATGCAGAAATAAATTGGTTTGGTGCGCAATCACTCATGAGGAGTCGAAGAGTTGATGACACCCGAGCCAGGAAGCTCAAGCGTTCCTGCGTTCCTTCTTCTACATGCGCAGAGCTGCTGGGTGTACGGGGTGTAGTGGGCCAGGAGGCGGCGCTGGATGACGCGGTTGAGGTGGAGGCAGAGGGTCGGGGAAGGGCGGCAGGAGTGGCGCACTGAAGATGCGTTTCCTTTTCATTAACTGAAGATGCGAGGGTCGGGAGGAGAAGTGGATGACGTGGCTCAGCAAGTGTTAGAGAATTATGCTAGTGTGGTTTATCTTTATAGGAGATATAGATATCAGTGTGTCCAAAAATTTTCCTAAAACACACTCTCTAAGTCATTATTATGAGATTTGTTTGCACAAAAACTGTTTTTTATATCTTTCCACTCTCCAACATATTTTCTATATACTGTGCATACTTTAGAGAGTCATTCTCGTTTTCTATCTTTAACTATGTTTAGATAACGAATTTTAAAAACTGTTGGACGACATTTTTTTTCAAATCTCTATTCCTAGCGATTATAAAGTATATAATGAGTTTCTTAGAGTTGCTCTAAGAGGTAGTAGCTTAAATAATCCGAGTTATTGATAATTCATTTTTTTGAAATAATTACTAAAGAAATAACATAAGAAAAAGGAAAGGCAATCCCTCAAAGTAATCTCAGGATAAAGGTAATCAGCCTTTCCTTTCTTTGTGCCCACCTCCGACCGGAAATATTGGATTGTTGTGGCTATATCTTCAGAGATCCAACTCACTAAGATTGCGCGGTAACTTCAGCATTACCAATGATCAGTCTCCTCTTTAAAAAAAGAGCAAAGAGTCGTGCACAATAGATATACTGTATCTAGGGCCGTCTCAACAATTTCTAGAGCCCTTGTGCAAGCAAGACACTAAGAGCCTGACAATCTAATGTTTTAGTATGACGATTGAAGTATATGGTACTATTAATAAAAGTTTACTTATAACATGTATTTAGTTCATAAAAAACGACTTAAATTGAATACAAAATTTAGAAAATTAGAACCCTATCACGGTAATATGGAATGCCTTAAATTTAGAACAAATGAGAAATTACCTGCAGCATCTCGGTTGTTCTGTCCCTATGTGGCTTGATGAATTAAATAATTAAATTAATGGATCATTCGCTTCAGCCGGTATGAACTAGATTGCAAAGTCGAAAAGAAAATTACAAACACTGAAACAGTGAGACTGTACTACTGATTACTGAAACCACTTACCGCAGCCGTAGGGAGTCACGACTCAGGGGCGGAGGGACTGCAGTCTGCAGCACCGCTGCGTTAGCGCCTAGCGGCCACCCTCTGGGATCACGGGATTAGCTCATAGGAATTGGGAACTCCGATCCAGGACCGTGGAACAGCCGCAGCGGCGCATCAGCATGCTATCATGGGATGCCGCAAAGTCGCAATTCACGAATAGGAAGGGTCGCCGCGCAGACTGAACTGCTGGAACTGAACTGTATGGGCTACCAAATACATGAAGTATAGATGCATATACTTATGGGCTGATGGGCCCAGCGCCATGGCCCCCGGCCGTCGCACTGCCTGCACCCTCTAAGACGGGCCTGACTGTATCCATTATATATGACTATTATATATGACTATCAATGTATGCATCATACCGGAAAAAAAAACAAAAAAACTAGCCCGGCGTTATTTGTACAGGCCTCCTTGCTAGTTCTATAATACACCAGGAAAGAAAGAAAACCCGAAAATTTTGCCTAGAGCAGCTGCGGCGTCTCCACATAAAAGAGAGGAGTAGCAGCAACTCAGAAAGATCATTTTGTGCCGAGTGGGCTCAGGACGGACGACCACGAGTCCACAACCCTGGGTGTGTCACGCATCGAAGATGCCACTTAATTTGGACCGCGGCCACATGGGTGTTGGGCAGTTTTGCTTATTCCATATCCCTGATAGCCATCACCAGTGGCGTATGTGGACGTGCCGTGCGTACGTGGGGCCCTGATCGCTACTCAAAGCCCACCGCATCTCCTTTGGTTCCAAAGCGACGAAAAAGCTGGACACTGACTCTGCCTACTCGGCTGGCACGGAGCCACTCCACTTTGTTCCCTGTCGAGTGTCAAGTCCAAGTCTCTAATTAAACAGGCTAGTAGTTTGTATTGGTCTTCATCAGAAAAAAATAGAAATGAAAACAATTTTCGTCTCGCACTGATTCAAATTAAACCTGATCCCTTCTTTCAGGGGGTCGTGTAACTAACGCCAGCTCACGGTCCACCTGACCCATCAGTAGTTCACCCAATCCGAGTCGAAAGACGCGCTTATTCTCCAGGACGGCCCGCGACGGCCTGCTAACCAGTAGCACATCCCACACGATCGCCTGGCTTGCTGCTGAAGTAGTGATCCTGACAGAGAGCCTCTATAAATGAGAGAACACACATGACACACCAACCAACTGGTCTCTTCCTCTTCAACAAGATTATTAAGAGAGCAGCAGTGAGAAAAAAAGGACAATTTGCTGTACGGTATATAATGTGTAGTAATTTAATTATTCACGAGCATCATTTCCGAAGCAGCTAGCGTCACATCTCTGCTCCCATGACGATATACGTGGGTGAACTAACGCCAGCTCAAGGTCCACCTGGACCCATCAGTAGTTCACCCAATCTTTTTTTTGAGAAAACCAGGAATATATTTCACATGTATAACATATGGTTTACATTGCAACCCTTACAAAGGCACCCTTGAAGAAAAGAAAAATTACACTGTGGTCCATACAAGGGTCTCCCGGTCGTCTTCGTCGCCGACGAATGGAGCAGCCCCTCGACAAGCACCCATCGCACCAGAAGTTGGAACGGAGGCACCCTGAGGATGCAACTTCTCGACCAAGAAAACAATAAAGTTTTCCATTGCCACGACAAGTAGCATGTCAAAATCATCAACATGCTGTAGATGCATTGAACGCCCTGGCAGTAAAAGATGACCATCGGACATCTCGTCGCGCGAGAAACTTGGGATATGCCGCCACAAGCATTGTAGCCCACCCCAAATCATCGGACGACAAAGCAACCGAAAGGGGAAAAAGACCACCCAAGCAGTTGCAAGTAAACCACCAATCCGATTCCTCATAGTAGTGGTAGGCAAACCTCCCTACAACTTTGCCGGAGAGGGTATCGTCGCCGATACCGGCCTCGAAGAAAACAAGGGAGGGACAAAAGAACTCACTGACAAGATCTGGAGCTTCAAAAGAACTGCCAGATCCGGTGAGGAAGAACAAAGTGGGAAGATCTGGAGCTCCCACTAGGTCTCCAGATCGGACCAAACTCCACTCCCCAGGCTTATCGTCGGCACCAAAGCTAGCGACGATGAGTTGGACGAAAGTCAGGAGTACCTTATTACACAGTGACGACCCACCTCCACCAAACGAACGCTGCCGGGACACCTAAACCTAGCTAATCTACAACGCCAGGCCAAGAAGCACAGGTCCCCCACACATCCGAAGGCCACAGGACCATCGGAGGCAGAGGGGATCCGCGCTCTCGCCAGCGGAAGCACGCAAATGCGGAGTCGCTCCCTTTTCGCTTCTCTCTACTGTAGCACCAGGAGAGGTTTCGAGAGGGGTCTCGTTCTGTGACCTGAGAACAGACAGTAGTTCACCCAATCTGAGCCGAAGACGCGCCTATTCTTCCAGAACGGCCCACGACGGCCTGCTACCCTATAGCCTATCCGACACGAACGCCTGGCTTGCTTCTGAGGTAGTGATCCTGACTGACAGAGAGCCTCTATAAATGAGAGAACACACACCAACCAACTGGTCTCTCTTCAACAATATTAAGAGAAAAAAGGTTATTTACTGTACGATGTATAATGTGTAGTAATTTAATTATTAACGAGCATCATTTCTGAAGCAGCGTCACAACCCTGCTTCCATGGTACCGAGATAGAATTACGTTTAGGAGATGCGAACGCGATCCAGAACAGCAATCAATCAGGAGAGCGCGGTTGCAGACACAGCACTAAGCCACTAACTAGTTGCGATTGACGGTGTGCAGTGACCTGCCGGCCTAGCTATGACAACTTTTTTGTTCCCTCCTGGCTAATTAAGCACAGTAATATGACAGACAGCACATATGGGTTCACATGGTTCAGTACTTCTCACGTTCATTGGCATCACAAGTGGCTTGCACAGTATATACACTCCACTTAACTACAATATGATAGTTGATAGCCTTTTTACACAAGTAACCACTGAAGTACCTAGAAGATATCGAAAAGAGAACGTACTAGTAGATATAGATGGAGATGATAAATAATAAACTAACCATACGAGTGAGATGAGTGTTGTAAAGTTCCAGCGTGGGCCGTCCTGTCCTGTCCATCACGGGGTCACGTTCACAGCGTGGCCCAAGCCAAAGAGCAAACGTAAAGGCTGAGTAGCTGTGCTGATTTCCGCTGGGCCCTAACGCGATTTTCAACAAGGAAAAAGTCTACTTTTTCTCCCCCAACTTTCACGAAAGTCCGCTTTTCTTCCCTCAACTCCAAAACCGGGCAAATCACCTCCCTCAACTTTTCAAACCGTGCATTTTACCTCCCTGGAGCGGTTTCGAAGGCGGTTTTGCTACAGTAAACGGTGGTTTTGCTACAGTGAGGCGGTTTTGTCTTTTTATTTTTTTTATTTATTTCGGCTGAATCTTTGAAAAATCATATTAAATCACAGAAAAATCATAAAATGAAAAATCCAATTTTGTTGCACTCCACATGAGTAGATCTACACAGTGAACATATAATATGGTATCCTTTAGTACAAAGTTTTTGCTATGAAGGTTTTGCCTTTTTCTTTTTTATTTATTTCGGCTAAATCTTTGAAAAATCATAGTAAATTACAGAAAAATCATAAAATGGAAAATCTAATTTTGTTGGACTCCACATGAGCATATCTACACAGTGAACATATAATATGATATGCTTTAGTACAAAATTTTTGCTACCAAGGTTTTGTTTTTTTCTTTTTTATTTATTTGGCTGAATCTTTGAAAAATCATAGTAAATCACAGAAAAATCATAAAATAGAAAGTCTATTTTTTTTGGACTCCACATGAGTAGATCTACACAGTGAACATATAATACGGTATGCTTTAGTCCAACAAAATAATTATAGAAGCTGCAGCTATGAATTATTTTAATTAATTACAGAAAAGCATAAATCTAAAGCTACAATAAAAATTTTGTACTAAAGCATACCATATTATATGTTCACTGTGTAGATATGCTCATGTGAAGTCCAACAAAATTAGATTTTCCATTTTATGAGTTTTCTGTAATTTACTATGATTTTTCAAAGATTTAGCCAAAATAAATAAAAAAGAAAAAGGCAAAACCTTCATAGCAAAAACTTTGTACTAAAGGATACCATATTATATGTTCACTGTGTAGATCTACTCATGTGGAGTGCAACAAAATTAGATTTTTTATTTTATGATTTTTCTGTGATTTAATATGATTTTTCAAAGATTCAGCCGAAATAAATAAAAAAGAAAAAGACAAAACCGCCTCACTGTAGCAAAACCACCGTTTACTGTAGCAAAACCGCCTTCGAAACCGCTCCAGGGAGGTAAAATGCACGGTTTGAAAAGTTGAGGGAGGTGATTTGCCCGGTTTTGGAGTTGAGGGAGGAAAAGCGGACTTTCGTGAAAGTTGGGGGAGGAAAAGTAGACTTTTTCCTTTCAGCAACCGAATTGAAAGGCAAACAGGCGGGCTCGCCCGATCCGTCACGAGGAAGTCTTTGCCCGGCCCAATGCATATCCTCTCCGGAACCGGAAGCATGCACTCACAGCGAGGCCCAACCCAAAGAGGACACTCTGAAGCATTGCTGGTTTCCCCTGGGCGCTCATACGAAAGAAATGGCAAGCAGGGACGATGAAATCATAACCCGGCCCAGCCCAGTACATACATATCCAGAAGTATGGGCCTGATTGGATCAGATTTAACAATCCCATATTCATTCATCAGATAAAAAAAAATCACAAGGCATCCAAACACGGGAGATTGTGGACCAGATTCTAGAAATCTGAGGCCCCGATTCTAAAAATCCCAGTACCCGACCGAACCCAGATTAATAACGTAGATAACGATGCCCCTTCCCTTGTCCTCCCCGTCGTCCTGCTCTTGTCATTCTGTTCTCAATTCTCATACACGAGTCCAGATGAGACCCTGCACCGGGCGATTCAGGCATCCTTCGCCCCACGCCAGCGACTCTCCGCTCCGCCCAACCACAAGCCCCATAAGTTCGCAACTAGCAGGAAGCTCGGTTCCGTGGTTTGTGCTTCGACGAGCTCGAATAGCATAGCGGCCTCAAGCCTAATTTGAATGTAGCATCGAGCGTCGATGGGTACCTGCAGCGTGATGAGCCCACGTGTGAGCCGTCCTCTCGGATTTGGTAGTCGGAGCGACAAGATTTGCGGTCATGCGCGGCATCCTTAAAGTCCACACAAAAATAAGCCCCGGAAGAGATTCGGCCATGAGTTCCAAACATTCGCGGGCTGAGATGGTGATGTGTACACATGCCACGAAAGTAGAACTCCTTGCCCTCTCTATGAGTGCAGAGCGATGGTGGAGTTGGAGGTTGGCCACGAGAGAAGGTGTTGTTGTTAGTTGATCTCCACAACGGTCTATTGGGCCCTATCTCTGCTCCCTGATCGGGGAGCCCAACCCTAATTCGGTTGGAGGGTCACTATCGCACAGCACACATAAAAGGAAGGTGAGGTGAGGGCTCGGACTATGAGGTTGACCAGAGCCACCACACCCACCTACAGCGAAACCCTAATCCTATCCTAAAGAGTGCTGCCAGCGATGGGATGAGCCCGCCACCACCATTGCTGTCGCCTATGCAGGTTCTCCGACACCCCACTGCCTCACCACCACGCCGAGCACTGGCGTCCGCGAGGGGGCATCCAGGGCGGCATCGGCGTCCACGCTGCCGTTGCGGTGAAGCTCCGCAAGGTCGAGGAGTCTAACTACGGATCTACGGGTTAAACACAGAGGTAACAATCCTATGATTCTAACCGTTGTCTGTCAAGCCAAGGACACTTCCACTTAACCCTACCTTGTGCTGCATCTGCATGCTTTGAGAAGCGAAAGCCAAAGAGTCACTAGATTACTTGCAGGGCTCATCTTTCGGGTTGGTGAAGGATAAAGTAATGGGGGAGCTAGTGATCGTTTGGCTCATTGTTGCTTAATTTGTCACATGCGCGCGAGAGGAACATAATGTAATTTTTGTTACCCCGATGGCTCGATTGCATCTTTTCGGCTGCTTATATAGGACGCATGTCGGCCTGGCCCATCGTGTATGCATTGCAATTTCAATATGGATAGACGGGCAAATAGACAGGTTCCTATTGTTTGATCCTGAGATGTGGCATCTGCCTTCCTCTGCTTCAGCCTCAGCTGGCTTAAGGCAGTGATTCTAAGAGCTAATGCAAGCGCGGGACGCAAAAGGCCGGAGGACAACTAAATTTAAGCGCCGTCCCTGTTATTCACCTCTATTTTTTTTAAAAAAAAGGACCAGAAAAATATCGGCACAGCCTCACAGGCGCAAGCTAAGGTGCTGCGTGCAGCTCTGGACATTATGCTTAAGACGGCCAGAGCACTCTTTTCTTTTTCCTGTAAACGAGGAAGCATGGCTTACGTCCGTCTGGATTTGCTGCGTCAAACTTTTTGGATTAATTTTTAAGCAACACATCAACAGAGCGGTTGATGAATTGCTTCTTTCCAGGTGCGACCGATGCCTGTTTTGTATGTAGTTAGCCAAGAAACATCACGTACCAAGCTGTCAAATACGCGACATCGGTCGAGTAATAATCTACTTACTACAGGCCTTTTCCGCCACATACAGACTGACAGTAGTAATTGGGTAATAAATAGAGAAAAACATGTACAATCCCAACTGAATACGTGTCCACATTCAACACGGTAGCCTTTATTATACTTGCATGAATATATTATACACAACAATTGGCGCTCACTCTCCCGAGACCATAATTAAGACAGCAAAAGAGAGAAGAGAAAAGTGAAGAAATAAAGAATAATTAACGGGAACGAACGGCACCAGCAGTAGATGCGGTGCAGGAACAGCAAGTAAGGGCTGTTCTCAAAATTTTGCAAAATTTTTCAAGATTTTCCGTCACATTGAATCTTTAACGCATGCATAAAGCATTAAATATAGATAAAAAATTAAACTAATTATACAGTTTGGACGAAATTCACGAGACGAATCTTTTAAACCTAATTAGACCATGATTGGACACTAATTGCCAAATAACAACGAAAGTGCTATAATACCATTTTCTAAAAAATTTCGTGAACTAAACAAGGCCTAATTAAGCGTAACCAACATCATCATCTCTCTCTCTGAACCTCCAGCTTCGGAGCTGGTGTCTTCGGATGCCTGTCAAGTTGCTGCTGCAGTGCTGCCTTGAGTGTGTCGTCCAAGGAACCCGGGAGCCATACTTGCTTGAGGGAAACCGGGAGCTCTAGCCAGAAAATTGCATCTCTGAACCTTCAAGGCAGTGGACCTTCAGCTGCTCAAGGCTCTGCATCGCTCCCTCGTCAAACCTTACATGCAACTTGGATCTGCAGGCAATCTCGAGGACCTGGAGTTTGCTGAAAAGGGCAGTGAGGAATTGGAGCTCACCATGTTGTTGATCTTTGCCCGTGTTCAGTTCCGGAATCGGCCGTCCCGAGTTGGAACAGTGCGCATTAAATGCGCACTGTTCCAATTCGTTTGTATTTGGTAAAAAATTATCCAAACTTTGACTAATTAGGCTCAAAATGTTCGTCTCGCAAAGTACAACAAAACTGTGCAATTAGTTTTTAATTTCATCAACATTTAGTACTCCATGCATGTGCCGACATTTTAATGTGATGGAAATCTTCTTTTTTGCATAGTAGAAATTGGGGGTGGAATTTGGGAACTAAACAAGGGCTTTGCTGATTCGAAGGCGTAGAGTACGCAGACTTGGTAGGTGCCCGAGAAGATCTAAGACCTCTGCTGTGAACAGTGGATAAGTCATCTCTAAAGTCAGCTTCCCGAGATTAACAGCACGAAAGATGCCCTGTGGCAGGTGCTCTACAGGGCCCATCATCTTTAGGCTCCGTAGGCTTCTGGGAATGTAGATGCGTTCAGGAACTGCTTGTTTTTCTCGAGCTGCAGTGACAAGGATTCCAAATGAGTCTTCCAGTGTAAGTCGTAAAGAGACAATCGTCCTTGTTTCTGGCTGATGCCGGAGACTTCGAGTTTCTTCAACTGGGGAAGGTAATTGACGATCTCATTCAGAATGGCCTCCCCGTCTGCAGTATTTACATAGACAGCACCCAGCGTTAGCAAGGCTTGCAGTCTCTTAATCCCTCTAGGTACCTCAACACCACCACTGCGAGAGCCAACAACAGGTCCACCATGTCTGAGGAACTTGTTGGGCAAGCACGACGACAGGGTGCGTGACCTACTAGTTGATGGCATCAATTCCTCCTCCACATCATCCATCCATGCAACTGTGGTGCCTGCACGAATGTACTGCAGCTTCCTTAGCTTGGTGATAAATGGTGGCAGCGTAACGACGGAGGTGTCTCTGATTTCCAGAGTTTGCAGCTTCCTTAGCTTGGTGATGAATGGTGACAGCGTGGCAATGGAGGTGCCTCTGATATCCAGAGTTTGCAGCTGCACAAGGTTACCCACGGAGTCTGGCAGCCGAGAGATGTCCCTCTGTCCTCTCAGCGACAGGAACTTGAGACGAGATGGCAGCTTCCCAATCTCCAGGAAGTCACTATTGGATACTTCCGGTGCATTCTCTAGATCCAGCACCCGAAGCACCCTCATCCTGTCCGACACGTAGAATGGCCCAAACCACTTCTCAGTGTCAGAGACCGTAGCCGTGACAAGTCCAAACTCTCAAACAAAATCTGATCTCTATCCCAGGTTCTCCCAATGGCTAGGTGTTGTCCAATGCGTTCTGTGGTCAGGCGGCCTTGACCACAGAAGAAACATCAAGTACCTGTTTTGTCTGTAGTTAGCGAAGAAACATCAAGTACCAGGCTGACAAATACATGACAACAGTACAGTAATAATCTACTTACAGGCCTTTTTCGCTATATATATACAGGCACACGGCAGTGCACCTAGTAATAATTGGGTAATAAGAGAACAAAATATACAATCCGAACTGAATAGGTATCTAAAGTCAACAACACGAGAGCATTTATTATACACGAAATATATACATAACAACCGGTGCTCTCTTTTATAGAAGATTATAAGAACAAAATAATAATTATTATTGAATAAAACAAAAAAAAATAATTAAGGGGAACGAACGACACGAGCAGTACGTGCGACGACGGCAAGCGTAATCAGCATCTTCGACGTCGACGCCTGACCTGGGATGAACGTGGCTGAACCTCCAGCTTCAGAGCAGGCTTCTTCGGGTGCTGGACAAGCTGCTGCTGGACTGATTCCTTGAGTGCGTCGTCAAAGGAACCCAGAAGCCATACTTGCTTGAGGGAAACCGGGTGCTCTAGCCCAGAAATCTGCATCCCTTTTTCAGATAAGGGAACAAAAGAAAACTGCATATCTGAATCTTCAAGGCAGTGGAGCTTCAGATGCTCAAGCTTCTCCATCGCCCCCACGTCAAACGTTACATGTAACTTGGATTTGCAGGCAATCTCGAAGACCTGGAGTTTCATGAAAAGTTTTTTATTTGGCTCACCATTTTGATCCTTGTTGACTTCAGTAGCGGGAAATTGGCGCTGACCATCTTGATCCTTGTTGACGCGAAGGCGTAGAGTCTGCAGATTTGGTATGCTCCCGAGGACCTCTATGACCTCTGCTGTGAACAGTGTATTAGTCATCTCTAAAGTCAGCTTCACTGGATTATCACAATTCTCGATGTACCGTGGCAGCGCCTCTACATGGCCGTACATCTTGAGGCTCCGTAGGCTTTTAGAAATGTAGATGTGTTCCCAATGAACGAAATGGTTGTCCCTCTCGAACTGCAGTGACAAGGATTCCAAATGAGTCTTGATGTTTATGTCGTCAAGAGACCATCGTCCGTGTTTCCGGCTGATGCTAGAGACTTCGAGTTTCTTCAACTGGAGAAGGTAATTGACGATCTCATCCAGAATGGCCTCCCCGTCTGCGGTATTTACACAGACGGCACCCACCATGTGCAAGGCTTCCAGTCACTTAATCTCTCTAGGTACCTGAACACCACCACTGCGAGGGCCAACAACATGTCCAACACGTCTGAGGATATTGTTGGGCAAGCAGGACGCCAGAGTGCGTGACCTGCTACTTGACGGCAGACGTCGATCCCTCCTCTGCATCATCCGTCCACGCAACGGTGGTACCTGCACCAATGTACTGCAGCTTCCTTAGCCTGGTGATGAATGGCGGCAGCGTGGCAATCTTGGTGTCTCTGATATCCAGAGTTTGCAGCTGCAACAGGTCACCCACGGAGGCTGGCAGACGAGTGATTCGTCGCTGTCCTCTCGGCGACAGGAACTTGAGACGAGATGGCAGCTTCCCAATCTCCTCGAAGTCATTATCATCTACTAGGCTTGCATTCTCCAGATCCAGCACCCGAAGCACGCTCATCCTGTCCGATACGTAGAATGACCAAAACAATCGAAACAACGTTAGAGATCGTAGCCGTGAGAAGTCCAAACTGTTGGAGTTGTTCCAAATTCACTGCAGGATATAGGCCGGGCTTCTGACGAAGCGAAGCGGAGGCCCGTCGCCAGAGGTTTGGGCCGGAGAAAGGGTATATATGCCCTTGCTAGGGTTTTATGGAGACTGGATTCTCTTGTAAGCCGCTGCAGGAGTGTAACCCCAAAACTCTTGAGATAGTGAGTTTGTTGCCAGCTGGTACCCGTGGTTTTTCCCTTTCGCATTGAAGGGGTTTTCCACGTAAATCGTGTGTCTCCGCTATGATTGATTTCGTTTACTTCATATTTCTATACGTCGTTCATAACACAGACTCTTGAACAAAATCTGGTCTTCATCCTAGGTGCTCCCAATGGCTAGGTGCTGTCCAATACATTCTGTGGCCAGGCGGCCACAACCCTGCTTCTCCAGTGCAGAGACTTCCATTGGAAAGACAATGGTCTCTTCCACTGGCCGTGACATGATGTACTCGCGGAAGAAACCGTTGACTCGGTACCCAATCATCTTGCTCGCCTTCAGTACTGGCTCTGCATGATGCTCAGTGCGGCGACCTCGTCGAACATCTTCTCTGCGTACTTCTCCATGCTATTGCTGTCGGTGCCCTTGGAGTAGCCCTCGGCGATCCATCGTCTGATCAATCGCCTCCGCCGAATAATGATGTCTTGAGGAAAGATTGATAGATACAGCATATATTTCTTAAGATGCCGAGGGCAAGCATCCAGGTAGGAATGCATCCAGGCGAGTAGGCACCGCAACCAAACTCCGTGTTGGTGGCTAGAACGTGCATAAAGTTGTCACTCAGACGTCTCATCTCCTGTTCGAGTACGTCTCTTGGTTTGCTGGCCAAGTATCCTGCAACAGTAGTTATCACTCCGGGAAGCCCGCCGCACTTGGACAAAAGAAGGTCTGCTGCTTCTGCTACTGATGTTTTTCTTCCTTTTCTTCCTTCTTCCTTCCATTCTACCTGATAGGATCCACTCTCCTCAAGCACCTATTGGCAAAACAATTTGAAAAATTACAAACACCATTACTACTAGCTACCTGGTAGTGATATTTCGGTTGGATATAAATTAGAACATACATTTTGTATACGCTCTTGAGACACATGACATCATGATGAGCAATGGAGGTTAGTGTGCACGCAGGACACAGTAAGCTAGGACCTCCTTGATCTTTGAGGCTTCTTTCTAGAAAATTGTTGTTATTTGGCTTAAATAAAACATCCCCTTTCCATTAGCACCATTAAGTGCCATGGTGCAAGCTTAGACGACTAATTATGATATCATAGTAATCAATAAAAAGTGACACCTACAACCTAATAAACACCTTACTGTTAGGAACATAAAATGGTGAGTTGAAAGTTCAGAAAGTATGAGAGTTTCAAGTTAACTTAAGGGTAAAACAATCAAATAGACTAATAAGATCATAATTTCAAAGTTAAATTATAGATCCATGATGTGACGAAACATGGGCCACAGCATAGGATCTGTTTCTTTACACATCCCACAGCTTACATGTGGGGAAAGAAAAAAGATAAAATAAGCTAGTCCAGGTTAGCTATTTGGGTTTTTTTTTGAATGTCACCGGGAGGGATTACTCCCCACCTGAATATATATTAAAAAAAGCCCCAAAACGGCTCGTTGAAGATTTACAAAAGGTTTAAGGAAGAAAACAACAACACAGGATACCCCAGCGCCAGGGTCCTGAGAAGAGGCACAACCACAGACAAAACACTAACGAGAGCAGAGACTACGACACCAAGGCACAAGAGCTCTTCAACGATGCCTCCAGGGCGGTGAATGACGCCATAATGTAATCATCGTTAGCCAAGCAAGGGCTTGGCGAGGCTTTCGCCGGAGCCATGAGCCGAGGAGAAGAAGCTGCAAAGGTTCTTCAGTGACGCCTTCAAGAAGGAGAATCTCGTCGCTGGCTCAGATAGATCTGAGCTGAGCTTTCGCCCAGAACCTTCGCCCCCGGACTGAGGTGGGAGCCAGTAGCCGCCACACCACGCGGAGTCGTCGGACTCGCCCACGATGATGGGAGGCTCGCACCGGCATACATCTACGCTTAGACAAAGAAAGAGGGGGGCTGTCGGCCGCCTCCACTCCACACGGAGCCGTTACCGGACTTGCCCGCGACAAAAGGGAGGCGCGCACCGACAAGCGTCCTCGCCTGGGCAGTCGAGGTTGTTGGCCGCCGCCACACCACACGGAGCCGCATCCGGACTCGCCCGCGATGGTGGGAGGTGCGCGCTGACAAGCTTCCCTCGCGTGCCGGTCGTCGCCACACCTTGCGAAGCCGCTCCTGGACTCGCCCGCGATGGAGGGGGCGCACACCGGCACGCATCCATGCCCGTGCGAGAGGTGCCGGTCGCCGCCAAACCATACAGAGCCGCTACCGGACTCGCCCGCAAGGTGGGAGGCGCGGACCGACACTGGCAGCACACGCTGTCACCCAGGATCCTGTGAAGGTCGATGCCGTTGCTCGCAGGGCAGCTCCAGTAGATGGTCGTGCAGGGTCTCCGCCGCACGGGAGCACCTGCAACGTTGAGGTCGCGCCAGGGAGGGTGTTGAACCAGCTCGTGTCCGCGTCGGGAAGGTACCTTTATAAGCTAGCATATTTGTTGAACAACAAAAATTTGGTTAATCCTGGTAGGTAAGATCAGAATTGGGAGCCCCAAATCTTAATATATCAAGTCGGGCCGAAAAGAGTGCAATCGGCGCTGGCAAATCTCAAGCTAAGGTTTCAATTAAACACATGTTAAATGCACTGAATGTCAGTGGTACGATGCAAACGAGAGAAACTAGAATGAAGATTTGCAAAGCATATGGAGTAACTGTTAGCCAAAGTATATATATCATGTATGAGTAAAAATTTATATAGTACATTGGTCGGTACTGCATTAGAAAATAAACAAAAGAAATTAAAGAGGCAACGAAAAATAAGCAATTTTCTTTATATACGAGCTCTAAATTATTCTACTAACTTTGGAACACTTATGGTTCTTTTAAAATATTTATATCTTTTAAATGCCAAGGTTTTGGAGGATTTTTTCAGCATATTTGTAGGAGGACTTGTTGACAGGTCAGTGTAAATAATATAAATCTGAAATAGAGCATATGAGAATTGAGCACGCATCATATGTATGTAACTCTATACTTGTGACTTAACACACCTTTTGGAAGAATTCAACAGTAGCAGCGGCATGTAGACCTTTGACGTTGTATACTCCATCAATATATGATACTGCACAATGTTTGGCCACACTTTCTTCTGAAGAAATGGTAATGATACAACTTCTAGAGTCTCCATATTTTATCAAGTTAGAATTTATCCAATCCCAGTCCTGATTTGACCGCACACCATCAATTATGAAAAAGGCACACACATCCGCGCAGATGATCTCGGCACTCTTTGATGTGGGATCTTCGGCTTGAAGAGCCTTTCCATAATTTTCATCCAAAGAAGTTGATTCCTTATGCATATCTAAAAGTAATCTCCGACTGAAGTCTGTTCGATTGAACGGATGGGGTATACAGTATACCGTATACTGACCCTAGCGTGCCTCTTGAATTGATCGCTAGTCTTGACTTTGCCATATATGGCTTCGACGAGAGCTGATTTTCCAACACCAGGCATCCCCCACACAGAAATAAGCCAGCTTTCTTGGGTCTTCTTAAAGAGTTCATCCATTTCGGCATCACGCCCAAGAAGGCCATAGTTGAACAATGAACGGCAGGGTTCTGCCTTCATAAACGAATGGACTCTAATACCGTGTTGGAAACCCTGGATATGCAAAAATAAGAATAAACAAGTTGAAAAATAGAAAAATTGGAGTAAGCACCGACGCCAATTATTAGTGCAAATAAAAAATAAGTGACTATGCGAAAAATAGAATATTGGATTTTTATCGGCTACTATTTAACCACTATATTTGCTCTGCCAAATTAAGTGGATGACCAACTAAACTGGTTGAGTTGATATACATATGAATGTTTTTTGTAGTTCGGTGGTAAATTTACAGTCGTCAATATTTGGGCAGACTTGCGGCACCAGATAGAACAAGTAATCGCTGAAAATGATTTGAGCATACAGCAACCAAACGTGCCCTATGGATCAAGTAGTGCATATAAACTTCTCGATACGATTATCCAAATAGCTCAATTTTTTTCTTTGCATCTGTTGGCCATTTGATGTGTGTATGTGTTTTGATAATGTCTGAGATACATTTTCCTTCCAAACCTTAGCTGACCCCCGAGCGCTCCCAGCGGGCGACTCGGGGGGCGACCTCCCCACCGGCGCCGGTAGCTCCTCCTCCCTGCCCCGTCCGGCCGCTGTCGCCGCCCTCTTGCGCGCGGCGGTGGCGGCCCGCGTCGGGCCCTAACAATGGCAACCCGCATGCAGCCCCGCCTCCCCCGTCTCTCTACCCCCATTTCTCTGCCACACCCCACCCCTTTCCCCTCCAACTCCGGCCGGATCCAGGCGTTGGGAGGCCGGTCGCGCGGATCCAGGTCCCCTATGGCCGGATCCGGCACCGGTGACCCAGTTCGTGCTGGGGCATCACCTTCAGCGCGTGCGTGGCCGTGGCCAACTAGTGTCAGGGCAGATGGCGTCATGCCTCTTCAGGTGCCCTCGATCCGGCTTCCTGGCATTCCTCTTCGACCCCGGAGGGCGGATCGTGGCCATCCACGGCCGGATCTGCCGCCTTGACGACGGCCGGTGGTCCGGGCGTGCGGTGCGTTCCAGGTGTGGGGCGGTGGCGACTGGTGCCGTAGTCGGCCTCCCCCAGCCCGATGGCGCTGTGACTGGTGCCGTGGCCAGCTTCTCCCCTAACCCCCTCTGCCACGTGCGAACCCTGCCAGGGGAGGGAGCCAGCGCACGGTCGGTGACTGGTCCGCGTCCATGCTCCCCCCGACGACGACCATTGATTGCAGTGCTTTTTCGCGGCTGGTTGGCGGCGGATGTGCGCGGTTAGCCTCTCCCAGCTTGACCTCCGGCATCAGGTCTGAAAGCATCTAGGCCCCGAGAGTTGGTTTCGGCAATTGATGACATCGCTTTATTACCATGACTAACGTGTGTTTTGCAGAAACTTTGTTAAGTTAGGTCATGGAGGTGATAACTGCTTTGGGTACCATGGTATTCATGCCCCCTGATGGAAATCATTTTGGCTTTCAAAGGAGTGACGTCAAGATTAAGGACGGTTAGTTTCGGATGTCAAGGTGCTGAGTTACATTCGGAATAGTCGTTAGGATCTTCGTTTTTTTCTTTTGGCCGTACGATAAAGGGGAGCATGAGCGGGTAGCTTGACCTAGGTGAGTCCTATGTTTAGGTGTGGTGCACACTTGTTAAACTTAGCACTAGGCAGCTCTAAAATAGCTCAAAGTTCAGTTGGAAGCAACTTGGTTCAAGTTGCGTCGCATTTCGGAGTGTTTAGAGGGTTTTTCTCTTGACCGGGCGTGGTTCTCGGCTTGACCGGCGCGTCCGGTCAGTTCAAAACCGCGACTGTGTTTCGGCGCTGACGACCGGACGCGGTCCTTGCGAGGACCGGACGCGGTGGTCAGACCAACACGTGTCACTTAAGGGAAACCATCCGTTCGGACGCGACCTGGGTGTGATCGGCGCGTCCGGTCACGTTCCAATAAGGTCCTGCGACGACCGAACGCGTCCGGTCATCAATGATTGGACACGGTCGCGCGTCCGGTCTCGTTATAGTAAGCTCCCTGCACGATCGGACGCGTCCGGTCACCCCTGACCGGCGCGTCCGGTCACTCAGCCAAAAGTTCAGAATTTCGACCGTTACGAGCGACCAGCGCGTCCGATCACTTCGAGCGGCGCGTCCGGTCACTCAGCCAAAATTTCAGAATTTCGACTGTTATGAGCGACCGGCGCGTCCGGTCACTTCGACCGGCGCGTCCAGTCACCCCGTGTTTTGCTGAGTTAGCAGGTAACGGTTTGTTTTGACTGTGGGGTGTATAAATACATCCCCACCAGCTCTTTTAGAGGTCTCTTGCTCATTTGTTCAGCTGTGAAACACCTTTGGAGTGTAAGGGAGTGCAAGAGCTCTAGTGAGGAGTGTGATTTGAGAATCAAAGCTTGAGAGTTCCTCACTAGTGATTAGAGAGTAGCAAGTGTGCATCCTCCTTCTCATTAGGCTCGTTGTGGTCAAGTGAGAGTTCTAGCTTGTTACTCTTGGTGATCGCCATCACCTAGACGGCTTGGTGGCGATTGGGAGTTTGGTGATCATCCGGCGAAGCTTGTGGATGATCCAACTCATCTTGTGAGCGGTTTTGGGCGATTCACCGTGACGGAGTGTCGAAGAATCAACCCATAGAGAGCACTTGATCCTTGCGCGGATCAAGGGGGAGCTACACCCTTGCGCGGGTGATCCAACGAGGACTAGTGGGGAGTGGTGACTCTCCGATACCTCGAAAAAACATCGCCGTGTTCCTTGCCCTTACTTTCAAGCATTTACATTCTCGTATTTACATTTATTGCTTGATTTACTTTCCTAGAATTGCCATGCTAGACTAGGATTGGAAACTAGGGTGCAAAACTCTTTACCGGTAGAATATCTAGGAACACAAGCAGGCACTAGGGGTGAATTCCGGCTTATAGGATTTAATTCTTGCAATTATTTTTTAGAGAAGCCCAATTCACCCCCCCCTCTTGGGCATCTTGATCCTTTCAATTGGTATCGGAGCCAAGTTGCTCCTAATTTAGGCTTTACCGCCTAGAGCAAGATGTCTAACGGGGAAGGACCACCTCCCACCTTTGAGGGGGATGATTTTCCATATTGGAAAATCCGTATGGAGGCGTATCTCGAAGCCATAGATGTTGGGTGTCTTAGAGCCACAACCCAAGGGCTTCCCGCTATCAAGGATCCCGCCAACCCAATTGGTGATGAGGAGAAGTACGACCAGTGGAATGCAAAGGCCAAAAATGCACTCTACCGGGGCTTAGGCAAGGATATCTTTAATCGTGTGCGTAATGCAAAGAACGCTCATGAATTGTGGGAAAACCTTTGTGCTCTCCATGAGAGAACTAAGAGTGAGCGTGAGGAACGCTATCATATTGCTTTAAAGAAAATTAATTCTTTTGAGATGCTTCCCAAAGAAAGTGCTAATGACATGTACACTCGTCTAAATGTTCTTGTAGAGGACCTCAATGCTCTTGGGCTCACTCAAATGAGCCAATCAGATGTTGCAAGGAAGATCTTGAGTGTTCTTCCCGTTGAGAAGTATGGTCACATTGTCACCGTGCTTCACCAAAGTGATCTCTCCACCGCAACACCGACACAAGTATTGGGGAAGATCAATGCTCATGAGATGTACATGCACATCACTCCGGAAGAGGGCTCATCATCTTCCAAGAAGAAAGACTTGGCCTTCAAAGCTAGCCATGACAACAAGAAGAAGAAGGGCCAAGCCATGATGGTGCAAGAGAGCTCAAGTGAAAGTGATGTTGATGATGAATCACTTGCACTCATGGTGAGGAAGACCACCAAAATGCTAAAGAAGCTCAACAAGAGTGGCGTCAAGTTCGATGGCAAGAAAAAGAAATTCATCACAAGTAGCAAAAGAAAGTCAATCTCAAAGATGGATTGCTACAATTGTGGTGAACTTGGCCACTTAGCTCATCAATGCCCTAGACCTCCAAAAGACAAGTACAAAAACAAGAACAAGGGCAAGAAAAATGATTCAAGTGATGAAGAAGAAGAGAGCAAGAAAAACAAGCCATACAAGAAGAAGGATGACAAGAAGAAAGAGTTCCACAAGAAGAAGAAGAAGGGAGGAAAGACAAACATTGTTGGTGATTGGCTCACCGATATTGAATCATCTTGTGAGTCCTCCGAAGATGAAAGCAATGATAAGAAAGAGAAGGTTGCCGCATTTGTAATGGGGCCATCATCTTCACCGACATCTTCATCACCACCTTCACCGCCATCTTCACCATCATCATCCACTACTCACCTATGCCTTATGGCCAAGGGTGAACGAAAGGTACAAAACTATGATAGTGATGATGATGATGATAGTGATAGTGATGATGAATATGATGCACCCTCTTATGATGAACTTGTAAAATTGTTAAACAAATACACTAAAGTCATAAGAAGGACTAGAAATGAAAATGATGAACTTCAAAATGAAAATGAATCACTCTCATCTAAGCTTGAAAGTGCTCAAAAGGCTAGTGGTGAGCTCAAAGATAAAAATGAAATTATGTCTTCCACTCTCAAGGAGCTCAAAACTTCTAATAAAGAGCTTAGAGATCAACATGATAAACTTGAGAACAAGCATGATGAGCTCATCACTAGGCATAACTCTCTAAAGGACAAATATACAACATTGAAAATTGACTATGATAGTCTTTTGGTTGCTAATGAACTTGTTCTTGAGACACATGATGCTACTAACAAAGTTGTTAAGTGTGATATAGCTACATCATGTGATGACTTGATCATTGAAAGCATTGAGCAAGGTTCTAGTAGCAAAGGCAAGAGTGTGGTTGAGTCAAGCAATTATGATGATTATGCCAAGATCAAGAGTGAAAATGAGAAGCTTGCAAATGAGAACAAGAAGCTAAAAGGTTTGATGGTTCTTGAGAAGCAAACAACAAATGAGTCACTCATTGAAGAAAACAAAAAGCTCAAGCAAGAGAAAGAGCATCTCAAAACCGGCCTAAGCAAGTTCACAAGAGGTCAATATTTGCAAAGTGAGCTACTCATGAACACCGTAATGAAGATGGATAGAAGTGGTATTGGGTACTTGGCAAATCAAGAGAAGAATGCAAAATCTCAACAACAACAAAGCAAGTCAAAGCCCAAGCCAAAGAGATGTGTTGAGTGTGGACAAGAAGGTCACTTTGCTCATGAGTGCAATACTCCACCACCACAACCCTTGCCCAAGCATGCTAGACCCTTTGCCTTCAATGCTCATTACATGCTAAGAAAAGATTCAAATGGAAAGTTGAAAGTTATGTTCTTGGGTCCCCCAAACAAGAATAGGCCTAAGAAAATATGGGTTGCCAAGTCACTAGTTGAGAAAGTCAAGGGTCCCTCTCAAGTGTGGGTCCCTAAACAAAAAGCTTGATCTCTTGTGTGTAGGTGAACTACAAGACCGGTGGATCTCATTAGGTTATTGATAGTGGTTGCACTCAACATATGACCGGTGATCCTCGTATGTTCACCTCCATTGAAGAGAATGAGATATGTCAAGAGAAGATCACATTTGGGGATAATTCAAAGAGCAAAGTCAAGGGTATAGGCAAGATTGCAATATCAAATGATCACTCACTCTCAAATGTGCTCCATGTTGCTTTATTGAGTTTCAACTTATTATCCGTTGGGCAACTTTGTGACCTTGGCTTCCAATGCTTGTTCACACCAAATGAAGTGGTAGTTTCAAAGATAGATAACAAGCAAGTGATATTCAAAGGCTTTAGATACAATAATCTTTATCTTGTTGACTTCACCTCTGAAGATGCAAACTTGATGACATGTTTATTCACCAAGACCTCACTTGGATGGCTTTGGCATAGGAGGCTCGCTCATGTTGGAATGAACATTCTCAATAAGCTATTGAAGAAAGAATTAGTGAGAGGATTGAAGGATGTAAAGTTTGAAAAGGACAAACCTTGTAGTGCATGTCAAGCGGGCAAACAAGTTGCAAACACTCATCCAACCAAAGCTTTCATGTCAACTTCAAGAGTGCTAGAACTTCTACACATGGATTTGTTTGGGCCTACAACCTACAAGAGCTTGGGTGGTAATCTCTATTGTCTTGTAATAGTGGATGACTACTCAAGGTACACATGGACCTTCTTTCTTCATGACAAATCCGAAGTGGCCAATTGTTTTAAGAAGTTTGCAAAGAGAGCTCAAAATGAATTTGAAGTCAAGATAAAGAAGATTAAAAGTGACAATGGCAAAGAGTTTGACAACACCAACATTGAAGCTTATTGTGATGAAATTGGAATCAAGCATGAAGTTTCTTCAACCTACACTCCTCAACAAAATGGTGTAGTTGAGAGAAAGAACCGGACTTTGATCACTCTTGCAAGAACAATGTTAGATGAGTACAATACTCCGGAGAAGTTGTGGGCCGAGGCAATCAACACCGCATGCTATGCTTTACATCGCCTCTTCCTACAAAAGTTTATTGGCAAGACCCCCTATGAGTTGCTTAATGGGAAGAAGCCAGATGTCTCATTCTTCCGGGTGTTTGGTTACAAATGCTACATCTACAAGAAGCGTCAACACCTAGGGAAGTTTCAAAGACGTTGTGATATTGGTTTTCTTGTTGGTTACTCATCAAAGTCCAAAGCATATAGAGTATTTAACCATGCCACCGGTTTGGTTGAAGAAACATATGATGTGGAATTTGATGAATCTAATGGCTCCCAAGGAGCAATTGAGAATTATGATGATGTAGGTGATGAACCCTTGAGGGAGGCAATGAAGAACATGCCGGTGGGAGACATCAAGCCAAAAGATGATGAAGACGATGTACAAATTGTTGATCCACCATCTTCATCACATGTGCCTCAAGATGATGACAAGAATGAGAGAGTTAAAAATGAAGACAATTATGTCTCTCATGAACAAACCGAGGCACAAGCTCAAGATGTTGATGCTCCCCATCCACCCCCTCAAGTGGTTGATAGAAGAAACTCACCTCTACTTCAAGCACATCCACAAGATCTCATCATAGGGAGTCCTTTTAAGGGAGTAATGACTCGATCTCAAAAGCTTACTTCTTTTGTTGAACATCACTCCTTTGTCTCTTGTGTTGAACCTAAGAATGTAGAAGAAGCTCTTCAAGATCCGGATTGGGTGAATGCTATGCATGAAGAATTGAACAACTTCGCCCGCAATCAAGTATGGACACTTGAAGAGCATCCTAAAGGTGCAAGAGTCATTGGAACCAAGTGGGTGTTCCGCAACAAGCAAGATGACCAAGGCGTAGTGGTGAGGAACAAGGCAAGACTAGTTGCAAAGGGGTTCTCTCAAGTTGAAGGTCTTGATTTTGGAGAGACCTTTGCACCCGTTGCAAGACTTGAAGCCATTCGTATCCTCCTTGCATATGCATCACATCATGATATGAAACTATATCAAATGGATGTGAAAAGTGCATTCTTAAATGGCTTCATAAATGAACTAGTCTTTGTTAATCAACCTTCCGGGTTTGAAAACCCTAGATATCCTAATCATGTCTATAGGTTGTCCAAGGCGCTATATGGGCTCAAGCAAGCCCCTAGAGCGTGGTATGAGTGCCTCCGGGACTTCCTTATTGAGAAGGGCTTCACCATTGGGAAGGTCGACACCACACTTTTCACCAAGAAGCTTAATGGGGAGATCTTCATTTGTCAAGTGTATGTTGATGATATCGTCTTCGGATCAACAAATGAAGAATATTGCAAGAAATTTGGTGAATTGATGTCGAAGGAGTTCGAGATGTCTATGATTGGTGAGCTCACATTCTTCCTTGGTTTTCAAGTCAAGCAAATGAAAGAAGGGATTTTCATCTCTCAAGAAAAGTATAACAAGGATCTTCTCAAGAAATTCAAGATGGAAGAATGCAAACCAATCAAGACCCCAATGCCATCTAATGGACATCTCGACCTAGATGAGGGAGGTAAACCGGTTGATCAAACTCTCTACCGTTCTATGATTGGTAGTTTGTTGTACCTTACCGCATCTAGGCCTGATATCATGTTTAGTTTGTGCATATGTGCTCGCTTTCAAGCGTGCCCTAAAGAACCTCACTTAAGTGCCGTAAAAAGAATCTTAAGATATCTTAAGCACACCCCAAGCATTGGTCTTTGGTATCCCAAAGGAGCTAGATTCCAACTAGTTGGCTATTCCGATTCGGATTATGCCGGTTGCAAAATTGATAGAAAAAGCACATCCGGAGGGTGCCATTTGCTTGGGAGGTCTTTAGTATCTTGGTCATCTAAGAAACAAAATAGTGTGGCTTTGTCCACCGCCGAGGCGGAATACATTGCCGCGGGGGCTTGTTGTGCACAAATTTTATACATGAAACAAACCCTCCTAGACTATGGAATTATTCTTAAAAAGGTGCCACTTTTATGTGATAATGAAAGTGCCGTTAAAATTGCTAATAATTCGATACAACACTCTCGCACCAAGCACATTATATCCGCCACCACTTTCTAAGAGATCACGTTGCTAAAAATGATATATCACTAGAAGGTGTAAGAAGTGAAAATCAATTAGCGGATATCTTCACTAAACCTTTGGATGAGGCCACCTTTTGTAGGTTGAGAAGTGAACTTAATGTGCTTGACTCTAGTAACTTTAAAAAATGAGCTTGTGTTGTCTCGTGCATTGCATTGTATTATATGTCTTGTTTAATTACCCGCAATGCATTTAGGGCTTGTCTAACATGGTTAGGAGAACCCTCCTTTGGAGGAGTGAAGAAGCCTAACCGTGGATCAAACTTGGTAAGCAACCTAGTTTTACCTTCGTGTAATGCATTGCATATGCATGGTTGTTGATTTGTCATTTCTTTTCGGTTTGGCTTTGAGCAACCTCTGTGTTCGTCCATGGGTAGAGAGAGCATTTTAACGCTCCCAAGGGTTCAAAAACTCTATTACATGGCCATACATTGCTCCTTGGGTGTTTATTGCCTATTTTCTTAAAAATAATACTAGCCTAAGGCAATCTATTTTTGAAAAACTTGAGGGTTTGAGTGAGGTCACTCATATCAGGTTCCAATTGGTGTTTATTTGTGTCTCTTGGAATTGGAACTTGATTGGGAGAAGTCACGTCGAAGTTCGGAATGAAGAAGGGCGAAAAACTGTGACCGGACGCTGGACCGGACGCTGCACCGGACGCAGTGATGCCTCACCACCGCGTCCGGTCCCGGCGACCACCAGCGCGTCCGATCATCCAGAAGATCATCTCCTGACCTTATGACCGGACGCTGCACCGGACGCGCTGCTGTTGACCACCGCGTCCGGTCATTCGCGATGACTTTCCCGTATAACCCTCAACCAGACTTTGTCCACGTCCGGTCAGTCCTAACCGGACGCGTCCGGTCATTCCAGGTGCTTACTGGAGTATGATCGGACGCTGCACCACCGCGTCCGGTCATATCGACCACCGCGTCCGGTCATCGCGTGATGAGCGGATCTAACTCCTCATATAACCTTTCGTGTTCCTCTTCTTTTCCTCATCCGCCGCCATGTTTTTTTTCGCGATTCCGCCGCCTCCCTGCCCTAGCTCGCCTGAGCGCCGCCGCCCGCTGACCTGCACCGCCGTGCTGTGCTTCCCCTCCTCCTCCAGTGTGCCGTGCCGCCGCCTCTACCCGCGCAGCGCCGCCCGAGCCCGCCGCGCCTGCTGCCCCGCCGCACCTGCTCTGCCTTGCCGCGCCGCCACCGCTCTGCCGTGCCTGGTCGTGCCGCCGTCGCTGCCTGCTGCTCTACCTCTAGCCGGCCGTTGACTGCCTCCCTCACGCACGCCTCTGTTTGGCCACCGCAAGTGTTGCCCTAACCCTAACCCTAGGGTTCGCGCAACATGATTTCGTCCGTTCGTCGTCGAGGTCTCTTCGCGCGACGTCTTCTTCGCGAGGTTGTTTTGCGTTACCTTGGTCTCCTTGTTAGGGTTTGCCGTATTTTCCTCATTGAAATTCTAATTGACTTTTGATTCGGCAAATCAGAGCTCGTCCGGCTTATTCGGGAAGTCTCGCGAACTAGGTCATCTCACCTTTTCACCGTCTTCTCGTCGATCCGAGGTAGCCATCGTGTTTCGATTCACATCTTATCTTATATGCTTGCTATCTCTAGGGTTTCGTACCTTTTAGATCATATATGTTGCTTATAGTAGATCCATCTATTCCGTCTTTTCAGTGAGTTTGTCGGTGTGTCGGGGTGACTGCTGTTCAGTTATTAAATCCGAGGCCAAGCCTGCGGATACGGATTGAGGCCAAGCCTCTTGAGTGTCAGTACACCATCTTTCCGAGGATTCCCAACAGTTTGACAGCATGGTTCGTTGCAAGAACGCTGGTGGTGCTCCTAGTGACGGGGACGACAGTCCTCCTCGTCTGTCTGAGGTTGCGCGTGGAAAGCGCATCAAGATCATGGCCAGAAAGAAGAAGAAGACTCTTACTGATGCAGAGATCGCTCAGGTAGTCGCTGATGCAGCTGAGCAGGCAGAGAGGGGAGGTAGGAGCAGTGGTATTCGCATTGGCGAGCGTCGCTTTCATCTTGAAGGTCGACAGCTTGGTACAGAGACTACTGAGGCCACTGAGGGCACAGAGGTGACAGAGGATGCAGATGCTATGTCAGTTGATCCACCTGCAGAGGCTCTAGAGGGGACAGAGGAGCAGCCAGCTCAGACTCCACCGCGTCGCCGCTCCACACGCACACGAGCTCAGGTGACTCCTAGGCCAGAGGGCCAGCGTCATGGAGGACGTCCACCTCCCAGGGTCAGAGGTTCACCCCCTGTCGAGCACTTTGACTTGAGAGGTGCTACAGCACGTCAGGTGCAAGGGTTGAGATTTGTTGAGGTCAGCCGGTGGTTCCCACCTTAGAGGGACTCCAGAGCTTCAGAGGGTTTCTATACTCCTCTACAGGAGGATTTTTACAGAGCTTATGTTGACAGTGGCATTGCATTTCGACCACAGAGGGTCTGTCGCATTGAGTCACTTATTGAGGTAGTGGGTGAGTAGCTTCGTCCACACCTGTCTTTCTACCGGGCTTGTCAGATTTTCTTGGACGGACAGGTGCATACTGCGGCACTTGGGTTAGGGAGTTCTATGCTTCATTATGGATTGATCCGGCCCATGAGTTCATACACTTTGCATTCCGAGGCCGCGACCGCAGACTGTATAGCACAAGAGTGCGGGAGATTCTCAGACTCCCAGCTTCAGACAGCTCCACCTAGACGCCCTCATGGCGGTACTGTGCCACCTACAGATCTGATCCGACCCTGCTTCCGTGAGCCTTTTGGCGAAGGGTCTCGTCGCACACCTGCCAGTTTGACACCGCTTGCCCGAGTTCTGGATGCTATTGTCAGGCGTACTCTTCTTCCTAGGCTTAGTTACAGAGAGGGATTGACCAGGATGCAGCTATGGGTTGTTCACCACCTCCTCTCACAGACATCGTTTGACATTTGGGATCTTATGCTTAGTGAAATGGAGGACACCCTGGAAGAAGGCTTCAAGGGACACCGTCAGCTGCCCTATGCTCATTGGATTTGCTTCATCATCAGATCTGCACTTGAGCTGCCTTCAGAGATTAGAGCTGAGATATCTGATACTACCACTGCTTTTCCTGAGTATGATATCTGTCAGCTATGGGCTTCAGTTACGAGAGAGCAGGCCTCTGTGCTAGGACAGAGAGAGACCTCAGGTGCCTGAGACAGCGGCTGAGCAGGACGCGATCGTACTGGGTCTTGCTGAGGCAGAGCTTGCAGATCTAGATGCTCAGCCCGCTGATATAGCTGAGGATGAGGCCTCTGACAGCACTGACGAGGATTATCAGCCCATCCCCAGGTATCGGTCTCCTCGGCCTCACGACCACGAAGCCGGTGGCTCTGGTTCAGCCTCCCGCTCAGACCCAGCCATGGTGGCTATTCTTGAGAGGCTGACCCAGGCACAGGAGCGACAGGAGTTTCAGCTACAGAGGCAGGCTCAGGACACCGCTGCAGCCTTTGCCCAGATCCAGGCTCGACAGGATGAGTTCCAGAGACAGCAGCTTGAGATATAGCGCCAGCAAGTCGAGATGCAGCGTCAGCAGTATGAGATGCAGCGACAGAGTGCAGCTAGCCAGCAGTAGTACTTGGATCTTCTGCGTCACCTAGTCACAGCTGGGGTTCCTCCACCTGCATCTGTCCTGACTTCAGCCTTACAGTCTAGTGGACCTTCGAGTCAGGGACAGCCGAGCTTTCAGTTCACCTCTCCACAGCTGCAGGTCCCTCAGTCGTTCCAGTCCCCGAGCTACACACCTATTCAGACGGGATTTACTCCTTCAGACCAGCCTCCCCCTCACCTTTTGACCGGCACACCATTTGTTGATTTTAGTGCCACATATAGTGAGTTGGCTGGTCAGCCAACGCCCTCGCACACAACTTTTGCTACTTCATCAGGGTTGTCAGCTTCAGAGGCAGCTGTTCCTCCTGTGATAGGGACGAGCACTACAGAGACAGTTCCTTCGTCCGTTGCCTCAACAGATCCCCCAGCTATTGGCTCACTTCAGGCTCAGGTCACAGAGACTGCTCCACTTGTTGCTACTACATCAGCACATGTTCCTATTGCTCAGACCCAGACCGCTTCACAGCCACGTGCTTCTTCAGAGGGTCAGCCTGATAGCTCCGAGTCCGAGGGAGACACTTCTCAGTTTGTGATTACTCCGCGCTCCTCGGCACCCGACTCGACTCCGTCTGTTCCCCCGTCCGATCCTTAGATTAGTTTTTGGCGGTTGATGTCAAAGGGGGAGAGAGAGAGTAGACTCGGGGAGTTTTGATAGAGGGTTTTCGTTTTTTTTCTTGTGTGCTACATTCATGCATCATATTTACTTTACATTAATTGCATTCTTGTGACATGTGGTCGTGTGAGATACCTTGAGTCTCGATGGTTTATCTAGTCACAGTTTTAAATCATGTCACTTGTTTGTTTATAGCTCATAAGGTTGTGCTTCCGTGCCTTACTCCGATCTCTTTTGAGCTATATCATTTTGTGTACTAACGTTTCATGTCTTATCTTATAAGTACACTCTTTTGGCTTGGAACACATAAGAAATTCCTAACCTCCAGTGCTTATTGCTTTTTGCTTATGTGAACCAAGCATGTTCGAAAACCACAACTCCTATCTTTTGAATCTTAGTGTTGTCATCAATCACCAAAAAGGGAGAGATTGAAAGCATCTAGGCCCCGAGAGTTGGTTTTGGCAATTGATGACAACGCTTTATTACCATGACTAACGTGTGTTTTGCAGAAACTTTGGTAAGTTAGGTCATGGAGGTGATAACTGCTTTGGGCACCATGGTATTCATGCCCCCTGATGGAAATCGTTTCGGCTTTCAAAGGAGTGACGTCAAGATTAAGAACGGTTAGTTCCGGATGTCAAGGTGCTGAGTTACATTCGGAATAGTCGTTAGGATCTTCGTTTTTTCTTTTGGCCGTACTATAAAGGGGAGCATGAGCGGGTAGCTTGACCTAGGTGAGTCCTATGTTTAGGTGTGGTGCACACTTGTTAAACTTAGCACTAGGCAGCTCTAGAATAGCTCAAAGTTCAGTTGGAAGCAACTTAGTTCAAGTTGCGTCGCGTTTCGAAGTGTTTAGAGGGTTTTTCTCTTGACCGGACGCGGTTTTCGGCTTGACCGGCGCGTCCGGTCAGTTCAAAACTGCGACTGCGTTTCGGCGCTGATGACCGGACGTGGTCCTTGTGAGGACCGGACGCGATGGTCAGACCGACACATGTCACTTAAGGGAAACCATCCGTTCGGACGCGACCTGGGTGTGATCGGCGCGTTCGGTCACGTTCCAGTAAGGTCCTGCGACGACCAGACGCGTCCGGTCATCAACGATCGGACGCGGTCGCGCGTCCGGTCTCGTTACAGTAAGCTCCCTGCACGATCGGACGCGTCCGGTCACCCCTGACCGGCGCGTCCGGTCACTCAGCCGAAAGTTCAGAATTTCGACCGTTACGAGCGACCAGCGCGTCCGGTCACTTCGAGCGGCGCGTCCGGTCACTCAGCCAAAATTTCAGAATTTCGACCGTTACGAGCGACCGGCGCATCCGGTCACCCCGCGTTTTGCTGAGTTGGCATGTAACGGTTCGTTTCGACTGTGGGGTGTATAAATACATCCCCACCACCTCTTTTAGAGGTCTCTTGCTCATTTGTTCAGCTGTGAAACACCATTGGAGTGCAAGGGAGTGCAAGAGCTCTAGTGAGGAGTGTGATTTGAGAATCAAAGCTTGAGAGTTCCTCACTAGTGATTAGAGAGTAGCAAGTGTGGATCCTCCTTCTCATTAGGCTCGTTGTGGTCAAGTGAGAGTTCTAGCTTGTTACTCTTGGTGATCGCCATCACCTAGACGGCTTGGTGGTGATTGGGAGTTTGGTGATCATCCAGCGAAGCTTATGGATGATCCAACTCATCTTGTGAGCGGTTTTGGGCGATTCACCATGACGGAGTGTCGAAGAATCAACCCGTAGAGAGCACTTGATCCTTGCGCGGATCAAGGGGGAGCTACACCCTTTGCGCTGTTGCAACTTGCCTTACAGGTTGCGTTGTTTGGGTGGTGGTGGAGGGCCCTATCTCTCTTTTCTTGCTGTTTATTGTTGTGTTGTTTTATGTTCTAGGGTGCTAACCACTCTCTCTGTGGTTCTGTGTCCCGCTTTGTATTCGCCGTGTTTTCGGCCCCCTTCTTCTTAATGAAAAGACACGTGAAGTCGTGTTCGATAAAAAGAATCCTCAACCTGAATATATTTCATTGGCCAGTTGATGTATTATTTGTAAACTCCGCAAATTATGAAAAGTGAGTACAACACATAGTAGAGAATGCCTTTCTTTTCTTAAAAGTACATAGAATACATAGTAGATAATTAGTACCTCTTTGTAATAGACTCGCACAGAGTCTCCCGGTGAAAACTGGTCAACCTCTGAAACTCGGCACGGCTCCCCAGTACATTGGCTTGCAACCACCGGATGGTGGGTCAGCACCACAATCCGGCTCCCTTTCTTCCTGTCCGGTAGGTAGGACCTGATAGCATCCCACTGTACCATGGTGCACAGGTCTTCCAGGACGATGAGGTACCTATTGTTCTTTTCTTTCTGAGCAAACTCCTTGATGAGGTCGACCTGAGTAGTCTGCTGCATCCTCTCCAGTGCGTCTAGACCTACATTTACTTCTTGTTCTTGGAAGAGTTCGTGAAGAACTGAGTCATCAAGCTCCAAAGAAACTCGTGAGGATTGAACGGATGCATTAGCTTCACCCAGGCGCGACACTGAAGTCCTTGTGATTCTGGCATCACTATACGCCTTCCTGATGATGGCTACTTTTCCAGGATCACCTTCTGTTCCGCATATGGAGACCACTTGAAGGTCTCTGTCTTCGCTAGTGATCAATCCGGCGAGATCCAAGATGCCGCTCTTCTCAACTGCATTGATAAGAATGCAAGGTTTTAAATCTCCGGCTATAGCTACCGCTATAGCCCGCTATAGCTGTTTAAAAAAGATTAAGCTATTTGTGTCTATGTACAACTTAGCCGCTATAGCCCGCTATATCCCCATTTAGCTCCGTTATACCTGTTTTTGAGATCATCCGCTAAAATGTCTTAGCCGGAGATTTAAAACACTGTAAGAATGTCAAATGAACTTGTACTGGCAGAAGCTGCCTTTTGCACCGGATCCATGGCGGCCATGGGTTTGGAGGCAGAGTCAACAATAAGGTTGTAGCGTATGTTCCGCTGGCTGACGTCCACCACCCGAGCCCTGAGCAGCGTTGTTTGAGTGACCGCTTCGTCGAGTGGCAGCTCAGCTACCGGCTTGCCACAGGAACAAGAGGGCAGCAGCCGGAGCCACCAGAACCTCTTTGTTGTGTCGAGGTGGAGGACGAACTCAATGCAGTCCTCGACATCCACTAGTACAGAGACGGGCTTTACTCCCGGTGGGGAACCCCCTCTAGTCCCGGTTCCCCACCCGGGAGCAAGCATCCGGGACTAAAGGGGGGTCCTTTAGTCCCGGGTGAGGAACCGGGACTAAAGGAGGACCTTTAGTCCCGGTGGGTAACACCAACCGGGACTAAAGGTGCCTCCTGACATGTCACGATGGCCAGCACCTTTAGTCCCGGTTGGTAATACGAACCGGGACTAAAGGTTTTTTTTTTCTTTTCTTTTCATTTTTTTTGTTTTCTTTTCAAAATAGGTTTTCGAAGTCGTATTGTACGCTGCTAATTATACATTTATACGCGCATATAGTATGTTTCGGTTCAAGCACAATGAACGTATTAAATCACACAATTCAAGCATAGAAATATATATATATATATATATATATATATATATATATATATATATATATGCATGCATCATATATATATTTACATGCATGCATGCATATGTGTATTTTACATTATATTATTTCATGTGCATATATTACAAAAGATTGCATTATAGTTGTTGTGACATAACGAGTTTCTTCTCATCCTCTAGCTTGGCTTCAATGGCAGTGTTGGGTCGAAGTAGAACTCGCCCTTGGAATCGATGACCTGCTCATTAAAAAATCCGGCTATAGACTCTTGAATTGCTTTGATTTGGTCTTGCCGTATGACCTTTTCCTCCAACCATCGAGTCTACAGGTTTGAATTAAAGGAAAATAAATTAATATATGTACATATATATATAAAGACATAGTAACACAATCAATAATAATAATTAAATGAATATATAGTGTATTTTTAACGTACTTTGAGTCTCTCTGTAGGAGTTCTTTGGGAGACCACCTTGATAAACTTGCAAACATAGTAACCACAGTAGTTGTTCCCCTGTTCCTGCCTCAGACACCACTTTACGAGAAAAAGATTTGTCATCCAATCTGGTGATCCGGTGAAAGCTATATGTTTAATTAATAAAGATGATGCGATTCAGGGGACTTACTTTCAATGGGATTACATTCAGTGGCGCTTTGCATTTTTCCATGTGTTGCTTCTCAATAAAGGTTTTCCAAACACTGCCCAATAAAAAATTTGCCACATCATTAGATATAGTTAATCATCATGTTTGTGTGTATATATAGTTGCTAGAGATCCCGAAATTACCTCTGGATAATATCTATCATATCTTGGTAGTCTTGTTGTGGTTTTCTCATCGAGTCATAGATTATCAAGTGACTTTTCACCAGATCGATGTCCATCAATATCCAGTGATTGCTGCATATGTTTATAGGATATAACGCATAACACTCATTAATTAACTAGAATCAACATATGAGCCATTAAGGCTATGATCGACATGATTAACACTCACTTGAAGTTATAGGGAAAGAGTATATCCTTCTTGTGGCGTTGGTTCACTAAGAAGTTCATGAGGTTACTCTCTGACTCAGACTTCCAATTAGTCATTGGAGTAATTGGGTCTTTGAATACTATATGGGGATCAACAAAACCAATTTCATTGCATCCTTCCTTTCTGAGCTCTGTCATTGTAAATCTGCATATATATAGTACTTGTTAGGATAATTTATATGCATATACACACATATGATGAGTTTAATAATAGATCGAAAGAATTATTACTTACAGGCAATAGCAGCTAATGATAACTTTGTCCAGAGAGGTCAGGTGGCATAGTTGATGAAATTCTGCAAAGTCAACATACATAACATCATCGCCACGAAACCAATGTTCGTCTCTAATTCTGACACCAACGCAGAAGTCTCCACTGGTAGACGCCTGCATGTACCACTTGTTTAGCAGGTACATTTGCGTCCCCAGATCAGATAAGGCTTGAGGGTTGTATAGACTCTGGCCTAGTACAAATTTTTTCTTCCAAATATCAACCTCCGCCGCACTCTCAATGTTTCCATCACCAAACATCTGGTAAAGGTCGAGACCAGTCTCATCAAGAAATTCACCAAGGTGATCCAAATCGACATCCGGAGGTATGTTTGCCTGATGCATTAATCCTAAATTCGAACCGTATTCATTACCAACAACTAGCGGGGGGATTGATTGGTGCGCTTGTTGTCCGAGTTGGGCAACTCCTTTCCCTGCCCGCTTCTTTTTCTGTGCCGCCTCAATTGACTTGGTGAGAGTGCGGTCATAGTCTGATAACGTTGATTTGGACGGCTTACGAGATTCCCGCTGTTGATGCTGGTAAGAAGTCACCTTTTTTCTTAAAATATCCGGAGCTACGAAGAAGTACAGTTTCTCTGGGTTTCTCCTTGCTTCTTGATTCATTTTAAGTTTGTCATAGAATCTAGACATGTCTTTTTTATATGCATCAGTTCCTTCTTCCTTCTCTTCAGATATTATTTTGGGAATAGCCCTTGGTTTCACGGTGGCTTTCTTTGCAGGCGGGGACTGGTTCTTCGTTTGAGGGGCTGGCCTCTTGCTAGGCTTCTTGGTAGGCGGGGGCGGGGGAGGCGTTGGAGACCTCCTTGGAGGTGTTGGCAGCGGCGTTGGAGACCTCCTTGGAGGTGGCGGCTGCGGCGTTGGAGACCTCCTTGTAGAGGGTGTGGATGCAGCCTCGTCTTCCAACATAATGTCATCGTACAGAGCACTATGATGATCTGGCGATTGAACAATTGGATTTAGGTTGGGGGAGGATCTGCTACAAAAAAAGGAATGACATATTATTATGAGCAGATTGTTAATTATTTAAGCCAATACAAATTAATGATGTAGTGTTTTCATCCGCACGTACCTATGGTGAGGTAGTTCAGGAGGAGGTGGAGCCGACATCCCTAGAATGATGATGTAGCGCTTGCGCCATAGAATGAATGTCTTCTCCGCTTCTCCTAGAGTCTTCTCACCATCACCTCCAGGAATATCAAGAGGCAAATCACTAAAACCTTTTTCAGCTTTATCTACCGAGATGGTGGCATATCCTTCTTGGATTATATTCCCATGAATCCTTGGTGTCTTGGTTCGGTCGATAGGATTAACAAGACCGATAGCCACCTTGATTGTGGAATTCTCCTTCGGAATGTGTAGCTCACACGTTGTACAAGGTTCAGTGACGTCATCCACAGGGAAGTGCAGTCCTGTGTCCCCTTGATTTGGTATCTCCGTGGAAGCGCAGCTGCTTTTCAACTGAACAGATTGGCTAATGTTGATTCCTGGCTCTGATGCCTGCTTGCTTGCACTCACTGCTATTTGCACTTGCCTTTTGATTTCCTCCTGCATTCTCGCTTCAAGGTTTTTTTCCCGCTCCTGTGCTTCACGCACCGCTTCCTCCAACCTCTGGAGCCGTTGTGCCTCTTCTTCCTTCTTTCTCTGGCGACTTCTGTAGGAAGGTCTGTCCTGAGGGAATCCATGCTCCCACGAGACACTTCCTTTGCCTCTAGTTCGGCCACCATGTTCAATAGTCCCGATGGCGTATGTCAGCTCATCCTTATCTCTGTTGGGCCTGAACGCACCACTAGCAGTAGCTCTCTGAGCATAAAACAATCTTTCTGCTGCTTCTTGCAGTTTTGCGCCATAAACGCACTTCCCTGTCTCCTGGTCTAGTGTTCCCCCATGAGCGAAAAACCAATTCTTTGCACGTTCTCCCCACTCGAGTGATTCTGGTCTGATACCCTTGGCAAGAAGGTCTGCTTCCATTTTGTTCCACTTCTTAATGGCAGTCGGGTAGCCACCTGATCCCAAGGTATGGTGGTATGTCTTCTGTTGGGCATTACGTTGGTTCTTTATCACTCGACTCACACCCTCTTCCGAAGTCTTGTACTGTACAAACTCATCCCAATAGGACCTCTGCTTTGAGATCGGGCCTGGGACAGTAAAATCTGGTGCTATGTTCTTCTTGACATACGTCGTGTATAGGTGTTTCTTCCAAGTCTGAAACTGGGTGGCCATCTTCTTCATTGCCCAATCCCTAACTCGCTCCTTCAATTCATCACCATCTATTATATCATCATAATCATCTGTTTGGAGCGTGAAATGTACCAAGACATCATTCCAAATTAACGCCTTGTCACGATCGGAGACAAAACTGATATGAGGAGCATTGGTCTTCTTCTTCCATTCACGGGTACTAATCGGGAGCCGGTCCCGTACAAGGTAACCACAGTGGTGCACAAATTTCATTTTATTCGGCCCCCCCGGTTCTCCTGTATCCACATTGAACTCCGAGATGATGAAGCGACCCTCCAATGGCTTTTTGGGACCTCGAACATTTTTACTCTTCGTTGTAGTTGTTGATGTCGATCCAGAGGGCTACAAAACATAAACATTATTTTTAATGTCATGAGCACACATAAGACATATGATAATATATATATATAGCTAATAATAAAAAATATATACTTGGCCAATATGTTGTTGCTCATTTTGTTCAAGAGCTAAGTACTGACTCCCGTCATCTACATCCTCTTGCACGTTATTTTTAGCACCATCATCGCCGGCAACTTGAGTGCCAGTGTTGATCAAATTCATCATCAACTCCTCCTCATCCATATTTCTCGGGTCGGCCATCTAGCTTCAAAAAACAAAACCAATATATAGTACGTCAACCATGTAGTCATTCATCATATGAGAAAAGTCTATGTTAATAATATAAGTATAAGTCATTATGAAATGTAAGTATATGTGTCTTATTGCTCATATAGCCATTACTATTTCCGAAATGATAAGAATTTATTTTCTTCTTCTACAGGCGATCTCTGATGCTATGATATAAAGTTTGAAGATAGTCTTCCCGGAAAAAAATATGTAATGCTCATATTACTTTAGCAACATTAATATATTATATCTGTATATTCAAAGTTCACAAATGAAGAAACATGTGATATTTTTGATAAACTAAAAAACGCTTAGTTTACAAACTGGGTATCAAAATTGAGTTCCTATTTGACCATTATATATCCTACAACAAATCCTTCAAAAAAAACCCTACATGAATATATTTGGATAAAATTTCGTTAACAAACATTGATCTATGTCCTCGGTGGAGGGCCTCGGGCGCGGAGGAGGGCGCGGTGGAGGGCCTCGGGCGCGGAGGAGGGCGAGGGCGCGGTGGAGGGCCTCGGGCGCGGAGGAGGGCGCGGTGGAGAGCCACGGGCGCGGAGGAGGGGCACGGGCGCGCGCGGTGGAGGCCGCACGAGGAAGAAGACGGCGGCGCCGGTGTCACGGAAGACGAACGGACGCGGTGCGAGGAGAAGAGGGCGGCGGTGTTCGACGAGGAAGAAGACGAGCGGATCGATCTGCCAGGCGCCGGAGGTTATATAGCAGAGGAGAATTACTCCCAGTTCCAGCCACCAACCGGGAGTAAAAACCCTTTACTCCCGGTGCGTGTTACCAACCGGGAGTAAAGGTATACCTTTTACTCCCGGTGCGTGTTACCAACCGGGAATAAAGGTATACCTTTACTCCCGATTGGTAACACGCACCGGGAGTAAAGGCTTTTTTTGGCGGGCCACGAAACTGCAGCCCACCTTTACTCCCGGGTGGGCTTCCCACCCGGGAGTAAAGGTGGCCTGCAGTTTCGTTTCCCGCCTGTTTTAAGGAATAGTCTTGTTAAATACAATAGAAATGCAATAGTTTTTATTAAATACATAGTAAATTAAATAAAAGGCATAAAATTATTTTGTTAAAAATATGAATTTTATTTTTGTTTATTGCACATAGGAAAAATCGATAACCTAACTTTTTTTATTTTTTGTTAGAATTATGAAACATAATGTAACTAATATTTATTATTTCGTTAATGCAAAATGTATTGTTTAATTAAAATTATTAAAATTATTGGTTTTGGACAGGAAATTTGTTTTCACATCATTTTAACGTTAATATTTTAATATTTCATCACTCAGTAACCAAATCAAACATTGATTTAATTTGAAACATGACATAATAAACATCTGAATTCACAATTATTACATAATATCTCAAACACACACTATATTAAATCACTATATCATCAAGTGGGCACAGCAGTGAACTTCTTCTTTACGTATGTCCCTTGGTTATGATCGCTTCGTAACCATGGAGTGTCCTTATCATTTACCAAGATGTTAGGGTCTTTGTTCACTTTGAAGGGCGGAATTCGGTCATCCTTTTCATATTCTTCTGACATGTCCGACTTGTCCTCAATTCCCACGATGACTCTTTTCCCTGAAAGAACTATGTGGCGCTTTGGCTCTTTGGTTGAGTCATTATCGTTTTTCCCTCTTTTTGGTTTGGTAGACATATCATTGACATAGAACACCTGATTCACATCCTTGGCAAGGACGAATGGTTCGTCTTTGTACCCAATATTACTAAGGTCTACTGTTGTCATTCCATACTCGTTGTCTACTGTTACCCCGCCTCCGGTCACCTTGACCCATTGGCACTTGAACAATGGGATCTTCAAAGTAGGTGCATATTCTAGTTCCCATATTTCATCTATGCGTCCATAATATGTCTGCTTATTCCCATTCGGGTCTGTGGCATCTATGCGGACACCACTGTTTTGGTTGGTACTCCTTTTATCTTGGGCTACTGTGTAGAATATGTTCCCATTTATCTCGTACCCTTTGTATGTGACGATATGCCATGATGGTTGCATAGCCAATAAATACAGTTGCTCATGGATGCTCTCATCACCTTGACATTTTTTTCGCAACCAACCGCCGAAAGTTTCCATGTGCTTATGCGTAATCCAAGCTTCAGTCTTCCCTGGAAACTCGGATCGTAAGAGATCTTTGTGTGTCTCAATATACGGATCTACCAAAGAGGAGTTCTGTAGAACTGTGTAGTGCGCTTTATTGAAATAATCATCATCCGTACCAATATATGTTTTCCTCCCTAGTGTCCCCTTTCCGCTTAGTCTCCCCTCATGTCTCGATTCAGGAACACCAATCGAGTCAAGGTCGGGAATAAAGTCAACACAGAACTCAATGACCTCTTCTGTTCCATAGCCCTTGGCGATGCTTCCTTCTGGGCGAGCACGGTTGTGAACATATTTCTTCAGGACTCCCATGAATCTCTCTAAGGGGAACATGTTGTGTAGGAACACAGGACCGAGAGTGAAAATCTCCTTGACTAGGTGAACTAGGAGGTGTGTCATAATATCAAAGAAGGAAGGAGGGAACACTAACTCAAAGCTGACGAGACATTGAACCACATCATTCTGTAGTTTAGCTAGATCAGTTGGATCAATTGCCTTCTGAGAAATTGCATTGAGGAATGCACATAGCTTTACGGTGGCTAGACGTACATTTGGAGGTAGAATTCCTCTTAATGCAACTGGAAGTAATTGCGTCATGAGAACGTGACAGTCATGGGACTTTAAGTTACAGAATTTCTTCTCTGGCACATTTATAATACCCTTTATATTCGAGGAGAATCCAGATGGTACCTTGATGTTGTTTAAGCATTCAAACATGATTTCCTTCTCCTCTTTGCTTAGAGTGTAGCTAGCAGGACGTAAGTAATGGCGTCCATCATCTGTCTTCTCTGGATGCAGGTTGTCTCTTTCTCTCAAACAACGTAGGTCCTGTCGTGCTTCAAATGTGTCCTTAGGCTTTCCATACACACCCATAAAGCCTAGCAGGTTCACACAAAGATTCTTCGTTAGGTGCATCACGTCGATCGAGCTACGGACCTCCAGGACTTGCCAATAGGGTAGGTCCCAAAATATGGACTTTTTCTTCCACATGGGTGCGTGACCGTTAGCGTCTTTCGGAATAGGTTGGCTTCCATGTCCTTTTCCAAAGACGACTTTCACATCATTGACCATATCGAGTACATCCTCACCGGTTCGGTTGCGAGGCTTGGTCAGGTGGTCTGCTTTCCCTTTAAAATGCTTACCTTTCTTTCTTACGGGGTGATTTGCAGGAAGAAATCGACGATGGCCAAGGTACACGACCTTTCGACATTTTTTCAAGAATACACCTCTAATATCACCGAAGCAGTGTGTGCATGCATTATATCCCTTGTTTGACTGTCCTGAAAGATTACTTAGAGCAGGCCAATCATTGATTGTTACGAACAACAATGCCCGCAGATCAAAGTGTTCCTGTTTGTACTCATCCCACACACGTACACCTTCTTTATTCCACAAAATGAGAAGTTCATCAATAAGTGGTCTCAGGTACACATCGATGTCATTGCCAGGTTGCTTCGGGCCTTGGATGAGCACAGGCATCATAATGAACTTCCGCTTTATGCATAACCAAGGAGGAATGTTGTAGATACTTAGAGTAACAGGCCAAGTGCTATGACTACTGTTCTGCTCTCCAAAAGGATTGATACCATCTGTACTTAAAGCAAACCTTAAGTTTCTTGCGTCATTTGCAAACTCCGGGAATTCTCTGTCGATTGCTCTCCACTGGGACCCATCAGCAGGGTGTCTCAACATATTGTCTACCTTACGGTCATCTTTGTGCCATCGTAACAATTTTGCATGTTCTTTGTTTCTGAACAGACGTTTCAAGCGTGGTATTATAGGAGCATACCACATAACCTTGGCAGGGATTTTCTTACGTGGACGTTCGCCCTCAACATCACCAGGGTCATCTCGCCTGATCTTATACCGCGACGCATGGCATACCGGGCATGCATCTAATTTCTCGTACTCTTTGCCATGGTATAGGATGCAGTCATTAGGACATGCATGTATCTTCTCTATTTCTAGCCCCATAGGACAGATAACTTGTTTTGCTTCGTAGGTAGTGGCGGGCAATTCATTGTACTTCGGAAGCATCTTCTTTTGGATTTTTAGTAACTCTCCAAATCCCTTGTCAGATACACCATTCTTTGCCTTCCATTGCAGCAATTCTAGTGTGGTTCCCAACTTTTTCTGCCCTGCATCACAAGTTGGGTACAACAATTTCTTGTGATCTTCTAGCATCCGCTCGAACTTGATCTTCTCCTTTTCACTTTCACATTCTCTTTGTGCATCACGAATGACCTGACAAAGATCATCAGCCGGCTCATCTTCTACGGCTACCTCTTCTTCAGCTTCTCCCATTGCAGTATCATTGAGGCACGCACCATCAGGAATAATATCATTGTCGTCCCATTTTTCTTCTTCATCTTCTTCCATTACAACACCGGTTTCTCCGTGCTTTGTCCAACAAATATAGTTTGGCATGAAACCCGACTTGAACAAGTGTGAATGAAGAGTCCTTGAGCAAGGATATTCCACTGTATTCTTACATATGGCACATGGGCAGCACATGAAACCGTCGCATTTGTTTGTCTCGGCCGCACGTAATAAAGAATGCACGCCGTCAATGAACTCTTGTGAGCGGCGATCAGCATTATACATCCAATGACGGCTCATCTGCATTACATGACATAAATATCATATTAAAACCTAGATCATAATTAATTATTTATACAACATGCGTGCCACCACAAAAGATACAAATTTATGAAAGCATCGCTACAATGTAGACAATCTCAACTACCACTAAAAGAACTAAAGCTAAAATACATTTCAGGAGCACAAGGATTTCGCGACCAATCTCAACTAAAACAGACAGATCCCCCGATTGTGCAACATCTTTGGGCTTCTTCGGCTGGATCACTGCCTCATTAGCCGCCGTATCTGCCTGTTGTGCAAGATATTTTTGCACGAGTTCAACATACTCTTCCTCCCAGTAGAAGCCTGAACATCGTCCACTGCCATCCCACTGAAATTAAAACAAAAAATTAGAACTTTAATCACAACCATCATGAAAATAGGTATAAACTAACCATAATCATTAAATACGATAAAATAACTCACATTGCGATCCGGACACTTGTAGAAGATACGATCCTTGTTGGGACCCTCCTTCTTCACTCGGTACTCCATCACAATCTTCGTCTCATCATGACACTTGCCACATGGAATGAGAGGAAGGCCCGGCCTAAGTCGCTTTGAAAACCCATGAGAGGCCGAGGACCCGGAAGCAGTTGCCATCTACTCTCTATACTCATTTTTTAATACACTATAAATTTCTTCTTTTATAAACAAATAAAATTAACAAACTATAAAATTATCTACATCTCTAAACAATGATATTTTTAACCTTCTTTCATGTAAATATGCAAGCTTAAAGTGATTTTGAGCTCAAATTGCTTACAAATGAAAAAAAAACCACAATAAAGAACCATAAATATATATAGTGAATAAAATGGCATAAGAAAATGGTAAAAAATGAGAGTATGAGATTGGTAACCTTTACAACTGAAGAATCGACGGAGGAATCGAAGAATGGATGGAGGAACAATGGAGGGAGGGAGGAAGCAAGAACACCAGTGAGCTTCAAAATGTGCTGAGCTCGGGCTCGGGGAGGAAGGAGGAGACGGCCGATTTATAAAGGGAGAACATTTAGTCCCGGTTGATAGATCCAACCGGGACTAAAGGTAACTTTCCAACCCCGGGCGCAGCCACGGCCCGGGAGTAGACCTTTACTCCCGGTTGGAGCCACCAACCGGGAGTAAAAGTATACCTTTAGTCCCGGTTGGTGGCTCCAACCGGGACTAAAGGTCCCTGCCACCTCTGTCTGGCGCAGTAGCCGTTGGGCAGGGACCTTTAGTCCCGGTTGGAGCCACCAACCGGGACTAAAGGTATTTCTAGTCCCGGGGGCAAAAAATTCCGGGACTAGAGCCCATTTTGGCCGAGGATCAAAGGTCTGTTCTCTACTAGTGATCGTAGGACAGGTCGCGGACCTGCCGCACCCAGGTCCTCACAATCTGGTTCTTGACACTCTGATCACTGGCGCTGTCTTGAGGAAAGATTGATACATACAGCATGCATTTCTTCAGATGCCGAGGGCAAGATTCCAAGTAGGAATGCATCCACGCAAGCAGGCCCCGCAACGAATCAAACTCTGGGTTGGTCGATAGCTCCTGCATGAAGTTGTCGCTCAGACGGCTCATCTCCTGTTGGAGTACGTCTCTTGGTTTTCTGGCCAAGTATCTTGCCACAGTAATTATCACTCTAGGAAGCCCGCCGCTCTTGGAGAAAAGACGGTTTGCTACTATTGCTGCTAGTGCTTCTTCAACTACTTCTTCTTCTTCCCAATAGGATCCAATCTCCTCAAGCACCTATGGGCCAAACGAATTTGAAAAATGAACTCCATTAGTACAATCAAGCTACCTAATAGTGATATTCTGGTCGCAGACAACATACATTTGCTATCTGCTCATGAGAGCAACGACAAAGAAGATTGTCAATAAAAGAAAAGAACTGCCGTAAGTGTAAACTAAAAGCCTATGTACGGTTATCTACACTTTTCAATGATACAGAGTATTTGTTCAAATTAATTTAAATAATCTTACATTAGATGGTTAGGTTACCAATGGTGGAAACTATTCACTCTAATTAACTTGACACTGGTGCTCACATCTTCCGTAAATTTATTTCAGGATTTAATACCACAACTATTTTTTCAGTAATAGAATCTATACGGATGCGTTCATTCATTATTCATAAAGATGAGTGTGCGTTCGTACGTATTTATGATACCAACGTGTCTATACCGTGGTTCAGAAAAAAAAAAGTACTAGTTAACACTACAACATTTGTATGCATGGGCATATATTGAGCAACTTCAAAGTACTGGATCTCTTTTACAACATTTATAACATTTTTAACATTTTTAACCGATGACAAGTTCACGATAAAGTGATCAAACATTGTGAAACAACAAGAGCACTGCGGTACCAATATACATGGATCAGGACACAACAGAGAGTAGCATCTCAGCCTTAGGATGCAGGAAAGAGGGCTTTCCACAGACCTACCTTGGCCTCCCGTTGTCCAACACAAAGCTACTACTCAACCTTAGCCACGCAGATCTCCAAGGCCGACAAATATCTAGCGGGGTGGCAATCAAACCTGTTGAATCAGATGGGACGTGCAACTCTAGTGAACTCGGTTCTGGATAGCCAATTGGTCTATGCAATGTGTGCGCTTGCCATACCACCTGGGATCATTGATCAAGTGGACCGACCCCGGCGATCTTTCTTGTGGGCAGGGACTCGGACAACTTCTGGTGCCAAGAGCCTTGTTGTGTGGGAGCGCGTTTGTGATCCGAAGGAAGCAGGAGGGCTTGGCCTCAAGGACTTGGGGGGTGCAAAACACATGTCTGCTGCTCAAGCTAATACACAAACTACATTCTGAAGAAGTGTCGTCATGGGCTACATGGGTTCAGAACAATGCAAGCATTGCATCACTAACGGGTGACCTGCACGGGCAGCATTGGGAGATGCTGCGGTCCTTGCTGCCGATCTACCGAGCTATCACTATTGTGCTCTTGGGCAACGGCACTACTACCTCCTTTTGGCATGATGTGTGGTATGAGGATGACTCCATGGCAGAGTGGTTCCTGGAATTATATACCCACTGCCGAATGCAGGAGATGACTGTCAACCAAGCCGTCCAGGGGGAGCTCCAAAACAGCCTGGTACCTCGGCGCACAGTAGTAGCAGATTTGCAGTTGGGTCACGTTATTGAGATTATTGAACAACAACAGCTGCAAGATACCAGAGATCGCCGTCAGAGCCCTTTGTTCAAGAAGAATGGGGAAGTCGATACCTCGATGCTATATAGGGCACTGAAAACAACAGAAACCAGCCCTGATCCATGGGCAAAATTTGTTTGGAACAACAAGGCGCCCCCTAGAGTAAAATTCTTTGCATGGCTGCTCTCACAAGGAAAGATACAATGCAAGACAAATCTTGCCAAGAAACGGATTGTGCAGAACATAGACTGCGATGTCTGCCAAGCAGCTGAGGAGACGCCGGCACATGTCATTTTTGGCTGCCCGGCAGCCAAGCAATTCTGGGAAGCAGTGCAAATTCAGACCGATGAAAACTGGAACATCCAGGCGCTGCAAGGGATCACACAGCCACCGCATATACCGGCAAAACATTTTGAGACCTTCATATTGCTATGCTGCTGGCACATTTGGAAAAGAAGAAACAACACTGTATTCAGAACGATCACATCACTCAGTGGTGCATTAGCTGCCTGCAAATCGGAGGCCTTTCTGTGGGGAGCTTGCCTTCGGAAGAAGGATAAACAAGTTGCTGATGCCTGGTGCTGTATTCTGAGTAACGCTATGTAAACCAAATTCGGAATGTAAAATGTAAACCTTGTACTTTGGACGTCTGGCTTTGGAGCCACTAAATCAATATGAAACCAGGTGGGGACCCTCTCCCCTCCCGTCCACTTATAAAAAAAAACTTCAATTGAGAAGGAAAAAAGCTAGAGAAATTAAAAAGCATCTGCACGCACAACTACACAAGTTTCTCAGCGAGGCCTTTCTATATTGTAGTGATAGAATTCTAGATCGACTAGGTGCAGATTGAGCGGGTGTGTTCTTTCAATTTGTGATAAACAGGTAGAACATCATGGTGCACGAATCAGAGGGAAAAGGAAGATGGAGATGGAGAGAGACGATGTTACCGATCATCCTGGTTGGAGGAAGTCACTGGCGTCGGTGACGAGGAGGCAGTGGCGGCACCGGTGGGTCTTCCCGTCGCTGGAAGTGCCACCCTAGTCGGTAGGGTTGGATGGTGGGGTGTACTGTGACGTTGAACCTCATAACACTAGCCACTGGCCCCCACCTCCTATTTATGGCACTGCGCGACGGAGGCCCACCAGCCGTGCTTGGGCTAGACGCCCCCAATCAGGGCGCGAGTCAAGGCTCTAGTGGCCGTTGAGCCATCTTAGTGGGAGATCAACCTAACATTCTCCTCCTTAATCTCACCTTATACTTTAAACTTTAGACTTTACTTCAAACTTATTTCTTTTACCATTCCATCACAGATCAGTGCATAGAGCATGCCTCATCGTCACGGTCAGTCGCCGATAGATTTCACAGCTACAATACACATCTCTGATCTGAAACAGATTCTTTAACTTTGGGCCTTTATTGTCCAGAAATCATAGGCTATACCATGAACCCATGTCAACTATGTGTTCTCTAAACATACTGAGTGGTAAGCCTTTGGTAAGCGGCTCAGTAAGTACTTGCTTGTTACTTATATGTTCAATACATTTTAGTATGATTCCGGATTTTCACCTTTACAACGTATAACTTTAATGTCAATGTGTTTGGCAGCACACTTGACCCGTTATCATAGGAGCAAATTACTTAAATGGTTATTGCTATTGACAACCATTATCAATTCTGGGTACAAGTTTCTTAACCATTTTGCATGTCCCACGGCCTCATATCATGCTACACTGTAACTTTGCATCACTGATGATACTAAACTGTTTCTTTGGAGCTTTTTCACAATAAAACTCCAACCACAAGTGTTAGCTACTATGTGGGTTTCACTAAACATCTCACCAAAATTTAACATTTGTACCCACAACTACTTGAGAGTACTTGTTCTTTCTTTCTTAGCATGAGGCCGACATTCTTAACTCCATTCCAGTGATCTATATCTGGACTGGACTTTTGCCAAAACAACCCAGATACGTGAACTATGTCAGGGTAAGTTCTTATCTATGTACTCATTAAGCTTTCAACAGCTAAAACATATAGGACGTCCATCTATAACAATCTCACATTGCTTTTTGGAACACTAAAGTTCTCAAAACTATTACCCTTTACCATGGGAACAGGAGTAGGTTTACCCACATAAGTACTTTATTTCTTTAGAAACTTTTCTTAGCATGTCTATACGATAGTCTTAATACCCTTTTTTCTTCTATCTAGGTGAATTTCAATTCTTATAATGAGAGATATTTCACCGAGAACTTTCTTATTAAACCTTGAGGACAAGAACTTCTCATGTAGTAGATTGACATCACTACGAACAAGTAAGATGTCATCCACATATACAGGATTAGGAAATAAATTTCCCATTCTATAACTTTATACAAATGCAATTGTTCTCTCATTCTCTTTAATCTAAAATTTCTAATTGACTCTTCAACTTTAAATGTCACTGTCTAGAGAATTGCTCTAGTCCATAAGAGATTTCTACATGTGGCATTCCTTACGTTCTTTTCTTTCCATAACAAAACCTCTGGATTGTGCTATGTAATCATTTTCACACAAATCCCATTGGGAAATACTGTCTTTACTCTCATCTGATGTAACTCAGACCATAATGTGCCACTAGCACTCATTGTAATCTATTCATTCGCTTCGCATAAAATCTTTTGATTCAAGTCGCGCTCCACATCTTTACATATTCCCTTTGGAGTCACATTTTGTCTTATAGACCCATCATAGCCTACTGTTTTAGCTCTTTAGGAATTTATTCTAGATCCCAAAATATTATTGATATTATCAATTTTATTTCATCTTCCTTTGCTTCTTGCCACTTGGACGAGTGAACACCTTTCATAGCTTCTTCAAATTAGGTGGGATTATCCTCCATTTGAATTTCACTAACATAGACTTTATTGTCATCAGAAATATCTGATTTTCTTATTCTTTGAGACTTTCTGGGGCCTCAGCTACTAGCATTTCTGGACCTTTATTGCTAAAAGACAATTGATTCTATAAGGTCCTATGTAACAAGATCCTTGTTTACATTATTCATACTCTTTGCGGAGTTAGGTCTCTTTATACTATGCTTCCCAGATTGTCCTATCTTCAAACTTTTTCTTTTTGGGTTTAATTTGCTAAAACTCATATGGCGCGTTTAGCACCGCGTTAATAACTTTAAACGCGTCCAGTATGAATACTGTCTGACTATGCTATCTTTTTATTAGAACTGTAAAAGGTCCATAAATTTAGCTATTTCATTACTTTAGGGGTATCGTTATTATGACCGTCTTACTCTCTCGATGATCATATTCATCTTTTATAGATCACTCTTGCATTCAATGCATAGTATGTATCGCATTATATGAAGTATGAGGAAGTATCTTTCTTAATTGTCTTTTTTAATTGATCTCACATTTCTCCCCCTCGAAATGTGGTATGAACTTTTCTACCACAATTTCAAAAACTATTCAGAACTCTTGTGAATGAGGAAACTTTGATTACTTACTTCATCCACATGATTACATCATGCAAATGAAATTATTTCTTAATTCATGTGGGAGTACTTTTTCTCATTTCACTTCAAGAACTCAACAGAGTCTTTTATCATTAATACTTTTGCAAGTCGCGCTTGCATGTCATTCTTATCTTGAGGTTCGTCTATAACTTTCTGTTCTCCTTAAACTCATTGAGTGTTTAATTACTATGACACAATAGAAGAGCACTGTCAAGCACATGAATCATCACAACTATCTCCCGCCATACAAGATAGATTAACATAAGTATTATGCCAACTTTACCCCGCCATACGGGTATTTTCTCAAACTTTTCCCCCATACGGGTACTATCACCAACTTTTTTCCCGTCATATGAGATAATTCCCTTGAAGGGACAAATGCCAGGATTGGCTCATATTCAATCATCAAATTTAGGAATAAATCTGAATACTCTTTAACACACATGCTTAATCCGACGTTGATCAAATTAAACATGCATGTCACTTATTACATTTCATATCATAATGATTAAGACTAAAAAATATTATATTACTTATGTTATCATGATGATAAAAACTGAAAACTAAATTTTTCTTCATAAAGAGTACATAAAAAATATTTCTTAAACAAGACACTCAATGATTTATCTCTTTTCTTGGATCAATATCCCAGAATTCTTTTCTTTTGAAGTTATTCTTTAAAGAGAACATAGTCCCTCACACAATGACTTTCTTTCTTACGTAACTTGCCCTTAGATCTTTCATCATCCGAGTCACAAGTACCCAGCCTATTTTCTTTTTGCCTTCAAGAATGAAAGCATGAAATCTTTGCCTTCAAATTTTCAACAATAATCAACAATAATGAGCATGAAAATAACCCTAGGTTGGTCTGGTTAAAGACATGCACATTAAACTTTTAAAACTTTATGTTCTATTTTATATCACCGTTGGGCAGAAATAGAATAAAACAACATTCTTCTACATTAATTCCACATCACCGTTGGGTAGAAATGGAATTAACATATGGAAAACTCAATTATCTTATGACTGCTCTTCAAAATTAAATTCTCCAATTGATTCGAATTTAATTAGAAGATTATCATTACAGCGGAAACATGAAAATACATTACATTCTGCTCACTCTGGAGCATCTCTTGTTTCTTATCCATTCTCTGAAAATTGGTCACTTTGATGCAAAATTTATCAGAGATTTAAACTTTAAACGTAAAACTCATAAGATTATAATATTGTTATCATCGACGTTGGTAAGAAAATATCAATATCATAATTAACTTTAAACTTAAACTTATAAATAAACTTATAATATTGTTATCATCAACGTTGGTCAGAAAATAACAATATTATAATTTATCTTGACTATAAACTGACTATTTCTCCAGTTAAAATTTTTCCGTTGGTTCTAACTTTAACTGGAGGATAAGCTTTTCATCATTCGTTGAATAACTATAACTGCTCTTCAAATTAAATTCTCCCGTTGGTTTAAATTTAATAAGAAGATAATAAACTTTAACTTTGCAGCGGAGACATTGAAAATAATCCATTTTCATGTACATATCTGGTGCAATTTTTTCAGAAATTTAAACCTTCAAAATTGATCAAAAGTCATTTAAATCTGCTTTTGAAAATGAATAAACTGAAAACTCAAATCTTCTATGCATTTAGCCCGGCCAGGGACAGTCGACCCATGACCCATCGCCCTCTCCCGCGCCTGCTCGTGTGTCACGACCTAGAGAGGCGGCCCAACTCTTCACCGCTAGCAAGCCGGCCCAGCAAGGTGTCGCTACCCCTCGGCCCAGCGACGCACGCTTGCTCTCTGGCCACGGCCCAAAACCTGCGCGCGCTGCCTTCCCCACGCCCAGGCCGCAACCTGGACCTGGGCTGAGTTTGGCCCAAACAACGTGTGTCATTGATCTTCCTTGATCTGAATCTGACGGCCTAGCATCTTTTTCGCTGTGACAAAAAGAGCACCTGTTGACCGGCTCCCAAACCCTAGCCTTATTTGCTCTTCTCCTCTACTCTCTCCGCAGCACCGCATGGAGTGGACGGCAGCAGCCGTGACTCTGACGGCCGGCGGTGGCGAGAGGAAGGGGTCGCCAGAGCTCCCAGCTGGCTCCCCTTCTCCTTCCGTTACTTATGCTCCTCCTCCCTTCTCTCCACTGCGCCGCATTGGAGAAGCAACAGCAGCAGCCGGCCGCCTATGGTGACTGGAGAAAAGGAGGTCATGGCCTCACTGGAGCTCTCGCCGGCGGTTCCCTGACCCCTTTCTTTCCTCTTCCCCCTCCCCTTTTCTCTCTGCTAACCCTGTAGTCAAGCAAGTGGTTCTAGGGGAGGGGAAACAACCGCTCGTGGCGGCCGGACGTGAGGTGGTGGCGTCACCGCGGGGCCTGTCACCGGCAAGCGCTCGCCCGAGGCTGAGCGCGATGCCGTCGACTGGCCTTGTAGTGACACCCTTTATGGCCCCCCGCCCCCTGAGCCTGAGGTGGAGGACCCGTGCTGCGTGGTCTCCCCGGCCCGATGGCTCGGGTACTTCTTCCCGCGTGACCCCATCTGGCGGCCGGTGGTGAGTTCTGTTCTTCCCGCACTACTGCGGTGGTGACGGCAGCAAGGTTATTGGGTAGGTCCTCTCCTCCATCCTTTCTTCTCTGTCAGTTAGGGTTAGGGTAGGTCCTCCCCTCCGTCCTTTCTTCTCTGTCCCGATCCGTTTTCGAATCAGTCATCTCTTCTTTTCCTTTCTTTTTTTCTTCCCAAACTAGATCTACACACTAGATTAACCTGGCTCTAATACCAATGATAGAATTCTAGATCGACTAGGTGCAGATCGAGCGGGTGTGTTCTTTCAATTTGTGATAAACAGGTAGAACACCATGGTGCATGAATCAAAGGGAAAAGAAGATGGAGATGGAGAGAGACGATGTTACCGATCATCCTAGTTGGAGGAAGTCGCATGGCGTCGGTGACGAGGAGGCAGTGGCAGCACCGGTGGGTCTTCCCGTCGCTGGCAGTGCCACCCTGATTGGTAGGGTTGGACAGTGGGGTGTACTGTGGCGTCGAACCTCATAACCCTAGCCACTGGCCCCACCTCCTATTTATGGCACTGCGTGATGGGGCCCCACCAGCTGTGCTTGGGCTAGACGCCCCCAATCAGGGTGCGAGTCAAGGCCCAAGTGGCCGTTGGGCCATCTGGGTGGGAGATCAACCTAACATGTAGCACTAAACATTTTAAATCATTGAGCATCTCAAGGGGAAATATGAACCTATTGAAGTTGCTAAAGATCTTTTGCACTCTTTTTGAATTAGTGGATTATCCATAGTAAATTGAACTAGGTTTTAAATTAGAAAGGCCATCTCTTGGTAGATGAACTCACAATTGTTACGGACAAAGATGCAAAGAAAAGTTCTCTTACAGATTTTTTTGGGACCTATCGCTTGTAATTTGTCTTTATTATATTTCTTATTATTTTGTCCTATATAGCCCCTTTAATTAGCTTTGTACCGTTTTAAGCTTTTGAATAAAGAAAATAGATAAGTAGGGTTTCCACCTCCAGTTTCATAAAAGAAACAGGGAAAACCGCTAGAAACAAAACTGTAAAAAAAATGAGAATGAAGAATGGGATGCTACCCTATTATTTTCTTAGGGTGTGAACAATATGTATGAAGTGGTATTTATAGGGCATTGTCTTTTTTTTTGAGTAAAATTTATAGGGCCATTGTCAGTGGTCAATAATTACAACCTGCAAAATGTTGGGCCCGATTTGAATTTTTGGCTCAGCCGAAGGAACATAAAAACCCACAAATACTATGGGAGGATCAAGAAAAAAAAGGTGCACTACTGTGGGAGTGGAAAGGAGGGAGAAAAAATATTATTTATCATTACTTTTATGGACAGTCCATATAGCCATATGGGTATGCATTATTTAAGCATCTCTAGATGAAAGATAACATAGTATGCATAGTTTAATCTCTCGAAGCAGAAAAACTTAGTGAGAAAATTAATATTAGCCTATGTTGGGAAATAGGGATCCCGACAGAGAGAGTGGCAGTGAAGGGGGGAGGAGAGCTCGTTGCAGCTCGGCACCTGGGGGTCGAAGGCCTTCGACTAGCGGAAGAGTGAGAGTGAAGGGGGGAGGAGAGCTCGCTGCAGCTCGGCACCCGGAGGTCAAAGGCCTTCGACTAGCGGAGGCAATGCCTAGGGTTTTGAGTTACCCTTCTCCCTCCCCTTGGTGATAACTGACTTCCCCTTTTATAGGGATACGGTTACATCATTTGTTGAGTACAGAAATGCCCCTAGGGCAACTAAGGCATATTTCGGTATATTCCTTTATACTATGCTCCTGCCTCTGCGGCATTAACGTCTTTTTCTTTTGCAACCGCCATTGTTGATGGGCGTTGTCTTGCGTGGGCCTTCAGCCCATTAGACCTTCTCGTCGCTTGTGTCGCCGCCCTTGCTGCTCCTTCTTTTGTTGCGGTTGATCGCCTCAAGCCTTCGCCTAGACTCGCAGCCCTTCTGGCCTTCGACTAGTCTTCGCTGAACCACGGCCTTCAACTGGTCTTCATAGTGCCTCGGCCTCTGATTTTGCACCATGGTCTTCAACTGATCTCAAGCTACTACACTAAATTCTCTTGGGTCTCTTCAAGGGAGAGTTGGCCCACATTCCATATAGGCTCCCCAACAGTAGCCTCTCAGCTACTAGGTTATGGCCGATACTACATGACCTAGTAGATGTTCATACATGAAGAGGCACAATATAGCTCAAACCTTCATTGCGAGGATCGCCGTTGCAGCTTGTGCGTACACGTCTCGCTAAAAACTCCATCCTAAAAATCGTGTGGGAGCCTTAAATTTCTTTCGAAATATTTGGCCACTATCCCAAAATCATCGCCAAACACTTGAAGCAAACACTGTGATGTCCATAACCCAAATGAGCGGGTGGATGTTCCCTAGGAACACAGTGGGATACCACAAAAGCAAGAACCACTTCCCGAACCGAAGGAGACTGAAAATAGGATACTCAACTCCTATAGAGAAGAAGCGAGTTCTCGACTCTAAAATACCCAAGTCAACTAGTGACAAGAGTATCTAGATAGGTTCCTTAGATCGATGGAAGACCAATGCAAAAAGCAGAACGTGAATCTGAGCTGAAACGCGCAAACCGCGGATGAAATAGTGAGCTCGGGAATTATGGACAGGAAATTCAGAGTGCTTGGGCTGGAAATTCCGCGCTACAGGACGAGACAGAGAGAGGGAAGGGACGCACTGCTCAGGAAGAAGATTGGGCAACCGCAGCCTGATCGAGCAGGCCTCCGGCAGAGAGGGAGACGGGCAGGCCACCTGGTCCCCACGTGCCAGCACCGCTCGATGGAGGAGCGCTCGGCTCCTGCTGCTCGCGGGGCTGAAGCGCCCCTGCGCCCCTTGGGGCCCATGCATGCGCACCACGGCAGGATAGGAGCGCCTCTGCTTCCACGGACAGGAGCACCTGCGGACGAACAGGAAGATGGGGCGGCCACAAAAACGACGGAAAAACGAACCAAAACAAAGCCATTGAACCCCAAACTTCGCACAGGCAATTAGGTAATCGCCACGGAGTTAGTGAGCTATCCCAAAAGAATCATCGCCCAATTCAAACCCAAACTCTGGGAATTTCAAGTCATGGCTGAGAACTCAGAAAAATCCGATGGTCATGCGCTCTTTGTGACTTAGCTTCGTCTCGATGTAAGTTTTCGATGACGCCATGTGCCGCCTCCGATTCCCATAGGAACCACACTTAGGTTTGAGGCCCAAACCCGAAAACTATCCACCCGGTGGTTTTGAGGCTGAACCGACTAAACCACTCACAAGTAGCGTACTCTATACACGTCCCATGCACCTCGACACATGTCACCGCCGTCCTCGACCGTCCGGCCATCAAGTCTTCCAGAGCCTCCACTTGACTTGCCTGCCGCCGTCTCGACTTGTCAACACGGTCACTCCCATGTATACTTGCACTTGTTGATCAAATTCACTCATAGGATACCATCACATGTCCCTGTACGAATCAAACCAAAAAGAAAACCAAAACGCCCTAAAATCAACGAATCGAAGCAAAAACAAGACAGGGGAAAAACTGAGAAAAAGAGAGCTACGAAAATCAAAATCACAGACTCAAGAATTGAATCCCAGAGGACTAGAGGAGGTTAGGGCTTCCATTCTCACTTGAAAATCTCAGGACAAAGTACATAGACCAATTTTAGTTCATCTGTGGACCTAATGAGCAAGACCTAGGGGATGGGGAAAACATAGAGAAAGAAACGAAAATACTCAAGAGGTAAGGCTGATAGAGGCAGTCCCCTCATAATTACACATTCCCAAAATGCCCCTAGATGCCTAACTGAGGGCTTTGTGGTCCAGCTCAATTTCTGTTGATCCGATGGCCACGTGCCTTTCATGACATAGCTTTGCCTCGACGAAAGCCTCGCGATGATGCCATATGCCGCCTCCAATTCCCGCCAGAACCACACCCAGGTTTTGTAACCCAAACCCAAATACCGTCCACCCGGTGGTTTTGAGGCTGAACCTACCATACATGTCCCCCCGCACCTTGACACGTGTCACCACCGTCCTCGACCGCCCGACCATTAAGTCTTCCAGAGCCTACACTCGACTTGCCCGTTCGTCGTCTTGACTTGGTCAACACGGTCACTCCCATGCACACTTACACTTGTCAATGTCCCTAGGTGTCAGCCACCACGGTCAGTCATTCGGCTTCTCCAGTCCCTCAGTCCAAGCCTCTGACGTTCGTCCTTCACCGCTCTCGGTCTCTCGACACGAACCCGCTTGACCTTCACCTTCACCGTCGACCACCATCTCCGAGTTCCACACCTGTGCACCACAAGTTAAGAGACATGTTGCACAACCTAACTCACGCCACGGTTAGTTCAAACAACTCAACCCAGACCGCAACACATTGACAATTACTCATCACAACACCGAAGCGTGCGCATGGGTACATATTGACTATGTGTTCGCAATAAAGCGCACAAGTTGTGATGCACCTGCATGCTCCTTTCGCAAACAATCCCTCTTTGTGTTATTTCTTTGTGTTGTGGAAACCAGAAATAGACATTCCCCTACTAAAATTTAGTCCCTGTCACATCGTATGTTTGGACACTAATTTGGAGTATTAAACATATACTAATTCTAAAACTAATTTCATATATTGAGACTAATTTACGAGACTAATCTATTAAGCTTAATTAGGCTCATGTTTGGTCCTTTTAGTATCGAAATACCCGATGTGACGCCTCCTAAACTTTAGTCCCTAGATCCGAATACCCGGTAAGGCTAGGAATTTTTCAAGGTGTGCACAAAGGAAATGGACGAGGACTAACAAATAAAGCCCATGTACGTACAGAAGAGCATACAGAGGATGAAGCAAAGAACGTTTTGCTTTTTAATGGTGTTCAAGGAACCAGATAAGCACACAAGGAGATAAGGTATTTCTTCTTACTGTATGTTGCACACGATCGGGTAGCACAGAATCTCCTGCCCCTCTTCTTTCCACAAATAACTATAACTAGTGGATGGCGCGCGCCCCTGCGCGCGAGAGCAAATTCTATAGGATCATCGGACTCGATGGATTTAGTAGTTACCTTCTTATACCCAGCAGTGCGCTACTAAGTATGGTAGCAAATTTACATGATACAGACATTGAAGTAGGGTAAACGGTATGCCATTTACAACATAATAGTCTTCACATGTACAGGCAGCAAAGTTCAAATTGAGATTGTTAAGTTAGAGACCTATTTCTGTGCAGCTTTTGGGCAAACGTGTTACAAATAAGCAATTTATTTGGGCCTGTAAACACAATGTATTAGATTAAACAGGAGCAAATTGAGACGCACTGGCTGCCCAAAGAAACAACTGCAGAAAGAGGGATTGGTTAGCTACACTGTGATGGGAAATTGCATTCTATAGTCGCGTGGTACAAGGAGCACATAGTATTCTCTATACGTTGCAGCTGAAGCAAGACAATGGTCACCTGGTACAAAGGACACGGTAAATTGATATCCAACCAAAATATTAATACTATTATCAGAATAGCTCCAGACGGAACAAAGGTACATATTACATGAGGAGCAATTTTAGTCTCTTGTTCAGGTATATGTTTGGTTGCACAGCATACCACGCTTTAGTACATACTTCTAAAGCAGATATAAATGGAGGGAAACGATAAATCAATATATAAGAGCAATCACCAGAAGATTTTCTAAAAGCTTTCGTGATCAAAAGGTAATGGGAATCTGAAAGAATTTCTTGTTTTTAACGTAAATCTGAAACAATCTCCAGCGGCATGACAACTCCATTTTCAGGTTGAGCAGAAGAAACTATTGGTACTGAGGTACTCCCTCCAGTTCGATGCAGTTCCTGCCCCCAACAGTGGCCCAAAAAAAAACACATGTGCAAAACTATCCTATTTAACTCAACCATATAAAGCTGAGAAATTGGCATAGCCCAAAAGTATAGTCGACTGTTCAATGAAAACTACCTGATGCAATAAGGAAAGAATGCAGATCACACCCTAACACTATATGAGCATCATGCAATGTCAGAAAATAGCAAAATACCTTAGATATAATCATTAAGGTATTGTTGCTCCCTTCTTTTCGTACTTGATCGAATTTGTCAGCTTGCTAATTTTAGTGCAGCTGCAACCTGTTAATGAGATTTCCAGTAACATAGGTAACCATTCAGAATGCATAGGCACGCCTGTAATTGTGATCAATATCTAAAAAGAAGGAAATCTCTAACATAGGAGAAGTAAGAGCAAAATAGTTGTTTTCAATCTTCATTCATTAGTGTCAGTCACAGAGCTGATGCAATGAAGGCATGGTGACCACCAAAATAAATGTAAAACACAAAGGGCAGACCCAGTGCCAGAGGCTCGCACACGAGTGGGGTCTGGGGAAGGGAATAACCGAAGCAAAGTCTTACCCCGCAGAAATTCTGCAGAGAGACGGCTTCGAACCCAGGACCTGGTGACTCAGTGAGCTAGCACTCACCAACTGCACCAGGCCTGCCCTTCAAAGATCTATATATTTAAGATTGTATATTTATACTTTTAAACTGGACAAATTTCATCATTTCCTACTTAACTCCAAACACTTCTGACCAATATCCTTGAAATTATGAAAATGGTTGGAGATGCCAACAGCCAAGGGCAAAACTTAAGTAGTTTCAACCAAAGTGCACGTATTATCTTTGCGCAGGTAATAAGATTATAATTTCGAAAGTGGAAAATGACAGGCATGATCACGTACCAGAATGCTCTATCTATATCTGAACGATACACGTACCAAACTGCTTTTGTCTATGTCTGAATGAGGCATGCCATCGGAACACAGACCCAAATTTGAAGCTTCATTGTTCAAGCATATTATTTTAGTCCAATTAGTTTTTTTTAAAAAGACCATCAACTTGAATCATTTTGCCAGGCCTAGCTGGTGCTGGACTGTAAGACGACGACAACAACAACAACATAGCCTTTTGTCCCAAGCAAGTTGGGGTAGGCTAGAGATAAAGCCCAAAAGAGACGAGAAACTCCGATGTAGCACGTCGTTAAGAGGGTTACGCCCCAACGAATCTCTTGTGGGTTTCAAATCCATTAGAGTGGCTGTTTTTTACCGTTGGTTCGCCAAACCTTAACACACCCTCCTCCTTTACCCGGGCTTGGGACCGGCTATGTTGAGACGACTCAAGAAAGTCTTCCAATCAACATAGGCGGAGTTAGGTGCTGGACTGTAAGAATTCAATATTATTGTTTGAGCAGGAGCTGACCTGAATTTGACTTTATTTCGTCGAAGAAAGCCGTTGCCTTTTGTTGTAGTCAGTGACAACGATGGATGACCTCACCCAAAGTGGCATGTAGGGAAACCATTGTAGAGGCTGTACAGATCAGCCTGCAAAGGCATGAAAGAAGAGTAAAGCCCAACTACAATGTTGCCCGTCGTTATTTAAGCAGTATAGGAGTCTAGTAATCAGTATTGAAATTATACTTTAAAACATATTAGGTGGCACAGGGAAGTGGCAAACAGTTAATGACCATAAGCTGTGAAGAGTAATTATGTATAACAATTGCATATTTTTTTACCGTAGAACAGCATGGCCATTAACAACTATTACGAAGCATGGGCATTAACAACTCTGTAACATAAGTAATCCAAGGATAGGAGCACATAGATTTAAGTTCACAGTTTGGATGTATTACTTGAAAAGAACGAAGCCATTTTTTCTTTTTTAAAAGAAAAGTATTTGGCCACCGTTATTTTTAGTTCTTATCAAGTCACAAATGGGGATCTGTAGCCAAAAGAAATGTCATGAAGGATCTGCAGCAAAAAGAAGATTAAGTATTCTGGAAGAATGACGAAATGTAACCAAGGATCTGCAGCAAGAAGAAGATTAAGTATAAGAAATGCAAACCACAAATGGACAAGACCTTGTCCTTGGGAGTGTGATCCTATATCAGAAGATGGCGCTAAAAGCATAACTTTGGAAACACCTCTTATTGGTGGCGGCACATAATTAAAGGCACACAATAGGATCAGTCTAGGATTGAATTTAGACATAATTCAAGGTACAGAAATAAGGTCAGTCCAAGTTTTAATAGAGAAGCATATAATTCAAAGTATTTTTGCCATGGAGATTTCCAAAAGTAGCTGAGGAAAAAATTGGTACCCCATCTATACATGAAAATATGCTCTGATTGGCATCCCCGATTGTCTCTGCAGCAGTAGACCTGCATGGTTTGTCCCTGCTTCAATCCATGCCGTGAAAGGATATATTCCAACTATTTCTACCATGAAGTTGTAAAAAAATAGCTGAGGAGAAAACAAAAAAGAATCAATACCCCATCTAACCATGAAATGAGCTCCTTTTCTAAAAATCCATGAAATGAGCTCTGGTTGGCATCCTCCCTTCTCTATGCAGCAGTAGACCTGCAATGTTTCTTTCTGCTTCGGTCTAGGCAGTGAACTATCAGATCATTTGACACAAATAACATAGTGCATGACTCTTCAATGATGTATGGCAATATGGCATTAAAATGTATATACTGCAGTCTATTTCCTTTTTATTAATATATAGTATCCTAATAAAGGATCCATGTCACCTGGTGTGGAAAATCAATAAAATCTCTTACACACAATCAGATCACTGGTAATAATAAGGTGAGCTAGGGGGGAGGGGTGCAAGTACATTGCCAGTGCTAAAAGAAAAATGACCGTAACCACAACCTGTACTGAAACTCAACATGGAAGGAAAGTACAATATTGTCAGATGGTGAGATTACCATGTTCTTGAAATATTAGATCCAACTTTTGGAGTGACCCGTGCATTCTGGGGGCATGGCACAAAAACTTTTACAGAATAGGCTGCATTTAAAAATTTGAGTAGTAAGCAGTGACCATTTGTGGAATAACATATACTGGTGAAAAATAATGGATTAACATGTCCTACAATAACAAAAGTTGGAAAGCGTTCCAGATCGCTCGAAGCAGATTCTCACCAGCACCCGCTTCTCCTGCTTCTGGTTACCTTCTTTCGCTTCTCCTCGTCTTCTCCCGCTTTTCTTTCACTTTGGTGAAGCATTAAGCCTTCCTATGTATCTCTATATATATAATCTGCAGCTAAAGCAAAGGAACAGACCAATTGGGAAAAAGCATAAATCAGGGAAAAGAAATAAGGTCACATGACCACTGTTGGTGATAGGTACCTGCACTGATTTTCATTCTAGAATTAAGTGGATTAAGCCTATTCAAAAGGCTAGCAGTATACCATACTGAGCACGAGGAAACAAATCTTATTGTTGTTGTCTGTCAGCTGTGAAGGGAATGTTTCGTAAGGAAATTAGGAGAGGGAAGAGGAAAACAAATCGAGAGTAAAAAGGAGGGGCCAGCCTGTCAGTAATTTTGGTAGGATCTAAGTATATTTGTATTCTCTAAAAGTAATGGTTATGAGACAAGGTTGTCTGTTTGATGAGCTCTACATGTGTCAAAATAGGAAAAACCATCATATTATATAATTCTTTTGCTAATGACTTTCATCAGCTAAATGACAGCTGGTAAATGAAAACAATCTTATTGATAGGGAAAAAGAAATACAAAGGAATGGAAAAAGACAGTACTTACCAAAAGCACAAGGCAACTGCAAAATATCAGGGATCCTTTGGATGGCAGGATGTGCTTCTTGGCTAGCGAATTGAGAGGATAAAACGAATTCGGTACAATGGATAAGTAACACAACCTTGTTAAGGCAAGGAATAAGTGTGAGCAACTAAGATACTAATATACAAACGAAGGGGACAAAACATTACTCACCAAAAATCCAATGCTTACTGGAAAAGGTTGTCAGTGTAAGTTCGCTTCTTTGACAATCTCAGGTGGCAAATCTTGGTTAGCCCCAAATCCATGAGACCCAAAACACACTCAAATCTCATTGTGTTTACGAAAGAACTCAGTTAACTGCACAAGGCTAACTACTAAACTTGGGCCTAGAAAAATGAACTAAGTTCACAGAAGAGCAATTCTGGTTCCAACTCCCTGAAAGTCTTCATGGTTAGTGTCTATACAGCGAGATCTAGATTAATGTATCCATGGTTCCGACCAGACCAGTGGCTAGAAAAACAGCGAAAATTGTCAATACACATTCACTTATTCAGCTGAAAGTATCCAATCCAACACATAAAAGAATGGAAGCAAAAGGATTACCATATTTGATCCCGGGGTTCTCTCCACAATGCAGAAAGCATCATGCAAGGACCGGTCAATCTCAGCAAGCATGAAGTCATTTGCGCCTCTAAATATTATGGAGACCTGCACAATAGAAAACCCAGCACCACGTAATTATCTCTAAATTTAATAACATAAAAAAAAATCGGCACAATCCAGATTCTCTGGTGCACGCAAAAGAAAAAAATCCTAAAGGAATCCACACAGCAGGGGAAGGCCAGCAGGCCAGCTGACCGCAGGCAGCAGGGGCTAGAGGCATGGCTCGCGGCTGGTGCCTGTTGCTGTCGTCCACCTGACGCCGGTTACGCACTGAGCAGCCATGCAGTGAGCACCGGTGGACGCAGGCCAGCGGCCAGGCGCAGGGAGGCACCCGCTGCAGGTCGCCCACCGCGGCACCGCGCGACAGCCGCCGGGATTCGGGAGCACAAGGACCGGAGGAGATCCGCTGCCTGCCACAGCCTGCACGCCGGCCAGGGCGCGTCCGCGAGGGAGAAGGGATCTGGGGGAGTAGCTATGGGAGGAAGTAGGAGAAGAGGAGGATGACGTACCGCCAGATGCAACCGAGGAGCTGAGCTGCTGCCGCCGCCACCATCGAGGAAGAGGCAGCTAGGGTTTCGTCGAGCCCTTGCGGATTGGCGGGAGGACGCAGCGCCGAGGGGAAGCCGCACCGGAGGCCACCGGCGGTGCCCGTTCGCGCTGCTCCATGGCCGGAGACGGCCACCTTGGGGGCGGACGTGTAGCACTGCGCCGCACGGCGAGGCCGCCGTCGCTGCCGCCCGCGTCGGGCGAGAGAGGGAGAGGGAGCGAGCGAAGAGATGGGTCGGGAAGCAGAAGCGTGGAGAAGGAGAAGCGGAAGTTGTTGTATATATTTCTCTCGGTGGATTCGGAGGAGAAGCCGAGAACAAGGCAGAGAAACCAACGAGAAGCAGCAGAAGCCGTTTCCAACGAAATCCACTTTGATCAATCTGGGACGTCCAACGCGAGATCCAACGGGCGGGAAGATTTGGAGCGACGTGGACACTGGTCCTATGGAGGAGCCCTACGGGGATTCTAGGGGTTAATAATAATTAATGTGACGACAAGTCTTTTGTTAGGCTTTTTTTTCAAGAGAATTGTTGCTTCTATTTTAAATCACATAGTTTTAAACCATACACACACTACATCTGTTTTTTCCGCTCGAAATTAAACAAGCTGGAAAAAATTGATGGAGACAGGAGGAACAAGCGAGTCTGTGGAACGAAGCCGTCGCCTTTCGGCGGCAAGCCCCGACCCGATGGACACTGACCCTCGAGTCCTCGACACGGATATATATGAACGAAAGAGGATTCACCCTTCGCCCGAACGACGGATGGGCGTCACCGCCGCTCTTTCGAGCATCGACTGGTGCTCCCTACTGGGCTCATGCGACAGTTCGTTACTGCTTCTTCACTTTTCAAACTATAAAACTAGATTTTTTACCCTTGAGCTTTTCCAAAACTAGTCAAATAACCCTCAAGCGGTTTTGGACGGTGATTTTGTTATAGTGACAGTGGTTTTGTCTTTTTTATTTATTTATTTTCGCTGAATATTTAAAAAAAACATAGTAAATCACAGAAAAATCATAAAATAGAAAATTCAATTTTGTTGGACTCCACGTGAGTGGATCTACATAGTGAACATATAATATGGTATACTTTCGTACAAAGTTTTTTATGTAGATTTAGATCTATGCTTTTTTGTAATTAATTGAAATAATTCAAAGCTACAACTTCTATGGTCCAATTGTGGTAAAATTTTTATAATGAACTAATTATTGTATGCTTGAACTGTAGTAAAAATTTTATACTCATTGGATCATGTATAACTTAGCTATAGATTTATTTAGGTTTATGCTTGTTAAATCTATGCTTTATCTATAACTAAGTTATACATGATCTAATGAGTATGAAATTTTTACTATAATTCGAGCATACAAAAAATTTCATCACAGTTGGACCATAGAAGCTGCAGCTATAAATTATTCTATTTAATTACAGAAAAATATAGATCTAAAGCTACAACAAAAATTTTGTATTAAAGAACACCATATTATATGTTCATTGTATAGATCTACTCATGTAGAGTCCAATAAAATTAGATTTTTTATTTTATGATTTTTCTATGATTTACTATTATTTTTCAAAGATTTAGTATAAATAAATAAAAAAAGACAAACCACTATCGCTATAGTAAAACCACCATCCAAAATTGCTAGGGGGTTATTTGACTGGTTTTAAAAAATTCAGGAGGTAAAAAAACCGGTTTTATGGTTTGGAGGGTGAACTCACCCTAAATAGTTGGTGAGTTATGTAGATTTTTTCCTTAACATAAATTTGGCTCGATCCGCTCTGCCGGCGCTGGCATACCCTACAGGACGGAATAACTCCTGTAACGGCCCATTAATTTTATGGCTCCCATCAAATGGCCTACGTGTCAAAGCTAAGCCCACCTTGCGCTCCACATGTTGTGGACTTGTGGCACGGCCCGGCTCATGCGAGTCACGGTTACGCCTTGCTACGTGTGGCATGTCTTTGTCTCTCTCAACTTAACAACCAATGCTCGTATAATTTGAGTCGACATCGTCTAGTTAAAAATCTTATGCGGAACTAAGATTTTATTGTACCTAACATTTAGTACAACCCTTAAGAATAATTTAATTAAAAATGGGCCTAATAACCCAATTAATTTCGACAATAACAAGCTCGCCATCATAGTGTACATTGTAAGTACTTCTTTATTCGGCACGGCAGTCACATGTACGTGGCGTTCAGGATGTTAACTCAACAATATAAGAAATGGTATAATGTTTATTTTATTTTTTCTTAACCATACACTACAGGAAACTGGAATTACCTAGAGTGCTAGGAATTTCTTTGAGGGTCAAAATCAAACTGCCAAGGAATATATAATTTCCTTGGAAGTGCCAGTGAACTATCGAGGAAATATATATTTCTTGGAGGTTGAAGTAAACCGCAAAGGAATATGGGTGTTTCCTTGGCGGTTTCCAATCGCCTCTAAGGAAATGACATATTTTCTTGAGTGTAATTGTAAACAGTTAAGGAAACTACTATTTCCTTAAGTGTTGTTCTTAACCGCCAAGAAAAATACCTATTTCCTTCAGTGTTATTCTAAACCGTCAAGTAATTCTCATTTCCTTGGGGGTTATTGAATTTTCTTGAGGTCGGCAGCCAAGGAAATGCTTGCAAGTATTTTGGTGACTCTGATAGAAAAAAAACAATAATATCTTAATGTTGTCTGAAAATTCTAAAATTTGGCATGAGATCAAAATATGGTTTGTACTATCTTGGCATAAATTTTTCAAATCATGTTAATAAAGTTGGACTATACATTATTCACAAATCGATATATCTCTCACATAGTTACATAACTATATGAGAGATGTATCCATGTGTGAACAATGTATAGTGACACTTTGTTGAAATGATTAAAAAATTTTATGGGAAGCTTATACACCCAAAATATGTTGTCATGAAAGTTTTTGGAATTTCCTAACAAAGTTCAGATATTCTTATAATTATTTTATGATAATTTAGAGATAGAACCATAAACTATACCTAACAAACAAATGATTGTTCGGTCTAAATCCAACATATGAGCTAGAGTAACACACATGAGCCAATATATTCTTTTTATGATTTTTTTTAATCTTATCAGAGGTATCGACAGTTCAATTTGGAATAACTTTTAGTAAGCACACATAAATTCATTTAAATTATAGAAAATAACAAATATGTTCAAAAAAGTTTGAAACTTCTACATAACAACATACATATAGATTTTTGTGTGTAAAAAAGTTTTGTGTTATAAAAGTTACTTTTTTTATAATTTACTTTACAAGGTGCTTGAAAATAGAAATTAAAAAGAAAAAACATTATTATTAGTAGACAGTAAAGGAGAGCCGCAATTTTAGATTTGGTCCATCACTGATTCGGCCCGTGATAGCCCACGTCGGGTCATGTCTCATTCTTGACCATTGGATTGACCTCGGACGGCTGAGATATTTGGAACGCAGGATGAAACCCTACCTACTCTCATCTCACACTCCCAAATCTCGTTCGGTTCCTCCCTCCCCCGTCTCTCTCTTGGCTCTTGATCTCTCCCTCCCCTGGTCTCGGCTCTCTCGGACTCTCCCTCTGCCGGATCTGTGAGGAGGAGCAGAAGGGTGAGTGGCGGCAGCAACGCACAGTGGAGGAGGGGCGGAGCGCACGGTGGAGGGCAGCGGCGACGGCGCTGTCCCCCTCTTCTCTCCGCACATCCCCTTGCCAAACCCTCTCTCAGCCCGTACTTCTCCCAATCTCTGGTGTGGAATGCGACAGCGGAGGCGGTGCTGGACGGCGCTGGATATGGGACCATGGCCAGCGACTAGGTAGGTCACACAGCGTTGAAACTTCCCCAGTTCCAAGCGCGACGACCTTTGCGGTATGAAATTAATTCCTCCATGGACTTATAACCTATTTCAATTTCAGTTTGTAATCGATTTAGCAAGGATAGAAAGGGAAAATTGACTTACATGACAATTGAACCTGTTGGTTGTTTATCAAATTGGTTGTAGCATTCTGCAAGTACAATAATATGAAACATACTCTGACTACTTCGACTATTAGTGTGAAATTTACAAGTTCATATGGACGTGTTTCAATTTAAGTTTGTAATCTATTTAGCAAATGTGCTCAAATTGTGGCATGAGAGTATATCACCTTTTGGGTTCAGGAATATGCTCAATGAATGGTGTCGGGCTCATAGTACAACCAATGATGTAGAGTCCAACGATCAGAGTGCTCCTGTTAAGTACATCATAAATTCTGGCTTTAAACACATTGTTCAGTTTGGTTTTTGAAGCATTCAAAACAAAGGCCTTTGATGAATTTATTATTTAAGTATTTGCATTTCTTTAGATATTGTCCACTGCATGTCTGTCACTTTTCATGTGTGCCTAAATCCATTTCAATGTGTCCATCTGCTTAGAATTACTGATTAATTCTAGCTGTTTTTTTATTATTTGGACTGTAGTTGATCTTCTCCCGTTGATATTATATTCCTATCTTCCAGGTTGGTTTACTGCAGCATATGCTGAACAGAGTTACACTCTTTTCACCATTGCTGGCTTGAGGTATATGCTGTGTTATAAAGAGGTGAGTATATCTCAAATTTGTTGCCTTTTCCTTTTTTAGTTTTGCAGATACAGGAACATTCAGTTCATATGTTCCTTTAAGTTTTCCAGTGCGAACAGGGGCGGATCCAAAGGGGGGGCTGGGGGGGGGCTCCAGCCCCCCCTAATTTCTTGATTTCAATGCTAATTACTGTAGCAAAAACTTGATTTCACCGTTAAATCTTCGTGCAAATCAATATCTCTGTTGTTTTAGCCCCCCCTTATCCCGCATCCCACATCCGCCACTGAGTGCGAAGTGCAACACTTGCTTGATCTACATATTTCTATTATTTGCAGCATGTTTAGATTGGTTTGGTTCTCCAGATCTCTTCAGTTTCATTGCATATGGTTGCGTGCAAATTCATTGCTTGCTTCTGTTACCCTCCACTTTATCTTCATCCTTTTTCAAGTGAAAAATGCATGCTTATTTTGAGTTATCTATGCATAAATTATTGAAGGAGACTGTTCATGATACATTTGGATTTGTCAGGTGCTGTATTTGTGGTTTCCTTAAGCATTTTGTAGTCAATTGTATCTATTCCCATTCAGTAGACTTTTCAGAAATGCTTAAGGACAACCACCCCTAACTCTGTGTCATAATAAAGTCTACAATTGACATTCGCTAATATGCATGAACTCAGTTGAATTTTATATGCCATTGCTGCAAACTAGAAGTAGTGACTAGACTCAGTGAAAAATATTCTTAGTTAAGATCCATATAGAACTCAGCAATTGTTTCATTTGCTCTATTTTCTCATGCAGGTATGCAGGCACCAAATCTGTGACTTGGGAGAAAAGATAGTGGTGGAGGGTTTGACACAGAAGCTGATGGGCTTTATTCTACATGGCGGGGAACACCATGACTGCTTAGCCAAGGTAAGCGCTTGTTGGTTATGTTCTTTGGCATGTTTTTGTCTTTGTGAGGAAGTAAAATTCCTGATATTAAGGATCCTTTCTTGCTAATTGAGTATAGCAGTTAGAAAATTGGGCCTGAATCTCATTGAATCTTGCAAGTATTAACACCTAGACTACTATATATTGATAGGGTTTTTTTTTGCTGAACCATATCCATGTTGGTAGCCTTGCTTCTGTAACATCCTAATTTTTTTTATAATTATAAAATAATTAAATATGATTTATTTGTGTAATTGAGTGTGCATTTAAATATAGGGAATAATAAATTTTGTGAAATTAAAATTAATCATAAGGTTAACAATTTGTTTTTGCACTCATGCTGTTGCACTATATTTTTGTGATGATTGGTTTGAGTCAAAGTTCAAAAGATATTCAAAAACATTTGAAAGTTTGATTTGGAAAATCAATTTAGAAAATAAAAAGGGATTCCTATTCATTCTACATCTCTTCCTCAGTTTCGGCCTGCTGGCCATTTCCCCCCCTCCTTGGCCCGCTCGCCTCCCGCGCTCTCTCTTGGGCCGGCCAGGCCGAGCCAGGCAACCGTTGCCGCGCCCGCTCTCCCCCTTGAGCCGCTGACGCGTCGGGCCCACTTGTCGGCGCTCTCCTCAACCCCTATCCGCTCCCTCCGGTTCTCTCGCTCGGTCATGACGGCAACTGCCGCCCGCGGCCACGTCCCACGCGAGTGGGAGCGTCGCCTCCGCCCCGGCCTTCAAAAGGAGTGTGTGACCCCGTCTCCGCCCTTCCTATCTCCAGTTCCCTCTCTCTCGCACTCTTTTGAGCACCCGGAGAACCACCGCGGTGACTCACCGGAGGAGCCGTCCGCCCCGCCGCGTCGGCCACCGTTCTCAAGCCGCTTCAACTCCGTTTTTCCTCCTGGTGAGCTTCGCCTCGTTCCCCGCTCCCTCCCCATACTTCTATTTCCTTGATTTGTGGCCTCTAGGGCCGTGTCCGCGAGCTCCAACGACCTTCTTGCCGTCATCCATGGCGGGTGCCCCTCGGGCTTTTCCCCGGCTGCACTTGTGACGTGAACGAGATCTCTATCCCCTCCGCATTCTCCTCGTAGTCTCTGTTTGGAGAATGGGGCTCCGTAGCGCCCAATTTCCTTGCTCCGGTGAGCTCTCCACCGCCGGCCATGGCGGGCACGCCATGCGGGTGACCCCGTGGCCGTGTTTTGCTCCGGGGCGAGTTCGCCTTCCTCCCCGCATCACTCCGGTGCTCTCGGTTTTGAAAACCGTGTACCATAGCGTCGGTTAGGCCAACTCCGGTGAGGTCCCATCGCCGGCCATGGCGGCGCCACCGTCTCCTCCCCAAAATCCGGCGACCCGGCCTCTCTATCTTTTCCCCCATCTTTTCTCGGCCGTCCATCACTTGATCAACGGCCCACGATCGCCCATACCCCTTCGTGGGTCCTTTTTCTTAAAGAGACCCTCGGTTTCTTGCTTATCCAACCCGCCGTCCTTGGCGTACTTCCGGAGTACGCATTCTCTTTCGGAAAACGTAGTTTCTTTGGTTTATATGAAAAATACGTTTTTAGATTAATTACAGAACTGCCACTGTAGTAAAACGTTTATAAAATCGTCGTTTTAGCTCCGATTCGACCCGTTCAACTTGCGTTAGTTTCGTAATTTCATAATCTACGCATTAGTGCCACTGATAGACCTGTTAGAAGCTTTTGAGTTTCTTGATTAAGTCTAGTTTAATAGCTAGTTTTGGAACCTTGTTTAGCGCGTAACTTTTGCGTTGTAGCTCCGTTTTTCGTGCTTTTCGCGTCGTTGTGATCGTAGCGAGACGTAGATGATTTTGGTAAACATTTTATTCAGATTTATTTATTGTTGGTGTACTGTTCTAATCGTAGTTATGTTTTGCTTGTATGTCTGCTCCGAATTGCGTGTTGTACTTCGTGTCGTTCGAGTTCAGACGGTGAGGAGTACGTCGGGAATCTGGACACGTACGAGGAGCAGCAGGACCAGCAGCAGTTCGTGAACCAAGGCAAGTATAGTATGGGCCTACCTTGTTGTCCTATTCATTATATAACATACTCATTATGCATGTGTCTAATATTGCTCGACTATAAGGACTTCCTAGCAAATTGATGACTTGTACCTTGATTCCTATGGGAATTATTTGCATATGGGTAGAATGCTAGTGCTCTAATTAAACATGATCTACACTATGACTGATGGAACCAATGGATGAACATGATGGTAACAATGGAACCATAGGGTAAAGGTGCAGATGATGTTGATCATGTTGCCCTAAACCCTCCGTAAGGACTTATCTGTAGGGCAAAAGCTGAGACATACAGTGCAACCGTGAGAGTCATATGGCTCTGACTTTAGCTCAGTAATAGGATATTTTCTAGCTTGTTAGAGGTTACCCGAAAGGGCGCAAGAGGGGCTTGCCACTTTGGGTATAGAACTGCCTCTGTTCTGATGTGTATAGCCTGCGGGAATTGTGCCATCGAAAGGGGGTTCTCTATATCTGCCTGCCGAGGAAACCTCGCGGCCCTAACATGTTAGAAGAGGCCTATGGAAGGCTTCATAGTGTACCCTGCCTGTTCACCTTGGAAGTGTTAGGGGGTCGACGGGCTCCGGGCAAATGGGCAACACGACTCACGGGTAAAGATGCACAACCTCTGCAGAGTGTTAAAACTGTTATAACAGCCGTGCTCATGGTCACGAGCGGCCCGGAAAACTCACAAAATAAATGGTTACTTGATACGTGGTTGAACTAAGATGATGATGATGGGATCACACTGATGTTTTCTATTCTTAATTCTAGTAGTGGATCATGTGGGTTAAATGGGAGCTTGAGCATAACTTAATAATGATTAATAATGAAATGTGGATCTACTAAAAGTGCTAACTGCAGTCAACCGTGTCTATCCTTTGTGAGCCTCATGAATCCTCATACTATACTTGCGGAGTACAAGTGTACTCACACTTGTTGCTATTTTGTTTTTGGATAAAAATCCCGGATGGGTAATAGATGACAGTTTCTACGAGGACTTCCCAGAAGATTTCTAGGTTTGGGTCAACCAGTCGTCCTTCCCTGTGGATCAAACGCTACACTTGAGAGTTGCTATTTACTTTTTCGCTTGTTATGTAAGAACTACGTGATGTAATAACATTATGTACGTACACAGTGATGATACTTCTGTTAATTTGTCAGCTTATGTGTGCGACTACTCCTGGGGCGCACATAAGATGTATGCACTCTATATTGTCCTTTAATTGGGGTGTGACAAATTGGTATCAGAGCCGTGTCGACTGTAGGACGCAAACTAGATAGAAATGGTCGTTTCTAGGAGTTTGACTTTATTTATATACTTGCTACTATCTCTATCTTGATATTTTATTAAAATTTTATGCTCTATTCTTATTCTATTGCATAAAATATTGACTCTGATAATATTTTATATCAAAACTATAGATGCCTCGCCTCAGTGCCGCTGCCTACGTCGTCCAATTCATTCCAGCAGCACCTGCTCCACCAGCACCACCAGTAGTACCACCAGTGGAGGCAGAGGTCGTCCACATCTCCGACGAGGAAGAGGAGGAACCCATGGAAGAGGAGGCATTTTCAGCGGCTGCATCTGATGGACCCGCTTCGACCCCCGTGGCTGCACCCATCCCACATGTGGATGCGCCAGTCCCCGCTGCTACACCTCCACTAGTTTCCCAGGCCGCTTCTGCACCAACACCAGTGTCCTCCCCAGCTGCTTCAGAGGAGCCAGAAGAGATAGGATGGACCACCAGGAACAAGTTTAAGGAAGCTCCCGAAGATGCCCATTACCACCATCTCCTTACCACCATGCTAGCCGAGTACTATCTAGAGTTTGCTGCCTCGGTGAAGTACTACTGTGCAGAGCACACGCATCCAGTGGAGGCGGCATACTGGAAGACCAATGTGATCATCACCGCCTGGAACAACACCGACCAATCTCAAGATGTTGTGACTACCCATAGCCACCGAGCCAGGCGTGTCAGTGCCTATGACAGCATGGAAGATGCTGCGCAGGCGGCGTGCCTGTATTACCATGGTCGGCGTTTTGAGGACATGCAGAATGATCGCTACCGGTATCTTCCACGCTATGACCCGAAGGAGAAGACATGGGCGGTGTTGGCTCCCCCAGCTTCTGATCCCACCTTGGACACCACAGTGAGGCACCTCAGCGCCATGCAAGAGGCCAATGAAGCACTCAGGGAGGAGCTTCGTGCGGCGCAAAAATCTGAAAAACGCCTTCAGAACTAGATAGATGAGATGACCGTTCAGCTAGGACAGCCTACCATTTACAAGAAGAAGGCCAGGGTGTTCACCATGGTGGATCGCGCTCCTTAGATGCTTGCAGCCCCGCCATAATGGATGCGTTCTAGATCGAAAGTCGTGTCAAGTTATGTGTGTATTGTGAACCTTTAATTGTCTTGTCGGTTGTGTTGATGAACTTGGATGATTTAGAGTTTGTGTGATTGCTGGAACAGTGTGGGCTTGTCCACATGTTCATTTTATCAAAACATTAAGTTAGAATTGTTTAACTTAGTTGGGGTTTAAATTTCCGCATCACTGCTGTACTGTTTTTCAGAGCAGTCTGTAATATTTATCTCATATCTCTAAATCTCTACGTCCAAAAATTATGAAATTTTTGTGAAAAGAACTAGACTTGTGTACCTTTCATTTCCCACTGGAATCAACTCATTATCAATTTTGGTTTGAGAGATATGCCTGCTACAACCTGGCAAGTCTGTGCAGTCTGTAACCTAGAACAGAAATTGTTTAGCTCAGTTTTTGATGATGTTGCCATCTGTATCAGTGAAAAAGTTCTATACAAAACTTGTAGCAGACTCTTTAAGCTTTCCAACGATGTATTCCACGCCTATTTTGGATTTCTGAAACTCGAGTTACACTTCAGTTTCTGATATGCTATTGTAGACACCCGTCCAGAAATTTTCAGTTATGTTATTTACCTTTTGTAAATAATTTGTAAATTTTTGGAAGATCTCTAAAAGTTTGCACATTGCTTGGAAGCAGATGGCCGCCAGAGGAGGACGTGGCAGAGGCCGTGGACGTGGCCGTGGACACGGAGCTTTAGTGGATCCACCTCCGCCACCGCCGGTGACAATTGAGCAGTTGATGGCCATGCAAGCGCAGCTCATGCAGACAGTGATGGACCGTCTCGGTGAGCAACCAGCAGGAGCACCCCCACCTGTGCAGGTCTGTGACAAACGTGGTGAGTTTCTGAAAGGACGCCCACCTGTGTTCACACATGCCTCTGAACCTATGGAGGCGGATGACTGGCTGAGAGCTGTGGAAAAGCAGCTAAACATTGCACAGTGCAACGACTTGGAGAAAGTCTTGTACGCCTCAGGTCAACTCCAAGGAGATGCTCAGGATTGGTGGGGGTCATTCCAGTATGGACGTCCAGAGAATGCTCCAGAGATCACGTGGAAAGAGTTCATGGAGAATTTTAGGTCCTATCACATCCCTGAGGGACTTATTGAACTGAAGCAAGAGGAGTTCCGGGCTCTCAAGCAAGGGTCCATGTCTGTGGCGGAATACAGCGACAAGTTTGCACAACTGTCGCGATATGCCCCGGCTGAAGTGGCCAGGGATTCTGACAAACAGCGCCGTTTTCTAAAAGGGCTGTATGATGGACTCCAACTGCAACTGATGTCCAATAAGTATGCCAGTTTCCAAGAATTGGTGGATCGTGCTATTGTGATCGATAACAAGCGTAAAGAAATGGACCTCAAGAAGAGGAAGCTCCAGGGACAGGCGTCGGGTAGCAACACTCGCCCGCGAGCTTTCCCGCAGCAAGGTTTTCCGCAGAGGAACCAAGGGCCACCCAACCAATGGAACAAAGGCCAGTATCCCCAGAGGAACCAGAACTAGCAGCGTCCCCAGTACCCACCGCAGTTTGGTAACCAAGGCCAGCAGCGTCCCCAGCAACAGCAAGCTACCAATCAGGCACCACGTCAGGGAGTGCCCAACAATGCTCCAACCAAGAGTGGCACCCCAGGCAACCCCAATGCCTGTTACAACTGTGGAGAGGTGGGACACTATTCATACCATTGCCCAAAGAAGCAGAACCGGCAGGCCCCGCAGAACCAGCAGAACAACCAGAGACCCAACACTCAACCTCCATTAACCGGCAAGGTGAATCATGTGTCGTCAGAATCAGCTCAGGAGGCGCCTGAGGTTATGCTGGGTACATTTAGCGTCAACTCCATCACCGCTACAGTACTTTTTGATTCTGGTGCCTCACATTCTTTCATATCCCAAGCTTTTGTTAGAATGCATAGCATACCCCTGTGTGCCATGAAGGATCCCATGCTAGTAAATTCACCGGGGGTAGCATGTCAGCAAATTATTGGAGCCCTTCTACTAGTATATTTCTAAGGGGGGTAGCTTTCAAGGTAAATCCAATTATTCTGAGAACCGCTGGAATTGACCTTATCCTGGGAATGGATTGGATGAAGCAGCATAGGGCAGTGATACAATGTCAGGAGAAATCCGTTGTTGTGACATCTCCAAGTGGTGATAGAATTTGTGTAGAAGTGGAAGTGCAAGCTCAACCTACCGCCACCGTCAATCAGCTGAGCGATGTTGCTAACCAGGAGAACCAGGTGGTGGACGAATTCCCTGATGTGTTCCCCGATGAATTGTCAGGTATGCCACCCGATCGCGACATCGAATTCCTTATCAAGCTTTTACCTAGAACTGCACCCATAGCTAAGAGACCATATAGAATGGGGGTAAGAATTAGAAGAACTAAAGAAACAAATTAAGGAATTGCAAGAGAAAGGTTTTATTCGTCCTAGTTCTTCACCTTGGGGAGCACCTATTATATTTGTGGATAAGAAAGATGGCACACGAAGGATGTGTGTCGACTATAGGTCCCTTAATGAAGTCACAATAAAAAACAAGTACCCACTCCCTAGAATTGATGATTTATTTGATCAGTTGAAAGGTGCTTGTGTGTTCTCAAAAATTGACCTCCGTTCTGGATATCATCAATTAAAAATTCGTGCATCTGACATACCTAAGACAACATTTACTACCAGATATGGCCTTTATGAGTACACAGTGATGTCTTTTGGACTGACAAATGCACCTGCATACTTTATGTATCTGATGAACAAAGTATTCATGGAGTACTTGGATAAGTTTGTAGTGGTATTCATAGATGATATCCTAATATTCTCCAAGAATGAAGAGGAACATGCTGAACACTTAAGGTTAGTCTTATAAAAACTCAGGGAACATAAATTGTATGCAAAAAGGAGCAAATGTGAGTTCTGGCTGAAAGAAGTATCTTTTCTGGGACATGTGGTCTCTAATGGTGGAATAGCCGTAGATCCCAGTAAGGTGCAAGATGTGTTAAATTGGAAAGCCCCAGTCAATGTTAGTGATATCCGTAGTTTTTTGGGTTTGGCTGGGTACTATAGAAGGTTTATTGAAGGATTCTCTAAGCTAGCTAAGCCTATGACAACCCTGTTAGAAAAGAATGCCAAATTTGTCTGGTCAGACAAATGTCAGGCTAACTTTGAGGAGCTAAAGAGAAGGTTGACAACAGCCCCAGTGTTGACCCTACCTGATTTAAGTAAGAGCTTCTCTATTTATTGTGATGCATCTCGCCTAGGCCTCGGATGTGTGCTTATGCAAGAAGGAAAGGTTGTGGCCTACGCATCTAGGCAGTTGAGAAAGCATGAACTGAATTACCCAACCCATGACTTAGAATTAGCCACAGTTGTCCATGCTCTGAAAATCTGGAGGCATTATTTGATCGGACATAAGTGTGACATCTATACTAACCACAAGAGTTTAAAATACATTTTTACTCAGTCCGAGTTGAACTTAAGGCAACGTCGTTGGCTGGAATTGATTAAAAATTATGATCTGGAAGTGCATTACCATCCTAGAAAGGCAAATGTTGTTGCCGATGCACTTAGCCAGAAGAGCTATGCCAACGGACTTCAGTTGACATTTATACTAGCAGAGTTGCGAGCTGAAATAGAACATCTCAACTTGGGTTTTGTCAATAATGTAGTAGAATTGACTATAGAACCTACATTGGAGCAAGAGATACGTAAAGGTCAGTTGGAGGATGAGAAATTAAAGGAGATTGCTGAGCATGTAGTGGTTGGAAAGGCACCAGGTTTCTGGTTGGATGAGAATGGTACTCTATGGTTTGGGAAAAGAATATGTGTACCTGAAGTGAAAGCTATTTGTGATATGATTCTGTGAGAGGCACATGATTCTGCTTATTCTATACACCCTGGAAGCACCAAGATGTACTTAGACCTCAAAGAGAAGTATTGGTGGTATGGTTTGAAAAGGGATGTGGCTGAGTATGTGGCCATATGTGATACTTGTCAAAGGGTGAAAGCTGAACACCAAAGACCTGCAGGATTGCTGCAACCAATGAAAATACCAGAGTGGAAATGGGAAGAAGTTGGTATGGACTTCATTACTGGATTGCCCCGCACTCAACAAGGATATGATTTGATCTGGGTAATAGTGGATCGACTTACTAAGGTAGCCCACTTCTTGCCAGTCAAAACCACTTATATGGAGAGAATAGTGTGCCTACATGGAGTTCCAAAGAAGATCGTATCTGACCGAGGAACTCAGTTTACATCGCATTTTTGGCGTAAGGTACATAGTGCTTTGGGAACAAAGTTAAATTTCAGTTCGGCATATCATCCCCAAACCGATGGACAGACCGAAAGGACCAATCAAATCTTGGAAGATATGTTGAGAGCTTGTGCTTTACAGTATGGTACTAGTTGGGATAAGAGTTTGTCATATGCTGAGTTTTCATATAACAACAGTCACTAGAAAAGTCTCAAAATGGCGCCATTCGAAGCTTTATATGGACGAAAGTGTAGAACACCTCTATTCTGGAATCAGACAGGTGAAACCCAAGTGTTTGGACCAGATGTCCTACGTAATGCAGAGGAACAAGTGAGGATGATTAGGGATAATTTGAGAGTAGCACAGTCTAGACAGAAAAGCTATGCTGATATCCGAAGGAGAGAGTTGAGTTTCAAAGTAGGTGACTATGTGTATTTGAAAGTGTCACCAATGAGAAATGTGAGAAGATTCAATATGAAGGGCAAGTTAGCACCGAGATATGTGGGACCTTTCAAGATTCTAGAGAGACGTGGAGAAGTGGCTTATCAATTGGAATTGCCAAAAAGTTTATCAGGTGTGCATGATGTGTTCCATGTTTCTCAGTTGAAAAAAGTGTTTGCGAGTACCAGAGGAGCAGATTCCCTTGGAGGAGCTTACTGTTAAAGAAGATCTCACATATGAGGAGTATCCGGTAAAGATTCTTGAAACTGCAGAAAGAGTTACCAGGAGCCGCACTATAAAGATGTGCAGAGTACAATGGAATCGATATTCAGAAGATGAGTCTACTTGGGAAAGAGAAGAAGATCTGAGAAAATCTTATCCGCAACTTTTTGAGTAAGCATCACCCAATCTCGAGGACGAGATTCTCTTAAGGGGGTAGAATTGTAACATCCTAAATTTTTTTTATAATTATAAAATAATTAAATATGATTTATTTGTGTAATTGAGTGTGCATTAAAATATAGGAAATAATAAATTTTGTGAAATTAAAATTAATCATAAGGTTAACAATTTGTTTTTGCACTCATGCTGTTGCACTATATTTTTGTGATGATTGGTTTGAGTCAAAGTTCAAAAGATATTCAAAAACATTTGAAAGTTTGATTTGGAAAATCAATTTAGAAAATAAAAAGGGATTCCTATTCATTCTACATCTCTTCCTCAGTTTCGGCCTGCTGGCCATTTCCCCCCCTCCTTGGCCCGCTCGCCTCCCGCGCTCTCTCTTGGGCCGGCCAGGCCGAGCCAGGCAACCGTTGCCGCGCTTGCTCTCCCCCTTGAGCCGCTGACGCGCCGGGCCCACTTGTCGGCGCTCTCCTCAACCTCCATCCGCTCCCTCCGGTTCTCTCGCTCGGTCATGAAGGCAACTGCCGCCCGCGCCCACGTCCCATGCGAGTGGGAGCGTCGCCTCCGCCCCGGCCTTCAAAAGGAGTGTGTGACCCCGTCTCCGCCCTTCCTATCTCTAGTTCCCTCTCTCTCGCACTCTTTTGAGCACCCGGAGAACCACCGCGGTGACTCACCGGAGGAGCCGTCCGCCCCGCCGCGTCGGCCACCGTTCTCAAGCCGCTTCAACTCCGTTTTTCCTCCCAGTGAGCTTTGCCTCGTTCCCCGCTCCCTCCCCATACTTCTATTTCCTTGATTTGTGGCCTCTAGGGCCGTGTCCACGAGCTCCAACGAGCTTCTTGCCGTCATCCATGGCGGGTGCCCCTCGGGCTTTTCCCCGGCTGCACTTGTGACGTGAACGAGATCCCTATCCCCCTCCGCATTCTCCCCGTAGTCTCTGTTTGGAGAATGGGGCTCCGTAGCGCCCAATTTCCTTGCTTCGGTGAGCTCTCCACCGCCGGCCATGGCGGGCACGCCGCGCGGGTGACCCCGTGGCCGTGTTTTGCTCCGGGGCGAGTTCGCCTTCCTCCCCGCATCACTCCGGTGCTCTCGGTTTTGAAAACCATGTACCATAGCGTCGGTTAGGCCAACTCCGGTGAGGTCCCATCGCCGGCCATGGCGGCGCCGCCGTCTCCTCCCCAAAATCCGGCGACCCGGCCTCTCTCTCTTTTCCCCCATCTTTTCTCGGCCGTCCATCACTTGATCAACGACCTAGGATCGCCCATACCCCTTCGTGGGTCCTTTTTCTTAAAGAGACCCTCGGTTTCTTGCTTATCCAACCCGCCGTCCTTGGCATACTTCCGGAGTACGCATTCTCTTTCGGAAAACGTAGTTTCTTTGGTTTATTTGAAAAATACGTTTTCAGATTAATTACAGAACTGCCACTGTAGTAAAACGTTTATAAAATCGTCGTTTTAGCTCCGATTCGACCCGTTCAACTTGCGTTAGTTTCGTAATTTCATAATCTACGCATTAGTGTCACTGATAGACCTGTTAGAAGCTTTTGAGTTTCTCGATTAAGTCTAGTTTAATAGCTAGTTTTGGAACCTTGTTTAGCGCGTAACTTTTGCGTTGTAGCTCCGTTTTTTGTGCTTTTCGCGTCGTTGTGATCGTAGCGAGACGTAGATGATTTTGGTAAAAATTTTATTCAGATTTATTTATTGTTGGTGTACTGTTCTAATCGTAGTTATGTTTTGCTTGTATGTCTGCTCCGAATTGCGTGTTGTACTTCGTGTCGTTCGAGTTCAGACGGTGAGGAGTACGTCGGGAATCTGGACACGTACGAGGAGCAGCAGGACCAGCAGCAGTTTGTGAACCAAGGCAAGTATAGTATGGGCCTACCTTGTTGTCCTATTCATTATATAACATACTCATTATGCATGTGTCTAATATTGCTCGACTATAAGGACTTCCTAGCAAATTGATGACATGTACCTTGATTCCTATGGGAATTATTTGCATATGGGTAGAATGCTAGTGCTCTAATTAAACATGATCTACACTATGACTGATGGAACCAATGGATGAACATGATGGTAACAATGGAACCATAGGGTAAAGGTGCAGATGATGTTGATCATGTTGCCCTAAACCCTCCGTATGGACTTATCTGTAGGGCAAAAGCTGGGACATACAGTGCAACCGTGAGAGTCATATGGCTCTGACTTTAGCTCAGTAATAGGATATTTTCTAGCTTGTTAGAGGTTACCCAAAAGGGCGCAAGAGGGGCTTGCCACTTTGGGTATAGAACTGCCTCTGTTCTGATGTGTATAGCCTGCGGGAATTGTGCCATCGAAAGGGGGTTCTCTATATCTGCCTACCGAGGAAACCTCGCGGCCCTAACATGTTAGAAGAGGCCTATGGAAGGCTTCATAGTGTACCCTGCCTGTTCACCTTGGAAGTGTTAGGGGGTCGACGGGCTCCGGGCAAATGGGCAACACGACTCACGGGTAAAGATGCACAACCTCTGCAGAGTGTTAAAACTGTTATAACAGTCGTGCTCACGGTCACGAGCGGCCCGGAAAACTCACAAAATAAATGGTTACTTGATACGTGGTTGAACTAAGATGATGATGATGGGATCACACTGATGTTTTCTCTTCTTAATTCTAGTAGTGGATCATGTGGGTTAAATGGGAGCTTGAGCATAACTTAATAATGATTAATAATGAAATGTGGATCTACTAAAAGTGCTAACTGCAGTCAACCGTGTCTATCCTTTGTGAGCCTCATGAATCCTCATACTATACTTGCGGAGTACAAGTGTACTCACACTTGTTGCTATTTTGTTTTTGGATAAAAATCCCGGATGGGTAACAGATGACAGTTTCTACGAGGACTTCCCGGAAGATTTCTAGGTTTGGGTCAACCAGTCGTCCTTCCCTATGGATCAAACGCTACACCTGAGAGTTGCTATTTACTTTTTCGCTTGTTATGTAAGAACTACGTGATGTAATAACGTTATGTATGTACACAGTGATGATACTTCTGTTAATTTGTCAGCTTATGTGTGCGACTACTCCTGGGGCGCACATAAGATGTATGCACTCTATATTGTCCTTTAATTGGGGTGTGACAGCTTCCAATCATGCTTACCAAATAATGTGGACACACACCTTTGTTGATTATGGCTTACAAACAATATAGGCACAAGTTGTTCAGGTTAATCAAGAACTTGTGGTTACTTTGAACTAAATACTAGGAGACACAAGTTATTAGCTTAGTCACAAGTCCGCTATTTGTTTGTGTGAAATCAATACAAGGACATACAAGTCCTAGAAACAAGTTCATGTCATAACATCCAAAACCATTCGAGAACTGATTAACATAACAAACCACTACCTTATATGTGTGTTGTACCTTCAACTTTATCTTTTGTAGATCTCAAGGAGCCAAAACGATTAGCTACTAACTTTATAAGTTGTGTATGGACATTTGTAGGGCACTGGTTCATCATGTGCTACCTCACAATCTGAAGGTGGAGAACGACACTGCTAATATTGGAACTGGTACAAGAATTGATAATATCCCTATAACTCTAGAAATCATGAGTGACTTAGTGTTATGATGGATGGGCTTCATGTAAGCATGCATGATGAGTGGACTTGTAATATTCTTGTTGATATGTCACAATCAATATCATGGTTGATTGGAATATATTGTCATGTGCTAGCGACTAGAATCATGAAAATTGTTGATTATGGCAAGCATTTTTTTTGTTGGCAGTAAACATTTACTTGAGGGCCGGCCTGTAAGGAAATTACAATTACCTTAGAGGCTGATGACAGCCAAGGAATCACAATTTCCTTGGAGGTTAAGGGCAGTCAAGGAAACTACTATTACCTTGGCGGTCTAGATAATTTACTTAGGGGTTGTTGGCCCTTAAGGGAATTAATTTACTTGGCGGTTGTCGACCCTCAAGAAAACTTCTTTTCTCGGTGGTTGCAACATTTCCTTGGCCCTTAGGCTAGTTTTCTTAGTGGCCAGTCTCAAGGAAATCATCCTAGTGCCAAAACCGTCAAGGAAACTAATTTTCCTTGTCTTCTATTCTTAAGTGCGTTTGCTTGATGGTTCATGGCTAAGGATTATTTCCTTGATGGTTTTACCCCTTTCCTTGGCGGTTTTTGGCACTCAAGGCAATTCGGGATCGTGGCAGCGATAATAAAGCATCGTTCAATAATAAATAGTACTTGTACATATAATTTGGGAAAGGCACAATGATGACCCAACCTGGGCGCTGGAAATCAGAAGTCCAGAACATAAGACGATGGGAGAATTAGTAGGCGATGATATATTGCGACGGAAGTGGGTCTCTCAGGCTCAGGCTGGGATGGATCATGGTTGCCTGCGGTGGCTCCATTCTCTACCGCTCGTTGAGTCCGCGCAGCCTAGGCCCAATGTAGACAAGACATTGATGTGGTACAGTGAGAGTATCTCCAACAGCTCTCCTTTCTCATCCCCTGTCCCCATAAACCTGTCATATTGGAGAAAATAAGCCAAATTTAATGCTCCAACAGTTCCCCTTTCCCATCCTCTTTTTAGGTGATCACCAATATCTCCCCCATCTTCCCTTAAATAAAGGGAGAGTTGTATCTTCCCCAATAGCCGTGACCCACCTCCAACTGTCACTTCTCTCTCCTGCAACGCTCGTCGGAGATAGCTTGGTGACTGGTGGAAGATGCATTCACGAAAAGCTTTGCTCCGACAGCCATGGTCATTGTGGATCCGAGGTGAAGGAAGGTGAGCCCCATATGCTGGGGGAGATTATTGGTGATATGTTGAAGCATCTCCCCCAATAGTCTGAAAAAACAGTATTGGTGATTACCAATATCATTCTATTGGGGATGGAGTATTGGTGAGCTATTGGAGATGCTCTGATAGGAACGTCACACCCAATAATAAAGAAGGCGTTTGTTGGTAACATAATCTGATTACCTCAAGCAGCTAGAATGGGTTCTAGATGGATTATTGGGAACGGTGAAAAAGTAAGATTCTGGGAGGACAAGTGGTTACGAACCTCTAGCTTAGCTATTCACTATTGGAAACTTTATAGATGGGTTAATGAGAAGAATAAGTCTGTAGCTAGTCTTTGGGATGGTACAGATCTCAAATGTTCCTTTAGTAGAACAGGTGATGAAAACATGTTGGTGCTTCGGGAAGAAGTTTGTCAGATTGCTTCAACAATCAACTATAGTGATGAAGAAGATTCCATGATATGGCAGTTTTCTTCAGATGGTAGATTTAGTGTCCAATCTTTGTATAAGGTAGTCAATTTCAGAGGTATCCAGCCGGTGTTCGCTTCTTCTATTTGGGATATTAAAATCCCTCCTACAATTCAGTACTTCATGTGGCTTCTTAGCAAGAACAAACTTCTAACTAGGGATAATCTGAGTAAGCGGAGAAAAGTGGAAGATCCCACGTGTCTGTTATGTAATGAGAGGGAATCCATACAACATTTGTTCTTTAGCTGTGCTGTTGCGAAGCAACTCTGGCATGTCTTGTCTAAAATCTTTGACATTCAGTTAATAACTCTTTTGAAGATATTGGTAAATTTTTGTTAAGCAACAAACGCAATGCGTTTTGAATATGTTTACCTTGGCTTCTGTCTGGTGCCTCTGGAAACTTAGAAATGATTTGTGTTTTTAGAGATCCACCTGGAAGAGTATGGGTATACTATGATACTTATTTCATATCATAAACTTTATTATCTTATATATATAAATTTAGTCAAACTTAAGATGTTTTGACTCTCTAAAAATGTTAGAATTAATGACTTATAAGTTGGGACGGAGGGAGTACTCTTTTGCAAATAACAAATGGGTTCTAGATTTACATCCTTCCTAGGACGAAGGAACACACTGTGTGCCAGTAAGAAAAATCAGACTTGTGTGAGAGAGTTTGTCATGTACTAGGGACAAAGTCAGACTCATGAGAATGGAAATGGACTATAAAACATAATTGAGCAATCATAGTAGGCCAGGCCCTCTGCGAATGACCTTGAATCACTTGCAAGTTGGAAGGATAAGTATGAACATGTGAAAGATTCCTTTTCTCAACTAATTAAGAATGTGAAAGATTCCTTTTCTTAACTAAATCACAAGAAATGATTCCGTTTCTCAACAGAATCACCAGAAACAGTACCAACCAGCATCACAGACATAGGTATCAGAGCCAAAATGTTTCTATTGTTCCACGTGAGCATTGAAAAAGGGCAGAGGCTAGATTCTATTTCTCGTCTTCCCTCTATAACAATGATTTTTATTTTTTAGTTAAATCTTTTGAAGTGCAATAATTTTAAATAGACTGTATTTAAGTTGTTTTTCATGATTTTTTGAAGCATATTTTTATTTATATAACTTTTTGTTATAAAAATATTTTTGGAAATCAGAATTTGGCCTAACAGCCAAACGGTATTGTAATGCGATTCTGATTCACCACTTGAAACGTTTCCTGAGAGAATCTAGATCCGAAACATTTCTACTATAATCTAGAGCCCTGCCAAACAAGCCAAATGTCGATGCCAAAATGCATCCTCCACTAGTACAATGAAGCTTTGTACTTGCTGTCCCAAACCCATTTTAGAACATCATGTGCATGTGCACGTACTTGTACTTGCTTGCTCCGTCTTGCCTTTTGCTAAGATCAAGTCCTTGGTGATGCCTCTGGGGCGGTATTTGCACTAGCTTCAAGTTCACTTATCTTGCTAGGTAGCTCAATATTTAAATTTGCAAAGACTTCGATTTTGCCAACGAGTTCTTTATAACTAGATGTTAAGCTAGCTAGTTTTGATTTTAATTCTTTTAATTGTTTCTCTTTCTTAGTGCAAATTTCTTAGAGAAACATGATGGCTTTTTCAAGTTCTTCATAAGAAGGTTTTTCATCATCACTGTCACTCTCACTAGAGCTTGAGCTTTCAATGTCACCTCATGCCACAAAAGCACATTTGTGAAGTGCTTGATGACGAATGCTTGCAGCCACCTCTGTTGTGCTTGACTTCTTCACTTGAAGAATCATCCCAAGTGTTGACTGTTGTGAGGGCTTTGGTTTGCATGACTTCTTCTTGGTCTTGGATGTGAACTTGCTTGGACAATCTTCCACAAAGTGCCCCTTTTTACTGCAACCAAATCAACCTTTCTTTGTTTGTGTTCTTGTTTGGTTGGTAAACATGATATCATCAATGGAAATGGGAACACCCATGACAATTGACGTTTAACTTGCGAATATTCTTCACCACTCCTATTAATTTGTTGGTTTCTTCATCAACATCAGAGGAGGAGGTGGAGGCTTGATCATCACTTTCTTCTTCTTCATCATCATCACCCTCATCTTCATCTTCACTTGATGAACTTGAGCTTGAGCTTGATTCAACTTTTTTCCTTGCCCTTCATCTTCTTGTGCTCATTACATATTAGAGCAATGCTTTTGCTTTATGAAGCAGCTTCTTCTTGACCCATCATTCATGACATCTTAGATGCCACTAGCTTGCCAACGACAAGTGCAAGGGTCATTGTGCTCAAGTCCTCCATGTGTTGTGGAGGATGGTGATGATGCTTGCATACTTGCTATGTGGTAGAACCGAGATGGTCTTTCTCACAATGTTCGTGTCACCTTACTTGGTTAGTCCAATAGAATTAAGCTTATTGATAGTTAGATTCAAACGAGAATACATGTCTCTAACAAGCTCATTTTCTTTCATTTTAAAGGAATCATAATTTTGTTTAGAGTAAAATGCACCATGAGTCCTTAAACTTTTTATGGGTTCCCACTTGGTGAATGGAAATGCTAGAGTGAAGGTATGTCCTTAGGCAAAGGGGCGAAGGGGATGAGTGGGGATGTAGATGGCTAGGTGGGATGGATGGTAGATAAGATAAAAGGTAGATAGCAAGCAAACTAGAGGTATGGCTAAGCTAATTGGGAGAGAGAGCGAACTATTTATCTTAAGCAACAAAGGTAAACTAAGGATTCGAGAGAACTCTTTAGTACTATGGGGTGTACCTGCCCTAAACTCACCCAAAGGTTGATTAGGCATAAAGAACAACGAGGCCTATGTTTTAATAACTAGACCCAACATGGTGGAATACAGAGGATGGATAGGGCTGTCACCACCTGCCAACTACCACAATCTATCTAGGGATCTAGCCATATCCACAGGTAAGATATAGTCTAAGATCCTCCTTAATCTATAAACTTACTACTTAGATCCGTGCTTCGCTAAAATGAGATCGAAGTACCCTAACCAGATGGTGGAACCCGTACTAATGAACATCACACTAAACAAAAGGATATCTATGCTACTTATGCTAAGAGCAAGCACCTAAGCTCACTCAAGATGAACAAGAGTGAACTAGAACTTGAACAAATCAAAGCTATATTAAACAAAGTAGAGTACTGGATAGGATAAAGTAAATCCTAATGAAAGAATACAAGAGAGCTATACCAGACCCAGAAGACTCTTATAGACTCTGAGCAAGCTCTACTCTAGCCCTACTTCCACTACTACCCTACTACTACTTCTAGAGCTACTTCTTCTAAGCTTGGAATGCTTGAGAATGAATTGGGATGAAGGGAATGATCTTCACCAATCTCCATACCTCCTTTTATAGTGTGTAGAAGGAGTGGGGGTACTTGTAGGTAGCTAGTAGAGAAGGTCAGTGGGAGTTAGTGGGCCATCGGCCGATGCTAAGGGGCATCAACCGACCCTTGGTTCCACCGCCTCTCCATCTATGGTGTTGGATGGCTCCTGGATGGTGGATGCATGTAGGTACGTTGGTTGCTTTGGTCAGTAAGTTGGTAAGTGTGGTGGTTGAGGCCCTCTAAGTGGATGACAGTGGGCCTAGGGATCTAAGGGAGCTCAACCTCGGCCTTTGGATCAAACCATCATTGATCAACGGTGTAGGGGCACTCCTGGGTGTGCCACCTAGCTCTCCCTCGGATCAGTGACATGGCAAGGCTAGGTGGGCCATCGGCCAATGCCATGTGGCATCGGTTGACCCCACCTAGTGGGCCCAAGTCCCCTTGCCATGTCCACTTTGTTCCCTTGCACTTCTTTTGTACATTTTTGTGAAAATTTTCTTCATACAAATATTTTTCCAAGTACAAGTGGAACTAGGTGAATTATAAAGAGAAATTAGAGCATGTGATGTTGTTTTACCTTGCTTTTGGGTGAAATGTTGATAGTCCAACTAGGTGTTTGTGACCATCAATAGTTGTGAAGTAAGATATGGTAAAGACTAAAGAAATCCTATCTTTCTATGAAAGCTCTTGGAGATTTCTGTTTTGATAACTTATCATTGGTGAAATTTCCTACCATGGCCAAATGTGATTTATGATAGAAAACATTCCACATTTGCTACTTGTCTTTGTATTGAGCCTTTTCAAACTTTGTTGACCCATGTTGAGAGATTTGTCATGCTCCCAAGATCAAGATCACATACACTACACCAAATTTATGCTATGCTTCTACACTGGAAGTAAGCAAAAACATGCATTTCCATTTCCACCAAATAAATACTCCATGTATTCAAGCATGATCTTTCTCCATAATTCTTGCAAATGAGGCATGGGCTATGAAAAAGTATTGAAAAAAAGAGAAGATAAAAAAACAGAGAAATATAGCCATGCTCAAATAAAGATGGAGAAAGAATCATGTCATGCTAAGGAGTAATCATGATCACCACGTTCCCACACACATGCACACCTTGATCTAGTGGTATGACATGTTTCTCCATGGATCCATTGTTTGACTTAGCAATAAATGTAATGCAAGTATGCCTTACTCTTATCCTACCTGGAGCTCCACATAAGCTTAATAGAAGTAGGAAGAAAGGCAAAGTTAATTCCTTGGTGAGGATATATACACTAATGAGTGATTTGAGAGTACCACTTGAGGAGAAGTTATGAGCTATGTTTTCAATAGTAAAAATTACAAAAACTTCAAGTGTGCTTAATAAGGGGGTAGTGATGACTTGGTGTCACAGCAGTTTCGCTTTTCAACCTCTCAAGGCGACATGGTGGACACTTCAAAACCCACAGGTACAAGGAATGACATGGAATATCTTTTATACTAGCATCATATCTTTTGAAGTCATACTTCATAGTTACATTTACCTTTGCTCGAGGATGAGCAAAGAACACGTGTGGGGGAGCTTGTTGGTGGTCCTTAACTCTGAAATTTAAATGCCAAACCCTGCATAAATTCTTCTTAGTTGAACACCAAACTTATATTAGGATTTATAACTAAAAAATTTCACAAGTTTTGGTGATTATTCATTTGCAAAGGACATATTAGAATAACACTGAAAACGTGCTCGAAATACGCAAGAAGCAAAGTGTAACACTATCCGACGTGAGCACGAGGGGGAAAGGGCCCACAAACTAGATCCTAGCAGACCAAAATGGGCCCAAGCACACGCAGCTAAGGCCCAATCCCAATGGGGGAAACAACCTATGGAAGGTGGTCGCGGGGATGTGCCAACCAGGGTCGGTCGACCCCAGGGATCGGTCGATCCCCTCTTCGTGCCTCTCACTCCCAGCTTCCAAGTGGCGCCTCCTAGTGAACCCCTCCAAGCGGTTGTATGCACATATCCAAGGAATATTCCTCCAAACCGACCTTTTGTACTATTATAAGAAGAGGGAGTGACCCCTCACTCTCACACACACCACAAGGGAGCACTCCACTCCACTCTCAAGATGTAGTAGTAGAATAGCTTCGTTGTGAGTTAGGGAGAGTCAGCTATGCTCAGGTTCGGGAAGGGTCCTAAGAGTTATGGTATAATCATGTATCGTATCGTTTCTTTGTAAGACTCTAGTGTTTCATATTTATCTTCTCTAATTAGTTGAACATCTTTCATGGTTATCTAGTCATGCCTTAGTGGTTTAACTAAGTATGGTTAGTATAGTTGTATCACACCTTGGCATGGATCTCTGCTCGCATCGAGTGCTCTAGTTATAGTACTTGACTAGAGTAGTAATCGATATTATAGACATGGTGTCTAGACTATAGGTTACCTGAGTTTGCGCCCAATCCCACAGATAGTTGTGGTAGCCCTAGAGGTGATAGCTTTGTCAGGCCTTTGTAATCCACCATGTTGGGATTGGTGTTCGTAGAGCTCCTTGGCAGCCTTCCCCCGACTACGTTTTCTCACCCCCCCTCGAGGGTTAGAAAGATACTGCTACTCCAAAGTGTTATTGTTTGTGATCGCTATGTCTTACCCATGCTTTAGTTATCCACTCTGGTTTGTACTAGAATAGAACAATAGTAAAAGATAAGTGAATAGGAACCTTGTACTCCCCCGTTGTCCTCTCAACGCTTGACTGCTCTTTTATCTTATCATGGAATTCTCCTATGTGCATCATTATCCAAAATTCCTATTTTATCACTTATCGCCGCATTAGTCTAGTCAGTATACTAGTTAGTAGATGTGTGATGGTTAACTATCAACTTCTTTAACCATTGCTTCCCTGTTGATTAATACGATACCCTAGAATACTCCTAGGTGAAAGCTACAACGATATCCGTGTGCTTGCAGATTTATCTGTTTGCATTAACAAATACCAACATTGGTGTATTTGAGACTAACACCATTTCAAGGTTATCATGTGTGTAGTAGTCTCATTGCAAGGAAAATGGACTCCCTGGAGATAAGCATCATGCTTCAATTCAAAATGGTGTCAATCAAATCGAATACCTTGAATTTGGTATCACTTGAAACCAGTATCAACTTGTTGTCTTTCAATTGGCACCTATTATATGCATTCTCCATACGTTATATAGATTAAATTCATTTTGTGCATTAAATTTCCATTTATGCATATGCTTTGCCATCCACCATATATATGCATACACTTAGGGGGAGCCTCCCTAGCAACAAGGAGCAACGAGAAGGTGGAGCTTTCAGCAAAGGGAGAAGAACAAGGGGCTAGGTGGTGAAATCAGTTTCTCCCACTTGTTGAGAAGCTCAACAACACTCCCTAGACTGCCTTGGTAAGATGGATTCGAGGTTAATCTCAATTTTCATCACAATCTAAACTCTAGTGTTCTTCACCTAGAAAACATCCCCTACGCACTAGATGTGGATTTCATGCAATATAGCTAGATTCAACTAGCTAAATGTGGTCTATAGAACCCTAGGAACACCGTCACGAAAATAGTTTACAAATGCAAACACTCTAGGGTTGGATTTCATTCTCGATGTCCTTAGAACACACAAACTTTGTTCTCGTGGACAGTCTGACAGTCGGACAGTCCGCCAGATCGCACACTTAGATGTTTTCAGCACCAACCATGTCTTGCTCCCACGGGCCATCCTAGTGACCACCGCGATTTGGGATGGGGATTTCTTTTCTTTTGTATTTTTGGAGGTGGGGACAGCATATTGCAACCAAGGCAGATGGCAGCTATGTGTTGATATGAACCCTGTTTTACTTCATATAAAATTCGGTGTAGACAATACATAGTGCTATTGTGTTAGGTAACTTTACATGGAAATCCTTAAAGTTATTGTTAATTATAAATTCAATGAACAGATTGTACAATCATATTTACACAAACAAATGATTTTCTTCTTTTTAATATATCAGGTTAAATATCAGTGCCAGTTTAGCAGTAGCGGAAACAAATTGTGTTGTACCTGCGATGAAGGTGAACGGGGCGAGACTAGCTTCACGGATGGTGTGGTACACCACGCACTCGACGCTCAGGTAGCCGATAGCGTAGACAAAGGACAGGAACGTGGCTGCGTACAGTGGCTTGCTCTGGAGGTTGAAGGCGCACAGGAAGCACAGCGTGGAGGACAGCAGCGTCCACACGGCAATGGTGCGCCCATGCGCGTCGGTCACTGAAAAGCCCAGGTCATACGGTACGGGTTACAAGCTGAAAGCATAAGCATCAGGACATGCTCTGAATGAAGGTTACCAGCACGAGCACGCACTCTGTGTCTCGGATAAGATGGCAGAGCAGAGCGACGCGGAGCCGAACAAGCACGAACAGGTGAAAGCAGAGCGGAAGGCGCCAACAGCCATCAGCCACCAGCCCAGTGCGGGCATGCCGCGCTTCTTCAAGGCGCTGGCCATGGCGGCTTGATTGGGTTCCCAGGGCAACAACGACCACACAATATATATGGAATATATGCTGTTTATTATGCCTCCTTGCTCCATTTATAGGATACCGAGTAGTATTAGGCAGTGCAAAAAAACATCCAAGTCCAATCGTATAAACAGAGAACCCAAAATATCACTACTACATAAAAGACTTTTTAGGGGCGGCTCACAAGGGTTCGTAGGGACGGTTTTGCCAGCCGCCCCTACCACACCGTGGCTAGAAATGCCCATTTTGTAGGGGCAGTTAGCCAGCCACCCCTATAAATGGATATTGAGCTGCCCCTACAAATCATTTTTTGTTAATCCGTGGAGGCCCCCATTGGTCACGACATTTTTCAGACCTCCAAAAATCGAGATTCTAGACCTCAAAAAATGGCAAGTCGCGCCATTTTTCGCGCGAAAATCACACGATACACGGTTGCTGGCTTTCCAAGCGACGACGTCCCTCTCGCGCATGCCCTCCTCTACCACTGCACCCCTTTGTCACTTGTGTCTATAATCCATTTTGGTTCCCCACATATTATACTAAACTAAGTGTAAATTGATTGTTTGAGGCCTTAAACGAATTCAAATCAAAATGCTTTCAACTACAAAGTTTCATAACTTTTGAAGATCTACAACTTTTATTTTGGTAGTTCCTCCATCCGAGGTTGTTTACAAAATTTGGATTTCAAATTTGAGAAATTTAAACGTAGTTTTCGTTGACATGATTTCAAATCAAAAAGTGGTCGACTACAAAGTTTCATAACTTTTTGAGATCTACAACCTTCATTTTGGATGTTTCTCCGTCCGAGGATGTTTGAAAAATTCAAATTTCAAATATGAGAAATTCAAACGTAGTTTTCCTTGGCAAATTGAATTCAAATGAAAAAGTTGTTAACTACAAAGTTGAATTACTTCTCAAGATCTGCAACTTTCGTTTTTGTTGTTTGTCCATTCGAGGTCATTTAAAAAATTCAAATTTTAAATTTTTGAATTTTTTTTTTCATGACAAGATGATTTCAAATCAAAAAGTTGTAACTACAAAGTTTCATAACTTTTTGAGATCTACAACTTTTATTTTGGTTGTTTCTCCATCCGAGGTCGTTTGAAAAATTCAAATTTCAAATTTGAGAAATTCAAACGTAGTTTTCCTTGGCAAAATGAATTCAAATGGAAAAGTTGCCAACTACAAAGTTGTATAACTTCTCAAGATCTAGAACTTTTATTTTGGTTATTTAGTCATTTGTTCATCTGACATAGTGGTAGTAACATTGTTAACAAATCTAATATATCTCTCTTGTATTCATAAAGTATACGAGAGATGTAAATTTTGTGAACAATGTTACTGTCATTTTGTCGAATGAAGAAATGACTAAAATAAAAGTAGTAGATCTTGATGAGTTCTACAACTTTTATGTTCATGACTTCTGTCACACCCTAAAATTTACTATTTTGGGTTGTGCATTGAAAACACTAAATAAATAAAAATTTTAATGTTTGGATTAAAAAATTCTCAAGTTTAGTTTATTTTAACATTAGTAAGTAATAGAAAAAATGTGGTTTCAATTTTTCTATTTGAACTAATTTGACGGGCTTTGGTGTGATGTTGCTTATTGCTTGACTATGTTTTGTGATTGCGAAAAGTTAGAAAGCGCGTTAGTAAGTTGTTTATCTTTCACCGGCTTGTATGTCTTTTTCCGTAATCAAATACCTTTTGTTCCTTAACTAATGGAGGATAATGGTCCGTAAAATTCCATGTTGTAGCGTTTTTTTTATTTTGTTTGCTGGCCAATTTAGCTTTGCTGAGAGAATGGCATGTACGGATCAAAGAAGTAGTCATGCCACGTACTTGAATCTTGATGATGCCAGGCAGCACCGGCCAGCTGTTCTCGTAACCTATCAATTTCTGTTTTCCTTTCCAATCCACTCCATATCCATCACGCCATGCCCATTCATAAATAGCAATCTCCTTCACCACGGTTGCCTTTGGCATATAACCCTAATCTATTCTCTCTCTATATATATATATATATATATATATATATATATATATATATATATATATATATATATATATATATATATATAGAGGGAGAGTATACTCTGTAGCTAGCTACAGAATACGCTATTCTGTAGCCAGGCCACCGGGCGCACCAGCGAGATGCAACCGGCCCTGACCGAGCCTGGCGTTGCATGCGCCATTAGGCCGATGCTTTAATTACAGCCACGTGCATGCAGGTCGTGTAACCACCGCCAGATGCATGCAGATCGTAATTAACGCTGATATGCACGTAGTTTACTATAATGGATTTCATTGCCCACAAAAAAGCTTGCCGGCTATTACGTTATCTACACACGTGCATGCGAAGCTGGTAAATGATTACTATAATTTTGATATTTTAAATGGCTGGATATAGTAATGAGGATGGGTACTTTATTATGATATTTACCATAACAAAATATTTACGATAATCTGAATATACGGTTACCATAGTTAGCACAGGGAGTTACCACATTTTGATACCAGTTACCGTAACAAATAAGGTTAGTTACGACAATACCAACAAATAATTACGATAGTTTGAGTGTGATGATAAAGTTAGGAGTCACCGGAATTTGATATTTCCAAAGTATGTTACGACAATATATGTCATGAATTACTATAATCCATGGTGAATTTACGATTTTTTTTAAAATGAATTACTATAATCCATGGTGACCAAACAATATTAGGTCTTGCTGCGTATAGCTAGCCTGAAGAGGATGAAGGCGGAGAGAAAGGCCAGCAGGGTGGTGGCGAGCCTGGCTGTGACGGCGCTAGCGACGCCGTCGCCGGCCGGCCTACAGAAAGACACAGATCCCCATCCAGTGCAGCTCGGGTTGGCCGCGCTTGGTGACGACGCAGGCATGCAGCACGGCAGCGACGGCAACCAGCAGCACGTAGTCAACGCCTGGTCACACGAGAAGACGCGCCAGGCCAGCAGGGGCCGCAACGCAACCGACCCAGCAGCATGCCGCCACCGCCGGACATGGCCAGGGCGACCCAACAGCACGCCGCCTGCAGCAGCCTAGATGTACCCAGCGGCCATGACGGTGGTGGCCACCAGGAACGCCATGGCCTTCATGTCCGGGGCCGCCATCCGAGCTAGACCGGCTGTGTCGCCGTCGGGGAGTGCCGTGCGAGTGGGGGCGGCGAGCCGCGCCGCCGCAGGTGCCACATCTATGAAAAACGGATTCACATGGCGAGGCGCTCCTTCACCGCGACCAGCCTGATCCGAAACGCGCAGCCGCTTCACCGACAGCGCCGCGTACGCGAGATGCAAGACACAGCACGCCGCCGCCGGAGGGATGCACCTCAACCGAGGGACGCCGATTCCGTGCGAGCAGGTTGTGTTGCCGCTAGGGCCACCCGCCAACGCGGGGCGAGATGCCGCTGGTGCCGCCAGTGGTGCAGGGAGCGGTTCCGAGTCCACGAGGATGATGCTGGACGCACACAGGCCAACGGGGAGGTCGTCGCGCCGGAGATGACGAGAAGACAGGGAGGGGCCATCCGAGGCCGGCCGTCGTTGGTTGCCAACGGAAGGGGTGCCGCACCATGCGTGGATCTGGCCAGATAAGATGAGAGAGAAGGAGGTGTTCGACGGTAAAATCAGGAGCATTCAATTAGCGCACTACCGGAAATGCAGCCTTTGCCGAGGGCTTCCGGCTTTGCCGAGGGCTAAATATCGGGCACTCGGCAAAGACCCTCTTTGCCGAGGGCCGGCCCAAGGAGCCCTCGGCAAAGACAGGCCCTCGGCAAAGAGGCCTCTGCCGAGGGCCAGCCCTCGGCAAAGAAACGGCCCTCGGCAAAAAAAATCTTTGCCGAGGGCCTCCCTATTGGCCCTAGGCAAAGAGTCTTTGCCGAGGGCCTACCTTATGACCCTCGGCAAAGAGATTTTTCAAAATATATTTTGAGACACTAAATTAACTCAAATAAAAAAGTTTTCTACTACAAAATTGTCTAACTTTTTAAGATCTACAAAGTATATATTGGTCATTTCTTCATTTAACAAATCAATAGTAATGTTGTTCACAAAATCTACATCTCTCTAATAAGTTTCATGAAACTACTAGAGAGGATATATAAGGATTGTGAAATATGTTAGAACCACCACGTCGGTTGAACAAATGACCAAACAATCAAAATAAAGTTTGTAGATCTTGAGAAGTTATAAAATGTTGTAGTTGAAAACTTTTTCATTTGAAAGCATCTAATTGCGGATAATTGCGTCTTAAGTTTGAAATTTGAAATTTGAAATTTTGAAAAAAGTCTCGGATGGAGAAGCACTCTAAATGAAAATTGTAGATCTCGAAAAGTTACGAAACTTTGTAGTTGACAACTTTTTAATTTGAATTCGTTTAGTGCCTCAAAATGTATTTTGAAAATTCTCTTTGCCGAGGGCCATAATGTAGGCCCTCGGCAAAGAGGGTCTTTGCCGAGGCCCTACAGTATGGCCCTCGGCAAAGAGGGTCTTTGCCGAGGGCCAGGCTTATGGCCCTCGGCAAAGAGATTTTTTAAAAATTCTCAGATGGAAAAACTCTCTAAACGAAAGTTGTAGATCTTGAAAAGTTATAAAACTTTATAGTTGACAACTTTTTCATTTGAAAGTATCTAATTGAGGATATTTATATCTAAAGTTTGAAATTTAAAATTTCAAATTTTAAAAAAAGTCTTGGATGGAAAAACACTCTAAACGAAAGTTGTAGATCTCGAAAAGTTATGAAACTTTGTAGTTGACAACTTTTTCATTTGAAAGCATCTAATTGCCGATAATTGTGTCTTAAGTTTGAAATTTGAAATTTGAAATTTTGAAAAAACCCTCGGATGGAGAAACACTCTAAACGAAAGTTGTAGATCTCGAAAAGTTACGAAACTTTGTAGTTGACAACTTTTTCATTTGAATTCGTTTAGTGCCTCAAACAATCAATTTACACTCGGTTTGTTATAACATATGGGGAATCGAAATGGAATATAAACACAAGTGATAAAGGGCTGGAGTGGTTAGAGGAGGTAAGTGAGAGAGGGTGTGAGAGGTCATGAGTTCGAATCCCACCGACCATGACTTTATAAATAGGGTCAAAAATACAGTGTAAAATGCTACAAAAAATCCCGCGGGTGGGGGTGATGGCTCGTCGGCGCCTCCAAAAAAAATAAAATTATTCTGCTATTTTTTTCGGGTTTTTTTTTGATTTATATTTTGCCGAGGGCTTTTCTTTGCCGAGGGTTTTTTTGGCCCTCGGCAAAGGCTTTGCCGTGTGCCCGATAAAGGGCCCTCGGCAAAGACCCCTTTGCCGACTCAAAATTTCCCGAGGGCTCTTTGCCGAGGGCCGCCCTCGGCAAAGCCTTTGCCGAGGGTTTTTAGGCCTTTGCCGAGGGCCTCTGGCCCTCGGCAAAGCATGCGAGTCCAGTAGTGGCGCATGCAAAGGGGACCACATGAGCTGAGTCAAAGCGTAGCGTGAATTATGGTGGGTGAATGAACGGTTGGGTTCGATGATGCTGGTGACATTCGGACTCGAGTTTTGGTCCGGCTATAGAATATGGTATTTTGAAGCTAGCTACTGTGTAATAGTTCTATATATATATGCCAACGCCGGTAGCATAGAAAAAAACCGTATTAATTTTGTATGCCACACGCACATACGCCCACGACACCAGGTCTATCAGGTTCAGATCGCATCAGCCGCCGTCTCGTCTCACCTCGAGCCCTAGCTGCCGCCGCCACCACGGAGGTCGCCATCCGCTGCTGTGCCGACGTCTTCGAGTCACTGCCGAGCTTTGCGACCTGAAGACCCTGCCGCCGCCCAAGTTCGCCAATCCATGCCGGCACACCGCCTTCGCCCTGTATGACCGACATCGATGCCGTGGATGAGATGGCGCGTCGATATAGCTTCGCGTAACTCACATCTGTGATGTCCCTCCGTGCGATGTAGCGCTGTCACCAAGAACTTCGCCGCTGCTGCAGTGGGATCTCTCTCTTACGTTTGTCCTGCCACCGCCTGAGGCCTGCTAAGATGTGTTCACCTACATGCCTTTTGATTCCGGCATCCGATCCGTCGCCACGGGAACATGTCCACGTGAGGGACATGCTTGCCGCTGTCTTCTTTTGGGCTGGCCGTGAGCGCCAACCCGTCGGCCATCATCGCATGAAGTATCGACCACTGATCACCATCTGCTTGATTGCCATTGCCGATCTGTCGTTGAAGAAGCCCGCTTGTGAAACCCGATCTTGCCGCTCTCTGCTTCAACACGACATCGTTGTTTCTCGTCTGACATCGGTAAGGACCTCCACACGCCTCCTGTTAGCTTGATCTGCCTCGGCCTGCTGACTCCATTGAACCTGTACGAACGTTAGCTGCTGCTGTCCATGCAGATGTCAATAAGAACAATCGGCCATGAAGTAGTAAGCCATGTGGGCCGCTGGTCATTCTTGACGTAGAGGCATATATCTTCTTATACATCCAACCTGTCTTCATCAATCGTGAGGTCAGTGTGAAGCACTCTGATGATTATAGGGCCAGGCCTGTCTCTTTAATTCCTTTGCTATAATGCTTTATCAGCTAAATATATAATACTATGTTGATGTCACCCCTTTGTCATAGGCGTGCAATATTTTGGTTATCTTTTAGGACAGCTAGAATTTCCTTTACAGATATATTCATCACGTTCACACGACCTCGTCTCATCTTACTTGTAATTAGCAAACCTCCTGTATAGATAATACTGTTTCAGCTTAAATCTTCTATTGTTTCATCATCCGAACTCCGTTTTAGTTCGTTCAAATTGCGTTAAATTTATGTTGACGTAATCCAAGTGCTAGTCTCAACAATTATGATGCCACATGTTTTTTTCGACACAGTGAAATACAAAATTGACTAATATGCATGCAACCGGCTTTGTAAATAAAAAGCTACGTAGATGTTTATACTTTGGTGTTTTTATATATAAATACTATTTGGTTAATTGCTAACATTAATATGTTTTTAAAGTATAACTTTCTTTCTTTAATGCATACATTAAACTTGTTTCCATGCTCTCACATGATAATTAGTTTCTGTGAGCTAAAATTTAATTGGCGTAGATGATATCAAATTACTTTTTAGAAATAAAATATAAACACTCGGTAGTCGTTTCTTTTTAATCGTAGCTCCGTTATCGACGTTTCTGGTGTTCTCGTGACCGTAGCTGGTAGTTCTCTTTTAGTACGCTGTTTTCTCTTGTTTGGTGTATTGTTCTTAGTTGTTACTATTTGTTTGCTTGTATTATTGCTGGTGTGCTTGGTTGCTATGATCTACGAGTAGAAGAAAGACTATCCGTGAGCGCTGAAGATCAGAAGGTGAAGACCAGAAGCTGAGTGCCAGAAGTTGCAAATGGAAGATTAAGTGAGGCTTTTCAGAGCAAGTTGCTTTAGGCATAAAGCAAGTTCTAAGACAAGTATAACATGGGACCATTCTTGTTAACCTATTCACTATAATTGCTATTATATGCATGTGTCCTCCTTGGCAACCTTAGATATTTTAACTTAGCGATTGATGTCTTGATTCCTTGTCACCTATAGGATTATGCATTTGGGTAGCTTGGCTAGTGCTTGATTTATGAACATTGATCTCGTAATGTGACTAATGAATGGTGCAATCAATCATTAAGATGATTTAATTCCTGTTACAAGGGGACTCGAGCACTGTGTTGTTTGTTTGTTGCTCTAGTTACTCTCCATAAGGACTTTTCTATAAGCATTAACCGGGATTGATAGTACAGCTGTGAAGGCTATATGGCTCTGGCTCTAGTTGTTTAACAGACCTTTTCTAGCTTGTTAGTGGTTACCGAAAGGCGCAAGAGGGGTCATGTCTAGTATGATCTCGGCTTACCAAGGTGGGTGCAGTCTTTAGTAAGTTGCCCCTTGGAGGGGGTTCATGCTTTCCAATTGGGAATCCTTAGCGGCCCTAACTTATTAGATGAACTTTTAAATGGCTTTATATGATTTCCGGTGTTTGGGCTTTGCAAACCCATGCATTTGGAAGTCATGACTCACAGTGAAAGTGTACACCTCTACGCAGAGTTTAATAAACTGGTATACTAGCCGTGCTCACGGATACGAGCGGCCTTGGATATTCATACAGAATAAATGATCACCATGGATATATCATGCTTAATATTGATGTTGTTATTATTATGCCATGTTAATGCTATTTTATTATTCTTATTACAATTGATCATTGATTCATTAATGGGATTGGGATTACCTTGAGGCTACTCAATTGCCAAACATATAATAGATAAAAGCTAAATGCAGTCAAACAGTGTCTATCCTTTTGCACCTCATGAACCCTGTGTTATACTTGTTGAGTTCGACATGGACTCACTCTTGCCATTTTTACCACACCCCAGTATGTAGTAAGGTGCTGCTCAGAAGAAGGATAAAGATGTAGTGGAGTTTCCAGAAGTCTTTCAGAAGAGCTTGCATATGGAGCCCCCAGTCAGCTGTCTCTGAGAGAAATAAAGCCTGAAGTTTAGTCATCGTTTCGCGATACTCTGATGTAAGTGTTATTATAGCTATGTGCACGTTAAATAAATAACATTGTTTCTAATACTTTTTCATTCTGACATATGTGTACACTTCCTGGGCACACATATGGCTGACCTGGTTTAGTTCTTTAAAACCGAATGTCACAACTTCTTCAGCTGAAATCATTTGACGTTTTAAAATGTTCTTTGAAGTTATCTTTTTTGAAATTAAAATTTTAAAATGTTCACAATAAAATATAACCAAAATAATAGCAGTAAGAACACAATAACTTATTAGAGTATGATTTTAGAAAAAAATCAAGTAATTTGAAGTTAAGTATGAGAGAGAAAAACTAGTTACAAGTTTTTGGCAGAGTTCTTCAACAATTTAAAATTGAATTTAAAACAACATTTTAAAGCATCAAATGAATTCAAATGTTAAAGTTGTAAACAACAAAGTTTTATAAATTTTTGAGATCTACAACATTTATTTTGATCATTTCTCCATCCGAGGTCGTTGAAAAATTTGAATTTTAGTGCCTAATTTTAAATATTTGGTGTTTATTTGTAGGGGCGGCTGGATATTGAGACACCCCTACAAATAGACGCATTTGTAGGGACAACTAAAAACACTAGCCGCCCCTACAAATTGATTTGTTGGGGCGGCTCGTTTGGGAACCACGGCTCAAAATGGAGCCGCCCCTAAAAAAAGATGGCGTTGCTACAAATGGTTTTCTACGCAGCGTATTAGAGGCTTCTCAAGACTTGAAGTCATGACCTGCTAGTCAGCAATAACACCTCTCTATTGTGAAAATATACATGGATAGCTATCATTTTGTATTAATATTTGGTAATCTTATATTGAATATTTCTGACCTAAATAATTTTAAAAAAGTTTTAACTACAAAGTTTTAAATTTTGTCAGGTACTACTACATTGGTATAGCACTTATCTCCATCCGAGATTATTTGAAAAATTCAAAAATTTGAATCTCAAAATATGTGATTTTTAAAATAAATATTTGAGACACTACAAAAACTTAATAGAAAAAACTTATCAACGAAAAATATGTAGATCATGTCAGCGACAGCAACTTTAGTATTAATAATGTGAACATTTAAGATCGTTTGGAAATTCAATATTTTAAATTTCAAAATCTTCAAACTTAAAACACACATTTAGGACTCCATAAACAACTTAAAAAAACTTTTAAACTACAAAATTGTAGATTATATTGCGGGCTACAGGGCTTATTTGGGAGAGCTCCGGTGCTTGAAAAACGTATCCAGATCATCAGATCATCCTAGATCCAACATAGAGCAGCTCCATTGTGGAGGTGGGCTCCCACTAACCTATATGGGGAGCTCCATCACGGATGTGGATGCATATGAAATTTTAAAATACTACCAAGGGGCCAAATTGGAAAAAATAGTAACCCACACAACCATCATTGTCTTCAAGACTTTGAGCGGCGAGCACTCTTGTGGCTGTATGGAGCAGCATCGGGGCATAGCGAGGCCAGAGTGGCATCGGTTGGGCATGGGAGGGTGAAAGGTCCTTTCTTGATTTTAGTAACTAAGTGACAACCTAGGTGGACTAATATAATGTGTGTTTAGGAAATGAGTCCATAGGTACACATGTGATGAAGGAGCTCATTGCATATGAGACCTGACATGAAGTCATGTGACAAGGTGGAGAAGATTAAGATGAGGCTTGGCTTGATGGACCGGGCAAATCGAAGGCTTTGAAGTGATAAACCACATGGCGGGGAAGCTTGAGCAAAGACTTGACACCGATGGATCGAGGCAATGGTGAAGAGCAAGTGAGGTCAAGATCGATGAACAAAGGTCACATGACGATATGAAATGGATCATATCATTTGTGATGGTTGTTGGTGCTTGTGTAGCATCAACATTGGAGGGAATTGAATGAAATAAGCAAGGCAAAGGTATAACCTAATAGGGCATTTTATTTCACTAGTCAATGGTTGTGTAGAGAAGTGCATGACCGGATTTAACATAGACGGTCGTACTATCAAGAGGGGCAAACTTGTTTGCATATCGGTCATCTAGTGCCCCTTGAGCGATCTAGCTTTGCATACATGTTAGGATCGAGTGGCATTGTGAAAACAGTAAAAACATTCATGATTTTTTTGGAAATGCTAACTTGGCTCCTAACTTGTTTATGAAAACTTTGGAGAGTTAGCATCGCTTGCGGAGAGTTGTTTATGCTGTCCGTGGGTCGGATGGGCAACCAAACTTGTAGCCATATGCAGTCAAGTCATAGGGGGCACCGCCATGTCTGGTGTACACCGCCACCCTAGGGCAGTGCATTGCGAACCCCTATCCTATGGCACAGCTGCTGTCACTGCCCTAATTTTCTAGTGGTTGTCGATTTCGCGACATAGTGAAAATGGTCACCACCATGTGTTGTCCGGTGCACCGCCACAAAAATCCAGAGGGACGAAATTGAGGTTTGGCAACGGTGGGGGCACCGCCATGCCTAGGGTGGTGCACCACCCCCTGCTGTCCAGTGCACCGCCCACTGCTGTCTAGTGCCAAGAAGCCCAACAGCTAGTTCAAACTAGCTGTTGGAATTCTACTATTGAGGCACCGCCACCCCCTGTCCGGTGTGGCACTGTAACACCCTAAAATTTGCTTCTTTGAAAATAGAGCTAAAATGAGTTAATTTTGATTTTTTGTGCTCATGAAAACATAGGGAAATAATATTTTTCACTAAATTGAAATTTATCATAAGGTTTAGCAACTTGTTGATGCATTCATGCTGATGCATTTGTGTTTTTGTATTGCTTGGTTTTGACCAAAGATCAAAATGAATTCAAGTTCTTTCAAAATGTGTTTAGGTCGATTTTCCTTTTCCGATATACATATATCATTTTTCTACAATCAAATTCCTTGTTTCTCATCTGTCAAACAACCTCGACAAACTTCTTAGGAATTTTTCCGGCTTTTTATGTAGCTTGTTTCTACTTATCTGTGAGCATAATCTAATTTTTAGATGCTCTAAAATATCTTATCATGAGCTCCAAATACTTTATTTGGGTTCCTCATGTTCCATAATGTCTCTAGAAAATTTTCGTCGATCGTGCATTTTGTGTAAGACTTCACCGCCTTTGCTTCTTCAGAGACTCCTCCAGACTCCCACCACTACTACTCTCCATGTCTAAATGCCTGCTCGCCCCCTTTCGTGTCCTCTCTACCACAGAGATACTTGTAGTTTGGTTCTTGAGGGGAGACTGAACCTCCTGATCCTCAGTCTCGCCTACATAGTCAGTTGAGTGGCACGATCCATCATCACCTAGCGATGATCTTGTCTCACTTCAGTTGCTAAAATGTGTCCCGGGGGGTTTAGAAGCTGAAGACGATCCACTTCCAAATGATTCCGCTGCTGCACCTGCAAAGGACGGTAAGCGCCGCGTTCTTTCTTCTGGCACGCGAAGCTAGACATCATATGGTAGTTTGCCATACTCATCCCGGGCCATAGGGTTGTGGCATTCCATCTCCGAGTGACCAATGACTCCACACGCAAAGCAGTAATACGGAAGCTTTTCATACTGAGCCTGAAACCAGTGTGGTTCTTCCGTCCTACTCATACGGAGGAGAACGCCTCGCCGCACCGGCTTGTCGATCTCAATGGCCACTCGGGCACGAAGGAATGCCCCGCTAGCCTTGCCATCTGCGTCCACATCCATCTTTACCACATTGCCGATCAGATTCATGGCCCTAGCGCCCCTCATCCGATTCATCCAACCCAATGGCAAATTCAAGATGCGTACCCACACCTCCATCTGATCAAACATGATCTCCGACGCACTGAGCTTCTCGTCATACTCTTGCAGGATGACTGCATACTTCCCCACCATCCAAGGCGTGCTGGCCAAAGCCCGATCCATGTCCGCGTGACAGCCAAACTCTGCCACAAACAGGTTGTCGCTCTTCTCCCCGATTGCCCGGAGTTTGAGGCCACCCGGGTTTCCCCATGCTAGCTTCATCGCCGACCTCACCGTATTCACATGGACCGACGGTAGGGAGAGCGCTTTCCCTACGATCGTCCACTCTACCAGTGGAGGTTCCTCCTCATCCTCATCGTCAAAAAAGTCCACAACAGCCGCCTCTTCTTCCTCCGTGAGGTTTAAGCGCCGAAGCAGGTCCGTCACATTAGGGTTAGGGCTAACAGTCCCCTCCCCCTTGCTGCCTCCTCCTTCCATCACCAAAGGTAGCCGGATCAGAGGGCAGAAAACTGGAGCACTGCACGTAAGTCAGCACAGGCACAGGCGAAGTTCCGACCCAGGATAATCTAAGCGGCGCTCAAATGCCTAGGGGAAATCTGTGGTCGACGGCGCCGGAGCGGCTAACCGTTGATTTGCGTTGTCGAACACCAACTGCAGGTCGGTGGCGGGGCGTGGACGCCGTGGCTGGAGCGGCCGTCGGCGTAGCAGATCAGGATCACTAGCGTTGGTGATCTAGATCGCGCACCCTGCTCAGGACGGGCACATCCAGGGGGGAAGTCACACAAGGGCGTGCACACCAGAGATCAATTCGGCCAATCCCACATGCATCTGTGAAGCTGCATGCCCGCACATGGCAGCGACATCGTGGAGACCAAGCCGCATCGATGACTGGAGACAGATCAGCCACTGCATCAGCCAGACGAAAGCGCGTCTCCATTCTTGATGTTGGCGTCGCTTTGTGCAGCATGTACGTATTATGCACACGGTGAACGCTTCAAACGCATGCAAGTCGACGGCGATGGCGCCAGTCATTGCTCATAGTCATGCCATGCGTGCTGCGTGAGTCGTCACCCCATGTATACGCCCCCACCCCCCTCCAACCCCCCCGGCGCATTTTAAAGGGATGAATTTTAGAAACGCCTATTGACCCCCTCTAGGAGGCATCCTCTGGTCCTCTTTCACATAGTCATGCCATGCGTGGTGTCTGAGGACTCAATGTAAGGTATAACAGTCGTCACCCCCATGTACGCACCCTCCTCAGAGTCTATAACGATCCATGGCCCAACGAACTAATAGATGGTGACGTGGCACACTGATAGATTATGGATGCTTACTTGTTTTGACAATTTCCATTGACTCCGGTGGAATTTTGACATCAAACCAAAGCCATCAGTTAGATTATCAAATTATATTTCCATCTATAGGTGGAGCACTGAAAATGGAGTCTGTATGTGTCTAGGGCATCTGTTTTACTGCAGGCTGGTTATGGATTCCGAGATAGACTTGAACTTGATACGATTGGGTTCCATCTTGACTTGGACACCCTTTGTAACATCCTAAAAATTTGAAAAGAAGAAAAATAGGAAAAATATGATTTTTGTATATTTTTGTGAGCATGAAAATTTAGAATGATAATAATTTTTATAAATTTAAAATTAAATATAAGAGTAGAAACATGTTTGTGCACTCATGTTGTTGCATTTAAATTTTTGAGATGAGTGGTTTGATTTAAATTCAAATTTGGATTTGAAAATCTTTTGAAAATTTGCTTTGAAAAATTAGAAAAGGAAAAAGAAAAGGAAAATCATTTTCTTTCGGTTTTCAGCCCAGCGCTCGTCTTGGCCTGCTAGCAGCGGCCCGCTTACCTCCCCGCGCCCGCTTTCTTCCGCGTAGGCCGAGCCCAGCCGCAGCCGCCGGCCCAGCTTCACCGCGCGAGCGCGTTTCCCCGCTCCCGCGTCGCTGACAGCCCGGACCCACGTGTCAGGCGCTTCTTCCTCCCCACGCCGCCGGATTCCTTTTCCTCTTTTCCCCGATCCGATTCCATCTCCTCAATCTCCCCATTTCCTTCTTTAGCGATGCCTTCGGGCTATAAAAACGGGGTGCCGCCTCCCTCCGCTTCACATTGGACTACAAATCGCAGCCTCTCTTGTCCTGTGGTGGCTACGCCCGAAGCTCCGCCTCCACCGTCCGCCACCGCGAGCTAGCCGCCGCCTTCCGGTCATCCTCCGGTCCCATCTTCGCGCGGGGTGAGTTCGCCATGCTTCGGTCTTCCTCCCCGTGCTCTCCGCTTGCTGAATGATGCCGGGAATCGAGGTCTTGTGGTTTCCAGTCATGGCGCCGCCGCAGAAAGGTCACCGTCGGCCGATTCCGGCCGGAGCGCCGCCGGCCTCCTCCCCAGATCCGATCTGGACCGTCCATTTTAAATCGGACGGCCGTTATTTAAAGATACCGGTTCGCCTGTGAATCTTGCTAAAGAGTCCCTGTAAGATTTAAGTTGTAAACCCGCAGTCCAAAACGTATTATCCCGCGTTCGTTTTGATCTGTTGAAAGCGCAGTCTGATCTCAGTTCATTCAAAAATACGTTTTGATTAATTGAAAACGTAATTCGTTTCAGTAATTGAAAAATACGTTTTCTGATATTTACAGTTTTGCCACTGAGTTAGTTTTAGTCATAAATTATCCGTTTTAACTCCGATTTGACCCATTTAAATTGCGTTAGATTCGTATTTGCGAGCTCTACATGATGATAGAACTGTACAGTAGGTTTGAGATAATTTATTTTCGAGTTTATATTAAAGTAATTATTTATCTATAGGAAATCTTAGAAAACTCATAACTTTTACGTTTTAAATCCAAATTTCGTGATCTTTATGTCTATGTGATCGTAGTAACGTGTAGAAGAGTTTTACAAACTTGTTATACTGTTAGTGTTACTGTTGGTTAGGTTTTCTATTTTTAAGTTCCGATGTGAGATTTAATCTATTGCTTTAATAAAGTAAATCTTGTTTAAATCATATCTTCTACGTTTTAGATCTGTTTTAGCTCATTCAAGTTGCGTTAGATTCATAGCAACGAGATCTACGCGTTAGTGACAGTATTTACCATATTACTAATTCTGAAATTTTATGGTTTAAATCATATCTTGATTAATAATTATGCAACTGGGTTTTGTAAATAAAATATGATTTGTTTTACTTTAGTTTCATAATTTGAATCTAAATTTGACTTAATTCCATATATAGTATCTATAAAATATCTTATATATGTTATTATATAATTAAAACACATGAAGCTAATAGTTTTATATTTTCTCCTATGAGCAAATCTTTCGGTAGATGTATCTTTTCAACCGTAGCTTCGATTAGAGTGCTTTTCGCGCCTGTGTGTTCATAGCAATGCGTAGAACCTCTTAAAAACTTTTCATCTTAATTTTATGTTTGGTGTACTGTTCTAATTATTATTCATTGTTTACTTCGTGTATGATTGCTCGATGTGTGTGTGGTGATTTATGATTTCGTCCAGTCGGTGAGATATACGTGGTTATCAACAAGAAGAAGAAGAACGTTGAAGATTTAAAGCTTACCGAAGGATCGGTGTTTAAGGCAAGTATAGCATGGGATCATCCTTGTTTCCTATTCACCTTTAATATACTTAATTCATGTGCATGTGTCTACCTTGTTACCACTAAGGATATCCTAGTTTTTGTATCTTGTACCTTGACACCATGGGATATTGCATTGGGTAGTATTTATGCTAGTGCTCAAGATAAATAACTATGATCTGTAACTTGACTAATGGTATATGCAATAAACGTTTAAAAGATGTTTTATAGCAACATGGCTCAAGGGGGCTAGAGCATGTGGTATTTTTGGTGCTCTAGTTTCTCTCCCTAAGGACTTATCTGTAAGCGAACATCCGGGACTTACAGTACAACTGTGAGGGCTATATGGCTCTGGCTTTAGCTCAGTATGAGGACTTTTTCTAGCTTGTTAGAGGTTACCCTTGTGGCGCAAATGGGGTGAAGCAGACTGTGGATCCCTGCATGGTGTATCACACGGACTGACTTCGGAAACCTAGCGGCCCTAACTTGTTAGACGAACCTTTGAAAGGCTTCATAGTGAACCCTGCCGACCTTCCTTGGAAGTGGGTCAAGAGATTAGCTACCTCGGGCGAAAGGGTAAATCACGACTCACAGTGAAAGTGTACAACCTCTGCAGAGTGTAAAACTGTTATAACAGCCGTGCTCACGGTCACGAGTGGCCTTGGACCCTTACAGAATAAATGATGAACGCTGATGATAATGATAACACTGATGATATTGATGTTCACTAATGATTATTGTTTCTTGCTATACATTATTCTCGTTTACATGATCATGAGGTTATTTGGGATTATGTTAAACTTGTTGCTACTCAATTGCTAAAAGATGACTCACTAAAAGTTATTGTAGTAAACCCGTGTCAAACCTTTTGAGCCGCATGAACCCCATGTTATATTTGTTGAGTTCGACATGGACTCACTCTTGCTATTTCCCCACATCTCAGGAAGGGTACCAGACTGTTAGATTCTGGAATTGTTAGGCTTGTGATCAACCAGTTAGTTTGATCCTGGAGTGAAGGTTGCACCCGGTGTTCAGAGTTGTCTTTCCGCTGTGTTGCTCTTTAAGGTATATTTTATACTATTGTGTTATGTATATTAAGCATTTGTCTTTTGATATTACACTTATCTATGGCTATATGTGAGATTTGTCTTCTTTATTTCACATATGGTGTATGTCTGGTTTTGTCCTTGAAACCGGGTGTGACAGATTGGTATCGGAGCAATGCTGACTATAGGGCGCAAGCCTAGTTAGAACTGGACGTTTAGCATGTTCTCATTGTTGCCTATTTCTTGCTTCTCTTTAACTTTGTTATTTTCTCAAAGTTATGCTTAATTCTATCCCCGTTCTGTTATAAAAACCTTGTCTCTATTTTGAACCTTTTCTCCTTGTCTATTAGACGGCTCGTGACGAGAAGACTGTGGATTTCAGAGGTTAAGAGGACTGAATTGTGTCGCTCTTGCTCACTTTTGACAAGAAACCATTAGCGATGCAAAACCAATTACTAGAAGAAATGGCTCAACATGGGAATTCTCAACGATGCTTATCTCAAGGTCAAGCCAACATATCCAAGGGGTCAGAGAAGATACAAGTAGTAGAAGCTTGGAAGAATATGAAATCCAATAAAGATGTTGATAATAAGGCATTTGGAGAGCAGGAACAATGTCACTGCTGTAAGCATTATGGTTTTCCCTGTCTTCAAAACGAGTCTAATAAGGGGAAAGTCAAGGTGGATCCAAATTTTGAGAACAACATGGACAAGAAGAGAAAGGCAATCTCATTAGAACCACTAGTGGAAAGCAATGAGCAAGCGAGTTCTACTACATTATCACATGCAGCCCTGATCCCCTGTCAAACAAATCCAAACCCTGAAGAGTTAGAAGCCCCTCCTGCTAAAACTACTCCCCATGAAGTAGTCATAGATGGGTGGACAATTACCTATAAGGAGTATCAACCCCGAAAGGCCAAACAAGCTAAGAAACAAGCCAAAGGGACGAAGGTGAACTTTTATGGCCAGCAAGATAGCAGCATACCAAACAACAGTTCTGTGGAGTATGACATCACAAAAGATCCAGCTAAGAGAAAGTGTTATCATTGCCAGCAGGAAGGACATTATATTAAATCTTGCCCACAGAAGAATCAACAACAGCAAGACCCAGGACAGGATGTCCAAAAGGAGCATGTGCAGGGAAATAAATTAAAGAGAAATTACATCCATGGAAGGTTGAAACATGTGGATATTTCCACCATTTCCGGAGCTAAGGAGGTCGTGTTTGGATCAATTCCAGTAAGTTCAGGAAATGCCAAGGTTTTGTTTGACCCCAGTGCCTCACATTCGTTCATATCTAGACAATATGTAAAAGATCATAACATACTTATGCTTCCAAGGGGGAAAACAGTTATGGTTGAAACTCCAAGAGGCGAAATAAAGGCAGACCGCGTATGCCCAAAAGTTAGTCTTGACATAAAGGGGGTAAATTTTAAGGTAAACCTCATTGTTTTGGAATTAATGGGCATTGATGTTATCATTGGAATAGACTGGTTATCTACTTGTAAAGGAGTGATTGAGTATGCCCAATGTTCAGTGTTTCTAACTACACTTTCAGGAGAAAGGATTGAGTATAAGGGTATTAAATCTACACCTGAGGGATACCAGGTTGACCCATCTTAAGGTATGAGTTATAAGAATGGTAAAGAGAGATGCAGAGATTCAGATGTCCATATAAAGCAATAAGGAATGTAAGAGACGTTATCTATTTTGGAAGCTGCTACAATCACATCATGTTTAAGGAATAGGAGTTATGTCCCGTGTAATAGAACCGTTAGTAGCCAAGTTGAGTCGTCTTAATGTGTGGCTAATGAACATTTAAGTGTTTAGTTGTTTTGTGCTTATGTTTATGCTTGAGTTGGAATTTTGTAATGAGTGGAATGATCTCGTGGGCTTTGACCATGATTTCATTTAGTTTATATGTATAAGGTATAAGGATTAATGAAATAAATAGCTGGGTTTTGGTTATCTCCTGTTTTCTATATCTTGTCTTTTGGAGCAGCCTGTCTTTATCAACTTATATCTCTGTTCTTGAAAGACCAAAAATCATGAGAAAATTCTGGACAAGAGTGGACTTCAACATCTCTCTCTAAATGCAAGAACTACCCTCATAGCTATTTTGGATTGGGAGATACAAAAATCACAAGACGATGCAACTGTGCTGTCTGAAACCTGGAACAGAATCTGTTATGTGCTGTTTTCGACCAAGTTAACTACAGAATCTGGAAGTGTGTTCTATAAGAAAGTTGCAGAGAATTTTATAAGCTTTCCATCGGTGTAAACTATAGTTTCATTGGATTAACAGAATGAGAGTTACAGCTGTTTTACTGCACTGCTGATTTTCTGCTCGTGAGAAATTTCAGATTTCTTGTTCTTACCCATACACAGGAGTATCATTGGGATGTCAGAACACTTTTTAGCTCATCTAGAAGGAGGGTTCAAGCTACCCTATTTGGTGTCCCTTATTTTAAGGGGGGTAGCCAATGTAAAGAAGGATTATTTAGATTGAACTCTTTAGTTGGAAGTATTGGTTAGTCTCCATGATTGAGTTGCCACTCTTGAGCAAAAATGTCCTGTGAACAAGGTTGATAATTTTGGGTCCATAGAGACGAGAGTTGTCCTTTTGGATAGTTCATGATTATGATCATCTATACTTGCTCGTGTTGCTGATGTTGGTCACTTGATGACAGGAAGTGTAGTGTCTCATGACTCAGGAGCCCTATATGACGTCTCGCACTGATATGTGGGAAAAGTTTGATGTTTCTGCCATTGAAGGATGTTATGGGTATGATGAAGCTGAACACTATCAAAACAACAATGTTGAAGAGCAAGTTGGGAGTGAACTAAGTCAGAATCCACAACAACGAAAGCGAAAAAGGAAAGTCCATAAGAAGCCTGTTCAAGGAAGCAAAGTGCAGCAAAACTATGTCAATGAAAGACTGAGCAATGTGGATATGGATAAAATTCATGGAGTTACCAAAGTGGTGGGTGGTTATATTCAAGTAAGCTCAGTACAAGTTTTTGCTTTATTTGACCCTAGTGCTTCGCATTCTTTTATTTCCGCCGACATGGAAGAGACGTGCAAGATGGTGAAGTGTCCAATAAGGAGGCCTTTGCTAGTTCAAACCCCAGTGGGAGAAATGCAGACAGATCAGATATGCCCGAATGTCAGTCTTGTCATAAACAAGGAAAACTTCACCGCAACACTCATTGTGTTGGAGTCACTTAAAATTCGCGTGGTTCTTGGTAATGGATGGCTCTGTGCATACAAAGGAGTGATTCATGGTACTCGGTGCACAATGCTCTTAACAACACCGTCAGGGAAAAGAATTGAGTATCAAGGTGGTCGACTTTTACCTGAGGAAGATGAGAATGATCAATTGGAAGATAGGTACACTGAGGATAGCAAAGTGGACCATGAGTTTACTGAAGTCATAGCAGAGGAACAAATAACTTGGGAGGAGCTCAATAGGAGAGATGATCATGCTTAGGCAGATTAGTTAGTCAGTATATGAGAAACTGTCTCATGACTCTGAGCGAAAAGAGTAATTTGGAAAATGAAGATCAAATAAAGACAAAGTGTCATTATCTCTTTTGTCATCATCTTCCGAATCTCGGGACGAGATTCATCTTAAGGGGGGTAGAATTGTAACATCCTAAAAATTTGAAAAGAAGAAAAATAGGAAAAATATGATTTTTGTATATTTTTGTGAGCATGAAAATTTAGAATGATAATAATTTTTATAAATTTAAAATTAAATATAAGAGTAGAAACATGTTTGTGCACTCATGCTGTTGCATTTAAATTTTTGAGATGAGTGGTTTGATTTAAATTCAAATTTGGATTTGAAAATCTTTTGAAAATTTGCTTTGAAAAATTAGAAAAGGAAAAAGAAAAGGAAAATCATTTTCTTTCGGTTTTCAGCCCAGCGCTCGTCTCGGCCTGCTAGCAGCGGCCCGCTTACCTCCCCGCGCCCGCTTTCTTCCGCGTGGGCCGAGCCCAACCGCAGCCGCCGGCCCAGCTTCACCGCGCGAGCGCGTTTCCCCGCTCCCGCGTCGCTGACAGCCCGGACCCACGTGTCAGGCGCTTCTTCCTCCCCATGCCGCCGGATTCCTTTCCCTCTTTTCCCCGATCCGATTCCATCTCCTCAATCTTCCCCTTTCCTTCTTTAGCGATGCCTTCGGGCTATAAAAACGGGGTGCCGCCTCCCTCCCCTTCACATTGGACTACAAATCGCAGCCTCTCTTGTCCTGTGGTGGCTACGCCCGAAGCTCCGCCTCCACCGTCCGCCACCGCGAGCTAGCCGCCGCCTTCCGGTCATCCTCCGGTCCCATCTTCGCGCGGGGTGAGTTCGCCATGCTTCGGTCTTCCTCCCCGTGCTCTCCGCTTGCTGAATGATGCCGGGAATCGAGGTCTTGCGGTTTCCAGTCATGGCGCCGCCGCAGAAAGGTCACCGTCGGCCGATTCCGGCCGGAGCGCCGCCGGCCTCCTCCCCAGATCCGATCTGGACCGTCCATTTTAAATCGGACGGCCGTTATTTAAAGATACCGGTTCGCCTGTGAATCTTGCTAAAGAGTCCCTGTAAGATTTAAGTTGTAAACCCGCAGTCCAAAACGTATTATCCCGCGTTCGTTTTGATCTGTTGAAAGCGCAGTCTGATCTTAGTTCATTCAAAAATACGTTTTGATTAATTGAAAACATAATTCGTTTCAGTAATTGAAAAATACGTTTTCTGATATTTACAGTTTTGCCACTGAGTTAGTTTTAGTCATAAATTATCCGTTTTAACTCCGATTTGACCCATTTAAATTGCGTTAGATTCGTATTTGCGAGCTCTACATGATGATAGAACTGTACAGTAGGTTTGAGATAATTTATTTTCGAGTTTATATTAAAGTAATTATTTATCTATAGGAAATCTTAGAAAACTCATAACTTTTACGTTTTAAATCCAAATTTCGTGATCTTTATGTCTATGTGATCGTAGTAACGTGTAGAAGAGTTTTATAAACTTGTTATACTGTTAGTGTTACTGTTGGTTAGGTTTTCTATTTTTAAGTTCCGATGTGAGATTTAATCTATTACTTTAATAAAGTAAATCTTGTTTAAATCATATCTTCTACGTTTTAGATCCGTTTTAGCTCATTCAAGTTGCGTTAGATTCATAGCAACGAGATCTACGCGTTAGTGACAGTATTTATCATATTACTAATTCTGAAATTTTATAGTTTAAATCATATCTTGATTAATAATTATGCAACTGGGTTTTGTAAATAAAATATGATTTGTTTTACTTTAGTTTCATAATTTGAATCTAAATTTGACTTAATTCCATATATAGTATCTATAAAATATCTTATATATGTTATTATATAATTAAAACACATGTATCTTTTCAACCGTAGCTTCGATTAGAGTGCTTTTCGCGCCTGTGTGTTCATAGCAATGCGTAGAACCTCTTAAAAACTTTTCATCTTAATTTTATGTTTGGTGTACTGTTCTAATTATTATTCATTGTTTACTTCGTGTATGATTGCTCGATGTGTGTGTGGTGATTTATGATTTCGTCCAGTCGGTGAGATATACGTGGTTATCAAGAAGAAGAAGAAGAACGTTGAAGATTTAAAGCTTACCGAAGGATCGGTGTTTAAGGCAAGTATAGCATGGGATCATCCTTGTTTCCTATTCACCTTTAATATACTTAATTCATGTGCATGTGTCTACCTTGTTACCACTAAGGATATCCTAGTTTTTGTATCTTGTACCTTGACACCATGGGATATTGCATTGGGTAGTATTTATGCTAGTGCTCAAGATAAATAACTATGATCTGTAACTTGACTAATGGTATATGCAATAAACGTTTAAAAGATGTTTTATAGCAACATGGCTCAAGGGGGCTAGAGCATGTGGTATTTTTGGTGCTCTAGTTTCTCTCCCTAAGGACTTATCTGTAAGCGAACATCCGGGACTTACAGTACAACTGTGAGGGCTATATGGCTCTGGCTTTAGCTCAGTATGAGGACTTTTTCTAGCTTGTTAGAGGTTACCCTTGTGGCGCAAATGGGGTGAAGCAGACTGTGGATCCCTGCGTGGTGTATCACACGGACTGACTTCGGAAACCTAGCGGCCCTAACTTGTTAGACGAACCTTTGAAAGGCTTCATAGTGAACCCTGCCGACCTTCCTTGGAAGTGGGTCAAGAGATTAGCTACCTCGGGCGAAAGGGTAAATCACGACTCATAGTGAAAGTGTACAACCTCTGCAGAGTGTAAAACTGTTATAACAGCCGTGCTCACGGTCACGAGTGGCCTTGGACCCTTACAGAATAAATGATGAACGCTGATGATAATGATAACACTGATGATATTGATGTTCACTAATGATTATTGTTTCTTGCTATACATTATTCTCGTTTACATGATCATGAGGTTATTTGGGATTATGTTAAACTTGTTGCTACTCAATTGCTAAAAGATGACTCACTAAAAGTTATTGCAGTAAACCCGTGTCAAACCTTTTGAGCCGCATGAACCCCATGTTATATTTGTTGAGTTCGACATGGACTCACTCTTGCTATTTCCCCACATCTCAGGAAGGGTACCAGACTGTTAGATTCTGGAATTGTTAGGCTTGTGATCAACCAGTTAGTTTGATCCTGGAGTGAAGGTTGCACCCGGTGTTCGGAGTTGTCTTTCCGCTGTGTTGCTCTTTAAGGTATATTTTATACTATTGTGTTATGTATATTAAGCATTTGTCTTTTGATATTACACTTATCTGTGGCTATATGTGAGATTTGTCTTCTTTATTTCACATATGGTGTATGTCTGGTTTTGTCCTTGAAACCGGGTGTGACACCCTTGCTGGCCTCCTAAGGATGTGTCCAAGGGGGAGTGCATCCATGGGCTTCCTAGTATGTTCTACACATGGTTGGGGTGTGCTCCAGCTTGGGCCAGGCCCCAAGTGTTAATAACAAGCCCGCAACGACGTCATAGCACCTGACGGGAACGCTGATAGTATGTCTTGATTATTTGAAGACCTTGCCAATGTATTATTGAGGTGGGACTAGACCTATTTGAAAGATCATCAAACAAGCATTCCATTAAGTGCTCATTGACCTCCATCGCAGTCCGAATGGATGAGTCATGACCTTCCCTATGAGGAACTGTCGGGCTATCGACGAACCGAATGTTAGACTTTCATGAGCTAGCACTCCCAGATCGATCTTTTGCATGTTGTATCCATGTCCTATCTATTGTTGAAGTCATAAGAAGTGTCCTTCCCAAGTTTAAATCATCATCATCATTGTTCCTAAACTATTGAAAGTGACAACATTAGATAGCAGCAAATTCTTACTTATCTCATTTTGCAAATAATATTTCGTGGGCACATCCATAGGTGTCATGTCCTCATCATCCTCCCCTTCTTGACAACAAACCGTCCTTGGTCTTGTCTTAGTTGGAGGATATGTTGTAGGTCGTAACCAATAGTGCTCCTCTTCTTGAAATTTAGCCTTTTTCTCTAGAACAAAACTAGGGAAACTCGACATGACAAGATTATAGCAATTGCAACCCTCTAACTGATCATATTTTTGCACGGCAAAAGAAGATTTCAAATTTGAACAAATATGGACACGATGCAGCATATACTCTCCTTTACAATTATATTTGCCAATAAAATGATATGTACATCTAAACAACCATGGCAATTTCAGTTCATCCTTTAGTAGTAACGGGAAGAAAATTTACACTTTCAGCATAAATATGTGGCTCCAAAATAAAAGAATCAATCTCATTCAATAGTTGTGGCACATGTATAATGGAAGCGCTATCACACAACTCTTCTTTATCACAAGCACTAGCAGAACAATTATTTCATGACTAAGGTAATTCAGATTTAGTGTCCACTAAATGTTGCTCTATTATAGCATGAGTGGTGGCTAAATTCAGCAAATCATCATAAATTTCAGCAATATCAGAGCTTGTGTAGCAAGAATAAAAGAACCTTTCAATTCGGATACTTGCTTATCTTTAGATTTAGCATCTAATTGTTTCTTTTCATTTGCTGCTCTATCTCCATTAATTTGAATAATTTCAGCATAGATTAAATTTTTACCACACTGTTGAGTTGATGTGGGTGGTGGTGGTGAAGATACTACTGCAGCATCAGAAGCGGCCACTTGCCTGCTTTATTGAAGTGTCCAATTTTGCAAATGATTGCTCGATGACTTCTTTCATTTACTCTATCCTTGATAATATTTGGTTTGTGAGGTTGTTGCCAATGTTGTCCGGGTTCCTTTGCTAACATCCTTGCAAATCTTTTTATACAAGCATAGCAAGCTGGAACAAATGGTTGACATTATAAAATTCCTTATAACAATATCCTATATTTCACACCTCAAACCACCATAAAAGCGAACAATGTTATCTTTTGTGTCCTCTACTATCCCACAGCATATTGAGCACTTTTGAAACTCTGCGTAACATTCCTGGAAAGACATATTACCTTGATCTAAGCGCAACAATTTCTTACGCAAATCACGTTTTTAAGGAGGAATAAAATGATCATGCATTGCTTCTTTTAGTCTATCCCATTATTGAGTTTGTAGATGGCTCTGCAGCCATGTCATGACCCAGTCCTGACTTGTTCCTAATCATCATCATTATGAGAATCATACGCATTTGAAATCCAAATTGAGAAACCAAGTTGTCAAGAAACTGATTAATTCTAGGCACTGCATGTCCCGGCGGATCATCCGTCTACACTGCAGAATGTTCCGCTGGAGCATTTACACAGACTTATAACTGTTGAGTTGCAGCAATCATTCATGTCTTGGTAGCCGCCATGGCCAACGAGTCAAGGTCGAGGCGGCCCAAAGAGTGGTCGTTGCTTCATGGCCAGCAGGCGTCCCACTCATGGAAATAGTGCAGCTCTCTATCCTAATATTATGGCCATCCTGTTTGTGCTCATGCGGTCGTGGATGTGCTTGTGTGACGAGGAAGCTGGTGACACGATGACAGAAGGTTCCTGCAGTTACTAGTTTTCAGTCTGGACTATTGCCACGGTGTGTGTTGTGTGTCCACTCTCATGCTCTCAGCTCTCTCCGCTTGGGCTCCACCCATTCCCACACCTCCCATTCACAAACTGGAGAGCCGACACAAACCATCAGGGAGTTGCGTTCAGCAAGACAGACCTTTCAGCAACAATTCTTTTCAACCATCTATGATGTCTTACTTCGTAATTAAGTTTCAAAAAAATATCTTATAAACTCCGGGAACAATGTCAAAATATCTCCTGTGGTATACGTACAATATAAGGACAGACAATACCACGGTAGGATCAATGACGTTGATGGTTCCATTCCATGGCAAGCGGTTGTTGGCCACTACAAAAATAATGGCATCATCAGTTACGTCAGGCCGATGGATCATTATATAGTACTTCCATGGAATGATTAATTATGCCACGCTGATAGATCAATACATAGTACTAGTCCTAGACTCCTAGGAACTAGGAACACTGCTCGAACTGTTACCATGGCTTAACCACCAAACGAGTGGCCAGCATCACATATCCCTAAATATAGGACATCGGGTGGATAAAGAACGAAAGTGGACTAAAAACGTGCGCTGATTGGATCGCAGCATGTCTATATAAATCAGTCTGGTTCTAATAATGATTGAATTCAACCACGTCTATACCCAACGCATCTCTTTAATAGTACTTTGTACTTTCTCTTATTATAAACATAAGTCCATCTTGGTTTCTTCTATAACCAACGCATCAACGTTAGAAATGTTCAACTTAATATATATAAGCAAATGCACTAGTAGAGAATAGACCTTTGCACTACTACAGAAAATCTTTTGCACGGCATTTCACTTTGGGGCTCCAAGGCGGTTGTGCCTGGTTGCCCACCTCGGTTATTCATGGCCAGGCAGCCGAGCCAGCAACCGCCTTGGTTAATGCTTAACCGAGGCGAGCAACCTAACAGGCCCGCCTCGGGCATTCAAACTCAACTGCCTTGGTAAATCAGGCCTAGCCCACAAGCCCACACCAGCCCACTATCATCTCCAATATATAAACGAATTCACTAACCCTAAAGTCACTCCCTCAGTCCATCCCTCACCCCCTCAGCCATAGCCCTGACCATCTCCTCCACGCAACTGCGGGGGCGGCGAGCACGCTCCTCCCTCCCCCGTGCTCCTCCCTCCCCTCTCCTCTAGATACAGAAGTGGGCATGGCGGTTGCGGTGGCGGGATCCAGATGGGTGGGGGCATGGAGTTTGCGGTGGCGGGATCCAGATGCGGCAAGGGCATGGCGGTTGCATTGGCTCGCAGCATCCTTCCACGGCGACGACTCGTGGGTGGTGAGCACGCGGCGACCTTCCCCGGCGGCGGATCCTAGGTGGCGAGCACGCGGCGGCCTTCCCCAACGGCATATCCGGTGGCACCACGTCAACTACCATGGATCCGGCGCCTCCTCCATGTAGATTTGGCATGAGCAGCTCCTCGTCCACACAGATCTGGCGGTGCTCGTGCCACGGTAGCAGATCTGGTGAGCAATCGCGGCAGCAGTCGCGGGGGCGCTCCTCCCCTCCTCTACCGGCGGTGTGCGGTGGCTAGGGGCCGCAGCCATGCCCTTGCTCCACATTCGGCAGTGGGCGACAAGATCTAGAGGCGGGCAGGCGGATCCCGGCAGTTCGGCAAGGATGCGTCACCGGCAAGCAGCTGCGACGGCGCATGGATGGGCTCACGGAGCTTATCCATGGATTTTTTTTGTTTTTTTATTTGATTAACCGAGGCGGTTATCCAACAGCCTCGGAAAAATACCCCATTTACCGTGACCTTTTGTCTAAGGCGGTTGGCTTACCCGCCTCGATTAATCGATTTTGCCTACCTCGTTTAAATTTCGTGTAGTAGTGTTGGTTTTTACCGTTAGACTCGGCCAGAGTTGGGGCTGGGACTAATGTGAGCATTTGTCCCTGGTCTAATGGCTAGCCCTGCAGGCGGGCGCAGGAGGGGCCTTTAGTCCCGGTTGGTGGCTCCAACCGGGACTAGAGGGTGACCTTTAGTCCCCGACTAGGCCATCAACTAGGATGAAATGTCCACGCTATATATCCATCTTCTTTAGTCCCCAAGCCCAAGACATCCAGTACAATTATTGAAGCTCAATCTCTATGTTCTTTTGCTCTGTAATTGCTCTCGGGCTATTTTGTGAAGTGTTCATTCCTCCATCCATTCTAGGTTCTAAAGGTTAGCAACTTCATTCTCTCATCTTTCATTGCTAGTGTAGCTCATTTCATGGTTTACAAATAAATTGGGAAATTTGTTGTTTTTTGGATTAGGAATAATGGTGGAGTTGTTTATTTATACGTCATTTCTACGTAATGCTAAACATTTGTAATGATTTCTAGATCTTTGTTGTTATCTTTAGCGGTCAGCATTTTTCAACATTTTACAAAAACCTTAACATTAGTTCTTGATGAGAGTTAAATAATCAGTTAAAATAAATTATGTGCCAACACATAGGGTGCCAACACAAATGTTAAAACACAAATGTTAATATATATTTTTTTAGTAGAAAATATTTAAGACATTAATTATTTTAACATGCAGAATTGAAGTTAAGAGACATTAGTGCATTTAATGAGCTTTAGTGCAAAATGTTTAAGTTTACTTGGCACATATGTATCTTGGCTTATTTTATATATGTTTCTCTAATGTGTCATGAGTTAAGGAATCGCTAAATTTGAGATTTTACTAAGGTGTTTTGCTATTTTCTACAGCTTAAATGAATTTTTGCTTAACGGTACGAAGTAATTGGAGGTTGAACTGAGGCTACCACCAAAATCATACGAAATGGTACCAAACCATTATAGTGGGTCTCATATGACCCAATTAACCAAATTTGGTGGAGGTAGTTGGAAAATTATATTATTTTGATGGAGTAACTCAATCTCCTTTCTTCATTTCAGCACAAAATAAATGTAATAAATACAAAAATTGATTATAAAAATCTAAGATTCTATGTGAGGCCAAACTTTGGGTCTACATGCTTGCAAAAAAAATTCAAGACATCTCGACACTAGTGTAGCATACATGGTTCAAAAAATGGATACGCCATTTCATGGAAGCCAAACTATGACTCCTAGATTTCCACGGCTCACTGGCATATCGGTAATGTGATGGAAAACTCATTATTAATGTTAATATGATGGGAAAACTCATTTCATGTCGAAAAGCAATAATTTAAAAAGATTTTATTTAAGTACTACATTTTTAGAGACACATTAAGACGATCTAGAGCCCGTCCTTTGCCATAAAAAGCTCGGGAACACCTCCCAGGAGGACAAATCAGGGAGATGCACAGTGAGGTTGTTCTAGGGTCTGCAAGGCCACCTAGATGCCGATGAATCTCGCAGAGAGATGCAACGAACAACATGAGGTTTGAAAAAGTGCAAAACTTGGGTAATAGATGTAGAAAAGATGATTGAGTGTTGAATCCTTCAATCGGCCATGATCCTCTCATATATATAAAGGGGGGTCATTTTATCCCAGTAGGAAATAAGTCCAAATCATAATGTCCAAGTTTCCTACGCCAAAACACTTCCAAAAACCGATTTGGTAAGTAACCGGTTCGGACTCGAACAAGGACACCGGCCTGGGCGGTTTTTTTGGTCCTGAGAGGCTGGCTGGCCGAGCAACAGACCTGGCCTGGCCGGGTCACAAACCGGCCAGGTCGGTTTTGTCGGCCCAACAGGAGGGGCTGTGTGGAGCCCAGCAGGACCGGGCTGACGGCGTTCCAAACCGGGCAGACCGGTTTTGTTGGTTAAGCAGGAGGGGGCAGCAGGGAGCCCAGCAGCGCAGGGGGAAGACCCGCCTGGTCGGATCAAGGACCAGCCAGGCCAGTTCAGTAGGGTTGGGCAACGCCTTTTCCTCCTTTTCTTCTCCGAACTCCAATGCGATGATCCAAGACAAGTCTTAGAACCATTTAACCGTTATAAACATTATCATAACGTCCTTTGATAATTTTTGGTCGACGACATGTTGATAGACATCATGATCAGGGACTGGTCCATGTATATTACAATGAGTGCAAAGGAAAGTGATCATTTCGATCGTACAAGATATCGCTCTCAGAAGTAGAAAGGTACTGAAACTGTGTGAGAGTTAGCTGAGAGGCAGGCTTCAATCTGAAGAGTTTGTACCTTGCACTCAAGTTCAGTTCTAGCTGTTGGTTGTCCATACCTAGAATTCATCATGAAAAATGAATACATAATATTAATGTCGGCAAAAACAGTATTAGGAGATAACCTCACTCTCTATATATATATTTTCTATTTTCATTTCCTCTTTTTTCCAATATAGAAAGGTTGTGACACCAAGCTTAGCAAACAGAACATACAGAAAACAGCGAGTTTTCAAAACTTGTAGACAACTGCATCCCTAGGAACTTGTATTAGTGAATCACAAAAAATTTGTGGTTGGTCTGTATTGAAATTAAACTTCAATCGCTAGGCTACACTTCAGTCAGCAAATCAGGTTTGCTTAATTTCAGTAATACATCATACTATATGCAAAACCAGAAAGCGCTATCTTGTAGGAGTGAAATGATAACTTTCCTTTGAAATAAATTGATAACGCAGGAGAGCTGCGTTTCATTGTATTAGAGAGACATAACTTTCCTTTGCATCATGGTAATATAAATGGACCTGTCCCCCGATCATGATGCATATCAATCCAATTGTATCATATGTTGCTTATTGAACTTCAAGTTGAACTTAATTGACCTTCAGTTACTTTGGTTATATTGAGCTGTAACTCGTTTTGGGTGATGCATAGGACTTGTATATCTAAAAAGATGTATCCAGTTATCATTTGTTTGCTTAAAAGGTTGACAGATATGGAATTCTGATGTGTATGTATATGATGAAGTCATGGGCATGTATATGGAACTATTGTAGAACTGAATTCGATGTAAATCTGCTTGTATAAAATGTATATTTTTAATGAGTAGTAAGTGCGGTCAGGACTAACGGGCATTCCTGACAGTCAACCATCAGTAGTGAAAGCTGGGCGCACCATCTAGTAGCCGTCAGGAATATACATTCATGTCAGCCTACTGTTAGGAAAGCTCAGTCTTTCTAGACGACCTGATTCTGTCAGCTGATTCCTAATGGTCTGTTGTCAGGAATTACATTCATGTCGGTTTCCGGATCTATGCAAGATGCCCATAGCTATTTTTGATGCTGTCTTATCAATAAGGCATCAATGTGTTGTCTTTTTCTATGATTGAATTTGCAGTAAGTGTTGTCTTCCCCGGCTCAACATAACAGTGGCTCTGCAATGTTAGCTTGACATATTACTTGCTTGAACAATTACCAATAGATTTGCTGACTGAAGTATATTGCCTAGGGATTGAAGTTTAATTTCAATACAGACCAACCACTGAATTTGATTGTTTCACTAATTCAAGTTTGTAAGGATTAAGTTGTCAACAAGTTTTGAAAAGTCACTCTTTTTTATGTTCTGTTTGCTAAGTGTGATGCCTCACCCTTTCGATATTGGAATAAGAGGAAATGAAAATACAAAAAAAATATAACTCACACAATTTCAGTACCTTTTTATCTGTCATACTGAAGTTCATGTTATTTGTGAAAGCGCTATCTTGTACGATCGAAATGATCACTTTCCTTTGCAGTCATTGTAATATACATAGACCTGTCCCTGATCACAATGTATACCAATCAAATTGTATCCTATGTTGCTTATTCAACCTCCAGGTGAACTTAATCAACCTTCAGATATTTTAGGTTATATTGCACAGTAACTTGTTAAGGGTCGTGTATACAAGGACTTGTAGATTTGAAAAGATGTATCTATTTATAATTTGTTTGTTTAAAAGCTTGACAGATATGGAACTCAATTGATATACATCGTGCTCAGGGACAGGTCCATGTATATTACAACGACTGCAAAGGAAAGTGATCATTTGGATCGTACAAGATAGCACTCTCAGAAGTAGCATGAACTTCAGTATGATAGATAGATAGGCACTGAAATTGTGTGAGTTAGGTGAGAGGCAGTCTTCAATCTGAAGAGTTTGTACCTTGCACTCAAGTTCAGTTCTAGCTGTTGGTTGTCCATACCTAGAATTCAGCATGAAAAAATGAATACATAATATTAATGTAAGCAAAAACAGTAGTGCGAGCGCACTCTAAGGTGCCGCTAAGGGTAGAACTTGCGGAGGTCATCTATATTCCAGGTGTGTGGTAGTTTGTTGCCCTCGCTATCTTGCAGAGTGAATGCCCTTTGTCTTGTTGTTTGGGTGGTGAGGTACGAGCCGAGCCATTTTGGTTGAAGCTTGCCTGCCATTTTTGCGTTTTCTTTCTGATTAGGACCATGTCGCCTGTGGTTCACCTTTTTGTTCGTCCATCTGATGGTTTCATCTTGATATAAGAGGAGGTTGTTCATTGCTTGGCATCTAACTTCTTCTATCAGGTCCTTTGTCAGTTGCTCGTCCTCTTGGGCTTCGACTTTGTTGCTAGCGAGGGTGACTCTTGGTGATTTGTGGGTGAGTTCCTTCGGGAGGACTGCTTCTTCTCCGAAACTAGTGTATCATCACATTTTGTCAAAAGATTGGATCTGTTATTTGTTTCGTCCATTGCCGAACGCGCTCGCACAAAGGAGGTCCGCTGGTCGGCATCCTAAGCCGGCTCTAGGCAAACATCTCCGTGACGAAGCTGTCTATGGTCCATCGTGCAGCTGCCATGTTTCGCTCAGGACCAACGTTTAACCTTCTCATTAGCTTCCAACACTCCGAGGGGATGACGTGATGAAGGAAAAACGTTTCCAACACGACATTCGTGGTGCTCATGAACGGAATTACTATGAGTCGTGCCAATATGGATGGAAATCTTACGTACGAGCACTTGGGCCCTCACCAGTTGGCACCGCCGCAGCTCCCCATGGGTGTAGAAGATGCCACCACACGGTGCGAGCCCAAGAGGATTTTTGATGGGGCAAGGGCTCTTCAATGGGAGGCGCACGGATCAGGAAAGGCGTCCGATGGGCAATGGCCCTTCGACTTGAGGCGCGGGGACGGCGAATGTGGTCTGACGGGAGCTGCGCGCAGACGGGAAGGGAGGTGACACAGTACTGATGGCTTGCCTGAGAAATCCACCCGCGTGCACGGGAAAGGCAGTTGCGAGCGGCAATAGGCGTGGGCAAGGCAGATAAGCCATGCTTTTCCTAGCAAGAGAGAAGTCAGGGATGGCTTGTTATTTTTGAACCTGTGTGGAGAAGCTGTTGGAGGTCTATTTCTTTTCAGTGTATCTAAAATTTGACTCTAAGACATGAATACTTCTTCTCTTGGAGTTGGTCTTAGCCGTGCATCGTGACATATATTTATTCAAAAAAATTAAAAGAGGGACAAGAAATGAAAAAAATATCTATATTTGTTTAATTTCTACTCTTATTCTTTTATATTTGGATTTCTACTCTTTTCCTTTTCTATTTGGACTAGGATTCCTATTCAAGTTACTTATGATCGCAGGGATCTATGGATAAGGATTCCTAGCTATTCACTTTACCTTACATGTGCCCAAGACATGTAATGTCGTATATAAAATAGGAGGGATGTAGATAGAGAAACAAACGCAGATTTCACATTCACAGAGTTAGTTAGGGGAAGACGGACCAAAAATAAGAAGAAATTTTGGCTCTTTAATATTAGGTAGTATAGATATATATTATCTATAAAGCATACATCATTTTATCGGTATAATCAATCTCTCACGTGTATCTATAAATTAGAGCAGCATATGTAACTACCCAGCATACGGTGCAGAGAGTACGATCTCAAAATGAATATGAACTTATAATATGATCGTTAGATAATAAATCTCTAAATCTCTCATGCTCATGCAAGTTAGACTTGGGCCCCAGTACACGACAAACTCTCTCTCACGCAAGTCTGAATTTTCTTACTGGCACACAGTGTGTTCCTTTGTCCTAGGAAGGATGTAACTCTATAACCCATTTGTTATTTGAAAAAGAGTACTCCCTCCGTCCCAACTTATAAGTCATTAATTCTAACATTTTTAGAGAGTCAAAGCATATCAAGTTTGACTAAATTTATATAATAAGATAATAAAGTTTATGATATGAAATAAGTATCATAGTATACCTATTTGATGTCATAAAACTTTGTAATTCTCTCTATATATCATTTTAGTCAAATTAAGACGCTTTGGTGACTTTTCAACAAACTTGGAATGACTTATAATTTGAGATGGAGAGAGTACAATTCTAGCTTAATGAGTACGTGTGCTATATATCCTAGAATGGTTTGTTCTATAGATATATGATGCTTTGATCATCTATATATGGCATACGGAGGGGATAGGACACGCTTTATTATTAGTGAAATGTAACGCATCCATGTGTCCAATTATTGGTGCCATATTTTCTATAAAGCTAGTCAAATTTAAGAAAGTTTGATCAGCGCACACCTTAGGGTCTTTCTTCTTGGACAGAGGGAGTACATCTTTGCAATTGTTTGGTTGGTTCTCAAGTAAATAAGGGAAAATGGAATCTAACACATTGGGGTTCGATTGATGTGTGGGATCACTGATTGCGATCGACTTTGTTTTGGTTGGATGACGTGGTAATAATGGTATTGCAGAGACACATCAGCGATGAATAGACCGCTATCAAGTAAATAAGGGGAAATGGAATCTAACTCACTAGGGGTTTGATTGATGTGTGGGATCACTGATTGCGATCGACTTCGTTTTGGTTGGACGACATGGTAATAATTGTACTGTGGAGAGACATCAGCGATGAATAGACCGCTAATTGGTCTGATTGTCTTGCTCACCAGAGATGAAGCCCGATATTTATTCCTTTATCTAATAAAATCTGATTACACAGTGCTATTTCGTAAGAGGCCACATATATCGAAACAAGCAGTTGTATGTCGTTATTCCAGTCCCCGCAAGTAATCAGATTATGTTTTTTTTGGAATTCTAGAGCTTAGGCCCTGTCTATTAACCAAGAGGTCAACAGACCATATGTCCATATTACAGCGCTGCAGATGGGGAAACCATCTGTGTTCAGTTTTAGTTCCAGCCAAAGAACTTCCATTACAACCACTTTAAGGCTACCACCTTAGAAACGAAAACACCAAACTACAGCTATTACAGGAACCAAAACCATCTGTGTGACGAGGAGGAAGCTGGTGACACGATGACAGAAGATTCCTGCAGTTACTAGTTTTCAGTCTGGACTATTGCCACGGTGTGTGTTGTGTGTCCACTCTCATGCTCTCAGCTGTCTCGACTTGGGCTCCACCTATTCCCACACCTCCCATTCACAAACTGGAGAGCCGACACAAACCATCAGGGAGTTGCGTTCAGCAAGACAGACCTTTCAACAACAATTCTTTTCAACCATCTATGATGTCTTACTTCGTAATTAAGTTTCAAAAAAATATCTTATAAACTCCTGGAACAATGCCAAAATATCTCCTGTGGTATACGTACTATATAAGGACAGACAAAGCCACAGGATCAATGACGTTGATGGTTCCATTCCATGGCAAGCGGTTGTAGGCCACTACAAAAATAATGGCATCATCAGTTACGTCAGGCCGATGGATCATTATATAGTACTTGTCGTTGGAACTACGAACATGGCTCGAACTGTTTCCATGGAATGATTAATTGCGCCACGCTGATAGATCAATACATAGTACTAGTCCTAGACTCCTAGGAACTAGGAACACTGCTCGAACTGTTACCATGGCTTAACCACCAAACGAGTGGCCAGCATCACATATCCCTAAATATAGGACATCGGGTGGATAAAGAACGAAAGTGGACTAAAAACGTGCGCTGATTGGATCGCACCACGTCTATATAAATCAGTCTGGTTCAAATAATGATTGAATTCAACCACGTCTATACCCAACGCATCTCTTTAATAGTACTTTGTACTTTCTGTTATTATAAACATAAGTCCATCTTGGTTTCTTCTATAACCAACGCATCAGCGTTAGAAATGTTCAACTTAATATATATAAGCAAATGCACTAGTAGAGAATAGACCTTTGCTTAATATATATAAGCAAATGCACTATTCTCTACTAGTGCATTTGCTTGTATATATTAAGTTGAACATTTCTAACGTTGATGCGTTGGTTATAGAAGAAACCAAGATGGACTTATGTTTATAATAACAGAAAGTACAAAGTACTATTAAAGAGATGCTTGGCTATAGACGTGGTTGAATTCAATCATTATTTGAACCAGACTGATTTATATAGACGTGGTGCGATCCAATCAGCGCACGTTTTTAGTCCACTTTCGTTCTTTATCCACCCGATGTCCTATATTTAGGGATATGTGATGCTGGCCACTCGTTTGGTGGTTAAGCCATGGTAACAGTTCGAGCAGTGTTCCTAGTTCCTAGGAGTCTAGGACTAGTACTATGTATTGATCTATCAGCGTGGCACAATTAATCATTCCATGGAAACAGTTCGAGCCATGTTCGTAGTTCCAACGACAAGTACTATATAATGATCCATCGGCCTGACGTAACTGATGATGCCATTATTTTTGTAGTGGCCTACAACCGCTTGCCATGGAATGGAACCATCAACGTCATTGATCCTGTGGCTTTGTCTGTCCTTATATAGTACGTATACCACAGGAGATATTTTGGCATTGTTCCAGGAGTTTATAAGATATTTTTTTGAAACTTAATTACGAAGTAAGACATCATAGATGGTTGAAAAGAATTGTTGTTGAAAGGTCTGTCTTGCTGAACGCAACTCCCTGATGGTTTGTGTCGGCTCTCCAGTTTGTGAATGGGAGGTGTGGGAATAGGTGGAGCCCAAGTCGAGACAGCTGAGAGCATGAGAGTGGACACACAACACACACCGTGGCAATAGTCCAGACTGAAAACTAGTAACTGCAGGAATCTTCTGTCATCGTGTCACCAGCTTCCTCCTCGTCACACAGATGGTTTTGGTTCCTGTAATAGCTGTAGTTTGGTGTTTTCGTTTCTAAGGTGGTAGCCTTAAAGTGGTTGTAATGGAAGTTCTTTGGATGGAACTAAAACTGAACACAGATGGTTTCCCCATCTGCAGCGCTGTAATATGGACATATGGTCTGTTGACCTCTTGGTTAATAGACAGGGCCTAAGCTCTAGAATTCCAAAAAAAAACATAATCTGATTACTTGCGGGGACTGGAATAACGACATACAACTGCTTGTTTCGATATATGTGGCCTCTTACGAAATAGCACTGTGTAATCAGATTTTTTTAGATAAAGGAATAAATATCGGGCTTCATCTCTGGTGAGCAAGTCAATCAGACCAATTAGCGGTCTATTCATCGCTGATGTCTCTCCACAGTACAATTATTACCATGTCGTCCAACCAAAACGAAGTCGATCGCAATCAGTGATCCCACACATCAATCAAACCCCTAGTGAGTTAGATTCCATTTCCCCTTATTTACTTGATAGCAGTCTATTCATCGCTGATGTGTCTCTGCAATACCATTATTACCACGTCATCCAACCAAAACAAAGTCGATCGCAAACAGTGATCCCACACATCAATCGAACCCCAATGTGTTAGATTCCATTTTCCCTTATTTACTTGAGAACCAACCAAACAATTGCAAAGATGTACTCCCTCTGTCCAAGAAGAAAGACCCTAAGGTGTGCGCTGATCAAACTTTCTTAAATTTGATTAGCTTTATAGAAAATATGGCACCAATAATTGGACACATGGATGCGTTACATTTCACTAATAATAAAGCGTGTCCTATCCCCTCCGTATGCCATATATAGATGATCAAAGCATCATATATCTATAGAACAAACTATTCTAGGATATATAGCACACGTACTCATTAAGCTAGAATTGTACTCCCTCCATCTCAAATTATAAGTCATTCCAAGTTTGTTGAAAAGTCACCAAAGCGTCTTAATTTGACTAAAATGATATATAGAGAGAATTACAAAGTTTTATGACATCAAATAGGTATACTATGATACTTATTTCATATCATAAACTTTATTATCTTATTATATAAATTTAGTCAAACTTGATATGCTTTGACTCTCTAAAAATGTTAGAATTAATGACTTATAAGTTGGGACGGAGGGAGTACTCTTTTTCAAATAACAAATGGGTTCTAGAGTTACATCCTTCCTAGGACAAAGGAACACACTGTGTGCCAGTAAGAAAATTCAGACTTGCGTGAGAGAGAGTTTGTCGTGTACTGGGGCCCAAGTCAGACTCATGGGAATGGAAATGGACTATAAAACATAATTGAGCAATCGTAGTAGGCCAGGCCCTCTGCGAATGACCTTGAATCACTTGCAAGTTGGAAGGATAAGTATGAGCATGTGAAAGATTCCTTTTCTCAACTGAATCACAAGAAATGATTCCGTTTCTCAACAGAATCACCAGAAACAGTGCCAACCAGCATCACAGACATAGGTATCGGAGCCAAAACGTTTCTGTTGTTCCACGTGAGCATGCAAAAAGGGCAGAGGCTAGATTCTATTTCTCGTCTTCCATCTATAACAATGATTTTTATTTTTTTTAGTTAAATCTTTTGAAGTGCAATAATTTTAAATAGACTGTATTTAAGTTGTTTTTCATGATTTTTTGAAGCATATTTTTATTTATATAACTTTTTGTTATCAAAATATTTTTGGGAATCAGAATCTGGCCTAACAGCCAAACGGTATTGTATTGCGATTCTGATTCACCACTTGAAATGTTTCCTGAGAGAATCCAGATCCAAAACATTTCTACTATGATCTAGAGCCTTGCCAAACGAGCCAAATGTCGATGCCAAAATGCATCCTCCACTAGTACAATGAATTGTACTTGCGGTCCCAAACCCATTTTAGAACATCATGTGCATGTGCATGTACTTGTACTGGCTTGCTCCGTCTTGCCTTTTGCTAAGATCAAGTTCTTGGTGATGCCTCTGGGGCGGTATTTGCACTAGCTTCAAGTTCACTTAGCTTGCTAGGTAGCTCAATATTTAAATTTGCAAAGACTTTGATTTTGCCAACGAGTTCTTTATAACTAGATGTTAAGCTAGCCAGTTTTGATTTTAATTCTTTAATTGTTTCTCTTGCTTAGTGCAAATTTCTTGGAGAAACATGATGGTTTTTTCAAGTTCTTCATAAGAAGGTTTTTCATCATCACTGTCACTCTCACTAGAGCTTGAGCTTTCAATGTCACCTCATGCCATAAAGCACATGTGTGAAGTGCTTGATGATGAATGCTTGCAGCCACCTCTGTTGTGCTTGACTTCTTCTTCACTTGAAGAATCATCCCAAGTGTTGATTGTTGTGAGGGCTTTGGTTTGCATGACTTCTTCTTGGTCTTGGCTGTGAGCTTGCTTGGACAAACTTCCACAAAGTGCCCCTTTTTACTGCAACCCAAGCAACCTTTCTTTGTTTCTGTTCTTCTTTGGTCGGTAAACATGATATCATCAATGGAAATTGGAACACCCTTGACAATTGATGTTTAACTTGCGATTATTCTTCACCACTCCTATTAATTTGTTGGTTTCTTCATCAACATCAGAGGAGGAGGTGGAGGCTTGATTGTCACTTTCTTCTTCGTCATCATCATCACCCTCATCTTCATCTTCACTTGATGAACTTGAGCTTGAGCTTGATTCAACTTTTTTCCTTGCCCTTCATCTTCTTGTGTTCATTACATATTAGAGCAATGCTTTTGCTTTATCAAACGACTTCTTCTTGACCCATCATTCGTGACATCTTAGATGCCACTAGCTTGCCAATGACAAGTGCAAGGGTCATTGTACTCAAGTCCTCCATGTGTTGTGGAGGATGGTGATGATGCTTGCATACTTGCTATGTGGTAGAACCGTGATGGTCTTTCTCACAATGTCCATGTCACCTTACTTGGTTAGTCTAATAGAATTGAGCTTATTGATAATTAGATTCAAACGAGAATACATGTCTCTAACATGCCCATTTTCTTTCATTTTAAAGGAATCATAATTTTGTTTAGAGTAAATGCACCATGGGTCCTTAAACTTTTTATGGATTCCCACTTGGCGAATGGAAAAGCTGGAGTGAAGGTACGTCCTTAGGCAAAGGGGGCGAAGGGGATGAGTGGGGACGTAGATGGCTAGGTGGGATGGATGGTAGGTAAGATAAAAGGTAGATAGCAAGCAAACTAGAGGTATGGCTAAGCTAATTGGGAGAGAGAGCGAACTATTTATCTTAAGCAACAAAGGCAAACTAAGGATTAGAGAGAACTCTTTAGTACTACGGGGTGTACTTGCCCTAAACTCACCCAAAGGTTGATTAGGCACAAAGAACAACGAGGCCTATGTTTTAATAACTAGACCCAACATGGTGGAATACAGTGGATGGACAAAGCTGTCACCACCTGCCAACTACCACAATCTATCTAGGGATCTAGCCATATCCACAGGTAAGATATAATCTAAGCACCTCGCTTAATCTATAAACTTACTACTTAGATCCGTGCTCCGCTAAAATGAGATCGAAGTACCCTAACCAGATGGTGGAATCTGTACTAATGAACATCACACTAAACAAAAGGATATCTATGCTACCTATGCTAAGGGCAAGCACCTAAGCTCACTGAAGATGAACAAGAGTGAACTAGAACTTGAACAAATCAGAGCTATATTAAACAAAGTAGAGTACTTGATAAAGTAAATCCTAATGAAAGAATACAAGAGAGCTATACCAGACCCAGAAGACTCTTATGGACTCCGAGCAAGCTCTGCTCTAGCCCTACTTCCACTACTACCCTACTACTAATTCTAGAGCTACTTCTTCTAAGCTTGGAATGCTTGAGAATGAATTGGGATGAAGGGAATGATCTTCACCAAGCTCCATACCTCCTTTTATAGTGTGTAGAAGGAGTGGAGGTACTTGTAGGTAGCTAGTGGAGAAGGTCAGTGGGAGCTAGTGGGCCATCGGCCGATGCCAAGGGGCATCGACCGACCCTTGGTTCCACCGCCTCTCCATCTACGGTACTGGATGGCTCCTGGATGGTGGATGCATGTAGGTACGTTGGTTGCTTTGGTCAGTAAGTTGGTAAGTGTGGTGGTTTAGGCCCTCTAAGTGGATGACAGTGGGCCTAGGGATCCAAGGGAGCTCAACCTCGGCCTTTGGATCAAACCAACATGATCAACGGTGTAGGGGCACTCCTGGGTGTGCCACCTAGCTCTCCCTCAGATCAGTGACATGGCAAGGCTAGGTAGGCCATCGGCCGATACCATGTGGCATCAGGCGACCCCACCTGGTGAGCTCAAGGCCCCTTACCATGTCCACTTGCTTCCTTTGCATTTCTTTTGTACATTTTTGTGAAAATTTTCTTCATACAAATATTTTTCCAAGTACAAGTGGCACTAGGTGGATGCATGTGATGTCATTTTACCTTGCTTTTGGGTGAAATGTTGATGGTCCAACTAGGTGTTTGTGACCATCAACAGTTGTGAAGTAAGATATGGTAAAGACTAAAGAAATCCTATCTTTCCATGAAAGCTCTTGGAGATTTCTGTTTTGATAAAACATTAAAATTAATGGCCTCACTTCTCATTGGTGAAATTTCCTACCAAGGCCAAATGTGATTTATGATAGAAAACATTCCACATTTGCTACTTGTCTTTGTATTGAGCCTTGTCAAACTTTTGTTGACCCATGTTGAGAGATTTATCATGCTCCCAAGATCAAAATCACATACACTACACAAAATGCATGCTATGCTTCTACACTAGAAGTAATCAAAAACATGCATTTCCATTTCCACCAAATAAACACTCCATGTATTCAAGCATGATCTTTCACCATAATTCTTGCAAATGAGGCATGGGCTATGAAAAAGTATTGAAAAAATAGAAGAGAAAAAAATGTGGACACATAAAGGCCCACGATAGAATAAGAGAAATACAGGCGTGGACACAAGAAGGTCGATATGTTAAAAAACAGAGAAATATAGCCATGCTCAAATAAAGATGGAGAAAGAATCATGTCATGCTAAGGAGTAATCATGATCACCACGTTCCCACACACATGCACACCTTGATCTAGTGGTATGACATGTTTCCCAAAGGGGAAACGACCTATGGAAGGTGGTCATGAGGATGTGCCAACCAGGGTCGGTCGACCCCAGGGATCGGTCGATCCCCTCTCCGCGCCTCTCACTCCCAGCTTCCAAGTGGCGCCTCCTATTGAACCCCCCAAGCGGTTGTATGCGCATATCCAAGGAATATTCCTCCAAACCGACCTTTTGTACTATTATAAGAAGAGGGAGAGACCCCCCACTCTCACACACACCACAAGGGAGCACTCCACTCCACTCTCAAGATGTAGTAGTAGAATAGTTTCGTTGTGAGTTAGGGAGAGTGAGCTATGCTCAGGTTTTGGAAGGGTCCTCAGAGTTCTGGTATAATCATGTTTCGTATCGTTTCTTTGTAAGACTCTAGTGTTTCATATTTATCATCTCTAATTACTTGAATAACTTTCATGGTTATCAAGTCATGCCTTAGTGGTTTAACTAAGTATGGTTAGTATAGTTGTATCACACCTTGGCATGGATCTCTGCTCGCATCGAGTGCTCTAGTTATGGTACTTGACTAGAGTAGTAATCGATATTATAGACATGGTGTCTAGACTATAGGTTACCTGAGTTTGCGCCCAATCCCACAGATAGTTGTGGTAGCCCTAGAGGTGATAGCTTTGTCAGGCCTTTGTAATCCACCATGTTGGGATTGGTGTTCGTAGAGCTCTTTGGCAGCCTTCCCCCGACTACGTTTTCTCACCCCCCCTCGAGGGTTAGAAAGATACTGCTGCTCCAAAGTGTTATTGTTTGTGATCGCTATGTCTTACCCATGCTTTAGTTATCCACTCTGGTTTGTACTAGAATAGAACAATAGTAAAAGATAAGTGAATAGGAACCTTGTACTCCCCCGTTGTCCTCTCAACGCTTGACTGCTCTTTTATCTTATCATGGAATTCTCCTATGTGCATCATTATCCAAAATTCCTATTTTATCACTTATCGCCGCATTAGTCTAGTCAGTATACTAGTTAGTAGATGTGTGATGGTTAACTATCAACTTCTTTAACCATTGCTTCCCTGTTGATTAATACGATACCCTAGAATACTCCTAGGTGAAAGCTACAACGATATCCGTGTGCTTGCAGATTTATCTGTTTGCATTAACAAATACCAACATTGGTGTATTTGAGACTAACACCATTTCAAGGTTATCATGTGTGTAGTAGTCTCATTGCAAGGAAAATGGACTCCCTGGAGATAAGCATCATGCTTCAATTCAAAATGGTGTCAATCAAATCGAATACCTTGAATTTGGTATCACTTGAAACCAGTATCAACTTGTTGTCTTTCAATTGGCACCTATTATATGCATTCTCCATACGTTATATAGATTAAATTCATTTTGTGCATTAAATTTCCATTTATGCATATGCTTTGCCATCCACCATATATATGCATACACTTAGGGGGAGCCTCCCTAGCAACAAGGAGCAACAAGAAGGTGGAGCTTTCAGCAAAGGGAGAAGAACAAGGGGCTAGGTGGTGAAATCAGTTTCTCCCACTTGTTGAGAAGCTCAACAACACTCCCTAGACTGCCTTGGTAAGATGGATTCGAGGTTAATCTCAATTTTCATCACAATCTAAACTCTAGTGTTCTTCACCTAGAAAACATCCCCTACGCACTAGATGTGGATTTCATGCAATATAGCTAGATTCAACTAGCTAAATGTGGTCTATAGAACCCTAGGAACACCGTCACGAAAATAGTTTACAAATGCAAACACTCTAGGGTTGGATTTCATTCTCGATGTCCTTAGAACACACGAACTTTGTTCTCGTGGACAGTCTGACAGCACATCGGACAGTCCGCCAGATCACACACTTAGATTTTTTCAGCACCAACCATGTCTTGCTCCCACGGGCCATCCTAGTGACCACCGTGATTTGGGATGGGGATTTCTTTTCTTTTGTATTTTTGGAGGTGGGGACAGCATATTGCAACCAAGGCAGATGGCAGCTATGTGTTGATATGAACCCTGTTTTACTTCATATAAAATTCGGTGTAGACAATACATAGTGCTATTGTGTTAGGTAACTTTACATGGAAATCCTTAAAGTTATTGTTAATTATAAATTCAATGAACAGATTGTACAATCATATTTACACAAACAAATGATTTTCTTCTTTTTAATATATCAGGTTAAATATCAGTGCCAGTTTAGCAGTAGCGGAAACAAATTGTGTTGTACCTGCGATGAAGGTGAACGGGGCGAGACTAGCTTCACGGATGGTGTGGTACACCACGCACTCGACGCTCAGGTAGCCGATAGCGTAGACAAAGGACAGGAACGTGGCTGCGTACAGTGGCTTGCTCTGGAGGTTGAAGGCGCACAGGAAGCACAGCGTGGAGGACAGCAGCGTCCACACGGCAATGGTGCGCCCATGCGCGTCGGTCACTGAAAAGCCCAGGTCATACGGTACGGGTTACAAGCTGAAAGCATAAGCATCAGGACATGCTCTGAATGAAGGTTACCAGCACGAGCACGCACTCTGTGTCTCGGATAAGATGGCAGAGCAGAGCGACGCGGAGCCGAACAAGCACGAACAGGTGAAAGCAGAGCGGAAGGCGCCAACAGCCATCAGCCACCAGCCCAGTGCGGGCATGCCGCGCTTCTTCAAGGCGCTGGCCATGGCGGCTTGATTGGGTTCCCAGGGCAACAACGACCACACAATATATATGGAATATATGCTGTTTATTATGCCTCCTTGCTCCATTTATAGGATACCGAGTAGTATTAGGCAGTGCAAAAAAACATCCAAGTCCAATCGTATAAACAGAGAACCCAAAATATCACTACTACATAAAAGACTTTTTAGGGGCGGCTCACAAGGGTTCGTAGGGACGGTTTTGCCAGCCGCCCCTACCACACCGTGGCTAGAAATGCCCATTTTGTAGGGGCAGTTAGCCAGCCACCCCTATAAATGGATATTGAGCTGCCCCTACAAATCAATTTTTGTTATTCCGTGGAGGCCCCCATTGGTCACGACATTTTTCAGACCTCCAAAAATCGAGATTCTAGACCTCAAAAAATGGCAAGTCGCGCCATTTTTCGCGCGAAAATCACACGATACACGGTTGCTGGCTTTCCAAGCAACGACGTCCCTCTCGCGCATGCCCTCCTCTACCACTGCACCCCTTTGTCACTTGTGTCTATAATCCATTTTGGTTCCCCACATATTATACTAAACTAAGTGTAAATTGATTGTTTGAGGCCTTAAACGAATTCAAATCAAAATGCTTTCAACTACAAAGTTTCATAACTTTTCAAGATCTACAACTTTTATTTTGGTAGTTTCTCCATCCGAGGTTGTTTACAAAATTTGGATTTCAAATTTGAGAAATTTAAACGTAGTTTTCGTTGACATGATTTCAAATCAAAAAGTGGTCGACTACAAAGTTTCATAACTTTTTGAGATCTACAACCTTCATTTTGGATGTTTCTCCGTCCGAGGATGTTTGAAAAATTCAAATTTCAAATATGAGAAATTCAAACGTAGTTTTTCTTGGCAAATTGAATTCAAATGAAAAAGTTGTTAACTACAAAGTTGAATTACTTCTCAAGATCTGCAACTTTTGTTTTTGTTGTTTGTCCATTCGAGGTCATTTAAAAAATTCAAATTTTAAACTTTTGAAAATTAATTTTTTTTTTTCATGACAAGATGATTTCAAATCAAAAAGTTGTAACTACAAAGTTTCATAACTTTTTGAGATCTACAACTTTTATTTTGGTTGTTTCTCCATCCGAGGTCGTTTGAAAAATTCAAATTTCAAATTTGAGAAATTCAAACGTAGTTTTCCTTGGCAAAATGAATTCAAATGGAAAAGTTGCCAACTACAAAGTTGTATAACTTCTCAAGATCTAGAACTTTTATTTTGGTTATTTAGTCATTTGTTCATCTGACATAGTGGTAGTAACATTGTTAACAAATCTAATATCTCTCTCTTGTATTCATAAAGTATACGAGAGATGTAAATTTTGTGAACAATGTTACTGTCATTTTGTCGAATGAAGAAATGACTAAAATAAAAGTAGTAGATCTTGATGAGTTCTACAACTTTTATGTTCATGACTTCTGTCACACCCTAAAATTTACTATTTTGGGTTGTGCATTGAAAACACTAAATAAATAAATATTTTAATGTTTGGATTCAAAAATTCTCAAGTTTAGTTTATTTTAACATTAGTAAGTAATAGAAAAAATGTGGTTTCAATTTTTCTCTTTGAACTAATTTGACGGGCTTTGGTGTGATGTTGCTTATTGCTTGACTATGTTTTGTGATTGCGAAAAGTTAGAAAGCGCGTTAGTAAGTTGTTTATCTTTCACCGGCTTGTATGTCTTTTTCCGTAATCAAATACCTTTTGTTCATTAACTAATGGAGGATAATGGTCCGTAAAATTCCATGTTGTAGCGTTTTTTTTTATTTTGTTTGCTGGCCAATTTAGCTTTGCTGAGAGAATGGCATGTACGGATCAAAGAAGTAGTCATGCCACGTACTTGAATCTTGATGATGCCAGGCAGCACCGGCCAGCTGTTCTCGTAACCTATCAATTTCTGTTTTCCTTTCCAATCCACTCCATATCCATCGCGCCATGCCCATTCATAAATAGCAATCTCCTTCACCACGGTTGCCTTTGGCATATAACCATAATCTATTCTCTCTCTCTCTCTATATATATATATATGCCAACGCCGGTAGCATAGAAAAAAAACCGTATTAATTTTGTATGCCACACGGACATACGCCTACGACACCAGGTCTATCAGGTTCAGATCGCATCAGCCGCCGTCTCGTCTCACCTCGAGCCCTAGCTGCCGCCGCCACCACGGAGGTCGCCATCCGCTGCTGTGCCGACGTCTTCGAGTCACTGCCGAGCTTTGCGACCTGAAGACCCTGCCGCCGCCCAAGTTCGCCAATCCATGCCGGCACGCCGCCTTCGCCCTGTATGACCGACATCGATGCCGTGGATGAGATGGCGCGTCGATATAGCTTCGCGTGACTCACATCTGTGATGTCCCTCCGTGCGATGTAGCGCTGTCACCAGGAACTTCGCCGCTGCTGCAGTGGGATCTCTCTCTTACGTTTGTCCTGCCACCGCCTGAGGCCTGCTAAGATGTGTTCACCTACATGCCTTTTGATTCCGGCATCCGATCCGTCGCCACGGGAACATGTCCATGTGAGGGACATGCTTGCCGCTGTCTTCTTTTGGGCTGGCCGTGAGCGCCAACCCGTCGGCCATCATCGCATGAAGTATCGGCCACTGATCACCATATGCTTGACTGCCATTGCCGATCTGTCGTTGAAGAAGCCCGCTTGTGAAACCCGATCTTGCCGCTCTCTGCTTCAACACGACATCGTTGTTTCTCGTCTGACATCGGTAAGGACCTCCACACGCCTCCTGTTAGCTTGATCTGCCTCGGCCTGCTGACTCCATTGAACCTGTACGAACGTTAGCTGCTGCTGTCCATGCAGATGTCAATAAGAACAATCGGCCATGAAGTAGTAAGCCATGTGGGCCGTTGGTCATTCTTGACGTAGAGACATATATCTTCTTATACATCCAACCTGTCTTCATCAATCGTGAGGTCAGTGTGAAGCACTCTGATGATTATAGGGCCAGGCATGTCTCTTTAATTCCTTTGCTATAATGCTTTATCAGCTAAATATATAATACTATGCTGATGTCACCCCTTTGTCATAGGCGTGCAATATTTTGGTTATCTTTTAGGACAGCTAGAATTTCCTTTACAGATATATTCATCACGTTCACACGACCTCGTCTCATCTTACATGTAATTAGCAAACCTCCTGTATAGATAATACTGTTTCAGCTTAAATCTTCTATTGTTTCATCATCCGAACTCCGTTTTAGTTCGTTCAAATTGCGTTAAATTTATGTTGACGTAATCCAAGTGCTAGTCTCAACAATTATGATGCCACATGTTTTTTTTCGACACAGTGAAATACAAAATTGACTAATATGCATGCAACCGGCTTTGTAAATAAAAAGCTACGTAGATGTTTATACTTTGGTGTTTTTATATATAAATACTATTTGGTTAATTGCTAACATTAATATGTTTTTAAAGTATAACTTTCTTTCTTTAATGCATACATTAAACTTGTTTCCATGCTCTCACATGATAATTAGTTTCTGTGAGCTAAAATTTAATTGGCGTAGATGATATCAAATTACTTTTTAGAAATAAAATATAAACACTCGGTAGTCGTTTCTTTTTAATCGTAGCTCCGTTATCGACGTTTCTGGTGTTCTCGTGACCGTAGCTGGTAGTTCTCTTTTAGTACGCTGTTTTCTCTTGTTTGGTGTATTGTTCTTAGTTGTTACTATTTGTTTGCTTGTATTATTGCTGGTGTGCTTGGTTGCTATGATCTACGAGTAGAAGAAAGACTATCCGTGAGCGCTGAAGATCAGAAGGTGAAGACCAGAAGCTGAGTGCCAGAAGTTGCAAATGGAAGATTAAGTGAGGCTTTTCAGAGCAAGTTGCTTTAGGCATAAAGCAAGTTCTAAGACAAGTATAACATGGGACCATTCTTGTTAACCTATTCACTATAATTGCTATTATATGCATGTGTCCTCCTTGGCAACCTTAGATATTTTAACTTAGCGATTGATGTCTTGATTCCTTGTCACCTATGGGATTATGCATTTGGGTAGCTTGGCTAGTGCTTGATTTATGAACATTGATCTCGTAATGTGACTAATGAATGGTGCAATCAATCATTAAGATGATTTAATTCCTGTTACAAGGGGACTCGAGCACTGTGTTGTTTGTTTGTTGCTCTAGTTACTCTCTATAAGGACTTTTCTATAAGCATTAACCGGGATTGATAGTACAGCTGTGAAGGCTATATGGCTCTGGCTCTAGTTGTTTAACAGACCTTTTCTAGCTTGTTAGTGGTTACCGAAAGGCGCAAGAGGGGTCATGTCTAGTATGATCTCGGCTTACCAAGGTGGGTGCAGTCTTTAGTAAGTCGCCCCTTGGAGGGGGTTCATGCTTTCCAATTGGGAATCCTTAGCGGCCCTAACTTATTAGATGAACTTTTAAATGGCTTTATATGATTTCCAGTGTTTGGGCTTTGCAAACCCATGCATTTGGAAGTCATGACTCACAGTGAAAGTGTACACCTCTGCGCAGAGTTTAATAAACTGGTATACTAGCCGTGCTCACGGATACGAGCGGCCTTGGATATTCATACAGAATAAATGATCACCATGGATATATCATGCTTAATATTGATGTTGTTATTGTTATGCCATGTTAATGCTATTTTATTATTCTTATTACAATTGATCATTGATTCATTAATGGGATTGGGATTACCTTGAGGCTACTCAATTGCCAAACATATAATAGATAAAAGCTAAATGCAGTCAAACAGTGTCTATCCTTTTGCACCTCATGAACCCTGTGTTATATTTGTTGAGTTCGACATGGACTCACTCTTGCCATTTTCACCACACCCCAGTGTGTAGTAAGGTGCTGCTCAGAAGAAGGATAAAGATGTAGTGGAGTTTCCAGAAGTCTTTCAGAAGAGCTTGGCATATGGAGCCCCCAGTCAGCTGTCTCTGAGAGAAATAAAGCCTGAAGTTTAGTCATCGTTTCGCGATACTCTGATGTAAGTGTTATTATAGCTATGTGCACGTTAAATAAATAACATTGTTTCTAATACTTTTTCATTCTGACATATGTGTGCACTTCCTAGGCACACATATGGCTGACCTGGTTTAGTTCTTTAAAATCGGATGTCACAACTTCTTCAGCTGAAATCATTTGACGTTTTAAAATGTTCTTTGAAGTTATCTTTTTTGAAATTAAAATTTTAAAATGTTCACAATAAAATATGACCAAAATAATAGCAGTAAGAACACAATAACTTATTAGAGTATGATTTTAGAAAAAAATCAAGTAATTTGAAGTTAAGTATGAGAGAGAAAAACTAGTTACAAGTTTTTGGCAGAGTTCTTCAACAATTTAAAATTGAATTTAAAACAACATTTTAAAGCATCAAATGAATTCAAATGTTAAAGTTGTAAACAACAAAGTTTTATAAATTTTTGAGATCTACAACATTTATTTTGATCGTTTCTCCATCCGAGGTCGTTGAAAAATTTGAATTTTAGTGCCTAATTTTAAATATTTGGTGTTTATTTGTAGGGGCGGCTGGATATTGAGACACCCCTACAAATAGACGCATTTGTAGGGACAACTAAAAACACTAGCCGCCCCTACAAATTGATTTGTTGGGGCGGCTCGTTTGGGAACCACGGCTCAAAATGGAGCCGCCCCTAAAAAAAGATGGCGTTGCTACAAATGGTTTTCTATGCAGCGTATTAGAGGCTTCTCAAGACTTGAAGTCATGACCTGCTAGTCAGCAATAACACCTCTCTATTGTGAAAATATACATGGATAGCTATCATTTTGTATTAATATTTGGTAATCTTATATTGAATATTTCTGACCTAAATAATTTTAAAAAAGTTTTAACTACAAAGTTTTAAATTTTGTCAGGTACTACAACATTGGTATAGCACTTATCTCCATCCGAGATTATTTGAAAAATTCAAAAATTTGAATCTCAAAATATGTGATTTTTAAAATAAATATTTGAGACACTACAAAAACTTAATAGAAAAAACTTATCAACGAAAAATATGTAGATCATGTCAGCGACAACAACTTTGGTATTAATAATGTGAACATTTAAGATCGTTTGGAAATTCAATATTTTAAAATTCAAAATCTTCAAACTTAAAACACACATTTAGGACTCCACAAACAACTTCAAAAAAACTTTTAAACTACAAAATTGTAGATTATATTGTGGGCTACATGGCTTATTTGGGAGAGCTCCGGTGCTTGAAAAATGTATCCAGATCATCAGATCATCCTAGATCCAACATAGAGCAGCTCCATTGTGGAGGTGGGCTCCCACTAACCTATATGGGGAGCTCCATCACGGATGTGGATGCATATGAAATTTTAAAATACTACCAAGGGGCCAAATTGAAAAAAATAGTAACCCACACAACCATCATTGTCTTCAAGACTTTGAGTGGCGAGCGCTCTCGTGGCTGTATGGAGCAGCATCGGGGCATAGCGGGGCCAGAGTGGCATCGGTTGGGCATGGGAGGGTGAAAGGTCCTTTCTTGATTTTAGTAACTAAGTGACAACCTAGGTGGACTAATATAATGTGTGTTTAGGAAATGAGTCCATAGGTACACATGTGATGAAGGAGCTCATTGCATATGAGACCTGACATGAAGTCATGTGACTAGGTGGAGAAGATTAAGACGAGGCTTGGCTTGATGGACCGGGCAAGTCGAAGGCTTTGAAGCGATAAACCACATGGCGGGGAAGCTTGAGCAAAGACTTGACACTGATGGATCGAGGCAATGGTGAAGAGCAAGTGAGGTCAAGATCGATGAATAAAGGTCACATAACGATATGAAGTGGATCATATCATTTGTGATGGTTGTTGGTGCTTGTGTAGCATCAACATTGGAGGGAATTGAATGAAATAAGCAAGGCAAAGGTATAACCTAATAGGTCATTTTATTTCACTAGTCAATGGTTGTGTAGAGAAGTGCATGACCGGATTTAGCATAGATGGTCGTACTATCAAGAGTGGCAAACTTGTCTGCATATCGGTCATCTAGTGCCCCTTGAGCGATCTAGCTTTGCATACATGTTAGGATCGAGTGGCGTTGTGAAAACAGTAAAAACATTCATGATTTTTTTTGGAAATGCTAACTTGGCTCCTAACTTGTTTATGAAAACTTTGGAGAGTTAGCATCGCTTGCGGAGAGTTGTTTATGCTATCCGTGGGTCGGATGGGCAACCAAACTTGCAGCCATATGCAGTCAAGTCATAGGGGGCACCACCATGTCTGGTGTACACCGCCACCCTAGGGGTGGTGCATCGCGAACCCCTATCCTATGGCACAGCTACTGTCACTGCCCTAATTTTCTAGTGGTTGTCGATTTCGCGACATAGTGAAAATGGTCACCACCATGTGTTGTCCGGTGCACCGCCACAAAAATCCAGAGGGACGTAATTGAGGTTTGGCAACGGTGGGGGCACCGCCATGCCTAGGGTGGTGCACCACCCCCTGCTGTCCAGTGCACCGCCCACTGTTGTCTAGTGCCAAGAAGCCCAACGGCTAGTTCAAACTAGCTGCTGGAATTCTACTATTGAGGCACCACCACCCCCTGTCCAGTGTGGCACTGTAACACCCTAAAATTTGCTTCTTTGAAAATAGAGCTAAAATGAGTTAATTTTGATTTTTTGTGCTCATGAAAACATAGGGAAATAATATTTTTCACTAAATTGAAATTTATCATAAGGTTTAGCAACTTGTTGATGCATTCATGCTGATGCATTTGTGTTTTTGTATTGCTTGGTTTTGACCAAAGATCAAAATGAATTCAAGTTCTTTCAAAATGCGTTTAGGTCGATTTTCCTTCTCCGATATACATATATTATTTTTCTACAATCAAATTCCTTGTTTCTCATCTGTCAATCAACCTTGACAAACTTCTCAGGATTTTTCCGGCTTTTTATGTAGCTTGTTTCTACTTATCTGTGAGCATAATCTAATTTTTAGATGCTCTAAAATATCTTATCATGAGCTCCAAATACTTTATTTGGGTTCCTCATGTTCCATAATGTCTCTAGAAAATTTCCGCCGATCGTGCATTTTGTGTAAGACTTCACCGCCTTTGCTTCTTCAGAGACTCCTCCAGACTCCCACCACTACTACTCTCCATGTCTAAATGCCTGCTCGCCCCCTTTCGTGTCCTCTCTACCACAGAGATACTTGTAGTTTGGTTCTTGAGGGGAGACTGAACCTCCTGATCCTCAGTCTCGCCTACATAGTCAGTTGAGTGGCACGATCCATCATCGCCCAGCGATGATCTTGTCTCACTTGACTTGCTGAAATGTGTCCTGGGGGGTTTAGAAGCTGAAGACGATCCACTTCCAAATGATTCCGCTGCTGCACCTGCAAAGGACGGTAAGCGCCGCCTTCTTTCTTCTGGCACGCGAAGCTAGACATCATATGGTAGTTTGCCATACTCATCCCGGGCCATAGGTGTCACACCCATTTTTAAGGACAAAAATAGGATGCATAAAAGACTCATGTGCGCCCCAGGAAACAGTCGCACACATAAGTTGACAAATTACAAAGTATCATCACAGTGCTTATTACATAACGAATAAGTATTTAAGACATAGTCTTGAACGGTAGGTAATAATAACTAATAGTAATTCTTCAGCGGAAACTCCACACAGGGACACGGTTGACTGGTTGACATCAAGACTAGTACTCATTCCGATAATCTTCCTCAATATCTTCATCTGTTATGGTGGAAATAGCAAGAGTGAGTCCATGTCGAACTCAACAAATATAACACAGGGTTCATGAGGCTTAAAAAGGCTAGACACTGTTTAACTGCATTTAGCTTTTAATCATATATTTGCAATTGAGTAGCATCAAGATAAACCACTTCCCATTAAAGAACCAATGATCAATTGTAATAAGGATAATGAATAGCATTAACATGAGCAAATAATAATCAACAATAATTTAGCATGATATAACAGTTATGATCAACTATTCCATAAGAATCCCCAAGGCCGCTCGTATCCGTGAGCACGGCTAGTATACCAGTTTTTAACTCTGCGCAGAGGTGTACATTTTCACTGTGAGTCATGATTTCCAAATGAGTGGGGAGATCAAGCCCAAACACCCGAGAACCATATAAAGCCACTCAAAAGTTCGTCTAACAAGTTAGGGCCATTAGATTCACTCGGCAGGCAGATGTAGAACCCCTCTTCCCTGTGGCACAACAACCGCAGCCTATACACACTAGGCCAGGGGCTCGCACTACACCCAACGTGGCAAGCCATTCTTACGCCATTTAAGGTAACCTCTAACAAGCTAGAAAAGGTCTCTTGAACAACTAAAGCCAGAGCCATATAGCCCTCACAGCTGTACTGTATATCCCGGTTATCACTTACAGATAAGTCCTTATGGAGAGAAACCAGAGCATCAAAATAATACACATGCTCTAGTCCCCTTTTAACAGTAATAAAATCATCTTAATAGTTGATTGCTTAATCCATTAATCAAATTACAAGATCATTGTTCTTAGTTTAAGCACTAGCAGTAGCTACCCATATGCATTCCCAAGGTTGACAAGGAATCAAGATAACAATCACTAAGTTATAATCTCTAAGGTTGTCAAGGTAAGCACATGCATATGTATGACAATTCAATGTATAGGTAACAAGGATAGTCCTGTGTTATACTTGCCTTGATCAAAGCTTCCCAAGTGATACTGCTGACTTGGCTCAAAGTAATACTCCTGATCGTCCAGATACTGCTCACCTTCTATACTCGATCATCAATCAACAACACACATGCATCCAATCAAACAAACACGAAGCAAACAAAGAGATACAATTAGAACAGTACACCAACAGTAACAAAACAGTAATAAAAGTTTATAAAACTCTTCTACACGTTTCTACGATCACACAGACGCAAAGATCACCAAATTCGGAGTTAAAACGTGAAAGTTATGAATTTTCTAAGATTTCCTATAGATAAATAACTACTTAATTATAAACTCGAAAATTAAATTATCTCAACTGACTGTACAACTATACTAACATGTAGAGCTCGCAAATACAAACCTAACGCAACTTGAACGGATCAAATCGGAGTTAAAACGAAGATTTTATGACCAAAACAATCCTAGTGGCAAAACTGTAAATACCTGAAAACGTATTTTTGACTTATCCGGGAGAAAATACGCTTCCAAAACGCGAAAACGCATTTTCCGACATACGCTATGGACCGCGGGTTGATAACTAAAAAGCTGAGGGTCTCTTTAACAAATTTACCCGCGAAGGGGTAAGTTCTAATCTGGGCCGTTGATCTCGATTTGGACGGCTCGTGTTCATCATCGAGTCTACAGTGAAGAACCCGACCCTTCTTCCTCGGTTCTGGCCGGCGGTCACCATGGCCGGTCACCCGAGCTCGCCGGAAAAACTCGATTTTCCCGTTCCCAACCACCAATCAACCCGCAACCAACACCAATCGAAAGAGGAGGTAAACCCGAACTCATCTAGGCGGTTTAGGAGCACTACGACGACCCGAGGAGAGAACACGGCTCGGGGATGAATGGCGGCGCCATTGTTGGCCACGGTGAGCTCCAAACCCGCGATTCAAAGCACAAAAACTCAAAAGAAGAGCATTGGGAGGGAGAGGAGAAGGTGACAAACTCACCCAAGTGAAGAAATTGACCTCCAATCCACCCGAAGACTCCCTAACCGATCTACCGCCGGCCTTCAACAACCTCAAGCCCTAGAACTCGATTTCACGTGGTGGAACTCGCGGTTTAGATGAAAAATGGAAAGAGGAAGGTCAAGGCGTCCTATTTATAGCTTCTATTTGCCGTGTTCGGGTAAGATTCTCCGGGAAATCGCGAGAAGGGCGGCGGTGATACTCCGGTTCGGAGTCCGGCTCGAACACGGGAGGAGGAAGACGACCGACATGTGGCCCCCACCCGTCAGCGAAAGGAAAGAGGAAACACGCGGCTGCTGGCTTGGGCTGGCTCGGCAGCTGGGCCGGCCCACTCGGTCGCAAGCGCCGGCGCGGGGAAAAAGCAGGCCGTCCGACGGGCCTTCGGGCCAATCAGGTAAGAAGGTAAGTTGTCTTTTTTTTCTTTTGTTTCTTTTCTTTTCTAATTTTCCAAACACATTTTCAAATCAAATTTTCCTAAACCAAATCAAATAAAACAAATATATCCACACCACAAAATAAAATAAATGCAACAGCATGAATGCAACACCAAATAGTTTTCAAAATTTCAATTTCCCATTAATTGTTATCTAAATTATTTGAAACTCATTAATTCTGAAATTTAGAATTTTTGGGTGTTACAAATTCTACCCCCCTTAAAAGAATCTCGTCCTCGAGATTGGACTGCTTACTCAAACAACTGCGGATATGATTTCCTCAATTCATCCTCTCTTTCCCAAGTTGCCTCTGCCTCTGAATATCGATTCCACTGTACTTTGCACATTTTAATAATCCGACTTCGAGTAACTCTCTCAGCAGTTTCTAAAATCTTGATCGGAAACTCTTCTAAAGGTATCTGCTCCTCAGGCACCCGTAAACACTTCTTAAGTTGTGAAACATGGAACACATCATGTACTCCAGATAAATTCTCAGGCAACTCTAATTGATAAGCAACTTCCCCACGTCTAGTAATAACTTTAAATGGTCCAACATACCTTGGTGCTAGTTTACCTTTCATGTTAAACCTCTTCACACTTTTCATAGGTGACACCTTCAAATAGACATAATCACCTACCTCAAAAACTAAATCTCTTCTTCTATTGTCAGCATAACTCTTCTGACGAGACTGTGCTACTCTCAAATTCTCACGAATCACTCTCACTTGATCTTCTGCGTTTCTAAGAACATCTGTACCAAACACTTGAGATTCACCTGTCTGATCCCAAAACAATGGAGTTCTACACTTACGTCCATACAAAGCTTCAAACGGTGCCATCTTAAGACTCTGTTGATAACTGTTATTGTAAGAAAATTCTGCGTAAGGCAAACTCTTATCCCAACTAGTTCCATATTGCAATGCACAAGCTCTCAACATATCCTCTAATACTTGGTTGGTCCTTTCAGTCTGTCCATCTGTCTGTGGATGATATGCTGTACTAAAATTCAATTTTGTTCCCAATGATTCATGCACAGCTCTCCAAAAATACGACGTAAACTGCGATCCTCGATCAGATACAATCTTCTTTGGTACTCCATGCAAACAGACTATTCTCTCCATATACAACTTTGCCAATTTTGGTCCATGGTAAGTAGTCTTAACTGGTATAAAATGAGCAACTTTAATTAACCGATCTACTATCACCCAAATAGAGTCCTAACCTTTCTGAGTACGAGGTAACCCCACTATAAAGTCCATACCAACTTCCTCCCACTTCCATTCAGGAATCTTCATTGGTTGCAACAATCCAGCAGGTCTCTGATGCTCTGCTTTCACCCTCTGACAAGTGTCACACAATGCCACATACTCAGCCACATCTCGCTTTAATCCAACCCACCAATATTTCTGTTTCAGATCCAAATACATCTTAGTACTACCAGGATGAATAGAATAAGCTGACTCATGAGCTTCGCGAAGAATTGCCTGTCTAACAGTTTGATCCTCAGGTACACACAGTCTCTTTCCAAACCACAAAATTCCATTATCATCCATTCGAAAGTCTGGTGACTTACCAATCACTATATCTTCCGCTATCTTCTTTAGTTTCTCATCCTTCAACTGACCCTTGTAGATTTCTTGCTCTAAGGTAGGCTCTATCACTAATTCCATTGTATTAGTAACAATGCCCAAATTCAAATATTCAAATTCAGCACATAACTCACTAGTCATAGACAACGTCCGTATCTCATTGGCATAACTTTTCCTACTAAGAGCATCAGCTACTACATTAGCCTTACCAGGATGATAGTGTATCTCAATATCATAATCCTTAATCAACTCTAACCATCTGCGTTGCCTCAAATTCAAATCTGACTGAGTGAAAATATACTTCAAACTCTTATGATCAGTGTATATATCACTCTTATGTCCAATCAAATAATGTCTCCAAATCTTGAAAGCATGAACTACAGCTGCTAACTCCAAATCATGTGTAGGATAATTCAACTCATGCTTTCTCAACTGCCTAGATGCATAAGCCACAACTCTGCCTTCTTGCATAAGAACACATCCCAAACCTTGACGAGAAGCATCACAATAAATAGAAAACTTCTTACTCAAATCTGGCAAAACCAAAACAGGCGCTGTAGTCAACCTCTTCTTCAATTCCTCAAAACTAGCTTGACATTTATCTGACCACACAAACTTGGCATTCTTCTCTAACAGAGATGTCATAGGTTTAGCAAGTTTAGAAAACCCTTCAATGAACCGTCTGTAATATCCAGCTAATCCCAAGAAACTACGAATCTCGCTAACATCAATAGGTGGTTTCCAATTTAATACATCCTTTACTTTACCTGGATCCACTGATATCCCTCCATTAGAAACAATATGACCAAGGAAAGAAACTTCCTTCAACCAAAACTCACATTTACTTCGCTTCGCATACAGTTTATGCTCTCTAAGTTTCTGCAATACCAACCTCAAATGTTCAGCATGCTCTTCCTCCGTCTTGGAAAATACCAGTATATCATCAATAAATACCACCATAAACTTATCCAAATATTCCATAAACACCTTATTCATCATGTACATAAAGTATGCAGGTGCATTGGTCAATCCAAATGACATAACAGTATACTCATACAATCCATACCTTGTAGTAAAAGCTGTATTTGGAATATCAGAAACACGAATCTTCAACTGATGATAACCAGAACGTAAATCAATCTTAGAGAACACACAAGCACCTCTCAACTGATCAAACAAGTCATCAATCCTGGGCAAAGGGTACTTATTCTTGATAGTTACCTCATTTAGTGACCGGTAATCAACACACATCCTCTGACCGCCATCTTTCTTATCAACAAAAATAACTGGTGCTCCCCAAGGTGATGAACTAGGTCGAATAAAACCTTTATCTTGTAATTCTTTAATTTGTTTCTTAAGTTCTTCTAATTCATCTACTCCCATCCTATATGGTCGTTTGGCTATAGGTGCAGTTCCAGGAAGTAATTCAATAAGAAATTCAATGTCTCTGTCAGGTGGCATACCTGGCAATTCATCAGGGAAGACATCCGGGAATTCCTCAATCACTGAATTCTCCTTAATAGTATCTTCAAGCTGATTCACCACAGCGGTTGGTTGCTTTTGCACTGCTACATCCACATTGATTTTATCTCCATTAGGTGCAGTCACAACTACCACTTTCTGCTGACACTGAATCTCTGCCTGATTTTGCTTCATCCAGTCCATACCCAATATCACATCAATACCAGATGTCCTCAACACTATAGGAGTTATCTTAAACTCTACCCCCCTTAATACCATACTAATTGGAAGACAACGATTACTGGTTTGCATGGTACCTCCAGGTGAATTTACTAAGAGAGGTTCTTTCATAGCTAGCATGGGTATACTATGCATTTTAACAAAAATGTTGGATATGAATGTATGAGATGCTCCAGAGTCAAAAAGAACAGTTGCGGGAGTGGAATGTACATTGAACGTACCAATCATAACTTCTGGTGCATCATGAGCTGTATCAGAAGACACGTGATTCACCGTTCCAGTACCAGATTGCCTCTGGTTGCTCTTCTGGCTCTGAGGAGTCTGCTGGTTCTGCTTCTCAGGACAATGGTAAGACATATGCCCCTCTTTACCACAGACAAAGCATCTAGTAGGCGTGCTGGGAGCACTATTCTTCATGGGGGTAACATTGGAATTTCTAGTGCGAGGAGTCTGTTGCCCAGTCTGCTGATACTGTTGACGCTGTGGATATGATGAACGCTGTTGTGACTGATTACTTTGCCAATTCTGGGACCACCTCTGATTCGGATTACGATTCCACTGGCTAACCGATCCCTGAAACTTCTGATGGAAACCATGCTGAGAATTAGTGCGCTGACGGTTGTTGCTTCCTGAGCTTTGTGCCTTCATCTTCCTCTTCCTGTCCATCTCTCTGCGCTCATTATCAAGCACAATAGCTTTATTTACCAGCTCTTGAAAACTAGCATAGTTGTTCCCCTTCAACTGCAAGCGAAGATCATAATAAATTCCCTTCAAGAAAAGACGCTGCCTGTCTGCATCTTCCCTCACTTCATTAGGAGCATAGCGAGCCAACTGGGTGAACCTGTCATGATATTCACTAACGCTCATCTGTCCCATCCTAAGGTTTCTGAATTCTTCCTGCTTCAGCTCAATTATACCTTCAGGAATATGACGAGCTCGAAAATCTCTAACAAACTCATTCCAAGTGATAGGAGGAGCATTGTCAAGGCGTGCAGCTTGATACGACTCCCACCAAGTCTGAGCTGTCCCCTGTAACTGACCAGATGCATATAACACCTTCTCCATATCATTGCATTGGGCTATATTCAGCTGTTTCTCCACTGCCCTCACCCAATCATCTGCCTCTAAAGGATCAGCAGCATGAGAAAACACTGGAGGGCGTCCCTTCAAAAATTCCCCACGCTTATCCCTCACTTGCACAGGCGGTGGTCCTCCTGCAGGGGGATTGTTCTGCATGTGCTGCATAAACATCTGCATCATCTGGTTCTGAGTTTGCATGAGTTCCTCCATAGTAATGGGTAGGTTAGCACCTCCATGACCTCTGCCACGTCCTCTACCTGACATCTGTTTCCAAAAACACAGAAGATGAAATTCAGTACGATCCGAGATGATGTATTCAATAGATAAGCAAAATCTGATTTTCTGGGCGAACTCCAATTTCAGCAACTCAGTAAAACTGTCATATCTCGAGCTACAGACGTCCAATTCAGATGATCTTTATATGGTTGGAAAGCTTACAAAATTTTCTACAACTTTTATTCACAACACTTTTTCTGATTCTATCAATAAATTGGCCAAAAACTGATCTTAACCGAAACTATTTCAGAATTCCAGACTGTGCAGTAACTCCAACTTGGAACAGGTATATCTCTTAGCTCATAATAGATATTAAAATAATTCTTGCGGGGTTGGAAAGATATAGAAGTCTGATTATTCCCAGTAAAATTTCTTAAATTTCTCATGAACGGATTTTAAGTTATTTCTAAAACATCCCAGACTGATCCAAAAATCAGCAAAGGACAGAACTAAGTTAACCTCACAACCAACTAATATATTTTGATCAAACTTAATATTCTTAACCATGGAACTTATAGGCATGTCTACAAAACTCCAGCACACATTACAAAGATCCAAATCACACATTATCATAATAACAATCCATCAATCACACAATTGTTCACACCACAAACTGACTCTTAAAACAAACCAAACTTAAAATTAACTCGCAACTACTATCGTTCCTATTACATAGGGATTTTTCCTATTTCCTAATTAAGCTTCTCATAAATCTTGGGATGACCTAACTCTGCCCTTAATTGGTCAATCTCCTTATAAGCTTGCTCCTTAAGTTCTTTTTCCTTCAGCAACTCATCCTTCAAATCCACCTCATGGAGAGCCAATTCACGAGCTAATCCCACCGTAGCTTGTAAAGTTAAGGAGGAATCATCTGCAAGCGGCACGGTCCAAATACCCTTGTCATGTAAGAAACAAGGAAAATGCCGGAGTGCACCCTTTAACGTCTTGTCCGAGCGTAGACCATGGTAGTAAACAAATGCATTGAAAGCGACATCCTCCATGCTTATCTCCACGGTTGCCCGGCTCACTCTGGTAATGAACTTTGACTCCACCTTAGACTCTTTAGTGGTAGGATCCCTTTTCTTAACACATAACTCTGTTTCCCAATAGGAATCCATCCATGGATGACTATACTCTGCACTATGATACTCCAACGTAGCTTCCCAGTCGTAGTAGTAGTTGTCCAAGGTTCTTGTCAACATGTCATGGAAGAAAGCATCAGCTTTAGGAACCATGAGATGAAACTTCGTAGTCCACCCCATAACTACATTCTCCATTGGTGTATCACCAACTCTTGATTCAGCATCAGATAGCTCTTGATCACCATCTTCATACGGCTCCTGAGGTTTGAAACGGGCAACGTACTGTGCAGCTGACAGCCGGGGATAAGGAGACATCTACAAGATTTAGACATAGATTAGATAGAATCAATGTATTTTCGCAATAGAATAAAGTAGAGGAAGCATAAAACTTTAGTAATTAACAAGGTGAAAAGAGGAAGCATGAATTAAGTGAAGTATGGATGCTATTAATGACCATTCTAACTAGGCTCGCGTCCTACAGTCAACACGGCTCTGATACCAATCTGTCACACCCATTTTTAAGGACAAAAATAGGATGCATAAAAGACTCATGTGCGCCCCAGGAAACAGTCGCACACATAAGTTGACAAATTACAAAGTATCATCACAGTGCTTATTACATAACGAATAAGTATTTAAGACATAGTCTTGAACGGTAGGTAATAATAACTAATAGTAATTCTTCAGCGAAAACTCCACACAGGGACACGGTTGACTGGTTGACATCAAGACTAGTACTCATTCCGATAATCTTCCTCAATATCTTCATCTGTTATGGTGGAAATAGCAAGAGTGAGTCCATGTCGAACTCAACAAATATAACACAGGGTTCATGAGGCTCAAAAAGGCTAGACACTGTTTAACTGCGTTTAGCTTTTAATCATATATTTGCAATTGAGTAGCATCAAGATAAACCACTTCCCATTAAAGAACCAATGATCAATTGTAATAAGGATAATGAATAGCATTAACATGAGCAAATAATAATCAACAATAATTTAGCATGATATAACAGTTATGATCAACTATTCCATAAGAATCCCCAAGGCCGCTCGTATCCGTGAGCACGGCTAGTATACCAGTTTTTAACTCTGCGCAGAGGTGTACACTTTCACTGTGAGTCATGATTTCCAAATGAGTGGGGAGATCAAGCCCAAACACCCGAGAACCATATAAAGCCACTCAAAAGTTCGTCTAACAAGTTAGGGCCATTAGATTCACTCGGCAGGCAGATGTAGAACCCCCCTTCCCTGTGGCACAACAACCGCAGCCTATACACACTAGGCCAGGGGCTCGCACTACACCCAACGTGGCAAGCCATTCTTACGCCATTTAAGGTAACCTCTAACAAGCTAGAAAAGGTCTCTTGAACAACTAAAGCCAGAGCCATATAGCCCTCACAGCTGTACTGTATATCCCGGTTATCACTTACAGATAAGTCCTTATGGAGAGAAACCAGAGCATCAAAATAATACACATGCTCTAGTCCCCTGTTAACAGTAATAAAATCATCTTAATAGTTGATTGCTTAATCCATTAATCAAATTACAAGATCATTGTTCTTAGTTTAAGCACTAGCAGTAGCTACCCATATGCATTCCCAAGGTTGACAAGGAATCAAGATAACAATCACTAAGTTATAATCTCTAAGGTTGTCAAGGTAAGCACATGCATATGTATGACAATTCAATGTATAGGTAACAAGGATAGTCCTGTGTTATACTTGCCTTGATCAAAGCTTCCCAAGTGATACTGCTGACTTGGCTCAAAGTAATACTCCTGATCGTCCAGATACTGCTCACCTTCTATACTCGATCATCAATCAACAACACACATGCATCCAATCAAACAAACACAAAGCAAACAAAGAGATACAATTAGAACAGTACACCAACAGTAACAAAACAGTAATAAAAGTTTATAAAACTCTTCTACACGTTTCTACGATCACACAGACGCAAAGATCACCAAATTCGGAGTTAAAACGTGAAAGTTATGAATTTTCTAAGATTTCCTATACATAAATAACTACTTAATTATAAACTCGAAAATTAAATTATCTCAACTGACTGTACAACTATACTAACATGTAGAGCTCGCAAATACGAACCTAACGCAACTTGAACGGATCAAATCGGAGTTAAAACGAAGATTTTATGACCAAAACAATCCTAGTGGCAAAACTGTAAATACCTGAAAACGTATTTTTGACTTATCCGGGAGAAAATACGCTTCCAAAACGCGAAAACGCATTTTCCGACATACGCTATGGACCGCGGGTTGATAACTAAAAAGCTAAGGGTCTCTTTAACAAATTTACCCGCGAAGGGGTAAGTTCTAATCTGGGCCGTTGATCTCGATTTGGACGGCTCGTGTTCATCATCGAGTCTACAGTGAAGAACCCGACCCTTCTTCCTCGGTTCCGGCCGGCGGTCACCATGGCCGGTCACCCGAGCTCGCCGGAAAAACTCGGTTTTCCCGTTCCCAACCACCAATCAACCCGCAACCAACACCAATCGAAAGAGGAGGTAAACCCGAACTCATCTAGGCGGTTTAGGAGCACTACGACGACCCGAGGAGAGAACACGGCTCGGGGATGAATGGCGGCGCCATTGTTGGCCACGGTGAGCTCCAAACCCGCGATTCAAAGCACAAAAACTCAAAAGAAGAGCATTGGGAGGGAGAGGAGAAGGTGACAAACTCACCCAAGTGAAGAAATTGACCTCCAATCCACCCGAAGACTCCCTAACCGATCTACCGACGGCCTTCAACAACCTCAAGCCCTAGAACTCGATTTCACGTGGTGAAACTCGCGGTTTAGATGAAAAACGGAAAGAGGAAGGTCAAGGCGTCCTATTTATAGCTTCTATTTGCCGTGTTCGGGTAAGATTCTCCGGGAAATCGCGAGAAGGGCGGCGGTGATACTCCGGTTCGGAGTCCGGCTCGAACACGGGAGGAGGAAGACGACCGACATGTGGCCCCCACCCGTCAGCGAAAGGAAAGAGGAAACGCGCGGCTGCTGGCTTGGGCTGGCTTGGCAGCTGGGCCGGCCCACTCGGTCGCAAGCGCCGGCGCGGGGAAAAAGCAGGCCGTCCGACGGGCCTTCGGGCCAATCAGGTAAGAAGGTAAGTTGTCTTTTTTTTTCTTTTGTTTCTTTTCTTTTCTAATTTTCCAAACACATTTTCAAATCAAATTTTCCTAAACCAAATCAAATAAAACAAATATATCCACACCACAAAATAAAATAAATGCAACAGCATGAATGCAACACCAAATAGTTTTCAAAATTTCAATTTCCCATTAATTGTTATCTAAATTATTTGAAACTCATTAATTCTAAAATTTAGAATTTTTGGGTGTTACAATAGGTGTAACACCCTAAAATTTTGAAAAGAAGAAAAATAGGAGAAATATGATTTTTGTATATTTTTGTGAACATGCAAACTTAGAATAATAATAATTTTTATAAATTTAAAATCAAATATAAGTGTAGAAACATGATTGAGCATTCATGCTGCTGCATTTGAAGTTTTGTATTGAGTGGTTTAAATCAAATTCAAATTTGATTTGAAAATCATTTGAAAAATGGTTTTGAAAAATTAGAAAAAGAAAAAGGAAAGGAAATTCTTTTCTTCTCGGGCCGTTTTCTCTCCCGCAGCCCATCTCCCCGGCCTGCTGCGGCGGCCCGTTTCTCCTTCTCCTTTTCTCCGCGCCGCCTCCGGTTTCTCCTAGGCCGAGCCCAAGTCGTGGCTGCTGGCCCAGCTTCGCGCGCGCGCGGCCGCGTTCCGCACCGAGTCGCTGACGAGTCGGTCCCACCTGTCAGTGACCGCCTCCCCTTTCCTTTCTTCTTCCTCCGGTTCTTTCCATCGACGACCACCGATGCTCTTTCCATCGACGAACACCGATTCGGTGATCCGAATCCCCTTCGAAATCTTCCTCCTTTCCATAACCGGTGACGCCTCCGGGCTATAAAACGGAACCCCGTGCCTCCCCGCTTCTCATTGAGCCCTAAAACCCTAGCCTCGACATCCCAGGAAGGTCACCGTCGAAGCTCCGCCTCCACCGCCGCCTTGCCGAGCTAGCCGTCGCCCTTCGGTTGCTCTCCAGCTTCGTTCTCGCGCGGGGTAAGGTCGCGGTGATGCGCTCTTTCTTTTGGTACTTTCGGTTTGGCGATTGGTGCTCGGGATGGTCCTCTTCACAAGCTCCGGCGAGCTCGGGCTCCATCCGGCCATGGCGCCACCGTTAGGATTACTGTGGCCGCCGGCGTCTTCTCTCTCTCCCTCCCCGATCCAATCTGGATCGTTCTTTTTAAATCCGACTGCTAGAATTAGAAGATACTGGTTCGGTTGTGGTTTTGTAAAAGAGACCCTGAGTTTTTATTATATCAAACCCGCGGTCCAAAGCGTAAACCAGAAAATACGTTTTGATTAAATGAAAACGTAATTCGTCTCGGTAAATGAAAAATACGTTTTCTGATATTTACAGTTTTGCCATTTAATTTGTTTTAGTCGTAGAATCTTCGTTTTAACTCCGATTTGGTCCATTCAAATTGCGTTAGATTCATATTTGCGAGCTCTATGTAACTATACAACTGTACAGTAGGTTTGGATTAATTTATTTTCGAGTTTTTAATTAAAGTAATTATTTATCTATAGGAAATCTTCGTAAATTCATAACTTTGTCGTTTTAGCTCTGATTTTCGTGATCTTCGCGTCTGTGTGATCCTAGCGAGTTGTAGATTCGTTTTAAAGACTTTTTATCTTATTTTCTTACTGTTGGTGTATTGTTCTAATTATAGTCTTATTTGTCTATGCATGATTGCCTCTGGATGAATGTTGTTGCTATTGTTGATCGAGTATAGACGGTGAGCAATTCGTTGGAGATCAAGAGTTTTACTACGAACAAGATCACCAGGACCAGTTTGAGCAAGGCAAGTATAGCATGGGATTATCCTTGTTGTCCTATTCACAATAAGCAAATAATATCATTATGCATATATTCCTTGTTAAGGATGACTTAGTATTGATCTTATTCCTTGATACCTATTATACTGCATGGATTAGTCTTGTTTGTCATATAGAAGGACCTTTTCTAGCTTGTTAGAGGTATTCCTTTATGGCGTAAGAATGGCTTGACGAATCGGGTATAGTGCGGCCTCTGTCCTCATGTGTATAGGCTGCGTGCTATTGTGCCATCAGGAAGGGGGGCTCTACATCTGTTTGCCGAGTGAAATCTAATGGCCCTAACTTGTTAGACGAACCTTCGAAAGACTTCATAGTGAACCCTGCCGACCTTCCTTGGAAGTGGGTCAAGAGATTAGCTACCTCGGGCGAAAGGGTAAATCACGACTCACAGTGAAAGTGTACAACCTCTGCAGAGTGTAAAACTGTTATAATAGCCGTGCTCACGGTCACGAGTGGCCTTGGACCCTTATGGAATAGTGGATCATTAATAATGAATATGTTTTTGGCTATTCGTTAATCATTTCACATGGATCATATGTTTATTGATTATATTGAGACACTTTGATATCATTGAAATACTGAATTAATGCTATATAAAAGCTACATGCTGATAAACCTATGTTATGCCTTTGAGCCTCATGAACCCCATGTTACATTTGTTGAGTACGAGATGTACTTACGCTTGTTTATTTTTCTTACTTGGATAAAAATCCCGGATGGGTAACAGATGGTGCAAGTAGTGACTACTTCTACTTTCCGGAAGATTACTAGACTTGCTGTCAACCAGTCAATGTGCCTGTGATTGGAGCTACCACGAGAGTTTTTTTTATATTTACTTCCGCTATATTATTGTAAAGACTATGTGTTATTAATCGTGATGTAATAACATTTGTGATGATACATCCTTTATAATTTGTTAACTTATGTGTGATTGATCTCTGGGCACACATAAGGGTATGCATTCCATTTGGTCGATAAATGGGTGTGACAAATTGGTATCGGAGCTATTATTGACTGTAGGACGCAAGCCTAGATAGAAATGGTCGATTTAGTGTCATCTTTTCACTATTTTTATGCTTATTATCTTGCTCTTGTTATTTGATAAATTTTTATGCTTCTTATGTCTCATTCTATTGCGAAATTTTGCCTCTATTCTAATTACATCTAAAAACTCTGTAGATGGTTCGTGGCCGCAAGACTGCCCGCATCTCCACTGGAGGACACTACCCACCTCGTGCTTTGATAGCACCTGAAAAGCCACAAGAGGAAGTACCCCAGGAGAATGAGCAGACCCCTGAAGTACCAATCCAAGTGCCAGCACCTTCTCAGGAAGAACCCGAGCCTGAAGAAGACCCTGAGATCATCGAGATTGAAGATGATGAAGAGGAGGAAGCCAATGGAGGAGAGCAACCCCCGTCTCCCCCACCTGGTGCAGCTGCTGAGGATGTGCCACCCCCTCCAATGGGTTGGACTGTGAAGATCTACCACAAGGCAGGAGGAAATGCTGTTTCTCACAATCGACTTGTGGGAATGCTCTCTGCCTACTTTGCTGATTGGCACCCAGCTGTGGAGTATGTCTGTTGGGAGTACACCCATCCGCTGGAGGACACTTACTAGAAGGCAAGAGCGAGCATTTTTCCTAAGGATGAAGAAAAAGGAGCATACCAGCTGGACAGGATGTATGCTCACATGGGTCGTCGAGCTACCATGGAGGATAGTATTGAAGATGCTGCTTTTGAAGCGTGTATGGGCCTTCGCTACCTTCGCTTTGACAGCATGAAGCATGATATCCACCGCTACCTCCCTCGTGCACACCCCGACCTTGGATGGGCCATGATGGATCCAGTGCAGTTGGAACCACTTCCTCGGGTGATGGTGAACTTTGTCTATGACATGATGGAGAGGAAGCTACAGTTAGAGGAGATGGTGAAGGCACAAGGGAAGACCATCAAGAGGTGCCAAGCAATGATTGATGAACTCTGAGCAAACCAAGGCATGGCAAAGATTTATGAGACATTAGAGCATGAGCCACGCCAGTAGAAAATAGGAGTCCTTTATGTAATAAGAACGTTCTTAGTAACGTCAGTTGAGTCTTCGAGTCTGTCGTGTGGTTTGAACTTTGGTGTGATAGTTGCTTTATCATTATGTTTATGTGTGAGTTGGATTTTTGTTATGAGTGCTGGGGCTTGTAGGCATGTCTACAAGTTCCATTTTTAAGAATAACAGTCTTTTAGTCAAGGGAATAATAGTTGGGTTTGGTATTGTCTCGTTTCTGTCCTTGCTGTTTTCTGGAGCAGTCTGCAATATTTCTGATATGGTTCAAAAACGGTTCGTGCAACATTTATGAAATTTTTATGAGAGAAACTAGGCTTAAGTACCTTTCAAAGGCCACTGGAATCACCTTTTTATCTGATCTGGTTCGAGAGATATAACTGTTACAAGTTAAAGTTTCTGCACAGTCTGGAATCTAGAACAGTTTCTGTTGCGCCTTAGTTTTCATTAACTTAACGACAGAATCTGGTATTATGGTCTAAATAGAAGTTGTGGGGAACTTCATAAGCTTTCCAACCATATAAAGCACTCCTCTATTGGACTTCTGTAGTTCGAGATATGATTGATTTACTGAACTGATCACACTGATATTCGCTCAGAAAACTTTCAGATATCATTCTTTATCTTATAAGTGGTTGATAACATGGAAATCTCAAAGTTTGCATTCTTATGGATGTCAGATGGCCGGAAGAGGAAGAGGCAGGGGTCGTGGAGGTGTTCCCCCGAATCCACCACCACCACCGCCACCAACTATTGAGCAACTTCTGGCAGTGCAGACACAACTCATGCAACAATTGGTGCAGAACCAACATAATCATCCAGTTGCTGGAGTACCACCACGTGATAAGCGTGGTGAGTTTTTGAAGGGTCATCCCCCGGTGTTCACGCATGCCGCTAATCCATTGGAAGCGGATGATTGGCTCCGTGCCGTGGAAAAGCAACTCAACATTGCTCAATGTGATGACCGTCAGAAGGTGTTGTTTGCTTCTGGACAACTCCAGGGGGAAGCTCAGGACTGGTGGGAATCATATGAGTATGGTCGTCCCGCCAATGCTCCTGCAGTCACTTGGCAGGAGTTTAGAGAGAACTTCAGAGCTTATCATATACCAGAAGGAATAATAGAACTGAAGGCAGAGGAATTCCGGAATTTGACCTAGGGGTCATTGTCTATAGCGGAGTATCGTGACAAGTTTGCCCAGTTGTCACGATATGCACCACATGAGGTGGCCAATGACAATGATAAACAGCGCCGTTTTCTGAAGGGATTGTATGATGGGTTACAACTGCAGCTGATGTCTAATACCTATCCCAATTTTCAGACGCTTGTGAACCGCGCTATCGTGGTGGACAACAAGCGCAAGGAGATGGATGCCAAGAGGAAAAGGCTTCAGGGACAGACTTCTGGTAGTAACACTCGTCCCCGTACTGGTTTCCAGCAGGTTAATCAACAGAGGCCTCCTTCTGGTCAGTGGAATCGTGGACAGGTCCCTTTTCGCAATCAGTTTCCGCAACGTCCCCTATTCCAGCCGCAGAATGGTAACCAACGCCCTCCGCAGCAGAATGGGAATCAACCTCAGCGCCAGGGTCCTTCCAATAATACTCCCATGAAGACCAGTGCTCCCAATACCCCCAACAAGTGTTTCCGATGTGGAAAAGAAGGTCACTTGTCCTACAACTGCCCTGAGAAGATCAATCAGCAGACTCCACAGAGGCAGGGTAGTCACCAGAAGCCTGCATCTAATACTGGAAGGGTGAACCACTTGTCTCAGGAAACCACAGTGGAGGAACCAGAAGTTATGCTTGGTACGTTCGATGTCCATTCCACTCCCGCCACTGTTCTTTTTGATTCTGGAGCATCACATTCTTTCATATCACAATCATTTGTTAGAATACATAGAATTCATTTGTGTGCCATGAAGAATCCTATATTAGTAAACTCACCTGGTGGAAGTATGCCAGCATCTTATCGTTGTCTCCCGATTAGTCTCATTCTAAGGGGGGTAGAGTTTAAGGTGAGTCCTATAGTATTGAGAACAGCTGGGATCGATCTTATCTTGGGAATGGATTGGATGATGCAACAACAAGCAGAGATTCAGTGCAAAGGTAAATCAGTAGTACTGACAACACCAAAGGGAGATAGAATCAGAGTTGATGTGAAAGTGCAGAAACAGGAGACCGCTTTAGTGAATCAGCTTACTGATGGTGCCAACAAGGAGGACCAGGTTGTGGAAGAGTTCTCCGATGTGTTTCCCGAGGAATTGCCAGGTATGCCGCCCGACCGTGACATTGAATTTATTATTGAATTATTACCTGGGACTGCACCCATAGCTAAGCGTCCATATAGAATGGGAGTAGATGAATTAGAAGAACTTAAGAAACAAATTAAGGAATTGCAGGATAAGGGTTTCATTCGTCCTAGTTCTTCACCTTGGGGAGCACCAGTGATTTTTGTGGATAAGAAAGATGGTACTCAGAGGATGTGTGTAGATTATCGGTCTCTCAATGAGGTCACCATCAAGAATAAGTACCCATTGCCCAGGATTGATGACTTGTTTGATCAGTTAAGAGGTGCTTGTGTATTCTCCAAGATTGATCTTCGTTCTGGATATCATCAGTTGAAGATTCGTGCTAGTGATGTACCAAAGACAGCTTTTACCACACGGTATGGGTTGTATGAGTATACAGTGATGTCTTTTGGTCTGACTAATGCTCCTGCATACTTTATGTATTTGATGAATAAGGTATTCATGGAATATCTAGACAAGTTTGTAGTGGTATTCATCGATGATATTCTAGTATTCTCCAAGACTGAGGAGGAACATGCTGAACATTTGAGGCTAGTTTTGCAAAAGCTCAGAGAACACCGGTTATATGCCAAGCGGAGTAAATGTGAGTTTTGGTTGAAGGAAGTTTCCTTTCTTGGTCATGTTGTCTCAAATGGAGGAATATCAGTAGATCCTAGCAAAGTGAAAGACGTATTGGACTGGAAGCCACCAACCAGTGCAAGTGAGATCCGTAGTTTCTTGGGATTAGCAGGCTATTACAGAAGATTTATAGAGGGATTTTCTAAGCTTGCGAAACCAATGACTGCACTATTAGAGAAGAATGCCAAGTTTGTGTGGTCTGAGAAGTGTCAGGCTAATTTTGAGGAATTAAAGAAAAGATTGACCACTGCACCAGTATTAGTTTTGCCAGATCTGAGTAAACCGTTCTCTATTTACTGTGATGCATCTCGTTTGGGTTTAGGATGTGTTCTTATGCAAGAAGGTAGAGTTGTGGCATATGCATCAAGACAGTTGAGAAAGCATGAATTAAATTATCCTACTCATGACTTGGAATTAGCTGCAGTGGTTCATGCATTAAAGATATGGAGACACTATTTGATTGGACATAAAAGTGATATACATACTGATCACAAGAGTTTGAAGTATATCTTCACTCAATCAGATCTAAACTTGAGGCAGCGTAGATGGCTGGAGTTGATAAAGGATTATGATCTAGAGGTGCATTATCACCCCGGAAAGGCTAACGTCGTTGCCGATGCTCTTAGTAGGAAAAGCTACGCTAATGAAATACAAGTAATGCCTTTGGCAAGAGAGTTGTGTGCTGAATGTGAGTATATGAACTTAGGGTTTACTATCAATGCAGTAGAATTGGTACTAGAACCTACTCTGGAGCAAGAGATACGCAAGAGTCAGATAAAAGATGCAAAATTGAGAGAGATAGCAGAGAATATAGTGAAGGGCAAATCACCAGGATTCCATAAGGATGATAAGGGTACATTATGGTTTGGAAAAAGGTTGTGTGTGCCAGAGGATAAGACTATCAGAAAAGCAATTTTGAGTGAAGCTCATGAGTCAGCTTATTCCATACATCCAGGGAGTACTAAGATGTATCTGGATCTGAGAGAGAAATATTGGTGGTATGGTTTAAAAAGAGATGTTGCTGAATATGTTGCTTTGTGTGACACATGTCAAAGGGTGAAAGCAGAACATCAGAGACCTGCAGGATTGTTACAACCTATACAGATACCCGAATGGAAATGGGAAGAAGTTGGTATGGATTTTATAGTTGGATTGCCACGTACTCAGAGAGGGTATGATTCGATTTGGGTAATAGTAGATCGCTTAACAAAGGTTGCTCATTTTCTGCCAGTTAGGACTACATATAGTAGTGCGAGGTTGGCAGAATTGTATATGGAAAGAATAGTGAGTCTGCATGGAGTTCCTAAGAAAATTGTGTCTGATCGAGGTACCCAATTTATATCTCATTATTGGCAAAAGATACATGAATCACTAGGAACCAAGTTGAATTTTAGTACAGCTTACCATCCACAGACAGATGGACAGACGGAAAGAATTAATCAGATATTGGAGGATATGTTGAGAGCTTGTGCTTTACAATATGGTACTAGTTGGGATAAGAGTTTGCCTTATGCAGAGTTCTCCTATAACAATAGTTATCAGAAGAGCCTTCAGATGGCACCGTTTGAGGCTCTGTATGGACGAAAGTGTAGAACCCCATTGTTCTGGAATCAGACAGGGGAAAGTCAAGTGTTTGGGCCTGATGTACTCAAGGATGCTGAAAAGAAAGTAAGAATGATTAGGAATAATCTAAAAATAGCTCAGTCCAGACAGAAGAGTTACGCTGATACTCGGAGAAGAGAGTTAATCTTTGAAGTAGGAGATTATGTATATTTGAAAGTATCGCCAATGAGGAGTGTGAGAAGGTTCAACATGAAAGGTAAATTGGCACCAAGATATATTGGACCTTTCAAGATTATAGAGAGACGTGGTGAAGTAGCATATCAGTTGGAATTACCAGAAAGTTTGGCGGGTGTACATGATGTGTTCCATGTGTCTCAACTGAAGAAATGTTTGCGAGTACCAGAGGAACAGATTTCGCTAGAGGAGCTCACTGTTAAGGAGGATCTTACATATGAAGAGTTTCCAGTGAAAATTCTAGAGACTGTCGAAAAAGTTACGAGAAGTCGAACTATTAAGATGTGCAAAGTTCAGTGGAATCGGTACACCGAGGGTGAGGCCACTTGGGAAAGAGAAGAGGATCTGAGAAAAACCTACCCGAAACTGTTTGAGTAAGCATCTTCCGAATCTCGGGACGAGATTCATCTTAAGGGGGATAGAATTGTAACACCCTAAAATTTTGAAAAGAAGAAAAATAGGAGAAATATGATTTTTGTATATTTTTGTGAACATGCAAACTTAGAATAATAATAATTTTTATAAATTTAAAATCAAATATAAGTGTAGAAACATGATTGAGCATTCATGCTGCTGCATTTGAAGTTTTGTATTGAGTGGTTTAAATCAAATTCAAATTTGATTTGAAAATCATTTGAAAAATGGTTTTGAAAAATTAGAAAAAGAAAAAGGAAAGGAAATTCTTTTCTTCTCGGGCCGTTTTCTCTCCCGCAGCCCATCTCCCCGGCCTGCTGCGGCGGCCCGTTTCTCCTTCTCCTTTTCTCCGCGCCGCCTCCGGTTTCTCCTGGGCCGAGCCCAAGTCGCGGCTGCTGGCCCAGCTTCGCGCGCGCGCGGCCGCGTTCCGCACCGAGTCGCTGACGAGTCGGTCCCACCTGTCAGTGACCGCCTCCCCTTTCCTTTCTTCTTCCTCCGGTTCTTTCCATCGACGACCACCGATGCTCTTTCCATCGACGAACACCGATTCGGTGATCCGAATCCCCTTCGAAATCTTCCTCCTTTCCATAACCGGTGACGCCTCTGGGCTATAAAACGGAACCCCGTGCCTCCCCGCTTCTCATTGAGCCCTAAAACCCTAGCCTCGACATCCCGGGAAGGTCACCGTCGAAGCTCCGCCTCCACCGCCGCCTTGCCGAGCTAGCCGTCGCCCTTCGGTTGCTCTCCAGCTTCGTTCTCGCGTGGGGTAAGGTCGCGGTGATGCGCTCTTTCTTTTGGTACTTTCGGTTTGGCGATTGGTGCTCGGGATGGTCCTCTTCACAAGCTCCGGCGAGCTCGGGCTCCATCCGGCCATGGCGCCGCCGTCGGGATTACTGTGGCCGCCGGCGTCTTCTCTCTCTCCCTCCCCGATCCAATCTGGATTGTTCATTTTAAATCCGACGGCTAGAATTAGAAGATACCGGTTCGGTTGTGATTTTGTAAAAGAGACCCTGAGTTTTTATTATATCGAACCCGCGGTCCAAAGCATAAACCAGAAAATACGTTTTGATTAAATGAAAACGTAATTCGTCTCGATAAATGAAAAATACGTTTTCTGATATTTACAGTTTTGCCATTTAATTTGTTTTAGTCGTAGAATCTTCGTTTTAACTCCGATTTGGTCCATTCAAATTGCGTTAGATTCATATTTGCGAGCTCTATGTAACTATACAACTGTACAGTAGGTTTGGATTAATTTATTTTCGAGTTTTATCTATAGGAAATCTTCATAAATTCATAACTTTGTCGTTTTAGCTCCGATTTTCGTGATCTTCGCGTCTGTGTGATCCTAGCGAGTTGTAGATTCGTTTTAAAGACTTTTTATCTTATTTTCTTACTGTTGGTGTATTGTTCTAATTATAGTCTTGTTTGTCTATGCATGATTGCCTCTGGATGAATGTTGTTGCTATTGTTGATCGAGTATAGACGGTGAGCAATTCGTTGGAGATTAAGAGTTTTACTACGAACAAGATCACCAGGACCAGTTTGAGCAAGGCAAGTATAGCATGGGATTATCCTTGTTGTCCTATTCACAATAAGCAAATAATATCATTATGCATATATTCCTTGTTAAGGATGACTTAGTATTGATCTTATTCCTTGATACCTATTATACTGCATGGATTAGTATTGCTAGTGCTCAACATGAACTATGATCATGTAATTTGACTAATGGAATATGCAATAAACATTAAAAGATGATTTTATTACTGTTTAAGGGTACTAGAGCATGGGGTTACTTTGGTGCTCTTGTTACTCTCCATAAGGACTCATCTATAAGCGAAAATCCAGGATTTACAGTACAACTGTGAGGGCTAAAATGGCTCTGGCTTTAGTCATATAGAAGGACCTTTTCTAGCTTGTTAGAGGTATTCCTTTATGGCGTAAGAATGGCTTGACGAATCGGGTATAGTGCGGCCTCTGTCCTCATGTGTATAGGCTGCGTGCTATTGTGCCATCAGGAAGGGGGGCTCTACATCTGTTTGCCGAGTGAAATCTAATGGCCCTAACTTGTTAGACGAACCTTCGAAAGACTTCATAGTGAACCCTGCCGACCTTCCTTGGAAGTGGGTCAAGAGATTAGCTACCTCGGGCGAAAGGGTAAATCACGACTCACAGTGAAAGTGTACAACCTCTGCAGAGTGTAAAACTGTTATAACAGCCGTGCTCACGGTCACGAGTGGCCTTGGACCCTTATGGAATAGTGGATCATTAATAATGAATATGTTTTTGGCTATTCGTTAATCATTTCACATGGATCATATGTTTATTGATTATATTGAGACACTTTGATATCATTGAAATACTGAATTAATGCTATATAAAAGCTACATGCTGATAAACCTATGTTATGCCTTTGAGCCTCATGAACCCCATGTTACATTTGTTGAGTACGAGATGTACTTACGCTTGTTTATTTTTCTTACTTGGATAAAAATCCCAGATGGGTAACAGATGGTGCAAGTAGTGACTACTTCTACTTTCCGGAAGATTACTAGACTTGCTGTCAACCAGTCAATGTGCCTGTGATTGGAGCTACCACGAGAGTTTTTTTTATATTTACTTCCGCTATATTATTGTAAAGACTATGTGTTATTAATCGTGATGTAATAACATTTGTGATGATATATCCTTTATAATTTGTTAACTTATGTGTGATTGATCTCTGGGCACACATAAGGGTATGCATTCCATTTGGTCGATAAATGGGTGTGACAATAGGGTTGTGGCATTCCATCTCTGAGTGACCAATGACTCCACACGCAAAGCAGTAATATGGAAGCTTTTCATACTGAGCCTGAAACCAGCGTGGTTCTTCCGTCCTACTCATACGGAGGAGAACGCCTCGCCGCAATGGCTTGTCGATCTCAATGGCACTCGGGCACGAAGGAATGCCCTGCTAGCCTTGCCATCTGCGTCCACATCCATCTTTACCACATTGCCGATCAGATTCATGGCCCTGGCGCCCCTCATCCGATTCATCCAACCCAATGGCAAATTCAAGATGCGTACCCACACCTCCATCTGATCAAACATGATCTCCGACGCACTGAGCTTCTCGTCATACTCTTGCAGGATGACTGCATACTTCCCCACCATCCAAGGCGTGCTGGCCAAAGCCCGATCCATGTCCGCGCGACAGCCAAACTCTGCCACAAACAGGTTGTCGCTCTTCTCCCCGATTGCCCGGAGTTTGAGGCCACTCGGGTTTCCCCATGCCAGCTTCATCGCCGACCTCACCGTATTCACATGGACCGACGCTAGGGAGAGCACTTTCCCTACGATCGTCCACTCTACCAGTGGAGGTTCCTCCTCATCCTCATCATTAGAAAAGTCCACAACAGCCACCTCTTCTTCCTCCATGAGGTTTAAGCGCCGAAGCAGGTCCTTCACATTAGGGTTAGGGCTAACAGTCCCCTCCCCCTTGCTGCCTCCTCCTTCCATCACCAAAGGTAGCCGGATCAAAGGGCAGAAAACTGGAGCACTGCGCGTAAGTCAGCACAGGCACAGGCGAAGTTCCGACCTAGGATAATCTAAGCGGCGCTCAAATGCCTAGGGGAAATCTGTGGTCGACGGCGCCGGAGTGGCTAACCGTTGATTTGCGTTGTCGAACACCAACTGCAGGTCGGTGGCGGGGCATGGACGCCGTGGCTGGAGCGGCCGTCGGCGCAGCAGATCAGGATCACTGGCGTTGGTGATCTAGATCGCGCACCCTGCTCAGGACGGGCACATCCAGGGGGAAGTCACACAAGGGCGTGCACACCAGAGATCAATTCGGCCAATCCCACATGCATCTGTGAAGCTGCATGCCCGCACATGGCAGCGGCGTCGTGGAGACCAAGCCGCATCGACGACCGGAGATAGATCAGCCACTGCATCAGCCAGACGAAAGCGCGTCTCCATTCTTGATGTTGGCGTCGCTTTTGTGCAGCATGTACGTATTATGCACACGGTGAACGCTTCAAACGCATGCAAGTCGACGGCGATGGCGCCAGTCATTGCTCATAGTCATGCCATGCATGCTGCGTGAGTCGTCACCCCATGTATGCACCCCCACCCCCATCCAAACCCCCCCCCCCGGCGCATTTTAAAGGGTTGAATTTTAGAAACGCCTATTGACCCCCCCTCTAGGAGGCATCCTCCGGTCCTCTTTCACATAGTCATGCCATGCGTCGTGTCTGAGGACTCAATGTAAGGTATAACAGTCGTCACCCCCATGTACGCACCCCCCTCAGAGTCTATAACGATCCATGGCCCAACGAACCAATAGATGGTGACGCGGCACACTGATAGATTATGGATGCTTACTTGTTTTGACAATTTCCATTGACTCCAGTGGAATTTTGACATCAAACCAAAGCCATCAGTTAGATTATCAAATTATATTTCCATCTATAGGTGGAGCACTGAAAATGGAGTCTGTATGTGTCTAGGGCGTCTATTTTACTGCAGGCTGGTTATGGATTCCGAGATGGACTTGAACTTGATACGATTGGGTTCCATCTTGACTTGGACACCCTTGCTGGCCTCCTAAGGATGTGTCCAAGGGGGAGTGCATCCATGGGCTTCCTAGTATGTTCTACACATGGTTGGGGCGTGCTCCAGCTTGGGCCAGGGCCCCAAGTGTTAATAACAAGCCCGCAACGACGTCATAGCACCTGACGGGAACGCTGATAGTATGTCTTGATTATTTGAAGACCTTGCCAATGTATTATTGAGGTGGGACCAGACCTATTTGAAAGATCATCAAACAAGCATTCCATTAAGTGCTCATTGACCTCCATCGCAGTCCGAATGGATGAGTCATGACCTTCCCTATGAGGAACTGTCGGGCTATCGACAAACCGAATGTTAGACTTTCATGAGCTAGCACTCCCAGATCGATCTTTTGCATGTTGTATCCATGTCCTATCTATTGTTGAAGTCATAAGAAGTGTCCTTCCCAAGTTTAAATCATCATCATCATTGTTCCTAAACTATTGAAAGTGACAACATTAGATAGCAGCAAATTCTTACTTATCTCATTGTGCAAATAATATTTCGTGGGCACATCCATAGGTGTCATGTCCTCATCATCCTCCCCTTCTTGACAACAAACCGTCCTTGGTCTCGTCTTAGTTGGAGGATATGTTGTAGGTCGTAACCAATAGTGCTCCTCTTCTTGAAATTTAGCCTTTTTCTCTAGAACAGAACTAGGGAAACTCGACATGACAAGATTATAGCAATTGCAACCCTCTAACTGATCATATTTTTGCATGGCAAAAGAAGATTTCAAATTTGAACAAATATGGACACGATGCAGCATATACTCTCCTTTACAATTATATTGGCCAATAAAATGATATGTACATCTAGACAACCATGGCAATTTCAGTTCATCCTTTAGTAGTAACGGGAAGAAAATTTACACTTTCAGCATAAATATGTGGCTCCAAAATAAAAGAATCAATCTCATTCAATTGTTGTGGCACATGTATAATGGAAGCGCTATCACACAACTCTTCTTTATCACAAGCACTAGCAGAACAATTATTTCATGACTAAGGTAATTCAGATTTAGTGTCCACTAAATGTTGCTCTATTATAGCATGAGTGGTGGCTAAATTCAGCAAATCATCATAAATTTCAGCAATATCAGAGCTTGTGTAGCAAGAATAAAAGAACCTTTCAATTCGGATACTTGCTTATCTTTAGATTTAGCATCTAATTGTTTCTTTTCATTTGCTGCTCTATCTCCATTAATTTGAATAATATCAGCATAGATTAAATTTTTACCATACTGTTGAGTTGATGTGGGTGGTGGTGGTGAAGATACTGCTGCAGCATCAGAAGCGGCCACTTGCCTGCTTTATTGAAGTGTCCAATTTTGCAAATGATTGCTCGATGACTTCTTTCATTTACTCTATCCTTGATAATATTTGGTTTGTGAGGTTGTTGCCAATGTTGTCCGGGTTTCTTTGCTAACATCCTTGCAAATCTTTTTATACAAGCATAGCAACCTGGAACAAACGGTTGACATTATAAAATTCCTTATAACAATATCCTATATTTCACACCTCAAACCACCATAAAAGCGAACAATGTTATCTTTTGTGTCCTCTACTATCCCACAGCATATTGAACACTTTTGAAACTCTGCATAACATTCCTGGAAAGACATATTACCATGATCTAAGCGCAACAATTTCTTACGCAAATCACGTTTTTAAGGAGGAATAAAACGATCATGCATTGCTTCTTTTAGTCTATCCCATTATTGAGTTTGTAGATGGCTCTGCAGCCATGTCATGACCCAGTCCTGACTTGTTCCTAATCATCATCATTATGAGAATCATACGCATTTGAAATCCAAATTGAGAAACCAAGTTGTCAAGAAACTGATTAATTCTAGGCACTGCATGTCCGAGCGGATCGTCCGCCTACACTGCAGAATGTTCCGCTGGAGCATTTACACATACTTATAACTGTTGAGTTGCAGCAATCATTCATGTCTTGGTAGCCACCATGGCCAACGAGTCAAGGTCGAGGTGGCCCAAAGAGTGGTCGTTGCTTCATGGCCAGCAGGCGTCCCACTCATGGAAATAGTGCAGCTCTCTATCCTGATATTATGGTCATCCTGTTTGTGCTCATGCGGTCGTGGATGTGCTTGTGTCACGAGGAAGCTGGTGACACGATGACAGAAGGTTCCTGCAGTTACTAGTTTTCAGTCTGGACTATTGCCACGGTGTGTGTTGTGTGTCCACTCTCATGCTCTCAGCTGTCTCGACTTGGGCTCCACCTATTCCCACACCTCCCATTCACAAACTGGAGAGCCGACACAAACCATCAGGGAGTTGCGTTCAGCAAGACAGACCTTTCAACAACAATTCTTTTCAACCATCTATGATGTCTTACTTCGTAATTAAGTTTCAAAAAAATATCTTATAAACTCCTGGAACAATGCCAAAATATCTCCTGTGGTATACGTACTATATAAGGACAGACAAAGCCACAGGATCAATGACGTTGATGGTTCCATTCCATGGCAAGCGGTTGTAGGCCACTACAAAAATAATGGCATCATCAGTTACGTCAGGCCGATGGATCATTATATAGTACTTGTCGTTGGAACTACGAACATGGTTCGAACTGTTTCCATGGAATGATTAATTGCGCCACGCTGATAGATCAATACATAGTACTAGTCCTAGACTCCTAGGAACTAGGAACACTGCTCGAACTGTTACCATGGCTTAACCACCAAACGAGTGGCCAGCATCACATATCCCTAAATATAGGACATCGGGTGGATAAAGAACGAAAGTGGACTAAAAACGTGCGCTGATTGGATCGCACCACGTCTATATAAATCAGTCTGGTTCAAATAATGATTGAATTCAACCACGTCTATACCCAACGCATCTCTTTAATAGTACTTTGTACTTTCTCTTATTATAAACATATGTCCATCTTGGTTTATTCTATAACCAACGCATCAACGTTAGAAATGTTCAACTTAATATATATAAGCAAATGCACTAGTAGAGAATAGACCTTTACACTACTACAGAAAATCTTTTGCATAACATTTCACTTTGGGGCTCTAAGGCGGTTGTGCCTGGTTGCCCACCTCGGTTATTCATGGCCGGGCAGCCGAGCCAGCAACCGCCTTGGTTAATGCTTAACCGAGGCGAGCAACCTAACAGGCCCGCCTCAGGCATTCTAACTCAACTGCCTTGGTAAATCAGGCACAACCCACAAGCCCACACCAGCCCACTATCATCTCCAATATATAAATGAATTCAATAACCCTAAAGTCACTCCCTCAGTCCATCCCTCACCCCCTCAGCCACAGCCCTGACCATCTCCTCCACGCAACCGCGGGGATGGCGAGCACGCTCCTCCCTCCCCTCTCCTCTAGATACAACAGTGGGCATGGCGGTTGCGGTGGCGGGATCCAGATGGGTGGGGGCATGGAGGTTGCGGTGGCGGGATCCAGATGCGGCAGGCGCATGGCGGTTGCATTGGCTCGCAGCATCCTTCCACAGCGACAGCTCGTGGGTGGTGAGCACACGGCGGCCTTCCCCGGCGGCGGATCCTTGGTGGCGAGCACGCGGCAGCCTTCCCCGGCGGCAGATCCGGCGGCACCACGTCAACTACCATGGATCCGGGGCCTCCTCCATGTAGATTTGGCATGAGCAGCTCCTCGTCCACACAAATCCGGCGGTGCTCGCGCCACGGTAGCGGATCTGGTGAGCAATCGCGGCAGCAGTCGCGGGGGCGCTAATCCCCTCCTCTACCGGAGGTGGCGCGGTGGCTGGGGGCCGCAGCCGTGCCCTTGCTCCACATTCGGCAGTGGGCGACCAGATCCAGAGGCAGGCAGGCGGATGCCGGCAGTTCGGCAAGGATGCGTCACCGGCAAGCAGTTGCGGCGGCGCATGGATGGGCTCGCGGAGCTTATCCATGGATTTTTTTTTGATTTTTTTTATTTGATTAACCGAGGCAGGCATCCAACGGCCTCGGAAAATACCCCATTTAATGTGACCTTTTGTCTAAGGCGGTTGGCTTACCCGCCTCGGTTAATCGATTTTGCCTACCCCGTTTAAATTTCGTGTAGTAGTGTTGGTTTTTACCGTTAGACTCGGCCAGAGTTGGGGCTGGGACTAATGTGAGCATTTGTCCCTGGTCTAATGGCTAGCCTGCAGGCAGCCATAGGAGGGGCCTTTAGTCCCGGTTGGTGGCTCCAACCGGGACTAGAGGGTGACCTTTAGTCCTAGACTAGGCCATCAACTAGGATGAAATGTCCATCCTATATATCCACCTTCTTTAGTCCCCAAGCCCAAGACATCCAGTACAATTATTGAAGCTCAATCTCTATGTTCTTTTGCTCTGTAATTGCTCTCGAGCTATTTTGTGAAGAGTTCATTCCTCCATCCATTCTAGGTTCTAAAGTTTAGCAACTTCATTCTCTCATCTTTCATTGCTAGTGTAGCTCATTTCATGGTTTACAAATAAATTGGGTAATTTGTTGTTTTTTGGATTAGGAATAATCGTGGAGTTTTTTATTTATACGCCATTTCTACGTAATGCTAAACATTTGTAATGATTTCTAGATCTTTGTTGTTATCTTTAGCGGTCAGCATTTTTCAACATTTTACAAAAACCTTAACATTAGTTCTTGATGAGAGTTAAATAATCAGTTAAAATAAATTATGTGCCAACACATAGGGTGCCAACACAAATGTTAAGACACAAATGTTAATATATATTTTTAGTAGAAAATATTTAAGACATTAATTATTTTAACATGCAGAATTGAAGTTAAGAGACATTAGTGCATTTAATGAGCTTTAGTGCAACATTGTTGCAAAATGTTTAAGTTTACTTGGCACATATGTAACTTAGCTTATTTTATATATGTTTCTCTAATGTGTCATGAGTTAAGGAATCGCTAAATTTGAGATTTTACTAAGGTGTTTTGCTATTTTTTACAGCTTAAATGAATTTTTGCTTAACGGTATGAAGTAATTGGAGGTTGAACTGAGGCTACCACCAAAATCATACGAAATGGTACCCAACCATTATAGTGGGTCTCATATGGCCCAATTAACCAAATTTGGTGGAGGTAGTTGGAAAATTATATTATTTTGATGGTGTAACTCAATCTCCTTTCTTCATTTCAGCACAAAATAAATGTGATAAATACAAAAATTGATTATAAAAATCTAAGATTCTATGTGAGGCCAAACTTTGGGTCTACTTGCTTGCAAAAAAAAATTCAAGACATCTCGACACTAGTGTAGCATACATGGTTCAAAAAATGGATACGCCATTTCATGGAAGCCAAACTATGACTCCTAGATTTCCACGGCTCACTGGCATTTCGGTAATGTGATGGGAAACTCATTATTAATGTTAATATGATGGGAAAACTCATTTCATGTCGAAAAGCAATAATTTAAAAGATTTTATTTAAGTACTACATTTTTAGAGACCGATTAAGATGATCTAGAGCCCATCCTTTGCCACAAAAAGCTCGGGAACACCTCCCAGGAGGACAAATCAGGGAGATGCACAGTGAGGTTGTTCTTGGGTCTGCAAGGCCACCTAGATGCCGATGAATCTCGCAGAGAGATGCAACGAACAACATGAGGTTTGAAAAAGTGCAAAACTTGGGTAATAGATGCAGAAAAGATGATTGAGTGTTGAATCCTTCAATCGGCCATGATCCTCTCATATATATAAAGGGGGTCATTTTATCCCAGTAGGAAATAAGTCAAAATCATAATGTCCAAGTTTCCTACGCCAAAACACTTCCAAAAACTGATTTGGTAAGTAACCGGTTCGGACTCGAACAAGGACACCGGCCTAGGTGGTTTTTTTGGTCCTGAGAGGCTGGTTGGCCGAGCAGCAGACCTGGCCTGGCCGGGTCACAAACCGGCCAGGTCGGTTTTGTCGGCCCAGCAGGAGGGGCTTTGTTCTAGGGTCTACGCCGTCAGCCCGGTCCTGCTGGGCTCCACACAGCCCCTCCTGCTGGGCCGACAAAACCGACCTGGCCGGTTTGTGACCCGGCCAGGCCAGGTCTGCTGCTCGGCCAGCCAGCCTCTTAGGACCAAAAAAACCGCCCAGACCGGTGTCGAGATGTCTTGAATTTTTTTTTGCAAGCATGTAGACCCAAAGTTTGGCCTCACATAGAATCTTAGATTTTTATAATCAATTTTTGTATTTATTACATTTATTTTGTGCTGAAATGAAGAAAGGAGATTGAGTTACTCCATCAAAATAATATAATTTTCCAACTACCTCCACCAAATTTGGTTAATTGGGCCATATGAGACCCACTATAATGGTTGGGTACCATTTCGTATGATTTTGGTGGTAGCCTCAGTTCAACCTCCAATTACTTCATACCGTTAAGCAAAAATTCATTTAAGCTGTAGAAAATAGCAAAACACCTTAGTAAAATCTCAAATTTAGCGATTCCTTAACTCATGACACATTAGAGAAACATATATAAAATAAGCCAAGTTACATATGTGCCAAGTAAACTTAAACATTTTGCAACAATGTTGCACTAAAGCTCATTAAATGCACTAATGTCTCTTAACTTCAATTCTGCATGTTAAAATAATTAATGTCTTAAATATTTTCTACTAAAAAATATATATTAACATTTGTGTCTTAACATTTGTGTTGGCACCCTATGTGTTGGCACATAATTTATTTTAACTGATTATTTAACTCTCATCAAGAACTAATGTTAAGGTTTTTGTAAAATGTTGAAAAATGCTGACCGCTAAAGATAACAACAAAGATCTAGAAATCATTACAAATGTTTAGCATTATGTAGAAATGACGTATAAATAAAAAAACTCCACGATTATTCCTAATCCAAAAAACAACAAATTACCCAATTTATTTGTAAACCATGAAATGAGCTACACTAGCAATGAAAGATGAGAGAATGAAGTTGCTAAACTTTAGAACCTAGAATGGATGGAGGAATGAACTCTTCACAAAATAGCTCGAGAGCAATTACAGAGCAAAAGAACATAGAGATTGAGCTTCAATAATTGTACTGGATGTCTTGGGCTTGGGGACTAAAGAAGGTGGATATATAGCGTGGACATTTCATCCTAGTTGATGGCCTAGTCTGGGTCTAAAGGTCACCCTCTAGTCCTGGTTGGAGCCACCAACCGGGACTAAAGGCCCCTCCTGTGCCCGCCTGCAAGGCTAGCCATTGGACCAGGGACAAATGCTCACATTAGTCCCAGCCCCAACTCTGGCCGAGTGTAACGGTAAAAACGAACACTACTACACGAAATTTAAACGAGGTAGACAAAATCGATTAACCGAGGTGGGTAAGCCAACCGCCTTAGACAAAAGGTCACGTTAAATGGGGTATTTTCCGAGGCTGTTGGAGCCCGGCTCGGTTAATCAAATAAAAAAACAAAAAAATCCATGGATAAGCTCGGCGAGCCCATCCATGCGCCGCCGCAGCTGCTTGCCGGTGACGCATCCTTGCCGAACTGCCGGCATCCGCCTGCCCGCCTCTGGATCTGGTCGCCCACTGCCGAATGTGGAGCAAGGGCACGGCTGCGACCCCCAGCCACCGCGCCACCGCCGGTAGAGGAGGGGAGGAGCGCCCCCGCGACTGCTGCCGTGATTGCTCACTAGATCCGCTACCGTGGCGCGAGCACCGCCGGATCTGTGTGGACGTGGAGCTGCTCATGCCAAATCTACATGGAGGAGGCCCCGAATCCATGGTAGTTGACGTGGTGCCGCCGGATTTGCCGCCGGGGAAGGCTGCCGCGTGCTCGCCACCAAGGATCCGCCGCCGGGGAAGGCCGCTGTGTTCTCACCACCCACGAGCCGTCGCCGTGGAAGGATGCTGCGAGCCAATGCAACCGCCATGCCCCTGCCACATCTACATCCCGCCACCGCAACCTCCATGCCCCCACCCATCTGGATGCCACCACCGCAACCGCCATGCCCACTACCATATCTAGAGGAGAGGGGAGGGAGGAGCACGGGGGAGGGAGGAGCGTGCTCGCCGTCCCCGCGGTTGCGTGGAGGAGATGGTCAGGGTTGTGGCTGAGGGGGTGAGGGATGGACTGAGGGAGTGACTTTAGGGTTAGTGAATTCGTTTATATATTGGAGATGATAGTGGGCTGGTGTGGGCTTGTGGGCTGGGCCTGATTTACCAAGGCAGTTGAGTTAGAATGCCCGAGGCGGGCCTGTTAGGTTGCTCGCCTCGGTTAAGCAGTAACCAAGGCGATTGCTGGCTCGGCTGCCCGGCCATGAATAACCGAGGTGGTCAACCAGGCACAACCGCCTTGGAGCCCCAATGTGAAATGCTGTGCAAAAGATTTTCTGTAGCAGTGTAAAGGTATATTCTCTACTAGTGCATTTGCTTATATATATTAAGTTGAATATTTCTAACGTTGATGCGTTGGTTATAGAAGAAACCAAGATGGACTTATGTTTATAAAAAGAGAAAGTACAAAGTACTATTAAAGAGATGTGTTGGGTATAGACGTGGTTGAATTCAATCATTATTTGAACCAGACTGATTTATATAGACGTGGTGCGATCCAATCAGCGCACGTTTTTAGTCCACTTTCGTTCTTTATCCACCCGATGTCCTATATTTAGGGATATGTGATGCTGGCCACTCGTTTGGTGGTTAAGCCATGGTAACCGTTCGAGCAGTGTTCCTAGTTCCTAGGAGTCTAGGACTAGTACTATGTACTGATCTATCAGCGTGGCGCAATTAATCATTCCATGGAAACAGTTCGAGCCATGTTCGTAGTTCCAACGACAAGTACTATATAATGATCCATCGGCCTGACGTAACTGATGATGCCATTATTTTTGTAGTGGCCTACAACCGCTTGCCATGGAATGGAACCATCAACGTCATTGATCCTGTGGCTTTGTCTGTCCTTATATAGTACGTATACCACAGGAGATATTTTGGCATTGTTCCAGGAGTTTATAAGATATTTTTTTGAAACTTAATTACGAAGTAAGACATCATTGATGGTTGAAAAGAATTGTTGTTGAAAGGTCTGTTTTGCTGAACGCAACTCCCTGATGGTTTGTGTCGGCTCTCCAGTTTGTGAATGGGAGGTGTGGGAATAGGTGGAGCCCAAGTCGAGACAGCTGAGAGCATGAGAGTGGACACACAACACCGTGGCAATAGTCCATACTGAAAACTAGTAACTGCAGGAAGCTTCTGTCATCGTGTCACCAGCTTCCTCCTCGTCACACAAGCACATCCACGACCGCATGAGCACAAACAGGATGACCATAATATCAGGATAGAGAGCTGCACTATTTCCATGAGTGGGACGGGACGCCTGCTGACCATGAAGCATCGACCACTCTTTGGGCTGCCGCCTCGACCTCGACTCGTTGGCCATGGCGGCTACCAAGACATGAATGATTGCTGCAACTCAACAGTTATAAGTCTGTGTAAATGCTCCAGCGGCACTGGGACATGCAGTGCCTAGAATTAATCAGTATCTTGACAACTTAGTTTCTCAATTTGGATTTCAAATGCGTATGATGCTCATAATGATGATGATTAGGAACAAGTCAGGACTGGGTCATGGCATGGCTGCAAAGCCATCTACAAACTCAATCATGGGATAGACTAAAAGAAGCAATGCGTGATCGTTTTATTCCTCCTAAAAAACGTGATTTGCGTAAGAAATCGTTGCACTTAGAGCAAGGTAATATGTCTTTCCAGGAATATTATACAGAGTTTCAAAAGTGCTCAATATGTTGTGGGATAGTAGAGGACATAGAAGATAACACTGTTTGCTTTTATGGTGGTTTGAGGCATGAAATATAGGATATTGTTATAAGGAATTTTATAATGTCAATCGTTTGTTCCAGCTTGCTATGCTTGTATAAAAAGATTTGCAGGGATGTTAGCAAAGGAACCTAGACAACATTGACAACAACCTCACAAACCAAATATTATCAAGGACAGAGTAAATGAAAGAAATCACTGAGCAATCATTTGCAAAATTGGACACTTCAATAAAGCAGGCAAGTGGCCGCTTCTGATGCTGCAGCAGTATCTTCGCCACCACCACCCACATCCACTCAACAGTATGGTAAAACTTTAATCCATGCTGAAATTATTCAAATTAATGGAGATAGAGCAGCTAATGAAAAGAAACAATTAGATGTTAAATCTAAAGATAAGCAAGTATCCAAATTGAAAGGTTCTTTTATGCTTGCTACAAGCTCTGATGGCCCTGTTCATTCGGCTTATAATCCGTCTTTTTCAGCTTGTTTTTTCAGTCGGAACAGTATTTTTCTCTCACAGCAAATCAGCCAACAGTGTTTTTCAGCCGGCTTATCAGCACAGCCGAACGGCTCCGATATTGCTGAAATTTATGATGATTTGCTGAATTTATCCACCACTCATGCTATAATAGAGCAACATTTAGTGGACACTAAATCTGAATTACCTTAGTCATGAAATAATTGTTCTACTAGTGCTTGTGATAAAGAAGAGTTGTGTCATAGCGCTTCCATTATACATGTGCCACAACTATTGAATGAGATTGATTCTTTTATTTTGGAGCCACATATTTATGCTGAAAGTGTAAATTTTCTTCCCATTACTACTAAAGGATGAACTGGCATTGCCATGGTTGCCTAGATGTACATATCATTTTATTGGCAATTATAATTGTAAAGGAGAGTATATGCTACATCGTGTCTATATTTGTTCAAATTTGAAATCTCCTTTTGCCATGCAAAAATATGATCAGTTAGAGGGTTGCAATTGCGATAATCTTGTCATGTCGAGTTTCCCTAGTTTCATTCTAGAGAAAAAGGCTAAATTTCAAGATGACGAGCACTATTGGTTACTACCTACAACATATCCTCCAACTAAGACGAGACCAAGGACGGTTTATTGTCAAGAAGGGGAGGATGATGAGGACATAACACCTATGGACGTGCCCATGAAAGTAAAAGACAAGGTAGGCTCGTTCCTATATTAGTTGCACAACGAGATAAGTAAGAATTTGCTGCTATCTAATGTTGTCACTTTCAATAGTTTAAGAACAATGATGATGATGATTTAAACTTGGGAAGGACACTTTTTATGACTTCAACAATAGATAGGACATGGATACAACATGCAAATGATCGATCTAGGAGTGCTAGCTCATGAAAGTCTAACATTCTGTCGTCGATAGCCCGACAGTTCTTCATAGTCCGGTCATGACTCATTCATCCGGACTGCGATGGAGGTCAATGAGCACTTGATGGAATGCTTGCTTGATGATCTTTCAAATAGGTCTGGTCCCACCTCAATAATACATTGGCAAGGTCTTCAAATAATCAAGACAAACTGTCGTTGTTCCGTCAGGTGCTATGACATCGTCGCGGGCTTATTATTCACACTTGGGGCCCTAGCCCAAGCTAGAGCACACCCCAACCATGTGTAGAACATACCAGGAAGCCCATGAATGCACTCCCCCTTGGCCAAATCCTTAGGAGGCCAGCAAGGGCGTCCAAGTCAAGATGGAATCCAATCGTACCAAGTTCGAGTCTATCTTGGAATCCATAACCAGCCTGCAGTAAAACAGATGCCCCAGACACATACAGACTCTGTTTTCGTTGCTCCACCTATAGATGGAAAGATAATTTGATAATCTAACTGATGGCTTTGTTTTGATGTCAAAATTCCACTAGAGTCAATGAAAACTGTCAAAACACGTAAGCATCCAAAATATGTCGGTGTGCCACGTCACCGTCTATTGGTTCGTTGGGCCATGGATCATTATAGACTCTGAAGGGGGCGCATATAGGAGGGCGACGACAGTTATACCTTACATTGAGTCCTCAGACACCACGCATGGCATGACTATGTGAAAGGACGTCAACTTGCCTTTGAAGCGTTCACTGTGTGCATAATGCGTACATGCTGCACCAAGCGACGCCAACGCCAAGAACGGAGACACACTTTCGTCTGGCTGATGCAGTGGCTGATCTGTCTCCAGTCGTCGATGCAGCTTGCTCTCCACGACGCCGCTGCCAAGTGCGGGCATGTAGCTTCACAGATGCATGTGCGATGGCCGAATCGATCTCCGGTGTGCATGCCCTTGCGTGACTTCCCCCCTGGATGTGCCCGTCCTGAGCAGGATGCCGCCTTGGACACACCGAGGCTGTGCGGGGTGCCTGTGGCGGCTAGGCTAGGCCTGCACGGGATGGTCACCGCGGCCGCGCAGGGTGGACACGGCAGCCGAGCAGGGGCCATGCATAGGCACCGCATCACCGACGTCCATGGCTGGCGTCCGGCGTCGATCCAGGATTTGAAGGTTTTGAGTGTCTTCTCCCATGCCAAACACCTAGGGACTTCTCGATTTGTTCTGTATTCAGACAGGGGCATTCTAGTCATTTGCATGTGGGTCCACATGATAGTTCACGGTAGAAGTGTCAGTTAGGGAGGAAATTTTTCAAGAATGGACAAATAAATAAGAATTGTACTTTAGGTGCCAAATACGGAAGATGAAGTTTTTCTAGTGTTAGATAAGGAATTTTCTCTTAAGAAAAAGTCAAAGTTTCGAAGACCCATAGTACTGCATTATTATTTATTTTTATTTTTATAAGGAAAAATATGAAAAGGGCATTAGGGACATCACCAGGAGCGGGGCACCATTTTCCTAGACCCCGACGTAGAGAGCCCAATTTACCAGCGGGGAAGTGAACAAAAAAGAGAAAGCAGCTGGAGATGGAACTGGAGAGGGAAACAGAAACAAAAATTACACACGGACATAACACTAATGATTAGGTTGGACGGAAATTTAGATGTGGCAGGAATTTTGGCAATTTAATATTACTAGCAAAATATGTTGCAACAGGAGAAACAAAGCTATCAACGTTCATGCGAAACGACAACAAAAATATTATGTTTATTTACATTTTATCCTTTCTATAAAATTTGAATCTCATTTATTTTATGATGACCATGGCATCCATAATAAAAGTTAATATTGGCTTGGCAATGTCTTATTAAGATTGTATCGAATCAGAAAAACGTATGATAGATTTTTCCCCCGTTGCGAAGCACGGAAATATTTGGACACAAATATACCATAACTTTAATTTTTTCCACTTAAATATCGATCTCTAGAAATTTCTTTGAGGACCCAAAAAATATATAAACTATCATATCTGATTAAAGTCGACAAAAAGAACTGATAAAGAAATCCAACCTAAAAACCAAGAGCAAAAAAGAAGTTGCAACCAGCTAAAACAAAAATAAACCGGAAAACAGAAACCGATCCAGTCATCCCTGCTTGGAACGGAAAGAAACGGGAGAAAAAGAAACGCAAATACCAGCCAAAAAAACAGGAAGAAATCGAAAAAAAAGGATAAGGGAAACACAATCAGTCAATCACCGAGCAGACCTAACAGACATGGAGATAAGCGGAAAAAAAAGAAAGCGCCATGGCTGTTGGTTGCTGTACCTCCCCCACGCTAGCACACACATGGGCTGCCGGCTGCCGCCCGCCCACATGGCCAGCTATGGCGAGGTCCTCTAACAACTCGTCGTCGATGATTTCTATGACACGAATAATAGGGGCAGCAGGCTGCGACGACGCCAAGCGTGCCGAGATCGAGAGACACGAAAGTTGAAGCATGTTGCCTGTTATGCCAAGCTGCCGTGCGGCAGCTTATGTGATCGATCTCCTCCTGATTAATTAGGGTTTGTTAATTTGCTAGGCTACACGTCGGCTGGATCCGCATGCAGCGTCATGTATGTATAGCGACCACGTGTATGTGCAGTTAGAGTTTAGTATTTATTTCGGTGTTATAGAAGGAAACGATCAGTTTTCTTTCCACCGTGTTCCATCCGATGATCTGTTGGCTAAAGACAGAAAAAAGGCAAAAAGATACGCAGAATGAACAACGGAACAGGAAAATAATTTTGCAAGTGCCCGTATGTCCCCATATATGTTCCAATGGGACCCCAATATATATTAGAATCGGACTCATCGCTAGACGCGAGTTATTCTAACACATATGAGCACGCCTTATGAGTTCGGATCACATACATGACTCAACACATTTTGGAATCGAATTCCGTATCGCGCTAGACAGGATCTATTCTAACTCGTATGAGCACGGGTTATTATTATATATATAAGTTCAGATGGAAGAAATTCTCTCCATTATCTGACAGTTAGAGAGAGACGGACAAAAAAAATGGATGGACTAAAAAATGGGCTGAAATTTTGCCTCTTTATTATCAGGTATAGACTATCAAACATACTCGTATGTTGCAATAGGAGAAAAAAATAAAAAACGTTCAATCTGTTCGCTTTAGCTTGCTGCACAACTGCAACGGCCAAGACAACTTAGTTTGTATAGATGATACTTTTGATATTGTGAGTGGTTGCTGCAGCAATCACAAACTAATAGACTCATTAATGGTAACAAGGATGGCAATGTTAAATATCTATTTTTTTGTAGAGTTAGATATCAAGTACTGTGGCTTCATTTGACTATTTGAGGATCATAAAAATATGGAATCTGGCAAGGGGTTAGTGATCATTGTGTCTCGATTTTCACATGTCAGCTTTATCCAGAGTTGCACTATTATATACGGATATTTTAGAGATTTAAACTGGCATGTGCAGATAGCTTGAAGAAACATTTATTTTATTAGATTGGATGCAAAGTGTTCAAGATTTAAGTTTATGGTATGATTATTTAGGTCATCAGAGCGGATAAAACTATGGCGATTGGGTTGGATGAAAATTTATGGGTGGCAGAAATCTTGGTTCTTTATTATTAGGTAGGTATAATATAGATTATATAGGTATATATATAGATATAGATAAGGGTATGGTCTTATCCTACTTGGAAACATATCTCCCACAAAAATTAAATCGAAGTGAATCCTAAAATTGGATTTGGAGAGGGTAAAACCGGCTTGAGCTGGTTTCAAAACCAGCCTAGGCCGGTTTTTCTTTTTTTGGCCGATGACTAGTAGCAAAACAGTCCAGTCCAGTTTTTGCTACTATGCAAATCAGTTCAGCTCGGTTTCCTATTCAAGGTAAAAAACTGCTGTCGCTAGTGTCATATTTTTTCTAATTGATAAATTAGTTATCAATTGTTAGACGTTAAACCATATTTCTATTACTTCTAGAAAATAGAAAGCCACCTTTAACAAAAAGCTAGAAGACCTATCTGGTTTTAATAGTTGAAGGACGTCGGGTACCTGATTTTTGATAGTTTAAGGTTGAAATCGGACTGCATTGCAAATTATTGGAGGTTGAGAGCATCTCCAAGAGTTAAAAAAAAACTCTCTCAATCAAGTAGATTGAGAAAACAACTGTCCAACAACATTCTCACCTCTTCCTATCTTTTGGCACTTGGAAAACCCAACGTCCACATGCGGAAAAATACGCACACTCGCTGCCACACGGGATCCTCCTTGTCGGGAGCGCACGGAAACTTCACCTGTGGTCGGGGGCAGTGGCGGCGGCAGGACCCATCCATCGGAACATGGATCCATGTCCCAGTGGCGGCAGCACCCATCCATGTCGGGGGCGGCCGCTTTGAGGACGGCGGCTTCATCATCCACACCCGCAACCTTCACGTGCGGTGCTTCGCTGACCTCCTGGGCCTCGCCGTTAATGCCGGCGACAATGTGTGGGGGCGTCGCTGACCTGGCGTCTGAGGCTTGGGTGGAGGGCCAGCAGGCACCGGATGCTGGACGATGGTGGCGGCGAGCCCGCTATGACCACGCCCAAGGGGCAGGTGGCCGTGTACATCGGGGGTGGGGAGGCGTCGTAGTTCAGGTTCCAACCACCCAGTGTCATCACCATCCCCTGCCCCGCCTGGCGGTTCGAGCAGCGGCTGCCCTGGCCTCCGTGGGGGAGAAGGGCTTCGGCAGGTGGTAGGCTTTAATCGTTAGGGAGCGAGAGAGGGAGGCTCCTGACCGCCGCAGGCTGGTGGCGGAGGCGGATGGTGTACATATGTGTCTACATCAGAACGGGGCTGCCTAGCATAGCTGATTTTGTTCTTTCGTTCACAGCTGGTGCTGTTTAACTGATGCATCCATCCGGTTATTCTCGTCGCGGGGTTTTGGGATTCAAAATGCTAAAAATTTCGGCTGTCACCGAATTTGACAAAATTCGGATTTTTCGGAAATTTCGGACTGGTTTTCAATTAAGTTGACCAGTCAAACATTTCGTGTTTGACCGAATTTTGGCCGAATTTTGACAAATTTAGTCCAAATTTTTTTATAAAGAACAGAACAGCAGATAAATCAATTAAAAACGATCAAACAATTTACCTGGGGGTATATGCAGGCTGGGGGATAAATCAATTGAAACTATGGTCAAATAAATCCATACAAATCAGAGGTATGCAGTTGTGATGTCCATCTCTATAAAACAGGGTACTCTGTTTTACATATACCTTGAGAAGCTGCTGCCGGCAGTGGTGCTGCAGGTGGTGCCGGCGGTGATGCTGTAGGTGGCGCAGCCCGTAGAAGACTACTCTCCATGAGCGGGATCTGCACCCAAAACTGACTAGCTTCAAAAACACCAAATGGTTGATGCGATGTCCAGCAGAAATTTCACAACATTCATCACGGACGGACATACGTACCAGTAGCTCGGTGATCTGGTTTCAATGACGCCACCAAATTAACGACTACAGCAACAATGGAGGACTGGGGATTTGGGGATTGGGGAGGATTCGGGATATGGCTGTAGGAGAGGAGAGGAGTGGAAGGGGAGACGATGGTGGAGTGGACTGGAATGGGAGATCCGCCGCCGCCTTCACGTCCTGGTCGCTGGGCACGCACCTGCGCTAGTCGAGCCGCCGCCGGACCAGAGAGGAAGTGGTGGAGGAAATATGAAACCCTAGGGTTTCCAGGGCAGTGTTTGCGCTTTTATAGCTACGGGGGGTATATGCAGGCTGGTATGGATCTTGGGCCGGACCACAAATTCGAATTGGGCCGAAATAATTTGGCCGGTTCAATTTTTTTTCGGGCCTGTCCGAAATGGACGAAACCCACCGAATTTCGGGCCTTTCGGGCCGAATCCCAAATCCCTGTACGCGAATTCATCTTCCAACCACTGGAATCTCAGCTGTACACGACCGCGTGTGCTGGATCCACCATGTTTGCCGAATGAGGCGCGATTTCCTACTGAAAAAACCCACGCGTTGTGCCAAGAATGTTTCTAGTGGGTCCCATTTTTTGATATTTTAGGAGTTATTTTTTGAAACTGTTGGAGAGACCTTTCATTATTGTTCCCAATTATTTTTGACGACTTGAAAAACTCAAGGATTTTGGGAACTAAATTTTGGAAACTCTTGGACGAGATGCTCTGCTAGCCTTGATTGTAAGCTGTGTGCGTACATAGGAAGGATAATTCTGTCCATAGTGCTTTGTTTCTCCTATAAATAGGAATGAAATCCTGTCATGCATCCTGAGCAAAAGCAACCAGTAGTTGAGCACAAGCAAGTATTTGTTTCAGAGTGACAGTGCTAGTGGTACCTGGCGGCTGGTCGAAGGAAAAGCAAGAAATGGCCTCTCTACCTGCCAGCGGCGCTGCGGGTGGCGATTCAGACCAGGTCTGCCCCCCTGTTCCAACGCTACAAGGGAGTGTATAGTACTATAGTCCCCAATTCGTTCATGCAGATAGACCATTATTATTGCTTCACGTGACTGACCTCTGCATCTGCTCCCTTCCTTGCATCTGCAAGCTGCCGCTTCTGCCTGTAGCGCCACAGCACGCACTACGTACGGCATGGCTGCGCAGGAGCCCAGGTTTTTCATCTACAGTAGTGCTTCCATGAATGAACTCAGAGTAACGTCAGGCTGAGAACAGTAGTTTTTATAATGGACGTTACGAACACACGTCACTAATGACGTGTACAAAGTGACGTGCATTGTTTAGGCCCAACACTAATGACTAGATACATCCTATATATACCTGTCACTAATTAATGAACGCTTCAAGATGATTGGCCAATGTATTTCTTACCCCCAAGGCCGCACACGATGAATGGCGAACGTCGTTTAGGTCAACAACTAATGGCTTATTAGTGATAACGGCCCAAAAAGTTTTGCCCAGGTCACTAGTTTGGTTTTTTATGTAGTGTGCCCAATTTTGTTTAACAATTGTCCCATGCATACAAACAGGAAGCATTTTTTTCATGTCCTCTATTTTTCTAGCTTTTGGTAGAAGCAGATGGCTCGACAAGGACACTTATTTTGAATAGGCCAAAGAAGCTGAATGCACTCTCCTCCACAATGGTATGTTAAGAGTTCACTAGTATTATACTACCATGTTTACTTTTAGAACGGTAGGTACAGGATGATTGTTCTTTCATGTTGCAGATTAAGGGACTCCTAAGGTGTTTTGCTGCTTATGAGAAAGATGATGGAGTTAAACTGTTGATTATGAAGGTATTTCATACCACTGTGTTTCTATTGTAATTCAGTATTTGAGGATGTCAATGGTCAAACTTAGATTATAGATGTCTGTTAGGCTTTTTGTTTTGGAGGTTCGACAGGCCCTGGCACCTCCTCCATTGATCTTTTTCTTTTCTCAGAATGAACTAGGAGCCAGTGAAACCACTATTTTTTGTTTCACTGGCTTCAGCTCCCCCTTGCACTTTAGCAAGGAGCTGGAGCCGTTTAGGGCCACGCAAATGGGTAGTGTGTGTTTCTCCAATAGAAATTACCATGCTGCAAGGAAGTCAAAGAGAACATGAGTTGCCCAAGCTAGCATATCTCAAAATAGATAATACAGAGAAGATAGAGGGGGTTATTCTGTTCTGAAGCACTTTACTCTCTTCCAATTTGAAGAAGCACGTGTTTCATATTGAACTTATCAGGTGATAATGAGTCTTGTTTCCATGCTAAGTATTGCAAAAATGTAGGGGACAATATCTGAAAATTGAGCTGCTTGTATTCCAGTGATTTAACATCGTCAGACTCCCCACAGAGTTTACTTTAACTTGCTTTTCTTTCTTCGATTCAGTTTGTTTCTCATTTCCTTATATTAGCTACTTAAGGGCCCTTTTGGAAACTTAGATCCCCTTAGAATCTATGATTTTTTCAGGGTGAGAAATCCATGGGGATATCATTTGATTAACTTATTTAGTTATTCATGGAGGGTTTTCCATCCGTAGGTATTTTTTTCCCCTTGCTTTCAAATTAGGCCTAAAATTATACAAGTTTTAGGGTGGTTTGAAAAAAATATGGACCGTTCGTGGGCTCACATCGAATGGTGGGAAAATAGGAAGTACTAGAGAAAAAGTATCAGAAAGTACCGAGAAGTACCAAAACACGTGGGACCACTAACTAAACATACGGGGCCAGCACCTATAAAATTTTTAGTTATTATTAAAAAATAAAAGGTACTCCAATAATTTTACCAACTCAGTACTTATACAAATACAAACACATATTCTTACCCCTTCTTAGTTCCTTGGCGTATAAAGTTCACAATAGAAGCCACACCGCACTCGGCCCACCGCTCGGCGCACGCGGTCGAACCACCCGTGGCCGCGCCACCGGCCGCACAGCGCAAGCAGCCCACCGCCCGTGGCCGCGCCACCCGTCGCGCGCTCGCTTCAAGCACTAGCACTAGCACGGCTTCGCACGTCAACATCACGAGCTTCTGGTTCAGCTCCAGCGTCCTCCTCTGGCTCCGTGCGACTCTCCGGCGGCGGCTCCTCCGGCTTCGCGCGACTCTCCGGCGGCGCACGGCTCCTCTTTTGACAGAACTGGGCGTCGAAAGTACGTACACGTTGGCTTCCTCTCCGTCCGGCCGTCTGCGCGTTGAATGGCTGGGTGCTGATTAGCCCCTACGTACTGAAGCGAGGGGCCTTCTTTTACAGACCGGCGCACGTACATATGCCGCAACCAGCTCCGGTCGTATACGTGTGCATGAATGCTGCACTTGCTAGCTTCTTCAATTTAGTCGTGAACATGCTTATTACCTACATGCAGGCCCTGTACGTATCGTGTACAAACCCATAGACTTGCTGCTAGCTTCTTTCCCTTTATGCCAGTAACCGGCCCTGTATCGTGCAATTTACTCAAAATAAAAATACAAAGTACCCAAAAATACTAGTAGTGCTTTCCAACCACCGAAACAAGCCTAATATGATAATAACTATAATTTTACTACCTTTGGGAATCGTCGGTTGATCTTATTATTTGCCACTTGTTTTCAGGGGAAAGGAAGAGCATTTTGTGCTGGAGGTGATGTTACTGCTTGTCTCCAGTCTGTGCAAAATGGTAACTACTTATGTTACCTGATTCATCAACAACCATGTTACATGTTTCAAATGGTCTAATGTTGTTCTACATGTTCTGTTGACTGTGTTGTTTGTTTAATTCCTAAATCAGAAAGCTGGAAGTGGGGTGCTGATTTCTTCCACGATGAATATTTTTTAAACTACATAATTGCAACATATATCAAACCTCAGGTGAGTTGCATCATTTCATAGTGAATCATACTAATTATTCACTTCTTTGTTCATTGTCTCTAAAAGTTTAGAAAATTTAACTATAGGTTTCTCTTCTTAATGGAATTGTCATGGGTGGAGGAGCTGGTATTTCTTTACATGGAAGATTTCGAGTTGTCACTGATAACACGGTATATGCTAGAAACCAAACTCAAGTGACATTTTTTTGCATTGTTATTTTTTACTTATCTATTCAGGGCATGTTTGGGACTGTTGCGCTCCATATTTTTTAGCTCTGCTCCACATTTTTCAGCCAAACAGGTGTAGCTCCACAAACTCTGCACCATGGAAAAAGTTGGAGTTGTGAGAGAACCTAAAGAGGTGCTCCAGAACAGACCCTGTTTTTTGTGGAGATGCTCCACGGTGGAGTTTGTGGAGCAGTTCCAAACAGATCCTACAGATTGCTTGTAGTTAGGAAGCACAAAAAGTTTACTAGTCATGATGTAGCTTGAAATCTGCTTGTTTAAGGTTCTGCTGAATATAAACATTCAGGCATAATATTCATCCCAAAAAAGACCTAGCATCATTGCCTTTCACTACATTTTTTGATGAATATCATATCTCAATGTTTATAGGACTAGATTTTAGTTATGGTGCAAACTACCTTTTTGTGAGCTTCATGAGTGCTAGTAGTTCTTTTGCTTATTTGGAACATGGAGAATCTTTCTTTATTTTTATTTGAATATTGTAGCATTTTCAAGTGCAAAAAATATGGATCATTTACATTTCGGATATTAATGCAGGTTTTTGCAATGCCAGAAACAGCTTTGGGTCACTTTCCCGATGTAGGAGCCTCATATTTTTTGTCTCGGCTTCCTGGCTTCTATGGTTATCACTCTTCCTTATTCAGTTGAAATACATGTAGCCATGTATTTAGTATTGTTAGACATTATTAACGGTACACGAATATTATGCATCCTCTGATTCCTCTTTAATTTACAGTTTTATGAATTACCATGCGCTTAATTTATTTTAAGCAAGTGTGCTTCATGTGCAAATGATCTATGCAATTACTTAAGTAGTTGTGGATATATAATCATATCAAGTGACCAAGTTTCTTGTTTTCTATTTGACTTTTTGTTCTATTATGTTAATTAGTTGTACTTGGTGAGGTCATCATTTTCCTTGGTGGTAAAGGTAGCTCTTGTTAACTAAAATGTTTTCTTAATTTTCTGCAGGAGAGTATGTTGCTCTTGCTGGTGCCAGATTGGATGGTGAAGAAATGCTTGCATGTGGTCTGGCAACTCATTTTGTCCAGTCAAATGTAGGTTCACTTGTAACATAAATTTTAACTCAGCTGCCAAATTTATCTACAAGTTATGATGTTTACTGTTATATTTATTGTTATTGTTCTTTGGAACATGCTACATAAAATCGTGATCTTATTGGAAAAGCATGTGCACGTATGTGGTTTATCAGTCTACAAATCCTAGCAAATATTCTTTATTTCTTTCCCAGAGGCTACTATTGCTGGAAGAATCGCTTAAAAAACTGGATACCTCCAATACTTCTGATGTGTGTGGCACCATCGATCAGTTTGCTCAACAGCCGTCACTGAAAGAAAACAGTTCCTTGTATAGGTAAGAGTGTGTCTCAATGAATGACTGAAATGTGCCTGATTTAAAATTTCATTAATTTTTCATTATTCTCTGGTGCACCCTAGGATGGAAATCATCAACAAATGCTTTGCTAAAAGGACAGTTGAAGAAATTATATCCACTCTTGTGAGTTTATTATGGTAACTGCAGGTTTCTATGGCCTGTTATGTTCTGAAAAATTAAGAAATTCATATTTGTTATGTCAGGAGCAAGTAGCCTCAAATTTGGCTGATGAATGGGTTGCTACGACAATTCAGTGTTTGAAACAGGCTTCTCCTACTAGTCTGAAAATCACTCTGAGATCGGTATCCCTTAGAAATCACCTCATATTTGTACTATTAGCCTACCACCTAAGTTGTGTCTAACATAGTTGTTTCATTATTTGCTTTGTAACTTCGAATTCAGATAAGAGAAGGGAGAACACAAACTGTTGGGGAGTGCTTACATCGGGAATATAGAATGGCCTGCCATGTCTTACGTGGTGATTTCAGCCGAGACTGCTATGAGGTAATTAAATATGGACATCATCAACACTTTGGTCTATACGTTGTTGTCATTGCACAGAAATGTCTCAGTACCTAACACCAATTCCCCCTTGCAGGGATACAGGTCTATACTTGTAGATAAAGATCGAAAACCAATGGTTTATATCATTTCAAATTTAGCACATCTGCACTGAAATTTATTGCTGACAGCTTATTTTATCTTATGCAACCTTTAGATAATGGTTATTTTTTTGGGGGGGGACTTGCAGTGGATGCCTCCGAGGTTGGAACAAGTGCATGATGAGGCAGTTGAAGAATATTTCTCAAGAATTGATGATCCACAATGGGAAGATTTGAACCTACCCGCCAGACATTCCAACGGAATAATTATTGAGTCCAAGCTTTGATGGAAGTCTTTGGCGAAGAGTTTAATGGAGCTTCGGTTGTAGTCAAAATAAAACATCATGTCATGTTTGCAGAGTTTGTGTAGATTGAAGACTGCTGCTGAAACAAAACAGAATATGTTGGTAAAGGTGAACTTATATCACAGAAGATTCTCTTTGTTGTTTCGTTTATAGGGCTAGACAATATCAGCCAGCTTATCTCGTTTTGCTAGTCGAGCTGGCTCGTTTATAGCTCAGGAGCCATGGTAACACACTACTACAATATATGCGGTCAATCATGAGTTCGTAACGACGGCTAGTTAGTGGGTCGATATGTGGGACTTCACTGCTTAGCACTCTAGACACAGAGGGACTATCCTAGTTTGAGCTTCTCAGCCTTATGTCCAGCAGCAAGTTTTTCATGTTAGAATGCTCAAGCGAGTCCTTACAATGAGAGAGAGTAGGGAGCACTAAGCTAGTTCTGATCTAGGGCTGATTATTGTGTTGCGGATTGACTCGGATTGAGTCGAGTCTCATTCGGTTGAACTCCCTCTTTAGGGGCCCCTGCCCTACGTTATATCTCGAATGGCTTGGGAAGAACAAATGGTTTGGTTTTTGCAGCTCCCTTGGCGGCCAAGGAGTCTGTAGGGTTTCATATCCATAATCTTTGGATCATTAGCTGCATCTGGCGTCCTCTCCTTCGTTATTGTGGCGGACAGCACTAGAAACGTCCCTGACAACACCTGCACAAAGGCTGATGCTAGTGATCAAATCCTGCAGTGGCCGTTGTGTCCTCCCCTGGTCTACCCTCCCCTTGGCTTTTACCGTACACCTTCGGGAGAGAAATCACCCCTAGAGAGACTGATATAGGGGCCTGCAGTTCCTTACCTTCCATATGGAGCAAAGAGGGAGCATGCCCTGTTGTCACATTGTGTCACTCCTCGGGCGTGATCCTTTGCTAGGAATATGGCCGACAGAGGCTCACGAGGACGAGGGGATATAGAGCTCTAGCAGGGCCATGGCCGCTACTCCTCTACCCGCAAGTCAGGCTTCTGGCCCGTGTCAGGACCTGCCACAAGGTTCCCTATGTCACTGCGTGTGGAAGGTCAGGCATGCGACGGGGCATGGGGGCCCGTCGCTTCTAAGCCATACTTGCCATTTGAGGGTGACCATGCCAATGCTTAGCTCTAGTTGCTTGGAACTTCCCGCGATCCCCTAGCCTGGGGCCTTGTCCACTGCCCGGGGCAGGAGGAGTTGGCTCGGGCTCCAGGGCTGTAGATTTCTCGGGCTACCCAGGTCCTGACCGGCCCTTCTTACTATCCAGCAGGGGCACGTGAGAGCACCCACTCGGTGTAGCCCCTGGCACCCTAGTTGATTAGGAGAATCAGTCAGGGGTTAATCACTTTATTATGATGCCAATCCTAGGGTTTAGGTAACCCTACTATTAGCTACTGAACACTATCACTATCGGTTCTTCAATTGAAATGGACAGCAATAGGTAATCACTGCCAGTTTCAAAACTACCAAGCCAAGTAAAGATTGGAACCTCTTGAACTTACACTAATTATGGTTATCACTACCCATTTTAGGACCCCATCTGCAATGGATCCTACCCCAATGATGCCGCCGCACCTAGAGGGCAACACTACACTGACTATCTACCGTCCATCACCAAAGAGGCAAGGAGGCAAGGGATGCTACACCAACTAACTACCTGCAAACACCGACGAGGAAGGAGATGCTACACCAACTACCTACCTGCGAATGCTGATGAGGAAGGTGATGCTGCACCGACTACATACCGGCGAACACCGACGAGGAAGGCGACGCTACACCAACTATGTGCCGATGGACACCGACAAGACAGGCGAAGCTACACCGACTCCATATCTACTTCAACATTACACAAGCCGGAGCCGATGTGATGATGACACGGGTGAGCAGGCTAATGTTCCAGTTGTGCCAAGTCAACTTCACCTATTCGACAGGTTGCACCACTCGACGCCGTTAAGGTGGACGCAATCTATGACCTAGCTACTAACAAAAATAGCCTAAATTCCAGGCATTGAGAAAATCTATCAACAACCAAACTAGGTGACAATTTCCATCCAACATTTGAGTGTATGCATGGAGGAAGCTAGCGTCCGGCCATACACCGACCACTGACGTTCAATCTAGCCGCATCGAGGGGACGGAAGGACGAGTGTGTGCCAGCATCATGGGGATGATGAGGAGATCCACGTCAAGAAAGGGAAGGCGGGAACACACAGGCCATGGGTGCCACGATGTCCGGCATTCACGCACTACCAGAGTCGGCTGCTTTGCCGAGGGCCCCAGACTCTCGGCAAAGCCTCTAAGGCCCTCGACAAATCCTTCGCCGAGCGCAGCTCTCGGCAAAACGCCATCGGCAAAAATCCGATCGGTAAAGGCTTCTTTGCCGAGAGCCCGACGCTTGGCAAAGCGCAAAATAAAAAAATGCGTAAAAAACCCAAAAAAAATTTAATCAGGGGAGGGGCCCACTGGCTAGCGCAAGTCGCAAGTCGCGACATTTTTCGCGCAAAATTCGCGGCTACGCGGTCGGCAGGATTCGAACTCGTGACCTCTCCCTCACGCGATACCTCCTCTGCCACCTGCACTACACACTCACATGTGTTTATATGCCGTTTCGGTTACTCAAATATTATACTAAACCAAGTGAAAATTAATTGTTTGAGGCCCTAAATGAATTCAAATCAAAAGGTTGTCAACTACAAAGTTTCATAACTTTTCGAGCTCTACATTTTTCATATAGAAAGTTTTTTCCATCCGAGGTCTTTTGAAAAATTCAAATTTTAAAATTTTGAATTTCAAACGTAGTTTTGCATGACAAGATTAATTCAAATGAAAAAGTGGTCAACTACAATGTTTCATAACTTTTCGAGATCTACAAACTTCATATAGGAAGTTTTTCCATCCGAGGTTTTTTGAAAAATTCGAATTTTAAAATTTTGAATTTCAAACGTAGTTTTGCATGACAAGATGAATTCAAATGAAAAAGTGGTCAACTACAATGTTTCATAACTTTTCGAAATCTACAAACTTCATTTAGGAAGTTTTTCCACCCGAGGTCTTTTAAAAAATTCAAATTTTAAAATTTTGAATTTCAAACGTAGTTTTGCATGACAAGATGAATTCAAATTTAAAAGTGGTCAACTACAATGTTTCATAACCTTTCGAGATCTACAAACTTCATTTAGGAAGTTTTTCCATCCGAAATTATGGTGCTAACATTGTTCATAAATCTTATATATCTCTCTTATAGTTTCATGAATCTATATAAGAGACATAGATTTTGTCAACAACGTAATTATTACTTTATCGAATGAAGAAATGACCAATATAAAGTTTGTAGATCATGAGAAGTTATGAAACTTTGTAGCTGAAAACTTTTTTAGTTGAATTCGTTTATGGCACCAAAACGTGGTTTGAAAAATTGCTTTGCCGAGTGTTTTACTTTGGCACTCGGCAAAGAAGCCTTTGCCGAGTGTTCTTTTTGGCACTCGGCAAAGAAACTTCTTTGCCGAGTGTTTTTTATTTGGCACTTGGCAAAGCCTTCTTTGCCGTGTGTAGAGGCTTTGCCGAGTGTTTTTCATTTGGCTCTCGGCAAAGCCTTCTTTGCCGAGCGCCCGAAAAAAAATGCTCGGCAAAGCCTCCGGCGCTCGGCAAAGAAGCGGATTCCGGTAATGAGTGGATGATGACCACGGCACGCGCCATAGTGACCGCAATCAGCTATGAAGGTAGCAATTGTAGCTCCTTTTCTACTGAATCCCAATGAGATGTTTCGTGATCCTACCCAAGCAGATGCCAATGACCCTAGTCCCTGCCGCCAGCTATGGCGTACGCTGACTGCATCCCAGCTTGGAGGACACCTAGAAGGAGAGCATGTATGACTACATCCGCAAAAGTTGGTGCCCCTTTTTCCTCCCTCTCCCTGTCCTCCTAGATGTGATCGATTCCATGACCTATTTCTAGAGGTGGACAGGCTAGCTAATGGTGGCTGCACGTGATGGATTTGGGACCAAGCCAGCAACAAATGAAGCAAGATTGAAAGTTTTTTTTTTTGGGGGGGAGGGGGAGGCACTAAAAACTCTAACCCTGCAATAGGTAGCTTGAGCAACCCTAAGGTTGCAGGTTCAAATCCCTGACTTTAAAAAATCAACTCATGCAATAGTTTGAGCAGCGCCATAGCCCCTTGGCCACATATATAAAATGTTTTTCATAATTTAAAAATATAAAATCATTTTTAGTCAATTTTGTCATAGCTGGATATCATTTTTTGAGGTGGGTGACTTAACAAAATAGCCACTGAAAATTGATTTTCAAGGGCAGTTTTAAAACCATTCCTGAAAATGACACTTCTTCAGTAGATGGTGTAGTAACAGTTTTTGAGTGGAGTTTTGGGTAGGTATGAAAAGTGGGGCATACTTGAATCACATATTTTGCTAAGTCAAAGACTGGATCTCACGGAGATGCAAGTCATACACTTTGATCAAGACGTGCAAGTGTGTGGAATTTTTATAACTTTCTAATTCTAAATATTTTTGGTACTCCTTTGAATCATGAATCTCTCTCTTTTGGATGAATGCCTTTTATTTGAATGTATAGGCTATTTTTTCTTTTCTTTTCTCTTTTCTTTTCTTCATGCTTTTTGGCATGTATTTTTTTTCTCTTATGACTTTTGCCATGGAAATTTTTCTTTTTCCTCTCTTTTTTTAGCATAGCCCATACTTCTCATTTTTTGCTTATGAAACTTTTTAGAGTAAGAGAGACTCATGATAAATTAATGGAGTAATTATTTGGTGGACGGAAAAAAGCATGTTTTTACATAACTATCGGTGTAAGAGTTAGCAGTTTATTTGTGGTTGTACGTGTGTATTGATTATGGGTGCATAACGCGAATCTCAACAAGGGTCACAACAATTTGACAAAGCTCAATGCTCAAAAAAGTAGCATATGACTAAAGTTTGAATTTGAATATCATGTCATATGGCCTTAGTAGATATTCATAATCATTGAGGAACTTTTGAATTTAAGCATTTTTTAAAATGAAATCTTCGGATATCAAGTCTTTCTTAGAACAAAATAATAGCAAATTCTATTTGTACCATATCATAACTCGCAACAACTTAGAAAAGTGTCACGCCCAAATTTTGAATAGCAAAATTGGAGGTAAACTATATGTGTGAAACATATAGAACAAATTGTAGAGAAAGAATATCAAGCTCAATGCCTTATTACAATAACGAACTTTAGTTCAATACATAAATAAACATACTCAAAGTCTAGACAAGTGAAAGATAAATCTAAAGCAACTCCAAGGCGTCTCCAAAGCCACAGGATCCGATCGACTGGTTGACCTCAAACCTAGCTCCCCTCATAATAATCCTCATATCCAATGCCATCTGTACCCATCTAGGATTTTTGTCCAAAGAATAAAAGTAAACAAGCGTAAGTACATGTCGTACTTAACAAGATAATAAGGGGTTCATGAGGCTGAAAGGCTGACATGGGTTGTACTGCGGTTTGCTTTTAGTAAGTCAACATTTTAGCATTAGTTAGGTTTGATTATGCTCAAGCCCCACTTCAACCCCAAGTTCATATACATGAATAATTGAATATTATGAGTATCTCATCATTATAAACATCATCAATAAGTGATCAACTATTTCATTAGTTTTCCGGGCCGCCCGTGTCCGTGGGCGCGGCTCTTATAATAGTTTATTTAAACTCTGCATAGAGGTGTACACTTTCACTGTGAGTCGTGAATTACCCTTTCGCCCGAGGTGATCAGCCTCTTGACCCACTACCAAGGAAGGTCGATAGGGTTCACTATGAAGCCTTTCAAAAGTTCATCTGACATGTTAGGGCCGCTAGGTTTCGGTGGCAAGCAGGTGTAGTTCTCCCCTTCCCAAATGGCACAAAGACATGCAGCCTATACACATAGGGACAGGAGCCAATCTAAACCCGAGTCGTCAGAACCCTTTTGCGCCCTTTCAGGTAACCTCTAACATGCTAGAAAAGGTCTTCATACTTGACTAAAGCCAGAGCCATGTGGCCCCCATAGTTGTATTGTATGTCCCAGCTTTTGCCAATGAATAAGTCCTTAGGTAGGGCCGGAGCATCAAGATAAACAAGAGCTCCCTCGCCCTAAGTTCAGTTACTAAAAGCAAATTTTAACAAGTGTTGCATATAATCATTAGTCATTATTCAGGTCAAGTATATATTTAGTTGGAGCGCCAGCAATTACCCATATGCATAATTGACCCATCGATGACAAGATCACTGGATAACAGAGGCTAGGATGTCCTTACTGTTATCAAATTGACACATGCACATGACTTTTAATTAAAAGGTGAATAGGACAACAAGGAATTTCCCATATTATACTTTCCTTGCTCGTACTGCTCCTGCTGCTCCTGGTTATCATAGTAATACTCTTGGTCACCGGCATAGTACTCATCGTCTATACTCGATCAACAGGCAACAACACGTATTCCAAGTTCAATCATGCAAAGCAAACAAGAACTATAAATTAGAACAGTACACCAATAGAGGTAAATCGACAATAAAAGGTTTATAAAGTGAACCTACTACATCATCTATGATCACACAGACACGAAAATCACATAAATCGGAGCTAGAATGAACAAGTTACAAATTAATTAAGATTTCCTATAACATTTTTAATAGATTTAATCTAACCATGAAATTTAACAGCGAGTAACATAACTAACAGTAGGATAATTCTGTAGATTATGTCGCTACGATCCTAACGCAACTTGAACGGATCCATTTGGAGTTAAAACGAGAAAGATATGATGAAAATATGAACTGGATGGCAAAACCGTAAATATCGCTAACTATTTATGAATTAAAATAAATCATGAAAATTGGATTTTCTTGAATCCGGCCGAGGACAGCGGGTTCTAAAACTAAAAACCCGAGGGGCTCTTTATGAAATTCTCCACCGAAGGGGTACGGGGCGCTCACGGCCGTCGGATCCAAGACGAATGGCCAGAAATAGAAGATGGAGAGAGGGCGGCGCGTCCGGCCGGAGAAGATGACAGACGCGGTGGCCCGCCATCGCCGGCGGTGAGAAAGCTCTCCGGCGTGAGTGAAAATGGCCCTAGAGGCCATGGCTCGGCATGGGATTCACACGAGAAGAAAGAGGGGACGACGGGGATTCTCACCGTGGTGAAAACAAGAGCGGCGAGACGACGGGAGGACGGAACCCAAGCTTGGTAGCTTGAGCAAGGGTTCGTGATGGCCACAAACTCGGTGGTGGCTTGGAGATGGGAAAGGAGTGCACCGGGGGTGCGATGAGCCTTATAGCTTGGTTAGGCATGGAAATCGGGCCGAATTGCAGAGAGAACGGGAGCGGGCACGGGACGCAGTGCGGCAGCGTCGGGATGAGAGTGAGCTCCTCCATTTTCGTTGGGATTGGGTGCGCGAGTTGCTAGCTCCGCGCGGGAGAGTGGCCGCGCGCACATGCGGATTGATCTCAGCCGAGAAGCTCAGGCACGGTGCGGGTTTGCGGCAGCACCGAGATGCAGACGACTCCTCCCGTTTCGTGTCACACTCCAAAATTTTAAATTTTGGATTGTACATAGGAAACACTAATTTAAAAAAAAAAGTTTTAATATTCGGAAAAAAAATTTCCAATTTTAGTTTACGATAGCATCGATTAATTATTGGGAAAAAATAAGAATCTTTAAAAATTTTCTAAACTAATTAGATGGGCTTAGTTGTAGCTAAGCACTTCCTTGCCGCTGGGCTTATCTGTGCTTTGCCGGCCTCGATTGAACAGAGCAAGCAGTCCATGCGTCAGTTTTATCTCCTTCCCTCCTTGTCTCGCTGCCAGTTAGGGACCGTGTGTTAACTCTTCCTATTTCATTAGGTCGAACTCGAGACGGGCTCTATACTGAGTCCAATCATGAATCAAACCAGGATTCCTGGGATTTTGGTGACCCTATAAATCACGTACGGTCCCTTCGTATTTTTCCTTTCCATCTACCAGCCGACTCATCTCGTGCCCGCAGCTTTGACGACGCGAAGCCCTAGTTCGCCGTCACCGATTTCGTTCTGCCGTTCTCGTCGCTGCCTGCAATTGGATCGACGCCGAGGTCCGCGACGTGGTGACGACGTCATGCATGTATTTAGTATTCGTTTCCTTTCGCTTTTGGTCGCTTATATGCATCGATGCCAAACCCTTGCAGGAGCTCGTTGTTTGCACATTGAGCTGCTGATCATCTTCGGTTCGACTCCGTCTCCAAGTTGCGGTGAGAATCCCACGTTTCCCTCTTCTATCTCGTGTAAGCCTTGGATCGAATCGCGGCCTCTAGGGATGAGTTCGTGTGCTCTGCCATGCTGTCTCGCCGCCATCCATGGTTGTTGTCCCGCTGGTCTTCTTCCCAGGCCATGCTGAATCCATGTATAAGGTCGCCTACATGTCTGCTAGCTCTCTGTACCCTTCGTTCGCGTCGCCGTGGCGAGCTCGGTATTCTGTCCATGGTGATGCTCGTTTCCTGTTCAAGCAGTCTGGACATCACACTCACCTTCCCAGCATGCACGCACAGGGAAGCCTTGAAATCCAGCCATGCCTGCTCTTGATGGCTTGTTGACACCATCGTGAGGTCATGCTTAGGTGTAATACGGCTATTTTCTTTAGAAAAATAACCATGCAAATACATGAGAAATTTACGTATACGTTGCACTGCCGGCCCTTTCTCTTTATTAGCTTGATGACGTCATCCCGACATCACCATGACATCACCCACACTTTATTGCCGTTTTCCTTTAAAAAAACAAATCCTGAAATACAATAGAAATACGTATACATATATAATCTTGTTTAGGCCATATCTTCTCCGTTTTGACTCCGATTTGACCCGTTCAAATTGCGTTAGGTTCGTATTTGCGAGCTCTACATGTTGGTAGTATTGTACAGTAGGTTTGTGACAATTTATTTTCGAGTTTATATTAAAGTAATTATTTATATATAGGAAATCTTAGAAAATTCATAACTTTCACGTTTTAAATCCGAATTTCGTGATCTTTACATCTGTGTGATCGTAGTAATGTGTAGAAGAGTTTTACAAACTTTTTATATTGTTTTGCTACTGTTGGTGTACTGTTTTAATTATGTCTATTTGTTTGCTTAGTGTATGGTTGCTCGGATGATTGTGTGTTGGTGCTTGATGATCGAGTATAGACGGTGAGCAGTTTCTTGACGATCAGGAGTATTATTTTGAGCCAAACCAGCAGTATCATCAGGAAAGCTTTGATTAAGGCAAGTATAACATGGGACCATCCTTGTTGTCCTATTCACTGAAATTATCATACATATGCATGTGTCCTCCTTGACAACCATAGAGATTATAACTTAGCTATTGATATCTTGTTTCCTTGTCACCTATGGGTTATGCATTTGGGTAGCTACTGCTAGCGCTTAATTATGAACAATGATCTTGTAATTTGACTAATGGATTATGCAATCAACCAATTAAGATGATGTTATTTCTGTTGAAAGGGGGCTAGAGCATGTGGGTTATTTTGATGCTCTAGTTACTCTCCGTAAGGACTTACCTGTAAGTGATAACCGGGACATACAGTACAGCTGTGAGGGCTACATGGCTCTGGCTCTAGTTGTTCAAGAGACCTTTTCTAGCTTGTTAGAGGTTACCTTAAATGGCGTAAGAATGGCTTGCCACGTTGGGTGTAGTGCGAGCCCCTGGCCTAGTGTGTATAGGCTGCGGTTGTTGTGCCACCGGGAAGGGGGGTTCTACATCTGCCTGCCGAGTGAATCTAATGGCCCTAACTTGTTAGATGAACTTTTGAATGACTTTATATGGTCTCTGATGTTTTGGGCCTTGCAAACCCATGCATTTGGAAATCATGACTCACAGTGAAAGTGTACACCTCTGCGCAGAGTTAAAAACTGATATACTAGCCGTGCTCACGGATACGAGCGGCCTTGGAGATTCTTACAGAATAGTTGATCACCATTGTTATATCATGCTTAATTATTGTTGATTATTATTATGCTCATGTTAATGCTATTCATTATCCTTATTACAATTGATCATTGATTCATTAATGGGATTTGGATTACCTTGATGCTACTCAATTGCTAATTATATGATGATTAAAAGCTAAACGCAGTTAAACATTGTCTAGCCTTTTTGAGCCTCATGAACCCTGTGTTATACTTGTTGAGTTCGACATGGACTCATTCTTGCTATTTCCCCCACACTCCAGTGTGTAATAAGATGCTACTCGGAAAAAGGACAAAGGTGTAGTGGAGTTTCGAGAAGACTAGTAGAAGTGCTAGGCATATGTTACCCCCAGTCAGCCGTCCCTGAGAAGAATGGAGCCCGAAGTTTAGTCACCGTTCCGCGATACTCTGATGTAAGTGTTAATATAGCTATGTATACATTATATAATAACATTGTTTCTGATACTTTTTCATTCTGGCATATGTGTGGACTTCCTGGGCTCACATATGATTAGCCTGGTTTTGTTCTTTAGAAAACCGGGTGTGACAGAGTGGTATCAGAGCGGTGTTGACTGTAGGACGTATGCCAAGTAGCGCTGGACGTATTCTAAAACTCATTTTACTATAAAACTATTTTGTCATCCCTTGACTCATTGATTTTGACTATTTCCTCTTCCTTGTCTTGTTGTATCCTCTCCTTGATAGCTTCCTTTGAGCTATTATTTCTTACTCCCTTGGATTTTGTTTTACGTTGTTTTTACTAAAAGTTTTCTGATTCCACCTGGTTCAAAGATTCGATGGCCTTTCATCATCCATAATCTTCCCTTAGGGTGACCACCATTGTTGAAGAAGTACGTGTAGTACCGATGATGTGATGTGTGCTTGTTTTGCTTGATGTGTTGCTTGTGTGTTATCTTTGTTCTCATGTTTTGAAATGTGGCTCGGAAGGTATAAATCTTGAGGAGTAGCTCGATCCATGTTAAGTGGGGTAGGTTTTACGTAATACTCCGCATGCTGATTTCTATAGCAGTCTGCAATGTTTCTGTTATATCTCAAGATATGGACATGAGAAATTTATGAAATTTTACTGGGAATAACTAGACTTCTGTATCTTTCCAAACCCACTGGACTTACCTTTTTATCTATTTTGAGCTAAGAGATATACCTGTTCTAAGTTGAGGTTACTGCACAGTCTGGAATTCTGGAACAGTTTTGGCTAAGCTCTGTTTTTTTTTACTAATTTAATGACAGAACCTAGAAAAGTGTTATTAATAAAAGTTGTAGATAATTTCATAAGCTTTCCAACCATGTAAAGATCACTTCATTTGGATCTTTGTAGCTCAAGTTATGCCAGATTTACTGAACTGCTAAAATTGGAATTCGCCCAGAAATTTTCTGCATTACTTCCTTATCTTGTATAAGTGAATATATCATTGGATATCTTTGAATCTCATTGATTTGCCTTGGAATCTTACATTAGAAATGATTATGGTTATCTAGTATAAAAGGAGATTCAAGTTACTTTGGTGTCCCCTAGTTTCTTTTTCTTAAGGGGGTAGCAAAGGTGTGAGTGTTGTAAGATGAAGGTTTCGTATGTCCTAGTGCTTCACTTGGAAGAAGTGGTTATCTCTATGATTGGAAGTCTATAGTTAGTTTCATGAAAACTTAGATGACATCACCCCCATATCAAGTATGTTTAGTAAGTTTTAAGTGAAGGACTTATCATTAGCAGCAAGCCTTAAAGAAAGTGTTGCCTCCAATAACATTGTCAGGTGGAACAAAATCTTTGTTAAGTGGGATAGTGTCCGCTACCATCATTAATCTCAAGCGACGAGGTACGAAGAACTGAAGATCAAACTTTATCTTTCTTATCATCTTTTGGCTATCCTCGATCCATATCTTATAACTCATCAACACAAATCAAAGAAGAATGAAGATTTGAATATTAGTGTTATCTATCTCTCTGAATCTTGTTTCTACCTTATCCTGTTTTTTTAGAACAATATATCTTCCTTAGCTTATATCTCTATTTTTGGATGCCCAAAAATCATGGATAAATTCTGGACAACAGTAGACTTCAATATCTTTCTCTGACCGTAAGAACCACCCTGATAGCTATTATGGTTTGGGATTTATGAAAATCACAAGGCAACGCATCTGTGCTGTCAGCAATCTGGAATGGTTTCTGTTGTGCACAGTTTTCGACTACCTTAACTGCAGAATCTGGAGAAGAATTCTATAAGGAAGTTGTAGTAAATTTGATAAGCTTTCCAACGGTATAAGCTACAATATCATTGGATTCGTAGAACTTGAGTTAAAACTGTATTTCTGCACTGCCATTTTTCTGCTCGCGAGGAAGTGCAGGATTACTTGCTCTTGCATATGATCATGAATCTCTTTGGGATGCCAGAAGGACATGATGATAGTCATCACTCAGAAACAAATGCAAGTTATCCTTTGGTGTTCTCTAGTTGATCTCTTCTTGAGGGGAGTTGCTGAACTAAAAGACGATACAAGTTAGAGGTTTATATGTTCTATGTTGTCACCTAGAAGCATCAGCTATCTACATGGTTGCAAAATCACTATCGAGCGCAGGTATCCTTTCTCAGAGTGGTAATCTGTTAGAACCATCTACAAGGATTGTAAGGGTCTAAAGGAGACATTTACAATGTTGGTTTTGAGCTTGTGGCATCATCATTGGATAAGAGTTGCTCAGAGAAGCGTGAAGTTTTGCAGATCAACTTAACTTTCTCCCTAGTCTCTCCAAATCTCGGGGCGAGATTCCTGTTAAGTGGGGTAGAATTGTCACACTCCAAAATTTTAAATTTTGGATTGTACATAGGAAACACTAATTTAAAAAAAAGTTTTAATATTCGGAAAAAAATTTCCAATTTTAGTTTACGATAGCATCGATTAATTATTGGGAAAAATAAGAATCTTTAAAAATCTTCTAAACTAATTAGATGGGCTTAGTTGTAGCTAAGCACTTCCTTGCCGCTGGGCTTATCTGTGCTTTGCCGGCCTCGATTGAACAGAGCAAGCAGTCCATGCGTCAGTTTTATCTCCTTCCCTCCTTGTCTCGCTGCCAGTTAGGGACCGTGTGTCAACTCTTCCTATTTCATCAGGTCGAACTCGAGACGGGCTCTATACTGAGTCCAATCATGAATCAAACCAGGATTCCTGGGATTTTGGTGACCCTATAAATCACGTACGGTCCCTTCGTATTTTTCCTTTCCATCTACCAGCCGACTCATCTCGTGCCCGCAGCTTTGACGACGCGAAGCCCTAGTTCGCCGTCACCGATTTCGTTCTGCCGTTCTCGTCGCTGCCTGCAATTGGATCGACGCCGAGGTCCGCGACGTGGTGACGACGTCATGCATGTATTTAGTATTCGTTTCCTTTCGCTTTTGGTCGCTTATATGCATCGATGCCAAACCCTTGCAGGAGCTCGTTGTTTGCACATTGAGCTTCTGATCATCTTCGGTTCGACTCCGTCTCCAAGTTGCGGTGAGAATCCCACGTTTCTCTCTTCTATCTCGTGTAAGCCTTGGATCGAATCGCGGCCTCTAGGGATGAGTTCGTGTGCTCTGCCATGCTGTCTCGCCGCCATCCATGGTTGTTGTCCCGCTGGTCTTCTTCCCAGGCCATGCTGAATCCATGTATATGGTCGCCTACATGTCTGCTAGCTCTCTGTACCCTTCGTTCGCGTCGCCGTGGCGAGCTCGGTATTCTGTCCATGGTGATGCTCGTTTCCTGTTCAAGCAGTCTGGACATCACACTCACCTTCCCAGCATGCACGCACAGGGAAGCCTTGAAATCCAGCCATGCCTGCTCTTGATGGCTTGTTGACACCATCGTGAGGTCATGCTTAGGTGTAATACGACTATTTTCTTTAGAAAAATAACCATGCAAATACATGAGAAATTTACGTATACGTTGCACTGCCGGCCCTTTCTCTTTATTAGCTTGATGACGTCATCCCGACATCACCATGACATCACCCACACTTTATTGCCGTTTTTCTTTAAAAAAACAAATCCTGAAATACAATAGAAATACGTATACATATATAATCTTGTTTAGGCCATATCTTCTCCGTTTTGACTCCGATTTGACCCGTTCAAATTGCGTTAGGTTCGTATTTGCGAGCTCTACATGTTGGTAGTATGGTACAGTAGGTTTGTGACAATTTATTTTCGAGTTTATATTAAAGTAATTATTTATATATAGGAAATCTTAGAAAATTCATAACTTTCACGTTTTAAATCCGAATTTCGTGATCTTTACATCTGTGTGATCGTAGTAATGTGTAGAAGAGTTTTACAAACTTTTTATATTGTTTTGCTACTGTTGGTGTACTGTTTTAATTATGTCTATTTGTTTGCTTAGTGTATGGTTGCTCGGATGATTGTGTGTTGGTGCTTGATGATCGAGTATAGACGGTGAGCAGTTTCTTGACGATCAGGAGTATTATTTTGAGCCAGACCAGCAGTATCATCAGGAAAGCTTTGATTAAGGCAAGTATAACATGGGACCATCCTTGTTGTCCTATTCACTGAAATTATCATACATATGCATGTGTCCTCCTTGACAACCATAGAGATTATAACTTAGCTATTGATATCTTGTTTCCTTGTCACCTATGGGTTATGCATTTGGGTAGCTACTGCTAGCGCTTAATTATGAACAATGATCTTGTAATTTGACTAATGGATTATGCAATCAACCAATTAAGATGATGTTATTTCTGTTGAAAGGGGGCTAGAGCATGTGGGTTATTTTGATGCTCTAGTTACTCTCCGTAAGGACTTACCTGTAAGTGATAACCGGGACATACAGTACAGCTGTGAGGGCTACATGGCTCTGGCTCTAGTTGTTCAAGAGACCTTTTCTAGCTTGTTAGAGGTTACCTTAAATGGCGTAAGAATGGCTTGCCACGTTGGGTGTAGTGCGAGCCCCTGGCCTAGTGTGTATAGGCTGCGGTTGTTGTGCCACCGGGAAGGGGGGTTCTACATCTGCCTGCCGAGTGAATCTAATGGCCCTAACTTGTTAGACGAACTTTTGAATGGCTTTATATGGTCTCTGATGTTTTGGGCCTTGCAAACCCAGGCATTTGGAAATCATGACTCACAGTGAAAGTGTACACCTCTGCGCAGAGTTAAAAACTGGTATACTAGCCGTGCTCACGGATACGAGCGGCCTTGGAGATTCTTACAGAATAGTTGATCACCATTGTTATATCATGCTTAATTATTGTTCATTATTATTATGCTCATGTTAATGCTATTCATTATCCTTATTACAATTGATCATTGATTCATTAATGGGATTTGGATTACCTTGATGCTACTCAATTGCTAATTATATGATGATTAAAAGCTAAACGCAGTTAAACAGTGTCTAGCCTTTTTGAGCCTCATGAACCCTGTGTTATACTTGTTGAGTTCGACATGGACTCATTCTTGCTATTTCCCCCACACTCCAGTGTGTAATAAGATGCTACTCGGAAAAAGGACAAAGGTGTAGTGGAGTTTCCAGAAGACTAGTAGAAGTGCTAGGCATATGTTACCCCCAGTCAGCCGTCCCTGAGAAGAATGGAGCCCGAAGTTTAGTCACCGTTCCGCGATACTCTGATGTAAGTGTTAATATAGCTATGTATACATTATATAATAACATTGTTTCTGATACTTTTTCATTCTAGCATATGTGTGGACTTCCTGGGCACACATATGATTAGCCTGGTTTTGTTCTTTAGAAAACCGGGTGTGACATTTCGGTGGGAGGTTGGGGACGGCACTATAGCACCGGGTCCCGCATGTCGGCAATGGAGAGCGTGGGGCCCAGCGGTCAGCGTGCCAAGGCGAAGGGAAGAGCGCGCTGCGCCTTCGGCCGCTGCTGGGCTGGCCTAAGATGATGCGCACGCGGGCCTGCGGGAAGGGTGAGGGAGCAGGCCAGTTGGGCCAGGCTGAGAGAGGGAAAGGAGGTCAAGGAAAATTTCCCCTTTTTGCTTACAAAGCTATTTTGAAAACCATTGCTAAGAGATTTTGAATTCTTTTTTCAAATTTGAACAAAACCAATCATCACATAAAAGATATGTAGCAGCATGAGTGCATAAACATGTGTCAACCCTTATATTTGCTTTTAATTTCACAAAAATTATTATTTCCCTAAGTTAAATGCTCACACAAATACATAAATAAATCATTTTCATCTATTTTGAAAAGATGCAAAATTTTAGGTGTTACAATTCTACCCCCTTAAAGATAATCTCGTCCTCGAGATTGGATGGTGCTTACTCGAACAACTGTGGATATGCCTTTCTCAGATCCTCTTCTCTTTCCCATGTGGCCTCTTCCACACTATACCGATTCCACTGTACCTTGCACATCTTTATCACTCAGCTCCATGTGACTCTTTCTGCTATCTATAGGATTCTTATGGGGTACTCCTCATATGTCAGATCTTCTTTAACAACAAGTTCCTCTAATGGTATTTGTTCCTCTGGTACACGCAAACACTTTTTCAATTGGGACACATTGAACACATCATGCACACCAGATAGACTTTCAGGCAATTCCAGTTGGTAGGCCACTTCTCCATGTCTCTCTTGAATCCTAAAAGGACTAATATACCTTGGAGCTAACTTCCCTTTCATATTGAACCTTTTCACACTTTTCATTGGCGACACCTTCCAATACACATAAGCCCCTACTTCAAAAATCAATTCCCTTCTTCGAGTGTCCGCATAACTCTTCTGTCGAGACTGTGCCACCCTCAGGTTTTCTCTGATCATCCTTACTTGGTTCTTAGCATTTCTAAGAACATCAGGTCCAAACACTTGAGTCTCTCCTGTTTGGTTCCAAAATAATGGAGTTCTGCATTTACGTCCATACAAAGCCTCGAAAGGTGCCATCTTGAGACTCTTTTGGTAACTATTATTGTATGAGAACTCAGCATATGATAAACTCTTATCCCAACTAGCACCATATTGCAATGCGTAAGCTCTCAATATATCTTCTAAAATTTGGTTGGTCCTTTTAGTTTGCCCGTCAGTTTGGGGGTGATAGGCAGAACTAAAATTCAACTTGGTTCCCAGAGATTGATGCACTTTACGCCAGAACTGCGACGTAAATTGAGTACCTCTATCAGACACAATCCTCTTTGGAACTCCATGTAGACTCACTATTCTTTCCATATACAACTCTGCTAGTCTTGCACCCTTATAAGTAGTCTTGACCGGTAGGAAGTGAGCAACTTTGGTAAGTCGATCCACAATCACCCATATTGAATCACAACCTCTCTGTGTGCGGGGTAATCCAACAATAAAATCCATACCAACTTCCTCCCACTTCCACTCAGGTATCTTCATTGGTCATAGTAACCCGGTGGGTCATTGATGCTCAGCTTTCACCCTCTGACAAGTGTCACACAATGCCACATATTCTACCACATCTCTCTTTAATCCATACCACCAATATTTCTCTTTAAGATCCAAGTACATATTAGTACTTCTAGGGTGTATGGAGTAAGCTGACTCATGTGCTTCTTGTAGAATTGCTTCACGAATGGCCTTCACTTCAGGTACACATATCCTTTTTCCGAACCATAGAGTTCCATTCTCATCCATCCTAAAACCTGGTGCTTTGCCGAGCACTATATTCTCTGCTATTTCCTTAAGTTTTTCATCCTCTAGTTGACCTTTGCAAGTCTCCTATTCCAGGGTAGGTGTCACTTCTAGTTCCATTGCATTGATGACAATGCCTAAGTTGAGCAACTTAAATTCTGCACACAATTCTTTAGACATTGGTGTCGCCTGAACCTTGTTAGCATAACTCTTTATGCTAAGGGCATCAGCTACGACATTTGCTTTCCCAGGGTGGTAGTGCACTTCCAAATCATAATCCTTAATCAGTTCCAACCATTGACATTGCCTTAGATTCAGATCTGTCTGGGTAAAGATATACTTCACGGTCTTGTGATCGGTGTAAATGTCACTCTTATCGCCAATAAGATAGTGTCTCCAAATCTTCAAGGCATGAACCACTGCTGCTAATTCTAAGTTATGAGTAGGATAGTTTAACTCATGCTTTCTCAACTGCCTGGACGCATAGGCCATAACTCGTCCTTCTTGCATAAGAACACACCCGAGTCCTTGGCGAGACGCATCACAATAGATAGAGAAATTCTTGCTCAAGTCTGGCAAAATTAATACTAGAGTTGTGGTCAATCTCTTCTTCAATTCCTCAAAGTTAGCCTGGCACTTCTCAGACCATATAAACTTTGCATCCTTCTCTAATAGTGCAGTCATGGGCTTGGCAAGCTTGGAAAACCCTTCAATGAACCTTCTATAATATCCAGCCAACCCCAAAAAGCTACGGATCTCACTTACATTGGTTGGTGGTTACCAATTTAACACATCTTCTACCTTGCTAGGGTCCACTACTATTCCACCATTGGAGATAATATGACCTAGAAAAGAAACCTCCTTTAACCAGAACTCACATTTACTCCGCGTAGCATACAACTTGTGTTCCCTAAGCTTCTATAGGACCAACCTTTTATGTTCAGCACGTTCTTCCTCATTCCTAGAGAATACCAGTATGTCATCAATGAATACCACCACAAACTTGTCAAGATACTCCATGAACACTTTATTCATCATATACATGAAGTAAGCAGGTGCATTGGTCAAACCGAATGACATGACTGTGTACTCATATAACCCATACCTCACTGTGAATGTTGTTTTTGGTATGTCTAAATGTTAGATCTTCAACTGATGATAACCAGAACAAAGATCAATCTTAGAGAACACACATGCACCCCTCAACTGATCAAACAGATCATCAATCCTAGGCAATGGGTATTTGTTCTTGATGGTGACCTCATTAAGAGCTCGATAGTCCACACACATCCGTTGAGTACCATCTTTCTTATCAACAAAGATCATAGGTGCACCCCAAGGGGATACACTAGGGTGTATGAAACCTTTGTCCTGCAACTCCTTTAACTGCTTCTTAAGTTCCTCTAATTCATTAACCCCCATTCTATATGGTCGCTTAGCTATAGGTGCAGTTCCAGGTAATAATTCAATAATAAACTCAATATCACGGTCAGGTGGCATACCTGGCAAGTCATTAGGGAAAACATCTGGAAATTCATCCACAACACGTTCCTATTGGGTATCGTCATCATTCAGTTGGTTCACTGTAGCTGTCAGGGGTGCTTGCACTACCACTTCAACACTAATCATGTCTCCCTTGGGTGTTATCAACACTACTACCTTCTCCTGACATTGAATCACTGCTCGATGTTGCATCATCCAATCCATGCCCAGAATCACATCAATGCCGGATGTTCTCAACACAATAGGAACAACTGTGAAGTCTACCCCCCTTAAAGATATGCTAGCAGAGGGGCAACAATAAGAGGCGGGTATAGTCCCTCCCGGTGAATTCACTATCATGGGATTCTTCATGGCAACTAAGGGTATGCTATGATTTCTAACAAATGCTTGAGAAATAAAGGAATGCGAGGCTCCAGAATCAAAGAGAATGGTAGCGGAGATAGAGTTGACACTGAACGTACCCGACATGAGTTTCGGCGCCTCCTGCGCAGTTTCGGCACTCACATGGTTCACCTTCGCACCATTGGGCACCATCCTCTGACTGCCATTCTGCTTGGGAGGATTCTGCTGGTTGCGCTTCTCTAGACAATTGTATGACATGTGACCTTCCTTGCCACAGCGGAAACACTTATTGGCGTGGTTAGGTGCACCATTCTTCATAGGAGCATTATTGGTTGGATACTGGCATGGTGTCTGGTAGCCATTCTGCTGTGGAGGATGTTGGCCACCATTCTGCTACTGAGGATACTGAGGGCGCTGACCTCCATTTTGCTGAGGATACTGAGGGCGCTGACCTCCATTCTGTTGAGGGTACTGAGGGCGATACTGATTCTGCCCCTGGTTCCACTGGTTAGGCGGTCCCTGGTTCCTCTGTTGGTAACCTAACTGTGAGTTGAGACAAAAACGGGTATTGCTCCCAGATGCCTGTCCCTGGAACCTTCTCTTCTTCACATCCACCTCTCTGCGCTCATTGTCGATCACAATGGCGTGATTCGCCAATGTCTGATAGTTGGGGTAGGTGGTGGTCATACGCTGCAACCGAAGATCATCATACAAACCCTTGAGAAAACGACCCTGCTTATCTGAGTCCCTAGCCACCTCGTCAGGAGCGTAGCGTGATAACTGAGTGAACCTGTCACGATATTCACTCACAGTCATGGACCTCTGCTTTAGGGCTCTAAATTCCTCTTGCTTGAGCTCCATCAATCCCTCAGGGATGTGGTATGATCTGAATTTTTTTGTGAATTCAGCCCAATTGATAGGAGCGCCATTTGCAGGGCGTCCAAACTTGAATGAATCCCACCAATCTTGTGCTGCTCCCTGAAGCTGCCCCGATGCATACAACACCCTTTCCAGGTCATTGCACTGTGCTATGTCCAGGTGCTTTTCCACTGTGCGTAGCTAATCATCAGCATCCAGCAGATCAGTAGCATGTGTGAACACTAGAGGACGTCCCTTCATGAATTCACCACGCTTTTCCCTAACATGGACAGGTGGTGGTCCTCCAACGGGCTCATTGTCCATACGCTGCATCATTGCCTGCATGAGCTGAGCTTGCATCCCCATCAGCTGCTCCATGGTCACTACTGGCGGGTGGGGCGGATCCATGGCGGCATTCCTACCATGGCCTCTGCCCATGCCTCTGCCTCCAGCTCCTCTGGCTGCCATCTGTTTGTCAAAACAAATGCTCAATTTAGAGATGTCCAACTATAGATCACTTATAAATGATAAAGAATGAAAGTCTGAAAATTTCTGGGCGAGTTCCAGTGACAACATATCAGCATTTCAAGCACAACTCGAGCTTCAAATATCCTATTAAGGCATACTATACATGGTTCGAAAGCTTATGAAATTCTCTACAACTTTCGTATTTAACACTTTTTCAGATTCCGTCCCTGAGTCAGTTGAAAGCAGGACACAACTGAGACTGTTCCTGAACCCCAGACTGCGCAGCGACATCAAATTAGAACTGTCATAATTCCCAGACCAGAGCGGATAAAAATATGATCTCAGAGGCGTTGGAAAGGTACAGGAGTCTAATTATTACCATAAAGTTGTTATGATTTTAGGACGTACCAAAACTGAGATACAAAATAAAGAACACAGGCTGCTCCAGAAAACAGCAATAGAAGAGATAGATAAAGTGTACCCCAACTTTGTTAAGCAAATAACTCTAAACCTAAAAAAACTTAACTAAGAGAATCACGGACATGCCCATATGTCACACCCCAAAATTTCTAATTTTGGGTTGTGCATAGAAAACACTAAATAAAATAAATGATTTCAATATCTGAATAAATTTATTAGATAAGTTAAGTTGCTGCTAATTTCAATATAGAAAATTGTGGTTTTAAACTTTTTCATATTAATTTGATAATGTGGTGTTTGTGTGATGCTTGTCTTTGGTGTTGGTGAGTGCTATTATTTTCAAAATACCATAGGACGACGTTTACTTCTCATCGAAAAACTTTTTGGTATTTTCTGGATTTAAAATTTCAATTTCCGTGAGCTTAATCTTTTTCCTTGATCTCTTCATCAATCTTTTCATGAGCTCCAAATACTTTATTTGGGTTCGTCTCATTCTAAAATATCTCTGAGAATTTTCCCTGAATTTTCGGAGCCTTCGGGGTATTTTTCGTGGCTTAAAATTCAATTCTGGACTTTTCTAGAATTATTTTATCCATGAAATTAATTAATTCCAAAAATAATAAAATATCTCAGATTTTCTCATGCCCAAAGGCCCATGTCTTTATTTACTAATGGACTTTAATAATTAATTAGGCCTATTAGTAAAGGTGGATGGTGCAACATCAATTAGCACCATATCGCTAGTTGACATGGAGGTGGAGAGTTTTGCTCCCTATATATACGTACCTATCCCTTGGGTAAAAGCACACCAAAACTACCGTGGAGGAGCCCCTAGTTTGGGAAATCTCTTGTGTAGTAAATTAAATATTTATCCTCCTTTTGTCGCCCCCAGGCCGAGGCGCTTCGGATGGATGGAGGTAGAAGATGAAGTATTTGCGGTTCTACCACTGGTTCGTAATATCTTTGTCGTTTCTTCGTTTTAATTTCGTTTTGCTCCGTTTTAGTCGCGTTAGTTTCGTATAGTTGCGCTCTACGTAGTAGTGCTGACGTATATCGTGTCACCTAATTAGGAATTTATTGATTTACGTGCAATATTTATTTAATGTATTTTTAATTAAAAGCAACCTAGTGTAGTAACTCGTTCTTGTGATTTTGCGATCATCCGTTCTTTCTCCTTATGCCTTTGGTCAAAACGTGGTCCGTAGGCCCTTCACCGTGCTCGCTGACAAACTACTCGTGGCCGGCAATGGAGCCTCGCTGTGCGTCGTGCGAGTGCTCTGCTATGGTCCTGTACCTAATTAGCCTTGATGACATCATGTTTACTTTTGTGGCCGTTTTTCTATACAAAAACAAATCTGAAAATACAATGAAAACACACACACAATTATCCTGAGCTATCAGCTGCAAACTAGGTGCCGCTATGGCCATGGACGATACATATCTACTCCTCTTTTAATCCTTTGTTTTCCTTGATATAACTCCCAATGACTATAGTTAATCTCCCTTAAGGAAATCATTAAACGTTTGTAGCTGTGCTTTGTGCCAATCGTTAGTTTCGCAAGTAGCATTAATTTTTATATACATACTTAAATATAATTTAATTATGATGCATATAATTAGTTCTCTAATTTAAAAGTAACATGAAAGCTGATGTCACTCAAGTATAAATTTATCTATTTAAATGCAACTTGATTAATATTTATTTAACAGGTTTCTAACTAAAAGCAACATAGGGTTATAATTTCATTCTTGTTGTTTCGTGACTATGCTTGCGTAAGAGACGCATTAGCAACGTTGTTTACCATGTCACATTATGTGTTTACAAATTAAATTATGTTTATTTGATTAATGCTTATGTCATACTCTTTTAAATTAGAAGTGACTTAGGTTCATATATAGAACATTCTTAAATAAATGTTAACTTGATTAATATTAACTTAAATGTTTCTTAATCATAATTAGTTTAGTTAACCATGAAGCATGTAGTTAATTTAACTAATATTTAGCTACTGTATTTTCAAATTAAAAGTAACTTTGGTTTATAATTTGTCTTTTATAAATAATCAAATGCTATCATGATTAATAAGAACTTAAGTGTTTCTTAAATAGAACTTGTTTAGTTTATGTAAGAAACCTATAATGATTCGATTAGCTGTTATCACCTTCTTTATGCTTTATAATTTATAAATTTTTAAATCACTTAAACACTAAATAAATATTTATAAATAAAATATGAATAAGGTTAACTTCATCTTTTATAATTCAATGTAAATTGGTTAATTCAACTTAGGATAGTTCTCTAAAATGTCCATTACCTTGACATCAGTAGCAAGTGTTTATGTACGTATCCCTTTTCATATTGCGAATTTTAAGTTGAACTTGCTTAATCCCTACGGCAATATTTATAAAACAGGATTGCTCTTAACTCAGCTTGGAATTAGAATATAATTTAAGTAATCTGAGTTAATAACTATCACGTGATTTTTATTCAATTAAGATAATTAAGCGTGTAATTGTTTCTTTTATAATATAAACTCTCAGTAGTCATTTCTTTTCCATCGTAATTTCGTTATCGGCGTTTCTTATGTTCTCGTGACCGTAGCCGGTATTTCTCTTTTAGTACGCTGTTTTCTCTTGTGTGGTGTATTGTTCTTAGTTGTCCCTATTTGTTTGCTTGTATGCCTATTAGTGTGCTGGGTTGCTATGATCTACGAGTAGAAGAAAAACTATCTGTGAGCGCCGAGGATCCGAAGGTGAAGACCAGAAGCTGAGTGCCAGAAGTTGCAAATGAAAGATTAAGTTGAGGTTTTTCAGAGCAAGTTGCTTTGGGCATAAAGCAAGTTCTAAGGCAAGTATAGCATGGGATTATCCTTGTTGTCCTATTCATATTAAGCAAATAATATCATTATGCATATATTCCTTGTTAAGGATGACTTAGAGTTGATCTTGATCCTTGATACCTATTATACTGCATAGATTAGAATTGCTAGTGCTCAACATGAACTATGATCATGTAATTTGACTAATGGAATATGCCATAAACATTAAAAGATGATTTTATTACTGTTAAAGGGTACTAGAGCATGGGGTTATTTGGTGCTCTCGTTACTCTCCACAAGGACTTATCTGTAAGCGAAAATCCGGGATTTACAGTACAACTATGAGGGCTAAAATGGCTCTGGCTTTAGTCATATAGAAGGATCTTTTATAGCTTGTTAGAGATTACCCTTGTGGCGCAAATAGGGAAGAGCAGACTGTGGATCCCTGTGTGGTAGAATCACACAGACTGACTTTGAAAACCTAGCGGCCCTAACTTGTTAGACGAACCTTCGAAAGACTTCATAGTGTTTCCCTGTCTGCTCACCTTGGAAGTGTTTCGGGAGTAATTATCCCAGGCATATGGGCAACATGACTCACAGTGAAAGTGTACAACCTCTGCAGAGTGTAAAACTATTTTAACAGCTGTGCTCACGGTCACGAGTGACCTTGGACCCTTATGGAATAGTGGATTATTAATAATGAATATATTTTTGCTATTCGTTAATCATTTCACATGGATCATATGTTTATTGTTACATTGAGACACTTTGATATCATTGATATACTGAATTAATGCTAATTAAAAGCTATATGCTGATAAACCTATGTTATGCCTTTGAGCCTCATGAACCCCATGTTACACTTGTTGAGTACGAGATGTACTTACGCTTGTTTATTTTTCTTACTTGGATAAAAATCCTGGATGGGTAACAGATGGTGCAAGTAGTGACTACTTCTACTTCCCGGAAGATTACTAGACTTGCTATCAACCAGTCAATGTGCCTGTGATTGGAGCTACCACGAGAGTTTTTATATTTTACTTCCGCTACATTATTGTAAAGACTATGTGTTATTAATCATGATGTAATAACATTTATGATGATACATCCTTTATAATTTGTTAACTTATGTGTGATTGATCTCTGGGCACACATAAGGGTATGCACTCCATTTGGTCGTTAAATGGGTGTGACACCATAGATTCTCAGCAAACATTACAATGAGTTCAAATCAATCTTGAGCATAAGAACAATCAACTAACACACCAAGTTCATAAAGCAAACACATGACTCGACTCGACTGGCGCATCTAGCGTTCTTTATTACATAATGGCATCATAAATCTAGGGATGGTCATCATGAACGTCATAGTCCTTGTCCAGCTTCTTGTACAGTGGAGGCTTCCCAAGCTGAGCCCTCAGGTCATCAATCTCCTTCTAGAAATGTCTCCCAGCCTTGTACATATCACACAGCTCGCTCTTGAGATCACCATTCTCTATCTTCAGTGCGTGAGTGTGCTGGACCATAGCATCCAAGGTAGGATAGCTGTCCTCTGGGTTTGTGATCACCCAACTACCCTCCTGTGGATCATGGCAAGGCAGATACCTGAAGCGATCCGCGCCCATGGCCTCATAGCGTAAGCCATGGTAGTACTGATATGCCTCCTGAGCGGCGTCCTCCATACTGTCAAACGTGTCGGCACGCTTTGACGTGTGACCCTGGATGGTGTCCACCACCCTACCACCCTTGCTATCATTCCAGGTGGTGACGGTCAGCTCAGTTTTCCAATAGGTCACCTCGGTAGGATGCGTGTACTCGGCGCAGTAGTACTGGATGCTAGCATGCATGTCGGGGTAGTAGTCCAGAAGCATGTTGCAGAGCAGATTGTGGTGATAGGCGGTAGTAGGAGCGTGCTTGTAGATGTACGTGCGGGTCCAACCCGGCTCCTCCTCAGTAGGCGCCATCACCTGCTCCTCTTCCACTAGAGGTGCTGCAGGCGCTGGAGCAGGGACTGGTGACGAAGCTGGTGCTGGTGCAGGCAAAGCTGGAAGTGGATAAACAGGCGGGGCTGGTGCAGGCTCTGTAATTCAATCATCATCATCCTCATGCCCCGTGATATCCTCCACTATCATGGTGTCCTCCTCTGTAATCCAATCATCATCATCCTCATGCCCCGTGATATCCTCCACTATCATGGTGTCCTCCTCCATGAGCATGGGCTCCTCCTCCTCGAGCATGGGCGCCTCCTCCTCATCATCCGATATGACAACAACTTCTGGGGGTGGCGCCACAGGTGGAAACAAAACACGTGGTGGAAAGCAGTCTCCAGAGCTCTTGCGGGCAGTCTGCTTGCTTCGAGCCATCTACATATTTAGTTTTAAGATAGGATTAGAATTAATAAATTTTATAATAGAATGAGGTGGAAGGAGCAGAAAAATTTTATCAATTAACTAGACCGAAGTAATAAGCAAGAACAGGTAAAACAAAAGATGCAGAACGAACATGACTAACTAGGTTTGTGTCCTACAGTCGACACGACTTTGATACCAATTTGTCACACCCAAATTTTGAATAGCAAAATTGGAGGTAAACCATATGTGTGAAACATATAGAACAAATTGTAGAGAAAGAATATCAAGCTCAGTGCCTTATTACAATAACGAACTTTAGTTCAATACATAAATAAACATACTCAAAGTCTAGACAAGTGAAAGATAAATCTAAAGCAACTCCAGGGCGTCTCTAAAGCCACAAGATCCAGTCGACTGGTTGACCTCAAACCTAGCTCCCCTCATAATAATCCTCATATCCAATGCCATCTGTAGCCATCCGGGATTTTTGTCCAAAGAATAAAAGTAAACAAGCGTAAGTACATGTCGTACTTAACAAGATAATAAGGGGTTCATGAGGCTCAAAGGTTGACACAGGTTGTACTGCGGTTTGCTTTTAGAAAGTCAACATTTTAGCATTAGTTAGGTTTGATTATGCTCAAGCCCCACTTCAACCCCAAGTTCATATACATGAATAAATGAATATTATGAGTATCTCATCATTATAAACATCATCAACAAGTGATCAAATATTTCATTAGTTTTCTGGGCCGCCCGTGTCCGTGGGCATGGCTATTATAATAGTTTATTTAAACTCTGCGTAGAGGTGTACACTTTCACTGTGAGTTGTGAATTACCCTTTCGCCCGAGGTGATCGGCCTCTTGACCCACTACCAAGAAGATCGATAGGGTTCACTATGAAGCCTTTCAAAAGTTCGTCAAACATGTTAGGGCTGCTAGGTTTCAGTGGCAAGCAGGTGTAGATCCCCCCTTCCCAAATGGCACAAAGACATGCAACCTATACACATAGGGACAGGAGCCAATCTAAACCCGATTCGTCAGACCCCTTTTGCGCCCTTTCGGGTAACCTCTAACATGCTAGAAAAGGTCTTCATACTTGACTAAAGCTAGAGCCATGTGGCCCCCATAGTTGTACTATATGACCTAGCTTTTGCGAATGAATAAGTCCTTAGGTAGGGCCGGAGCATCATGATAAACAAGAGCTCTCTCGCCCTAAGTTCAGTTACTAAAAGCAAATTTTAACAGGTGTTGCATATAATCATTAGTCATTGTTCAGGTCAAGTATATAATTAGTTGGAGCGCTAGCAATTACCCATATGCATAATTGACCCATTGGTGACAAGATCACAGGATAACAGAGGCTAGGATGACCTTACGGTTATCAAATTGACACATGCACATGACTTTTAATTAAAAGGTGAATAGGACAACAAGGAATTTCCCATATTATACTTGCCTTGCTCATACTGCTCCTGCTGCTCTGGGTTATCACAGTAATACTCTTGGTCACCGGCGTAGTACTGACCGTCTATACTCGATCAACAGGCAACAACACGCATTCCAAGTTCAATCATGCAAAGCAAACAAGAACTATAAATTAGAACAGTACATCAATAGAGGTAAATCAACATAAAAGGTTTATAAAGTGAACCTACTACATCATCTACGATCACACAGACACGAAAATCACATAAATCGAAGCTAGAATGAACAAGTTACGAATTAATTAAGATTTCCTATAACATTTTTAATAAATTTAATCTAACCATGAAATTTAACAGTGAGTAACATGACTAACAGTAGGATAATTATGTAGAATATGTCGCTACGATCCTAACGCAACTTGAACGGATCCATTTGGACTTAAAACGAGAAAGATATGATGAAAATATGAACTGGATGGCAAAACCGTAAATATCGCGAACTATTTACAAATTAAAATAAATCGTGAAAATCAGATTTTCTTGAATCCGGCCGAGGATGGCGGGTTCTAATATTAAAAACCTGAGGGGCTCTTTACAAAATTCTCCACCGAAGGGGTACGGGGTGCTCACGGCCGTCGGATCCAAGACGAACGGCCAGAAATAGAAGATGGAGAGGGGGCGGCGCGTCCGACCGGAGAAGATGACAGACGCGGCGGCCCGCCATCGCTGGCGGCGAGAAAGCTCGCCGGCGTGAATGAAAATGGCCCTAGAGGCCATGGCTCGGCGTGGGATTCACACGAGAAGAAAGAGGGGACGACGGGGATTCTCACCGTGGTGAAAACAAGGGAGGCGAGACGACGGGAGAATGGAACCCGAGCTTGGTGGCTTGAGCAAGGGTTCGTGATGGCCACGAACTCGATGGTGGCTTGGAGACGGGAAAGGAGGGCGCCGGGGTGCAGTGAGCCTTATAGCTTGGTTAGGCATGGAAATCGGGCCGAATCGCAGAGAGAACGGGAGCGGGCACGGGACACAGTGCGGCGGCGTCGAGATGAGAGCGAGCTCCTCCGTTTTTTTTTGGGATTGGGTGCGGTAGTTGCTAGCTCCACATAGGAGAGTGGCCGCGCGCACGTGCGGATTGCCCTCGAAGCCGAGAAGCTCGGGCATGGTGCGGGTTTGCGGCAGCACCGAGATGCGGACGACTCCCCCCATTTCGGCAGGAGGTTGGGGATGGCACTGTAGCGCCAGGTCCCGCATGTCAGCGATGGAGAGCGTGGGGCCCAGCGGTCAGTGTGCCAAGGCGAAGGGAAGAGCGCGCTGCGGCTTCGGCCGCTGCTAGGCCGGCCCAAGATGATGCGCGCGCAGGCCTGCGGGAAGGGTGAGGGAGCAGGCCAGCTGGGCCAGGCCGAGAGAGGGAAAGGAGGTCAAGGAAAATTTCCCCTTTTTTGCTTACAAAGCTATTTTGAAAACCATTGCCAATAGATTTTGAATTCTTTTTTCAAATTTGAACAAAACCAATCATCACATAGAAAGATATGCAGCAACATGAGTGCATAAACATGTGTCTATCCTTATATTTGCTTTTAATGTCAAAAAAAATATTATTTCCCTAAGTTAAATGCTCACACAAATACATAAATAAATCATTTTCATCTATTTTGAAAAGATGCAAAATTTTAGGTGTTACGAGCATGCATTTGCAACCCACAAGTTTTCGAGTTTTTAGGATGAGACATCAACAAACTTAAATCTTGGAGAATACTAAGTTATAACCTAGGCATAGATGAATTATAGGCAGAGCAACTATTCATCATTTCAACATAGGAAAAACTAAACATTCCTTAAACACATATGAGAGTGGAATAAATATTTTTTGGTATTTTTCTCATATTTTATTTTTTTAGTATTTTTAATTTTTCAAATATTTTTATATGCTAAAAAATAAATAAATGCAAAAATTAAAAATATGAAAAAGATACAAGGTACCTCTGCGGGGGGTCCTCCCCCAAGCTAGCTCTGGGCCAATGGTCCGGGATTGTATCCCATGGATCGCTAGTAGGCCACCTGTGCTTCATGTTGTTGTCTCAGCAGCGCGTTGATGTCCGCAAACTGCTGCTGCTGATGTTGGTACCACTGTCTCGTATGCTGCACATGAGTGTTAAGTGTATTTTGAATTTCACCTGTGTGGATTTCTAATCCTTCAAGGCGAGTGTTGATGCCGTCCACCTCCCGACGGTCCAAAGTGGACTGTCGCGGATGGACGAGTGGTGGTAGCCCCTCAGAATCGGATGAGTGATGCGCCCATGCCGCATCATCGGCCTCGTGCCATCCCGATCCATCGGCCTCGTGTGGTGGCAAGGTGTGTCCATAGCCCGACAAATACCTGGGGGTGAACCCGAGCGTCTTCATGGTGGGGAACCACTCCGTATGGAACGCCTAAGGCACAAGTGGTGTCGGTGTTGGTGATTGTTGGGAGCTACTAGCTTCATCCCTAGCCTTGCTTCTTGTTCCCCTATGAGAAACTGAACTCCTGCGTGCTTCCTCTTGTTCGACAAGAGTGAATGTGAGTGATGGGGATTTATACAAAGAGAAGTAGTGCTCATCATATTTCAAAAGATGTCATCATATTTCAAAAGATGTCCTTGGATCAAGTAGTGCTCATCAATATCAATGCAGGGAGTAGAGATGTATGTCACATCTTGTCCATCCAATGCACCAATATTGGTGGCAATACGAGTCACAAGGGATGTGCAAGAGATAGATGTAGAGGCTTTGAAAGTTTCTACCCGATGTTTGAACATTTCTTTCACGAGAGCAATTTTAATATTTTTAAGCATGGCATAGAGAATTTGCAATTCGGCATGATAAACAAATCTTATGTCTTGCCTAGCAAACAAAGTCATAGAAATCCAATGATGCATGAACCTCAAAGTAGGATGATGAATATTCATATTCTCAGGTTGAAACTAGCCAACTATATTTTAAGGAAAAAGTCTACTTCACCCCAACTATGGGGGTGGTCTACTTTACCCCCCCCCTATGAAATGATCTAATTTACCCCCTGAACTTTGCAAAACCGGCCAAATCACCCCCTCGAGCGGTTTTGGATAGTGGTTGCTACACTACAAAGTTTTTGTTGTGCGAATTATTCAAATTAATTATAGAAAAAAATAGATCAAAATTTACAGCAAAAACTTTGTACTAAACCATACTATATTATATGTTCACTGTGTAGATCTACTCATTTGGAATCCAACAAAATTGGATTTTCCATTTTATGATTTTCTGTGATTTACTATGATTTTTCAAAGATTCAGACGAAATAAATAAAAAAAGAAAAGTAATTCATCCAACAAAAAACTTTGGCCGGTTTTACTGTAGCAACCACCGTCCAAAACCGCTCAAGGGGATGATTTAGCCGGTTTTGCAAAGTTTAGGGGGTAAATTAGACCGTTTCATAGTTGGGGGTAAAGTAGACCACCCCCATAGTTGGGGTGAAGTAGACTTTTTCCTATATTTTAATATTCATATTCCGAGGTTGAAACTTGCCAAATATATTTTGACTAGAAATCATTCTCCAAAATTCATGGTGATTAAAATCTTTGAGAGCATGATCTAAGTCAATTGAGCATCTTGTATTAAAGCCTATGTGAGAGCTGAGATTTCTCCATGTAAGATAATATTCTTTCTCAAAAGGATAGAAAGTAATCCCACCCTCAACTTCTTGCATAGAGCATAAGAATTGAATTGTTAAGAGGCGAGAACCAAGCTTGTCAATGGGAGCGACATTCTCCCATCCGATGGCTTTCCAAATGGTGGCTAACTCGAAGTCCATACCTATTTTTATGAGGAGGTCAGGGTGGTATGCCGGCGTGTGGATGAACTCGCCGTTCTTGATGAGGTTGTACACTTGCATCTCCCGGTCTCCCTCCAAATCAAGGTGCAGATCATCATCGCCCTCCTCCATCGGTTGTTATTGCTCTTCTGTTGGCTCGGTTTCTTCTTCTTCATGCATTGGGCTCTCTTCGGGCTCGGTGTAGCGCACGCTTGAGCTTCCGTGGGAGCGACTTGAGCTCGCTCCCATGGCCTTCTTGGAAGTGCCGACGAGTTTCCTCCTAAACTTGCCCATGGCAAAAAAGACAACAACGAAACTTGCAAAATGGGTTACCTTAGTGAAAACAAATCGAACATCCTAGGAGCTTGGCTTGGTGGTGATGAGCTTGGGAAACTTTTGCTAAGTTTCCTTGCTCTTGAGCTTTGTGGAAAAATATTTTTGGAAGTGATGGAGCAAGAGAGTGTGAGAGGGAGTGAAAATGGAGAGTGTGAGGGTGAGGAGAGCTCAACCCGAGCCCTCGGCTTTTATAAACATGATGCATCAGTTGAAGGGGGTGGGAGCAACAGCTAGGAGCGGTTGGAGGAGCGGGGGTCGCAGCGGCATCGGGCAAGGTGTGGCCAATAGAGGTGGGCCTGCTCGGTCCCCCCTTTGGCTGGCTGCTTCCAACGGCCATTTTGAACTCATGACCATTGGTGCTCTCCTCTATTTTGAAATCTTTGCTCCAAAATTTGATTTTACAGAAAACTTTTATTATGTTTTGAATTTTCATAAATATTTTTGTAAAAAAAGAGAAATGATAATAGAAAAATCTATACTATCATAAAATGATTTCTATTTTATTTTTTTTTGAAAATTTTATTTTGAAGTAAATTTTAAATTTTAAATTTTAAAAATTTTGAAATTTTGCATTTTTAAAAGATAACAACCGGTTTACCTTCGACAAGGGCTCGACATTTATAGTCCATCGACATGACTTCACCTCCACTACTCTATAGCTGCATGAATAAATTCGAGAGAATTCTCGAGTTGCCCTAGGGTTTTTCCCGAATGGTTGACAGGTATAGCGGTAGCAACTTGACCAATTTGTGTTTCAACCATTTTAGTAAAACTTAGTTGGTTTTTTACTAAGGAGGATAAATTTTCAAGTTTTGAATTAATATTTTTAATAATTTAATCATTATACATTAACTTTTTAGTAATATTTTCATTAATTTTTGCTTGACCTAGCACTAGGTCTTTCAAGGTAGGTTGATTCGAATTGTAATTTGAATTGAAGTTCAAATTACCTTCTTGTGGGTGGGACTGATTGTTCTGCCCATATTGTCAACTTGTCGGAACCGGTTGTAGATATACGCGGCGTCTTCACGGGTTTTGGGGCAGTTATTCCTCGAATGTCTGACTCCTTCACAGACCTCACAAGTCATTTGCGAGTCCATGGCCTTGGCGGTGCCCTTCATTGCCTCCTTTGTCGGTGGCACGCTCGTCAAGCCTCTTTAATAACAAATTCATTTTTGCAGCAAGCATATCCATCTCCTTCACAGTATGCATACCTTTTTGTTGTTTTCATTCCTCTGCCTAGCTCTGATTAGCCACCATTTTCTCAATGGGAGCCGTAACTCCATCGATGGTCAGGGAAAGGAATGCTCCTCTAGCAGCGGCATCTACGTGCCCCTTTAATATGGGCATAAGCCCTTCGTAGAAGTTCTAGAGCATGAGCCAATTTTCCATCTGGTGATGTGGGCAGGCCTAGATGTAATCTTGGAGCCTTTCCCATGCCTCGGGGATGGATTCCATGTGATTTTGCTAGAATTTTTAAATTTTCCCCCTCAGGGCATTGGTTTTGCCCATGGGGAAAAACTTCGCGAGAAACGCCGTGGAATCCTACGTACTGACAACTTCCTTCTCTTTGTAGAACTATTGTTTCGCCTTCCTCGCAAGGGAGAAGGGAAACAGATAGAGCCTGATGCTAGCTTGTGCGACGTCTTTGATGACTATGGTGTCACATAGCTCTAGGAAGTGTTGCAAGTGTTGACAGTGGTTCGCCTGCACCATCATGATGAAGCTAGTGCGTAGTTCAAAGTTTCTAGTATCTGTGTTGACAATGGGCATGTTGGCAATAGTGGGGGTGGAGTAGTCGTGGAGTGTCTTGGACATAGCAGTAGTAGCGGATGGTACGGGGGTGACTGGTTCAGCTACCAGCGGAGTAGTAGAAGAAGAAGCAGTACAAGATCGGCTCTTCCTTAGGAGTGCCTCCGGATTATCGGTGTAGTTGTTCGATAGATCAAAATCACTCATACACTATCCTATTTTCATCCACAACAAGAAGAAAACAAGAAAAATTAGCCAGCATAAACTATGGCTACCATTACATGCATGTGCTCATGATCATGTCCTACTAGATTATTTAACCTATGCCCTCTCCGGCAAAGGCGCCAGAAATGGTTGTTGGCACTTCTTAGCGCAATCACCAAGTGTGGAGGTTTTAAGTCCATCACCAGCAACGATGCTAGAAATTCCTATTGGTATTTCATAACACCATCACTAAAATTGAGTTAACCTTAGCGACGCTACCAATAAATGCCAACTACGATAGTTCTTAACGATTTCAGAAATATCCACAAGCGCATGGATCTATCGTTGTAACATTCCACCCGAAAGTATTCAGGTTATTGTTATTTATATTTTCCCAAAGGTGGGAAGGTATAAGAGTCTAGCATGAGCAAGAACAAGATTACATACTTGCATTAGTAAACCATAGTTCATGACAGGGGTAAAAATGGTATATCAAGGATAGTGGACACACATATGGGCTAACCTCAAGGATAAAAGGAAAACAAAGAATAAAAGAATATTCCTACATGGAGCCGACATGTTCTAATATAGCCATGTAAAGAACAATTAATTATCATACAAGTTATGTGATTAGAGTTAGAACTAAGTTTAAGATGGACGGGGAGATCTCCGAGCACTGGTCTGTCAGCAAGCGTGAGAGACTTTAAAACTCCTACACAATACCCGAACCTAGGGGATTACAAGGGATGGACAAAGCTGTCATCACCTGTGGCCTACCCCTCAACCGTGTGACACCATCAAATCCGAAGGTTCCCGTTCACCTAAGCACCACGCCCATGTACAAAGAAACTACCCATACCTCCCAGGTACCCAACCCTAAGGATTGACAGGTAAAGGATACGGGCAAACCCGAAGGAACTATGAACTACCACCTCAACTTAACTGTACTTCTACTCATACAAATCATATGAATGATTAAGCATAAAGTTAACATGTTAAGATCACAACACACAACCTATATGCTAGTTCATATATTATGATTATAACAAGACAACTATACTCTAGTTCATATGCGCTACTATATAAATGATATGAGAGCATGACTATGGAAGAACTCTTCATAGTATTATTCATGCCAAGATGTCACTCTTCTTCCAAGGAGCCAAACCCTCGTTGATAGCTCTTACCTTGCTCACAAAAACTACTACTAAAACTAAGAGAATACAAGTAGAGAGAGGTGAGGTGTGTAGCTCCAAATGGTGTTGTGTTGAGAATGACCTCTAGCCTTCTTCTTATACTAGTGGCTTCATCGGTTCAGCGCTAAAAAAATAGGAAACACCTAGGAACCGCCGTAGCATGGTGGCATGCAACCACCATAGAAATGTAGGGCCAAGAGGAGGCGGTTGGGGTGCACCCGCACCCTGGTGGGCCCGCCTCACTACCGCCTTCGCGTGGTCGGTTCCTGGGTGGGCCTGGACCACTACCACGTCGGTGCTCGGCCCATATTCTTCATTGGAGTAGGCCTTTGCTTGGTACTTTGGTATAGAATCTGCATTACGCTTTCTCTTTTACGCATTTTGATCATTTTCCACTTGTATTCAAATATTTATCCTGCAAAACATGTTTTCTCCAATACAAGTGGAATATGTCAATAATAAAGGCATATGTGTCAAAAGATTGTTTATTTCTCTTGTTTTGGATAATAATTGGTGGTCAAATGTTGTCGTTAGTGACCTCCAACAGCAGCGGCGCCATGCGGTGGACTCGGCCTTTAGGCCTATAGTAAACAACTAACGAGATAGACCTAATGATAGGTGCAACCTCATCCATGATCAGTGGACAAAATAGACCTAACGAGACATTGTACCCAAATGTACGTGACCTTAGATGTTCATATAACTCTACTATGGCTTCTTAGGGGTTGGAAACACAAAACCGAGAAAGTATCAAATCCCCCAAATGTGATGATACCAAATCATCACAAAAGAAAACATGGCTCGAATATGACCAAGAAAACAAGGGCTCGAACATGGCCAAAAACCAAAAGCTTAACATAGAAGATTGTTAACGGTCATTAAACACCAAATATAACCATCAACTATTGCATAAAGTGATATGAAACGAATCACAAACTATAGTTATTGGGTTTGGCTCTAACAAGTTCCATGAGTTTTGGTGCTCTCACTTGTCTTTTAGGAATATTTAATTTTTCACCAAATAAAAGTATCCCAAATGATGAATTGGTGTGCACCATTGTGAAGAGCTCAATGAGACGATCGAAACGGATATATTATTTGCTATATTTGGAGCCCGGAATAAAAAGATATTAAATCCATGATGAAACCTACGTAGGAAGACTTGAGAAGACACCAGAAGGTGAATCACCGAAGCGGAGCCTGTGGGGCTTCCATGTGGGGCTAGGCAGCCCCACCACAATGCCGGTCGGCATGTGGGACCCATGGGTTAGCCTCTCCTTCGTACGTCGGTTCCCCACCGCCTCCTAGGATGCCTCTACGCCATTTTTCAAGCCGGTTTGATCTGAGGGCTCATGTTGCACCCCGCGCCCTATATAAGCAGCCATGTACCCCCCTCCTAGAGCCATCCTAAAACCCTAATTCATATTCTCTAGTCAGGATCAATTGAGAGGGGTCCCATGAAAGGATCAACCTCTCAGAGCCAGTTATCATGAGAAGTTTAGTCCTCATTAGGATCTAGTCTTTGTATACAAATAGATAGAGAGTAAGGGAAGAGTTTGGAGGGAGTTCCTGTCTATCGGTGCTACCTCTACGACTTGTACTTTGGCAGATTTGGACTTCTCCAAGTCTACATCTCAGAAACCTCTGGTAATTGATTTCTGTTTAAAGTAAGTTTTGTGCTCTTTTGTTCATGGGTTCATAGTTCTTATGAGTGCTCTAGTTCTTGCTAGCTGGATTAGAGTAGTAATTGTTAGCATAAGCATGGTGCTTAGGTCATTGGTTACTGTGTTTGCTCCCTACTTTTATGGTTGTGTGATAGCAACGGGTGGTGACAACCCCATCTATCCTTTGTAGTCCACACCAAATTGAGTATGTTCTTAAATTAGTAGGACCATAGTCACATTGGTAGAGTAAACTTTCAATAGTTCTTTTATCATCTAGTGGTGTCCCAAAGTCAACATTAGAATCATCAGCCTTACTTTGCAAAGGGTCATAACCATACAAATCCTCTCTACTCATATCTTAAATCTTGATTGCTAGCCCTGGACAAACTAGAGTTTAGACGACACGCACGTTTCCCTGTGGATACGATATTTAGAATATTTCCAGGTGAAAACTACTTTGATACCCGTGCGCTTGCAGATATTGTCTTTGTGTGCCTCCATAGGTGACAACAAAGATCACTTAGCAACCACGCCAACCGGACCATGGAAGAAAACCTATCCCCCGTGTCAGCTCCTGATATTCCACTACCTACATTGGCCTTTTAGTAGAAATTATACTTCTACCTAATGGGGTGTGAGATCAAGCCTACCCATATAGACATGTGGTTGTACGAAATAACTCAGTAGGCGAGTGGGACTACGAACCGGTCCTTATGTGACCGAGGCGAGTATCTCCCACAAGATTCCTCTCCAGGCATCCTTGACATGGTAAACTACCTCCATAGTTCACCACCACTCACCCCATGTCGGAGTTTAGTTTTATGTTTAACAAGTTTTAAGTTCCATTACTATCCCTAAATCTATTCATAATGTGGAGCCCATAAAATAACAAGATAACCATTTATCTTAATCATATCACATTAACCGAGCTCATATTCTAGGGTAATAATCTTATAGTCATGTTTTAGCATTATAGTAGGTTAAATCAATATGGTAGAGAGGGGAGATAGGGCTTGCCTTCATCATTTTCACGTTCTGGTACGTCTACTGGATTCGGGTCGTTGTCCTCCTAACAATTATCGTCTTCTATCGGGCGTATCGGTCAAAATAAGACTACTGCTAACCACAAAAGAAAAGGGAAAAAGCAAACATGGAACACTATGGTGGTACTAGGTGTAAATGATAGAGTTGGATTTTAGATAAATTTTAGAGGTGGTTTCATGTAAAAAGGAGTTAGGTTTAAAAGTTGTATATTTTAGAAGTTTATCATATAGCTATTTAACTAGGTGAATTTTATATGCATTTTTTGGTGCATAAAATATGTGCAAACTACATGATTAAATTCCCTAATGCATCTAGTTTATTTATAAATTTTCTAAGAATTTTCTAAGTCAGGAAAATGTATTTTTAGCTCTCTATGTACACTAGCCGGGTGTACCCAACATTTTCTAAAGCATACACCGCGGTCTTTGTGTGGATGACAGGTGGGCCACCCAACCTATGTCAGTAGTGATGGCGGCTTTAGCATTATGGCCTCAGGCCCACGTGTTAGTGAGTAAGAAAAAAGAGAGAGGGGACGGACGGGGATGGAGGAATGACGACAATGTCGTTTCCACCTGGTCCCACATGGTAGAGACAGAGAAGGGGGCAGGGGAGATGGCGATGGATGGAGGTGGCCTCTGCGTCATCAGAACAAGGGAGGGGAGGCTCGGCTTGCTAGAGTAGGCCACGCCGGCGGCGTCGGGTGGCGGTGATGGTCGAGTGGCGGACGGAGCTCGCAGGGTCACATTACAGCCGGTGGAGGAATCTCCGACAGCAGTGGGTGCCCACGGTGGCGGTGGTGGCTCGTCGAAGGGGTCATAGCGGCGCCATGTGGTTGACTCAACCCTTTATGCCCTATCCTAAACAACTAACTACGTGTACGTGTGTGCGAGTGTGTGAGGAGTGTAGTGGTGGTAGTGGTGTGCCCTAGGGTGGCCTTGCTGGTGATGGCCGACGGCCATGGCAGCTCGGTGGAGTGGGGCGCACGTGGACAGCGCAACACAGAGACCTAAGCTCCCTACTAGCTATAGAAAATGGAAGAGAAGAAGCATGGGGACTCACCGATCACTCCAACCGGCCGACGTCGTAGTGGAGAAGGAGAAGAGGGGAGGTGGCGCTAATGGCACCGGTTAACTCCCAAATTGGAGGAAAATGGGAAAAAGTGGAAAGGAACAGGAGAGAGGGGAAGCGGAGGGGGAGATGGGGTGTTCCCGCCCTCAGTGGAGCTGATGGTGGAGAGGGCGAGGCGAGTGCGTTGCTAGCCGAGCCTATTTATAGGCCAGCTAGGCCAATGTCCCAACGGTGAGATATTTCTTGTGGCCATGCTTATCCACCACGTGCTCACATAGTTGACCTTGTTTGGTCACGTCACCATAGTTGGAACTTGCCCATGCGCACGTCAACGTGCCTTGGCGGCCACTCTGGTGGCTCGGCACGGAGGCGACGATGGCGCTGGCATTGATGAGCTCACAGTGACGGAGGAGAGGGAAGAGGAGGAGAAATGAGGGGCACCATGGGGTCTCGTTGTCACCATGTCACCACTGATCTCTGCTAGCAATGGGGTGGTACTGGCGGAGCATTGACGGGCGGCGCTGTGCCGCATACGGCTACCGGCCTAAGGTCAACGACAAAGCTGATGGGCGGGGCCTAGGCGTCAGCGGGAGGGAGAGGTGAAGATAGGAGTGCAGGCGAGGCTTGGGCCAGAGCTAGGCTGCGGCGGCCACAGTGCTACTGGGCTGGCTCGCGTAGGGGAAGTGAGGGAAGGAGGGATGGAGGTGGGTTGCTGCTATAGGTCGAAGGGAGGGAGAGGAGAGATTCAGCCCAAGTGGCTTTTTCCATTTTCTAATTCCTTTTTCTCTTTCCCAGCTCAAGTATGCATATGTTTAAATGGTTTTTAAATTCAAATTTGAATGCATGAGTGTGCAAAAATGTACCACCATAAGTTCAATAAGACTAGTAGACATTCACACATCAAGTTTTATTTTCTTTTGTTAATTTATTTGTAAAAATTTTCTATGTTGGTTATACATGCTAGCTCCTATGCAATGTTTTAAAAAGTTCAAATTTTTAGTGATTTTTAAACTAGGTCAAATTTTTGGGTGTTACAAACCTACCCCCTTAAAAAGAATCTCGTCCTCGAGATTTGAGCTGATCCTCGAATAAATAGGGAAATTGCTTTTTAAGATCATCTTCTATTTCCCATGTGGCTTCTGCCTCTGTACGATTACTCCATTGTACCTAACAAAATCTTACTGTTGTCCTCCTGGTTTGTCGCATGACCATATCCAATATCTTAATTGGTCTTTCTTGATACTGTAAGTCTGGTTGTAAGTCCATGGCTTCCATAGGTGCTTGTTCTTCCGGTACCCTCTGGCATTTCTTTAGTTGTGACATGTGAAATACATCATGTATGTCTGACATCTCTAGAGGTAACTCCATGCAGTAGGCCATTGTTCCAATCTTCTCAATGATCTAATATGGTCTAATATATTGTGGGGCTAATTTTTGTCTGACTTGAAATCTTCAAGTACCCCTGATGGGTGATACCTTTAAGTAGACAAAATCTCTAGGTTGGAGTTCTAGCAGTCTTCTCCGGGTATCTACATAACTTTTCTGTCTACTTTGTGTGGCCTTCAAATTTTCTTGGACTTTGGCCACTTGTTCCTCGGCTTCCTTAATCATGTTGGGACCAAATAGGCTTCTTTCTCCGACCTCGGACCACACTAATGGTGTTTGGCATTTCCTTTCGTACAATGCTTCGAATGGTGCCATCTTCAAGCTTGCTTGGTAGCTGTTGTTGTAGGAGAATTTTGTGAACAATAGACTCTTCTCCTAGCCTTTTCCATAGGTTAGTACACAGGCTCACAAACATGTCTTCTAATATCTAGTTCACTCTTTCTGTCTATCCATCGGTTTGTGGATGATAGGATGAGCTATAATCTAGGCATGTTCCTAAAGCTTTGTGTAGGCTTTTCCAGAATCGAGCAGTGAATTGAGTACCTCTATTTGAAATTATTTGGCTTGGTACTCCATGTAATCTAAGGATGTTGTCAATATATAGTTGCGCTAACTTGTTACCCTTATAATCAGTCCTTACTGGAATAAAGTGTGCCACTTTCGTCAATCGATCTACTATAACCCATATGGATCGTGTCCATTTGGTGTCCTAGGCAATCTCACTATGAAATTCATGCTGATTTCATCCCATTTCCTCACCGGGATGTGCAATGGCTGAAGTAGTCCTGTGGGTCATTGATATTCTGCCTTGACTCTCTACATGTATCACATTGGGTGACATATTCTGCAATATCTCCTTTCATTCTAGTCCACTAGTATCTTTGCTTGAGATCCATGTACATCTTGGTTGATCCTGGGTGGATAGAATATGCTAAATGGTGGGCTTCATCTAATATTAACCTTTGGAGTGTTTCATCCTTGGGCACGCATATCCAGTCTTCATACCATAACTTCTTTTGTTTGTCGCCTCTGAGTCCTAGAAGTTCCTTCTTACTACTTTTCCCTTTGAGTTGTTGTATTTCTTCATCCATGTCTTGGGCTTGCTTCATCTGATCTTCCAAGGTCGGTTGTACATGTAGGACATTTAGGATACCTTGCGATACAATTTGTAGATTCAGTTGGTGAACTTCTTGTGCTAACTCTGGTCTTCGGTTTAAGATCGTCATGTGGTGACAATATGCTTTTCTGCTTAATGCGTCTGCAACTACATTTGCTTTCCCCAGATGGTATCATACACTTAGGTTGTAATCCTTGATCAATTCCAACCATCTTCTCTATCGTAGGTTCAAATCTGGCTTGGTGAAGATATACTTCAAACTCTTGTGGTCTATAAATATCTCCAATTTGTTTCTGATGAGATAGTGTCTCCATATCTTTAATGTGTGCACTACAACTGCTAGTTCCAAATCATGTGTTGGGTACTTTTCCTCATGTTTCTTCAGTTGTCGGGAGGCGTAGGCAACTACTTTATCATCTTGCATGAGGACACATCCTAATCCTTGCCGAGAGGCATCACAGTATACTATAAAGCTTTGGTGTATGTCTAGTAGTGTGAGTATTGGGCCTGTGGTTAACTGGGTCTTCAACTCTTCGAAACTCTTCTCGCATGCTTTTGTCCACTTGAATTCCATTCCTTTTTGCGTTAGAGCAGTCATGGGTCTTGCGATCTTTGAAAATCCTTCAATAAATCTTTGATAGTAGCCCGCAAATCCTAGACTACGAACTTCTATCACATTCATCGGTTGCTTCCATTCTGATATGGCCTTAACCTTCTCTGGGTCTACCTTTACTCCTTCCGCAGTAATGATATGTCCTATAAAGGTGACTTCTTGTAGCCAAAATTCACATTTGCTAAACTTGGCTTATAGCTCATGTGCTCATATAGCTTGTTCAATAGTACTCTCAAATGTTGTTCATGTTCTTCAGCACTTTTTGAATAGATAAGAGTGTCATCGATGAACACCACTACAAATTTATCCAATTCTTCCATGAATACTTTGTTCATTAGATTCATGAAATATGCTGGGGCATTGATTCGTCCAAACGGCATTATGGTGAACTCATACTGTCCATAGCGGGTCACAAATGCGGTCTTCAGTATATCATTGAGCCGAATCTTCAGCTAATAGTAGCCTAATCTCAGATCTATCTTGAAAAAATAATTCACATCTTTTAGTTGATCGAATAGGTCATCAATTCTTGGTAGAGGGTTCTTGTTCTTGATGGTGACTTAATTGAGTGACCGATAGTCAAAACACATTCTAAGACTGCCATCTTTCTTCTTTCACGAACAAAACTGGTGATCCCCAAGGGGATGAGCTTGGTCTGATGTATCCTTTCTTTTGTAACTCTCATAATTGTTTCTTCAATTCTTCCAACTCATTGGCTGCCATTCGGTAGGGTCTCCTTGCAATGGGTGAGGTTCCGGGATTAGATAAATTATAAACTCCAAGTCTCTGTCAGGTGGCATTCTAGGTAACTCTTTAGGGAGCACATTGGGGTATTTCACATACAACTGGTACTTCTTCAATGCTTGTTGCCTATATACTGCAAACCATTGGTTCTGCTTTGGGAGCTTGAGGGTGACATTCTACTTTTAATCCTTTGTGATTCATTAGGGTTACTGTTCTGTCGTTGCAGGACATAGTGCCATAGTGTTTCTTTAACCAATCCATTCCTAGTATTATATCCAAACCTTCTATCTTAAGTACTACTAAATATACTTGAAATTCTAGTCCATCTATCATTGTCTTCACTCAAGGGCTTTTGAGGGTGCATTTGAGCAGAGCTCCGAGGGTTCAAATCAAGAGAGGGGTGGGGAGTAACACGGTTCTTTAGCTATTTCTAAGCACAAAACAAGCAGAAACAAACAAATGTGAAGCGCCAGAATTAAACAACACGGTTGCAAGAGTGGAGTTTACTATAAACTCACCATACATGACATCAGGTGCTATTTGTACTTCCTCTGCATTAACATGGTTCACACGGCCTTGCACAAAATTTGGGGCATTCCTTCTAGGTGGTCTAGAGTTCTGAGGTGCTGTGCATCTAGTTCCTGAGGCGGCTATCTCGTTACTAGCTATAGACTGAGTAGGGGCAGAGTTTGCAGCTTTAAGAGGGCATTGGGCTACGCGATGTCTTGGCTATTAACATCCTAAAGAAGTATCCATTGTTGTATTATTTGTACTCTTGGGTTGGTTGTTGTTGTTGTCGCTATTGCTAATGGTGTTGTTCTTGTAGTTGGATATGGTCTACGAAGTGTTGGGTCCGGATGTCCTTACTGCATAGTTGGTTGATACCTTGTGGGTGCGGTGTTGTTGGTGCAGACTCGTTGTGTCCTTTCTTGTTGGCGAGCACGTTGTATTAGGAATTTGCGCATCCATTCTCCTTCACCTCTGACACATTCTTCTTCTAATAGGAATGTGCGATTCATTAGTGTGTTGAAGTTAGGGTAGATGTGAGTGACCATTTGTTCTCTTAGGGATGCGTTGAGTCCTCTCCTAAAACACTTCTGCTTCTTCTTATCTGAGTTAACATCTTCTGATGCATAACGTGCTATCTTCATAAACTTCCTGATGTACTGATTTACTGTCATTGGACCTTGTCTCTGGGAACAAAATTCTTCTGCTTTTATCTCCATGATTTCTTTGGGAATGTGATATTCATGGAATTTCTCCATAAACTCTTGCCATGTGATAGCTTCTGGCTCATTAGCTGCATCTTGGTAGTTTTCCCACCATTCACCAGCGACTCCTACCAGTTGGTGTGTGGTTAAAATAACCTTTTCTTCATCAGTGGCTCGTATTGCATTTAATTTCTTGGTGATTGTTTGTAACCAATCATCTGTTGACAATGGGTCATCTTCTGCACTATCGAAGGTTGGTGGGTGAAGTCTCATAAATGCTACCATTTTTTCTTGTCCATTACCATTATCCTGTCTTCTTGCAAGATTTACAAATAACCATGTATGTCGATCCATCACTTCTGCCAATGTTGGCAGGGGTGGCGGGGGTTCATCCCCTTGCACTAGGTCATTTCCAACATTTTGCTCAACTTCTTATTCACCTTCTTCATGTACTTCTTCTACAATTGGGTTATTATCCTCTGGTGGTTACTCATGCCCATGCCTAGGATTATGATTTTCATAATTGCCTCTGTTTTGCCTGCCTCTAGGTTGTGGTGCAACTGGCTCTTCTTCTCATGAACCTGCCTTTCGGTGGCCCTTTCACGGTGATCCCGAATCCAATAGAACCTCCTTTCCATCTGTTGCCATGGGGCGGCAAGGATGAGAAGACATCCTCCAGGATTTGGGTGCAAGAAAATAAAATAACAAGCAAACAAAAACTCACAAGCATAAACAAACACACAATACATATCACACGAACTGTCATACATATATGATACAAGGGTGTATCATACAACAACTGCTAGAGTGATTACTACATGACTACTCGTACTTCTAATGACATCGAAGCGATACTAGGTGTACTACTACTACTCGAAATACTAGACATTACTACTAGCTACTATAGTTCCCATTATTTATTCTACATGAACTATATCTTGCGGAGTTCCCATCATGAGGTCCACATGTATGTCCCTTAGCATCTAGTCCTAAAAAAACTTGAGAGGGTCAAATGGTCTTTGCATCCCTAGCAGTCTTCGTGCTGTTGTGGGTGGTTGATTCTTCAGTAGGCTCTCCTACTTTTCCATGCCTTTAGCCGTTCAAGGGCCTTCGGTAGCTCTTGCTTGCATTGTTCCTTTTCTTCTCTCATGGTTGACAGCTTTGAGTTTAGCATGAGTAGCTCCGTCCCTAGTGCTTGCACTTCAGCTTCTGCTTCCTTAAGTTTGGTGTTCTTTATCTTCAACTCTATTTCCTGGTTCTTGTAGAGTGTTGAGGGCATGTAGGTGCTTGGCTATAGTCATAAGGGGGTACTCTGGCACTTGTGGCTTCACCTTTTCCATTGCCTTAATCTTCTTATGCCAAACAAGAGGAGTCTGATCCATCACTGAAAAGAACTTTGCATGAGTGTTGTTGACTTCTGCTTCATACTCCTGACAAATGTTCATGAGAGCCCGTCGTGCTACAATCTGACATCTGTCACTCAATTCTCTTCCAATTGTTGGGATGCATCTGACCCTGAACTCAGTGTTTGTTGGATGCTCAATAATATGCAGGTGCATCTCACACTTAAGTACACCCTCCACATCGCACTCGCAATAGTAGTACATGGGAGGCTTAGTGTAATCCAAGCGCTGAAGTGCCTCCCAAAGGAGCGGTGGGAATCCTCCATCGGTCAAACAGTCCGAACATTCTCATATGTCATCCATTGCTTCAAAATTCATCACAAGGGTTAGAACATTTTGTGACAAAAATGAGAAACGACAATGAGAAGGGTTCATTGCCTTTGCTATTATTAGGTTTCCGGTTATTCCTATTGCTATAAAACTATCTAACACATTCCAATCATAGGGCTTTGTCTTACAGTCAAGCTCACCTTTAATACCACTTCGTCGGCCCCTCAATTTGAGAGTCCTAAGTGCATCCATATTTGTGCCAGGATCACACACAAATCACAAGAATGGTACACAAATATATAATAAAAGGTTCCGAGCTTTATTGATATCTAGAAATAAGGTCTTACAATAGTGGCCCAAAGGGGGCACAGTCATAGACTACATATCTAGTGGAAGACTATGGTCATGAAGCGGTGTTATTGGTGGTCTCTAGAGCGGGATTATTATATAGCGAAGTGGTGTCCTATTTCACAGGAAACTTGAGCGCTATTGAAACCCTAGCCTCGATGTCATACTCTTACGAATGAATCTCCTAGCAGGAACTCTAATCCTTGTGGTACGCTTCTTCATTGAAGTCATAGTCTTCTTCTATGCTGAGGTCTGAGTCAACAACGGGTGAGTACTTACGTACTCAGCAAGCCCTAACCAGAGGGTGGAAATAGAAGTGTAGTGGTGATTATAAATAAAGGTTGGGTCCTAGCGGAGTATTACCATTCCTACCAGTACCCATATTAGCATCGATTCCATTACTAGCGTCATTACACATAAAAAGTAAAACTAATCATAGTATCCCATCCTAGCATTTGCCCATTCCAAGGACATGGCTATTTAAATAGGTTTAAGTAACTCTGCAGAGGTGTACAAATTTCCCCACACAATAGGTGCAACCTCATCCATGATCAGTGGATGAAATAGACCTAACGAGACCTCATACATGAATATACACGACCTTAGATGTCCATATAACTCTACTACGGCATCTCGGGGCTTGGAAACACAAAACTGAGAAAATACCAAATCCCCCGAAACATGATGATAACAAATCATCACAAAAGAAAATCGTGGCTCGAATATGGCCAAGAAAACAAGGGCTTGAACGCGGCCTAAAAGCTTAACGTGGAAGATCACATAGCAACCATACCAACCGGACCATGGAAGAAAACCTATCCCCCGTGTCGGCTCTTGATATTCCGCTGCCTACATCGGCCTCCTAGTAGAAATTATACTTCTATCTAATGGGGTGTGAGATCAAGTCTACCCATATAGACATGTGGCTGTACGAAATAACTCACTAGGCGGGAGGGACTACAAACCGGTTCTTATGTGACTAAGGCGAGTATCTCCCACAAGATTCCTCTCCAGGCATCCCTGCCATGCTAAACTACCTCCATAGTTCACCACCACTCGCCCCATGTCGAGGTTTAGTTTCAGGTTTAACAAGTTTTAAGTTCCATTATTATCCCTAACTCTATTCATAATGTGGAGCCCATAAAATAACAAGAAAACCATTTATCTTAATCATATCACATTAACTGAGCTCATATTCTGGGGTAATAATCTTATAGTCATGTTTTAGCATTACAGTAGTTTAAAGCAAGATGGTAGAGAGGGGAGCTAGGACTTGCCTTTGTCGTTTTCACCTTCTGGTACGTCTATGAAATTTGGGTCCTCGTCCTCCTGACAATTACCGTTGTCTATCGGGCGTATCGGTCGAAATAAGACTACCGCTAACCATAAAAGAAAAAGGCAAAAGCAAACAAGGAACAATATGGTGGTACTAGGTGTAAATGATATAGTTGGATTTTAGATAAATTATAGAGGTGGTTTCATGTAAAAAGGAGTTAGGGTTTAAAAGTTATATATTTTAGAAGTTTATCCTGTAGCTATTTAACTAGGTGGAATTTTATATGCATTTTCTAGTGCATAAAAATATCTGCAAACTACATGATTGAATTCCCTAATGCATCTAGTTTATTTATAAATTTTCTAAGAATTTTTCTAAGTCAGGAAAATGTATTTTTAGCTTTCTGTGTCACTAGTCGGGTGTGCCCAACATTTTCTAAAGCGTACCCCGCGCTTTGTGTGTGGTGTGTGTGTGGATGATTGGTGGGCCACCCTACCTACGTCTGCCGACATAGGCATCGGTGTTATGGCCTTGGGCCCACGTGTTAGTGAGTAAGAAAAAAGACAGAGGCAGGCAGACGGGGATGGAGGGATGATGACAACACTGTTTCCACCTGGTCCCACATGGTGGAGACAGAGAAGGGGGAGGACGTGAGATGGCGATGAACGAAGGTGGCCACCGCGTCGTTGGAATATGGGAGGGGACGGGAGGCTCTCCAGAGTTGGCCATGCCAGCAGTGTTCGGCTCTACAAATGAGGACTAGCTCAGGATGCTGCACGACTGGGTTCAGCGGTATTCATTTGGGAAAAACTACCTTATTGAAATCACAACAAGAAGAAAAGTATCACCAATAGAAAATCGATCTCTAGTCCCAATTAGGAAACCCTTTTATTCCCTGTTTCCCATCTAGGACTAGATATATGGGACAAAAGGGCATGACTCTTTAGTCCTGGTTGCCTTGAACCCAGACTGTCCTCTGAGTGTAAAAAAATAATACCTCCCAACCCTGCACCTCGTGGGATTCAATCCTGAGACCTCATGCATTGCCTCACGCATACCTTTCCACCCCACCTACATAGCACGTGTGTCTATAAATGGGATGCTTTCCTTTTGAACTAACTCATCGGCGGACCTTTAGTCTAGGTAGATAACACCAATAGGGACTAAAGGATCTACATTATTCTAGGTTGGTGTCATCAACCAACCAGGACTAAAGGGTCGATGCTCTTTAGTCCGGGATGGTAACACGAATCGGGACTAACGTAGACCCTCTAGTCTGGGTTAGTGTTGCCAATCGAGATTGTTGACGGTCACTAACACCAATTATAAACCGTCAACATAACCTGCATATATAATTAATTCCATCACCAAACATAGGTATAGGGGTTTAAACTAATGAATTCCATGTGCTTTGATGAATATTTGTATGCAGGAGGATTTATCCGAAAAATAGTGACGATAACAAGCAAGCAAACTGACGATAACAAGTGATTCTATTCATGAAAACTGTGAAAGACAACTCTAGAAGGTTACAAAAGACACCAAGATTAAGCGTGGGGGAGGCCGCCCGGCCCAGCCCAGGGCCTGCTCGCCTTCTGCCGCCTCGTACTCCTTCCTACGATCTACTTCGTTAATTTTAAGACGGTTTTAGGTCGGTTTATCCAACATTGGTTGAGGGAGGTGACGCGGATCGATGATGTGGCAATTTCTTGGCTGCTACTCCATCTCCCCCTTATATAAGGATGCCGAGACCCCCTCCAGGAGGCCATCTCTCATTCAGATCAAGACACAACACAAGAGAATTAGGGCTAGACTCTCCAATGTAGTAGATTAGTTCTAGTTGAGAGTAGTTGAGCTACGCTCAAGTTCTAGAGAATTCTTTGGAGGTCTGGTATATCTTTGTATCTTACCTTTGCAAGACTTATGTTTTAATATATTTATCTTCTCTATTTACTTTTATGTCTTTCATGTGTATAGTTAATCTAGTTATCATATCTTTGCATGGGATCTCTGCTCGCATCGAGTGCTTTAGTTATCATATGTGACTAGAGTAGCAATGCATAGTATAGATATGGTGTCTGGACTATAGGTTACCTAAGATTGCACCCAACCTCACGGATAGTTGTGGTAGCCCCAGGTGGTGACAGCCCTAACGCCCGACGTAGTCCACCACGTTGGGGTTGGTGTTTTTAGGACTGTAGTCAGAGCTTCCTAGCCCCTTTCTTATCCCTTTCTGTGGCTAGTGTTCTGATGTCCCATAGTGTTATTGTGTATGATCACTTTTATCTACCCATGCTTCAGTTACCATCCGGCCTAGACTAGAACAGAACCAGAGTAATAAAGAAGTATCCAGGAACCTTGAACTCATCCGTTGTCCTCTCAATCTAGCTATGCTACTCATTTATCATGGAATTGTCCTATTTGTGTATCATTATTCATAACTCTTATCATTTATCACTTACCTCCACTTTAGTCTAGTTGATATATTAAGTTAGTAGATGCATGATGGTGAATTATCGGTTTCTTTAACCATTGTTTCCCTATAGATAAGTACGATACTCTGGAATATTTCTAGGTAAAAGCTATAACGGTATCCGTGCGCTTGCGGAATTTTCTGTGTGCGTTATAAAATACCAACAGGGACTAAAGGTCCTCCGACGCTCAAGAAACTTGGACCTGGGACTAATGAGGCCCAACTGTAGCTGAGACTAATGTGCTAGATCGAAGGTCTGTTCTCTACTAATTCATACAATGATTAGTTCCACAATTTAGGCAGCCACTTTATTATTTATTAAAACAAGATGATAGATGTGTTAAACTATTTGTTAGCTCAATGGACACAATACCAGCATTATTCGAATTACATAAACAAGAAATCAGTAGCTCAGAAACGTCATACATACGGCCATAGAATATGTTTGCGCAGAAAATGTAGAAGGCAGTACTGAACTGTTTTATGGGATAGTGTATATCTTGCGCCTGCATGCCACCTTTTAGATCTTCTTGTAGTAAAGACATAATCTGTCAATGGACTGCTGAGTTGTACTAGTTTTGGTACTGTGCCGAATACCAGAGCCTGTGTGTCTAGGAAAAATTTCACCCCTTTAAGCTCCGTCACCGTGCCATCACTTGTTACATGAATGGGGTAACTGAGCAGGTGCCCATGGAGGTTATCCTCCAGGTTATCACTGGTGTACATCTTCCAAAACTCGTCAGCCCTCTGACACACTTGAGGCCACCCGGGTCCTGGAACTGTCGAAAATGTAGGCAATTTTCAGATTAAAACCAGAATATAAATCATGATGATCTCATATACTAGCATGTTAAGCCCTAACATACTAGTCAGATTGAATAGCATAAACAGCGACATGATGAACAACAGACATACAACAATTACGGATTTGATCATGTTGTGTGTAGCTTTGGTTTGCAGAGAGAGACTGTAATACCCTAAAATTTACTCCTTTTGAAATAGATGAAAAATGATTTAATTTTGCATTTTTGTGTTCATGAAAACATAGGAAAATAATTTTTTTCATTCAATTAAAATTTATTATAAGGTTTAGCAACTTGTTTTTTTGCATACATGCTGGTACATCTGATTTATTGTAATGTGTGGCTTTGTCTAGCGCTCAAAATGATTCAAATTGTGTTTAAAAAGGATTTACAAAAGACTTTGAAACAAAAGAAAAAGGGAAAAAAATAGAAAACTCTCTCTCTTTCTCTCTCTGCTGTTTTTGTCATCCAAGCTTAGATCTGCGGCCTAGTTCAAAACTTGACCATGGTCAACAGGTGAACATCGGGCAGCCGGGGAACTTTTTGCAAAAGTGTCCCTCGATTTTCCCAAAATTATGCCCACCGTCACTGATCTAGATTCAAAAACTGATTTTAATTATTTTTATGCAGAAAATAATGCCCGCCGGCCCCAACGAAGTGCCACTACTCTTGTTTTAAGCATAAAATCTCCATTCTAACTCCGTTTTGCATAGATTCATAACAACGTAATATACATTATAGTAACGATGTTTAACATGTTATGAAATATTAATTTGATTAATCTATATTAACTTAGTTTTCCAATTAAAGCAACTTAGGCTTTTCACCTCAGTCTTTTGTAAATAAGATAAGATTAGTCCTATGTTGGTTTTCCAATACAAATATAATCCGACTAAACTCAATTTAGATATTTCTCTGAAATATCTTGTACATGTTTTATATAATTAAAATAAATTAAGCCCATAGTTTTCTTTTTCTCCTTTAAAAGTAAATCTTTTGATAGTCGTTCTTTCGCGCTATACCTTCTATTAGAGTGCTTTTCGCGTCTGTGTGCTCATAGCAATACATAAATTAGTTTTCAAACATTTTTTTTAATTGGTGTAATGTTCTAATCTAGTCATATTAGTATGCTATGAATGTCTGTTCAGATACTTGTGTGGTGCTTTGTGATCTTGTCCAGTCAGTGAGCTATATGTTGTGAACAAGGAGCAAATCTTTGAAGGTTTGGACTAGAAGAGAATATTTGAGTTTAAGGCAAGTATAACATATGATCATCCTTGTTGCCCTATTCACTTTAATAACAATTTAATCATATGCATGTGTCTATCTTGATAACCGTAGGAATTTATCCTAGCTATTGATATCTTGTTTCCTTGTCACTTTGGGAATTATATGCACATGGGTAGTTGATGCTAGCGCTCAATTAATTATGATCATGAACTGAAAACTTGATTAATGGGATATGCAATGAAAAATAAAAGATGCTTTTTAGCAATGTGAATTAAAGGGTGAGAGCATTTGGCTTTATACATGATGTTATTGTCCTCCCTAAGGACTTATCTGTAAGTGATCATCTGGGACTTATAGTACAACCATGAGGCCTACGTTTTTTTTGCCACCGTGGCCTCGCTCTCCCACCGCTGTGGCCACCAGATTGCATATCTTTAGATGAGGACATTTTCTTGCTTATTAGTGGTTACCTTTATAACGTAAGAGGGGCTTGCTGAGTCGGGTATAGTGCAGTCTCCATCCTTATGTGTAGAGCATGCACATAATGTGCCATTTGGAAGGGGGCTTTACATCTGCTTGCCAATTAGAATCCAAGTGGCCCTAACTTGTTAGACGAACCTTTAAAAGACTTTATAGTGAACTCTGCCGGCCTTCCTTAGAAGTGAGTCAGGAGGCTAGCTACCTTGGGTGAAAGGGTAAATCACGGCTCATGGTTAAAGTGTATAACCTCTGCAGAGTGTAAAGCTGTTATAATAGCTGTGCTCACGGTCACGAGCGGCATTGAATTCTTTATGGAACAATGACAAATGATTGCCGATGTTTTTAAATGCTATTCATTATTCATGTTATCAGTTTCATATGATTAATTGGGGCAATTGTTAAACTTGTTGCTACAAATGCTAAAATTGTGACTCATTAAAAGCTAGTCGAAGTACTCCAGTGTCAACCTTCCGATCCTCATGAACTAAACCAGGGCTCGCTACTCTTCCTCTGCGCCGATGACGCCAACCTGGCTTCCGCGGCAGCCGTGCTCCAGGATACGCTCTCCGACCTGCTCACCGCCGGGCAGCCGATCTGGCACATCGAGTCGGACACGAGGCTGCTTATCGGCGTCGACGTAGATCGAGCTGTCCAGCTCACCCAAGCTCGGAGAGTCAGAGGAGAGAAGAAACGGGAGGAGAGGAGGACCTGACAAGTGGGCCCCACATGTTGGGTTGACATCAATACACAATCAGCGTGCCACGTCAGAGCGGGTTAGGACCCATTTGGACCTGGATGGTACTCGAAGCCATGTTGATGGACTCAGAAATAGCATTTTCATAGCAGAGGAAACACCTCGTGCCAAGTTGAAGGACCGGTCATGAATTTTCCTCTTACTATTATTAGCTGCAGTAATTAAGTACGTATTGGTCACTACAGCAGAGAAGGACATCACTGGCAGTTCAAAACCCCCCTTCACTGGCAGATTTTGAACCGCTATAACCAACTCGGCAGTGATGAGCTGATCACATCACTGCCGGTTATGCCAAACCGGCAGTGATAGCTCATGTATCACTGCCGGTTCGTGTTACAAACCGGCAGTGATACTTGAGCCATCACTGTCGGTTGTTTTAACTAACCAGTTGTGTAGATTATATTATCACTACCGGTTTTCTTTGAACCGGTAGTGATATACTTTTCACAATTTGAATTTTAATAATTGTTTTATTTTCATTTCGAGGGGAGGGTGGTGGGGTGGGAGGTCGGGGAGGTGGAGGTGGTTGCTATCGATCAATTTGATATTGATGTGAAGGTGGTTGTTGATCAGCGACAATACAAACCCATCAACATTTATATTACAAAAGTTTCAAAAAAAAACTTTAAGTATCGAATTAAGAGTCGCATTACAATAGCCTATCAATATGGTCTCTTCCGTACTGCGCCTTGTACTTCTTAGTCCTCACAATGGAGAATGATCCTTTCTTGGTCAATATCTCGTCCATCACAAACCTTGCTATCTCCTCTTGAATTCCTCTCATCTCAAAATCTAGCAACTGGTTGTGATTGTTTGCTTTGCGCTGTAATTGAAGCAAGATGATATTGAGATGCACAAACTTAAGACAAAACAATAGAAATGGGATGCCTACGTACCATGTCATCTCCCTTATTTGTTTTTGCGCCAAAGTATTTTAGCATTGCCCACATCACATAGAACCCGCATTCGTTGTTCCCCATCGGTTGATCTAGGGTCTTGAGATCCTCCATATACTTTACACTGAATGGGGCACTCCATTGCTTTTGCATCTTGCTATCAAGATTTTTCCAATTAGGTAATGCCTTCATTCTATGTTACATTGTAAATGAAGTGTGAAGACAGAGGACATTACAATATCCTATGTGATTAGAAAGTGTTGTGATATTGGGTTCACTTACTTATTCAGCACTTTGACTAGGGGGTCGATAAGAGAAAGTGGCTTTTTCTTTGAGTCCCACACCTCGATATATGAATCTTCAAGATAGATATCTACGAGGATGAAATGGTTGATGCAATCACAAAGTCCATGTTATTTAATGACATATCAAGAAAAGAAACACTAAAATAAGGGTCGAGAACACATACTCGCAGTTGTAGGGTAGGAGTACGTTTGTTTTGTTGTTTCTGAACATCTTTTCAAACTCAATCTTCAAACTTGTTGGTACATAGTCATCTTCACCAGGGGCGGTGCATGTTGTCTCATTTACAAATATGGGATCCAAGAAGTATATATTGCTCAATTGCTTCTTTAGGCACCATTTTGCCATACACCTGCATAATAAACATATGATATATTCAAATGCAAATCACGTAGTTTATTATAACATTTTGAGGGTAGGGTACTTACATAGACCATATATTCAAACTCAATCTGCGTATCGAGCGAGCGTCGTTGGAAGAGCTGAAAGAGGTGTTCATAATAAATAATATGCACGTTTCTTTAGGATGATTAAAAATCAGCCCGGGAGGGATGCAAACTTTAAAACCGACACAGTCTCCGTTGGCAGTATCCAGGGAGTAATAATCATGCAACTGTCGCATGTATGTTGGCAAATCTCTATACTCTTGTTCGGTGGCGACCAAAGGATTGCCTCTTGAATACTTGTATGCGACCGTGGCTTTTTCAAAATCTCTCGTTCCGTAATACAACTCCGTGGCCCTCTCCATGGATACGCCCATGTTGTTGGCCAAGTTCTGTATCTCTAGCAATTCTTTGGTGTGTATTTCTCTAGCTCTGATTTGATTACTCTCTTTGTTGTGTTGCCTTTCAAATTCGGTCTGTTGTCTCCACTTAGGTAGACTGGCTATTCAATTAAAGAAGGCAACGACGGCTTTCTTGCTTGGAGGCTCCACAGTCGGGTCCTTCATGTTACTCGTAATGCTAGCATCCACCTTCTTTTTACTTGTCTAGGGAGCATTACCAACCGAAACTGATGACCTCTTGTGTTGCGAGGTCGAACCTGATCGCACTTTGGATTTTCGCGGAGGAGGAGGAGGTGTCTTCTCCTTTGGCTGTGGAGGAGGTGGAGGAGGTAGAGGAGGTGTTTTCTCCTTTGGCGGTGGAGGAGGTAGAGGAGGTGTTTTCTCCTTTGGCGGTGGAGGAGGTGTCTTCTCTTTCAAGGCAGGAGAGGGAGAATGAGGATCTTGCAGAGAAGAGAAACCTCTTGGCGGCGGCGATGCCGATGATTCACTGTCATCCTCATCATCCGAAGATGGCTGCTCATCCAGCTTGATGAAGCGTTTGCACCAAGCCACATGAGTGCCCAAGTTGTGAACAAGACGCGGCCTATCTTCCTCCACTGGGAAATCAATGTGTATCTTATTGTACTTCTTATCCAAGATCTTATCAATGCTGACCCTGGCATACCCGGGTGGCATTGGCTTGCCATGAATGATGTCGTCTCCTCTTGAAAATGCTTGTCCGACCGCCACCTTGTCTTTTGTCCACTACTGATGGATGTACAACCTGACATTAATAGGTCCAGTGATGTTGTCCACCGGATAAGGAGCATTGACCTCTTCTTCGTCAAGCATAGGGGTTGAGCCACAGCTACTGCGACCCTTGGGCACTGGGCTATTCAAAGTCAGGATAGGCTGCGGTTGTGTCGAACACATGGATTGCATAGCTGACATAACTCGTGCATCAACTTGAGCAGCTATCCGTGCTTCCATGTTATCTTCGATTTCCTTTCGAAACCTTTGGAGCTCTTCTTCTCTTTGCGTTCTAGCCCTCGCCCGGCTCCTATAGGATGAAGATTCACCTTTGAATGCTTTCACCCAAGGAACATTCCCGGCTCCTCTAGTGCGACTGGGGTGCTCCTTGTTTCCAAGTGCTTGTGTGAGCACGTCATTTTCTCTATTAGACTTGCAGTTTCCTCTATTCACTTCCTTAGTTAAGGTTGAAATCCTCTGGAGGAGATTGCTGACGGGTTCACTACTGGCATTGGCACAGTAGCCAGTTGGCACTTTGAGATCATTGAAGAAAGAAATAAGCATGGCCTTTTCTTCCTTTTTCAGTGTCCATGATGCCACCAAAAGTTTCAAGTGGCCATCCTCAAGAGTTATTGGGTGCAACTCCTTCCTGAGGCCCAGGTGTTACATGTCCAAGCGTGTCACGAGAGAATCCTTTGTTGTTCCCCCGGTGTTCATCAACATGTTAAGTGTGTTACCGCACACGTTTTTAGTTATGTGCATTGGATCAAGACAGTGACGTACACTCAAAAGTGGCCAATAAGGTAGTTCCCAAAAGATTGATTTTTTCTTCCAGATACTATCGGCTGGCGCTGGTACTGCACCTTCCCCCTTCCCAAGGACAACATCTGTGAGTTTGCTTACTTGTTTAAGTATCTGTTTCCCGTCTCGATACTTTGGAGGTCCATGTTTCTCAGTAGTCCTATTAAAATCTTTTCTATTCCTGCGGTAAGGGTGATCCCTTCGTAGGAACCTACGGTGTCCAATATAGACCATCTTCTTGTTTTCTGGTAGATGTATAGCATCAGTCTCATCCAAGCACTCGACACACCCAATGTATCCTTTTGTCTTCTCTCCAGACAAGCAACCTCGCCCTGGCAGGTCAGTGATTGTAGCGATAAGTATAGCCTTTATCGTGACATGTTCTTTTTTGTACTCATCTCAAACATCCTTCACACCCGTCTCCCACATCTGTAGTAGTTCATCAATCACTGGTTGTAGAAGCACATCGATATCATTACCAGGTTGTTTTGGCCCTTGGATTAGTAGTGGCATCTGGATGTATGACCGTTTCATACAAAGCCAGGGTGGAAGGTTGTATATACATAGCGTCACTGGCCAAGTGCTATGATTGCTTATAACCTGGTCAAACGGATTCATCCCATCTGTGCTCAAACCTATCCAAAGATGCCTTACCTCTCCACCGATGTTCTTATAGAACATAGTGTTGATAGTCCTCCAGTCCGACCCGTCGGCGGGGTGCCTCAACATTGTATCTTTCTTACGCTCTTCGTCGTGCCAACGCAATAGTTTGGCTGACTTTGCATTTGCAAACAACCTATGCACTCGTGGAGCTATAGGAAAATACCATACGACCTTTATGGGCCCTCCTCTGGTCTTGCTTCCCTGATTTGACAGCCCTTGCTTGTATCGGGGAGCTTTACACTTGGGACACGCATCCAAGTCTTTGTATTTTTCTCCACGGTATAATATGCAATCGTTGGAACACGTGTGTATTTTCTCAACCTCGAGGTCGATTGGGCAAATCATTTGCTTGGCCAGGTAAGTCTTTTCTGGTAACTCGCTACCCTTCGGGAGCAGTTTATGTAGTATACCTAACAAGCTATCGAAGCCTTTATCACTCAATCCATTCGTTGATTTGAACTCTAATAGCATGATGTTGGCTTCCAGTTTGCTTATTGGGCAGGTCGGATACAATGGTGTTTTGCATCCTTTCTCATGATCTCCAGTTTTTTCAACTGTGTAGCACTAAGGAATCCGCCATGCACATCATGTAGAAACTATGAAATGCCATTATTTTCCTCTGTGTCGTCAACTAATGTATTCCTAAACACATTATCGTTGGTAGGCACAGGTACTGTATAGCATTGGTAATCATCAATAGGCAGAAATGCATTTAGGGATACGCTAGGCATGGGCACATCATCATTGTTTTCTTGTGCAACATTTTGACCAACCTCCCCATGCAAAATCCAAATCGTGTAGTCTCTCATGAACCCCCTGGTAATCAAGTGCAATCGTATATGCTCCACGTCGCTCCGTTTTCTCGTATTCTTGCAACCTTTGCATGGACAGAATACAGGCTGTGAGTCCCCAGCATTGGCTCTAGCGAGCTTGATGAAATCGTCGATGCCCGTCAAGTACTGTTGGTCTGTACATGACAGATCGTACATCCACCCTCGATCCATGTCTGCACAGGTAAAATGGGCCGGGCAGAGGAAACATAGGAAAGTTTTAATAAGAAACAATTATTGCACAATATTGAAGAACAATTATTCTACTCCATGCAACAAAAAAATGGAGACACTAATTTAAAAAAGACTAAATTTACAGACATGATCATGAATAACAATGTAGCTCCAAACAATGCCCATATAAATTAAAAATCGCAGCCCCATAAAAAATAATTATTGCACAATATTGTAGAACAATTATTCTACTCCATGCCACATAAAAATGAGAAAAGTGCTCTGTAGAAAAGTGCATTATAGCCATGAAGTAGAAAAGTGAATCTACTCTACTCCTAAGAACCAATTATAACATCACATACTAACAATGCATTATAGCCATGAATTAGAAAAGTGCTCTGTAGAAGAATGGAGAAATAAGAATGAGAATCAAGCATTATAGCCATCAAAACAAAGCTAATTAAGCAACAAAATCGAAGGAATGGAGGCTGGTTACTAACCTTAAAGCAAAAAGATCAAGCCATTCTTCCAAATCCAAGTGGTAGCTTCACGGATTTGGGCGACCGCAACATTGGAGGGAGTGGCCCAAACGCGCACCTCTGTTCTCGGGATAAAAGAGTGGAGGAAGAAGATGATGACTACAACCTTTTTGTGCTGTTAGGCTCATCACTGTCGGTTCTATCCTAGAACCGACAGTGATAGAATCAAATCACTGTCGGTTCTTGGCTTGAACCGGCAGTGATAAGTGGAGTTGTCATCACTGCCGGCAGGAGGCACAAACCGGCAGTGATAGTTGTCATCACTGCCGGTTCTCGCACCCCCAATTATTTTCTGGTTGTCAGAGCCTAGAACCGGCAGTGAAGGGTCATCACTGCCGGTTGTCCTAATTTCGGCAGTGATGTGGCCGGCACTGATGACTGAATCTGTAGTAGTGGGTGAACAAACCAGTGCAGAGGCGTTGTGGGGTTGCTGTATTCATGGAAGAAGTCTCCCGACACACATGGATGAAAAAGTGTCGACCCTTATTATATGTATCATCATCGCGAATGAGTGCTTCTGTTGGCTGCCATGGCTGGCACAGGCCACTATTCTCGACTTTGGCCGGGATAGCAGCATGGCCTCCTCCATGGAACGACGACGTCGACGTTCTTGGACCGGTGGTGACGACGCAGACTATGGTAGCATCTACTACTGTTGAGAGGCGCTGCTCGGCCAGAAGGTGGTAGTAATCACACCCCACCCATCTCGTAATGCAAACGTAGCTAGCTACCCATGCTTGGTTCAATCATTCTTTGAACGACAGTTTTAGTCTTCTTAGGGTCTCTTCGGTTTTCTCGGAATGCACCAAGAACAATTCCAGCTCCTCAAGATTAGTACAAATTATTGAATCATTCCGGCTAGGAATTATTTCTAGGCCCTATTTCTGATCAAACGAACAAGCCCTTATGGATATGTGATGCTAGCCACTCATCTGGTGGTTAAGCTATGACAAAAGTTCGTGCCATGTTCCTAGTTCCTTGGGCTAGTACTATATATTGATCAATCAGCCTGGCGTAATTGATGATTCAATTATTTGTATATATGGTGGCCTACACTAGCTTGCCATGGAATGGAAGTATCATCGTCGTTGATCGAACTGTGGTCCTATCTGTCCTTACTATATACTACAGGTGACATTTTGGCATTGTTGTTCTGGGAATCTGTAAGATAGTTTTGAAACTGGATTGAGAAGTCGCATATGGTTGAAAAAAAACCCTAGAGAATAACTGGTAATAAACTAACAAATATTAGCACATACTTTGACTGATAACATATATATGTCCATCTACGTACTCCATGTCTGAAGTTGGACATTATAAGGAAAATGGACCCTATTGGCCATGAAGTTTTATTTTGGTGTTTAATGATCAACATGACCATTTGAACTAACAACTTTTGTAAATATACAAGGTATAGATGCAATGTAGACTTAAAAGATATCAAAGTGGTGAGCCGAATGATTAACACTTCAAGCAAGACTTTCGAAGTTGTGTTAAAGACCTACAAGATAAGCAAAAGTTAAGACGCAAAAATAGAAGAGCCCGGATAAAGAAACACGAAGCAACGGAGACAAATGGGTTCTGTGATCGAGGCACCAGACTTGTGCGGTGGTAGCCAGAGGAAGGCACCAGACAAAACATGTGCAATGTCACATGGGCTGCTGCGACAGAGGCACTGGACATGTCTGGTGTTAGGTGCTGGGGTGTACCGAAACTCAAGGTGTACATAGGCGAAGAAAAGACGTGTTCACGGGACCTATTTGGTGACAGCACCGGAGTGCTCAGTGAAGGTTGGAGTTGCCCACAAGGCACCTGACCTGTCCGGTGGTACACAGAACGTTGCACCTGGTGGCTACAGTACCCAACAGTCGGCAATGGCTATTCGCCAATGGCTAGCTGACGTTGACCTTACTAGACCTATCTGGTGGGTGCACCGGACATGTCCTATGCTTCCGCAGAGTGGTTATGCAGGTTCTAGCGGCTCAAGGAGGTATTGTATGAGTTGAGGCTCATCTATAGTTGCTATAGCCACCAAAGTGCTAACTGCTTCAGTCAGTGATTAGCGTAGGTGCTTTGTGAAGATGGCGATAAGCGGTCTGGGAGAGGCCATGTTAGAGACCCCACTTGCGCGTGGGGAAGGCCCGGGGGCTATCCACGGAGTTACCCTGACGGGGACCTTGGCCCTTGCGAGGGCTTCCTTGCAAGGAACTGCAATGAGGACTAGGGAGAACTGAGGAGCTTCTCGATACATCAGAAAAAATGCGGAGTCGTTAGTAGGAGTTTGCATCTCTACCAATCTTTAGCTCTTCCGCATTTATATTTTGTACTTAGGTTGTGTGCTTTGTATTCGTAGCTTAGTTTGGTAGGCTAGTGAAAGGATTGGAAGTTAGGTTGTATAACTCTTTTGCGGTAAAAATAGCAATACACCTATCAAAACTTCAATTCCATATCTAGATAGTTTTTAAATTGCCTGATTCACCTCCTCTTGGACGTCATGGTCCCTTCAAACATTTCTAACGTTGATGCATTGCTTATAGAACAAACCTAGATAGACTTATATTTATAATAAGAAAAGGTACAAAGTACTAGGTGCGTTGGATATAGACGTGGTTCAATTCAATCATTATTAGAACCAGACTGATTTATGTAGACGTGGTGTGATGCAATCAGTGTACGTTTTTAGTCCTCTTTCTTATCCACCCGGTGTCCTATATTTACGGATATGTGATGCTGGCCACTCATTTGGTTGAAAGGAAATCATAGCGAAGGTTGAAAAGAATTGTTGCTGAAAGGTCTGTCTTGCTGAACGCAACTCCCTGATGGTTTGTATCGGCTCTCCAGTTTGCAAGTGCTGCACGTTTTCGACTTACCAAAGTAAAGCGTGTCGCTACTACATCACCATCAGGTTTTCCTAATCTGAGGCAACTTCATCTAGTAGGCTTGTGTGAATGGGAGGAGTGGGAATGGGTGGTGGAGTCCAAGCCGAGCGAGCATGAGAGTGGACACACAACACACACCGTGGCAATGCCTGCACTCAGAGTCCAGACTGAAAATTAGTAACTGCAGGAACCTTCTGTCATCGCGGCCACCTCCAGCTTCCTCCTCGTCACACAAGCACATCCATGACCGGATCAGCTCAAACATGATCACCATAATATTAGGATAGAGAGCTGCATTATTTGCATATGAGAGGGACGCCTGCTGGCCTTGAAGCAACGACCACTCTTTGGGCCGCCTCAACCTCGACCCATGGGCCATGGCGGCTAGGACATGAATGATTGCCGCAACTCGACAGGTGTCACTTGTTGCAGCCAAGGTGGTTAGCATGTCATCAAGGTTGATCTTGATCTTCACTGCCGCAGATAAGTCTATCATTGCTTTCTCTCTCCAGTATTTGGAGTACCTTGCATTGACCTTAGTGTCAATTTCCTCGAGGGGACGAGGGACCTAACCAGACTGAGACTGTCCCAGATCGAGTTATTGGTCTCTGAAGAATTTGAGACATGTCGACCTCTCTCGCATTCATTTCTCCGGCACAGTGTCACCCCCTGCACTCCAACCTTACAAAGTTGAAGCATCTTGACCTCTCCTATGCATCCTGTTTTGGCAGACTGCCTCAAATCGTTACCCAGCTAGTACATGGAGCCCCTACAGGTTTTAATATATATTAATAAAAGAAAGTATAATGGAAGTTAAAGAGACAAAGAATGGAAGCAAGAAAATGAAAGAAGTTACAAAAAAGACTCTATCCATGCTCTGAGAAGACGAGGGGTTTTCTTTTTGCTCTAACTACGTAACAAAAGAAACAATTCTTGAATGAATAACCTTCTGCAATTTTCAACCGATGCTTGACCTCATCTGAAGATGAGATCATTCCACACTGGCCAAATACACTAGCACGTGATGATGAAAAACATCCATATATAGATCAAGTTTAAGGAGTTCCAGCACTGCTTGACAAAGGAATCCCACGTCCTCTTTTATTTCCGGGAAGTGTGTGGAATGTGGCAGGCCACAAATTTGTTCGATCGCCATATATAACCATAGCAAATTTGACACATAAATGGCAGTTGGATCTCATCAATGAGAACGGCAATTTTTGCTACTCCAAACATATGTTATGGAAAACTACGTACTCGTAGACATTTATGGGTAGTCGTGCTGTACTTCCCATCTGTAGCATTGGATGTCCACATCTGTAGCATTGGACGTCTGATACAGCGTGGACGGCGAGGAGAGCGTAGAGGAGATCGGAGGAGCAGCTGTGACTGAGAATTGTAATGCAAAGGATATCGAGGCAAGGGCAGTGGGGGATTGTCACCGGCGGTTACGGCTGAAGCGTTCGCAGCCACCGTCGAAGGAGAACGGCAATTTTTGCTACACCAAAAATATGTTATGGAAAACTACGTACTCGTAGACATTTATGGGTAGTCGTGCTGTACTTCCCATCTGTAGCATTGGATGTCCCCATCTGTAGCATTGGACGTCTGATACGGCGTGGACGGCGAGGAGAGCGTAGAGGAGATCGGAGGAGCAGTTGTGATTGAGAATTGGAACGCAAAGGATATCGAGGCAAGGGCAGTAGGGGATTGTCGCCGGCAGATACGGCTGAAGCGTTCGCAGCCACCATCGAAGGTAAACCCCAACCCACCTAGGTGAGGTTTATTTCCTTCTTTGATGATTACAAATCAAACTAAGGTGCCCTATATATATATATATATATATATATATATATATATATATATATATATATATATATATATATATATATATATATATTACCCTATAGCTGGCTACAAAATAACTTATTTTATAGCCAGTTTGAGTTACGATAATTGCTATGCTAATTTACGAGATTATAGTAACTCTTTACTATATGATTTACTATAACATTATGGTAAATATTCCCATGTGTTATAGTAATTCAACTATCGTAAATATATACTGACATTGTCGTAAATTAGTATATGAAATTATCGTAAATAGAGGTGGCTACAAAATAACTTATTTTGTAGCTAGCTATAGAGTATACTCTCCCTATATATATATATATATATATATATATATATATATATATATATATATATATATATATATATATATATATATATATATATATATATATATATATATATATATATATATATATATATATATATATATATATATCAGGTGCACTTGCCAAGCAAAAAGCTATTAAATCTCCTAAAAAATCCTCCCCAAAGTTGCCTTCCCTAACAAACCTGGCCTTAGCCACGGTTAGACCCATGTGGATGCCTAGGCCGGCGCCTATATTGGTGACCAACAAAGGAGTCCACAACAACGTCCCGAACAAGTCCATTGATCATGTTGAAGTAGTCTATTGATCACGTTAAGGTAACTTGCTTTCTTTCTATCTGTTGTCAACAGTGTGTTCAGTTTATTAATTGTTGCTCGCAGTAGTGCTGTTCCAATTTATAAGCAGAGCAATATCCATACGTCAATCATTGACACGTCAAATATGTATTTGCATGACAGCAGATGGGGCAAGCTTTATATTTGGATCAAATAAAGCCGCACTTAGGGCCGGGGCATAATATTATATGGTGGAAGCAAATTATTGCTCAGGGCAACGGTGCTCGTCCAGCATCGACCATTCTTTTCAACTTACAAACTTACAATGTCCTTGTTTCAACTTTGTACTGCTGTAGCCATATAGTATCGCTCGCACATGTATATCGATCTCTGAAATTGTTCTTCACTATATTTGTTGAACTAAACTTGGTGAGTTAAGGACAAGAATTTCGCCTTGATAGTTACGCTCTACATGCATTCTAATGGATAAAAAGAGAAATGAACAAATAATTAATTAACTTGGCCTGGAAACACGATCTTGTCTTAGCTGGTGAACGAACAGTATCCCAGGTTATATACTGATGAGGACATACATGGTGATGTCGGCCTCATGAATCAAAAAATTCTGATTAAGACTTGGACTGTAGAGGCCATAGACGAAGAAGGCCGGTGAGAAGTATCTTATCTTACTATTACTAACTAGGGGCTCCAACTAAGGCTCCACTTTAATTCTTAGCACACGCACTAAGAAAAAAGATAAATGCTAAAAAAATGAGAAAGGCTACAACTTGTGAAGGAAGGAGTGGCAAGGGAGGATATCAAAGGATCAAGTGGAAGTGCATGTCATTATGTCAAAAAAAATGGGGAAGAATTAAAAAATTGATGATCCTATAGTGGGAGCACACACCTCAGCTTCAGCTAGAGTGTCATCAACAAAATACTTCAGTTGGTATCGAGGTACTTAAGTCCAAATCGCATGAGCTTACAAGTGTGTACTCCAAGTAGTAGCAATATTGGCAAATTGAATGTAAGGATGTATGGTACGACATCCAACCAAAAATTTTTTTTGGGAGTATGCATGTGTACTTCATTAGTTCAAATCCTATTGTATTTTATACTTACATTGATTTTGTTGTATTAATCACAAAAAATGGAGAGATTATAAGGATCATGTGCCCATGTCCATGATATGATTAATATTCCGATGATAATTGTGAGAACACAATAATTAAGACTAACCTATGTGTTGAGATGTGTTACAGGTTCCAATACGTCCTAGGGACACAAAAGGTAGAAGTCGCTCGAAGACATGTGCAAAACCTCCATGCAGTGAATGGTCCAATGGGCTAGAAAACGAACATGCCAAACAATCATCTAATCGCCCAGTAGTCACATATGTAGATAATGCACCCAATGGATGGTCTAGTGGTACTAAACATCATGCGCGAGATTATCAAATTTTGGTCCAATAGTGAAAATGTCAAGGCAACAGATGGAATATTCCCCACAAGATTGAGCACCAAACAATGAACAAAACAATCATCGATGGTCTACTGAGATCCACCAAGCATGGCCACTATTTGGTATAAGTGAGTGGTCAGTCCTGCAATGTCCAAGTTCAAGTTAGTGAATCGTTTCGCAGCAATTAGAGAGCATGGCACTATGTGTTTACATGTATCAGGTGCTCTGTTGTGAAGAATAAGATGTTCCAGACTACTAACAACCAATGTCTAGTAAGCACTAGACAGTCTGGCAGTGGTCAAATTGCATGCGCTGAATAGTCCGGTAGTGCGCAAAGTGTTGGAAATATTTCCAACATCTTACCATGGGGGATGCACTATATATGGGTTCCTATTCACTTAGCTCATGTTGTTGTTGGACTGGCCGAGGCTTTTAGAAGTGGCCAAATGATCCTACAATCCATCCACCATCCTAAGTGCATAAAGACCACATCCAAGGCAAGGATAAACCTTATTGTTCATCTTTGTGAGGATTAATTCGATAGCTTGAGTCCATTAGGTTGTTCTTCCGTTTGAATATAATATTGGTGAGTTGAAGGGCTTGAGGTCTAGGAGACCTTCCATTGACATTGACTCTCTAGGCCTAGTATGCATAGGTGGCAAGGGGATTTGGTGTGTGGAGAAGAGTTGTAGTGGTCAGCAATGGTGACTGGGAGTGTTCAGTGACAAGTGGTGATACTAAGTGGTTTTGCAACACTTTGCTTGGTTTTGTGGTGGCCTTTGTGGTTTTCCCAACACCATGGTAAGGTAAGCATGTCTTTGTGGAACAACAATGTGGACTTGGGGTTGCATTTTGGGATCAGATGCCATGGGTGGAACCTTGGTCTTTGGAAGTTTGCCCTCTCGATCTTGACTTGCTCTTTACATTATAGAATTTGAGCTTCTACATTGTGCTTGATTTGTCTGGCCTTTACCTGTCCTAATTTAGTGTAGACTAGTTGCTAGAATTAACTCTAGGTTGCAAACCTCTTTGTCGATTGGTCATGGTGGATCACACTAGACCGGAACACTATCTATAACCTTACCCCCTAACACTACATAAGTAGGCCTAGGGAGCCCCTTATGAGTAACCCAGCGCAATACCCAATATAAACTAGTTTCGATTCCCTACTTGCAACGGACTTGAGCATATGGCACACAAGTAATAAAGCTCCCTACCTCATACCTAAACTAGTATAAGTCCATGTCTCGTATACTACCCTTGCAATCTATTGCACGTGATAAATTGTTTACACGTTAGCCCTAAAAAACACCGATGAAACCTCTTTTTATAGTAGTTTGTAGTAGGAAGCAAAATACCTAATAAAGTGTCATTACAATAATAAAGGCCTAAATTTTTGAAACAAAATGAGATAAAATTTTCTTGTGAGTTTTTATTGAAAATAAAAATATATAAATAAGGAACCGGTGAAAATATATTTATTTATTTATTTATTAAAAGTTGGAATAACAATGAGGATAAATTGTAATTCAAATTTCACATGTATTAAAGAAGGAAATATCTAAATGTCCAAAAAACCATATGTACTTACAATTGAAGGATCAAAGTTTTATATTGTAGCAACACCAACCACGCTATTCGTAATGGCAAACTAGCTAGTTTAAGGCTCTATTTGGGCCTTGTCTGGCATAGCTTTTCTGCTGCTTCTGATGAAAAAATGTTTATGAAAGCCTAGAAATGCTCTGCTTCAGACACTACTAACACGATTTTCTCCCCCGAGTGAATACAACGTGGTGATGGAATCACCCCAAGCCATCGTTGTGAGCATCAAATTACGAACTTGCTCTTAAAGTTGAAGAATAATTACACCGCAAATGCCATCAAATAAATATGTTTACGCACCCCTTCTTGACCCTATTTTTTCCTCCGCTCGCACGGTGTGCTGCCCCTTCTCCGTGCCCGGCAAGGCATTGGCCATTTGGTACAGCCGCTAATTCGGCATTCGGAGCTCAGCCGTCCTCGACATGGGGGTTGCAAGTCTACAGCATCCAGAAGTCATGCCATCTTGAGCTGCGAAGTGCTCACCGTAGGAGCTGTAACAGCTAGGAGCCATACCAGGACCCGCGACATTATAGCAAGTTTGGAACCGCGACAGGCATCGGGTTGTTTGTCGGAAATGAAGGAGCGATTGGTAGGGGGACTACATGATGCTATCTTTAGGTTCTGGATCAGTTTGACCGACTCACTTTGGTGTTCTATATTGATTGATCCGATGGATCCATCTCTCTTCTTTTTGTCTCCTTTTCCTATAGGAGCCCATGGCTCACCTTATATACCCAGGAGGCCATAGAGGTACAAATGGAGGGTTTCATCTAGGCTTTCTCACCCTGGTGGTTCCGGTACCTTAGTGTTGGCGCCACCATGTCCATTCATGTCACGTATGTGGGGACTGAAAATGTTGCTAGCACTCCCTAACATCTCTGTTGCAGTCTAGTGCTTGATCGTTAGGTGCTGTCCGCCACGGAGCCTTCCCCTGGTGTGCCTTCTCCAGACTTCCTTGTTGTACAAGGATCCTTCCCCTGCCGTGAGGAGCTAACGAGTGGGCCCGAAGCCATAGCTCTGCGGGCTTAGGGAAGTCGTTTGTCTTTAGCACTAGTCAGGCCCTGGGCCCATGGTGGATTCCGGAGCAAGCTTCTAGTCTTGGTTCGGAGCAGTTGTTGGTGCTGAACCATGGCTAGGACGACCACCAGAGCTGAGGCTCAATGGGGGATCCCCCTAGGTCAAGAATCACTGCATCCTAGCCGAGCCCCTGAGCCCCAAGGTATAGTGCCACTTGCCTTCTCAGGCTTGCGCCCCTGGTGTCGGGGGCCTCCTCGGGGAGGCCCACTTTCAGGCTGCTGAGCCATCCCTTTTCTACCAGAGGGTACGCACAAACGTACCCGATAGGTCTAGCCCCCGAGCCTCCAGATGATTTGGATAGTTGGTTGGGGGGTTTGCCGGACTGTCGTGTCCATGACCCGAGGAATTAACATACCCCTATATTAGGTTCTCGTCTGCCATCCTCGCCGCTGGGAGCCACAACATCCTCACTAGGAGCTGCAGCGTCCTTTCCATTTGGTCTCCCATTCATTTTGCTTGTCAATATCCCCTCTTTTACATGCCAAATCTCTTGTCAAAGGACATCTTGTTGTGGCTTCAATTATTTGTAAAAGAACTTCATGCGTTTATTTAGCAGCCAAACAAGACATCATCAACTATATGGGCATTTGTTAAAATAGTCTCATCACTAATTTAATTTGTTTATTTAACAGCCAAACAAGACACCATCAACTATATGGGCATTTATGTCATTTCACACTCAGCAAAGACAATCTTGCTAGTGGAAATCGAGGGTGCCAAACACTCTGCTTCTCTAGACAGCTGATCCTTTAGACTGCTAGATTACCCAGGCAGCCAGCTTTCCAAAAAAAAAAAACTGTCCCATAAGAGCTGATGCAGTTTTTATTTTTTGAGGGGAAATATGAATTTTCATTACTCAGACGGAGCTGAATCAGTTACCATTGTTAGAAATATTCAGCATTTGACTAGTATTAGTGGTAGACCTCTTCCATGCGTGATCAGGCATATGTGTTGTACTAAACATAGAGCATAGTCATAGATTAGATCCTGGTCTTTGGGCCTTTGTACGGTTGTAACAATTCATCTCTTGTAGGCCATGGTGGGGGCTCTTCCCACCTTCAATTTAACACGCAACCGTGAGCCTCAACAGGCATCACGTTACAACCATTCTTACATGGTAATCAGAGCCTAGGTGATCAATCCACAAAATCTTCAGCTAATTCGCAAGAATCTCCAATGGCCTCTTCCTCCATTCCCCCCACAGCCTTCTCCTTGATCGGTTGCCCGGTTACAGAGAAACTTGCCAAGAACAATTACTCCACATGGAGCACCCACGTCCTATCTGCCATTCGCGGCATGCGGCTGGCAAATTTCCTCGACGCCAAGACCGCAGGGATGCCGACCAAGATGGTGGCAAAAGCTGCGGACAAGCCAGAAGAACTGATCCCCAATCCCGACTATGATGAATGGGTTGGTAAGGATCAGACAATCTTCAATTATCTCTACTCATATGTGTCCAAGGATGTGCAAGTGCAGGTGTCCCACTGCACAACCTCCGCCGAGATATGGAAGGTCATCCAGGACATGAATTTCTCAGCAAGATGAAAGGCCTCGCTGACGACATGGTGGTGGCCGGGAAGAAACTTGATGATGAGGAGGTGGCCTCATACATTCTTGCCAGGCTAGACACAGACTTTGATCTGGTTGTCTCGTCCATGGCGGCGCGTGTGGAGCCTCTCACCCTCGGGGAACTCTACACACATCTCGTCAGCTGGGAACAAAGGATGGATCTGCGTCAACCCAGCAACTCAGGCTCCTCCGTGAACACCGCCACTTGAGGTGGCCGCAAAGGCTTCCAGCGCGGCGGTGGAGGCGGTCACGGTGGCGGCTTCCAGCGTGGAGGCGGCCGAAAGCGTGGCCGCGACAACAACTGTGACAACCATGGCAACCGCGACAACAATGATCCCTATCAACTCTGTGGCCGTGAGGGACACAGTGCCTACCGGTGCTACAAGCGCTTTGAAACCTCCTTCAGGCCACCACTAGAGCAGCGCTCGGCCTCAGCTGCAACCACATCCTATGGCATCGACACAAATTGGTACACCGACACCGGTGCTACCGATCACATCACAGGCGAGTTGGACAAACTCACTGTGAGGGACAAATATCATGGCAATGATCAAGTACACACGGCCAGTGGTGCAGGTATGAGAATCAACCAAATAGGTCAAAGTATTGTTAAAACCCCAAAACACAATCTTATCTTAAACAATGTTCTTTATGTCCCTGAGGCTAACAAAAATTTGGCCTCAGTTCATCGTCTTACATCTGATAACAATGTCTTTATTGAATATCATCCAAATTATTTCTTGATCAAGGATCAGGTCACAAAGAACATACTGCTTAGAGGGGAATGCAAGGGCGGATTGTATCCACTGAAGTTGCCATCGACACCTAGCTCATCTTCAACAAATAAAACCACACATGCTGCCATCAAGCCTTCATCATCTAGGTGGCACAACCGCCTTGGCCATCCATCCTCTACAGTAGTACATCAGGTCCTTAGCAAGAATCAAATTTCCTTTATTTCCAAGCCAAATAAATCTTCTGTTTGTGATGCTTGTCAAAAGGGCAAAAGCCACCTGTTGCCATATCCAAAATCAACAAGCATGTCAGCATCTTCTTTTGAACTTGTATTTTTGGATGTATGGGGACCAGCTCCCACCTCTGTTGGAAGAAACAATTATTATGTTAGTTTCATCGATGATTTCAGTAAATTTACATGGATTTACTTGTTGAAACACAAATCTGAAGTCTTTCAAAAATTTCATGATTTCCAATCCATGGTAGAACGCCAATTTAACAAAAAAAATTCTTGCTATCCAAACCAATTGGGGAGGAGAATATCATAAACTAAATACCTTCTTCCAACATATAGGAATATCTCATCATGTTTCATGCCCTTATGCACATCAGCAAAATGGATCTGCTGAAAGAAAACATCGTCACATAGTAGAATTTAGTTTGTCCTTACTTGCACATGCCTCTATTCCGCTAAAATTTTAGGATGAGGCATTCCTTACCGTCACATATTTAATCAATAGACTCCCTAACAAAGTCATACAAGATCAAACCCCACTTGAACGTCTTCTCCAACAAAAACCAGATTATCTTACACTTAGAACTTTTGGTTGTGCATGTTGGCCTAACCTACGTCCATATAATACTCACAAACTACAATTTCGCTCAAAAGAATGTGTCTTTCTTGGATATAGCAACATGCACAAAGGGTTCAAGTGTCTGGATATAGCTGAGGGTCGCATCTACATATCAAGAGATGTTTTCTTTGATGAAGATGTCTATCCTTTTGCCAAACTCCATCCAAATGCAGGAGCTCGATTGAGATCATAAATACTTCTTCTTCCTACCTCACTTCGAAATCCTTTTTTCGCTTTTGGAGATAACAATACTGTTGATACTAATGACAATGATTCTATGCACACTAATATGGCTGATGAGAATGCAGGATCTGTTGAAAACCAGGCGCAAAATGGTGAAAATTTCATCCAAAATGCTCATCATTTCATGTCTCCCTCTGTCTTTCCGTTTTTGGCAACGACAGGCACAGATCCCGGAGGTGATCACCCTATGCGCACGACAGAACCTGCAGGCGGATCGGCATCGGATCAGCTGCACGCATCCACGTCATCTCAGTGCACTGACGAATCGGGCGCTGCTGGCGCTCCCAACCAGGAACAGCATGGGCAGCGCGAATCTGCCTCTGTTCTTTGACAAAAAGGGAAATTATGTGATCTTTATGCTTGTGTATGTTGATGATATTATAGAGGCTAGTTCTTCTTAGGAAGCCGTGGATGCACTGCTTCGAGACCTAGAGAAGGATTTTGCAATAAAGACCTTAGTAAGTTGCACTACTTCTTGGGTATTCAAGTTCAGAGGAAAAATGATGAATTGCTAATGACACAAGAACGGTATGCATCTGAAATTTTGCAAAGAGTCAATATGCAACTATGTAAACCTGTTAAGACACCATTATGTACAACTGAAAAACTGTCTATCACAAGTGGCACTAGGTTGGGAGTTGAAGACTCCACAAGGTATAGAAGCATTGTTGGTGCACTCTAATACCTTACACTCACATGACTAGACTTGTCATTCGCAGTCAACAAAGTGTGCCAGTTTCTTCACTCTCCAGCCACAGTACACTGGGAGACAAGTAAAAGAATTTTGAGATATGTCTAAGGTACTATCAGTTTAGGCTTAAAAATCACAAAGTCTAACTCTATGCTAGTTAGTGCTTTCTCAGATGCAAATTGGGCTGGCTGTCTTGATGACAGAAGGTCCACAGGAGGATTTGCTGTGTTTCTCGGTGGCAACTTGATCTCTTGGTGTGCTAGGAAACAAGCTACGGTGTCACGTTCAAGTACAAAAGCTAAGTACAAGTCATTGGCTAATGCGACAACTGAAGTTATGTGGGTACGTAACTATTGGATGAACTAGGTATTCCACATCCTCGAGGAGTGGGGGCTCTTCCTGGTCTTACGGTTGTAACAATTCATCTCTTGTAAGCCACGGTGGGGGCTCTTCCCACCTTCAATTTAACATGCAACCGTGAGCCTCAACAGGCATCACGTTACAACCATTCAACCATTCTTACAACCATAGCTGAGCATGTGGAAACTGAGTCGCCCACACCTGTGGGACAAAACGTTTGCCGCACGTTTGGCCTCAATTTGTACCAGCATGCAACAGAAACTGCGGATAACACAGTTTGTGGCATTGGAAAACTTCATCATGAACCAAACGGCAAATAAGCAAGTGCAGCACGCTCGACTTTTTGCATGGCGAGCAGTGGATGGGATCCAAGCACAATATAGTCTTCATGACCGTGCCTTCATTATACAAGAACTAAGGTGATGTAAATCTTACACAAGAACATAGTAATTTATAAAACTGATTCTTACAAACAGCGTCATGGATGCGCACCAATTCTGATCAGAATTGCACTACACACAAAAGCATGCGCTCCACAACAGTATTCAAGCAATCAGTTGAAATAAGTAAACCAGCTATACACCTGCTCATCACCATCTTGTACGTATTCCATGTTGTACCACCATCAACAATATAGTCCAGCAGCATTTATGCATTAATTGATAATGATGAGGTAGCACTTGGATATATGCAGCAGCAGCTAGACGACAGCTACTAGTTTGGGAACCAAGAGGAGCTTCTCCTTCCGGTGCACCACCAACCCGAACTCCTCGGACATGTCAATATCACGCGCTTCCTTTCCCTCCGGCAGCTCCCAGTCGAATCGGTGCACCAAGTTCGCCAGCATCAACTCGACAGCGGCCATCGCATAGTTTATCCCAGGGCACAGCCTGCGCCCGGCACCGAACGGCAGGAACTGGAAATTATTCCTCCCCAGGAAGCTCAGGTGCGCTGCGCTGCCACCGTCGAGAAACCTCTCCGGGACGAACTCCTCAGCATCCGGCCAGAAGCGAGCGTCCCTGGCGATGGCCCAGGCGTTGACCAGGACACGCACTCCGGCCGGAACCTGGAAACTGTCGATGCTGCAGCTGGCCATGGAGAAGTGCGGCAGCAGGAGCGGGCCCGGCTGGTGTAGGCGGAGCGACTCCTTTATGACAGCTCTCAGGTAGGTCATGTTGTTCAGGTCCATCTCGCTGACGAATTCTTGTCCCTTGGCGCCCACGATGCTCCTCACCTCCGCTTGTAGCTTCGTCATGGCGTGCGGCCTCTGGATGAGCTCAACGAAAGTGTATTCTAGTACCGCAGCTCCCGTATCTATTCCGCCGAGAAACACGTCCTGCATGCATGTCCGAAACTCCTCTGTGATTAACTCGATAGATTTTGACATACGTGATGAAGCGGCAATGAGTAAATTTACGTTCCATGTGTATTTCATGTCTCAAAATTGTTCGTTCGTAATAGTAGGCATATGAACCATATGAACTTACAAGTAGGATAGCTTTCATCTTATCCCTTGTAAGGTTATACTCCTCTCGGACAGAAAGCAAGATCTGTATGAAGTTCTCATCCTCGTCCTTGAGATCATTCTGCGGCGCTGCCTCTGCCATCGGTGGTTTGTACTTGCTCTCATGTTCATCGATCAGCCTGTCCAGCAGCTCGTCCCACCTCTTCTTCAACCTCTTGATGCGGACCATCTTGCAGAGCACACCGAAGCGAGCCAGGAACGGGAAGAACTCCTCGACGCTGAAGCTTCCCAAGAGTGGTGACGTGTCGGCGACAAGCTGCTGGAGCCGCTTGCTCCGACCTTCGCCACACGATGACTTGCCCATGACGGAGCGGCAAATCAGGTCATTCAAGAACGAGCTCATCACCTTGCCCAGGTCCACTGCCATGCCTACGGCAGCCGCCTCCAAGACCTGAGCCATCACCATGCTCACCTCTTCCTCCCGGGAGTGGCGGAAGAGCTGCACCCTTCTCATGGTGAGCAGGTGCGTGGTGACGAGCATCCTCGCCTTGCGCCAGGTGTCCCCGTACGGCGCAAAGCCGATATCGGATGAGCCGTACAAGATGGCCTCTGCGGCCACGGAATTGGGCCGGGACGCGAACACGTGGTCGTGCGTCCGCAGCACCGCCTCAGCAGCTCCGGGCGATGACACGACGAGCACCGGCATGGCGCCGAGGCGGAGCAGCATCAGGTCGACGCCATGCTTGGTGGAGAGACTCCTGAGGGAGACGTGGGGGAGCGAGCCAATCAGGTGGAGGTGCCCGAGGAGGGGTAGCCGCCACGGCGGCGAAGGCGGTAGGCGGTGCTCATCAGGCTGCTGCCTCTTCCCAAATTGCAATGCGTTGTACGAGTAGCGTATCACGAGCAAGAGGAAGAGAGGGAGGAGGAGAAGAAAGAACCATGCTCGTGGAGCCGTCAGCTCGTGCATCAACTGCTCAGCTAGGTTTTCCATGGCAATGGATATTGAATTATTGATGGATGGTACGTAGTTTCAGTTTGTGGAGTATCAAGTATGTAAGAAATATTAGAACGGCTTTACCTCTCCTAGGATGTGCAACTGCTTTATATAGAGGCCCGGAAAGCCTGTTATATTGGCTCACAGAAGTGACAAATTTTTACATTATTAGACACTGAGTACACTTCCTGTTACATAGTCTGCAAGCCTGTTCAGATTCTAGTGACTATCTTACTATTACTCATTGGAGGCTCTAACGGAGGCTCCATGTTAATTTTCACCAGACGTGCTAGAAAAAAGATAAATAGATAGAAATTCTCTCATTAATCAGAAACATCTATACCTACCTTTGCCATTATTAGAGGTAAAAAGATAGAAAAAAATTAATTTATTATATTTTAAATCGGAAAAAGTCTACTTCACCCGCCCAACTATAGAGGGTGGACTACTTAACCCCATCAACTATGAAACGGTCTATTCTACCCCTGAACTTTTCAAAACCGGTCAAATTACCCCCCAGACGGGCAATACCACCGTCTGAAAACCATCTGGGGGGTAATTTGACCGGTTTTGGAAAGTTCGGGAGTAGAATAGATTGTTTCATAGTTGAGGGGGTTAAATAGTCCACCCCCATAGTTGAGGGGGTGAAGTAGACTTTTTCCATTTTAAATCTACGTATAGCAAGAAATAAGGACAACATAAATCTATTATATTTCCCTACCATGAGCTTGAAGGGATCGTCCTAATTCACCTGCCTACCTTTGCCATTATTAGAGGTAAAAAGAAAGAAAAAAAAATAAAATTATTATATTTAAAATCTACGTATCGATACCATAAAGGAGCGAAGGAATTGAAAAATACCATGTACCAAAAAATTTCTTACCCACCTAATATATGGACCATTGATGGCTTGATCTCGCTTAATCTGATGGTTCCTGTTAATCTGACGCTGGACCCGTAGTCAGATCTTAAATGTAAGATCTTACACGTTAGATGTTTCATCTTGTTTTTTTTTCACCGAGAGTTTTCTACCCGCTGCCTGTACTCACCCGCCACGCCGACGTCGCCTACTTCGTAACCACCCGCTCCCGTACCCATGCGAGAAATGAATCTGCGAAACGCCGCCGTCGCTACTTCGTAACCGCCAGCTCCCGTAGCCACGAAAAAGCATAATGCGAAAGGAGAAGAAGGGATGACAATAGGTGCCGCGGCACCGACTCCTCCAGCGGCCACCTTGCTCTCCTCGCGACGGATCAGCGATCTCATCTCACCCTCGCGGGTAGTGGACGCCTAGTAGGCTCCCATGAACTGCTATACACGGCCTGGCCGTCGGGCGTCGGCCATGGAGTGGTGCACTGAGAGACGAGTGCGAGGCCGCGGGGATGTGCGTGGCCTGCACGTGCAGCACGGGCGTCCGGAGGACCATGTTGGGGAGCTCCGGCACCAGGGCAAGGAATGTTGGCATGTCGTGCGCCTTGTCACCCGCGAGCAGGCGAACGTCGTCGTCGTCCATCATCTCCACACTGGCACCATTGGTCGTCACCTCCGCCTCGACAAAGGCCTCCCCAGGATCGTCGCCAGTAGTCCACGACCACGTCCTCGGTCTCTGGTCTCGATGACGTACGCCAGCATGGAGGTGCTGGAGCAGGCCGCGTGCTCGCCGAGCCGTCCCTCGCCGATCTATGCCTGTGCTGCTGCATGTGACGTATCATGAGGTACGTCAGTTCATAACAAAGCTTATCATCGAGAGATTAGATTTAAAAATATATGAATTAATGAATCTTCCTGCATGTCAGGCTTCCAGTTTTAGGTCATGTGAAAAACTGTTAGTCTCCATGAAATTCAATTCACATATACATGCATGAATTGAACTGAACTTCTTTTTATGAAAAAAGAAGGCTAATAGTTCTGGTTGTCTGAACAAAATCACACAATATAGAGGGACTGTTTGCTTGCTTCCTATATCTTCATTTACCTTTGCAATCATACGGTGTAGGGGTGGTTCGAATTGCTTTGCTTCCGTATTACGTGCGGTGCAATCTTCTCTCTATGGCTATTGCAATCAGTTCTGTTAAGTTGAGATCCTTGCACTTCTACCTAAGCTCGTCGATAGCATGTTCCAATTTAGCTTCACATATAAAAAACTTAATAATAACATATAAAAAATGTTTAAAAAATAATTTAGAAAACAAAACTTACGAGTACTTTTATCAATTTAATTTTTTTACAATATAATAAGACTTCACATATCATATTTTTTAAATAATATATATAATATGTCACCTATCACAATTATAAACACGCGTGTGCCACACAAGCTACTATTTAACAATATATTAAACTAGACAAAAGTATATACTGCTTCGCAAAAAAAAAATCCCATATATAGAAACGAAGGATCAAAAAATAAATGAACTTATATTCAAAATGAAATAAAAATTACAAATACAAGTAGTCCCTACCCTGTCTAAATTTACAATTAGTGGCTACATTCACTCTACCGCACATCCAGGCTAGATAATGCTCCACTAGCACTTTAACATAATTCCAAATAATGAAAAAAATGTTGGTTTCAAATAAACTTGAAAAATACTAGGATAAGATTATAACCACCAACAAGCTAGAAAATGACAACAAAAACCACAATTTTTTTTCTGGGCACGTGCGTGTCACACGTGCATGTTAACTAGTAGCAACAAAGAAGGACTATTATATTTCCCTACCACGAGCCTGATGGGATCATCCTAATTCACCTGCCTGAGGAGACGTTCCAACAGAGGAGGAAAGAAGAGGACGCCGCCTCAAGACCTCCACGCGGCACTGGCCACCGGGCGGCTGACTTGTGGTCGCCGGGCCGAGCAAGCAAAGGAAGCCAATACATCGCAAGCACGTACATCTACACTGGCGCCCTTGCTTGGATCGACAACAATACCGGTTGGTGTGCCATCTGTGAGATGCATGGCAGGCTGCCTGCGGCATTCGTGCTGCGCCATCGTCTAGAAGAACACGAGCCTTGGACTCCATGCAGCCACCGGTACCACCTAGAGGAGACGGATGCCTTGGCGTTGCTCTAGGGCAATCTACATCGGAGTAGGGCGCCGAGAGGCTGCCGTCAACGCATCGGCGCGAGCCGCGAAGGGATCTCAAACCCGGGTGCAGGAGGAAGGCATGCAGGCAGGCTCTTCGTCGACGAGCGCCTCATCTGACACTGATGCACAAAAGGGCTCCCGGCTGATCACATCTTTGATTGTCACGGATGCCCATAAGCCGGCTGCACGGGGAATGCCGGCCCTCGGCTCTCCGTCAATGGCGTGCAGAGCTTGCTGATCGTCTGCGGAAGATTGGAGCGGACACATTTATCGGCAGCACCATCTGAAGCATGGACAGGTCGTGCGCGAGCCGGACGGACACGGACGACGAATTCAACAGCTTCTTCATCATGAACAGCTCCTTTCATCTATCAATGTCCGAAGCTCCCGCGGATCATCGCACGTCTGCGCTGTCCCATGGAGATCGAAGACGTCGTCCTCCATGGGTGAGAAACTAATCTGATTTCCCCCTATTCTTGCACAGCTCCATGCATGCTGACTGGTATTTTGTGACTCCGGCCACGAGATAGTGAGGATGGACGACAAGGCGATGTAGATGACGCCCGGCTGCCAATAGGATCCATCAACGTCTGGATGCACGGAGTCAGCGAGGACGCCATCGAGAACGGCTCCATATCTACATCAATGACACCATAGCACTGGGCGACGTCGAGACGAGTAAGGACCCCATCTGCAATTGATCCTACTCCTACCCCAATGATGCCGCCGCACCTAGAGGGCAACACTACACTGACTATCTACCGTCCATCACCAAAGAGGCAAGGGATGCTACACCAACTAACTACCTGCAAACACCGACGAGGAAGGAGATGCTACACCAACTACCTACCGGCGAATGCTGATGAGGAAGGTGATGCTGCACCGACTACATACCGGCGAACACCGACGAGGAAGGCGACGCTACACCAACTATGTGCCGATGGACACCGACAAGACAGGCGAAGCTACACCGACTCCATATCTACTTCAACATTACACAAGCCGGAGCCGATGTGATGATGACACGGGTGAGCAGGCTAATGTTCCAGTTGTGCCAAGCCAACTTCACCTATTCCACAGGTTGCACCACTCGACGCCGTTAAGGTGGACGACATCTATGACCTAGCTACTAACAAAAATAGCCTAAATTCCAGGCATTGAGAAAATCTATCAACAACCAAACCAGGTGACAATTTCCATCCAACATTTGAGTGTATGCATGGAGGAAGCTAGCGTCCGGCCATACACCGACCACTGACGTTCAATCTAGCCGCATCGAGGGGACGGAAGGACGAGTGTGTGCCAGCATCATGGGGATGATGAGGAGATCAAAGTCAAGAAAGGGAAGGCGGGAACACACAGGCCATGGGTGCCGCGATGTCCGGCATTCACGCACTACCGGAGCCGGCTGCTTTGCCGAGGGTCCCAGGCACTCGGCAAAGCCTCTAAGGCCCTTGGCAAAGCCTTTGCCGAGCGCAACTCTCGGCAAAGCGCCCTCGGCAAAAATCCGATCGGCAAAGGCTTCTTTGCCGAGAGCCATTTATCGGGCACTCGGCAAAGCCTTTGCCGAGAGCCCGACGCTTGGCAAAGCGCGAAATAAAAAAATGCGAAAAAAACCCGAAAAAAAAAATTTAATCGGGGGAGGGGCTCACTGGCCAGCGCAAGTCGCAAGTCGCGGCATTTTTCGCGCAAAATTCGTGGCTACGCGGTCGGCAGGATTCAAACTCATGACCTCTCCCTCACGCGATACCTCCTCTACCACCTGCACTACACACTCACATGTGTCTATATGCCGTTTCGGTTACTCAAATATTATACTAAACCAAGTGAAAATTGATTGTTTGAGGCCCTAAACGAATTCAAATCAAAAGGTTGTCAACTATAAAGTTTCATAACTTTTCGAGATCTATATTTTTCATATAGAAAGTTTTTCCATCCGAGGTCTTTTGAAAAATTTAAATTTTAAAATTTTGAATTTCAAAACGTAGTTTTGCACAACAAGATTAATTCAAATGAAAAAGTGACAACTACAATGTTTCATAACTTTTCGAGATCTACAAACTCTGGTCTTCGGTTTAAGATCGTCATGTGGTGACACTATGCTTTTCTGCTTAATGCGTCTGCAATTACATTTGCTTTCCCCAGGTGGTATTATACACTTAGGTTGTAATCCTTGATCAATTCCAACCATCTTCTCTATCGTAGGTTCAAATCTGGCTTGGTGAAGATATACTTCAAATTCTTGTGGTCTATAAATATCTCACATTTGTTTCTGATGAGATAGTGTCTCCATATCTTTATTGTGTGCACTACAGCTGCTAGTTCCAAATCATGTGTTGGGTAATTTTCCTAATGTTTCTTTAGTTGTCGGGAGGCATAGGCAACTACTTTATCATCTTGCACCAGGACACATCGTAATCCTTGTCGAGAGGCATCACAGTATACTATAAAGCTTTGGTGTATGTCTAGTAGTGTGAGTATTGGGCCTGTGGTTAAATGGGTCTTCAACTCTTAGAAACTCTTCTCGCATGCTTCTGTCCACTTGAAATCCATTCCTTTCTGCGTTAGAGCAGTCATGGGTCTTGCGATCTTTGAAAATCCTTCAATAAATCTTCGATAGTAGCCCGCCAGTCCTAGACTACGAACTTCTATCACATTCATCGGTTGCTTCCATTGTGATACGGCCTTAACCTTCTCTGGGTCTACCTTTACTCCTTCTACAGTAATGATATGTCCTAAACTTGGCTTATAGCTCATGTGCTCATAGCTTGTTCAATAGTACTCTCAAATGTTGTTCATGTTCTTCAGCACTTTTTGAATAGATAAGAGTGTCGTCGATGAACACCACTACAAATTTGTCCAATTCTTCCATGAATACTTTGTTCATTAGATTCATGAAATATGTTGTGGCATTGGTTCATCCAAACGGCATTACGGTGAACTCATACTGTCCATAGCGGGTCACAAATGTGGTCTTCGGTATATCATTAAGCCGAATCTTCAGCTAATAGTAACCTGATCTCAGATCTATCTTGAAAAAATAATTCACATCTTTTAGTTGATCGAATAGGTCATCAATTCTTGGTAGAGGGTTCTTGTTCTTGATGGTGACTTCATTGAGTGACCGATAGTCAAAACACATTCTAAGACTGCATCTTTCTTCTTTCACGAACAAAACTGGTGATCCCCAAAGGGATGAGCTTGGTCTAATGTATCCTTTCTTTTGTAACTCTCATAATTGTTTCTTCAATTCTTCCAACTCATTGGCTACCATTCGGTAGGGTCTCCTTGCAATGGGTGCGGTTCCGGGATTAGATCAATTATAAACTCCAAGTCTCTGTCAGGTGGCATTCTGGGTAACTCTTTAGGGAGCACATTGGGGTATTTCACATACAACTGGTACTTCTTCAATGCTTGTTGCCTATATACTGCAAACCATTGGTTCTGCTTTGGGAGCTTGAGGGTGACATTCTACCTTTAATCCTTTGTGATTCATTAGGGTTATTGTTCTGTCGCTGCAGGATATAGTGCCATAGTGTTTCTTTAACCAATCCATTCCTAGTATTATATCCAAACCTTCTATCTTAAGTACTACTAAATCTGCTTGAAATCCTACTCCATCTATCATTGTCTTCACTCGAGGGCATTTGAGGGTTCATTTGAGCAGAGCTCCGGGGGTTCAAATCAAGAGAGCGGTGGGGAGTAACACGGTTCTTAAACTATTTCTAAGCACAAAACAAGAAGAAACAAACAAATGTGAAGTGCTGGAATTAAACAACACGGTTGCAAGAGTGGAGTTTACTAGAAACTCACCGTACATGACATCAGGTGTTGTCTGTACTTCCTCTACATTAACGTGGTTCACACGGCCTTGCACAAAATTTGGGGCATTCCTTCTAGGTGGTCTAGAGTTCTGAGGTGCTGTGCATCCAGTTCCTGAGGCGACTGTCTTGTTACTAGCTATAGACTGAGCAGGGGCAGAGTTTGTAGCTTTATGAGGGCATTGGGCTACGCGATGTCTTGGCTGTCAACATCCTAAAGAAGTATCCATTGTTGTATTATTGGTACTCTTGGGTTGGTTGTTGTTGTTGTTGTCGCTATAGCTAATGGTGTTGTTCTTGTAGTTGGATATGGTCTACGAAGTGTTGGGTCCGGATGTCCTATATTGCATAGTTGGCTAATACCTTGTGGGTGCGGTGTTGTTGGTGCGGACTCGTTGTATCCTTTCTTGTTGGCAAGCACATTGTATCAGGAATTTGCGCATCCATTCTCCTTCACCTCTAACACATTATTCTTCTAATAGGATTGTGTGATTCATTAGTGTGTTGAAGTTAGGGTAGATGTGAGTGACCAATTGTTCTCTTAGGGATGCGTTGAGTCCTCTCCTAAAACACTTATGCTTCTTCTTGTCTGAGTTAACATCTTCTGATGCATAACGTGCTATCTTCATAAACTTCCTGATGTACTAATTTACTGTCATTGGACCTTGTCTCTGGGAACAAAATTCTTCTGCTTTTATCTCCATGATTTCTTTGGGAATGTGATATTCATGGAATTTTTCCATAAACTCTTGCCATGTGATAGCTTCTGGCTCATTAGCTGCATCTTGGTAGTTTTCCCACCATTCACCAGCGACTCCTACCAGTTGGTGTGTGGTTAAAATAACCTTTTCTTCGTCAGTGGCTCGTATTGCATTTAATTTCTTGGAGATTGTTTCTAACCAATCATCTGTTGACAAAGGGTCATCTTCTGCACTATCGAAGGTTGGTGGGTGAAGTCTCATAAATGATACCATTTTTTCTTGTCCATTACCATTATCCTGTCTTCTTGCAAGATTTACGAATAACCTTGTCTGTCGATCCACCACTTCTGCCAATGTTGGCGGGGGTTCCTCCCCTTGCACTAGGTCATTTCCAACATTTTGCTCAACTTCTTCACCTTCTTCATGTACATCTTCTACAATTGGGTCATTATCCTCTGGTGTTTACTCATGCCCATGCCTACGATTATGATTTTCACAATTGCCTTTGTTTTGCCTGCCTCTAGGTTGTGGTGCAATTGGCTCTTCTTCTCATGAACTTGCCTTTCGGTGGCCCTTTCATGGTGATCCCGAATCCAATCGAACCACCTTTCCATCTGTTGCCATGGCGCGGCAAGGATGAGAAGACATCCTCCAGGATTTGGGTGCAAGAAAATAAAATAACAAGCAAACAAAAACTCACAAGCATAAACAAACACACAATACATATCACACGAACAGTCATACATATATGATACAAGGGTGCATCATACAGCAACTGCTAGAGTGATTACTACATGACTACTCGTACTTCTAATGACATCGAAGCGATACTAGGTGTACTACTACTACTTGAAATACTAGACATTACTACTAGCTACTATAGTTCCCATTATTTATTCTACATGAACTATATCTTGTGGAGTTCCCATCATGAGGTCCACATGTATGTCCCTTAGCATCCAGTCCTGAAAGAACTTGAGAGGGTCGAATGGTCTTTGCATCCCTAGTGGTCTTCGTGCTATTGTGGGTGGTTGATTCTTCAGTAGGCTCTCCTCCTTTTCCTTGCCTTTGGGAGTTCAAGGCCTTCTGTAGCTCTTGCTTGCATTGTTCCTTTTCTTTTCTCATGGTTGATAGCTTTGAGTTTAGCATGAGTAGCTCCGTCCTTAGTGCTTGCACTTCAGCTTCTGCTTCCTTAAGTTTGGTGTTCTTTATCTTCAACTCTATTTCCTAGTTCTTGTAGGGTGTTGAGGGCATGTAGGTGCTTGGCTGTAGTCATGAGGGGATACTCTGGCACTTGTGGCTTCGCCTTTTCCATTGCCTTAATCTTCTTACACCAAACAAGAGGAGTCTGATCCATCATTGGAAAGAACTTTGCATGAGTGTTGTTGACTTCTGCTTCATACTCCTGACAAATGTTTATGAGAGCCCGTCGTGCTACAATCTGACATATGTCACTTAATTCTCTTCCAATTGTTGGGATGCATCTAACCCTGAACTCAGTGTTTGTTGGATGCTCGATAATATGCAGGTGCATCTCACACTTAAGTACACCGTCCAAGTCGCACTCGCAATAGTAGTACATGGGAGGCTCAGTGTAATCTAGCGCTGAAGTGCCTCCCAAAGGAGCGGTGGGAATCCTCCATCGGTCAAACAGTCCAAACATTCTCATATGTCATCCATTGCTTCAAAATTCATCACAAGGTTTAGAACATTTTGCGACAAAAATGAGAAACGGCAATGAGAAGGGTTCATAGCCTTTGCTATTATTAGGTTTCTGGTTATTCCTATTGCTATAAAACTATCTAACACATTCCAATCCTAGGGCTTTGTCCTACAGTCAAGCTCAGCTTTGATACCACTTCGTTGGCCCCTCGATTTGAGAGTCCTAAGTGCATCCATATTTGTGCTAGGATCACGCACAAATCACAAGAATGGTACACAAATATATAATAAAAGGTTCTGAGCTTTATTGATATCTAGAAATAAGGTCTTACAATAATGGCCCAAAGGGGGCACAATCATAGACTACAAATCTAGTGGAAGACTATGGTCATGAAGCGGCGTTATTGGTGGTCTCTAGAGTGGGATTATTATACAGCGAAGTGGTGTTCTATTTCACAGGCAACTTGAGCGCGGTTGAAACCCTAGCCTCGATGTCATACTCCTATGAATGAATCTCCTAGCAGGAACTCTAATCCTTGTGGTATGCTTCTTCGTCGAAGTCATAGTCTTCTTCTATGCTGAGGTCTGAGTCAACAACGGGTGAGTACTTATGTACTCAGCAAGCCCTAACCATAGGGTGGAAATAAAAGTGTAGTGGTGATTATAATTAAAGGTTGGGTCCTAGCGGAGTATTACCATTCCCACCAGTACTCGTATTAGCATCGATTCCATTACTAGCATCATTACACATAAAAAAGTAAAACTAATCATAGTACCCCATCCTAGCATTTGCCCATTCCAAGGACATGGCTATTCAAATAGGTTTAAGTAACTCTGCAGAGGTGTACAAATTTCCCCACACAATAGGTGCAACCTCATCCATGATCAGTGGATGAAATAGACCTAACGAGACCTCATACATGAATATACATGACCTTAGATGTCCATATAACTCTACTATGGCTTCTCGAGGGTTGGAAACACAAAACTAAGAAAAAACCTATCCCCCGTGTCGGCTCTTGATATTCCGCTGCCTACATCGGCCTCCTAGTAGAAATTATACTTCTATCTAACAGGGTGTGAGATCAAGCCTACCCATATAGACATGTGGTTGTACGAAATAACTCACTAGGCAGGAGGGACTACAAACCGGTTCTTATGTGACCGAGGCGAGTATCTCCCACAAGATTCCTCTCCAGGCATCCCTGCCATGCTAAACTACCTCCATAGTTCACCACCACTCGCCCCCATGTCGGGGTTTAGTTTTAGGTTTAACAAGTTTTAAGTTCCATTATTATCCCTAACTCTGTTCATAATGTGGAGCCCATAAAATAACAAGATAACCATTTATCTTAATCATATCACATTAACTGAGCTCATATTCTGGGGTAATAATCTTATAGTCATGTTTTAGCATTACAGTAGTTTAAAGCAAGATGGTAGAGAGGGGAGCTAGGAAATGCCTTTGTCGTTTTCACCTTCCGGTACGTCTATGAAATTTGGGTCCTCGTCCTCCTGACAATTACCATTGTCTATCGGGCGTATCGGTCGAAATAAGACTATCGCTAACCACAAAAGAAAAGGGCAAAATCAAACATGGAACAATATGGTGGTACTAGGTGTAAATGATAGAGTTGGATTTTAGATAAATTTTAGAGGTGGTTTCATGTAAAAAGGAGTTAGGGTTTAAAAGTTATATATTTTAGAAGTTTATCCTATAGCTATTTAACTAGGTGGAATTTTATATGCATTTTCTAGTGCATAAAAATATCTGCAAACTACATGATTAAATTCCCTAATGCATCTAGTTTATTTATAAATTTTCTAAGAATTTTTCTAAGTCAGGAAAATGTTTTTTAGCTTTCTGTGTCACTAGTCGGGTGTGCCCAGCATTTTCTAAAGCGTACCCCACGCTTTGTGTGTGGTGTGTGTGTGTGGATGATTGGTGGGCCACCCTGCCTACGTCTGCCGACGTAGGCATTGGTGTTATGGCCTCGGGCCCACGTGTTAGTGAGTAAGAAAAAAGAGAGAGGCAGGCAGACGGGGATGGAGGGATGACGACAACACTGTTTCCACCTGGTCCCACATGGTGGAGACAGAGAAGGGGGAGGAGGGGAGATGGCGATGAACGAAGGTGGCCGCCACGTCGTCAGAATATGGGAGGGGAGGCTCGGCTCTCCAAAGTTGGCCACGCCAGCAGTGTTAGGCCTTGGTGGTGATGGTCGAGTGGTGGATGGAGCTCGTGGGGTCAAATCATAGCTGGTGGTGGAATCTCTGATGGTAGCGGGTGCCCACAGTGTGTGTGTGAGTGAGGAGTGTAGTGGTTGTGGTGTGCCCTAGGGTGGCCTTGCTGGTGATGGCCGACTGCCATGGCGGCTTGGCAGAGCGGGGCGCATGCGGGCAGCGCAACACAGAGACCTAAGCTACCATCTAGCTACGAAAAATGGAAGAGTAGCTTGGGGACTCACCAGTCACTCCAATCGGCCGATGTCGTAGTGGAGAAGGAGAAGAGGGGAGGTGGTGGTAATGGCTCCTGTGAACTCCCGAATTGGGGGAAAATGGGAGAAAGTGGAAAGGAAGAGGAGAAAAGGGGAGTGGAGGGGGAGATGAGGTGTTCCCACCCTCGGCGGAGCTGATGGTGGAGAGGGCAAGGTGAGAGTGTCACCGCCGGGCCTATTGATAGGCTGGCTAGGCTGGTGTCCCGACGATGAGATATTTCTCGTGGCCATGGTTATCCAGCACATGCTCATACGGTTGACCTTGTCTGGTCACGTCGCCATAGCTGGAGCTTGCCCACGCGCATGTCGAAGTGACTTGGTGACTACTCCGGTGGCTCGACGCGGAGGCGACAATGGCATTGGCATTGATGAGCTCACGGTGATGGAGGTGAGGGAAGAGGGGGAGAAAGGAGGGGTGCCATAGGGTCCCGTTGTCACCATGTCGCCGCTGACCTCTGCTAGCGCCGGGGTGACGCTAGCGGAGAGTTGATGGGCGGTGTTGTGCTGCATACGGCTTCCGGCTTGAGGTCGACAATGAAGATGACGGCGGGGCCCAAGTGTCAGCGGGAGGGAGAGGGGAAGAGAGCAGCACGGGCGAGGCTTGGGCTAGAGTTGGGCCGCGGTGGCCACGGCACTGCTCAGCCGGCTCGCGTGGGAGAAGGGAGGGTAGAAGGGATGGAGGTGGGCTGTTGCTGCGGGCCGAAGGGAGGGAGAGTGAAAGATTCAGCCCAAGTGACTTTTTCCATTTTCTAATTCCTTTTTTTCCAGCTCCAGTATGCATATGTTTAAATTTTTTTTAAATTCAAATTTGAATGCATGAGTGTGCAAAAATGTACCACCATAAGTTCAACATGCCAAGCAGACATTCACACATCAAGTTTTATTTTCCTATGTTAATTTATTTGTAAAAATTTCCTATGTTGGTTATATGCAATGTTTTAAAAAGTTCAAATTTTTAGTGATTTTTAAACTAGGTCAAATTTTAGGGTGTTACACCTCGTCATAAAAGGTGACTTTGTGAAATAGGCTCATCGTAGATATGTTTACTTCTCTGTGATTAGTATAGCAATCCAAGTGAAATGGAGAGAGTAGGGTGCAAGTTTAAGCTACCCAGCCCAAAAGTTATGCCATCGCATTCATGCTCTACAAATGATGACTAGCTCGAGATGCTGCATGACTGGGTTCAGTGGTATTCATTTGGGAAAAACTACCTTATTGAAATCACAACAAGAAGAAAAGTATCACCAATAGAAAATCGATCTCTAGTCCCATTTAGGAAACCCTTTTATTCCTTGTTTCCCATCTAGGACTAGAGATCTAAGACAAAAGGGCATGACTCTTTAGTCTTGGTTGCCTTGAACCCAGACTATCCTCTAAGTGTAAAAAAATAATACCTCCCAACCCTGCACCTCGTGGGATTCAATCCTGAGACCTCATGCATTGCCTCACACATACCTTTTCCACCCCACCTACATAGCACGTGTGTCTATAAATGGGATGCTTTCCTTTTGAACTAACTCATCGGCGGACCTTTAGTCTAGGTAGGTAACACCAATCGGGACTAAAGGGTCTACATTAGTCTAGGTTGGTGTTATCAACCGACCAGGACTAAAGGGTCGATGCTCTTTAGTCCGGGATGGTAACACGAACCGGGACCAACGTAGACCCTCTTGTCTGGGTTAGTGTTGCCAATCGAGATTGTTGACGGTCACTAACACCAATTATAAACCATCAACATAACCTGCATATATATTTAATTCCATCACCAAACATAGGTATATGGGTTTAAACTAATGAATTCCATGTGCTTTGATGAATATTTGTATGCTGGAGGATTTATCCGGAAAATAGTCCCTGGACCACTATCATACACTCCGAACAAGCAAACTGACGATAACAAGTGATTCTATTCGTGAAAACTGTGAAAGACAACTCTAGAAGGTTCCAGAAGACACCACGATTAAGCATGGGGGAGGCCGCCCGGCCCAGCCCAGGGCCTGCTCGCCTTCTGACGCCTCGTAATCCTTCCTACGATCTACTTCGTTAATTTTAAGACGGTTTTAGGTCGGTTTATCCAACGTTGGTTGAGGGAGGTGACACAGATCGATGATGTGGCAATTTCTTGGCCACTACTCCATCTCCCCCCTATATAAGGACGCCGAGACCCCCTCCAGGAGGCCATCTCTTATTCAGATCAAGACACAACACAAGAGAATTAGGGCTAGACTCTCCAATGTAGTAGATTAGTTCTAGTTGAGAGTAGTTGAGCTACGCTCAAGTTCTAGAGAATTCTTTGGAGGTATAGTATATCTTTGTATCTTACCTTTCTAAGACTTATGTTTTAATATATTTATCTTCTCTATTTACTTTTATGTCTTTCATGTGTATAGTTAATCTAGTTATCATATCTTTGCATGGGATCTCTGCGCGCATCGAGTGCTTTAGTTATCATATGTGACTAGAGTAGTAATCCGTAGTATAGACATGGTGTCTGGACTATAGGTTACCTAAGATTGCACCCAACTTCATGGATAGTTGTGGTAGCCCCAAGTGGTGACAGCCCTAATGGCCGACGTAGTCCACCACGTTCAGGTTGGTGTTTGTAGGACTGTAGTCAGAGCTTCCTAGACCCTTTCTTATCCCTTTCTGTGGCTAGTGTTCTGATGTCCCAAAGTGTTATTGTGTATGATCGCTTTTATCTACCCATGCTTCAGTTACCATCTAGCCTAGACTAGAACAGAACCAGAGTAATAAAGAAGTATCCAGGAACTTTGAACTCACCCGCTGTCCTCTCAATCCAGCTATGCTACTCATTTATCATGGAATTCTCTTATTTGTGTATCATTATTCATAACTCTTATCATTTATCACTTACCTCCACTTTAGTCTAGTTGATATATTAAGTTAGTAGATGCATGATGGTGAATTATCAGTTTCTTTAACCATTGTTTCCCTATGGATAAGTATGATACTCTGGAATATTTCCGGGTAAAAGCTATAACGGTATCCGTGCGCTTGCGGATTTTTATGTGTGCGTTATAAAATACCAACAAGGACTAAAGGTCCTCCGATGCTCAAGAAACTTGGACCCGGGACTAATGAGGCCCAATTGTAGCTGAGACTAATGTGCTAGATCGAAGGTATGTTCTCTACTAATTGATACAATGATTAGTTCCACAATTTAGGGAGCCACTTTATTATTTATTAAAACAAGATGATAGATGTGTTAAACTATTTGTTAGCTCAATGGACACAATACCAACATTATTCGAATTACATAAACAAGAAATCAATAGCTCAGAAACGTCATACATACGGCCATAGAATACGTTTGCGCAGAAAATGTAGAACGCAGTACTGAACTGTTTATGGGATAGTGTATATCTTGCGCCTGCATGCCACCTTTTAGATCTTCATGTAGTAAAGACATAGGGCGCCTATGGATGCAGTTTCATGCTCTGCGCTTACTGCCTGCCCCGTGGATGCAGGTTCATGCTCAGCTTCGCCTCGTGCTCCGCACCTGCTGCCCACCCATGGATGCAACTTTGTGCTCCGCGCCTACTGCCACGCCCAAAGATATAGCTTTGTGCCCCGCGCTTGATGTTGTGCCTGCTTCGCTTGGCATGCGCACGCAGGGACCCTTGTGCCCCAGGGGACCACATTCGCCTGCTCATGAAACACTTGCAACATAAAATATTTGCTGTAACATATGTCCGAAACAGATGAAACATTTATAACATACATTTGCAATATATGTGTATGGGCACTGCAATATATGCAACATCCAAATAAAACACTTGCAATATACGTTTGAAATAGTTAGAACATTTGAAACATACACTTGCAATGCAACATCCAGATAAAACACTTGCAATATACGTTTGAAATAGCTGCAACATTTGAAACATACACTTGAAACATACATGTATAGCCAGTGCAACATATGCAAAATCCAGATAAAACACTTATAATATACGTTTAAAACAGCTAAAACATTTCAAACATACATTTGCAATATATGTGTATAGCCAATACAACCTAGCAACATCCAGATAAAACACTGGCAATATACGTTTCAAATAGTTGAAACATTTGAAAACATACATTTACAACATACATGTATAGTCATTGCAACACATGCAACGCCAGATCTATTTTTGCAATATCTAGATGAAATATATGCAGCATACATTGAAAACACATGAAACATACAGTTGCAACATGTGCTCATCTACTTGTTGTGCCCCAATGGACACACATTGACGCAAAGCTTGATGCTGGCATGGAGCTCGATACCATAGCACGGAGGTTGGACCTCGGCTGTGCGCAGTGCGAGTCCGAGTAGGAGGCAAAAGGTGTGGTGGAGCACAGCGCGAGGTGTGGCTGACACAAGGAGAGAGCAGCACGCGGTGTGGGTGGGACATGCGAGGCACGAGGCACGGGGGCAGGCCAGTCCGTCTCGTTCGGCCGGTCGAATGCTCGGTAAAGAGCATTACCGTATATTTAAACAAAAGAACTACTAGTCCTTAAAAAATTGATGAATCCTTTATCAATGGAATGAGGACTTTAAGTCTAAGAGCTCTACATTTTTAGTTAAGAGACCCAAGCAAGATATCCAAGCTAAACCACCACTACATCACCATCAAGATGATGGTATGCCCTCATCTAGTGACTCTCCATAGATTCGGGCCATGCATGTAGTTATGCTTGATTTCACATCACATTTGTTATATGTAGGTTGTAAATATTGCAATACACCCTACAATCTCAGTTTTTTCATTATAATAATAAGACGTTGGTTATTACAATCATAGGCATGCGTGTGTCGCACGTGTATGCAACACCCCAGATGTTTGGCTCCTATATTTGCACTTGCATTTCATAAGCATGAGCATCATTCATCTCATTTATGCCTTTGTTTTGCTTGCAACATGAGTAAGCAACATACTCCAATAAGTTTGTTTCATAATTGTTAGCTTAAGAAATGTGAGTGGTGCGACATGTAGATGTAACATGGGTGTCTCATACTTTGAAACATGGCAATGTTGTTAGTATAACATGATAAGTTTAATTGTTGCAACAAGAGCTTGAAACACATGCAACATGATAGTGAAACATTTTGGTGAAAATGCTTGTTTTGCTTGTTTCAACTTATGTGACATTTGGAATTGTGTGTAACCAATGTGTAGAGTAGTTAACTATGTCCTATAACACCTTAATCATACTTATAATCATTAGTGGAACAATGTTCATGTTGACCAAAATGACCAAATTGCCCTCCTAAGTGTTGTTGACCAAGTTTTGACCTCTAGAGTGCTTTTGTTTGACTATTTAAAAAGTCTAGCTTAGATATCTTGCATAGAGGTACACCTTTAACCAAAGTTGTAGAGAATTTTATAGGGAACAAAAGTTTCAATATGGACATCTCATGAAAATTACCAGAACACCCTCAAAAGTGGCCCACAAGTCAGTGGTGGTAGCTGTTTTGGGACTTAGCAAAATTTGGCTAAGTCAAATACGGTAACAGTTTCAAAGTACCAACCTTGGGATCCTTTTAGCTCTCAAACCATGCCGAACCAGCTTGAGCTCCTATTGACAAACTTGTAGATCTCGTATCCCTCTACAACTTTGATGTTTACAATTTTCCCTAAAGCGGCCTAGTTTGGGATCTCTGGAGCTGCAAAGTTTGCCTATCAGTCGGTCATCGTGACCCTTGATTCAGTCATGTTTAGACATTCAGAGTTGCCATTGTGGCCGACCGATGCTAGAGTCCGGCTGCCGCGTGGCTCGCCCAAGCGCGTGTAGGACGCCATGGCGTCGCCCCTGCATGTGTTTGGAAATGAAATATGGATCCTCAGCCGATTTTTCCCTTTTCCTCACCTCTCTTCCTCCTTCACGGCCTTCTCAGACGAGCAGCACCACCGCCAGCCCCGCCATGGCCATGCAAGCTCGCCACCGCACCACAGCCTACCAAACTCCGCCCACAGCTCCGCCTTGGACCCCTCTACCTCCTCCACCTCTTACTTGAGTCAATTGTGCGAAGGTAAAGGTGCATTGCCGACTTTTTCCCCGCTCGGAGCTCACCGAAGCGCCGCTGTCCTCTCGGTCCTCCGTGGCCAGCACTGCATAGAGCTCTTCCCTCTCATCTGGTTCTTGTCTCGCCTTCCCCTTCCCGCCTTGATGCTCACGTGATGATGTTACCGGGCAAGGTGGTCCCGTCACGCCGGAACACGGCCGCGCACCGCCGCGACATGGTCGCTGCTGGTGCTCACACGCGGCCACGCTCCTCCACTTCACCCCGGCCCTCAGTAGTAGCCTTGTTAGGTCAGCCATGGCTCCAGGGAGCTGATGCACCCCTCAGCTGGCCCTCTAGTGGTTGGAGTTCACCAGTGCACCACCGCGCACCCCCACCGAGCCGCCGCCACCATGGCCGTCGCCGCTAGGACCTAGTAGCATTCACGATTCGAGGGTCAGTAGATGCGAGAGGTCAAGGATGACGCGTTGGTACACTTCGTTTCACCGGAGAAGCCGTTGCCAACGAGCTTGAGCTCGCCGGAGTTCGACGGCCTCGCCCCTGCCATTGTGTCCCTGACACGCGGGGCCCGACTCTCAGCGCGCGCGGGAGACCGCTGCGGGCCACGCGGGCTAGGTGGGCCGTGTCGGTCAGGCGAGCCGCGCGTGATCGTGGGCCGCGCGTGAGCAGAACGGCCCATTGGTCGGGTTAGGGTTTCATTTTTGTTTTTCTTTTTATTTTTCACAGATCCTAGTGCTATTTTGTAAATTCCAAATCTCAAGATTTATAGATCCAATTGAGGTGATTCTAAGTTTGTTAGGATCTGTGTAAAGTGTAGTATTTAGGAAAATTATAAAAGGTATATGTGTTGTTTAAATTCTGGAAGAATGAAATAGATCTTTAAAATGTGTTTGAAATTGGATGCAAACTTGATTATGTTATAACTTGAGTTCTATTGCTCCAAAAATTATGAAATTTTTTGGGTGTGCTATTTTATGTACATGCTAGCTCTGGTGAAAATTGGGATGCTATTGCTTAAGTAGTTTTTAAGTTATGCCTTTGTCATTTTCTATTAGGAGGTACTTGAATGAATTTTCATAATTTTTTTCTATTTTTCCAATGATCATGAAATTTTGTGGAGAGTGTCCTAGTACCTTAGGATTGCTAGAAAAATATTATTTCTGTTGTTTGATACTTTTCAATATGATTTCTTAATTAGGCAAAAATCAGTCTTGTTGGTTTGTGAATTTTGTGTAGGGAGTTCCCTTGGATAACTTTCACTCAAATGTTTACAGTAGCCTCCTGGCAGGGTATAGAGTCCCCTATAATTTTTGTAAAATTTTTGGAGCAGTTTGCATATAGGTTTATTTTCTCCCTTAATTAATCAATTAAATTAAGAAAAGAATTAAAATAAATGATTTGATTTGGTGTACTTTACTTTCTGGTGGTTTTCACTCATATGCGATCTAGTGGTGCCATGGGATTGGTCAAAAGGGTAGTTTGGCACATAGGTAAATATTTAATTTTCACATTTCTAGGTTTCCTGGACAGCTGGTAGCATTTCTAGGTTTAGACCTTGATAAAGGTGTTTGCTAGAAATATTGTGAATACCAAAGTGGTAGTAAACTTTTTAAACTATCCTGTGTCAAAATTTGGTGGCATTTGGTACAGTAGTTTAGGAGTTCTAGTAGTTTGAATTTGTTGTCCAGAAATTGCTGCTCTCTGTTTGGAGAGGATAGATTCTGGAACTTTAAGAATTCGACTAGGTAAATATGGGAATCAGGTCTTGAGGTCTGAAAATGAATTATAGAGCATTTTATAAGCTTTCCAGATTGTCTTGTATCATGTCATTTGGATTCCAAATTGTCTTGTATCATGTCATTTGGATTTATAGATCTCTAGTTATGGTTGAAAACCAAACTGCTGTCCCGATTTATGTATTGCTGGAATGAGTTAGGATCGTGATAAGCTTAAGTAATGTTGTTCTTGTTGATTGTTTAGGTGTTAGGTCCTTAACTAAGGAAGAGCAACTATATATTAGATTGAGCAGATTGGGTAAGTACTTCTCTACCGGAGGAGAGATTTGAACATTTTGTAAAGTGATTTGAATAAAGCGTTAAGTGTTGCTGTAATTTACTTTTGCATTCATTGAGCATGTTGCATTTATTCTTATGCATCCATGAGATTTATTTGTGCATTCATGCAATAGGTGTTCTGGAGGGGGTGACACTCCTGGAATTCAAGGAAGCACATCCGGAGGAGGAGCAGGAGCAGCCGGGGGAGCCTGAAGAGCCAGCCGGCGAAGGAGTTCCTGAAGAAGAGCTACCTGAGTGCCCTGACCATCGCCCTTCGTCCTTTCCAAAAGGCAAGCCCCGGTGCATGCTAACCCAACTTTTACTTATTTATGGCATTAAGTTGTAGGAGTTGAGTGAAAACACTTGCTGCATTATATCTATCCTTGTCCAGATATAGAACTTAAATTCCAATTAAAGTTTAGGCACGTGTTAATGTTTAGCCATGCTTAGTGCGGTATAAGTCAGGTGATTTTCGGTCATCCATGAGCCTATGATGAAGTGGGTCATGGTTGGCTATATTTGCTATCGTGGAAAAGAACCATACTAAAAAATGAATTGAGACCGGGCGGGAGTTCGATAGTACAGCCGAAGATACTTCACGTCTTGGGTGCCAAGCTATGTCCGTCTGAGTCGTTTAAGGACCGATTCGCTGTACGTCCTTGAGTCATGTTGAACACAGTCTAATACTTAGTTGGCCGGATAAGCCGTTTCGACCGCGAAGTCGAGTAATACAGTTAAGGCCAGAAATCGAAGGGTCAAGCACGTATCTTGGAGGAAGTAAGGATGTGCTTGGGGACATTGGCATAAGACCAAGGGGGGTTAGAGTCCCTATCACCTGGTAGAGTGTTACCCTTAGGGATGCGACATCAGTCGAACCCGTGATTCCTGAATTATACCAAAGGTGACTTGTGCGACCCTAGCGCAGGGCCTGCGCGGTGAGTGTTAGAAATACCACTTCCAGCTGGATAGGAACTCGATTCGAATCGCCGTCGCTCCCGGTTAGTGAGCACTTGACTTGAGCAACAACAACATAGATTCCATTAATTGAACGGATGGTTAATTGGATGATGATTTAATGTTGCCTCAATTTATACCTGCTATGGTTATTAATGTTTGCTTAATAATCAAGTGAATGTTTAGTACAGATGCTAAGGTAGCTGACAGGTTAATGCTTAATAATTAAGTGAATGTCAGCCAACTCTACTTTAAGAAAGCCTTGCATGATTTTTGGTGTCTTTTATTTTCCATTTTACTGGTAAGTCTAGCTGAGTACATTCTTGTACTCAGGGTTTATTCCCTCCTGTTGCCGATGAAATGCTTTTATCAGGTCTTCTGCAAGAATTGCCTCCACCCGGCGGGTGATGAGGACTAGATCACTAGGGCGTGATCGTCTTTTAGTCCACTTTCCTTAATGCTTTTGTGGGATCGTGATCTGTAAGACTGACAATCGTACTTGAACTAAGTGTGTGTATTTATGCTTCCGCTACTTTATAAACTTGGTTTGTAATAATTGCGACTCCGTGGTGTTATAAACTTTTTATTAAGTACTTGTGAAATGTAACGTGTGATGTGTTATGTTGAATGATGCGATCCTGGTTGTAAACGAGTTGGTTTTAAATCCTTCGTGGTTTCGATTGACTACCGGGATTATATGAGCTCAAGTTCGAAAATTTGAGCATTTCAGGCACTTGTTTTTGTACTTGTGCTATTATAATTTGGTCGGTTCTGTTACGGTGCACGTCCACTATTACATCGTAGAAGTGTATGTGTGTGGCAGAGTGATATGGGCATTGCTAAATGTTACAATTTTTTCTGTAAAAGAGCAAATTAGTTAGTAAATAAAAAAAATCGGCGCCAGCATGGGCACAGCCATGCAGTAGGCCACGAGGCTGCCATGCTGCATATGTATATATCCCAACGTCGTTTATAGGCGCCAAAACAACGGGCATTTCACACCAATAGTAATGTAAGTAATAATGGTAGGTACGCGAGGGCTTGATTGTCATTCTCTCCATCAGCGACGCGGGGCGTGGCCTCTCGTATTTATAGCCTCGTCACTGCATCGGAGCCGGCATTGCGCTAGCTGCGTACCGTACCGTACGTGTGCATCGCATTGCCGCGCTATACAAAGCTTGCATTTGCTTCCCTTTTCCTCCGATGTGTATATATAGTATAGGGTTTGGACATGCATGCAGTAGTCCGTCGTCATGGCGTTGTCCGCAAACAATGACGACGGAGCAAGGAAGAAGATGGTTCATATCATCCGGATAGGGAGAGAGTACGTTGATGTCAGACGCGCATGGCGTGGCACACCCACGTACGCTCTGGTTTCCTCCATGGATCGGAGCTAATAGGGTTTGTTTAATTTGGTCGTGCCACGCTGTGTGCGTCCGATGCACCCTCGATGTCTACTTACTCCTCCTACTAGTGTTATATTAATAAGCATGCATGGAGCCAGAGGCGGCGACGTTCGAGCGAGGTGTGATCATATATATCGGAAGGCTTCTACGAACTGAGTTTGTTATTATTTCTTAATTATTATCGTCGTTCTTTGATGAGCTGTGTGTTCATGGGCTATTATTAGTACAGGTATGATACAGCAAACCAATTATGTACTGTTCTCCATTTAATTTCATCTCCATGCATCGTGATCGTTGAGTGCATCAGTGAATGTACGTACTACGTCGTCGCTTCTTCACGAGGGATCAAGCAGGTGAATTCAATAATGGGCACTACCGCAATCGCCATGAATATATATATATATATATATATATATATATATATATATATATATATATATATATATATATATATATATATATATACCTTCACAGAAATGTAGATTTTGCTTTGTATATATGTAAATATGAATATATAGTTTTTAATTTAGCATGCATCTAGAAAAGCCAGAATCCTTATAATTTGGAAGGGAAGGAGCTAGTATATCACATAGGTTTTCATATACTACGGTACACTGTATCTTAAATAATGTTGTTTACTCCTCTTCCTTCCTCAATCATCAATAACATAACATACACTACGATCCGATCGATCCTCCTATCTTTTTTTACGCTACATCCTATCCTGTATACACATATATATATGCACTCAGAAACGTTTGAGTATACCGATACATATTGGCCCATTGGCCCTGTGTGACATCAGCTACACTCTTCTCTTGCTAACGAGCTAGCAAGTGTGCATGGATATACGTGTTCTCTGTAAGGGGAAAATGCAATACGATGTAAACCAAACTGCGTCAAGTGATTTCTCAGAATATATATAGGATCAATTTCGCCCAAGGAATGAATGAACGGAACTTTCATTTTGGACGAGTTGGAGGGGCATTTGCATCACGGGGATCAATCGCTGCGAACAAAGGGGTTGTTTAGTTGGTGAAAAAAGTTTGGGTTCGGCTACTGTAGCACTTTTCGTTTTATTTGGCAATTTGTGTCCAATCATGAACTAATTAGGCTCAAAAGATTTGTCTCGTGATTTACAACTAAACTGTGTAATTAGTTTTTTCTTTCGTCTACATTTAGTACTCCATGCATGTGCCGCAAGATTCGATGTGACAGGTACTGTGCAAACTTTTTTGGGTTGCATGAGCAACTAAACAGGCCCAAAGAGAACCGGGAAGCCAGCTAGTCTTGGTGCAACTATGCGTGCATGGTACCTGCTGTATTAAGGGTCTATCTGGATATACAAGAGTTAATTGCTAATTAATTAAAAAAATTAGTTCAAATTAACACATCTAAACAAAAGGACTAACAGGTGAGCTAATTTTTTTACCAAGTTTTTAGCTATTTGTTAGTTAACTGACTAACTAATTTCAGCTAATTTAAACTAATTTTAACCTAACTAGTAACTAGTCCTAACTTATTCAAATATACCGTAATTTAACAAAGCTACGAGGCTAGTCGCTCCATTCCTTTTTAACTGCCATTCTCATTGAGAAGTCAAATATAGTCAACGTTGACTAAATATATATAAGAGATTACTAAAATTTATGATGCGTAATAAGTATTATTAGATTAATTTATTAAATATAGTTTAATAATACATTTATTTCGAGATACATATATATACCAATATCTTTTAAAAATCTAATCAAAATTTAACAAAAAATGATTTACCCCGAAATCTAGGACACTTAAATAGAAAGAGTTGCCAAAGGCACTTGCAGATCTCCGGGCCGGCTGCTAATTTATACTCTCAAAACAGCAGGAAGCCCACTTGTTTGGATCATCAAGCAGGAAAAAAATTTGGTGAGGACCATCCTACAGAAACACGATGTGGGATGTGTGGCTGACATGTGGCCCATGAGGTATCTCATTCATCATCTGCATGCTAAAAATAGTATCGTGGCTCACCTACCAGCCGCACGGCGTCCTGGTAGGAATGATCCTGATGGAATTTTTTTCCATCAAACAGGCCAGGTATATGTACTCGGCCCAAATAGCCTGGTTCTTTTTTTTTTGCGACTGCCTGGTTCTTTCTTGTCTTCGTCAAAGTTTCCTCCTTGTGATTGTGCATTAGGCATACTTTTTTTTTTGATAAGTGCATAATTAGGCATACTTGATTTCTCGAGTTTTTCTTTAGAAAAAAATTACTCCTTCATTAATAAATGTTTAGGGTTCTTTGGGTGCATTCACTTGAACGTGCATGGTACGTACTATATGGTACAAGATCGATCGAGACGCTAGGGGCCAAACTAAATCTGTCGTCCTTCATTTCGCTCAAGAAAAACTATTGGGCCAATTGCAAGACTGCCCTTGTTTTGAGATCCAATTCCATGTTTGCCCCCTTTTTTTAATTTTGCACGTTTGCCCCTCCTTTTTGAATCCGAAGGCACCAGTTGCCCCTGATCTGTGAAGTGGACTTAACGGTGTTAAGTACAGACTGAAAAGACAGAAATGCCCTCTACATGAATGATCCAAGAATCAATCTGAAATTTTTTATATAGACTTATTGTGCACTTATGTTGGACAAATGACAGCATATATTTTGTATAAATATCAAAGTACATATTGTGCTTGCAAGCATAATCTTTGCAGATAGTATATAAGCATAATATTTGCACAATATATTTACAAATGACAATACACGAACAGAGATGCACATAATATATAAAGCGTAATATTTGCATCATAATGCAAGAGTTGACAATAAAAACATTAAGTTTTCATGTCTCGATCACAGCTAAGCATACCAAAATAAAGTTCATATGCTAAGATCATGTCCAGGTCATACATGGCCTAGCACATACACAACTAATCATCCACTAATTATTACATATCCCAAGCAGTGGTCAATTGTACACATTAAGCAAAGCAGCAAGCCTTGAACCACCTCTTCCTCTGCCTCTATCCCTCCCCCTCCCAGTCGGTGGTCTTCCTTCTCTAACATCAGTGGCACCATCACTTCAAAAAAAATGTAGTGAGCATGCCTCAGTAAATACTTGGTTGTGGGCATGAACATGTTCAAAGTAAAGTGAAAAAGTGACATACTTGGCTGTTTCAGTATGTGATGAACTTGTACCTCCACTTCTCCCAATTTGTGATCCTCCTCCAATATTACTTGCAGCATCACTTGTTTTGAGATAGGAAAAATGCATCAGGTGGTATGTTCAAATCATAAGAAATAGTAGAGATAACATGAACATGTTTTGTGATCTTGCAGCGTTGGCATACACAACAATACTGTTTCAAGAAAATGTGCAATCCACCTCCTCTTGTAAGCATTACAAGTCTGCAAAAATGCATGTTCAGTGCAGGTATTGTGCAAGATGCAAACATGCAGAATAGAGGAAATGGTGCAAGCCAAGGTAGATTGAAAGAATGACTCAGTATAATCGATATAGGAAAAGAGACTGGAGACTGATTGCTGGAAATCGGACAGTGGTCTGCATTTAACAATGTCGTCAAACCTGAAGATGCCCATCTACCATACGCTAGCCCATGTTCTGAGGGCAGTGGTGCCTGATACTTCCCCCTTGATGACAGCTAGGAATTAAGGTTATGTATGCCTCAAAAAAATTTTAGTGCATCCAGGTCACAAAGCAGAAGGAACAGTTTGTAAACTTAGATTAATTATGAAGCAAAAATATTTTCCTGTGTCTTCAGAACTTGCAAGACTGAAACAGACCAGGAGACTCAGTGGGAGCTAACATTCTTCGACTTCATCTTATTTTATTCTCATTTTTAGCTTAGATTTTCATGCCCTTTCTCATTAATTTGGCATGGTTAGTATTGCAGCAGGTACGAAACTGAGATGTCTAGGTATGAAACTGAGATGTCCAGCTCATCGCCTTCCAGCTGAATGATCTCACTTCATAAAAACCTACCCGGATACGATGGAGTTCAAATCACGAGCTACCGCCCCTAGGCAATCAATCGCCAATTCACCATCGGAGCAGACTCAGGTGGAAATTGGGGGTAAGGAGGAGTAACATAACATTCTAGGGCGAGGGGAGTCTGAACCTTACCGAGGTGAGTGTGGGAGGAGGCGGAGCTAGAGGAGGAGGGCGCAGACGAGAAGCACCACGGGGATGCAGTGCACGGCGCGTCCCAGCGCCCGCGTCCGCGCCGCCTCCTGCCGGCCCGCCGCCAACAGCGGGTCGTACGTCGGCAACGAACTGAAGAAACAGAACTGGAGAAGAAACAGTTTTCACCAATCTTGCCTTGTTTCAAAGAGCCCCAACGAACTAAAGAAACAGAACTGGAGAAGATGGAGGATTCATACCAAGCTTCGCTGTTATCCTGGCGCGCTTGCTAACGATGCGACTGCAGAACAGACCGGCAGTACTTTTCCTTGATGATGGCGAGGCTGTGATGGCAGTGCAGCTCCCGCTGGACGCCCAGGCCACGCGACGCCCAGGAGCCGCCCGCCGGCCGCGCGACGCACCGGCTCCGCCAGCCAGCCGCGCGACGCCCAGGAGCCCCCTGCCGCCCGCGCGACGCCCCGCCTCCGCCAGCCGCCTAGGAGCCGCCCGCCCAGGAGTCGCCCGCCGCCGGCTGTGTTGCCCCTCGCCGTGCCCTAACCCGCCGATTCGATTTGGTTCTGTGGCTGTCGAGTGAATGGGAGAAGCAGAGGGGCTGTGTGCCTGTCGAGTGAATGGGATAAGGGGCACTTTCATCTTTTTTCTTTTTCCTAGACATTTCTTTTATGGTCATATTATTTGGGGATCTCACGGAGGTCTGATTCAGGGGCAGACGGTTGCATGAGATTCAAAAAGGAGGGGTAAACATGCAAAGTTAAAAAAGGGGGGCAAACGTGGAATTGAATCTTAAAACAAGGGCAGTCTTGCAATTGACCCATATATATATCGTAGGTGCACTAACTATTACACTACTCTGTGAGTCCAGAATCCATCTAGATTAAGCCATCCTAATCCACAAAGGTGAAAAGACCAAATGATTAAAGCTTCTAGTCCAAACACAAAGGAGTAAAAGACTAATGGATTAAAGTTTTTCTTTTTTTGATATAGCCTTGTAGATCCGTAGATGTTTTTTGTCCTAACTATGTCTCTTGCAATTAAATGAGAAAGGGTTAAAGGATTAAAGTTTTAAATTATATGCAGAAGATCGCTAATTTTCTAATTATGGCTCTTGCATGATGAGTGGGAAAGGGAAATAGGGAGGGATGTATGGAGGTGGGATATGGATAAGGAAATGAGATTTTTTTTAGAATAGGAAATGAGATTTTATTGCTAATCCATTGTTTGGATGTGGCAAGGTTTGGGATTGGGTTAATTACAGCGGGGCCCACGTGTTTTTTTAAAAAAAATGAATACCGATCACACAACACCATCTGGCTCCGCGCCAAGCCTGCTCCACTAAGGGCCCCGGCGGCCCAGCGCCTCGCCCACAGTGAAGGTTGAAGAAATTAGATCAATGTTCTAAGACTGAGTGTGGGTTCCAAATGTCTGCTACTTTTTGAGGGAGGGTGGAACGAGTTACACCTAGATTGAGGTGATGATGGATGGAGTCCCAGAGGGAACACCAGGGAGTGGACCTTTACGGTGCAATTATTGTTGAGGGTTTCCTTGATTTGAAGAATAGTAGCCCAAAAAATTGATTTGGTGGTGCTGCTAGTTGATATTCAGAAGGAAGTGTTTGAGAAGTATTTGGCTTTTAGTATGGCTGTGAGATATATATGTGTCTTTTTCTGTGGCTATGTTCCAGGTAGCGTGTAGGATTAGACTTCGGTTGACTGTGAGAAGGTCTCTAATGCATAGACCCCATTTTCCATATGTTTGCAGATGTCATCCCAAGACCTAAAGTGGAAGGGAGTAGAAGGATTGTCTTCCTGAATGCCAGTAGGCATCCAACTGAACCCAAGTATGAAAAGTCCAACGCCTGGTCAAGTAGCTCGGTCAGTCCTCAACCAAACAAGTCCCGGGCCCCATGCATCTCAGCAGCGAGCCACAGCCCACATGAATCTTAGCATCAAGCCACAGGCTGCCTCTGTCGCATGCTCACACGCTGGTGCAACCTATGATGGCTTAATAATAGACTTTGAGTTCATCTTGAGCTTGAGCCAGGCTTAAGCGCTGAACGCTCTGCAGGCCTAGAAAATGGCAACAACAGCCCTGCAGTTATGGGCCTCATATTGGGCTGAGGCCTACACTCAGCGTGCCCCCCAGCCTGGTGCTCACCAGACAGATCATTTTTTTTTTCAATATAAAGCCTATGTCCTGTTCAGTAGATTAGAAGAAGGTAGGTGGGGCCTGCTATACGACTAGGAGAGCCAGCCCTATCCAGATGAAAATTTACTGCTCCTTGTTGAAAAAAAAAAGCAAGATGGAAATTCACAAAACCAGGCAGAAAAAGCATGGAGCTGAAACAGACATATTATTTGCTTTATAGAACCGATGACATTCGTGATTAAGTCAGCACTCAGGGCGACCTTAGTTTACTTGTTTGGTTGCTCCTTGAAGACAGGTTGGATTTCCTTCTCCTGCTTGGCAATTTGGCTCTGCAGGTGTAGCTTGAGTTCGTCGCCATAGGATCCGCTAAGATAGACTTCCTTGATGCTACGCAGAAGCTCAAGCCCAGGAAACTGTAGAGACGTCACATTGCAGCAGTGGATTTTCAGCAACTCAACGGTTCCCAGCCCACCACCGAACACACTGTCAAACTCTACAACCTTGAGCCTTGAGTTGCAAGCGATCTCAAGCACCAGGAGCCCACGAAAGTCCGTCCGGAAATGGAGCTCGCCATCTTGACGCAGAGTCTTCAAGCACAGAGATAGAGTGGTGAGCCACGGTAGGTTGCCGAGGACATCGACGCCATCTTGATCCAGCATGGTCATCTGTAAGTTGAGTTTCCTGAGGTTCCAAAGATCCTTTATCCACACTGGCAGCTTTCCTGCCAGCCCATGCAGCTTAAGGCTCCGGAGGTTCTCCGGAGGCGGGAAGACGCCGTCCAAGCAGCCATCTTGGTTGGCCTTGTCGAGCCGCACTGACAAGGATTCGAGATGGCCGTGACCCGAGACGAAAGAGCACAGCTCCTGGCTGTTTGCGCTGTTGACGCCGCACACTTCGAGCTTGTGCAACTGGGTGAGATTCTTGAGCTCCCCTCCTGTAATACTATTGATGTTGACGACGCCTAGTGTATGCAATGCTGATAGATTCCCGATCTTCCTAGGCACCACAACACCCCCAGCGCCAGCATCTGCCTGCAGTTGGCTTCTGAACAAGAACCATGACAGACAGCACGTAAAGTCACGCTGTCTGCTACTAGCTGATGCTGCTGCTGCAGGTGTTGATGAGCCCTTTGTTGGTTGCTCGCCTGCTGTTTTGCTGCTTGCCACCATGACATCGTCGTCACCAGATGTTGTGGTGGTGGAGCCTGCATGAATGTACCGCAGCTTCTGTAACTTGGTGATGTCTGATGGGAGCGCGACCACTGCGGTGTTTCTGACATCAAGTGTCTGAAGCTGCCGGAGGCCACTCAATGAATCAGGCAGGCGAGTGATCATCCTGCATCCTCTCAGCGAGAAGAACTTGAGCCGAGGAAGAAGCCTCACCATCTGCTCGAGGTCTTTATCTGTTACTCCTGATGCATCTTGCAGATCCAGCACCCGGAGCAGGCTCATCTTGGCAGAGACGAAGAATGGTCTCCACTTACCAAACACTGTCAGTGACCGTAGCCGTGAGAAGTCGATGCTGTCAAACAAAGCTCTGTCCTGGTCCCAGGTGCTGCCAACGGCGAGGTGCCGTCCTCTGCGCTGCGAGTTCAAGCCACAGTGGCCCTCCAGTGCAAAGACGAGGTTCTGCTCAATTGACCGTGTTGCGATGTATTCACGGAAGAAACCATTGACAAGGCAGGATGCTGTTGTTGTCGCTTCGAAGAAGGTCGAGGTGGACGACGCTTCTAGCGGCCGGATAATGCTCAGCTCGACAAGCTGGGAGAGCAGCTTCTTCGCTGTCTCCTCGGCAGTGCTGTCCTTGGTGTCGCTGGAGTAGCCCTCTGCAATCCATCGCCTCACCAAACGCCTCCAACGAATGCTGTGCTCCGCGGGGAAGATTGACAAGTAGAACATACACGGCTTCAGCACGTCCGGGCAGGAATGGAAGTACGAATGCACCCAGGCAAAAAGACTAGCGACCATTGGGTTGTCCATGGCCTCCAACGTTTTCATAAACCCACTATTCAGTGAACTCAAAAACTTCAGGTTCGGCTTGGGCAAGGCCTGAACATGTTCAGCTATAGCGACTATCACTTTGGGAAGTCCACCACACTTGTGCAAGATTAGTTTTGCTTGCTCTTCAACTTGAGGGCTCCGGTCCAAGGAATCACTACATAGCTGCAGTTTAATAGGTAAGTTTTATTAGTATATCAGCATGAAAACATCTTACCTTATTATTACTAATTAGAGGCTCCAGAGGAGGCTCCACGTTAATCCTCACCAAACACGCTAGAAAAAAAGATAAATCCTAGAAATTCTCAGAATAATCAGAAAGATCTAGCCATCGAATTAATTGGGCTCATCAACAATAACCATTGGATCTATTAAGTTCTCTACATAATTACCCACCAATGCCATTATTATTTAATACTTAAAATAACCTAAATCGGATCTATTAAGTTTTCTACATAATTACCCACCAATGCCATTATTATTTAATACTTAAAATATGGCCAGAAAGTATAAAAAAAACCTAAATCATGTCTAAGTATACACGTTAGGGCTCTTCGTCCTTCCTGCCACCGGGTTATCCCAACAGAAGTATCGACGCATGCCTATCTCAATTTCAACGGCAACAACTCTGGTGAATAACCAATTCGACTCATCCTATCGCTGGGCGGCCCCAACACAGGTACGTGCTCTTCCATGGTCCTTCCTGCCGCCAGGTTATCCAAACAAAGGTAACCACGTTTATCAATCTCAATTTCACCAGCAACAATTCTGGTGAAGAACCAGTTCGACGTTTCATCCTATCCTCGAGCTGCCCATCTGCCCCAACACAGGTACATGCTCTTCCATGGTCCTTCCTGCCGCCGGGTTATCCCAACAGAGGTAACCATGCTTATCAATCCAACTTTCATCGGCAACAACTCTGGCATGTACCAATTCGATGGTGCATCCTATTGCGGGCAGCCCCAACACAGGTAACCACGATCAGATCTTACCTTAACTAAGAATCAAAGTTGGAAAAAAGGACTTTCGCCACTAGAATAGTTGTTATTAATACAACATCTAAGATTGTAAAGCAAAAGGATTACACAGTTACGGAATATCTTTGGTTCCACATGTTTCCAAAGCCTAATTTGTACTTATGTGAATTGAAATTTAGCATTCTTATTTTAGTGTGTTTCCTTTTTTTTAAATTGACATAATTCATATCTCAAGATGGTTTCCTGCTGCCACACAATCCAGCATGTTGTACATTGTTGAAAAAAGATACAACTAAATAGAAAAATCAAGGTAATTTTGATACAGTAGTTGCATCATCGTTCCCTGGTATATATATTGGTTATTTACTTGCATAATTCCTTGATTTTACAGGAAAAAAATAGTCAAGAGTTCTGGAAAAAAAAGATAGTCAAGAGAATATCAGGTAAAATATCCAAACAAACAAATCATCTGCACCATCTTTCTACATGCCTAATCAATCAAAACTTATTTCATTAGTAGCAAACACGTTATACATAAAGATGGACCTGAATTAGCTCGATTGAAAAGGAAGCAGATTATTGATAGAAAGAAAAACATAAAACATTTGAAGGTAGATTGGAATGATGTCCATATCAAACAAAATATTTTGCAAGGCAACAATCAAAGGGTTAAGTAACACAAAAATATTCTGTAACACAAAAATGAAAGACAAGATAATGAGTACCTGCAAGTAAAGCAGAAAGTATAACATATTATATATTCACTATGTAGATCTACTCATGTGGAGTCCAATAAAATTGGATTTTCTATTTTATGATTTTTCAAAGATTCAACCAAAATAAATAAAAAAGAAAAAGGCAAAACTGACGGCACTGTAGCAAAACCACCGTCTGAAAACCGCCTGGGGACTAATTTGACCGGTTTTGGAAAGTTCAGGGGGGTAAAATAGACGGTTTGAGGGTAAAGTAGTTCACCCCATAGTTTAGGGGGTGAAGTAGACTTTTTCTAATTTTGAACAATGTATACTACCACTTTGTTAAAATCATTTTGGTTTTTTATGTAAAGGTTATGTAACAAAAACATGTTACCACGCAAAGTTGTAGAATTTTCTAACAAAATTTTGAATTATTACAATTATTTTATGGTAATTTTGGAATTGAAGGATGAATTATCCCTTACAAATAAATGTTTTTCCTCAACAACTCTAGGATATATGATAGAGTGAAATGTATGAGCATAAATATATTTTTTATAATTTTTTGAATCCTATTGGAGGTACGCACAATTCAATTTGAAATTACTTTCAGTAAGCACGCAGAAATTCATTTAAATGATAAAAAATACTAAATAGGTTCCAAAATTCTTGAAACTCCTACACAGGAACATATATATAGTTTGTTGTTTGTTAAAAAAGTTTTGGGGTATGGAAGACATTTTTCCTCAGGTGGCTTCACAAAGATCATTGTACAAGTGCTTGAGAAATAAAATAACCAATAAACAACAATAAAAAAAACACTAAGAACACCATGAATTGATAGAGCATGATTTTAGAAACATTTGGGAAAAATAATCACCACATTTGAAGCTAGTATGAGGGAGAAAGACTAGTTACAAGTTTTAGTCAGAGATTAAAAAGAGAAACCACACTTTTCAACCATTCGAAATTTTGAATTTCTATAACTGAGAACTTTAGACTTAAATTTAGCAATATAAATGATTTCAAACGATAGAGCATGATTTTAGAAACTTCTAGAAAAAAGAACCATTACATTCGGAGTTAGTATGTGAGAGAAAGACCAGTTACAAATTTTTGCGAGAGATTAAAAAGGGAAACTGCACTAGGTCATAAGATTAATTATGAGAACTTGGAACATCATTTATTCGAATCTCAAAAGCTCTTAAATTTTCATTCTGAGGTCAACCTAATTAGTGGCTCTGTGGTTAGCCCTGCTCACCGTGAGAGATAGGTCCCTGGTTCGAATCTAGTCTCCACCTTTATTTGTTGTTGATTCCTGTTTTCTTTTTGGGATTTTTGGATTTAGGCCATTACAATTTTTTGAGTTTTGAGAAACGCCATTGCAATTTAGCTATTCAGAGATCTGCCATTATAATTTCATCTCTTTCACGTCCATACCATTCTCTACAACTGCCGCGTAGAAGGACCCAAGGTTTTCATTTTCGGAAATTAAAATTTATCGGAGGTCATAGATAAAGAGGATAAACAGGATATATCGGAAATATCAGACCAAATTCAAATAAAATTTAATTTAAATTTAAGTAAATTTAAATAAATTTAAACAAAATTTATACGGAAAAAATAGATTATTTTTTATCGGCACCTATGGATAAACAGGATATATCGGAAATATCGAGATATTTCGGCCGATAAAAAAAACCATGGAAGGACCCACTGTCAGGCAGTATCCATACAGCGAGGCACAAGGACGTCAAGAACCGTCTCCTCCGTCAGACCGAGGGCGCCCGCACCCGTCCCTCCCCGTCCAAGTGCCGCGCCGACCTCCGCCTCCGCTCCCCGCAGGCCTGCACCCGTCCCTCCCCGTCGCCTTCAAGGTCCAGACCTCCTCCTCGCTCAAGTTCCTCGTCAGCCCACCGCGCGGTGCCATGCCGCCGCTCTCCACGGTGTCCTCCCGCGTTGTGCTCGACCCTCAGCCGCACGCGCCACCGTCCTTCCCGCGCTCCCGCGCCCACCGATTCCTCGTCCTCACCTCGTTCTCCGCGACGCACCTTGACTCCGTGGGTGCCATGGCGGGCAGCAACGACAACAGCAGCGTCAGCGTCATCCGCCTCCGCGTGTTCTTCAGCAGACTCCTGCTCCGCCTCGCCGCGGACGCCGGGGATGCCGCGGCCGTGCGCTTCATCCTGCGCCGGTAGCAGGTAGCTGCACGCCTGCACCTGCTACCGTTCCTGGAGCACCAGGCTGCGGCGCCCGACGCCAAGCATGACCGCGAAGGGAGGACGGTTCTGCACGTAGCGGCCACGGCCGGCGAGGCGGAGGCGATGGCGGTGCTGGTGGACATGGGCGCCGACACATCGACGGTCGACGCGCGCGCGCGCCGGCGGCGGATGAGCACTGGCCGCCGCGTCGAAGAAGTCCGCTATCCGCGCCGCTGTCGTCGTTGCCGGCCTCCAAGTGCACCAGCGCGGCGACCGTGAAGCAGATGCAGCTGTCGCACCCGACCACCGCCGCGGGCGTGCGCCGCGTCTTCTTCCACGACGGCTTCGTCAGCGGGTGCGACGCGTAGCTGCTGGTGGCCCGTGGCCCCCAGCGCATTCGCACGGTCGGACGTCGAGCTCTCGCTCGCCAACTCCATCCGGCGCAACCGCCAGTGACTCCGTGTGCTCGACGGCTCCACCGAGCCCTCCCTCGCCCCGATGTGTTCTCCACCAGCGGGGCAGAGTCCCCGACGCGCACCCTGTCGAACACGAACATCCCAGTCCAGCAGCTTATCCGTTCGCATGCAGGAGGCAACAACGCCGATACGAGCAGAGAAGGGCCACGTTCCTTGAGCTGTTGAGCATCCGCTGCCATCCTCTAGGCCTATCACCAGCCAGCCATGATAGCCCGTGCTATTCCCATGGCCACGGAAGAAAAGCAAGAAACGCAAAAACACCTCCACCCTGGGCGACACACACAGGCTCCACTCGGCGAGCCTGGCATCACCTTGGTGTGCTGCTGCCATTCTCCAAGCAGAGGTCGTGCGAGTCCGACAAGAAGCGGGCGTCGATGGACGCCGCCGTGGCGGAGTGGTCGGACCACGAGTGCGCCAGCACCGTACCGAGTGCCCTGCGCCATTAGCGTGCGTGCTAGGACCTCACGCTCACCTACCACCCCGGCCATCCACAGCGCGGAGCTGGGCTCAACGGCCGCGCCCGCAGAGGTCACGCTCCACCGGGTCGCCGGCGGCGCATACGCAAGCACCGACCGCGTCGCTGCCACCGATGAGGCGCGCTTCGAGGTGCGCAGCGCGGCAGCCGGGAAGGAGGAGGTCACGGCGGAGGGCGTCTTCTCCGTCTGGCCGTGGCGAGGAGGCCGACGCCGAGGCACACGGCCCAGCCCACACGCCCATCTGCTCGCCCACCTCGCTATTACTAACGGAGTAGGCGGAGACTTAACGCCCGTACGCGTTCATGTATGTATACATGTCTGATAGTGGGCCAACGCAGATGGAAGACGTATAAAATGGCATGAACGAGGGAGTGATGAAATTATAATGGTAGATCTCTGAATATGCGAATTGTAATGGTATTTTTCAAAACTCCGAAAATTGTAATGGCGTGAATAAAAAAACCCCTTCTTTTTTACGCAGGAGGGTTGAGGAGAAATTACTCGTATACGAAAGGATCTTTTTACGCAGGACAGTTGAGAAGAAATTACTCGTATATGAAAGGAACAAAGGAATAAAGAATATTACTCGTACACAGCTGAACAGCTAGCACAGTGGTAAGTAAGCCCCGTTGCTTAATAAGTCAGGGTATAATATTTTTCTCTCGTAACAAATCAACATCAGTGTCAATTGTTTTTTCAACCTACCGAACAGAGCCTAACTAAAGCTGGCGCACCTTTTTAGTTCTACTTATTTATTAATCAGTTAAACATTTGTGCCTACCTTACAGATGGGCCACAATGACCGAGTGGATGATGGGCCAACATGGATCAGCAACGTACCTGCACACACCAGTCGAAAAAAAAACTAGAAGCTACAGAACACATGAGCACAAATAAATAAACCTATTTAATTGCACATATAGCCAACGTGGTAGGACATGACGTCGCTGCTCACCAGCAGGTGCGGGTTCTTATCCCATGAGCTATTTTTTTTTTGTTTCCAAGCATCTTTTCCCTCTTCCGCACCATATATATGCGTTCCCAAAGCATTTTTTTCCCTTCCGCACCATACATATGCAATATTTTTAGTTTTACCATATACACCATATACATGCAACAAAGTAATAAAATTATTTAGTTCAAATAATTTAACAAATCAGCTTTTGGGTTTGATACTTTTTGCAATCATATTTTTTTTCACTAAATATGTGATAATGGGCTTATTGTTTTGGGCTAACTAGAGTATGATGATGGATTTAAAATCATACACTGTGACAGTCCCGATAAAACCGTCTCGAGTTAGCGGGCCAGGAATATTCACTGGTGCACATCTAAGACGAAAAAAATGATCATCATAGATTGCGTCTATCAGTGACGGTCTCTAAATCCGTCGTGGATTAACAAGTTTCTTGTAGTGAACTAACTTCTTGTTGATTTTGATCCAATATTAGAATTCCAATCTTTTATGGGTCTACAAAGGAAGTCGCATAACTCATATTCAAGTGTACCTACATATGGATATTAAGAAATTAAAATATGATATATTAAATAAAGATTTCTATGCTTTGTAATGGGAGAAAAATATCAAAAATATATTTTAAATTTGATACCAGATTAATAGGACAATGTCATATTATTGCCAATACGAACTTACTTATATTATAGATGTAATAGTCATCTTAAAATAAACTATAGCTTTAAAATCTTATGCAAACATAAATAGATATGTATCATTTTGATCACTGTTTTTCATGAATATTTGATAGTTTTTTCTCTCATTGCAATGCATGGGCATGTTTGCTATTTTATTAAAAAAAGTGCAACTAGTGGAACGACAGTTTCCACTAAAAATAAAATATCCACCTAAAGTTCTGAGTTAAAAGGGCTCAAACGTGGGTGGTTATTATGCATGACCAGCACCCTCCGGAGCCAACAAGTTCTTGTAGTATTGCAAACATCACAATTATGTTTACTTGTCTAGTCCATTTCCACCGCTGCAAAGCTCGAGGAATGTATGCTTGACATCGAGTATTGCAGCTGAAACTTGTGCCATTCCTAATCGATCTCGTGATGATGGCATGGAGCACATGAGGCCCAACTTTACCATTGGGAGGATGCAGTTCTGTGTCATTTCTTGATTCCCACCATCCAGATCATTTTGTAGCATAGCAGGGTCCAAAATCTCTGCTACGCCATGGGGACAATGGGCAACCACATGTTTGTGAAGGCTCATCCCGTCCTTGAATTTCCCATCAGTGGGACACTTTCCAGTAAACATCTCTAACAAAAGCACACCGTAGCTGTACACATCACCCATCGTTGATATTTGTGCACCCATGCCATACTCTGCATTTGAATTAAATTTTAATAAGGAAAAACGAATAAGAAACTAAGGATAAACAAAATGAATCGGTGGTGGACCATAATATATGCCAATATGATAGTGTAGTATATATGCTTAAATCCTATTACCTGGTGCAATATATCCGATGGAGCCTTTTAGGTTGCCCAAACTCGTAGAATTAGCAGGTACTGCACTTGAAGTAGCACACATGAATCTTGCTAACCCAAAGTCACCTACATATGCAGTCATTTCAATATCCAAAAGAACGTTGCTTGGTTTCAGGTCACAATGTAGTACTGGAGTTGCGCACTGGTTATGGAGAAAGTCTAAAGCATGTGCAATATCCAGTGCTATGTTGATCCTTTCACCCAAGGTTAGGAACCTTTGGTTATCATAACCATGGCCCTCTGGATGTAGCCACCTTTCGAGGCTCCCATTAGGCATATACTGCAAGATAAGCGCCTTGAAATCTGAGCCAGTTGGATCAACAGTGGAGCACAAGGTAATGACTTTTACAAGATTCCGGTGCCGAGTATTTCTTAATGCTTGGCACTCTGCAACGAAACTTTTTGGTGCTCCATACAGGTTGACGTTGAAAACCTTAATGGCAACCGGATCAGTGTCAAATGGCAAAATGCCTTTGTAAACAGCCGCAAAGGATCCCAAGCCAACCAAGTTTAGTGGAGAGAACCCATTTGTGGCCTTGGCAATGTCTTGATACGTTATTTTGTCTATATGCACACTGGAGTGTCGCAAACCTGCTGGCTCCCCTTTTCTTCTCCTGACAAGAATGACCACTAACAGCAAAATTATTAAAGTAGACAATACAATTGGGACCACTATCTTCCAAACAGCAGGCTTTTTCTCCCTTGTATCTCAACTCTGGGCAAAGAGGCAGACTTGACCCTGGAGCATTTGAGCATAAGCTGGGGTTTCCTTTGAGGGAGACCCTTCTGGAATTGCCAAAGATACCCCCTGATTGTATTGGTCCTTCTAAATCATTGAATGAAAGATTGAGTGCCTGTAGAGAACTCAGCGATGCCAGGAACTCTGGAATTTTCCCTGACAAGTTGTTCCGAGAAAGATCCATTTCCTTGATGCTTTTCAAGTTCATGAAAGATTGTGGAATACTTCCAGTTAGAAAATTCCCTTCCATGTGAAGAACTTCCAAAACCACACACTTCCCTAGGGTAGATGGAATATCACCAACCAAACGGTTGTTGGAGATACTAATGCTTCCAAGGTTGATGAGACTGCCAACCTCCATCGGTATGGGCCCAGTAAAGAAATTATTTGACAAGTCCAAGCTTTGTGAGAGTGAAGAAATATTGAAGATGGCACTTGGCATGGTTCCATCGAAGGAATTGTGAGAGAGATTCAGCTTCTCTAATTGTCTCCATTGCCCTAAACTCTAAGGTATCCCCCCACTAAAGTTGTTCCCATCCAGATGAAGCTTGTTCAGTTGGTAAAGGTTACCGATAGATTCTGGAACATGGCCTGTGAGGTTATTTTTTGCAAAACTTAGAATGAATAAATTGCTCAGGTTTCCTATGGTATGTGGGATGCTCCCTGTGAACAAGTTCAGATCCATAAACAGCACTGAGGCCCGTAAGGTTTCCAATCTCCAATGGAATTCTTCCAGTGAATTTGTTTTGTTTGAGCCACAGCTGTTCGATCTGAGAGGGAAGGTCACCAACAGCACTTGGCAGGCTTCCTCGCATACCGTTGCCATCCAGGAATAGTTGTTTCAGTTGAGTGCAGTTTGCAAGGGATGAGAGGAAGCTCCAGTCACCAGCTCCAAGTTGGTTGTAGGAAAGATCAAGGCCCCACAGGTTTGACAAGGACCCAGAGGATGGCACTGTCCCAGTGAGTCCAGTACCGGAAAGATAAACCATTTCCAGCTTGGATGCATTTGCAAGAGAAGCTGGGAGTGGCCCATTCAGTTGTGTTGTTGATAGGATCAAGCTCTGCAGATTTGGAAGCCTGTAGCCAATGTCTGGTGGCAGGCGTGCAGTGAGCGAGTTGTTGGCCATCTCGAGAATTTTCAGAGATGATATGTTGAAAATTGACTGGGGCACTGTTCCAGACAAGTTGTTGAATGTGAGAATCAGTCTCTGGAGAGAAGGAATATTGCTTAGGCTCTCTGGGATGGTTCCAGCTAAGTTGTTTATCGCAAGTGACAAACTAATCAGAGAGGAAAGGTTGCCCAGTGAGGCTGGTATTTCACCGGTAAGACTATTACGAGATAAAACTAATATTTTAACAGGTGCTGCAGTTGCCGTGACAGGTGGTATAGAACCAACTAGATTGTTTTTGTCAAGGTGAATGGTAGTCAGCGTAGAGGTGTTGAAAAGTGACGGAGGGATCTCTCCAGTAAGGCCATTTTGCATGAGCCTAAGCACTTGAAGACGTGTACTGTTTGCGAAGAATTCTGGAATCCCACCTGTCAGCAGATTGACACCAAGGTCGACACTGATAAGAGATGGACTGCTGCCCAACAGCAAAGGTATATTGCCTGTGAGGGCATTTGTAGAGAGGTTCAGAGTATGCAGCTCAGGAAGCAGCCCGAACCCAGTGGGAATGCTTCCTTGCAACTTATTGCTGTTGAGTGAAACTTGCTGGAGGTGAATGCAATGGGTTAAGTCTGGTGGGATCTCAGCTTGGAGAGAGTTGATGCTCAGGTTGAGGTAGATGAGTTGGCTCAGGCGCCCAAGCTCAGTTGGGATGCTTCCACGGAATCCATTGCTCGACAAGTCAAGGCTTGTAATGGAGCTTAGGTTGCCGATGCATGGAGGTATCGGACCACCGAGGCCTTCAGAACTGAGGTTTAGCGCGATGACTCGCAGTGGGGTCTTTGCGCTGCATGAAACTCCATTCCAGTTGCAGAAATCAGTGGATGAACTGATCCAGGAGATTAAGGCTCCAGTTGGATCAGAGATTTGGGACTGGAAGCAGAGGCGGGCTTCTCGGTCAGTATCAGGATCATCACTTGTTGCTAATGGTAGCATTGAATATGAGAACATGATTAAAGCTAGGAGGGGGATGAGTTTCGAACTGGGAGTGCCTAAGTGGGCCATCTTGAGGAACGCTAAATGCTCTTTTCATGCGTTGGCTGTGTTTACTTCCTCAAAATAAGTACTGTGCAAACAAAAGATTCCCCGTCACATCAAACTTGCGATACATGCATGGAGTACTAAATGTAGATGAAATCAAAAACTAATTATACAGCTTGGTTGTACTTTCCGAGACGAACGTTTTGAACCTAATTAGTCAACGGTTGGACACTATTTACCAAATAAAGCCAAAACATGCTACAGTACTTTTTTTACACCTTTTCGCGGAACTAAACACACCCGTTGCAACTTCAAACTGCAAGCAGTGGCAGCCTCTTGCCTTGTATTTATTACTTGGGACAAGTATTACGAGCTACTAGAATCAGTTTGACCTTGTGCCACAGGCAAAATTACGTTTTTAGTCCCAGCATATTGTTCAATTGTTCATTTCATACCACTGATTTCTTTTTCTTTCCCTAAACTCTCCGTCTATAGAAATACAGTTATATTTGAAAACAATCAATCTTTCTTTCTGCAGTTCATTTACTCAATTACGCATGGCTCCGTACGTGGTCCATCCTACATAAGCCTATTTCCCAAGAGGTGGTTGTAGCTACTTCTCATTTTCTGGTGCAGGTGGCCAAAGGAATTTTTTTTATCAGGGCATAAGGTTGGTGGTCTAGTCTACGGATTGATAATTAGTAGGGTACCCTGGTGATTTTTTTTCTTTCTTTGGGCTGTGTGTGCGTTTCAGGTAGAGGCCGGGAGGATTTGAAAATATTGTATCACCTTGATGTAACTTCTTGAAATTAATAAAACTTTCCTTTTGGGAAAAAAAACTCTTGGTCTATGCCCCTGTACTGTACTCGTGATATGGTGATACAAGTACTTGAAAAGTTCCGTCCTATAACATACACTTAGCCTCTATTCTTTATTACAGCATGTCGTCAGCACGTGGCTCGAAACAAAATGGTTTACCAATATTGGTTTCTTTGTTTTGGTTGTCAGAAGTATTTGAAAATACTTGTAGAATTTCATAAACTCGAGGATTTGGATGAAATCTCTAGATGATATTTGTGCTCCAAAGACACACGTCGAATAGCAAGTAAAGTCAAATGTCACAAGTATTTTCGACCACAGGTATTATATTTCTTTTTCAAATGGCAAAGAATCTTCGAGTTATAGTCATGCGGCTATTCAATAGTAGCGTTTGGAAAAATCGTAGTTTCCTGGGCGCAGCCCTGGGGACGTTGTCAACGCCCCGCTCGGGTGGTGTTCCCGATAGCGAGAAACGTGGCTTCTAGGACATCGTGGATGCTGTGTTTAGGGTAAAGAATACTGATGTACTCGAGAAGTAGATTCTCGATGTATAAATAGTGGTTGTACATCATTAAGTCCTAGTTGTAGAATAATGAGGATGGGGTAGGGGCACCGCCACCGTATGCGCGTCACTAAGCCAGTTGGTTTTTGGACAACCCTCTGTGGGTCATCAGGTGTCGATCACTGTCAAAGTCACGTTTCGCTTCGAGGCCCGTTGAGTGACATGGTACAAATTGTTGTGAGCTTCACTAGTAAACGGAGAGGACGTGGTCCTGAGCCCTGAGGCCAACATAGCAGTATTCTGGTGCGGGTGCTGCCGTAGGCGTGTACCGAACACATGAGCAACTTTCGGCAGTAGCGTATGTTACTCTTCGAGTTGATAACAGGTAGAACGAGTGAACATCCACTTCACTGAAAGGAAATGGCAGGACAAAGCCAGACCCGTGGGGGCACATCATAAAACTCTTTTCCCATATTCCAGGATCTCGTACTTTGGTTACAGCCATGGGCCAATCAGTTTTTTGGTTTCCCCCTAAGGGGCACACATCCACTGAAATAAGGTACTTTGAACTCGTCCGGGTATTGGGAGATTTACGTGACATTGAGTGCCAGAGGTTTTAGAGCCAGACTGGTGGCCCTCCCAAATACCCCTCTCACTCTAAAGTGGCAGGGCCAGCAACGAACGAATCGCTACCGCTTGCACCTGTCGAAAGGGGTGAGCCGGGCCGAGTTCCTGATCTGAGTGTTAGATCACTCGCCTGCGCTGGCTCTGGTGACGGTACATTGGGTTTCGGGCCGTGAGGCCCACGGTTGCCGTGGTTGTGGAGATTGGTTCCTTCTCAATGAAGCTAAAGCGTTAGTTTCGGTGGCCCGTCTCCCCACGTATGTCTCTCGGGAGGCGTCCCTCCAGAAATTGTGGGGTCGTGGCATGGCCTTAACTGCCGTATCACTTGAAGAGATTGGGATTCCATCGGCCGTGTGTGTCCTCTGCCTATAAAAATAGAGGAAGGAGAGAAGGGGTTAGTAAGCCTGTGCTGAAGCTTTTATACTCTTACCTTTCGTTGCTTGCCGTGGTGTCCCCTGTGCTTTCGACCATGGTCCATGGCCAGTGACAAGCGCGCAAGGGAGGCAGTGGAAGAAGAGGGACCTGCCAGGAAGTGCGCGTCCCAGGGTCCCGTTCTTTTCCGCGCGGCGTTGGAGCGGCTTGGGTAAGTGTGGATCCTGCTTCTAGTCCTTATTGATGTGGAGGAAGATCTGAGGGAGTTGCTTGCTGCAGCGCGGTCCCGACGACGTGTCCTGCTCTGAGATCCCCCTCCAATGGGGGCGCTCTGTGTTAGAACTATTGGATCATCTAGGCGTAGATCAGGCCGGTTACAACTCTTTCATTTGGTATAATGAGCATCTGTGATCTAGAACATGAACTGGGAAGAGAGAGGTAGAGGGAAGTGACTGACCATCGGGTTTGGCGTAGTTGGAATGGCAGTGACGTCCCCGTGGACGTCGGGGCCGATGCAGCGGCTGTGAAGGACTTCCCGTCGCTTACAGGCACCCCTCTCGATCGGACTAGGGAGGTAGGTGGGGAGCGGCAGTGAACCTCGTGGTATGAGCCCCTGCCCCCACCTCCTCTTTATTGTGCTGCGCGACGGGGGCCCACCAGCCGAGTCGTTGGGCTGGGCGTCCCCGATCAGGACGCGGTCAAAGGGTCCGTCTAGACCGTTGGGTCAAGACGGATGAGATCAATTCTAACATTCTCCCCTTTGATCTCATCTTATACTTTAACTCTAAACTTTGACTTTAATTGCTTTCACTTTTATTTGTTCCATCACAAATCAGTGTATAGAGCATGCCTCATCGTCACGGTCAGTCGCCGATAGATTTAACAGCTACAATACACATCTCTGATCTGAAACAGATTCTTTAACTTTCGGGCCCTTTATTATCCGGAAATCATAGGCTATACCATAAACCCATGTCGACTGTGTGTTCTCCAAACACACTGGGTGGTAAGCCTTGGTAAGCGGATCCGTAAGCACTTTCTTGTCACTTACATGTTTAATACCCTTTGATATGATTCCGGACTTTCTCCTTAACAACGTATAACTTTAATGTCAATGTGTTTGACAGCATACTTGACTCGTTGTCATAGGAGCAAAACTACTTAAATGGTTATTGCTGTTGACAACCATTATCAATTCCGGGTACAAGTTTCTCAACCATTTTGCCTGTCCCTCAGCCTCATATCATGCTATACTATAACTTTGTATCACTGATGATACTAAAATTGTTTCTTTTGGAGCTTTTCCACAATAAAACTCCAACTGCGAGCTGAGTGTTAGCTACTATGTGGGTTTCACTAAACATCTCGCCAAAATATAACATTTGTACCCACAACTACTTGAGAGTACCTGTTCTTTCTTTTTAGCATGAGGCCGATATTTTTAACTCCATTCCAGTGATCTATATCTGGACTGGACTTTTGCTAAAACAACCCGGATATATGAACTATGTCAGGACAATATCTTATCTATGTACTCATTAAGCTTTCAACAGCTAGAGCATATAGGACGTCCTTCTATAACAATCTCACATTGCTTCTTGGAACATAAAGTTCTCAAAAAAATTACCCTTGACCATAGGAACAGGCGTATATTTGCCCGCATAGGTACTTTATTTCTTTAGAAACTTTTCTTAGCATGCCTATGCGATATTTCTAATACCCCTTTTCTTCTATCTCGGTGAGTTTCAATCCTTATAACGAGAGACATTTCACCGAGAACTTTCTTATTGAACCTTGAGGACAAGAGCTTCTTTATCTCATGCAGTAGATTGACATCACTACTAACAAGTAAGATGTCATCCACATATACTTGATTAGAAAATAAATTTTCCATTCTATAACTTTATATAAATGCAATTGTCCTCTCATTCTCTTTAACCCAAAAATTCTAATTGACTCTTCAACTTTAAATGTCACTATCTAGAGATTTACTCTAGTCCATAAGGGATTTCTACAGGTGGTATCCCTTACGTTCTTTTCTTTTCATGACAAAACCTCTGGGTTATGCCACGTAATCATTTTTATACAAATCCCATTAGGAAATATCATCTTTACTTTCATCTGATGTAAGTCAGATCATGATGTGCCATCAGCACTCATTGTATTCTATTCATTCGCTTTGCGCAAAACACTTTTGATTCAAGTCGCGCTCTACATCTTTACACATTCCCTTTGGAGTCACATTTTATCTTGTAGACCCATCACAGCCTACTGTTTTGGCTCCTTAGGAATTTATTCTGAATCCTAAAATATTATTGGTATCATCAATTTCATTTTATCTTTCTTTGCTTCTTGCCATTTAGACGAGTGAACGTCTCTCATGGCTTCTTCAAATGAGGTGGGATTACCCTCCATTTGAATTTCACTAACATAGACTTTATAGTCATCAGAAATATCTGATTTTCTTATTCTTTGAGACTTTATAGTCATCAGAAATATCTTGATCTTTATTATCAAAAGACAATTGATTCTATAAGGTCCTGTGTAATAAGATCCTTGTTTATATTATTCATCCTCCTTGCGGAGTCAGGTTTCTTTGTACCATGCTCCCCCAGATTGTCCCATCTTTAATTTTCTTATTTTGGGTTCAATCTGCTAAAACTCATATGGTGCATTTAGCACCGTCTTTAAAACTCTGAACACGTCTAGTATAAATACTGGCTGACTATGCTATCTTTCTGTTGGAACTGTAAAAGGTCTATGAATTTAGCTATATCTTTACTTTAGGGGTATCGATATTATGACCGTCTTACTCCTCCGACGATCACATTCATCTTTTATAGATCACTTTAGTATGCATCACATTGTCTGAATTATGGGGAAGTATCTTTCTTAATTGATCTCACCTTTCTCCCCCTCGAAATGTGGTACGAACTTTTCTACCACAATTTCGAAAACTATTCAGAACTCTTATGAATGAGGAAACTTTGATTACTTACTTCACCCACATGATTACATCATGCAAATGAAATTATTTATTAATTCATATGGGAGTACTTTTTTTTTCTTATTTCACTTCAAAAACTCAACAGAGTCTTTTATCATTAATACTTTCGTAAGTCACACTTGCATGTCATTCTTATCTTGAGGTTCGTCTATAACTTTCTGTTCTCTATAAACTCATACTAGGATAGTATGAGAGCTACCCTAAACTTTTCTCCCTGTACGGGATACACTCAAAGCACATGAGTCATCATAACTTTCTCCTGCCATGCAGGATAAATACTATGTTAAATTTCTCCCGCCATGCAGGATTGATTAACATAAGTACTATGCCAACTTTACCCCGCCATGCGGGTATTTTCTCAAACTTTTCCCGTCATGCGGGCACTATCACAATCTTTTTCCCGCTATGTGAGATAATTTTCTTGAAGGGACACAAATGTCAATATTGGCTCATATCCAATCAACAAATTTAGAAATAAATCTAAATACTCTTTAACATACATGCTTAATCCGACGTTGGTCAAATTAAACATGCATGTCACTTATTACATTTGAAATCATGATGATTAAGACTAAAAATTATTTTACTTATTACATCTTTTATCATGATGATAACTAAAATCTTCTTCATAAGGAGTACTTAAAAGGCATCTTTTAAACTAAACTCTTATTATTATATTTTCTTGGATCAATATCCTAGAATTCTTTTTCTTTTGAAGCCATTCTTTAAAGAGACCGCAGTCCCTTGCACAATGGTCTTCTTTCTGCAAAAAATTGCACTTTTCATCTTCTGAGTCACAAGTACCCAGCTCATTTTCTTTTCACCCTTCAAGAATAAAGGTATGAAGTTCTTTATCTGAAAAACATCATCAATAATGAGCATGAAAATAACCCTACATTGGTCTGGTTAAAGACATGCACATTAAACTTTTAAACTTTAAGTTCTATTCTATATCACCGTTGGGCAGAAATAGAACAAAACCATCAATCTTATACATCAATTCCACATCACCGTTGGGCAGAAATGGAATTAACATATGAAAACTCAATTATCTTATAACCCTTTTCAAAACTAAATTCTCCCGTTTGTTCGAATTTAATTTTGAAGATCATCATCATCATTGCAGCGGAAACATAAAAATACATTACATTCTGCTCGCTCTGGAGCATCTATTGTCTCTTATCTATTCTCTGAAAATTGGTCACTTTGATGCAAAATTCATCAGAGATTTAAACTTTAAACATAAAACTCATAGAATTATAATATTGTTATCATCAACGTTGGTCAGAAAATAACAATATCATAATTTTCTTTAAGCATAAACTCTTAAATAAACTTATAATATTGTTATCATCAACGTTGGTCAGAAAATAACAATATCATAATTTATCTTAACTATAAACTGACTATTCCTCCAATTTAAAATTCCTGTTGGTTCCAACTTTAACTCGAGGATCAACTTTTCATTATTATTTACTGAATAACTATAACTGCTCTTCAAATTAAATCCTCCCGTTGGTTCAGATTTAATGAGAAGACAATATACTTTTTCTTTGCAGTGGAAACATGAATAATTCTATAAATTAATATTTTCAGAAGCATTTCTCTGTAAACATTTACTCTCTGGAAAATTCAAACACGTTGGTGCAATGAATTTCCAGAGATTTAAACTCATAATATAACATTATTCATCAAATTCGCTTCTGAAAATAACATAATACTTAAAAAACATCTATTACTGTTCATTTGGGCCAACTCCTTGCTCGGCCCGAAGGCCTGCTCACGCGCCCTCAGGCGCTTTCGCGGCCCAGCTTCGTCCACGCGCTCACGCGCGGCCCAGCTAGAAATCGCATCGCGCGCTGCTCAATACCGCGGCCCAAAAGCCACGACGGCCCATGGCCAGCCTCGCGAGCGGCAAACGCCGCGCCCAGGCCGCAACCTGGGCCTGGGCCGGCAAAGCTTCTTCCCGCCTGGGCCCGATCTGGCCCGACGCGGTACTAGCGATCCCTGACCATCCATTCCGATCGGACGGCTCCCCGTCGTTCTCGCCAGAACAAAAATCAGAGCCGCCCCCTTTCTCCCGAAACCCTAGTTCATTTTCTCTTTCTCTCTTCCGCATCTCTCGGTCAAGCCAGCCGCCGGACTTAGCACATCGCGGTGGAGAGCACGCGCCCGGAGATGGCGGCGCTGTTGTGGTTCCCTGCGCCGGAGCTCGCGCTCGCCGGACTAGAACCTCCTCTTTCCTTTCTATTCCCTCTCTTCTCCTCTCTCAGCTCCGCAGCCGAACGAGAGGCAGACCGGAGGTGGTGGCGCCACCACGGCACCTCTCGCCGGAGCTCGCGTGCGGCCGGAGCCGCACGCGGCGCCGTCGAGGGGCACCGTGATGGTGCCCATTGGCCCGAGCCGAAGACCACACGAAGGCGGTACATCGCTCTTGGACTGACGGCCCGGGTTGACTTCCCGCGCGGCGTCCGAGGACGGAGGCGGTGGTGACCGGCGAGACAGTCTGAGGTAAGACCGCCGGTCCTTTTCTATCTTTTCTTACTTGGTGCTAGGGTTAGGGATGAGCGGTGGTGAGGTGAACCTGGTAGGTCCCCTTCTAGGGTTAGGGTTACAATTTACCCGATTCAAAATCGGATCCTCTTCTTTCTTTTGTTTTCTTTTCCGAATCTACTCTCTAGATTAGGCTCCAATACCATTGTTAGAACTATTGGATCGTCTAGGCGTAGATCAGGCCGGTTACAACTCTTTCATTTGGTATAATGAGCATTTGTGATCTAGAACATGAACTGGGAAGAGAGAGGTAGAGGGAAGTGACTGACCATCGGGCTTGGCGTAGTTGGAATGGCAGTGACGTCCCCGTGGACGTCGGGGCCGATGCAGCGGCTGTGAAGGACTTTTCGTCGCTTACAGGCACCCCTCTCGATCGGACTAGGGAGGTAGGTTGGGAGCGGCAGTGAACCTCGTGGTACGAGCCCCTGCCCCCACCTCCTCTTTATTGTGCTACGCGACGGGGGCCCACCAGCCGAGTCGTTGGGCTGGGCGTCCCCGATCAGGACGCGGTCAAAGGGTCCGTCTCGACCGTTGGGTCAAGACGGATGAGATCAATTCCAACACTCTGTTGTCATCGTGAGTCACGCCGGAACGGGGCGGTGGCAAAGGAGGTGTTCTCGACGTGGTGCAGGAAGCCGACTTGACGCACGAGGCCCTCCGCAACATTGCTCAGGAGGAGAGGTGACTGAGAGAGTATATCTGTCGCAAGGGTGGCGCTTGACGCCGCAAATGAAGAGGTCGGCGAGGCCAAGGCCACAGCTGTGGCGGCCCAGGGGGAACTCGCCGGTGAGTCAGGTTCCACCTTTCTCGGGATTCACCCGATCCGGATGGAGACAATTTTGAGTTTTTTTCTTTTCCTTCCCTAGGTGCTAGGGAACAACTGGCTGCCGTGCAGGCCAAAGTGGCGGAACTACGGCGAGCTGGCGAGGATTTGGCAGGGAAGTTGGTGGAGGCTGCCTGTGAGCAGGACGATGCGGCCGCTTGGGCGTGTACCTCAACTGCCCTGTTGGAGTCCAGCAACAAGTGTCACTCGGCGCTGCATGAAGCGGCGATTGTTGCCATCATGATGGTGCTGCCAGCAGGGACGGACATCTACGACCGGCTCCAGTGCCTCCCAACGCAGATCCGGGAGGTGGTGGCCGATGGGATCCGTCATGGGGCTGCAGGGGCCCTGACCGAGGCTTATCTCCGCCTTTGTCATAGGACGAATCTGCGCGCGGTCACGCCTGGGTTCCTGACGGCGGATGAGATTCCTGGTGACGTCGACGTCCGCTGACTGATTGCCGAGTTCAGCGATTATGCCGAGGCGATTATCGCCGCTGTTGACGTAGAACATGTCATCAAGGACGCCCTCCTTTAGGAGTAGATTCTATACCCCTTTGTAAAAGAAGGTATAATAAAGTTTGTGAATCGAATTTCCTGCGCGTGGTGGTCGTGTGTGGTAGTATGTAGCCCCCGAATGCTAGGGTGGGCCGGTGCGGCGCACCCGAGAGTTAGAGTTACCTCACGATCGTCATGTTTTGGTAGGGTGGCTGGCGTCCCGAGATCTTTTATTGTTTTATTGACAAGTGTTGTCGTGCACATTGAGCCCCCGAGTGCTCGGTGATCCAGAGACGGTTCGTCTGGTCAGTCACATGGTGGCGCGCTAATCAGCTAGCGTGGCTATGCCGATGTTGGTTCTGTGACCCCAGAATGGTTCGAATAGACCTTTGGGGTTCGGAGTGTATTTGCCATGTGGGCCAAGGTTTTACCCGTGCCAGGAAGGGTGTGAAACTTTGGATCATGGTGAGCTCCAATCAAGCTCGGGTGGTTCACCCGATTTGCCTTGAGCTGGAGAGAGATTGTTTGAAACGAGATTTCGTTAGGCACTGCCTGCTCGCTTTTTCGTTACTTTTCGTCTTCTTTGTCTTTTGCATTTGACGGTAATTCAGGCTTAGACTGAGTATCTGGGGTCTACTCGACCGGAGCGCGATGTCCTGGTGGAGTCCTCCCGAGGACCCGTTAAGCCACTTATACCATTTCAAAGCTTGTGAGACTTCGACCAACGAAAAGAAGAAAAGAGGGGCAGGTGTGCGGCACGTAGGGCAACTACTGCAGCTCTCTAATCGTGATAATGGGTCAGTATAACCTTCGATCATGGACAACTGCAGGCGGTTTGTAGCTGGGTCAGTCTGATACAGCCAGACCCCGAGTGATTCGGGAATTTCCTCCTCGAGGTGCTCGAAAGGTGTTATTGCATTCACACAGAATGAGACTATGTAAATTCTCACGAGGATGCATAGAACGACAAAGGTGAGTTAAACATAACTAATGGCTGCCGGCCGGCGTCCTCGGGGCGAGGGTTGCTGTTGGATCTGTCCCCATGTTCCCTTATTGCTCATCGCGCTTCTTTGACAGTGGGTAGGGACCTGTCTGGGTCTCCGATCTTGAGCGATGAAGGAGTCAGGGGGGATTGATCTCTCGGTAGGTAGGAAGATGAAGGGGCGACTGGTGCAGTCATAGGGTCATGTAGGCAGGCTGACTCATGGAATTTCCAGCCTTGTTCGGTTGGGGAGGTGCGACTGGCTGTGCGGTCCTCCCCGCTGATGATCTTGCTTGGTGATCTGTCGGCTGACGACAGCTCTTTCCTTGTGAAGGAGGGAAGGCGACTCTTTCTCGGCTGTGGTCGCTAGCCGGTAGATACAGGTGCACTGTTTGGATCGGGAGTGTCACAATTCTGGGTCAGCGCTCGAGTAGTCGACCGCGCGGCCCTGCTTTCTCTCCCCGGTCCGGGGGGAAATCTCATTGCTTCGTCAGTGGGGACCGTCTGGGTTCCGGCTGCCTATCGGGCGACGATTTGGGGTTGATGCCCAACGTGTGTGGGATGGTTTCATCATCATCGCCATCGGAGTCCGAATCCTCAAACAGCTTGTCGCAGCTGTAAAGGAAGTGGCTGAAGGCTTCTGGATCGATGAGTCTAGATACGTCGGCATCATCCCACCAATCGCACTGATGGGGGGCGTCGTCGGCGTTGCCGTGGTGTGCCGGGTTCTGTGGCTGATATTCCTCCGTGGGAGGCTCGATGTGTTCCACCATATCTTGCGAGAGTGTCCCACTGCGGGTTGTCACTGCACGCCTCGATCTCGTCGAAGATTGGGTGACGTGATGTTCCTCCGTGGGAGATTCGGTGGGTTCCACCGCAGCTTGCGAGAGTGTCCCGCTGCGAGTTGTTACTGCACGTCTCGATCTCGTCCAAGATCGGGAGGCATGGCAGCGAGGTATTGGTATCGGCTCTGAAATGTAATCGCGATTCATGGTTTTGATGTGGAAAGTGGGGACGATATCACCTTCTCGCCCATCTTTGACGAAAAGATGAGCGTAGTGCTTGAGGTAGACCGCAAGAGCTTCCGGTCCGGTATCCACAACCTCCTCCAATCCGACGGTGAAAGCACGGATCTGGAGAGACTGTTCTCCTTCTTCGGTGGGCTCTGGTTCCCGAAGACACAAGTCCCCGAATTGGTTGGCGATGAAGTCGAGCTTGCCGAAGGTGATCCTCCTGCCCGGCTGCTCCTGCTCTGGTTCGTCGCCGATGTTGAAGATGACTCCCATCTGAAACATAATGACTCCCATCTGAAACATAAGATTAGTCTAAACTTAAAACACCCCTACCTGGTGCGCCAACTGTCAGATTATTTAGCTCTGGCAATGCCTAGCAATATGATCGTGTAGACGGAATCAGATGGTAGTTCATGAGACACAAGGATTTATATTGGTTCGGGGCGTGGTACATGCTAAATCCTACTCCAATGGTGCTGTTGCTCTTGTATTAGTATCTCAATTACAGGGGCAGTTGCTCCTAGCTACGATGTAATTTGGTGCGGCGAAATATTGGATGTGTCGTCTTCTCGAGCCCAGAGTCCTCACCCTGCTTTATATAGGCAGGAGGGGTAGGGTTACAGAGACGGTGATCGGGCTAATAGATTGGTTTCCTAGTTTGTTACAAAAGATTTATCCTAGCTATCATCCAGATACGTCTGTCTCCGTTTGGCTTGATCTCCACGTTGGTCGACCACGCTGGCCCTCGTGGGCCTCCCCTTTACCGTCGCTTGGGTCAGTAACTTGGCGGTGATAAGATATACGGGTGGTGCAGGTATCTTTGTCACATATCTCTGACACATAGGTAGCGATTGGTTGTCGGGCCAGTACCCAATTTATGACTTGTTTGTCACGGCTCTGCTTCACTGTAAATATTTTTTGGAAAATAGCTTTATGAGCCGCTTTAGTTGTGAAGTTGAGCTGTTTTAAAAAAATTGTTTGGCAAAACAACTTCACTTGTACACCCAATAATCATAATTACTATAATACCCTCAGCTTTCTGTTGTCTTCTCTTTGTTCTTCATACTCTCTTTCTTTCCTATCGACTAATTGACCACGACCTTGTGTCTGGAGCCCCCACAGCGGCGCTCTCCCAGCGGCTCGTGCCCCAGGCAAGATGGTGCCCTACCAGTGACCCGCTCCCTGGCGGTGCCCCTCTCGACTACTTGGCCACCCGCACCACTTGCGGTTGCTCTCGCGTCTGGCTCGGCAATGGCAATCGCACCTAGCTCGACGGTAATGACCCCGCCACGAGTCGAGCCCCGGCAGCCACGTGCTTGCTAGCAGCCTCATCGGCGCCTCCGCCCCGCCCTTGCCGGCAACCTCGCTGGTGCGGCGGTGCCCCCGCCCCACCTCTAGCCGAGCCCTGATCGCCATGCGCTCGACTCTGCCCCAGTCCCGCTCCGAGGCCCGGCGGCCGCGACTGCCCGCACCCCAACGGCCATGCTCACGCGTGCCCCGGCAGCACCAAGCTCAGTACACCACATGCAGGATCAATTCGCCAAGCTCATGTCTGTCCACCACTCGACAGATCCAGGCAAAATCAGATGAGCTCGAGGCTGCCCTGCACCTGCAGCCGGTCGTCCAGCGTCGAGAAAAGAAGCAGCAAGTGGGCAAGGCAAGCAAGAACACCACACATTGTCCGCCCGTTGCGTCCCGACATCCCCATCTTGTAGCCGCACGAGCCTCTCAACAGCCACCAGCCTGTCGCACCTTGCGATGGCAGTGCCCTGAGCGGCCATGCCCCTAGCGTCATAGGCCTAGCTCGCCTACACGCTCCTTCCCGAGCAGGGGTAGAACCAATCTATTGTGCATTTTGGGCTGACATGTGTTAGGGAAAGATGGGATAAGCTACTTTTTTCAGCTTCATCCTAACTTATGCCTTTATGAGAGGAGAAAAAAAACAGCTTCAATCATGAAGCTGTTTTGACAAATGGTCAAAAAACAGCTCACAACAGCTGACGAAGCTGTTGGTGAAGCTATGCCAAACATACCCTTAGCCTTCATTGTTGGGGTCTACAGCATGACGTACCATCCCCCTTCACTCGTTGAGTTGCCCCGTCTTTGCTGCTGAGGTGGCGGTGCGTTAGGGTTTTTGTTCTAAACAGAACCTCAAGACCCACCCCCCACCCACCCACCACCCACGAATGGGTGAATTTTTGTGTTTTCAAACAATCTCAGATGGAGATACGTTACATACCAAAGTTACGGTGTTTGATAAGATTTCAAAACTTTGTAGTTGAATTTTTTTCATTTGAGTTTATTTACTAAGCAAAATATTTAATACAAGAGACTACAAAATATTGATAAAAAAGATAGCATTTTATATGACTCACGAATGAGTGTGTAGTGTAGGGGTAGGAAGTGTTGTGTAAGTTGAAGGTCACAAATTTGAGTCGTAGACAACTATTTTTAAGATTGTTTTGGTTGTTTAGGAAATCATTAGTAAAGGCAGGCATACATATTAACGCGAGGCGATCCGGTTAAGATGCCACGCATCTGCTTCCATAAGGGTCACAGGTTTCAATCTTGAGAGGTAACTATTTTTATATTTTTTTGGTTATTTTTGGAACCATTAATACATGCAAACATGTTAGCACCGGATGGGCCACTTAAGATGGCGTGCATTGTCTTTGTAAGGGTTCACCATCTCCTTAGCATATGTTTGGTTAGGGGTGAGATTAGGACAACAGGAGTAATCCTCAATCGTCCTAGTGTTTAGTCTCAGGACACGGAGGATGGTGTGGTCCCCAATAGAGTATATGACTCATGCTATCCTCCATAGTTCATCAAAATTAGGCAGATGGAGAGGGACTAGGGTGTTGGCGCGAGTGCGTGGGAAGGAGAGGGTTTGTCACATACCCACATGAGGAGCGCGGTGGCTGTGGAGGCGCATGCGACCGTACATGGTTAGAGGTTGTGCTTATCATGTGGGGAAATTTGTACACCTCTGCAGTGTTTCTTGAATCTATTTGAATAGCCACATCCTTGGAATAAGCAAATGCTGGGATGAGATACTATGATTAGACTTCTACAACTATGATAATCTGGTAAGATGTATTTTACTAATTTGGTAACCTATAATTAACCACGAATACCGATGAGAATGTTAATACTCTGCCATGGTCCAACCTACAATTATAATTACTTCACCTTATCACCTTTACCTCAATCACTAACCCCCTCCACATATAGCCTTCCACCTCCCCTCCACCTAAAATTTAGGGCTTGCTGAGTACTCTGTGTACTCAACCCCCTCCATTCAGCGTTTTTAGGCGAGAAGCCACAAGAGGACATACCAGGATGGAGCTACTGGAGGTACGCAAGGATAGGATATCCGAAGTATACTTGAAGATGAAGCCATACGAGAGAGCTACGCTAGGACCATGATGATTAGGATATAGGAGTACGCTTAAGGAACGAGGCTAGAGTTATGTCCGCACTTCAAGTTGCCTGTGAGTATGGAACCACGTGATCGGAGACCGCTATCTTAGCACTCTGATATACGATATAAGGCCAGTGGCCGAACTATGTAGCCTGAACCATATAACACGTTTCCCCGATAGCAATAAAAGTATGGTTCTTTTGATATCAATCTTGTTGAGTTGTGCGTATCAGCTACTGATCTAGGAACTGATACATGATGCACAGAAGACCCTAGAAGTAGGGGCCCGACAGGGTGGTATCTGAGCTGTACTTGGACTGTAGGACAAACCCTTAGCATGGACGTTAGATAGGAATTCTTTTTCCAAAAAAACTATTTTCGAAAATCTTTGCTTATAACCCTTAACTCTCACCTTACCTTGACCTTCTATTTCAAAAACAGCTTTTCTCTCTCCTCTCATCCCCTTCAAAATTATGAGTAGTATCAATAGGGTAGATTAGGTCTTATTTAGAAAAGACAGGGTAGTATAAAGATTAGGTCATAGAGTAACCCTCCACGGTAGATTATACGTGAAAGTAGAATGTACGTCGTTTGTGCTTGTTAGACCTTGATTGATTACTTGCTTGCCTTGGTTACAACTACCCCTTAGGTCTCCCCTCTCATCTTACACTTTCCTCCCTCTCCAACCTCCTATTAGGATAGATTCTCCTGTTCCTCATCTTGTGCTCTTCCCTCATCCCCTTTCTACTTAGAATAGATTAGTAGGAAACAATACAAAAGATCACCGTAGATATTTTGAAGACCATCTGAGAACGAAGACAAGAAGAAATCAACTACACCCGTCTACACCCATGCAACATATGAAGACTGCCCGCAAAAGCTGCAGACACCGCGCACTAGCATCGTGCACCATCACCACCACTCATGCTGTCACCTCCACCGCTTGATGCCGCTGTTCCCCTTTGACCTCGAGCTGCCCCTTTCACTTCAAGACACCCCGCCATCAATGCCAATCACCCACAGAAGCCCCTATTCAAGTGCCAATCAGTTTCATCAATTCAAGAAGTCAGAAGAAAGTGCTTGTGGGGTATTAACCCCTATACCCCTACGGCTAGACTTGGGCTAGCCCAGACCAGTGGGCCCGGCCCACCAGAAGACAACGCATGGCCCAGTCGATCTGCTCGGCGTCCCACGCAAAGAAGGAAAGCAAACTTGGAGATCAAGCAAGATCCTGGTCGGTTAGAATAGGAATCCTTATCCGGCCAGCTATGGCAATTGTAACCGGGCATGATTAGTTTCTAGATTTGTAACCCTGCCCCCCGGACTATATAAGGCGGGCAGGGGACCCCCTCAAGACACATCTCATCACATCTCAATATACATAGCAATACAATCTGACGCGGGACATAGGTATTACGTCCTCACGGCGGCCAGACCTAGATAAATCCTTGTGTTTGTCTTGCGTCACCATCTAGTTCGTAGCTTGCGCACCTGTCTACCGACAATCTACTACCTTGGGCATACCCCTCAGTAGACTGTCGACCATATCTCATCGACAGTGGCGCGCCAGGTAGGGGGTGTGCGTACAGCTTCTCAGGCGAGCAAGAAGGTCATCATCCCTGACTCCGCGGCCGTGGTGGATGGTCTCTCGTTCACCATCGGCCAGATCACCTAGACCACCGCGCGTCAACAACTTCACCACCACTGCCATGGAGGAGGCGCAGATCCGATCTGTGTCGACCACATCTTCATCGGCTACAGCTCCGATCACGCTAGCTATAGCTCCGACCACCCTAGCAACGGCTCTGACCACGCCGATAACTTGTCAACCACTTCCCCGTTACAAAGGAAGGATGATCGACAACACCGACCTGATCGAAGCTATCGACCAAGTCGGCCACAAGCTTTTGCAAACCTTGACTTTGGTAGATTCGATCCAAAATCAATCTACCGAGCAGGTACTTCTTCACCACAACAGATCTACCTGACCAATTCGGGTTCGTCGTCCAACACGGTTAGATACAGATCTAGTGGTCACCGCTACTCCTAAAGGACGTACGATACGCCTTCGTCCGGTTCCTACACCCGGCCTCAGTCTCTCTAAGTACCAAGCCCTGACAGAGGATTGCCAGGCCCTCCCATACGGCCTGAGAAACGTTGCTTCCGAGTATGTGTATCGTACACCTCATTTGTTCATGGGTCCCATGGAGCGCGACCATGTTTCAGATTTGTACTTCCTAGATATACCTCGATCATCACTAGGCAACGCCGTCAACATGGTCGCTATCCAGGAGCATCATGAAGGCTCGGTTCATACACTTCCTGAGGATGGCGACTCTAGCACTGGATCTACACGCTCTGTCCATACCGAGGCTGAACACCTCAAAGACGATGGATACGATCTGGATCCATTACCGTACCCTCCGGGTTTCTCTCTAATCCCAAGGTTCCCACCGAGACACACGTGACATGGTGCTCAATGTCAGCAATGACGAGCCCATAGTCGAGGGAGAAATCGACGAGCAACGGCAGCTTTGTGAACTGCGCAACGCCGGCCACGCCGAACGCCGTCACCAGGAGGCTGAAGAAGAAGAGCGTCGAAGGGGACCCCGACCAAGAGATCTAGCTAACGCCTTTGATAGGGTTGGCGAGCGGCAAGTTTTCAGGACTCCAAGTGCCAACGTGGCTATCTCCATGGCCAACTTGGACCGCTTACCTGACCAACTAGAAATCCAGCAGGTCCGCGAAGACATTCATGCACATCTGATCGCTGCTATGGGCCAAACCGTCGAGCTAGCTAAACGAGCTCAGATTACCTCGAGCACATCAATTACATCTAGGCGGACTCGTCATGATTCAGAACACCCAAGTCACCAACAACCATTTAATCCGCGCAATGGTCCAACCCCAGTCAACCCTCGAGGCGACGGGGGCGGTAACAGTGGTGGTGGTGGAAACGGTGGTGATGGTGGTCATAGCGGTGGCGACAGTGATGGTGCTCACGGAGGTGGTCCTGGTCATCGGGATAACAACCGCAATCGCCACGGTAATCGAGATCAGGAGGTGAATCAAGACCCCAACCACGATCTCCGCCAGCAACTCCCTCCACGTGATGCCCACAGTTGCATCCTCAGCCACGCTAATGATCGTCAAGCTTATGAGAACATCCATCGCATCGAATACGATACAGAGCACGGTCCTACCGGCCTAAAACAGTTCACTTCTCATCTCCGATAAGTTGTATGGCCGAAGAACTTCAAGCTCGAAAAGCTCAGGAAGTACGATGGTAAGGAGAACCCCAAGAACCAGATCACACTTTATGAGATCACCGTCCGATCAGCTTCGGGCGATGAACACGTAATGACTAATTATCTTCCATTTGTTCTTGATCAAGCAGGTCATCAATGGCTCTTGAGCCTACCGGATAACTAGTTCGATAGCTGGCCACAACTCAAGGAGGCCTTCATCGATAACTTCATCGCCATGTGTGACCAGCCGGGCAATAAGTATGACCTCGAGCGCATATGTGACCGCAAGGACGAACCGCTGTGCGACTACATCCGACGCTTCTCAAATACGCGCCTCAAGATCCCCAAGATCTCTCATGACGAGGCAGTCTCGGCCTTCATCAAGGGCCTCTGTCACCACAACGCCCTCAGAAGCAAGCTGCTCCGGAAACGGCCGACCACGGTCTCCGAGTTGCTCGCCACCACCAAAAACTACGCGGACGCAGATGACGCCGAGAAGATAATCAAGGAAGACGTGGGAGGGCCATCACGCCTCGAACACCCACCGCACCGCGATGACAACTATGAGAACCGTGGTCGGAATGACAACCGCGATCGTCGTGATCGGTGCAACGACAATCGCGACCACCGAGACAACCATGATCGGCAGCGTGACCGCCGCGACGCCTACAGAGGCAAGCATCCCCATGAGGACGATCATGAAGTCAACGCGGTTAAAAAGCCAAGTGGTCACCGCGACTACCAGGACGACTACAACAAGGCCCTGAAGGGTCCCTGCCAGCTTCATCCCAAATCCAATCACACCATGGAGATTTGCCACTTCCTCAATAACATCTACGCCAAGCAGCTAGCTGCCCACGACGCTGCAAGGGCTGAGGACGACGCAGAACAACGAGATGGTGACAACAACGATGACGAACAGGACAGAGATCCTCGTCATCAATACGTCGCTCCCACCAAAAACGTCCACTCCATCTTCAGCGAAAAGGTGTCTCTGGAGTCCAAACGCAAGAGCAAACTGCTCAAACAGGCTTGCATGAGCGTTACCGACACTGACGGCCTCATTACCGATCCCAAGTTTCCAGCCTGGTCTCACCAAGAAATCTCCTTCAATCGTGAAGATTGGTGGGCCGCAATTCCTGAACCTAGTCGATTTCCCCTCGTCCTCGATCCCTGCATCAACAACGTCTGGTTCGAGAGGGTCCTCATAGACAGTGGCAGTTCCATCGACATCCTATTTTGCAACAGCTTGCCCACTCTAAAACTAAGCCAGGCTGATCTCAAACCCTATGAGGCATAGTTTTGGGGTGTTCTCCCCGGATAGAGCTCTATACCTCTCGGGCAGATCACGCTTCCTGTGTAGTTTGGCACTGCCGAACACTTCCGCACCTACCACGCCATCCTTGGTCGACCAGCGCTCACCAAATTCATGGTCGTGCCGCACTACTCATATTTGGTGCTCAAGATGCCTACCGAGCACGACATCCTCACTCTCAGAGGCAATGTCTACACTGCCTATATCTGTGAAGAAGAAAGCTTCAAAGTGGCCGAAGCCACCGACCTCTCGATCCGCATGGAGCAGACCTTAGTCGATGCCACCAAGACTCCCACCGACCACCTGGAGATCCCAGAGCTGCAAGCCCCACGTAAGAGGATTAAGTCCAAGGACCACAAGGAGATCCAGCTGGTCGACGACGATTCTAGCAAGACGGCCCTTATCGGGTCCAATCTGGATCCCAAATAGGAAGACGCGCTCATCAGGTTTCTAAGGGACAACGTAAGTGTGTTCGCGTGGAAACCCATGAACATGCCTGGTGTACCTCGGTACCTGATCGAGCACTCCTTGAATGTCTCGAAGACCGCCAAGCCTATCAAGCAGAAGCTACGACGATTCGCTCGCGACAAAAAGGAGGCTATTAGGGCAGAAGTTACATGACTTTTAGCAGCCAGATTTATCAAAGAAGTGTATCACCCGGAGTGGTTAGACAACCTGGTACTTATACGCAAAAAGAATAATGAATGGAGAATGTGTGTCGATTATACTGATCTTAACAAACACTGCCCTAAAGACCCCTTTGGCTTACCTCGCATAGATGAGGTCGTTGACTCAACAGCCGGCTGCGAGCTACTGTCCTTTCTCGATTGCTACTTTGGTTATCACCAGATCGCTCTCAACAAGGACGACTAGATCAAAATGTGCTTCATCACGCCTTTTGGTGCCTACTGCTATACGATAATGTCGTTCGGGCACAAGAACGCGTGTGCCACATACCAACATGCCATCCAGAACTATCTCCAAAATGAGATAAAGGATGACCTTGTCAAAGCCTACGTTGATGATGTGGTTGTAAAAACCAGGGAGGCCCATACCTTGGTCGATAATCTCTAGCAGATTTTCACAGCTCTCAACGAGTACCAATAGAAACTTAATCCTAAGAAATGTATCTTCGGAGTCCCGTCTGGTATATTGCTGGGTAACATCGTCAGTCGTGATGGCATACGCCCCAATCCAACTAAGGTTAAGGCTGTTCTGGATATGCAGCCCCGAAAAAACATCAAGGATATCCAGAAGCTCACTGGATGTATGGCTGCCCTCAGCCGCTTCATCTCACGACTCAACAAGAAGGGCCTACCTTTCTTCAAATTGCTTAAGGCATCAGAGAACTTTGTCTGGTCGGAAGAGGCAGATGCTACCTTCACACAGCTAAACAAGTTCCTTACCTCTCCACCAGTCCTTACTGCTCCTCAGAAAGACGATGTCCTTTTCCTCTATGTTGCGGCCACTGATCGCGTGGTCTCTATAGTCATCGTGGTCGAGCGTGAGGAACCTGGCCAATTTTATAAAGTCTAGCACCCTGTTTACTTCGTCAGTGAGGTACTCAATGAGTTCAAATCTAGGTACCCTCTAATTCAGATGTTGATCTATGCCATCCTGATTACATCCTGAAAGTTGAAACATTTCTTCGACGGATATCGGGTGGTGGTCAAGACCAATTTTTCGCTTGGGGACATCATCCGGAACAAGGACGCTAACAGACGCATTGTCAAATGGGTGATGGAATTATGCCCTTACTCCCTAGAGTTCCAGAGCCGTACGACTATTAATTCCTAGGCCCTGGTCGATTTTTATAGTTGAATGGACAGACCTAAGTGCACCTCCCGATCAGGGGCTACTCGAATACTAGAAGATGTATTTTGATGGTTCCCTCAACATCGATGGTGCAGGAGCAGGCGTGCTCTTCATTTCACCAAATAAAGACGAACTCCACTACGTCCTTAGGCTTTATTTCCCTGCATCCAATAATACTGCAGAATATGAGGCCTGCCTCCACGGCATACGGATTGAGGTCGAGCTTGCTATCAAGCGCTTGTATGTCTATGGCGACTCGGCTCTAGTCATAAACCAGCTTAATAAAAACTAGGACACGACTAGCGAGAAGATGGATGCTTACTGCAAGGAAATCAAAAAGTTGGAAGGCAAGTTCTACGGCATTGAATACTCGCATGTGGTCCGGGATAAAAACAAAGCAGCCGACGAGTTGTCTAAGTTAGGGTCATCTCGAGCCAAAGTCCCACATGGCGTGTTCGTCTAAGATCTTGTGAACCCGTCAATCAAGGAAGAAGAAGATCACGTATTCGAAAAGCCCATAGACTAGCAACTGGTGGCTCGGTTCCTTCTCCAATCACTACAGAACCCTCTCCGACCACTCATACTTCGCCTTCGACCACTGATAATAGTGACTAGAGGGTACACTTTATCAAGTATCTACAAGATGGAACCGATTATATTGACTGAACAGAGAATGAGCGCCTTATACGCCGTAGCAAATAGTATATACCGGTCGATGGCATCCTCATGCGCAAGAATGCGAAGGAAGAAGTATTGATGAAGTGTATCACTCAAGAGGCAGGCATTAAATTGCTTGAAGAAATCCACAGTGGCACCTGCGGCAATCACACCGCCTCTCGAACACTGGTCAGTAAAGCTTTTCGAGCAGGATTCTACTGGCCGTCCACCATGGCCGATGCAGAGAAGCTGGTACGCGCACTGCGACGGGTGTCAGTTTTTCGTGAAGCGTATATATGTACCAGCACATGAGATCCGGACCATACCAGCCTCCTGGCCCTTTGCGTGTTGGGGACTGGATATGATTGGGCCCTTTAAGCTGGCCCCTAGAAATTTCAAATGCATGTTCGTGATGATTGACAAGTTCTCCAAGTGGATTGAGTAAATACCCTTGACCAAGGCGTCCTCAGAAAAAGTGATCGAATTCCTTGACCTGATCATCCACCGTTTTGTCCTCCCCAATAGCATCATCACAAACCTGGGGACTCAGTTCACTAGCAGTACATTCTAGGACTTCTGCGATGAAAGCAGCATTGTTATAAAGTATGTGTCAGTGGTGCATCCCAGAGCTAATGGACAGGTTGAAAGGGCAAACGGCATGATCCTTGATGCGTTGAAGAAAAGACTATACAACAAAAATAAGAAAGCGCCTGGCCGATGGCTCAAGGAACTACCAGCTGTGGTCTGGGGTCTTTGAACTCAGCCCTGTCGCAATACGGGTGCCTCTCCCTACTTCATGGTCTATGGTGCAGAAGCGGTGCTCCCCGCTAATATCGCCTTTCGATCACCAAGGGTTGAGAACTTCGACAAGGACAGGTCTGATGAGTCACGGGAACTTGAGGTCAACTGTTTCGAGGAACGACGACTTGATTCCTGTGTGTGTACTGCCAAGTACCTCGCTATACTACGCAAGTATTACAACAAGAATGTCAATGAGAGGTTCTTCGTGGTCGGTGACCTGGTCCTGAAGTGGAAGACGAATCAAGACGGCATGCACAAGCTTTCATCACCGTGGGAGGGACCATTTGAGGTCACAGAAGTTACACGACCTACTTCCTACAGGCTGGCTTATCTCGATGGCATTGAGTTGTCCAATTCCTGACATATTGATAAGCTTAGGCATTTTTATCCTTGAAGTGTTGAAAAAGAAAGATATGTACCCCTCTTGTACTTTGATTATTTTAATAAAACATCTATGTTTTCTTTCGATTCACTCAACGTGTTTGTCTGGAGACTACTTTTTATCTTTACTTTATAACAGACCAGTTGATAGACCACCATTCTTTCTCGAGTTCTTGGAGCCAGCCCTGTCTCCGACTCCTCCCCACGCATGCACGGGACCCGCTCTCTACACTCCAGGTGGTCGGCCGACGCTCCCTAGTCTGACCTGTGTGCTCTTACGTGTGAACAGGCTCCGTGCCTCGCTCTTGGACCACAAATCTGGCTAGGGCCGTACGGATTCAACAGGATGACGTGTCTCCCAACTGCCACAACTAAAACAGAACACTTATATGTTCTAACTTAGTTATCGTCTACACAATATACAAGCTTCAAACGTTTTTCATCCAAAAACATAACAATCTTACATTGTCTTAACAGTGCATTATTACAGGCTTGCCTGACAAGGCACAAGTCTACAATAATCTAAAATTGTTCTTTCTTTCTACAACTAAAAGCTACTGGCTGGTCGGCGCTCGGGGCTCGGGCTAGGCGCTTCTCTTCGCCTTCTCACCGCTCGACAGTGGCGGTGCCACCTTGGCTGAGGAAGCTGTTGCTACCGGGGTCGGGCTGGTCGAGACCGCAGCCTTCGATCGCTCCGCGGACGAAGGTTCTAGCACCGAGGACTAGCTGGTCAAGACCACAACTCCCGGTAGCTGAGTGGAAGATGATGGCTCCTGCGCCGGCGGTGACGATGTCCCGCACAAGTTGATGTCGCTTATTATTGAAGCCGACAAGTCAAGCAACTGGATCCTCAGTTCATCTGCTTGCTTCAGGCCAACCTCCATGGGATACCCTAGCTCCAAGCGCTTGAAGTCGATCAGCAGGTAGTGCGCGCACACCATGCTGAGCACATGGGCACCCGCGTACTCCTGGCCTCCTTCACGAACTGGTGGAGCCATCCCAAGGCACGCTGGCACTTGTCGATTACTCCACGCGGCGGTGCTCTAGTGTCAGCTGTTGGGAGCTCTGTGTCGATCAGGTCCAACACTGGCATGATATCGCCCACCATTTGGTTGCACCGACCCTTCCAGAGATCCCGGTCCTTCTCGAGCTCGAGATTCTTCGCTAAATAGGCATCGCGATCTTTGATAGCCTCTTTGAGGTGCTTTTTCGCGTTCACCTTTAGTTCTACAGAGCATCACTCTGGTAAGGGAAGTATCATAAGCATATTGAACTGATACAGTAAGACCAAGACAACCAACACTTACTGTTCAGCTCTAGGTTCTTTGCCTTCAGCTCCTCGGTTATTTTTCTGGAGTGCTTCAGGAGCTGCGTGTGGTCTTGTGCTAGCTGGTTGTTTGCTTATGTCAATTGTGTGCACTCTCTGGGCACGCGCGCGTTGTCTTCTCGAAGACAAGCCACTTCATTCGCCAAGCCTACAAACAGCCTAGTCAGTACAAGAATGTGTATTAATAGCACTTTTCAGTGCTCGGGGAGTTACGGCTAGACAACTTACCTGTCTTCTCACGCTCTTTCTGGCTGAGCTGGATGATGATGTTGTGTCGTGATGTCTCCAGCTCCGCCTTCTCCTTCTCGGTGGCTTCGAGCTTTTCGCACAGCCGATCCACCTCGGCTGCCAGCTCCTTATTCTCATTGAATGTTGGTTCAATTTTGTCAAAGCACTGCTTACGGTACTTTACCGTCTTCATGATATCCTGCAAGGCAACCACAGAACCGTTTAAGCAAATGCATCATAATACTGGACTAAGAATGCACAAGACAGTAGCTTACCTATACTTCGGCTATAAGTCGCTTCACTGCCAGCTCGATTTTTCTTGTCCCGTCCTCCGTGGGGATTTCCTCATGGTAGATATAGTGATCCCCATGTTGACGGCACACATATACGTGTTGACGACCGTCCTGGGGATGTCCCTAAATCTCCTCGAGGACATCGTCGTCTTCAGACCCTGCGGCTTCGACAGTCTTCGGTTGTTCTTGCTGCTGGCCAGCTTCGGCCTCCTCCTATCGTCGGCTCGACTCGGCCTCAGCATGCCCTAGGTTGCTCCTGGGCTCCGACAACACCATCGGAGTTTTCCCCTGAGCCGCGGCGTCGGGTAGAACACCCTCCTGTGTGCTCGGGGCGGCCGCAGACTGCTCTGGTGCTTCGTGCCCGGGCTCGGGGACTCGCCTCTCCTTTGTTTCTGCCTGGTCCACGGCCGGTGCCACCGGAGACACTTGTTCGGATGACCTCTGGTTGGCGGCTGTCTCCACCATTGTCAGCTGGATCGGGACAGGTCCTAGCGCTGCCTGCTCGCTGGTTGCCATCGAGGTGGCCGATGATGACCTCCCACTGGCGGTGAGCCCCTCGGGGATCTCCGTTGATGCCGAGCTACAATTTGATCAACACACAGTTGATAATGCCTATTACTATCTGCCTTTACTACTAATGCTTATTGAAGTATGCAGATACTTACATGTCCGCCTGGCGATGCACGGCTGAGAATGCACGCCGACACGGCCGTCCTCGGCTCCCTTGCTGGCCTAATGAGCTCTAGCCACCCTCACTTGGTGGCGGCACCGGAGATGCCGCTACAGCAGACGCCGTCGGCATTCCCAGCGATGGTGCTGCTGCTGGTTTCAACGACCCTTCCTAGCCTGTCTGCTCTACGCCCTTCCTTTGACGAGGGGTGAGTAGATCGGTGGCCAGGTTTTCTTCTTTGTCTTCGTCCGACCAGCTTTGTATCACCTGACGTTGCTTGCTGGTCAGATTCTCTGGCATCCCCATGGTTTCCGAGCTCCCTGGTCTCTTCCTCGAGTGTTCGGGGGCGACTGGGCGCTTCTCCACCGTCCTGCTCCTAGTGTTTGTCCCGACGCTTGGTGCTCCATCTCCCTCCTCGACGTCAACGTGAGCGTAGCATTGCTGCACGTTCCACGGTGGGGGCTCCACACTCCTTGGGTGGTCCATCCCGGGTGCCAAGGACACGTACAACAGGTGCCTTTCAATGTCATGCACCTAACAGTATAATGACAACAGGGATTACAGCAGACGTCTTTTATCAACTATGCGATCGACACAAAAGACATATAGATGCTTGAGATACCTTCAGAGCTGGTCGGATGAGCTTGTACGCGTGCACGATGATGCTCAAAGGATGTTATGATGGATCTGCTAGGCTGAACAGATCCGCAATCCTCTGCTTGATCTCATCATCGTGCAGCCGGTTCGGACGCATTCTGGTCTGGTCGGCTGAGCCTTGGTACTCGTAGCCGGCGTGCACCCTCTTCTGGCAAGGCTGTACTTGCCGACTAATGAAGCTCTCGGCTACGGCTAGTCCATCCAATCGGATCCACGGGAGTAGCACCATGAGCTCCCTCACCTGCCCGGCGTACTCCAGCTTCTCGTTCCAGCTGACTCTCTTCTCCGGGATGTAGCCAACGTCACAGAGGGTGGCAGTGTTAGGCTCTTCTCGGATGTAGAACAATTTCTTGTACCAATCACCATGGGAGGTATTCTAGGACAACTGAGGTACTCTGACTTCATTCCATCATGGAGTGTCAGGTACACTCTACCGGCGATCTGAGAACCCTCTTGGACCCCTTCTTCCGAAGAGAGAAAAGATAACGGAAGAGATCGAAATGTGGCAGAAATCCTCCAAAAGCTTCACAAAGATGAATGAAGGTGGAGACGAGAAGGATTGAGTTGGGTGCAGATTGCAAATCCCAATCTCGTAGTAAAGGCAAAGGCCTTGGAGGAAAGGATGAATAGGAACCCCAAATCCCCTCTTGAAGAAATCCTTGAATACAACAATCTCACCAGGTTGGGGATCAGGGAAGCTTTCCGAGTCTGATGCTCTGCAGCCTCCGAGCTCCTTGTCATGGAGCACCCCCAGGCTGATGAGCTCGTTGATGGATGATTCGGTGGACTTCGACTTCCACCACTCCTTCCTCATCACTTCTGCCTTTTCACCACCTCTGTCTTGGCCATCCTCTACCTCTCTCGCCTCTCTGCTTTGGCTTAGATGGCGGATAGAGAGTGCATCGCTTCTAACGGCGACGATGTGTGCTAATGGCGGCCGCGGCGTCGGAATGAAGAATGCGGGTTGGTGGAGGAAGGCGATTGGTTTGCAAAAGCGACTGTTGGGCGTAAATGGGGAATGGCCGCTCAGCGGCTATTTATCCCATTAACCGCGCCGTTCCACCTCCCTGAGATTTTCGGGGATCGTGCGTATGAAAACGTGGCACGCGCCGTGCACTTTCCACTTTTTCGTCGGCACCCGTGCCAGTAAATGCGCTCCCTCAGTTACAACGCAGGAGGGCCCACATTGACGCGCCTTGATAGACGCCGGCCCACATTGTGATTGACAAGATAAAAACCTGACTGCCACATCGCATCAGGAAGATTTTTGAGACAAAAAAAAGAGGAGAAATAAAATATGACAGGGAAAAAGGTGTTGGAGATATATGATGCTCGGGGACTGGTCTGACAACTCCAGTCCATCTCAGATCACCAAGCATGATCAACTCCCCGATCATGCTCGGGGACTCGTCGATCACTCTCTGACTTTGCTTGGGGACTCATTGACCACGACTTACGCTGTGCTCGGGGACTGTTTTGACCACTCCCAACCAGAGCTTGAGGTCTGGTTTCCTCGGCTACATGTGAAATTTGACTCGCATACAGTTGAGGGATCAGATCTTTTTTAGACCTTGCTACAAGGCTCATACTTCGCCTTCCAGCAAGCTCGGGGACTATATCGGTACGATGCACCTATCAGTGCATCTCAGTATCAAGTTTTCAAGAATGTTCATTTTAGACCCTGGCACCACGTGCCTACCAGGTCACCTATTACTAGGCTCGGGGACTAAGTGGGCACACTTCACCTTGCGGTGAATATGCTTATTTTGACCCCTACGTTTTGTTTACCCTGCTTACATTTCTTTTTAGAAATACAAGTGGGCACACTTCACCAGGAAGGAAATATTTTTCTTTTTCTCAAGAGCAACATACATTCTTCGGACAACATACTTCTCCGGTGACAATGGTGGTCAGCTGTATTACAAGCTAGTCGGACGCCTGCAACAACTGCTCGGATGGTGTTTTGACTGGTCGGAGACGTCAAGAACTCAAACCTCACTGTTCGGAGAAGGTCAAGACGACGTGTCGCATCACAATGCATAGTGCTCAGGGACTAGCTGTGGGGGTATTAACCCCTATACCCCTACGGCTGGACTTGGGCTGGCCTAGACCAGTGGGCCCGGCCCACCAGAAGACTACGCGTGGCTCAGTCGATCTGCTTGGCGTCCCACGCAAAGAAGGAAAGCAAACTTGGAGATCAAGAAAGATCCTGGTCGGTTAGAAAAGGAATCCTTATCCGGTCAGCTATGGCAATTGTAACCGGGCAGGATTAGTTTTCAGATTTGTAACCCTGTCCCCCGGACTATATAAGACGGGCAGGGGACCCCCTCAAGACACATCTCATCACATCTCAATATACACAGCAATACAATCTGACGCAGGATGTAGGTATTACGCCCTCACGGCGGCCGAACCTGGATAAATCCTTGTGTTTGTCTTGTGTCACCATCTAGTTCGTAGCTTGCGCACTTGTCTACGGACAATATACTACCTTGGGCATACCCATCAGTAGACTGCCGACCATATCTCGTCGACAGTGCTGTCAGCTGAAGATTTCCCAAGAAATTATCAAGAAGATGAAGGAGTATATCGCCAAAAGCAAGAAGTTGAAGCCCTGAGGTAATTGTTTCGATAAGAAGAAACCATGTGGCGCAGCTTAGCTCAGGGGCGGCACTCAGCTCAGCTCCAGTGACTGAGCTACTCGACGGTGTGGCCCAACCCTGGCCAGCAACGTGGCTAGGCTTTCCTTCCGTTTTTGTTTTGGACAGAATTTCTTTCGTTGCCACTTAAACCTATAACAGTCCCTTCATTGTCATCTAAAATTATAGACTTCTCTCACTGCCGTCTATCTATAATTTTTTATCCCCTCATTGTCATTACCGTTGCATGAACAAGTCTTATTCTCTTGATTGCCATCTGTATAGATAATTTGTTCCTTTAAATGCCATTGAAAGAACAAAACACTATTATAAGGTGTTCGTTACATATGACTAACTCAGTAAGCACTGAGCACCGTTGTCAACGCAATCTATGATTCTTCTACATGTACCGTACACTTGCTCGTCGATGTCCCCAAGTGTTAGCCGCCCACGGTCAGTCCTACAGCCCTCGGTCCCTCAGCCCAATCCTTAACATCTATCATTCATCGCTCCCGGTCCATCGGCAGGAACTCATTTGACCTTCTCTATTATCATCAACCATCTCAGTGCTCCACACCTGCACACTACAATGCAAGAGAGATGTTGCACAACACCACACTCATGTCATGGTCAGTCTCATCACTAGACCAAAGCCAGATCATCAACCGACAATCACTCGTCATCAGTGCACGTGTGAGCACATCTCAATCACCATGTGTTCGCAAAAGAAGGTATTGAAAAGAATACTGGTAGATACTAGATAGATGGAGAGGATAAATAAAAATGATAACCTGAACGAAAAGAACTAGCCGGCGGCGAAGGAAACAGCGTGTTGTCAAGTAGCAGCGTGGATTGTCCTGTCCATGGGGCCATCTTCAGAAATTGGGGGCTCCGGTTCGAAATGTAAATTGGGGCCCTTTAATGAATGGCTAGTAAAACTAATGCATCCTTTTTACTCATCAAATATATAACTTAAATATGTAATCTTCAATACAATATGCAGAAATATAACAAACATTAACTCTAAAATAAGAAAGGTATTACTAACCTCAAGTTCTATTGAAAAGCATCATCCGCCTGGTATTTCTTGAAATGAAATCTTCAATTATGTCTTCATAATTAATCTTCTCAAAGACATCATTTTCAAGTGCTATTAGTGCCAATCCATTGAGTCTTTCTTGTGTCATAGTAGAACGTAAGTATGATTTTAGTAACTTGAGTTTGGAAAAGCTTCGTTCCGCAGATGCAACAGTCACAGGAATGGTTAGCAAAATCCTATACGCAATAATAGCATTAGGATAAAAGGGATGCTTTTTCAAGAACTTCAGAATATCAAGAGCACTCATAGATTCCTTCAGTACACCCTGGATGAAAATCAACTCCCCATACAATTCTTGTCCATCAATATCTTTGTGCTCTCCACTTTGAAGTGCTTTCTCAAGATTAACACAAGCAGCCATCAATCTCTTATCATCCAGGGATCGCAATCTATCTGAAGTAAACAAGAAACCAAAAGTTTTTTCATACCCTTGATATTGTTCAAATCTCCTGACCAGCGAAGCTATAGCTTGATCAACAATAGGTATGAAATAATCAGTCCTAAATAAGTCCTCTGAAGATTGTGAACTAGTAGATGCATCATCTGCGGCCTCATCAAATTGTCGTTTTCTTTTTATTTTACGCTTAATCCGAAACTCAGGGTTAATCTCCATCTCTATTGCAATTTCTTTTGCAGCTTCCAATGCTTTTGAAAAGCCCATTTCTCTATAATTTTTGAAAAAGGAAATCAGCCCCTGTATAGACTCAATTGCCACATCAATAAGCATATCTTTTGACTGTAGCTGCTTGCTGATCAAGTTAACTTCAAATAATATTTCATACCAGATGATTATTGACACTAAAAATTCAAATCCACCAAGTTCATTTTCCGCCAATGATTTAGCTTCACTAGCATTCAATGGATCCCTATCAGTTTCAGCCACTTGAAGTAAAGCCTCTCTTATTTCTGGGATTTGAAACCTTATAGCCTTAACACTATCAACACGACTTTCCCAACGAGTAGATGACAATGACTTGGGAGTCAACCCTGTTATGTTATCTTTTAGAATTTGCCACCTTTTGGTAGAAGTAGCAAATGTTGTATAGATGCGTTGAATAACTCCAAAAAATTCTGTTGCCTTACGACAAGAACTTGCCATATCACACAGTGTCAAATTCAGACTATGACAACCACAAGCTGAATAAAAAGTTCTTCGATTTATATCCATAAGTTTTGCTTGCACCCCTTGATGTTTTCCTTTCATATTAGACCCATTATCATATCCCTGTCCTCTCACATTATCTATATCAAGGTCAAGATTTTTCAACTCCTCTTGAAGAACATCAAATAATCCTTGCCCAGATGTATCATTAACATTTAGAAAACCTAAGAAAGATTCTTCGATGCAAACAGAATCAGATGTTGCATCCACATACCTTATTATCAAAGACATCTGTTCTTGGAGGCTTGCATCAGGAGTACAATCGAGTATAACTGAGAAATATTTTGCTTCTTTTATCTTTTCAATGATTGCAGACTTTATTGCAGCAGCTAGACAATTTATTAACTCATTCTGGATGGAAGGACCAAGATAATGATCACGAATTCTGTCATTAGTTGTACGATCAACATGCTCTTTAATGACTGGGTCAAATTCAGCCAACATTTCAACCAAGCCTAAAAAATTGCCATTGTTGTCTTGGTACAGCTTGCAATTAGTGCCACGAAATGCTATATTATGTTCTGCAAGAAATTTTACAATCAAAAGAATCCTGAGTAAAACTCTTCTCCAATGTTCCTTCTCCTTCTCAAGTTCTCGCTGAGCAACACTATCAATTGTTTGATTATTCTGCAATCTAAGACGCAGGTCATACCATGTAGCCATATTTGTGACATGTTCTCTACTAGTTTCATGCTCTTTAAGTCGAGTCCCAAGATGAGCCCAATCACTGAAACCATCATTTGCTAACTGGCCTCTCACAAGCCCCTTTCTCAACAATTTGCAGCAAAAACAGAATACCTTATCAAGTTCTTTGCTGTACACAAGCCATTCTCTATCACACTTTTCTCCATTTGCCAGAACTCTAGTATATGATAATGCAGAAAACCTTCTAGAGAATTTGTCCCTAGGACCATGCTCAATAGACAAGTCTCTTTTAGGGCCTTTTTGCACCAAAATATCATCCATTCTATTATCAAGTGCATTCCAAGTTCTTGGATCAAATATATCAGGCTGAAAAGAATTATTCATGTCACTGGGAATAGGATCCTGAGCATCTTCTTCAATTTCTGCAGTAGGAGCCTGAGCCTCTTCTTCAATTTCTGTAGTAGGATCTTGAGCCCCAACCTCAACTGTATCATCACCATGACCTTCTCCAATTTCTGTAGTAGGAGCAGGAGCTAGAGCCTCTTCTTCAATTTCTGTAGTAGGAGCCTGAGCCCCAACGTCTCCTGTATCATGACCATCATCAACATTAGCATTTGCACTTTCTCTGACAAGAAATCTTACAAGAGCACCCTTCTGAGATTGAGCTACTGCATCTAATCTTTGTCTCTTCTTACGCTTCTCAGCACCAGAATCATACTTTCTATATCTACTTGACATGCCCTGTTTACAAATACATAAAAAAGATTTATATAGGTACATCCTACAGGCTGCATCGCAATTTGCCAACACATAATTTCAGAAGATTAAAATTCAATTCAGTTAATCAAATTGGGAATCACCTGAGGTCCTGACGTCCCTGCTGGCTACTACTGATTGCTCTGGCGACCGGCGTTTGGCGACCGGCAACGACGCAACTAGGGCAAGACGAAGAGATGAAGACCGAAAGATGAGAGATGAGAGATCGCAAGGATGGGAGCAGTCGACCGGACGGCGGACGGCGGACGCCTGGTTTCTCGTTTCAGACTTCTGACTATACAACGTACTGGGCTGAGGCGTGAGGGATGCGAGGTGGGGGGCCCATGAATTTTGGGGCCCTGTTCGGTCGCGCACCTCGCACCTGCCCATCGACGGCCCTGGTCCATCTATCACGGGTCGACAGTCACAGCGAGGCCCAAGCCAAAGAGGAGACACAGGCTCCCACCACCGAGTATGCAGGTCAGTCCACTGGCATCGTCGTGGCTCCCATCGACTAAGAGCGTTATCGGTTTCACAGAGTACTCGTGAGAGTTTCGTTGATTACTCCCGTCCAGGTTCATTCCCTGTGGCTCCAGCTTTTGTCCGCTCGCATATGTGATTACTCCGGTCCATGTTAATTCTTGGACTACAACTCCCTATGACAGCCCTTAAGATGGTGCCCTGAGAGAGGGATACATCGTGAATGTGCGGACTATCCCTTAAGTCTACACTGGTGTCTTGCCTTTTGCATAATTCAGTTATTAAAAAGTTAATTCAGCTTGCTCTGAACTAGAGCATCGGAGACACCCTTTGTTAGTATTTAATATTGTCATTAGAGCATTGCTTGTTTATGCTGTTAGTTGCATGTAGAAAATTTGTGACTGGTGTCTAGTTCTCCGCATGTTTACACAGGGGTGGTGGTAGATCAGATGCAAGCTGCTCAACATGTGATTGCGTGAGCTGGCGCGCTTTGAACCGGAGGGCAGCTGGGCAGGCTTGGTGAGAGGTCGTCTCGTGTGAAGCGGCCGGCAAGTGCATGCCTGTGATAACCATTGTGTACTTCGAGTTTATAAATGAAAGAAAAACTAAAAGAAGTGAGCTGTGTGTCTGTTTGGGCCAAAAGACTGCTAGCTAGCTTGTGCTATTCTGTTCGTGCGTGTTCATCCTTGCAAAAGAGATTAAGCGAGTGTTTGTCATAAAAACCTCTTGCTATGTGAGGGAGAGATTTCCAGCACCACCCTTGAACGACGACCAACGGCGTGGACTCAAGTATTTGCCGTGCCGCGCGCAGCTGCGCCTGGTTCTGGGTTCAGTGCATCGCAGATATCCACCGGCCTTGTGCTCCGAGCGCACGGATAGATGATAAGCATCGAGTGCAGTGACTAGTAAGTACGGTCGTGGTCGTGGCCCCAAGCCACCGGCGACGGCGACGGCCGGCCTTGGCTCGAGGCATGTGCATGCCGGGTGCGGCCATGAGTCTGGTCGCTCAGTTCTGTTCAGTCTTCAGTGTTCATCGTCGTCGCCTGTTCAAACCGCGCACATGACCTCACTGTCGCGTCTCTCTCATCCACACTCTCTATTTGTCACCAAGTCCAGGGGATCGCCCTCGCATGCTGGTGACTTATCAGACGACGACGACGCGACGAGGACGAGCGAGTATGCAGGTCAGTCAATTGGCCTGGCGTACCTGTGGCGCGACAGCTAGCGAGCGACGAGCGAGGCTGCGACCTGGTAGACGGACGGCCGGTGTGGCCCGACGCGGACAGCAGAGAGAGGTGGCCACTGGCCAGGCAGGACTATGAGATACTCCCTCCGTTCTAAATTATAAGTTGCTTGCACCTTGTTCGTTTGAGCATATCAGCAGAATCAGCAGCCATCCAGCAGTGTTTTTCTCTCATAACAAACCAGCGAACAGTACTTTCAGCCACAACAATCCAGCAAAACGAACAGGCTTGAATTATATACAACCAATAATTAGGTCTCGCTTCCCTCGTAACGTGCCTTGACGGCCTCCCCACCGCTGCCGCCGGCGGCGCTGGCCGCCATCCTGGCGCCGGCGCCCCCCACCTCCTCCTCCTCCTCCCCGACCTCCCCTTCCCTTCCCCTGGCCACCACCGAAGGCTTCGCAGAAATCGCCGAGTACATAATACGACGTAGTCAAACTTAGCGGTGATCTACTTGTGCTTGCGTGAACTTGGTGTGTAATGACTCGTTTCAGTTTTCTGCGTTGTAATTTGGCGCTGTGAATCTTTTCTGCGTTGTAATTTGGCGCGCGTGACACGGCACGACGCGTATATATAGACGGCACACATGGTTCAGTTTTACTTCACGGCAAATAACAAAAGCACAAACACAGGCACTACTACGGGCAGAGAAGCACATAGTACACGCACTTTAATTATTAGCTTCCACTGCTGCTGCACTACTGCCTTCTTCCAAGGTAGGTTGTTCATTTGCCGATCGTTAGTTGTTGCTGTGACTAGCAGAATCTCCGTCCGACTCGATCGCATTGAACAATGGGCTGTTCCGATGACCAGAAGAATGATTTCTACGTCTCTGGACCAACGCATCTGACACAAACCGAGGTTGACTGGTACGCACGCCTTTACTTTTTTACTCGAAAAAAAAACCATTCTGCCTTTTAGATTACAGCAAGTAGAATATGCACTCTCAATGTACTCTCTTGAGGCGGCATGTGACTTGTGTCAATGCAATAATAGGCGGATCGGACAGCATGGCATAAATTGTTAGTTTTCCCAAGATTTTTATCCATCCTCCCTAACTACAAGTATTTGTAGTTTTCAAAATTTGTCCATAAATTAGTATAAACATCTCTGATAATCAATGTGTATTTTAACGGATGTAATTAGATTTGAGTCCACTTTTGTAGTGAGATTCTTTCAGTTACAGGACAGGAACTTCCTAATATAGTGAAGGCAACTTGAAAATTAACTATGTCATTACTTTACTTAGAACATGTTGTTGTTGTTATTGTTCTATGTCTCACAAGCAACAACATGGTATACTAAAAGGATATTCGTAACAGATCATGGTTACATGTAAGTATTAAACCACTTGGAGATAGTTAACAACCCCAGCATATGGGTTGTAGGAGTTGTCTATTTAGCTATCTGCGTTGTGGATTCCAAGAATATACAGACAAGGGTTGAACATGCCCTAACCTCTCCCTAATAGTTAAGGCAACCAGCGGTGATACAATCTATTAAATAAAGGAATTACTAGCGGCCAGACGTCCGATCCAGGGAGCTAGATAGCGTCGGACGGTGCCCGCACAACGAGCGAGCGAGCGCCCTAACAGCGTCAGACTTGTGAGCGAGCGCCCCAGCAGCGGGCCCGCACCGCCAGACCAAGTGTGGGGGACTGCTTGCTCCCTCTCACGCTTTCCACTGCATTCCATGTGCAACACTCCGATTAACTTTTGAAACATTCAGATGCAATATTTGCAATAAAAGAATACAGATGAAACACTTGAAACATGCATCTAAAACACTTGCAAAAACACCTGAAAACTTGAAAACAATTGCAAACATACACAACATCCAGATAGAACACTTCTAGCATACATGTGAAACATACGTAACATCTAGATAAACACACAACCTACATCTAAAAAATTTATAAACGCTAATAATAGCCTGTTGGCTCAATCTCAACTGTGCACATTTTATGATTGCAGGAACAACGAGGAGCACCGCCGGTGCATCACCGCCTGTCTTGTTAAAGGCGCTTACATTCTGGAGCGCGATAATGAAATCAGGCGGACGGAGGGCGAGCATGAAATCAGGCGGACGGAGGGCGAACTCGCGCCAGCGTGGTGGAAGAACTTCCACTTCCGCCTCCATCGCGTGCTTGAGTCTGGGTGCAACTGCGTCAGCTGCAAGAACCGCCGACGGATATTTGGGGACCAAAGCACCAGGTCGTTCGTCTATGGAGCTGTCTTCGAATACGTGCTCCCAGACGGCGCGAAGAACCGCCACCCGTCGGCTCCACACTACGTCGTTGCCTTTCGAGGCACCATGCCACGAAATGCCACGGTCTTCGGCGACATGCGACTCAACCTCAAGCTCCTTCTCGGCAAGCACAGGTATTGTAACCGCTTCAGCGATGCACTCACGCACGTCACCTCCCTCCTGGACTCCCCACCTCCAGCTGTTGCCGGCGGCACGAGCTCGAACTCCGTCGTGTGGCTCGCGGGCCACTCGCTCGGGGCGTCGATAGCGCTAGACGTGGGGCGGAACGTGGTGACCGGAAGAGGGGGCAGTCTCCCAACCTTCCTCTTCAACCCGCCGCATGTATCAGCGGCGCCGTTGATCGACGTCCTGCCGGAGGAGGCGAAGAGGGGTCTGTACAGGTTCAGCTACGTCGTCAAGTGCGTGTTGGGGACGACAATTCTGAAGTCCCACAGGAAACGTATGGAGGAACTTTTCGGGCGGCTGTCCCCGTGGGTGCCGAACCTGTACGTGCACCGGAGGGACGCCATCTGCAACGGCTTCATCGACTGCTTCGAGCAGCGGGAGCAGGTGAAGGACTGGTCCCCCCGCGTGGCCAACTCGGCTGCCACACTGTCGTACCGCGACATGGCGTACTCTGTGTTCCAACAGCAGAGCGAGCGGCAGCACCTCCTACCATGCGCCGTGATGTGGACGAGCTCGCACGGCGACGAAGCGCACGGGATCCAGCAGTGGTGGCGGCCCACAGGGCCGGAACTGGACTTGAGCCGCAACGAATACAGCTGGTCTTTAATATAGATGCTTAGTATTTAATCCAGTGGAACTTTGTGATGTTAATTTTAAGCTTTAGGAATTTTACGTGTCTGGTTTGAAAGGATGGCGTGTTAAAGAGGCTTATAGTAAAAAAAAAAGATGTACTACTTATTTGGATGCTTAATTCTTTTTGGTAATGGTTAGGTGCGGACGTCCGTCGGTCCGGACGCCGCTTTTTGGGCCTGCGCGAACCGGCCCAACAGGCCTGCTTATTCTCTGTGTCTCCTCATCTCTCTCTCAAAACCATTGCTCTCGCACATGTTTCCTGTTTCAGAGGCATGTTACGAGTGTTTCCGAGGTTTGTTCAAAATGTTTCATCTAATCCAGACATATGTTGCAACCGTTCTGATCTGGATGTTGCATATGTTCCACATATATGTTGCAACAATATGTTCCAAATGTTTCCTATTTCAGTCTTATGTTGCAGTAAGTGTTTTCATGTTGCAAGTGTTTTATCTAGATGTTGCATATGTTTCACACATATATTGCAAGTGTATGTTCCAGATGTTTAACATGGTGCATATATATGTTGCATTCAAGTGTTTTATGTTGCACATCTTTCATGTTCTTCGGAGAGTCAGGGGGCGCTGGGAGTGGTGGTGGCTCGACACGGGGACTAGGGAATAGGGCGCCGCGAGCTCGGGGCCGGTGGACGGGGCACGTGGTGCACCGGTGTCCTGCGGATGGGGCATGCTCGGGGCCGGTGGTCAGGGCACGATGGGGGCGGGGTGCGATTGTGGGGTGGGGTGAACGGCCTCGAATTGAAGTGGATAGGACGGGCTATGAGTGTGAGGTGAGTCCTCAGACACACGGACGCTGCGACGGGGCAAGGTGCGCGTGCGGGGCGAGAAAAATCAATGGACTGGGGCTGCGCAGGCATGCGATGTCTAGGCGCTAGCACCTTCGTAATTTTTTGGCAGGAAATTAAAAGAGAACTTTATTATTACTCAACGGTCAACACACACAGACAAATTGAAGTGCCACACTGCAGAGTGCCTATTTCTATCTTTGCCGGTTGAGTGAGCTCACGTGCCGTGCCATTCCGTTCTCTCTTCGTATCCATGACAACACTGCAATATTGATCATTTTCTTTTCGGAGCCATGTATGTATTTATTAAAAAATAATAGTGATTGTAGTCTTGACTCTCAATATATAGGAGGACTATGGAGATTATCAGAATTAGTTATACAACGTCATGCACCATTTCCATATATCCATGTAACATGCATGGGTTCCCATCAATCACAAATTTTCATCTCTTCTGATTAATTCTGTTTCCACGGCAACAAAATCACTTACATGCCAGGATAGTTAATACTACAGAAACTGTCCTACCTCATGGGGTGGGTCTGCACCAACTTACATCTTGTTCAGTTAATCCTTAATTCGAGAGGATTGGAGGGAATTGAAGGGAATTGAGGAGAATTTTGACTATTCGTGATTATAACATAGAGCTCCCACGTATATATAATCATGCCAAGGACTAAATTTGGGTAAGAGCCACGTGCAAACGGACTAGGATTATGATTCCTCCTTCTCCTTTCCTTCTAGGTTTGAGTTTATATATTTTACAACACTCTGCCTTGGGCGATTACCATGATATGCACATGCCTTGTTAAAAATCTCATCCGCAAATCGAGTGGGAAAAGTGGTTCCTGGAGAGAAAAGAGTACATCGCATTCGCAAGTTGAATTGCACATATTGCCTCACTAAAAACCTTGTCTAAGAAACCTTCACGTAAAAACTCACATAGAAAAAACAGTACAACACTTAACCTTCTTATTCATATGTTATTAAGGATATTTCTATTCTTCATTAATAGATATTGATCTTCTTTATCTATGCATAAACTTCAATGTTTTAGCAAATATGATCTACTTGAGCTCAAGGAAATCCGTCACCCTTCCTTAGGTTTAGGGTCTGAGCCAAATCCGGATTTTTAGCTGTTAGAGTTTTGGATCCCTTCATTGCTCTTTGCAACAAATCCACTTCTTCTCAGTGCTAACAGGACCGTTGAAGACCCTAGGTTAGCACTAGTGTTGCTTCTTTCACCAGAACAACATGAACTAGCGCATAAACCATGTATGAACAACATGAAACTTGAAACAATATGGGAGGAGGAAAAACTAGGCATTATTTTTTAAAGGTAAACAAGCAAAAAAAATAAATCTATTATTTTAAAATCTACGTATACCAAAGAATGGAAAGATATTAAAAATGTTATTTATCCCTACCACCAGCCAGAAGGGGTCATCGGGATGCGTCCACCCAAATACATGGCCTCTCTAACAAAAATAACCTAAAATCATGCTATCAAGAAAATCTATCAACTATCAAACCAGGTGACAACTTCCATCCAGCACGTGAACGTATGCATGGAGGAGAAAGCTGGCGTCCTGTCGTGCACCGACCACCAACATCCGGCCATGCACCGACCACTGATGTTCGGTCCAGCCGCATCGAAGGGAGGGAAGGACGGGCATGATGTGCCAGCATGATGGGGACGACGGGGAGTCTAGCTTAACATATGGTGCCATCTACTTCTTTCATGTCCGGAGTAGCTCGACTGGGAAGACAGCTCAACATGGTGCCAGGCAGCGGCTCATCTACGTAAGGAAAAGAGACAGGTGGCGCGCGGCTCATCTACGTCAAGCCGTTGGTCAAAATGGTAAGCACTCCACACAGCCGCGTGGCAACGTCGCGCGTTGCTTTCTAGTCAGTGACTCTTCTCGACAAAACGCGTCACTGATAATAAAAGCGACGCGTGTTGTTCGGACGCGTCACTGATTTTTACCCCTACAAGCCGGAGGCAAGGCCCGTGCAGCCAGTTGGGCCATGTCGCCTGAAATTCACCCCTTTCTCCACCTCAGCGCTGTCAGACCAACGACTTTTCTAATTGGTTCACCTATGCCACGTCTGCACAGGTAAACCTCAGTCACTCATTCTTCAGCACTGTTATGGTAAATATCTCCTTCCTCACCACACGAAAAAAAACCCGTGGTCCTCTTCGGCCTCCCCCCAATCCGACCTCGGCACGGCATGGCGGACGGGCACGGCGGCGGCAGAGCAGCGCCATCGGCACCCTCTCCCTCCGTCCGGCCGCGGGCGCCCCCCTGCGCGAGGCCTAGGAGACGGTGCCCCCCGCGCGGCGACGGCGACGGCGCTGCACGGGCGCAGGTGGCCCCTCTCCCCCTGCCCTCGCGGCGGGCTGCTGTAGGTGCTCTGCCGTTCCTCCCTTGCTCCTCGTCGCGAGAGCTACGGCTCGCTAGCGGCCCACCTGGCACGGCACGGCGTGGCGCTGCAGAGCCCACGGCCGCAGCCCCCTCCCCCTCGCCCCGCTCTGCTCGCCTGGCCTCCTGCAGTCGCTCTGAGAGTAAACTAATTGGCAGCATGAAAAATCAATCACGAAAAATTTATTATTGGCTTGTGAGGTACTGAGCATGCCTGTTACTTACATGATGCAGTTTCTGAGAGTAAACTAATTGGCAGCATGCCTTGAAGCTCCAGGTTGATGAACAAATGATGATTGCTATGCTTCTGAGACCTCTAAAATTCTTGTCTTTGTTCAAAAAAGATTGTTGCCTTTTCCATTGGTACAGAAGAAATTTTAGAGGCCTTCTACAAGAACATGTTGGTCTGCGAAGACAAATCTCATCGGGAATTACTATTATTTATCTCGTCGTTTTCTCTGATTTATATAGGCTCTGCGGTTCTATAGCCTATTTTTCTATATGTGGGTCGCTGCTACACTTCTGGGTAAGCTTCTCCTAAGCTGCTGTCATTGCTCCATTATGGGTTCAGATCATGATCTTTCTTATACCTGCCTTTTTTTACAGGAACACTGCCCTGTTCTTGGTTATAGTCTGTATCAGCTCGAGACAATCATTTTCACCATTTGTAATAGCCTTTACAAGTTCAGGAGTATTAGGTGCCATAATCTGTTTTATGATGCGCCTTTTATCACCAAGCCTTTCATTGTGCCAGTGCTCCTAAGGTATGTCTATTATGCATGGCCTCTTTTTGTGGCTAATGTTACCTTGTGCTTTGCAGACAGTGCCTATATAAGTAACTGCTCATATATCTGCTTTTTGGAGTTGCATTACCTTCTGTGTGCCTAATGATTACGAAGCAACAGAGTAAAGTGCTCAGTGGTCTTCACTATTTATATGTTTCGCCCTGTCTTTTATCAGTGATAGGTAACTTAATTTATTGGTTTAGGGATACAGTAATTGCAATTGTGGCCAAATTTCAGATATGGAGCAGCCAGCATCCCACCAACAAGAACATGTTCTGCTCCTAAGTCTTAACAAGGTTACTCATGATGTGCATGACCTCAAGTTCTTTGACGTAATGGTTTTCGTTGCCCATTTTCCCCTTGCTTCGGTGCGCTGCATGTTCTCCTACTTAGCTTTATTTTTTGACCAGTGTTCCCATATGATAGTCGTTGCATAAATAGGGTTATCCATTCTCGTTTTTAGTATAAAGTACCTGATGAGTACAGTAGATAGTGTTTTGTCACCATCTCCCACTTCTTGATTAAGAAGAGAATTTTTGTTGTTGCTGATTTGTCTTTTATATGTTGCTTTAAAGCAAAGATTTTCCTGAGCTAGAATCTTATATTAATATACACAAAGAATTAGCTTTCACATATCCATGCTTATCATATACGCTGGTGCAAAGCAGCACCGCTGCGGTAACATGACATGATTTCGTATGCCATTAAATTCGGATCTATGCTCTGCTCCCTGGATAATTCTCTATTCTTTTCCTTGCGCTAGATGAGCCTACATGTTGTTTAATTAATTTAGATATTTAGATATAGCTTATTATTTATCATTTGTAGATTATTGTGGGTTGTACAGTGAGAATTGATGAGGACCTGAACCTTTTTGCCTGCTTTTTTTTCCTTATCAGCTCAGCTATGCATCTTACTCTTTCTAAAATTTTCAGTCCACATTTGTGAGACCTCTTCACCTATCCAGTTTTCTAATCTCCTTTTTGCTTGTTTAATCTAAGAAGCTGCTACTCTGCTATGCAGATTGTTGTTATCTCCTTCCTGTCCTCTTTTTGTTCTCTCCTGCGTCGTATGCATATATGTCCCTAATCAATTTTTAGAAGACACAGAGGATGGTGAGTTCCTAATTTACTAGAATTGAAATTACATTATGATTCACTTTGTTAAGTTCCTCTTAATTATGGCATGCTGTTGTAGAATAGACAATAGTGATCTGTTCCATCATAGATCACCAGTTTAATATCCAAACTGAATAACATATTGGAATGTGTTGCTATGAAGAAATTGGACAGAATTTTACTACATGGAAAACTAGAAATATTACAGGCCAAATTTACAAACTGAGATTTCTGCAGTGTTTCGCTTGCTACGCTGCTGAGTTTTTGTAACTGACCTTTCTGCACCTTACTTCAGCGTCACCCTTCGTGTGATTTATCATGGTGATGGCTGCTTTCCTAAACAAGTGAGGTTGGGTGATTTATCATGGTGATGGCTGCTATCCTAAAAAAAAGTGAGGTCATATTTGAGATCCTTGTTTACTTAAATTTATAATGAACGATGAGGAGTCTTCCACGCGATAATGAGAATGCTTTAAATAGTTAGTTTGGTTCCTCTATCTATGGCTGTCAATTTAGTTCCTCAGTTTTCAGTCCTTGCTTATTTAGACAGATATTACGAATTCATTAAATTAGCCTTTCATTTGTGCCGCTACAATATTATACTGCCTTGGCTAATTATGATATAGCTGTATTTTCTAGATTGGTCTCCCTTGCTGATGTAGGGGCAACACTTAATCCTGGACATGGACACCTTCCCAAGTTCAGTTCATCATTTTGGTGAGTTATATCCTCTTCTTTCTGCCCTTCTTGCATGTTATCCTGAGAATGCCAATGATTTCTGGACTTGCTTTCAGTTACTGCCACGGTGACAGTACAGTGGAAACAGGAGTTTCCTTCGTATGCTATTTGCATATGGCAACAAATATGTTCATGTGAAATTGGCTGATAAGAAACCTGCTAGGTCCAGTCTTCCCATTCAGCAAGGTCAGGATTGTTCACGAAATCAATCCTTTTTTCCTTTTCAGTGATAAACTCCCCATTCCAGAACTATTTTTGTTTTCATTTTGTTCTACCTCTACTGAGTCTTTGACAAAACTTAGATATGCTAATTTGGCCTGCTGATGCACCATATACTGATATCACGCTCTCAATTGACAGCAGTGCAAGTGATCAAAACGATATCATGTAGTCGTTCTATAGGTTGCCTAGCTGTGGCTAGCATGCATAATAATAACGTGAATGGTCTATTGTTTTTCCTCTGATTCTTTAAAAGACAAATCCTTATAAATCCAAGATCACTCTTGAGGCTAGCATGCATAATATGTTAGTATGAACTTTACACATGCTGTTGAATCAAGTATGTCTAAATCTTTCCTGGCTCCCTATGCCATAGATGTGCAAGCATTTTGAGATTGGTGGAGACAAGAAGGGCAAGGGAATATATATGCATTGATTTTTGATAATCTGAGTTGTGCTCAACTGCTGATGTGGTAAATGTGTAGCGTTTTAAGCATAGTCAAGATTGTGCAGATGAACAACTGGAATGGACAACTTAGTAGATCTTGCCTATACATATTCGCATTTGTCAGTGTCAATGAAATTTGTAAAGAATTTGATTATTGTAATGGATAAAATATGTGGAATGCAAAAAGGACCAGGGCAGAGATTTTTCTTTTTTTCGTAAATTGTCATTAGTGACGCGTTTAGCCAAGAAGCGTCGCTGCGGAGACAAACACCAGCGACACGTCCTAGGTGTACGCGTCACTGATAAAGGTTATTAGTGACGTGTCTTGGTTGTACGCGTCGCTGATAAAAGTTATCAGTGACGCGTCTTGGACACACGCGTCGCTGATAAAGGTTATCAGTGACGCGTCTTGGACACACGTGTCGCTGATAAAGGGTTATCAGTGACGCGTTTGATTTGCCCTTATCACAGACGCAAGAACAGTGACGTGTCTTTTTCACGTCACTAATGACTGTCTGAACGCATCAGCTTTTCTGGCATTGTGTTGTCAAGTTCCAGCGAGGGTTGTCCTGCCCATCTATCACGGGGTCGACAATCACAGGCTCTCACCACCGAGTATGCAGGTCAGTCCACTTGCATCGTCGTGACTCTCACGACCGCGCACGATGACGAGTATGCAGGTCAGTCAATGGGCCTCTCTGGCGTACCTATGGGCTGTGGCGCGACAGCGAGCGAGCCTGCGACTGTGACCTGGTAGACGGTGCGGCGCACGCGGACCGCAGAGGTGGATATGTAATGTTTGGCTGTTAATTTGCTTCCATTTATTTCTAGCTAGGTAATCGTGAGAGTTTCGGTTATTACTCCCATCTAGGTTCATTCCCTGTGGCTCCAGCTTTTGTCGGCTCGCATAGGTGATTAGGGCATGTTTAGTTTGCACCTCCTAAAGTTTAGTCACCTAAACCAGCTCCTAAACTTTAGTGACCCCCATTTGGTTTGAAGAACTAAAAGAGACTAAAAGAGACATTTTAGTCCCTTTTAGTCAGGGTATTTGGCTCTAAAGTGACTAAAAGATGAGGCAGCCTGACTAGAGGTGAGGTTTAGTCTCATTTAGGGACAAAATCTACTTCACCCCCCTAACTATGGGGGGTGGACTACTTAACCCCTCAACTATGAAACGGTCTATTCTATCCCCTGAACTTTCTAAAACCGGTCAAATTACCCCTCAGGCGGTTTTGAAACAGCGGATTTGCTATAGATGCCATGGGATTGCTACAGTAACCATCTTCTGAAACACGCCTGGGGATAATTTGCCCGGTTTTAGAAAGTTCGGGGGGGGGGGTAAGTAGACGGTTTCATAGTTGGGGGGTTAAGTAGTCCACCCCCGTAGTTGGGGGTGAAGTAGACTTTTTCCTCCCATTTAGCAATATTTGAGTGACTAGTTGGCCTAAGCCCATTTAGTCATATTTAGTCAAAGTGTTTGGATAAAAAGTGACTAAATGAGACTAGATTGAGGAGATGAAGAGTGAACAAAACACCCCCTTACTCCCGGTCCATGTTAATTCTTGGACTACAACTCCCTATGAGTAAGCACTATCTCTATGCTAATAAATATGAAGGAGAGACTGCAGCAAACATCCCTTAACATCATCGTGCCCTGAGAGAGGATACATCGTGAAATGTGCGGACTATCTCTTAAGTCTACACTATGCATAATTCAGTTATTAAAAAAAGTTAATTCAGCTTGCTCTGAACTAGAGCATCGGAGACACCCATCGTTAGTATTTAATATTGTCATTAGAGCATTGCTTGTTTATGCTGTTAGTTGCATGTAGAAAATTAGTGTCGGTGTCTAGTTCTCCGCTGTTTACCCAGGGGTGGTGGTAGATGAGATGCAAGCTGCTCAACATGTGAATGTGATTGCGTGAGCAGGCGCGCTTTGAACCGGAGGGCAGCTGGGCAGGCTTGGTGAGAGGTCGTGTCGTGTGAAGCCGCCGGCAAGTGCATGCCTGTGATAACCGTTGTGTAACATGCATGTTTAGGCTAATTAAATGAGATTAGTTAGGAGCTAGGCATGCAAGAAGACTTGATGTCCTGGTCAAGCCACGCGGCGAAGAGATTTTTGACAGAAGAATAGGACCTGCTGGGGACTCAGCTTTTGCTCGGCCCACTACCGGCACGTCATGCATGTACTTGGAGTTTATAAGTGAAAGAAAAAAGAAGTGAGCAGCGTGGCTGCTTGGGCCACAAAACTGCTAGCTAGCTTGTGATATTCTGTTCGTGCGTGTTCATCCTTGCATCAGAGATTAAGCGAGTGTTTGTGACAAACACCTCTTGCTGAGTGAGGGAGAGATTTCCAACACCACCCTTGAACGACGACCACCGGCGACGGCGACGACCTTGACTCGAGGCAAATATGTGCCTGCGATCGCGAGTGGTCGCTGTTCAGTGTCCAGGGGGTCCCCCTCGAATGCTGGTGACTTATCAGACGACGACGACGCGACGAGGACGAGCGAGTCTGCAGGTCAGTCAATTGGCCTGGCGTACCTGTGGCGCGACAGCGAGCGAGGCTGCGACGGTGTGGCGCAGCGCGGACAGCAGAGCTGGCCACTGGCCAGGCTTTCACGGACTACGAGATATATTTTCTTCTATTCGCGAGGATGACGCATGCGGCGTGCCTTCAGTCGGTCTGGGATAAGTAAGTGGATATGGAATGTCTGGCTGTTGATTTGCTTCCGTTTATTTCTAGATATATAGGTAGTAGTGCTAATTGATGAAAGCCACATGGATGAAAATGGTCAGAAACGGTCGAAAACTCCTAAATTGTTTTCTACTTTTACATTTGAAATACGAAAAAGGTAAAGCCGGACACGAAAACGAAGGCGAACTTACGAAATATCGAGAATTCCGAAAACGAACCAATTCGAACGGATTTACGTCGAACACGGTCGATATACGAAAACTCAATACAGAATACCGACCCGTAGGACCAAGTGCATGACTAAGTACATACATGATCAAGTTCAAGTGCATATAATAATTAACATGTGCATGATCCTTGGTCTTAGGTATTTAACACAATAGCCGACACATAAATACAAGTCTAGAACAAGCAATTAGTAGCTAGCAGGATAATAGAAATTAAAATTAGATGTAGCCACTAGCATACCATTTTAGAATCTCAACTAAAATTAGATATTATAGAAACATGAACTCAAACTAAGTCAGGATAATTTTATTAATCTTTTTAGAATAGATGTAGCATTTTATTTTAAAGATTTATTCAGATTTTTCTTTTGAGTAACAAAGATTTATTCGGCTGAGGCAAAAACTATCAAATGATTGACTTCACAGGTGGGGTTAAACCGATGAGCTTGATGGGTTATAGCCTAGGTGGGCTTACGTGTAGATGCTGCTAGCTTCCTGCCATTTAGCATCACCTCGTGAGGTGAAGGGAGATGAGGCTGGGCGCCATCTATAAAAGAGGGCAGCTAGCCACCAGTAGAAAGAATGCAGCTGCGCGGTGAGCAGCCTGTAATTAGGCTGCATGACCTGTGCAGTTGACCAAATTCGGTTTAAACCGAATTTTGAATTCAGAATATTTTAAATTAAAAGTAAAAAAGTAGAAAAAGGTCGAAAAATGTATAAACCGTTTTCTACTTTTACATTTGAACGACGACCAACGGCGTGGACTCGTATTTGCCGTGCCGCGCGCAGCTGCGCCTGGATTCTGGGTTCCGCCTGGGTTCTGGGTTCAGTGCATCGCGCTCAGATAGCCGCCCGCAGATGGTGTAGTGTAGTGCTCATGATATGCACACTGTGTGCAGTAACCAGTAAGGACGACACACGTGGTCGTGGCCCCAACCCACCGGCGACGGCGACGACCTCGACTCGAGGCAAATAAGTATGTGCCTGCGATCGCTGTTCAGTGTTCGTCGTCGTCTGTTCAAACCGTACATGACCTCAGTGTTTTGTCTCTCTCATTCACACCCTCTGTTTGTCACTGAAAGCATCTAGACCCCGGTGTTAGTTTTGGCAATTGATGACAACACATTATTACCATGACTAACGTGTGTTTTGCAGAAACTTTGATAAGTTAGGTCATGGAGTTGATAACTGCTTTGGCACTATGGTATTCATGTCCCTTGATGGAAAACGTTTCGGTTTTCAAAGGATCAACGACAAGATTAAGGATGGTTAGTTTCGGATGTCAATATGTTGGGTTACATCTAAAATAGTCATTAGGATCTTTGTTTCTTCCTTTGGCCATACTATAAAGGGAGGCATGAGCGAGTAGCTTGACCTAGGTGAGTCTTTTGTTTAGGTGTGGTGCACACTTATTAAACTCAGCACTAGGTAGCTCTGGTAAAGCTCAAAGTTCAGTTGAAAGCAACTTAGTTCAAGTTGCATCGCGTTTCTAAGTCGTTTGAGCAGTTTACCCTTGACCGGACGCGGTTTCTGTCACGACCGGACGCGTCCGGTCAGTACTAACAGTCACTGCGTCGTTAACTGGTTGACCGAACGCGGTCCCTGCGAGGACTGGACGCGGTGATCAGTCTGACATGAGCTTCAGAGGGTAAAAGTCTAATCGGACGCGACTGTGAAGTGATCGGACGCGTCCGGTCACGTTCCAGTCAGGTCCTTAGCTGACCTAACGCGTCCGGTCATCTCTGATCGGACGCGGTCGAGCGTCAGGTCAAAGTACAGTAAGGTTCTTGCACGATCGGACATGTCCGGTCATCCCTGACCGGCGCGTCCGGTCACTCAGCGCTGACTTTCGGCTTTTCGACCGTTACACTCGACCGGCGCGTCCGGTCACGACGACCAGCGCGTCCGGTCAGTGCGTGTTTTGCTGATTTGGCAGGTAACGGTTGGATTTGTCTGAGGGGTGTATAAATACATCCCCTCCACCTCTTTTAGAGGTCTCTTGCTTATTTGTTCAGCTGAGAAACACCTTTGAAGTGCAAGGGAGTGCAAGAGCCCTAGTGATTTGAGAATCAAAGTTTGAGATCCCTCATTAGTGACTAGAGAGTAGCAAGTGTGTATCCATCTTCTCATTAGGCTTGTTGTAGTCAAGTGAGAGTTCTAGCTTGTTACTCTTGGTGCTCACCATCACCTAGACGGTTTGGTGGTGATTGGGAGTTTGGTGATCATCCGGCGAGCTTGTGAATGACCCAACTCATCTTGTGAGCAGTTTTGGGCGATTCACCGCGACGGAGTGTCAAAGAATCAGCCCATAGAGAGCGCTTGATCCTTGCACGGATCAAGGGGGAGCTACACCCTTGCGCGGGTGCTCCAACGAGGACTAGTGGGGAGTGGCGACTCTCCGATACCTCGGGAAAACATCGTCGTGTTTCTAACCCTTACTTTCAAGCATTTACTTTCGTGCATTACTTTCATTGCTTGTTTACTTTTCTAGAATTGCCTTGTTAGACTAGGATTGGAACTTAGGGGTGCAAAACTTTTATCAGTAAAATCACAAGGAACACTAGTAGGCACTAGGGGTGAAGTTTGGCTTTAGGATTTAATTTTTGCAATTATTTTTTAGAAAAGCCCAATTCACCCCCCTCTTGGGTATCTTGATCCTTTTAATTGGTATCGGAGCCGAGTTGCTCCTTATTTAGGCTTCACCGCCTAGAGCAAGATGTCTAATGGGGAAGGACCACCTCCCACCTTTGAGGGAGACGATTTTTCATATTGGAAAATTCGTATGGAGGCGTACCTCGAAGCCATAGATGTTGAGTGCCTTAAAGCCGCAACCGAAGGGCTTCTCGCTATTAGGGATCCCACCAACCCAAGTGGTGATGAGGAGAAGTACGACCGGTGGAATGCAAAGGCAAAAAATGTACTCTACCGGGGCCTAGACAAGGATATCTTCAATCATGTGCGTAATGCTAAAAACGCTCATGAATTGTGGGAAAACCTTTGTGCTCTCCATGAGGAAACTAAGAGTGAGCGTGAGGAACGCTATCATATTGCTTTAAAGAAAATTAATTCTTTTGAGATGATTCCTAAAGAAAGTGCTAATGAAATGTACACTCGATTAAATATTCTTGTAGAGGATCTCAATGCTCTTGGACTCACTCAAATGAGTCAATCAGATATTGCAAGGAGGATCTTGAGTGTTCTTCCCATTGAGAAGTATGGTCACATTGTCACCGTGCTTCACCAAAGTGATCTCTCCACCGCAACACCGACTCAAGTATTGGGAAAGATCAATGCACATGAGATGTACATGCATATCACTCCGGAAGAGGGCTCATCATCTTTCAAGAAGAAAGACTTGGCCTTCAAAGCTAGCCATAAAAAGAAAAAGAAGAAGGGCCAAGCCATGATGGTGCAAGAAAGCTCAAGTGAAAGTGATATTGATGATGCATCACTTGCACTCATGGTGAGAAAGACCACCAAGATACTAAAGAAGCTCAACAAGAGTGGCATCAAGTTCGATGGCAAGAAGAAGAAGTTCTTCACAAGTAGCAAAAGAAAACCAATATCTAAGATGGATTGCTACAATTGTGGTGAACTTGGTCACTTAGCTCATCAATGCCCAAAGCCTCCAAAAGACAAGTACAAGAATAAGAACAAGGGCAAGAGAAATGATTCAAGTGATGAAGAAAATGAGAAGAAGAAGAACAAGCCATACAAAAAGAAAGATAGCAAGAGAAAAGAGTTCTACAAGAAGAAGAAGGGAGGCAAAGCTTACATTGTTGGTGATTGGCTCACCGATATTGAGTCATCATGTGAGTCCTCTGGCGATGAGAGCGATGATGAGAAAGAGAAGGTCGCCGTATTTGTGATTGGGCCATCATCATCTTCACCGACATTTTCATCACAACCTTCACTACCATCTTCACCATCATCGTCCACTTCTCACCTATGCCTTATGGCCAAGGGTGAACGAAAGGTACAAAACAATAAGAGTAATGATGATGATAGTGATAGTGATGATGAATATGATGCACCTTCTTATGATAAACTTGTAAAATTGTTGAATAAATATTCTAAAATCATAAGAAGAACTAGAAATAAAAATGATGATCTCCAAAATGAAAATAACTCACTCTCATCTAAGCTTGAGAATGCACATAAGACTAGTGATGAGCTCAAAGATCAAAATGAAATTATGTCTTCTACTCTTAAGGAGCTCAAAACTTCTAACAAAGAGCTTAGAGATGAACATGATAAATTTGAGAAGAAGCATGATGAACTCATCACTAGGCTCAACTTGCTAAAAGATGAATATACTTCATTAAAAATCAACTATGATAGTCTTATTATTGCTAATGAGCTTGATCTTGAGACACATGATGCTACTAACCAAGTTGTTAAGATTGATATAGCTACATCATGTGATGATTTGATTATTGAGAACTTTGAGCAAGGCTCTAGCGGCAAAGGCAAGAATGTGATTGAGTCCGACAACTATGATGAGTATGTCAAACTCAAGAGTGAAAATGAGATGCTTAAGAATGAGAACAAGAAGTTGATGGCTCTTGAAAAGTAAACATCAAATGAGTCACTCATTGAAGAGAACAAAAAGCTCAAGCAAGAAAAAGAGCATCTCAAGACCGGCCTAAGCAAGTTCACAAGAGGCCAACATTTGCAAAGTGAGCTACTCATGAACACCGTAATGAAGATGGATAGAAGTGGCATTGGGTACTTGGCAAATCAAGAGAAGAAGGCTAAAACTCAACAACAACAAAGCAAGTCAAAACCTAAGCCAAAGAGATGTGTTGAGTGTGGATAAGAAGGTTATTTTGCTCATGAGTATAAAACTCCACCACCACAACCCTTGCCCAAGCATGCTAGACCCTTTGCTTTCAATGCTCATTACATGCTTAGAAAAGATTCAAGTGGAAAGATGAAAGTCATGTTCTTGGGTCCCCCTAACAAGAATAGGCCTAAGAAAATATGGGTTGCCAAGTCACTAGTTGAGAAAGTCAAGGGTCCCTCACAAGTTTGGGTCCCTAAACAAAAAGCTTCATCTCTTATGTGTAGGTGAACTACAAGACCGGTGGATCTCATTGGGTTATTGATAGTGGTTGCACTCAATATATGACCAGTGATCCTTGTATGTTCACCTCACTTGAAGAGAATGGGGTATGTCAAGAGAAGATCACATTTGGGGACAATTCAAAGAGCAAAGTCAAGGGTATAGGCAAGATTGCAATATCAAATGATCACTCTCTTTCAAATGTGCTCTATGTTGCTTCATTGAGTTTCAACTTACTATCCGTTGGGCAACTTTGTGACCTTGGCTACTAATGCTTGTTCACTCCTAATGAAGTGTTAGTTACAAAGATAGATGACAAGCAAGTGATTTTCAAAGTTTTTAGATACAATAATCTATATCTTGTTGACTTCACCTCCGAAGATGCAAACTTGATGACATGTTTGTTCAGCAAAACTACACTTGGGTGGCTTTGGCATAGGAGGCTTGCACATGTTGGAATGAACACTGGAGAAATTGTGGGCCAAGGCAATCAACACCGCATGCTATGCTTCAAATCGTCTCTTTCTACAAAAGTTTCTTGGCAAGACCCCCTATGAGTTGCTAAATGGGAAGAAGTCAGACGTCTCATTCTTCCGGGTGTTTAGTTGCAAATGCTACATCTACAAGAAGCGTCAACACCTAGGGAAGTTTCAAAGATGTTGTGATATTGGTTTTCTTATTGGTTACTCATTAAAGTCCAAAGCATATAGAGTATTTAACCATGCCACCGATTTGGTTGAAGAAACATATGATGTGGAATTTGATGAATCTAACGGCTCCCAAGGAGCAATTGAGAATTATGATGATGTAGGTGATGAACCATTGAGAGAGGCAATGAAGAACATGCCGGTGGGGGACATCAAGCTTAAAGATGATGAAGATGATATACAAATTATCAATCCACCATCTTCATCACATGTGCCTCAAGGTGATGATAAGAATGAGAGAGTTGAAAATGAAGATACTCATATATCTCATGAACAAGCTGAAGTATAAGCTCAAGATGTTGATGCTCCCCAACCCTCTCCTCAAGTGGTTGATAGAAGAAACTCACCTCTACTTCAAGCACATCTACAAGATCTCATCATAGGGAGTCCTACAAAGGGTGTAATGATTCGATCTCAAAAGCTTGCTTCTTTTGTTGAACATCACTCTTTTGTCTCTTATCTTGAACCTAAGAATGTAGAAGAAGCTCTTCAAGATCTAGATTGGGTGAATGCTATGCACGAAGAATTGAACAACTTCGCTCGCAATCAAGTTTGGACACTTGAAAAGCATCCAAAAGGTGCAAGAGTCATTGGAACCAAGTGGGTGTTCCACAATAAGCAAGATGATCAAGGCGTAGTAGTGAGGAACAAGGCAAGACTAGTTGCAAAGAGGTTCTCTCAAGTTGAAGGTCTTGATTTTGGAGAGACATTTGCACCCGTTGCAAGACTTGAAGCCATTCGTATCCTTCTTGCATATGCATCGCATTATGAAATGAAACTATATAAAATGGATGTGAAAAGTGCATTTTTAAATGGTTTCATAAATGAACTAGTCTATGTTGAACAACCTCCCGGATTTGAAGACCCTAGATATCCTAATCATGTTTATAGGTTGTCCAAGGCGCTATATGGGCTCAAACAAGCCTCTAGAGCGTGGTATGAGCACCTCCGGGACTTCCTCATTGAGAAGGGCTTCACTATTGGGAAGGTTGACACCACACTATTCACCAAGAAGCTTAATGGAGAGATCTTTATTTGTCAAGTTTATGTTGATGATATCATCTTCGGGTCAACAAATGAAGATTATTGTAAAGAATTTGGTGAATTGATGTCAAGGAGTTCGAGATGTCAATGATTGGTGAGCTAACATTCTTCCTTGGTTTTCAAGTCAAGCAAATGAGAGAAGGGATTTTCATCTCTCAAGAAAAGTATACCAAGGATCTTCTCAAAAGATTCAAGATGGAAGAGTATAAGCCTATCAAGACTCTAATGACATCTAATGGACATCTCGACCTAGACGAGGGAGGTAAACCTATTGATCAAACTCTCTACCGTTCTATGATTGGTAGCTTGTTGTACCTTACCGCATCTAGGCCTGATATCATGTTTAGTGTGTGCATGTGTGCTCGCTTTCAAGCGTGCTCTAAAGAACCTCACCTAAGTGCCGTAAAAAGAATTTTAAGATATCTTAAGTACACCCCAAGCATCGTTCTTTGGTACCCCAAAGGAGCTAGATTCCAACTAGTTGGCTATTCCGATTCGGATTATGCCAGTTGCAAAATTGATAGAAAAAGTACATTCGGCGGGTGCCATTTGCTTGGGAGGTCCTTAGTATCTTGGTCATCTAAGAAGCAAAATAGTGTGGCTTTATCCACCACCGAGGCGGAATACATTGCCGCGGGGGCTTGCTGTGCACAAATCTTATATATGAAACAAACCCTCCTAGACTATGGAGTTGCTCTTGAAAAGATGCTGCTTTTATGTGACAATGAAAGTGCCGTTAAAATTGCTAATAATCCGGTACAACACTCATGCACCAAACACATTGATATCCGCCACCACTTTCTAAGAGATCATGTTGCTAAAAATGATATATCACTAGAAGGTGTAAGAAGTGAAAATCAATTAGCGGATATCTTCACTAAACCTTTAGATGAGGCTACCTTTTATAGTTTGAGAAGTGAACTAAATGTGCTTGATTCTAGTAACTTTAAAAAATGAGCTTGTATTGTCCCTTGCATTGCATTGTATTATATGTCATATTTAATTCCCCACAATGCATCTAGAACTTATCTAACACGGTTACGATAACCCTCCTTTGGAGGAGTGAAGAAGCCTAACAGTGGATCAAACTTGACAAGCAACCTAGTCTTTCTTTCTCGCTTTGCATTGCATATGCATGGTTGTTGCTTTGTCGTTTCTTTTTGGTTTAGCTTTGAGTAACCTCTGTGTTCGTCCATGAATAGAGAGAGTATTTGAAGCTCCCAAGGGTTCATAAACTCTATTGCATGGCCATGCGTTGCTCCTCGGGTGCTTATTGTGTATTTTCTTAAAAATAATACTAGCCTAAGGCAAAATACTTTGAAAAACTTAAGGGTTTGAGTGAGGTCACTCATATCAGGTTCCAATTGGTGTTTATTTGAGTCTCTTTGAATTGGAACTTGATTGGGAGAAGTCGCGTCGAAGAACGGATTGAAGAAAGGCGTTAAACAGCGATCAGACGCTGGACCGGACGCTGAATCGGACGCGGTGCTGTTTCACCACTGTGTCCGGTCCCGATGTCCACCAGCGTGTCCGGTCATCCTGAAGAACTTCTCTAGTATCTGTGACCGGACGCGATGTTGCTGACCACTGCGTCGGGTCCCGGCTACCACCACCGCGTCCGGTCATGTGCTTGAGTTTCCCGGGCAATCTCTGACCGGACTCTGTCAACGTCCGATCATCCCTAACCGGACGCGTCCGGTCACTCCAGGAGCTTACTGGACTCTGACCGGATGCTGCCCCACCGCGTCCGGTCAGGCGACCACCGCGTCCGATCATCACGCGAAAAGCGGATCTAAGTCTTTTTAATCATACTTCATCGCCTCTCTCTTTTCAATCCGTCGCCGCCGTCTGCCAAAGCCCGAACCCTAGCGCCTCCTCACCGAAGTTCATCACCACGCACCGCCATCCCGCATCCATGCCCGTGCTCGCTGTTCCGTGCCCGCGCCCAAGCACGCCACCGCATCCGCACCCGTGCTCACTGTTCTGCGCCTGCGCCCGAGCGCGCCACCGCATCCGTGCCCGTTCTCGCTGTTCCGCGCCCGCGCCCGAGCACGCCACCGCTTTCCGCGCCTGTGCTCGCTGATCCGCGCGCCGCCGCAGCCACCGCTCTGCCACGCACTCCACTGCACCAAAGCCTATGCCCGCTGCTCCTCTGCCGTACGTATCTCTGCCATGCCGCACTGCTGGAGTCATCCTCCCTCCCGCAGAGACCTAACCCTTTTTCATCACGAAGCCTTGCGAAAATCATTCTTTGTCGAGGGTTCTTCGCGCGTTTCTGTCTCCGCGAGTGGTTGTCCGTTGTTTCCAGGGAACCCTAGCGCATCAAGGTCATCTTTCTTTCATCGGAGTTTCGCTCATCTGAGGTAGCTATTGCGGTGTATTTACATCTTATCTAATATTCTTGCTTTCATTAGGATCTCACCCATCTATTAGATAATATATGTTGCTTATAGTCGATCTATCTATTCTATCCTTTCAGTGTGTCCTATCGGTGCTTTGTGTGTCAGGTGATCAGCTATGAATCCGAGGCCAAGCCTCACGAGTGTCAGTACACCATCTGTCACTATCTAGGTTTTCTCAGTCGCAGCAGTTTGTCAGTATGGTTCGCTGTAAGAATGCTGGTGGTGCACCTAGTGACGGGGACGAAAGTCCTCCTAGGAGGACAGAGGTGGCTCGTGGCAAGCGAGTGAATATAGCCGCCAAGAAGAGAAAGAGGACACTCACAAAGGCAGAGGTGGCTCAGGCAGTTGCAGATGTAGCAGAGCTAGCAGAGAGATGTGGCAGGAGCAGTGGGATTCGTATTGGCGAGCGTCGCTTTCACCTTGAAGGTCGATAGCTCGGTACTGAGGCCACAGAAGAGACCGATGATGCACATGCAGAGCAGCCCACAGAGGACCCAGAGCAGACAGAGGAGCAGACAGTTCACTCTCCACAGCATCGTTGCTCAGGACGTACGCGAGCTCAGGTGACTCCTAGGCCAAAGGGCCAGCGTCGTGGAGGTTGTCCACCTCCTAGGGCTCGAGGTCACCCCCCAGTTGAGCACTTTGACCTCAGAGGAGCTACAGCACGTCAGGTACAGGCTCTCAGGTTTGTTGAGGTTAGTCGGTGGTTCCCACCTCAGCGGGATCCCTAGGCTTCAGAGGGCTTCTACACACATCTGCACGAGGACTCCTACAGAGCCTATGTTGACAGCGGGATTACATTCAGACCTCAGAGAGTCTGTCGACTGGAGGTTTTAGTTGAGGTGGTTGGTGAGCAGCTCCGTCCGCACTTGTCCTTTCTACCTGGCTTGTCAGATCTTCTTGGACGGACTGGAGCCTACTGCGGGACTTGGGTCAGAGAGTTTTACTCTTCACTTTGGATTGACCCAGCACATGAGTTTATACACTTTGCATTCCGAGGCCATGACCGTAGACTGTACAGCACTAGGGTACGGGAGATCCTTAGACTCTCAACTTCAGAGACGAAGATATACTAGCTGTGCTTTGGATAGACTGCACCTCCAAAACGTCCTCATGGAGGGACAGTGTCACCCACAGATATGATCAGACCCTGCTTCCATGAGTAGTTTGGCAAGGGGTCTAGACGTACACCTGCCAGCCTAACACCCCTAGCTAGAGTACTCGATGCTATTGTGAGGCGGACCCTTCTTCCGAGGCTGGGATACAGAGAGGGACTGACTCGTATGCAGTTATGGGTGGTGCATCACCTCATCTCACAGACACCATTCGATATTTGGGATCTGATGCTATGTGAGATGGAGGATACTTTGGCAGAGGGATTCAAGGGTCACCGGCAGCTACCTTATGCTCATTGGATCTGTTTTATCATTCGATCTGCGTGTGACCTGCTTGCAGAGATTAGAGCTAAGATATCTGATACCACTACTGCTTTTCCAGAGTATGATATTCGACAGCTGTGGGCTTCAGTGACCAGAGAGCAGGCACCTGGCCCAGGACAGCGTCAGAGGCTAGAGGTTCTAGAGATAGCTGTTGAGCAGGACGAGACCGTTGAGGGTCTTGCTGAGGCCGAGCTTGTAGATCTTGATGCTCAGCCAGCTGATCCAGTTGAGGATGTTGCTGCTGACAGCACAGACGAGGATTACCAGCCCATCCCCCGATACCGCTCTCCTCGGCCTCACGACCATGAGGCCGGTGGTTCAGGCTCAGCCTCCCGCTCAGACCTAGCCATGGTGGCTATACTTGAGAGGCTAACCTAGTCCTAGGAGAGATAGGAGGTTCAGATGCAGCGACAGGCTCAGGACACAGCTGCCGCATTTGCTCAGATTCAGGCTCGTCAGGACGAGTTCTAGAGGCAGCAGCTGGAGTTTCAGAGGCAGCAGTTTGAGATGCAGAGGCAGCAGGCAACCACCCAGCAGCAGTATCTTGAGCTCCTGCGACACCTTGTCACTGTTGGGGTACCTCCACCACCGTCTGTCCTTACTCCTGCACTACAGTCCAGTGGACCTCAGAGTCAGGGACAGCCGAGTTTTCAGTTCACCTCTCCCTAGCAGCAGGTTCCTCAGACTTTCCAGTCTCCGAGCTACACTCCTATTCAGACGGGGTTCACTCCACCAGCTCAGCCTAGTCCTCACCTTCTCTCGGGCACTCCTTTCACTGACTTGAGTGCCTCCTACAGTGAGCTGACTGGTTAGCCGACACCCTCGCACAACACCTTTGTGACCACTTCAGGGATATCAGCTTTAGAGACTGCTTTTCCTCGAGTGACAGGGGCCGGGACTATAGAGACTGTACCATCGTTAGTTGCATCGACAGATCCTCCTACTCTTGGTATCTTTTAGGCTCAGGCGACAGTGACTGCTCCTATTGTTGCTACTACACCTTCAGTTCCTGCACCTGCTATACAGACCCAGACCGCTTCACTGCCACGTCTATCTATAGAGGGTCAGCCTGACAGTTCAGAGTCTGAGGAGGATACTTCATAGTTCGTGATCACTCCACGCTCCTCGGCACTCGACACGACAGCTTTTGTTCCCCCGTCGGATCCTTAGTTTTGTTTTTGGCGTTTGATGCCAAAGGGGGAGAGAGAGTAGATTCAGGGGGAGTGTTGATACAGGGTTTCGTTTTCTTTGTGTGCTATATTCATGCATCATGTTTAATTTCTTGCCCTACATTTTGTGACTATGAGCTTGTGAGACTTTATTTTATTTCATGTCACTTAATTGGTTTTAGCTCATAAGGTTGTGCTTCCGTGCCTTACTCTGATTTCATATGAGCTATGTTTTATGTGTACTAATTCTTCATGTTTTATCTTATGAGTACACTCAGTTGGCTTGGAACACATAAGCAATTCCTAACCCCTTGTGCTTGTAGCTTTTTGCTTATATGAACGTAACACCCTCGGTGTTACCGCGTTAATAAATCACTAAACCATGTCATGAGCATCATGTTATGTATTATTGTAGATGACAAAGTAAGAAATTAAATTTTGTTGCACTAATTCTCAATTTGAGCTCTAATTTTTTTTCCATGTCCAAATATTCCCCAGCACAGCTCAACTAACTGTTGTCATCCTGATCTAACTCCATCGCCCGTAATTCATCTTCTTTCTAATTCTCTGATCGTGCTCGCACACTCGCAAGGCATGCCCGCGCAGCACGCACACGGTGACAACCGACCGCGGCAGCAGCGGACACCACGCACAGCTTACGTGTTAGTTAATACTTAATTAGCCACCGTGCTTTGCAAAAATCAATGTCGCCCTGCCCACACGTCGCGCTGCCTCTGCGAAAGGAAACCAGAGAGCACGCGATGTCACTACAAGGGGGTACTCTAGCGCCAGGAATGTACTGTAGCGAGCAGAATTAGTACAACATCTGTTTGGGGTAAGGGATCACAACAGACTTCGCCAGAATTCACTGTAGCACGCGCAAAAAAAACTGTACCGCGTAGAATACTGTTCACTCATGGAAGTCACCAGATTCTGCAGAGATCACTGTAGCGCGCAGGGACACTGTTCATCCAAAGAAATTTTTTGTCACCGGTATGCACGCTGCGAGGTTATTTAGAGCGCTGCCACCAGCCACGTCTCCTGTCTTTTAACCGAGCTGTCGAGTCGTTCCGTTCAGCTGATCGTTCGATTCTCTAAAATCAACTTCCTCTGATCCTGCCCGAGTAAGCTGCATCTATTGATTTCTCTTCGAAGCACCAGTCGATTGCGGTGAGTATCCCGTGAGTCCCTCAGTATTTTCTCTGTCTCCCTAGCATCGTCATCCTTCTTTATTATTCTTTGATTAAAGACCACCAAGTCTCCTCCAGTACGATCATGAGCATGTCATGAAGGATCAAGTCATGAGTTGATTAATCCCCTTTGATTTTCTAGAGATTATCAACAGCACCTTACGTGATTGATATCTCCAACATATGATATCTGAATCACTCGATTCTTCTTTCTAAAATCATTATCTACATGTTAGTGTAGTTAGATCATACATATCTATGGTGATGCTAAAGTCTATTAAATCAATCAAAAGCGCTTAATATTAATATAATAAATCTTGTATAGATTTTTGTGGCAAATGGGTAATAGCTTTAACTTTGAAACTTTTGTGGTAGCTTCATGATTTTATTAGGTGCTTGCTATAGTTTTGTAGTCCTTGAATAGCTTACTAGATGTAATAGCAAAGTTTTCCTAGCCGTATTAAATATTAAATCAGAAACAAATGAAGAGTATGCAATTTAATGAGTAAAGATTAATTGGATTAGTTTACTCTTGCTTAGTAAGAATAGTAGACAGCCTGGTATGTTAATCATTAGAGCTAGCTTAGTAGCTTAGTAATAGTTGTTGTTATTTTAAGAGGTGCTGTTGTCATTGCATTAAGTCATGTCATCATTCTTGCATATAGATCACGAGATAGTGGAGTACGTGGCTGCGGAGGAGCCGGAGTACGAGGAGATCATGGAGGTGTACGAGGAGGAGGTCCCCGTGCAGGAAGGAGCCCCGGAGCCGTCAACCACTAACTTTGCTGCACACCAGGATGCCCAAGGCAAGCCCCGGTGCATAACCTTTATTTTAAAATGATAATAGGGTATCTATGTTATATGTGCATTTACGTTTCAGGAGTTCTGTTGAAACCCACTTGCATAAATATTACTACACAAGAGTCTTACTAGTTTAGGGCGTGTAGTGCCATGCTTAGGTTTCGTTAGCGTGAACAACATGGTGTTGTTCATGATAGGTGATCATTATTATCACTATGATTAACATGGAAATAAAGGCAGGTGAAATGGTGACCGGGCAGGGATGTGGTTTGGTAGTGGTGGATGTGACAAGGGGTGTCCTGCGGCCAACAGGGCATCACTAGGTTACATTGTTTCCCTGTCCGAGTCTGTTAAGGACTGATCGTTGCATTTGGATGGTTGTCAGGTCACAGATCTCCTTATCCCGAGCATATACTAGCGGATGGGGGCTAGAAAGACTTGTTATTCTCTTGTCATGGGTTTCGGCTCTATCCGGACTAACTGAAGGTGGATTATATATGGGTATTAGGAGGTCTAAGCACCGCGAGAGGGCGGGGGCTTGGAGTCCTAGTATGGACGGGGACTCGGTTCTCTTGATAGGAGGATAATGGGTTGGTTCCGTTTATACCTCGGTACGGGCGGGGCGTGTGTTTTTCGGGGTACCCAGCTAGGCTACATTGATTCGCGAATCGCCGCGTAAGCGGTCTAATATGACTTGATCCGAGCATCGTAGTAAGAACTAAAAGAGAAAAGATGAATAAGGATGGATTTGTATTGACCAACTCTTGTTTGAAAATAGCATAAGTGCTTACATAGATGGTTAGCTGATAAACAAAAAGATGGCAAATAAAAGAACTGCAATAAGGATCCATTAGTAGTAATGCTTTTCTGCAAACTTGAACCAGTAGCCAAAAAGCCAATCATGATCCTTGGAGTCAGGAAATTATTCCTAGTCGGGTAAGTCTTGCGAGTACATTGTGTACTCAGAGTTTATTTTACCTCTGTTGCAGGTGCTGCTTGAGGCTTTGTGTGGAGGATCGTCTGCTGGGCTCAGATGGATCTTTGCTACGCTCCCTAGATATTTACTTCCGCTGTTTTAATTCCTCACTCTGAACTTGGTATTGTAATAACTTATTTCTGAAGACTATGTTGTATGGAATAAACTAAGTATTGTACTCGTTTTCATTATTAGATCCTGGATGAAAATGTGGATGGTTTCAAGTTCTCCTGTTGGGTGTGCTCGACAGAAACGGCTGGAATAGCCGCTGGCGGAGTACTTAGTGCCTAGAGGAAGGCAAGTACCTCTGTTAGTGTGTTATTTTGGGCAGTTCTGCCACAGTTGGTACCAGAGCTAATAATGATTACGAGTTTATCACCATTTCTAAAAGCTTAAAATTTGACCAACAAAAAGTTTATGGAAAGCCAGGACGCGATTTAGCTAAGCCCTGTTATATAGGATAGTGGCACTGTTTTTATCTAATCAATCTTCTGCAGGTACACTAACTTGCATTATGTAAGAATCTGCTAGTAACGTGAGTGTACGATGTGCCAAAAAATATTACGTTCGCCACTATATTCCGGCGGGAAAGGTCGAAATAGAGCGATGCATGCATCATGTTAAATCAACTTGGTTTAAAAATTTACCCTATTCTCACGAGAAATAGTCAAGTAATAAATGAATTACTTAACCAACTAAAAGCTAATTCTAAATTACTTCTCTCCTTTTGACTAAATCTGGTAATTGTCCCTAATGGGTGGTTCTTATCTGGTAGCAGATGAACCGGAGGTCGGTTCGCGGAAGCAATAGTGTCGGGGCTGAGGTTGGCGAGGGTGCCCGTGTTGAGGGGGGCGAGAACGCCCGTTCTAAGGAGTACGCCACTCAGGGTAGCAATGAGGTTCCACTTTTGGCTCCTATTGCTCCTCCTTCTCCGCCACCGCCACCACCGCCTCCGATGACCCATGCGGAGATGATGGTGGAGATGTTAACTGCACGTCAGGAGACAGCCCGTGCCTTGGAGATGATGGCATAGGCTCTTAGTGGCTTCGCCCGCGGAGGCCACGGTGGCAACGGTGGGAATGGGGGTGGTGCCCATGGTCTCGAGAGGCCCTGTTCTTACCATGACTTCTTGAAGACCAACCCGCCCACGTTCACGCCGACAAAGGAGCCTCTAGACGTAGAGCATTGGCTTCGTGTCATGGAGCAGAAGTTCTTGCTTCTTGACATCACTAAGGAGCTGAAGGTGCGCTTTGCAGCACAGCAGCTGCTGGGTTCTGCCAGTGCATGGTGGGACACCTTCAATGCCATGCAACCGGTGGACCACCGCCTGACTTGGCCAGAGTTTACGACGGCCTTCAGGGAGTACTATATCCCTACTGGGATGCTGAACCGGAAGGTGACGGAGATTCTAGAGCTAACTTAGGGAAACATGTCTGTGTTGGACTATGCCAACAAGTTCAACCAGCTGGCACAGTACACGGGGACCCACATGGACACCGACACGAAGAAGAGGGACCGCTTTTACCGTGGCCTCTCTTGCATGCTATAGGAGAAGTTGTTCACTGGGCACTACCAGACTTTTGGTGCCCTGATGGATGCTGCCATCACCATGGAGGGGCTTCTGCGAGACTCTTACGCTGAGCACAAGCGTAAGTGGTCTTCTGGTGGGCCTTCTAGACATCCACAGGCTCAGAAGGTGCAGGTGGTTCGTAGGGTGCCCTATCAATCCACCGGTGGGTATCCTTACCGTCACCAGCAGGAGTCTCACCAGGCACCTTCCACTCTCTATCGTGCTCTTGTCCAGCAGAGTCTGCAGCAGTCACAGGGTCAGCAGTTTCAGCCGCGTCTAGGTCCGAGGGTTGGCCCGAATGTTTGTTTCAAGTGTGGCAAGGAGGGCCATTTCATTCGGAATTGTCCATAGAATCAGCCAGCTCAGTCTGCTCCACAGTCCGCCAGTTCACGCTTGGTGAAAAGGACTATCGTCACCAAGAAGGCACCTATGAGTCATACCGGACAGGTCAACTTCACCACTGTTGAGGAGTTATTGCAGTGTGATCCAGTGATGGTGGGTATGTTCACCATCAACTCCCATCCAACCTATGTGTTATTTGATTCTGGTGCATCACATTCATTCATGAGTCAGAGTTTCATCGAGAAGCATGATATATCACTATTGGCTATGCCCTTTGCATTTAAGATCAGTACTGCGGGGGGATTATTATGTGTTAATACCTAGACAGATACAGTCAAATTGGAGTTAGCTACCCACATCTATCGACTCTAGTTTTTGGTACTGTCAGGGCAAAGCATTGATGCCATTCTTGGGATGAATTGGTTGAAGGCTTATGGGGTTACACTAAATCTTCGGCACAGAGTTGTTGAGCTTCGGCTACCTTCGTCCGAAGATAGGATGTCTCTTCGTATTCCCTTCCAAACAACTCATTCAGTCTTGGCTCACATGGAAGCTCTCCCAGACCTTGCTTCTATCCCTATGGTTCGTGAGTTTCTGGATGTCTTTCCTGAGGATCTACCTGGCTTGCCTCCTAATAGAGAAGTTGAGTTCACCATTGAGTTAGAGCCTGGCACAGCTCCGATATCTCGGCGTCCGTATCGGATGGCCCCACCAGAGCTAGCAGAGATGGAGAAACAACTAGGGGAACTATTGGAAAAGGGATTTATTTGGCCTAGTACCTCTCCTTGGGGATGTCCAACCATATTTGTAAAGAAGAAAGATGACACCCTACGGATGTGCATAGACTACCGCCCTCTCAATGCGGTAACTATTAAGAACAAATATCTATTGCCTTGCATAGACACTTTGTTCGATCAGTTAGCTGGTGCTAAGGTCTTTTCTAAGATTGATCTTCGTTCAGGCTACCATCATATTAAAATTAGGCATCAAGATATACCCAAGACTGCTTTCTCTACTAGGTACGGGCTGTATGAGTACCTAGTCATGTCCTTTGGTCTTACAAATGCCCCTGCTTTCTTCATGTATCTCATGAATTCAGTCTTCATGCCGGAGTTAGACAAGTTTGTAGTGGTATTTATTGATGATATTCTGATCTACTCCAAGAATAATGAAGAGCATGCCTAGCATCTTTGGGTTGTATTGACTAGACTTTGAGAGCATAAGTTGTATGCTAAATTTAGCAAGTGCGAGTTCTGGTTAGATCGAGTGCAGTTTTTGGGCCATGTGCTGACTCCTGAGGGAATATCTGTAGACCCAAGTAAAGTGCAAGATGTCTTGAACTGGAAGTCTCCTAAGTCTGTCCATCAGATCCGTCAGTTCCTTGGTTTAGCAGGGTATTATAGGCATTTTATCCTAGATTTCTCTAAGATAGCCCAGCCTATGACCAAGCTTTTGCAAAAAGATGCTAGGTTTGTCTGGAGTCCGGCCTGTGAGCAAGCCTTTCTAAAGCTGAAGACTTTCCTTAACACTGCCCTAGTTTTAGCCCAACCAGACATTGAGAGATCTTTTGATGTGTACTGTGATGCCTCAAAGACGGGGTTAGGATGTGTGCTAATGCAGGATGGGCATGTGATAGCTTATGCTTCACGCCAGCTGAAAAAGCACGAAGTTAACTACCCCACCCATGACTTAGAGCTTGCCGCTGTGGTGCACTCTCTCAAGATTTGGAGGCATTATTTGTTGGGAAATAAAGTCAATCTCTTCACCGACCATAAAAGTCTCAAGTATATTTTTACTCAAGCTGAGCTGAACATGAGACAAAGAAGATGGTTAGAGTTGATTAAGGACTATGATTTGGAGGTCCATTATCACCCGGGAAAAGCAAATGTAGTGGCTGATGCGTTAAGTCTGAAGGCGCATCAGGAAGAAGAAGCACCTTTATCTCTCCATCATGCAGAAGTGCTAGCCAGCATTGCCTTAGTCTCAGAGTTGCAAGAACATATAATTAGTGAGCAAAAGCAAGATGTAGTAGAGGTCCCGCACATTAAGAAGTTGCTTGAGGAAGGTCAGGGTCTGCATTTTTGTATTGATGAGCAAGGTGTTGTGAGGTTTAAAAACCGGTAAGTTGTCCCTTCGAGTGAGGAGTTTAGAAGGAAAATTTTGGAAGAAGCACATAACTCCAAACTATCCATCCATCCTAGAAGTAATAGAATATACCATGATTTGCGTCACTTATATTGGTGGCCAAATATGAAGCAGAACATCACTAAGCATATAGCAGAGTGCGACACATGTGGGAGAGTAAAGGCGGACCACATGCGTACGCCTGGAATGTTGCAGCCTTTGCCCATTCCTGTGTGGAAGTGGGAGGATATTTCTATGTACTTTATTGTGGGTTTACCCCGTACCTCCAAGGGACATGATTCCATCTGGGTTATTGTAGACCGTCTCACCAAGTCCGCTCATTTTCTGCTAGTGAGTACAAAATATATAGCCACAGACTATGCACAGTTGTACTTTGATAAGATTGTGTCCTCTCATGGAGTTCCTCTCACTATTATCTCGGACAGAAGGTCAGTCTTTATGTCTCACTTTTGGCAGCAACTTCAAAAATGTCTTGGTACTCGTCTGCTCCATAGTTCAGCTTATTACCCCAGACAGATAGTCAAATAGAAAGAGTGAACCAAGTGCTAGAAGATATGTTGAGAGCTTGTGTGATTTCTTTCCCTAAAAAGTGGGATAAGTGTTTGAAGTTAGCTGAGTTTTCTTATAACAACATCTACCATGAGAGTATCTGCATGGCACCCTTCGAGGCTCTATATGGAAGAAGGTGTAGGACCCCGCTTATCTAGGTTGAAGTAGGGGACCGTGGTTACTTTGGACCTGATTTGTCAAGAAAGCCCGAGAACAAGTGAGCATCATTCGGGAGCATTTAAAGGCAACCCAAAACCAACAGAAAAATTATGCTGACAAGAGAAGGAGACCGTTGCAGTTTGCCGTTGGAGACCATGTGTATCTGAAGGTCTCTCCCATGAGAGGGGTACATCGTTTTGGTATTGGTGGAAAGTTAGCCCCTCGCTATGTCGGACCTTATAAAATTTTGAAATAGTGTGGCCCAGTTGCTTACCGCCTCCAACTCCCGGATATTTTATCTGCAGTCCACAATGTATTTCATGTGTCTCAACTGAAGAAATGTTTGAGGGACCCTGAAGAAGTTGTGGAAATTGAAGGGCTACCTCTCCAACCGGACTTGTCTTATATTGAGCACCCTATAAAAATTTTAGATGAGAAAGAACGGGTGACTAGAAATAGTGTGGTGAAATTTTACAAAGTCCAATGGCAGAATCACACAGAGGCTGAAGCAACTTGGGAGCAAAAGAGATATATCTTAAAGCACTATCCCCATCTTATTCCATGTACGTCAAGATAATAATTTATCAAGAATTGTTCTTCATCTTCCACACTAAGCACACATGAAAATCTCAGGTCGAGATTTTCTTTTAGGGGGATATAGTTGTAACACCCTCGGTGTTACCGCGTTAACAAATCACTAAACCATGTCATGAGCATCATGTTATGTATTATTGTAGATGGCAAAGTAAGAAATTAAATTTTGTTGCACTAATTCTCAATTTGAGCTCTAATTTTTTTTCATGTCCAAATATTCCCCAGCACAGCTCAACTAACTGTTGTCATCCTGATCCAACTCCATCGCTTGTAATTCATCTTCTTCCTAATTCTCTGATCGCGCTCGCACACTCGCAAGGCATGTCCGCGCTGCACGCACATGGCGACAACCGACCGCGGCAGCAGCGGACACCACGCACAGCTTACGCGTTAGTTAATACTTAATTAGCCACCGTGCTTTACAAAAATCAACGTCGCCCTGCCCACACGTCGCGCTGCCTCTGCGAAAGAAAACCAAAGAGCACGCAATGTCACTGCAAGGGGGTACTGTAGTGCCAGGAATGTACTGTAGCGAGCAGAATTAGTACAACATTTGTTTGGGGTCAAGGGATCACAACAGACTTCGCCAGAATTCACTGTAGCACGTGCATAAATACTGTACTGCGTAGAATACTGTTCACTCATGGAAGTCACCAGATTCTACAAAGATCACTGTAGCGCGCAGGAACACTGTTCATCCAAAGAAAATTTTTGTCACCGGTACTCACGCTACGAGGTTATTTAGAGCGCTGCCTCCAGCCGCGTCTCCTGTCTTTTAACCGAGTTGTTGAGTCGTTCCGTTCAGCTGATCGTTCGATTCTCCAAAATCAACTTCCTCTGATCCTGCTCGAGTAAGCTGCGTCTATCAATTTCTCTCCGAAGCACCAGTCGATTGCGGTGAGTATCCCGTGAGTCCCTCAGTATTTTCTCTGTCTCCCTAGCATCGCCATCCTTCTTCATTATTCTTTGATTAAAGACCACCAAGTCTCCTCCAGTACAACCATGAGCATGTCACGAAGAATCAAGTCATGAGTTGATTAATCCCCTTTGATTTTCTAGAGATTATCAACAGCCACCTTACGTGATCGATATCTCCACCATACGATATCTGAATCACTCGATTCTTCTTTCTAAAATCATTATCTACCTGTTAGTGTAGTTAGATCATACATATCTGTGGTGATGCTAAAGTATATTAAATCAATCAAAAGCGCTTAATATTAATATGATAAATCTTGTATAAATTTTTGTGGCAAATGGGTAATAGCTTTAACTTTGAAACTTTTGCGGTAGCTTCATGATTTTATTAGGTGCTTGCTATAGTTTTGTAGTCCTTGAATAGCTTACTAGATGTGATAGCTAAGTTTCTCTAGCCGTATTAAATATTAAATTGGAAACAAATGAAGAGTATGCAATTTAATGAGTAAAGATTAATTGGATCAGTTTACTCTTGCTTAGTAAGAATAGTAGACAGCCTGGTATGTTAGTCATTAGAGCTAGCTTAGTAGCTTAGTAATAGTTGTTGTTATTTTAAGAGCTGTTGTTGTCATTGCATTAAGTCATATCATCATTCTTGCATATAGATCACAAGATAGTGGAGTATATGGCTGCGGAGGAGCCGGAGTACGAGGAGATCGTGGAGGTGTACGAGGAGGAGGTCCCCGTGCAGGAAGGAGCCCCGGAGCCGTCAACCACTAACTTTGCTGCACACCAGGATGCCCAAGGTAAGCCCCGGTGCATAACCTTTATTTTGAAATGATAATAGGATATCTATGTTATATGTGCATTTACGTTTCAGGAGTTCTGTTGAAACCCATTTGCATAAATATTACTACACAAGAGTCTTACTAGTTTAGGCCGTGTAGTGCCATGTTTAGGTTTCGTTAGCGTGAACAACATGGTGTTGTTCATGATAGGTGATCATTATTATCACTATGATTAACATGAAAATAAAGGCAGGTGAAATGGTGACCAGGCAGGGATGTGGTTTGGTAGTGGTGGATATGACAAGGGGTGTCCTGCGGCCAACAGGGCATCACTAGGTCATCCCTGACTGACGCGTCCGGTCACTCAGCGCTGACTTTCGGCTTTTCGACCGTTACACTCGACCGGCGCATCCGGTCACGACGACCAGCGCGTCCGGTCAGTGCGTGTTTTGCTGATTTGGCAGGTAACGATTGGATTTTTCCGAGGGGTGTATAAATACATCCCATCCACCTCTTTTAGAGGTCTCTAGCTCATTTGTTCAGCTGAGAAACACCTATGAAGTGCAAGGGAGTGCAAGAGCGCTAGTGAGGATAGTGATTAGAGAATCAAAGTTTGAGATCCCTCATTAGTGACTAGAGAGTAGCAAGTGTGCATCCATCTTCTCATTAGGCTTGTTATGGTCAGGTGAGAGTTCTAGTTTGTTACTCTTGGTGATCGTCATCACCTAGACGGTTTGGTGGTGATTGGGAGTTTGATGATCATCCGGCGAGCTTGTGGATGACCCAACTCATCTTGTGAGCGGTTTTGGGCGATTCACCGCGACGGAGTGTCGAAGAATCAGCCCGTAGAGAGCACTTGATCCTTGCGCGGATCAAGGGGGAGCTACACCCTTGTGCGGGTGCACCAACGAGGACTAGTAGGGAGTGGCGACTCTCTAATACCTCGGCAAAATATCGCCGTGTTCCTAACCCTTACTTTCAAGCATTTACATTCGTGCATTACTTTTATTGCTTGTTTACTTTTCTAGAATTGCCTTGCTAGACTAGGATTGTAACTTAGGGTGCAAAACTTTTATCGGTAAAATCAGAAGGAACACTAGAAGGCACTGAAGGTGAAGTTTAGTTTGTATGATTTAATTCTTGTAATTATTTCTTAGAAAAGCTCAATTCACCTCCTTTTGAGCATCTTGATCCCTTCAGTCACCAAGTCCAGGGGGTCCCCTTCGAATGCTGGTGACTTATCAGACGACGACGACGCGACGAGGACGAGCGAGTCTGCAGGTCAGTCAATTGGCCTGGCGTACCTGTGGCGCGACAGCGAGCGACCTGGTAGACGGTGTGGCGCAGCGCGGACAGCAGAGCTGGCCACTGGCCAGGCTTTCACGGACTAGGAGATATATTTTGTTCTATTCGCGAGGATGACGCATGCGGCGTGCCTTCAGTCGGTCTGGGATAAGTAAGTGGATATGGAATGTCTGGCTGTTAATTTGCTTCCGTTTATTTCTAGATATATACAGGTAGTAGTGCTAATTAATGAAAGCCACATGGATGAAAATGGTCAGAAACGGTCGAAAATGTTATAAAACATGTTTCCAGCGGTTAGGACCTTTCCCTCTCCGTCTCTCATGATTAACACAGTAGATAAAAGTAGAGAACAAATAAACACAAGATAGGTTGACTATTCTTTATTCCTCTGAATATTGGTGATTACAACATAGAGCTCCCACGTATATATAGTCCTGCCAAGGGCTAAGAGTTTTGGTAAGAGCCCACATACAAACGGACTAGGATTAGGATTCCTCCTTCTCCTTTCCTTTTAGGATTAAGTCCGTATGTTTTACAACACTCCCCCTTGGGCGATTACCACGATATGCACATGCCTCGTTAAAAACTCCATCCGAAAACCCAGTGGGAAAAACAGTTCTTGAGAAAAGAGTACATTGCATTCGTTAATTGCATTGCTTATGTTGTCTCATTAAAAACCTTGTGTGAGAAATCTTCAAATAAAAACTCACATAGAAAAAAAGAGTATAACATCTAACCTTCTTGGTTATGTATTCTTCAGGATATTCTATTCTTCATGAATAGATATTGATCTTCATGATATATGCATAAACTTCAGTGTTTTAGCAAATATGATCTAATTGATGTTTGTAATTCTGGTGGTTTACCTTCAAGGTAGATGCAATAAAGTATACTCCCCCTCATAAAGCCATCATTTAAACTACATTGCTCAAACCACACATTTCATAAATGTATGCTTAATAATGGTATGCAGTACTATAATACTATATCCTTCAAAATATTGGCTCGAAATTCTTCTATGAATTATAATATAAGAAAATAAGAGTGATATACTTCATGCATAAATGACCACTTATTAGTTGTGCAAGACAAAATTTATCCTTCAGGGTAATAAATCATATCAGAGGATTATGGGGGTAAATAACTTACAATATTCAATATCTTCTAGATAGTACACCAAACTTATTATTCTTCCTTAGTAGATTTTCAAATTATATGTTCTACAAATCTTCAAGATTTTGATTATACCACTAAATAATAAAAATCCAGTCTCACATATGACATTTAGGGGGACAATTCAATTGCCAAAATCACCACTACTCTTATACCTTCATGGTATTTAGAGGATATTAACACTTCATTTCTAGCTTTACAATATACACTTTCTAAGTGTTTATATGATTTCTCATTTTCTTTCTCTCAAGTTTCTATTCACTTCATGGATTAATGGTGTTTATTCAAGAATCGACTGATAAATCCTTCATGGATTGACTCCTTCAAGGACTTTCTCATTTTTGGTGACTAATATTTCTTTTCTATAAGATATATTCTCTGCTTCATGAGAGATTGTTATGTGATATACACAATGAGATAGTGTTATTCACTACAAAGTCATTTGATGACTCTTCCTTCTAGGACATGCTCTTCTTGAGACATATATATTCATTCATGAACATATTCTACCTTAGACTTTTTAATATTTATATGAGATTTAATTTTCATATGTTATGATTTATATTCTTCAAGAATTTTATGGATTTTCATAATCCACTTATTAACTGCATATTCCATATTCATTCAATTCATTTGCCAGAGGTATAGCAGAACATTTATTTCTTCTTAGTAGGGGATTTAACCTCAATTGCTTTCTTCATTGACCTGATATAATCGCTACAGGCGACTTTGCCATGGACATTATTTTTCAGATCCGGGTTCTCATAAGAGAAACATTTACAATTATAGAGGTAGTGTTGTCGACAACTATTATTTTCTTCCAATATTCTCATAATATGAGATTATTCTCAGTCTCTTTGTTATTTCTCAAACAAGAGATGATTTGTTGTTCTGCGTACCCAACACAATGATGCGCGCTTATGTGTTGGATTTCATCTTCATGATGATCCTCTTCATGAGGTGCTTGACCTTCTTCGTGAGGTGTTCTCTTCATGAGAATGAAGGAGTTTGTTCTTATTTTATTTACCAAGTGTACACTAAACTATAACCCATAGGCGTCCTCATAGATTTTAGCTTGATAATATACAATATTTAGTTTACTACTAGTAAACATAACTTCTGGTTTTTCTATAACTTCAAGTTACTCCTCTCATTTCAAATATATCTGGCATATACTCTGCTTCATGCTTCACAAGAGCATTAGTCAAACTATTGTTTGATTTAGTGCATGATACTATTCCTACTTTAAACTTAAAGGAATATTTTCTCATAAGATCACTTTCCTTCCATGAAAATAATATTTGGCATTCAACATATCACTTTCCTTCTATGGAAATAATATTTGGCATTCAACATAACCTTTCTCTCCCCCTAATGCCAATACTAGATCTATAATAACATACTTCAAAAGATATCCCCTATCATGGACTTAAAATAATCAAATTCATGTGTCTCCAACTACAAGTGGAGGCCCATTCATGTATGCTATGATAAAAATATATGGGAAATATTCAAGCACATATTTAAATACGGGGTTATTATACATTATATGCAGTGAGCTAGAATACATAAAGTGCAATAAAGAATGTTCGTCATTCCTGTAAACTCTGGGGTGTTCTCCCCCTGATTTGCACATATTGTAGTTCAAAAAACTATTTCATTATCTAGCTTCTTTATTGTTTAGCCAAAAAAAATGATCCAATTACTCATACATAAAAACAGACCATATATTTCAAAAGTATAGATATGCAACATTCAAACTTACAAGGAATTTCTTCTATAATTTTCTAACCAAATGTCTTTTCTTCATAAATCCTAAATCATTATTAAGTGTTTTATCTATTAACTCAATTTTCACTATAATTCAGCCCATTCAAGTGGGTCACTTCTCCATTTAGTTAAATTCAATATAAACAACTCCCCTGGTCATAGGCTACTTGGCCATAGACCAATATATTGCTTATGCATGCAACACATTGAACGCAAAATATTTCTTAGTTCAACGGGAACTATATAGACATAGTATACTAGCTAGCCAATCCAATTATGAAGGAAGTGCAAGGTAGCTACAAGCTACAAATATAGCTTCTTTACTAATATTCATGTAGGAGTGGAGATAGGTGCAGCTCAACAAGAGCACAACATAGTGATACACATTCAAGTGGTATTCAATCCAACGTAATAGATAACAACAAAATGCTACAAGCTTACTTGCAATTAATGCAATGTAGAGAAAGTTAATTCTGCCAGAAAGGATATGACTAGAACTCCAAGTCCTTATACATGCACTTCACTTAAAGATAGATTTAGGAAGGCTATGCCTACTAAATATATATTACCCATATTTTCTTATGCCTTTACCCGAAATTCCTCCTCCTTTTCATGCCATAATTATTTGAAGTAGTAAGTTGCTTCATGCATTATCTATGAATAGTCATTTTTAATGGTCTATAGAATCCAATTGTACTTCTAGTATTCATTGGTTATGGCATGAAATTCACATATCAAGTGCACTATTTAGTGTGTACAATAACATATTCAGGGTAGGACATAAACTTCTAGCTTTTGGGTTAAAGTATTAAATACTTAGTTTATGGATTATACTATTTCTTGGCTAAATAGATCCTTCAAAGATCAGTTCATATGCCAGTATATTCCAATTGTTCAAGTGCTTCTAGGAAATTCAATTTCCCTTCTACCTACAAGGTAGTATTGCACAGCAAACTATAACGTACATGGTTAATTAAGGCATCTTTGTGGATAAAATAATGCAAAATTTATTTAGATAGGCTATAGGCAATAGGCAATTGTTTATATGTAAATCATAATTTATTCCATGCAAGATTAACATATATTACTGCATGTAAAAATTGCAACTAAAAATATTAAATGCTTTACATTAGCCTTCAAGCCAATAAATTAACCATTAACTCTTCTATGAGTATACGAGAACCACTTAATTCAATGGGAATTAAAACTTAATGCACCACCACTACTACTAATATTCTTGGATAGTAATTTCAAAGATAAAACAAATATGTAAGCACATGATTCAAGTTCTTCTTCCGGAGAAACCTTAAAAATTTTTATCCGTTCTTACATGTCTTAGCTTCTATGCTTGACATTTAGCAGCTTCATGCATGCTCTACATCATAGTTAGGAGTACAACATATGCAAGTCATATATCCTGATTCATAATGCTGTCCAAAAATTTCAACTCAATTCTACTTGATATTGAGTAATTATGGATGATAAATTTGAATACTTCTAGTACTTCAATGCTCTCGGTCTTTCTATTTCAAGAAATATTTCTTCTAGAATTAGGCAAAGTCTTATTTACCATCCCGTCTTCTATGACTTTTAATCACAAAGCTTCAAGCTTATTGTATTTTTTCATAGAGCAGCACTATATCCCGTATGGTCATATAGCTTGAAAATTCAATTTGCTTTATGCAATCATAATGTAGGATATCTTCTAGAATTTCTCATTCAGCGAGTCCCATAAGACCTTCAGGATTTAGCTTAGTCACATACTCATTCTTTGAGAGTAATATAAGAAACTATCCACCACTTCAGTAGTAATAGAATATCCAACTAGGATTTAATAAATGACCATGCTATTTAATTCTGTCATTCAGGACAAGTCCAGGATATTCCTTCTTCATGAAGGTATACATATATTATTATTACAAAATCATGTGCAAATAGGTTTACTGCGTGTAAACAAGTAGCAAGGTGCAAAAAGATAGTGGATGGTTATCTAAAAATATTCTTAGAAGCATCCAAGTATTTTTTAGGATTATGGTATATGTAAATTTTCAGAATTAATACCAAGTTTTTGTTCATCCCAAAAATTCATTATGCTAGGAAAAACAAATGTGAGCCTCTTAAAGATGATAAGTGCAGGATTCAGAGAGCTCATATACCTTATACTATGTTTCTAGAGTTACCATTCAAGATTTCATTCTTCCAATTACATGGTATAAAAATTCATAAAGGTTGCACTAGCAATTTTACTTTCAGAATCAGTCTACTATTTACTCAGAAAACAAAGCTAGAAAATAACAGTTAAACCACAGATTTAATATTGCATATAAACTCTTATACATGCGAGTAAGAGTGTTGGAGCGTTCAGACATGCTTGGCGGCATACGGGACGCATCCTCTCTAGCGGAATTCAGTCCGAGGCAGAGGGGTGCATCACCAGGCCACGAGCGGTCGGTGGCGTGCAAGCCACGGCAAGATGGTCCTAGTGGCTACGAGCCACACGTCATCAGAAGCCGATGATGGCATCGTGCAAGCCATAAGGGCTGGTTTAGATGCAAAAAATTTTTTTGCAAAATAGCACGGTAGCTATTTTTGTTGTTATTTGACAAATATTATCCAATCATGGTCTAAATAGGCTTAAAAGATTCGTCTCGTCCATTTCGTCTAAACTGTGTAATTAATTTTATTTTTTATCTATATTTAATACTTCATGCATGTGTCTAAAGATTCGATGTGATGGGGAATCTGAAAAATTTTGTAAAATTTTCTGAGAACTAAACAGGGCCTAAGTCATGCTAGACGAAGACCACAAGTTACGGCGCATACGGGCCGCATGGAGGGAACATGGTTAGCCAGCGGCTTGCAGGCCGTGGTTATGCTTGCGATGACAGTTTGGACTCTGATGTCGCAGTGGAATCAGGGGGTTGCTGCAGCATGGCTGGAGGTTCGGCGTGTGTTGGCGCGGCGTGCAGGCCTGTGATTGATGTAGCGCGGTGTGCAGAACGGCATTGTGACAGAGGCCATGCAGCGGACCCGTGGTAGCAGTGACTCAACTTCGATGTGACTGAGAACTTGCGTACGTGCAAGCTGAAAGCAAGTGATTGCCGAGCCTTTTTCTATTCTTCAATCGATTTCATCTCGATTTCTGGTACGAAATATTAGCGAATTGGCTTCTTGCAATTTGACTACAAGTCAATACCATTTGCAACACCTTCTATGAGTTTTTATATCCTTCAAGGATGCGTGTGTTGGCTTCATGCCTAACTTGTAAAGCCCCATCATGTTTATATGAGATTAATAAAGCAAAAAAAAATCCCATGCATGTCTGAGTACGTGGCGGGTATATGCCGTGCATGTACGACTACAACACATATACGACCACATGCAGCCTGCCTTCATGGCCGGCAAAAAGGTAGAGACGTAAACAAAAATTCACATGATGGTCAAACACAAAACCAATCTACCGTGGGTTTGTGTCATTATAAATTTCATACCTTGAATCTTGGATGCCAATTTGATCTACCTCACGTACCGCGTGGGGTAGTGGTTAGTAGATACATACCGCGTAGGGCTTATGGCATTGTCGTAGATCTATCTGTTTGATGACGACGGTACATGTCGATCAGTGCAGATTGGTAGCAGGTAGGGGTAGCAGATCCATTCCGCTAACAACGTCGAGAATGTCGACGTCGTTGAAGTAGTCACGGCAGAAACGTTGGCACGAGCGTCGACGTCGAAGATTGGTGGCAACTTCAGCGGCGATGTCGATGTAGAGCTTGTCGTGCTGATAACGTGTTATAAAACATGTTGCCAGCGGTTAGGACCTTTCCCTCTCCGTCTCTCATGATCAACACAGTAGATGAAAGTAGAGAACAAATAAACACAAGATAGGGAGACTATTCTTTATTCCTCTGAATATTGGTGATTACAGCATAGAGCTCCCACGTATATATAGTCCTGCCAAGGGCTAAGAGTTTTGGTAAGAGCCCACATACAAACGGACTAGGATTAGGATTCCTCCTTCTCCTTTCCTTCTAGGATTAAGTCCGTATGTTTTACAACAGAAAACTCCTAAATTGTTTTCTACTTTTACATTTGAAATATGAAAACGGTAAAGCCGGACACGAAAACGAAGACGAACTTACGAAATATCGAGAATTCTGAAAACAAACCAATTCGAACGGATTTACGTCGAACACGGTCGATATACGAAAACTCAATACAGAATACCAACCCGTAGGACCAAGTGCATGACTAAGTACATACATGATCAAGTTCAAGTGCATATAATAATTAACAAGTGCATGATCCTTGGTCTTATGTATTTAACACAATAGCCGACACATAAATACAAGTCTAGAACAAGCAATTAGTAGCTAGCAGGATAATAGAAATTAAAATTAGATGTAGCAACTAGCATACCATTTTAGAATCTGAACTAAAATTAGATATTATAGAAACATGAACTCAAACTGAGTCAGGATAATTTTATTAATCTTTTTAGAATAGATGTAGCATTTTATTTTAAAGATTTATTCAGATTTTTCTTTTAAGTAACAAAGATTTATTCGGCTGAGGCAAAAACTATCAAATGATTGACTTCGCAGGTGGGGGTTAAACCGATGAGCTTGATGGGTTATGGCCCAGGTGGGCTTACATGTAGATGCTGCTGGCTTCCTGCCATTTAGCATCACCTCGTGAGGTAAAGGGAGATGAGGCTGGACGTCGTCTATAAGAGAGGGCAGCTGGCCACCAGTAGAAAGAATGCAGCTGCGCGGTGAGCAGTCTGTAATTAGGCTGCATGACCCGTGCAGTTGGCTAAATTCGGTTTAAACCGAATTTTAAATTTGGAATATTTCAAATTAAAAATAAAAAAGTAGAAAATGGTCGAAAAATGTATAAACCGTTTTCTACTTTTACATTTGAAATACGAAACATCTTAAATACGAAAACGAAAACGATAAAGTCAGACAAGAAAATGTGGATTCGATCGGATAAAATATAGAAAACGATGCGGTTCGGTTCGGGATATTTCCGTTCCATTTTCATCCTTACTTAACACCATGCGACCCTGTGATGATGAGGTAATAAGGTACACAAAGAGAGAGAAGCCAAGAGAAGATGACGACGATGCAGACACATGAGAATGAGATGTGTGTGTTTCCTTCAGCGATATTTTCACGGGCAAGCTCTCTTCCACTAACAACATTCTCAGCTTCATTCAGCAGTACAGAACACCAATCACGTCTGTCTTCAAACAGTTAAATTTAATTATATATTTATAGAAGAAACATCCTATACCTTGCTGACAAATATATCACACAGTACTTCTGTTCTCGATGTACTAACACTAATTGCGTACACTTTAAGAAGATTAATTAAAGAGTGCTGAAAATAATCACAGGATACGCACGGATGTACATCTAACATGAGAGAGCCTTTATGAATGAACACAGCTACTGGTGGTCTCTCCTCAACAAGATTATGAGAGCAGGAGTGAGAAAAGGCGAGTTTACTGTACGATAATTTGTATTAGTTATTCACGAGCATCATTTCTCAAGCACCCGTCGCATTTCTGCTCCCATTGTATACTGGGAATTACGTTCAGGAGATGCGAATGCGATCCCGAAGTCCAGAACACCAAGCAATCTGGAGAGCACGGTCGCAGACACAGCAGGTTTATGGACGGTGTGCAGTGACTCTTTTTTTTAACTGAGTCCTTCTCCATTTCCATTTACTATGAAACGGAAATGCATAAGCTCAATAGTAGCATATGGGCCGTGTTCAGATGCCAAAAATGGAGCCCCGAATCGGGCACTATAGCAACTTTTGTTTTTTAGTGCATAAAATTATCTAAAAATTGATTAATTAGACTCAAAATGTTCGTCTCGTAAAGTATAACAAAACTGTGCAATTAGTTTTTTATTTCATCTACATTTAGTACTCCATGCATTTGCTGGCATTTTGATGTGATGGAGAATCTCCTTTTTGCATAGTGAAATTTGGGGGAGAATATATTTCCTCCTCCCTCATAATTTTTTTTTAAAAAAAGAAAGGAGTGGGAGTCAACTGAAACATCCCAGGCTCCCAGCCATTGGCGAAAATTTAGCCTGAATCCTAGACTACCCAATTGCCAGCAATACCAGTCTGATTCAGACCGCAGAGGCTGACAATGTGGATAAGTCATACCTCTGATGCTACTGATTATTATTACCCTAAACCGCTTCCACACAATCATCTTACAACCAAGACAAGGGCACACTGTGCAGTAGCCACTTAGGTACCTACAGGATATCGAGAAGAGGAGTACCTGCAAGAAACGAACAGAAGCTTTTTTTTTTTTGAAAAGGGTTGAATTAAAGTAAAAGTACTTCTACATCCAGCCCCCAATAGGGCACTCCTGAAGAAAAGAAAAATTACGTCAAGTCCTCTAGAGGAGCACCCAGTGAGCTAACGTACATTCTCCTAGTTGTTATGTGCAAGTGGCACTTCAAAACTTTGAATGGGGTTTGTTCCACCCCATTTCTATACTATGCATTCAAAGCAATGAATGAAAACCTTTACCTTTTAAAAGAAAAAGAGTAATTTAGCTGAGGTCCCTTAAAAACACAAAAAAATACAATTCAGGTGCTGTGTGCTGCTCTGGACATTATTGTGCTTAGAACAGCTGAAGCCTTTTATTTTATTTTTTTCATTCACGAGGATGCATGTCTTACTTTTGCTTCAATCCGTCTGGATTTGCTACGTCAAGTACTGTGGATTCATTTTTACCCAGAGTATCCACACAGCAGTTTTTTTTTATTTGCTTTTATTTCTAGGCCGGCGCTAGCTGAAACCACGTTAATACTATGTCACCAATACTTGTTTTGTCTGTAGTTACCCAAGAAATATCATGTACCTGGTTAACAAATACTCCCTGTGACAACAGTATAGTAATCTACTTACACTACTAGAAATGTGAATTTCCCTGTATATTGGCGAAAAAATTGTCACCCAGTAGTGTTATAAGCAGACTTTCGTGCATATGTATAGGTAGTAATACACATAGCTTAGTAACTGGGTAAGAGAACAAAATATACAATCCCATCTGAATCCGTATATACATTTCGACACGAGAGCATTTATTATACAGGAATATATATATATATATATATATATATATATATATATATATATATATACAACAACCGGTGTCACTTTTCAGAAGGCAGCAGTACCTGTTCTGGCTAGAAAAACTGCTGATATTGATACTGATTTGTTGTAAGAGAAAAACATTGTTCCATGGCTAAAAAAGTACGGATGATAAGTTCAAATAAACAGGAGAGTGAAGAATAATTATAAGGAAAAAATAATAATTAAGGAGAACGAACGGCACCAGCGCTACGGGCAGTGCAGGAAGAGGAAGTTGTTATGGCTGAGACGACGGCATCAATCGTCATTTTCAGAGCAGCAGGCTTCCTCGGATGCTTGACATTATTTGACAGGTTGGTGCTGGACTGCTTCAGAGATACCTTAGTTGTATTAATGCTGGCGGACGAAGCTCCATCAAAGCAGGCTTGCTCGGATGCTTGGCAAGCTGCCACCTCTAAAAATATAGGCGTTCCAAAAATCCATTTTTAGAGGTGAGTCACCTCTAAAAATACAACTTTGACTAAGCTTCTCCTCTTATCAATTGATGTTTGATTGAATTTCCCTGCTCCTGTATCAATGTGTGCATTCGGAGTGCTGAGGAAGGGCCTTCCGAGGATGAGAGGTGTCTTCATGTTGACCTCCGTGGGGACAAAGACGTTTTGTATGGGTGATCTCCGCAGGGTAGCAAACCATTTGTTGCTAGCCACAAGCACATATATGTATGATGTTTGTATTAATGAAAAGAGATTGTTCCTAGCTGTGCCTTCCTGTTTCACAATGAAGAAATGATTGGGTAAAGATAAATTAGCATGCAATTAACTCCATAAACACCAAACATGGATGATGATTTAACATATCATTTTTGTTCAATTTATATATGATCACAGAGTATCGATCATTTAAAAAATCAGTAATTTAAAATCAACAATCTCTAAACAATTTAAATATATGCATGCAGATTCCTCATGCGGCCGCTGTCACCAGCTTATTGATTTCGACATGGTGAAAGAGCTTGTAGCCTGAAGTTGCAAGTGCTCAGTAGCACCTCCAGATCTTGGATTCAAGGAATTTTTTTCAGCTTGCAAGGTTGAGATGTTCTACCTCAATAACAAGGTTGAGATGTTCTATCATAGTGGCCCTAGGCGTAAAAATCGACGAGCTCCACCACTGGCGGTGGGCCCTTGAGGAACGGCAGCCCTGACAACGGCACGGAGGGGCTGTTTGCATGGTGGCGTAAGATTCTTGCCTGGCCCAGGCAGCAACGCCAAGCGTCCGATATTTCGTCTGCTGTGGCCCGGATTGTTTGCCTAGGAGACAACTGCCTAGGAGGCCTGCCATCCAAACAGACATGGAAATCATCGCTGGCAGCGGCAGCCTGCATTGCTCGATTTGATGTGCAAGGATTGTTTTTCTCCCCCATAGCGAAGCACGAGCACCTTAATATTTTTGTGCTTAGCAACACCAAAAAATCTAGATCATATTTTAATTAGATACACTCCTACTTATGCACAATCATTTTATTGCCAACATTTGCTTATATATTTTAGATGTCATTACAAAATCAATTATAGATCTCAAAGGAAAACATAAATAGTTTATAGCATGTTTTTTCCGTTGCAACCCACGGACATGTTTGGTAGTTGACCCTAATTTCCAACAATCAACAGCCCAAATATATGTTTATACATCAGGTGTTCCATGCTTCTATTTATTTATATACTGCATCCACGCTATAGTCTCCAACCCTGATGACCACAAGGTATATATATGTTCGCTTTTTGCAGCACTAACACACCAATGGATTAGTTGCCCTTTCACCTTCTCTAGCTAGTTGATTTATAAGCAAGTTCCTCAATCCCAAACTCTGTAACAACCTACACTCTCGGCTTTTCTCGCCATGACCGAGCGATAGCTCGGGTGGCACGCTTCCCAGGTGCGGAAGCGGCCGCTCGTGGGTTCGAGCCCTGGCTGGCTCACCTGCGCGCCTCACGGGGGATTTTCCCCTGAGGGAACCGGGCGTCACTACTGCAGACTGCGGCTTTGCCTAGCGCCTGAGACGCTCGGCAAAGGCCGAATTGCGCTCGGCAAAGGCTTTGCCGAGCGCAACGCTCGGCAAAGGGCTCCCGGCAATGAAATGCTCGGCAAAGCCTTCTTTGCCGAGCGTTTTTTATCGGGCGCTCGGCAAAGCCTTTGCCGAGCGCCTAAGCGGCACTCGGCAAAGAAAAGCGACGGTCACGGCGGTAGTCACGGTGTGACGTTTTCTTTGCCGAGCGCCTCCAATAAGACGCTCGGCAAAGAGCAAACTGATTTTTTTTAAAAAAATTCTTTGCCTAGCGCCTCCAGTCTGGCGCTCGGCAAAGAGCAAACTGATTTTTTTAAAAAAAAATCTTTGCCTAGCGCTTCTATCCTGGCGCTCGGCAAAGAGCACACTGATTTTTTTTTAAAATTCTTTGCCTAGCGCCTCCCGCTTGGCGCTCGGCAAAGAAAAACAATTTTTTATAAAAAAAAATCTTTGCCTAGCGCCTGCAGCCTGGCGCTCGGCAAAGATCAAACTGATTTTTTTAAAAAAAATCTTTGCCTAGCGCTTTTAGCCTGGCGCTCGGCAAAGACCACACTGATTTTTTTTTAAAAAAAAATTTGCCTAGCGCCTCCCACCTGGCGCTCGGCAAAGAGAAACATTTTTTAAAAAAAAAAAATCTTTGCCTAGCGCCTTCAGTTTGGCGCTCGGCAAAGCTGGGGAAACTACAAGGCTCTTTGCCTAGCGCTGCGCTAGGCAAATCTGGAACCCAGATTTTGTTAAATCTTTAATTTTTGCTTTCTATCGCTGCAAACATAACATATCATATATATATATACATCAAATGGATATCACCATGAACACAAATAACACCATTTATATCACAATTTCATCGCTTCTGTCACCACCATCACCATATATATCACAATAGCACATATATCTCATAATAGCATCACTTATTCGGCGATAAAGTCCATTACAACAACTTGATATTCATGAAGTTCAACACAACAAGTCCAAGTCCATGACATGAAGTTCAACACAACAAGTCCAGGTCCATCACCAAGAGAAGGAATACGTGACAACAACTTCGACGTTACTCACTGAGGCAGCGGTGAAGGTTGGTACCCGGGCCACCCATGTGACGGCGGCGACGGTCCCCCATGCTCGTTCGGCACGTGGTTCGAACCCGCCGACTGAGGCTACACACAGGAGCAGCGATTGCATGAGACAAAGTTAAATAGCTAAATAACATGCATGTATGATATATATTACTCACCGGAGTAGTGTTGAGAGCAACGAAGGGAGGAACGACGGGAGGAGGCTGAGGTGGACCCATCAAGCTGGGTGGCAAAGTAACACCCAGAGAACTCTGCAGAAACGCCAGCACGTCCGACATCCTCTGGTCACTTGTCAGTCGCGCCGCCCGCTCTGAAGCCACAATCGCCTCCAGCTCGTCGGCCCTCTTGTTTGAAGTTTCCACCTGAGCCTATACATTGTTGCAAAGGTAATGTTAGTGAAGCGACAAGGAAATCCTCGTGTAATGCACGACGAGTAAACCAAAACTAACCTGTAGTGCCTCGACCTGGGCCTCTCCATAGGCCGGCCGCTCGCGTATCGGCGGGAGTCCGGAGCCACTCGTGGTCTGTGCTCGGATCTGGGAGAGAGTGGGAGTAGTGGCGGTGTCGATCACGCTGTTGGCCATCCAGTAGCGCCCATGCTGCTTTCCCTTTCCAAGACACATGACGAGGCGCGCATCGATGTTGTCAGTCATTGGATCATAATCGGACCCATACATCGTCCTTGCCGCCTCATGGTACTCGGTGACTTTCTTGTAGGCGCTCTCACTTGTGTACGCCTCGGGCGGGTCCTCCGGGTTGAAGGAGACGTCGGACGTCGCCTTGCCCTTGTGTGACATGGTATATGCAGCGAAGTAGGAGCATGGCTGGCCACCGTGCGCCGCCGACTGCGAGAACGAAAAGAAGTTTGTTAGTAGTCTTTGCCTAGTTACATTAAAGCATGACAACAGTTACAAACATGATGACGTACCCAAGCTCGGCCGAAGCCGCCGACGTTGCGGTTGCCTTGATGGTGAGGTACACCTGGCATGGCCAAACGGTGAGCCCGGGCAGCCGCGTGCTGCTGCCGCCACTCCTCGCTCAGCCAACGGTCCACGATTTGCCCCCATGCCTCAGGGGACTTTTCGCACCACCAAGGAATGACCTACACGTCATGAAGTAATCGACACGTTAGGCAGTCAAGTTCATAGCACCTAACTTGTGATCACATGTGAGATGTCTAGGTTTCTAACTAACTTACGTGACAACGTACACGAAACTTTACCAAATTTTGACCATAGCCTCCACATGTGCTCCAAAGACGTTTCGCTAAGTTTCGTGATTTTCGAACTTTGTTTGCTTTTTTTTAATTTAATAGCACTTCACGCGCAACTTGGTCGCCGTGTTCCGTGCGCTAGATGTTCGATATTTCATGCGTGCTCCAGGATACGGCCTTAACATACGCTAAGTAATGCGAATATCAATTTTCGAACCGTCCAATTCGGAGATTCGATGCACCTACAGTTCAAACACGCGTTTATCCGAGAAATTCAATTAAATCAAATAAACTAACGATAAATAGTAAAAAGATTTAAAAAAAGTACCAAAACTTAACATATACTTTTAAATAATGTGTAATGCATGACAAAAAAAGTTTGAAACAAAAAAACAAAAAAAAAAGAAAATTCTTTGCCGAGCGCCAAATGTCAGCGCTCGGCAAAGAGGTGCCTTTGCCGAGCGCCAAGGTTGGCACTCGGCAAAGAGACACCTTTGCCTAGCGCCTAACGCAGGGCGCTCGACAAAGAGCCACCTTTGCCGAGCGCTTAACGGAGGGCGCTCGGCAAAGAACGACGGTATATTCCGCGGTGGCTCTTTGCCGAGTGCTATCCTTTGCCGAGCGCCTGGCGCTTGGCAAAGACGTTCTTTGCCGAGTGTTTCTCTTTGCCGAGGGCCTGACGCTAGGCAAAGGAGTCATTGCCGAGCGCATTCTTTGCCGAGAGCCCGGCGCTAGGCAAAGGTGGCCTTTGCCGAGCGCCCGATAAATAGCGCTCGGCAAAGACCCAGGCGCTAGGCAAAGGCACTGTCTGCCGTAGTGTGTGTGGCCCTGGCGGTGTTAAAAAAAAATCACGGTGCAGTCATCCAAGTCCGTGAAGCCTGCCTATGGCAGCTGCGGCAGACGCAGCAGCGTCGCTTCATTCGCCACCGCCGACTTCGTCCCGCTCACCGTGCTGGACAAGGTAACCGTCGACGTCTACGTCTCGCGCATATAGTTCTTCCGGCCGCCGGCGCCGCCCAACTCCGCCATGGAGGCAGGGCTGGCCAAGGCGTTCGCCGAGTACCGCGAGTGGGCCGCGGCCGGCTAGGCGTGGACGCCGCCAGCGGCAACAACCGTCGCATACTCCTCAACGACGCGGGCGCGCGGTTCATCGAGGCGGCGGCCGACGTCGCGCTGGACAGCGTCATGCCGTGGGAGCCAACGCCAGAGACCACGAGCCTGCACCCGAGCGGCGACGACGACGCCGCCGACGAGCTGATGCTCCTCCAGTTCACGCGGTTCGCGTGCGGCTCGTTCGCCGTCAGCACCACCGCGCATCACCTGGTCAGCGACGGCCCTGCTGCGCGCAGCTTCGTCGTTGCTTGGGGCCAGGCCACTCGTGGCGCCGCCGTCGACCCTGTCCCGTTGCACGACCGTGTGTCCTTCTTCGTCCCCCGCGACCCGCCTCGGGTCGAGTTCGAGCACCGCGGCGAGACGCAGGCGGGAACAAGCAACACCAGCTCCGGCCCCGGTGGTCAGGTAGTGGTGGTGCACAGGGCGCACTTCAGCCGCGAGATGATCTCGGAGCTCAGATCATGGGCATCATCGTCGGCCGGCGCATCCCGTTCCCTACACCACGCTGCAGTGCGTGGTGGCACACCTGTGGCAGTGCATCACCAAGGCGCGGCGGATCGACACAGACAACACGGCCACCGAGCTGCACATCGCCGTGAACGGGCGCGCGCGCATGCGCCATCGGCAGGTGCCGGACGGGCAGGGGCGGATCTACAGGGGGCTGCCGGGGCTCTAGCCCCCCTACCCTCGCCGTGACATTGGAGCCCCCCCTGAGCCCCCCTAAAAAATTTGAGCCATTAACCATAGGAAGGAGAGGCTAGCTGCTGGGAGCAGGTGTTTTGGACGGAGCTTGAAGACAACTCGAGGCGCTGGTGTGCTTCCTGCCCAGGCCTGTATTACTTGTATTTGCGTGGCCCAATATGTAGAATAGAGAAGCCTGTCCGGCTGTCCACAGCCCATTAAGAAGACAAGCCTTTTTTTCTTGTTTTTCAGTCCATCACGGGAGGGAGCCGGAGAGACTCGACTCTCGGCAACTCGAGCAGACGGGGGCGAGCGGCGGCAGCGCTAGCTAGGGTTGACGGCGCGGCGCGGCGCGGCGGTGCCGGTGCGGCCAGGGCCAACGGCGCGGCGGCCGGAGGAAGCAGGCCAGCGGCGCGGCGGCGGCGGCGACGCCCAAGGCCTCAGGCGGAGGAGGGAGGCGGCAACCGTCACTCCGTCAGGCCGTCGGCGCAGCAGTAGCGAGCAACCAGCACGGCCAGGAGGTTTGCACTCTGCAGGTATATATACGTGGCCTTTTTCTTTATATTTTTACCTTTTGAACTGACTTGAATAGCTGATTGTTCCAAATTTGATTATAAGATTTAATAAATTGCAGATTGTTTGAAATGGCGAAAAGAATATTGCACACATATTTTTCTGGTTCAAGTAGTACATCAACTCCATACACTAATGATAGCACAAATCAACCAATTTGGCGTAGAGTGGAGTTTAGTCAGTCTGATGTAGTTGGTGATCCAGGAAATCGCATACCAATTGAAAACTATCCAAAGGAAATTAGAGACCAAGTTAGAAAGGCATATGCTTTGAGAGGTCCGACCCAACCTCGTAATCTTGGCTTTCCTCGTAAATGGCAGAGTGGTCAATGGAGATCATTTCAACAAACTTGGTTTGACGAGTTTGATTGGCTAGAGTACAGTGAGTCAAAGGATACAGCTTATTGCTTATATTTTCTGCTATGTCTGTTATAAAGACAGATTTGCGTAACAAAATGGGTGATGAATGGCTCAATGACTTAATGATATGCTACACTGAAAAGGAGATATTTAGAAGCATCAAGAATGACAAAATCATAAAACGATTTGAAGACATGAAAACACGGCGTATGTTAGTCCCTCGGAACAATTTAGTGGTATGATATATGTTCTCTTTTACCTACAAAACTCTGAAGCTAATACTTGAATTTAGTGTCACTAATTTTTTTTATTATTTTTATAGATTTCTTCAAACGATTCATGAAGAATGCGGCAGCGGAACATCGATCTTTCATCTTATGTTGGTTAGTTATAAAAATTATATCTTTTACTTTTTATTAAGCATTTTGTGATGCACTTTCGATTAAGACTGTTATATCTTAGCTTTGTATGGAATATAATTGAGTATTTGATTTCAATTAGTCTACCTCTCTTTGGCCCAGCCCTCCCCAAATATTTTTTCTAGATCCGCCACTGCGGACGGGTACACCGGCAACGCCGTGCTCTGGGCGCGGCCGACCGCCACGGCAGGGGATCTCGTAGCCATGCCGCTGCGTCAAGTCGTGGAGCTCATACGCCAGGAGGTTTCCCGGATCGACGACGGCTACTTCAGGTCGTTCATCGACTTCGCAAGCTCCGGTGCCGTGGAGAACGAGCAGCTGGTGCCGACGGCTGATCCTTCGGAGACGGCGAAGAGCCCACATGTCGCGGTTTACAGCGTGCTGAGGTCCCCGTTCCACGAGGTCGACTTCGGCGCCGGCGGCGCCCAGCAGCCCTTCTTCTTCATGCCTAGTTACGTCCCGGTGGAGGGCCTAGTGGCCGTCGTGCCGTCGTTCTGCGACGACGGCAGCGTCGACGCCTATGTGTCTCTCTTCAGCCAGAAGTGGATGACTTCAAGACCTGCTGCTATTCCCTGGCAGCAGCAGGAGAGGCACGCCTTTAGCAATTAGCCGTGCCAATCAAAGGATATTTCCGACATCGCTGTCCCAACTATATTCCAGATCTTTTTCCTGGAAATACTAGTACTTTTTATTCATTGGATTGGATTGGATGACCACTTGATCTTGCATGTTCAGCATACTTCCACAGAATCCTTGCGTGTGTGTTTCTATAGCGTGATCGGTAAATTGCTCCACCAAGCTACTGTCAAAAAACAAGTTCACACAATGGACAGACCCACACCTGAACCAATAGCTTAAAAATCTATGACATGCTATTGGTGTGGGATCCCAGCTCCACCCACCCGACGCATTTATGAAGTAATCCGTCATGGGTCTGAACTCTACTCCACCTACTGATGATGAGGCCAATTTCTTGTTTAGTTATAGCTGAGTTCCTTTTTCGGTGTGGCTAACGCCGACACTAGCACCCGTCCGGACGCCCGCACCTACCCCGCTTGCTGCTGCACCTGTCGGCCTGTGCCTACTGCTGCTGCTATGCATGTCTGCATGATGCTCGTGTGCTGCTGCTCGCATGCCGCTGTGCGCCCATGCTACTACTGGCCCACGCCCATGTTGCGCATGCACATGGGGACCGCCCGCGTACATGGGGACCGTCTCCGCCTGCACTCGCTTCTCTCACCTGCTAATAAAATACTTGTAACATAAAGCATTTGCTGCAAAATACGTCCGAAACAAGTAAAACATTTAAAACATAAGCTCGCAACATATGTGTATAGCCACTGCAACATATATATGCAACATACGTCTGTAACAGTTGAAACATTTAGAACATACACTTGCAACATATGTGTTTAGCCACTACAACATATGCAACTCTAAGATAAAACACTTACAATTTGCAATATGAAAACACTTGCTCCAACATAAGACTGAAACAGATGAAACAATTGGAACATACTCTTACAACATATGTGTGAAACATATGCAACATCTAGATCAAAATACTTGCAACATTCATCTGAAACACTTACAATATATGCAACATGTGCAACATCCCGATCTACTTTGCAACATCCATTGAAGCACTTGCAACGTACCTCTAAAACATCTGAAATGCTTACGCTTGCAACATGTACTTTCAGCGCAGCGCAACATCTCCTTGCTGCTAGCTTGGGAGAATGGAGGCTCGTCAGTATGTGGAGTTCACCTGAGGTAGCGGGCCAGAGGCCGCGGCTGTGCAACACGGCATGGAAGCAGCGCCCGCATGACTAGGAGAGGGAGCCAGATCTGCCAAGTAGCCACCCGTGTCGGGCTTGCCGCGCTGGTCTGCCCATGACCGGGGCCGTCGGCACCGTGCCGTGACATGGACCACTCAGGCCTCCGCGTCATGGTCCGCTCGTGCTGAGGCCACGTCGAGGCCGCTATGTCGCCATGCCGGGGCGCTCCCCCGCACTGCATCGAGATAGAGATGGTGGCCATGCCGCTGCATCACGTCGTGGAGCTCATACGCCAGGAGGTTTCCCAGATCAACGACACCTACTTCAGGTCTTTCATCAACTTCGCGAGCTCCGGCGCGATGGAGAACGAGCAGCTCGTGCCGACCGCTGATCCTTCGGAGATGGCGAAAAGCCCACACGTCGCGGTTTACATCTTGCTGGGGTCCCCATTCCACGAGATCGACTTCATCGGCGCCGGCGGCCACCCCTTCTTCTTCTTGCCTAGTTACGTCCCGGTGGAGGGCCTAGTGGCCGTCGTGCCGTCGTTCTGCAACGACGGCAGCATCAGCGCCTATGTGTCTCTCTTCAGCCACAACGTGGACGACTTCAAGACCTGCTGCTATTCCCTGGCAGCAGCAGCAGGAGAGGCACGCCTTTAGTCGTGCCAATCAAAGGATATTATTTCAGGTCGTTGTTCCAACTTTCAACTGCATTTGAGATCTTTTTCCTGATGATTTGAGGAAGTAAAAGGATATATTTTATTCATTGGATTGGATTGGATGACCACTTGATCTTGCATATTCAACATGTTCAGCCAAGCGCTTATGCTCATCACATCAACAGGTCGACTTCACCATGAACCGCTAGCTTTGAATGTACTCCTACTGTCTTTTGTTATTAATAAAAATGTATGACATGCTTTTAGTGGGATCACTACTGGAGACAGGTTCTTTGCCGAGTGCCCCAGGCAGTCGGCAAAGGCAGTTCGGCCCTCGGCAAAGCCTTTGCCGTGGGTAGCACTCGGCAAAGAGCCCTCGGGGGCATTTTCGTCGGCAAAGGGCTCTTTGTCGAGTGCCATTTTCTCAGGCACTCGGCAAAGAAAAGCGACCATCACGGCGCCGGCACCGTTGACAGCGTCTTTGCCGAGTGCCCCACGGAGTGGCACTGGGCAAAGAAATTTCCTTTTTTTTAAAAAATTCTTTGCCGAGTGCCCATGGTACTGCACTCGGCAAAGAAGAAGGGGTGGCCACCGGCGCCGCTGAAGTCGATCTCGTGGAACAGCGTCTTTGCCGAGTGCCCACGGTACTGCACTCGACAACAAGTCACATGTTCACAACCACAAGTCACATGTTTATTACACCAAACTCCGGATGACAAACCACAAGTCATTGACAAACGACAGAGCCGACGAGCACACTCCTCACCAACCTGGCCTCTGAGACATCGTTGGTGTAGCGTAGCCTCCATCTCCAGGTGATGCATTAGCGGGTTGATTTGAACCCGCCAACTGAGACTGCACAAAGAATTAGTTGCATGTGTGAGATTGCATCTAGTAATCTAGGTTTCTACGTGGTTTGGGTTTCTATGTCATACAAGCAAAGCACAAGCGAGCAGTTAGAGTTTGACACTTATAGCAGTAGCTGTAGGAGTAGGGCCTGAAGGAGCTGACAGCTGCACAGGTACACCCATCTTTTGCCCAAGTTGTTGCATGATCAGCATCATCTCTGCCATCCTCTTCTCCTAGGGCCTCTCGTGCGGCCCGCTCGACCTGCAGCTGAGCAGTCAGATGTGCCGTCTGCACATCCTGTTCTTTGATCCGGGCCTGCAATACTACACTCCAATGTTTCAGTAATGCAAATCTAATTCAGGTGTTAGAATATCAATGCACGACGAGTAAAATAGGAATTACCTCGAGCTCGTTGACGCACTGCAGTGCTGGACTAGGCAGTGGGCGTATGGGCTGGCTGGAGCTCGTGCTCCGTGCTCGGATCACGTCCAGGTGGAGAACAGTGCTAGAGTCGATGGCGCCGTCAGCAATCCACAACCGCCCGTGCTTCTTGCCTTGTCCCAGCCTCATGATGGCCTCTACATCAATGGGCTCGGTGCGCACGTCGTAATCTGGCCCGTGGAGCTCCCATACCGCTGACGTGTACTCCTGGACCTTACCGTACATGGTCGGGTCGAAGTAGGCCCCTGGCGGGGCAGCCGGGTCGAAGGAGACGGAGGAGGACGCCTTGCCCATGTGGGACATAGCCCACGCTGAGAACTCTGAGACCTCCTCGTCCGGGTGCGTAGCCTCCTGCGAGAAAGGCAGCAATATGGTGAGAAATCAGGCATAATTGAGCGTCCAAATAGATAAAAAAATCACTTACGTATGCCTGTTTGAATGCAGGGAGGCTTCGGCTGCCTTGGTGGTGAGTGGGACCTTGCCTTAGCAGACGTCAGGCCCACTGAGCCTCGTGCCTATCGATATAGCTCTGTGTGAACCACCTATCCACGGTCATGGCTCAGCAGTCCTTATACGACTAGCACCACCAGGGAACCACCTACAAGTCATCGAGTATTTCACATATCAAAAGATCAAATTGAACCTATGTAATCTCAAAACGAAACAATATCAATGTTATCACTGTACCTCGAGGTACTGCTCCCGGGTTAGCGTCATCTGTCTTGCCTTAGTCTTGCTGAGGCTCATCTTACGCACCGACGCGTAGTAGTCCATGTGGCACTGGTGGCGGGACTCGTAGTGCATGTCGGTGACGTACTTTCTACAAGCGGTATGCACCACCCGATTCGTCTACTGCTCAAGTCCTTTTTCGGGCTTGAAAAACTTCTGCATATACAAAAACAATGTATCTAATCAATATTTGAAAAAAAGACTTGAATGTGATGTGTTGACCAATGTTGTGCGGGAGAGACTTACCCAAAACTCCGCCAGTACCCGGTCCTGCTTGTTGCAGTAGTGCTCATCCGGGGCCAGCGCGTACCTGTCCCATGAGAAGGCCGGCTCCCGCCCCCCCCCCCCCCCCCCGCGTCAACTCTAGAATGCCGGGGTACCACTTCCTGCACAAAACACCCAGGATGCTCGTGGGGGAGCGTGAGAGAGTACCCGACAAAACTTTCCAGGCCCTGCACAAGTGATTAAGAAAATTTTTTAAGTTTCTCTTTTGATTTCAAACATATCATATGAAGTAGTTGTGATAGCATCTATAGTTACTTACTTCTTCACCATAGGCTGAATCACTGGGCGGTTGTGAGCAAGCGGAGTGGCAGGGAGCTTCGCAGGACCTCGCTGGTAGACACCCGGGGCCTGGCCTCCCTCATCCTCGGGCGCCTCGCCACCCTCGTCCCCGGGCGCCTCGCCTCCCTCGTCCGTTTGCCGAACGCCCTCGTCCTCCAAGGACGTGTCCATGGTCGTGGTCGTGGCCGTGGCTGCCATGTGCTCCTCCTCCTGCACCTCATGTGGGGTGGGAGACCGCTGCCTCCAGTGGCTGACCCTGCTCCTCCTCCCATCACCTCCAGCGGATGCAGCCCCTGACGACGACCCCTCACCTAGGAGGAGAGGGTGTGCTCTCGCGCAAGCCGAGGGCGTGTCACGTCGTGGACGACTGCTCGCCATCTTTGATCAATCACCTGCAATCACAAACAATGAACAAGACGTATTAGTACATTATTAGAGATTCAAAATAAATAAACAAAACATAATTGGGAATAATTGAGAAATAAAAAAACCTAGTATTGCATGTATTAGGAATAATCTTCATGATTGGGATCATAGGTCTCGTCATCACTGTCAAAGTTGTCCAAATGGGCAACACTATCAGAAGGTTCTATGTTGTCCTCGTCGTCATTGCCTTCAAGTAATCGCTCAAGCATTTCTGTGTCCTTAGCATTTTGCACCACATCTCCATCGTCCTCGTCATCAACTGTTTCGTTGTCTACTTTCATTTCGCTCGCTTCAGGTAGGACTATCTCAAATATCCCTGGTAGCCCATCTTCTTGATAGAACTCTCCATCATATGTGTTTGCGTTGAAGTTGTAATCGTCATCGTTTGGGGAAGGTAGTTTTCCGTCACTACACCAGAGAAGGACATCACTGGCGGTTCAAAACCCCCCTTCACTGGTAGATTTTGAACCGCCATAACCAACTCGGCAGTGATAAGCTGATCACATCACTGTTGGTTATGCCAAACCGGCAGTGATAGCTCGTGTATCACTGCCGGTTCGTGTTACAAACCGGCAGTGATACTTGAGCCATCACTGCCGGTTGTTTTAACCAACCGGTTGTGTAGATTATATTATCACTGTCGGTTTTCTTTGAACCGGTAGTGATATACTTTTCACAATTTGCATTTTAATAATTGTTTTATTTTCATTTCGAGGGGAGGTGGTGGGGTGGGAGGTCGGGGAGGTGGAGGTGGTTGCTATCGATCAATTTGATATCGATATGGAGGTGGTTGTGGATCAGCGACAATACAAACCCATCAACATTTATATTACAAAAGTTCCAAAAAAAACTTTAAGTATCGAATTAAGAGTCGCATTACAATAGCCTATCGATGTGGTCTCTTCCGTACTGGCCCTTGTACTTCTTAGTCCTCGCAATGGAGAATGATCCTTTCTTGGTCAATATCTCGTCCATCACAAACCTTGCTATCTCCTCTTGAATTCCTCTCATCTCAAAATCTAGCAACTGGTTGTGATTGTTTGTTTTGCGTTGTAATTGAAGCAAGATGATATTGAGATGCACAAACGTAAGACAAAACAATAGAAATGGGATGCCTACGTACCATATCATCTCCATTATCTGTTTTTGTGCCAAAGTATTTTAGCATTGCCCACATCACATAGAACCCGCATTCGTTGTTCCCCATCGGTTGATCTAGGGTCTTGAGATCCTCCATATACTTTACACTGAATGGGGCACTCCATTGCTTTTGCATCTTGCTATCGAGATTTTTCCAATCAGGTAATGCCTTCATTCTATGTGACATTGTAAATGAAGTGTGAAGGCCGAGGACATTACAATATCCTATGTGATTAGAAAGTGTTGTGATATTGGGTTCACTTACTTATTCAGCACTTTGACTAGGGAGTCAATAAGAGAAAGTGGCTTTTTCTTTGAGTCCCACACCTCGATATGTGAATCTTGAAGATAGATATCTACGAGGATGAAATGGTTGCTGCAATCACAAAGTCCATGTTATTGAATGAAATATCAAGAAAAGAAACACTAAAATAAGGGTCGAGAACACATACTCGCGTCGAGCGGCGGCGGCGTGCACTAGCAGACAGCGTCGAACGTGCAAGTGTCGTGCACTGGCGTTGGAGCGCGCTAGCGCCTTTGTAACACCCTAAAAATTTGAAAAGAAGAAAAATAGGAAAAATATGATTTTTGTATATTTTTGTGAGCATGAAAATTTAGAATGATAATAATTTTTATAAATTTAAAATTAAATATAAGAGTAGAAACATGTTTGTGCACTCATGCTGTTGCATTTAAATTTTTGAGATGAGTGGTTTGATTTAAATTCAAATTTGGATTTGAAAATCTTTTGAAAATTTGCTTTGAAAAATTAGAAAAGGAAAAAGAAAAGGAAAATCATTTTCTTTCGGTTTTCAGCCCAGCGCTCGTCTCGGCCTGCTAGCAGCGGCCCGTTTTCTCCCGCGCCCGCCTTCTCCCGCATGGGCCGAGCCCAGCCGCAGCCGCCGGCCCAGCTTCACCGCGCGAGCGCCTTCCTTCTCCCGTTTCAGCCGCTGACTTCGCGGGCCCACGCGTCAGTCGCGTCCCCTTCCCTAAGCTGCCGGCACGAAGCTTTCCTTCCTCCACCGACCGAATCCGCCGCCAAATCTCCCTCCTTCCTTTCTTAGAACCGCCTTCGGGCTATAAAAACGAGACCCCTGCATCGTACCGCCCCCATCCCATCCTTTTGGAGCCACTCTAGTCGTCTCGACGCGCCACCGTGAGCACCACCGCCTCCACCGTCCGCCACCGCAAGCACGCCGCCGTCTTCGTCCATCCCGTGCCCTAGATTTCACCCTAGGTGAGTTCGCCATGCTTCGGTCTTCCTCCCCGTGCTCTCCGCTTGCTGAATGATGCCGGGAATCGAGGTCTTGCGGTTTCCAGTCATGGCGCCGCCGCGGAAAGGTCACCGTCGGCCGATTCCGGCCGGAGCGCCGCCGGCCTCCTCCACAGATCCGATCTGGACCGTTCATTTTAAATCGGACGGCCGTTATTTAAAGATGCCGGTTCGGCCGATTAATTTGCTAAAGAGCCCCTGAAGTTTTTAAGTTCTTAACCCGCAGTCCAAAACGTATTATCCCGTGTTCGTTTTGATCTGTTGAAAGCGTATTTCGTCTCGGTAATTGAAAAATACGTTTTCTGATATTTACAGTTTTGCCACTGAGTTTGTTTTAGTCATAAATTATCCGTTTTAACTCCGATTTGATCCATTCAAATTGCGTTAGATTCGTATTTGCGAGCTCTACATGATTATAGAACTGTACAGTAGGTTTGAGATAATTTATTTTTGAGTTTATATTAAAGTAATTATTTATCTATAGGAAATCTTAGAAAACTCATAACTTTTACGTTTTAAATCCAAATTTCGTGATCTTTATGTCTATGTGATCGTAGTAACGTGTAGAAGAGTTTTACAAACTTGTTATACTGTTAGTGTTACTGTTGGTTAGGTTTTCTATCTTTAAGTTCTGATGTGAGATTTAATCTATTACTTTAATAAAGTAGATCTTGTTTAAATCATATCTTCTACGTTTTAGATCCGTTTTAGCTCATTCGAGTTGCGTTAGATTCATAGCAACGAGATTTACGCGTTAGTGATAGTATTTGCCATATTACTAATTCTGAAATTTTATGGTTTAAATCATATCTTGATTAATAATTATGCAACTGGGTTTTGTAAATAAAATATGATTTGTTTTACTTTAGTTTCATAATTTGAATCTAAATTTGACTTAATTCCATATATAGTATCTATAAAATATCTTATATATGTTATTATATAATTAAAACACATGAAGCTAATAGTTTTATATTTTCTCCTATGAGCAAATCTTTCGGTAGATGTATCTTTTCAACCGTAGCTCTGATTAGTGTGTTTTTCGCGCCTGTGTGTTCATAGCAATGCGTAGAACCTCTTTAAAATCTTTTCACATATTGTTTCATATGTTTGGTGTACTATTCTAATTTAGATCTATTGTTTGCTTCGTGTATGATTGCTCGATGTGTGTGTGGTGATTTATTGATCAAGTCCAGTCGGTGAGATATACGTGGTTATCAAGAAGAAGAAGAAGAACGTTGAAGATTAAAGCTTACCGAAGGATCGGTGTTTAAGGCAAGTATAGCATGGGATTATCCTTGTTTCCTATTCACCTTTAATATACTTAATTCATGTGCATGTGTCTACCTTGTTACCACTAAGGATATCCTAGTTTTTGTATCTTGTACCTTGATACCCATGGGACATTGCATTGGGTAGTATTTATGCTAGTGCTCAAGATAAATAACTATGATCTGTAACTTGACTAATGGTATATGCAATAAACATTTAAAAGATGCTTTATAGCAACATGGCTCAAGGGGGCTAGAGCATGTGGTATTTTTGGTGCTCTAGTTTCTCTCCTTAAGGACTTATCTGTAAGCGAACATCCGGGACTTACAGTACAACTGTGAGGGCTATATGGCTCTGGCTTTAGTCAAGTACGAGGACCTTTTCTAGCTTGTTAGTGGTAACCTTCATGGCGTAAGAACGGCTTGACGAATCGGGTATAGTGCGGCCTCTGTCCTTATGTGTATAGGCTGCGCGTTATTGTGCCATTTGGAAGGGGGGCTCTACATCTGTTTGCCGAGTGAATCTAATGGCCCTAACTTGTTAGACGAACCTTTGAAAAACTTCATAGTGAACCCTGCCGACCTTCCTTGGAAGTGGGTCAAGAGATTAGCTACCTCGGGCGAAAGGGTAAATCACGACTCACAGTGAAAGTGTACAACCTCTGCAGAGTGTAAAACTGTTATAACAGCCGTGCTCACGGTCACGAGTGGCCCTGGACCCTTACAGAATAAATGATGAACACTGATGATAATGATAATACTGATGATATTGATGTTCACTAATGATTATTGTTTCTTGCTATACATTATTCTCGTTTACATGATCATGAGATTATTTGGGATTTTGGTAAACTTGTTGCTACTCAATTGTTAAAGAGATGACTCACTAAAAGCTATTGCAGTAAACCCGTGTCAAACCTTTTGAGCCGCATGAACCCCATGTTATATTTGTTGAGTTCGACATGGACTCACCCTTGCTATTTCCCCACATCTCAGGAAGGGTACCAGACTGTTAGATTCTAGAATTGTTAGGCTTGTGATCAACCAGTTAGTTTGATCCTGGAGTGAAGGTTGCACCCGGTGTTCAGAGTTGTTTTTCTGCTATGTTATTCTCTAAGTTTTACTTTATACTATTGAGTTATGTATATTAAGCATTTGTCTTTTGATATTACATTTTTCTGTGGCTATATGTGAGATTTGTCGTCTTTATTTCACATATAGTGTATGTCTGGTTTTGTCCTTAAAACCGGGTGTGACAGAGTGGTATCAAAGCAATGCTGACTGTAGGACGCAAGCCTAGTTAGAACTGGACGTTTAGCATGTTCTCATTGTTGCCTATTTCTTGCTTCTCTTTAACTTTGTTATTTTTTTTAAAGTTATGCTTAATTCTATCCCCGTTCTGTTATAAAAACCTTGTCTCTATTTTGAACCTTTTCTCCTTATCTATTAGACGGCTCGTGACGAGAAGACTATGGATTCCAGAGGTTAAGAGGACTGAATTGTGTCGCTCTTGCTCACTTTTGACAAGAAACCATTAGCAATGCAAAACCAATTACTAGAAGAAATGGCTCAACATGGGAATTCTCAACGATGCTTATCTCAAGGTCAAGCCAACATATCCAAGGGGTCAGAGAAGATACAAGTAGCAGAAGCTTGGAAGAATATGAAATCCAATAAAGATGTTGATAATAAGGCATTTGGAGAGCAGGAACAATGTCACTGCTGTAAGCATTATGGTTTTCCCTGTCTTCGAAATGAGTCTAATAAGAGGAAAGTCAAGGTGGATCCAAATTTTGAGAACAACATGGACAAGAAGAGAAAGGCAATCTCATTAGAACCACTAGTGGAAAAACAATGAGCAAGCGAGTTCTACTATATTGTCACATGCAGCCCTGATCCCCTGTCAAACAAATCCAAACCCTGAAGAGTTAGAAGCCCCTCCCGCTAAAACTACTCCCCATGAAGTAGTCATAGATGGGTGGACAATTACCTATAAGGAGTATCAACCCCGAAAGGCCAAACAAGCTAGGAAACAAGCCAAAGGGACGAAGGTGAACTTTTATGGCCAGCAAGATAGCAGCATACCAAACAACAGTTCCGTAGAGTATGACATCACAAAAGATCCAGCTAAGAGAAAGTGTTATCATTGCCAGCAGGAAGGACATTATATCAAATCTTGTCCACAGAAGAATCAACAACAGCAAGACCCAGGACAGGATGTCCAAAAGGAGCATGTGCAGGGAAATAAATTAAAAAGAAATTACATCCATGGAAGGTTGAAACATGTGGATATTTCCACCATTCCTGGAGCTAAGGAGGTCGTGTTTGGATCAATTCCAGTAAGTTCAGGAAATGCCAAGGTTTTGTTTGACCCCAGTGCCTCACATTCGTTCATATCTAGACAATATGCAAAAGATCATAAGATACTTATGCTTCCAAGGGGGAAAACAGTTATGGTTGAAACTCCAAGAGGTGAAATAAAGGCAGACCGTATATGCCCAAAAGTTAGTCTGGACATAAAGGGGGTAAATTTTAAGGTAAACCTCATTGTTTTGGAATTAATAGGCATTGATGTTATCCTTGGAATAGACTGGTTATCTACTTGTAAAGGAGTGATTGAGTATGCCCAATGTTCAGTGTTTCTAACTACACTTTCAGGAGAAAGGATTGAGTATAAGGGTATTAAATCTACACCTGAGGGATACCAGGTTGACCCATCTTAAGGTATGAGTTATAAGAATGGTAGATGCAGAGATTCAGATGTCCATATAAAGCAATAAGGAATGTAAGAGACGTTATCTACTCTGGATACTGCTACAATCACACCATGTTTAAGGAATAGGAGTTATGTCCCGTGTAATAAAACCCTTAGTAGCCAAGTTGAGTCGTCTTAATGTGTGGCTAATGAACATTTAAGTGTTTAGTTGCTTTGTGCTTATGTTATGCTTGAGTTGGAATTTTGTAATGAGTGGAATGATCTCGTGGGTTTTGACCATGATTTCATTTAGTTTATATGTATAAGGTATAAGGATTAATGAAATAAATAGCTGGGTTTTGTTTATCTCCTGTTTTCTATATCTTGTCTTTCGGAGCAGCCTGTCTTTATCAACTTATATCTCTGTTCTTGAAAGACCAAAAATCATGAGAAAATTTTGGACAAGAGTGGACTTCAACATCTCTCTCTAAATGCAAGAACTACCCTCATAGCTATTTTGGATTGGGAGATACAAAAATCACAAGACGATGCAACTGTGCTGTCTGAAACCTAGAACAGAATCTGTTATGTGTTGTTTTCGGACAAGTTAGCTGCAGAATATGGAAGTGTGTTCTATAAGTAAGTTGCAGAGAATTTTATAAGCTTTCCATCGGTGTAAACTACAGCTTCATTGGATTAACAGAATGAGAGTTACAGCTGTTTTACTGCACTGCTGATTTTCTGCTCGTGAGAAATTTTAGATTTCTTGTTCTTACCCATACACAGGAGTATCATTGGGATGTCAGAACACTTTTATGCTAAGTAGCTCATCTAGAAGAAGGGTTCAAGCTACCCTATTTGGTGTCCCTTATTTTAAGGGGGTTAGCCAATGTAAAGAAGGATTATTAGGATTGAACTCTTTAGTTGGAAGTATTGGTTAGTCTCCATGATTGAGTTGCCACTCTTGAGCAAAAATGTCCTGTGAACAAGGTTGATAATTTTGGGTCCATGGAGACGAGAGTTGTCCTTTTGGATAGTTCATGATTATGATCATCTATACTTGCTCGTGTTGCTGATGTTGGTCGCTTGATGACAGGAAGTGTAGTGTCTCATGACTCAGGAGCCCTATATGACGTCTCGCACTGATATGTGGGAAAAGGTTGATGTTTCTGCCATTGAAGGATGTTATGGGTATGATGAAGCCGAGCACTATCAAAACAATAATGTTGAAGAGAAAGTTGGGAGTGAACTAAGTCAGAATCCACAACAACGAAAGCGAAAAAGGAAAGCCCATAAGAAGCCTGCTCAAGGAAGCAAAGCGCAGCAAAACTATGTCAATGGAAGACTGAGCAATGTGGATATGGATAAAATTCATGGAGTTACCAAAGTAGTGGGAGGTTATATTCAAGTAAGCTCAGTACAAGTTTTTGCTTTATTTGACCCTAGTGCTTCGCATTCTTTCATTTCCGCCGACATGGAAGAGACGTGCAAGATGGTGAAGTGTCCAATGAGGAGGCCTTTGCTAGTTCAAACCCCAGTGGGAGAAATGCAGACAGATCAGATATGCCCAAATGTCAGTCTTGTTATAAACAAGGAAAACTTCACCGCAACACTCATTGTGTTGGAATCACTTAAAATTCGCGTGGTTCTTGGTAATGGATGGCTCTGTGCATACAAAGGAGTGATTCATGGTACTCGGTGTACCATGCTCTTAACAACACCGTCAGGGAAAAGAATTGAGTATCAAGGTGGTCGACTTTTACCTGAGGGAGATGAGAATGATCCATTAGAAGATAGGTACACCGAGGGTAGCAAAGTGGACCATGAGTTTACTGAAGTCATAGCAGAGGAACAAATAACTTTGGAGGAGCTCAATAGGAGAGATGATCATGCTTAGGCAGATTAGTTAGTCAGGATATGAGAAACTGTCTCATGACTCTGAGCGAAAAGAGTAATTTGGAAAATGAGGATCAAATAAAGACAAAGTGTCATTATCTCTTTTGTCATCATCTTCCGAATCTCGGGACGAGATTCATCTTAAGCGGGGTAGAATTGTAACACCCTAAAAATTTGAAAAGAAGAAAAATAGGAAAAATATAATTTTTGTATATTTTTGTGAGCATGAAAATTTAGAATGATAATAATTTTTATAAATTTAAAATTAAATATAAGAGTAGAAACATGTTTGTGCACTCATGCTGTTGCATTTAAATTTTTGAGATGAGTGTTTTGATTTAAATTCAAATTTGGATTTGAAAATCTTTTGAAAATTTGCTTTGAAAAATTAGAAAAGGAAAAAGAAAAGGAAAATCATTTTCTTTCAGTTTTCAGCCCAGCGCTCGTCTCGGCCTGCTAGCAGCGGCCTGTTTTCTCCCGCGCCCGCCTTCTCCCGCATGGGCTGAGCCCAGCCGCAGCCGCCGGCCCAGCTTCACCGCGCGAGCGCCTTCCTTCTCCCGTTTCAGCCGCTGACTTCGCGGGCCCACGCGTCAGTCGCGTCCCCTTCCCCAAGCTGCCGGCACGAAGCTTTCCTTCCTCCACCGACCGAATCCGCCGCCAAATCTCCCTCCTTCCTTTCTTAGAACCGCCTTCGGGCTATAAAAACGAGACTCCTGCATCATACCGCCCCCATCCCATCCTTTTGGAGCCGCTCTAGTCGTCTCGACGCGCCACCGTGAGCACCACCGCCTCCACCGTCCGCCACCGCAAGCACGCCGCCGTCTTCGTCCATCCCGTGCCCTAGATTTCACCCTAGGTGAGTTCGCCATGCTTCGGTCTTCCTCCCCGTGCTCTCCGCTTGCTGAATGATGCCGGGAATCGAGGTCTTGCGGTTTCCAGTCATGGCGCCGCCGCGGAAAGGTCACCGTCGGCCGATTCCGGCCGGAGCGCCGCCGGCCTCCTCCCCAGATCCGATCTGGATCGTTCATTTTAAATCGGACGGCCGTTATTTAAAGATACCGGTTCGGCCGATTAATTTGCTAAAGAGCCCCTGAAGTTTTTAAGTTCTTAACCCGCAGTCCAAAACGTATTATCCCGTGTTCGTTTTGATCTGTTGAAAGCGTATTTCGTCTCGGTAATTGAAAAATACGTTTTCTGATATTTACAGTTTTGCCACTGAGTTTGTTTTAGTCATAAATTATCCGTTTTAACTCCGATTTGATCCATTCAAATTGCGTTAGATTCGTATTTGCGAGCCCTACATGATTATTGAACTGTACAGTAGGTTTGAGATAATTTATTTTTGAGTTTATATTAAAGTAATTATTTATCTATAGGAAATCTTAGAAAACTCATAACTTTTACGTTTTAAATCCAAATTTCGTGATCTTTATGTCTATGTGATCGTAGTAACGTGTAGAAGAGTTTTACAAACTTGTTATACTGTTAGTGTTACTGTTGGTTAGGTTTTCTATCTTTAAGTTCTGATGTGAGATTTAATCTATTACTTTAATAAAGTAGATCTTGTTTAAATCATATCTTCTACGTTTTAGATCCGTTTTAGCTCATTTGAGTTGCGTTAGATTCATAGCAACGAGATTTACGCGTTAGTGATAGTATTTGCCATATTACTAATTCTGAAATTTTATGGTTTAAATCATATCTTGATTAATAATTATGCAACTGGGTTTTGTAAATAAAATATAATTTGTTTTACTTTAGTTTCATAATTTGAATCTAAATTTGACTTAATTCCATATATAGTATCTATAAAATATCTTATATATGTTATTATATAATTAAAACACATGAAGCTAATAGTTTTATATTTTCTCCTATGAGCAAATCTTTCGGTAGATGTATCTTTTCAACCGTAGCTCTGATTAGTGTGTTTTTCGCGCCTGTGTGTTCATAGCAATGCGTAGAACCTCTTTAAAATCTTTTCACATATTGTTTCATATGTTTGGTGTACTGTTCTAATTTAGATCTATTGTTTGCTTCGTGTATGATTGCTCGATGTGTGTGTGGTGATTTATTGATCAAGTCCAGTCGGTGAGATATACGTGGTTATCAAGAAGAAGAAGAAGAACGTTGAAGATTAAAGCTTACCGAAGGATCGGTGTTTAAGGCAAGTATAGCATGGGATTATCCTTGTTTCCTATTCACCTTTAATATACTTAATTCATGTGCATGTGTCTACCTTGTTACCACTAAGGATATCCTAGTTTTTGTATCTTGTACCTTGATACCCATGGGACATTGCATTGGGTAGTATTTATGCTAGTGCTCAAGATAAATAACTATGATCTATAACTTGACTAATGGTATATGCAATAAACGTTTAAAAGATGCTTTATAGCAACATGGCTCAAGGGGGCTAGAGCATGTGGTATTTTTGGTGCTCTAGTTTCTCTCCTTAAGGACTTATCTGTAAGCGAACATCCGGGACTTACAGTACAACTGTGAGGGCTATATGGCTCTGGCTTTAGTCAAGTACGAGGACCTTTTCTAGCTTGTTAGTGGTAACCTTCATGGCGTAAGAACGGCTTGACGAATCGGGTATAGTGCGGCCTCTGTCCTTATGTGTATAGGCTGCGCGTTATTGTGCCATTTGGAAGGGGGGGCTCTACATCTGTTTGCCGAGTGAATCTAATGGCTCTAACTTGTTAGACGAACCTTTGAAAAACTTCATAGTGAACCCTGCCGACCTTCCTTGGAAGTGGGTTAAGAGATTAGCTACCTCGGGCGAAAGGGTAAATCACGACTCACAGTGAAAGTGTACAACCTCTGCAGAGTGTAAAACTGTTATAACAGCCGTGCTCACGGTCACGAGTGGCCTTGGACCCTTACAGAATAAATGATGAACACTGATGATAATGATAATACTGATGATATTGATGTTCACTAATGATTATTGTTTCTTGCTATACATTATTCTCGTTTACATGATCATGAGGTTATTTGGGATTTTGGTAAACTTGTTGCTACTCAATTGTTAAAGAGATGACTCACTAAAAGCTATTGCAGTAAACCCGTGTCAAACCTTTTGAGCCGCATGAACCCCATGTTATATTTGTTGAGTTCGACATGGACTCACCCTTGCTATTTCCCCACATCTCAGGAAGGGTACCAGACTGTTAGATTCTGGAATTGTTAGGCTTGTGATCAACCAGTTAGTTTGATCCTGGAGTGAAGGTTGCACCCGGTGTTCAGAGTTGTTTTTCCGCTGTGTTATTCTCTAAGGTATACTTTATACTATTGAGTTATGTATATTAAGCATTTGTCTTTTGATATTACATTTTTCTGTGGCTATATGTGAGATTTGTCGTCTTTATTTCACATATAGTGTATGTCTGGTTTTGTCCTTAAAACCGGGTGTGACAGCCTTATATAACCCACGCATCCAGAACAATATCTACAACATATATAGTTCTAAGCATCTCTTTATTTCTAGCACACAAGTTTCAGTACTCAATAATATCTCTATCCTTAGCATTGCTAGATAATGAGTTTGGTAAGAACTCATCATTTGGAACTAGAAAAACAATTTCATCACAATAAACTAGTTGATTAGTGTATCATCGCTTAATAAGATTTGTCAGTATAGATATGAAACACAAAAAATTCTACTGAACTGACCTATTTAGAGACAAGAATGTGTGACCCCACTTGAATTTCCCAAGCAGCAAATGTGTTGTATCTTCCTCCCCACTGCAAATATGTATATAACATAAGTTGATGCCTGATATTAACTAATTATAAATCAAGCTACACGATTATATGACCTACATATTCCAAACAATATTGTTAGGCAAGGCTTAAAAAAATTACCATATTATGAGGGCTGCTGATAAAGCTTCCACACAAGATAGTTCACATGGTCGACAATAGTTCACAGGATTTGCCGCTACTAACCATGGTACTTCAGCTTGTTTTGGAGGCAGAAATGGTATGTAGTTGTCAACTAAGTTCTTGCTTTCAGACTAATTAGTAACTTGATGCAAGTTCCGTTGGTGCTCATAAAGCAAATGGTAACGGAGACAAAATAAAACTCATGAGGATTAGATCCAGGGGAACAGGTGTTTACCTGTGTTGAATAGAGTGAGCTTCTCCTTTCCAACGATGAGCTCGGACATCTGTCCCGGGCGTGGCGCTGACCCTGGCATAAGAAATTCCCAAATTTTAATCCAAATCCCCACCCTTAAGATCAGCTAAGACCCTTATTGCTTACATAAGACGTCGCTGGGCTTGGTTTTGGCCTAAGGGCCCTGCTCGGCCTCGGCGACGGCCACAGAAAGGAGCTGCTGCACCGCCGCCCTTCTCCTGTGTGCGCGCGCGAGGCCGCCCCGGCGCCGCCGGGGAGGGCAGCGCTTGCTACCATGGCGCGTGGCCCCCCACCTCTGGGTGCACGTGCGAGGCCACCCCACCGCCATGGCCGTCGAGGGAGGGAGAGGAGAGGGAGCTTAGGGAGTGTGGTTGCTGATGGGAGGGGGAGCCGGGAGTTAGGGTTCACGAGTAGTGTTCTATTCCGTTCGGACAGAGGAGGGAGGGAGGTCGAGCTATATGTACTGTGGACATATCACAGGCGGTTTAAACCACGAACTGGCAGTGAATCTAATTATCACTACCGGTTCATGGTTGGAACCGGCAGTGAAGCTCGTAATCACTAGTGGTTCAAAAACCGGCAGTGAACCTTATTATCACTGCCGGTTCCAGCCATGAACCGGTGGTGAAGCTCATTATCACTGCCGATTCTAGCCACGAACCGGCAGTGAAGATTCACTGCCGATTCCAGTCACGAACCGGCAGTGATAATGAGCTTCACTGCCGGTTTGACCCATACCCCAATCATTTGAATGTATGTCAGAGTTTGAACCGGTAGTGAAGATTTATCACTACCGGCCCAATACAATCCGGCAGTGATGGACCGGCAGTGATGTTTGAATCTGTAGTAGTGCGTGTGGAGATACCTGGTGCACAATAGCCCAACCCTGAAGCTCCTTTTTGGCTTGGTTGGCATATTGCATGTAATACACCTGCATGGCCTGTTGAGCCACAATGTAGATGTCTTTTCCTTGATAGATGGACTCTTCTCAAATCTCGACTAGCCCAAGATGAGGGGTCTGTCTCGTTTCGCGAGGATTAAACCAGTGGCATTTGAACATGACAGGTTTAAGAGGTTTGTCACCATCAAATTCCAGTTCATAGATCTCCTCAACTCTTCCATGGTAGTCGAGGCCATCAGTGTCGGGCACACAAACTCCGCTATTTGTGGTTTTTTCGAGTGGCCCGGTTTTCCTAGTATCTTGTTGTGTGGAACCGGTATCCGTTCATGTCGTAACCGTTAAATGACTTCACCCTAACTTGACAGCCGTTGGCAACTTGTCTCAACTCGTCACTCATGGACGAATCGGTCTGGGCCTGCAAGCTCAAGCATGATAGCTCGTCATATTAGTCGAACGTATTATCAACTTGGAATATCTTACGTACGATCGGGTAATTGGACATTACCTTTCATTTGAACCAAGAAATGAAATCAGGCCTCCCCGCTCCCGCACCCCACGAAAGAAGGGTATCTTGTTCCTACGGGGTAGGATCCCTAGGTTTATGCTAGGATTCACGAACAAATTCCTTGTCCGAACAAGAATCAATGGGGTTGGATGCAGAATTATGACGACGTATGGAAACAAGATCGTTGAGAACTTACTTGATGAACGGCTACACCTCGGTAAGGTTGGTCAACACATATAGCGTGATACTGCGCCACTCTTTAGTTCTCAATATCTTAGCAGTCGATCCACTTGCGCTGCCGAGTTGTCCTTGGAAAAGGATGAGGGTCGATTCATTTTCGCCAGCATTGTAATGAGGGAGTGGATTATGATTGCTAGGAAGGTTTGACTTCTAGTATAGCGTTGTGAAGTTTGCCACCTCCTCCCGCAGGTATGCCTCTGCAATGGAAGCCTCAATTCTGGCTTTATTTGTACATTTCTTGCAAAGAGTCTTTAGACATCTCTCGATCAGATAGCACCAATATGCTGAGATGGGCCCCCCAAATGTGTCTCGGTTGGGAGGTGCACAATCAGATGCTGCATCGGCAAGAAGAAGCCAGGTGGGAAGATCTTCTCAAGCTTATAGAGCAACACGGGTGCCACTTTTCCCAATTCTAGAGCGACGGTCCAAGATATCTCCTTGGCACAAAGCTGGCGGAAGAAATAACTCAACTCTGCCAGCACTTGCTAGACAGGCTCAGGGACGTAGCCTTAGACCATCGCTAGAAGAAGCCGCTCAATCCATATGTGGTAGTCATGACTCTTCATCCCATTGACTCGTAGAGTGCCTAAGTTCACTCCCCTTCTCAGATTCGCTGCATAGCCATCTGAGAACTTCAAGTTCTTGATCCACTATAGTACTTCCCTCCTGTCATCGATTGTCAAGACAAAATTGACCTTAGGCCTTTTTCAGTTCTTGTTTCGGCCACTAGGACGCCACATCTCTTGTTTCATTCTATCGCACAACTCTGCCAGGTCCACTCTAGCCTTAATGTTGTCCTTAGACTTGTCAGTGTCCATGAGAGTTCCCCAAAGTGCATCGGCGATATTTTTTTCAGTGTGCATTACATCAATATTATATGGCAGAAGAAGTTCATCAAAATAGGGGAGCCTAGTCAAGCCGGACTTATGAGTCCACATATGTTCCTCACCATATCCCACAAAACCACCTCCTTCGATGGGCACAAGAGCATCTATCTGAGCATGAACCTCGGCACCACTCTTGAGGTGTGGTTTAGGGTCTCTCACTCTGACACCTTTCGTAAAGTTCTTGATGTCTTGTCTGAATGGATGGTCAGAAGGAAGGAATTGACAATGCTTGTCGAACGATGAATACTTCCACCCTTCTTCAACCAGATGAACCTCGCAGCTTCCTTGCATATTGGGCATGGGAACTTCCCGTGAAGACACCAGGCGCTGAATAACCCATACGCCAGGAAGTCATGCAGGGAGTAGTGGTACCACACATGCATTTTGAAGCTTGTCTTTGTAGTTCGGTCGTGTGTCCATACCCCTTTCTCCCAAGTGTCGATCAATTCATCAATCACAGGCTCCATGAACACACCCATATTACTCCCTGGGTGTTCAGGAATTATCAACGATAAGACCACATTATGACGCTGAAAGGAGACGCCGGGGGGCAGATTCAGGGGGATAACGAACATGGGCCAACATGTGTATGGGGCAGCATCATTCCATAAGGATTGAACCCATCAGTTGCCAGTGCGACACGTACATTACGAACCTCTTCTGCTTTGTCAGGATGTTGTTCATTGAAGTATGTCCATGCTTCAACATCGGCCGGATGTACCATCTTCCTAGGATTGTACCATTTGCCATTTTTGTGTCATGTCATCTGTTTCATGGATTCCTCGGTCATGAAAAGCCGTTGGATCATCGGCACGAACGGAAGGTGCCATAAGACTTTCACGGGGATCATAAGCTGCCTCTTCGGGCCATCACTAGAGCCTACCTCTAGGTACCTAGAGGATTTACACTTCGGACAGTAGTTTGCATCCTTGTGTTCTTTCCTAAATAGGACACACCCCTTCGGACAAACATGTATCTTGTCATATGACATCTTGAGCATACGAAGGAGTTTCTCTACCTCATACAAGTTGGGGGCAGAAGGTGCTTGTCTGGTAGCATGGTGCCAAACACGGCCAACATCTTATCGAAGCCTTCATGACTCAGGTTTAACTCGGCCTTCAACCCCATTACACGACCAATGGCATCCAGCTGAGAAATATGTGTATGGTCGTGAAGAGATTTTTGTGCCGAGTCCAACATTTTGTAGGAAGCCTTTGTGTTTGCCTCCATGTCCTCCTTGTCACGTCCTTCATCGAACTGAGCTTGGTGAGCGTCATCTAGCATGTCTGTTACCCCGGCATCATCATCAAAAGCCTCCAGGCGTGGTCTCACCACCTCCTCTGTGATACGATCGGCTTCGCCGTGGTGGATCCACCGGTAATAGCCTGGCGTATAACCATGGTGCACAAGATGTCTACCCATGGTCTCATAGTTTACCCTTCTCCTGTTGTCACAGTGACTGCAGGGGCAGAAAACTAGAGAATGCCCTTTAGCTGCACCCTGTCCAAATGCATGCTTCAAGAAACCACCTGTCCTCCTCACCCAGTCCATGTTGTAATCGTGCCGGCTCCTTCGGTCCGTGTACATCCACTGACGGTCCTCCATCCTTCCACATATACATCACCGAGTAATGTAACCACCAATTGCGTCTACGTGGTGTTCCTACTGTCTAATAGGTAAGGATAGGTCATAATCCCACCCGCGGATGCATAGTTGAGGTCAGTTTCTATGCTCTGCTCCTATCCGAGATAGAATTTCGGTAGCACCTCCCCGCTGTTCTCCCGATACACATCCTGCAAGGGAGAGTGTGTATCCGGAGAACAACAGGGAGGTGATGCCGAAAGTCTGTCTCGGACTGGAGCGGACCATGGAAACTAACCTCAACTACGCATCCGCGGGCTGTCCAAAAAACGTGGACAATCCGAAAGAGATATGGTCACAGATATGCAAAGGTCTATATACCTTCGACCGTATCTCTTTCGAACGGGAGACGCCTAACTAGGTTACACGAACTACGATCATGATACAGATAGAGGGGTTATACCTAAGGTGCCGGTGAGGTCAGGATAGCGGGGCGGTGGCGAGTCAGTGCAGTGGCGAGGCGGTGCAGTGGCGAGGTGACGGGGTGCAGGCAGACCAGCAACACCGACGAAGATGATCGAGGTCGCCGAGTACCTCCCACGGGTCCTTCTCCTGCAAAAAAGAGCAAAATTGGTTAGTGTCAACCGAAAATATTGGCAGCACCTCCCCTACACGGGGAGGTTCCCAAAACCTGCAAAAACATAGGCACGAAGGCCAACAACCACATATATACCAAACATGGGCACGAAGGCCAACAACCACAAATATACCAACAGGAGCCATGTACTTTAATTCTCTTTCCATGCAGATGAAAGTATTGAAGTAGTACAACAACAACTACTACTAACCCTACAACTACTACTAACACTACTTACTACTAACAACTACTTAACTACTAACACTACTAATACTAAGAACTACTACTACTAACACTACTACTAACTGCTAACTTCTACTACTTACTAACTACTACTAGCTACTACTACTTACTAACCACTACTAGTTACTAACTACTACTATTTACTAACTACTACTACTAACCCTACAACTAACACTACTAACTACTACAACTAACACTACAACTAACACTACAACTAACACTACAACTAACACTACTAACTACTACTACTAACACTACAACTAACTACTACTAACACTACTAACTACTACTACTAACACTACAAGGGTAGGGCATACCTTGGTGGCAAGAACGGCTAGAGCGAGGGCCGGTGATGACAGCGGGGACGACCGCAGTGGCGCGAGGGTCGACGGGCCAAGGCCGACACCTTCCTCTTCTTCCTCCTCCCCCTTCTATTTCTTCCTCTAGCTCCAAACTCCTCCTTCTCCCTCTGGCTAGCCGGCCGCAGGGCACGGCGGGGCGCGGGCCGCGGGCCAAGGAGGCGCCGGCGGTGGCACGGGTGGCCGGGTTGAGGAGCTCGGGGCGGGGCACGGCGGTGCCGCGGGCCACCGGGGCCTTCTCCAGCGGGGAGCCGGGGTGGGGATCCGGGGCGGCGACCGGGGAGCCGGGGCGAGGCGGTGGCGCTGTGGACGAGGTGGGGGCGGCGGCAGCGCTAGGCACGTGGCGGCGGCGCTCGCGGGCAAGGGCGCGCCAGAGGAAGGCGGCCGGCGGAGGCGAGCGCGGGGGCGGCGAGGGCGGCCGGCTACGTGCGGGCACGCCGGAGAAAGGGGCGGCGGCGGGGGGATCTACGGCGGTGGGCCGAAAAAAGGAGAAAGAAGCATTTTCCTAGATTTATTCTAGGGTTTAATGGCGCTATGTTTTCAGTGGTAGGCGACATCCCCGTAGACAGCGAGTTGTCTGTAGTGACTTCGTGAATCTCGAGATCTGTTGGCTCAGTCTTTCGGAGATGCTCATAGGGGTGGAGTTTGCGTACGTATATTTATAGGGGTGAGTGTGCGTGCGTGATGGATGTTGGCATTGTATTGTGTTCGCACCAATTGACAGTGACTCTTCACACACGCAAACTACTTGGACTTCAGCTATATCCAGTATTTTTCTTTTTCTTTTTCTTTTTCTTTTTTTGAGAGGAGCTCTCCGCGCTTGCCACACGATATCGATCCAGTATATAGGCCGGGGTACAGTCGATTAGGCCGACATTCCGATTGATCCCTCGGTCTGGGCCCATCAGTCACCCTTTCCTCCAGAGCATTCCCGGCCTTTCTTCTCTTCTGTGTTTCAACATCTACAGCATCTACAGCAGATAGCTAACAGGGTCTGTGTTTCAAAAAAAAAACTAAATGGGGCGTGAGCAGGGTTCGTTCGTCAATGTCCGCGGACCACTTACTTTGGTGGCATTGTGCACGGCATGCACCGCGTCATGCCGCTAGCTAGATACTGAACTACGACCAGTACATCTCCGGCATAAACTTCTCCCGACCACCGTCACCACCGAACGCCATGCTCGAGGCGGGTCTCGCCAGGGCGCTCGCCGAGTTCCGCGAGTGTGCCGGGCGGCTCAGCGTGCACCGTGATGGCGGCGGTAAACCGCGTGATCCTCCTCCTCAACGATGCAGGTGCGCGGTTCGTTGAGACGATGGCAGACTATTAATGTCAATGATGGGTGTATTGTCACTAAAATGATGCCTTAAAATTGCTGTCTCAAGCAAACTTAAACGAAATATATGTGGAAAATGACAGCTCGTTTTATTTTTGCATGCCCCACCGCGTGGACCCCACGCTGCCCGCACTACCATTGTGCACACTTTGTTTCTCTTGATGACTGCTGCTCGTGCATACCGGAAATCAATGTTTGGTCCCAGTCACATGCCCCTGCCTACGGATGCACGCGTGGAGGCGTCTGTCGGCCTCAGGCGCCCGCATAGGGAACCCACGGTGGCGCCCTGGCCGGCGCAGCAGCAAGCGGTTGCAGTAGGCCGTTGTCCGTCAGCCACTGGCGTCATTGCAATATGTGTTCCCCCTATCTACTTCTGAAACATCCAGATGAAACACTTGCAACATACGTCTGAAAAACAGATGAAACACTTTGAAACATACGCTTGAAACCTGCGTGTATAGATATAGCAGCATATGCAATATCTAGATCTACTTTTGCAACATCCAGATGAAATACTTGCAACATACGTCTGAAACATCCGAAACACTTGAAACATGCATGTATAACCATAGCAACATATGCAACTTCTAGATGAAAGACTTGAAACATACGTCTGAACACCTGAAATACTTGAAACATAGGCTTGCACCATGCTATATAATCATTGCAACATATGCAACATCCCATATCTACTTTTCCAACATATAGATGAAACAAACATAAGTCTGAAACGTCTGAAACACTTGAAACACGATGTCACAGGTGGCTGCGGCCTACCTAGTGGGGATCGGGCGAGCGAGGAAGCGGATTTGGCGCAGTGGAGAAAGAGGGGAAGGTCAATTGGTCACTGCTCCTGGCGCGAGTTTCTGTCGGAGGGGGACCAAAGTGGCGGGGCGAGCGCGATGGAGAATGATAGTCGTGCAATTGTCGATGAGTGTGGTGAAGAGGGAGGAAGGCAGCCGGCGGCCCTCGGATGCGGCGGAGATGGAGGATAGAGGCCTCCGGCGCTCAGATGCGGTGGAGATGGAGGATGGAGACCGCTAGTCGAGCGGCCGTGGTGGAGAACGTCGCGGCAAGGCGGTCGCGGTCGACCACGCTACGATGGTGTGGACGCCACGGCGAGTGGAGAGTGACTTTTCTGGGCGAACACAGCAACCGAGCGAAAAAACACGAAGACGAGCGCAGGACAGTGATGTTGGGCCGTTCGGAATGTCATGGCCCACGCCAGCGTGAGCGTCCGTATGATCTGACGAACCCGTGTGAGTATTACCGTAATGATAATAGATGAGTGTTTTATATTTGACCTCTGTAGTATAACGTGGATACTCCAGGAGTAACAGCAGGGCTCTTCCAGGAGTTTTTCTCAAAATAATTTCCAAACCAAGACGACAAGAAGAAACGCCAAGCTGCGCAAAGAACCAACAAATGCTCTGGTATCCTGAAGAGGATCCTAGAAAGCGCTTAAAGCCGTGCGCTGGCCATGGTCGGCGTCGTCGGAAAGGAGTAGCAGCACCTCATGAAGGCGTCCATGTGGCGGATAAACAGAGGCACGTAAGCGTCAACACTCCCATCTCCCTGGAACGACCTCAGGATGTAGATGGCGCCGTCCACCGGCGCATGACCGTACCCGGGCCTGAAGAAGAATGGCGGGCCACAGCCGAAGTCCAGCTTGTGGAACGGGATCGCTAGCAGGCAGTCGACGTCGATGTCCGTGCACAGCGGGACCTCTGCCGCGTCGGCCGTCGGCACCAGCTGCTCCTTCTCCACCGCCCCGGAGCTTGCGAAATCGATGAACGATCTGAAGTAGGCGTCGTCGATCCGGGCAACTTCCCGGGAGATGAGCTCCACGGCGTACCGCAGAGGCCGGCCCAGCAGCTCTCGAGCCGTGGTCGCCGGCCGTGCCCAGAGCACGACGCTGCCGGTGTATCCCTCCGGCACCCGTGGCCGGACCATCCGGGCTCTCCCGTTCACGGCGATGCGGATCCTGGTAGCCTCGCGCCCGTAGAGCCCGCGCGCCTCCGTGATGCATCGCCAGAGGTGCGCCGCCACGCACTGCAGCGTGGTATACGGCCGGGGAGCGCCGCCGTGTGACGCACGCGACTTCAGCTCCGTAATCCACTCCCGGCTGAAGTGCACCCTGTGTACCACCACCTCGTCGTCGGCGCGGACGACGACACCACCCTCGCTCCCCGGCCTCTCGCCACGAGGTTTGAACTCGGCGCCGCGGTGCTCGAACTTGATCCGCGGCGGCGGCGTCGGCGAGTTCCGTCGTCGGGCGAAGAGCGACGTCCGGTCGTGCACCCGGACAGGGTCGATCTGTCGATGGCGACGCCGCGAGTGACCTGGCCCCACGCGACCATGAAGTTCCACATGGCAGGACCGTCGGCCACCTTGTGATTCATGGTGAAGCCGAGGACGAGGGAGCCGCACCGGAACCGCGTGGCCTGGACCAGCAGCAGCTCCTCGACACCGTCGCAGCTCGGGTACAGGCTCAGCACCTTGGGCCCCGTAGTCAGCAGCACGACGGTGCTGCCGCCGAACTCGACGTCGGCCGTCGCCTCGCCGAACCGTGCGCCAGCGTCGTTGAGCAGGATGGCAGGATTGCCGCTGGCATCCACGCCAAGCCGCCCTGCCCACTCGCGGTACTCGGCCAGCGTCTTGGCGAGCGCCGCCTCCAGGCTCCAGGACGGCGTTGGGCGGTGCCGGCGGGTGGAAGGCGTAAACGTAGAAGATGTATTCATCGTAGTTCACCTTGTCAAACACGCTGAGCGGGACGACGGCGGCCGAGGCACTATTGCCTCCGCCGTAGTCAGGCTTCACGGGCTTGGACGAGTGCACGGTGATTTCCATTGGAAATTTCAGAATAATCATCCTGAGCTCAATATTAAATAAGCTTAGCCTGCTCCTGGCTACATATATATAGGCCTGGTTTAGTTCCTCCCCTAAAGTTTAGTCTCTATCACATCGTATGTTTGGACACATGCATAAAGTATTAAATATAGATAAAAATAATTAATTGCACAGATTACGACTACTGTAAGATGATTTTTTTAAGCCTAATTAGTCTATGATTTGACAATGTGTGTGCTACAGTAAAGCTACATCAAACATACGCTATTGATGGATTAATTAGGCTTAATAAATTCATCTCGCGGATTCCTGAAGACTTTTGTAATTTATTTTATTATTACTATCCAAACATTCTCATGTGAGGGCAGTCCCGGTGGTAGAAACTATGCATGGTTTCCATAACGGCCACATCAGCAACAAACCATTTATAGAAATCATCTCATCCAGTGACAGTTTCTTGGCATAATAAATGTGATTTTTTTTATTCTTTTTCTGTCCCAACTCCATCGTCTTCGTCCTGAGCACTGCGTGAGCTCATGCTCACCATGGAGGAGCCTGTGCGGACGACATGCTTCCTCCTGAGCATCAGGTGAGTTTTTTTGCTTTCTTTCTCGCCATGGAGGGTCGCGTGCATGGGTGAGCAAGGACTGCACGCAAGCGCGGGGCCGGCGGCTTGAGTGAGCGTGGCCAGCACGGCGGCGCGAGTGAGCGCAGCCAGCGAACGAGCACGGCCAGCACGGCGGTGCGGGCAAGGGCAGCCGGCGCAAGCGAGCGGGAGCGTGCGTGGATGGCAAGCGAGCGCAGCAGGCAGAAGTCCCATCGCGGGCGAGTGTGGACAGCAAGCTTGCGCGGCACCACGGACCGGAAGCGCGGCCAGCACGGCCGGCGAGCGTGGCCGGAGCGACGGCGCGGGCGCGTGGCTCGCGCAGACCGGGGCGCAGCCTGCTCGGCGGCGCGGCCAGAGTGGACGGCGAGCATGGAGGCGCGGCCAGCACGGCCGGCGAGGCGGCGAGTGCGGTCAGAGCGACGGCGCGGGCGCGTGGCTTGCGGGGACCGGGAGCGCAGCCTGCGCGGCGGCACGGCCAGCAGGGACAGCGAGCGTGGAGGTGCGGGCGCGTGGCTTGCGCGGACCGGGAGCACAGCCAGCGCGGCGGCATGGCCAGCACGGACGGCGGGCGCTGTGGTGCGGCCTGGGCGGAGCTGCGGGCACACGGACAGGCAGCAAGCCAGTGCGGCAGCACTGCCTGGGCAGGCGACGATCGTGGCCTGCCTGCGAGCACGGCCTGCTGTGCTATCACGTTTTCTCGCTAGAAACCGGTAGTTTCTTCCCAACGGCAAAGTTGCGATTTCTTCGTGCCTCGTTTCACGAGTAGACGTGGTTTCTCCGGTAAGAAACGGTTTCATTAGATTTCCCTCTCTTTCCTCATTAATTAGACTCTTTCCTCATTAATTAGACAGCCACGTCACTCTTTTGCTGAGTTGGCACTATATTTAATAGAGATAGAAACTATCATTAATATTTCATTGGGGACTGCTCTGACACCCCATGTAACACCCAATATGACACCCCTAAATTTTAGCCCCCTCATTTAAACACCACCATAGATGGTCAAATGGTCTAGTCTTAATGGATGGTCCTAAGCCCAACCATAAAAAGCACGGCAATAGCATGGCCTAGCCTGATGACCAGTGGCGGATCCAGCAATCAAACCCTGTGGGGCCAGTTAGTAGACACTGTGGGCCCAAGCCATATAAGCTACAGTAAAATTCTACTAGTTTCATCAAAACCTGTGGGGCCAGGTGGCCCCACAGGTTTAGCCTGCATCCGCCACTGCTGATGACCATAGTACTAGTTTGGCCTAGCCTAAATTATAGTGTCATGCCTGCGCTACCTCTCATGGTGCCAGTCCAGACATGGCACAATTATGGACTAGGCACGAAGATAAGGTGGAATGGGATGGTCCTGTCTCGAACCCATTTCTGTTTGGTTGAGGAGAGACTGGACCAACTCATTTTCTGTTTGGCGTAGAGACACCAAAGAGTAGGATGAGACAACGACGTAATGGACTCAACTGTCACATGAGACAATGCCTACCCTCCCATCCCACCTGGGATGACTCTGTCCCTTAGTGTTTTGGGGCATAGTCATCTCACATCTAGGGGAATATTCCCATCTGGGATGTCGTTGACTCTGGTGACTTTGAACCAAACACCACTATAACTGAGTCTGTCCTATCCCATCTGGTCTCTCCAACCAAACACTACCTTACAGTAGTTGGATTGACTTGGGATAGACCAAGACCATTGGATGCATAGAGAACAATGTATATAAATGCTCCCTCTCATGAAACAGTGTCGTGAGGGTCCGGCTTCAAGGTCCGTTGTCATCTCGAGCACTCCCATGTGAACTCGGCGGTGCTCACCTTTGCCTTGACCATTGAATCATGCATTGTTTTTTTAGAACACGTCCATTGACGCATTTCATTATGAGGGAAAAAAGGACAAAAGAACGGCTTACACGACGCAGCTCTGAGAGATTCCATAGTGCAGATGAATCACGCATTGTTGTGACTATTCCTAGTGAAACATGTCGGCAATGGTTGTCTCTGGGCTCATGGCAGAAGGTGTCCCCTCTACCTTGCAGCATCATCATCTCGGCTACCACCACCGCACATCACCGTACTGTTCTAAACCCCTCCCTCTAGAGAGAAGGTACACCTCCTCCCCAAGAGCAACCGCAATGTGTTCAAAAAGCAAATCCTAGGACTCAAAATATTTCATTCAGTCTAGCTGAAACATCGTGCAACTAGTCCATATAGTAGTCTATAGCAAAAGATACCCATAAGGCTATGAGCTACCCATAAGGAATAAAACAATATTAGTGGAAAGAGGAAAGGAATTGATGGGTGGACGGTTGTGCTTTTGGATGAATTCTTTTTGTGTTAGTGGGATCATTCTTTAGTATTTAGGCTACAACATTGTGGTAACAACAATAGCTAAAGCCTACTAACAAAAAGTCTATCATTATGGACTACTCATTACAAATACATTGTGGTTGCCCTAAATCTACCTCAAATCCTAAAGCCCCAACCCCTAACCCTAAAAGCATGCTAGAGCTTATCTGGGTTGGGGAAAACATGGTCACGTGGCATCACCTCATTAGCCAAAAAAAATTGGGTGTAGGAAGAAAAACGGTACACCCAATATAGGCTTTTTTTTTTTTGTTGTTGTTCTAGAAATAAAATCTCCTATACTTGTTTGAATCTACTGGTATCGACACATGTATATATTTGCGTCGGTTCTCTAAACCTACCGTTATGTATAGATGCAATGCAACAAACAGATCCAACAAGACAGCGGGCCCTTGTACAGGACAGTATAACATTACAAGAAAATAAGTTTCAAAAAAAACATTACAAGAAAATACATGCAACAACAAGACAGCGGGCCCTTGTACAGGTACAATTCACGCATGGATGCAAATGCATGCAACATCTTGCTGAAGACTCGTTTTGTTGCCAGTTGCCACTCAACTGGTCGCCCAAATTAAACATGCACCTAAACACTTTCGTCAGCTAGCCATCGGCTGCAGAGAGTAGCAGCACTTCTTGAACGCGTCAATGGTGCGGTTGAACAGAGGCACGTAGGCGTCCACTCTTCCGTCACCCTCGAAGGACTGCAAGACGTAGATGAAGCCGTCAACCGGGACGGTACTGTAGCCCGGCACGAAGAAGAACGGCCGGGCACCGCCGAAGTCCATCTCGTAGAACGGGATCCCTAGCAGGTTGTCCACCTCGACGTTCGGGCTCAGCGCCTCAGCGTGAGCTCCAGCGAGTCCGCCGTCGGCACCAGCTGCTCTCTCTCCACCGCCCCCGAGCCGGCGAAGTCGATGAACGACCTGAAGTAGGCGTCGTTGATCCGGGCAACTTCGTGGGAGATGAGCTCCACGGTTTCCCGGATTGGCTGTTGCACCAGCTCCCGCGCCGTGGGCGTCGGCCACGCCCAGAGCACGGCGTTGCCGGTGTACCCGAAGGGCACCCTTGGGTTCTTCATCCGCGACCGCCCGTTCACGGCGATGCGCATCCTGGTGACCACGTCCCCGTTGAGCCCGTGCGCCGCGGTGATGCATCGCCAGAGGTGCGCCGCCACACACTGCAGGGTGGTGTAGGGTCTCGCAGCGGCAGCACGCACCCTCTTATGCGGCCTGCGACTTCAGATCCATGATCCACTCCTTGCTGAAGTGCACCCTATGTATCACCACCAAGGTTTTGGGATTCGTTTTGAAAAAAAAATTCGGTTCCAACCGAATTGGACGAATTTCGGGAAAATTCGGATGAATTTCTGACTCAATTCAGTGAATTTTCGGAATGTAAAGCATAAAATTCGTTTTGGACCTCACCGAAATGGACGAATTTCGCCGAAATTCAGACTAATTCGGTCAAATCCTAGAACCTGATCACCACCTCGTCGCCAGTGGCGTGGGCAATGTCGCTGCTTCCCGACGCCTCGCCGCCGTGAGGCTTGAATTCATTGCCGCGGTGGTCGAACTCGACCAACGGCGGATCCCACGGCGCGAAGAGGGATGACCGGTCGTGCCGCTGCACAGGGACGATGGGGTCGATGCCGACGCCGCGAGTGGCCGTGGCCTGGCCCCAGGCGAAGAGGAAAGCCCAGATGGCGTGCCCGTCGGCGACTCGGTGATGCATGCTGACGCCGACGATGATGGAGCCGCACCGGAACCGCGTCACCTGCGCTAGGAGCAGCTCCTTGGCGCCGTCCTCGCAGCTCGGGTACAGGCTCAGCAGGTTGGCACCCGTAGTCAGCTCCAGGACGACGCTGCTGCTGAGCTCGGCGTCGGCCGTCGCCTCGACGTACCGTGCGCCGGCGTCGTTGAGCATGATCGCATGGTTGCCGGTGCCGTCCACGCCGAGCCGCCCGGCCCACTCGCGGTACTCGGCCAGCGCCGTGGCCAGCCCGGCCTCGAGGACGTCGTTGGGCGGCGCGGGCGGGTGGAAGGCGCATACGCCGGTGATGTACTCGTCGTAGCTCACCTTGTCAAACACACTGAGCTGGACGACTTCAGCGGAGGCGCCGACAGCGCCACTGTTGCTGCGGTCACCGTAGCCAGGCTTCACGGACTTGGACGAGTGCACGGTGATCTCCATTATTGCCTATACGCGAGCTCACTCCTGGTGCTAATTAACTTGCGAGGGTATTTGATATTTTTTATTAGGCCTTAGATGGAAAGAACGTGCTTGGCTTTTGATTTATTAGCAAGTTCTGGGCCACTGGGTGGCGCAGAAGGATGAATACCGCTAGTCACTGACACTCAAACAAAGAAACGGTCATGCTCGCGCCTCGACGTCCGATGGGATTGAATCCCATCACTACCGGAATCTGGCTCTTTGCCGAGTACCAAGTGGTTTGCCGAGTGTTTTTTTCGGACACTCGGCAAAGAAGCTTTTTTGTCGAGTGTTTTTTTTTGACACTCGGCAAAGAGTTTCTTTGCCAAGTGTTTTTTTTTTGCACTAGGCATAGAAAAATTCAAAGCATATTTTGAAGCAGTAAATTAATTTAAATAAAAAAAAATTCAACTACAAAGTTGTATAACTCATCAAGATGTACAATGTTTGTTTTGGTCATTTCTTCATATGCCAAAGTGAAAGTAAATTTGTTCACAAATCTTACATATCTCTCTTGTAGTTTATCAAACTACGAGATATATAAGATTTGTAAACAATGTTAGAACGGCCATGTTGGATGAATAGATGACCAAACAACTAAAATAAATTTTATAGATCTTGAAAAGTTATAAAACTTTATAGTTGGCAACTTTTTGATTTGAAATCATCTTGTCATGCAAAACTGCGTTTGAATTTCAAAAATTTAAAATTTGAATTTTACAAACGACCTCGGATGGAAAAACAACCAAAATAAACTTTGTAAATCTTGAAAAGTTATGAAACATTGTAGTTGGCAATTTTTTGATTTGAAATCATCTTGTCATGCAAAACTGTATTTGAATTTTAAAATTTTGAAATTCAAATTTTGTAAACGACCTCGGATGGAAAAACTTCCTAGACAAAAAGTGTAGATCTTAAAAAGTTATGAAACTCTGTAGTTGGCAACTTTTTGATTTGAAATCATCTTGTCATGCAAAATTGCGTTTGAATTTAAAAAATTTAAAATTTGAATTTTTCAAACGACCTCGAATGGAAAAACAACCAAAATAAACTTTGTAGATCTCAAAAAGTTATGAAACATTGTAGGTGGAAACTTTTTGATTTGAAATCATCTTGTCATGCAAAACTGTGTTTGAATTTTAAAATTTTGAAATTCAAATTTTATAAATGACCTCGGATGGAAAAACTTCCTAAACAAAAAGTGTAGATCTCAAAAAGTTATGAAACTTTGTAGTTGATAACTTTTTGATTTGAATTCATTTAGGACCTCAAACAAGTAATTTACACTCGGTTTAGTATAATATATGGGGAACCAAAACTATATCTAACATATGTGAGTGTGTAGTGCATTGGTTAGATGAGGTACTGCGAGGGAGAGGTCGCGGGTTCGAATCCTGTCGTCCGCATAGCCGTGAATTTTGCGCGAAGAATGTTGCGACTTGTGACAAAAAAACACTCACATGCATAGCCGCGAATTTTGCGTTGGCCGGTGGGGGCCTCCCCCGATTAAAAAATCCTAATTTTTTCAGGTTTTTTCGGTTCAAACTTTGTCGAGTGTCAGACACTCGAGTGCCCAACAAAAAACACTCGGCAAAGACGGCTTTGCCAACTATTTTTTTACCGAGTGGTCTTTGCCAAGTGTTACACTCGGCAAAGCCTTTGCCGAGTGCAATTGGGGCTTTGCCGAGTGCCCCAGCCCAGGCACTCGTCAAAGCGCCCGATTCCGGTAGTGCATCGGATGCCCTCCATCAGCACGGCCCCGCACCAGCCCCCGCACCCATATAGAAAAAGAAGAAGAAAAACACATCCTGCATCGCCCCCGTCCGCACGACCCCACATCACCCCGTCTGCCCGAATAGAAGAAGAAGAAAAGCACAGCTCCGCACCGCCCCCACACGCACGGTAGAAGTGGATCGAACCCGTCCTGGCCCTCACGAGCACGGGATCCGCCCCCTCTGCCAACCTTGCCGGCCCCCTGCACCTTCACCCGCTGCCGGCTCGCCCCCACAGCCCGACCCTAGCTTGCCACCCTCCCTTTGCCACTGCAATAGTAGGATGCAACATCGATCAAGACCTAATGTAACAACCGAAGAAAACCATTGCAACATTCAAACTAGACCTAATGCAACAAACGAAGAAAACTATTGTAACATCAACCCAGATCTAATGCAACAAACGAAGAAAACCATTGCAACATCAACCCAGAGAGCTCACCGGAACCCTAGCCTACTGCAACATCAACCGAGACCTAATGCAACAAACGAACAAAACCATTGCAACATCAACAAAGACCTAATGCAACAAATGAAGAAAATCATTGCAACATCAACCTAGACCTAATGCAACAAATGGAGAAAACCATTGCAACATGGTGAGGAGCTGAACCCCAGAGAGCTCACCGGAACCCTAGCCACCACCACATCCCACAGATCCAGAGGGAGGAGGACTAGGGGAGGAGGAGGTGGTGGAGGAGCAGATCCAGAGGAGGAGGGAAGGGGAGAGAGGCCTCGGATTCAAATCTCTCCCCACCTACCTCGTCGGAGCCATGCCGTCGTCGTCGTCATCTCCAGATGCATGGAGGTGAGAGAGCGAGGGAGAGAGAGCAGGGAGGGAGGGAGGCGCGCTCTCCTCTCCGGAAGCCGCCGCTGTCGTCCCCACTCCGGTGGCATAGAGGCATGCGGAGGTCGCTACGGAGGGAGGGAGGGAGGGAGGGGTGCTCGCTAGCCATCATGGCGTGGAGAACGCATCGGCGAGCAGCCTAGGCGGGCGTGGCACCAGTGAGCCGAGCGGGGGCACGCGTGCTCGGGCGAGCGGTGCCGCGGCGGCGAGCGACGGAGAATGGAGCAGGCATCGCCCGAGTGGGCTGCGAAGAGGAGAAAAAGGAAAGAAGATAAGGCAACGAGTGGAGTGGAGGAGCGTGCGCCACGTCCGTCCGGGCAGTAAGACACGCGTCGGACGCCCCATGTCAAGTATTTCCGATAAAGAAAACATATTTTTTTTATCCGGTACAACTTGACACACACAACCCACACACTTCACACTCACATCACACGCGCACACACACGTGTGCGTCTGTACACACGCAAAGAAGAGATTGGGAGGCACATCGCCTCCAGTGCATGGGAAACGCGCAGTACCACCGAACGCACAAGCGTGCGTGTATCCTAAAATTTCTGAAAAAATTCCAGAAAAAGGTACGGTCACTAGGGTTTGAACCCCGGTGGGTAGCGTCCCACAACGCTACCACTGGACCACAGGCCCATTCGCAAGAAAACATGAATTGGCCGACCTTGAGAAAATGTCTGCCCCCAACCCCATCTTTAGTTGCTCCCGTGCTCACGCACACAAGGGTTACCTACTATGATTAGAGTATACCGAATTGATACCCGGATGGTTAAGATTTTTCGGATAGTTTATATAGGATTTATCTTTTTCCAAAGTTCCTTGCGAGTATTAATGCACGCTGAGGTGTAGAAAACATGGTCCTATTTCAATATATTTACTCATGTTTTCTAGTGCTTTGGTGATTACAAACCAATCAACTAGGACTATTGTGCCAAAGTGTGTTAGACAGACTTGCACGTGTCCTAAGGAACAAGGCCAAAGAAGAACGATTAAGATCTAAGGATCAGTTGAACATATAGTTGCACTACCAGAAAATGGAGATTTCGTGAGGGAATAGTTTTTCATAAGAGTTAAAAACACACTCATGAAAATAATCTTTTTCATGAGGGTGATGTAAATCTCTCCGTGAAAACTTATTTTCTTGAGAGTGCTCCACACGCAGTCATGAAATCAGCTATTTTCATGAGAGTATTGCATACTCCCTCATGAAAATGACCATATCACCACGAAATTATCTATTTTCATGAGGGTGACAGTTTTCATGAGAGTCAACTTGCACCGCCAGGAAATATGGGTTGCTCAGTAGAAAAATAAATGCTTAAATACTGCAAATTCAAGAACATGAATAAAAGTTTTTCTCCTTTTAATCTGCAGCGATTTTCTTGTAACTAGTATTTTTCCCTTATGCTTACTCCAAATGATATGTTTCTTTTTCCTAGTTTTTTTTTCTAAAATCATGATCTACCGATTGACAATATTTGTTTGGATACCAATTATTGTTTCTTGGTTCTTTTGCATATGGCTTGTTTTCCATTCATGTATATAGAGAAATCACCTTGTGAAACAACCTTTAAAAAACATCTTTTGTACTCCAAAATTTTTCTGCATACAATAGGCTACATACATTCTGCAAACGCTCATGAAATCCATTTCATAATGGTGACTCTCACAAAAGAGCGAACTCCCACGAAATCCATTTCGTGACGGTGACTCTCACGAAATGCCACAAAAAACATCATGAAAACACCTATGCAAACTGGCAACAACATTGTTTTCATGAGGGTGGCCGTCACGAACTCCCACCAGAAAAATAATTGGTGACAGTGAATTCTCATGAAATTGCTATTTTCGTGGGTTCAATACCTTGGGGGTTAATGCGTGACAGTGTACCGTCACCCATTATTTCTATGAGAGTAAAACCATATTTCGTGACATGTTTTGTACTCTCATGATATCTCTGGTTTCTGGTAGTGTTGGCACCAGTTGGATGCCTTGTTAGATTATCCTATCCAGTGAAGAGCATTTGTGCCTATCGGATCATATGGTTGGTTGTTAATGCAACCCGTAGGTATAATGGTTAGTCACATTTTAAGAGTGTTGTAGTCCCTTGAAGTTGTATGAAGCTAGTGCAATACTTTAGAATACTCCATACACCATGCAAGAGATTAGTGGTCATATCCAAGGTTTTCGTGGGAAGAGGAGACGCTTCCTTGGTGGAGAAGCTCCATAGTGAACCACACCATTGTAATTAGGAGAGTCAATTGGCATGTGATCAGCCTAAGTCATTTGCAGCACTAGTCTTAGTTGATGAAATCCTTTGTGGCTAGCCCAACACTCCATGACTAGGGAACACTTGGTGATAGAGAGAGCATATCCTTTGTGGAGCTCCAATATGGATCAGGGGTTGCACTTTGTCAACCAACTTAACATGATACATCTTGTGTAATGGGAGTTTGTCCTTCCTCTCTTACGCTTTACTTACCGCATTTATACTTCTGCTTGTTTGCCATTATGTTTCCTAGAGTAGCTTAATTAGGCTAGTTGATAGGATTGGTTATATGCTGCTAAAATCTTTGTGGGAGTAAGTAGAGACACTAGATAATTAAACTCATTGTTACTCATCTTGCTAGATTTTTGTTTTGTTTATCTAGTGTGGAATCAAGTCAGAGCTCTAGGTTCAAAAAAGTTTTAGTGACCTAGTTCATCTACTCCCCATTTTGGGTCAGATACCCACAGTATCTAGAGCCTTTCATGAGGCTTTGTAGGGTCTTTCTCCGATTAAGGGGGATGGTTTGGTATGGATCCAGGATTGGCTCCTACTCTAGCTCCTCTAGGAGCTATACAAAAACTACAATGTACAAAACGACTTTAGCAGTGAAGTTTTAGAGGGGTTGGACCATTTTACACTAGGGAAGGAGGACCTAGGATTTGTGGTTTTTTTGGAGAAGCAACAGCTAGAGCCATTTTTAGAGGAGCTAGAGCCCTATCAAATAGGCTTTAATAATATTAGTAAGATATCAATAATGCAGCAAAAATACCATTTAGGCTCAAAACATTTATTATGAGACATCTAAGTGTTCTAGACATGGGTGCACAATGATTATACTGTACTCCCACAGTTTTAGATATATATGATACTGTCGGGTTTTTTTTATTCGTTTGACTAGTCATCTTTTCTTAATTCTTAATACGTGTTCAAATAGACAAACATAAATGCATGGTTAAAGTAATTTTTGATGACAATCTAGCAGTTCTCTTTTCACTTTACTCACTAAGTATGTAACTGAATAAATATTGTTAGTCAAAGTTTGAGAAGTCAATAGTGTCAAGAGAGAAACCACTTGACAATTGCCATGTGACTGATTCCGTTACAACCCTTATTACCATCAGATATTCAGATCCTATGTAGTAACATGGAGGAATGCGACTCTTCCAAATGAACTTCACTATCTGAAGGGATACAGTCATACAGACCTCACCAAGAGATACAAACATTTCGACAATAGACACCTTTTCAATCACCACAAATAGATGGCCTGCAAGCTTCGTTCATTTAATTCATTCTACACAAATTGAAGTTCCTTGCCAATTACCACGTTGTATCCTAGTGTATGGACCCTCCTGGTAGTCCCTTTTTTTTTGCGAAGCTATGGTTGTTGTATACTATGAACAAAGTGTCAAGTGTGGTTATATTTCCATTCATGGACACAAGGATTAGAATAACACACCTTATCATTTCCTAGTATACAACCGTAACTCTGTAAGATACACAAAACAGCTAGCTTTCCCATTGTGTAAACTACTCTGAACTAAATCAGCTGCTAGCTAGATGATTGATCGCCTAGCCTTCCATTGTTTATTGAAATCCTATAGACTAGCATTTGCATCAACAAGACGTTATGATATTTTAGGAAGCATATGGCCAATTGACATTGGGGAAAAGATGAGAAAACAGTTAACTAAAGAGAATATTTATTGAATAAAATCAAATTTAAAAGCTACAACTCCAAAAGTAGACACTATGCAAACTTTAATACATCAATTCGGGCAAAAAGCTATGTTAAGTGCATAAAGCTTCATGATCTTGCAACATTCATAGGTAGTTAATATAGCTTCAAATGTCATAAAATTAAATCTCCTAGATTTGTGATTTTATTATTTGCGTGTTAAAATTATGTGTATTCATGAAACAATTTGTCAAATTTACAAAGATTCTAAATGTATTTATGATTTCTTAATTACTTAATTAATTCTCACTACTCTAGAACTAGTTTGTAGAGGCGGGAAAAAGGATTTGCATAGACACGTGGGATGTTGATTAATAGAGGTGGCCTCAAATGCCCACTTCTGTATATAATTTTGAAATTTAAGAAAAAAGGCCCGGTGAGCCTATCGAGGACCACCAAGTCTGCCAAAGATTGAGCCCAAACCATGCTGCCACTCCCAATGGGTAATCAACTAAGTCATCACCCAAGCATGTCCTCGATGTTATTCGAGTGCTAGCTTCCCAACCGCTGAGTCTATTGTTGAGGCACCTACTTCCACGCTGTCAGCGACGAGATCGAACCAAATGCATTCCATTTAGATAGGAGAGAGAGAGATAGAGAGAGAGAGAGATGATGGGCGGAGTCACCATTCGTGGCGACTACCTCACGATTCATTGGATTGGAGGTTGTGTGCACATGATCCAGCCACCACTCACTGGATCAGGTCGTTGTGTTGTTGTAGGGATCAAACTAGCATTAGGAGTATTGCAGGGGTAGGTCGGCCTCGACCCTTCTGCCGGTAGGGAGGAAGGGCATTGCCCCGTGTGGTGGGTAGGGATGGAGAAGCTAGAAGGGAGTGGTGCCGGCAGTGCCATGGATGGAGGGAGAAGGGAGAAGCGCCATGTAGCGTTAGTGGAAAGAGAAATACAGACAAGTAGGTTGGGGATAAGGAGGGGAGAGAAGTGTGGCCGGGTGGGGTTGGGAGATACCCAAGTGGCTAGGGTTTCCCCTATTATACACTCTGAGGCTGGTAATGGGTCGAGACGGTCCTCATAACTGGTAGCAGGCTAAAATCAAGGAATAGCCAGCTAAAATAGCCTCATGGTTGGCTTTAGAGCAACTCCAAGAGATTTGGTAAATGTATTTGTGAAGCCATTTATAGCTATTGTGTGGTCCAAAAAAGCATTCCAACAGTCAGTCTATATATTGTTTTCCATTTTCCCAGCTGAGTATCCCGCCATCCTCGCTGGCCATATTTACCTAGCCAAGTCATGCTTGCTATTTGTTGTCTGGCCAATCAGGAGGTGGAGGAAGGCAGGAAGCCTATCGGATCTCTGTGAAAAAATCTGATGATGTGGCAGTTTTAAATATGGACAAGAGAATTTAGCTAGGCTATTGTAAAACTCTACCTTTTAGATTGACTTTCTATTTTACATAATAGCTAAATCTTACAATTTAGCATCTACTTTTACCTAGTCTCTTAGAGTTGCTCTTATATGGCCAGGTAGCACTCGTGGTTGGCTTTATATGGCCAGCTAAAATCAAGGAATAGCCAACTTCCTATTTTACAAAACCAAATAGCACATCAGTTGGAGCCACTTTTTGCTATACAAATTCTAAAATAGCCTCCAAAACAAGAATAGCCGAGTTGTTGGAGTTGCTATACTGATTGGGTTTATGAGTAATATAAGTTAGACCAATATATAATTATAATGGAAACAAAACGAAGCCTGTAGGTGTGAGATTGAAACCAAGTGATTTTTAGGTAGGTTATATGTAAACATATGGCTTCTAGGGATTCATTCACCCATTTTATTTACTAGCAAATATGCCCGTGCGATACACGAGAGTAAAAAAAAACTATCAAATGTCGATAAGAAACAATGACGAAAATGATACATACCTATTTATGTTTTTATCCTTTTTATAAAATTTAAAATCTATAATTTATTCTATGACGACAACATTGGCAACAACATAGTAATGTTCTATTAAGCTTGTATCGAGTTAAAATACAACTTTGATAGATTTTTATCCTCTTACAAAGCATAGAAATATTTAGATGTTAATATATCATAATTTTAATTTTTATATACTTATCTATGTATTGCTATAGTTAAATATCAAGTTCCGTAAGTTTTGAATAAAGACCCATAAAAATACATAATTCTAATTTATCATTGTATGCCATCAGGCTCTATCCCTTTCCCTCTTGGAAAGAAAAAAACTATTGTTGGCTCTTTAATTAATTATAGGTAAAAAATAAATGATAAAGATAATATTATAGATATGAATATAAATCCACATCCTCATATGACTGGGAGGCGCTACAGAATCCTTTTCTCATTTTCCTGTCAACTCCTTCCATCATCCGCATGCTTGTATGACGAAGGGGATGCTGCCTTCCATCATCCGCATGCTTGTATGACTAAGGGGATGGTTACGGAATCCATCCTTTTGCCGTGTGCTATCGAGTCCTTGTATCTCCCGGCTCCGTTCTATGCGATGCCTACACGTGTTCAGATTTGTTTGGACTCGGTGAAGCACATCAGCAACGTATAGACATGGAGCACAGTTATTAACGATAGTTAGGTGAGTTGGACACGGGTGGATTAACAGACGCAGAAAAAAAAGGAAAAAAAAGAATAAAAAAGTTAGGAAAAGGACCGAAATAAGAAATTATTCGTGATTTTAATATGTCTACAAGAATTCATATTTGAGATTGAATAGAAGTCTTACGTAAGATCACAGATGACGGAGGGCTCATATAGTACGACGTGTAGATCGAACGGTTGTTACAGAGGAAAAGTAAGATCACGCGTGATGGAGGGCTCATATAGCACGGCATATAGATCGAACGGTTATTATAGAGGAAGAGCCTCCCTCAGAAAAACTAGCTCTTTTATAGTGTGATTCTAAGCATATTCAGATTCCCTTCTCATTGCATTGTTGTATCCTAGTGTCTGGACGCGAACGGAAACAAAACCTTTCTGGTCTTTATATGTGGTTGTCGTGCCAAGGTGCCATGAAGTACCATGTTGATTCGTGCAATCGCAATCCCCATTGGACGGGATCATGCATGTTGATGCATGGACACTTCTGACAGGATCCACTATGGACACATGCAAGCATCAGACGAATGATCAATCCACCCTAAGGATATTGTCATTTTCCGGCCGGCCATCCATATGGTATATATGCATCCGTATCCTAAATTACTTAATTGCACTAGAGATGGGTTAAACAAAGCAAACAAGCATACATCAATTTTTAATGTAAACCACTCATAACTAATTACTTAACGATCTACCAGCTGTTGTTGTCTGGACAGTCCGAGCCTAAGGCCATGTGTGGCTCGAAAATATCTACTTATTTAAGTTGAATTAACTTCTCATTTAGAATTCATCTTTTATGGATTTTGGGGTTTTATTTGATTTAATTGGATAAAAATGGGTAGATCTCTCAAATAAATTAATCCAACATGTGACGATTACAAAAGACATCACAACTGGTCTGTAACCTGTTCTAATAGTTACCATCACCGTTCATGGTCTTGCTGGAGCTGGATTGCCACTAAACTAGTTGTGACAGTACAATAATTACCAGTTACTTTTACCAAAATCCATTGTGACGTACTCCCTCCGTTCCAAATTATAAGACTTTTGGCTTTTCTAAATATATATCTTTTGTTATATACTTAGATATACATTATTATGTCTTCTGGCGATCCATCTGTCCCCCTTCATTAGCCACATGATATCCATTTCGCAGAGTGCTTTTGTGAAGCGTCGCTGCATACATGACAATTTCATGTATGTGAGAAATTTGGCTCGAGCTTATCACAGAACCAGCACCCCAGCCCTTTTATTTAAATTGGACATTTCCAAAGCTTTCGACACAATCTCATGGGAGTATATGATGGATCTCCTAGAACAGAGGGGATTCAGTGCAAGGTGGAGAGACTGGTTGTCACTCCTCTTCAGAACTTCCCACTCCACTGTGCTGCTAAATGGCGTCCATGGAAAAAGGATCAACCACGCCAAGGGTCTCAGGTAGGGCGACCCACTATCCCCTTACCTATTTTGGCCATTGACACCCTACAAAAGGTCCTGGATATTGCGACTAAAGATGGCTTCCTAATCCCCCCTACGAGGACGACATGCCAAGCTACGGCTCTCTCTCTCTCTCAGAGCTTTGTTAACGATCCTGGAATAGTTTGGACTAAGACTGAACCTCGGGAAATGCATGGTAGCACCAATTAGATGTTCAGAGCTCAACCTTGATGAAATTCTGGATAGTTTTGTGGGACAAAGAGTGGGCTTCCCACTAACATATCTAGGTCTTCCACTCACTCTGGGACGTTTGAAGATTGTACATGTGCAGCGCATTGTTGATAACATGAGGACCAGGCTAGCAGGTTGGCAAGGAAAGTTACTAAACCCGGCGGGCCAATGAGAACAGATAAGATCTGTCCTAAGCGCCATACCAGTATACTTGCTGACTTCCCTCAAGCCCCCTAAGCAACTATTCGAAGATCTTGATAAGGCCCGTCACCATTTCCTATGGGCAGGGGACAGTGAACTTCACGGTGGTAAATGCAAGGTAGCCTAGGTTTCAGTGGCAAAGCCAGTTCTTTTGGGGGGGGGGGGGGGGGGGGGGGGGGGGGGGGGGGGCTAGGAGTTGTTGATTTGGAAAAATTTAGCAGAGCCCTGAGACTGAGATGGTTATGGTTTGCTTGGACCAACCCTGAGAGACCTTGGAACTGGAGTGACTATCTACAATGGGTGCAAGGCCTCCTTTTGACATTCAAACTAGATAAATGATCAGACTCCTGCAAACTTTTTCCCGCTCCTCTATAATCACAGTAGGAGAAAGCACAGAATGGTAAAAGGTGCTATTTTGAGTGGGAGCTGGACAGGCAACATTGCATATAACTTGGATAATGACCTGCTGAGAGAATATTTCCAACTATGAAATGCGATCCAGTCAGCTCAACTCAACTCAACTTGGACGATGAGCGGGAAGATCAAATAACATGGACTCTTGAGAGGTCGGGAGAATACTCAACAAAATCGGCCTACAATATTCAGTTTACAGGTCAAATTCCTACGGACTTCCCGAATGTCATTTGGAAAGCTTGGGCAACGCCAAGATGCAAGTTTTTTCTTTGGCTACTCTAGCAAGACAGGCTTTGAACTACAGCCCGCCTCCAACTTCGTGGATGGAGGAATAATTATTTTTGTGCCCTATGTGAAAGAAACCTAGAAATTGCTATACACCTATCCACCGAATGCCCCTACTCCCTCATAGTCTGGACTCTTGTGGCAAATTGGAGCTGCTGCCAAACACTACACCCCTCACAGTGGAAAACGGAACTAGACATTGAGGATTGGTTTTCCTAGCTGGTAGGCAAAGAGAACAAGATGGTGCACTCACTAGCGATTTTAACCACTTGGAGTATCTGGAAACAGAGAAACCCTGTCATTTTCAGGGATACTAGGAAGCTGGAGCAAGAGATCTTTGGGGAAATTAAGGACGCACGTAATACCTGGTCCAGGACAGGGGGAGAAGCCCTCCAACCTCTAGCTTTTAAACCTTCGCAGCCTAGGCTGTCGAGGGTAGCGTGCTCGCGCATGTAAACAAGTTGCTTTGCTACCTCCTTATTATTAATGAAAATCCAGGGAACCAGATCTTTTAAAAAAAAAGCAATGTATCTAAAAAAGACAAAACATCTTATAAATTTAGAATCAAGGGAGTACCATTGTAAAGGCAATTTCAGTAACAGTGAACTCATCTATTCAGAATCTACAATTTACTTAGAGGTTAAAGTGTTTGGACAATAAAACGAAAAATAATATTAAAGTACCTAATAAACTGAATCAACTACGTACTACACACGTGCTATTGTTATCTTACATTTACTTTGTGCCTATATTAAAAGTGCACCTAATCTAGCTGAATCTGTTTGAGATGTGTTGTTATCTTATCTGGAAGTTGAATACTTTGATGGAGACGGCAAACATGAAACTAAAGAGAACAGTGAAACCAACAACGGCAGTGGCTGCATAACCCAAGTGATCATGCGTAAACCCAAAGAATCTGTTGATGAAATCTTTCACTATTTCCCCATCTTCCAGCTTAACATCTGTAATATCTCCAAATTGGGAAGCCACAAGTCCATATAGTGTCCAAGCCACTGGGCATGCCCAAGAGTACCATCTCCACCATATTGGTATCCTCTGCAGAACAGTCATGTATGCTTCAGCATTGCAAAGAAAATTCAAACATATTTCAAATGTACATGGAGTTACTCTTAGAGACTTACTGGTCGGGGGATAATGAAGCCAGCAAAGATGTTCCATATTGCATAGAGTGCAGTTGAAGCTAGGGCAGCGATGTCGCTGTTTGGTGTCATGGCAACTGCCATCATCCCGTGGAATGTGAAGTACATGAACGTGAAGTACATGAAAAACATGTACCAAAAGAATTTTTGGACTGTCCAGTCGAAGCCTATCAAGGTATATATGATGAGACCATACACAACGGTCTGGAGGAAGATGTGTGGAATCTCAATTACAACCTGTTGAAGAGTTAGATATTGTTAAAACCCGGCAGTCAGTTGGGAGAAGTATAGTACGAATATTATTCAAATATTTTGCTACGACCATTTACCTGTGCAAAAGCATAGGGTAGAGCCGAGTACATTCCAGCAGCCTTTTCTCGATAGAATACTGTTCTCTCAACCTCTACTATCGGTTGTACGGTTAGGCCATTTTGAACTCCAATTAAAAGAACCGCGGCATACATGGATCCCAAAGCATCGAACAGGTCCTGTCGCTTGCCACTGAAAAGGATAGGTGAAGCACAAGTAGGTTTCTTTGTCACAAATCACAACATGTCAAGCCTTAATTGGCAATAAGTGTTACTTACACTTTCTTGCCTAAGCTTAAGAAGATGGATCCAAATACGAAGGCAATAAGTGTGGTGAAGAAGATTCTAGTTGCAGTGTATGACGGGTTTCTCCAGTATGACTTGTGCTGCTTCCATAGGCAAGCCATGCACTGTATGATGAAGGACTGTGAGTACTGTGTTGGGAAGTACAAGTCTTTGGATCCAGGTGGAGGTGTGCTTAATTCACTGACCAAATTTTTGTTCTTCCTACAATGGTGCAACCCAATCGGCAACGTAAAAATGGAGCATAGGTAAAAGCAAGAAAACTGATTGGTGTCACAATGGAGCATAGGTAAAAGCAAGAAAACTGATTGGTGTCACTGAACATACCGGCATAAATCTGAATTCCTGTATACTTCAGCAAAGTTGCACCCAAGAATGTCTTCTTGAGCTAGGGAGGTCACTTCCAACATCCATGTTGCAGGATTGTAACCATCCTTGATTTTCTTCACACCTCGTACTGCCTATACATTTGTAGCACCAAACATAGTTACAGGTTACCACTTACCATGCCCGGCATAGGTCAAACGATAGATGTTTTGCTCAACAGGTGAGTAATGAACCTCACCTCAAAGTATTTAATTAGGTGGCATGACTTGTGTCCCAAGGGGCCAACGTATATTTCTTCACCTCCCCGTTTTAGCAAGAACAACTACAAAAGTTCAAGAACTGCATGTAACCATTAACAACTTAACACTGGTTCGAGAATTACTTCTACAATTTTCTCATCATTTATGCTATTTACCTCATCAAAAGCTTCAAAGATATCGATGCTTGGCTGATGGATTGTGCAGACGACTGTTCGTCCAGAATCAACCGTGTTTCTAACTGTCCTCATCACAATTGCAGCTGCCCTCGCATCTAGTCCCGAAGTTGGTTCATCCATGAATATGATGGATGGGTTGGCAACAAGCTCAACTGCTATAGTGAGCCTCTTCCTCTGTTCAGTAGACAAACCATCCACTCCTGGCAGCCCCACTAATGCTCCCCTCAGTGGCATGAGCTCGACGAGTTCAGCAACCTCCTCCACAAACATCTGTGTCCAAAAAAAGTGATCCAATCACACCAAGTGCTCTTGTAATCCGTTGCAATTCCAAAAAAAAAGATCAACGAGCTACTTATGAGCTATCAGAATGAAGGTCATTGTATTCGATCTACCTTTCTTGCTTCCAAGTCAACTTCAGGGGGCAACCGGAGCCATGCTGAGAACAGGAGGGATTCATAAATAGTGACATGTGGAGAGTGGATATCACTTTGCTCGCAGTAACCAGCGATCCGAGCAAAGGTCTCTTGCTTCTTTGGGTATCCAGATATGTAAATGTCTCCTTCAATGTAGCCACTAGTTTTCCGTCCTGCCAACACATCCAACAGAGTCGTCTTACCCGCTCCGCTGACTCCCATCAATGCCGTAAGGGATCCAGGTCTGAAGGCTCCACTTACACCCTTCAGCAGTAGTAGCCGGTCTTCAGTAATACCTTTGTCCTTCATTTCCTATTGAAGATAAATAGATTGAGATACGTGGAGTGTAATTAGTACTTCTATTTACTATTAGCAATTTCTGTATGTGTAAAAATAAAAATAAATCTGATTTCTCATCTCTGTTTGTAAATAATTCTTCTTCCGTTTTGTGCCTGTGTTGTTTGTTTTTCGTTTTTGGCCTGTGCTAAGCATAGGATTGTGTTGTATGTTTTTTTCTTTAATGAAATGCTTAAAGTTCTCCTGTGTTATTATTCATTAAAAAAATTAATGACAGATATTGCTTACCTGAGGCATGTCCACAGAGTATTTGATATTTTCAAAGGTGATTGACAATGGCATAAATGGAAGTACCATTCCTCTCTTCTTGGTGTCTGCTCTGGCGATTTCTCCACTTCCTGCAATTGTAATTCATTGATTCTTTAAAGGTTGCAAGACTGACATGTACTATTCAGCGCATGTTACAACAGAGAATACTTATGACAGACCATCAGATGGTGAATTCTGGCAGTCTGTTCCAAGAGGCAGCAGTTCAACATTCTCACCAGTACGGTTTACATGCTTCTCTCTCAGTTCCTCCTCAGAAACAATAGTCTGGCCTTTTCTAAGTGCTATTGTAACAGGAATGATGTCATGCCAAACATAAGATGGTTTCTTTTCAAAAGGACAAAATAAGATGGTTTTGTTCTAAAAGACAAACATAAGATTTTTGAAGTGTGTGAATCAATCTATCTTTGAGCTGGAGAGTACTCACGGCCAAGCCAGGCAAGGAACAGTACAAAGAGTAAATTGAAGATCATGATATATCCAAGCAATGCTCCAACACCAATCCAGTACCAGTTTGGGTCTACAAAAATGCCGCGTGCCTTTAGGATTTGGACACCGAGCGTGTCATTGTTTTCTGTCCTATTGACCTGCACAAAGGTTTATATCAATTGTCATTTCAGTTATCAATCTGAACTTGAGACGTCAAGCCTGCGTTGTTTGCATCACCACCTGCCAACTATTGCCAAGGAACTCATTCACCGCTATGGCATTCTGGGCATACATCAGAGGAGAGGACCAGTAACCCCAAATCCACGATATCTTGATGTTATCTGCAGAAAGAGAACTAAGTCGCACACACTGGACACTAAACAATGACTGAATGAATACATTACATACTTCTTGCTATCAAGAATCCACCAAGAATCAGCAGGACAATCTGAGCAAATGAGCCAAACGTGTCTGCAACAACCATGTCTCTTCCTACTGCAGCAAGAAGCCGGAAAAGACCAGATGCCATCTGGCTTATTAGTACAAGCAGTAGGTAATGACGGAAGAACCTTTCAATGCTTGGATCAAAACCAATGACATAGTAAGTCATGCCAGTCCACACAGCGCATTCCAAGAATGATATTGGGATCTTGAGCAACCATGTAGGCAATGCATATGCCCATGATGGATAGAAGAGATGATCTCTCTGCTTATAAAATATTGGCAGCTTTGTAATGCTCATGGCAACCTCAGCAAAACCATTGAACAAATGTGTGACTAGGCCAAGGAACATCGCGCCTAGAAAGATGACTCCATCTTCGACACTGTCTCGATGCATTTTTGTGCGCAGGAAGACCGTCATTGCAAAGGTTCCTAGGATCATGAGCTGGTACAAGTATGTACCAACCATCCGAATCTATAACTATTTGAATTTCAAAATAGAGAAGATTTTAGGAGCCAAAATGCATGTTTCTTACCTGCACTACTTTGATGATGTAAACGAATGAGTTCCTCTTCATCAGCAGCCACTCCCTAGAAAAGCATGCCTTGAGAAGCTCCATCTTGCTGATACCAAACTTTGATGTTGTGAGGGCAGCAGGGTGGTTCTTGGTTCGATCGAATGGCACTTCGAGCTCCAATCCCAATGCATGCCCAACATGGAATGCTTTGAAGGCCTCTACGAAGTCATTTACTGAGACGTACCGATATGGCTCATCTCTTCTACACCAGTACTGGTATTGATCCTTCCTAGAAGTAACCTGTCCATTCAAATAGAACAATGTCAAATTGGATTCTAGAAATTCCTAACGTACAGTAAATGGCATTCCAGGTCACTCACTTCTTGCAAGAAGTCTGCAACACCTTTTCTATCAGGACATCTGAAACCCATGGCCTCAAAAAACTCGATGACATTTTCTCGAGGACCCTGGTACACAATTTGGCCCTCAGCAAGAAGAACAATATCATCAAATAGCTCATATGTTTCAGGTGCAGGCTGAAGCAATGAGATGAGTGCAGTGCCACCAAGAATGAGGACCGACTGCCTTAGAGAGTTAACGATCTGATAGGTCGTGGAGCTGTCCAGACCAGTGGAGATTTCATCCATGAATAGTGTATTAGCTGGCCCAACAAGCATCTCACCTATGCAAATCCAACAGGTTGACAAGTCAGATATTTCTGTTATGCTTCAGGGTTTTATTTATGGATAGTTCTTCTTAGCTGCAGATTGCATACCAATTGTGACACGCTTCTTTTGTCCCCCTGAGATACCTCTGATCATAGAGTCTCCAACCATTATATCTGCACAGATATCCAGACCCAAAATCTGCAAAAGAAATGCATACTGTTACTGTTAGGGGCGACGGGGCATGTCCATTTCTCCTGTACCTTCTTCAAGTAATGTGCTCCTTTTTAACTCACTTTGAGGATGTAATCAGTAACGAAGTTCTCTTGTCCTTCCTGGGAGATGGCCTGTTTGCACAGAATAGCACAAATACATTGAAGATCCCCTCTTCTTTTTCAAATAAGGGTTTTGATTCAAATTTAGTGACATTCTACCTTCATGTAAACATCAATGTCAGGATCTGGCTTAATTTTGGCATGTTTCTCCCTTCTTGAGAGTTCAGTAAGCATATCTGTGACATAGAACACCATGCATAGAAGTCACTTAACAAAAGGCCCTTCCTTTCATATGACCATGTCCATGTGTGACTTGTTACATAGCCATACATACCATAACGTGTTCCAACTCCTTGACATCTTGCAGCGAACGCCAATGTTTCACGGACCGTCATTTCACCTATGTGAACATCGTGTTGCCTGATGTATGCCGATGTACTTTGGGGGACAAATTCGTCCATGTCATGTCCATTATAAGTCACCCTTCCTGACACCTGAAGAATTACATTATAAAGTTCATCGAAGAGCCATGTTAGAACCTGTAGCTAGTTTAATTTTCTTTGAAGTAATCTTCTACCTGAAGTTAATAACAACTCAAACTCAAGAAGCATGCATGATGTGATACCTTTGGGGTTGAATCAAGTTTCCCTGCCAAAGCTAGAAGTAGACTCGTTTTCCCAGATCCAGGAGCACCTAGCAACAAAGACATTCTGAACAAATTCCACATGGTGACTAAACTCCAACCTCAAGCAAAATCATTTCTATATTCTGTTCTGAAGCTCTTGGTTTCTTACCTGTTTGGTCTTACGATTCCACTTATGTCATGAAGGATGGAGATAGGTCTCTTTCCACTGGAGATAATGTGCAAAGCAGTCAATGCATCCTGAGATAGGAACAGCTCACAACAGTCAGGAGCTGAACTGCTGAAGAAACTTGACAACCCTTTTTCCCACGGCTAGGAAGCATGAATATTTATGCCACTACAAATGCATACCATGACTTTGTTGGAGAAGAAGTTGGTGAATGTTGGGACTCCCTGTTTGCCAACATAGACCTCCATGTTGATGGTCAAGTGCTCAAACCGCACTTCTATTGTTGGGTTCTGAATCCCAACTCTACAAAAAAAACATCCTTAGAAATTAACCATGGAAATCAAGATAACTTGAGTGCATATGCTCAAAAATCAAATTAGGTGCATAATCAAACAGTTTTCTCAAGCTTGTGCATATCATTCTTGAGGTGCTTCTGAAGTTTTCAAAAGTTTGTGATCAATGACTTAGGAAGAATGAAGTGGAGCTAGTTATGAGTGATCACCGCTCCATCCGTTCACGCAGCTTCAGAAGGAACCTCTCATTGTCCTCCTCGGGGATACGGATGAGGCGCTGGATGAGGCATTTCCTTTCCTGCATGCTAAGCCCTTGGATGTCCACCTCCTGTATGCCGCCACCCACTGCTGTGAGGATGCCTTTCCTCATGCGGTCGTAGGTGGGCAGCTTCTCTATGGCCGCCCATCGCAGCACCTCCTCGTCGTCGTCCTCCCTTGCTGATGACCGGAATGCATTGCTTCCTCTCGACGCCCACCATGATGACGATGTCCGCAGCAAGCTCCCATCCAGGTTGCTCCCCATCCGCACCGTATCCAACCTCCTGTCCTCTTCCATACTTAGAGCCCCAGCACAATTGACCTCTTCAAACTCCTTTATTGTTAATCTCTTGTTTATTTGATCCTTTCTTGTTTCTTGTGCTCTTGCTCAATCGCTTCCCCTGTCTTTTCTTATTGTTTCCTACTATATATGCATGGTGGAAGCAAGCTATGCTTGTTGCATATCGGACCCTACAAAAAAATTTGGTAGTGCCAAATGTGAGGGTGGTGTTTTGTTAAAATGGGGGGTGGATGCAGACGTTCAGACACACCCCACCACTTGCAAGTGCACGCTACCTATATATGAATGTCTACAGGCAGGGACCAAAGTAGCAGAGGCAGAAGTAGCATTAAAATGAAGATGGTGCACCACTAGTTGTACATCAAGCAACATATTAATATTCCTTGTGATATACATACTCCCTCTATGTTTCATCAAAAAAAGAACATACTCCCTCTATTTCAAATTGTAGATCATGTTAGTTTTGGTCTTGTCCTGTATATGTCAAACTAGTATAACTATGATTAAGGCCATGTTCGCTTGTCGTATAAACCGTACTTTTTCAGTCAACAAACAGTGTTTTTCTCTCACGACAAATCAGCAAACAGTACTTTCAGCCATGACTTTTCAGCCAAGCGAACAGGACCTAGGAGAATTGTTTAATATCTAGCACATCAAAATAGTTTTATCATATCAAACTTAAAATATATATTGGTAATACATTTTTTTGGCTTTCCAAATATTAACACATTCGTGTATGAACCATCAAAGCTAAAGAAGTTCGAATTAGGTCTTTCAATTTTGAACTCATTACTACAAATACAATTTTAGGAGATGGCGAATCTTCAAAAATACCTACGGTATGTTTGGTCGCAAGCTCAAAGGAGGATGAAATCCTGTTGGTCCCTCTTTTACAGGTGTTTTGATTGGAGACATAAGAGACAGGTGATCCGATGAAAAATATATACCTCTAAGAATGCAGGGCGGCTCCCTTCCTCAAAATCTGAAGGACGGTGTAATCCATTCCCCCGTTCCTTGCCCACCTCCACTTGATGCGCACGAGACATTCGGTGCGGTAACACGACAGGCGCCGTCCATTCCATCCCTCCCCTTGTAAAGATGGTGAGCGGGCGCCGCGGCCGAGCGGCGGCGTTGGCGAGCGGTGGTGCGAGCAGAGCGGCAGCTGGCATGGAAGAGCAGCAGCGCGCCGCGGCATGAAGCAGGCAGCTGCCGAGCCGAGCGGCGAAGCAGCAGGCGGTGGCGCTGAAGTCTGGACGGGAGAGCACTCCGTGTCCACGATTTGAGAATTGGAAGGAAGCTTACAAAATTCAGGCCCACATGGCAGTCACAGTTAAGGTTAATTTGGCCCAAGAAAGGGTGGAGAAAATATAATGAGAAGAAAAAAAAATAAAATTAGGAAGGTAACCTCACCTACAACAATTAGGGGTAGGCTTGTAGTCCACTAGATTTCTTTTCTCTTTCTCTTAAAATTTGCTATAGGAGATTATTCAGAAAATAGAATTTTAGGATGAGAAATTTTGCTTCGGGACACAAAACAAAAGTGGAATTAGCCGGTTCACACTGCTAAAATCAAAATTTGATAGGTGCCATTATGAAATCAATAAAATAATAGGGAGGAAAGGATGCAGCAGCACATCGACAAAACTTATGTCAATGTGGTAAATGTCTCCTCCTCTGCTCTCTATCCTCTCTTTTCTCTCCTTCCCTCCTCTCAGCAGCTACTCCAGCCAATGGCAACCTGAGCAATGGCGGTTGCGAGTAGAAAGAAGAGAAGGGGGTTGAGAAAAAAAATGAATGGTTTTTTTTCTCTTTCTTTGAGAGAGAGATGAGAGATTTTGAGGAATTGAACTTTTTTAAGAAAATTGGATCAGAAAGAGGATCGGTTGGAGCTCACTTTTTACACCTAATTCACATTATTGCTTGTTATAGGGAAATATGGTTGGTTATTCAATCTGGTGGAGTCTAGCATATATCCCTTTAAAAAAACTATTGTATTGTAAAGTTGAGGTTTTTTTTCTTATTACTCCAATAAATCTCGCTTCACATCCCTTTTTAATAGTGATCACCATTATTTTTTCCTACACCCCAAATAAAGGGATAGATGGACCGTAACTCCATTCCATCAGCTACCGTATTGATGATATGCAAAAATATCTTCTCCAACAGATCTAAAATTGGTGTACCCCAATACAACTTGATTAGAGGAATTGTATTCTTGCTGGTATATTGGAGACTTTCTCTAACCATATCAAAGTGTCATATCCCCATCGCTCAATTCAAACAATAGTAGGACCTAGGGATGAAAACCGTACGGATATTTTCCGACCGTATTCGAGACCGAATCCGTTTAGAGGGGTTTTAATCTGTCCGTATCCGAGTCCGGATATTTAACATCCGATACCGTATTCGTATCCGAATATTTAAATCACATATTTATGATGTCGATATCCAATCATATCCTATCCGGCATTTTTTATACTATCCGTATTCGAATCCGAATCCGGACATAAATATGAAAACAAATACGATATCAGTGATATCCGTCCGTATCCGATCCGTTTTCATCCCTAGTAGGACCAAACTATCCCACTCCACTGCTCGACCAAACAAAAAATAGGACAATTATGTGCCTCAAACCTAACAAAGAGTAGGATGATCCCATCTCGAAAGATCAGACGGGAACATCCCATCCCCTGTTGTCTGTAAACCAAACACATGTCTACTGAATTTCAAAGGTGGTCAGCCATTTACGAAGACAATTTTTCAAAAAAAAAAAGTATTATATGTAAATAGAGTTTTAGAGGCGAATCTCTTAAGAGTGTCATCTCAGGTGGCACACTTAAGAGCCCAGTTTTTTTATAAATAGTTGTCTATAAAAATTCATAACTTTTCCATGTGAAGCCGGATGAAGATGAAGTTTATATCAAAATAATAGAACAAAATAATAGAACTGAACGAGATAAACAACTTTTTAGTTGATAAGTTTTCAATTTAAAATTATTAGAGCACCAAAAAATTATTTTAAGTCATCAGGTTTTGACATTCAAAATTTAGAATTTTCTAATGACCTAGGATGTTGACATGGTCTATACATCTATAACTTTGTACTTGATAATTTTTTTACAAAAATTCATTTAGAGTCCTAAATATTTATTTTATATTCTAGTATTTTGAAATTCAAAACTTAGAATTTTCAAATTACTTCAGGCATTGACATGCTCTATAAGTTGTAGTTGTCAATGTGATACAACTTTATACTTGCCAAGTTTTAAATTTGAAAACAATTAGAGCCCGAAATACTCATTTTTTATTAGATTTTGAGATGCAAATTTTCAAAATTTTCAAACTATCTCTCATGGAGACACACCCTATATGAAAATTATAGTACTCGGCGATCTAAAACTTCATAGTTAAAACTTTTTCCTTTAAAATTGGTTAGGTACCAAAGTATTCAATATCTAGATTCCTAAAAGCTAATGTAAAAAGATGCATCCTATTCTTAGACACATGAGTGTATAGTGTAGTGAAAGGATGGGAAGTTTGAGGCAATAAGTCATGGGTTCGAGTCCTAGGAAGTGCACGTGCAGTATTTTAGCTAAAAAATCGCGCTAGTTCGACTAGCAATGCATGACATGTCATTTTGTTCTAAAAAACATGCTAGTTCGACTAGCAATGCATGACATGTCCTTTTGTTCGAAAAATCATTTACAGAGGCCTGCCTTTGAACATACCTACCTCTATAAATGCTATTTATATATGTGGCTATCTTAAGACGTTCGCCTCTGTTAATCAATCTATGGAGAGACCTGATTGACCGTCTCTGTTAGGAAGTATTAGGGTCTGTTTGGTAGAGCTCTATCTAACTCTGATTCTCTATGTCTATGGGAGCTGATTCTCTGCGAGAAGTGATTCTGTAGCTGATAGTGATTCTCTTTGATTCTTTAGCATAAAATCTCAAAATCACGATGGAGAATCACTTTACAGAATCAGGAGAAGCTACTTTTTTTTAACTCCTAGCCTCTTAGTTAATTTCAAAGATTCACTTTGCAGAATCAGCAGAGAATCACTTCTTGCAAAAAAAATTGTTTGGCATAGCACCTGCTAGATTCAGCAGAGAATCGGCTCGGGGAGCTCTGCCAAATAGGGACTTAGTCAATTTACTAAAAAGGTTGCTGGACCCTAGCGTGTACCAGGGTCTAATATACCATGGCATTTCCATTGCCTTGTTTATGCTTGACTAGGCCAACGGATCTTGAGCAAGTCAAAAAAAAGGTGAATCACTATCAATGTGCTATCACTTACCACTTAGTATATGTATATGTATATGTATATGTATATGTATATGTATATGTATATGTATATGTATATGTATATGTATATGTATATGTATATGTATATGTATATGTATATGTATATGTATATGTATATGTTCATTCATTTATTCGTTCTACATGCAAATTGAGATTCCCTTATCGACATTGTATCCTAGTGTTTGGACACTAAGAAACACATTTTTGTACTTTGTAGGCTTTATTACGTGGTTGTTGTACAGCTTGAACTTTGAATAAAGCGTGTTCCCATTCGTGGAATGCGTTGTCTCCATATATACGTGGACAACATCCTCTATGGACACAAGCATGAGACGAAATGATCAGTCCATCCATCCCTCCAGGGCCCTATCAGTTCCCAGCGCCGGCCATCCACATTATACTACTGTATCCTAAATTATGCAGTTGCACAGGTGCACAACTAAGCGTTGAAAGAAAGGGAACATGCATGCATGCCGCAATTGCCAAACTAAACTACACCAAAAAAAAATTTAACTTGCGACAACAGGTATTAGCATGATATGGTGACCCACAACGAACCCTGCTTTGTCATCAGGACATCTTATACAGATATACTCAACTAGCCTTTATTTGCCTGAAATAGACGTTATGACATTGAGGGTTAGCCTGGATCTAGTCATACGCCCTCTTGTAAAAAGGTCTAAGTTACAAGGCCTACTAAGTACTTAACTGTAATTTATAAAGTAATAGAAGCTTGGGAGTAAGATAGTCGCCCTCTTGTATAAATAGAGCCCATTGGGCTATGTAAGGGGGTGGTTTATCCTCACATATTAAAATCCTAGCTTATTCCCCTCAAAAAAAATCCTAGCTTATTGTCTCTCTCTCTCCTATTTAACTCTAAATCTAACCGTTGGCATTGTCCCGAGGACGAGAGAAAAGATGAAGAGAGGAAATAAATTACACCATATTGGTTTCCTCTCAGAGGCTGTTTAGATCCTTTCATTTTGGAGGAATTGAAATCTACATAATGGATTAGACTATTTGACTTGGAATTTGACATTCCATAACTTTTTCAAGCTCACAAATAAGACTATCTCAAATTCATAGGGTGAGAGATAGAAATGGATTCTATATATCACTGTGCTATAATTCTATTATCCAACTTATAGCACACTCTCCAACTCACTTTCCTACAGTAAAAATATAACATATAAGTATGTCCCTTGTATGCCTAACAATAAATATACAAATATATTTCATATACAACTATATTAGCTTAATTAATCTATGTCTATTATTGAATAAATTTAATTCTAAGGATCCAAACAGACCCTAAGTTTTTTTAGAAAAACTATTGGTTTCCTCTCCAGTGCTCTGAGTTCATCCCGGCAGGTCCGGTCCGTGTGAAATGACAACAACCTCCTGTCGATCCATCCAGTCGGCCCAATCTCCTTCGGCACACGAAGCAACAAATCAGGCACAGGTCCAAATGGCCAACGAAGGTGCCACGGGCCTCAAAATTCCAGCTCAACAAAGCTTATTAACCTCAGCTCATGAAGGTATGGCTGTTCTCGAAGCGCCAAGCCCAATGAAGGTCCAACATATCAGTAGGGACAGCGGAGGTTCCACTCAAAAAAAAAGAGTAGGGACAGCGGAGGTCTTGTATGATGGTGACAGAATTTGTCAGAGCAACTCCAACGGTTTGCCAAATTTTACTTGGCAAATTTTGTGATTTGGCAACTCCCAAAATTATATGGCAAGTAAAAAAACAGTCTCTCTCCAACAGTTTGGCATCCTTGACTTGGTAAAATAAAAAAAATGAGGAAACCCCTGGCCTCCAGCGCGACGAACTGCTGCTGCGGCACGACTTCGGCGATGTGCTGGTGCCGCTGTTCATCGCGTCGCGGCATTACGACGGCGAGGTCCAGTTCCTGATCAGCAACATGAAGCCGTGGTGGCCGCGTACAAGACCATCCTGCAGCGGCTGTCCAAGTACGACGCCGTGAACCTCGACGTCGATGACGCGCAGTGCTTCCCGCACGTCACCGTGGGGATCCACATGCACAACGGCGTCCTGGGGAGAGGCCATCTGGGGAGGCGGCCGACGAATCTCGCGTACGGGGCGCCCGCGGCCGGCGAATCGCGGCGAGTACGATGGAGTGGCAGACGCCGAATTGCAGCGAGGGCGACTCGGAATTGCAGCGAGTCCTCCGGCCGCCGCCGATGATATGGATGGCGCACGGGAAGAAGACGACGCGCGGGAAGAAGCCGCGCACAAGGGAAGGGGCGGCGGCGCGTGATTTTTCGCGGATGCGGAGTGAGGCCGAGCGTGGATATATGCGCGTTCGAGAGGTGATTTTTCCGCACTTGGTAAAGATGGGGAGGAGAGATGGGAATTGTTGGAGAGCGTTTTTTATGACTTTGCTAAAAAAATAAAGGATGGAGAGTAAGGATGGGGAGCTGTTGGAGTTGCTCTCAGGATGCTGCTGCAGCTGCGAGTTTGTGGTCTGGGCAGGGGAATTAGGGCCTCGTTTAGATCGTGAAAAGTTAGAATTTTTCTAACTGTACCACTTTCATTTGTATTTGATAATTAGTGTCTAATTATTGACTAACTAGACACAAAAGATTTGTCTCGTGATTTATAACTAAACTGTGCAATTAGTTATTTTTTATCTATATTTAATGCTTCATGCATACGTGTAAAGATTGATGTGATGGAGAGAGTGAAAAATTTTCGACTTCTCGCCTCAATCTAAACGAGGCCTAGGCAGAATTTGGGAAGCAGAAAGAACAGCGAGAATGGCACCGATTTCTCAACGCCCAATGACCCGACAACACACACCCGGCGATTCCATTCAACAAACCTTCGCATCAAGAAAAAAAAACAAGCAAACTTTTTACACGAACCCGACATTTTGCCATGCCAATCCATGTGGTAAGTAAGATCAAACCCGAACCTCTTTTGAACAGCCCAGCCGTTCATGTACTCGCCTACCCTATGTACTCCTCCATCGCCGTCGCAGCGACATGTTCGTGATGAGCCGTCGTCATCTCCAGGTTATCCCCATACCTCGCCGCGGCCACGGCGAAGCACCCGAACACGTACACGAACACAAGCAACACGATCCCGAACAGCTGGAAGTCGGCCAGCAGCTCGGCGCGCTCCAGCGCGGCGCTGCCGCCGCCGCCGCGGCACTCGACGCGCGCGTCGGAGTGCGGGGAGTCGTCGAAGTGGCGGACGCAGCCCGCGGGGAGCATGGGCCCGTACAGCGCCAGCGCGGTCTGGTAGAACCACAGGCCCTGGACGGCGATGAGGACGCCGGCGCCGAGGTCGGCGGGGAAGCTGGAGGGCAGGAGCGCGCCGGCGACGATGGAGGCGATGCAGAGCGCGAGGAGGACGAGGAGGTGGCCGTGGTAGTAGCCCTCCAGCCCCGCGTGCGTCGTGGAGTGGAAGTGGAAGAGTAGGAACTCCGCCGTGAATGCGGTTGCGAACACCAGGCTCAGCGCGCCGTCCGACAGAGGCAGGTACCTGCAGTCGTCCGGTCCGTCGCCATTGCAGAAATGCAGAGTTGTTATGGTGTGGTAAAGTCTTGTGGACATGGTTGCAGAAAGAGATGCAAGGATCCATGGTGAGCCTTATACGGACTAACCTGGTCTTCTCGGAGACAAGTGCGAGCGCGCCGAAGAGGAAGAACATGAGGAGCATGCCGGCGTGCTCGAGGCCGCCGAGGTGTGCCGCCGCGTGATCGACGCCGTCGACCCCGACTCCGGTGAGGGCGCGGAGCGGGCTGGCGTAGTAGAGCTCCACGCACATGTCCAGGAACGCGCCGCCGGCCACCACGTGCAGCTCCAGGAGCCGTGCAGGCACTGCCGGGACGGGGTTCCAGGCGCGGACGCGGAACGCCGTCGGCGGGTCGGCCGCGAAGCGCGCCACTGACGCCCACACCCGCCACAGGCCCACCGCCAGCAGCAGCGTGCCCGGCAGCACGTGGCCCATGAAGTCACCCATCGACGAGACGCACGGTCGCTTTGCTGCGAACTGGAGGGCCGCAGGCTGGCTCGACGAGCACGTCCGCCGGCAGCACTTGTTGCGTTTTGTTTTGCTCCTGGACTGCCGGCTGTCCACGGGAGCAGGGGCGTCACTCAGACATCCGACAGAACACATTTAGAAATTTTCATTTGTCCGATTATTATAAATGGGGATGTAGCTTAGATGGTAGAGCGCTCGCTTAGCATGCGAGCCAACTGGTGTTTTTTTCGTTTTTTTTTTTTTTTTTTGGTTTCCAAATGTCATATGATGCTTTGGGCTTTCGTTACCATTCCACCTGAAGCCGGCCCACAGCAGTTTTTTTTTTTTTTGCACTTTTCGTTTCCAAATGTCATATGATGCTTTGGGCTTTCTTTACCATTCCACCTGAAGCCAGCCCACAGCAGTATTCTTTTTGGACTTCGTAGTAGAGCTCAGCAGTATTGCTTTTTGGCTTTCGTTATCATACTACTGAGCAGTATGAGCTAGAGCTCATGCATAGAGTAAAAATAATTGTATGTAGGCAGACGCATTTTTTTCAGGTACTCCCTCCGTCCGGTTGATTATGCAATTATGGGAAACGTGCCGTTTAAACTGTGTCAACTTTGACCAAATTTATAGCAAAAAATATTAGCATTTATGTCTCGAAATAAATTTATTATGAAAATATATTTCATAACCAATCTAACGGTACTTATTTTGTCTCATAAGAGTTAGTATTTTTTATGTAATTTTAATCAAAATTTGTGATGGCTGACTTCTCGGAATGTGAGAATTGCATATTCATTGGGACGGAGGGAGTACTTAGATAAGACAAGTGTATCCTTTTTTATTTTCACATATGTGTCATGGTTTGCAGCCTGTCGTTGCACTCGTTATATATTTTGGAGACTCCATTATCATAAAGGTACTATTTGAGTAATGTAATATTTTGGGTATTGAAATGGAACTATCACATCTTTTTGACTATATTTATTGTGGATAAAGAAGGGATTAAATTATTTATTAAGGAGGGAGGAGCAGAAGGAGCCGGAAAGGAAGTAGGGGTGTAGAGCTAGCACAAAAATATGAGGAGGACAATGGTATGTTTTTTATAGAAAAATAGGATCTTAGGTTGTTTCCTAAGTTTATTTTATTTCATGTGTACATTTCCGTGTACGCGTAGCATTTGCTACTTGACACACTGTTCATGACGGACGTGGCCTTTGAGGCTTTGACTCGCCGGTATTGCTCTGTGGACCTGCTCATCAGCTCATGCACCTTTATGTGAACTTCGTGTTGCTGAGTGTGGTTCACGTGAGCCAAGCCTAAGAGAGAGCCTGAGGTCAGCTACATCCGGGTCCCACCGTGGTGACGTGGCGTGTTACCACTGGCCATGTTGACATGGCCGCCTTTTCCTCTCCTTTGCCTTACGGTCACAGGCCTACGGCCCCTCTGTTCTGTCTGCAGGAGAGAGAGAGAGAGAGAGAGGGAGAGGGAGAGAACGAGGCGGAGGGAGAGAGCAAAGCAGATGTGAGGGAGAGAGCTCGGCGGGCGGCTGGAGCGCTCGGCGTGGGAGAGAAAGAGAGGTATGGAGGAAGACGGACGACCAAAGCAGCGAGCATGGCGGGCAGCTCACGGCCTCGGTTCTGGCAACGTCGGACCGCGCTGCGTGCCGCCCTCCGTGGGTGACGGCGCACCGGCACGGCCAGGCCCTGGAGGCCTCTGGCCCCTCCGTTGCCCCCCTTTTCTCTCGCCGTGCGCGGCTCTCTCCCTCTCCCCCCCTCTCTCTCTTGATGTGGTGCTGCAGCGGCCGATCACCCGCCGTGGTCGCCCTTCGGCGCGGCGGCACCCCGGTGCGGGTGGGCTTTGGCGGTGGCTGCAGCCGCTACTAGTCCCCAGCGGTGGCTGCCCCCGGCGCGGGCGCGGGCGCCCCCTCCTCAGCAACGCTGGTGCCCGGCAGGGCACGACGATGGTTGCCCTCAGCCTTAGCCGCAGCCGGACCGATTCCAGCCTGAGGGCAGCTCCCGGTGGTGAGGCGGTGCTGCGGGGGCAGCGAGAGTGCCGGCTGCACCCGTGGGTGCGGCGGCCACCCCTCCATGGCCCGCAGGGGCGCGGTTGCACGCAACGACGGTCGCGGCGGTCGGCGGCTGGTGGCAGCAGCGTGGCGGGGCGAGCTCGGCTCGGCTCGGCTCACGGACGTACGCAGCGACGAGGACGGGCCGCGGCGTCCGAGCTTGAGCCCGGTGTCCGCCATCCATCGCACGATCTGGGCCGTTCGTGAGCCTGATCCAACGGCCGAGAAAGGCGGGCGACGTGACCACGCCCCCTGGCCTTCTTTTAGTGCGTGAATCGTATTAAGGCCTTGTTTAAATGCTTCAAAGTTTCAAAAATTTTACAAGATTTCCCGTCACATCGAATCTTTGATGCATGTATGGAGCATTAAATATAGATAAAAAAATAACTAATTACACAGTTTGGTTGTAAATCACGAGACGAATCTTTCGAACTTAATTAGTGTATGATTGGACACTAATTGCCAAATAAAAACGATAGAGTTACTGTACTTCCAAAAATTTTACGCCCCATCTAAACACAGCCTAAGAGATAGACTACACAGTTTGTTTAGAAATACTGTCGGACAGCCCTCACAGTAGACATAGGAGAGACATGCGTGCGGGCGTACGCAGCACTTCAGCTTTATGATTTTCTTGGCCTCAAAAGCACCACGATTATTTAGTTTCGCAAAAATAAGCATACATATATATGTAGACTTGCAGAGCAGGCTATCCTATGTTATTCCTCGCAAAAGAGAGAGAGAGACTATCCTATGTTAGCCTTAATTAAATAGATTGGAGTACGAAACGGGGTTATAGAACGAGCACATCACATCACTGGTACGAGACTAGAAAAATAGAGAGATCACTACACAGTAGACTCAGGGAAAATGAGAAGGTACGGTGGCACAGTAGAGAGTAGAGACCGATACAGTCGTCCATCGTGAATGTACGGTGTACGTGTATGTATCAGTAGTCTGTAGTCTGTACCGACTCAAGTTCGTTCGTGCTGCTCTCTTCCCTGGACCCACCGAACAGTGACCGCGAAATGCACCGGCGGCTGTGGACCAGAGTCCAGAGGAGCCGATGCGTCTAGGTAGTTGACCACGAGTCAGCTGGCTCCGGTGGCACGCGGACGGAGTACGTATTCGCGGACCCACTCCCACCCGTCAGTTCGCCAGCGTGGCACTCGGGGGAAAAAATTCACTGCAGCGCCACTGTAATCCCCATCTGTTGCATACGGTGTCTCAGCACATGACACGAGGACACCCAACACATCAGATGGCGCACGCTTGCGACAACCAGGACGCTCAGCCTGCCTTCGCGACGACCAGGAAGCCTAGCCTCCTCCTCTACCATGCTCGGCTCGGCTTCGTCAGGCTCAAATCGCGCTCGCCTTCAGGGTTCGATCGGCTCCTACGCAGCGAGCCAAGCAGCACACGTCGTGCTCGACCTCCGTCGCCGCCATCGCATCCGCTCATCTCGCCGCCCCCTTCGCCGCATCTGATCCCGTCGCCGATGCCGTGGCCGCTTCATCCGCCTACACAGCGAGGCAGGCAGCAGGCGTCGTGCTCGGCCTCCGTCGCCACCGTCGCATCCGCTCATCTCGCCGCCCCCTTCGCCTGATCTGCTCCCGTCGCCTCTGCCGTTGCCGTTGCCGCTGCATCCGCTCCCGTCGCGTACTTATGGATCCATGTCGTTCCTAACCGGAGGTACAGTCCCAAAACCAGGGTTCAACTTAGTTCGATTCTACAGGCTAACTGATGGATTTTTTAAAATATAAACTGTAGGTGATTTAACTAAAATTTTTGCACAGAATAATTACTGGGTACACCCGGTCCATACACCAGGTGGCGCTGCCACGCGGGGCCACCCGTCATACGCACAGAGCAGAGGGGTCGGTTTGACTGGCTGTAGCTCGCCAGCGGCGAGGTCTCCGGCGGCAGGGAGGGTACCAGCACGTGCTCGCCGTTCCATCCTGTATCGGTCTAGGGGGGTTGTGGGTCCCGGGGAAGCTCCTAGATAGGGCGGTGATGGGCATGGTGATGCGGCGGCGCCAGATCCATGGCAACGGCGCCGGATTCGCTGTCTCCGGTGGTGCAGCTAGGCTGGGGAGGGAGAGGGAGCTCATCTTCTACCTTTGGCTACTATTCACGCTCCCCATGGGTTTTGACGCGCGCCGGCCATGGTTCCCGCGTGGCCGCCTGGTCACAGGCGTCGCCGTCGGGGTGCGCAGGATGCGGCCGCCAGACGCGCGCGAGACGCGGGGCGCCAGATGCTCGTAGGTGCCGAGGCTAGGGCAGGAGCGAGCGCCGCTGCCGGAGCACGCCGGATTTGGTCGCCGGACAGGCATAGGCGCAGCTGTGGGGAGTGCACGCTCCTTAGCGGAGCTGGGGAGGGGAGGGCCGAGGGCTCGCTGGCGGCGGGGTCACCATGATGTCGTTCTTGCTATCCTCGGCGCCTTCTTCCCCTTCCGGGAGCACCATCTTCAGCCGCTCGTCGTCGTCCGTGTAGGTGCCGAGGCTGGGGAGGGGAGGGCCCGGCGCGGGGCCACTGGCGGCGGGGTCACGCCCACGCGGCAGCGCGGAGCAGCGGCGAGGGCGAGCTGCGCGGAGCGTGGAGGCTCCTCCGCTGGCCATGGGAAGGGCGACCGTGGCTGCTGCTCTCAGGGCAGTGAGTTCAGTCAACCAGGCCCGAAGCGGCGGATGGGGAAGAAAAACAGAGGGAAATAAAAAAATAGAATATATCCATAAAATTGACATGTGGGCCCCACTTGTAGGAGCCACATCAGTGCACAATCAACGCCAGCATCCAGAGCGGGTCTGGACCCGTTTGGACCTAGATGACACCCGAAGCTAAGTTCGTGGATCCAGAAATAACATTTTGGAAGTAAAGGGACCTAGATAACATCCCTTTCTAAGTTAAAGGACCGGCCATGCATTTTCCTTAAAAATAAATATAGAGGCCGGTCTTTGAAGATGCCATGACCATCTATAAACGTTATTTATAGAGGCAGGTATCTTAAGTTCTTAACGTGTCTACCTCTGTTAATAGATTGATTGACTGCCTCTGTTTATGGCTTGTTAATATAGATCATTTGACAGAGACGGTTGGGACACCCACCTTTGTAAATTAAAAATGACTACTGTATGAAAATCCCTTTTTGTAGCAATGACAGGCAGTATTAGTCAATTTACTAAAAAGATTGCTTGACCCTAGTGTGTACCAGGGTATAATATACCATGGCATCTCCATAGCCTTGTTTATGCTAGACTAGGCCAACGGATCTTGAGCAAGTCATAAAAAAGGTGAATCGCTATCAATGTGCTATCACTTACCAGTTAGAATATGTATGTATATATGTATGTATTCGTTCTATATGCAAATTCAAATTCCCTTTATCGACATTGTATCCTAGTGTTTGGACACGAAGGAACACTTGTACTTTGTAGCCTTTACACGTTGTTGTTGTACAGCTTGAACTTTGAATAAACTGTGTTCCCTACTATAGTATTCACTTATCATGTTGATTCGTGGAATGCGTCGTTATCTCCGTATATACATGGACAGCATCCTCTATGGACACAAGCATCAGACGAAATGATCAGTCCATCCATCCAGGACCCTTTCATTTCCCAGCGCCGGCCATCAACATTATACAATACAACTGTATCATATATAAAAATTATTCAGTTGCACAACTAAGCGACAACTAATAAGCGTTCAAAGAAAGGGAACATACATGCCGCTATTGCCAAACTAAACTACACCATCTTTTTTTATTTGCCATCAGGACATCCTATACAGCTATAGCCTTTGCCCGAAATAGATGTTATGACATTCACGGTTAGGCTGGAGCTAGTCATACGCCCTCTTGTAAAAAGGTCTAATAAGTAACAAGGCCTAAGCACTTGTCTGTAATTTGTAAAGTAAATCGAAGGCTGGGAGTAAGATAGTCGCCCTCTTGTAAAAAATTGGGCTATGTAAAGGGGTGGTTTTCCTTCACATATTAAAACCCTAGCTTATTGTTTCTCTCCCCTATTTAGCTTCTAGGCATTGTCCTGAGGACAAGAGAAAAAATGAATAGAGGGGAAAAAATGACACCATATTTGTTTTCCTTTTTGTTTTGTTTGGAGGAAGACCATATTTGTTTCCTGTCAAGTGCTCTGAGTTCCATCCCCATGAGCGGTCTATTTACTGGCAGGTCCGGTCCGTGTGAAATGACAATCACGTCAGTCTGGCACAGACAAAAAAAAACAAAACATTTTCTTTTGGCTATAACTTTTGGATATTGTATCCGATTTCAATTCCATCTACACCAGCATGTTCTATGTGACGAGACGAACAAAACTATAGATCCCACTTGCGTATGTTTCGAATAATTTTATTTTAGTAGCAATTTATGTGTAAATATGCTAAAAGATTTATAAAAGAAGTTGCTACCATGTAATACTAATCTTGCTACTCTAAAAATAAACTAAAATTTTTACATGGTATGCCCATCTATTGTTACCATAAGAATATAATAGATTTGTTATATAGTATTTATATAAAGATACTAACCCCTAAAAAAGTAACAGACCAAAACAAAGACAACCCGCAACCTGAAGGGACAACTTATTAAAATAAACATTTGCATAAGCTGCCAATTATGGGACAAGTTATTATAAAACATATTACAAAAAGCCAAGAAACCTGGCTTGTTGCCAACTGGGGGCATTTATTAAAAGATAAGGGTAGCGATACAAAACAAGACAAGCTACAAGCTGGGGATAAATTATTAGAATAAGCATTACATAAGTTGTCAATAAGAGGGACAACTTATTATAAAACCACTATATAAGCCGGGAACGTGACTAGCTGCAAATTGGAGGGACATTATTAAAAAGACAAGAGTAACAACCCAAAATAAGATAAGCGGCACTCTGAGAGGCAAATTATTAGAAGAAGCATTGCATAAGGTGACAACTTAAAGGATAAATTATATACAACTAATATGTAGGATCTAAGAATGCATTCGAACCTAAAAGGGTGGCCGAGCACTGAAACTAAAGAACATTAAAAAAACGTGACTTAAAACTAAAAGTAAAAAAAGTCTAAAAACTAAAACTGGGGTCAAATTCTTTTTGTGATAACTTATGTGTGCAATGGCTACCCTTATATATTGTAGGTGATAAAACTAATATGCAAGATTTAGGAAGACATTCGAACCTAAAAGGTTGACTGAAATCTGAAACTAAAATTTTTTTAAAAAAAACTTGACTGAAAAATAAAACTAAAAAAACTAAAGAAAATACTTGACTCAAAACTAAAACTAAGAAACCATTAAAAAAACATGTCTAAAAACTAAAACTAAAAAAACTAAAAAAAATTTTACTGACAACTAAAACTGACAGTAAATTCTTTTGTGGCAACTTATATGTGCAATGGTTACCATTTTGTAACAATTTATACATTGCAGATGAGGCAACTAATATGCAGGATTTAGATAGACATTTGAACCTAAACGGTGATTGAAATCTAAAACTAAAGAAATTAAAAAAAAACATGACTGAAAAATGAAATTTAAAAAATGAAAAAGTAATGAAATTTACAGCAAAAAAATGAAATTGAAAAAAAGGAAAATAAAAACTAAAGTAGACACAATGAAAGACAATAAAACTAAAATTGAAATTACCATAAGCTGAAATTGAAATTGACAACCATCAAATTAAACTGAAAGTGACAAATACAAAATAAAAACTAAAGTAGACAAAATAAGAAACACAAAATTGAAAAACTTAAATTGACAACCAGAAAATTAAACTGAAATTGATAAATAATCAATGAAAACTAAAGAAGACAAAACGAAAAAAAACATAATAATGAAACTAAAAATAACAACTAGAAAATAAAAATAGAATTAGAAAACTGAGACTAAAAGGATCTAATCGTAAGAAATACAGTGGTACAAACAAAATGTAAAGTAGAAAATTATTTGTAAACAAAAGAAAGTCACGTGGGCCTACGGAAGTCCAACAACCCTCGTGATAGCGTTTCTGTTAACTTTGGCCCAAAGGGCCGTGTGGGGATGAGCCTACTGCATCAGGCCTTTGCGACACTCGCATCAGGCTGCGGGCCGGCCGGGTCGCGCCCTCAGTACTGATCGCGACCAGTCGCGTTTTAGAATTTGCGGTCGAGCTAGGCCTAGCGATGCTCCATCCAGTCGGGCCAATCTCCTTCGGCACAACAAATCACATCAGGCAGAGGTCGAAATGACCCACGAAGGTGCCACGGGCCTCAAAATTCCAGCCCAACAAAGGTTATTAACCTCAGCTCATGAAGGTCCAACTGCTACGCCAGAAGCGCCAAGCCCAAGCGAAGGTCCAGTAGGGACAGCGGAGGCGGAGGGTCTTGTATAGAATTTGTCAGGATGCTGCTGCGAGTTTGTGGTCTGGGCAGGGGAATTGGGCAGGATTTGGGAGCGGAGCAGAAAGAGCAGCGAGAACAGGAAACGGTGACAGTCCAGGCACCGATTTCTCTCAACGCCCAATGAGCCGGCCGAGTACACAACCGGCGATTCCATCAACAAGCCATTACATCAATCAAGAAAAACAAGCCTTTTGCACAAACGTGACATTTTACAGTGCCAATCCATGTGGTAAGTAAGATGAAACCCGAACGTGTTTTGAACAGCCCAGGCATTCGTGTACTCGCCTACCCTATGTACTCTGAACCGAACAAGAAGAAAACAGACCTGTGGCTGGTCAGTCACTAGATTGTGCACTCCTCCATCGCAGTCGCAGCGACACGTTCATGATGGGCCGTCGTCATCTCCAGGTTATTATTCCCACACCTTGCCGCGGCCACGGCGAAGCACCCGAGCACGTACACGAACGCGAGGAACACGATCCCGAACAGCTGGAAGTCGGCCAGCTGCTCGGCGCACTCCTGCGCGGCGCCGGCTCCGCCGCGGCACTCGACGCGTGCGTCGGAGTGAGGCGAGTCGTCGAAGCGGCGGGCGCAGCCCGCGGGGAGCATGGGCCCGTACAGCGCCAGCGCGGTCTGGTAGAACCACAGGCCCTGGACGGCGATGAGGACGCCGGCCGGCGCCGAGGTCGGCGGGGAAGCTGGAGGGCAGGAGCACGCCGGCGACGACGATGGCGGCGATGCAGAGCGCGAGGAGGACGAGGAGGAGGCCGTGGTATGTAGTAGCCCTCCAGCCCCGAGGGCGTGGTGGAGTGGAAGTGGAAGTGGAAGTGGAAGAGCAGGGACTCTGCCGGGAATGCGCTCGCCAGCACCAGGCTCAGCGCGCCGTCCGACAGAGGCAGGTACCTGGTCTTCTCGGAGACGAGTGCCAGCGCGCCGAAGAGGAAGAACATGAGGAGCATGCCGGCGCGCTCGAGGCCGCCGAGGTGGGCCGCCGCGTGGTCGGCCCCGCCGCCGCCGGTGAGGACGACGCGGAGCGGGGTGGCGTCGAAAAGCTCCACGCACATGTCCAGGAACGCGCCGCCGGCCACCACGTGCAGCTCCAGGAGCCGCGGCCCCGCCGCCGGGACGGTGACGGGGTTCCAGGCGCGGACGCGGAACGCCGGCGGGTCGGCCGCGAAGCGCGCCTGCCCACACCCGCCACAGGCCAACGGCCAACAGCAGCGTGCCGGGAAGAACGTGGCCCACGAAGTCACCCATCGACGAGACGAACAGTCGCTTCGCTCCGGCCGGCTGCCTCGACGAGCACTCCCGCCGGCAGCACTTCCAATTTGTTTCCTCGACTGCCGGCTTGCAGGGACGTCACTCAGAGAGGCAGAACTGGATTTGAACCATTTCATTTGTTCGAGTTTCACAAATGGGGATGTAGCTCAGATGGTAGAGCGCTCGCTTAGCATGCGAGAGGTACGGGGATCGATACCCCGCATCTCCATCTGTTTTCTTCTTTTTGCGAATTGACAATTTTTTGTGCAGCCCAAATGGCATATCATGCTTTGGGCTTTCGTTACCATTCCACCTGAAGCCGGCCCACAACAGTATTCTTGTTGGACTTCGTAGTAGAGCACTGCAGTATTGCTTTTGGGCTTTTGTTACCATTGTCCCTAAAACGACCCACAGAAGTAGTGAAGGTGACGCTACATTTGCATCCCCAAGTTTTCCTAAAAAAAATCCATCTGGTTTTAGGAGTACGTAAGAACAGCGCAGGTGTTGCTGCAAGAACTACTGAATTAGAATGAAATTTAACTATTTATATAATTCTTAGTAAGAATTAACTATTATAAACTAATATTAGTGGATAGCATGGCACGCTGATGTTAACAACTAAATGTATGTTAATGTATGATGTGGCTCGCTGATATTGATATCATGATTGCTTGTGCTAGTGGACTTTAATTGCAAGTAATAGTGGACTGCTGAGGTGGACACCTTGCATGTTAAGATAATATTCTAGTGAGGTTTAAAATTATAAGAGATATAGAGTATTATTATGTAGAAGCAGTTTTTTAAAAGAGCCCCAAGTAATGAAGCCCTCAACCATCTGGATACAACAAATTATGTGCCAATATATATATAGTAATACTCACTCAATTATTGAATAAGTCAACTTATAAAGTTCTCCTAGGTCAATTAGTTCTTGAATAAGTCAACTTATAGAACCCTTCTAAGTCAATTTTTTTTGTCATAGATGCTGCCATTATTTTATATAAATTAGTTAAACTAAGAAAACACTTAAAATAACTTCAGATATTGATTGATTCATGGACACGACAGTCCTTATACTAGACACCTAAAATTTCCATGCACGTGCGGGCGTACGCAGCACTTGAGCTTTATGATTTTTTCATGTCATGGCCTCAAAAACACCACGATTAATTATTATCACCAAATAAGCGTATACTAAGTATATATTTCCATCTGGCTATCCCATGTTATTCCTCGCAAGAAAAAAGAGACTATCCTATGTTAGCCTTAATTAAAATAGATTGGAGTAGGAAACGGGGTTATAGAACGAGCACGACACAACACTGGTAGTACGAGACTAGAACAGTGACCGCGAAATGCACCGGCGGCTGTGGACCAGAGGAGACGATGCGTCTAGGCAGTTGACCACGAGTCAGCTGGCTCCGGTGGCACGCGGACGGAGTACGTCTTCGCGGACCCACTCCCACCCGTCAAGTCCGCCGGCGTGGCGCTCGCGCACTGGCGGCAAGACGGCAAGTAGCGGGCCACCGGTTAAATTATTTGTCTGCTACAACGGAATGTGGCGTCTCCGAGACTGCAACAACGGTCCAAAACATGGACGTAATACAATGCGCACATACTAGTACTCCATACACGATACTATCGAAAAGCCTACGAGTCCAAAAACGCGAATACATAAGGGCCCGAGTGCAAATTCAGTTGGGAGCTACTAGCAGGGTGCACGCCGGCTGCACCTGCACGGCGAGGATATGCGTGCAGTTGTGTAATGGCAACAGCCACCCAACACCAAACTGTCCACCGTCGTTTATATCTACTGCTGCCGGTGCAAATTTGCTTCCCGCGTCTTAGTTTCCACGCCTGTCCATGTTTTGTTCGCTCGGCTGAAATGCTATATAGCTGAAAGTATTGTTCTGTGATTTGTTGTGAAAGAAAAGCACTGTTCATTAGCTGAAAAGATATAGTAATCTACAGCCACATGCCCACATCTGTCAGTGTCGCCACTCGCTACTCACCAGCCCACTCGATCGACTCGATCAAAGATTACCTATCCTACAGCTGTTATTACTATTTTATCAGTGGCCGTAACTTGTACGGGAGTCCCTATTGCTGTTTTCGTTGTCTCTCTGTAAAAATATGGAGTATACCACGGTTGCCAAATGCGCAAGAGTCTAGTCAAAACAGGAAAGAGGTGGTCACGGGCTCACACGGCTTCGGTTGACTGCATCTTCATGTATAGTACCTGAGAACGATCAGATGAATTACAAATGCACGGGAAAAACTGCAAACGAACTTTGACTTGTCTGCCACTAGTCGTCGATGGCGGTAGTGCTAGCCCCGGTCCAGACCGACGCGCGCGCAGCCTGCCTTCGTCCGTTGATTTTTTTTCCGTCCTGTACACACGCATCCGGACTTGCCTCGCACGCACAAGCACAACCCTTTTAGGTCTGCCTTGATTCGGGGCTGTTCGCCCCGTCCCGCATGCGCATCCCGCCACCGCCATGCCCTGACCGCGTCTTGTCCGCAGGACACCGGTGTGTCGCCCACCTCGTCCGCCCCTAGCTCGCCGCACACGCATTCTCTGGTGGCCGTGTCGTGCCACCATCACTCCCCGCGCCCCCTAACCCTCCGAACAACATGAAACAAATGCAGCATGAAAATACTTGAATGCAGCATACTTGTGAAAATAGATGAAACATCTGGAACATACACTTGCAACATATATGTGAAACATATGCAACATACAGATAAAACACTTGCAGCTTGCAACATGAAAACATCTACTGCATACATAAGACTAAAACAGCTGAAACATTAAGAACATATTGTTGTCACATATGTGTGAAACATATGCAACATCCAGATCAGAACGATTGCAACATATGTCTGGAACAGATGAAATATTCTGAACAAACCTCTGAAACACTTGCAACATGTGCAACATTCTCGATGTACTTTTGCAACATACATATGAAACAATTGCAACATATTTCTGAAACATCTGAAACACTTAAAACATAACCTTGCAACATGCGCTTTCATCGTAACATCTCCTTGCTGAGGTCACGCGTCGCGGCGTCCACAGTGTCGACAGCGGCTAGAACCTTCTAGTGGGGAACGACGGCTCCAATAGGACCTCGGCACTCGGCGCGCGTGGGGGACGGGGCATGGCGGGCAACAGCGGGGGCATGGCGAGCAACGAGCTGGAGTAGGCGCGGCGGGGGATGGAGCGCGGCGCGGCGTCGGAGGGGGCGCGACACAGGATGGGGGAACCACGTGGCGCAGGATGGGGTGCGTGCCGAGGAAGACGGCAACAGCGTGCACATGGCGCAGCAGCACGTGATAGACGAGCATGAAAGTAGGTGATATTCTTTAGAGAGAGATGGGAACACGCAGAGAGAAAGCAGACCGTTGGGCCGATAGCGCACAGGCCCAGAAAGTGGCGTCCAGATGGACGCACGTTTGGTCCCGAGCATTGGCCCTGTTCGCTTGTCTTATGAGCCGTACTTTTTCGGCGAACGAACAATGTTTCATATCACAACAAATCAGCGAACAATACTTTCAGTCATGATTTTTCGGCGAAACAAACAGGGTCATCGTTAATCGAATGTTGAATATATATATATATATATATATATATATATATATATATATATATATATATATATATGTGTGTGTGTGTGTGTGTGTGTGTGTGTGTGTGTGTGTGTGTGTGTGTGACGCGAAATGGTTGTATCCTTGCCTCCACTGCAAGAAGTGACCTACCCTTCATTTCAATGTACCATTCAAAGTTCCACACATGCCAATTGGAAGAAGACATAATCTTACCTTGTCCCAAAACAAAAATTTGCATTACGTGGCCCTAATAGAAGATATTTTCGCATGAAAATGTTACAAAAAAAAATCGGTTGCCACTCACACGCAATATTGATAACGATACCTCATCTCACTTGAGATTTGGTAACCAGTACACCACCGAGATACATAGCAAAAGAACTCGTGCGTCAAAAACAATGACCCCACCACTGTCAATTGGAGTCGGAAGCAAGATATTTCATGAAACGTCCTTTCCAACCTTTATTTAACCTGTACAAGGAGCGACAGCTCCTCCAAAGGAAGCAGCCGCCACGTCACTCTAATTTTTTTTCGTCCGTCGGATCTTCGAATCGATGGCCCAAATCTCTTGAAGCCGATTATCGTTCAGATCAGCTTCCCGTCGTCCTCTCCGGCTTCTTCGATTTTTTCACGCTCTTATTTACCTTCTACGGCTTCTTCTCAGAATCCAGCGAAACGAATATAATACCCAGCTTCTGATTTCCATTACCTAAACTTCTGCTTCTCCTTCCCCTTCCTCGCTCTCTCTCTCTCGTCCGCTCCCTCCCTCTCCTCATCTCTCCCGACATGCGGCCAGGGCGGCCACCGGCGCCAGCGGCACGGCGCGGCTGCGGCAGCCCTCGTCCTCCTCCTCCACCTCCCCACGTGCCGGCCTGCCAAGCGCCGCCGCCTCACCGTGCTGCCGGGCTGTGCCACCGCTCCCCGGCCTCTACCGCTGCACCGCGTGTCGCCGCCGGCGGTGGCTGTCCCCGGTCATGGCGCAGCTTCACCGGGCCCTGCCGGTGGCCGGCCGCCAGCGTGGCTGCCCCCCGGCGCCGCATCCTTCTCTAGCCCGCGTCCGTTCTTGTGCTACAGCAAACCCTAGGTCGGGAGCGCCCAGCGCCGAACCCGCCCCCGACTCCTCTCTCTCTCTGGCACGCCGAACCCGCCCCTGGCTCCTTTCTCTCTCTCCCTCTGGCATGTACAGCCAGATGAGGTGCTCCTATGGCTATATTTCGATTTTGTGCCTTCGTATTTTTTAGACGTACCTCGATTTGTTTATTGCAGGTTCCTGATTTGGTACGCTCTGTCAAGCATGGCCAGTCGACAAGAGGTTCGTGTATTCATGCATCCTTCTGGGATAAGATTCAGCTATGTTCAGAACCTTTGTTACATGGCTGCTATTTTTTTGTGCATACTAATGCTGCTTTGGTTGCCTGCGAAATTATTTGTCTGTCAACTAATGCCGCTTTCAACTAATGCCTACGAAATTGCACGCTCTTCATCCTTTGCCACTATATGAATATATGATTCAACTGATGGGGAGTGTTCTATGAGTCATCTTATTGACTCTCTGTTTGCATCTTAGCACCTAAGATGTGTTCATATGTGCTTTTTAATCTATTGATTCTAAATTTATAGGGTCATCTTCTACATGGGTTCAGCGCCGAGACTCCGTTCCATTGCCGCTTCACATATTCTGCTGCTTAGGTAAGTTTGCTTGTTTTGCAGCCTACCTCCCAGCTATGGTTATTTCCTTTGTCATGAACTGTTTACAATTGATGATTGATCTCCATAGCTATCCTTTGTGGTTGATGATTGATCTCAAACGCAAGTGTATGTATCCTTGGTCCTGTCCTGTTTATAGTCGATGATTGATCTCCATTGCAAGTGTGGCTAAAGCTGGCCTCTGCTCTCTCTTTTTGAACACATCCTTGTTTACTAGAAATTACAGGGACAAAATAAAAACCCCAACAAGCTTCCTTTGACAAAAAAACTTTCACTCTAATCTTTTCTTGGTTTCCTGTGGAAAAATTCCCCCAAATCGTGTGTCTGTTTGTTTCAGGCTAATTGATAGTCCGTTTCTTTCATAGTAATTGATAGGGTGGTTTACATCGGCTATCTGCCTCTACTGTGTTGCGCCTGTTCCTTCCATCCCATTCAGTTGAAGGTGTTTTCTTTTCTTTCCCCTTTGGGTACTCCATCATGTGCTTTCTGGAGTACTCCAGGGTTTAGAGTCTCATAGTTGTATTTCCTTCTATAATGGATCGTGTCTAACATTTATAGGGCCGCCCTTTGGGTCTGTGCAGCGCCCACACTCTGTTCGATTGCAGCTTCACACATTCTACTGTGTATGTAAGTTTAATAGCAATATGATAGGATCTCCTGCAGTAGTCTTTTTTTCTTATATGTTGGTGATTTTCAACCTGTAAAGGAAGGGGCACGCTAATTTATTTTATGAAAAATAATGCATGTAGACCTCTTTTTTTTGCCACTCATGCAGCTTCGCAATGATACATTCCCAGTGCTTGTTGGACCAGTCTCATACTTGCTCCTCTCTAAACCTGCCAAGTGCCATGGGTGTTCACAGATCTTTCTCTCTTCTTTCACTTCTTGGTAGTATTTTTCCCATCTACAAGTAAGCATACACACAAAGCAGCCAACATTAATATTCACCAAATACATGAAGGCCACATGTGGACCACATTAGTTATTTCGTTTTGCTGTAGTTCTGTCCTTGAAAGTTATGTAAAAATCGTTTGCTTGGAGCTAATAGTTTAGCCTCTCCTGTCCCCCAAAGTATCGTATGAAACGCAGACGGGATGGCAGGCCACCGAGTTTCACGTTGTTGTTTAAAATTTTTACCTCATTCCCATAGGGAAAATGAGATTTTTTTTACATGGAACTCATACTTTTTTTGCGACCATGGCACTCATACATTAGATAAAATTAACCATCACAGCTCAGGCCATGATAACCTTGAATCTTTTGTTCTATTTTTTACCTCTACCAATCAATTCCTGAAGTACAAGCAAGGTACGGTATGATACTCTTCACCTAGCAGCAACTAATTTGATGATGGACATTGTTTTTTAGATTCTTGATTGAGGTAATGTGTTGTCTGATCAATCTACAATTTGTAGATGGCAAAGCCACCTGCGGTAGAACGTCTAATGTGCATGACAAGCAGCAGATGTATAACGAGGCAAGCATGGAAGGAAAGGTAGTTCGGTCACAGTTCCTATGAATTAATCTTGCCAGTTCCCAATTTGCATTGTAGATTGTAGCTATCTTAGCTGCCTTCTAAATTTTACCTCTGGGAACTGCATTTTAATATTTTATCATATTCTTTACAGGTAATAATACAGGATCTTAACTATTGTATGCAATTTCCAAGCAGGTTGTACCTAAGAATCCCTCTTTGCGCAGTTTTTTCTTTAGTCTGCCAGTGCATTTCAATTTGCTTCTATTTAATCTAATAGATTGCATTTTCAGGCTTTAACGTGTTTGCTAAAAAACTGTATAAAATAGGTCCCTAACTCAATAGTCTTAATTTGAACTTTGCTGGCTGTAAGGACTATTATGTTGTAAATGGTATACCGTTCACCCTATTTTAATATGTTTGTCATATAATTTGCTAACATAATATTTTGGAAATTAGTAGCACACTGCTATGTACAGGAAGGAAACTGGAATGGTGTTCCAGTGTCAGCTACATCATATTGGTCTCTCAACCTATTTTAAATTGTCTCTAGGTACGACCTCATCTCTGAATGTGCTGTAGGTCTGCGGTGCTGGAGCTTGTCATGAAACTTCTTGCCATTATTTACATGTGCGCGTGAAAATATTTTTGTGGAAATGCGCGATAGCTTCGATTCCTATCCATTTTCACAGTTCATGGCCAGTGGTAACGAATAAAAGGTAATGGACTCTGTTCCCATGATCTTAGAAAAAAAACTTAAGAACCTCTCCATAATGCTACATTGTGTCTCTTCATTTCCTACTTAATTTTAGATTTTTCTTGGTGATTTCAATATTTTCTGAATATTATGTGAAAATTTCTACAATTCTTTTGGAACTGTCAGGAACATATTATGTGTAAATTTCTAGAAATATTTGGAACTGCCAGGAACATATTATCCCAGTTTTATGATTTTTAGCACATACCATGGGTTCTTATAAATTCATATAAATTGACAAGTTATAAATGGTCAATACATTGCTGAAGATGACTGCATTGTTTATTTGAACAGAGATCATCTACGGAATAATCTTTGGACGAAGAAAAGCACGAGGAGAACAAATATTGAGATCTAAATGATCTAAATGCTAGAGAAAGCGCATGTTTTTTTTGTACGCTCTGCCATAACCTTGTTCTGAAAATTTCTTTTTTACAGTTATACATGTTTAGAGTTCTTTCAACTTGATGGAATAGTACTTCATATATTGATGGTGCATATAACTGTAGGCCTGGAACATGGGCTGAGCATGAGTAAAAAAATTATTAACAGGTAAGGTAATGTGTAGGAAGCCACAACATCACCTAAATGTTCTTTACAAGCTATTAGTTGTAGTGTAAAAATAGAGGAATTGTATGGGTGACACGTGACCTCCCCTTCTTGTGACTATGCTGATCTACACCTTAGAGTTCAGATCATTGCTAAGAAAATTAAAAAGCTCAAAAAGGAATCTGCCCATTTCATGTTCTTGGTTAATTCACAGATAAAGCAAATCCTAAAACATATATGGATAAATTCCTACAAATACTTGAAACCGTCAGGAACATATTGTTCCAGTTTGATAATTTTTAGCACCTACCATGGATTCTTAGAAATTCATATATGTCGACAGGTTATAAATGGTCATATAAGTGGACAAGTTACAAATTTCGTTTCTACGATTTACTCAATTTCTATCTCCCTACGTATGAATGGCATTGTGTTGTTTTCTCTATTTATAGCCACCTCCATTGTGTTGCTACTCGATTATTCTTCGGTTGCCATTGACGGCTTACAAAGCACTTTAGGACAACATGGTTTCTGATATTTCAAAACATTTACAGGTTTCTGCTACGGATTCGAGTAAGGGGGTTCTATTGCTAGCTGGCTGCTCTATCTTGATAAGATTCTGGTTGTCCGATAAACGCCTGTATGTTCCACCTGCTTAGTATTCTATTATTCTTTGCATCCTCAATTTGATATGCTGTTAGCGCGTGTCTATTTTTGTTCTCTTCGCTGCTCAAGCTTTGTTCCAAAAGATGAAAATTAGTAGCCTCGTGTCAAAAATCGGATGTAATATATACCTATGCACCATCGTGTATATATAAATATACAATTTTAGCATATATTTACCTCTATAATTACTCATCTCAATCTGTGTCCCAACACATTTTGGTCGCCTTCAAAAACTTTCGTGTGCCCACCGACGCGCGCGAGGGCGCGCGCCTTCCACTAGTTTTAAACTACTCAGCCCTCACTGCCACCCACAGAGATACATAGGTGGTGTTTAGGCTGTGTTTAGTTCGCGAAAAGAAAAGTTTCAGGTGTCAGATCAGATATATCGAAAGAACGTCGGGAAGAGTTTTTGGATACTAATAAAAAAATAAATTACAGAACCCGTCAGAAAACTACGAGACGAATCTAATGATACTAATTAATCAATCATTAGCACATGCTGGTTACTGTAGCACTTAAGGCTTTTCATGAACTAATTAGGCTTAAAAAATTCGTCTCGCGATTTCTCCGAGAACTATGTAATTCGTTTTTTCGTCTACATTTAGTACTCCATCCATGTGTCCAAATATTCGATGTGATGAGTGGAGGCAAAAATTTTGGGGAACTAAACCAGACCTTAGTTCGTGGGGTGAAATTTTCTAGGTGTCACATCGGATGTATTGAAAGGACGTTGGGAGGAGTTTTCGGATACTAATAAAAAAATAAATTACAAAACCCGTTAGAAAACTGTGAGACGAATCTAATGATACTAATTAATCCATCATTAGCACATGTGTGGTTACTGTAGCACTTAAGATTTTTCATAGACTAATTAGGCTTAAAAGATTCGTCTCGCGATTTCCCTGATAGCTATGCAATTAATTTTTTTTTATCTACGTTTAGTACTCCATGCATGTGTCAAACGCTCAATGTTACGGTAGAACCCAAATAAATTTTAGAACTAAACACCCCATACACAGCCACATCATGCATAGTCCAGCAGTGTCACAATCTCCGTCAAAATCAGTTCTTTTTACAAACACAAAAATTTCCATAGAATCATGAGAAATATAGTACACTACACTAAACACCACTGCCACTTTTCACAGGTCACCCTTCTACCACATCACCACCACGCTAATAATAATAACACATTCACAATGAACACAAGACGAGGCCCGAGCTGAATAGTAGTGCACCGCGTCTCACACGGTTCCTGAATAAGCCAATATATTAATACTCGCTCAGTACCTGAATAAGTCAACTTATAAAATTATCCTAAGTCAATTAATTCTTGAATAAGTCAACTTATAGAGCCCTCCTAAGTCATTTGTTTATGTCATAGATGTTGCCATTATTTTATATAAATTGGTTAATAAACTAAAAAGCACTTGAAATAACTTCAGATATTGAACGATTGACGGATGAATAGATTACACAGTTTGTTTGGGAATACCGTCGGACAGTCCTTGTAGAGACATCTAAACCTTTCACGCACGTGCGGCCGTATGCAGCACTTGAGCTTTATAATTTTCATTTGACGGCCTCAAAAGTACCACGGTTAGAGAGAGACTTGCAGTTACGGAGCAGGCTATCCTATGTCATTCGTCACAAAAAGAAAGAAAGAAAGAAGACTATCCTATATTAGCCTTAATTAAATAGACTGGAGTACGAAACGGGGTTAGAACGAACACTAGACTGGTACGAGACCAGAAAAATAGAGAGATCAGGAAAAATGAGAATGTACGGTGGCACAGTAGAGACGATACAGTCGTCCATCGTGAATGTACGGTATGTGTATCAGTAGTGTGTACCCGACTACCCGTCTCGAGTTCGTTCGTGCTGCATGCTCTCCTCCCTGGACCCACCCAACAGTGACCGCGAAACGCACCGGCGGCTGTGGACCAATCAAACCTACAGCGGCAGGCCCCACCACCCAGTCTTGCCCCACATGCGCGAGCGGCTAGTGGATACGTGGAATTTTTTTTCCCGCTGCCGACTGCGGGCTCGCCCGGTGGAGACGCCACGCCGGAGGCTCGCCTGACGCCTGCTGGCTGCTGCTGCTTTCTCTCCTCCCAACCAACTGCGTTGACCACCGATTACTCCTCGAGGACCGGAGATTTTCAGAAAGCTCCTCGGGAGGTGATGATATTAGGGTGTGTTCACTTCGCGAAAAATAGGTGAAAAGTTACTGTAGCATCTTTCGTTGTTATTTGGCAAAATTTGTCCAATCATGGACTAACTAGGCTGAAAAGATTCGTCCCGACATTTACAGACAAACTATGCAATTAGTTATCTTTTTTACCTACATTTAATGCTCCATGCATGCGTCAAAAGATTTAATGTGATGGGTGTAAGAGGAAATATTTTTGGTTGGGATAGGAAAGTGAACCAGGCCTTACTGCATTTTGTGATCTGCGAGCCTCCGCATGCACGGGAACGTACGTGGCGTGGCCAACGCGAATGAACGCGATCGTCGGTACGTACGTGCGTATGCTTGCGCCGTATGCGGTCACTGCCGGTGACCACACGACATGACTGTTTCCTTTCTAGGTTGTTTAATTTTTGACTGTTATACATAGACTCTGATCTTAGTTTTAGATCCGCTGCGGAAATCGCCACCGGTTAAATTGTTTGTCTGCTACGACGGAATGTGGCGTCTCCGAGACGGCACGTGTACGTATCATGTATGCGTACACGGAGAGAATCGTACGTAGACTGCAATAAGGGTCCAAAGCATGGACGTACTAGAATGCGCACATACTAGTACTCCGTACACGATACTATCGGAAAGCCTACGAGTCCAAAAACGCGAACACATAAGGCCCCGAGTGCAAATTCAGTTGGGAGCCACTACTAGGCTGCACGGCTGCCCCTCCACGGCAAGGATATGCGTGCAGTTGTGTAATGGCAACAGCTAGCCACCCAACACCAAGGGCATACCAAATTTCACCCTAAATTCCACTATGCAAAAAAAAGATTTCCCGTCACATTAAAATGTCGGCACATGCATAGAGTACTAAATATAGATGAAATAAAAAATTAATTGCATAGTTTTGTTGTACTTTACGAGACGAACATTTTAAGCCTAATTAATCAATGTTTGGACAAAAATTTACAAATACAAACGAAAATGGTAATCTTATACTATGCAAAATCAGCCCCTCCAATATCAGCCGATCTAAACAAGGCCCAAACCATATTTTATCTACTGTTGTCGTTACTATTTGCTTCCCGCGTCTAGTTTCCACGCCTGTCCACGTCCTGCTCGATGAATGAATAATTTCAATTTAAACCTCACAGTAATCTACAGCCACATGCCCACATCTGTCAGTGTCGCGCTGTCGCCGCTCACCAGCCGACTCATCGACTGACTCGACCAAAGATTACCTACCCTACCGCTGTTATTATTACTGTTTTATCAGAAGCTGTAACGTGTAAGGGAGTCCCTATTGCTGTTTTCTTTGCCTCTCTGTAAAAATCAACCTAGTATGGAGTATACCACGGTAGTTGACAAATGCAGAGAGAGTCGAAGAACCGGTGTTCTACTCAAAACAGGGAAGAGGTGGTCACGAGCTCACACTGCTTCGGTTGACTGCATCCTCCTACCTGAACGATCAGATGAATGAATCACAAATGCACGGGAAAACTGCAAAATAACTGACAAGAAGTGATATGATCTATCCTTCCATTTCAATGTACCATTCAAATTAAGTTCCACACATGCCAATTGGAAGAAGAAATAATCCTTCCGTGTCCCAAAAAAAAGAACTTTGCATTATGTGCCACTAACAGAAGATATCTTTTTACATGAAAATGATATACAAAAAATTTCTCTTGCCACTCACGGTCACGGACTCACGGACAATATTGATAACGATGTCTCATCTCACTTGATTTGGTAACCCACACGTTAGTACGATGTACGCCCCCGAGATACATAAAGCAAAAGAAATCGTGCGTAATGAAAATTGACCCCACTGTGAATCAGAGCAAGATATTTCATGAAGGGCCGGTTTAGTTGGTGAATTTTTTTTATTCGGCTACTGTAGCACTTTTCATTTTATTTGACAATTTGTGTCCAATCATAGATTAATTAGGCTCAAAAGATATATCTCGTGATTTATAACTAAATTGTGTAATTAGTTTTTTCTTTCGTCTACATTTAATACTTCATGCATGTGCCACAAGATTTAACGTGACAGATACTGCAACACTTTTTGGGTTTCTTTTTAGGAACTAAACATGCTCGAAGGTCCTTTCCAACCTTTATTTTAAACTACTCAGTACTCACTACCACCCAGTCCCAGAGATGCATACACAGCCACATCATGCATAGTCCAGCAGTGTTACAGTCTCCGTCAAAATCAGTTCTTTTTACAAACACAAAAATTTCCACAGAGAGCCTGTTACAGTACCTGTCACAGAAAGCAAACCAAAAAAGTGCTATACTACCTGTCACATCGAATCTTACGACATATGCATGGATTAAACATAAATATAGACAAAAGAAAAAACTAATTACACAGTTTGGTTATAAATCACGAGACAAATCTTTTAAACTTAATTAGTCCATGATTAAACATAAATTGCTAAAATAAAACGAAAAATGCTACGGTAGCCGAACCCAAACTTTTTCACCAGCTAAAAGCCCGAATCATGAGAAATATAGTACACTACGCTAAAAACCAGTGCCACTTTTCGCAGGTCACCCTTCTGCCACATCACCCCACTACATTGAGGGCCTATTTAGTTGGTGAAAAATTTTGGGTAAGTTCTCGTAGCACTTTTCGTTGTTATTTGACAAAATTTATTCAATTATGGACTAACTAGGCTCAAAAGATTCGTTTTGACATTTAAAAATAAACTGTGCAATTAGTTATTTTTTTACCTACATTTAATGCTCCATGCATGCGTCTAAAGATTCGATGTGACGGATACTGCGTAAACTTTTTTGGGTTGGGTGGCCAACTAAACAGGCTCTGAGGTAGTGTTTAGATGGTGTAAAAGTTGGTGTAAAGTTTCTGTAGCACTTTTTGTTATTATTTGGTAAAATTTATCCAATCATAAACAAACTAGACTCAAAAGATTCGTCTCGACATTTACAGACAAACTATGTAATTAGTTATTTTTTTACCTATATTTAATACTTAATGTATACGTTTAAAGATTCGATGTGACAGAAAATCTTATAAAATTTTTGGAAGTCTCAGGGATCTAAACACTGCCTGAACACGAGACAAGGCCGAGCTGAGTAGTGCAACCACACAACCGCGTCTCACACAGCACGGTTGAGCCATTGAAGCGCGTCAAGGCGAACCCATGGCGCCGCCGCCGGAGGAGGAGAAGCCGCTGCCGGTGCCGCGGCCAGAGCCAGAGCCAAAGCCACCGAAGCCCAAGCCGGCGGGGCCAGAGCCGCCGAAGCCCAAGCCGGCGGGGCCGTTGCCTGAGCGGGACGGGGACCCCGGCGGCGGGCCGGACCTCTTGTGCGCCGACACCTGCTCCGGCGCATGCGCTTACTTACCCCACTGCCAGCCGCCGCCCCCGCCGTCGTCGCGCGGGACCACCTTGCACCTCCGCTCGAGCCGGCTTCCGACCCCGCTCATCGCGCTCTCGGCGTCCCTCCTCGCCGTCTCCGCCGTGCTCCTGCTCGCGCTGCTCGTCCACCGCCTCCTGGCGCAGCGGCGGCGGAGAAGGCGGGCGCGGAACGCGGCGCTGGCGCTGGCTCACCACGGCGAGGAGGGAGGAGCAGGGGGGCACCAGGTGCTGGCTGGCGCGGTGGCGCAGGAGGTGGGGGAGGAGGATGCCGACGGCGGCGGCGGCGTGCACCACGTGTGGTACATACGGACCAAGGGGCTCGACGAGCGCGCCATCGCGGCCATCGCCGCGGTGGTGTACGACGCCAACAAGCGCCTCGGCGGTGGCGGAGCGGGGACCGACGGCGACGACGGGGACGGCAGCTGTGCGGTGTGCCTTGCGGAGTTCCGGGACGGCGAGACGCTGCGCCTGCTGCCGCGGTGCGGCCACGCGTTCCACCGCGGCTGCATCGACACCTGGCTCCGCGCCCACGTCAACTGCCCGCTCTGCCGCGCGCCCGTCCAGGTCTCCCTCGCCGCCTCCGCCAGTTCTAACGCCGCGCCGGGAGCGCCCACGGCCACGTCGTGGGGGCGGCAGGAGAGGAATCTTGTTGGTGGCGTCGGTGGCGTTCAGACAGAGGAGGAGACCGCGCGCGGCGGCGGCGTGCCGGACCGCGCCGTCAGGCGGGCCGCGTCCATGGTGGCGGTGCCGCGGCGGGCGTGGCCGGACGTCTCGATGCGGGCGCCGGCGTCGAGCAGCGGCCGCGAGGAGGACATGACGGGGCTCGGCAAGATCAGTCGGCTTCTCAAGTTCTCAGACGCGCTGGAGATGGCCGGAATCGGGGTCGAGCGGTCGGTCTCGTTTGGCGCCGGGAGCTGGCCGCGTTTGCCGCCAAGGTCGGGACCCTCGGCCGCCGCCGGCGTCAGCGCTGACGAAACGTCGCAGTGAACTGGTTGATGCCGAGTTGCCAACGATGAAGTCCTTCGGTAAAAGTTGCAGCTTGGGGGTTGAGAGCTTGGAGGGTGAAGGTTGGTGTTGGTTTGCGAAGTTGTGTGGCAAATGGGAAGGTAAAAATGTCATCTTTTCAACAGTCGTTTCGCTGGTTTATTGTGCTGAAAGCACTATTCGCTGGTTTGTTGGGAGAGAAAAATACTGTTAGATGGCTGCTGATTCTGCTGATAAGTCTAAACGAACAGGGCGCAAGTTTCGAGTGTAATCACAAGTAAAAGTAACTCGTGAGTTTGTGCATATACTGCGGAGCGAAAGAAATTGTAAATAAGCACATGTTCGGCAGGTTGTTTCTGCGGCTGTGGCTGTTTTGTTGTGAGAGAAAAACACTGTTCTACGGTTGATAAGCCGTGCTGATAAGCTCAGCCGAACAGGGGGATTGTACCACGGCTAATAAGCCGTGCTGATAAGCTCGGCCGAACAGGGTGAAGAATTCCTGACAAAAGAAGTTTGGTATGTGAAATCACAGTACGCATGCATGTGTATATAGGATATAAAGACAGATCACTCCTGTTCGTTCTGGGTACAGAATTTCTTAAAAGATATGATGAGTGAACTGAAGACATTTGTTGCTCAAATTTGGCCTACTGATCTCTAGTTTCTCTGTATCCATCATGAACCACCATGACCTTTATTTGAGTCTTGTATGTCTATGATCTTAAGCTGCTGCTGCTGCCTGCAGGGATAAGGACCAAACATCAGTCTCAATTTTATTCAGATTCAGGTGCAGACTGTTCAGACACCATTGCCCAGATAAACTTAGGGAGCTGAATAAACTTGTGGATCATGCCAAGTAGGGAATTTGTTCCGTTCCCATCCCAATACAGAATGAATTGGATGCTATCCCAAATCCCAACCCTATTCAAGAAAAGTAAACCCAAGCGTTGTATTGCACCTGAAGTATGTAGCTCTCCCGTGTATTTGAGAAAAAAAAAGGCCTTGTTAAATTTGCCTGCCGAGGTCAGGATTCTGGACAAAGTTCCATCGGACAAGCCATCTTACCTGCCTTGCCATGTCTCTGTCAGGACACTAACACCTCATTAAAAATGATGCTTCCGTTTGCAATGGTGTGAGGTTAGCAGGGTTGGCAGTTCTGCCGAGTCACCTCTCAAGGCAGTGTGCATCAATTATTTGGACCGGACGGTTGTTGCTGGTCGTTGCTGGTCATCAAATGAGATGTGGATGCTGCAGTGTGCCTCTGCTGCTGGCTATGGGTGAAGCTTCTGCCTTCTGAGATGAAGCAAGAAACATACCTCCAGTTCGGCTGAGCTTATCAGCACGGCTTATCAACCGTGGAACAATATTTTTCTCTCACAGCAAATCAGCCACAGCCGGCTTATAAGCCAAAAAAAACAGCCTGCCAAACAGGGCCATAGCAATCACCTTCGACTTTTGGCATCGGGGTGCAGAAGTGACAATTTTTTCTTGTATAAGAAGTTTTAGGTGTACCTCTCACGATTCTTTTAGGTTCATTCAGGATATGGTCATGCACACCGCACATCAGACCCTTTTGAGATGTCCGTTCTTGAAGCAACCTTTTGGTCTCACACTCTCACTGCGTCAGATCATTCAAAAGTATCGTCTGAGCGTAGTGCACTGCACCGCTGGGCACACGCGTAGTATAGTGAGTTCAGCAAACATATCATATGACAAGAAGAAAGCTACACAAAACTACTCCTTAATTCCAACAGAGATGTAGAGCATAGTGTCTCAACTCACAACACCCTTTTGTCACCCAAACAAATGATTTGTCATCACATCTATAAGCACCCAGAAGCTATCTCCGTTTTTAAATATCTTTTTGTACAGATTTAATACACATACATAATGAATTGTTTTTGCATACAAAATAAATTATTTCTAAACTCTTGAGGCAATCTCCTTGCAATTCTTAAGTGCAGCATGAAGAAACATTGGTACAGATGACTATCACTTGCGGCCAGCAACTTACAAAACTTTGACAACATGAGTACATGACCCTTTTTACTACAAACATGACAGGGCCTTTTGCTGTATTGTTGTCCTTGAGAAAATAATGAAGTTGACCTAAGTCCAAAACTCGTTCAATCTCTGAAGCAATACTACTAATATGTCCAGTAGAGTAGATCAGTCAGGGCGGAACAGAAATCTATCTCAACGCAGCAACATTGCCAAAATGTCTTCTTTGTGCTGCATACAGTAGTACACCAAAATTGCAAGAATAATAACTAGTAGCATGGGCCATACACTTGTTCCTGTCAGGACACAATCATCCATATTTAGTATAGGGCTTGCAAGGAATGGCTGGAAAAAACAAATCTATGAATTAAAGATGCAACATACCATTACTCTTTGGGGACCCAACAGATGTCACCCTTGCAGTAGAGTCAAAGGAAGTTGACAGCAATGTTCTGAAATGATGTAAAGCAACTACATTAAGAAATTGCATTTTTTTTCTTTAGATTCATCAACTCGAAGTTAAAGATACTAACCTTGAATCCTGGGAGAAGGCCAGTGTAGTAACAATACCAAGATGAGCCTTTTTAACTGTTACAAGTGTTCGCATGTCTTTTGAGCTGAGTATGATGATGCTTCCTTCAATTGTTCCACTAAAAACCAAAGGCAGACAAATAAAATTTTCAAGAAAATAAGCAATGTTATCTCTACAAGATGATTAATAAATAAAACCAAGGGGATCGTTCCAATCTCACATTGCAAGAAGAGCACCATTGGGTGACACAGCAAAAGCTGAAATTGCCTCACGAGTTATTTTCTTTGATCCGATTCTCGTCCATGAGGTAGTATTCCAAGATACTATTTTTCCATAATCACCTAAAAAGCAAAATTATTCAGGTATCGTCAGACCTTAAGCTTGTTGCCTAATTCAATTTATAACTAGGTCAAGTTCATCTTAATGCCACCTTGCATCGCTGTTATAAATAGGACGTGACTGTTGTCAGTCTTATTACAGAATCTGCAGAATCCAAATATTTCCCCCTGGAAATGTACAGATCAAAACTCTCTTGAAACAAGACACAAAATCATTGAAATAATGCATTTCGTCCAAGAAAGGAACTCACTGCTTCTCTTGGCAGACTAGCTACAACTTCAGATGACTGCAAATCCCACACTCTAAATGGGCCACTGCTCCTATTCACAGCAAGAAACTTATCGTCGGAACTGAAAGCATGGACCAAAGCAGAGGAGCCCATCAGTATCGCACAACCAATATTCAAGTGGGAAGAGAGTTTAGTGGTCATTTATTTACCTGATATCCTTAATTGATGTTTTAGTATCAGTTTCTGTGAGAACAGATGCCATGGCAGGCCACTTGAAGACTCTTAAATGCCCATCCTACAACAGAATAGAAAGAAACGAACATGTCAATAACCATAAGATTTCAGTTCCAAAACAGAAGCTCCAAGAGAAACAAGAAAATCACATATGAACCATGACAAAAACCTCAAAGCACAAATGCAAGACCATACTGATAAGTAATATACTTAAATGGAGGCAAACCAGATTTGCCTTGTTATAATGTAAAAGCAAGATTAAATATCAGTGCTCAAAGACTGTTCTGCCAGTAGGAAACAACTATTAATAATAGATAAAACTAATCAAAATTGATAAGCGTATCTCTGCTTTTAACGAAAAATTATGCTGATGGTGCAAACATGAATAAAACAAGTATCATAAAAATGCATCTCAAGAACTACTTAATGTTATTTGGTATCTCCATACGTTAAAGACATAAAGTGAAACAATTTCATTCAGAACTGCACTGGCTGTACTTTCTAGCCAAAGATTTTTGTACCATGTTGAGCATGAAACAAGAATCTCTTTGCCTAAAATAAACAATATAAACCCACCTCTTCAGATACCTCAACTCACTATCAGAATCCTTGTACCAAATGATTATTAAGTTGCCAAAACGAGCTAATTGTTTGGCTGCATTAATCGGTACTAAAAAATGGCTTATGATGACCACAGTATGTAGTATACATTTTTTCTGCATGATGGCATAAAGGATACTAATTTTAGTACACCTAGAAATTACCAAGCTAACATATCTTTCTAGGCATTTTTTTCCATTTATGATGTCAGACTCAGAAGAACAAATAAAGTTGAAACTTAGAAACTTAGAATGCATCCCAATCTAGTACTCGAAGTGCCTATAGTTTTCCCTTTGGAAAAAGTCAAATAGGAAAGGAAAATAAAAAGAAGCTAACCAAACCTACCAACAATAGTTACAAAAAAATGGAAAAAGTACACCATATTAACTTACCTCACCACCGATGGCAAGTATTGAACCTTCTCCACTGAAGGATACCGACAACTGCAAACCAACATCTTTGAGCTCTGCCAAAGCTTCCCGGTCTGGCTCCAAAGCCAGCTTCTGTGGCGCCTCTCCTTCCTGTGATTCCCATCGATACAACCTACATGAGTGTTTTCGTAGTTAAAATTATGAAAAAGCAAACTTTTCAACCAAGTTTAATTATTTACTGTTCACAGGAATATGAAACAAGACAGAATTATCTTTTGTAGAATATAAGATTCTGGCGAAGCATATAAGGTACATTATGTAGCTGATACTTTCTGAACCACAAACACATCTATACTGATAACAACTAAGAAAGCCCAAATATGCTCCATGTTAGACCGCAAAAAATAGATGGTAAGGGATTTAATTACTAAGGAAACAGGAAATAATCAAGCACGCCCATAATACCACCTTTTACTAGCAAGATTCAACAGTATATGGGCTATCTTCTTGAATAAAATGGCTTTGGCTATATACAAGGCAATTTGCAAATACCTTCACTTCAGGCCATGTCACTTGTTAATAGCAAGATTCGACATTACATGCTATTTTCCCGGATGGAGTAGTCTATATTGAATACCACCCATTAGGTGGTTATCTAGACTAGACAATGGAGGGCACAAATGTATCACATTCGGATCATTTGTGCAGATAAGAATTCAATACCAACCAATACATTAGCCAGGCTACAGGAGCAAACGCAATGCAGGGTACAAACCCAAAGGATATGATCCGACGGGGCGAGGGGGCGAGGGGGCGAGGGCGCATACCTGCAGCCGTTGGGGAAGGCGCAGAAGACGCCGTCGCCGCGCGGGTGGACAGCCATTCTGTACGGCACCTCCTCTCGGGTCCTCACCTCAACCACCTGCCCACCACCACGGAACGCCAAATCAGCACGGGCCACTCAGCCGCATCCTAGATCGGAGCGGGATCTGGGAGGACGGGTCGCTCACCGTGTCGGGGGAGAGGGCGGCAGGCGCGGCCTCTTCCCCGGCGGCGAGGGCCGCCACCACGAGCTTGTTCGGCACCCCGCTCCGGCCCTCCCCGCCGCCGCCCCCGAGGACAGCCATCGGAGGCGGCGGAGAGAAAGGGGAGGAGGAGGCGCCATCCGCGTCCGCGTCCGCCTCGGCGGCCGGAGGGTCGGGCTTGAGGATGTGGGCGAGCGGGAGCCAGGCGGCGCAGTAGATCGGGAAGCCGTAGGACTGGCTGCCGCCGCCGCGAGTCGCCATCGCGCGGAGAAGGGGAGGGTGAGGAGCGCCCGGGTGCCGGAGGGAGGTGGGCCGGTGGCCGCCGGTGGGGAGGCGCGGTGGACGGTGGAGGGGAGCGCGTGTGTGGGGCTGGTGACGGGAATATTAACGCGGCTGTGTTCCGTTTGGGTGGGTTGACCACTTGACCTCGAGAAGAGATGGGTTTTCTTCGCTTCAAAGTTGGGCCGTATAATCGAGGATCTTTTTTGGTCAAATGAAAGAAAAACATATGTTAGAAGGAAGGTACGATTCGTAATTTCGTATAATCGAGTATATTTTGTTGGTAATAAAAAAAATAAAATAAGAAAATTTAATGCACTATAGATCATCGACTTGTCATGGTAATACCAACAAGCTGTACAACAAAGCAGCGTACATCCATATTATTTTATCAACGTTTAATCTCTTTTGCATTTATCTTTTTCAAAAAACTTTACCTCTTTTTGTTTTTTTCTTTTTTTTTGCGATCAAAGACGAATTATATTATATAATAGTTGGATACATCAATACGTTACAAACACTCTGAATTACAAAATAGTGCCCACAATAGTACAACTCAAAAACCTAACCTGTTAGATGCTTTGCAGTATGGATGACCGCACGGGCAAACGCTCGGCAAATGGTCTAAGAACAAATGCCCAACGAATAACGGCTAACATTCCTATAGGCGGAATTGAGAAACTTCTTCTTCTTTCTACCACCGAAGAGTGAGGAAGTCTGATCTGAAAATTATTCTCCCTAGTCCTTCATCGTGGCCAGATCTAACAACAATAAAACGGAGAAGAGACCGGAGAAAATTATTCCATGACGGCGACATCATCTTAAGCAGTGGAGAGACACCAAGTTCAGACATCCTTTGTAGGGACGCAAGGGCTTGGGCTGCAGGCTTATTTGTAGGCTTGTAATAGATGCACTTGCACGTTAAATGTATGAGTACATCTTTACGTCTATCTAAAATTAAGCAGTGAAGAGTTTTTCCAACCCGTTTTTAATTCCCAAAATGCACTCGTGCCCCTTCATATTTTGTATGTAACCTGAACACAAGACTCATACTGATACAGTTACAATGACTTCTGTCCAACAATGGTATAGAATGTGACTTCAAGACGTATGGGGCCAATGTGCTAACAATGGTGGCTCCACATCAGGTGGAGCCCACCCACCCGTGTTCAATTTCGAGCTTAGGATCGGTTGGGTGTGGCACTGGGTTTTTTCTCCTAGGAAACTAAGTGACATGTTCGTGGGTAGTGCTTGGTAGATAGACTTCTTGGACAGTCTCACATGCATCTGAGCCTATGGTTAGTATAAGTAGCCATAAGAGTTTTATATGATACGATAATGCTATGATTAGGGCATCGGACATCGGATGCTACGTGGCTTCATGTCGTCCATGTATATTCACAAATATCTATTACTCTCACACTGCCTTCAAAAAAATCCCCCACTCCACAAGCAGCTAGTCCAAGCCGCATGCGCGTTCTGCTTCCACCATATCCACTCCACTCCCACTCTTCCAAAGTCCTGCAGTTGAAGCATTGCCAATCGATGGCATCTCCGCCCCACTCAATCGAGGTCCAGACCCCGGCGACTCGCTGCAGCCCACCATTGCTCTTCTATACTCCTTCGTGCCCGCATCCTAGCCCTCATTCGCCCCCACCTCCTGCTCCTCCTCACTGTGGCCCTCGCAGCCGCCCGCCCCTCACCATCATGATTGCGGCGTCCATTGCCACACGGCCGCTCTCCAAGCTCTCCCTAAGCCCGTGGTGATGCTCATATCCTCGGATGGCTTCCACTTCGGGTACCAATATAAGGCCTCTTCTCCCGCACATCCGCCTTCTCATCACTAGCTATACACATATGTTGCAAGCATCTGTTCCAAATGTTTCATCTGTTTTTTTAATGTATATTGCAAATGTGTTTATTTGATGTTGGCTATGTTTCATATATATGTTACAAGTGTTTTATCTGGATGTTGCTTATGCTTTTGCAATGACTTTTCGAGTGTTTTCAGGTGTTTTTGTAAGTGTTACAGACGCATATTTCAAGTGTTTCATCTGCCTTCAGACATATGTTGCAAATGTTTCAAAGTAGATCAGGTGTTGCTGCTGGGACCCACCTGCCGCAACAGGTGTCTCGGCGGAGGAAGTAGAGGGGGCGTGAGCGGTCTCCGTGTGGGGTCAGAAGGCATGGGTAATGTTTGGACGGGCATGGGCCTCATGTGAGTGCACAAAACGAAGCACATGCGCGGGCGTCCGGACGCTAGCACTGCCGTATATGACATGCCAATGCTTTTGGCGGTGTTAAAAAACATACGGATCCTATTACAACGTACAAACATATTTGCTCGTAAATATAAATGACAAATGTAAGCAAGTCCGTGTGTACATGATTTGTGCATGGGAAAAATTCTTGTTTTGGAAAAAAAATTGCACGAAAATAAAGTTTGCACGATAATTTCATCCAACTAGTCAGATCGGACGGTTGACATTCACTGTTGCCATTGCAAAAGTCCATACGGCCCGGGCGCCCCCAAAGCCTCACCCTTTTCTTATCCGCCGCAACGGCCGCCCGCCGGCCACCACCTCCACCTCACCGGCGAGATGCTGACCTGCGGCCGCTTTATCTCCTCCTCCGCTGCTACCAGCACCGCATCCTTCTCCCCGTTTCGGACTCTCACCCGCTCCCTCCTTCTCCGCGCCGCTCCCCGCCTCCTCTCCTCTGCCTCCGCCGCCGCCGCCACCGCCGTCGAACCCGACACCAAAGGTAAAAGCTTTAACCTTCACTCTTCATCTCAACGACGTATAGCTTTCTAAGCTTCCGTTTTTCTTGCAGGCGGCGGTGGCGCGGGAGGTGGTGCCGGTGCGGTGAGGCCGCAGTGGAAGGCGGCTATTGATTTCAAATGGATCCGGGACAACCGGGATGCCGTCGCCGACAACATCCGGAGCCGGAACTCTACCGCCAATCTGTACCTCGTCCTGGAGCTCTACGATCAGTACCTCGCACTGCAGAAGGTCTGGGGCTTACCTATGCTGGAGCTTTCTGTTCGTGTTGTCTGACTGTTATGCGCTGATTCGTGGATGGATAAGCTTGCCCTGTAGCGGGTCAAGTTCTAGTGCGTGGATTTTGACTTGGGTGGCCGAGGGGTATGTACTATTTGCTAGGATTTTCATCTGAGGTTATATTTTGAACAGTAGTTTTAAATGCCCTATAATATGACTGATGAACTGACACGGTTTAACTCATTCAGTAGTGACTAGTCGGCATGGCTATTGTGTCTCCAGTATTTGTCTTGGCAACAAAAGTTAGAAACAGAACTCAAAAGGCTGAACATGGATTGGGATAGAATATTTGTAATATGATTTAACTTTGTCCTTAGGATAATTCAGAGTTCTTTTATCCATTGAATTTCCATTCAATCATACAACACTTGAGTTGCATACAGATCCAATGTTCACAAAAAATGGCTCACAGTACATTTTAAGAAATCAATTGTCCATGAAAGTCGAATCTATACCCTGTACTTTTTATGGAGCTCTCTTTCAGATATACCTTGTTTTGCATTACATCAGGCAATTATTGAATTGTAGTGAATGAGTATATATATTCTTTCAATCTTTAGTTGGTTTTGGTTGGCCCTTAAGAGCCTGTTTAGAAGCATGGTTTTATATCAAAAACCAGTGTAAATTACAGGCTTGGAAGATTTTACACCTTTAAATATAAAATGCTGTTTGGATGCCTTGTGAACCAACTAGGTTTACCCCTGTATTAGATTGATCCAACTGGAATAAAAAAAATTATCTATCAAGACGCCAATAAAAATATGACAGATATCAGGCGTCGTCTCCTGCACGGCCGCATGCCTGATTCAATCTCGCCATCTCCATGGCGGAAGTAGCAGATCTCTCTCTTGGTCCTCTTGCTTCCCCTATGGCCTCTCTCGGCCATCTCCATTCCCTCTTCCCAGATCTCTATCCCTACTCATCAAATCATCATCTCCATTCCCTGTTCCTGGATTTCTCTGCCTACCAGACTGCAACAAACTCTGAACTCTGATGAACTGCAGTTGATTCGGGTGCTTCTATGCTAGCTCTGTTGAGTTCGAACTCTGAAGTGGCAATTGCAATTCCTAGAGCTTGAATCGAATCCGATGTTTCCTCACTTGACTGCAGAGGATGAGCAAGCGTGTGACCTGTCAACTACAGTGGCGGCGGCTGGTGCTTTTATGGAAGAAGGCTGTCTCACATATTTGCCAAACGAATATTTTACTGAGGAAACAAGTTACAACTGTATTCTTGTGCACGAGATATTACCACTGGAAGCTAATTACACGTTAATAAAACTACGAGAGTTGTCTCACTGAGTCACCAGGTCATGGGTTCGAAGTAGCCTCTCCGCAGATTTTGCAGGGGGAAGGCTTGCCTCGTTTTTTTCCTTTCCCAGACCCCACTCATGTGGGAGCCTCTGGCACTGGGTCTGTCCTTTTTAAAACTACGAAGCTGCCAAACAGGGCCTAACTGTTTTCAGATTGTGCTCTTAGCAATTTATCATTCATGATAACAAAGCTAAGTTGCAAAATTTTTATGATCCTTGTGATTCTTGTTCATGTGGTGCACACCTGCTATTTCCCTTTAAATGGTTCCATTCTAGAAGTTTTATCTTCTGCGTAAGACATGTGCGATAGTTAGATACAGTAGCTGTCTATATATGCACTTGATGAACACAATTGGTTAATTCAGTTCCAGAATGTAATACGGTGGTAACAGAACAATGGCAACAATTCCTAATTATGACAGATGACAGGAGGTTGAACGGCTCCGAGCTGAAAGAAATGCAGTTGCTAACAAGATGAAAGGGAAACTAGACCCATCTGTACGCCAAGCCCTTGTTGAAGAAGGTAGAATGAGTACTTTATTCAAGCATGAAGATAAGGATTCACCACTATATTAGTTTTACCCATTTTGAGTTACTACAGGTAAGAACCTGAAAGAGGGGCTTATAGCACTTGAGGAGGATCTTGTTCAGCTGACAGATAAGCTTCAACTTGAAGCTCAAAGTATTCCTAACACTACCCATCCAGATGTTCCTGTTGGGGGTGAGGAAAGCTCTGTCCTCAGGAAAGAGGTAAGTGTTGTTTTATACTTCCTGCTACCTTTCTACTTTGTACATTTAATAATTTATTTTGATTGAACTGTGCAGGTAGGCAGTCAGAGGAGCTTCACTTTTACAATCAAAGATCATCTTCAGCTGGGGAAGGAACTTGATTTGTTTGACTTTGATGCAGCAGCCGAGGTATAATTGCGACAACTTTTGCTAACACTATATACATTTATGTATGGCAACACACTGCAGCAAGTTGTTCAATAAGATATTTTCAGATACACCTAAAAATTCAAACTGCATGACGTCAAGTAAATAGATCTAAAATTCTCTGAAAAGTGAAAACTTATTTAGTTAAATTTGCCTTGTCTTAGTGAAAGGGTCTGCAGCCTAGTGGCACAACAACGTTAGTAACCTGGATTTGACTCCCCGTGGGAGTGAATTTAAACAGGCTCGGGTTAGAAACACCCCTCGTTGGCTGTGGTCTTGAGTTATACGTGTAACCATTTGAGTCGTTTTCAGCGAGATACAAAATGGCCACAGGCATGTGTCCTGGGTGCTCAGTGGCATATCCAAGGCAGCCAGCCTTCAGGGTGTTTTTCTGCCTATGTTTGAGAAGCGTGTGTCTTCTTAATGCAATGCCGTTGGGGTTTCCCTCATATATCGAGTTTTCTTTGAAGTTTCTTTTTAAGTAGATTTATTATTTGGTCTTTTCTTTGTACTAAAGGTCTGTACTGTCTTGCACAGGTCAGTGGTTCTAAGTTCTACTACTTAAAGAATGAAGCTGTTTTGCTGGAGATGGCCCTAGTAAATTGGGCTATTTCAGAGGTCTCCAAGAAGGGTTTCACACCACTCATAACTCCAGAGATTGTAAGATCATCTGTTGTTGAGAAATGTGGCTTCCAGCCAAGGGCTCAAAACACTCAGGTATGAACTCCCCTGTTAAACATGGTATTTAAGGTTTAGTTATTTGTATCATAAAAGACATGAGAATAGTCATTTTAACACATTCTATTGTCTAGTGACTTGTTTTTATTCTTACATTATGTTTGCATTAGCAGCTATTTGGTATGTTGGATTACTCCTTGTAATAAGAACATAGTTTCTGTTTTGGGCATTGATGGAGTCATTGAAACATAATGCTAGCCACTATTTCTATTATAATATATGTATTAAAAATGACAGTGAAGTTATATATTATGAAAATGAAACTACCATTTGAGATAAATATATTCATATAATCCAAAAGGATGTCCCTAGCCAAATTTTAGAAAATTCAGTCACATGCGACCCACAATTTCAACCTTGCCTGACTAAAGTATTTGATTGCCTGTGATATGTTGCTGTGGTGTTATATGCTGTTGAATATAACCATTTCAGTTCCTTCTTGGTTCCAGAGATACATTTCTAGTTGTTATTGTTGACGTGTGCTAAAATGATTGCTTGCGCTTTGCTCCGCAGGTCTACTCAATCGAGGACAGTGATCAGTGTCTCATAGGCACTGCTGAAATTCCTGTTGGAGGCATCCACATGGACTCAATACTTGCCGAATCTGCTTTGCCTTTAAAATATGTAGCATATTCACACTGTTTTCGCACAGAAGCTGGTGCAGCAGGTGCTGCCACTAGGTTGGTCTGTTTTCCTTTTGCCTGAGGTTATGAACTTTTTTGTTTATTGATTTTTGAACATGAAGATTTATCATTGTATGAGCATGTATATTTGGTTCTGTTCCTTTGAATGCTTAAAAACTGTGGTAAAAACAAACTTCCACATGCTCTGCATTGAGATTAATTTTACAGTGCATTTGTAAAGTTGCTAAGTTTACCATTTTATCATGAACAGGGGCCTCTATCGGGTACATCAATTTAGCAAGGTTGAGATGTTCATATTCTGTCGGCCAGAGGAAAGTGACAAATTGCATGAAGAACTTATTACAATTGAAGAGGATCTTTATGCATCACTCGGACTTCATTTCAAGTGCTTCCTGTTCCATATAATTTCTGTACCCATTTTTGAGACGAAATTCCATGCCATAGATGTACTAATGCCAGTGCCAATATACCCCTTTTATAGAACTCTGGATATGGCAACTGGGGATCTGGGTGCACCAGCCTACCGAAAATTTGACATCGAGGCGTGGATGCCAGGCCTAGAGCGATACGGTGAGGTAAGGGGCAAGTTTACCAGGCTTGTATACGTCTTCTCAACATTTCCTTCAATCATGTCGATGATTCCTGATCAAATTTGCAGATCTCCAGTGCGTCCAATTGTACCGACTACCAAAGTAGGCGGCTTGGCATCCGTTACCGTCCATCACCCTCGGAGCCTCCATCAACGAACACCAAGAAAGGGAAGGGAGCTGGCTCAGGCCCTACGCAGTTTGTCCACACACTCAACGCAACAGCAGTAGCAGTGCCTCGTCTGATAGTATGCATTCTAGAGAATTTTCAGCAGGATGATGGGTCGATTGTGGTTCCAGAGCCGCTAAGACCCTATATGGGTGGACTTGAGGTGCTCTCCCCAAAATTCAAGTGACCCTCTACAGTCATCCACGGTTGAGCTTGTGGGCTTAGAACTGTCTACAAATATACACTACCGAGTTTTGTGATTAGGGCTCCTGTTTCATAACTAGTTTTTATCTTTTTTCCCCCTTTGTTCTTGAATAGTCCTGTATGGTTGTATGCTGGTGCACATTATATTGGTCGGCTACTCTGATCTGCATAGCACTACAAACTTATGCGCATGACTTAGCTCTTCAGGTGAAAGAACTGAAAGAGGCACCATCTTTTGATTCATGACTCATGAGTGGTAGGTCGGATTCTGCCGGGGAAGCAGTTGGGTAGTAGCAGCAGTAGCACACCGTGTCTGTGGTGCTCGTGGTGTCTCGTTCGGAGGAGGTTTGAGCCGAGTTCGCCTAGACCCCAAGCTTACCGAGCTTGCCTCTATGGCGGCAATGGCGGCCAGTGGAATAGGTCGGGGAAAACGGTGTGGCTACAGGCATATCTAGCTCGACCATGATGGGCTATGGAGGTGAAGGGAATCGGTGGATGGTGGTGCGCACCTGCGGTGAATTTGGCTGGTGATGGCGAGGTGGCTCACGAGCAGAGAAACAGAGACGGAGCAAGCTAGGGAGCTGGGTGCTCGGGTGCTGCTTGAGGATGCACAGGGTGACGTTCTCCATTTCCATGTGGACGGGTGTTTTTTCGCAGGTCAGACGTCCCCGCGTGGCGCTGCCGGTCGGGCGGGCGAGCACCCGTTCTGCCGAGTTCAGTACCGAGCTGTTCGGCCGACTGAAACTGACGACTTGGACTCAGATTTTCTCGCGATTTCGTGTGTCAACTCGAGGATGGATCTTGAACAAACCCGAAGAGGAATCACAGGTCGCCAATCTTTGTTAAGGCACTTGGTTGATTTAGCTTGTTATAGAGTTTCCAGAGATTCAGAGTTCATGGTGTTTCATCTATTTTTTTTTGTTATGAACGACGTATGGAATATGAAGTAAATCGAAATCAATCACAGCGGAGACACACGATTTAACGTGGAAAACCCCTCCAATGCAAAGGGAAAAACCACGGGCACCCGCCAGCAACAATCTCACTATCTCAAGAGTTTTGGGTTACACGTCTATGGCGGCTTACAAGAGAATCGAATCTCCATGAAACCCTAGCAAGGGTATATGTACCGTACCGCGGGGGGCTCCGCCCCCCGCGTGTGCACGGACGCGGCCTGATGGGCCGGCTTCAGACTCCGCTACGCTCCGGCCCAGCCTTCGGCTTCTACGGGCCTCCGCTTCGCTCCGTCAGAAGCCCGACCTATATCTTGCAGTGAATTTGGAACAACTCTAACATTTTTGCCAACTTTGGTTCGATTCTTTACGTGCTAAACAGGTTGAAACATCGTAAAGATCACTGGTAGAAGTTAAAAATCTTAGTTTATCACTTGACCAAGTTTGCATTTCAACTTTGAAGGAATTTGGTCGGAAACATGAATCTTGTTTCTGGGAATCGGAAAATTTTGTAAGTGTTGGTTGACAGTACATTTTTGCCTATTTTGAACACTTACGAAAATATCAAAATCCCAACAAAGCTGATCAGACCTATGCCAAATAAAGAGGAGTGACCAATCTATAACGTGCTCACTGCACTCCGACAAGTTTATCTGTAAAACATTCTTATGTTGAGCACCAAACAGCGCTAGTCAACGCCGATTCCAGACCAGTAACCACGTACTGCCGTGTAGCTACAGTACCTGACGACGATTCTTTTCCGTGCCTTTTCCCATCTCTTCCGACAAAACCTAATTATCATTATTGGAAGAAGAGGAGGTGCTTACACCTAAAGACTATGAGCCGAAAGATATGGGGAGTAGTAGACGAGTTTATTGTGTTGGACATGAAAGATCCTACCCCAAGAGAGGAAGAAAACTTGCAATTAAATGATCAAGCTCTCAATGTGATCTATGAAGCTCTTGATCCAAAGATTTTCGAGTCAATCAAAGACTTGACATGGCACATCAAGTTTGGAAGAAGCCTATGAGGGGACTTCGGCGGTCAAGGAAGCCAAACTCTATATCTTCAAAGACAACTATGCTAAGTTCAAGATACAAGAAGATGAAAGTGTGTCGGAGATGTGTCCATATACTCAATGTCGTTGTAAATAAGCTAAGGAATTTGGGGCACAAGGTACGATGGATGATGAAGATTACTCCCACCGATTCTAGAGATGCCTACCACCAAATTTGACACATTGGCACCATCATTGTGAGGGGTGGCTTGAAGGGCATCACCCTGACCCAAGATTACTCCCACCGATTCTAGAGTTTGCATTCCTAAAACATTATAATTATTCGCTGCCACCCTTAGGGTTTGGGTTTTGTTTAGTTCTCATTTTCCTTGTGAAACAGACATTATTCGTAGCTCTTGTAACACCAAGTTTGACTGCTATGAATCAGGGCCCCTTCTCATATTCTTGTTTGCCTATGTTGACTAGTCCTTTCGAATCAAGACTTGAACCTCCTATTAGTTTGATAAACTTCATCTTTATTTCAATATCATATTGCCTTCTTCAAGTTCTTGCTTGCATTCTCGATTCACTTGTAGGAAAAGCTTTCTAGGCAAGGGCAATCGCGTTGTGCGTGGTGGAATCAACATAATTTCGGTGTAATGGTTGTAGGGGTCCGAATCAAACTTGGTTTGAAGCCTGGATCTTGAACATCCAGTTCTTCACCAATCAAAACTTTCATACCTATCAGAAGATCATGTCGCGTCCACATCAAATGCTATGAGTGTAGAGATACTAGTCATCTTATGGCCGATTTCCCAAAGAAGGAGAAGCTCCAAGAAGGACAAGGGCAAGTCTAATGAGATTAACTTAGGGAAAAGCTAGAGCAAGTAATAAACTAGAGCAGAGGGAGTATATGTAGAACTCTAGCTCTTGATTCAAATAGATGAACATCTAGCTTAAACCGAAGTCAAAGTTAACTTATTTCAATATAGTACGGATAATGATAAATTTGATGCCACTTTTGTTCTTTCCACCATCTACGATATGAATCTGCCCTTCAATATACAGATGAAGAGGATCATGGCCAACCTCCTAGCTATTCGAAACAAAAGTCATTAGGGCTCAAAGGCATAGATCCATTCAAGAAGAAAACAACATGATCATTAACATAAACCTTGCTCAGCTATGCTGCAAAAACTCAGGATAAAGGAGACTAAGATGGGTTGCGTTGATTTTTCAGGCGAAAAACTACAACATGTAGACTTGAAGTTCCATGACAACACACTGCTTCATATTCTTTTTCCCTAGAACAATGAGCACATAGGTACACATATTTAATTCCATGGTGTCGACTACAAGATATTTCAGATTTCCGTACACACGAGCGGAATCTTGTTCGAAAGAATCTTGGGAACATTGAGATAATAACCATACACTCAAACGGTTGTTACTTTAATCTCAAGATGTTACTTTTGGGTTTTGATAGCCCCACTCTAAATCATATCTAACTCGGTGCAGTGTCCATCAGCAAAGATCCCGTCTTTGGTAATGCTATCTAGCAGAAAAGTGAGCTACCATGTTGAGCAGCCAATTTGATGCCAGTTTCGTGTCCTTCTGTAAAATTTGCCCTAACATATTCGTGGGATATTAAACTTCACGTTCATCATAATTTTTTTTGGCGTTGAGTTTTATATTTTGTTGTTATGTACTTTGAAATTGTTACTATAGGGTCTAGTTGATTTAATGCCCTTGGCCTTGTCAAGTTCATGGGCTCCAATTATTCCCTTATTTTTCTACAATATTATGGTGTCTTGCACAGTTTTGCTCCAAGATAAAAACACATGCACAAAATATTTACTAGAAAGTTGCCTACCAACTTTGCATGCACATATACGTTTACTCATGAACTTCTATTATGTTTTCCTTTGTATATGTGCACCTGATTTGAGACAATGGTCAAAGCATATGTGCCCATGACTTTCTTAAAACAACATACCATAGATGCAAGTACACAACTACACGCACGTACAGTCACATCTATCTTACAAACACCCATGCACACAACCAAATGAGAACATTCAAGAGGTCAGGCTGGCACATCTAGATATTGATGATGTAATGTGGTATTGTCTACGTATTAATCAAGCATGTGGCTGTAGTTATGATTCGATATTTTTCAATTGATTATACAGAGAAAAAAATTAAGGAATAGACTCAGATAAATCTCAATCAATGTATTGATTATTTCTGGGAAGTTGCACACGCTGACACAAGAACATTGTTATCAAGTACAACTCATTTGTATTCTAAAAGATGACACCTCCAATGATGGGTTGCTGCCACGACATGGCAGGGTTCATCAAAGACATCTGGTTGAAAGGCAGCAATTGTTGCTGCTGCATGAAGGCGGCAGCCAATGCGTTGGCCAATGCCAATGGGTTAACTAGTAGCAGCTGCTGTTGCTGGTGGTAGGTAGCAGCGGTTGCAACAGCCGATTGGGTAAACAGAAGCGGTTGCTGCTGTTGCAGGTATGTAGCGGCGTTTGCCAAAGCCAGTTGGTTGAATGGAAGCAACTGTTGCTGTTGCAAGTAGGCGGTAGGGTTCGACACGGCTAGTTGACTAAGCGCTGGCATGAACTGTTGTAACTGTTGTTGTTGTAGGTATGCAATGGCGTTCGCCGCAGCCAGTGGGTTTGTAGGAAGCAGCTGTTGCAGCTGTAAATAGGCGGCAGGGTTTGCCACAACTAGTTGACTGAGCGCTGGGAGGAACTGTTGCTGTTGTAGCTGCGCTACGATGGTCTGTACTAGTAGGAAAGCTGAGGATTGCTGTTGCAATTAGGCAATTGGTTGTTGTAAGATGTTCGTCGTGAGCACCTATTGTAGCCTATAGGCCCGCACAACTTGGTGTTCATACCCCGTAGCAGTAACTGGTGAGCATTGCGGAATGATGAATGCAGTTGTAGCGCTCACCGAAAGAGCAAGGAGTGCAAATATCTTGGCAGCTATTGTTGCTAAGATGTTGCTAGTGTGTTTCACTTAGCAAGTTTTTGATTGCTCTCAATGATATGGGTGGTGGATATATTAGCTATTGATTTGGGGCCTATTTATACAAGTGAGAGCTCATGTACATCTGTTCAGATCTCGGATTTTGCCAAAAAATAGATGAGCTAGAGATGACATGGCACCTAGTCAACTTCAACGCTTAGTTATCAGTTTCGCTGGATTATATGGTATGTGTTGGCAAGATAGTGTCCACTATGTGCTATAAAAAGTGCCCTTTTCTATAGGAGTTCTCTAGGTACATGAGGATTGACATACGTGATAACGTCACCTTTACACATGACAAAGCCTTAGCCACATCATATTTGTTCCACTTTATAGACATGATGAGTATGTGAAGTTACGACTTGCTCATGTAAATCAAAGCCTTTATGAACAGAATTTATTGTAGCATCGTACTCATGGTTGAAGTATATAGAGTAGTTATGTGAGAAGTTATCAAGTAGAGAGTGAACAAATGCTGCAAGACCGTGGCTAATTGAAGTCCCCGTATGTCTAAAATGCATGCACACACATCTCTACACCTAAAATACCTAGGGTTATCGTCAGTGCAAATACTTGCCCCGCTCGACTCTTCTCTTCGTTCCTACATGACTCCGTTTCCTATGTATGTCTGTTACCTACGTTACCTACATGACTCAACCTGGATCGAACAAGGGAGTCTAATATACTAATTGGTTACCTATGTACGTCCTTTTCCTAGGTATGTCTGTTCATTGTTGCCAGGGGCAACGATCTCCAAGCCGTGGTGGTCACACTTATGGTGCCGGAGTCGCCAATGTTGATGTACAGCAGCGACCATGGGCGGTTTGTTGCGCCTGGCGAGGCTCACGGGTGCCGTGCGCACCAGCACTGCACAGGGCCACAAGCACCTCGCTCAACGTGCCTGGGCCGGGCCGTCCTTTCCACCGCCGCCGGGTGCCATGCCGTTGGGCGTTGGCAGCTCCGGTGATCTCTAGCAGGGTGCCATTCCGTTGGCAGCTCTTGCGACCAAGACATCGAGAGTCTGGCCAGGCGCGTTGCGCAGGTCCTTACACCACTTTCGTGCACGTGTGCGCGCAGCGGTGAACACAGGCCCAGTGGTGCCCGTGCTCTGCTATGCTCTTTTGTTACCAAAAGTTGATTTTACATCAATATAATACATGAAGATGAATATGTCAGTTAAACAAGCATGCTTGGTGTCCCAGAGAATTATAATTAGAGAAGATTTTTTTTGCGTGCACTATGATTTTGCAGTGTGTCTATATGCTATGACCGCTGCTCTGCCTGGTGATGCTGGTGTCTTACGTCTTATAGAGGATTCATGTGTTGGGGCTAAGGGTTAATTAGAGAAGTGAAAAAGGCCTCGGATTTAGAAATAATTTAGGGTTCCTAATAAAAAATATTTAATAGCTGCGTGGGCAAAAATTCATGGCCTCCATGCAACGCACGGCCATATATCTAGTAAAATATAAAAAATTGGCATGCTTATTACTATCTTGGTCACTGCCACACACTCCCTTTGTTTTGTATTGCAATTCACTCTATTTTTGTGCAAAAGCAAGCTTGTCTAACTTTGAAAAGTTTTAAATAAATTTTGACAACAAAAATGCACTATCAAGACATATGCACTGAAGAATTCAATGAAACAAACTTGATGTTCAAGATTTTTGGTAATTTTTCTAGGAAATATGTCAAAGTTAGGTAAGATTACCTTAGGGATAAGCTAGAGCAAGTAATAAACTGGAGCGGAGGGGGTTTATGTTGAACTCTACCTCTTGATTCAAATAGATGTACATCTAATTTTCACTAAACTCATACTTAAATTATTTCCATATAGTAAGGAGAATGATAAGTTTGATGCCACTTTTGTTCCTTCCACCATCTATGATATGAATCTTCCCTTCAATATCCAGATGAAGAGGATCATGGCCGACCTCCAAGCTGTTCAAAAAACAAAAGTTGTTTGGGCTCAAAGGCATAGATCCATTCCAGGAAAAAAATAACATGATCAGTAACACAAACCTTGCTCACTATGCTGCAAAAACTCAAGATAAAGGAGACTAAGATGGGGGTTGCGTTGATTTTTAGGCGAAAAACTACAACATCACTTGAAGTTCAATTACAACACACTCCTTCATATTCGTTTTCACTAGAACAGTGAGCACATAGGTACACATTTAATTCCGTGGTTTTGACTCAAAGATATTTCAGATTTCCCTACACACGACCTAAATCTCATCCAAAAGAATCTCGGGAACATTGGGATAATAACCTTAATCTGTAGGTTTGGACATTAATTTTAGGCTAAGGAAATCCAATATGGCTAAAACATTTAAAAATAAGAACTTATGTTGACACAAAATCAGAGCGAGACCAACAAAATCTTCATGGTTTCATTTACTATTCCTTGTTCATTTACAAAGGAATGTAATTCATGATTCTATAATAATTTTCTTTATGGGTGCTCAAACAGATATGATAAGATATCTGTTCTACTTTTATATAACATGTGAGTTAATGTTACATTGTGTCGGTGTTTTGTAAACCGGACTAGTAAACTTATACGATTGTTGCGTTGCTCTAGGAAGATGATGGTAGCATCCAATAGACACGAGAATTTATATTGGTTCAGGCCGGAGCCTTGCGTCCAGTCTCAGAGAAGATCGAGTGCGTGTTCCTCGCTTGAATGCTCTGAAGTTCTTACAGTGGGGGGTGCAAGAATGGTGAAAGAGGTGGTAGAACCTATGCTAGACGAGGGGCAACCTGAAGAGAAGCTCCAGGAGCCCTACTACTATAGTGAATGAATGGAATGGTATAGGATAAAGAATGAGAAGATTTCCAAAGATGGGTGCCCTAGCTGCCCTTATATAGAGTTCGGGGCCAGGGCTTGATACAAAGAGGAGGTTCCCCCGACTGAAGGGTCGTGAGCCTAAGGGAGGTCCTAACTAACTTGGCTTGCAAGCTATGCCATCTTCTGGTGTTCGTCCGAGCGTGGCCATCGTCATGGTCTTGTGGCCACGTTGCGATAGAGCGCGATGTGGTGCTACTGTGCCGACCATGGCAGGCACTGTAGGCACATCGATGGTTCGTCAGCCGTCCTATGCAACACGATGTCTGTCATGATCTTTGTCATTGTCTCTAGGTTCCTTAGGGCGTCGTACCCACAGTAGGTAGCCTCCCTAGGTCATCGTTCGCCTGGTTGCTTCATGGGGCTAAGGGCCACGACCCGGATCATTGGGGTTGGGGCACTCCACTAGCCAGGGAGGTCTCTAGGTCGAGACCCTTGTCATGGATCCCATCCCATAGTGGGTGGGATCGTACGCGTGTCCTGTCGGTCCATATCTAGATGGTGGGTGTTGTACCCGTTGCCTCCATCGTGCGGTATCATCTTGTTCATGTGGTATGGCGCTGGGTTGGCATCTAACCAGACCGAGGTGACCACTGTCACATCGGTCCTTGTGGGGTCAGCGTGGTGTGCTTGCCTTCGTCAGAACGGGCACGTCGCGTGGGGCTCGACCTCTCCCTATCTTTCCCAGGGGTCATGATGGGGGAGAGGTCGCGTATTTGAGCATCACACGACTGATGCTAGGGGAAGGGATCGTGAACGCCCCTGGCCTTAGCGCCTGGCCTGCTCTGCTTGGCTTTTGCTGGGCCTTGGTCGTTCGGGCCTTTTGCTAGCTGCTGTGTTGTGGACCATGCGGCCCGCTAACTAATCGGTGCCCTCATACACCCTAGGGTTATGACCCTGATAATAGCCCCCGAGCGTTTTTGCGATCACGAAGTGATCGTAAAAGCACTGATATGCGTGCTTGTACGGAACATGGACTCATGGTTATGGTCCACTCGAGCTTCGTTGCTCAACCCTTTGTGGGTTGACGCATTCAATGCGGCAGGTGGCCATTACGATTTGTCCTGTTAGGACATACTATCATCATGGTACATGACTATCATGCCTTGTCGCGTTAGTGGGCTGCATACTAGGGTTTGTGATCCAGGCAGGGCTGAGCGTTCTTATCGATGCTTCGTCATTCCTGCGTATCTGTTGCTGTCTATGATTCCCCATGGTTCGTCACGCGACGCGGGGTTTTAAGGCCATTGGGTCCACCCTCAGACCTATAAATAGGGGCCTTCCTTTCGTTTGGTCGTTCTATAGTTGTTTCGGCAAGTCGCTCCAATAGCCCCTTCAAGGGGCGTGAGTTTGAAGGAAAGAAAAGAGAGAAATTATCGAGGTGAACCGTGTGGTTCTGGTCATGCAGCCCCTTGGGGATCGCTCCCCCCAATGCGTGGTGTTAGAAGGGAACTTGCGAGTTGGAGGGGACGAGAGAGGTGATCGGACCGCTTTCTGGGCCCAGTGGTTCCAGCAGCCTCCAGACCCTCTAGGTTTGGGGTTGCTGAAACACTGGTCCCTGTGGCCATGATCAGCATTTCTAGGAAGTTGGGGGTGTTTTGTCGCTTCCCTCCTGTTACCCAGAGTGGGCCGGCAGTGGTCTATGGCCTCGACAACCCTGACCTCTCTCACATGCCCCTATCCGGAGGTTGTCAAGATGTTCCTCACCGCCTCTTGTGCCCGTGGCACTTTCCTCCGGATTTTGTTGTAGCATCACCATGGTGACACTTGGTCTTAGCACCCTGCGGGCGGTGCGCCCGTTATTGTATTGGTGGGTGCTAAGTGGGAAGAGGCTTTCCCTGAGTTTTGGGCTTTCCTTGCTGCGCACCCTTGTGGCTGCACCTTTGTCTAAGATAGCCGAATAAATCATTTGATGTGAGGAACCGTGTCCCCGACCCCCTTTTTGTATAGCCACGAAGCTTTTTGCGATTGTACGTCGGCCCATAGGTCTTGGACCTTTGTTTCTTCTACGTGACCGAGTCGCGATCATGCTTTGAGATTCGCATTGCACGTCACCCCGGCCTCTTTGCTTTGTCGATCTCTCCTAGAGAGGTCGTGGACCCCTGATGGTTTGTGAGTCTCTGGAGCAGGCCTTAGGTCTAAGACCTGAGATGCATGGCAGAGTTGGTCGGGGCTTGGCCCTGACCTCTTTTGGGGTCACAGGGACCCAACTCTATTTTTCCCTGGCGTCCTTGCCGACCCTGTGAGGTCATGTTGCCTTGTTACAGGCGAGTTTGGTTTCACCCCATGTGGGGATAGGCATGTCCACCGTAACCACATGGTCGGAGCGGTGCGCCTCGTCGGGGTCTATGGGTAATATGAGCGGGACCCGATATCCCATAAATTATCGGTCGTCCATCCTGTCCGTCCCCAACCACCTCCGCAGTGGCTAGAGGGCAAGATGCCTCCCCTAGAGGGGGTCAACTCGGGAGACTTCAAAGCGGACGACTCGGACATAGGGAGAGATGGTCGTGTGGCTCCACACCACCGATTAGAGCCACAGGGGCCCACCTCCTCCCTGCTCCTATCCCTTTTACAGCCTTGAGCCCTTCTAAGGACCGACCTGGTAGAGAGTTTCCTAAGCACGACGTGGGGTATTGGATGTGGAGGGCCGCTCGGCGTGTGAGCCTGGGGGGCTGTTGACCTCCCCTAGCCATGTTGCATCCTGGCGATGCCCCATCACCTATATTTATGCATCATAAAATGCAGGTGTGCGAATTCAAAAGATAATGAAGGCGAAAGGTTCGAGGCTCACTTGGGATATGTTACCACGCTGGCATCCACCACTCAGTCTTTCGCCTGGCCACCTCCCCTGTGCTACGAGAAGGTGGTTAGTAAATGAAGGTGAATACACGAGCGCTTGAGGTATCCTCTCTGACTAGTTACCATGGCTATAAATTGGGAGAACTGGTACAGCAGAGGGAATCATTTGCTCTTCGATGTTTGCTCTACTGCTCCTTCATTCTCGCTTTCGGGTGCTCGCAGCTTCCCTTCCTCTTCGAGTCGATGGATCACGATAGGCATCCACGGGAGGGGTTGCCGGAGGCTGGTGATCCACCGCTGCATATTTGAGGTCTGCTGCGTGAACATGGGTAAGTGTTTATGCAATGTTTTGAGTTTTGGTATTAACCTGAGTTTACCGCAAGTGCTCCTTAGGGCCATCTTTCATGCCGCGTCGGGAAGGGCCATCGGTGCTGCTGGCGTCGCTCCATCTAGGGCGCCACCAGGGATGGGGTCTAGCTCATCTTCATCGTCTTTGGGCAGTCACCGAGAGTTTCACCACCTCATTCATGAGGCAGATGAGGCTCACCAGCGGTTTTCCACAGCCGTCCACAAGGCAAGGCGGCTGGAGCTCGACCTTGACGCCGCTAAGGTTGCTCTCGCTGCCTCGGAGGGTGAGTTTGCCACCGCACAGGCGGCGACCATAGTCACCTAGACCCACATCATAGGTAAGGGTCTCCTTTATCCCAATGCTCAGATGGATGTCTGTAGCCGCTGATCTTCGTGTTGTCTTGTTGCTAGCATTGGAGGGACAGCTAGTGATTTCTTGCCACGAGGAGGCGGCTCGCCTCCGGGGGTTCATTGTAGCAGAGGATCATGAATGGGCAGTGGTGGCAGGGATTTCACAAGGGGCTGGCGTTGCCCTTGCCACCATGCAGCTACGAACCGGGGTGAACTTCCATCGGGTGGTGCCTAGGTTCCTGGAGCACATACGACCGAAAGAGCGGGCAGAGGTCGATGATTTCACCGCTGTCATGGATGATGTTGTCGCTGTCATGGATGTAGAGGGGATCATCTATGGTGATGGCTGAGAGCCTTGAGGTGTGCCCGAGGTTCTTTGAAGAATTTTTACGTAAATATGTTTCTTTTAGTTCATGTCCCAGACTTCAATTCTTCCGTATGCTGCCGTCTATCCACGACGTTCGTTAGTCTAGTCACTTGAATGTTGTGGCTATGCAACCCTACCTAGGGATCGATCCATGGGGTTTTGTTTAGCGTGACCTCATTTTTGCGACCTAAATGTTGGTGAGATAGGTTAGGTGGCATCACACCCTTCTTCGTTTTCCTTCGGGTTGCGTGTGCGTCCTCTTTTCCTCGCTCCTGTGTGGTGCATAGCCTTGCCCTGGTCTAGTTCTGGTAGTTCAGCTTTGTGTAGTCCTTTGTCACGCGTGACCTGGTGGCGTAGTGTGGTGTCCGCGCTAAGGAGGCGCCACCCTCAGTGGTGCCCCAGGTGGCGCATTGGGGAAGTTGCGTGGTGACACCTCTGTTGTGAGTGGTGTCACCGCTTGTGGAGCAAGAACGTAGTGCCAACTGTACGATGTTGGTTCTAGGCCTCTGGTATGTGATGACCCTTGTGTAAGGGTCCTGAGTTGTGTGTGTCCCTTCTGTAAAGAACTTGCTGGGGTTTTATGTGACTGATGTGCGAGCAGCGTATTCGCTTGTCATTCTACCGTTCTTTCACTTATTTTCTATTCAAATTGGAATGTGCTTCATCCCCCTAGACCTGTGCCCGCGAATGCATGTCTAAACTTGGGGGCTGGCCCATGGGGCTAAAATGTGCACGATCCATTGGAGCGACATAACGGCGAAGGATGATCGTAGATCCGGTATGATGCGGGAAGAAAGCGAGGAAACGACATGAGTCCATCTTCCTTTTGCTCCCCTGGAACTGAGCAAATGAGTCTCCCGCTTCCTCTCAGGCTCATGCGCATATGCCTAGCCTTGCCTAGGAGTTGGTCCATTGGGTCAACCGAGGCAACCTGAGTGAGAGGTTGGGTCAACAGCTCATCGCGGCGCAGGGAGCGACCAGATGATGCTCGGGAAAGAGTCGCTGGGACGGTGGCAAGCAGTATTATGTCATGGGGCATGCATATGCACCCTTGTGTGTGGCCTCCACGAGTGACTCGTGTTCGGCTACTGGCGCAAGCCAGATCAGGTCACCCGAGGATCTAAGCGATTCTAGGACGAGGTGCTCGAGCGCACTATTCTATGGCTTGCTCCATGGGTTAGTTGTAATTTTCTAGATCTATGGGTGAGCCTACATGTGTATGTGGATGTGTTTGGGCAGAGATGTTAGGGTCAAAGTGGATCTAACTGACCGATGCACTGGAAGTTGTCGTGGGACAGATTCCCGTTGCTTGGGGTGCAGCGAGCCCTCGAGCGCCTGCTCATGACAGAGTTGCTATAGTCCTTGGGTTGCGAGCTGATGGGGATGCTTCTTTGCTACTTGGGGTGGTCGTAGCTGGTGCAGATCGGCCTCTTCGGCTGCCTTGGGCCGATCCTTGCCGACTCGACGCCCTTGAGGAGCCTGTGTGCCCTCGAGGGTGGCTTCTTTGCTCCTGACATGTCATGGTTCTGGGTAAGGAGAGCTCACATGTTCTGGCGCTTGAGTCTTCTTGGCACGATGGCGTCGCTGTTGTCGTGCCTCTGCTTCCAAATGTAGTCGCTGCTTTTGATGAAGAACTGTCAGGGCGTGCCACTGTAGGAGTTGGTCTTGAGCTTGACTCGGTTTGATCCGCTCATCGCGACACGCGGTGCGCTCGGGAAGCTTGCTTACTCGGACACACGTGCATTCAGGCGACGGATGACAGTTCATCAAAGTGTGTCACATAGCTTGCTCATTGTGCAGGATCGAATCCTGGTTTTGAGCTCGATCCTGCGTGGTGTGGTGCCATCTACCAGCTAGATTACCAACGTCAATGCCGCATGGCGGCTGGCAGCCTCGTTGTTTATGTGCGCCCTAAGTCATTGCGCCCCACTGTCAGAGGCGTTGTCCGAGGCATGTTTTTGCCTTTAGGTCCAGTTCTGCCATGCGGCAGGCCTGGACCGGTATGAGCTAGTGATGGGCATTGCCCCGTCGGTTCGGGTGGATGTGGCCACCGCGGGCCAATCCCTGGGTGAGGTCGCCACGAGCCATGGCCATCTTTCTTTCTAGGTGGAAGGCCTGGCCATGGCCAGTGACGAGAGAGGGCCCTGGTCCCCCTACGTAAGTGAGCTCTAGGATGCAGCCTCTGTGGGTAGTTCTGAGAGTGCGCCCGCCATAGGCCGCGGGACCTAGATTCTAGAGGTGGAGGTCTGGGCCACGGCCAAGGGTGGACGTGGGCGCCGACCCTTTGGTGTGGTTAACCATGTGGTTCCCTATAAGGATGTGGCTGGTCGAGACCATTCCTCGGGCGAGTTCATCATGAGCCGTGGTCCTTTGGTTTTTCAGACGTGAAACTTGGCCACAGCTTGTGACGAGCGAGGGTACTACCCCCTATGGGTAGGTGTACTTCAGGATGCAGGCCCCATGGGCAGTTCCAAGAGTGTGTCCGTCGTGAGCCATGTGACCTAGATTTGCAAGGTGGAGGTCTGGACTGCGGCTGAAGGGGGATGCGGGTGCTAGCCCTTTGGCGCCGATGAACCCGTAGTTTTCACGGTGGATGTGACCGCCGTGGGCCATTCCACTAGCGAGTCCATCGACGGTGCGAGGAGCCATCGCTTCCTCAATAATCGAGAGTGCGCGACTGTCCCCTACCTAGCGGGCCAACTGTTAGTGTTTTGTAAACTAGACTAGTAAACTTATATGATTGCCATGCTGCTCTAGGAAGATGATGGTAGCATCCAATAGACATGAGGATTTATACTGGTTCAGGCCGGAGCCCTACATCTAGTCTTAGAGAAGATCGAGTGCGTGTTCCTCGCTTGAATGCTCTGAAGTTCTGACAATGGGGGGTGCAAGAATGGTGAAAGAGGTGGTAGAACCTATGCTAGATGAGGGGCAGCCCAAAGAGAAGCTCCAAGAGCCCTACTACTATGGTGAATGAATGGAATGGTAGAGGATGAAGAATGAGAAGATGTCCCAAGATGGGTGCCCTAGCTGCTCTTATATAGAGTTTGGGGCTAGGGCTTGATACAAAGAGGAGGTTCCCCCGACCGAAGGGTCGTGAGCCTAAGGGAGGTCCTAACTAACTTGGCTTGCAAGCTATGCCACCTTCTAGTGTTCGTACGGGCGTGGCCATCATCATGATCTTGTGGCCATGTTGCGGTAGAGCGAGATGTGGTGCTACTATGTTGGCCGTGGCAGGCACTGTAGGCACATTGGTGGTTCGTCAGCCGTCCTGTGCAACGTGGTGTTCATCATGGTCTTTGTCGTCATCTCTAGGTTCCCCGAGGCGTCGTACCCAAAGTAGGTAGCTGCCCCGGATCGTTGTTCATCTAGTCGCTTCATGGGGCTGAGGGCCACGACCCTAATCATTGGGTCGGGGCACTCCACCAGCCAGGAAGGTCTCTTGGTCGAGACCCTTGTCATGGATCCTATCCCGTAGTGGGTGGGATCGTACGCGCGTCCTGTCTGTCCGTATCTAGACGGTGGGTGTTGTGCCCGTTGCCGCCATCATGCGGTATCATCTTGGTCATGTGGTATGGTGCTGGGTTGGTGTCTGACCGGACCGAGGTGATCGCTGTCACATCGATCCGTGTAGGGTCAGCGCGACATGCTTGCCTTCGTCAGAACGGGCATGTCACGTAGGGCTCGACCTCTCCCGATCTCTCCCAGGGGTCATGACGCGGGAGAGGTCGCATATTTGAGCATCACGCGGCTGATGCAGGAGGAAGGGATCGTGAACGTCCCTGGCCTTAGCGCCTGGCCTGCTCTGCTCGGCTTTTGCTAGGCCTTGGTCGTTCGGGCCTTTGCTAGCTGCTATGTTGCGGACCATGCGGCTCGCTAACTAATTGGTGCCCTAAGACACCCCGGGGTTATGACCATGACACATTGGTTCTAGTGTTATGAGCTGCACCTAGTAAACCATCATGTCAGTAATAAACTTTTGGATTTGTTTAGTTCTATGATTTTAGAACATGAACTTTCACATTGTACACATAGATGAAAACTACAATCCATTGGACTAGGTTAGGTGTCAGCAGTGTTCGCCTAAACGGCCTAAACGGCCGATTAAACGGCCGCTAAATGGTAAACGGTGATAAACTGTTTTGTTTAGGGGGTAAATGAAAAATTAAATGGTTGACCGTTTAAACGGTCAAAAAACGGGGAAAAACGGTCTAAACGGCCTAAACGGAACGGGGATAAACGGTATTAAACGGGCTAAACAACTGTTTAAACGGGTGTTTAGGCGAACATAAGGTAAATCTAGTTAAGTTTTACATGTATAAATTTGTATACTTAAGTTTATTATATTTATAAATATGTACACTTGATTTGTTACATGCATAAATATGTACATTTGATTCTTTTCACATGCATAAATATATATACATACTAAAATAATTGATTTTTATTTGGATTAATATTTATAAATGCTAGAATAATTAATTTTACATCAAAAAATATGCATATTTGGGTAATATTGTGTAAAACCGTTTAGACCGTTTTAATCCGTTTAAACACCGTCTAAACCGTTTAAACGCTAAATAGAGGATGACCGACTGTTTAGCGTTTAGCGTTTAGGATAACATTGGGTGTCAGAATGGCACTCCAGGTGGGTTCTCTCTCTCTATAGAATAGTAGGATGGTGGTGGACAGTTAGTAATTTAATCTCGGGACATTACTTTTGGGTTTTGATAGCCCCACTCTAAATCATATTTTAGTCGGTGCGGTGCCCATCAGCAAAGATCCCATCTTTGGTAATGCTACCTAGCAGAAAAGTGAGCTACCATGTTGAGCAGCCAATTTGACACAAGTTTGGTGTCCCTCTCTAAACTTTGTTCTAACATATTTGTGGGATATTAAACTTCACGTTCATCATAAATTTTTTGGCATCGAGTTTTATACTTTGTTGTTTTGTACTTCGAAATTGTTACCGATAGGGTCTAATTGATTTAATGCCCATGGCCTTGTCAAGTTCGTGGGCTCCAATTATTTTCATATTTTTCTACAATATTATGGTGTCTTGCACAATTTTGCTCCAAGATAAAAACACATGCACCAAATATTTACTAGAAACAATAATTAAGAGGTGTGACTTTGCATACCAACTTTGCACCCACATATACGTTTACTCATGAACTTCTGTTATGTTTTCCTTTGTATACGTGCACCTGGCTTAAAGACAATGGTCAAAGCATATGTGCCCATGACTTTCTTAAAACAACATACCATAGATACAAGTACTCAACTACATGCACGTACAGTCGCACCTGTGTTATGAACACCCACGCACAAAGCCAAATGAGAACATTCAAGAGGTCAGGCTGGCACATCTTGATATTGATGATGTAATGTGGTATTGTCTACGTATTAATCAAGCATGTGGCCATAATTATGATTCGATATTTTTCAATTGATTATACAGAGAAAAAAAATAAGGAATAGACTCAGATAAATCTCAATCAATGTATTGATTATTTCTGGGAAATTGCACGTGCCGACACAAGAACAATGTTATCAAGTACAACTCATTTGTATTCTAGAAGATGGCACCTCCAACGATGGGTTGCTGCTATGTCAAGGCAGGGTTCATCAAAGACATCTGGTTGAATGGCAGCAATTGTTGCTGCTGCAGGAAGGCGACAGGCAATGGGTTAGCCAGTGCCAGTGGGTTAACTGGTAGTGTCTATTGTTGCCGGTGGTAGGCAGCAGCGGTTGCAACAGCCGACCGGGTAAACGTAAGCGGCTACTACCGTTGCAGGTATGTAGCGGCGTTCGGCAGAGCCAGTTGGTTGAATGGAAGCAGCTGTTGCGGTTGCAAGTAGGTGGCAGGGTTCGCCATGGCTAGTTGACTAAGCGCTAGCAGGAACTGTTGTAACTGTAGTTGTTACAGGTATGCAATGGCATTCGCCGCAACCAATGGGTTTGTAGGAAGCAGCTGTTGCAGCTGTAAGTTGGGGGCAGGGTTTGCCACAGCTAGTGGACTGACCGCTAGCAGGAACTGTTGCTGTTCCAGCTGCGCTACAGTGGTCCGTACTAGTAGATGAGACGAGGATTGCTGTAGCAATTGTGCAATAGGATGTTCTAAGATGCTCGCGGTGAGCACCTGTTGTAGCCTATAGGCCCAAACAACTGGGTGTTCATACCCCGCAGTAGTAACTGGTGAGCACTGCAGAATGATGAACGCAGTTGTAGCGCTCACCGAAAGAGCAAGGAGTGCAAGGAGGGTAAATATCTTGGCAGCCATTGTTGCTAAGATGTTGCTAGTGCGTTTCACTTGGCAAGTTTTTGATTACTCTCAATGATATGGGTGGTGGATTAGCAATTGATTTAGGGCCAATTTATACAAGTGAGAGCTCATGTATATCTGTTCAGATCACGAATTTTGCCAAAAAAATGGATGAGCCAGAGATGACATGGCACCTAGTCAACTTTGACGCTTAGTTATCAGTTTCGTTGGATTATATGGTATGTGTTGGCAAGATAGTGTCCACTACGTGCTATAAAAATTGTCCTTTTCTATACGAGTTCTCTAGATACATGAGGAATGACATACGTGATAACTTCACCTTTACACATGACAAAGCCTTAGCCACATCATATTTGTTCCACTTTATAGACATGATGAGCATGTGAAGCTATCACTTGCTCATGTAAATCAAAGCCTTTATGAATGGAATTTATTGTAGCATCGTACTCATGGTTGAAGTATACATAGTAGTAATGTGAGAATATATCAAGCAGCGAGTGAACAAATGCTGCAAGACCGTGGCTAATTGAAGTCCCCGTATATCTAAAATGCATTCACCAGCATCTCTACCCTAAAAGAATACCTTGGGGGTATCGTCAGCGCAAATACTCGCCCCGCTCGACTCTTCTCTCCATTCCTACATGACTCTGTTTCCTATGTACGTCTGTTACCTATGTTACTCAACCTGGATCGAACATGGGAGTCTAATATACAAATTGGTTACCTACGTACGTCCTTTTCCTAGGTACGTCCGTTCATTGTTGCCTGGGGCATCGATCTCCAAGCCATGGTGGTCACGTTTATGGTGCCAGAGTCGCCCGTGTTGATGTACAGCAGTAGCCATGGGTGCTTTGTTGCGCCTGGCGAGGCTCAAGGGTGCCGCGCTCACCAGCACTGCACAGGGCCACAAGCACGGCACTGAACGTCAACCGAGCTGGGCCGTCTTTGTGCTGCCGCCGGGTGTCATGCTGCTAGTAGCTCCGGTGACCTCCCGCAGTGTGCCATTCCGCTGGCAGCTCCTGCGACCAAGACGTCGAGAGTCTGGCCAGGCACATTGTGCCGGTCCTCACACCAATTTTGCGCATGCGTGCGCGCAGTGGTGAACATCGGCCCAACGGTGCCCGTGCTTTGCTCTGCACTTTCGATACCAAAAGTTGATTTTACATCAATGTAATACATGAAGATGAATATGTCAGCTAAACAAGCATGCTTGGTGTCCTAGAGAATTATAATTAGAGAAGAATTTTTGTGTGCCCTAGGATTTGCAGTGTGTCTATATGCTACGACCACTGATCTGCCTGGCGATGCTGGTGTCTTACGTCTTATAGAGGTTTCATGTGTTGGGGCTAATGGTTAATTAGACAATTGAAAAAGGCCTCGGATTTAGAAATAATTTAGGGTTCCTAATAAAAATATTTAATAGTTGCCTGGGCAAAAATTCATGGCCTCCATGCAACGCACGGGCATATATCTAGTAGAATATAAAAAATGGCATGCTTATTACTATCATTGCCACTACCACACACTCCCTTTTTTCTGGATTGCAATTCACTTTATTTTTGTGTAAAAGCAAGCTTGTCTAACTTTGAAAAGGTTTTAAATAAATTTTGACAACAAAAATGCACTATCAAGACATATGCAATGAAGAATTCAATGAAACAAACTTGATGTTCAAGATTTTGGTAATTTTTCTAGGAAGTATGTCAAAGTTAGGTAAGATTACCTTAGGGAAAAGCTACAGCAAGTAATAAACTTGAGTGGAGGGAGTATATGTTGAACTCTACATCTTGATTCAAATAGATGTACACCTAACTTTCACTAAACTCATACTTAAATTATTTCCATATAGTAAGGAGAATGATAAGTTTGATGCCACTTTTGTTCCTTCCACCATCTACGATATCAATCAGACCTTCAATATACAGATGAAGAGGATCATGGCCAACCTCCTAGCTGTTCGAAACAAATGTCATTTGGGCTCAAGGGCATAGATCGATTCAAGAAAAAAGAACATGATCATTAACACAAACCTTGCTCAGCTATGCTGCAAAAACTCAAGATAAAGGAGACTAAGATGGGGGTTGCGTTGATTTTTTAGGCAAAAAACTACAACATCCAGACTTGAAGTTCCATGACAAAACACTCCGTATTCGTTTTGACTAGAACAGTGAGCGCATAGGTACACATATTTAATTCCTTGGATTCGACTCAAGATATTTCGGATTTCCCTACACACGACCTAAATCTTGTCCAAAAGAATGTCGGGAACATTGGGATAATAACAATAATCTCTAGGACTGGACATTAATTTTAGGCTAAGGAAATCCAATATGAGTAAAATCATTTAAAAATAATAACTTATGTTGACACATAATCAGAGCGAGACCAACAAAATCTTCATGTCTTCATTTACTATTCCTTGTTCATTTACAAAGGAATGTATTTCGTGATTCTATAATAATTTGCTTTATGGGTGCTCAAATAGATATGATAAGATATCTGTTCTACTTTTATATAACATGTGAGTTAAGGTTACATTGGTTCTAGTGTTATGAGCTACCCCTAGTAAACCGTCATGTCAGTAATAAGCTTATGGATTTGTTTAGTTTTAAGATTTTAGAACATGAACTTTTTCACATTCTACACAGATGAAAACTGCAATCCATTGGACTAGGCTAGGTGTCAGAATGGCACTCCAGGTGGGTTCTCTCTCTACAATATAGTGGGATGGCGGTGGACGGTTAGTACTTTAATCTCATCACATTACTTTTGGGTTTTGATAGCCCCACTCTAAATCATATTTTAGTTGGTACGGTGACCATCTGCAAAGATCCCATCTTTGGTAATGTTACCTAGCAGAAAAGTGAGCTACCGTGTTGAGCAGCCAATGTGACGCAAGTTTTGTATCCCTCTCTAAAAATTGCTCTAACATATTCGTGGGATATTAAACTTCATGTTCATCATAAATTTTTTTGGCGTCGAGTTTTATACTTTGTTGTTTTGTACTTCGAAATTGTTACTGATAGGGTCTAATTGCTTTAATGCCCTTGGCCTTGTCAAGTTCATGAGCTCCAATTATTTCCTTATTTTTCTACAATATTATGGTGTATTGCACAATTTTGCTCCAAGATAAAACACATGCACCAAATATTTACTAGAAACAATAATTAAGAGGTGTGACTTTGCTTACCAACTTTGCAGGCACATATACGTTTACTCATGAACTTCTATTATGTTTTCCTTTGTACACGTGCACCTGACTTCAAAGACAATGGTTAAAGCATATGGGCCCATGACTTTCCTCAAACAACATACCATAGATGCAAGTACACAACTACACGCATGTACAGTCGCATCTATCTTAGGAACACCCACGCACACAGCCAAATGAGAACATTCAAGAGGTCAGGCTGGCACATCTTGATATTGATGATGTAATATGGTATTGTCTACGTATTAATCAAGCATGTGGCTGTAGTTATGATTCGATATTTTTCAATTGAATATACAGAGAAAAATTAAGGAATAGACTCAGATAAATCTCAATCAATGTATTGATTATTTCTAGGAAGTTGCACACGCCGACACAAGAACATTTTTATTAAGTACAATTCATTTGTATTCTAGAAGATGGCACCTCCAACGATGGGTTTCTGCCACGACAAGGCAGGGTTCATGAAAGACATCTGGTTGAATGGCAGCAATTGTTGCTGCAGCAGGAAGGCGGCAGCCAATGGGTTAGCCAGTGCCAATGGGTTAACTGGTAGCAGCTGTTGTTGCTGGTGGTAGGCAGAAGTGGTTGCAACAGCCGACTGGGTAAATGGAAGCGACTGCTGTTGTTGAAGGTATGCAGCGGCGTTCGGCAGAGCCAGTTGGTTGAATGGAAGCAGCTGTTGCTGTGGCAAGTAGGCGGCAGAGTTCTCCACGGCTAGTTGACTGAGCGCTGGCAGGAACTGTTGTTGCTGCAGGTATGCAATAGCATTCGCCGCAGCCAGTGGGTTTGCAGGAAGCAGCTGTTGCAGATGCAAGTAGGCGGCGGGGTTTGCCACAGCTAGTTGACTGAGCACTGGCAGGAACTGTTGCTGTTGCAGCTGCGCTACGATGGTCTGTACTAGTAGGTGAGCCGAGGATTGCTGTTGCAATTGGGAAATTGGTTGTTGTAAGATGCTCGCCGCGAGCACCTGTTGTAGCCTATAGGCCCGCGCAACTGGGTGTTCATACCCCGCAGCAGTAACTGATGAGCACTGCGGAATGATGAACGCAGTTGTAGCGCTCACCGAAAGAGCAAGGAGTGCAAGGAGGGTAAATATGTTGGCAGCCATTGTTGCTAAGATGTTGCTAGTGCGTTTCACTTGGCAAGTTTTTAATTGCTCTCAATGATATGGGTGGTGGATTAGCAATTGATTTAGGGCCTATTTATACAAGTGAGAGCTCATGTATACCTGTTCAGATCGTGGATTTTGCCAAAAAAATGGATGAGCCAGAGATGACATGACACCTAGTCAACTTTGACGCTTAGTTATCAGTTTCGTTGGATTATATGGTATGTGTTGGCAAGATAGTGTCCACGATGTGCTATAAAAATTGTCCTTTTCTATACGAGTTCTCTAGATACATGAGGAATGACATACGTGATAACTTCACCTTTACACATGACAAAGCCTTAGCCACATCATATTTGTTCCACTTTATAGACATGATGAGCATGTGAAGCTATCACTTGCTCATGTAAATCAAAGCCTTTATGAATGGAATTTATTGTAGCATCGTACTCATGGTTGAAGTATACATAGTAGTAATGTGAGAATATATCAAGCAGCGAGTGAACAAATGCTGCAAGACCGTGGCTAATTGAAGTCCCCGTATATCTAAAATGCATTCACCCGCATCTCTACCCTAAAAAAATACCTTGGGGGTATCGTCAGCGTAAATACTCGCCCCGCTCGACTCTTCTCTCCATTCCTACATGACTCTGTTTCCTATGTACGTCTGTTACCTACGTTACTCAACCTGGATCGAACATGGGAGTCTAATATACAAATTGGTTACCTACGTACGTCCTTTTCCTAGGTACGTCCATTCATTGTTGCCTAGGGCATCGATCTCCAAGCCGTGGTGGTCACGTTTATGGTGCCAGAGTCACCCGTGTTGATGTGCAGCAGCAGCCATGGGTGCTTTGTTGCGCCTGGCGAGGCTCAAGGGTGTCGCGCTCACCAGCATTGCACAGGGCCACAAGCACGACACTGAACGTCAACCGAGCTAGGCCGTCTTTTTGCCGCCGCCGCCGGGTGTCATGCTGCTAGTAGCTCCGGTGACCTCCCGCAGTGTGCCATTCCGCTGGCAGCTCCTGCGACCAAGACGTCGAGAGTCTGGCCAGGCACATTGTGCCGGTCCTTACACCAATTTTGCGCATGCGTGCGCAGTGGTGAACATCGGCCCAACGGTGCCCGTGCTTTGCTCTGCACTTTCGATACCAAAAGTTGATTTTACATCAATGTAATACATGAAGATGAATATGTCAGCTAAACAAGCATGCTTGGTGTCCCAGAGAATTATAATTAGAGAAGAATTTTTGTGTGCCCTATGATTTGCAGTGTGTCTATATGCTACGACCACTGATCTGCCTGGCGATGCTGGTGTCTTACATCTTATAGAGGTTTCATGTGTTGGGGCTAATGGTTAATTAGACAATTGAAAAAGGCCTCGGATTTAGAAATAATTTAGGGTTCCTAATAAAAATATTTAATAGCTGCCTGGGCAAAAATTCATGGCCTCCATGCAACACACGGGCATATATCTAGTTGAATATAAAAATTGGCATGCTTATTACTATCATTGCCACTGCCACACACTCCCTTTTTTCTGGATTGCAATTCACTTTATTTTTGTGTAAAAGCAAGCTTGTCTAACTTTGAAAAGGTTTTAAATAAATTTTGACAACAAAAATGCACTATCAAGACATATGCAATGAAGAATTCAATGAAACAAACTTGATGTTCAAGATTTTGGTAATTTTTCTAGGAAGTATGTCAAAGTTAGGTAAGATTACCTTAGGGAAAAGCTAGAGCAAGTAATAAACTTGAGTGGAGGGAGTATATGTTGAACTCTACATCTTGATTCAAATAGATGTACACCTAACTTTCACTAAACTCATACTTAAATTATTTCCATATAGTAAGGAGAATGATAAGTTTGATGCCACTTTTGTTCCTTCCACCATCTACGATATCAATCAGACCTTCAATATACAGATGAAGAGGATCATGGCCAACCTCCTAGCTGTTCGAAACAAATGTCGTTTGGGCTCAAGGGCATAGATCGATTCAAGAAAAAAGAACATGATCATTAACATAAACCTTGCTCAGCTATGCTGCAAAAACTCAAGATAAAGGAGACTAAGATGGGGGTTGCGTTGATTTTTTAGGCAAAAAACTACAACATCCAGACTTGAAGTTCCATGACAAAACACTCCGTATTCATTTTGACTAGAACAGTGAGCACATAGGTACACATATTTAATTCCTTGGATTCGACTCAAGATATTTCGGATTTCCCTACACACGACCTAAATCTTGTCCAAAAGAATGTCGGGAACATTGGGATAATAACAATAATCTCTAGGACTGGACATTAATTTTAGGCTAAGGAAATCCAATATGAGTAAAATCATTTAAAAATAATAACTTATGTTGACACATAATCAGAGCGAGACCAACAAAATCTTCATGTCTTCATTTACTATTCCTTGTTCATTTACAAAGGAATGTATTTCGTGATTCTATAATAATTTGCTTTATGGGTGCTCAAATAGATATGATAAGATATCTGTTCTACTTTTATATAACATGTGAGTTAAGGTTACATTGGTTCTAGTGTTATGAGCTACCCCTAGTAAACCGTCATGTCAGTAATAAGCTTATGGATTTGTTTAGTTTTAAGATTTTAGAACATGAACTTTTTCACATTCTACACAGATGAAAACTGCAATCCATTGGACTAGGCTAGGTGTCAGAATGGCACTCCAGGTGGGTTCTCTCTCTACAGTATAGTGGGATGGCGGTGGACGGTTAGTACTTTAATCTCAGCACGTTACTTTTGGGTTTTGATGGCCCCACTCTAAATCATATTTTAGTTGGTACGGTGACCATCTGCAAAGATCCCATCTTTGGTAATGTTACCTAGCAGAAAAGTGAGCTACCGTGTTGAGCAGCCAATGTGACGCAAGTTTTGTATCCCTCTCTAAAATTTGCTCTAACATATTCGTGGGATATTAAACTTCATGTTCATCATAAATTTTTTTAGCGTCGAGTTTTATACTTTGTTGTTTTGTACTACGAAATTGTTACTGATAGGGTCTAATTGCTTTAATGCCCTTGGCCTTGTCAAGCTCATGAGCTCCAATTATTTCCTTATTTTTCTACAATATTATGGTGTATTGCACAATTTTGCTCCAAGATAAAACACATGCACCAAATATTTACTAGAAACAATAATTAAGAGGTGTGACTTTGCTTACCAACTTTGCACGCACATATATGTTTACTCATGAACTTCAATTATGTTTTCCTTTGTACACGTGCACCTGACTTCAAAGACAATGGTTAAAGCATATGGACCCATGACTTTCCTAAAACAACATACCATAGATGCAAGTACACAACTACACGCATGTACAGTCGCATCTATCTTAGGAACACCCACGCACACAGCCAAATGAGAACATTCAAGAGGTCAGGCTAGCACATCTTGATATTGATGATGTAATATGGTATTGTCTACGTATTAATCAAGCATGTGGCTGTAGTTATGATTCGATATTTTTCAATTGAATATATAGAGAAAAATTAAGGAATAGACTCGGATAAATCTCAATCAATGTATTGATTATTTCTGGGAAGTTGCACAAGCCGACACAAGAACATTGTTATCAAGTACAACTCATTTGTATTCTAGAAGATGGCACCTCCAACGATGGGTTGCTGCCACGACAAGGCAGGGTTCATAAAAGACATCTGGTTGAATGGCAGCAATTGTTGCTGCTGCAGGAAGGCGGCAGCCAATGGGTTAGCCAGTGCCAATGGGTTACCTGGTAGCAGCTGTTGTTGCTGGTGGTAGGCAGCAGCGGTTGCAACAGCCGACTGGGTAAATGGAAGCGACTGCTGTTGTTGAAGGTATGCAGCGGCGTTCGGCAGAGCCAGTTGGTTGAATGGAAGCAGCTGTTGCTGTTGCAAGTAGGCGGCAGGGTTCTCCACGGCTAGTTGACTGAGCGCTGGCAGGAACTGTTGTTGCTGCAGGTATGCAATAGCATTCGCCGCAGCCAGTGGGTTTGCAGGAAGCAGCTGTTGCAGCTGCAAGTAGGCGGCGGGGTTTGCCACAGCTAGTTGACTGAGCACTGGCAGGAACTGTTGCTGTTGCAGCTGCGCTACGATGGTCTGTACTAGTAGGTGAGCCGAGGATTGCTGTTGCAATTGAGAAATTGGTTGTTGTAAGATGCTCGCCGCGAGCACCTGTTGTAGCCTATAGGCCCACGCAACTGGGTGTTCATACCCCGCAGCAGTAACGGATGAGCACTGCGGAATGATGAACGCAGTTGTAGCGCTCACCAAAAGAGCAAGGAGTGCAAGGAGGGTAAATATCTTGGCAGCCATTGTTGCTAAGATGTTGCTAGTGCGTTTCACTTGGCAAGTTTTTGATTGCTCTCAATGATATGGGTGGTGGATTAGCAATTGATTTAGGGCCTATTTATACAAGTGAGAGCTCATGTATATCTGTTCAGATCGCGGATTTTGCCAAAAAAATGGATGAGCCAGAGATGACATGGCACCTAGTCAACTTTGACGCTTAGTTATCAGTTTCGTTGGATTATATGGTATGTGTTGGCAAGATAGTGTCCACGACGTGCTATAAAAATTGTCCTTTTCTATACGAGTTCTCTAGATACATGAGGAATGACATACGTGATAACTTCACCTTTACACATGACAAAGCCTTAGCCACATCATATTTGTTCCACTTTATAGACATGATGAGCTGGTGAAGCTATCACTTGCTCATGTAAATCAAAGCCTTTATGAATGAAATTTATTGTAGCATCGTACTCATGGTTGAAGTATACATAGTAGTAATGTGAGAATATATCAAGCAGCGAGTGAACAAATGCTGCAAGACCGTGGCTAATTGAAGTCCCCGTATATCTAAAATGCATTCACCCGCATCTCTACCCTAAAAGAATACCTTGGGGGTATCGTCAGCGCAAATACTCGCCCTGCTCGACTCTTCTCTCCATTCCTACATGACTCCATTTCCTATGTACGTCTGTTACCTACGTTACTCAACCTGGATCGAACATGGGAGTCTAATATACAAATTGGTTACCTACGTACGTCCTTTTCCTAGGTACGTCCGTTCATTGTTGCCTGGGGCATCGATCTCCAAGCCGTGGTGGTCACGTTTGTGGTGCCAGAGTCGCCCGTGTTGATGTACAGCAGCAGCCATGGGTGCTTTGTTGCGCCTGGCGAGGCTCAAGGGTGCCGCGCTCACCAGCACTACACAGGGCCACAAGCACGGCACTGAACGTCAACCGAGCTGGGCCGTCTTTGTGCCGCCGCCAGGTGTCATGCTGCTAGTAGCTCTGGTGACCTCCCGCAGTGTGCCATTCCGCTGGCAGCTCCTGCGACCAAGACGTCGAGAGTCTGGCCAGGCACATTGTGCCGGTCCTTACACCAATTTTGCGCATGCGTGCGCGCAGTGGTGAACATCGGCCCAACGGTGCCCGTGCTTTGCTCTGCACTTTCGATACCAAAAGTTGATTTTACATCAATGTAATACATGAAGATGAATATGTCAGCTAAACAAGCATGCTTGGTGTCCCAGAGAATTATAATTAGAGAAGAATTTTTGTGTGCCCTATGATTTGCAGTGTGTCTATATGCTACGACCACTGATCTGTCTGGCGATGCTGGTGTCTTACGTCTTATAGAGGTTTCATGTGTTGGGGCTAATGGTTAATTAGACAATTCAAAAAGGCCTCGGATTTAGAAATAATTTAGGGTTCCTAATAAAAATATTTAATAGTTGCCTGGGCAAAAATTCATGGCCTCCATGCAACGCACGGGCATATATCTAGTAGAATATAAAAATTGGCATGCTTATTACTATCATTGCCACTGCCACACACTCCCTTTTTTCTGGATTGCAATTCACTTTATTTTTGTGTAAAAGCAAGCTTGTCTAACTTTGAAAAGGTTTTAAATAAATTTTGACAACAAAAATGCACTATCAAGACATATGCAATGAAGAATTCAATGAAACAAACTTGATGTTCAAGATTTTGGTAATTTTTCTAGGAAGTATGTCAAAGTTAGGTAAGATTACCTTAGGGAAAAGCTAGAGCAAGTAATAAACTTGAGTGGAGGGAGTATATGTTGAACTCTACATCTTGATTCAAATAGATGTACACCTAACTTTCACTAAACTCATACTTAAATTATTTCCATATAGTAAGGAGAATGATAAGTTTGATGCCACTTTTGTTCCTTCCACCATCTACGATATCAATCAGACCTTCAATATACAGATGAAGAGGATCATGGCCAACCTCCTAGCTGTTCGAAACAAATGTTGTTTGGGCTCAAGGGCGTAGATCGATTCAAGAAAAAAGAACATGATCATTAACATAAACCTTGCTCAGCTATGCTGCAAAAACTCAAGATAAAGGAGACTAAGATGGGGGTTGCGTTGATTTTTTAGGCAAAAAACTACAACATCCAGACTTGAAGTTCCATGACAAAACACTCCGTATTCATTTTGACTAGAACAGTGAGCACATAGGTACACATATTTAATTCCTTGGATTCGACTCAAGATATTTCGGATTTCCCTACACACGACCTAAATCTTGTCCAAAAGAATGTCGGGAACATTGGGATAATAACAATAATCTCTAGGACTGGACATTAATTTTTGGCTAAGGAAATCCAATATGAGTAAAAACATTTAAAAATAATAACTTATGTTGACACATAATCAGAGCGAGACCAACAAAATCTTCATGTCTTCATTTACTATTCCTTGTTCATTTACAAAGGAATGTATTTCATGATTCTATACTAATTTGCTTTATGGGTGCTCAAATAGATATGATAAGATATCTGTTCTAGTTTTATATAACATGTGAGTTAAGGTTACATTGGTTCTAGTGTTATGAGCTACCCCTAGTAAACCGTCATGTCAGTAATAAGCTTATGGATTTGTTTAGTTTTAAGATTTTAGAACATGAACTTTTTCACATTCTACACAGATGAAAACTGCAATCCATTGGACTAGGCTAGGTGTCAGAATGGCACTCCAGGTGGGTTCTCTCTCTACAGTATAGTGGGATGGCGGTGGACGGTTAGTACTTTAATCTCAGCACGTTACTTTTGGGTTTTGATAGCCCCACTCTAAATCATATTTTAGTTGGTACGGTGACCATCAGCAAAGATCCCATCTTTGGTAATGTTACCAAGCAGAAAAGTGAGGTACCATGTTGAGCAGCCAATGTGACGCAAGTTTTGTATCCCTCTCTAAAATTTGCTCTAACATATTCGTGGGATATTAAACTTCATGTTCATCATAAATTTTTTTGGCGTCGAGTTTTATACTTTGTTATTTTGTACTTCGAAATTGTTACTGATAGGGTCTAATTGCTTTAATGCCCTTGGCCTTGTCATGTTCATGAGCTCCAATTATTTCCTTATTTTTCTACAATATTATGGTGTATTGCACAATTTTGCTCCAAGATAAAACACATGCACCAAATATTTACTAGAAACAATAATTAAGAGGTGTGACTTTGCTTACCAACTTTGCACGCACATATACGTTTACTCATGAACTTCAATTATGTTTTCCTTTGTACACGTGCACCTGACTTCAAAGACAATGGTTAAAGCATATGGGCCCATGACTTTCCTAAAACAACATACCATAGATGCAAGTACACAACTACACGCATGTACAGTCGCATCTATCTTAGGAACACCCACGCACACAGCCAAATGAGAACATTCAAGAGGTCAGGCTAGCACATCTTGATATTGATGATGTAATATGGTATTGTCTACGTATTAATCAAGCATGTGGCTGTAGTTATGATTCGATATTTTTCAATTGAATATATAGAGAAAAATTAAGGAATAGACTCGGATAAATCTCAATCAATGTATTGATTATTTCTGGGAAGTTGCACACGCCGACACAAGAACATTGTTATCAAGTACAACTCATTTGTATTCTAGAAGATGGCACCTCCAACGATGGGTTGCTGCCACGACAAGGCAGGGTTCATAAAAGACATCTGGTTGAATGGCAGCAATTGTTGCTGCTGCAGGAAGGCGGCAGCCAATGGGTTAGCCAGTGCCAATGGGTTAACTGGTAGCAGCTGTTGTTGCTGGTGGTAGGCAGCAGCGGTTGCAACAGCCGACTGGGTAAATGGAAGCAACTGCTGTTGTTGAAGGTATGCAGCGGCGTTCGGCAGAGCCAGTTGGTTGAATGGAAGCAGCTGTTGCTGTTGCAAGCAGGCGGCAGGGTTCTCCACGGCTAGTTGACTGAGCGCTGGCAGGAACTGTTGTTGCTGCAGGTATGCAATAGCATTCGCCGCAGCCAGTGGGTTTGCAGGAAGCAGCTGTTGCAGCTGCAAGTAGGCGGCGGGGTTTGCCACAGCTAGTTGACTGAGCACTGGCAGGAACTGTTGCTGTTGCAGCTGCGCTACGATGGTCTGTACTAGTAGGTGAGCCGAGGATTGCTGTTGCAATTGAGAAATTGGTTGTTGTAAGATGCTCGCCGCGAGCACCTGTTGTAGCCTATAGGCCCGCGCAACTGGGTGTTCATACCCCGCAGCAGTAACGGATGAGCACTGCGGAATGATGAACGCAGTTGTAGCGCTCACCAAAAGAGCAAGGAGTGCAAGGAGGGTAAATATCTTGGCAGCCATTGTTGCTAAGATGTTGCTAGTGCGTTTCACTTGGCAAGTTTTTGATTGCTCTCAATGATATGGGTGGTGGATTAGCAATTGATTTAGGGCCTATTTATACAAGTGAGAGCTCATGTATATCTGTTCAGATCGCGGATTTTGCCAAAAAAATGGATGAGCCAGAGATGACATGGCACCTAGTCAACTTTGACGCTTAGTTATCAGTTTCGTTGGATTATATGGTATGTGTTGGCAAGATAGTGTCCACGACGTGCTATAAAAATTGTCCTTTTCTATACGAGTTCTCTAGATACATGAGGAATGACATATGTGATAACTTCACCTTTACACATGACAAAGCCTTAGCCACATCATATTTGTTCCACTTTATAGACATGATGAGCTGGTGAAGCTATCACTTGCTCATGTAAATCAAAGCCTTTATGAATGAAATTTATTGTAGCATCGTACTCATGGTTGAAGTATACATAGTAGTAATGTGAGAATATATCAAGCAGCGAGTGAACAAATGCTGCAAGACCGTGGCTAATTGAAGTCCCCGTATATCTAAAATGCATTCACCCGCATCTCTACCCTAAAAGAATACCTTGGGGGTATCGTCAGCGCAAATACTCGCCCTGCTCGACTCTTCTCTCCATTCCTACATGACTCTGTTTCCTATGTACGTCTGTTACCTACGTTACTCAACCTGGATCGAACATGGGAGTCTAATATACAAATTGGTTACCTACGTACGTCCTTTTCCTAGGTACGTCCGTTCATTGTTGCCTGGGGCATCGATCTCCAAGCCGTGGTGGTCACGTTTATGGTGCCAAAGTCGCCCGTGTTGATGTACAGCAGCAGCCATGGGTGCTTTGTTGCGCCTGGCGAGGCTCAAGGGTGCCGCGCTCACCAGCACTACACAGGGCCTCAAGCACGGCACTGAACGTCAACCGAGCTGGGCCGTCTTTTTGCCGCCGCCAGGTGTCATGCTGCTAGTAGCTCCGGTGACCTCCCGCAGTGTGCCATTCCGCTGGCAGCTCCTGCGACCAAGACGTCGAGAGTCTGGCCAGGCACATTGTGCCGGTCCTTACACCAATTTTGCGCATGCGTGCGCGCAGTGGTGAACATCGGCCCAACGGTGCCCGTGCTTTGCTCTGCACTTTCGATACCAAAAGTTGATTTTACATCAATGTAATACATGAAGATGAATATGTCAGCTAAACAAGCATGCTTGGTGTCCCAGAGAATTATAATTAGAGAAGAATTTTTGTGTGCCCTATGATTTGCAGTGTGTCTATATGCTACGACCACTGATCTGTCTGGCGATTCTGGTGTCTTACGTCTTATAGAGGTTTCATGTGTTGGGGCTAATGGTTAATTAGACAATTCAAAAAGGCCTCGGATTTAGAAATAATTTAGGGTTCCTAATAAAAATATTTAATAGTTGCCTGGGCAAAAATTCATGGCCTCCATGCAACGCACGGGCATATATCTAGTAGAATATAAAAATTGGCATGCTTATTACTATCATTGCCACTGCCACACACTCCCTTTTTTCTGGATTGCAATTCACTTTATTTTTGTGTAAAAGCAAGCTTGTCTAACTTTGAAAAGGTTTTAAATAAATTTTGACAACAAAAATGCACTATCAAGACATATGCAATGAAGAATTCAATGAAACAAACTTGATGTTCAAGATTTTGGTAATTTTTCTAGGAAGTATGTCAAAGTTAGGTAAGATTACCTTAGGGAAAAGCTAGAGCAAGTAATAAACTTGAGTGGAGGGAGTATATGTTGAACTCTACATCTTGATTCAAATAGATGTACACCTAACTTTCACTAAACTCATACTTAAATTATTTCCATATAGTAAGGAGAATGATAAGTTTGATGCCACTTTTGTTCCTTCCACCATCTACGATATCAATCAGACCTTCAATATACAGATGAAGAGGATCATGGCCAACCTCCTAGCTGTTCGAAACAAATGTTGTTTGGGCTCAAGGGCGTAGATCGATTCAAGAAAAAAGAACATGATCATTAACATAAACCTTGCTCAGCTATGCTGCAAAAACTCAAGATAAAGGAGACTAAGATGGGGGTTGCGTTGATTTTTTAGGCAAAAAACTACAACATCCAGACTTGAAGTTCCATGACAAAACACTCCGTATTCATTTTGACTAGAACAGTGAGCACATAGGTACACATATTTAATTCCTTGGATTCGACTCAAGATATTTCGGATTTCCCTACACACGACCTAAATCTTGTCCAAAAGAATGTCGGGAACATTGGGATAATAACAATAATCTCTAGGACTGGACATTAATTTTTGGCTAAGGAAATCCAATATGAGTAAAAACATTTAAAAATAATAACTTATGTTGACACATAATCAGAGCGAGACCAACAAAATCTTCATGTCTTCATTTACTATTCCTTGTTCATTTACAAAGGAATGTATTTCATGATTCTATAATAATTTGCTTTATGGGTGCTCAAATAGATATGATAAGATATCTGTTCTAGTTTTATATAACATGTGAGTTAAGGTTACATTGGTTCTAGTGTTATGAGCTACCCCTAGTAAACCGTCATGTCAGTAATAAGCTTATGGATTTGTTTAGTTTTAAGATTTTAGAACATGAACTTTTTCACATTCTACACAGATGAAAACTGCAATCCATTGGACTAGGCTAGGTGTCAGAATGGCACTCCAGGTGGGTTCTCTCTCTACAGTATAGTGGGATGGCGGTGGACGGTTAGTACTTTAATCTCAGCACGTTACTTTTGGGTTTTGATAGCCCTAGTCTAAATCATATTTTAGTTGGTACGGTGACCATCAGCAAAGATCCCATCTTTGGTAATGTTACCAAGCAGAAAAGTGAGGTACCATGTTGAGCAGCCAATGTGACGCAAGTTTTGTATCCCTCTCTAAAATTTGCTCTAACATATTCGTGGGATATTAAACTTCATGTTCATCATAAATTTTTTTGGCGTCGAGTTTTATACTTTGTTATTTTGTACTTCGAAATTGTTACTGATAGGGTCTAATTGCTTTAATGCCCTTGGCCTTGTCAAGTTCATGAGCTCCAATTATTTCCTTATTTTTCTACAATATTATGGTGTATTGCACAATTTTGCTCCAAGATAAAACACATGCACCAAATATTTACTAGAAACAATAATTAAGAGGTGTGACTTTGCTTACCAACTTTGCACGCACATATACGTTTACTCATGAACTTCAATTATGTTTTCCTTTGTACACGTGCACCTGACTTCAAAGACAATGGTTAAAGCATATGGGCCCATGACTTTCCTAAAACAACATACCATAGATGCAAGTACACAACTACACGCATGTACAGTCGCATCTATCTTAGGAACACCCACGCACACAGCCAAATGAGAACATTCAAGAGGTCAGGCTAGCACATCTTGATATTGATGATGTAATATGGTATTGTCTACGTATTAATCAAGCATGTGGCTGTAGTTATGATTCGATATTTTTCAATTGAATATATAGAGAAAAATTAAGGAATAGACTCGGATAAATCTCAATCAATGTATTGATTATTTCTGGGAAGTTGCACACGCCGACACAAGAACATTGTTATCAAGTACAACTCATTTGTATTCTAGAAGATGGCACCTCCAACGATGGGTTGCTGCCACGACAAGGCAGGGTTCATAAAAGACATCTGGTTGAATGGCAGCAATTGTTGCTGCTGCAGGAAGGCGGCAGCCAATGGGTTAGCCAGTGCCAATGGGTTAACTGGTAGCAGCTGTTGTTGCTGGTGGTAGGCAGCAGCGGTTGCAACAGCCGACTGGGTAAATGGAAGCAACTGCTGTTGTTGAAGGTATGCAGCGGCGTTCGGCAGAGCCAGTTGGTTGAATGGAAGCAGCTGTTGCTGTTGCAAGCAGGCGGCAGGGTTCTCCACGGCTAGTTGACTGAGCGCTGGCAGGAACTGTTGTTGCTGCAGGTATGCAATAGCATTCGCCGCAGCCAGTGGGTTTGCAGGAAGCAGCTGTTGCAGCTGCAAGTAGGCGGCGGGGTTTGCCACAGCTAGTTGACTGAGCACTGGCAGGAACTGTTGCTGTTGCAGCTGCGCTACGATGGTCTGTACTAGTAGGTGAGCCGAGGATTGCTGTTGCAATTGAGAAATTGGTTGTTGTAAGATGCTCGCCGCGAGCACCTGTTGTAGCCTATAGGCCCGCGCAACTGGGTGTTCATACCCCGCAGCAGTAACGGATGAGCACTGCGGAATGATGAACGCAGTTGTAGCGCTCACCAAAAGAGCAAGGAGTGCAAGGAGGGTAAATATCTTGGCAGCCATTGTTGCTAAGATGTTGCTAGTGCGTTTCACTTGGCAAGTTTTTGATTGCTCTCAATGATATGGGTGGTGGATTAGCAATTGATTTAGGGCCTATTTATACAAGTGAGAGCTCATGTATATCTGTTCAGATCGCGGATTTTGCCAAAAAAATGGATGAGCCAGAGATGACATGGCACCTAGTCAACTTTGACGCTTAGTTATCAATTTCGTTGGATTATATGGTATGTGTTGGCAAGATAGTGTCCACGACGTGCTATAAAAATTGTCCTTTTCTATACGAGTTCTCTAGATACATGAGGAATGACATACGTGATAACTTCACCTTTACACATGACAAAGCCTTAGCCACATCATATTTGTTCCACTTTATAGACATGATGAGCTTGTGAAGCTATCACTTGCTCATGTAAATCAAAGCCTTTATGAATGGAATTTATTGTAGCATCGTACTCATGGTTGAAGTATACATAGTAGTAATGTGAGAATATATCAAGCAGCGAGTGAACAAATGCTGCAAGACCGTGGCTAATTGAAGTCCCCGTATATCTAAAATGCATTCACCCGCATCTCTACCCTAAAAGAATACCTTGGGGGTATCGTCAGCGCAAATACTCGCCCTGCTCGACTCTTCTCTCCATTCCTACATGACTCTATTTCCTATGTACGTCTGTTACCTACGTTACTCAACCTGGATCGAACATGGGAGTCTAATATACAAATTGGTTACCTACGTACGTCCTTTTCCTAGGTACGTCCATTCATTGTTGCCTGGGGCATCGATCTCCAAGCCGTGGTGGTCACGTTTATGGTGCCAAAGTCGCCCGTGTTGATGTACAGCAGCAGCCATGGGTGCTTTGTTGCGCCTGGCGAGGCTCAAGGGTGCCGCGCTCACCAGCACTACACAGGGCCACAAGCACGGCACTGAACGTCAACCGAGCTGGGCCGTCTTTTTGCCGCCGCCAGGTGTCATGCTGCTAGTAGCTCCGGTGACCTCCCGCAGTGTGCCATTCCGCTGGCAGCTCCTGCGACCAAGACGTCGAGAGTCTAGCCAGGCACATTGTGCCGGTCCTTACACCAATTTTGCGCATGCGTGCGCGCAGTGGTGAACATCGGCCCAACGGTGCCCGTGCTTTGCTCTGCACTTTCGATACCAAAAGTTGATTTTACATCAATGTAATACATGAAGATGAATATGTCAGCTAAACAAGCATGCTTGGTGTCCCAGAGAATTATAATTAGAGAAGAATTTTTGTGTGCCCTATGATTTGCAGTGTGTCTATATGCTACGACCACTGATCTGTCTGGCGATTCTGGTGTCTTACGTCTTATAGAGGTTTCATGTGTTGGGGCTAATGGTTAATTAGACAATTCAAAAAGGCCTCGGATTTAAAAATAATTTAGGGTTCCTAATAAAAATATTTAATAGTTGCCTGGGCAAAAATTCATGGCCTCCATGCAACGCACGGGCATATATCTAGTAGAATATAAAAATTGGCATGCTTATTACTATCATTGCCACTGCCACACACTCCCTTTTTTCTGGATTGCAATTCACTTTATTTTTGTGTAAAAGCAAGCTTGTCTAACTTTGAAAAGGTTTTAAATAAATTTTGACAACAAAAATGCACTATCAAGACATATGCAATGAAGAATTCAATGAAACAAACTTGATGTTCAAGATTTTGGTAATTTTTCTAGGAAGTATGTCAAAGTTAGGTAAGATTACCTTAGGGAAAAGCTAGAGCAAGTAATAAACTTGAGTGGAGGGAGTATATGTTGAACTCTACATCTTGATTCAAATAGATGTACACCTAACTTTCACTAAACTCATACTTAAATTATTTCCATATAGTAAGGAGAATGATAAGTTTGATGCCACTTTTGTTCCTTCCACCATCTACGATATCAATCAGACCTTCAATATACAGATGAAGAGGATCATGGCCAACCTCCTAGCTGTTCGAAACAAATGTTGTTTGGGCTCAAGGGCGTAGATCGATTCAAGAAAAAAGAACATGATCATTAACATAAACCTTGCTCAGCTATGCTGCAAAAACTCAAGATAAAGGAGACTAAGATGGGGGTTGCGTTGATTTTTTAGGCAAAAAACTACAACATCCAGACTTGAAGTTCCATGACAAAACACTCCGTATTCATTTTGACTAGAACAGTGAGCACATAGGTACACATATTTAATTCCTTGGATTCGACTCAAGATATTTCGGATTTCCCTACACACGACCTAAATCTTGTCCAAAAGAATGTCGGGAACATTGGGATAATAACAATAATCTCTAGGACTGGACATTAATTTTTGGCTAAGGAAATCCAATATGAGTAAAAACATTTAAAAATAATAACTTATGTTGACACATAATCAGAGCGAGACCAACAAAATCTTCATGTCTTCATTTACTATTCCTTGTTCATTTACAAAGGAATGTATTTCATGATTCTATAATAATTTGCTTTATGGGTGCTCAAATAGATATGATAAGATATCTGTTCTAGTTTTATATAACATGTGAGTTAAGGTTACATTGGTTCTAGTGTTATGAGCTACCCCTAGTAAACCGTCATGTCAGTAATAAGCTTATGGATTTGTTTAGTTTTAAGATTTTAGAACATGAACTTTTTCACATTCTACACAGATGAAAACTGCAATCCATTGGACTAGGCTAGGTGTCAGAATGGCACTCCAGGTGGGTTCTCTCTCTACAGTATAGTGGGATGGCGGTGGACGGTTAGTACTTTAATCTCAGCACGTTACTTTTGGGTTTTGATAGCCCCAGTCTAAATCATATTTTAGTTGGTACGGTGACCATCAGCAAAGATCCCATCTTTGGTAATGTTACCAAGCAGAAAAGTGAGGTACCATGTTGAGCAGCCAATGTGACGCAAGTTTTGTATCCCTCTCTAAAATTTGCTCTAACATATTCGTGGGATATTAAACTTCATGTTCATCATAAATTTTTTTGGCGTCGAGTTTTATACTTTGTTATTTTGTACTTCGAAATTGTTACTGATAGGGTCTAATTGCTTTAATGCCCTTGGCCTTGTCAAGTTCATGAGCTCCAATTATTTCCTTATTTTTCTACAATATTATTGTGTATTGCACAATTTTGCTCCAAGATAAAACACATGCACCAAATATTTACTAGAAACAATAATTAAGAGGTGTGACTTTGCTTACCAACTTTGCACGCACATATACGTTTACTCATGAACTTCAATTATGTTTTCCTTTGTACACGTGCACCTGACTTCAAAGACAATGGTTAAAGCATATGGGCCCATGACTTTCCTAAAACAACATACCATAGATGCAAGTACACAACTACACGCATGTACAGTCGCATCTATCTTAGGAACACCCACGCACACAGCCAAATGAGAACATTCAAGAGGTCAGGCTAGCACATCTTGATATTGATGATGTAATATGGTATTGTCTACGTATTAATCAAGCATGTGGCTGTAGTTATGATTCGATATTTTTCAATTGAATATATAGAGAAAAATTAAGGAATAGACTCGGATAAATCTCAATCAATGTATTGATTATTTCTGGGAAGTTGCACACGCCGACACAAGAACATTGTTATCAAGTACAACTCATTTGTATTCTAGAAGATGGCACCTCCAACGATGGGTTGCTGCCACGACAAGGCAGGGTTCATAAAAGACATCTGGTTGAATGGCAGCAATTGTTGCTGCTGCAGGAAGGCGGCAGCCAATGGGTTAGCCAGTGCCAATGGGTTAACTGGTAGCAGCTGTTGTTGCTGGTGGTAGGCAGCAGCGGTTGCAACAGCCGACTGGGTAAATGGAAGCAACTGCTGTTGTTGAAGGTATGCAGCGGCGTTCGGCAGAGCCAGTTGGTTGAATGGAAGCAGCTGTTGCTGTTGCAAGTAGGCGGCAGGGTTCTCCACGGCTAGTTGACTGAGCGCTGGCAGGAACTATTGTTGCTGCAGGTATGCAATAGCATTCGCCGCAGCCAGTGGGTTTGCAGGAAGCAGCTGTTGCAGCTGCAAGTAGGCGGCGGGGTTTGCCACAGCTAGTTGACTGAGCACTGGCAGGAACTGTTGCTGTTGCAGCTGCGCTACGATGGTCTGTACTAGTAGGTGAGCCGAGGATTGCTGTTGCAATTGAGAAATTGGTTGTTGTAAGATGCTCGCCGCGAGCACCTGTTGTAGCCTATAGGCCCGCGCAACTGGGTGTTCATACCCCGCAGCAGTAACGGATGAGCACTGCGGAATGATGAACGCCGTTGTAGCACTCACCAAAAGAGCAAGGAGTGCAAGGAGGGTAAATATCTTGGCAGCCATTGTTGCTAAGATGTTGCTAGTGCGTTTCACTTGGCAAGTTTTTGATTGCTCTCAATGATATGGGTGGTGGATTAGCAATTGATTTAGGGCCTATTTATACAAGTGAGAGCTCATGTATATCTGTTCAGATCGCGGATTTTGCCAAAAAAATGGATGAGCCAGAGATGACATGGCACCTAGTCAACTTTGACGCTTAGTTATCAATTTCATTGGATTATATGGTATGTGTTGGCAAGATAGTGTCCACGACGTGCTATAAAAATTGTCCTTTTCTATACGAGTTCTCTAGATACATGAGGAATGACATACGTGATAACTTCACCTTTACACATGACAAAGCCTTAGCCACATCATATTTGTTCCACTTTATAGACATGATGAGCTTGTGAAGCTATCACTTGCTCATGTAAATCAAAGCCTTTATGAATGTAATTTATTGTAGCATCGTACTCATGGTTGAAGTATACATAGTAGTAATGTGAGAATATATCAAGCAGCGAGTGAACAAATGCTGCAAGACCGTGGCTAATTGAAGTCCCCGTATATCTAAAATGCATTCACCCGCATCTCTACCCTAAAAGAATACCTTGGGGGTATCGTCAGCGCAAATACTCGCCCTGCTCGACTCTTCTCTCCATTCCTACATGACTCTGTTTCCTATGTACGTCTGTTACCTAGGTTACTCAACCTGGATCGAACATGGGAGTCTAATATACAAATTGGTTACCTACGTACGTCCTTTTCCTAGGTACGTCCGTTCATTGTTGCCTGGGGCATCGATCTCCAAGCCGTGGTGGTCACGTTTATGGTGCCAAAGTCGCCCGTGTTGATGTACAGCAGCAGCCATGGGTGCTTTGTTGCGCCTGGCGAGGCTCAAGGGTGCCGCGCTCACCAGCACTACACAGGGCCACAAGCACGGCACTGAACGTCAACCGAGCTGGGCCGTCTTTTTGCCGCCGCCAGGTGTCATGCTGCTAGTAGCTCCGGTGACCTCCCGCAGTGTGCCATTCCGCTGGCAGCTCCTGCGACCAAGACGTCGAGAGTCTGGCCAGGCACATTGTGCCGGTCCTTACACCAATTTTGCGCATGCGTGCGCGCAGTGGTGAACATCGGCCCAACGGTGCCCGTGCTTTGCTCTGCACTTTCGATACCAAAAGTTGATTTTACATCAATGTAATACATGAAGATGAATATGTCAGCTAAACAAGCATGCTTGGTGTCCCAGAGAATTATAATTAGAGAAGAATTTTTGTGTGCCCTATGATTTGCAGTGTGTCTATATGCTACGACCACTGATCTGTCTTGCGATGCTGGTGTCTTACGTCTTATAGAGGTTTCATGTGTTGGGGCTAATGGTTAATTAGACAATTCAAAAAGGCCTCGGATTTAGAAATAATTTAGGGTTCCTAATAAAAATATTTAATAGTTGCCTGGGCAAAAATTCATGGCCTCCATGCAACGCACGGGCATATATCTAGTAGAATATAAAAATTGGCATGCTTATTACTATCATTGCCACTGCCACACACTCCCTTTTTTCTGGATTGCAATTCACTTTATTTTTGTGTAAAAGCAAGCTTGTCTAACTTTGAAAAGGTTTTAAATAAATTTTGACAACAAAAATGCACTATCAAGACATATGCAATGAAGAATTCAATGAAACAAACTTGATGTTCAAGATTTTGGTAATTTTTCTAGGAAGTATGTCAAAGTTAGGTAAGATTACCTTAGGGAAAAGCTAGAGCAAGTAATAAACTTGAGTGGAGGGAGTATATGTTGAACTCTACATCTTGATTCAAATAGATGTACACCTAACTTTCACTAAACTCATACTTAAATTATTTCCATATAGTAAGGAGAATGATAAGTTTGATGCCACTTTTGTTCCTTCCACCATCTACGATATCAATCAGACCTTCAATATACAGATGAAGAGGATCATGGCCAACCTCCTAGCTGTTCGAAACAAATGTCGTTTGGGCTCAAGGGGGGTAGAATTGTAACACCCTAAATTTTGCATTTGTTTCAAAATAGATAAAATTGATTTAATTATGTATTTGTTTGTGCATTCAAATTTAGGGAATAATTAAAATTTGGTGAAAATAAAATAAAACATAAGGATTAGTAACATGTTGATGCACTCATGCTGCCACATTCTATTTATTGTATTGATTGATTTGATCCAAAGTTCAAAAGAGATTCAAAAACATTTGAAATTGGATTTGGAAAATCAAATAAGAAAAAGAAAACTCCTTTTCCTCTCCCTCCCCCCTTTCGGCCCAGTCAGCCTGCTGGCCCTTTTCTTGGCCCGCCCGCGATTTTCCCCTCTCCTCCTTTCTTCCTTGCTGGGCCGGCCCGCGTCGGAGGCCACAACCGCCGTTGCCGCGCCCCACACTTCCCTCTTGTGCCGTTGACGCACCGGGCCCACCTGTCAGCGCCCTCCTCTACCTCCAGCCGCAACCTCCGTTTCTCTCGGTCGAAGGCAACCGCCATTCCTTCCCCCGCGCCCACAACCGCAGAACGTGGGAGCGTTCCTTCCCCCGCGCCCGGCCTTCAAAAGGGAGCCGCAACCCCTCCACCGCCTTCCCCCCTGCTGTTTTCCCGCTCTAGTCACTCTCTTTTGAGCACTCGAAGCCGTAGCGGCGCACCACCGGAGCACCGTTCGGCCACCTCGTCGGTCTTCGCCCCGAGCCTCCTCCGTCTGTGATTTTCCGCTCGGTGAGCCTCCCCGTGCTTCCCTCCCTCTCCTTGCACCTTCAATTCTATGAATGGTGGCCTCTAGGGCCGTGTCCGCGAGCTCCGACGAGCTTCTTGCCATCATCCTTGGCGGGCACGCCGCGCGGGTGACCCCGTGGCCGTGTTTTGCCCCGGGATGGGTTCGCCATCCTCTCCTCTTCGCTCCGGGCCTTTTACTTTTGAAAATGAAGCCCTGTAGCGCCCGGGCGAGTAACGCCGGCGAGCTTCGCGCCGCGGCAATGGCGGCGCCGCCGCGTTCTCCCTCAGCTCCGGCGGCCCGCGCTCTCCTTACTCTCCTCTATCTAATCCTCGCCGTTCATCTCGGATCGGACGGCCAGGACACGCCGATACCCCTTCGCGGGTCCAATTTCTAAAAGAGCCCCTCAGTTTCTGGAAGGCTTAACCCGCCGTCCTTGGCGTACTCCCGGAGTGCGCGTTCTTTTTCGGAAAGCGTAGTTTCTTCGGTATATATGAAAAATACGCTTTCAGATTAATTTCAGAATTGCCACTGTAGTAAAACGTTTATAAAATCGTCGTCTTAGCTCCGATTTGACCCGTTCAACTTGCGTTAGTTTCATAATTTCATAATCTAGGCAATAGTGCTACTGTTAGACCTGTTAAGAGCTTTTGAATTTCTCAAATAAATCTAGTTAATAGCTAGCTTTTGGAACAGTAAATATCTTGTAACTTGTGCGTCGTAACTCCGTTTTTCGTGCTTTTCGCGTCATTGTGATCGTAGCGAGATGTAGATGATTTTGATAAACATTTTATTTAGATTTATTTATTGTTGGTGTACTGTTCTAATAGTAGCCATGTTTTGCTTGTATGTCTGCTCCGAATTGCGTGTTGTACTTCGTGTCGTTTGAGTTCAGACGGTGAGGAGTACGTCGGAAATCCGGACGCGTGCGAGGAGCAGCAGGACCAGCAGCAGTTCGTGAACCAAGGCAAGTATAGCATGGGCCTACCTTGTTGTCCTATTCATTATATAACATACTCATTATGCATGTGTCTAATAGTGCTCGACTATAAGGATTTCCTAGCAAATTGATGACTTGTACCTTGATTCCTATGAGGATTATTTGCATATGGGTAGAATGCTAGTGCTCTAATTAAACATGATCTACACTATGACTAATGGAACCAACGGATAAACATGATGATAATGGTGGAACTATAGGGTGATGGTGCAAATGATGTTGATCATGTTGCCCTAAACTCTCCGTAAGGACTTATCTGTAGGGCAAAAGCTGGGACTTACAGTGCAACCGTGGGAGTTAAATGGCTCTGACTTTAGCTCAGTAGTAGGATCTTTTCTAACTTGATAGAGGTTACCCGAAAGGGCGCAAGAGGGGCTTGCCACGTTGGGTATAGAACTGCCTCTGTTCAGATGTGTATAGCCTGCGGGAATTGTGCCATCGAAAGGGGGGTTCTCTATATCTGTCTGCCGAGGAAACCTCGCGGCCCTAACTGGTTAGAAGAGGCCTATGGAAGGCTTCATAGTGTACCCTGCCTGCTCACCTTGGAAGTGTTAGGGGGTCAACGGGCCCCGGGCATACGGGTAACACGACTCACGGGTAAAGATGCACAACCTCTGCAGAGTGTTAAAACTATTATAATAGCCGTGCTCACGGACACGAGCGGCCCGAAAAACTCACAGAATAAATGGTTACTAGATATGTGGATGAACTATGATGATGATGATGAGATCACACTGTTGCTTTCTCTTCTTAATTCTAGTAGTGGATCATGTGGGTTAAATGGGAGTTTGAGCATAACTTAATAATGATTAATAATGAAATGTTGATCTACTAAAAGTGCTATCTGCAGTCAACCGTGTCTATCCTTTTTGAGCCTCATGAATCCTCATACTATACTTGCGGAGTACAAATGTACTCACACTTGTTGCTATATTGTTTTTGGATAAAAATCCCGGATGGGTAACAGATGACAGTTTCTACGAGGACTTTCCGGAAGATTTCTAGGTTTGGGTCAACCAGTCGTCCTTCCCTGTGGATCAGACACTACGCCTGAGAGTAGCTATTTACTTTTCCGCTTGTTATGTAAGAACTACGTGATGTAATAACGTTATGTATGTACATGGTGATGATACTTTTGTTAATTTGTCAGCTTATGTGTGCGACTATTCCTGGGGCGCACATAAGATGTATGCACTCTATATTGTCCTTTAATTGGAGTGTGACAAATTGGTATCAGAGCTGTGTCGACTGTAGGACGCAAACCTAGATAGAAATGGTCGTTTCTAGGAGTTTGACTTTATTTATTTACTTGCTACTATCTCCATCTTGATATTTTATTAAAATTTTATGCTCTATTTCTTATTCTATTGCATAAAATATTGACTCTGATAATATTTTATATCAAAACTATAGATGCCTCGCCTCAGTGCCGCTGCCTACGTCGCCCAGTTCGTTCCAGCAGCACCTACTCCACCAGCACCACCAGCAGTACCACCAGTGGAGCCAGAGGTCGCCCACATCACTGACGAGGAAGAGGAGGAACCCATGGAGGAGGAGGCATTTTCAGTTGCTGCATCTGACGGACCTGTTTCGACCCCCGTGGCTGCACCCATCCCACAGGTGGATGCGCCAGTCCCCGCTGCTACACCTCCACCAGCTTCCCAGGCCGCTTCTGCACCAACACCAGTGCCCTCCCCAGCTGCATCAGAGGAGCCAGAAGAGATAGGCTGGACCACCAGGAACAAGTTTAAAGAAGCTCCCGAAGATGCCCATTACCACAACCTCCTCACCACCATGCTAGCTGAGTACTATCCAGAGTTTGCTGCCTCTGTGAAGTACTACTGTGTGGAGCACACACATCCAGTGGAGGCGACGTACTGGAAGACCAATGTGATCATCACCGCCTGGAACAACACCGACCAATCTCAGGATGTTGTGACCACCCATAGCCACCGAGCCAGGCGTGCCAGTGCCTATGACAGCATGGAAGATGCTGCACAGGCGGCGTACCTGCATTACCATGGTCGGCGTTTTGAGGACATGCAGAATGATCGCTACCGGTATCTTCCACGCTACGACTCAAGGGAGAAGACATGGGCAGTGTTGGCTCCTCCAGCTTCTGATCCCACCTTGGACACCACAGTGAGGCACCTCAGCGCCATGCAGGAGGTCAACGAAGCACTCAGGGAAGAGCTTCGTGCAGCGCAAAAATCTGAAAAGCGCCTTCAGAACCAGATAGATGAGATGGCCGTTCAGCTAGGACAGCCTACCATTTACAAGAAGAAGGCCAGGGTGTTTACCATGGTGGATCGCGCTCCTTAGATGTTTGCAGCCCCACCTTGCTGAATGCGTTTTAGAATCGAGAGTCGTGTCAAGTTTGTGTATGTTTTGTGAACTTTTCGTTGTATCGTTGGTTGTGTTGATGGACTTGGATGATTCGGAGTTTGTGTGATTGCTGGAACAGTGTGGGCTTGTCCACATGTTCTTTTTATCAAAACCTTAAGTTAGTGTTTGTTTAACTTAGTTGGGGTTTAAATTCTGCTTTACTGCTGTGCTGTTTCTCAGAGCAGTCTGCAATGTTTGTCTCATATCTCTAAATCTCTATGTCCGAAAATTATGAAATTGTTGTGGAAAGAACTAGACTTGTGTACCTTTCATTTCCCACTGGAATCACCTCATTATCAATTCTGGTTTGAGAGATATGCCTGCTACAACCTGGCAAGTCTGTGCAGTCTGTAACCTAGAACAGAAATTGTTTAGCTCAGTTTTTGATGATGTTGCCGTCTGTATCAGTGAAAAAGTTCTATACAAAAGTTGTAGCAGACTCTTTAAGCTTTCCAATGATGTATGCCACGCCTATTTTGGATTTCTGAAACTTGAGTTACACTCCAGTTTTCGGTCTGCTGTTGTAGACACTCGTCCAGAAATTTTCAGTTATGTTATTTACCTTTTGTAAATAATTTGTAATTTTTTGGGAGATCTCTAAAAGTATGCACATTTGATTGGAAACAGATGGCCGCCAGAGGAGGACGTGGCAGAGGCCGTGGCCGTGGTCGTGGACACGGAGCTTTGTTGGATCCACCTCCGCCACCGCCGATGACCATTGAGCAGTTGATGGCCATGCAAGCGCAGCTCATGCAGACAGTGATGGACCGTCTCGGTGAGCAACCCACAGGAGCACCCCCACCTGTGCAGGTCCGTGACAAACGTGGTGAGTTTCTGAAAGGACGCCCACCTGTGTTCACACATGCCTCTGAACCTATGGAGGCGGATGACTGGCTGAGAGCTGTGGAAAAGCAGCTAAACATTGCACAGTGCAACGACTTGGAGAAAGTCTTGTACGCCTCAGGCCAACTCCAAGGAGCTGCTCAGGATTGGTGGGAGTCATTCCAGTATGGACGTCCAGAGAATGCTCCAGAGATCACATGGAAAGAGTTCACGGAGAGATTTAGGTCCTATCACATCCCTGAGGGACTTATTGAACTGAAGCAAGAGGAGTTCCGGGCTCTCAAGCAAGGGTCCATGTCTGTGGCGGAATACCGCGACAAGTTTGCACAATTGTCGCGATATGCCCCGGCTGAAGTGGCTAGGGATTCTGATAAACAACGCTGTTTTCTGAAGGGGCTGTATGATGGACTCCAGCTGCAACTGATGTCCAACAAATATGCCAGTTTCCAAGAGTTGGTGGACCGTGCCATTGTAATTGATAACAAGCGTAAGGAAATGGACCTCAAGAAGAGGAAGCTCTAGGGACTGGCGTCGGGTAGCAACACTCGCCCGCGAGCTTTCCCGCAGCAGGGTTTTCAGCAGAGGAACCAAGGGCCACCCAACCAATGGAACAAAGGCCAGTACCCCCAGGGGAACCAGTACCAGCAGCGCCCCCAGTACCCACCGCAGTTGGGTAATCAGAGTCAGCAGCGCCCCCAGCAACAGCAAGCTAGCAACCAAGCACCATGTCAGGGAGTGCCCAACAATGCCCCAATCAAGAGTGGCACCCCAGGCAACCCCAATGCCTGTTACAACTGTGGAGAGGTGGGACACTATTCGTACCAGTGCCCAAAGAAGCAGAACCGGCAGGCCCCGCAGAACCAGCAGAACAACCAGAGACCCAACGCTCGACCTCTGTTCACTGGCAAGGTGAATCATGTGTCGTCGGAATCAGCTCAGGAGGCGCCTGAGGTTATGCTGGGTACGTTTAGCGTCAACTCCATCTCCGCTACCGTACTTTTTGATTCCGGTGCCTCGCATTCTTTCATATCCCAAGCTTTTGTTAGAATGCATAGCATACCCCTGTGTGCCATGAAGGATCCCATGCTAGTAAATTCACCGGGGGGTAGCATGCCCGCAAATTATTGGAGCCCTTCTACTAGTATATTCTTAAGGGGGGTAGCTTTCAAGGTAAATCCAATTGTTCTGAGAACCGCTGGAATTGACCTCATCCTGGGAATGGATTGGATGAAGCAACATAGAGCAGTGATACAATGTCAGGAGAAATCCGTGGTTGTGACATCTCCAAGTGGTGATAGAATTTGTGTCGAAGTGGAAGTGCAAGCTCAACCTACCGCCACCGTCAATCAGCTGAGCGATGTTGCTAACCAGGAGAACCAGGTGGTGGATGAATTCCTGGACGTGTTCCCCGATGAATTGCCAGGTATGCCACCCGATCGCGACATCAAATTCCTTATCGAGCTTTTACCTGGGACTGCACCCATAGCTAAGAGACCATATAGAATGGGGGTAAATGAATTAGAAGAACTAAAGAAACAAATTAAGGAATTGCAAGAGAAAGGTTTTATTCGTCCTAGTTCTTCACCTTGGGGAGCACCTGTTATATTTGTGGATAAGAAAGATGGCACACGAAGGATGTGTGTCGACTATAGGTCCCTTAATGAAGTCACAATAAAAAACAAGTACCCACTCCCTAGAATTGATGATTTATTTGATCAGCTGAAAGGTGCTTGTGTGTTCTCAAAAATTGACCTCCGTTCTGGATATCATCAACTAAAAATTCGTGCATCTGACATACCCAAGACAACATTTACTACCAGATATGGCCTTTATGAGTACACAGTGATGTCTTTTGGACTGACAAATGCACCTGCATACTTTATGTATCTAATGAACAAAGTATTCATGGAGTACTTGGATAAGTTTGTAGTGGTATTCATAGATGATATCCTAATATTCTCCAAAAATGAAGAGGAACATGCTGAACACTTAAGGTTAGTCTTACAAAAACTCAGGGAACATAAATTGTATACAAAAAGGAGCAAATGTGAGTTCTGGCTGAAAGAAGTATCTTTTCTGGGACATGTGGTCTCTAACGGTGGAATAGCCGTAGATCCCAGTAAAGTGCAAGATGTGTTGAATTGGAAAGCCCCAGTCAATGCTAGTGAAATCCGTAGCTTTTTGGGTTTGGCTGGATACTATAGAAGGTTTATTGAAGGGTTCTCTAAGCTAGCCAAGCCTATGACAGCCCTATTAGAGAAGAATGCCAAATTTGTTTGGTCAGACAAATGTCAGGCTAACTTTGAGGAGCTAAAGAAAAGGTTGACAACAGCCCCAGTGTTGACCCTACCTGATTTAAGTAAGAGCTTCTCTATTTATTGTGATGCATCTCACCTAGGCCTTGGGTGTGTGCTTATGCAAGAAGGAAAGGTTGTGGCCTATGCATCCAGGCAGTTGAGAAAGCATGAACTGAATTACCCAACCCATGACTTGGAATTAGCCGCAGTTGTCCATGCTCTGAAAATCTGGAGGCATTATTTGATCGGACATAAGTGTGACATCTACACTGACCACAAGAGTTTAAAATACATTTTTACTCAGTCCGAGTTGAACTTAAGGCAACGTCGTTGGCTGGAATTGATTAAAGATTATGATCTGGAAGTGCATTATCATCATGGAAAGGCAAATGTTGTTGCCGATGCACTTAGCCGGAAGAGCTATGCCAACGGGCTTCAGTTGACATTTATACTAGCAGGGTTGCGAGCTGAAATAGAACATCTCAACTTGGGTTTTGTCAATAATGTAGTAGAAATGGCTATAGAACCTACATTGGAGCAAGAGATACGTACAAGTCAGTTGGAGGATGAGAAATTAAAGGAGATTGCTGAGCAGGTAGTGGTTGGAAAGGCACCAGGTTTTTGGTTGGATGAGAATGGTACTCTATGGTTTGGAAAAAGAATATGTGTACCTGAAGTGAAAGCTATCCGTGATATGATTCTGCGAGAGGCACATGATTCGGCTTATTCTATACACCCTGGAAGCACCAAGATGTACTTGGACCTCAAAGAGAAGTATTGGTGGTATGGTTTGAAACGGGATGTGGCTGAGTATGTGGCCATATGTGATACTTGTCAAAGGGTGAAGGCTGAGCACCAAAGGCCTACAGGATTGTTGCAACCAATGAAAATACCAGAGTGGAAATGGGAAGAAGTTGGTATGGACTTCATTACTGGATTGCCCCGCACTCAACAAGGATATGATTCGATCTGGGTAATAGTGGATCGACTTACTAAGGTAGCCCACTTCTTGCCAGTCAAAACCACTTATAGTGGTGCAAAGCTAGCGGAGTTGTATATGGAGAGAATAGTATGTCTACATGGGGTTCCAAAGAAGATCGTATCTGACCGAGGAACTCAGTTTACGTCACATTTTTGGCGTAAGGTACACAGTGCTTTGGGAACCAAGTTAAATTTCAGTTCGGCGTATCATCCCCAAACTGATGGGCAGACCGAAAGGACCAACCAAATCTTGGAAGATATGTTGAGAGCTTGTGCTTTACAGTATGGTACTAGTTGGGATAAGAGTTTGTCATATGCTGAGTTTTCATACAACAACAGTCACCAGAAAAGTCTCAAGATGGCGCCATTCGAAGCTTTATATGGACGAAAGTGTAGAACACCTCTATTCTGGAATCAGACAGGTGAAACCCAAGTGTTTGGACCTGATGTCCTACGCAATGCAGAGGAACAAGTGAGGATGATCAGGGATAATTTGAGAGTAGCACAGTCTAGACAGAAGAGCTATGCTGATATCCGAAGGAGAGAGTTGAGTTTCAAAGAAGGTGACTATGTGTATTTGAAAGTGTCACCAATGAGAAATGTGAGAAGATTCAATATGAAGGGCAAGTTAGCACCGAGATATGTGGGACCTTTCAAGATTCTAGAGAGACGTGGAGAAGTGGCTTATCAATTGGAATTGCCAGAAAGTTTATCAGGTGTGCATGATGTGTTTCATGTTTCACAGTTGAAAAAGTGTTTGCGGGTACCAGAGGAGCAGATTCCCTTGGAGGAGCTTACTGTTAAAGAAGATCTCACGTATGAGGAGTATCCGGTAAAGATTCTTGAAACTGCAGAAAGAGTTACTAGGAGCCGCACTATAAAGATGTGCAGAGTGCAATGGAATCGTTATTCAGAAGATGAGTCTACGTGGGAAAGAGAAGAAGATCTGAGAAAGTCTTATCCACAGCTTTTTGAGTAAGCATCATCCAATCTCGAGGACGAGATTCTCTTAAGGGGGGTAGAATTGTAACACCCTAAATTTTGCATTTGTTTCAAAATAGATAAAATTGATTTAATTATGTATTTGTTTGTGCATTCAAATTTAGGGAATAATAAAAATTTGGTGAAAATAAAATAAAACATAAGGATTAGTAACATGTTGATGCACTCATGCTGCCACATTCTATTTATTGTATTGATTGATTTGATCCAAAGTTCAAAAGGGATTCAAAAACATTTGAAATTGGATTTGGAAAATCAAATAAGAAAAAGAAAACTCCTTTTCCTCTCCCTCCCCCCTTTCGGCCCAGTCAGCCTGCTGGCCCTTTTCTTGGCCCGCCCGCGATTTTCCCCTCTCCTCCTTTCTTCCTTGCTGGGCCGGCCCGCGTCGGAGGCCACAACCGCCGTTGCCGCGCCCCGCACTTCCCTCTTGTGCCGTTGACGCACCGGGCCCACCTGTCAGCGCCCTCCTCTACCTCCAGCCGCAACCTCCGTTTCTCTTGGTCGAAGGCAACCGCCATTCCTTCCCCCGCGCCCACAACCGCAGAACGTGGGAGCGTTCCTTCCCCCGCGCCCGGCCTTCAAAAGGGAGCCGCAACCCCTCCACCGCCTTCCCCCCTGCTGTTTTCCCGCTCCAGTCACTCTCTTTTGAGCACTCGAAGCCGTAGCGGCGCACCACCGGAGCACCGTTCGGCCACCTCGTCGGTCTTCGCCCCGAGCCTCCTCCGTCTGCGATTTTCCGCTCGGTGAGCCTCCCCGTGCTTCCCTCCCTCTCCTTGCACCTTCAATTCTACGAATGGTGGCCTCTAGGGCCGTGTTCGCGAGCTCCGACGAGCTTCTTGCCGTCATCCATGGCGGGCACGCCGCGCGGGTGACCCCGTGGCCGTGTTTTGCCCCGGGATGGGTTCGCCATCCTCTCCTCTTCGCTCCGGGCCTTTTACTTTTGAAAATGAAGCCCTGTAGCGCCCGGGCGAGTAACGCCGGCGAGCTTCGCGCCGTGGCAATGGCGGCGCCGCCGCGTTCTCCCTCAGCTCCGGCGGCCCGCGCTCTCCTTACTCTCCTCTATCTAATCCTCGCCGTTCATCTCGGATCGGACGGCCAGGACACGCCGATACCCCTTCGCGGGTCCAATTTCTAAAAGAGCCCCTCAGTTTCTGGAAGGCTTAACCCGCCGTCCTTGGCGTACTCCCAGAATGCGCGTTCTTTTTCGGAAAGCGTAGTTTCTTCGGTATATATGAAAAATACGCTTTTAGATTAATTACAGAATTGCCACTGTAGTAAAACGTTTATAAAATCGTCGTCTTAGCTCCGATTTGACCCGTTCAACTTGCGTTAGTTTCATAATTTCATAATCTATGCAATAGTGCTACTGTTAGACCTGTTAAGAGCTTTTGAATTTCTCAAATAAATCTAGTTAATTGCTAGCTTTTGGAACAGTAAATATCTCGTAACTTGTGCATCGTAACTCCATTTTTCGTGCTTTTCGCGTCATTGTGATCGTAGCGAGATGTAGATGATTTTGATAAACATTTTATTCAGATTTATTTATTGTTGGTATACTGTTCTAATAGTAGCCATGTTTTGCTTGTATGTCTGCTCCGAATTGCGTGTTGTACTTCGTGTCGTTCGAGTTCAGACGGTGAGGAGTACGTCGGAAATCCGGACGCGTGCGAGGAGCAGCAGGACCAGCAGCAGTTCGTGAACCAAGGCAAGTATAGCATGGGCCTACCTTGTTGTCCTATTCATTATATAACATACTCATTATGCATGTGTCTAATATTGCTCGACTATAAGGATTTCCAAGCAAATTGATGACTTGTACCTTGATTCCTATGAGGATTATTTGCATATGGGTAGAATGCTAGTGCTCTAATTAAACATGATCTACACTATGACTAATGGAACCAATGGATAAACATGATGATAATGGTGGAACTATAGGGTGATGGTGCAAATGATGTTGATCATGTTGCCCTAAACTCTCCGTAAGGACTTATCTGTAGGGCAAAAGCTGGGACTTACAGTGCAACCGTGGGAGTTAAATGGCTCTGACTTTAGCTCAGTAGTAGGATCTTTTCTAACTTGATAGAGGTTACCCGAAAGGGCGCAAGAGGGGCTTGCCACGTTGGGTATAGAACTGCCTCTGTTCAGATGTGTATAGCCTGCGGGAATTGTGCCATCGAAAGGGGGGTTCTCTATATCTGTCTGCCGAGGAAACCTCGCGGCCCTAACTGGTTAGAAGAGGCCTATGGAAGGCTTCATAGTGTACCCTGCCTGCTCACCTTGGAAGTGTTAGGGGGTCAACGGGCCCCGGGCATACGGGTAACACGACTCACGGGTAAAGATGCACAACCTCTGCAGAGTGTTAAAACTATTATAACAGCCGTGCTCACGGACACGAGCGGCCCGAAAAACTCACAGAATAAATGGTTACTAGATATGTGGATGAACTATGATGATGATGATGAGATCACACTGTTGCTTTCTCTTCTTAATTCTAGTAGTGGATCATGTGGGTTAAATGGGAGTTTGAGCATAACTTAATAATGATTAATAATGAAATGTTGATCTACTAAAAGTGCTATCTGCAGTCAACCGTGTCTATCCTTTTTGAGCCTCATGAATCCTCATACTATACTTGCGGAGTACAAATGTACTCACACTTGTTGCTATATTGTTTTTGGATAAAAATCCCGGATGGGTAACAGATGACAGTTTCTACGAGGACTTTCCGGAAGATTTCTAGGTTTGGGTCAACCAGTCGTCCTTCCCTGTGGATCAGACACTACGCCTGAGAGTAGCTATTTACTTTTCTGCTTGTTATGTAAGAACTACGTGATGTAATAACGTTATGTATGTACATGGTGATGATACTTTTGTTAATTTGTCAGCTTATGTGTGCGACTATTCCTGGGGCGCACATAAGATGTATGCACTCTATATTGTCCTTTAATTGGAGTGTGACAAATTGGTATCAGAGCTGTGTCGACTGTAGGACGCAAACCTAGATAGAAATGGTCGTTTCTAGGAGTTTGACTTTATTTATTTACTTGCTACTATCTCCATCTTGATATTTTATTAAAATTTTATGCTCTATTTCTTATTCTATTGCATAAAATATTGACTCTGATAATATTTTATATCAAAACTATAGATGCCTCGCCTCAGTGCCGCTGCCTACGTCGCCCAGTTCGTTCCAGCAGCACCTACTCCACCAGCACCACCAGCAGTACCACCAGTGCATAAAATATGTTAGTACTTTAATCTCAGCATGTTACTTTTGGGTTTTGATAGCCCCACTCTAAATCATATTTTAGTTGGTACGGTGACCATCAGCAAAGATCCCATCTTTGGTAATGTTACCTAGCAGAAAAGTGAGCTACCGTGTTGAGCAGCCAATGTGACGCAAGTTTTGTATCCCTCTCTAAAATTTGCTCTAACATATTCGTGGGATATTAAACTTCATGTTCATCATAAATTTTTTTGGCGTCGAGTTTTATACTTTGTTGTTTTGTACTTCGAAATTGTTACTGATAGGGTCTAATTGCTTTAATGCCCTTGGCCTTGTCAAGTTCATGAGCTCCAATTATTTCCTTATTTTTCTACAATATTATGGTGTATTGCACAATTTTGCTCCAAGATAAAACACATGCACCAAATATTTACTAGAAACAATAATTAAGAGGTGTGACTTTGCTTACCAACTTTGCACGCACATATACGTTTACTCATGAACTTCTATTATGTTTTCCTTTGTACACGTGCACCTGACTTCAAAGACAATGGTTAAAGCATATGGGCCCATGACTTTCCTAAAACAACATACCATAGATGCAAGTACACAACTACACGCATGTACAGTCGCATCTATCTTAGGAACACCCACGCACACAGCCAAATGAGAACATTCAAGAGGTCAGGCTGGCACATCTTGATATTGATGATGTAATATGGTATTGTCTACGTATTAATCAAGCATGTGGCTGTAGTTATGATTCGATATTTTTCAATTGAGTATACAGAGAAAAATTAAGGAATAGACTCGGATAAATCTCAATCAATGTATTGATTATTTCTGGGAAGTTGCACACGCCGACACAAGAACATTGTTATCAAGTACAACTCATTTGTATTCTAGAAGATGGCACCTCCAACGATGGGTTGCTGCCACGACAAGGCAGGGTTCATGAAAGACATCTGGTTGAATGGCAGCAATTGTTGCTACTGCAGGAAGGCGGCAGCCAATGGGTTATCCAGTGTCAATGGGTTAACTGGTTGCAGCTGTTGTTGCTAGTGGTAGGCAGCAGCGGTTGCAACAGCCGACTAGGTAAATGGAAGCGACTGCTGTTGTTGAAGGTATGCAGCGGCGTTCGGCAGAGCCAGTTGGTTGAATGGAAGCAGCTATAGCTGTTGCAAGTAGGCGGCAGGGTTCTCCACGGCTAGTTGACTGAGCACTGGCAGGAACTATTGTTGCTGCAGGTATGCAATAGCATTCGCCGCAGCCAGTGGGTTTGCAGGAAGCAGCTGTTGCTGCTGCAAGTAGGCGGCGGGGTTTGCCACAGCTAGTTGACTAAGCACTGGCAGAAACTGTTGCTGTTGCAGCTGCGCTACGATGGTCTGTACTAGTAGGTGAGCCGAGGATTGCTGTTGCAATTGGGAAATTGGTTGTTGTAAGATGCTCGCCGTGAGCACCTGTTGTAGCCTATAGGCCCACGCAACTGGGTGTTCATACCCTGCAGCAGTAACTGATGAGCACTGTGGAATGATGAACGCAGTTGTAGCGCTCACTGAAAGAGCAAGGAGTGCAAGGAGGGTAAATATCTTGGCAGCCATTGTTGCTAAGATGTTGCTAGTGCGTTTCACTTGGCAAGTTATTGATTGCTCTCAATGATATGGGTGGTGGATTAGCAATTGATTTAGGGCCTATTTATACAAGTGAGAGCTCATGTATAACTGTTTAGATCGCGGATTTTGCCAAAAAATGGATGAGCCAGAGATGACATGGCACCTAGTCAACTTTGACGCTTAGTTATCAGTTTCGTTGGATTATATGGTATGTGTTGGCAAGATAGTGTCCACGACGTGCTATAAAAATTGTCCTTTTCTATACGAGTTCTCTAGATACATGAGGAATGACATACGTGATAACTTCACCATTACACATGACAAAGCCTTAGCCACATCATATTTGTTCCACTTTATAGAGATGATGAGCTTGTGAAGCTATCACTTGCTCATTTAAATCAAAGCCTTTATGAATGGAATTTATTGTAGCATCGTACTCATGGTTGAAGTATACATCGTAGTAATGTGAGAATATATCAAGCAGCGAGTGAACAAATGCTGCAAAGACCGTGGCTAATTGAAGTCCCCATATATCTAAAATGCATTCACCCGCATCTCTACCCTAAAAGAATACCTTGGGGGTATCGTCAGCGCAAATACTCGCCCTGCTCGACTCTTCTTTCCATTCCTACATGACTTTGTTTCCTATGTACGTCTGTTACCTACGTTACTCAACCTGGATCGAACATGGGAGTCTAATATACAAATTGGTTACCTACGTACGTCCTTTTCCTAGGTACGTCCGTTCATTATTGCCTGGGGCATCGATCTCCAAGCCATGGTGGTCACGTTTATGGTGCCAGAGTCGCCCGTGTTGATGTACAGCAGCAGCCATGGGTGCTTTGTTGCGCCTGGCGAGGCTCAAGGGTGCCGCGCTCACCAGCACTACACAGGGCCACAAGCACGGCACTGAACGTCAACCGAGCTGGGCCGTCTTTGTGCTGTCGCCGGGTGTCATGCTGCTAGTAGCTCCGGTGACCTCCCGCAGTGTTCCATTCCGCTGGCAGCTCCTGCGACCAAGACGTCGAGAGTCTGGCCAGGCACATTGTGCCGGTCCTTACACCAATTTTGCGCATGCGTGCGCGCAGTGGTGAACATCGGCCCAACGGTGCCCGTGCTTTGCTCTGCACTTTCGATACCAAAAGTTGATTTTACATCAATGTAATACATGAAGATGAATATGTCAGCTAAACAAGCATGCTTGGTGTCCCAGAGAATTATAATTAGAGAAGAATTTTTGTGTGCCCTATGATTTGCAGTGTGTCTATATGCTACGACCACTGATATGCCTGGCGATGCTGGTGTCTTACGTCTTATAGAGGTTTCATGTGTTGGGGCTAATGGTTAATTAGACAATTGAAAAAGGCCTTGGATTTAGAAATAATTTAGGGTTCCTAATAAAATATTTAATAGTTGCCTGGGCAAAAATTCATGGCCTCCATGCAACGCACGGGCATATATCTAGTAGAATATAAAAATTGGCATGCTTATTACTATCATTGCCACTGCCACACACTCCCTTTTTTCTGGATTGCAATTCACTTTATTTTTGTGTAAAAGCAAGCTTGTCTAACTTTGAAAAGGTTTTAAATAAATTTTGACAACAAAAATGCACTATCAAGACATATGCAATGAAGAATTCAATGAAACAAACTTGATGTTCAAGATTTTGGTAATTTTTCTAGGAAGTATGTCAAAGTTAGGTAAGATTACCTTAGGGAAAAGCTAGAGCAAGTAATAAACTTGAGTGGAGGGAGTATATGTTGAACTCTACATCTTGATTCAAATAGATGTACACCTAACTTTCACTAAACTCATACTTAAAGTATTTCCATATAGTAAGGAGAATGATAAGTTTGATGCCACTTTTGTTCCTTCCACCATCTACGATATCAATCAGACCTTCAATATACAGATGAAGAGGATCATGGCCAACCTCCTAGCTGTTCGAAACAAATGTCGTTTGGGCTCAAGGGTGTAGATCGATTCAAGAAAAAACAACATGATCATTAACATAAACCTTGCTCAGCTATGCTGCAAAAACTCAAGATAAAGGAGACTAAGATGGGGGTTGCGTTGATTTTTTTGGCAAAAAACTACAACATCCAGACTTGAAGTTCCATGACAAAACACTCCGTATTCATTTTGACTAGAACAGTGAGCACATAGGTACACATATTTAATTCCTTGGATTCGACTCAAGATATTTTGGATTTCCCTACACACGACCTAAATCTTGTCCAAAAGAATGTCGGGAACATTGGGATAATAACAATAATCTCTAGGACTGGACATTAATTTTTGGCTAAGGAAATCCAATATGAGTAAAAACATTTAAAAATAATAACTTATGTTGACACATAATCAGAGCGAGACCAACAAAATCTTCATGTCTTCATTTACTATTCCTTGTTCATTTACAAAGGAATGTATTTCATGATTCTATAATAATTTGCTTTATGGGTGCTCAAATAGATATGATAAGATATATGTTCTACTTTTATATAACATGTGAGTTAAGGTTACATTGGTTCTAGTGTTATGAGCTACCCCTAGTAAACCGTCATGTCAGTAATAAGCTTATGGATTTGTTTAGTTTTAAGATTTTAGAACATGAACTTTTTCACAATCTACACAGATGAAAACTCCAATCCATTGGACTAGGCTAGGTGTCAGAATGGCACTCCAGGTGTGTTCTCTCTCTACAGTATAGTGGGATGGCGGTGGACGGTTAATACTTTAATCTCAGCACGTTACTTTTGGGTTTTGATAGCCCCACTCTAAATCATATTTTAGTTGGTACGGTGACCATCAGCAAAGATCCCATCTTTAGTAATGTTACCTAGCAGAAAAGTGAGCTACCGTGTTGAGCAGCCAATGTGACGCAAGTTTTGTATCCCTCTCTAAAATTTGCTCTAACATATTCGTGGGATATTAAACTTCATGTTCATCATAAATTTTTTTGGCGTCGAGTTTTATACTTTGTTGTTTTGTACTTCGAAATTGTTACTGATAGGGTCTAATTGCTTTAATGCCCTTGGCCTTGTCAAGTTCATGAGCTCCAATTATTTCCTTATTTTTCTACAATATTATGGTGTATTGCACAATTTTGCTCCAAGATAAAACACATGCACCAAATATTTACTAGAAACAATAATTAAGAGGTGTGACTTTGCTTACCAACTTTGCACGCACATATACGTTTACTCATGAACTTCTATTATGTTTTCCTTTGTACACGTGCACCTGACTTCAAAGACAATGGTTAAAGCATATGGGCCCATGACTTTCCTAAAACAACATACCATAGATGCAAGTACACAACTACACGCATGTACAGTCGCATCTATCTTAGGAACACCCACGCACACAGCCAAATGAGAACATTCAAGAGGTCAGGCTGGCACATCTTGATATTGATGATGTAATATGGTATTGTCTACGTATTAATCAAGCATGTGGCTGTAGTTATGATTCAATATTTTTCAATTGAGTATACAGAGAAAAATTAAGGAATAGACTCGGATAAATCTCAATCAATGTATTGATTATTTCTGGGAAGTTGCACACGCCGACACAAGAACATTGTTATCAAGTACAACTCATTTGTATTCTAGAAGATGGCACCTCCAACGATGGGTTGCTGCCACGACAAGGCAGGGTTCATGAAAGACATCTGGTTGAATGGTAGCAATTGTTGCTGCTGCAGGAAGGCGGCAGCCAATGGGTTAGCCAGTGCCAATGGGTTAACTGGTAGCAGCTGTTGTTGCTAGTGGTAGGCAGCAGCGGTTGCAACAGCCGACTGGGTAAATGGAAGCGACTGCTGTTGTTGTAGGTATGCAGCGGCGTTCGGCAGAGCTAGTTGGTTGAATGGAAGCAGCTGTTGCTGTTGCAAGTAGGCGGCAGGGTTCTCCGTGGCTAGTTGACTGAGCGCTGGCAGGAACTGTTGTTGTTGCAGGTATGCAATAGCATTCGCCGCAGCCAGTGGGTTTGTAGGAAGCAGCTGTTGCAGCTGCAAGTAGGCGGCGGGGTTTGCCACAGCTAGTTGACTGAGCACTGACAGGAACTGTTGCTGTTGCAGCTGGGCTACGATGGTCTGTACTAGTAGGTGAGCCGAGGATTGCTGTTGCAATTGGGAAATTGGTTGTTGTAAGATGCTCGCTGTGAGCACTTGTTGTAGCCTATAGGCCCGCACAACTGGGTGTTCATACCCCGCAGCAGTAACGGATGAGCACTGCGGAATGATGCACGCAGTTGTAGCGCTCACCGAAAGAGCAAGGAGTGCAAGGAGGGTAAATATCTTGGCAGCCATTGTTGCTAAGATGTTGCTAGTGCGTTTCACTTGGCAAGTTTTTGATTGCTCTCAATGATATGGGTGGTGGATTAGCAATTGATTTAGGGCCTATTTATACAAGTGAGAGCTCATGTATATCTGTTCAGATCGCTGATTTTGCCAAAAAAATGGATGAGCCAGAGATGACATGGCACCTAGTCAACTTTGACGTTTAGTTATCAGTTTCGTTGGATTATATGGTATGTGTTGGCAAGATAGTGTCCACGACGTGCTATAAAAATTGTCCTTTTCTATACGAGTTCTCTAGATACATGAGGAATGACATACGTGATAACTTCACCTTTACACATGACAAAGCCTTAGGCACATCATATTTGTTCCACTTTATAGACATGATGAGCTTGTGAAGCTATCACTTGCTCATGTAAATCAAAGCCTTTATGATTGGAATTTATTGTAGCATCGTACTCATGGTTGAAGTATACATAGTAGTAATGTGAGAATATATCAAGCAGCGAGTGAACAAATGCTGCAAGACCGTGGCTAATTGAAGTCCCCGTATATCTAAATTGCATTAACCCGCATCTCTACCCTAAAAGAATACCTTGGGTGTATCGTCAGCGCAAATACTCGCCCCGCTCGACTCTTCTCTCCATTCCTACATGACTCTGCTCCCTATGTACGTCTGTTACCTACGTTACAAAACCTGGATCGAACATGGGAGTCTAATATACAAATTGGTTACCTACGTACGTCCTTTTCCTAGGTACGTCCGTTCATTGTTGCCTGGGGCGTCGATCTCCAAGCCGTGGTGGTCACGTTTATGGTGCCAGAGTCGCCCGTGTTGATGTACAGCAGCAGCCATGGGTGCTTTGTTGCGCCTGGCGAGGCTCAAGGGTGCTGCGCTCACCAGCACTACACAGGGCCACAAGCACGGCACTGAACGTCAACCGAGCTGAGCTGTCTTTGTGCCGCCGCCGGGTGTCATGCTGCTAGTAGCTCCGGTGACCTCCCGCAGTGTGCCATTCCGCTGGCAGCTCCTGTGACCAAGACGTCGAGAGTCTGGCCAGGCACATTGTGCCGGTCCTTACACCAATTTTGCGCATGCGTGCGCGCAGTGGTGAACATCGGCCCAACGGTGCCCGTGCTTTGCTCTGCACTTTCGATACCAAAAGTTGATTTTACATCAATGTAATACATGAAGATGAATATGTCAGCTAAACAAGCATGCTTGGTGTCCCAGAGAATTATAATTAGAGAAGAATTTTTGTGTGCCCTATGATTTGCAGTGTGTCTATATGCTACGACCACTGATCTGCCTGGCGATGCTGGTGTCTTACGTCTTATAGAGGTTTCATGTGTTGGGGCTAATGGTTAATTAGACAATTGAAAAAGGCCTCGGATTTAGAAATAATTTAGGGTTCCTAATAAAAATATTTAATAGTTGCCTGGGCAAAAATTCATGGCCTCCATGCAACGCACGGGCATATATCTAGTAGAATATAAAAATTGGCATGCTTATTACTATCATTGCCACTGCCACACACTCCCTTTTTTCTGGATTGCAATTCACTTTATTTTTGTGTAAAAGCAAGCTTGTCTAACTTTGAAAAGGTTTTAAATAAATTTTGACAACAAAAATGCACTATCAAGACATATGCAATGAAGAATTCAATGAAACAAACTTGATGTTCAAGATTTTGGTAATTTTTCTAGGAAGTATGTCAAAGTTAGGTAAGATTACCTTAGGGAAAAGCTAGAGCAAGTAATAAACTTGAGTGGAGGGAGTATATGTTGAACTCTACATCTTGATTCAAATAGATGTACACCTAACTTTCACTAAACTCATACTTAAATTATTTCCATATAGTAAGGAGAATGATAAGTTTGATGCCACTTTTGTTCCTTCCACCATCTACGATATCAATCAGACCTTCAATATACAGATGAAGTGTCACACCCATTTTTAAGGACAAAAATAGGATGCATAAAAGACTCATGTGCGCCCCAGGAAACAGTCGCACACATAAGTTGACAAATTACAAAGTATCATCACAGTGCTTATTACATAACGAATAAGTATTTAAGACATAGTCTTGTAATAATAACTAATAGTAATTCTTCAGCGGAAACTCCACACAGGGACACGGTTGACTGGTTGACACCAAGACTAGTACTCATTCCGATAATCTTCCTCAATATCTTCATCTGTTATGGTGGAAATAGCAAGAGTAAGTCCATGTCGAACTCAACAAATATAACACAGGGTTCATGAGGCTCAAAAAGGCTAGACATTGTTTAACTGCATTTAGCTTTTAATCATATATTAGCAATTGAGTAGCATCAAGATAAACCACTTCCCATTAAAGAACCAATGATCAATTGTAATAAGGATAATGAATAGCATTAACATGAGCAAATAATAATCAGCAATAATTAAGCATGATATAACAGTTATGATCAACTATTCCATAAGAATCCCCAAGGCCGCTCGTATCCGTGAGCACGGCTAGTATACCAGTTTTTAACTCTGCGCAGAGGTGTACACTTTCACTGTGAGTCATGATTTCCAAATGAGTGGGGAGATCAAGCCCAAACACCCGAGAACCATATAAAGCCACTCAAAAGTTCGTCTAACAAGTTAGGGCCATTAGATTCAC